>OX376236.1:18474160-21140820 GCA_947364205.1 Agrochola lota
TAGGAAAGAGAGGTTTCAAAGTGTATAACAGAATGGATACAGTTTCTTTAGATTATGCTAAACTGTGTGTACAACAGCTTGGCAAGTTTCATGCTCTTTCAATTATCCTACAGCAGAAAAAGCCTGAGTATTTTAAGGAAAACATTGCGACTATGAAGCAACCTTTTATTTTTGAAGAAGACTGGTACGGATTTGTGAAAAACATGTATGATTATTCCATCAATTGTTTGGAAGAAGATGTAAAGGAGAAAGTAGGACAGAAAATATTGCAAAAAGTGGACGATTATCCTAAGTATATGAATGATGCATCGGGGGTTGGCACACTCTGTCATGGCGATTATAAACTTAATAATGTCATGGCTAAAGAAGTTGTAAGTTAAACTTTATTATATTTCATTATTATGGTATAGAAGTCATAACTTAAATATTTGATATTTATTTTATTTTCCTTATTTGCTCAAGCGCTACTGCTGAGCAGGAAGTTCTGGATTCCATTCCCGGGTCGGGCAAAGTGTTATTGAGTTTTCAATCTGGAATTTATTAGTAGCAGCCCGGATTCTGGATTTGTGCCCGGTTGATGGCAATAGGCTCGCCCCTATTACCTACATGGGACCTAAACATAACTGGCGAAATGTGGGTGTATTTTAGTTACACCTCTCTACTACCTTTCGGGGTAACAAGGTGTGATGTTATGTTATGATGAAAATAAGAATCTAGAATAGTTTTTATAGTGTTTATCAAAAAACTATTGCTTTCAGGATGGAGACCTAAAAGAAGTAACAACGATTGACTTCCAAATAAGTCACTACGGATGTCCAGTTCTGGACTTTCTGTACTTCATTTTCAACGGAACTGACCAAGAATTTAGGAAGAATCACCTGTCAAACCTAAAGGACATATATTATGAAGCTATGGAAACGTTTCTGGGTTATTTTGTACTGGATATCGGAAAGATTTTTCCTAGGAAGGAATTTGACAGAGTTTATAAAGAAAAGTTAGATTTTGGTTTGATGATAAACGTTTTTTATGTTCCGTTTTTGTTTGCTGCTGAAGACGATGCGCCTGATGTCACAAGTGAGGCGCTGACAACGTTATCTTTTAAAGTTGATAGCAGATTCACTTACCGATTTCGTGGTATTGTCGACGATTTTATACAGTGGGGTTACCTTTGATGGAGTTGAGGAAATCATTTGAAAGTCTTTGATTAATAAACATAATGTATTTGATGTTTATTGTTTTATTTCACTAGACTATAACATAGAGACATTGGATATCGATGAGAATAAGTTGTGGTGTCAAATAGGCAGTCGCTCCATGTAAAATATTGGTATTCAGCTGCATCCGGTTAGACTGGAAGCCGACCCCAACATAATTGGGAAAATATTCAGATTGATTGTTGTCGATGAGGATAAAACCAAAGTGCCTTAATAATGTTTTTGTTCTTCCTCTTTTCGTCATGAGAGACGGAGTGTTCCTTTGGTACATTATATTTTAATTTTTCAGAGTAATAGAGTCAAATATATTTATAACACACAACTTTCTTGAAAGTCTTTAATAAGTCACAAACAATCTTTTCAGAATTAGTTCAGACCATTAATTATAATACAATTACTAAGATTTTATTTAAAAAAAAACACGTCTTTCTAACGAGTTTACTTTCCTAAAACATTTTAACAGATTTTCGCCCAAAAACATTATTTTGTAGACAATAGGATAATGTAAACTAAATTATTATAATGAACTTGTGTTTGTTACGATGGTTTCTATTACATTTCGTCCCCTTAGGGGATAAGTAGGGTTCAAAGACTTCTTCCTTTTCCCCTTACGACGCAGTCAGAGCAAATCTGCGAAAAATATTGTGATTGCTATTTGTTTTATAACATCGGTTTATTTTGTAACTGTCCTTGTATTAGAGACCTGTTATTTCAAAGATAGGTAATAGTGTATTTTGCGGTACTCGGGCGTTAATATGGTAGGTACATTCAGGGAAATTAATTGTTAAGAAATTGACACCCTATGTCACTTTCTCGTGTTATGGCCATGTCATACAACTGTCAAAATTGACACCTTATGTCAATTTGCCGTGTTATGGCCATGTCATACAACTGTCAAAGAATTACAATAAACATTTGATGGAGATTTACATACCTAATCTTGATCCCATCGATACCATTATAATTGAAAATATGCATTGAGTAAGACATTTATAATTTAATTAATGATAGCATATTAGTACCAAAAGACAACATGTTAGCCGTTTACATTTTGCGTGCTCTTTCTTTAATTAAGAGCAAAATAAAATTGAATTTGGACTTCCAGCAATTGCATGGAGTGGCTAATGTAGTTTACACATTCATTTAAATTTTGACATTAAATAATGACTTACATAGGAATTAACGTTTGCGGTAGATGCGTCAACAAATATTTTATGGTTATTTACAAGTTAATAAACAAGCCTAAGTTCATTATAATTCAGTCATTACCTACATTTATAATTCTTATAATAACACATTGACTTAATAAATACTTTCATTGAATACATTGACATTATTAAATAGATTAGCAGGCCATTCTTAATTTGGTGTAACTAATATAAGGTTTATTCACAAAAAATACAAAAACACATTTATAATGTACATTACAATTCATTACAAGTTGCAAAATCTGTACAAAAAGTATATAACCCTGTCTCTTAGACTAGGATAGCCTCTATTCTAAGAGACAGCTATTAACTCTTTAATAAATCATAAATATATTCGTACATTACATACGTTATTCTTAATATCTTCTCCAATAAAAAACTTACAAATAACCCCACTCAACAAAATCCTGCACGATTCCCACCAATCTTTCTTGACATAGATCATCTACACTAAAACTGAGATCTGCCAATGGTTCCTTAGTTATAACAACATCGCTGTCACAAGTCATCAGCAAAGGTATCAATAGAATAGAAATGATTAGGCCATAATCTAGCATACCTTTATAGTCTCTTTCAAAGTCATTCCTCGGATATATATCCCTAGCATCCAAGGAGAAATGCTTTAGAAACCGTCTCAGATTATCGTAGTACAAATCCTTAAGGTATTGCAGATTGGATCGTCTAAAGGTCTGGTCTGTTGATGAAAAGATGAAGTAGATGAAATCCAAGACAGGGCATCCGTAGCAGATGAGCTGGTAGTCTATCGGGATCATATCGGAGACTACACCGTCCTAGAAGAAAACGATGAATTTGAATTAGGAAGGTCACAGAATAAGATTGGTGAAACGGATTAAATAACAGCTGGCAATGAGATCTTGATGACAGGACAAATAATTTCTTATCATTAGACTTGACAGAGAGCTAGATAAGAATTGTCGTTATAGTGCAGGGCAAAGGAGTCATATCTTATACACAACAAGCATTCAGCACAACGGAACGTTTGCTTTTTCGCGACCATTCATAACAATCGTAATGTTTGTGAGTATAAATCATTGGTATGGTTGGTTAGCTTTAATAGCAATAATAATTTCCCATCACGCTTCAAAATCCGTCAAGCTTCTAACACTAACTGGCATTTATATACTCGAATTATGTTTATTTGAAAAAATTATATGCAATATTTTAATTTCAAATGATTCGCAAACAATATGAATATGACATTACTTGCTATTTGATTTATTATAAAAGTACTATACATGCTACTATATATGTAAGTGCTACACATGCTTACAACCAGTTAACAATGCAATCAAACATGTTTAAAAATAAATTAAACTGTTAATTGATAATGTATTTTAAACAATGCATTACGTTTTTTGGGAACAATAATGTTCGTATGTAATTTATTTGTAATTTGTTTGTAATCTATTTGTAATTTACGACATGCACGTAACATTTTTAGGTTCAAAATCTACAGATGTACATAGTTTATGCAATAATTAATTACCTTTATCATTGTCAATTAAAGTTGAATGTTATTTGATCTTTGACATAGATATCAACAATAGTTAACTTATGACCATTGGAGATAGTGTATCAATAACAATAATAAAGTTGTTTGCTGAATTAGACTGTTTTATGCCAACAAAAGAAATTAAAGCATAATAAACTACCAGTATTAATAATTTGTATTTCTGTATCCATAGGCTCAAATACAAAACTTTTTTGGGCGATATTATTAATTTCTAGGACTGTCAAAACTAATGTCTAACTTATAAAGCATTAAATATTACGAAACTAAGTACTTACAGTTTGTTTCACCAATATATTGTTCGGTCGGTAATCACCATGACGTAAACAGAGTCTCGCCGTCCTACCTTCCAAATATTTGCGATATTTTTCATTGAAACTGGGAATGAAATCTTCCAACTTTCTAAATCATCGTCTAAATAATTTAACGTAATTTGGCACATATTTTGTGCAAAACCGTCCCAATCTTCGTCGAAACTAAACGTTGCTTTGATCGTTTTTATTTTCCTTTCATAATACTTCGGTCGTTTGGTCTCTAGGATGAAGGACAACGCGTGGAATTTCGCCAATTCTGCGATTGCCATTTCGGCGTATTGTAATGTGATTACGTCCATGCGAAAATTAGTTTTGAAGTCTTTTTTGCTCATATTTTCTAGAATAATCACATTTGGATTGCTTTCATCGTAGCTTTTGACGAATTTGTATCTCTGTTCTATTGGTAGGTATACTTCATTCTGCAGCTCCGTGAATATTCCTGACAGTTCTTCGTAAACAAAAAGTTCACTTTTGTAAGCTTCGGGCAGAGATATTATAGTCATTTGTGCGTCCGGAGTGATGATCTTCATGAATATGTTAGTTTCTTTCTTCTCTGTAGCTGTTTCCCCTTCAATATCAACTTTGCAAAGAATTCCGAGGAAGCTCCCACCGTCAGGTGTAAACACTTTCTTGTTGACATTGTAAGAAACGTATCCTTCTTTACTTATGATATCTTTAACACATTGCTGGAGTTCTAAGTAATTGTTATCTGCGATCGTCTCAAATGTTTCGAATCGAGATTCTGTTTCGACTTCCATGACATGCGTTTGTTTTCAAGTCCGATGTTTGAATAAACATAAATTTAATGCGACGGGCTTTTATGCTGTGTGTTAAAAATAAAGATTGTGTTGTGTACGTTACGTCAAAGATCGGTTGTTTTAGGTAACTAAGAGTAGGTACTGTCGACAGAATAAATTATTTATGAAGTAGGTAATAATCGAATGAATATACTTGTTAAATGTTAATGAATAAACAATCAAAACAGACTATAAACACTTACATTGTCGTCGATGAAAATATTATGAAACTTCATCACTTCTTTTTGCTGCTGATTGTATGTTGTGCTGATATTCCCAATTAATATAATTATTATACATGCGAAAGTGAGTTTGTTTTTTATGCTTTCACGCTAAAACGGCTGAATGGATTTGGATGTTTGGCACATGGGTAGACCATGACCTGGGAGGACATAGAAGTAATTAAAGTACCTTACGTACTTACTTACTTACCCTACCCCATACTTACCGACGACCTTAAAGATAATGCAGATATCGAAAGGGAACGTAGGGCACTGGCGGTCCGAGGGAACATGTTGGCCCGTAGATTCTCTCGGTATCCTCGTTTTGCCTGGTATCCTCGTATTATTTTGCTTCCGGATTGGTCCCATATAAATTTTATTAACTTTGCTTTGATAGTTTTTGAGTTAGCTTCAAAAAATAGTTTTTTTATTTTTATTGTTATTTTATTTATGTTTAGTGTGTTTTTAGTTTAATTTGTGATTTCCTGTGCGAGTCTCAATAAATACTTTTCTTTCTTTTTCCCACTTACTATATGTGGATGATATGATGATAACTTCCTTTGACTATTATTTACATAGCAGGTACTGGTATTCGAATTAGTGTGGGGTAGGTACAACAACTAAGAAGCGAAAAATAAAAAGCTTTTACAAAAAAAAAACAACTAACTTCCGAAAACAAACACTACAAAGTGTAAAATAACTTTAATTTCGAAAGTCGGTGGCAAAAAATGAAAATTTAAAACCAAAGACACCGACTTCCGAAAATAAAGTAATTTTTCACTTTGTAGTGTTTTTGTTTTGTCTATTTTATACGATTCCCTTTTATACGATTGTCATGCTACGCGTGCTGTAGGTACCGTTGAACAGAATGGCTTAAAAAACATTCCCCTTTTTTAGGCAGTAGGCGGAGTCGGGTAAAAATATTAAACCTGGATATAAAACTAGATCTTAGTAAGTATCATAAAATTACGTGACCACAGACAGCTATTACGACGGATGGGCTATAATTATCACAAGTCTATTATTTTCCTTCATTATCTACAAACTCAACAGTTGGTGACTGTCCTAGCCAGTAGCTAATGCTTATGCAATAGTTGGTTTAAAACTACAATATATGGCGGTAGCAGGTTACTCGCAGAGCACTGACATTATTGCTGTGGGTCCTCCAAAGCACAGCATCATGCTGAGTGGGAAGCCTTCCTGTCACAGTCACGACGTGCAGCTACCGAATTTGTCTGTTCTGTGCTTGTGATTATTGATTTGTTTTATTTTTTAATTGAATACTTCTTTAAGCGCGTTGAGCGATTTTCGGTAGGGGAAAATCTTTTGGGTTAGCGTCACCGACATGCTAATGTTGAAAGTATATCTGTAGCTATGAGTATGACATGATGCGCTTGACCAACAGTGAAGTAACCACTGTTAGTTTATAGTTTTAAGTATTCACTTCTATCAGCTCAGCAGTCCTCATGACTGTTTTTATTCGAGTTAACTTATCTCGCTCATGTTTCTGGGTCAAATAAACCAATTTTTCTTTCTTAATACAAATATCTGGAGCTTGTATAGAACAATACAAGTAGCTTGCATATCATTGTGACATTCACAATAAGATTTTGTCATGATTGTTTTGTTAGTTTGAATGTTCCATTTTTTATTGTTTGTGTATCGCTAGTGGCTAAATAATAACAGCCGCACGGGTCGATTGAAGGTTAAGCTACGCTTGCCGTGGTCAGATCGTGGATGGATAACCATCTTTAACAGAGACCCCGACGTGCCTCGGGAAGTTAAGATGTCGGTCCCGGCTGTCATTCGTAGATCTTTGACAGTCGTAACGGGTAGTCAGAAACCCAAAAGTCTGACACTCGGTCTATACTCCTAAACTATATGTTGTGGAGGTCAGATAGGCAGTCACTCCATGTAAAATACTGGTATTCAGCTGCATTCAGTTAGACTGGAAGCCGACCCCAACAGTGTTGGGAAAAGGCTTGGCAGATTGTTTTTTCTACTATTTGTATTTTTTTTTCTATTATTCTCATCTCTCTCTAGTAATTTCGCCTAAAGGCCTGTTCAGATATAAGCGATATCACAGTCACGTTCGGTAGCGATACTGGTCCGCCTTCTAGTTAGTCTCTTTGGACCAGTATCGCTGTACTGAACGCGACAGCGATATCGCCTACATCTGAATAGGCCTTTAGAATCATTCCTACACCGTTGACCCCCACGAGAGTGAGAAGGCATGAGGATAAACTAATTCCTGACCACTAACGTCGTTACGTGACGCCGGTCAGCTACGGAGTACAGTGAACACACGGTATCGTTGCCTGTCTTCTGTGCCATTAGGTCACATATTGTATAGCTCAGTATATCTATCATCTAGTCTAGTCTATTTTTGAATCATTTACATACCTACATACATAACATAATCCTGCCTTAGGTATCACATAGCTTCGAAATTTTGGTTCTAGGACATGCCGGTTTCCTCACGATGTTTTCCTTCACATTTTGAGAGTAGTGGTGATGAAATTATTTACACAAAGTAAAGCGCCTGAATGGGTTCGAACCCACGATCTACAAATCGTAAGTCGGGGCCGATACCTCTGGGCCGCCATTGCTCATATACCTACACCATAATATTATGGTACTTTTTACGGTGTTTCTTGATCCCGAGGTTGCAGGCTCGGGCTCGACCAGTACCTTATGCGTTTTTACCCGAGTGCGGCGAAGCCAAAAATGGAGGGCTATGTGTTTGCCCTGTATGTGTGTCCGTCTCTATGTTACCTCATAACTACAAAACGGCTGAACCGACTTTGATTAATAATATAGCGTTAGATTCATCTTTATTATGCGAATGTCACTTAAATATTTAAAAAATATAAATGGGGGATTTTTTGCGCCAAAATTAGTGTTTAAAAAAAAATCTCTTCCAAACGTATTGAGTGCGGTATCAAAATGATGGAGTTATTGCGCGAGTGGCACTGGGTATATTCAATAAAAAAAAAACATTATGGCGGATTTAAGGCACAAAACGATCGATTAAAAAAAAAATCTCCCAAACCTATCGAGTGGGGTATCAAAATGAAGGGTTTTAAAAGGTAATTACAAAAATATAGACAAACTAGCTTTTGCCAGCGGATTCGCGCTCGTTCATGTCGGAAATTATACCACGGGAAAGCACTACCGGGATAAAAAGTATCCTAAGTACCATGGTTTACCCGTGTGCAAATTTCATTAAAATCCTTTCAGCCGTTTTAGCGTGAAAGCGTAACAAACCAACAAATAAACTCACTTTCGCATTAAAATATGAGTTAGGATTAGAATTTTATTATATGTTAAATATAAAATTTAATTTCTAATGAAAAATGTTATAAAAAAAACTGAAACTGAAAAGTGTAAAATATAAAAAGTTTATTAAAAAAATCAAAAACCCGACTGCGTAAAAAGTGAACTTTAAAAAAGATGGAAACAAGATGACCTATTTCTGTCTCCAAAACAATCTCATGCAGTCGGCAACTTCTTAAATTTGATAATACACACCTGTTTAATTACCTCCGACTGCATGCGGTTTTAGATTTTTTAAATTTACTTTTTTTCGTTAATGTTTCGTTGCTATTTATGTAGCTACTTTCTAAGTTCTGTCAATCTTAGATTTCATTGACAATCAAGTACAGCATGGTGTTGACCGTGGACTTATAATGGACAATTCGTCAAACCGTGGTGCCATAGGGATGAATGGCTCTGTTTTTTTGTATTCCCTGTTGCTTCCCTAATGTATACACATGACCTTTCTCTTAAAATTTCATTAACTTATGTAGAACCAGAACGTGGATCTATGTATGTATGTATACAAACCTTATGCCAACGCCGAATGTTTTGTTTCCATTACTTTAGGACCATCAAGGATCGTAATTAGTTAAGTGTGCAACTTTACACTTAGTTTTATTGGTGTGTGGTTGTATTAAGGGTGATCAAAGCTCGTTGTTACGTGAGTTCTAAGTTTGATAGCCGCTAGGAAGCTAGGGAAACGTGGCAGTGTATGGCATTTAGTGGTCACGTCCTAAAAGAGGGGAACATTACTAAGTTACTCTCGGGATGTGGCTTAGCACAGCAAGGGCATTTAGATACCCCCTATTACATGGGCCACAAACATAACTGGCAAAATGAGCCCGCGTACTGTAGTACCTCTGCCTAACCTTTTGGGCTATTACAGGCGTAATATTATGTTATGTTATGTGTCTAAATTATATGTAGATAGGTATTCTGAGAAAGGTGGAAGTGGGCACGTAGTGCTAACGTTCTGCCTGCAACGTGTGTGTTGGGCAAAATTACCCACGGGATATGACACAGGTGGGGTACAGGTGGACCATTGGTAAGCTTTAGCAGAGCTTTCAGGAACTTCCTTCTAATGTACGCGTGTGTAGTTGGTATCCCCGAAGGAAGCTTATGTGTGGCTGGTAACTCAGCTTAGCACCGTCTTACTTTAACATAATTATTATTTCAAATTCTTTTTTTTTCTTTCTTGAGTTTGGGTAGGTACATGAGGTGATACATAGAACAGAAGATCTTTAAACCATATTCTACCTTAATAGGTGTGCAAATATCTATTACAATAAAATAAAATAAATCTTACATTAATCATACATTTATCTATAGCAAATATTATTATTGGGGTATTTATGACATTCATTGATTATCTAATTTTATTATTATTATTACTAAACTTAAGAAAATAATTACACTTTTATAACGTTAATGATTATTTGAATGATAAATGATTCAAATAATCATTAACGTCATATAAGTTTTTATTAATTAAATAAGTCTTTAATCTACTCTTTATTTTGCATAAAATATGGTACAATAGGTCTTAACTAATATTATTTGTACATCATTCTTAAATATAATAAACATCTACTCTTAAATTATATAGAATCACTTAACAACGTTTAGACACTTTAAGACAACATTTAACTTCAACATCCACAAATAAAATCTATAACGACACTAAGCTCTTTAACATCACCAAAACTCATCAATATTACCTGTGTATTAATAAGAAAAATCCTAACAAAAGAAATACACACAGAAATTACATATAAAAGGAATAATGGAGTGGTAAATGAACTTGTACTATTACACAGACCTAAAACAAACCACGGAAAGAGAAATATTAAATTTGAAGGAATACAACTATACAATTCACTACCGAAAAACATTAAAGAAGCTAAAATTAATCTATATTTTTTTTAAATGCTAAAGAAACACATCTTCGACGGCTCCAACTAAACACAATTAAACTATAATATTATTATTTTCTAGTATTGTATATTAGCACGGTGCTTTATAACAGTGCTGATAAGCATAGTCCGCTCGATGTGCGCTTTCTGAGTAATTTACATACTACGATATACCCACTTCCTAGATGTATTACAACAACTAATTTTATTACTGGCTAACTGCGCGACGAGCGCTCTGGACTAGCATTATTACCTACATGTTATTATTAAAACTTTGTTTCTCATTAACTGATTATGTAAATCTTTGAGAAATAAATGATAACTTAAACCGGATTTAAACGGATAATTACTTTGTTCCTTTATATAATTAGGTAATTTATTATATATTTTAGGGCCCATGCAAAATGCACTCTTGTCAAACATAACCGTTCTATGGCGTATTATTAGTGTCTCTTATTATATGAATTGATATTATAAAATCTACAAAAAACCGAACAATTTATAGTATTCCTTTTTAAATCTTATAAAAGATCGTAACATAACCTATTTTTCAATATCCGAGATCAACTTAGCAGCTCAAAAATAAACACAATATCCTATGACATCACTATCTCCATTTAAATCTTGAAATCCAATCGGTATTTATGGTCAAGCTAGCGTACATCTCGTCCGTATCTAGCTATAGTCAAGCCTTAGTTCAAATCGGGGGACCACGGTTTATATAATTAATATAATATATGGGGTAAGTGAAAACTCTTGACCATAACGCTGGTAAAGCTTGTGCGTAGTGCAAGCGATATTTTTTATAGCTTCTTTATATTATTCTTTTGCATCCCTTTAACTGGTACGCGCTATCCCACCGCCAATTGTCAAAGTACAGTTGACTGGTACGCGCTGTAGTCACAACGACAAAACAAGTGGTTTTCCCCATCATAATGAAACTCAATTTCAAGAATTTACTGTGAATTCAAAACTCAAAATTGTGAACATCTATCAACACTAAATTTATCATATAGTACCATGTAATAAATATAAATACTATACTACTATTTATTTTCTCGCAGTCAATGGTAAAAAGTAGAGTACAAAACACGTGAAAAAATTCATCTTGGTCCTTGTATCCCTCGAATTAAATTCCCTTTTTTTTCACTTGCTGTTATAATCTACAATTATTACCTCGTCTTTTAGTAACACGTCAAAGAATCGATACTAAAACCATGAATACGTGTAAATTTGTAAATTAAAAATCTATTAACATACCTAATCACAAACAAAGAAAAAAACAACCTTTTGACTAATATTTTATGGAACACAAAGAGTAACATTTAAATAGAATACCCTAATCAAAGTCAACGAAAAATATTTCCCTATTATCCACTCAATAGCTTTCATTGTCCTGCAGCCTTTATTGTACCTGATAAATAGGTTTCTAGGGCGAACCCGGCTTGGCACAAAGCATGCCAAGAGTAATCTATTAGTTTCTTTATTTTCCGAAAATATTTTTTCGGAGACTACGACCCTTAAAAACATGTTTGTGAAAACAATATTGATTAAGGGTATTGTTATTCGAAAATATGAAGATTAAAGAAGTTGCTGAGTTGAATTATTAATGAATAACGTCAGATCAAGGCATAAGTACGTACTTTGTTTAAAGTGGAGCAAGCAATCAGATTGGTAGCTAATCAATTTCGCTGGCGGTGATTCATGAGCGGCGCCTGTCAAATGTTCTCTCTTTGAAGTTTTGAAATGTGAATTTTGAAGCTAAAAATTAAGCAGGCTGCCGTTACATTTAATCTACCAACAAAGTACAAGTACCCTTTTTTTTTTGAGGGTGGGAAATTATTAAATAGCTTCTCCCGCTCTGGCCGGAGCGGGAGGGCTTGTCAGACTTTTACTGACAAAAACCCACCCGTGTTCCTTCCATTGCCTGTGTGCACGATATCCCTTTCGGATAACTCGCAACCCCGGCAGGCATTGGCCCTAACGGAACCCGTCAGTTGGTGCTGACATCTCTTTGAGGCGCGCGTGGAACACATCGCGCCGTCGACCCGGGCCTGGTCCTAATCGGACGGCGAGCTACCCATCGCTCACCATCCGCAAGCCCGCGCCTACGGTGGCCGAAAATCGGCTTGAGACTCCCGAACAAAGTACCCTGACTGTACTAATAAACATATTTCTCTTTCACAGATAATCCTCAAAAGAAAACATGAACGAGGCTAAACCAAATTCAGTGCTACAAAAGTCAAGGCACAGAATCAACTCCACATAAAAATGTCAGCAAATAACCTTCTGATGTCCAGATACCGGAAACCGATGCAATGTCAGACGGTGAAGAGCAACATGAAAAAGCCGACCAAATTCAAAATGAACAGGATCTCAATAAATTTTCTGATGACGATAGTCATCTTAGCTTCGTTGCCTTATAGCTCGACATTGAGTTTGCCGAACGGTGACCCTGCGCCGGGCAGGTCTCCAGGGCCACCTCAACTTGATGATAAAGAAGTTTCAACAGATGACAAAGTAATAGAAATACCAGAGGTTTACGATGAAACAACGACTAGTGAAGAAGTGGTAGAAGTAACGACTGTGAGTGAGGTAGTGAGTGAAAGGACGGTGGATATCAGTGATGCTTGTGCCTTCGCGAGGATCCCGAGTGACAGTGACGATATTGTCACGCTCAGTGACGACGATAGTGACGTTAACTTGACTCTTAGCCATCCGGTATTTGAAGCTGATGAGCTGGTCCGAGGAGTGGTGTATGATGGTAAGTGAACTTTTTGAACTACATACTTTGTAACTGTATATTATTCCACAGCTAGGATAGATATTATCAAATACTCTCTATTCCCAACGAGTTAGTGTGCACTCGTTGGGAATACCCTGTTGCAAGATATTGAATGCTATTCAAGTCTCTGTATACATGAAATTGGAGTTGACTTAGAATTTCCATCTCAAAATCCAACAATATTGTGTCCATCAAGGGAATACATCCCAATACACTCGGTACGCCAAAGACGTGACGCTCAGACAATGAATATATATTCTATGTAAAGTAGAAGTGAATAATATATGATTATGTTAAGTACATAATCTATGGATGTTGTAGAATTATGATTCGTTGTACGAGTAAGCGGGATGGTTCAGACAAGTCATTAAATATTCACAGAGCGAAGCTTTGGATTGAGATATTGATTGATTCTTCGTTTTATGGTTTTCTTACTTTATTCCCCGCAAGTTTAATCTTTAATATATTATGGTTTTTAAGATAATGAATCAATAAAGATGATAAGGTTGCAGGCGTCATTTGCGTCATGAAGCTAATGCGTTGAAGTTTGAGTACATGACTATTTATGTCTAACATCGACGTATCGTATGGCTAACCGCTAGTGAAATCAAATCCCCAATTTTGCTAACATTGACAATGCATTCGAATATTTAAGCTTGTTTCGCTACTTCCAGACAGATAACAGTTAACTTATTATGTCAAATTATTTCATACAAATTATGTTCATGAATCCTGACCCTTAAGTTACTTGTTTAAACTTTTTAGTTGGGCAAAGTGACTGCAAAATAAGTGTAAAATGTGCAGTACCTAGTAGTTATTTGAAGTATTGTCTGGTTTCGAGAGTTTTCCTTGAGACTACTCGAAAACAAAAGAAATAATACTGAAATAGGTACCGAACGTGACGTCATCTCTTGAATATAGGCTCGCTCAATGGGATAGCTACGATTCATGATCCTAGTATAAAATAATCAGAGAAATAATGGATGCTTCTGCCCACGCGATATTAATCAATTAGGCTCAATTTTATGCCTCCCACGGCAAGAAATGGGAACAATTACTATTCTTAGTTGTAGCAGTGAATAGGAGGCAGTCAAGATGATTATTATTGTACTTTTTATAGAATGCCTGGTTGACACCATGGCAGTGACTGGATCCAGTGACTTTGACGGACCCAGTCAGTGGGTTCATGTAGATGAGATCGGCAATAAGACAGTAAGTCAGTTGGTGGGAAGCTACTGGGGCCAGAAAATAGACGGCTAGGTTAGTCAACTGGACTGACTTTTTTTTTTTTTGATGATGGTAAATCATCAAATGACTTCTCCCGCTCTGGGCGGAGCGAGAGGGCGTGTCAGACTTTTACTGACTAAAACCCAGCCGTGTTCCTTCCGTTGCCCGTGTGCCGGGGCCGCGATATCCCTTTCGGACAAACCCGCAACCCCAGCAGGCATTGGTCTTTACGGACCCCGCGGGTTGGTGCTGACATCTCGTTGAGGCGCCGTCGACCCGGGACTGGTCCTTATCGGACCGCCTCCTCCTTCGCGAGCATTACTGTTTCGCAGAAGGAAGTGACGGCCTCCCAAGCACCCCAAGCACTCTCACTCCGAACCATGGCTTGAACCAGGGCCGGACGCGAGAGATCGTCGCCGCCGATCGCCTCCGTGAGGACACGGTGGTGCTCCGCCCAAGCCGGGCAGATCTCCACCGTATGCTCCACCGTGTCTTCCGGGCGATCCACATAGTGGTGACACCCGGGCGTTTCCTCCCGCCTTATGCGGCACAGGAACCTCCCGAAACAACCGTGTCCGGTGAGGACCTGCGTCAGGCGGAAGGTGAGGACGCCATGGCGCCTCTCAAGCCACTCCTCAAAGACGACTTATCGCCGTAATTGTGGCGTGCCCAAACTGGACTGACTTGAGGGCGCGAAGTCAGTTGTGAAACTAGTGTCTCCACGAGACTAGTTGCAAGTTAGCGCTAGACTGACTTACTGTACTGCCACATTACTGGGCTCATTAAACCTGCCTATTTTATGATGGCTATAATAAATAATATACTTAGTATAATATCTCCTAATACGAGAACTGGGTAATTTGGTTGATGACCAGCCGATCTATTCTGAAAAAATCTCAACGTGAAATCATAAGTGAAGCGATCTTAAAGTGAGCTCTGTCGATATTATCAATCCCTCGTGGAATGACAGTTCACTTCACCTAACTTCGATCGACGGGTATGGCTTTTTAAATGCTCTACTAAAATCTAGATAAATGATATTCTTGAAGTTATGAAAGAAGTTACTTTAGTCTAATGTTAGTTTTCCTGTATTGTCTTTTTACAGACTATGTCTGCGTCTCTCATCCAACTGCGACAGTTGTATGAGAGACGTAGACATACAGTCTCGCTCTTCTATCTTTATGTATTTTTCTCTATTAAGTTTTTGGTGTGAACATGAATAAATAAAAAAAATACATTACAATAGTAACACAATATGGATCACTGTTGTCCGAAATAAATTAATTTTAAGATAATTTAATTTTGAGGCGGAGGGCAATTGATCGAAAGTTTTTCGGAAACTATGCATCAAATTGAAATAAGTATCACGAAGCAAAATAATTAATGGTGATTACACTAGGATATCCTGATTTCTAAGAAGATACAGCTGTAACTATCATAATAGCCGTATATTCTTCTAAGTAAATTACCGATATGAATAAGTAAAAGCGTATTTTATATTAATTTATTAATTATTTCTAGAATAATTTGATGGTACTCGTTTAACATCATGACGCCGTCTGTCAGCTCTCCAAGCTAATCCTCTGTTCTTTTCCAGCGTTCTAAATGTGAAATAGTGCTGACCTGATTATACTCTCATCATCTGTATCTACGAGTATAGGTACTAATAATAAACCTGTTTTTTTGTTTGTTTGAACGCGCTAATCTCTGTAATTACCTGTCGGATTTGAAAAAATCTTTTTGCATTTTATAGCCCAATTCTGTAGGAAGGCTATGGGCTATATAACATCACGCTAGGACCCTTAGGAGCCGAGCAAAAAGAACACTAAGTTAAAACAAAGTAATAGCGCGGGCAGCCGATGCGATGCAACGGGGTGAGTCGCGGGGTCAAGAAATTTCATGCGGGTGAAGTCGCGGGCAGAACCTAGTCAACTTATAAAATACTTGCGGAGGTTGCATGGGAAAGCTATGCAGATGGGTAATTAGACTATGACACCTATCATAGAAGGCTATGATAGGTGTCATAGTCTAATTACCCATCTACGGCGAAGCAAAAAGGCGGGTTATGATTTTGACCGGTATATATGTATGTTAATCTGTTACGCCATAACTTGTAAACTGCTCATTATAATTTGACAAATAAGGTATCGTTGGAAGCGTCTTGATCTTCCGCTGGTTCCGAATATAGGCGTATAGGAATATGGCGCCCTCTAGAGGATATAAAGTCATAAACTAAAAAAAAAACGGAGTCACATGTAATCTGTTCGATTTTTGTAACACACCGGATTTTTTATTTGTATGTCTGTGATGTCTTGTTTATACCTTTTTTAGATGATTTTTTGTCGTAGTTGTCTCAAAGTACAGGTTGGCGATTAAGTGAACTGCATCCATCAAGGGGGTGATTCTACCTGTCATACTATACAACTTTCGCAATGAAAATCATCAACGATTTGTGAAAAAATATATACAACAGTGGACAGACTATTTCGATTCATGTATGAAAAGTTTTTTCTAAATCGCCACCCGGTATAACTAGCTTGAAGCTTCTAAAATAGCGTTCAGACAGAATAGTGCTCTAAGGAACGTCGGACAGTCAACACTTGAGAAACTGATTGCTTCTCGGTGTAGACACAAACGACACTTGTGTCAGACACTAGAGTCGCTAAAACGATTCATTCGTTGGCGCGGTGAGACAGTGTCTTTGAGATATTGCGCGCAGTTATAGTTTAACGTAGAATTTATTTATTTAATACCAATTTTTGTCAGCGGCTTCGTCAGCGTGGATGTCGGAAAATAGCTCACGGGGACGTACTACCGAGATTAAAAGTATCCTATGTGTTAATCCAGGTTATAAACAAACTGTGTATCAAATTCATCCATATCTGTTCAGCCGTTTTTGCGTGGTGGAGTAGCAAACATCCAAACACTAACTTTGACATTTATAATATTACTAGCTGCTCCTCGCGGCTTTGCCCGTGTGGACTCTAATAATATTTCTACTTATAACATCAGCTATCTTCAGTTCAGTTAACGTCCCGTCAAAATCGGTCCAGCCGTTTCGGAGATTAGCTGGAATAAACACACAGGCAGACAAAAATGTTAAAAACGTTTTTTTGTTATAAGTACCTACCGTATTATATACTTTCTTATGCATTTAGTAAAAAGCTCTTATTTTGATTACAAACACACACTATAATTTTATTTATTTGTTTAAATACTGGGATATAGCTCAACACACACACAAAGCGGGTGCGTGTGCGACCCGCGCACGCTTTTCGTGTGCTGACATCCATATAATACAAGGAATTAGGTACAATATATAAGAGCTCGCCGTGCTCCCGTCCCGACCCGCACCCGACACGCACCCGCTTTGTGTGTGTATTGAGCTTAAGGCTTAAAAATTACCGCTAATTACGAAGTACACAGAAAATTAAGAATAGCAGAGAGTGCTATAATTAATTAATTAGTGACAGAATGGCACGTCACGTCATAGCTACTAATTAATTAATTAATCTAAAAATTACCTTCGACCCGTAACGAAGAAGAAGACTGCCACGAAACAATAGGAAAGCAAAATGTATGGATTTGTATGAAGAGCGTGTATTCTAAAAGTTGGCAATGTCGCAAATAGTTGTCAAATATTTACCTGTTTTGATTAATTTGGCAATATTTTTGTATGACAACGTGAATTATCGCTAACTAGCGATCTAGAATATTAATAATGAATTGCAATTATAACACTGGATTTGATGTTATAATCGTTTTAGGTGTAAATTTTGGAAAGTTTCCAAATACTTTTTTTAGATCTAAAACTAAATCTTCGGTGTTACGATATGAATTATTGCATTTCATAATCAATATTTTAGTTCACTATATTATTTCATATTTCCATACAGTAATTTTATTTTATTTATTATTTTTTTAATTTATTTAAAAACACATAGAACTATCATCACAGGCTTACCTAATACAATAGTGTAGTTATAGTTATAATAGCTTACAGAGATTAGACTTAAAAATTATATTTTACTAGCTTTCAGAAAAGCAAAATGTGGCCCATGTGAATTCACTCAGAGTACAATTGAAGCAGTCAATCTGTTGTGACACCATATTGAGCGTATGCAGGGCGCGCGTGCTGCAGCAGGTTGGTGCGAGCAGGCCCATAGCGGCGGCGGTCGTCTCCGTCGCCCCACGTGCGGATCAGGTACACACAACCCAACCGTGCGTAGAACGCCTGGGTTCTGAATGTTACCACGCATAATCTTAAATAAGTAAGTGGCGAGAGCTACTTCCCTTCTTACTTCCAGTTTACTATAGCCTACGATGCCCAGCACAAATAGAGTAGGATACAACAGTGGATACCCTGGATACGCACCATACTGCTTTAGGTACAGGAAAATAAATCATCAGGTTAATATTGTCAAATTAATCAAAACACAGAAATTGATTGACATCTACATATTTGCGACGCAACGTTGCCCACTTCCAGAATGCACGCTATTCAACACAAATTATACATTTAGCACCGAATTTCACATATTATTTGGACGAAACCTCCAGCTTAAGACAAGTTTCTCTTAATGACCTACTCCTTCGTAATATCTGTACTTATTAGGAATGAGTATCAATCAATCTGCCTAACCTTGTCCCAACTATGTTAGGGTCGGCTTCCAGTCTAACCGGATGCCGCTAAATACCAGTATTTTACAGTTTTTTTTTATAATTATCACTTGCTTCAAAAACGGTGTAGGAAAACATCGTGAGGAAACATGCATGCATGCCTGAGAGATATTTCTCGACGGCATGTGAAGCCAAGTCAGAGGCCCATGGGCGGCTATAAAACTCTGACACCAGGTTAGTCACACCACACGAAAAGAAGGAAGAATATAGTTTTTTATGGAGCGACTGCCTATTTGACCACCACAACCCAGTTACTGAGCAACACGATACATACGACTGGTTGTCAGACTTTTGCTCTTCTGACTACCAGTAACGACTGTCAAAGATCTACGAATGATAGCCGCGACCAAAGGCTTAACGTGCTTTCCTAGCCACGGAGCGGTCGCGATATGTAATGGATGGTCATCTCATCCACGAACTGACCGCGGCAAGCGTAGCTTAACCTCTTATCGAGCCATGCAGCTGTTATTACTTAGCCACGAGCCTCTCTAAGTAAGGAAGGAGTATACTATTCCAAATTCGATCCATAAGGGGTCAAACGCGCGTTTAAAAGTTTCATGCAAGCGAAGTATTATTGAAAAATATTAGAAAGCTATTTACATAACTGAAACTATCTGAAAACATACATAGAAGCTACCACATAATATTTACGTAAGTAGTTTCCAATATTCTGGTCACACGAGACCATTTCGCAGAGCGAAATATCAGTACAAAGTACTACAAACATGCAATTTAAAAAATATAAAATATTTTTATCAGGCCCTAGATAGCTTTGGCATAAATTTGAATAACCTTTGAGAGAAAAGTTGAAACATTTTCAGTACAATTCATACGTTATAGAAAATTATCTGTCCCCGAAGGCTTAAATATGATGACTTGATACCGACTCGCAGTTTAAATTTTCATAAAGTAGAATAACGTATACATTTGAGCGAAATCCGTTCATTTTATTAAATCGTGCGCCGTTTTAAAGAGCTTTTGAGTCTCGTTTTTACGTTTGGCTATGTTTTCAGCAGCCAAATTACAAATTGAAGTACCTACTTATGTGTTTATGTTTTAAGTGAAATGTTATTTTAAAAACGTTAACGGCTTATTGTGTTTTTAGCCATTCCAAATACTCCGGGCCATCATTGCTCTCGAAAATCCAATGGCGCGCTTTTATTTAGGCACTCGTTTATATAGGTGTCACCTTGCACAAAATTATGGTTCATACAGGCTTGTTATGCTTGCAGTTACGTGTGTGGTCACCTTAAGTACGGTGAGGGTAAATCTAGCGATTTAAATCTTTGGTGAAAAGCCTGTTATTATCCGTTAAACATGTCCCAACTTGTTTGACAACCCAGTAAAACGGTTTTTGATTAAATTTTCAAAGTCTCACACAAAGTTTTACGTGTTTGTTTCATCGAGGTAAACATGTTTTTTTTAAGCTGATATTCTTATACTCGAAATTTATGAAATTAAGAAGGAATGTTATTTTCCCTCAATAAGTGAGTTTGGCTTTTTTATTTAAAGCCCGTAATACTAATAGTTTCATAAAATTACAATAGTCTGAATATAGGTATGTAGCCTCTACCGCTATTAATAATGTATTATTAATAAATATTATACGTATTAATCATATTCATCTTATTTCAAAGGAACCAACATTTATAACCAGTATGCATTAAATATAAGCTGTACACAAAGCAAGGTGATTTGAGCTCTATTAATATTATGCATAAGGTGTAATAGGGTGTATCAGAGCTTTAATAATTAATTGTTACCTCTGTCAGAGTAAAGTCTTGCTCGAAAGACAAGTAGGTATTTACTTATGTACAGTACATAAGTAGGTATACAGGATTAGAAGGATTAAACAATTACAATGGATGTCTGTATTTACGGTTGAGAACTTGGAAATACTATTTTGTTTTTTTTTAAATATTATTCATGGTGTCCTTTATTTAATAAATTAAATTACCAACGTGTGGTATTTTTAACAACTCACAAATTTTAGCACGCTAGTGCTAATATTAAAAAAAAAACCTTCCAATACCTACAGAAAGGGATAGTAAACGTATTATTGATATCCTTATTACGGCCTTTCCGTTGGTGTCTCCTTTAACTTGTAATATATTTTTAAAAGTATTTCATTAGTGCAAATCTTCCGGACATAGGCTTAAGTTCTATCAGAATACCAGCACCGCGGTATTTTTTTTTAAATATCGCCGCATTATGCTGAGATAGGAGCCTTTTTGGCCTCGCACAGGTCGTTATTGTTCTGTTATTTAAATGCTCCTTTTTATGTATTTTTAATTTTTAATTTTTATTATTTCCTGTGTGTGTCCCAAATAAAATATTTTTCTTTATTTTTTCTTTCAAGTTTTAAGTCGTTACAAAACGGAATAGACGGCTTAAAAATAAACACAATCGTCGATTCATCATCAGCTTACAGCAGTCCTCTGCCGGACATAGGCCTCTCCTATTTCACGCCATTCAACTCGATTTTCGGCAACTCTCATCCAACTAGCCACCCTGCCAAGATCGTCGCTAACCTGTGAAATAATAGTGCAGTACCAACACAAAATTCAAAATAATAAAACACCACCACCTAAAACAGTACTTTCAACCCCCCCTCCGCCTGCTACCGACGAAATGCTAATCGCAAACAAGTCCAAACATGTTCAACAAAGCATAACAAGCATGTTTAACATTTCGCGACATAGCTCATGCCTGTCCATCAAAGGACACGTTTTACCTACTATGAATAAACATAAACATGAACAATTTATCATAATGTCATGCCTGTTACCTTTTGTTACATGTTGTGTTATGGAGAAGGATGTGTTATCCCATAAGGCTGGGTACAAACTGGTAATCTGTAACTGTAAGCCCAAACAGACACACATACTGACGAATCGTTATTTTCCGTATCGTCTCAATTTTTTTTTTTTTTAATAATTTAAGTTAGGTACTCTTAAAATCTTATGACTGTATTCTTAAGCTCACAAACAATCGCTAACGTATAATATTATGTCCATAATACGGATATTTTTCAGGATGTATGTCTGATGTGTGTCTTGGTTAAGAAGAATGTCAATGACTAATCTCGATACAGTCGACAATCGAATCAAAATATGATGTCATTCTTATTGTATGGAGATAGCGTCTCGTGGATGTCCTGTACACACTCAACATACTAGAACCATAGCGTCTGCGTTTACATTGATCACAGTAACGGCTCGCTTGTGAATACTTGGCTTTACATTGGGCAATGGAGGGATACATCCGGGTACAAATGGGTACATATTGTACCCTTTACATAAAATGTCGTAGTATGACAAAAGGGGTTTTGTAACTTTAAGTGCTATACATTATTTAGTGATGAAAAGGGTGAGGTTATTGGTACACGTCACTTCAATTGTTAGTACCGTTTGGATCCCAGAAAATATAGCACCACTTTCTTCTCAGGGGATGGTCAGTGACATGCTTTGTCTCTGTTTTTCTGATGTTTTCTAATTTGTAGCATAGAAGACATGTATGCTAGGGGTTGTCTTTTCCGACTCCCTCGTGGATTTGTCAGGTTTAGCTGTTATAGTGAATGTGAAAGAAAAGTGGGTGTAAATGCACCCGCGATTCAGAAAAAGTTGCAATTAGGGACAAATTCTTTTAATAACCAAGCTGCGATCATCACATTCTTTCTTCTTTTTCGTGTGGTTAGTGACTACTTGGCTTCACATGCCGCCCGGAAAGAAAGAAAGATCACTAAATTTATCTCCCCAATGTCGTGATTATGGCATTTTTAAATTTTACTCCTCGAACTTTTGACTGTAAAGCGGTAAATAGTACAAAGGAGTGTGATTCCAACATGACGATCTTTTGCTCTCCAGTACGAGGTCATATTGTCGCTCTAACTTTTCATTACAATTTAACCATTGAAGTTACTTCAATGGTGGTTTTCGACTATTCAATCCAAACCCTGACATACCGTTTAATATCAATAGAAATTAATAATTTAACATCAACTGCCTTCAATTGTTAGATTACACTGTGGAGGTCAAATATTTGAATAGCTCTTTTAAACCAATTTGAAACGCCAAAGTCAAATTGAAATCCCTTCAAAATTGGCATTTGCAAGAAATCTAATTGAACTATTGTGAGCACAATGAAATAACTGTACTTGTATTGGCAGGACTATACCTCTAAGAGATTAACTTTGGTGTCTGAGTGGCCAATGAACAGATTGTAAAGCGGTTGGTCAACAATTCGCTTGACCCTTCACTAAACAGTAGTATCGTCGGACCGATGACTTTTCTAGCTGTTCAGGGATGATTCATGCTAGACTAGACCGTCGCCGGCATGAGTCGCATCCGTAGTCCATCCACCAGGGGGGTAACACCTTACACACTTACAATGCCAATGTCTGTCACTTTGACAGTTCAAAACCATTCATTGCGTTATTTACGTGGAGATACCTATCAGCGCCACACGCCACCAGGTCACTGATCGTAACAGATGGAGAAAAACCGTTGACAAATTGAACCGGTGTCACGATTCTCAGCAGTGAGAGAGCGATAAGGAGGAGAAGAGAGATTTGTGTTGTTGAACAGACGAATTTTTCAAACATATGATGATATGATGAAGCAATAGATATGAAATTTTCTCCAAAGAAAATTGCAAGTAATAAAGGTGCAGGACTCGGACAGGACATGAACGCCGCACGGTGCAGCATGAACTGCTTCATATAAAAAATGTTCGTGAAGTTTTGGATCTGTGCCTCGTCCGCGTCTCGTATGTAGCACCGTGACACGGCTCACACGCGACACGTTCTAGCATAAATCATCCCTTACACACATTAAGTGCCATTATCTTTTCCTCTTTACCTAGTTGTAATTAAATGGTGATATAGGATTGAAATTATGTCAAAAGAGTGGCATATAAATTCACTGCGCCCACTTTTCAGTATGCCAACATGGCAACAGAATATAGGCTTAGTATTTAACTAGTTCTTCTGCTGTACGACGTTTGCTAGAAAGCAAGCTTGGTAGCTGGTCTAAATATCCCGTTTCCGCATGAAATATTTCACTGTTCTAACTTTTATATACTCTTTTAACAGACATGATACGGTTACAGTCTCTAATAATAAACACCTGCGTAGGCTCATTGGGCAGCTGGATTAAGTAATTGATTTAGAAAGCAGTAATTCTGGACATTAACATTTATTGTTCGGAGGTTCCTCTCTCGGGAGCCCTGACCGCCCGGTGGGCTACTATTTTTTAAATGTTATTTTTATATTCTTATATTTATGTAAATGCATGTTATATGTGTATATATGAAATAAAGGAGTTAATAATATTTATCAAAACCTATGACACGTATAATTCGAAACTTTATGAAGTATTAGTAACCAAAGGAGGCCCCGAGGGCCTCACAGATCTAAAATTAAACGGACCATGGGAAGGGTGTACCTAAACAGATTAGCGTGCTAGTTTGCAACTTGTAGATACCATAGGAGGGTATATTAGGTCATTGTGTACCTTTATACCCGATTCCTTTATTACAAAACGGATTATTAAACATATTAAACGTAACTTTTATAATAACTTCTCCAAAGTGTAATTGTTTTTTCATCATCAAGAATTTCTCAAAAGCAGCACAGAGTCTGAATTTCTTTTCGGTTCTGATCATCACTCTCCTGCCCTTATTATACCTTGTTTAAGCCATATATGCCATTGGCCTTGAGTGGTTAACGTGCGTGTTCTGTGCTGAACTAACGCAACGCGTCGTACGTCCAGCCAGTAATAGGACTCGCCCATCAAGGAGCGCTGTCTCAAATTAGACGCATTATTAATTTATTATACATAAGTCAAAATATATTTTAATAAAACACCTATACTAAAAGATGAATAATTAAATTATCTTCAAAATGGTGAAGGTTTCAGAATAATAAAAGTGATAGTTTTTGCGTGATTCTCTGTTTTTTATCCGCGTTAGACATAACTTTAAAAATTAATTACACTATGTAATATAATCATAATCTAAAATATTCACAGTTTAATTAATTTATTAAGCTCTAATTTAACATATATTTTTTCCCAATCCTCAACACAACTCGTTTAGACGTGATCTTCACAAAAAAATCATTATAAGGCGGTTATCGTCGCCTTAAGTGTGCTAATCGCGTTCAGATTCATTGGTGAAATTCACCCTTAGTCGTGATTTCATTAGTCACCTTCTTTCTAGCCATAACATTTTTCACACCCTATCATACACACACTACCACAGTGGACCTAAACACCTACTGTAATATAGGTGTCATGTTATGTTATATCAAAACATTGACATTCATAATACTCCGGATTTTCCTGGTTCCGGAATTACCCCAGGTATACGTATCATTACCCTTATAAATTAGGCCTGATTCATCATATTGTAGTGCACAATGATCCAGTCCGCGCGGGGACCATTGTAACAACAATGGCGTCGATTGATTCCTTTGTACTAGTCCCCAGTCGATTTCAGACGCGTCTAATATTAATCGTGTTTCCAGTCTTTGTGTTGTCGCTGGGAATTTCTGAATTTTTTAGACGTTTTCGCAAAAAAACGTTTTTTTCTTTTGTTATCTCTCGATGGCTTGATTTTAGTAAGCAGAACTGAGTTAAGAATAGCTTTAGATAGACTATTTGTCTATGAAAACAACGATATCACCACTCGAAACAAAACGTTCTACTTTGGCAAGACTGAATATTTATTCTGTTTATAACTCGTGGTTTACATTTGCATTACGTAATTATGTAGCGACTCGAGTTATGGTCTTTGACGTCTAAACGTACTACTTATGTTACTTCACTGTATAAACTGTCACTTGAACCGACGATTGCCTTAAGTAAAGGCTTGTGCAGACCAGCGCGACTTGTCGCGCGACGCGACACCGGTCATTGTTATAATGTGAAGTTTTCTTAGAAATTCTATTGTTTGTTGTCAAGTCGCGCTGGTCTGCATAATCCTTAACTTGGTACTTGAATTAAACTCGCTGCTTATCTTATGTAAATGTAACAGACAAAATTGTTTTGATGCTGCTGCGTACTTTTTTACTGCGATGAAGAAACTTTAACTAGTCATCATCATCATCATCATTCTATTAGTTTGTGGTCGGCACAACTTGTCCCTTTCTTCCATACTTCTTTCTCTATTAGTCGTCGTTTCGGTAATAAGACCCTTTCTATCAATATCACCTTTCACACAGTTCATCCTACATTTCTTTGGTCTTCTCCTACTCGTAAAGTCACCGACATAGTGAAGAAACTGTAACTGGATTGGTTAAATCCTAAATTGTGTTGTGTGCCATAATGCGTGCCATTATGTCACAGTATTGTGTGCAGAGCAAACTGTAATAGTGGCTACGATTTCTTTTTGAGTATACCTAAACACAGAGCTCTGACAAGTGCAGAAAACGCCGAGTGAGATTATCAGTTAATCCAGTATCGCTATACCCAGTAAAGTACCTTGTGTATTTCTTAAGGAAACATCTTGACCCCAAATGAATAGTTACCTCATTTCGAAACCTTTCATTTTGACCCAAAGGTTAGTAGCTGGTCTAGCGTAGTAGGTAGATTCAATAGATTGAGAGGCTTGATGATTTTAATTCTGTAAATACATATTTGTTATGATTGCAAATCATATTTTGGTCAAAATACAACCTGATCAGCAAATTGCAAAAAATCGTAAGAGTTTTTTGGAACGAAGTTCTTTAACGCAGCTTGTAAACTATCAGAAATCGTTACGCTAAAAAGTGTTAATACTTGCGACGGTCTTCTTCTAATTCAAAGAGAAAGAAAGAACAAAGAGAGAGAGAGAGCGAGAAAGGGAACGCTAGCAGAAAAAACCAAAAGAAAAAATATCTCTCACTGTCGGCTTTAGCACCCTCAGAAAATTTAAATTCAAGATGGCGGCTGCGAAAGTTTAAAAAATTTTCATCATGGGTGTTGTTTCCATGGTTTTCGATGATGCTTAAGCCGATTGCGACATTTAAATGTAAATCCAAGATGGCGGCTGCAAAAAAATTGTTTTCGTTTTAAATCATACGTGAGAAGGAACTTCGTTCCTGACGGGGTCCCCGGACCGCACTCGTTTTTATTTTTTCGCGGGCTTGCCTGCCGCTTTCATTCCTGCCGGACATCATGTGTCCGTGTAGCGCATAAAAGTATAATTAGAGTACATGAACAACGAACCAACAACCACAGGGTTGTAAGAACTGAATTAAGCTAATAACTGTAAGGACCGAATAAGAACGACTCATTAGTCTACTTGTTCTGTAAATAACTTATAAACCAAGTTCTGAGAATAACTCACATTAGTCTCGCAATAAAGCATATTGATCTTGAAATAGCACTCATTTTATGAAGGTTGTTATGCCCAAAATTCTTAGGTATCTAATTTATAATAATACCAGCCTATTACTGAGAAGCCTTTTCTCATACAGAGAAGGCATGAGCATTGATCACCACGCTTGCTCATTTGAATTTGAATTATCTTATAATTAATACCTACATGTATCATTTGTATACTCTTTTGGAAAAAAAATGTGAACTATCGAGGTAAACCCATACTGTCTTACTGGTCATGGTGGTCAAAGGCTTGTGTTCAAACTTGGAACCAAATCCCTTAATCTTGACGTTTCATAAGTGCCTGGTAATTTAAACAGAAGGCTAATAATATGGGGATATGGTCATCAATATCTAGTTATAATTATTCAACACTATGAGAGTTGGACTCTTAGTTAAAGGATTGACCCGCAATCTTAGTAGAATGGGAAAAGTGGAAAGACCCTGCATAGTCCTACACCAACCGGGGGTTTTCTTTGGGTGTACTTGCATAGTGCGTACAGTTATTATCGTCGGTTGATGCCTAATTTCATTAAAAGAGAGTTGACTTCAACCCCTCGTACGCTTTCCAAAGGTCCGTGACTCCAGTATCCCGAAATATGTCAAAGACACTTTGAATAATAAAAATATTGGATTGGATTAGATCGAAGGATTAGGCCTTGCCAATTTAATGTTGGCTTATGCTACAATATCATTAACACAAAGTTTCTTGCCAAAACTATAAATTGAAGACTGTCAATATTAAGATTTGTTTAACTCAGAGCTAGTCTGTACCACTTTATATTTGGGGACCGTTGACGTATTGCGTATGTACAGACAGTAAAGGACATAGCTCAGCCGCCATACATTGTTATCCTAAGAACCAAAAACCTCGTAAAACTACGTAATGTATTATAAATGATGACTACATTCGACTGAAATTAAATTAAAATAACTGAGACTCCGGAGATGTAATAAATATCCCAAAATAATTTCTGATTCTTAAGTTAGTTCGCCTCATCGATTTACATCTGAGGTTCGCCATACGAAAGCGAACGAGTTGTCGAACAAAATGTAATTTGTCACCGGCATCACCAAGGACTACTTAGATATTATACTTCGAGCATCACTGTCAAGCCAGTGCATGGACATAAGTCCATGTACCATTTCCATGTCCAAAGTACAATAGTACTTCATACATAAGTATTTTATTCATGCTTGGGATAAACTCATCCCAATAACGGAACCCTTGTGCGTGGTCCGATACACACTTAGGCGGCTTTTTTTGTAATTGCCTTAGTCTAAATTCGGCGCCGATCAAGAATAAAATCATGATACCACTCTTTAAAATGTTGAAGTGTCCGTGGGATTAAAATAATTGAAGTCAAAAGCATAAATAAATTAGAAATTATTATCGTACAGATCGCGTCATCATCATCAGTCTACAGCAATTCACTGCTGGACATAGGCCTCTCCAATTGCACGCCATTCAGCTCGATTCTCGACAACTCTACCAGCGACCCTGCGAAGACCGTCACTCAACCTAGCCTGAGGGCGTCCTACATTACGTTTGTCAATTCGCGGTCTCCACTCAAGAACACTTCTACGCCAACGGACATCGGTTCTACGGCTAATATGGCCGGCCCATTGTCACTTCAGCTTGCTTGTTCTGTGAGCTATGCCGACAACTTCGGTTCTCTGCCGAATCACGTCGTTCCTGATTCTATTCCTGGCTTGTTCCATAGCTCGCTGAGCGACCTTGAATTTTGGGACCAGGCGTACCGCGAGTGTCTCGTAGAGATCTCATACGTGTTGAATTATGGAACTTTTAGCAATGTCCTTTACTGAGCACACAAAGAAAAGAAACGTGTCACGACAGGCGATCTATTGAAATAACTATCAAACTAGAGACTGATCGATCGGAACGCTGAAATTGAATTGAACAAAAATAACAATGATAAATATTCCAGGGGCATGAATGATTTTTGTTGTATTGTGTTTTGCAATTTTCGTTCGAGATGACAAAGAAAACATAGGAATTTTCTCTATTGCTAGAGAATATTCCCATGTTTTTTTTGTCACAAACGGATAAGTGATCGCAGTATGTTATTACATACTGCGATCACTTATCCGGTTGTCACTCTTGTTGTTTTTCTTTTTGGGCCTGTGTTTTAGGTAAATAAAATATTTCTACCAAATGTAGTCAGGAATATTCTAGATAATATACCATCCACCAGTTCTCATTTAATTTTGTTTTAAAAAACAATAGCAATATATGTTTGGGATAAACACGAAATACCTACATATAAACAAATTCTCTAACATTCTAAAAACATTCTCTAATTTACGTATAAAGCCAGTGCACATTACAGCCGCAACGGGCCGCAGCGCATCGCATTTCAAAACAAAAAAGCACGGTGCGGCCAGTGTGTAGTGTGCGATAGTTCATACAAAATGTACGAAAGTGATGTAGGAGGATTTTTGCAATGTGTCCGTTGGTCCCGGCTGTCATTCGTGGATCTTTGACAGTAGTTACGGTTCGTCAGAAGCCCGAAAGTCTGACAACCAGTCCTATCAAAGGGGTATCGTATTACCCAGTAACTAGGTTGTGAAGGTCAGATAGGCAGTCACTCCATGTAAAATACTGGTATTCAGCTGCATCCGGTGAGACTGGAAGCAGACCCCAACCGAGTTGGTAAAAGGCTAGGCAGATGGATGATGACACTCACCACACTCACTTTTCCGCTGTTTCTACCATGGATCGTCTAACCAAGCAACAAACTTTGTCTTTAATATCTGGTCTAACGCGTCCTTGTATTAATCCTTTCTGTTTCATTCCAGTTGAGTCGGGAGAGATCAGAAAGATCATTCTCTCTATTAAAGCCAAAGCTGTGGGATGTGACAATATCACCCGTGGTATATGATCATAACTATTCTGGATCATATGTTACCCGCGATTACCCATATTGTAAATTTTTCCCTGTACGCCGGAGTATTCCCTTCCCTGTGGCGCAAAGCCTATGTTCGTCCACTTCCTAAGGTATCTAATCCCTCTCTTCCTACTGACTTCCGTTCAATTTCTATACTTCCCTTCCTATCCAAAGTGCTCGAGGCCTGTGTACACAAACAATTCTCCTATTTTGTTCATCATAACTCTCCAATTAGCCCACTTCAATCTGGGTTCAGGCCTGTGCACAGCACAGTTTCCGCCCTCCTTAAAGTGACTGGCGATATAAGGGCAGGACTAGAAGACACCAAAGTTGCTGATCTAGTGTTGGTTGATTGATTTTTCGAATGCCTTTAATACCGTCAGTCACGACATCCTGTTAGCTATTCTGTCCTATATTATGGTCTCTCCCGAAGCACTGGAATGGTTCTCCTCTTATCTTCAGGAGCGTCAGCAGTCCATTCATATTGGAGATTCTTTATCATGCTGGTGTGATTTGGAAGCTGGCGTTCCCCAAGGCGGTATTCATTCTCTGTTCTCTATTTTCATTAATCTTATAATTTCCGAGCTTCAGTGTGCGTATCATATGTATGCGGATGACTTGCAGTTGTACTGTCAAGGGAAGGTTGATGAAATACCTGACGCTATCGACAAGTTAAATAGGGACTTAGCTGCAATAAAAACCTGGGCTGATAGATTTGGTTTTGCAGTAAACCCTAATAAGTGTCAGGCAATCATAATTGGGAGTCCTCGTAGTATTAGTAAGGTGTATGAGTCAACCTTGCCATCAGTTCTCTTCAACGGTACGATCTTTCCATTTAGCACTGACGTGAAGAATCTAGGCTTACACATCGATGGGACCCTGAACTGGCGTACTCAAGTCGCTAGGGTCAGCCAGAAGGTTCCTGGAACGTTGCGGGCTCTGTACCGACTAAAAAATTTATTACCATCAAGTACCAAGACAATGCTTGTGTAGTCCCTAATTTTCCCTATCATCGATTATGGTGATGTGTGTAACTATGTCCTGAATGCAGATCTCCTCGACAAACTAGACCGTCTTCTCAATAATTGCATTCGATTCGTTTTCAATCTTCGTAAATATGATCACGTCTCTGCGCATCGATCCCTTCTAAAGTACCCATAAGTCTCCATACGGCAGCGCAGAGAGCAAAGAGCGCTGACCACCTTGTTATCATTTCTTGACTCTCCCTCGTCCCCTAGTTATCTAGCCCCCCACTTTCAGTACATTTGCGCAAACCACAATAAAAGTCTACGTTCATCACACAATCGTCTTCTTCAATATCCCACTCACCGCACTGACTTCATTCACTCTTCCGTCTTCGTTCAATCTATCTCCTTGTGGAATGCGCTCCCCCAGGAAATCAGGATGGCAACCAACCGATTATCCTTTAAAGTTAAAGTTCGCGAGCACATTCGTAAGAAGCTGGCAGTATCATCACAACGGTAATGTTTTCCCATTGTTTGTCTTATTTGTTTTATTATATTCGTGTATTTACGTGTATTTATCTGTTCTTGTATTTATTTATATTGTATTATATATATAGGTTAATAGGTATATGTATATCCTTATATTTAAATAAATATTTATTCCACAATTTTCGGTACTGCACCTGCCACTGTTTATCTCTGCATCACCCAAAGGTTGACTGGTAGAAAATGCCTATGGCATTAAGTCCGCCTCTGTACATTTGTGTGCTTAAAGTGTTAAATTAATAAATAAATGATGCTGCGGCCCGCCCAAATCTGCGTCATCCATTAGATAGAAAACACAGCGGTGAAAAAGTCAATGAAAAATGTACTTAATGCAGAATTTAACAATGTACTGAGTTCTCTACCTTATTTTGTTTCCAAATCACGGACAAAAAGAAACATGTCGTAATACAGCAATGAAAAAAAATAACCCCAAGTTACCGTGAGGCAGCAAGCCACTTCCCCAATTATACTTACAACATACGCAGGAGGGTTGAAACACTGTTTTCGTTTAAGGAAAGATTCAGGGAAGGTAAAACCCTTACCACTAATATTATAATAATACTCATAGGTTACTTTTGAATTAAATATGATATTAGATAACTTATTAGCGTTTGTTTTCAAAGACCATCTCAAGGTTTTTGGTAGGCATCGGGCATCCGATCCGAACTGAAGGAGGGATTATGGCAAGAAGTAACTAATGAATGCTGTCAATATCGACATTTATTAGTGACGTAAATTGTGAATCACAGTGAGTAGTTTTAGAGTACTTGGCATATATAAATGACAAGCCTCATATTCAGCTGTGGAATGTCAATATCTACGATTTTGTGTGTATAAAGTTATATGATTGCAAGACACTTTATCTTTGTTGTTGTTTGTACAAAATTGGTACCTCGTTAAAGATTTACGGACGGGTTGATAATAATGTAATATTTGTGACAGGCAGTAAAGACACAATTCCGACCTCGTATTTAAAAACTATTATTTGGCGATCATTGGTTAAAGTATAATTCAAAATTTTTAGCCGAGTTCAGAATTATCGACTTCTAAAAGTAAACCAAAACTCCAAAGGCACTCTTCACCCACTCTGAACACGCTTTGTTTTGTTAAACAGAACATTAAATTACTCTCAAGTCACCTCTCACATAAATCATGTAACGTCACAATAATTTGAGGGTACCAAAAAGTTTGGAGGACGTTGGAAAGGTGACTCGCTTACCAAAGACAGAATGCTACAGAAGGTCGATTCCATAAAACGAGCGAAACGCAAGGGTGAGTGTAAAGATACCGGACGCTTCACTTTTTGTTAATTTTTAGGGTTCCGTACTTCAAAAGCAAAAAACGGAACCTATATAGGATCACTTGTGTGTCTGTCTGTCCGTCTGTCACAGCCAATTTGCTCAGAATCTAATGGACCGATTAACTTGTTTGGTACACATATCAATTTCTGTAACCCAAACACAGACGTGTAACGAAAATAAGTTGAATATGGGGGTCACTTTAAGGAGGTGAATTGAAAAATTTAAAAGAAAATGTTTTGAACTGCACTGTGTAACATATCAAATGAAAGGACTTGTTGTGCGTATCTCATTTTAAAATAAACATATTTAAAGATATTTTAAAGGCGAGCGCTGGTCGGCAACGCGCCTTAAGCAGCCGTCCACTATTCTATTTAGTCAACGTAGAATAGACTTTAACGAATTTGACTTAAAATCCTAACTTGAATGACAAGTTATTTGCCGTGTCGGAGCCGTCCTGCTATGAGCGATGTCGTTTATATTAGCTAAAGGTGGTACCGCGAAATTCTAATTTTCTTACGTTTTATGAAATTTTTGCAAATCAGTGACAGGTTGTATCTTGATCAAACAAAATATGATTCGCGACCAGAACAAATATGTATTTACCAAATTATAATCATAAGAATCGTTGACACATCTCTCTAAGTTAGATTTGTTCTCAAATGTTTTTATTTGATGAAAAATTCATTCAAATCATCAAAATTTCGCGGGCTACCAATCCACCATAAGCCGATATTAAACACTTCACTTCGCACTCGCAACCAAGCTCGCGCCTGGCATTCGTTTGAGATCGCCGTCCGTATACGTCTATGTGTGCGTGCTCCTGCGCCTGTTTTCGATCGTTGTACGGAGCTGACCTTCTGTTCTGTTCTGTGTCAAAGGGTTGTAAGTCATTATTCTTGTGGCTTCTTGATTTTAATATAGCTAATGGATTAGTTAAACAACTGTTGTTGGTTTGATAAACTTAGATTGGATTCTGTTGTCTATTCCAAACTTTGGTTTTGATATAGGTAAAGTTACGAGAAATCGATTGTTTTTCGGTACCTAACCAAAATTTCAAATCTTATAATGCAGCTAAATTAACGGCTTTACATCGAATTGGGGATGTTATCATTTTAATAACAATCTCGTGAATAATAAATTGTAGATTGGAAAATACGGCTTTCTAGCCGTGTCGACGTGTAAGTACTATCTTCCAATTAAACCTTATACCTACGGCATGTAATAAACGAATCTACTATCTAATAAAAACTCGAATTAGAATCAGGCACTGGTTAATCAATCAGCCTAGCTTTTTCCCAACTATGTTGGGGTCGGCTTTCAGTCTAACCAGATGCAGCTGAATACCAGTATTTTACATAGAGCGACTTGCTATCTGACCTCCACAACTCAATTAATGGTTAACATAGTCCTTGGTAAGACTTTTGAGCTTCTGACTACCTGTAGCAACTGTCAAAGATCTACAACAATGACAGTTGGGAGAAACGTGCTTTCCGATGCTCGGAGGGGTCTCGATATGTAATGGATGGTCACCCATCCACGAACCAGAAGCGGCAAAAGTAGATTAACCTAAGATCGGCCCTTGCGGCCGTTATCATTTAGCCACGAGCCCCTCTAATCCAACACTGATTAAATAGAGAGGATAATTATTTTAATTTTTTGATTGTGTTATCATTCTGTTTCTGCACAATCCTAAGTAATATTATAAATGCGAAAGTGAGTTTGACGCTTTCACGCTAAAACGGCTGAAAGGATTTGGATGAAATTTCGCACACAACATATCATACTTTTTATCCCGATATTCTTACTGGATCGAGACTTATTCGGGTGAAACGGCGAGTCGCAGCTAGTATATTTATAACGTTTATATCTCAGAAGTGTTAAACCATCTTCTAAAAGGATGTTTGGATATCTTACTTAGCTGGAAACTACACAAGTTAGCTTTTAACTGCACTTTATATAAAGTTTACACACGACTGCTTATCGTCTGGGAAAACAGTAACTTAACAGAACTTCAGTTTTAAACTTTATCGTTTAGCACCTAACTTATGTAGGATCTTGGTCTTTCGCGCAACCGTCTTTTCGAGGTTTATTTATTTATAAACGACGCCCTGGGAGGACATATAGTGACCTTATTGGTGATGTTCTTCAGAAAGGTCAGGTGCGTAGTACTCGCAACCGACGTGCGTATATGACCAGATGTATGATCGTAAACGGGGCAAAAGGATTAGGTAAGGATGGGAAGAAGTCGTGAGTTTATGTATGTATAGGTGTTATTTATTTATTTATTAAATCTTTATACACAAGATAAAAAATACTGTACAAAGGCGGACTTAATTCCCTGAGGCATTTTCTAGGGTGATGCAGAGACAAAACATGGCAGGTGCCTCGAAAAATAATAAATACTAATACATAGATATATAGATGTAACATACCTACATAGTACTTATAAACATAATAAACTTAGTCAGAAGAAATAACGAGAGGTAGAGGAGAAAACGAATCCAGCAAATCAGTCCTGGGATAATTCTACCAACTTCTTACGAATATAATTTTCATGTGCCTTCACTTTAGGAAGATAACCGAGTGGTTGCTGGTTGGGCTTACGCGTAAGTGTAACAGATTCTTTATTTTTCGTTTTTAACGGACTAGACTTTTTCTTTTCAGCTAGGTTGGCACTGAGCGGACGTTGGACAATTTGAAAATCTAATAGCTCCTACACACTTTGCCGGCGAAGGCGAAAAAGCCCGTACGTGCTGCGCGGCAAAAGCCGGTGGCCATGCAGCCGGCATAGTGTTTAGGAGCCACAACCCGCTCGTAGGACATAATGCCGAAATTTCCTTATGATTCCAAATTGTCCGCGGACAAATCGTCTATCGTCTGCTCAGCGTTTAATAAGCAAATAATGCCAAATATATTTCGGAGAAAAATCAATAATATATTAAGTTTTTTTTCAATTAACTGTTTGGTGGAAACCTTCCTAACCTTTTAGTTCTTGGAAACTGTTTGAAATTCGCATCTCACTTTTAATAAGTCTTGAAGTTTGAGTGAAATACTTTTGGTGAATAAACAAAGCTCTAGTTTTAAAGTAATGAGATTTTTGAGGTAGAAAATCATAGAAGATCATTATGGCAATATTACAAGCTTCGATCAAATTCATTCACTTTGGTTGAAAGGCGTAGAAATGAAGAGTATGGCCGTCATTAAATGTTTCTTTTTACGTTTAGGATTAGCTGTTTTTTTTTTCTCCTGTCTATTATTGTTCCACTGCATAGCAAACGCCTCTTCTGCTCAAGACCGGTTGACGATTTCAGACCTAATAACTACTACCTGACGACAGACATTGTCCTGTCCAAATCTCAATAATTCATACGAAATACCCATAGAAGAAAGGACGTTCAGTTTTTCCCGAATTAGGTACTTAACATAATTCGGACTATTACGAACATTTTAAAACATAAAATAGCCAAATTGGTCCAGTCGTTCTCAAGCGATACGCTTACCAACGAACAGCATTTTATTTTTTTGGATAGATTCAGTCCAGGTTTCCTCACGATGTTTTCCTTTGCCGATGTCATAATGTCCAAGATAAGCTCAGAAAGTACTATAAATTGAAAAATTTACATTGTTTTTTTGCCGGATTTGAACCAGCACGTGTAGCATGACTACAATAGAAACGGGTTTTGTCGAAATCAAAATGACAGATTGTGATTGTAAATCTGTCATTTTGTCTATTCTGCCGTCGATAATACTACGTGTGCAGCACGCGTAGCATGAGCACCGTTTTGTCGACGGAAGAGTAGACAAAAGTGACGTTCCGTGTAGACAGTACGACGGCAGCAAAGTAGAAAGACTCAACTGCACATTTTACGAAATTCACTCTTTTACATAAATCGACTCAAAATTCTTTGGTTTTTTCTTTCTGTTTAATTGTCAATTTTTACTGATATTAACTCACGTATATAAAGACAACTACTTACAACTATTTTTCTCAAAGTGTCGAAGTACCATATTTTGGAAAAAAAAATATTACAGTAATATTGGCCTTAACCATTTCCTTGGTGAAAAATAGAAGATGATAGCTTTGTTCTTCTATTAATTATCACAGTTCTGCGTTCAAAACGCTCTCCTGTAAAAACATGATTTTGTAGATAACCGCTTATATTTTGTGGCCGTCGAGTAGAGAGTTTTCTACTGTCTTTAGCATGGCGATTACAAAATCAAATTGTCTTCACTACCTTAGACAATTGTCAGTTGTCAGTGTGATTTTGACAGTTTGGGATAGAAAACTTTCTTCTGCAATAGTCTACATAGTAAAGCACCTAGACAAAGATCGATAAAAACGAAAGACAAAATGACAGATTGTAGAAAGATTTCTACGGTGCGATGTCAAAAATGGAGAAACGAATGTCACTTTGTATAGAAAAATCTGACTCCATTCTTCGTAGAAATAGAAAGCGTCATGCTACGCGTGCTGGTGCATAAGACGAAGTATTTATCAATATAAATAAAGGAAACCCAAAATTACCGAATCTGGCGTCTAGGGTAGCAAGGGTAGCAACATTAATTTACAAAAAATTTAAGATGTGTCAACCCAGTTCAGTGCACCGTAGAGCAAAAATCCTTTTCAAAAGTTGACTCCTTGACAATAAAAGTTAGCTCGCCGATCGAAAAGGCGTGAAAACAATACCAAATCCTCATGAAAAACAGATCGTTATAATTAGATTTATTTATCAAAAAAACCTTGTGAAAGTTGGGCAAAGTTCGGAGATCGATGGCGGAGGCAATCTGATTTAGGAGCCGTGGCAGGATTTGAACAAGCTCATGCATGCCACTGCAAAACGACAATTTGGTTATTCTATTCTAATAGAAAGTCAAAATTGAACCATGTACCCGACACAAATATTTAGTTCAATGAAATATGAATATTTCAGTAACTATTAGGTATCTATCAATTAGTTTTACACCTACTGAGGGATAGGTTGGGTCTCTTTGTCGAAATCTGAACCGTGCCCTTTCAGTTTCGTGTCGGGTTTCATTACAATTAAGCCCTGACCGCCATTATTATAGTTTCACTACTGTTTGTTACTATAGCTTCTTGAATGAATATTCCACCTACCGATATAATTTTTACAAGTCTGTATTTTTTTTTACATTTTGTCACTGGTCTTTTCTAGCATTCTTGCAAAATGGTCCACAAATTAGCGTTATAGAAACGATTTTTTATATAAATTTCAATGAATCTAACTAAAATAACATCCGAAGGGTTAGGCAGAGGTGTACCTATAATACAGCCTCATTTCGCTAGTTATGTTTAAGTCCAATCTAATAGGGGGCGAGCCTATTACCATCAACAATTCAGATGAAAAAAACCCAATAACACTTTGCCCAACCCGACACAAGGATTTGTGCCCCCACAAATCCAGACTCCGAGCTGCTGCTGACAAATTTCAGATGGAAAAACCCAATAACACTTTGCCTCACCCGGGAATCGACTCCAGGACCTCATGCTCACTAGACCAAGGAGGCAATCAAACAGTGAATCTAAGTTATATAAACTATTAATAATTTATACAAAAGTAACTACGAAAGTAACTCTGCCTATCTGTCTACTAAATGTTCAAATTAGTGGCTGAACGTATTTCGGGGATCTTACCTGAGTTAGGTCATGAGATACTTTTTATCCCGGTCGTACGTTCCCGTCGGAAAATTTCGTACGTCCACGTGGGCGAAGCTGAAAGCAAAAGCTAGTTCTATAAAAGGCTTCAATTCATATGCCTTTTGTTAGTAGAGGGGTGCTTCCTATCCTCAAGATCTACTAAACAGTTTGCCAAAGCTCGAAAGTACATTTCATTAAAAAAACAAACAAGTGGCGGGTACATTAAGTCACCCCGTGATAGTTCGAGCAAGTTCTGTCACGTCACGACCTTCAGCCGTCCAATTTTAAGGAATCATTCTCCGTGTGTAGGTTTTGTAGCAAATAATTTGAAATCGGTTGATGTCGTGCGCCCATCGCGTGACGCTCCGAGCAAGTCGGCGGCCGTATTGAAAAGTTGTGAGAAGGTAATTTGTTACGCGACATAGAAAGACAGAAGGCTTAATCAGAAAGGGCATGCCATGACACCCCACGTAATAAATTTTAATAAGGTTATCAAGGAAGTGGTGAAAGCTGAGCGTTTTTGGGCGCTTCAGATAAACTGGAAATCAAAAAATGCTTTGATTTCAATTAAGTAAACCAATTACAGGGACATTGAATTGACAAGGAGTCGGTCAGAAAGATAAATTTTGCGCAGAAAGCGCGGGACGTACACGAGTATCGTCATTGTGCGGAACAGACAAACCCGTATGCCTTGTACATATAATATAATGTCTATCGTATTCTGTATTTATGAGCCTTCACGAGAGTGTATTAAACCTACGGCGCACATTCGAGCCGTCAGCCTCACTAGAGTGCTACAAGGATCTGTTAGCGCCTGTATGACATTGACCGGGGGGTGTTGTAGGAAAACATTTTTGCAATTGTTTTGTAAAATGTCACTGTGTGTGTCAATGTGACACGCCACCGCTATCTTGTTTTTTGATTACATTTCAGTATTCAAAAAACAAGATGGCGGTGGCGTTAGTTCCAATTTTGGCCACGCGCCACTATATACCTGTAGCGCTAAAACTGACTGTCCTTTGTTTGTACCTGAGAGAAGCAGAAGTATTCTGTCCGTGTAGACTCAACCTTTTGTATCTAATTTATGCTTTGTATATTAACTTTATTTCCGTGTGGCAGTTCGAAGGCTTTGATTTTGGCACGCCATTGGCTTCAATGTCACCAAGTTGACGGTAATTACTTTAATGAGTTTAGAATTACTATGGAAAATTTTGTTTTGTGTTCTTTTCACTGATGACTTGAAAAGGTCGTGAAAAAATGAGTCATTTTTTCATTGTTTTGTTTTTACTTTGTTTTCGAGTTACACGTCGATATTAAAGTATAGAACCGTAATAGAATTTTGATGGTAGATACTTAAGAATGATGATCAAACTGTGTATCTACATATTATTGAACCGACAAGCAGTACAAGTTTACACAAGAGATTGCAAATCCAGTAGAATTCAATGAAATAAAAGATAACGATATAAGATTTCAGATTCGGCACTAATAACGGAGGAATTTTATTGTACGTGTGTAATGTGAAATCCGTGTAAAAATATAAATAAATAAGCCAAGTAAAAAAACGGTTTCTATGAGGAATTAAAACAGTAGATTGTTTGCCAAGGGAGCAAACAACTATTTTTAAGGCGAGAGTATTCCTTTGAATCCAGAGCAGAGCGAAGGATTCTAGAGTAGAATCCCGAGCGTAGCAAGGGATTCTTAAGTAGAATCCTGTGTGCAGCGAGGTATTCAAAGTACGTCACTCGGGCTTAAAATAGTGTTGCTCCCGAGGTGAATATACTCTACTTTTTATCACCCACTATGAGAAAAAAAAACGTGTGCGGTCCGACCCCCGTCAGGCACGAAGTTCCTTCTCATGAATGATTTAAAACAAAAACAAAATGTTCGCAACCGCCGTCTTGGATTAAAATTTTGACCTCAGTATCGACTTTAGCACCTTCAAAAACTATGAAAACGATACCGATAATTAAAAATTTAAAAAAATTCGCAGCTACCATCTTGGATTTACATTTTGACCTCACTTGGCTTTAGCACCCTCGAAAACTATGAACAGGACATGTCGAAAAGTTTTGAATTATCGCAACCGCCATCTCGGATTTTAATTTTGACCAAATTTTCACTTTCTCTCTCTCTTGCCAGCCTCTCTTGCTGATACAATGTTCGTGATTGCTCTCTTTGGTGATTGCAACTTTAACTAACAATATCCACATTCCAAATTCAAATCAGTTTTAGTGCCTAGGGATTAAAAAGCTATTTTGGTGATGTTTACGAAGAATAAACTAGCTCTTTTTGAATAGATGTGATAAAAAGCATTTATAAAATCCAGACTGTTTTTCCTCCACGGCATTTCGCACATCAAAGACCAAATAGGTACCATTAATTTGTGATCTAACTTCATATCGAAAATAAACAAAACTCAAAGCTATCAAAGTGTAATTAAACCGGTTACAAGTCCCTTATTATTCCAGCATGAGCTCAGCAATGGAAAATAACGTATGCCGTTTCACCCAGTGTACATGACCCCTAATATCGTGTCACATGTAAGGTGTTAGAGGTCTAGGTGAAATGGGCGTTTTTGTTCAGGCTTTGCCAAGAAGATTATATTGATATCACACGTTTTGAGCTTTCTCTTTTTTGGAGTTAACTTAATACGTGCCATATTTGCACTAGTTATAGGTGAAGGTGGTTTTACATCGACTTCAAAAAAGGAAGAGGTTATTATTTTGTATTCAATGCATCTTAAGGATTCCGTACCCGAAGGATGCCAAACGAAACCCTCCGCTGTCCGTACGTCCGTCTGTCAGCTGGCTATCTCATGAACCGTAATAGGTACACAGTTGAAATAAAACAAAACAACAAATGTCGAATAAATTTTTTAATTACCCATTACCCAAGAAACGTGTTTTATTCGGCGTATTTTCGTGATCTTAAACGGTACAGAGCCGTTAGTGTGCGAGTTCGACTCGCATTTGGGCGGTTTATTACACGACTGCCCAAAAAGGAGTGTAATGTTTTCAGGGTTCATGTATGTAAGTACTCGTATGTGAGTTTCTTTGTTCCACCATAACTTTTAAATGCCTGAACAGATTTGGATGTATGGAGTATTGTTAGAATCAGGGTATTTTATCAATATGGCGGCACTATGGCTCCCTATTCGAACGAATAATTTATTTAAAATTAATTTTAATGCATGCAAGCATGACATGATTTAAAATAAAACTTGTCACTAAAAGGTATAAAAATAAATAAAAAATTAAAACATTACTGCCCTGCCAAACAACGAACTAAAATGTAAAAAACCAGTTGTATTAGTTAATCAGTATACATTATATAATTTTTTTTATTTTTTTTTTAAATATAATTGTGTAGAGGATGTCTTTATCGATCGAAAAAAGCAAAACCAAAAGATACCAAAACTAGCGTTAGTTTTACAAACGCCTACGAAGCTACGTAGGTTAGCTAAACACTTACAAAAATGTGTCAACCCAGTTCAATGCCCCGTAGAGATATCATTTTCAAAAGTTGACTCATCGTCAATAAAAGTTTCATCCGAAGATCGAAAAGGCGTGAAAACAAGACGAACTTCTCACAAAAAAAAGATCGTTATAATTAGATTTACTTATCAAAAAAACTTTGTGAAAATTGGGCAAAGTTCAGAGATCGATGGCGGAGGCAATCGGAGTCAAGTAACAAGTTACAACGCAATTTAAAGTATTGTTTGTTCTCGATCATTGCAAGATGGTCTTAATTGGGGAATGAATTAATTCTGTTTTAGTTTGTTTTATTATATTGATTTATATTTAATGAACAAGTAACAAGACTCAAAATGTTAGTAAAAATATTTCTTAACAACCAAGTTATTTTACTTAACCTAACACTGCCTTACAGTTAAGAGAATCCCTGCTACAAGCTCAACACCGATGTGGAAAGCTTGCAGCAGCGATTCACACACAAAAAGTCCAGTCTGCTCGCGATACACTGCAGTATAATGTTGAGGCTGGCCCGCACCCAGCGAACCAGGGAAGCGCATCTTTTTCGCATCGTAACGTAGATGCAATCGACACGAGCATCAGCAAACATCCCTGATGTACTACAGAAGTGGAATAGCCGATCAATATCCGCAACGCATTATTGTATTGAACGCGAAGGACGCGTTACGATTTTGTTGGTAAAGCTGGTTCTTGGGCTATATTACAAGTTCCGAAGCGTGTTACTTAGAAACTGGGTTGTGGAGATCAGATAGGCAGTCGCTCCATGTAAAATTCTGGTATTCAGCGTCATTCGGTATGACTGGAAGCCGACCCCGCCATAGTTGGGAAAGGCTAGAGGATTTCGAAAGGCGAGAGGATTTCGATTAATATCTCACTAAGAAGTTGTGATATGTTCCATGATGTAAAATACGAATGATTAAAACGCATCGCCATTAATTCCCAGAGCATTACCAGAACCCAACATTATTTTTAGTTTCGAGTGTTTCGACACCAATAGCTTATTCCTTCCAAAGATCCTGTGTACCTACAAAAAAACTAGGTAAATAAATCAAGTTTTCAGGAAATAAAAGCTCGTTGCGGAGCTTTCTAGTCCAATAAAAAGCCTAAAACAATAAATAAAAAATATGACACAAACAGACCTCTTTCAATTTAATAATTTCTGCAAACTGAAACTCGAAAAGCAATTATGTTAAGAGCTCATCGGCGTCAGTTCAAACCGAACTCGATAGTTACGATAAAGTTTATTTACATAAGTTTATTACATAGAACTCCTTGACTTATGGATCCTTTCACATTATCTTGTTTTCTTGCAAAGAATTTAAGTGTGTAGTGGAAGTTATATAATTTATTGGGCTTTTATCGTGTGCCCTTGGGTTTAGGTTTACTTTTCTTTATGTACGAGTGTTTATTCAGGGAATATCTGCCCACTGTTGAGTATACAGGATGTATCAGAATGGTGTGGTGAAATTTAACCGTGATGTGATACAGACTAACAAACTGAAGAATTTTCTCTATGGACCAACCTCGTAATGGCAAGAAAATTGTCAACTGTCCCATACAAAACTTTAATACGTACTCGACCCAAATGTATGAGACGGGTGATTATTTATCCGATATAAAAAAAAAATGTTTTTGTTCCCATGGAGCAAGTTCTTCAGTTTGATGGTCTGTACCATAGGTACCTTTAAATGTGACCACACCATTGTGATACTTGCGTTATATTCTTATGATTGTGTTTGAAGTTGGATCAGTAGCTGGGACGGCTGATAATTTTTTCGTTTTTTTTTTTGTTTTTGTTTTTGTTCCCATGGAGAAAGTTCTTCAGTTTGATGGTCTGTACCATAGCATAGGTACTCTTAAATATGACCTCACCTTTTTGATACATGCGGGAGGGACTATATATATACGTATGATTGTGTTAGAAGTTGGATAAGTAGCTGTCCTTTTTTGGAAAGAAAAGCTGGATTTATTAAAGGAATGAATAAATCCATTCTCATAATTAATAACTAGGTTCCGCCCGCGTAATATTTTTATAAATAATAGCCTATATTACTCAGTGATAGTATAGTGTTCGACTGGTGAAAGAATTTTTTAAATCAGTCCAGTAGTTTTTGAGTTTATTCTTTACAAACAAACAAATATAAAAAAACAAATCTTTTCTCTTTATAATATTAGTTTAGTTAAGAACGAACTTTCAACTATTGCGCAGGAAATAAGTAATTTATTATAATGTTTTTTTTTTATCAAGCTGCAAAATTGGATTGTCTAAAGAAACTAGACCTAATACAGACCGCAAGATACTTTTATCTCAGATTATTTAACTGGTAACGTTCTCGCAGCTTGTTGTCTATCGGTAATGGGTTCTCCTCTTTCATTTATATTTATTACCGTTCCCTAGCGACCGACGAGGAGCGAAGTCTTTGTTTCGGCTTAATGCCGGTAGAAGGCGCTATAATATAAGGTTTTAGGCGCATTTTGTGATAACTTAGGGTTGAAAAATTATGGTTTGAAATATGTGTCAGTGACGGCTTTGAACTGCTTTTGTGTATGTTCATGAATAGTTTGTTGATTACATTAAAATAATATATGTTAAAACCAGAGGGCTGTGAACCAAAGTGTTTTTGGTTGAAGCGTGTAACCTGTCAGGAACGAAGTTCTTTCTCTCGAATGATTTAAAACAAAAACAAAATTTTCGCAGCCGACATCTTCGACCTCACTATCGGCTGTAGCACCCTCGATTTTTTTTTCTGCCGGCGTTCTCTCTCTCTCTCTTTCTTTTTGAATTAAAAAAGAGAGTCGCAAGTATTAACACTTTTTAGCATGACGATTTCTGAAAGTTTACGAGCCGCGTTAAAGAAGTTCGTTTCAAAAACTTAAATCAATTAAATTTCTACTTATTATAAATCTTAAAATTATTCATTCATTCACTGACATACAACCTAAAGCCTGGGTCGCACGATGGGTCTAGACGCATGAAATTTTGCACAAGAGTTCCCTTATATTATTACAAAAGTGAGCAACAAGGAAGGATTTTTTTTATTCCTACCACGAAGGGGTGAAATAGGGATGAAAGTTTGAACATAAATTCGTCATTTTAGCCAATAATCCCATCGGGCACACGGATTATAGTGCCAATTGTTTTGTAAATACGCGTTATTTATCGAGCCATAGATAAAAGATATTCCCAAAACGACAATAATTAAACAACAATTTGCTATTACAACAGCAATAAAAATCATTCAACCAATTATTCAGCTCATTTTGTGAAAACCTTATCTCCAGTTATCAAAAACGATTTAAATAATTCATGGCGTTCTGGTTGGTAACAGCTTCATACAGATGGTTGATATTTCGGTAAGGAATATCTGAAATGGTTCGCGATAAATTCGGTAGATTTGTGAGTGGAAATAAGAGTTATATTTGGGTTTAAACGCACTGATAAAAGTTATTGGCGTGTAATAAAATGAGGGTAAATATGTGTTTTGTTTGTTTTCGACTTTATTTTATTTGGAGATGTTATGTTTATTGTTGACAAATAGGCTTTAGGTAGCGTGAATTGATCTGAAAAACATTGTGTGTCGACTGAGTTAATGGTTTGAAAAAAATATGTTAGAGGACCTTATAAAATGAGTTTCTTTATAGCACTTAATAATAATAGTAATGGCTTGGTAATAGGGTTCCGTTTAGCACCCTTCGGGCACGGAACCCTAAAAATGAAATATATCATAATATGAAAATTTATTTTCAAATTGGAATCTCTAATAACGCAGTAAAGCAATAAATATCTGTCTCAGAAGGCCAAGAGATGTGGGCCAGACGTTTTTCTTTTAGAAAATAAAAAAGAATTAAGTTAAATCTCGCTCTGACTGACAGACACGAAGGACGACCCAAAAATATATAATTTTTTACGTCCCCTTACAAATTCCTTGAGTAAATTATCTTTTCTACTGTGGGCCTGGCACGAACGCACAGAGTTAACCTGACGTAAATTCGAACAATTTTAAATTGAATACTCGTTGTTGGGGAGATAAATAACGTACTCTAATGACGGTTGATGTTTATCGTTTTAATTATACTTTTACAATGAATAAAAGAGAAATTATAGTGAAATTCTTGATGACACGGTAACGTATATCATTCAGTCTAGTCGAACAATGAATTGGAGACCGGCCGAGTTCCGCGGTTCTTTTGACGTATGGTTGACACTTGATGTTGATGACATTGACAGTGTCAAATTGGTGAGCAGTGGCGCCAACACGCGTCTCGTGCGTAATATTTATTTAATTTTAAGGCCGTTTGTCCACCGCCACGTCAGCGTGACGTCAACGAGAACGAGATGACGGCGCCGAAGTACCGATACTACATTTACTATGGCTGCGTGTCCACCGCACGCCGTCATCGGGACGTCACGCTCGGTTCTAATAATCTTGTTTTTCGTTGACGGGTGGCGGGTGGACAAACGGTAGGCGCCGGGTGTATCCTTGAGGTGAACTTGGCTTGAACATTACCTTCAAGCCCCACTGTATCCTTAAGGTAAACGGTGGTGATTAAATCGGATGAAACCGCGGATTAAATCTCTTTTTTTACCATAAAAATAAGGGCTAATATGGTCTGTGGGTAGTATCACTCTATGGCTTGACGGATATTCTCGTCAAATAGACCTAAAATAATCAAAAAAAGACAGGTAACACAAAAAAAATCTGAAAAATATCGAGTGACGTAAAACGCACGTCAATGTCAAACCGCGGGTTTGAGTTTTAACCTTTCTTTTTGTGCGGCTACTACCGGGTAAGACGTCTTAACTATGGGTAATACAAATTGAGCTTGCCGCATAAAAACTAAAATGCTATTGGATTGTTATATTTTGGATACAAAAATCGTTGGTATTCACGTTACGTTTACTTCGCGCGTTCGTGCTAGGGCCTCTGTTATGTGGAGTTTATGTGCCTTGAAATGAAATCAATTAGACTTTTTTCTGTGTTTTATTCTATGTGGACAGATTTCATGCCTAACTAACTGGGTTGTGGAAGTCAGATAGGCAGTCACTCCATGTAAAATACTGGTATTCAGCTGCATCTGGTTAGACTGCCGACCCCAAAACAGTTGGGAAAAGGCTTGGCATGACTAGCGACCGGCAATAAGTAAACCAAGGAATCTGAGGGCGAGATCTATAAACGTTACACAGCTCGTACTTTGACCGAGATATGTGACTTCGCATGATTGTATGACTTGACAAAACATCGAGATTTATTTATTATCATATGCTGTTAAATGAGCATTATATGTATACGGGGTGTCAGGGACATCGACGCGAAGCCTGTTACCATTCAGATGTCCCTGACACCCCGTGTATATTTGTAATCATGTTCTCGAAAACGGCTCTAACGATTTCGATGAAAGTTGCAATAGAGGAAGAAAAATCGATCTAGCTAGGTCTCATTTCTGGGAAAATTCCTTTTCTCTATTCTCACCCGAGCAGAGCTCGGTGGACCAGGTACTATAAGTAATACGCATAAACCTACCAGAATAAATAAATCACTAAATGATAGTGAAACCCCATGAAAAACCGTAACGTTGAAGCGCTTTTAATTTTCAATATGTATGGATTAGTATTTCTACCGTGAACACGTAATTTTTTCTCAGGAAAGAGCCCGGACATCTAAATACCAATAAAACACTTCCATGTAGAAGTCGAATAAATAGCAGAGTCATAAAGAAATGATAGTCTATCAGCGTTATCATTTATGGAAATGTCAAAAATATATTGGATTGACCTACTGAAAATCTATATGTCAATCCTGTTAAAAGACGTTTTAGAATGAAACGGTTTGAAAGTGTTTGCCACTTGTCTAAACCCTCAGGACCTACTGACAGATTCAAAATATAAAGCTGAAATAAAAATTAGAAAACCTTTTACTAAAAATAGTCACTAGTCTCAAAAAAGCGTCAGGCCCAGCAGTCAGGACCCAGGGACAACTTAAACGCGAACTACCATTTTCTAAATTCGATGTAATTACGTTACCGCTAAGGTCTTCTAAATCCGATCACAAATCAGTCGAAGCTCTTCATAATTCACGTGCTACCTGTTCTTGAGTTAATGACTCATTAACCTAAGAGGCTCTTGGTGAAGGCTCTAGATAATTATACTTGAATTAACTGAATGATCATAAACGTTTAATGAACTGTATGGCTTTTTGGGTTGCGAAGGGGAATATAATATTTTTTTTGTGAAGGTATTTTTTGTTTAAACGATTTTCTGCTTACCCAAATATTATGACTGTTTTTACCCGACTGCCAAGGAAGGGTTACGTTTTTCGCGGGTATCTTGTATGTATGTATATTTGTAAGTTCCTTTATTACCTCGTATCTTCCAAACGGCTGGATGGATTTCGACATTTAAGGTCGTTATATTCCTCTTAAAAGAAGTTTGATAACAAAATGGCGGATTTTTGGCGAGAAAAAATAATAGGTCAATAAAAATAATAACACAAACAAACATATCGAGTAGGGTATAAACGAATTTAAAAGGGGATTACAAAAATATATAAGTAATATATTTAAATTTAATTAGGAATAATAAATTGGTTTCAAAAGTTTTTGATAACGTAAAAATGGGCCATGCTTGTATAGGATAAGTTTTTATTAATAAGAACGTCAGTGTCCGGGACACTAAAAAGTCTAAAATAAAATAAATAATTTAAAAAATTAAAAGTTGACTGCAAAATCACATAGCTGAAGATAATAAATAATGCTTGTTTTTATCTTTTCAGTTATGTGATATTGCAGTCGGGTTTTTGATTTTTTTAATTATTTATTTTATTACTGTAGTTATAGGTAGAGGTGGAGGACACTCATAGTTAGCAAGTTATGACTCTTAAAATCCAGATTCAAATCTGCTATTGAGAATTTCTTAATTGCCCCTAAAAACCCAATAACAAATTTAATTTCCAGGGATTGAATCTTATGCCCAGCAGTCGTTACGACCACTTGACAAACGAAGGAGTCAACTTGCTCCATGATGGCAATAATGTCTGCAACTTTTCCACAATCTTCACCTCGCTACTCCACCCACTACTTGCAGACATTATCAGTGCGCGTGAACTCAGCGAAGCCTATATGTTGCAAAATCGTGTTTCAAACTAATTTCCTTGAGCTGCAACTTTGTCTGGATAGCACTAAGCTTATTGACGTCTAGAACAGCTTACGAAGACTTGCTTGGGAAGCGGGGTGTTCGGTAATTTAGTTCAACTTAGAGTCTATCTTTGAAGTAATGCAGTATCATGATTAGGTGGTGTGGAAGCCTCTCTTCAGACGGTAAAGCATTGATCTCCAGACTTGCTCACGATTATTTCGTTTTTGAAGAACAGGTTTCCTCACTATGAATAGATAATATAATATTCATTATTATGTAAAACATAAAAATTACATATGTAAATGTGTACTGTAATAGGTAAGTATCGCTTCGACGTACGTAAGACCCTTTGATGTGTCAAGATAACACTGGTATGATGCCATAATTATTTAAAGCTCAAACTAGACTAGACTAGACTTTGTGTCTCCATGACTACCTCATCTTTATCATTATCGACTACCTTATGCCACCCACTATTGATAATAGACCTCTTTTGTGAACCATGCCCAAATAACTACTCATTAAAAGATCGGAAAATTTCGTACGTAAAAAACGTTCAAATTCAAGTCACAATCTGTCAAAGTTGTCAAAAATATTGGTAAATAAAAAATTCGATTGTATTTTTGACAGATTGCGAATGAGACGCGAATGTGAACGTTCTTTAAAATTACGTGAATTGCCCTCAGTTCAATGTCAATTCATACCAGTAAATGCAGTGTTCACACATGCTTCCAAAATCCGACGTACCTAACCCCCCACTCGGCCCATCTTAGGTTAGATAATAAAACGGCCGCGCCGCAGTTGGCCGCACTTTTTATTGCGGCCAGGCCGTAAACCGCACTCCAGCGTCTTGTTTGTACCTCGTGCGTTTAGCTTTACGTTACATTTTTAATGTTGTGTGAAAAATGCGGTTTTTGTTCAGTAGTAACAAGACTTCAGTGATGTATTATGTAGTTAAGTTTTCTTTTTGTATATTTTTACATACTTCCATTTTTGTGGAGCTTTCTGTTTCTTTTTCAGCCAATTATGTGCATATCAACAATTCAACGTGTGCCATGCTGAAAACACCTTTGATTCATTAAAAATATCCAATCAATATCAATCTGCCTAACATTTCCCTCTGTGACCATATCTGACCTCCACAATCTAGTTACAACTGGTAACACGATACTCCTTGGTAAGACTGGTTGTCAGATTTTTGGAATTTTGAATACCCGTACTTGTCAAAAATCTACGAATTACAGCCTCCCACCACGTGCACGGCTTAACGTGCTTTCCGAGGCACTTGATATGTCATGAACGGTCACCCATCTACAAACCGACCGCGGTAAACGTAGCTTAACTTTCGATCGACATGTGCGGCTTTTATTATTTAGACCCTTCACTAAATAATAAAAGGTTTATTTATTTATACACAATGTTCTGTCTAGATTTTAGCAAGTTTTGTGAAGAGCTAAAGTCCGGTCGCAAAGCAGAAAGAATTTCGTACAATGACCCCTCATTACTTATCTCTATCGCTCGCGCACAAATATATTGCCGTCGCGCTCGCGCATTAGAAGGACCGTAAATAAGTAAGTAAGAGATAAGTATTAAGTAATGAGGGGTCATTGTACGAAATTCTTTCTGTTTCGCGACAGGACTTTAGTAGAGAGTTAATTAATTCGGTGGATATGAGCACGCACATGAAGTCATGCAAATAAAGACTTCATTTCAATAAATCATACCAACAAACTTGCTCAAAATAAGACCACGCACATTCCTAAACTGTAATCAACATCCACCACTATCAGTTCCATGAAATTAAACAAATAAGCGTGGGCATTGACCCCAGTCAGATCAAGAGAAAACCACTTGAATTCATCATGTGGCTGCCCCAATTGAAAGAAAGCCATTCTTCAGTCGCTTCATGAATAAGAGATGGCGATTTCACGAGCCATTGCCTGAGACAAAGTACCTGGGTTAGATGAAGGCTAGACGCGAAAAACTTCGATCATAAGAAGCTAAATAACTTATTTCTTGAACGAATAAATCAAGAGGATTAGGGGTTTTGTTTGAGATTTTTTATGTATTTTTTTCCTTTAAGGAAAAGTTTTACAGCTTTCGGATTAAGTATTGTTTGTTTTACGGTATTTTTCTAACTACTTTTATAAGCTAGTTAACTTATTTTTTTTTACGAAATTATGTTATCGACTGCCTTGTAACTCTAGTGGGCGCAAGCGCTACTGTTGAGTATGAGGTCCCGTGTTCAATTCCTAGGTCGAGAAAAGTGTTATGGGGTTTTCCATCTGGAATTTCTTAGTAGCAGCTAGTAGTATGCATTTGTGCCTGGTTGACGGCAATCGGCTCGCCCCCCTATTACATGGGACTTAAAAACATAACTGCCGAAATGTAGGTGTATTATTAGGGCTAACCCTTTGGAAAAAACAGTCGTAATGTTATGTATAATCTTTCTATCTAGTTGTTTTATTATTTATTTTTTACATTCGGTCTCACATACAGCTATACTCCATAAGTTTAGATAGTTACATAAAGATAAACAAAAAAACCATGTGACGAGACCGCTGTCCAGTAACCGACTAAACGTAATATCTGTCACTTCAGTTGTCATGCTACGTCACAGTTGAATACTTCAATTTAGCAACGTTATAATTCGTTGACGTTTAGAGTTTGGGCTCTTGACATTTGACAGATTACAAAATATTATTTTATTATTATAAATCTAACAAAAAATTGTACTAAAGCAGTTACATCTACGAAAGGTAGTTTAAGAATAAATGATAAAGATTAAGATACATCAATAAAAGTGGAAACTATTATAAAAATCTAAAATAAATTTTATTTGTTTTTATCGTATTTTTAAACAACAAAGTTTCGTCTATAAAAACCATTTTTACGATTTACTTACCTTTATTTAACTACCTAAACCTATGGAGTATAGTGTAGATTATCTTATCCCTTAAATATCTATTTATTAGGTCCAACCACAGACTTTATATCAGATGAAAGTTAAAATATAATACGTAAACTTTAACTCAATCTTCATACCGCAATCTCAACCACTTTGTTCTAAAGTTTTAAAGTAATTAAATGTAGAAATAAGTTAATCTAAGTTTAATATAATATGTTTTACATATGTAAGATGATTTAGAATGAAGACAAGCAATTGCTATTGGGTACAAACATTGACTTTTGGGCGATCATTCCTTAATGACATTTGAATGTTGACTGTAGGGTAGGTATATAAAAAGTATCGTCTATCTCTCTATTTAACTGTTTTGCGTGGATGTGACGCATATTTCCCCCAAATTGTTATTTTCATGTTTATATTGTTTGTTTCTTTCTTTGTGTTTACCGCAACGTATTTTCTTTTTTTCTTACTCTACTTGTTTATTTGTAAGGGCCAATTTCACAGATGAAACTGAACGCAATCAGCACATCTGAACCTCGTTCGAAACCTGTCAGTGACATCATTGTTGTGGGTTATTGAAATTGACAGCTCTTGAACGTGATTCAGATGTGCTGATCGCGTTCAGTTTTATTCCTGAAATTCGCTCTAAGAATGTTAGAAATTTGTCTTTTGATCTTACCGACAAGTGGATAAAAGGAGTTATTACTATTGTGTTTGTATTCAGTCTTCTTCTTGTTTTCGTGTGGTTAGTCACTAACCTGGTATCCGAGTTTTAAAGCCGCCCATGGGCCTCTGACTTGGCTTCACATGCCGTCGAAAAATATCTCAGTAAATAGTAGTAGTAGTAGTAGTATTCAGTTAAGGTGGAAATACTATCGTACTGTCTCTTATTCATATCTCATATTTCATATTATTGCAAAGTAATAAATAATTTATGATCTTACTTTCTCTTATGTGGGTGCACCTCTGACCAACCCTCCGAAGAACACTGGCGTCATGTTATATAAATTTACAATTTAATTTAAAGTGGATCAATCACCACAACTTATTTCCAAAACAACAATCGTATCAGAATCACGGGAATACTACCCGTTACTCAAGATTCAGAATGAAATATCTCACTGTAATACTGTCTCAATTTACTTTAAAATTGTACTATCCTGAAACTTAAATATTTTCTCACAATTCTTGACAGGGACTTGGGTTTCATTCCCGAATACTTCCGAAGTAAATCGTTCACAGTACGATCACGTAGACTTTAGATTTTAAATATAAATTGTCCTAAATTCGGCTGAGAAATAACGAGGAAACTTTTAGTTGTTCAGAGAACTGTTCAAATGGTGTGACCGAGCTATTATTATTATGTAAAGAGAACCAGCGAAATCTTTCGTGTTCAAACTTCTGTGTCATTTGAGTCGCCGCGGCGACTAAAGGACGCCGTAGTAAAGGAGTTTAGATTTAAGGGGTAATTCGTTTTAGCAGTCCATCAGGAAATCTGATTTTGAATGCGGACATTTAAAATCTGCCATACTAACCCTAATTGCGTTCATCATCATTATCATCCACAGCCTGGCTTCAACTACTGCTGGGCATAGGCCTTTCTTTTCACGTGCCAATTGCCAACTCCCATGTTCCTGTACCAGTCACGTCCATGTTCTACCCGCGATCGTCCCATCTCGTGTTAATTGATAATTAATTCATATTAATAGGGATTAAATAATAATTAATCGCCAATTGCGTTACTCATTTTCAATCACGAATCGGATTTTTTTTAAGGGAAATTGCTTTATATTATGTTTGAAAAAATCGTCAAACACGTAATTATCGCAATGGATGTTGTTGACCTGTCAAAATTAATGGCATTTCTATTGTAAGTGTGTTACGCATTTACCCCAATGGGCCTGCTCCATGATCAAGAAGCTCTAATTAAACTATTGGTATCTCTAAAGGTGTGTTCAAATATTGAGTGGCAATCGTGCGGTGCTGCCACGTTGTGTTTGGACGACAGTCGCGCGCGAACATTTTTAAGAAACATTCGTCAATAATTGTGTCTGGATGTATTTCTGCGGACGTATTAAAGGCTAGGCAGATTGATATTACCGACTGAAGTGCGCGGTGTGACTCGGATGTGCCGCGCAGTACTGCCGCGCAAACATTCGTTGGTTTGGTCCTAACTAGAGAGCGGCAGAAATGTGTCCTGTGGTCGTTACTTTTCTGTTTGTATTTTAATTTTATATATATATTTTTTTATTATTACTTACTGTTTGTATTTCCTGTGCGTGTCCTAAATAAAATATTTTTCTTTCTTTCTTTCTTTCAAACGCCGCGTGTTGCTGCCGCGCTCTTGCCGCTCAATGTTTGGACACATCTTTAAATATTTTTTGGACCTATAAACGAGCTATGACGAATGACTATAATATACATATTAGATACAGTCTATCTGAAGGTACTTATAAAGGTCTGTGCAAATATATCATAGCCGTGCCCGGGACGTGGAAGGACCGTGCTTCATCAGGGGCTCAAAAAAAATATCAGTGCTTACATTTTATGATATCGTTCACACACGTGTGTGTCCGGGCCAGCGATGGAGCTTCAGTGCCTGCCTTGTTTGTGCCATGACCCGGTCACGTCCCGGGCATGGCCCTGATATGTGTGGATAGACCTTTAGAGGTCTGGCGCCTCCTGTGCAATCAATCTTACTGACAAATGTTTGACAGACATTTCTCTTAAGAAAAGTAGAAGAGAAAATCCAACTGTTCTGATATTAACATATACATATGTTAGAAGTTAAATTGGCCAACATTTCCCAACTTTTCAACTTCCTGATACATTTTAATGTTTCTAAATTATATCTAGTACCTACTGGTATTTACATCACATTACTTGGCATAGCAGTAACATGCTTTAGATTTGCAACATTTTCGAGTTGAAAGCCTTTTAGAGCCGCTCGGATTACCCTATGCAGATATGCGTGACCCGGATAGTCGGGTGGCCGTATAGCCGGATAGCCGTGTAGCCGGGTATTCAGAGAGTGCGACTGCGGAATCACTTTACAATTTATTCAGACGAACGTAATTTTATATTTCATGCTTTTACTCCCAAAAGAGGGAAGCAATACTATAGATATTTTATTCACAGGAACATAAAGAGTTAAGAAATCATTATTTCAGCTGACTGATTATTTTTAACCCCCGACGCAAAAAGAGGGGTGTAATAAGTTTGACCGCTGTGTGTGTGTCTGTCTGTGGCACCGTAGCTCTTAAACGGGTGAACCCATTTGAATGCGTTTATTTTTATTTTAATGCAGTTTTTCTAGCGCCATTCTTAGACATGTTTTATCAAAATTGGTTCAGCCGTTTGAAGATTATCAGTTATTTCCTAGTTGATGAATGGATGTGAGCGTCTTCCACAGGTCTGATCGATTTGAAATTTAGTATTCTGTTACTTCACAGATATTAGAAGAACATAGTAACCTTGAACTGATGCTACAGCATCACCTGGAATTTGCAGGATACCCAACTCCCTTACCAGCTTACAGCACAGGTATCGTGTTTGGGCTCAATGGTGTCCATGAATAGGTTATAGATAGATGAACAGGGTCTGGTGATGGAGTAGGAAAGAGGAATGAGGAAATTTTTGTGTCGAGGGTTTTTTAATATAGTGGGATTTCACCAGTTATAATATTTAAGTATTCATTTATTATTATTATTTGTAAAATCCGTTTTCCAAGTAATTTTAAAGGTATAAGTCCACGTTCGCACGGAAGTAAAAAATATCGCGGCGGGATTTTCTCGCGTACTGGATTTTCAACTCTCGGTGTTAAGCCTAGCGTTGAGAATCCAGTGCACGTAAAAAAAATCGATGCGGGAACAAATCAGCCGTGTGTACTTGGGTTAACATGTGAACCTATACGTACCTCTAAACACAAACATTAATTAATTTACGCTAAATAATAATGCCGTGCGTTCCTTTAATTTAGAAACATGCGAGATCTATAATTATGATAAAGTTACATCAATGTTCTATATGTACGAGTATTTAGTTGGTAAGCCTTAATATAATATGTAAATTAATAGATAATCCTGGCTTTAAAAATTCCAGATTACATGGCTGAGCTACTTCTTAGATTAAACATGACAAAAAAGTACAACACATTTTTTTCTCTAACATAAATTATTCTTAAGAAGCTACACTACAAGATATGCCTGTTAAGAATCAGTGTTGCCCTCTTTGTCTGGAACTCTGGCAATACTGGCATACTTCCAAACTTTATTGATTACTTACATAACATGCCATCTTATGTAACGTTTTATTTGGACTATCGTGTCTGTGGGCGGACTCAATGGGTTTGTGAACCTCGATTATGTACTATAACTACTTTTATCCTAATAAAAAATGTATGTAGGATAGGTTCCGGAAACTCATGACAATATGAAAATCTAAATCGTAATCAAAAGTTATTTATTCAAACTAGGCTTTGAATCAGCACTTTTTGAACGCCAAAATTACATAAGACAGTCCCCCTAATCTATAATGTTCCCACCGCTGGGACTCAGGCGTCCTCTCTTCAAGAGGGAGTGGACTGTAATCTACCAAACGGACCCAGTTCGGATTGGTCGATGACACATGTCTTCGAATTTTTGGTTCTAGGACATGCAGGTTTCCTCACGATGTTTTTCTTCACCATTTTGAGAGCAGAGGTGGTGAAATTATTTACACAAAGTAAAGCGCCTGCCTGGGTTTGAACCCATTACCGACTACGTCTCGTATTGTCGGGGCTATTACCACTGGCCCACCACTGCTCTTGTGTGTGAACGAATTAACAATAGTTAATTAAATCAATTGACTTATCCATTATCCAAACCAGGATTTTATTACAAGTCTTTTTTTTTGAACAACAAGTAAACAAAAGAAAGAACTTTTATTTGCGGTAAACATGACGCAAAAAAATGAAATAAGGTGAGGGAAAATATGCGTCACATCCACGCAAAACGGCCATTGCTCAGCATAATGCTGCGACTCTATACGAGACAGAGCCCCAGCGCTGGTTTCAAGTCTACAATTTGGGGTCAAGAAAGACCCTGACTATCTGTGGTCAGAAATTTTTGATGCCTTGTTATGTGAGTGTCTATGGAGTGGCCGTTCTTCTCCATAGGAACCTACTACACTGTGCTTGGTTTAATTGAAATAAATGCTTTCGAGTTTGAGTTTTTAAGGCGAAAGCGTCAGGGAAGCCCGCGAAATTCAATTTTCTTAAGTTTTTTGCAATTTGCAGGTCAGTATCTGGTTGTATGTTGATCTAAATATGATTTGCGGCCTTATCAAATATTTATTTATAAAATTATAATCATAAAAATCAACAATACGATTCTCTAAGTTCATATAATCCTATTGAATTACTATTTCATGAAATCATGGTATATTAGGATTATTCTAACATAAGGAGTTCTATTGCTGATTCTAATGGTTATAGTTCTGGGTTATGTCATAATTGTTACCAATCAACTTGACACTGAGTAGAAAATTGCAAAAGACGTAGGAAAATTTGAATTTAATATTGGCGTTCTAATGATCAAGAACAGGCTGGTGGCTGTGCCATAATTACATATGATGAGGTTGTCTCTAAATCTACTCAATAAGTCTAGACAATTACAAAATAGGAGTGAACGACTAGTAACAAAAGTCAGTGACCTAACTGACCATATCGGCTAATCATATCACACTCACAATTTTACGGGAGACCGAACAGCAGGGTCAGTTGGTTTATAAACACTAGCGGTTCTAACCAATTTTGGTCGTTTCGGCTTCTTTTTGTGTCTATGGTACTCTTCTTCTCTGTTTAATTTTTTAAATATTGTATGAGCCCAGTAGGCCAGGTTGATTGCGGCATCAGTGGCATTTCTTAGGTCATCCGAGGTGCAGGTGAAATTAAGAATAAGAATCATTTATTATTCATTTAGAGGGGCTATATTACACCTATATGTCGCCAGATATGTTTCAAGTTCCATTTTATAGAGGGTGAGCCTATTGCCATCAATTAGGCGAAAATTCAACATAAAAAAACAAAAAACAATTATTTAAACGGCGGAGAATCAGCACTTTACTAACGTCAAAATTACATAAGACAGTCCACCAAAACGCCCACCCTTCACCACTTCCTAGTGCTTTAGCTGGGAAGAGGAAGTAGCGCAACAGACCCCCAGCGGCATAGCTGTCTGTTCAGTTAGAATAACTTGATTATATACAATAGTGTGCAAGATAACTTACATTACGCAATACAAAACATTAAATTAAAATGTTTGCTATTTGTCATGCCAACAAAAAACATCGAAATCTATACTGAAACGAAAAAATGATATAAATAAATAAAATCCAGACACATAGTTATCATTTTGTTAAAACATGTAACCCCGTGAGGGCACATTTAGTGTGGCTCACAGTCACAATATGTCTCTTAGCATTATTGCCATTTGGCTAAGTTGTACCTGCGGCATTCGAGTTGATGATAATGCTTGCCCCGTGATCACTCAGTTTTGCTGTTCAACTTTCCAGTAGGCATATGTATACAGACGATGAAACTGGTCTTTAATATTTGCGTTTATTAAATTTTATAACTGACTAGTATGAAAACCTGTTTCACCTTACCAAAAAAACCTACGATTTTGACCCACTTCCGATTACTCCGGTATTTTATGTCTTTTTTTGTAATGTGCGTCTTGTTTTTGCAAAATAAATAACTTTCCTCTCTTTTCTTTCTTTCGATTGCATTCGAATTTTACGAAGCAAAAAATCACCATACTTATGCATTGCACAACTTTTTTATTTCCAGCCAATAACTAACAAAGAAAACAGGGAAAAAACAATCCAACACTGAATTTTCCGTGAACGAATCAGATTCGTGTAAAGCTGCTATTTTTTACGAACACAGTCAAAATAGCTACCGTGCTTTACTGGATACTAAAAAGTTAGTCGGAAGTGGAGTTTGCGGAAAAACAGAGCTATCTAGGTTTCGTTTACGTCACAGGTGAGGTTAACGTCCTGGTCGGCCATCGATACGGGTCGACGACCTGACTAGCGTCAGTAGGTGAATGGGACCGTTGCAGTACAAGTGTTGTTTTACGCTGCGTTGAGGTTTAGGTATGCTAGTTATATGTTTGTAAGATAAATTGGATTATGTTTGTATGTTAAGCCGTGTATGAGTTAAGTAATGGTTCTCTTTCAATTCTTAATTCTTTATTGCATACCATACTGTATACAGTTGGTAGGGAAATCATTATATAAGACATAATTATGGACCCAGTCGGGCACAGCATAGATCAAATAGAAGAGACGAGGAAGAGCACTGGGTGTTTAATGTTATAAATTGTATTATTTGTTTCATAGTTAGTAAGTTATACTCTTTTATTAATACAGAATTGAATTATAATTATTGTTATTAATTTATTTAGGAACTTTGTAAACATCATTTACTTATTTTTTAAATAATACATTTTTTTTTTGTTTTGTTTTTATTTGTTACGTAATTAAAATGTATCAATAAAAGTGGAAACTATTATAAAAATCTAAAATAAATTTTATTTGTTTTTATCGTATTTTTAAACAAGAAAGTGTCGTATATAAAAACTTTTTTTACGATTTGTTTACCTTTATTTAACTAGCTAAACCTATGGAGTATAGTGTAGATTATCTTATCCCTTAAATATCTATTTATTAGGTCCAACCACAGACTTTATATCAGATGAAAGTTAAAATATAATACGTAAACTTTAACTCAATCTTCATACCGCAATCTCAACCACTTTGTTCTAAAGTTTTAAAGTAATTAAATGTAGAAATAAGTTAATCTAAGTTTAATATAATATGTTTTACATATGTAAGATGATTTAGAATCAAGACAAGCAATTTCTATTGGGTACAAACATTGACTTTTGGGCGATCATTCCTTAATGACATTTGAATGTTGACTGTAGGGTAGGTATATAAAAAGTATCGTCTATCTCTATTTAACTGTTTTGCGTGGATGTGACGCATATTTCCCCCAAATTGTTATTTTCATGTTTATATTGTTTGTTTCTTTCTTTGTGTTTACCGCAACGTATTTTCTTTTTTTCTTACTCTACTTGTTTATTTGTAAGGGCCAATTTCACAGATGAAACTGAACGCAATCAGCACATTTGAACCTCGTTCGAAACCTGTCAGTGACATCATTGTTGTGGGTTATTGAAATTGACAGCTCTTGAACGTGATTCAGATGTGCTGATCGCGTTCAGTTTTATTCCTGAAATTCGCTCTAAGAATGTTAGAAATTTGTCTTTTGATCTTACCGACAAGTGGATAAAAGGAGTTATTACTATTGTGTTTGTATTCAGTCTTCTTCTTGTTTTCGTGTGGTTAGTCACTAACCTGGTATCCGAGTTTTAAAGCCGCCCATGGGCCTCTGACTTGGCTTCACATGCCGTCGAAAAATATCTCAGTAAATAGTAGTAGTAGTAGTAGTATTCAGTTAAAGTGGAAATATTATCGTACTGTCTCTTATTCATATCTCATATTTCATATTATTGCAAAGTAATAAATAATTTATGATCTTACTTTCTCTTATGTGGGTGCACCTCTGACCAACCCTCCGAAGAACACTGGCGTCATGTTATATAAATTTACAATTTAATTTAAAGTGGATCAATCACCACAAGTTATTTCCAAAACAACAATCGTATCAGAATCACGGGAATACTACTCGTTACTCAAAATTCAGAATGAAATATCTCACTGTAATACTGTCTCAATTTACTTTAAAATTGTACTATCCTGAAACTTAAATATTTTCTCACAATTCTTGACAGGGACTTGGGTTTCATTCCCGAATACTTCCGAAGTAGATCGTTCACAGTACGATCACGTAGACTTTAGATTTTAAATATAAATTGTCCTAAATTCGGCTGAGAAATAACGAGGAAACTTTCAGTTGTTCAGAGAACTGTTCAAATGGTGTGACCGAGCTATTATTATGATGTAAAGAGAACCAGCGAAATCTTTCGTGTTCAAACTTCTGTGTCATTTGAGTCGCCGCGGCGACTAAAGGACGCCGTAGTAAAGGAGTTTAGATTTAAGGGGTAATTCGTTTTAGCAGTCCATCAGGAAATCTGATTTTGAATGTGGACATTTAAAATCTACCATAATAACCCTAATTGCGTTCATGATCATTATCATCCACAGCCTGGCTTCAACTACTGCTGGGCATAGGCCTTTCTTTTCACGTGCCAATGGCCAACTCCCATGTTCCTGTACCAGTCTCGTCCATGTTCTACCCGCGATCGTCCCATCTCGCGTTAATTGATAATTAATTCATATTAATAGGGATTAAATAATAATTAATCTCCAATTGCGTTACTCATTTTCAATCACGAATCAGATTTTTTTTAAGGGAAATTGCTTTATATTATGTTTGAAAAATTCGTCAAAAACGTAATTATCGCAATGGATGTTGTTGACCTGTCAAAATTAATGGCATTTCTATTGTAAGTGTGTTACGCATTTACCCCAATGGGCCTGCTCCATGATCAAGAAGCTCTAATTAAACTAAAGGTGTGTTCAAATATTGAGTGGCAATCATGCGCTGCTGCCACGTTGTGTTTGGACGACAGTCACGCGCGAACATTTTTAAGAAACATTCGTCAATAATTGTGTCTGGATGTATTTCTGCGGACGTATTAAAGGCTAGGCAGATTGATATTACCGACTGAAGTGCGCGGTGTGACTCGGATGTGCCGCGCAGTATTGCCGCGCAAACATTCGTTGGTTTGGTCCTAACTAGAGAGCAGCAGAAATGTGTCCTGTGGTCGTTACTTTTCTGTTTGTATTTTAATTTTATATATATATTTTTTTATTATTACTTACTGTTTGTATTTCCTGTGCGTGTCCTAAATAAAATATTTTTCTTTCTTTCTTTCTTTCAAACGCCGCGTGTTGCTGCCGCGCTCTTGCCGCTCAATGTTTGGACACATCTTTAAATATTTTTTGGACCTATAAACGAGCTATGACGAATGACTATAATATACATATTAGATACAGTCTATCTGAAGGTACTTATAAAGGTCTATGCACATATATCATAGCCGTGCCCGGGACGTGGAAGGACCGTGTTTCATCAGGGGCTCAAAAAAAATATCAGTGCTTACATTTTATGATATCGTTCACACACGTGTGTGTCCGGGCCAGCGACGGAGCTTCAGTGCCTGCCTTGTTTGTGCCATGACCCGGTCACGTCCCGGGCATGGCCCTGATATGTGTGGATAGACCTTTAGATGTCTGGCGCCTCCTGTGCAATCAATCTTACTGACAAATGTTTGACAGACATTTCTCTTAAGAAAAGTAGAAGAGAAAATCCAACTGTTCTGATATTAACATATACATATGTTAGAAGTTAAATTGGCCAACATTTCCCAACTTTTCAACTTCCTGATACATTTTAATGTTTCTAAATTATATCTAGTACCTACTGGTATTTACATCACATTACTTGGCATAGCAGTAACATGCTTTAGATTTGCAACATATTCGAGTTGAAAGCCTTTTAGAGCCGCTCGGATTACCCTATGCAGATATGCGTGACCTGGATAGTCGGGTGGCCGTATAGCCGGATAGCCGTGTAGCCGGGTATTCAGAGAGTGCGACTGCGGAATCACTTTACAATTTATTCAGACGAACGTAATTTTATATTTCATGCTTTTACTCCCAAAAGAGGGAAGCAATACTATAGATATTTTATTCACAGGAACATAAAGAGTTAAGAAATCATTATTTCAGCTGACTGATTATTTTTAACCCCCGACGCAAAAAGAGGGGTGTAATAAGTTTGACCGCTGTGTGTGGGTCTGTCTGTGGCACCGTAGCTCTTAAACGGGTGAACCCATTTGAATGCGTTTATTTTTATTTTAATGCAGGTTTTCTAGCGCCATTCTTAGACATGTTTTATCAAAATTGGTTCAGCCGTTTGAAGATTATCAGTTATTTCCTAGTTGATGAATGGATGTGAGCGTCTTCCACAGGTCTGATCGATTTGAAATTTAGTATTCTGTTACTTCACAGATATTAGAAGAACATAGTAACCTTGAACTGATGCTACAGCATCACCTGGAATTTGCAGGATACCCAACTCCCTTACCAGCTTACAGCACAGGTATCGTGTTTGGGCTCATTGGTGTCCATGAATAGGTTATAGATAGATGAACAGGGTCTGGTGATGGAGTAGGAAAGAGGAATGAGGAAATAAATAAATAAATAAATTTTTGTGTCGAGGGTTTTTTAATATAGTGGGATTTCACCAGTTATAATATTTAAGTATTCATTTATTATTATTATTTGTAAAATCCGTTTTCCAAGTAATTTTAAAGGTATAAGTCCACGTTCGCACGGAAGTAAAAAATATCGCGGCGGGATTTTCTCGCGCACTGGATTTTCAACTCTCGGTGTTAAGCCTAGCGTTGAGAATCCAGTGCACGTAAAAAAAATCGCTGCGGGAACAAATCAGCCGTGTGTACTTGGGTTAACATGTGAACCTATACGTACCTCTAAACACAAACATTAATTAATTTACGCTAAATAATAGTGCCGTGCGTTCCTTTAATTTAGAAACATGCGAGATCTTATAATTATGATAAAGTTACATCAATGTTCTACGTAAATATGTATTTAGTTGGTAAGCCTTAATATAATATGTAAATTAATAGATAATCCTGGCTTTAAACATTCCAGATTACATGGCTGAGCTACTTCTTAGATTACACATGACAAAAAAGTACAACACATTTTTTTCTCTAACATAAATTATTCTTAAGAAGCTACACTACAAGATATGCCTGTTAAGAATCAGTGTTGCCCTCTTTGTCTGGAACTCTGGCAATACTGGCATACTTCCAAACTTTATTGATTACTTACATAACATGCCATCTTATGTAACGTTTTATTTGGACTATCGTGTCTGTGGGCGGACTCAATGGGTTTGTGAACCTCGATTATGCACTATAACTACTTTTATCCTAATAAAAAATGTATGTAGGATAGGTTCCGGAAACTCATGACAATATGAAAATCAAAATCATAATCAAAAGTCATTTATTCAACCTAGGCTGTGAATCAGCACTTTTGATCGCCAAAATTACATAAGAGAGTCCCCCGAAACTATAATGTTCCCACTGCTGGGACTCAGGCCTCCTCTCTTCAAGAGGTAGTGGACTGTAATCTACCACGCGGGCCAACCTGACACTGAGTAGAAAATTGCAAAAGACGTAGGAAAATTTGAATTTAATATTGGCGTTCAGATGATCAAGAACAGGCTGTGCCATAATTATATATGATGAGGTTGTCTCTAAATCTACTCAATAAGTCTAGACAATTACAAAATAGGAGTGAACGACTAGTAACAAAAGTCAGTGACCTAACTGACCATATCGGCTAATCATATCACACTCACAATTTTACGGGAGACCGAACAGCAGGGTCAGTTAGTTTATAAACAATAGCGGTTCTAACCAATTTTGGTTGTTTCGGCTTCTTTATATGTTTTAGTTTACGGTTGCTTGTAGTCGCAATTTATATTGCACACTTAGTTATCAGAATCATCTTCTTTTTGTGTCTATGGTACTCATCTTCTCTGTTTCATTTTTTAAATATTGTATGAGCCCAGTAGGCCAGGTTGATTCCGGCATCAGTGGCATTTCTTAGGTCATCGGATGACCTAAGAAATGCCACTGATGCCTGGTGCAGGTGAAATTAAGAATAAGAATCATTTATTATTCATTTAGAGGGGCTATATTACACCTATATGTCGCCAGATATGTTTCACGTTCCATGTAATAGAGGGTGAGCCTATTGCCATCAATTAGGCAATCAACGTCAACATAAAAAAAAAAAAAAAACAATTATTTAAACGGCGGAGAATCAGCACTTTACTAACGTCAAAATTACATAAGACAGTCCCCCAAAACGCCCACCCTTCACCACTTCCTAGTGCTTTAGCTGGGAAGAGGAAGTAGCGCAACAGACCCCCAGCGGCATAGCTGTCTGTTCAGTTAGAATAACTTGATTATATACAATAGTGTGCAAAATAATTTACATTACGCAGATATAAATAAATAAAATTCAGACACATAGTTATCATTTTGTTAAAACATGCAACCACGTGAGGGCACATTTAGTGTGGCTTCAGTCACAATGGGTCTCTTAGCATTATTGCCATTTGGCTAAGTTGTACCTGCTGCATTCGAGTTGACGCTAATGCTTGCCCCGTGATCACTCTGTTTTGGTGGCCAACTTTCCAGTAGGTATTATGTACACAGACGATGAAACTGGTATTTAATATTTGCATTTATTAAATTTTATAACTGACTAGTATGAAAACCTGTTTCACCTTACCAAAAAAACCTACGATTTTGACCCACTTCCGATTACTCCGGTATTTTATGTCTTTTTTTGTAATGTGCGTCTTGTTTTTGCAAAATAAATAACTTTCCTCTCTTTTCTTTATTTCGATTGCATTCGAATTTTACGAAGCAAAAAATCACCATACTTATGCATTGCACAACTTTTTTATTTCCAGCCAATAACTAACAAAGAAAACAGGGAAAAAACAATCCAACACTGAATTTTCCGTGAACGAATCAGATTCGTGTAAAGCTGCTATTTTTTACGAACACAGTCAAAATAGCTACCGTGCTTTACTGGATACTAAAAAGTTAGTCGGAAGCGGAGTTTGCGGAAAAACAGAGCTATCTAGGTTTCGTTTACGTCACAGGTGAGGTTAACGTCCTGGTCGGCCATCGATACGGGTCGACGACCTGACTAGCGTCAGTAGGTGAATGGGACCGTTGCAGTACAAGTCTTGTTTTACGCTGCGTTGAGGTTTAGGTATGCTAGTTATATGTTTGTAAGTTAAATTGGATTATGTTTGTATGTTAAGCCGTGTATGAGTTAAGTAATGGTTATCTTTCAATTCTTAATTCTTTATTGCATACCATACTGTATAGTTGGTAGGGAAATCATTATATAAGACACAATTATGGACCCTGTCGGGCACAGCATAGATCAAATAGTAGAGACGAGGAAGAGCACTGGGTGTTTAATGTTATAAATTTTATTATTTGTTTCATAGTTAGTAAGTTATACTCTTTTATTAATACAGAATTGAATTATAATTATTGTTTTATAAATTATATAAATTAATTTATTTAGGAACTTTGTAAAAATCATTTACTTATTTTTGAAATAATCCTTTTTTTTGTTTTTTTTTAATTTATTACGTAATTAAAATGTATTATCCCTAAGATAAATTATTATTGGACGCTTCATATTTATTTAAATATGTATTTATCGTCATAAAGTATAGAGTATAGTGACTATTTGTAGATACACATAGATAGTTATGAAGTTACAGTTATCAGTGTCCAGTGTCAGTGTCCAGTTTCAGTTTATTGATCGTGTATATTTTTTCCTAACCTTTAACGAACTTCTTGTAATATTCAATAAATAGTAGCAATCGTGAATTTCTGACGATTGGATGTCTTTTGTTTTTCCGACTTTTCTATTGTTTACTTTACACACGACCTACCGCGAAGTAAATACACTACTTCGTGGGACCTACCTACACACTTTTTCATCTAATTGAAATACATGACAATGATATGACACTGTCTCTGACTCCTAATATTCAAGCACATTTTAAAGTTAATATCACTTTTATGACATACAAGAAAATCGTTTAAATATCTACAGGTAATACCGTGGGAATATTGTCAGTATTCGCCAGCTGTCGAGCAAAACGCGAACTATCTTCGAATATCTGAAATGTAGAATGTCGAGTATTTACCACAGACGCAGACACTATTAACCCTTTTCTCGCCACGGTATTAAGTAAAATATGAGGAATATTTTTACTGCGAATAATTGGCATGTTACTTTTTATAGCACAAAAAATTGTTTTTTTGCGAATTGTAAAACATTCAGTACCTATACTTATTTCTAAAATGTAGATGTAAGTTTCTGTCAGTTTAATAATTTGTGGCTACATCCATGGGTAAATAACTTAAGTGATGCCAATTGAATAATGAAAACCTAGCATTTTTTTACGTTTAAATAAAACTAAGACACTCACCAATAACCTAGTAACGCGCTTTTGAAAATGTTAGATGCTTAACAATAAACACTTCTCCTGTTCAACAATTGTAAACTTTGATGCCGGTGCATCTGTCGAAATTATACCAAAATAATTTTCCCAATCCGTATCTAGAAATATCCACCAGTTAAGCTAAATTAACGTCCATTACCGCCCTGGCTGAGGCTATTTTCGCTTGAGGTCATCGCACTTGTGGCCGGTCGCGGGAAATGCGGTAAACGTGCAGTGTCTCACGCGATAGCCGGCACTACAGGGTTGATATATGCAAAAAGAGGTGGCTTTTTATTGTTTTTAGTGAAGTGAATAATTGCTGGTTGTTGCTGTTATTTGATCTTGAGTGCAATTATGGGGGATGGGCTAAATTAGTTCGCGAAATTAAAATTTTCTTACCTTTCTTTTTCTATTTGTAGGTCAGTATAGTCATTCAATATGGCAATTCGAACTTAGAACGTTGCAATGATAATTTTAATGATAATAATTCTGTAAACACATATTTGTTACGGTCATGAATTGAAAGCTCATGTGGAGTTAGGAAACGATCAATTGGAACCGTGCACCTAGCTTCTGACGATTCATAAGTGTAGGTAGGGTAGGTAAGGTAGGTAGGGTAGGTAGGATAGGTAGGGTTTAGTGCTACCCGTGCGAAGTCGGGCCGGGTAAAGCTAGTATATTTATATAACCTGATACCTATTGATCCGCTAATTGTAAAAAACGTAAATTGTAATTTTGACCTTCCCTGGCGCTTTCGCCTTAAGGAAAATAATTATGTTCTTTCGTTACTGTTTTTTATTTTTTCGGAAAATTCTCAGGTACAGGTATTTATAAGCACAGGATCACATCTTCAAGTCCTTCTTCTTACCGTCTTGATGGTAATCTAAATAGTGTCAGCCCAGAATTCTGTTATGTGTTTGGCGTCATCAGCAGCGTCCAACAGTTCCTATTCCTGTTCTTAGGATCTTCCTCTCGATAGAACCTTGACTAGAAGGCTGAACCAATGAACAAAACATATTATAAAAAAATAAAAAAAAAATGTATAGCATAATCAACGCTTAATGTTCCCACTGCTGGGACTCGGGCCTCCTCTTTGTGAAAAGAAGTAGGCCATAGTCCACCACGCAGGCCCAGTACGGGTTGGTGGATGTCACATGTCTTCGATTTTTTTTATGTATGTTGAACGGTCTATTAATTTCCCCTCAAAGGTCGCGTGCTCCGCATAGAGGCATGGGCCCATGCAAAATATTGCCTGTCTAAAGTATACCTATGCTGCTCTAACTTTATCAGTTTGTAGGGAAAAGAACAGGAAAGGCATATAACATCACATGTTAAATTCGACTCTGAACACGTCACAATGAGTCGGCAGATCGTTCAAGAGGTTCATACATGCTGCAAATAATGAATTATTACTTACTATGCAATTAAAATTAAATTAAAATTATTTAAACAGGTAGGTAATAAATACATATATACATATACTCACGCCTTCCTCACACGGGGGTAGGCAGGAACTACAGAACGCCACCTGCTTCCATCCTTACATACTATACTTTTGCTAAGTTGACGTTCATACATCTGGTCATACACAAATGCTGGTTGCGAGTACGTTCATACTAGGGTTGCCAACCCTAGTATATAAATAGAATCCTGCTATATGAGCGGCCTAAATACTATTATAATACTAAATATTCTAAGAAAGAAAAAATATAGTAGTTGAAACAACTATATTTTTATTTCAATACAAAATGGCGAGATCATCGCATTAAGGCCAGTATTAATCACATAAAGGCTAAATATGTAAAAATATATATGAGACATTTAAATAAACAACCTGTTAATGAAGGTCCATAGTAGCAAAAAATATGCATTTAAAGAATAAAAATGTTTTTGAAACATACCTACAGTATATATTTTTTTAATTTTCGCTATTTACTATATTTTTACAGGCAATGACTTATACTTATATAATACTGTATTTGATGTAAAAAAGTTCCGTGAATTCCATCAAAAAACTCGTGAATAGTATAGTATTATCACAGAATAGCTGACCCCGCGGTTTCACCCGCATAGGTCTAAAAAGTATCCTATGTGTTAATCCAGGTTGTAAACTATCTGTGTCCCATTTCCTTCAAATCTGTTCAGTAGTTTTTGCGTGAAAGAGTAACAAACATCCATACATCCATCCATACTCACAAACTTTCGCGTTTTTACTCGTAATATTAGTAGAATAGTAGAATACTTAGCTTCTCTTTTACCGAGTAAAATTTTGAACTTTAATACAAGTACACGAATCTTTTCAGGGATAATATCATCTCTCCGAACTTCCTGTCTATAATCTAATGCTTCCAGAGATGAGAAGCTTAAAAATATTCCGACGTGTATATTTTGCACTTAGGTACAAATTCTTGGGAATGCTACGTTGCAGCTTCGCGTAAGATTAGATTTACAGTGAAGTTTTTGCATCCCGTGTGATCCTAGGCTAAGACTTTTTGTAATGGGTTTTTGAAAGTGTTCTGTATGCATAAACTTGGAAGACAATTATTGGAAGCGGGTTACAAATACCTACTTTTACCTATTTTGTTCGAGTGGAACTAAACCAAAAAGACTTTTTGTGTATAAATATTCTAGTGCTGTCTGTGTGCTGTGCTGATTTATCGTTACACACAAAATAAATGCCGATTTTTAATAAAGAAATTAGAATGGTATCATGAAAAGTGTTCCTCATAACTTAAACCAGATAAAGAAAAAAAAATGAATCCTTGATAGAAAAATGCTCCCAAAATTTATTTCTTACGTTCTAGGGTTGTCGTCCGTTTCATGAAGTTTTCTATTTTATCGTTAAATTAAAATCTTGACATTTTGCAAAGTTTTAGGAGACGAGGTCGTCGCCTGCTCAATGTCTGTTTTCAAGCGTTCCTTATAAATGACTGACTGGCGTTTTGTTTGTTTATTTTTTCCATTCGAGTCTGAAAATATGAGGATTATTTATGCCCGACGGGTTTCCCATCGGCAAAAATTACGAACTTCCATACAAACTTCCTTCCCCTTTAAGGATGAATTTTCTGAAAAAACCTTAATACACGCCTTCGGTCTATTATATGGAACTCTTGTGCAAAATTTCAAGATTCTGCGATTAGGCTGTGTTGTATATGAATGAATGAATATATGCATTTAAGATTTTTGATAAGTAGTGTGAAAATCAAAATTCAAAACTAACCAATCCGGTTATTTTGGGCATCAATAAAACAAAAATAAAAAAGTTAATCCTGCAGTATCATATCCATCTTGCTACGCATCGTGCTACGGCGTAGCTCCCACTCTGCTACGGCGTAGCTCGCACCGAACTGCAAACGAATGGCTTTCAAATTAGGAAGCTTTCGTATTGTAATGAATTCAATTAATTTGTCATAAGATACATTACTTCCACAGAGCTTAATTGCTCTTAATATGTCCGGTTACAGCGTCCACTGGTGTATTATTCATATTCCTGTTAAACTCTGAGAAATATCTCCCTTGACTATTGCATATAAGGTTATAATGCGCACATTTCAATGCTTTATGTTGAATCGAGTTGTTACCTGACTGCCCCAGAACGAGTTCAATGTTCATCAAATCGGAGATTAAATTAAAATAACTGCTAGCAACAGCATCAGAATGTTTGAAAGTGATCTTGTTTACAACATTTTTGTTTTTTTTGAGTTGAGTATTTACGATTTTTTTTTTTTGTTGAGTATGGAATTGAATTATCAGGTAACATGGTCTTATTGAATGAATCCAATCAATTAGATATTCAAACTTTTTTTTTTTAAGTATCTTGAAACGGTTAACTTTTAAAAGATTTTTAGTCGTTATCTTAATTTGCATTGAATACACGTTCATAAGTAATTAATCAAATTAAACCCTGAAGAATTGAAATTCTTAGCAAGAATAATATTAAAAGTACTTAAATTGTTATTAGCATAAGCGTTTGCAGACTTTCAAAATGTTTAATTTATAGGAAAATAAGTTTTTACTTATTATGTTAAGCTATTATGTCCGAAACGCATTTTTTTCTTTCTTTAATTTTTTTGGTTTTTTTTTTTTGTTTATTTATTTATTACATACATACGCTACTATTACAGTGTCCCAATTCGGTAGTGTAGTTAATTCACATTTTAACAAATAAATTTACAACATAATAATATCAAATAGATTTACAAATTAAAAACATAACACGTGTAACGTTACCCTTGCGAAATCACTCAGTCTTTAGTGTGCGCATTGTTCGCGAATTGTTTTTATCTAGTGCTAAATAGAGCAGTGGGGGCCCAATGGTAACGGGCCTGACTTACGAGTTGCAGGTCGTGTGTTTGAACCCAGGCATGTGCTTTACTTTGTGTAAATATTGCAACAACGACAGCCCCATTTTATGTCCAGGTAAATCACTGTCCATTCTAAGGTTGCCTGGAAGAGATCACGAAAAGCGATAAGGCCGCCCATTGTATATTTTGTAGTGTTTGATTAGTATTTTTTTGTTATGTATTTTTGTGGTGTACAATAAAGTATATATAAATAAATAAATAATATCATCACCACTGCTCTCATAACACATAACGTGAAGAAAAACATCGTGAGGAAACCGGCATGTCCTTCAACCAAAAGTTCGAAGACATCTATCAACCCGCACTGGGCCCTCGTGGTGGATTACAGCCCACTACTTCTCGAAGAGAGGAGGCCTGAGTCCCAGCAGTGGGAACATTATAGACTGATTGGTAGGGCTAAGCAAAGAAAATATCATAGAAAAAAGGCCTATTAATTATTCTAACTTACACATATTTACATAAGAAATACAATAGACGACGTACATTTAGTAACCTAATCCGCGTAACTGTTCTTAAAGAGTCATAAAGAACTCTTCCTAAGATACCTATCTATACAGTGAAACAAACATAAATCTTTATTTATCACGGAGAATATTGTGGGCAAAAACCTCTGATGGCTGCAAAAATCATAATTACCAGCTACTTACCAGCCAACAGCACTCCACTGCAGGCTGGACATAGGCCTTTCCAGTAGCCCCCTAGTGGGCATTGAGCCCAGCGTCGGTCATTACAGAGATAGGGAACATTTTTTAATAAATACAAACAAACGGGTACCTTTATCAGAAGTTCCGTTATAAAACTAGATTATTTTATTTTGACGCACCGCCGCCGGCGGCGAATGGGATATTCTCGACGTGTCTGTTGCAAAAAAAAACAGACAAGTATAATAATCGTATTTATTTTTAAATGTAACAATGAATACTGTTCACCTTTAAGCCTAAATTATTTTTGTAGTGTATTAAAGATGTGATGAGATCCATACCCATCTTCCAACAATATTGAAGCAGTAAGGTAATTATAGCAATGATTAAAAATATAAGTACCCTATTTGTTGCTTCTTCCATACCAATATTATAAATTCGAAAGTAACTCTGTCTGTCTGTCTGTCATCTTTTCACATCTAAGCCACTGAACCAATCATTTTGAAATATGACATTGAGGTAGCCTGGGAACTGGAGAAAGTCATAATATTCCCAAAAAAAAATGCAGCGTCGATTAAAAAAACTTATAAATACGATAGTTAAATCTACTCTGGATTTTTTGCCCATATATTTTTGGGCATTCTCTCAAACAATGATGCGCAGACGTAGTTGCGGGCAACAGCAGTAATAAACGGCTGCTCTTTTTGACATTGCTATTCAAACTGATAGATAACGTTCTTTGATCGTTCGCCCAAGGAGAATAGCCGTTTATAGCCCCATAATACCGCTTAATCTCCATAATAATGCCGTAACTTTAACATAAAATTATGATAAGAAGGGTGTGTTGTGGTGATAGTTTATGGACTAACCGGGTGCGGGTCCAAATCTGCCATTTGCAATATCAATTTAATTTACATGTTGATCTGAAGCAACAGAATCACATTAAAGAAAACAAAACAATTAAACCCCGGTTTGATTGCCTGGAATCTTCAACACTAGTAACCATCTATTATGTATAGACATATATACATACAAATAAATAACATTTAAGTGTCTGTTTTGTAATGTTAAAATATACGATACATAAAAAGTAGTAACAAAAAAATAATTCTTATTTTTTTTTGTCTGTATTTCTGTCTATGTAATCCGGTTAATCTCCGAAAAGGCTGGAGCGATTTTGACGGGACTTTCATAGCTGATATTATAAGGAGTAACCAAGGCTACTTTTATTAAAAAAATGATATAGAAATAGGGTACCTGCTAGTATATAACAGTATAAAACAAAGTTGATGTTCGTGTCTGTCTGAGTGACCGTTTATCTAAATGGAAACTAAGTTTGGAAGAACTTTTCTAAACTACACAATGCATTTTTATGCGGTTTTCACCATAATCCAGAGAATTTATTCTGAAAAAGGTTAATGTTTTACATTCATATTAAATTTAAATTTAATAAAGACATCTCGATGACCCGTAAAAAACGTGTGAATTATTGAGTATAATCTCTATGGATACGATATAAGAGACGAAATATTGTCTGTTTTTACTTTATGTAAGTACTCAGTTTTTCGTTGTTTCAAGCAGGCAAACTAGAAGAAAAATATATACATATTTGTTTATATAAAATTTAGTGAGAGTAGTTATTGAGTTTAATTTCATTTTTGATACTTGGCTGTATGCGAGTTTGCCTGAGCCTCTGTTTAGAGTTATGTATTCGTTTCTACTGCTGACACATGGTGTCGCTGTCGTTGCTTACTGTCACATGCTGTTTTACTTACTGTATCGCGTATGTTTTGCTAGTAGAAAATAAATTCACTATCCAGTACAAACTATAGAAATCTTGTTTATTATTATATCCCCAATTGTAATCGATAATCCAGAGAATTTATTCTGAAAAGGTTAATGTGTGTAATACATTCATACTTACATTTAATAAAGAATTCTCGATGACAGTAAAAAAAGGGTCGGGAACTTGGGTTGATAATAAGTAAAAAAAAAATGTTAAGATTGTCTTTTAGCAGGGTGTAATCTTTCTCCGTGTCAAAAAGTCTGCAGTAGCTGACTAATATAATATAAATTATTAGATACACACAAAAATATTATCCAGTACACTCCACCCTGTACATTTCCACGAACATTGTCAACACCCGTCATGCCCTGTTTTCCTCAAGGCGGACGAGTGGTGACATGTTATATGTTCCCGTCAAACTTGGCTTTGTTTGTCTTCCCTCCTCTTGGGCAGTTTTATGGATTTCGATAATTGGCTTTTAGTGTTATTTGTCAGTTTCTGTTATTCTTTTTTCCGTAATAAAGAAAATATGTTTGTTTTTTTCCTAACTAAATGTATTTACAAGGCAGATGAGAGAGAAGGTGAGTGGAAACGCCGGGAGGGGACGGTCCTCCCTAGGAGGACATATACTGACCTTATTGGTGTTGTTGATGCTCTTTAGAAAGATCAGGTGCGTAAAAGTCGAATATAGATAGTTTCAATACTGTTCACATTCACTATTTAAATTTGCCTACGAAAATATTTTTTTTTTATATATTTCGCTTCGTGCAACCTATAATACTCTTAATGAGTCGAGAACTATTCAAAATTCCTTTAGAGAAGCGTTTTTTAATAAACTCGCATTGTTTTGTTACTTATTTGAATTGTGCTTAAGGTATTGGTAGCTTGCACTTTTGAACAGCATGATAATAACCCTTTATTAGGTAGGGCTGATTTATCATGTGCGGGAAGTTCCCACAAATCATAATCATCTCTATCTAGTGTTAATTCCGGTGTTTGTGGGATATTTCCGGGATGGAGGTGTGGGATTAACTCAATTGACATAATTATGGCTAAAATTGTTATTCTACCACATTCTTAGCAACAAAGATGCTGGATGTCTTTTAAAAAACTAATAGATACCCACATACATCGAATTAGCGTAAACTTTGTTTTCTTAAAACTCCAAATAACTCTGGAAGTAGAAGCGAAAGTTCACGCGTGAGGATCTAGTTGTTAGTTTAAAAAGTTAGCACGGAGCTACACAGGTTTCTTTAAATGAGGACACACTGGCTATAAGCCAAGGTATCTTGAGGAAAACTTTTATACCAACCTAACCCATATACTTAAATTTTTTAAGCAACCCGTGTTAGAGAAGCAAGCATGTGTGTGTAACTGCTCTCTCCCTTTAACTTTTAAAACCCAGCCTCTGGAACTTTTCAGCGCCTTTCGGTACGGAATCGATAAACCGCTTTAACAATGCAAGTCCCGTATTTTTATATCCCGGTCCCGTTAAATATTAAACTGGCCAGCACTATTGGAGTGGTATGAACCAATTTTGTGAATACAATACAGTCCTATTTATTGTTTTCGTTTACGTCACATTTTTTAAACGAGATTGTTTTGCGAATTCGCTTGTTGTTTTATTCCATTTGTTTTTTGTTATTCGTGTGGTGTTTTGATTTTATTTGTTCTGTAAATGAGGTGACGTAGAGGGCTTCATTTACGAGGAAAAAACGTTCACATAGAGATTTTCTGACAAATCCGTCGCTCAAGCATTAATTGTATTGGGATCACTGTACCTCAGGGGCTGGTGATCTCGTTGTTTTTTGTCACTTCGATATCTTTGTAACTAGTTATAGCCTAATAACGTCGACATTTGGCTAAAGAACATCATAAGAAATTAAATTAAATTAAACTGTTTATTTTATAAATAGGACACAGGAATCACTTTTACACGTCATATAAAAAAAAAGTAAGCTTTACTCCATTTGAAATAAGATTAGACATTTAAATAAACCTTTTTTACAGTTCGTTCAACCAATTTTGACTTCTATACTGTAGGCATAAGCATGGTGCAAGCAAAAAAGCGGTTACAATACCTACTGTTTACTGCAACTGCCATTTGTCATGCCACCAACGCAATAGAAGTCAAAATCAGTTGAACGGACTGTAAAAATGGTTTATTTAAATGTCTATTCATTTTTCAAATGCATTATAGATGGAGTTGATATTTCCTATCTGACTACTGCTGAGAAGAAATTGCGAGAACTGCTACGGGAAAATGAAAAAGAGGATTTCAACACTTCTCCTCCACTTAAATTCGTCATCCACTCGACAGTTCCTAAAACAAATCAATCTTGTAATTCTATACATCAAAACATACAATATGGCCGCCTGTCCAACATGACGTCACGAGCCCACAGGTGTACACGCCAAACTCAAGATAGCATTTATTTTGCATGCAAATTGCCCGGCGCCCCTCATTAAATATCAACGTCATTCCAAGCTGATAGTGTTAATAAAACAAGGGAGATTGCCTGGGCTATGTTTATCACTGTTCAAGTAAAGCAAGCGTATTTTGATGGAGGTAAGAATTAAAGTTTTATTTTTTAACTTTTTTTGGCCTTGCCAGCGGTTTCGCCCACGAGAATGTCGGAAATTATCCTACGGGAACGTACTTCCAGGATTTAAAATATCATATTTTTAATCTTGGACTATCTGTGTGCCTTTCGTCTAAATCCGTTCAGCCGTTTTTGCGTCATTGAGTGACAAACATACAAACTTGTCCATTTGTAATATTAGTAGGATTATGAGGATAGTAGGATATTGCGTTTTTAGTCAAGGTTTTTTAAAAATGATTTGAAAGTCTGCCTAAATGAATTAGTCATTGAGATTTAGGGCGCGTATGGAATTCCCGTTCTGATTGCTGGCCTATTTACATTGCAGTGATTCATGTCAGAAACAACGTTGAAGATTGTTTACCAATGCCATTGGAGTTTTTAAACAAACTGCTCATAAACTCCTATTACAAAATATACTTGCTGTAAATGTAAGTAATTATCATTCAACAAGTTCTGATTATATGTATTAATCTAGTTTTTACGACTTGACAAAACATCGTAGTTTCGTTATTTTATGTAAGTTAATATTCATGTTTTCTACACATAAACCTTCCGCAATAAATTCTCTAAATGATGGTGAAAACCGCAACTAAATCCGTTGCGGAGTTTAGAAAATACACGCAATCACACAGACTAACACGAAAAGCGAATTTAATTTGTTATATATGTACCTACGTAGTTATAGATAGATTAAAGACATGTCATTACCAACTTGAAAAAGTCTAGTCAAAATAGAATGATTTGCGACTTCTGCTTGGAGTCTTACATCGTCAAGAGCCCTGCAAAAAGAGATAGATACTTAAAATAAAAGTAAAGTAAAGTATTTATTTTTGTTTTAAATTGTTTGTGTCAAATACACAAACCATTTAAAACAAAAATAAATACATCTCAACCAGCTGCTAATTTAAACAAAATAAATACAACTTGACATTTAAAAGTATCTTCTGTAAACTCATTGGAAACTAATTTTGTAAACTCATTGGAAACTAATTTTGTAAACTCATTGGAAACTAATTTTGTTTTATTTTAATAGGTGCATAAATAAAAACTTATTTCAGTTTAACTAAAATTTTCCTAAGCTTTTAATAGGATTTATTTTATAGTTAATTTAAATATAATATTATAATTATTTTTCGGGCATTTTCTTTATATTTGTGTAAATACCGAATTAGTTAAAAGCATTAAGATATAATTTAAATTTATTTTTAACCTTTTGTTTTGCTTTTACTCATTGAAAATAAAAACTGGGGATGATATTTAGTTAAATATTGAAAAGTACCTATGATTGTCTCTGAGTAAATAATCGAAAGTATTGCTGGTGTTATTAATATTTTAAAACATTAAATGCACTTAGCAGGTAAGTACCTACTTTTTGATCATTGGAGAATCAGCAGTCATATAGTAGTATTGTACTCGACTTGCTAAATTCTCCCGCTTCCTAAATATGTAACACCGCAGGATAGCCTTTACCAGAAGTGGTCATCGTACAAGTGGTTCAGCAGCTTGAATATCATCAGGATTGTGCCGGAATGTAGCAGTTCGTTGTGGACGTGTTACGACAGCGGCTCCCATTAACTTCATCTGTCATTAGAAGATAACCACCACACAATCATCGATGCGACGCTCTACTGTAGTGACAGTAACACTGGTAAACAAAATTTTTACTTTGTCGAGCCAAAATCAGCCAGTCACTCTTATCCGAACTCTTTCGGTGATTCCAGTAACTTCTTAACAAAACGAGACGGCATCAGTTTCTGGCTTCACACTTATGTTTTTAAGACGATAAATGAGAGGCGACAAGAGTAGCAAGTATCATATTAATACAGAGAAGACACCAAAGTTACTAACTTTCAGCAACTAAAACAAAATCCTTGCTGTTAAAACTTAGTTTAATAACTAAACAAGGAAACATTAAACAGGTTCCGCAACACAAACCAGGCGAGAAGTGAACAGCGGGTAATTAAAAGTAAACAGTGCTAAACTGATACAGACTTGGACCTCTTTTGCATTTTTGTTAAGGGGGATGCGCTAAGGTAGCCCGTGAAATTCAAATTTTCTTCCGTTTTTTTGCAATTTGCAGGTCAGTGTCAGATTGTATGTTGAACAAAATAAGATTCGCTACCGTAATGTAATAATGTATTTACAAAACTACAATCATTAAAATCAATAATACAACTCTCTAAGTTCAAATTAGGCTGTTGAACGACTATTTCATGAATCATGAGTTTTGAGGTCAATTCTAACTTAGAGAGTTGTATTCATGATTTGTATGATTGTAATTCTGAAAAGCCATATTTGATATGGCTGCAAATCCTGTTTAGATCAACATACCACGTGATACTGACCTACAAATTGCAAAAAACTTAAGAAAATTTGAATTTCGCGGGCTGCCCTGACGGTTTCGCCTTAAATTGGCGGACTGTATCGATTTAAAAAAAAAAACACTTACACAAAGTAAACTACTCCAAGGGTCGTTTAGCGTTCGAATGACGTTGAAAAGGGCGAGCTGTTGGTAAACATTTGTTGCAGAAATGTATTGAAAAAACGGCGCGGGGCCAAAATAGGAACTAGCGCAGTTCCTATTTTGGCCACGCGCCAAAAGAACCTTGTAGCGCTTTAATAACAGACTATCATCGGATAAAGCTGTCAATGGAATTAAGGGCGTTTGTCTTAGTAGTTGCCAACGTCGCAAATAGATGTCAAATATTTACCTGTTTTGATTAATTTGGCAATATTACTGTATGGAAATATGAAATGTAGCTAACTAGTGAACTAAAATATTGATTATGAAACGCAATAATTAATATCGTAACACCGAATATTTAGTTTTTTATTTAAAAAAAGTATTTGGAAACTTTCCAAATGCCTTTTTTACACCTAAAACTGTGTTACTTTTCATTTTGCAAACCGCGTCCATACTCTTGCAAGAAAAAACCAAAAAACTATTTTTTTTACCTACACATAATTTACACAATTTATAGTATACGCTTAAGTATTCGTGAAAAAGAATACTTTTATAAAAATATTAGTACTAGACAAAAAAAAAACATGATACTTGAATAGCCTGTGATTTATGTTACATAAAACATAACAAATAAAATAACCGTCAGTGTCACGCTACATAGTGTTGATCAAGAGTATTGTTAATCAATTATTCTCTTCCAAAAAAGTGTCAAAGTCAAAACAAATCGAGCCCTAAATACCATTCACAACAGTGTGAACCAAGACTAATTGGAACACAGCAAATACATAACTGGATATGACTCCCGCATTTCCGATCCATGTTTGATGAAGAGCCAATCAACTGCGCGTTCTAGTTAGCATTAGTTCCGTGAGAATATTTGGTAATCAGCGCAGAGCAAATCCTTTAACGAGGTTGGTAGGGTCGGTCTCATTAGTTGCTCCCTTTTCAACGTGAATCAGCTGACGTAAGCGTAAAGGGCTGTTTTAGGTAATTTGATACAGAGAGGCATGTAATTCCGCAGCAGCAATTGACAGTTTAGAACTTTAGAATGATGTCCGGAAACAGTCAGGGAAATTATTTTTTTAGCAAATTGATACATAACATAACATCACGCCCGTATTACCAAGGGATGGGCAGATATGTAGGTACCTATAGTACACCCACATTTCGCCAGTTATGTTAAAGTCCCATGTAATAGGGGGCGAGCCTATTGCCATCAACCGGGCGCAAATCCATACTCCGGGCTGCCACTGAGAAATTCTAAATGGAGAAACCCAATAACACTTTGGCAGACCTGGGAATCGAACCCATGACCTCTTGCTCGGCAGCAGCGCTTGCAACCACTAGAGGAACGAAAACAATCAGGGAGATTAAATATTAAGTAAATTGATACACAACACCCAATAACACTTTTCTCGGTTGCAAGCGCTTTTGCTTGCATGAGGTCCTGGGTTCGATTCCGATGTCGTGTAGTGTTATTGGATTTTTTAAATTTCTCAGTAGCAGAATAGAGCCTGGATTTAGAACATCACGTGAATCTCCGAAAGGTTAGGCAGAGGTGTTTCTATAGTATGTTTAAGTTTCATGGAGTATGTGCCATGGAGTCTGAATTTGTGCAAGGTTAATGACAATAGGCTCGCCCCGTATTATATGGCACTTAAACATGACTGGTGGAACCCTTCGGAGAATACAATCGTGGCGTTATGTTATGTAGTAATCACCGCCAAGCTAACCCCTTGACGAGTTTCCTGAAGACTCATTAGACTGTTTCTAAGTTCGTATCAATTCTTCCTTGGCTGTACACTGTTCTGTTAGCTACAAGACTTGAAAGTTAGTATTAGGTTTAGCTTTCTTGTTCATCTGTAGTGTCTCTAGATTGTTAAAGACAGTGTTTTGTTTTTTGATTAGCGGGCTGTTTTTAACCCCTGACGCAAAAGAGGGGTGTTATAAGTTCGACCGCTATGTGAGCCTGTCAGCATCATAGCTCTGAAACGGGTGAACCAATTTAAATGCGGTTTTTTTTATTTTTAAGCAGGTTTTCTAGCGATGGTTCTTAGATATGTTTTATCAAAATCGGTTCAGCCGTTTGAAGATTATCAGCTCTTTTCTATTTGATGAATGGATGTGAGCGTCTTCTACAGGTCTGATCGATTTGAAATTTGGTATTCTGTTACTTCAATAACATTAGAAGAACTTGAGCTGCCTCAAAACGCCCGCCCTTCACAACTTCCTAGTACTTTAGCTGGGAAGAAGACGACATGTAACCAATATTTTGACATAAAATGTGAGTGTCTATGTAGGTTCTTGCCCGTTCTTCTCTAGGAACCTACTACGCTTTAGAATGGGCAACTAGCTTCATCTTTCTGACCGACCGACCCCTTGACAAATCAAAAGTGCCTGTAATTGGTTTGTTTGAAATAAATGCTTTGAGTTTGAGTTTGAAGTAACGCAACAAACTCTCCAGCAGCAGAGCTGTCTGTTAAATTAGAAGAACATAACTGTATGCAAAGTAATTAAATTACAAAACAAAAAAAAAAACACGAAATACAAGATTAATTTATGTCAGCTAGCAAACGCCAAACCACCAACAAAAACATTGAAAACGCAGAAATAAAAAACGTAAACAGAACTTAATACCTAAATAAAAGCCTACAGGCATTAAAATATTGAATATACCTACCTTACCGTAACAAGTTAACATTCTTGAAAATATAATTCAAAGATCATTTATACTGAATGGATGCGATAACATAACTATTTTAATAGGAGTTACATACGCAAATGTTGTATCTCCCCTTACGTTGAAATTGGTTAATTAGGGCTTCAGAGTAACAAGAGTTTAAGAATCCGTTTCTAAGCGGTTGGCTAAGTACCAAGTTTGAAACCCGGGTAAGTACCAATGTGGCTTGTGATGTCCCATTCCACCAATGAAAAAGGTTGTAGATGGTTGGATGCCTGTTAGTCAAACACGAATAGGTTACGTACATGAACTTTGATAGGCGCACAAATTAAATGAACTTTGTCCTGAATTGATGCAGATTGTGTTATACATCAGTGAACTATCTAGTACCCTATAAATGGGAAGATACATTTCCATTCTAAATACTTACCTACCAACCTTTATACAAGTATATGTACAGTCAAACAAAGAGATTGGTATATGTACAGGCAGCTAAGCTATTGTGAGTGTGCTGAGTAGTCAAGACTTTTAAATCACTTTTAGAAGTGTGTCATAAGCGTTAACAGTTATGACTATGACAAACACAATTAAAACGAACATTGACGATGCAGTGGAAAGATAAATATTTTTGCCTGTTTACCAAACTGCTTGGCCAACTGTACGTGCTCAAACTCCATTATTATGAGTCTTCAAATTAAGATTTCGGATCACCCCAGTTCTTTGTAGGGACGAGCCAAATGCTGGCAATTCCCGTAAGAGACCCGAGATTTTGGATTTACAATCTAAAATCCGGGTGACTACTGAGAATCAGGAGAATCAGAATTGATAGCGCCTTCCTACAAAAATAAATTTTGTATAGAATTTTGTTTTGCTAGGGTTGGCACCGATATACAATCAAATAATAACGTTATTGTAGACCAATATTCACAAGTTTTCATTATCATTCCTAGGCGATTTAATTAGCAACTGTTTGGTCAGCCTTTGAAGGCAGCAAAAAAACGAGGTTTTAATAAGGATTTTTTGGCAGCACTGATAAGTTAGGTCCGGGCACCTGTCAACAGTGTCAAAGCCTATATTGTCTTTAGTCGTGACTGAATGATGAACGAATGAATGAAATAAATGATGAAAGTTATCTTAAATTTTATATTCATTGACGAATGGAAGGCCTCTTGCCAAAATGGCGTCAACTGGTGGTGTGGATTTTCATGAAAACCCTCATTTGCGTGCCAAAAGATCTTTGTCCAGTTGTATAATTGTGATTGTTTTCATGGTTCTCTAGTAGATTTCTGATCTGTCAGTACAGTACGACACAATTTAGATGTATCATCGGCAAAATTCGTAAAACCGATCACCATTCGAACTGAGTGCACCTTCAAAATCACCAATCTTTATTACTGCTTTATGTGAAAATTATCTTTATGCGAACGCAATAAGCTATAAAGTCATATGCATAACTAAATACATTCGTAAAACTCGTGAATTAATGCAAATTTTCAAATTGATGCTAAATCTAAATTGTGTCGTACTGTATGTTATAGTTATTTATTTCCCGACTGCGGCGAAGCCCAAAAGGAGGGTAGTGTTTAGAAAGCTAGTTATGATATCTCAACCAATGAGAAGTAGGTAATGTTAGTTTACTCGAAGTATTCTCTTAATAATTCATATCCGTCATCCCAAGGCTCGCAGATGATGAACGATTTGAGAAGGACGCAATAATATGATGGATGGCGCTAACGCAGCGGCATAAATAAATAAGTACTTATAAATAATAATATTGTTGTAGTGAAGGCTTGCCCAGGCATATAATGTACATACGTATATATCCTAATATTATAAATGCAAAAGTGAGTTTCTTTGTTACGCTTTTCCGCTTAAACGCCTGAACGGATTTGGATGAAATTTTGCAAATGTGTGTGACCATGATTTGCGTTAGGACATAGGATATTTTTTATCCTGGTAGTACGTTCCCATGGAATAATTTTCGACCTTCGCGAGCAAAGCCGCGGGCAATAGCTAGTATAAGATAAATATATTTCGCATCCTGGGTGGCCGAGATGCGAAACATCGGGTCTTCTTCACGATCGGACATAGTTTAGGTAGGTGTGGCCACTGTAGTGGGTACTCGAACGAAAAGATTATTCGAATTTAAAACAAAAAAACACGTGCGTTGGTACTGAGAGTTTGCAAAGACTGTCCGAGCTCGACGGTCGACTGTAAGTAGACTGTCGAAGCACTCGGTCTCTCCACCATTCATCGCTGCATCTTCTCTACCGACAATCGTGTCCAAGCGGTAGGGCTCACTTGCGTTTCCGATCACATGATTATTCGTTTACGAATCAAATTGTTAGATGGCGCTGTTCATTGTATTGTGGCGCCATCCATCCACGACATATACATTACTCGAAACTCAGAATCTCCAAAGCTGATAAAAATACAATACCCACATTATTAGAATTTAAAGGCATTAAGTCCGCCTTTGTACCTTTTTGAGTGTGAAAAGATAAATAAATAAATAAATAATCTTTAAAATATGTAGTCTACAGCGTGTTAGGGTATGGCTCATACCCCAAGTTTCTAAAACCTTTTCATATTTAATTTGCAGTCAAAGGCATATAAATCCTAAAAAGAGGCTCGTTGGTCTAGTGGTCGCAAGCGCTACTGCTAAGGATAAGGTTCTAGGTTCCATTCCGGATCGGGAAAATTGTTATTAGTTTTTACCATCTGGAATTTCTCAGTACCAGCCCGAAGCCTGGATTTATGCCTGGTTGATGGCAATAGGCTCGCTCCCTATTATATGGGACTTAAACATAACTGGCGAAATGTGGGTGTACTATTACGTACACACCTCTGCCTCACCTTTTCGGAAATCAGGGTCGATGTTATGTTATGGTTGCCATCAAATTTCGCGTGTGTATTATTTTATTAAATATTATTATTTCCGACAACCAACCACTACAGCATTTGACAAGATCTACGGATTAGAGACTTCTCTTTTGAATTCGGTCATGAATCGCCGGAGCTCAATAGAACAATTACAAAAATATTTGGGAAAGCCGAGTTTTTCAATTGTTGAGTAACGTTTACTTCAAAAGAAACAATAAGCCCAACAATAAAAATAAAATAAACAAAAATATCATCCACCTTTCGTAGTTTACAATAGTATAAGAACGCAGAACGCATGTAGCTACCTACTTCGGCTATCGCGCGTAATCATAGAACATTGAGTATACACTCAGGCATTTTTAATTTAGCCGATTCGGTTTTGAAATTGGAACTAATGTGAAACAGCGTGAAATCCAAGCAATTACCGCCATCTTTGTAGTCGATTTGCCGCAGAATCACGCATTCTACAACAATTTGTAAACCCTGCAAAATGTACCGTTTGTACGCAATAATTATTGCTCTAACAATAAAAAACTGTAATGCGGCAGTTATTCATTTGGACGATATCGAATTTAATGTGAACGGTGCTCCAAGTGTGACACAAACTAATAATCTGAGTGCAACCAATACTCCAGAAAGTGTCAAAGTTTATATTATAGAAGATAAGCAAGATAATACTAAACTTGAAGAAACGGAATCTAATAAAAACGTTACTGATGTCACTAATAGTCCGATTGTCATCAAGATACCGAAAACAGACACGAACAATATAGAAAACAAAAAACCACATAAAGAAGACGCTTTAGTGAAAAAAGTGAAGCCACAAAACAAAGATAATACAACCAAGCCACAGTTCAAAATAACCGTGCTAAAACCATCAGTTCAAGAAATTTCATCGAACGATTTAGAAACGAGAAGAATGTCCAAGTTTAATGTGTATGTGCCTATAAGTGAAGATATAAACCCATATAATGAAGTTCTTTTTGGTAAGGGGGTGGGAAGACGTGGATTGTCACTTATTGACTTAAAAGGGAATATTTTACGTATTCCTTTATAGATATAGAAGTGATATTTTATTAGAGCGCACTTTCGAATTGAATTTATAATGTCAGTTGCTTTTATATAGTAGTTTATTTATTATCACATTCGGAACGGATTATAATAACATTTTGGTTTTGAATTATGTCGTTTTCTTTAAATCAATAATTCTTCAGCGGAGTGTTTTTCTTTCTATTGTCTTCTGAAGAAGGTTACATATTTTAATTCAGTGGCAGCCTGCTGGAGTCTAGACTTGTGCACGATTGATGGCTATAGGCTCGCCCCTATTACATGGGACTTAAACATAACTGGCGAAATAAGGTGTAGGTAGTATTTAGGTACCCCTCTGCCTAACCTTTCGTAGAATAAAGGCGTGATGTTATGTTATGTGTTAATTTAATTAAGTAAAGTTAGCTTTTATTTTTAAAAGAGTAACCGTGGAGTTTCTTGCCGGCTCTTCTCCATAAGAAACGACCAATTGGAACATTACAACTAGCTTCAGACGTTTCTTAAGTGCCCATGTAGGTTTATGTGAAATAAAATATTTAGAATTTAGAATTTTTTGAATTTCACATATTAATCAAATCACCAAAATATTTGGCAAGTTCTTTTTACGAAGTTCCCACTTTCAAAATGGACCCTCTTATTAATGAAAAAAAATCATTAGTTCTCTTTCAGTTTTAGCTCAAGTGCACAATGAATCATGCCAAACCAATAGCTTCCTGAATAGTTATAACATCAAACGATCGTGATTGGCTGGAACCGAGTCAAATATGGTAATATCACGCCGTGATTGGTCATTGCTGTGATTACGCTACAACTACGGCTTAACGTGGCCATCGAACAGATCGCCACGTTTAACCGTAGGTATCAGTGTATTTAATATAGTTCTGACATACGCACTTATTTAAATAATCTTATCTGTACCCATTTAACTAAAATACTTCTCATTTTTATTATTTATATGGTCATCTTTGTAACAATCAACAAATTTAATTCTTATTCTGCTTAAAGCACTGTATTTTTTTTTCAACTTTTGTTGCTCTACTGCTTAGCAAAGGTCTCCCCCACAGTATTCTACACTTCCCTGTGTGTTGCATTTTCCGGCCAATCTCCCATAAACGTCTCTAAGTCACCATGACAGCGTTTTCAAGTTAAATGTTTCTTAAAGTTAAGTGATTAGCGACTGTTTAACCATATACATTTTTGACGTTTGAACATCACAGCATAACTTTAAGCAACGTTTATAATAAACCCCTTATTGTTATGAATATCTGTGAACCACAATGGTGCCGATTCTTCTGTACACCGAACTAAACTATCACTGAAATTCCTGACTTTTGGCTATGAGAATTTTAAACTATTCTGGAAAAACCAATCTCTAAATTTTAAAATAATTTTGACATAACTAAAATCGAATTTGACAATCGCGAATCCACGTGGTACCCGTGATTTGCCCTAACCTGTGATTTTTTTTTTAGAGCCAGAGGCGCGCAGGTGTGTAGCCTGTTGGCGTGGTGTGGCGTGTTTTTTATGGAATTTTTCATTTTTTGTATGGAAAATATATGAAAAAATATTACCTATATGTTGAGTTTTACGGGTTTATGGGTCTTATGAAGGGGGTCGAAATTTTCATTATTTTTGCGATAGGAATAACAGGAATATAAATACAGTACTGCTTTTTCGTGAAGTCGAGATGTTGGTGTGAATTTTAGTTCATGACAACGTATTTTATCCCAAACAAAATTTGTCAGGTTTAGTCTGGTTTGGATTTTACAATCAAAATTTTAGGTGAAAAACGTCAAATTCAGAATTGCAAAATTGCCATTTTCACTAAAACTCAGTACTATCTTAGTGCTGTCAAACTAAAATATAGTTAAGTTGTGTCACTTTAGTCTATTTCAAAATGGGAAATCGTTGTTTGACAGGAATAAACTAAATTTTAGTGATTTTTAGTCTAGTTAAGAGGCATTTGTGACAAGAGAATCGGCACCATTATGTGTGTTTTGTGTGTGTACTCTTGGCTACGATTTTAATGACAGTTACGCGGTAGGCCCAGAAGGAGATGGCGTGACGAGTTTGATTCCTATCTAAAGAATTGGGCTGCCATTGTAAAAGACAGGAGAAAATAATAGAAAATAATACTAAAAAAATATTCAGGTAAAACACAAAATTTTGCTTAAATCTACGAAAAATTCAATTGACATCAATTATTCAAAGACTGTCGAGAGACCAAGGCCCTGCAAAGGGAAAACTGCACGAAAAATCTTATCTTTGTCAACAAGAAGAGATAATGTAGCATGCTAAAAATTTAATTTTAAACACAACACAACACAACAAATTAAACTGTATTTCGATAGCTTGCTAACTAAGCTATCGAATTATAGTTTAACAATTTATTACAAGAAGCCCTACTGCTAAAATAAATATACTCGTATAGTAAGCACATTACAGCCGCATCGGGTCGCAGCGCATCACAGTTCAATACAAGAAAGCGCTGACAGCTCGCCAGTATGATGGGTCAAACAAAATGTTAGAAAGTGATTTTTGCATTGCGATACGGCCCGCGCAGATCTGATTATTTTAAGGTTACTACAGATTGGGGCGGACCGCGTCGCTACGCATTGCTAAAATCCTCCTTCATCACTTTCATACATTTTCTATGAACCAACGCACACTACAGGCGGTGTCCGCACGGCCCTTTTTTGTACCAAGATTTATTGCGCTGCGGCCCGTTGCGGCTGCATATGCGCTTGCTTGGCTTTAGTCTAACCACTTTTTCCTTCTAAAACGTAGCTTTAGTGTTCATTGTGCAATTGCCTCTATATAAATCGCAAACAGCATATCGAATGCTACCATAAACCACAATTCTCCAGCCCAAACTGTAGTAACAAAACGTAGCTCTTGGACATATTCCAATATCGAAATGTATCTCACCGCCTTTGTTTTGTTAAATCGAGCCAATTTGGAATACTCACAGAACAAAGAATCGCGACAAGACGGCAGTACTAATAATATTCGTGCCACACGATTTGCGTTGAGCGCAAATACGGCTGTCACGTGCTGTCAGTTTCCGTTCGCACAGATTCGCACGTTATGAAGGAAAAATTATCAAAATGAAAAAGGCGACGGCAATATCTCGTTGTGCTGAGTTTTTTGGTGTTATATATAAACCCAATTTTGTCGTATCATTCACACGCATGGTTTGTATAGAAAGTGACATCACAGACAGACAAATAAAAAATCTGGAGTCACACGTGTTAGGGCATAAATCGAACAGATTACGTCTGACTCCGGATTTTTTATTTGTCTGTCTGTTGTTTATACCTTTTTAGTTGACTTTTTTTTCGTTGTTGGATTTTAGTTCTTAGACCTTTTATTTTTATAATTATTTTGGGGTTATAATAAATATATTTTTGAAATGTGCTAATTAAGTTCTTTCATTTGATACCCAACATTCATCATTAAAAAAAAAGTATATTTTTGTCCTTGACTTTATGTCCTCTAGACGGTGCCATATACAAGTTAATGCGACGTCTTATATCCTATAACTAGCGGACGATCAAGACGCTTCCAACGATAACTCATTTGTCAAATTATGATGACGAGTTAAGAAGTTATGAGGGAAAAGATGAACTAACATACATACATACCGGTCAAATCATAACCCTCCTTTTTGCTTCACGGTAGGTGGGTAAAAAAACGGTGACGACCACTGACACGCATGGTTTGTTTAGAAACTGTTGACAATGCTATCTCTAGCAGCGGCCGACGAGGCGTCTCCATGCTCTGTGGGAACACTGCTCTAGTTAACCACAGCTCGCAATTCTGCCAGTGACGTGAAATAAATGTTTGAAGATTTCACGCTGAGTTGCCAGTGAGAAAAATACGGTAAATGTGTGCCGATTTGGATTCTGCCGGTGTACCGTTTTGGATGTGATCCAAAATATGTGATTTTTTGTTGTACTACCACTTTCTGATTGTGAGTCCGTTTATTTTTATTTTGGGAGAGAGGAACACGAAATAATGACTTCAAACATACAGCTACTTATTTATTGACTACTTATTTTAAGACTGTTAGCTTTTAAATTATGTAAATACCTTCGCCCGCGTGGATGTCGGAAAATATCCCACGGGTACGTACTACCGGGATTACATACCTAATAGCCGAGGAAAAGGTCATTGACTCCTACCGCTACGCCCGCATTGTCGTCAACCATAATTATTTTGTTACGCGTAATTTTGAATCTGTGATATCTTTTAAAGTATTCATTTTAGGCAGTATATAGTGTGCCGCTAGCGGCACCCTATCACAATCGGATAAAATGCCGCTAGCGGCATAATAGTGGCGCTGCCTCAGCCCGGCTAAAGTGCCGTAAGCATTGCATTGTCACTGTCACTTGTTATTTTGTTTGATTGTTGAAGTTAGTTTGCTGTAAAACACCACATTCCCAAAAGATTACATTATCTTGTGCCTAAACAGACCGTGGCACTCGCCGGCGGCTGCCGCGGCACCGCTAGCTTCGCTCACTCGGCGCGAACGTTGTGTTGTGACAGTTCTAAACTAACCTATCTTTCAGCCATTTTCACTTGCTAAGCCAAGGGGTTATGGCCACACTTAAGTTTAGGCGACTATAGATGAAAGAAATTAACATTAGCTTCTCCTCAAAAATAAACTCATCTTTTGATATAATTATCAAAAACAAATACGATCAATCAATACAAACGGCAGAGAACTAACCTCAACTCAACTAAGATCAACAATCAAACAAAATAACTAGTGACAATGGCAATGCAATGTTTAAGGTACTTTATCCGGGCCAAGGCAGCGTCACTATTATGCCGCAAATAGTGACTATTTTTCCGACAGGGATAAATTGCCGCTAGCGGCACTCTATACACTTCCTTCGTTTTAATGATATGATGTCTAGGCATATTTTAATCTAAATTAATTGCCAAATTAAATAACATATTTTATTGGTTATGGATAAATATAATACCGGTTAAAATAGCTTCGGAAATAACAATTTAGTTTTTTATCAAATTCTGAAAAGATAAAACTTGTTCTTGTGGGTCATCCTTATAAGATAGGACATATACCATCGCAGACTTTTTTGTTGAATTTTTTAAGACGTATAATCCTCTATAACCTAATTTTTATTTATCTCTCACGGTTTAAGCAGCGCACACCAGTAAAGCTCTCAGTCGGCATAATTTTTTCCGAAATCTTCAACAAAAATCATTATATTTCAGTCAATTTACACAAAACCTTAATGAATTATACACCAAAACCATTCTCATGAATCACTGCGTCTATTGGTGAAATTTGTTTGAAAATCCGTTTGGTAGTTTTTGAGTTAATCGCATTCAGATAGACAGATAGACGCGACGGGGACTTTATAATATTACTCGTATATTTGTATAAGGATAAGGAAAAGGACTATATTATACGTTACTGAGTTGACTAATCGGGACGCCAGCGACGCCTAGCGGCGCTAGACAGAGTCTACAACACAACACTCGGACCGGCTGGAGCAGAGCAGACTTCATGGGTGGCGGTCAAGCCGTGAAAATGTTTAGAAACTGTCGTGCGTTTCGAATAGTTGTGTCTTTTACCACGTTTACTACATTCTGTGTATTGCTAGTGTGATAATTTGATCGTGAATTATAATTTGATCTGAACCGCAAACGGTTTTTCTATTGCGCAATTACCAAAAGTACCCACAGTACGCCCACAGTCGATAAAATATGGCTGATAATAACGAAAGAGACTTAAACCCTCCTCCGTCATATATATTTTAATAGCCGTCAAAGCAATAACCAATAGTCCGTTATTTACCTCTCTGCCAAAAATCATTAAAATTGCTTTAGTCGTTTAATCTAAATGTAGCAGGCAGCCCCGCTATAACCTTGCTGGCCGGCTACTATTATTTCTTTTAGAGAACCAAAATTTGAAGACATGACATGATGCCCACCAGCCCGCACCAGGCCCGCGTGGTAGGTTACAAACTAATTCCTCTCAGAGAGAAGAGACCTCGTCCTGTATAGCTCCATTCCGTTTACACACTAAAGTAATATTAAACTAATACTGCTATGTGGTGGTGGTACAGTTACGAAAAATGTTGCAAAAAAGACTTTAGCATTTAAATAAAATTTGCGTTTATTTTAGCGACTCCCAAACTTCTTCCTTCATTCTAACTTACCTTTGTCCACACTTGAAGAAAATTACTAACCCTTTACAAATATAACACCCTTTAAATATCATAATGACAAGACACAAGCCGACCCATTTAGGGCGTTTAGCGAATTAGGGCTTTTAGCCCCAAGTCCCCTGGGGACCCCAAGTTTCAAAGAAACAGTCAAAGTGCCGCGAAGTTATTTTTTTATCTTTTGCTACGCTGGCGGCGAGGAAGTAAATGCCTTGTATTGTTAACTTGTTATATGAAAAAGTGGAAAAGATTTCAGGCTTTCTTAACTTTTAGATAAACGACAAAGTGCTATAGAAATTATTGTTGTCTATCTATGGATAAAGATGCCTATAAGAACTAAGCCTTCTATAAAATCATAAACTTTGGAATATTTTTCTAGTGCGAGGGTCAGGGGTTTAAATAGAATATAAAGGGGCTTCTCTACCTTATATAAAATATACTTTAGGGGTATGAGGACCAGGGTGTAAAGTTCACTCATCCTCTTTGAAAAATGGAGGATCCTCCGACCAGACGGGTGTCATGACTGGCGGACAAATGCCGATTGATGTCGGGTAGTCTTATATATGTCATTCGCGCGGTAAACTCTAACTCTCTGTGACGTCAGGATTTTGTGTGACGTCAGGTCTTTGATGCGTAGTTCGCATATGGCGATAAAGATGCCGCCACAATCCGAAGCCTTGAAAATCTGCAAGCTCGTAGATATGATCGGTATGAAATGACTTAAAAAAAAAAAATGCACGTGCACCACCGTACACGTGATAGAAGAGAAATTACTTAAAAAATAAAGAATAAGGGAGATTTTGTGTGAGAGACAGAGAGAGAGTTATAGCTTTCTTCTCTCTCATGTAACGTAATGTCCAATTACCGAATCCGTGCGTTCATTATAACTTGTCCCGTAACGCGTTTAGTAGCACTAAAATTTCAGTCAAGTGATTAGTCGTTTAAATCTATAGTGAAAACAGACCGCTTTTACAAGGCGACTTTAGCAGCCCGGCAGTCACGCGACAGACGCGCGGCCGTCGCTCAATCGGCGATGAGCCAGTGTTGCAAATATCGGAATACAACCTCAATTTGATTTGATTTGATTGTTCAAACGACTATTGTCTATTGACATTGTCAATGTTCTTTTTGTTAATACTTGTGAATTGAAGAAAACTATATGAATATTTAAATATAAATTTTAAGTAGCTATTCAAGTAAACCAAGTTATTATTGTTACCAGCCCCAACAGCAAGCGCACGTGATTGGGTATATACTGCATAATCAGCGAGTTTGACACCGAATATTTATTATCGAAATTGAAATTGAAACCCCGTCGGAGTCCATTTTTGAAATGAAGTGCGCCACACTGATCTAAACTGCGGCGTGGTCGCCGCGCTGCTGTCGCGCGGCTGTTCTTATAATGTGAAGGTATCTGCTTTTGCCTCGCTACTATTGCGCTGCTATCGTCCTAATGTGAAAGCGGCCTTATAGTGAATGGTCTGTAAGAAGTTTCACTTCAAAATGGTGAAAGCATGAGTAAAGTAAAGAAAGTATGAGTTAGCCTATGCGTTCTCAACCCAAGGTTCTTCTCGTATGACTGTAATTTTCTGTATGCCCCATACCCAGACATTTTAGATTCCAGAAATGGAAATAACGTTTTCTCAAACATGCTTGGAAGTTCGAACATTATTTTGACAATCTTCTTCGAAATAAATCGAAATTGCTGTAGGTACTGGTCAAAAACAAGCGAGCGCCCGGCCGGCAATGTTACGTACTTACTATGAAAATTCTTATCTGTCGTGTTTAGCGGCCAAATAAATTACTATGAAAACTCATATCTGTCGTGTTATTTAAAAATGGAATCAACATTTTACTTCAACACGTGGCAACCTAGGTGGTAAACTTATCAAGATTTTATTTATATTTCGAACTGGCTTAGCAAATAGAGCTATAAAGTAAAAAAAAAAATTAAAATATTGGCGCATGAAAAATGTATTTGTTCGTCATTGGTTCTGGAATTTATAATTAATTTACTTAGTTTGAATTTCCGCCCACTGTTTGAGAAATGTACTATACAAGCCTTGGCCGCAACCAGGCATTGATAGACTCACGTATGCGATAATGCCCTAATTGCTGGCCGCGATAATGATCTACTATAGTCATAATTGCATCGATCGAGCTCTTTTCCGAGAACCTTTTCCAACGTCCAGAGGGAAAGTTGCGCCAATCATTAACCAAAGTTAATAAACTTAGTTCAAATATGTGCCAAGAACTACTCATAGCGGAAACTGGTGAAGTTCAAAGCGTTTTCCATTGAACTTATTGGAATATGCTAATACGGCGCAGATGAGGTAACTTTGCCAACTTTCTCTATTGTCACGCTGAGTTGGCCGTGATTGGCGATATTGGCTTCCCACCTTCATATTGATGACTTTGATTATAAAGTTTAAGGGGAAGTTCAATGTAGCAGTGGATAGTGGTTTAGTTAGTGGCCTAGAGAGAAAATCGCTCTACGGTGAGCGTGAATGATGGGTTTGAAGTACTCAATCAGCAGTGATAGCCTACTGGTTACACCGTCAGACTGCCAAGTCATAGGCCTCGAGTTCAAACCCAAGGCACGCACCTCTGACTTTTCGGATTCATGTGCGTATTGTATTATTACCACTTGTTTCAAAAACAGTGAAGGATAACATCGTGGGAAATCCATGCCTGAGAGATATTTCTCGACGGCATGTGAAGCCAAGTCAGAGACCCATGGACGGCATAAAAACTCTGACACCAGGTTAGTCATTTACCATACGGAAAATAAAGAAGTAGGTACTCACATCGTTCATATTTGAAATATCCTATTGTAAGACTAATCTTGGGATTCAGTCATGAGTAATCCCAGTGTAAATGCAGTCTTCGTATTTTATAAAAGGAATCAACTTTTTTAAAGAAAAGAAGAATCTAACTAAGCTTTCCCCGAGAAAAGGTAAATGAAGTGTTGGCGAGTTTCAATTTGATATGTCATTACTGCAAACAAAATTAACATTTATTTGGAGTCTTGACTTCAAGCTAAAATTCTGAGCAAAAACTATGAAATAATTTCTACACTACCATTCATATTAAATTAAGAAACGTATCTCATGTCTGTATAAACTGACTCCTAGTTATTTAATTAACAGAAGAGTTTCTAAGCCACAGAATAGATAGATACAGAAGTTCATATACAATGAGCAAAAACATAAACATAGACACGCTTCACGTGCAGCGAGTGCAAGCGCACTCGCGACTGGCGTTCCTTTGAGATTGCCGCCGTACGTGCGCATCTTTGTGTGCGTGCGCCTGTTGTCGCTCGTTTTATGGAGCCGTACTTCTGTACCAATCTATTTTGTGACTTTGCTTCCCAGGGCTAATGGCAGCCGCAACTAGACGCCTGCCTAATAGGGATGTTGACTGGGGAAAAAAAAACTATTTAGTCTGTTAGTCAGATAATAAAAAAATATTAGACACGTATTATTTGCTATAAAACGCATTTAAGTTGGGGAGTGCGGGCTGGCTACGTCACAATTCAGTGCAAAATCTACCGGAGAGTGACGTCATGCCACATTTTAACTCAAGGTATTGTCGTAATCTTTTGATTACGTAAAAAAAGAAAAAGTACGTGTCCAATATTTTTTAATAATCTATCTGAAGGACAAAAAAAGATTTTAAGTCAACATCCGTATTAATTAAAACTTCCGTTTTAATTTTACCATCTTTGTCCTAAGTATCTCCACTAGGATACTTAGGACAGTTCAGTTGCAGTTCTCCGTTCTGCAGGACATACTAATTCTTAATAATTTATTGCATACCATAAAATATACCCACTTAAGTGGTACCTAAAAAAATGTTGAGTTCAATATGGATCCTGTCATACTAGTAGGAGAGAGGAAGATTTTAAACTTAACGTTCACATGCCTACGTATTCTAATGTCATTAGAAGATAATATATATGTCTGAATGTGCCTGATAAGTACGCATTGCGACGCCGACGGCCACGGTTGTTAGCAGTGCCACGCGCGCGAACCAACCTGCTCAGTAAAGCGCCCTTGACGCGAGCCTTGCATACACTGAATGACACTGCTGATAGGATAGATTTATTTAATAGCTCTCTGAATGAATTCACAAAGGTAACATTGTTTGTATTATGTTATGCTAATATATAACTAGTAGTTTTAATTGTAATTTAGAATGTAACTAAAGACCACGCTACCGCATTAGGATTATTGCCTGTAATGATAGTTGTGTTTGTGATAAATAAATAAATAAATAATAAATAAATAAATATATTTAAAAAAGTTTATTGTTTCTCATAAATTTGTTCTACAGCACAAAATTGAGGTAGCCCCAGTAAGTTATAAGGATACTTGTGATGGGGTTACCTCGCAACTTCTCATTGGTTACTAGCTACAATGTTGAGACATAATTAAAAAGGCAAGAAAAACTTTAGGTTCTATGTTACAAAATTGTTGTAGCATGTTCAGGTATGTGTAGTGTTTGTGTGCGTGTTTGTTTAGGTGGGGCGGGGTGGATGTGCGGGGTGTGTGGGTGTGAGTAGATGTGTGTGTGTGTGTGATATAATTTGTAAGAATCTTCAAATAAATGTTATTTACCTATATCTAATCAAACGAGGAATAAAATCATAATATGGTAGGTATAGTTATAATTCCAATAATAATTTCCTTCCAACCACATCAAAGGGTTCTTTCCTCAAAAGACTTTTTTCAGATACTAATCTACGTGGTCCTCAAATGGACAGACCCAAATTATTTCTGAATTTTTATAAACTCATTAAAATCCAAAATTACATGAATATTTACTTTGTATATTATTATTTTAATTATTGGGATTGAAGACATGTGGGTCATTGTTTCTTTTTCTTTTCTCAGTTAGTTTTAATCATGGTCTGGCAGCGACCTACCCAAATGTCCTTTGTTTGATTTTGTTCGTCGAATCGTTGAGCTCCTTATGTTCTGAGTTGAGCTGCACGACCAATGCGTGCACTGACTGGACAATCTACTCAATCTGTGTGGCTCTTTCCTCAAAAGACAATTTCAGACACCAATACAATAAATGCTCTTCACATGATCTGACCAAGATTATATCTGAACTTTAAAAGAGACTGTGACCTCTGAGTTTGTTTCGGCCTTTCTTCTCAAAGTAGTCCGATACGAAACGTCGACCTCATAGAATTTTAGTAATTTAAAATATTATTGACAAAAGTGTTTTAAACCAATTTCCGGAAATTAAATTCATTTCATTTCAAAAGTGCCTCAGACCCATTTCACAACCATGGTTACTGCCTCTTAAACCAAACGCAGAGTGCCAGTAATATCAACGTTTTACATAATTTTACATTCATAAAATCTGTCCCAGTTGGGGGCCGAAAATAAGCGAACCGAATGAATTTCGATTATTGCAATGCAATATACTTAGCTGCGGTCTACATACCAGCTTTTTGGCACATAGTTTTAGTTTTGAACTTTTATGTTATTCTCTAAGAACCACTTCGAAATTCGATCCATGTCGAAGTGTAAATAAGTAAACGTTTAATGTTTGTTATCATTCAACATTGGTTTATTTTTATTTTTCATACTATCTATGAACCACACACGATGGGTTCCATAGTTAGGATGAATTTATCCCAAGAATACATTCCAACTGCAAATGTAGGTTTGTACGCACAATATTGGGAGATTTATCATATTATTTTAAGACCAGAAGTCTATGGTTATATTTTCCTGTAATGTAATAAGTATTCTGAGTTTTTTTTTTTTTTAATTTAGCATGTTTCGTACATAAGGGGGGGGGGGGGGCGTTGACAGTTTTCATCCATTTTCTTAAATAATATTTAAAAATATTTATTTAAACGTTTTTGGCCCCGAAAAGTGACCCCATATTCAAAATTTATTTATTTACGTTTCTCGACCATATTTGGGTCACATAAATTCATATGTGTACCAAATTTGAACTAAATTGGTCCAGTAGAATTGGAGCAAATTGCTGTCAGCCAGCCAGCTAGACAGACACACGAGTGATCCTCGGACGTACGGAACCCTAAAAACAAACGAGTTTGCTTTGTACCTACTTTATTTTGGTCACACTGCAGTGTCAAAACCTCACTAGGTTTAAGATGAACTAAACAAATAGCTCTAATAGCTTTTCCTGCTTTCTGATCCGCGAGAAAACCAGCTATTTTCATTTTGCATTGCATTAGCCATTTTCATTTTGACAGTTTAACAACATTCATTACATCATTTACGTTGCTGAGCAGATGTTTTTTCGAACTTATGAAGTAATGAATTAGCAACCTGTTTCAAAACGATTATTTTTGTTCGTGTATACTACACGACAAGAAGTCACCAAAACGCGGTGATGTAAACATTTCAAGCGAATAAGTAACTAGTAAGGTAGCGTCCACCACATCTTGATTTACCATCAAGTCAAACGTGAGCCTATCATTAATTTTAAAAAGCAAATTTAAAACCCCAACTGTTTTCAAAATAATTTGCTTTATTTCAAACGTTTAAGTTTATTTGTATATTTGGAATTGAATCATTACTAGCTTTTATTTGATACCAGTATTGTGGAAATTTATTTTAAAAAACATTCCCAATCCTTTTTTTGTGTTTACAGATGCAATATATTAATATTATAATATAGCCTATGCCATTCTCACAATTAAGACGAATCTGACGACACCTCATATGTTAAAATCCATTAAACGCTACAGAGCGTGGCAAAGAAATAGACATACTGTACAACTATATTTTCTTGACGTCTCTCGGCAAACCTCGTGTTTCGTCAGTCATCGGATTTCTTGCCCTTTGCACTTGGTAGTTATGGTTGACGGCAACGCGGGCGCGTCTGTAGGAGTAAATGGGCAGCTGACAGAAATCCGACGACTGACGAAAACACGAACTTTGCCGAGGGACATTAAGAAAATAGTTGTTCTGTACATTCGAAAGTCGGGCAGTCGGGTAAAAAAAGCTAGCGTGGTGGTCAATCTTCCTTCAAGTACAAAGGAAAAACTTTTCCCCACAGTGAAGTAATTTACAGGCTGATATTATATTCTTTCGTGCCTTGACAGCCATCGTTTTACATCTTAAAAGAACCGATAAAACGGGTCATTAAATCACAAAAAGTGGTTCAGTACATCTAATTACCGGAACTAGGAGACTGATAACGTACTTAACGTCTGCGGGACGTAGTTCGGGCATCATTACGCCAGGCATTTGGGAGTCTGCCAGACGTAGTGGCGGCTGTTGCCAAATGGGACAGTACGTATGGCTATAGGATGTTGTTTTGCTTTGGGCCTTTATCTCTGTAATTGATGTGGTTGGGTTATGCCTTTTAATTTTTGTGCCTTTTGCTAGTTTTTCTTTTTTAAGTGTTATGCGGGTTCTGGTGTCCATTTTGAACTATCAGTTTAGGAACTGTGTCAGTTTATGTAACTGATACAGTTAAATAAACTAAAGCCGACACCAATATAGTTGGGAAAAGCCTAGGCAGATTGATTGTCAGTTTATGTAAGTATTCCAAGTCTGCAATTGCTCTTCTAAATTTGTTGTATGCAATATGAATCTTTCTCATTCTTATTGAGAACTATCCGTTTATACCATTTTGACATCATAATATGGTAACCAAATAATTATAATTTATTTATAAATAATAGTAATGTCGTGATGGCCCAGTGATTAAGGCCTCGCCTCTCATGCACGAGGTTGTGAGTTCAAATCCGAGCAAGTACCAATGTGACTTTTTCAATTCATATGTAATTTCTGGGTTTATCTTGGACATAACTGACATCGGTGAAGGAAAAAATCGTGAGGAAACCTGGACTTATAGTTAATATAAGTCTGAAATCACCAACCCGTCTTGAGCAAGCGTGGTGATCAATGCTCGTGCCTTCTCTGTATGAGAAGAGCCCTTTGCCCTGCAGTGGGACAGTAACAGGCTGGTATTAATATTATTTTAATATTAATTTATTTATTTTCACCTCAGAGACACAAACATCTGTGTAGTCTATTCATTGAGGTTAGGTTAGGTGTGTTCAACGTAAAAACGGGCGCCACCAGTCGGGGATCATGGAAGGCGCACAAGATATCATGAGCCCCGTGTGGTCTAAGTGTGGGAAGGGAATACCGGGGTGGTTTTTAGTCAGTAGGAGTCTGACAGACCCCTCCGCCTGAAACTATTTGCCGGAACGATTAAGTCATAAAGGTACCATTCCGCACCGGACCGCAGGTGGCAACTGCAGGTGACATGTCGCGGCGTCATGTCGCTGCAGTCATGATTCCGAACCCGACCGCAGGCGGCAGCAGCCCGTATTCCAGTCGGTAGATAAAAGATAGAAAAACGTGTTATCGTTCGAGCGTTGGCGGCACTACTGGTCTGCGGGCGGGCTGCTCGTGTCACCTGTCACTCACCCGTAGCTGCCAACGACGTGTCCCTGGCTACGGAAGGTATTTCATATAAATTCATAGAAACCACCGCCTGCCGTTGCCTCCTACGGTCGAGTACGGAATGGTACTTTAAGTAGTCATAAAACTATTGCATACGTTTCTAGCTTTATTTTTTGGGCAAATGCCTCCCCTTTTTCCTTCCAAATCTCTCTGCTATATGCGTTTTTCGGCCATGTTGGCCCCTCAGATATAATTCGATCGCCACACCCTTCACCGCAGTCTACCTCGATGGCGATGTGCTCCCTCAGGAGTCTAGTGAGTGATGATCCCCCGGCCATAGCTTTCGCCCATAAAAATATAGCCGGTTGTAATCCTTTAGCCTCTATATGGGTCGAGCAAGGTAATTCATTGCGGAGATCTATTGGAAGGCTAGTCACGTGGCTTCCCATAGATCTCGCAATGGACGATCGAGCACAAAGGAACATTACTGTAGACCAATAGTATGTACCTTTAGTGCTTGGCGACACGACTCCGTCACCGCGCCACCACCGCGCCGTCGCTGCTTGATTTTGCAATATCACTCTATAATCCGCGGCGTGGCGGTAGGGGCAGCGTGGTGGCGATGGCGACGTTACATATACACAGCTTAGAGGCTGGGCAGCCCGTTGGCGGCGGCGGCGTGGTGACGGCGTCATGTAATTTTTCACCAAAACATCAGACGACTGCCATACTTTTTGTCTCGTCGAAATTTAATTTTGTCATTGATTTATGGGATGAGACATAATATTATCGAAAATAAGTACCTGCAAAGAGTATAAAGCGTGGCGCTGTATTGGGGTCATTAATTTAACACACGTATACGGATTAGCGTGTTCCTTAAGATATTTTAATTTCATTAAACGTTATTATTTATTGATTTATTCACAATTTTCTAAAATAGCATCTTGGAGCTACCTGTACTTAACAACTGTAGCGCAGAGGTCATTTACTTGGGTCACGGATCATAACATCGCATCAATGAAAATAAACGAATAACGTGCAAAGAGAAGGCGAATTGAAGGAAAGGGAGAGCTCTATGTCGGTGACCATTTGAAAATTTTAATTTTACACTTAACGAATTATTTTTTCTTATTATATTTTTATGATAACTGGCCACTAGTCCTAACCGTGTATTAAATTCATGTCACCATTGTAGCGGCACGCTGTATAATACACATTTATGGGGGAAAAAATGTCATAGGTGTATAACGGATGACTATTTAGCTTCTGGAATATATACGTAGTCATCCGACATACACCTACGACTTATTTTTATTTTTTTAATTTCTTTTTTTTCATCACTGCTCTCAAAACGGTGAGGGAAAACATCATAAGGAAACCGACATGTCCTAGAACCAAATTCAAAGACATATCACATCCACGAACACGCACTGGGCCCGCCTGGTGGGTAATCCCCCTTCCAAACCGGATGCCTGTGTCCCAGCAGTGGGAACATTCACTGGGAGCTTATAATGCTTATGCTATGCATCCTTTTTATGGCACAATCTAGCAGTGATAGCCTAGTGGTGTGACCGTCGGACTGCCAAGTCATAGGTCTCGAGTTTGAACCCAAGGCATACACATCTGACTTTTCAGATTCATGTGCGTATTGAATAATTATCAGTTGCTTCAAAATCGGTGAAGGAAAACATCGTGAGGAAACCGGCATGCCTGTGAGATATTTCTCGACGGCATGTGAAGCCAAGTCAGAGGCCCTCGGGCGTCTTTAAAACTCTCGACACCAGGTCAGTCACTAACCACACGTAAAGAAGAAGAAGAAGAAGAAAAAGATGGCCTAACATTCTGATCCAGTCCAATTCTCAGTATATAGCTAAAATGTCAAAATAAAGATAAGATGTATTCATTCGGAATTATTCTCAGTTTGACATGAAATATTCATAATGGCCCGAATAACGGATTAGTCCTTTATAAAGTGATCCTGATCTATTCAATGAATAGCGTAATTTTTTCGGAATACTGAAAGGTTAACTTAAACAAGTTTAAGTAAGAAATAGTGTTAGAACATAGATTAGTTTATGAAATATCATTGCTTGTGTTGTTGCTAAGTGTTTTTTTTATTGTGAAATCTAAAGTAAATTGTTACGTAAATAGGAACATTTTAATCATTTATATCTAAGTATTCTAAGTCTTCTTCAAAAACTAAAAATATGATATCCTAACCTAACGAAAGCAATTAACAAACTAAAATAAAGTAAGTAAATTTACTACCAATTTAAATTGTCCGTATATTCCAACCACAACTGTCATTCTTTGCCAGAAGTATAAAATGGCTTTAACACGGCAAATTGACATAGGGTGTTTCAATAATTTTTTCCGACTGTACCTACGAATGAACAGAAGCAGGTAAGTATGTAAGAATCGTAGCTTCGGGATAGCCTCATAGATATGGCGAAAAGGCGTAGGTTAGGCTTGTTTAGTGTTTTGTGGTACGTATTCAGCATCAATTTCGCCTTTTCACAACCATGTTAGGGTCATCTTGCAGTCTAACCGATGCAGCGTCTGCCCGCGAATTCGTCCGCGTGAAATTTCGGCCCTGACCCAGCGCATCGCATCGCCCGCGCGAGCTATTACTTAATTTTCGCTTAGCGATGTTTTTTTCCTTTTGCTCGGCTCCTAAGGGTCGTAGCGTGATGTTACATAGCCTATAACCTTCCTCGAGAATTGGGCTATATACAGTGCAAAAACAATATCGTTTAATTTTCAAATCCGAATGGTAGTTCCGGAGATTACCCCCTACTTACAAACAAACATACAAACAAACAAATTTTTCCTCTTAATAAAATTAGTATAGAAGTGTAGATGGAGCGACTGCCTATCTGAGCTAAGTTAGCCTACGAACGGGCGTTTTTTTAACGTGACGTTTTTATAAAGTGCACTGAATTGTCAAATATCGCCGTTGAGTTGAGCGTTGAAAATTCAGTGTACGGTAAAAAAAAGTCGCTTAAAAAAGCGCCCTTGCATACGTAGGCTTACTGGGTAACACGATAGCCCGATTAAACAACTCTGGTTTAATCAAAGTAACCCGGTCGTGCCTCACTCGAAACTCATGAAAAGTTATGACAAGCTTATTACAAAATGTATGATTAAACTGACGTTTCCTGTCATAAGTTCATTTGAAGTTTACTAATAGCTAAGGAGACCAATCAATCTGCCTAGCCTTTTCCCAACTATGTTGGGGTCGGCTTCCAGTCTAACCGGATGCAGCTGAATAGCAGTATTTTACATGGAGCGACTGCCTATCTGACCTCCACAACCCAGTAACTGGGTATACCTTTTGCTAAGACTGGTTGTCAGACTTTCGGGCTTCTGACGACCCGTAACGACTGTCAAAGATTCACTAATGACAGCCGGCACAATGACTTAACGTGCTTTCCGAGGCACGGAGGAGTCTCGGTATGTAAAGATGGTCACCAATCCACGGACCAACCCCAACAAGCGTATTAACCTGATGGATCGACTCGTGCGGCTGTTATTACTTAGCCACAAGCTCCATACCTTAGGGGACCACGGGTAAATAAAAGATAATGTATAATAATAGATCCGGGAATATAAATGTGGAGCATATATCTCCCTAAGTCAATTTGGCGTGTTATAGCCAGTTCATATACCTGTCAAAAATGACAATTATGATTCAATCTCTTGTCTATTTCTGGATTATATTAACATAATTTAATAGTCTTAAAATTATAATAAATATGATTTGAATACAGCAACCTGCTACCGTGGATTCAGTACATGATTCTGAAACCCCCTGCGTTGAACTGACCCTGCTACCCTATACACCGACAATTTAAGTTGGTGTTAAATTTGCGTAACCACAAATTTCCTTGAAATTCCATAAAACCGCCTAAACTTAAATATTTGTGTTGAGATTGTGGCGGCATCTGCATCACCACATACGAACTATACGCATCAAAGACCCGATATCACACAAAAATCCTGACGTCACATAAATCCTGCATCGCGCAATTAGAGTTTACCGCGCGAACAGCATATATATAACTTCCCCAACATCAATCGTTGGGCAGTTGCCCGCCAGACACGACACCCGTCTGGTCGGAGGATCCCCCCTTTTCTATAGAGGATGAGTGAACTTTACATCCTGTTCCTCATGCCTCTAAAACATCAGAACCGATCGGAATCTCATCATAATCATCTACAGGTAGATAGTCTTTTCCAGCTATGTTGGAGTCCGATTCCAGTCTAACCGGATGAAAATGAATACTAGTATTTTACATGGACCAACTTTCTATCTGACCTGTATTACCCAAGCCGTCATTACAAACTCGATCTCTCCCCGGTCGCGGAGTATGAGTGAGGAGGAAGAGGGACCGTACCGTACGTACCTATATAATTTTGTGCATCGAAATTCGATCAGTAAGATATAAATACTACCTAAATTAAGGGGTTTTAAGATACGTCTGCTTAACCATTTATTGACATTTAAACCATTTTTAGGGTTCCGTAGTAAACAAGTAACTGTCTGTCTGTCTGTTCGCGGTTTAGCTCAGAGACGGTTTGTACTAGAAAGCTGTAATTTGGAAGACCAAACACGACGACAAAAAAAAATTGGGTACTTCCCATAGACGTAAAGGGAGGATATTTTTTTTCTAATGTATTCTAATGTAAATCATGACATACATTCCGTATGGGAGAAAATGTTTTTCAACTATAATGTTAAGTTTGTTCTTGGGATAAATTCATCCCAACTACGGAACCCTTCATTGTGCGTGGTCCGACACGCACTTGGCCGGTTTTTTATAAATAAAGAGGCTGTAGATAGGTAGATTGAACACATTAACTGTGTCACATAAACACACAAATTCTAACACGTTAAGGAAAACACGTAAAGCCACGTCAAGTGATCCCACGAGATTAAACCCGAATAATTTGCTTCAGTAATGGACAAATTAAATTAAAAGGGGTTTCGACCTACATCATTAATAAAGGCATTGTTGAAGTTATCTTGCGATTCCCTTTATATGTATTTATGAACTAGTTTCTGCTCGGGAGTTTGTTCGCGTGAAATTTCAGCCCCCGACTCATCGCGTCGCATAGCATCGCCCGCCCGCGCTATAGTTCCTTCTAACTTTTATTATTTTTGCTCGGCTGCTTGAGGTCGTAGCGTGATGCTAACTCATCCTTCCTCAAGAACAGGGCTATCAGATCGCGCGTTCAAACAAAAAAAACTAACAAACAAACTCTTCAGCTTTATTAGTACAAGTATATTACTTTAATATAGAAATCAAAACGATGATTCGTCCACTGTCTGATTGTGGCGGTTTTGTTACGAGTTTTTTGCGCGGGTTTTGATGTCCTGTGTTTTTCATTCAGTAGACTTCAGTTTGTAGGTTTTTTGGCAGTAAGTAATCCCTAAATACTTTTCGGAATAAGAGAGATTGTTATCTGTTGATAATACACCCATCTGAAGGGATGATGCTGCCTAAGATTAAAAAAATTGGAAATAATTATTTTGGACTGGCATCTTCCTTCCAAACTGGAACTGAGCAACGCTGCTTGGCGACACGGTCGTATTTCGACTTTCGAAATTATTAAAAACCAAATTGAAAGTTGCTTTAAAAGAAAAATGTTTATTTTACATTTCCAATTGAAACACACCACAAAATATTATCGGACTAAAGCATTTTATCAAGAGTGATTTGAACTGACAATTAGCTTGAAAGCTTTACTAATATAGGATACTTTGTCGGTACATCGTGCAACATAAACAACATAATTATAATTAATTAAAGCCTTCGAAAATCGCATGACTAGTGATCCCTGAGTACCCTGCTAGCACATTAATTATAAACCTCTGTATATGGTAAACAGATATTATATTTACATCATCGGAACATTACATAACTTATCACAAGCCTATTTATTTATCGCGATTTATTGCAATTGACTTCTTCTCCGCGAATGCACATGCTGGTGGCACGGGTTATTGAGATGATGGTTCTTGATCTTAGCCAACCCATCACTACGCTGATGGGCCTGTTAAAGTGGTCAGCGATTGCAGCTCCAAGACGTTTTACGAAGGTAGACATTTATGGGGCGAAGATTCCATCAACAGATGCAACAAGGGGGCGAATGTCGCATGTCGCCTTTCACAAGCGTTTGAATATTTAATCATTCATAGGTACACGACAATAGCTCAAACTTCAGTGCATTATGAATTCTGTTAAAAATTGCATCAATAGAAGCAATACTTAAATATAACGCACCTTGGGTAGTCATTTTTAGGGTTCTGTAAAGGAAAAACGGAACCCTTATAGGATCAGTTCGTTGTCCGTCTGTCTGTCTGTTAGTCTCAGGAAGTCGAGGAGGTATTAAGTTGAAATTAATATGAAATACGTAGGTCTACGGTCCCTTGGAGCTCTAAAAAAATCACGCTTCTAAGTTAATGCAAGAAAAAAAAACATGCGGGGCAGTCTTTGGGGACTGCCGATAGAAGTGAAAACTAAGTAACTTGCGAATTGTATATTTATGTACATATATACACAGTACCTATACATATAGCTCATGGGAAGCGTGCACGTGACGATGACGCGAGTTTCACGCTTTTTGTTCACCCAAAAAGTGCTCAACGCACCTAAAGAAGTTTAGTTTTCACTTCAAATACGGTCATTTATGCGACATATTTTGATACTTGCGAATAAATCAAAATCTACAGGGTACTTCCCGTTGACCTAGAATCATGAAATTTGGCAAGAAGCAAGGTCTCACAGCAAAAGTAATGGAAAAGGTCCGAAAATCGTTAATTTGTAGTTTTATCACATGATAAAAAAATGCGATTAAAACTTATATTTGCAGTTGGACAATTGACCGTGACGTTTATGGATGTATATATGAACATATTTTTCAACAACAATAATAAATTAATTTTTCGGTTAAATTCACCCCAACTACGGAACCCTTCATTGTGTGTGATCCGACACGCACTTGGCCGGTTTTCACATTAAAGGAAAATCCTCATAGATCTACAATACATTTTACAACACTGCACCGCCGACAAAAAAGTTGTTCCCAACCAGAAATATGACCTTCACCACAACACTATCCAAAAACCAACACGAGAACCTTTTACTAAACAAGCAGAAACCGTAGCTTGACAAACAGCGCCTTTTTAGCGGGCCTGTAAAACGCGGCGGTCGTGGAAAGGGCATATAACTAGCTGAAATGCCAAGGCGAACCGTGGGCGGCTCACTTACGCTCCGTCGGAATCGTATAGATGCTCTGTTCAATTATAGGTGTAAGGAAGGTGACAGTCTGTTTGGTTAGACTGGGTGGGACGTAGAAACTGAGCATTGGTAGTTTGAATTACGTAAAGAAAAGATTAATGAAATTCACGCCACCAATTGGCGTCACTTTCACAAGAGGTCTTTTATAAATTTAGAAAACGAATATAAAATATAAGATGACGTTCATCATTCGTTTTATTCATTCGTTCATCGTTCAGTTACCGACTAAAGACAATATAGGCGCTTTGACACTTTTGACAACTGCCCGGACCTGACGTCACAGTGCTACCAGTGAACATGATTACAGTAAACCGCACGTGGGTGGTAACTCTTTGACCTTGAGCTGGCCTAGCGTAGTACGGAGTTTCAATAGAATGCGAGGCCAGCTTATACTGGACTCGTTAACAATGACGTGCAGCCTACTCGAGGGGCTCATGGCTAAGTAATAACAGCCACACGGGTCATTTATCAGGTTAAGCTACGCTTGCTGGGGTTGGTCCGTGGATGGGTGATCATCTTACAAACCGAGACTCGTCCGTGCCTCGGAAATCACAATAAGCCGTTGGTCCCTGCTGTCATTTGTGGAATTTTGACAGTCGTTACGGGTCGTCATAAGACCGAAAGTCTGACAACCAGTCTTACCAAAGCCTATCAGTACCAAGTTACTGGGTTGTGGAGGTCAGATAGGAAGTCGCTCCATGTAAAATACTGGTATTCAATTGGATCCGGTTAGATTGGAAGCCGAGTTCAACACAGTTGGGAAAGGCTAGGCTAATAAATCTTATTGTCGTGCAGCAGAATATTTGTGTAAACATAGGAAGTACATGGTGAAATATGGTGGCTTCTTCTCTTTAATAAAAGAGACTAGAACGTTTAAAGGCTGATATTACAGGTTAAAAGTAATTCGAATAAAATAAATAATTTAAAAAATCAAAAACCTGACTGCAAAATCACATAAACCAATAACCTGAAAATATGGTGTGTGTGTCCCGCCTGCAACAATTTAAAATTCTATAGATTATATTGCTTGTTTTTCTCTTTTCAGTAATTTTCTTTATTAAAGTATTACTATGTCACGTCAAAAAATAAAAATACACCTATCCAAGGACACTTGGGTTTTTAAGACGAATATTACGAAGTGAATCCATCGAACCGTTTGGAAGATACGAGGTAATAAAGAAATGTACAAATATACATACATACAAGATACGCGCGAAAAACATAACGCTTCCTTGGCAGTCGGGTAAAAAACAAACGAAAATGATGCAGAGAAAAATACAAACTAAAATTAATATTTCGAATAAAAGCAGACTAAACGAACGTTTGCGGCCAAAACCACTTTCCTGATGATTGTTGAGTAAAAATATAGGTACGGATGAAATAAACTAAAAATACATATGGAAATGAAAATATGGAGTGCTTGCATAAAACTAAAAGGCCACTTGAACAGGTGTCCGTGAAATGGGTTTAATTGAAACGCTTCCAAATAAATTCGGTGAGCGGCTGTGGCTGTGTTCTGTTCGCCACTTTAGAGGGTGGAGAACACAATTGTTGGAATAGCCGTATAGTTAATAAAATATAGAGATTTTTTATTTTTTATTACTGGCTTGTAGTAGCAAATAATCCCGGCCTAAAGGTTTAAAATTTAAAGCCCATCAGATATTAAACTGTCTTTAGGGATATATGAAACCTCCCCAAGAGACGACAAGCGTGCACTCGGCGTTCAGCTGGTTTGACCTTGCTTTCACCATGTCACATTTATATTAAAACATGATTATAAAAGTAATGAAAATGTCGTTGTTATTGTACGTATTATGTTATTACGATAACGATACTCGAGTAATTTAACTCATACATATTACACGATAACCTTGCCAATAAAACGGTTTTGGTTCTAATTGCGATTTCTGTGAGAGTTATTTTCGTTAATATACAAGAGACTTACACTAAAACACTACAGCTGCATTCAAATCAATGTTAAATTGATTTATGAGAAAATGGTTACATAATAACAAAAATATTCAATTTTTCATTCGTCGCCCTTGGAGCGAAGACTGAAGAAACATCAACGTAACGATAAGTACAAAATAATTATAGCAGTTAGTATGTGGAGAGGGGGATTACTGGCGCTTCCACCTTTCAGTATACAATTAAAACCCGATACGTTAACACAAAAACGTAGATTGGATTTCCATTGTGAGAAGCTTTCCAAACTGGTTTTTCTTTTTACTTATGTACGATAGTATCTCCCTATGTCGTATGTAGGTACTTTACTTTAGATATTGGGTATAATAAGTACTTCACAAATCATTTATTTTAAGTAAGACTTTTTTAAATTATGACACCGCCTGCGTGAATTCGAATGCATTTATCTGTTTCTTGTGTGCGGTTACTGCGGTACTTTGACAAGGTAGCATGACGTCACGTCCGCTCAGTACCGCACTACAATCGAGAGTTTAGAAAAGGCGTTTCACGGGTGGAACGCCCCAGTGGGCAAAGTGTATCATTTTTGCGATTGGAACATTTGCATCTGAATCACTGAAATGATCCGAATCAATGATATGTTTCATTTGGATCATTTGAATCATCGACTCAAAGGATATAAAAATGCATAAAGAGAACGAAAAACTGTAAGAGTATGAGTGATACACATCTCATTTGGTATCTCTTTCTGACTTAAATAGATTGTAATGTGTCACCCGCTCACTTGCGACTCGCGAGTCAGTTCGGTGTAGTACTGACACTAAAGTAACGTAACTCAGCGTCTCAGTCTTTCTCACCCGCTCACTCGCTCACCGCTGCTCAGTCGCCTCGCAAGCGACGGTCGCGCAGAAAGACACAGAGACAAAGTAATGATTCAGATTCAAATGATGCGTTTGAACCGTTGTTACTGAACCAATCTTTTGGAACACTTCAATGATCCGGATCAGTGAGTCGGTTCCGTAAAGAGTTACACACGCCTACGCCCCAGTCTGCGTGCAGCTCTCAACGAGTCCACAACTGTCTACAAGTATCCACCTACAGTCTGTGATAATGGGTTACAAGTACCAACGCGACTTTGACTTTGAACGCGTGCATAAGTCCTAACTATTTTGTAATTCCTAAATTAGTTTAATTATGACAGAAAAGTAAAGGAAAATTATTAAATGTGTAAATTATGATTTGAAAATGTGTTTCTTAATGTATTTTGATAACATGTATATGTTTATATTAAATGAATATTATATTAATCTGTGTTTTTTCCTTGGCTAATTTGGAACTTAGTGCCTACGCGATCGTCGCGCTCGCATATGAAGTACTAGCGCGATCAATCAAGTCAAAATTGTACTATAATTCAGTGACAATCGCTGTCGGTTTGGGCACAGTGTATGACACTGCATTTTTAATTATTGATTTAAAATAAAAATTCTTGTACTTACCTGTCCGCTACACATCACAAGTACCTGTTCTTGTAAACCCTCGCAAGTGAGCTAAATTAAGCCCGATTACACCAAATAGAAGTACTGTTTTCGATGAACTAATACATAAACATTTGTGAAATTAGCACAAATTTTTTAGTGAAAAACAAGATGGCGGTGTTAGTTCTGATTTTGGCCACGAATTAAAAAATCCTTGAACCGTTGTACATACCTATCAGTACATTTATTGTCAAACTTTAGAGTCCATAATACAGGTCAAATTCACTCATTATCTCGCTCGCATTATACTTCTCGCGGACTGAGTAAGAGCGAGATTGAACGGCGGTGGGGAGAAGGCTTCAAGGCGCCAATAGAAAAAGAAAGAAAAATTGTTTATTCCGCACAAACAAAACGCACATATAAAGGCAAAAAGACATAAAATACACACATACAAAAGTAGCCAAAGGCCTTGTTTTCAACCAATAGATAAAATAAAAAAAATATTAACAATGTTGTTCACTGGTTGATGTCAAGGTCACGGACCAAAGACTATATTACCAATAGTTTAGGTAATTTATTTTTACGATGAACATAACGGTAATTTAAAAAAATATATGAACATAGTATCTGCTTAACAGTTCAGATATAAGTTTCATGATCTAATTTGAAGTATTTTTTGAATACCAGCGGTTTATTGTTCGGTTTGGAGGTAACTTTGGATTTTCTCTATTGAGAAAATTCAAAATTTAAGGGAATCGTGTTTTGGTCAAACACAGTACTTAACATGAATCCTCAACTAAACCATATATATTTATTTCAAAATTAATTCTGCAGTATTTTCGGTATAACAGACGGTCATGCTAAGCTATTTGAGGTATTATATTGAAATTGGTAGTATGCATGACTATTAATAAATAATGCATAGTTAATTGACTCAGGCGTGGCTTTGCGGAAATTAATTATAACATGCAATAGACGAAGTGTATTTAGTAACCTAATCCGCTTAACTGTTCTTAAAGAGTCATAAAGAACCCAGTAAGAAATTGAAACGTGTTTCACCTCTAATAATGCTTACAAAAAGGCTAAAATACAACTGTTTTCAAATAATACTTCACCATACAGACATCAGAGGCATAGACAACATGACTATACATCTGTAATGGTCTGTATTGAGTCGGTATGCCGCCGGCGGCAATGCGGAGCTCTGAAAAGGTCAGCAAACAAAATGGAGGCTCAGTAGGTAGGTATTATTACGTTAGGTATTCCGTGTATTATAAATTTTAAATTACAAAAAATACAGCGCAGTTGGGTTCAGAATCATGTACTGAATCCATGGTATCAGTTTTCGCGTCGATGTCCCTGCCACCCTGTATAAGTGTAGATAAAACTAAGAATGACATGTATTATAAAAACATCGTTATTTCATAGTTTAAAGTTTCCAATTCTGTCGGCAGTCCCCATACTGCCTGTTTATTTTTGTTTTTCTACCTTTGCTGAAAATCTTTTTGTTTTTGCAAGACCTCTATCCATTTGATGTATTTTTGGTAATTATAATGTATTTTCTTAGTCAATCTTAAACGAGCGTAAGAACACTTGAGCGGTCATGAAAATTGTCGTTTATTCTTTGCATGAAAATATGCATTTGTCTCGAAATTATTATTGGTTAGCACCAAGAAAATTGCCTATTATTATTAGCACCTACTTACATTAGGTTTTATTAAAGGATGTTTAGTTGAACTGTGGATCTTCAAGACTCAGAGAAAACTGGTTAGATGAGGACCACAAAAAGATACCTATACATAAAGTGAGTATACCTACACTTATATTAAGCCGGACTGAGGGTCGGATGATAAATATTACTTTTAAGTCAAGCGCACATTACAGCCGCAAGGGGCCGCAGCGCAACGCATTTTCATACAAAAAAGTGCGGGGCGGCCCGCCTGTTGTGGGTTCATAGTAAATGTTCAGAAAATTATAAAAGAGGATTTATGCAATGCGTTGCGCTGCGGTGCGGGCTGCCCCAATCTGCTTTAGCCATTAACTGCCAAACATGAAACATGTTTTTCGTAACAATTTTATTTATTTTTTAAACTTTTATCATAGGTGTCATGATACAATTATTTATGTTGTTACTATTTACTTTTTATTAGTAAGTGAAATGTCGTCTATGCAGTGTTATTTAATAGCAAAACTATCGTAACGCGTTCGTTATACTGTCACAAAACAGGGACAGTACGACACAACTTACATGTAGCATCGGCAAAATTCGTAAAACCGATCACCATCCGAACTGCGTGCGCCTTCAAAATCACAATTTTTTATGACTGCTTTAGGCGAAAATGATCTTTACGCAAACGCAATAACTTGTGCAGTCATAACCAAATACATTCGCAAAATTGTTTGTTCATTTCTTTTGTTTGTGCAGAATAAACAATATTTCTTTCTTTTTTTAAATTGAAATTAGTGAACGCAAATTTTCAAGTTTATGCTACATTTGTTGTGTCGAACTGTACAGCATCAAAAATATAAATATGTCCAGCTAGATAGACAGTCAAAGCTAAAAACTCGTCAAAAAAAATTGCGTCCAACTGTTACCCGCTAAATGCACGCACACTAGAAAAGGACAATGACGTGGCGCGAGTGTAAGACGTAGCTGTCAGATACGCCAGCATAACAAAGTTGGCTTGTTTGTTTTACTTCATTTGCAGCGTGACACTATACCTGGACTGGACATATAAATAATCAAAGTGCAGCATGCTTAAGGACTGACAAGAATTCGAACAGGGCAGGATTAGAATGAACAATTTAAGACTAATCGATAGACCCTATTTTTTTGGCATTTACGTTATTCCTGACGTATCTATTCATTTATTTAACACTTTAAGCACACAAATGTACAGAGGCGGACTTAATGCCATAGGCATTTTCTACCAGTCAACCTTTGGGTGATGCAGAGATAAACAGTGGTAGGTGCAATACGTACGTGGTACGTATCGTAGCATGAACTTAGTAGGTATGTGAGAAGTGCAGGTAGAAAGGTAGTAGCGGTCTTGACAGACCAGGGGGTACTTCTTTTATTAATTTAACAATGCTTTTTATTATTTATTGTTTTTTTATATTTAAAAAAAAATCATTACATCGGTTAAAAAGTGAATGGATTAAAATTAAATTTTTGTTTGGTCCGTTAATTTTTCCTCAAAACGATGTACTATAGGCTGCACGTCAGTGATAACCAAGCTAAGGTCAAAACCTTGGGCTGGCATAACGTAGTAAGAAGTTTCAATAGAATAAGAGACCAGCTGAGGTATACTGTTTTTGTTACCACCGACATGCGGCTTATTAGGCTACTGTCTATCATTAGTTGGCTGTTAATATATGTCTGTATCTAGTGCTTTATTTTTCAAAATTCTAAATAGATGGCAGAAGCCGGAGAAGAGCCGGCAAGAAACTCCACGGTTGCTCCTTTAAAAATAAATGGATTTTACAATATTTTCAAATAATATATAATAACAATTCCAAAATTTTATAGTTTAGTTCTTAAATAAGCAAGAAAGCTCCTCATTTAATAAATTATAAAAGATATACAGTACGCTTCGAATTTCATCAACAACTTCATGTCCAAATGTCTGCACTCCTTAGGAGCACGTAACGTATCGAACAGTTCCATTTACGTCGCCTCGTTGTTCGCTGAGATATCGTCCACTATTGCCACATAACATTATTTACTTACCACTCAATGGATGCCCAAACATTGAAGACAACTCTCTATTTCTGTAATAGTAGGTAATTATTTATCTGATACTTTTTAGAGGCCAAAGGGCAAAGTGTTATTTGGGTTTTTCCATCAGGAATTCTTCAATAGCAGCCCGGAGTCTGGATTTGTGCCGGTTGATGGCAATAGGCTCGCCCCTTATTATAACTAGCGAAGCGAAATATGGGTTTAATATAGGTACACCTCTGCCTAACCTTCGGGGAATATTGGCGTGATGTTATGCTGTCTTCCTTTGTTAGTAACATACTTAATAAATTAAAAGCGTTGTGAGGGATCTCAGGTGCAAGTAGTCGAGTGATAAAATATCACAATTAGTAACTTCCTAGTCACATCACTAAAAACGGGGAACAACACTGTCCTTCCGGAGACGCTATGTCATTTCGTTTCCGCTTGCAGGGCTGACAACAGTTGTTCCCTGACCCTCAGAATTCTTTGTGCCCCGACCTAGAGTGAGTTCTACATTAGCTTGGTAATTATACCAGATCCTCTGCGCTGGATAATCTATATTGATTTTATAACCTATAAAGTATCTAATTTCGTGTGTCAATGTCGGGCATGCGGCTACGATTCATCCAGCGCACAGGAGATTGTAATATGTATGTGTTGCTACTGCATCGAGGTGGTGTAGTGCCTCACTGTGTTATTCTTAGTGATTAGTGAGCCACACATATACAGACAAGAAGAAAAGAACAGTAAAATACGCACAAAGGTGATGCTTATTTCTAAAGAAAGTCTCCTCCAGCATACCTGCGATAGGACAGAGGATACGAAGAGATGTAGACACCGTGTGTAAGATTAGATAGAAAGTAAAATACATAAAATCAAAACAATTCACTAAATAAAATAAAATGAGAATATACATATAAATATACAAACATACATACTTCTAAAATAAATATCACTAAGATTTTACTAATTATAATGTAATTAAAAAAAAAATAATACAAAATAAATACCTACGCAACTATGACGCTGTGGAAAGATAGTGATCTTTCACTCTTCTTTTAAATACTGCTATTACTACAACTTTTTTTTTTTTTGCTATAAGGCATTACCAAAACTACGAGTGGTTGGTAAAAAAAAACGAGAGAGCCATACAGTAGCCGTATATGATGTGTAACATCTGACATCTTAGCTGACAGTACTAACCTCTCGGAAAATGGGTTGGTACTCATTGGTCAAATTTCTAAAGAAAGTCTCCTCCAGCATACCTGCGATAGGACAGAGGATACAAAGAGATGTAGACACCGTGTGTAAGATTAGATAGAAAGTAAAATACATAAAATCAAAACAATTCACTAAATAAAATAAAATGAGAATATACATATATACATACATACAAACATACATACTTCTAAAATAAATATCACTAAGATTTTACTAATTATAATGTAATTTAAAAAAAAATACAAAATTAAAACCTACGCAACTATGACGCTATGGAAAGATAGTGATCTTTCTCTTCTTTTAAATACTGCTATTACTACTACTTTTTTTTTTTTGCTATATGGCATTACCAAAACTACGAGTGGTTGGTAAAAAAAACGAGAGAGCCATACAGTAGCCGCATATGATGTGTAACATCTGACATCTAAGCTGACAGTACTAACCTCTCGGAAAATGGGTTGGTACTCATTGGTCAAATCAAATAGCGCGCGCTTCTCCGGCTTGCTGTTACACACTTCCGTCCCTTTTCACGAAATCACTCCCACGGATTGTAGGAAAGCGAGAGTAAAGATGTTACACATCAAAAAGTATTTAAGGATATAATAAACTGTTCAATATTAGAAACTAATCTTTTATGTCACGACTAATCGTTATAAAATCAATGAATTTGTCCCACTGTTAACAAAGTTTCGAAGTTTTCTAACGATTATACAGTTCTCTCTCTCTAATTCGCCACCACAAAAGCCCAACCATCGGTGGATTACTGAAAACGGCGGATTATAGTTCAAAATTCAAAAGTAATTTATTCAAACTAGGCTGTGAATCAGCACTTTTCGAACGTCAAAATTACATAAGATAGTCCCCCAAAAACGCCCGCCTTTCACCATTTCCTAGTGCTTAAGCTGGGAAGAAGAAGTGACGCTACAAACTCCCCAGCAGCACAGCTGTCTGTTTAGTTGGAAAAACTTGATTCTATACAACGTGTAACGTTAAATGCGCAAAACCTCAGACACGCCAACTGATTTTTAATTCAATTGACCTATTTCAGAGAGAAAAAAAAAATTGTAATGGTTTTATGTGCTGTTTTAGTTTTACTGGCAATTCTGAACATTTCTTGCGTCTGAGGGGTCGTCACCGGACCGTTTTAGCGGGTTTGCGCATGTGATGGCTTGAACTATTAATAAATAGACACGGCAACGTTTTTAATGAAGTTTTTTTGAGAAATGTGACCTATATTAAAAAGTGGTTCAATTGATTCTGCTCGTTATTCTGATCAAACAATTTTCAGGTTTTGCGCATTTAACGTTACACGTTGTATAACAGTGCTTATGCTAAAATAATTTCCATTACCACAAATTACAATACAACTCATAAAATAAAAATAAATTAGTGTATAGGAACAATACATTATGGACGAAAGAATAGCTGCTTCCGACCGTGTGGCGAAGAATAGAACTATGTACGATCATATGCATGAAAGAGACAGTAGACGGCGGATTATCAAGCTGAAGATTTAGAATGACGGCGGATCATGATCAAACCAGCCTCGACTCGTAAAAAAACGGCGGATTATAGTAAATGTCGAATAGACGAGCAGCAGATTAGCGAGGGAGTTCTTTATTACCATACATTGTTTCACATACGTTCTCAATGATTATGCCAATAAACGCATGCTCTTTCTTCATTTCACGAAATATTACAAATATTTCGCAAATGCTAAATAGCACAGGATACTCCAAATAAATTCAACACTGCAAACTGGAGCACCATTTCCACCATTTCCACAATTTCTATTAAAGTATTGTCCATTCCGAGTACATGTAGCGTATTGAACGAATCGATTTCACGTCACGCCGCGTTCGTGGTGAGATATTGTGCAGGGCTGGTAAACTGGCACAAATAGCTTGGACTGTTGGTACACTCACAAAAATCCTGTAAACAGTCGCGTTTGTGTGGTAAAAACAGTAGTAAAATCTAGATTTTTATTATTCTGAATTTTAGGATATTACCCTTATTCATGGTAATGGTGGTGCTAAACTGAACCTCATTTATTTACTTCGTTTTTAAGTAATTACAACTGTGGATGCATTCTACATATTTATCTACGAGGGGCCTCGTAGCCAATTGCTACGACCGCGTAGCAACCGTAGCAGGATCGGCTACGTCGTAGACCCTGCTTAGCCCGACAGAATTATTAAGTTTGCAGTAGGTACTTAATATTTTCATCTTCGTCATTAGTCCACTTTATAAGTGACTAACTGACCCAGGTCATTGTTTGTGACCGACAGACAGAGCTACTTTCGCATTTATAATATTATAGTATTCATATTTGTGTTCAGCAAAGTGTTATTGGGTTTTTCCATCAGGAATTTCTCAGTAGCCGCCTGGAGTTTGGATAAGTGCCCGGTAGATTTCAATAGGCTAGCCCTCCTAATACATGGGAGTTAAACATAACCGGCGAAATGTGGGTGTAATATAGGTACACGTCTGCCGAACCCTTTGGGAAATTACAGGCGTGATGTATATTATTATTAAATAATAGTACAGAATAAGGAGAAACCATGAGGGTTTTAATAGTAAAATAGTCCCAAGAAAAAATATCTAAGCTAACAAAATGCACTACTGGCTATGGTCAAAGCTTCCTGTAAATCGCTTGACTGAACTCTTCAATTAAACTGGTTCAATTGTTATTTCACGCTGACCACTACCGATGTGTCTTTTACTCCAAGTTGTACTAAGGCACCTGTCCCACCGCCAACGAGTAACCCACTAGCTACCAACAATGTTTTCGCTCAAGAAGCGTAAAGTAAAAGAGATACATATAGTAGTTATCATATTTATAATAATTGTTATATTACTAAACATATAATTCTATGTAATTCTGCTTACAGGGATTTCTATTTTTTTTTTGTAAATTTGTGTAGTCATTGTGACTTATAACATTGCCTTGGATGAGTCTATAAAGGTGTTATATTTGTGATTTAAATAAAGTAATTAATTAATAATAATAAATAAATAAAAATAGTTTATCGCTAACTGTTCACAGCGCCGGCGAGTACTCGTTTGTAGCACCGACAAGAGCTATCAAAAGAGTACTCCCTTAGCGACGCTCCCTTGGTGATCTGATCAGAACACTCGCTGAGAGATTAATCCAGCGTAAAAGACCAGCGATTAATCGCTCGTTGCGGTCGTGCACACGCTACTCGTTGCTCGCCAACACGTTTTTAGTTACAAGCTTGAATTGCTCCTCGTTGATCGCTTGCGGTGGGACAGGTGCCTAAGCTAAGTTCTGTAGGGTTTTGTATTTTTAACTGAGGGAATAGAACTTTTGATACTTGTGACCCTGTTAAGATCTTTGTAGGGCTATATTTTCTTAAAACATTTCTGTAATTTACTTAATAATTCAAGGCTATTGTTTCCTTTATTTCATTTGTATACATATAATTTACATTTTTAAATATTTTAATAAAAAGAAAGGGAAAACAAAAACATTTAAAAATATAAAAATTTGTAGCGCACCGGTATCGGGAACAGGGTCCAAGCTACGCCGGGTCAGGGCTCCAGAGAGAGGAATCTCCTAACGATACGCGCCGTGTCCAGAAGTGCCGCTTTCTGGATCAAGCCCTCGATCCAGCTGCCTAACGAGAGCCTCCTTAGTTGTTGGTCGAGGCTCTTGGCTATTATGCCATTGGCAGTCACGACTATCGGCACAATGACTGCTGTATCCACTTCCCACATATCGACAACCTCGCGAGCCAGGTCGAGATACTTGATCTGCTTATCTTTTTCAGCTTTCAGGAGGTTCACATCACGCGGGACCGCTATATCAATAATCATTGTGCGAAGCTCTAATCGATCTATCACCACTATGTCTGGCTTATTGGCAACAAGGCTATTGTTTTATTATTATTATTGCCGCATCGAGGGCTATTACCTGAAATAACAGCTAGTGAAACACCTGTTATTGAAACATTCTCTTCAAAGGTTTATTGAATAAAAAGTAAAAAATTGAAGTCGAAGTAAAAAACTTAAGTAATTACACGAAGAACATTTTTCTTCATTTCTTTTTTTTTTCTTTAAGGGAAGTTTGACATCATTAATCAAAAACACTGTCATAACGTTTTTCAATTGGATTCGCAAAGGTTCGTAAAGGTCGTCACTCTATAGAACTGATCATACCATGACTGTAACCACAAACACAACCAAATACATTATTTTTACAAAAAATAATGTTAATTCTAATGTAAAATAATGTTCGGTGTAGTAGATGGAGACCATAAGCAGATCAAACTGTCACTTATTCGTAACCTATATAGGCCTCGTTCACGGCCTCGGGCTATGCGACGGGCGGCGCGACTTGCGTCAAGGGACACGCGCGCTCTACGGATGGAAACACGCGTGCTTACGGGTGCTTCGCACTCCTTCTGACTTACAGTATGTCTGTAAGTGAGACGGAGAACGCAGCGCCCGTAACTACGGTTTAAAGAGTAGGCGTTTAGAGAGTAGTGTGTTCCCGTCCGTCGCTCCGCAAAACGTGTCGCGATAACTCGAGTCGTGGCTTGTTCTAAACAATTTCTTTAGTTTATTTTCTCCGAAGTCGCTGTTGCAAGACTCGTGTCGCTTGAGCGTGTAGGTCGTGGCAGTGGTTAGAGCGATCGAAAAAATAGCAAACTTTTTGTTCTTCACATTCGACGAACGGTTACACTATTTTTTACGAGAAAAACTCGATAAAAACTGAGTAGAAGAAAACTGCCTTATACTCGTACGTCAATTGTTATGAAATAGAGGGGACAGATAAAACAAGACCTGACACGCAAAAAATATTTCCAAAACGAAATGTCATCTACCCACAACAAAATAATATTATTTCCAACTGAAAGTTTCAAACACCCCTTTCCCCCTTTTCCCCCTTTCACATCCGCTTCTACCTATCAATAAATATTGTTTTCATTATAAGTTGTTCCGTATCGGTGTATCGATGTTGCCTACTCCACTCAATTTCCTTTAAACCTTTAAATTGAAAGGGGAGGTTTGGCGAGTAAACCCGGGGGTATTGGAACACTTATCGCGGGTAATGATTGGTGTTGGGTTGCACTTTTAAAGTTATGCAGCAGTGTTGGTGAACGTGATACGGCCATTTTCGAATAGTATTCAATTTTGAATATTTTTTTGAGTTTGTTAATAAAGCAGTTTATTTTATCAGGGTTTTTGCGTTTGTATTATGGGTAGATAATAGGCAAATATTGCATATAGAAAAAGATTTAATAGGAGTTTTTTCTCAACGCACATAGCTCGCAAGATGGTCGACACTAGAAAGAAACAGAGAACAGAATTACTTTTTGGATTTGACATAAACTTTTGACACATTACTTTGACAGATATAGACATTGATTATGAACCCGGTTTTTTTTAAAATAATCGACTAAAAATTTCAACGCAAGGGGTTCAGAATCATGTATTGAATCCATGGTAACAGTTTTCGCGTCGATGCCCCGATATTATATATATATATATATACTTACATACTAATAATGAAGCAGAAGAGTTTGTTTTTTGTTTGTTTGTTTGAACGCACTAATTCATCTCTGGAACTATCAGTCAGATTCAATAAAATAAAATTTAATCGTATTTGATAGCCCAATTCTTGAGGAAGGCTATAGGCTATTTAACATCACGTTAGGACCTTCAGGAGCCCAGTAAAAAGAAAATAACGCTAAGCGAAAACGAAGTAATATCACGTGTAGGCGATGCGATGCGACGGGATGGGATAAGAAATTTCTCATGGACGAAGTCGAGGGCAGAAGCTAGTAATAAAAAGAAAATTCTTTCACTAATGGGAAGCTACAGTATCGCCGAGTCTTAATCAATCTGCCTAGCCTTTTCCCAACTATGTTCGGATCGGCTTCCAGTCTAACCGGATGCAGCTGAATACCAGTATTTGACATGGAGCGACTGCCTATCTAACCTCCACAACCCAGTAACTGGGTAATACAATTCCCCTTGGCAAGACTGTTTGTCAGACTTCCGGGCTTCTGACTCCCGTAACGACTGTCAAACAACCACAAATCACAGCCGGGACCAACGGCTTAACGTGCTTTCCGAGGCACGGAATAGTCTTGGTATGTAAAGATGGTCACTCATCCACGGACCAACCCCGCTAACGTAGCTTAACCTCATGGATCGACCCATGCGGCTGTTATTATTTAGCCACAAGCCTAAGGAGACCACGGGTAAATAACAGATGATACATAATAATAGAACAGAATCGCCGAGTGTCATAGAATACATTTTATATGAAAACAATTTCAACGACAACGAATTCGCGGGCAAAAGCAGTGTAAATATAAACAAAAACATGACGAAGGAAGTCCATCACAAGTTATTTCAAACCTTACCTTTAAGAAAATAGAAAATAAAATGTAATACTTAACATTATTTAAATTCTACTTGAGTCTAAACTCCGACTCACTAACTCCAGACATAAAACGTTTAAAAATAATTACAATTTATATCGCAGACAGCATAATGCTAACTTTTTAAAGTCAACTGCATAAATTGGCGACCACGGTGAGTTCAGTCCCAGGTAGGGTTACCATAAATTTCTAAAGTCCTGACAAAAAGTCGGACATTTGCAAAAAAAGTCCGGGCATTGTACATTTTAATCCTTTTTTTGTCAGTATTTATTCAAATAATAATAATAGTAGGACCTTATCACAACACATAAACACTTAAAAAAATTCACACACCCCCTGCATTTACTTGGTTTCGGCTCATAAATGGACCTGAAAACCACAGAGCTGAAAAGAAAACACATTCTCCAAAAATAATAATACCAGCAGGCCAAAGCCTCTTCTCATATAGAGAAGGCACGGGCATAGATCACCACGCTTGCTCAAGGCGGGCATTATATCTATATCATTGACATATATTAAAATAGTAACGAAGTTAAAACTGTACATTGAATATAAAAAAGTGTGGAAGAGGGAACGACTCTGATGCCGAAAATATAGTTTTTAGAATTTTCGTCCGTTTAGACAAACATTTGTCTGGATGTTGTTTCCGATTGGCGAAAACACGGCTGGACAGATTTGGATGAAATTTGGCACACAGATAGTTTAAAACCTGTATTTATACATAGGGTACTTTTAATCCCGGTATTACGTTCCGCTGGGATATTTTCCAACATCCACGCGGGCAAAAGCTAGTTAACTATAAAGTCCAGGTTTCCACACGATGTATTTCTTCACCGATATAAGTAATGGCAAGGATTAAAAAAAAACCCCTTATGATGAAAAGTACGAAGAAATGACAAGGCCGTAAAAAATCCAGACGCAGAGCCAAAAAACCGGACATGTCTGCACAAATTCAGACGGTTGGTAACCCTACTCCCAGGTATATTTCACAGACATGTCTCAGCTTATTGTGGGGTGAAAGAAAAATAGGTAAATGTAAAACAGATGCTGCTTACTTTTAACTTTGCTTGTTGTCGTTTTGAAAGTTCTGCAGTATTTGGTTATTATTATGGCTCGGATTTTCTTTGGAAAAATTTTGTAATAGCGAAAATAACAATAGGTTCTCTTGGTGAAGGTTTCTATCTGTACTACAAAGTTTGAAACTGATTTATGCAACGTAAACTAGGTTAAATAAAATAAACCGTCTTCATCCAAACTCACTGCCCGTGGTTGGTCGCCTTTTCTAAACCATTCTAAAGAATATGTGTTTTTTAGAAAAGATTTTAGGTATCGCACTGCACTGCAGTTCGTTGTTCAACATTAGTCAACATAATAGTTTAATTGTGTTATTCTAATTAGTCAGCATACATACAATACAACAACATATTATACGTTCTTGAATCTATTATTACCACAGATTAATAAAGATGGTTTACTCTGCAATTTAGGTATGAAGCTACAAAAACGCGGCGGGCTCGACTTGTCGGGCCAATTCAGTGAGTGTAACGAAGTCAGAAGATGTAAAAGTTACGCGATAGAAAGAGGGGCAACTTGTAGGTGAATATAACTGTTAGGTAATTAGCGCTGTGTTACCTGAATTTCACTGTATTGTGTCGTAACAAGAGTCGCTTTTTAGGGTTCCGTAGTAAACAAAGAACCCTTATAGTTTCGCCATGTCCGTCTGTCTGTCTGTTCGCGGCTTAGCTCAGAGACGGTTAGTACTAGAAAGCTGTAATTTGGCATATGTATACATATCATGCCGACAAAGTAATTATCAACCAAGTTAATTTGCAGTTTGAAAAACATGATCTCCCATACATTCCGTATTCCCGAGAACATGTTTTTCAACTACAATGTTAAGTTTGTTCTTGGGATAAATTCATCCCAACTACGGAACCCTTCATTGTGCGTGGTCCGACACGCAGTTGGCCGGTTTTTTATTTAAACGATTTTGCAGAGTTCACCATCTGTATTAATCTGTGCTATTACCCAAAAACATCCCCTTCCTCGACACTCCAAGAATTAGCTCAACATGACTCTAAACGTCCCAAAAACATCTGGACATGTTCCAACATGAATAAATAATGTCCCAACATGTCTGCAATAAAGCGGAATACGCTTCCGTTAAAGACTGAGCAACATTGGGTTATTGGCTCCAATGTTTGTCTTAGTGGCGGAAACAGGCTCGTTGCTCCATTTAGTTATGGTCGTAAAATAAACCAATATTGGTGACATTGGTGATTGGTTTTGGGTGTGTGGGACATAACAGTTTCCCGATATTGTTAGAGTTGTGTTTGTCGAGTTGGTATCGATATGTCGTCTTGTTCTGCTCTTGAAGCGTGCATTAGCAGATTGAATGTCCTTTGCACGTAGCCTTTTATCTTGCTGCTTCGATTTCATGCTTCGGTGAACCGTAAATAAAATAAAAAGCATACAAATATCCAGAAACACTTGACAGATGAACAAAGACGTAATGGTTTGGTTGTTCTTTTCTAGTTGCGATTCGAGCTATACTGGAATAGCCGCGGTGAAAATAAGCATGGTTGGGGGGAGGGGTGACTGCCCAGGGTGTATCTGTAGGTAATATTGTATATGCACTTTCTTCTACTTTTCGTGTGGCTAGTGACTAACCGGGTATCAGAGTTTTAAAGTCGTCCATGGGCCTCTGACTAGGCTTCACATGCCGTCGAGATATATCTCTCAGGCATGCCGGTTTCCTCACGATGTCTTGCTTCACCGTTTTGAAGCAAATGATAATTAATTCAATACGCACATGAATCCGAAAAGTGACTTGGCAGTCCGACGGCCATATCACTAGGCTATCGCTGCTATAAGATTTAGAGTTAGATATATATCTAACTATCACTGCATATGTAATGTACCTGTACCTATCGGTCTCAATGACCGAAACTATAGTAGCGCTAATAGAAGCCATGAATCTTGACAAGCCTGTGATGATCACACATTGTGAGTCTGGAATAAGCCACCTTATTAATGGGTGTTCCAGGAACAACTATCGCAAACTACGTCAAAACTAGAACAATTCTACAGCAGTCATAAAAAACACATTTTCCAAATAGAATTTGTTCGAAAACATACAAATACGTATCAAAACACCCAGGTTGAGAACAAATACCTTCAGTTCATACCAATATTTGTCTCAGTCTTGTGATCGAACGGAATCGTATGACATGTACAGTTGAGACAAGTCGGCTTGTCTCATGGGTATGCTTACTTTATGTGTTCGTCACAGAGGGGTTTGAAATCTATCGTTCATCTATATCGTACTTTTTAAAGGGAATAGTTTATTTGAATACTAGAGAACCGCCCCCGCCTTGCACGTGTGCAATCTACTGATGGGGCGACATAACATCAAGATTTCTGTGCTATTTCTATATTAAAGTATAAATAATGCATTAAAAATATTCCATAAAAAACTCTCATTTTGAAATGTATGCCGACGATTTAAAATGTTATAGAGTTGTAATGACAAATAATGATGAAGCTCTTCTGCAAAAGGATGGTGTGAAAAGAATAGCATACAAGTTAAAGGGTTGTGCAGACCAGCGCGACTTGTCGCGCGACGCGACACCGGTTATTGTTGTACTGTGAAGTTTTCTTAGAAATTGTATTGTTCGTGTCGCGTCGCGCGACAAGTCGCGCTGGTCTGCACAAGCCTTAATGCTGGTAAATGTTATGATATAAAATCATAACAAAATGCTGTGCTTACCTTTCATTTAGATGCATGCAATGCTATTGTATTTGTAAATGATATGTACTTTGAATGTCGTTGTGTGTATTTAGTTGATTTGCCTAAATAAATAAACAAATACATATTTAACTTTCCGGAATTCATTCTATAAAGGATAATGAAAACGTCATCAAAGTCCATTGTGTTGTTTAAAAGCACCGAGCAGATAAACACACGAAAGGAGACTTCGTTGAAAACAATAGTCGCTTTTTGTATGTCTCAAGGAATAACTGATTCCATAATAACTATAGGATTACCCTGTGCTTGCTCGGGAACCAGATGCGCCTACATTATGAGTAGGTATTTTACACTGACTGACATCCTGAAACAAGCGATTCTTGATTACAGTTATTTCATTAGATTCATAGTACCTAATCTGCGTTCGCAATTTATTTACCAAACATGTAAACAAACACGAGTTTTAGGAAAAACAACTGTAATGCCTACACATAAAGTTCAGTTTGCGCTACAACTTTATATTTTTTATAACTTTTTTACTAGTACTAGTCAGTGTAAAATTAACATTATTTACACTTGCATAAAGTTGACGTTTGTTTAAGTGGAAATAGAGTAAGGTATTTAATAATATATATAAGTTCACGCCTTCTTCCCCTGGGGGTAGACAGAAACTAGGGAAGCTGCTTAGGTCCATATACCTTTTGCTTCGTACGTTCATATATCTGGTCATACACGCACGTTAACTACGTCTACTACGCATCGACTCACTGGGCTTAGAGTAATCTAAAATAGGTAGATAATGATAAACATCGTACTTAGATATTTTGTTAATAATTCGTTATTCTCATCATCAATAGGCATAATCTTTAAAAAAAACAATAATGACTAGATGCTACTTAATTTAAAAAATAAAACTTGCAAATATAAACACAACTCCATTACATCATTTCAAAATTAAACCTATTAACGAAATTATGAAAACTAATGACTGCTCTTGCACGCGATTCTACACCTAAACAGTTGGTTATAAAGCGTAAATTCCCGTAATACCGCCATTTCTGGGTCAAAACGATAGTGGATTTCGACAATGGGGTTACTTATCATGCGATTATACTTTTTTGTTGATACTTAGCTTTTAACAAGCTCATGTTACTAGAGAGAGCGTTTAAGTTAAATGTGAACCTCAAGTCTGCCTAGCCTTTTTGTAACTATGTTAAGGTTGGGTTCCAGTCTAACCGGATGCAGCTGAATATCAATATTTTACATGGAGCGTCTTTTAAATGGTATGTTCCACAGGGTGTTAAGTGTTATACAGGGTTTTTGGTAGAGGGACCGACACATTTTTGTCAGGGATATGAGAGACATAATATGCTGTAAGTTTTCACCTATAGAAACTATTTTTAAAGTGGCACGGTAATAGAGATATGTTTCTTTATGCCGTCATACCTTTTAATATAGGTTCTCAGCGGCAGCGAGCAGCAGGTGGTGGCAGCAGCGGCGTGCGAGCGGCTCTAACTTTCCTCGCTCCCCGCCCCGCTGTCATCGAGAACAGTTCCATATAAAACTATGCATTTGGATGCGCTGCCGCCGAGAATGCGGCCTTATAGTTTTGCCATGTCCGTCCGTCTGTCTGTCCATGGGTAAACTCAGAGACTGTTAGTACTAGAAAGCTGTAATTTGACATGGGTATACATAATAATCCCGCCCATGCAGTGGTAAAATAAAATCATGAAATTTTTTCACCTGCAAATTGCAAAAAACGTAAGATAATTTGAATTTCGCGGAGTACCACTGCGGTTTTTCTTGAGCGATAGCAATTTAAGGAGGTAAATTGTTATCGCTCAAAGTTATTTCGTAACTAGCTTGTCTCTTCAGCCTTGCGCCAACAGTTCTGTGCCAGTGCCCTATTTCTCTTCGGGAGCAACCCTAAACTGCGTGCGGGGAAGTATTAAAGAGTCGACAAAATGTCGTGACAGCCCACAGCACGATTACCCGACGAGTCTCGTTTGGAAATATATTGTTAACCACGCGATGTTGGGGTTGATATCATCATATCAACAGCATTTTCTTACATTAATTATTTAACTGCAGTTAATGAAGAAACGGAAATCTGAAAGTCACGTGGTCAAACAATTATTTTTCAGATTACTTTCTCGTAAAGTGGCTCTTAATGAACCGTGCTTATGTTCATAATGCAGTAAATAAACACTCGTGCTCTTTACTTTATATTACCGCACTAATGCGGTAATGTGCGCCACAGATAACTATTTACTAATCGGAGTAATAACATGGCAGTATGGAATTAGTAAGTATTATCATGGCAGCATGGAATTTGTATTTAATAGAAGCTTTTTTACCAAAGGCAAGCACTCAAAAGCAAGTTATAGTAAAAAAAAAACATGTTAAAAATGTGTAAAAACACTTTTTTTTTACTACAAAGACTTTTGGGGACTGCCGATAGAAGTGAAGACATATACATATAGCTCATGGCAGGCGTTCGGTGACGATGACGCGAGTTCCATGATTTTTGTTCACCCAAAAAGCACTCCACGCGCCTAAAGAAGTTTTCACTTAAAAAAATACCATAAGCAAACCAGGGGCGTTTAGATATGGTAAAAAAAATCCTATGACCAGGTCAGTGGGTACTTATACATGGAATTAGTATGAAATATCCTATACTATTATATGAGCATTCTCTATTTGATTTTTCCGATTACACAGAGGTACTTTGTTATTTTTTCAAAACGACTTAACACAGTATTAAAAGTTCTTTAATTCGTAAAGTAACTAAACAGAAACAAAATTTAAAAATAGCAGCAGAACGTCGAGTGATTTTCATATTTTTCCTGTATTCCTCAAAGATAATGCTGATGTATAACTATAGTACACACACCCCCATTTCGCCAGTCAAGTTTAGCACAAATCCAAACTCCGGGCTGTAACTGAGCAATTCATAATGGAAAAACCCAATAACACTTTAGCAGACCTGGGAATGGGACCCAGGACCTTAAGCTCAACAGTCGTTGATTTAAAATATTGTCCATGGAGTTTCTTGCCCAGAGCCCTAACCAAATAGGAAAATCTCCTCTACTACGCTTATAAGAAGTTAAGATGATTAATTATAAACTTATTCATTTTACAAATGTCGGTAATAATTTTTGAGTACAATAAAAAATAAGGAAAATATCATCTCCTTATCTTAAACTATTAAACGAGCAATATTTGTATATTATATCTTTCTAATATATAAAGTTCTCGTGTCACATTGTTTGTAACAAAACTCCTCCGAAACGGCTTGACCGATTCTTATGAAATTTTGTGTGTATATTCAGTAGGTCTGAGAATAGGATGTAAACTTTTTTTCATACCCCTAAGTGATAAGGGTGGTCCACCACAAATAATGTTTTTTTTGCTTATTTTTTAATGATTTGGCATTAAAAAATACATACTTACAAGCCTAAATTTTCACTCTTCTACCACCAATCCCTATTTTTTATAGCGATATTAGTACTGTAGGTAAGTATTTAAGTATGTAGGTAGATAGGTAGGTAGGGTAGGTAGGTAGGTAGGTGTAGATAGCTAGGTATGTAGATAGGTCGGGTAGGTTAGGGTAGGTAGGGCAGGTAGGGCAGGTAGGATAGGTAGTCTAGGTAGTCTAGGTAGGGTAATTGGGCTGGGATAAGTACTTAGTGCTACCCGTGCGAAGCCGGGGCGGGCAGCTAGTATATACATATATATATTTGTAATCACGTTCACGAAAACGGTTCTAACGATCTCGATGAGAGTTACAATATGGAGGCGAAAAATCGATCTAGCTAGAAAATTCGTTTTCTCCGTATCTTCACCCGAGTAGAGCTCGGTCGCTCAAAGTTAAGAACAAGACATTAATAACATATCAATAATGACTTGGCAGCGTATAATTAGTAAGTGGGTACTGTCATAGCAGCAAGGAAGTATTATGTATACTATACGATTAAGTGAGCATATTGAGCATTCACTATTTTCATCCGAACAGAGTTCGGTCGACCAGGTACTGTTTTACTACACTCAAAAATGATTACCGACAGTTTTAAAATGAATATGTTAATAAGTAGTGTGTGTACTCTAAGCTTCTTATAAGTGTACCGTGCAACAGTGTGAACAGCGCACTAAGCTTCCATATCGTAGTCATAAAACCTGGGACTGTATGCCATGTTGATTCTGTACTCCATCTTTTCTATCAATAAGATCACGTCTTTAATGTCGATGTCATATCGTTGTATTTTCTGGAGAAGTGCTAAATAGTAGTATAATGTGCCAACCATTCCAGGACCAAACCACTGCACTCTTTTAAATCTGAGGGAATTTAAAATCCATTTTTGCATATCTTTGACATGTCTCAATAATGCAAATAGAAATCCAATTTTATATGTAAGGCTATCGTAATACTTTTTTTTTAATAATTGTGGATATCCAAGCTTGTAACGCGCAATATAAACGAAGTGCGACATCAGACCCAACAAATGACTCTTACAGCTCCATCTCCTGGCCTTCCACCACCCAGGACGTGATTCATCATACAACTCCCTTCGGGTCATAGTAGCAATTTTGTTCTTGTTTTCCTCAACTAATTGGTCAAATCTACGCGTCAACGTCTGTACATCTGAATCAGCTAGATAGTCTGATGCCGATCTATTACTGTTTAATATTTCATCGAGTTGCCGTTTCAAGCGGCGCGTTTTTATTTCTCTTAAAGTTGTGTTCTTCAATTCTGCTGTTTCTGGTGGAGTTGTAGCCATCAAAATTCTCTCTGTTGTTGAAATATCTGGTGATTTTGTGGTTGTATTAAATTTCAGATTTGCAACATTTTGCTTTCTACGAGACATGAGAGTCATTGTATCTTTCATGTTGGAAGGTAAACTTTCTAGCTTTTTTCGCACTTCGTAAAAATCATCCCCCATTTCTGTAGCAAAAATGTCGTCGGCATCTAAATTGAAGATATCTTCTTTTCGATTCGAATTTGTACACAGCGCTGTAATATGAACATGGAAAAGATTAAATACCTTTTTAGAAAAATACAATAAAATATTGAACTTTTTGTTAAAATGATTTAACTTGGATTTTTAGTACGTATTTGGGATAACTTAGTGGCATTACAAATACGTTGTTATATTATTTAAAAACCGGGAAAAACCGGGCAAGTCGGTAAGAATGTGACTTTCTGAAATTAAAATGAATATGAAAACTCACATTGCTACTTGCCGGTAATGATGTACCTACTTTCTAAGTTTATCTAAGACATCACTGGCATACTAGCCCGGGGAAATAACGCGGAATTTTACCAGAAAATTTAAAACAATGTTTTTTTTTTATGTTAACATGCGCGAAAAGTTACATTTTTTTTTTGAGGGTAGGATATTATCAAATAACTTCTCCCGCTCTGGGCGGAGCGGGAGGGTGTGTCAGACTTTTACTTACTGACTAAAACCCACCCGTGTTCCTTCCGTTACCTGTGTGCCGGGGCTGCGATATCTCTTTCGGACAAACTCGCAAACCTGGCAGGCATTGGCCCTTACGAACTCAGTCAGTTGGTGCTGACATCTCTTTGAGGCGCGCGTGGAACACAACGCGCCGGCGACCCGGGCCTGGTCCTAATCGGACGGCGAGCTACCCATTGCTCACCGTCCGCAAGCCCGCGTCTACGGTGGCTGGAAGTCGGCTCGCGACTCTCGACGCTCGGGGCGTCTCCTACAGCGACTAGGGGCGCGAGGGCGCGAATCTTGCCTCTCCCTCACGCGCTCCGCCTCCTCCTTCGCGAGCATTACTGCTTTGCAGAAGGAAGTGACGGCTTCCCATGCACTCTCGCTCCGGACCATGGCCTGAACCAGGGCCGGATGCGAGATATCGCCGCCGCCGATCGCCTCCGTGAGGACACGGCGGTGCTCTGCCCAAGCAGGGCAGACCTCCACCGTATGCTCCACCGTGTCCTCCGGGCGATCCACACAGTGGTGACACACCCGGGCGTTTCCTCCCGCCTTATACGGAATAGGAACCTCCCGAAACAGCCGTGTCCGGTGAGGACCTGCGTCAGGCAGAAGGTGAGGACGCCATGGCGCCTCTCTAGCCACTCCTCAAAGAGGGGACTTATCGCCACAATTGTTGCGTGCCCAAAAAGTTCACCCCTGAGTATACGTTTAAAAAAAAAAACACTTAATATCAATTATAATTGTAAGAAAAAAATTATTAACAAACAGGTTTGTATGGAGTATTTGACGAAGAGATTAGATATCACAAGAAGGTCAGTAAATGAAACAATTTCGTCCACATGAAATTTTTTAATTACGCTTCAGCCAAAAATATTAATAGCTGGTTTTTTTACATTAGATGACCTAATTAGACATTATAATACGCTATTCAACAAAATAAAACATATTGTACTAACGCTAGATATCATCAAAAATTTTACAGAATTCAATTTAGTTTAACTTTTTTTTATTACTTAATTACAGTCATCATTCATCAGTCGTCATTAAGTCAGATAGAGCTTTAGGGGTATGAGGAACAGGGTGTAAAGTTCACTCATCCCCCATAGAAAAGGGACGATCCTCCGACCAGACGGGTGTCGTATCTGGCGGGCAACTGCCCAGATGTTGAAGTCGGGAAGCTTGTATATATGTTTATCGCGCGGTAAACTCTAATTGCGCGATGCAGGATTTGTGTGACGTCAGGATGTTGTGTGACGTCAGGTCTTTGATGCGTAGTTCGCATGTAGCGATGTAGATGCCGCTACAGAGCCACTAAATAAAAGTTAAATGAACTAGTATCTGCCAAATTTCATAACTATTGGTTTGGTTTAGGCGTGAAAAGGTAACAGAGGGAGAGAAGTACCTACTTTCACATTTATAGGTAATATCAGTATGGATACATAGGCCTGAAATCGTAATATCAGTATGGATACATAGGCCCGAAATCGCCAACCCGCATTCCGCTTCCGTATGAATCTATATTAATATTATAAAGAGGTAAAATTTGTGTTTGTAAGTTTGTATAGAGGGGGTAATCTCCGAAACTACCAGTCGGATTTGAAAAATTCTTTTTGCATTGGATAGCCTAGAATTCTTCGAAGGAAGACGGGGGCAGAAGCCAGTATTATTACTATTTACTAGCTTCCGCAAGCGGCTTCGCCACGTGATATCTTTATAAATTATGGCCTATGTTACTCAGTGATAATATAGCGTTCTACTGGGGACAGTTTTTTTTTTAATCGGTGCAGTAGTTTTTGAGCTTATTCCAAAGAAAAATTTATGTGCATGCCTTCTCCGTATGAGAACCTAAAATAATTCCTTTTGATAGACAAGGGTTTGACAGAAAATTACGGAGAATGTAATTGTGATCCCCTTAATCATTTGCTATAGCTAAAAAACACTCTGGGGATCGTCTCACGATACGACTGATAACTTTATGCAACGTTCCGGAATAAGCGCAAGTCCCGATATAGGGAATCTTACGCAAAGCTAAGCGCACATGGCGCCACCTAAACACAACGTAAACGAAACAAACTTTCAAAGGAACGTGAAAACAATATTCGACTTTTTCAATATTTTTCGGCTTAATTAAAACAACGGCAAAAGGTTAAAAACAAAAGGTTAAGTATTTCAAATACATTTTTTTTCACACTCATAACATAATATGTCGCCTGTTATCCGGCATGGGTTAGGCAGAGGTGCCTATTGCACACCTACATTTCGCCAGTTATGTTAAAGTCTATGTAATACTTCAATACAACATAAATGTATTGTGTATACTATAATCTACAATGTAATTTAAATCTAAAATAATCAGCACATAACTGTGAATATATTGTGTCTGTAAAGTGCTTGCAACATAAAGGAATTTCCTATTATTTGCGAAGTTAGTAGTAGTTTTTAGTTATTAATGAACGCATTCGATCCTGCCAATAGGTAGATATAATGCACCTACCTACTGACACAACACTGAAATACTGCTGCATTCTTTACAGATATAAATTGAATACGATTCATGCATTTCTAACATTTAAGAATGTGATATTTCTGTCGCAGGCAGGTTGTATGATTGGTCACTATACATACGGCACCGTCCGGTTACAAATGCTCGCAATTATGCAATATGCCGAAAGCAAATTGGCAACTCGTTCATTATTTCTGTTAGATTATAAATTATCGAAAAATTGTGAAATGGGTTATGGACGGCCCTGGTTCAGGTCATCGTCCGGAGCGATAGTGCAGGGGAGGCCGTCACTTCCTTCTGCGAATCAGTAATGCTCGCGAAGGAGGAGGCGGAGTGCGCGAGGGAGAGGCAAGATTCGCGCCCTCGCGCCCCTAGTCACCGCAGGAGACGCCCCGGGCGTCGGGCGTCGTGAGCCGACTTCCGGCCACCGAAGGCGCGGGCTTGCGGACGGTGAGCAATGGGTAGCTCGCCATCCGATAAGGACCAGGCCCGGGTCGACGGCGCGTTGTGTTCCACGCGCGCCTCAAAGAGATGTCAGCACCAACTGACGGGGTCCGTAAGGGCCAATGCCTGCCAGGGTTGCGAGTTTGTCTGAAAGGGATATCGCTACCCCGGCACACAGGCAACGGAAGGAATACGGGTGGGTTTTAGTCACTAAAAGTCTGACACACCCTTCCGCTTCGCCCAGAGCGGGAGAAGTTATTTGATAGTTACCCATCCAAAAAAAAAAAAAAGTTGCGTTACGTCGCAAGCAAGTTTGATAGCATAATCAGCCTATAATGTTCCTGTTCCCACTGCTGGGACACAGACCTCTTATATGTGAGAGGAAGTGGGAGGTACTCCACCATGCGGGCCCAGTGCAGGTCTTCGATTTTTTTGTTCTAGGACATGCCGGTTTCCTCACGATGTTTTCCTTCACCGTTTTGAGGGCAGTGGTGATGAAATAATTTACACAAAGTAAAGTGCCTGTCAGGGTTCGAACCTACGACATACAACTCGTAAGTTGCGGCCGGTACCACTGGGACACCACTGCTCTGCAAGTTTGATACCAGTTCACCATTTGTCGCTATTATTTCCGTTAGATTATAAACTATCAAAAATAATGCGTTAAATTGTACATGGTTTGTTTCAGTTCACATTATTGTTCGACAGTTTTAGTACCAATAATATTCCGCAGGAGTCCGCCGAGCACCAGGTTCCATGGACACCATTGCGATTTTTATGTGCCGGATAAATAAATACTTAAATTTGCCGTGGCATTTTAGAAATCGTGTTTGAATCGTCTATCAAATGTTGTGGCATATTATAAAGTGACAAGGCAATGTACATTTTGCCTTCGGCATATTTCATACCTGCGAGAGTTTGTAAAAAGCGGAATCATACAAATTGCCTGCGGCATTTCTATCAATCATTTATGAAGGAATTTTGAGACTTTAACTTTGTTTAAGTATTTATTTTTTGCCAAAAACTTCTGAAACTAAAATATTTGTTCGCTTAAGCTACGGTTTCCTAGAAGAGCCATGGCTGCCACATAACGGCCGTAGTGTCGGCCGTCATGAAATTTATGGCGGCGAGCTTAGACTTTACGGTGTCAAAAAACGCTCTTTAAGAAAACAAATCAACTTACATGCATACATAACGTTTCATTGGGCAGTAAATATCTGACGCTATGTGGCGGCCGCCGCAGTCTTAGGAAACTGTAATAGCTTAAGTAGGTAATTGCTTTTTCGTTAGATTTTCGGCAGACCACCTGACTGCCAAGGAAGCGTTAAGTTTTCGCAGGTATCTTGTATGTATGTATATTTGTAAATCTCTTTATTACCTCGTATCTTCCAAACGGACGAATTTCGAAAGTTAAGGTATCTTAAAAACCCGAGTATCCTTAGATAGGTGTTTGATTGGCGCGAAATAGTAATACGTTAATTAAAATAAAAAAAACAATCCTATCGAGTAGGGTATCAAACTAAAAGAAATTAAAAGAGGGTTCCAGAAATATATATAAGTTATATGTTAAAATTTAATTAAGACAAATAAATTGGTTTGAAAAGTTTTTTATAGCTTAAAACTAGGCCAATAACCTGAAAATATGGTGTAACTTTTGTTTGTGCCCCGCCTGCCATAAAATTCTATTATAATGGTTGATTTTCTCTTTTCAGTTATGCGATTTTGCAATCGAGTTTTTGATTTTTTAATTATTTATTTTATTTTAGACTTTTTAAGTCCCGGCCCACTCTTATCAATAAAAACTGGTCCGAAATAAACATGGTCCATTTTAACGCTTATAAAAACGTTTTTTATTGTTTTTGTTTAAATCTCTGGTGGATCGAGAACCAGTTAAAATACGTATAAAAACCGCTAAGTACTTACCTAACATTAAAAATAATATATACCTTTTAATCATATTTCTTCCATATGTGTTATTGTCAAACGAAACAAGATTGTATATGCAGGTAATAACCACACACAAATGTTCAATAAAACTTTTCAATTATTTTAATGGATTGTTTATGATCATTACATAGGCTGTTTGCATAAAGATATAGATTCCGAGACAAGTAACTGCGGTGACTGCTGCGTTGGTCACAGTTCTAACCTAACCTAACCCATTCGGCCGCGATGCCCTGGCATAGTTTCCGCGGCCAATTCGGCTCGTGCGTGTTCCGTGGACGCCGGCTGTCTCTGAAAACCAGCGCTGGAGCATAATGCTACGACCTATGCGAGACAGAGGTCTCGCATAGGGTCGCAGCATTATGCTGAGCGATAACCGTTTTGCGTGTATATCACGCATATTTTCCCCCAAATTGTTCGTGTTTTGTTCTTTCCTTGCGTCATGTGTACTGCAAATAAAAATATTTTCTTTATGTTCTCTCTTTTTTTTTATAAGTCACAGTTCTCACCTAACCTAACCCACGTGGTCCGGGTATTTTTGCTTAGTTACTGCGACCAACTATGATAAAAGGCCAGAAAGTTAAAAAGAGGCTCATTTATTTCAAAAAGTAAGAAAATTGTGATTGAAATTATGAGGTTCATTAATTTGAAAAATCGTACATCATTAGAAGGTAAATAAGTTTCGAGAGGATCAGTTGAATATTTCCCGTAACATCGTCACATAGGTACTTTTAAAGGATTTTTTTTTTTTTTTTTTGTTTTACACATTGTAATAGGATAACACTTATCGGTACCAACTACACTCTTTCTTATAGGGCACTCGTGAGTTGATTTGTAGCTATCAGTACCTATACCGACATATCGGGACCGGAAAACCTGTATCTTTATGCAAGCACGCTTTTTTTTTTCGTGTGGGGAATTATCAAATAACTTCTCCCGCTCTGGGCGGAGTAGGAGGGCGTGGCAGACTTTTACTGACTCATTTCCACCCGGGTTCCTTCAGTTGCCTGTACATTGCCAGGGGCCACGGTATCCCCGGCGACCCCGTCAGGTGTGCTGACATCTCTTTGAGGCATAAGCAAGCACCCTTACACAATAATTCAATTCTAATTGTTTTTTTACGGTTTCATGTTACGCAATAATATAATGAGAGTGATTTAATTATTAATTATGTTTATGTACGTGATTATTTTCAGTTCTGTAGTAATTATTTACAGTTCTGCCAGGTTCGCGGGAAAGTCCGAACAGACCGGGAGAAGTTATATGATAATTTCCCAAAAAATGTGTTTTTTAGGACTTGTTCATGAGTGCATCAGTGGCTTGCAGTGGCCAAAAGACGGCAGGAATATGACAGAATAAAATGCAGTGTTATTTAAAAAAAAACATGCAGTAGGTTCTTGCGTACTGCCAATGTAGGTCAATTCTCCGTACTCATAAATAAGCACATGCGTGCGTCATGACTAGGGAATGCAATCCGGAGTCAAGATTGACATTTCGAGGTTTCGCGTGCTAAGTCTGGTGTCGAGGTTGGCCATTCGAGATCTCGACCGAATTGGTGATCGGAGATTTCAAGAATGAGATTGTCTTCCCACAAGATTGAATCTCGAAAAAAGGCTAGGGATCTCGTAATATTTTAAATCAAAATGGAAATAGCATTCTTTAGTTATGACGAAAAGATATGTCAGACAGCAAGGTTGGGACTAATTTGAATTAACCTGAGCACAGCCCGCCGTAAGGCTGCCTGTCCATTGAAGCGTAGCGAGGCAGCGGAGAGGAGAATGGCAGCGGAGTTGCGGACAGTTTCTGTCCATTGATGCGAAGTGAGGTAGCGGAGCGGAGTTACGGACTGTGCGGAGCGAGGTAGCGGAGCGGTGATGCGGACTGTGCGGAGCGGTGATACGGACTGTGCGGAGCTAGACCGAGTTCACGTGACGAGTAATAATCCCCCGCTCCGGTTCCCCGCTCCACTTCTCCGCTCAATTTCCCCGCTCAATTTCCCCGCTCCGCTTCCCCTCTCCGCTTCTCCGCTCCGTTTTCCCGCTCCACTTCCTCTCTCCGCTTCTCCGCTCCGTTTTCCCGCTCCACTTCCTCTCTCCGCTTCTCCGCTCCGTTTTCCCGCTCCACTTCCTCTCTCCGCTTCTCCGCTCCGTTTTCCCGCTCCAGTTCCTCTCTCCGCTTCTCCGCTCCGTTTTCCCGCTCCACTTCCTCTCTCCGCTTCTCTGCTCCGTTTTCCCGCTCCACTTCCTCTCTCCGCTTCTCCGCTCCGTTTTCCCGCTCCACTTCCTCTCTCCGCTTCTCCGCTCCGTTTTCCCGCTCCACTTCCTCTCTCCGCTTCTCCGCTCCGTTTTCCCGCTCCACTTCCTCTCTCCGCTTCTCCGCTCCGTTCCCCCGCTCCACTTTCCGGTTTTATATGAATTTTTAAACTAGTTCGCAAATCCCTGTCCACTTAATGGGGCGAAGGTTTTATGCAATTCCATTGGTTAATATTGGCACACCGCTACTCCGCTCCTCTCCTCTCCGCTCCAGTGGACAGGCAGCCTTAAAAGGTTCTTCTAAAGCACAAACAACAATATTATGAACCTTTTAAGGGTAGTGCGCATTTGGTCGGGCCGCCGCACGAAAATGCATCGCATTAAAAAATCTTCCTTCAGCACTTTCGTACATTTTCTATGAACCAAGCACTCTAAGAGCAGGTCGCACAGCAGTTTTTTTGGATGAAAATGCGTTGCGCTGCAGTCCGTTGCGGCTGTAATGTACACTTGGAAAGAAAGAAAGAAAACGTTTATTTGGACACAATTCGTGAAATTCAGTTCGCACAAAATACGAACAAACTAAAAGTGGAAGTAATCTTGGCTTGGCTTTATACAACAAAATCTACATAATCATCAAGGAAACGAGACGAGATTATTAATTATCGAATACTCTCAGAATATAAAGTTATTTAGAGAATTACGTCATCCAACAATTATGACGCTCTGGATGATGAAGATAAAATAATAAGACCCGCCAAACCGTTTATCTTCTTGCTAAGGATACAGAAAACTGAGTTAATTGTAAATTGAATTAAGGCAAGAAACTTTGTTGTTTAGCACAATCAAATGTGACTATGAACGTAATGGAAAGAAAGAAAGAAAATATGTTTATTTGGCATATGGCATACTAACCGCCTGGCCACGGGACATTCGCTACAGCGTATATTCGCGCGGTGCGAACGGCGAAACATCTAGCGACTAAAAAAAATGTATAGAAATGTACTATGTAGTCATGCCACGCATAGCGGCGAACGGCGAAATTTGCCGAGCGAATCGCACGAGCGTCTGGCGGCGCGGTGGGCGACGGAAACAAATATTTATGAATTAGTAGGGCGCATGCCACGGTGTCGAGCGGCAGACGCGGCGAATAGTGCAGAAAACAATCTTAGTTGTATTCGCTGCAAAATAGTGAATATTGTTTTTTTTTTGTCGAAATTGCTAGGCCAGTTACCCTATCTGCATTGACCTTTCTCTCCAGTTGTGGTTGAATATTCATAACAATATAACAATAGTTTCGCCACTCAGTAAAAAAAAATCTTTATATAAGTAGTCTTTATTTTAAATAATAATATTTAGAATACAGACTAGAGTCTAGAGAGTAAGACATAAGTCTTGAACCAAAACTATTACCACTCTATTAGTAATAACGAGGTAACTTTTAAAGACATTTCGCTCTCGGTCTATACTGGTCGCGGCGGCGAACGCTACTGCCCGTGGCGTGCAAACTTTGCTGCACGGATTGCCGCCCCGCAAGACGCAGCGACGCCCGTCCCCGTGGCCAGGCGGATAAGTATGCAGAATATAAAAAATAAAAGTTATAAAACTAAAACCCAACTACGACATAAAAGTCATCTAAATACGTATACTTAAACAAGACATCACAGAGAGATAAATATAAAATCCGGAGTCACACTTATTAGGACATAAAACAAACAGATTATTTGTGACTCCGGATTTTTTATTTTTTTCCTGTCTTGTTTACCTTATACCTTTTTAGATGACTATTTTTTTTATCGTAGTTTAGTTTTAGTTTTATAATTTTTATTTTTATTTAAATGATTTTGGGGTTATAATATTATATACCTTCTTAAATATGCTAATTAAGCCCTTTCATTTGATACTCAACATGGCATCATTAACATATATTTTTTCTTCAGTTCATGACTATATGTCCTCTAGAAGGCGCCCTATTCAATTTAATGTGACGTCACAGAGCTTATAACCAGCGGATGATTAAGATGCTTCCAACGATACCTCATTTGTCAAATTATAATAAGTAGTTTAGAAGTTATGACGAAACAGATACATTATAAACTTTAAAAAGGAGGCTTTGGTTCGCCGTACTCGGGTAAAAAAAAAGATTAACTGACTAACAATTTTCCAAAATTTGTGAATGCAGTTTGCAATTACTCAAAAAGTTAAGGACAGTCTTCTTAGATCGTGTTCCTGTAGCTACAACGATTAGGTACCAGGTCAAATTTAAAGGGTGTGGTACACACCATCAAACTGAACAATGTTCTCTATGGGACCAATATCGTAATCGCGAAAAAATTATCAGCTGTTTCATTTTGTTTCGAATAGTTATTGAAGTTTTGTATGGGACAGTTAATATTTTTTGTGATACTTATATGATGGCCATGGCCTTTTCTGCCGATTATTTGTGCCCGACAAATACAATGGACACCGTCAGAGCCGCCGACACAATCTGTTTGCGCAACTGTCATGCAAAACTGTAGCCAGAGCCGAATCCCCAGTCTGTCGTACCCTAAAGATGCAATGAATGCCCTTTTGATTGCCAACCCTGAATGTGATGTGTTTGTGTTTGCGGATGAATGGAGTAAAATTATGCGTATAAGTCTGGTGTTCTGTGAGAGAAAGTATGCTAGGGAGGCCACTGTTCCATGTAAGTTTTAAATTAAATTATTGTCAACGTTGTAATTGTTTCTATGTTAATTAATGTGATTGGTGTTGTACCGTTTTAATTAACTATAAATTAATAAATAAATGATTATTTGAATTTAGAAAGAATGAATGAAAAAAATTATGAACGTCATCCATCATGTTATATATTATATTCATTGTCGATATGGAAGACCTCTTGCCAAAGTGGCGCCAACTGGTGGTGTGGATTTTAGAAAACTCTCTCTCAAACAAGTAAGAGTTCAAATTACGCATTCACTTTAAATTGAAACTGTTTGCATTCAATTAGAATTCGAAAACTTAGTTCATTCGTTCATTAGTCAATTCGTTCTTGCTTTCTTCCGTGTTTAGCAGTTGCTGGATAATGTTATAACAACATTTAGCGCCCTGATATAACCAGATGAATACCGGTTTTAAAGCAAAAACATGAGTTATTTTTGTATCAACTACGCGAAACCAAAAATGTTGTTATGTTTTTCACGCTTAATTATGTATATTTGTACGTGGGATTCTTTTTTCAGTTAATGATTGTTTTTTTTTGTTATTGTTAAATTAAAGGCGATATGAAACAGATAATCAACGGAAACCATATTGAATATTCGCAAAAGAAAAAAACAAATGTAATACAATTCTTTGTATTCAGTCACCCCACCCTGCTTTTCAGAACAAAATATTGAACTTGAGAAAAAAAATACGTTGTCAACACAAAAATGTAGCTAACACAAAAATGCAAAAAGCTCGAGTCTCATCAAAGTTGATGCACCATTCCATTCGTGAAATGTTTTCGCAGAATTCGCTGGTCCCTGGAGAGTAGGTCGGAAAATATCATAAAAATTATTAACACACATGTTGGTACCAACGTTGAGACCAAGGACGAATGTTGGACAGAGTTTTATTAACTGTATTATGTAGTTCATGAGTACATTAATGAGAATTTTCCATTCATCAACAACTTATCTAACTAATTTCTATCAGACGTGTCCACCGTTTGGGTTTTAACCTACAATATATAAAAGTAAAACCATTCTAATGATGAGCTTTTGTCAATAATAACGCTGTTATTTTACTATGACTACATATATTATTATATTATTTATTTATTATATTGTAGGTAACTATACCTACAATATAATAAATAAGTACCTAGTTAAAATTACAACCAATTAAGAAAAGCAAAAATGTTCGAGGTTGGTAGTGCTAATAAAGTTTGCGACCAACGTTGGTTTCCGTGTACCTACACACGAAAACCAACGTTGGTCGCAAACTCGCAAATGATGTAAATGTCATATCGTTCTTTGTAATATTAATAGTGATTGGTATTTCCGGAAGAAAATTTCAATCGGATTAGGTATAGTAGATACGAAATAATGCAGGTGAGTTAAGAACATTTATTCTAAAAGTTGGCAACGTCGCAAACAGTTTTGAATAATTTGGAAATATTGCTATAAGGAAATATCGCTAACTATAGTGACCTAGAATATTAATAATGAATTGCAATTATAACACTGAATTTAATGTTGTAACCGTTTTAGGTGTAAAAACGCATTTGGAAAGTCTACGATATTAATTATTGCATTTTATCATCAGTATTTTTGTTCACTAGTTAGCCATATTACATATTTCCGTACAGTAACATTGCCAAATTAATCAAAACAGCAAAATATTTGACATCTATTTGCGACGTTGCCTACTTTTAGAATAAACGCTCTTAAGCATAATTAGCCTATAATGTCCCTCGTCGCGAGGGAGCGTGGGAAACTGGGCCCAGTGCGGGATTTTAAATGTCGCATGACTTCGAATTGTTGGTTCTAGGACGTGCCGGTTTCTTCACGATGTTTTCCTTCACCGTTTTTGGAGCAGTGGTGATGAAATTATGTACACAAAATAAAGCGCCTGCTTGGGTTCGAACCCACGATCTACAACTCGTAAGACGGGGCAGTTACCACTGGGTCATCACTGCTCTAAATATAGGATGGTCTTGCTTAAATAAACACAAGCTTTCTATTTTTAAATAAATTAGGGTTACAAAATCAACCATCGCCCACAATTGTATCTTAGTGAAGTCCGCACAAAAGACAAAACTATTTAATTTAAACTAATTCGAATTCCCCAACTTCTGGGTAAAACCTCCTTACAATAAATCACTTCCCCAAACATTCGGGACTGTCATCAATTCGTTAGTGTTGCCAACTTCTCCGTATTTTTTACCCGAGAGTTCCGATATCTGGCACATAAGTCTGCGTTCTACTTTCAAATGTGTTCCCATTAATGTATGACGATACCCCATTTATTTTGCGCACTCATGAGAGGCAAAGGCACCGTGTACGAAGTGCCAGGTGTGCTTTTTCAGGGTTGTTTTTTGAGACCAAAAGAAAAATATTCGGTAAAGCTGCTTACATTTTACATGCGGTGACCCTGTGTGAGGTGAAAAATGGATGCTTGTGATCCTGGGAGCAAATGGATTGCATAACTGTGACCTTCTTGTTTTGTTATTTGTTTTCTACTAAGGTACGCTAAGTTTGTGAAAAAAAATGCGGGTGCAACACCAGTTCTTTTTATTTCAATGGCAAATTAGTTATAACATGCGTCTGGTACTTAGTCTTATGGAAGTGCAGTTTCAAAGCTCCTACAACCAATCTTTGAAAGCAGGACTTAAGATATGGCCCAGAAATAGCAAAAGAAGCGAATGTATTCCGTCCATAATATGACGCGCAATTCGCTCGGGGCCTTATTGCATCCATTGCAGGAGTGTTTCAATTTGCGCGACTTCTGCACTTTCATGACAAAGTCAGAAGCAGTTATGGCCCAATGATTTACCTACGAGTTGTATGTAGGTCATAGGTAAGGGAAAGCATGCAGTTTACTTTGTGCAACTTATCTTTTCACCACTGCACTGAAATTTCAAAACAGGGAAGGAAAACAACATGAAAAAAGGTCCAAGTAAAAATAAAAACAGACATTTGACAGCGACCAATCCGCGCTGGGTTCGCTTGGTAGGCCGCATTCATGTAGAAAGCTGGTAAACGGCGCCGATATGCCAGCGCTTGCGCTGGTAAAGTAGTGGTATATCGGAACGCGTTACTAGCGTTGTACACGAATGCGGCCGTAGAAGACTGCCTCTCATGCCTCATTTACATTTTGCCCTTGCCGCTACTCCTCGCGCTACCACTCATAATTGCCTAAATACTGCCGTAGCGGGATCGAGGGAGGTGGTTTTTTACACTTTGCACGACCACTGACATTGTTTTCGACTTTCGGCAGTGGCAGACGTGGAAATAATTCAGCGTCCGCGCTGTATCTTCTTGTAATAAATTATTAAAAAAAGATAAGTATCAATTTAAAAAAGAACATTCGTCGTCGTAGAAGATGGTGGATCCTCTCCACAACTTCAAATCGGATGAAATATAATATCATCTGCACCTGCTCCATATCTCCACTTCAAAAAAATTGTGTTTTCATTACTCCACTCGAACAGCATTTTGTCAGACCGTAAAAAAACAAGGCGGCACGCACGTCCGATTCGTCCAGGCTCTCGGTGAGAAGTGAGTGATAGAGCTTAATGTAAACATGCACTGCCGCTCGCGCTGCCCGGCGCTCCCCAAATGAGCAATTTTTTGTGCGAAAATCAAAGGCGGGCAGTAGCAGTGGCAGCAACATAAGAAGTATCGTGTTTACATACTCGTCCTGCCCACTTCCCTGCTTACTTTCCTGCTCACTGTCTTGGAAGTGAGCTGAATGTAAATGGGGTTTATAGAGAGAAAGCCTGTATCCTGCATATCATGCCTGTGTATAGCAGCAGGAACATTTTAGGCTGATTATACGAGACAAATTCGATTCAAAATTCAAATTCAAAAGTCATTTATTCAAACTAGGCTGAGAATCAGCACTTTTCGAACGTCAAAATTACATAAGGCAGTCCCCCAAAACGCCCAACCTTCACCAGGTCTCAGTGTCTCCCATGTCCATCACTCCTGCTTATTTACATACATAAAAACGGCATTTACACAAACAAAAAAATGCGTCCTCATTGCCCACAATAGGGATGATGCCTGGGTAAAAAAAAAAAAAACTAATTAGTCCGTTAGTCAGGTAATAAAAAAATATTAGACACGTATTTTTTATTTTATCATATTAATAAAAAATTACTTAGATAAAACGCATTTTAAGTAGGGGAGTGGGGGTCGATACGTCACTAGTACGTATAAAATCTACATACTCGTGACGTCATGGCACATTTTACCTCAATGTATCGCCGTAATCTTTAGATTACGTAAAAAAAGAAAAAATACGTGTCCAATATTTTTTTATAATCTCAAAGACGGACTAAAAAAAAATTTTTTGTCATCATCCCTATTCGCTGCCAAACTTCTACTTTTTAGTACACCCATTTATCTCCATAATAGGTTGGCTACAAGCGAGCAAGCCAAACAATGGTACACCGGTCGGCACAAAAGTACCATCGATCGATTGACCTACAAACCGAACAGTCAAAGCTGAACTAACGGACAGAGCCATAAAACATTGATTTATGGCCAGAGACCATGATGGTGCAGAAGTGCCTAATGGGGTTTGGATCAGTTGTTTGACATTCAGAGGGTTGTTGAGATTTTAAACTTTATAGAACGAATTTCCTTGTCTGCACACTTGGCGAATGAGAGCTAAACCGAAAAAACTGTAAACATTTTGACCGTCACGAACTCACGACACTTTTGTTACGTCACAAAAGTGTCACTAAGTGTCATTCGCCAACCGAGTGTCACACGACACCTCTAGTTTTTATTTTTTTATCGTGTGCATTTGGGTTATAATCTGTAGATTTTGCAGCTATTAGTCAGGTCATCGTGAATTTAAGCAGTCGCTAGTATGGAGGAACCCTGAAATCCTGGCAGGAATCAGCTGTTCCCAACATTCGGGTTGAATAGGTATAATTCGCCTACCATGGTTCTGCTGAACAGTTTTTTTTTTCAATTATTAAGAGTTACTAAGCTGCGACTTACATTAAGTAAAGATATCTATCGAATCAGAATTGTGAAATATGGAAGAATTAAACCGCACTGACGATAAAAAGTTACTAAAAAGATTTAAAAACTGTCATCAATGACATGATAAGTAGGTATTTTAGAATACCCAAGCGCCGATCACTTCAAGCTATTTGTTGATTGAGACAAAACTTTAAATAATGTTAACGTGTCGACTGCTTTTCTGCAGAGAATATAGTATACCCACATTTCGCCAGTTATGTTTAAGTCCCATGTAATAAAGGGCGAGCCTATTGCCATCAACCCGGCATAAATCCAGACTCTGGGCTGCTACTGAGAAATTCCAGATGGTAAAACCCATTACTACTTTGCCCGACCCGAGAATCGAACCCAGGACCTGTTGCTGAGCAATAGCGCTTTCAACCACTAGACCAACGAGGTAGTCAGACCAACGAGGTAATCAGACCAATGAGATAGTCAGGCCAACAAGATAGTCAGACCAACGAGATAGTCAGACGAACGAGATGGTCAAACTAACGAGGTAGTCAGACCAACGAGATAGTCAGACCAACGAGGTACTCAGACCAACAAGACAGTCAGACCAACGAGGTAGTCAGACCAACGAGATAGTCAGACCAACGAGGTAGTCAGACCAATGAGGTAAAACAATTAAAACAAACATAACATCACCAGAGGTGGGGTGGTAAAATTTCATAATTCTAGGTCAACGGGAAGTAAGTACCCTATAGGTTGTGATTTATTTAAAGCTCCAAGGGACCGTAGACCTACGTATTTGATATTAATTTCAACTTGATACCTCCACGTGGTCTTCAGAAAATGGGTCTTGACAGACTGACGGATAAGGGTTCCGTTTTTTCCTTTTGAGGTACTGAAAATCGACTTGTAACTAAACAAAACCAGTACAAAATACTAGTACAGGAAAACTTGCCAAAATCGAGTACAGTTTCACAAGAAATGGGCCGATAGTAATTAATTAAAGCCCTCTTCGGTGACCCTTTATTAGTTCAATTTAACGCAACGTTTTTGTGTAGACCTCTGTGTACTTTCCAGTAATTACGCCGTAGTTTCATTATCCTTGAACAGGTTAACGATTTTCCGTTTTGGAGATAAACTGGGTACCGTTCATTAGGGAATTTGGGTACTTTATAAAATATTGGGATAAATAAAACATGATTTCTGTAAGTACATATGTGTCGAAGGCAGGTTGTATGATTCGTCATTAAACAAACAGCGCCGTCCATTTACAAACGCTCGTCGTCGTGCAACATGCCGAAGGCAAATTGGCAACTCCTTCAATTGTTATAATTTCGACATTCATTATTATTGTAGGGTCATAAAACGCAGGTTGGATAAATCAGAGTTTTTTCCAGCAGTCAGGTACCTATGAAGACTTAAAATAAGAGTAAATTATTAAACGAAAGTCGTTCAAACACGTAGAATTTGCTCTGTTTTCAATATTTTTCTTAGTCACAAAACCACTACTCGACGTAATTTTTCTTCTTGTTTTGATTAGCAGCGAGGCGCATGGTAAGAAATAGAACTAAATACTTCAATTTGCCGCGTCATTTTATAAACGGCGTTTGAATTGTCCTCCAAATGTTGTAGCACATTATATGTATAGTGACTAGGCAATTTACATTTTGCCTTAGGCATTTTGCATAACTGCGAGCGTTTATATATTATAATGACGAATCGTACAATCTGCCTACGACGTGTATATTTAATAGATATTTAAACACTATCTCACGCACATCAGTAGTGAGGTAGCTGTCACTGTCAATGTCAACTCTCAGTTCACCACGAATGGGAAACAGTTGGAAGTGAAGCGATGCATGCACGAGATACTCGATGTGGTGATGAGCCAGTGTAGTTATACAATCTGCTTAAGGGGCATGCGCTAAGGTAGCCCGCCAAATTCAAATTTTCTTTATTTTTTTACATTTTGCAGGTCAGTGTGAGGTTTTATGTTGATTAAAATATGATTTGCGACGTGAAGTAATTGCCAAGTTTCAGACGCAGATATATGCCAGTGACCTTGAGTGGTTAGCTTGCCTGTTCTGTACTGAGCTCACGCAACGCGTCGTACGTCCAGCCAGTAATGAGACTCGCCCATCAAGGAGCGGTGTCCCAAATTAGAAGCATTATTAATTTATTATACATAAAACAAAAGGTTATCGTCGCCTTAAGTATTTATAATTTCCTGAAAACAGAACCGGGTACTTTTTCGTAAACTTCAATGACAATTAGGAGCTCCTCAACGTCTTCATTGTGAGATCGTTAGTAAAGGGTTGCAATAAATTTAAGGGGTACAGCTTTCGACGCAGCGCGCATGACAATTTGTTGCGCAGTCGAACGTTACGAGGACGAAACTTTGTTGCCGGTTCAACGCTTCGAGTTACTGGAAAATAAATGACGCTATTGAAGAAGAATTATGTGACGTCATATTGTTAAAATGACAGCTATTTTTTATGTTCTTACTCTTTTTTATCTGCTAACTGCAAAGACGGGCTGGGATTTTGTTATAGGATAAGATTACCACCACTACCGTGTAATGTGGTGATGACACATCTCATAATGCACATTCTCGTTTAAAATATGTAGTTTTTTTTATTTATTTTGTAGATTCTTTTCTATTTTGTGAATGTGAGAACGCTGTAAGCTTAGTGGACTGTAGATTTCTTGACCATCTTCTATTTTGTTAAGTACCTGGTACTTGTTGTAAGACCTACTACACTGTCCTCCCATACCTGTTATTTGAAAATATTGTAAAAGCCAACAATTTTTGGAAGAGTAACCGTGGAGTTTCTTGCCGGCTCTTCTCCATATGAAACGACCAATTGGAACCGTACACCTAGCTTCTGACGTTTCATAAGTGCCCAAGTAGGTTTATGTGAACTAAATATTTTGAATTTTGCACATAATCCTAAATCGGGAACAACTAAAGTATCTCTGGAAAAATAACACCGTCCCATGTAATTAGGGGCAAGCCTTTGCCATCAGTCAGGCACAAATCCAGACTCTGGGCCGAAAAATTCCTGTGAAAAATCGAATAACACTGCCCGACCCGGGAATCGAACCCAAGACCTCATACTGAGCAGTAGCACTTGCTACCACTAGACCAACGAGATAAAATACTCTGAAAATAGGAAAATTCTCTCGAAAAAAATTGTTCGGGAATCGAACCTGCTACATTCAATCTTTTGCGATTAAAGAACTACAAGGGTATTATAAATATCTAGTAATATCAAACTGCAGAACAATTTAAAACTTCTCAGTACGTATGAACTTAACATATATAGGTAGGTACTCTATTTACAAATAATTTCAAGCAAGTTTTTTACTGCAAATGAGATACAGCAAATTCCTTGAAAGTAAATTACTATGCACTTCATTTATTTATTCATAAGTACTTGTAATAAAACTTTCAGTATAAGAATGAAAGTTGTAAATCCAATCTTTAATAAAAAGTTTTTGAATACAATGTCAATAAGAACGCCAGTTCATGACTTTAAAATAATCGAATATTTTCAAGAAATTTAAACTACGTACATAGTGGTGTACTTATTTTTTTCTTGAATATTACCTACATTCTGGTTTATTTAACTTTGTAAAGCTCATCACACACATTGAAGATAATATATTATTATAGTGACCTAAATCCTTTAAAAATCCTTTAAGGTAAAATATATATTATCTTCACAGTGGTTCATTTAATAGTACGGGAGAGATATGTCGAAAATAATATATATTTTATATTATCTTCAAAGTGTGTGACGACCTTAAGTCATTGTATTGACAGTGTTTAACCAATAAAGTTTAACATAACTTATTATGCAACATAAAACATTAAATTAAATTATTTGCTATCTGTCAGCTAGCACACGCCAACATACCAACAAAAAATCATCGAAATCTATACTCAAGCGAAAATAAAAAGTAAACAGAACTTAATACCCGATTGAAAGCCTCCAGGCATAAAGGACGTGCCCGATTACATATAGCTATTAAAGCTGTAACACGAAGTCACAAATGATAAACTAGGACCATCGAAATAAAAATAAATAATATTAATAAACAGTTAATTAATAATAACAATAACAAAACCACGGTCAGCAAGTCGACCAGTCACCACAAGCAGCACCCATTCACGAGCATAACGCAAAGATCAGCCATTACCCCCCTCGCTATATTTGAGGGAAGAAGGCAACCCGACCCCCGACGCTACCGCAAACAGTGACATCTAAGGGGCATGACGAACTTGCTGCCGGTTGCTCAGGCAAGAATAATATGATCAATTTTTGAAGCCACTAGCTACCCACATATTGCAAACAAAACTCATTTAAAAAAACCGTAATGAGTAGATTATGTCAAATAATAAGTGAAAATAAAATAAAAAAAAGCTAAACAATTATATGAACTCATATAGTGCCATCTAGTCGTTGATTTAAAAAAAAATGTTTATTGCTTGCGGGGGTACATTGGAGTAGCTTAATTATTCCCTTCCCTTTTTGTCATCTAAGTAATCTTTAACTTTATAGGAACCTTTTTGACATCGTTTCTGTTTAATAAATGATTTAAATGTATTGGGGCTCATCTCTTTTACATGGCTTAGGAGTTTGTTGTAGAAACGTATACTTTGGCACTTAAATTAATTACTATGAATTCCCAGTTACTCAAACGCAAACGAAAGCAACGTCCTCAATTTAACTGCTTCCAATCCCAGTTCAAAAGGACGAACATCATACAAAATTAATATAAACGACGTCACAAAAGTAACATATTGCTCAGTGTTGCTACATGTAAATATTTCGCCGGCGCCAATAATGTTACCATAAATCAAATTTGTATTACGAGGAGATCCTGTGAATGTGAAAGGTCACAAGTAAAATGTTAGGATGTGGCGTTAGATATAAGTGGCAGCGTGTGAAATGTTAAATTAAAAACGTGTTTTTTTCTACCACTCTACTGTCGCCAGCTGTTTTTCCAGCTCCTGGTAGTGAAAAACTTTCAACAGGCAAGATAAAGATTCAAAATAGATTAAGTAATGCCCTGCGGGACGGGACGGCAGGTACCGTACAGGACCGGAAGGTATATATTTCAATGCTCGGTGATCGACGGAAAACTGCGCTGCGATGCGCCAAGCTCGATCACCGAGCATTGAAATATATACCTTATTTCGATAGGATAAGTATTAAATTCAATTGATAAATTTAAAATTCTCTGCCGTCCTGACCGCCAGTTTCCGCAGGCCCTAACTCTTTGGGCTTTTGAATGTCTCTTTGAATTGATGCTTTCTATAATAAACTGTATTATGATTTAAGTTTGGAACGGCATAAAAAACACTCTTCAGCTTCTGCCCAACCTTTCAAGAAATACAGGATTGTTGCGAACCCGGACCCGACGTGTGGACACGTCAAGCGTCGAGAGCAGAGTCACACGTCGGGTCCGGGTTCACAACAAGTCAATCGTCATCCTGAGGATGCCTCGTTGAGAGGTGAAACACGTCGATTTCTTACAGGGTTCTTTATGACTCTTTAAGAACAGTTAAGCGGATTAGGTTATTAAATATACGTCTTCTATTGTAGTTTATAATGGATTTCCGCAAAGTCACGCCTTAATCAATTAACTATGTTATGTTATGTTAAAAACATGCTTAAAAAATATTTGAAGGTTTACATACTGCAAGGTATTCCAACTAATCTCCAAAACGATACTGACCGAAAACGGAACCCACAAGAAACGAAGACAAATATGATCTTCCATCACAACGGTATCCTTACAAAATATCAGATGAGTAACGAATTCCCACGGATCTCCATAAAAGATAACACATCGGCCATCCGTCTCGTCCAGCCGGCCGGAAATTGGACCTTTCGCTGCCCGGTTTTGGGGCACCGACCCGTTCCGGCGTCAATGGACGGCCCCAAATGGTCCCGAGCATAGACGACAGAAGATGACATAGTTTTTTTGATTGGTTGACTACGCTGAGTCATTTGAAAGATTCGTTCCTTTTTCGATTAAGACATTTACTGAATACATAGTGTATTAGGTATTATTTTTCATAATAGGAGCTTGTCCAGATGGCGCGATTGTCTACGCGCGACTCTACCCGCGTGTGAACAATCACGCGATTGTGTGGTACTCGTGGTTCATACATTCCGTCCGCATGCAGGTGCGCGTTTTGCAACTCGCGCGTGAATCGCGTGCTAGTGCGACTCTCGACTGGTGCCATTGAGGCGCGTTCTACGCGCGAGTCGAGATACTAGGGACGCCATTGTTCCATCCAGTACATGCGCAACAGTAGGCGTGGAGGACGTATTTATAATACTGTTAGCCCCAACAAAAAGTGTAACACTAAGTAACGATGATTTTATTGACATCGGGAAGTAATTAAAAAACTTTTTATTATATTCTCTAAGCTTCGGATATAATGTTATAAACATACTATGAGACATTCTATCATGTAGAATTGGGTGCACTCATTGTCGGTTCCATCGACGGTACGCAAACCACAACACAACCGCTTTGTCCGAATCCATGTTGCTGACTACCCAAACCGTCCCAGAACACTCGCGCGTAAATAGCGCGCGTAAAACGCGCTATCTGGTCGCAGTGCAAATTCTTACGCGCGAGGCAACTCGCACGTAAATCGCGTCATTCGGACAAGCTCCTACCCTCCGCTTCGATCAAGAACACTCTCTTGATCGACGACCCTACAACTTACTTATAGAAATACTGCACTTTCATACAATCTCATAAACATTGACGGAATGAACAATCCATTTTTATTCAAAACCAGAAAGTATAAGTACATCCAAATCGTAGTTGATTTGAATGTTACATTGTACGAAATTTCAACATTCACAAAATAAACCTTGATAGTTCTGCACCCCAAGAATTATTCCTGTTTCCAAATGTAACACTATTTTCTCTCTCTTTCCAGTTCACCTCCAGTTCGAGGACCTGACTCTCCGGGACTACGTGCTCCACTCAATCGTAGACAACATCATACGAGGGAACTTCACGCCGACCTCCTTCACCGAGAGACCTTGCAGAGACGAGTCTCTCCCCTACTTCCTCCCGAAACACATGCGTTCCGAGCGCTCAAAGCACATGAAAAAGTCTAAAAAATACGGTGATACTTACAGGACATTTGAAGACTATAGTTTAAAAAGTATAGATAGCCTTAGTGACGGGTATTACTTCAGACCCAAGTACCATGATTATAGTAGAGATGAGCGGTCGGTGTACAGGAGGATCGCGAAGAGTTTGCGGATGAGGAGGCGGTACCTGCCCGCCAGGGTGGTCAGTGGACCGCTGGGTAGCAGGACGGCTGTGCTGCTGCAGTGGTCGCTGAATGATGCCGTGCATCTGGATAGTGAGGGGACTAGTGTTGTTTTTAGGTGAGTGGCTTTTGTATTTTTTTTTATGGAGTAGTGAGTGAATGGAACGCTAAAATGTCAGTTATTCTGAGGCAGGACAAAACTTTTTCTCGCTGCGAAATTAGTTATAAGCTCTCTTGTCTCTCCTGTCAGTATAGATCTTGCGTAGCATTCCATTTGCTTATTACTCCATGCTTTAATACATACGTATAATAAAACAAAAAAACGTTAATATCAATAATTGGTACAGTACTGCAAAAAACACGGTTAATTTACGTGTAAACACTGGCTACGTGATTAATTGGACACGTGATGTCACTCACGATGACTGATACTAACATTTCTTCGAATATGTGACACGACTTTTACAAGCATGAAATATGTTTTGTTGACGTCATACATATCCGTGGAAGCTTGACATTTGACATGCATATCACAACCCACGATCTTGGTGAAATCCGTAGAAGTAACTGTTACTCAAACGGATAATCTGATGCAAGCGGGACTTCGTCACAGGTTTGTCCAAACATTAAGAGCACAGCAGCAACATGCGGCGCTTGCAGGACACATTTCTGCCGCGCTCTAGTTAGGACTAAACCGACGAATGTTTGCGCGGCAGTACTGCACGGTACATCCGAGAGACGCCGCGCACTTTAGTCGGCAATATCCATCTGCCTAGCCTTTATACGTCCGCAGAAATACGTCCAGACACAATTAGTGACGAATGTTTCCTAAAGATGTTCGCGCGCGGCAGTCGTCCAAACATAGTGCGGCAGGCCTCGCGCGGCAGCCGCGAACGATTACCGCTCGATGTTTGACATACCTTTAGGCCTTTATCTGTCAAATATTCCATTATACCCAAAATCAACTGCTCGTAGGTCTAGAGGCTGGAGACTGAAGAATGTTGATTCCTGTAATTGACTTTTCCATTTTGAATTTGTCCTCGATACTCAGTATTGAAACGAACCATGCTACATGGGACTTAAACAGGGGAAATTTATACATATTATAAATTTAAGTCGCTTTTCGTGTATGACTGTATGTTCGCGTTGTTCTTCTAAACCACGCAACAGATTTTGATGAGGTTTTCACCATCGTTTTGATAATTTATTCCAAAAGGTTTATGTATATAATACTTTAATATTAATGTTACATATACTAAACGTACGGTAAAAACCGTCCAAAGCAGGAGCGGGTCGCTAGTATTATATACCTCTGCTAACACCCTAGAGGAGCATTTTCATGATGATAAGGTACCAAGGATGTAGCCTTGTCGAGAATAGGATATTGTTTCATCTTCGTGCAATTCCTCATTTCCACTCCTCATGAATTAGTTTTATTTTCAATTTCCTGTCGTGCCTGTATCATCATAAGTCATTTAAAAAAACAATGGTTTTGCTGTGCCAGCTACTGGGTCCGTAATTGTACCGAAGCTTTAAGGCCGTGTGCACTTTGGACGTGTTATTGTCCGAACACGCACGAGCGATCCCGACCTTCCAAGAGCTAAAAGAGCGCGACTGAGTGCGAGTTAGTCGTACGTATACGTACATATAGTTCCGACGTCCGAAAACAGCCCGAACTTGTTGGGATTTTTCGTGCGTTCAATGCGATATCACCGGAACTACCTATTTGACGGAGAAAAACGTATTCAGTGTGCGCACTCAATTCGTAATCGACCACGATTATACGGTTACGTACGATAAAAAATTCGTATCCAAAGTGATTGCGGCCTAAGTATTGTATTGTAAGGCCTTGCTACACATTATGGAACGCAAATAAAATTATGAACATGAATCTTTCAACCAACATTATTTTCAGCTAACAGAATGCAAAAGACTGTCAACAGTCTAGCATTTTCCCAAACATGTTCGGGTTGGCTTCGAGTCTAACTGAATGCTGCTACACACCAATATTTTACATGGAACGAGTCCATCTGACCTCCGAAACCCAGTTACTGGGTAACACGATATCCTTTGGTAAGACAGATTGTCAGACTTTCATGCTTCTGACGACCCGTAACAACTGTCAAAGATCCACGAATGGCAGCCAAGACCAATGGCCTAATGTGCTTTCCGAGGACGAGTCTTGATATGTAATGATGGTCACCAATCCACGGACCAACCGCGGCAAGCGTAGCTTAACCTGGTCGATCGACCCAAGCGGCTGTTATTTCTTAGCCAGAAGCCCCTCTCTCTTTATGGATAAAACTGTAGGCGTCAAAATCGTTTACCAATATATACGTATATCTCCAAACCCTTATATTCGAATTTTCACCCAAATACGATCCCAACATTAAACAGACGACACATTTTCTTACTTACCCAATTTTCTTAATACTTTGTACCCTTACGCTTGATAAAACTGACCGCAGCCCTATCGGACCGTAATCCGAAGGCCGAAACCCTATCATCATAATTTACAGCCTTTACAGGGATTCATCGCCCTTTACGATCCGCCCTCTGCTGAGCCTTATTTCAACAAACCTCATCCCGTGAACAGTCTTGTCACTACGGGGTATGTTTTTGTAAATGACAATGATATTTGGTTATATTATTTCTTTTAAATTGAGGTTTTGTTATTTACTAACTGAAAACTTTTACGTTATATTACCAGCAGTATCTTTCTGCAGTCACAGTTGAGTATACATAGATCAAATATAAGCTCATACCTTATTCCTATGGGGGTAAGTAGAACAGAATGCCTTTTGGTCTACGTTCATACATCAGGGTCATACACGCACGCCGCGCCGGTTGCGAGCACTACGCTTTCTGAAGTCAATAGGGATTATGCCTGGGTAAAAAAAAACATTTAAACATTCTAATTAGTCCGTCAGTCAGATAATAAAAAAATAATAGACACGTATTTTTTGTTTTGTCATATAAATAAAAAATTACTTAGATAAAACGCATTTTAAGTTGGGGAGTGGGGGTCGATACGTCACTAGTACGTATAAAATCTACATACTCGTGACGTCATGGCACATTTTACTTCAATGTATCGCCGTAATCTTTAGATTACGTAAAAAAAGAAAAAATACGTGTCCAATATTTTTTTATAATCTCAAAGACGGACTAAAAAATTTTTTTTAGTCATCATCCCTATTAAGAGCGTATATTCTGAAAGTTGGCAACGTCGCAAATAGATGTCAAATATTTCGCTGTTTTCATTAATTTGGCAACATTACTGTATGGAAATATTAAATGTGGCTAACTAGCGAACTAGAATATTAATAATGAATTGCAATTATAACACTGAATTTGATGTAAGTGTAAAAAAGGCATTCGAAAAGTTTCCAAATACTTGTTTTACATCTAAAACTAAACATTCGGTGTTAGAATATTAATTGTTAATTGTGTTACCTTATCTTCGGTTCCCTTAAAGGCTCCAACAGGCAGGCGCGACGTGACAATTTCCTAGAAGGCTTCATAGAAATCGTTGTGGATGTTCCACAAAGGTCGAGTCGCGCCGCCCGGTCGCATCGCGCCTAAAAACAGTCTCTCTACAACCATACCTTCTAGGCCAAAGAACCACAAGCCAATAATATATTATAATTGTTTGAATACACTATTTTACTACGTCTCTCTTTTTCTACTTTTAAAGCATCAGGGTAGCCCGCGAAATTCCATACGATTTTAGTTGCATTGATGGTTTTTATGATTATAATTCTATAAAGAAATATTTGATACGGTTGCAAATCATATCTAGATCAACATATTCCTGATACACTGACCTGCAAATTGCAAAAATCTTAAGAAAAATTAAATTTCACGGGCCATTATCTCCCATGCCCAAGTAGCCATGCAAAACAACCTTCTACAAAGAACAAAACGGATCGCAAAACGATACCACATTTTACAGAATTATTGTAGCAAATGGGTATCCCAAGTGTCCCAGCTGAGTCCAACAATCTCAAAAGCTGACTTTAGAATAGAAACGTTTAAAAATATCAGCAAACAAAATAAAAAAGCTCTTACACTCAAAACTAAACTCTATTCTATACACTTAAGATTGGTTTTGGTATAGCAAAATTGCATTAGTACTTTTTAAGCGCTGCATCCGTACATTATGTGGAGTTTTAAAACATTTTATTTGAATTGTGGCCGTGAACGGTTTCCAGCCCTTTGTGGCATTACATTCATTGTTCCTTGGCCTGTTTACGACGTCGAATTAAAAAAATAACGGCCGACGAACTTTCCCGCGCACTGGCCGCCATGTTTGATGACATAATTCGAACAAATTAAACATTGTATTCTGTTGGTCAATAGTTATTTAAAGTGGAAGTTAGTGTTAGCTATTGTGTTAGGTAATTATTGTGAATGAAAACATATTAGTACTAAAATAACACATATTTTCACGCCTGTGTGTTCCCCGAAGGGTTAGGCAGACGTGTACCTTTAATGTACCCAAATTTATAGGGGGCGAGCGTATTGCTATCAACCGAACACAAATCCAGACTATCCAGACTCCGCGCTGCTACTGAGAAATTCCAGATAGAAAAACACTTTGTTTCTTTATTAGTTTTGAAACTCCACATAGTGTACGGATGCAGCACTTTAATAAAAATACTATTTCCGAGACTACTCCGTGCCTCGGAAAGCACTCAGTAGTATCGGTGGGTAATGGATGGTCACCCATCCACGGACAGACCTCGGCCATCGATGATTATTCTCCGATCAACCCGTGCGGCTGTTATTACTTAGCCACAAGCTCGTCCACCGTCCCATCAGATTCCTCTTATATCGACCATTACGAGCATCGCAAGTGGAACGCCTCTTCGTCATTAAGGCAGTTGGTCCTTCGGTACAAGTGTCATTCATCGAACCGCTCTGCCTCACATAGAAGTGTCAATTAACTGCACTTGGATCAGGGTTCCACAACCGCAGTCTAATGGGGCGAGCTAGAGTTCGTAGTCTGTTCGTAATCAACATAAAGAAAGGAACGTGTGTTGTAACGATGATTTCACCGACTAGGGATGTTGACTGGGGAAAAATGAAACTATTTAGTCCGTCAGTCAAATAATAAAAAAATATTAGACACGTATTTTTCCTAAAAAATGGTTTAGATAAAACACATTAGGCTGACTGTCCACTGGAGCGGAGCGGAGCTGTGCCAATATTAACTAATGAAATTTCATAAAATCTCCGCTCCGCTTTAGTGGACAGGGATTTTCGAACTAGTTTAAAAATTCACTAATATTCATAAAAATCGGTAAGCGGAGCGAGGAAGCAAAGCGGGAAAGCGGAGCCGGGAAGCGGAAAATCCCGGCCGCGGAGTATTGCAGCCCGCTCAAATTACTCGTCGCGTGCATTCGGCCTGGCTCCGCACAGTCCGCAACTCCGCTCCGCATCAATAGACAGATACAGTCCGCAATACTCCCTCTCTCCGCTCCGCTGCCTTGCTCCGCGTCCTCGCTCCGCGTCAATGGACAGGCAGCCTTAAAGTTAGGGAGCATATGGCTCGCTACGTCACAAGTAAATATAAAGTCCACCGGGGAGAGACGTCATGGCACATTTTAACTCAATGTATTGCCGTAATCTTTTGGTTACGTAAAAAAAGAAAAAATACGTGTTCAATATTTATTTTTATTTTTAGTCAACATCCCCATTGGGGCTTAAGGTTATAAAGTTTATAAGCGCTAAGTCACGAAAAACAGTGGTCTACGCAGGCAGGCGCTTTACTTTGTGTAAATATTTTCATCACCACTGCTCTCAAAATGGTGAAGGAAAACATCGTGAGGAAACCGGCATGTCCTAGAACCAAAAATTCTAAGACATGTGACATCTGCAGCAACCAACCCATACTGGGCCCGAGTGGTAGATTACAACCACCTCTCAAAGAGAGCCTGTGTGCCAGCAGTGGGAAAATTATAGCCTGATTACTCTAAGTCACGAAGTTTTAGCTTCCTTACTTGTTACTGTTTAGTACTCCAATTTTAGTATCAACAAGGGATAAGAAGAATAATTATATTATTATAAATCCGAAATGATACTTTCACTGCCTGCACGCTTAGCATGTCCACAATAGAAACGGGTTTTGTCGACGGAAGAATAGACAAAATGACAGATAAACAATCACAATCTGTCATTTTGTCTATTCTTCAGTCGACAAAGCCCGTAACAAACCCGTTTCTATGGCTATCATTATACGCGAGCTGGTCGTCGGGGACGTGAGTTCATAAACGATAAAAATTTAGAAGTTTTCAGAATCGTCAATTTTTAAAGGATTTAATCTCTCTTTTTATAAGTGTGAATGTAAAGTTTTTATATTCTACAGCAGAACATACACTCAAGAGTGCAATAAAACATCTTAAACAAGTGACTGCCAAGCTTGTAGAATGGCTTCTAATGGAGTCACGATGACGACACAAAAAAAAGAAATACCAGCATAAAAGATACTTAAAAGATTAGCATGCCTGCATTGATTAGCATGCATGGGAGAAATAGTACTCAGAAACACTACTGACTGGCTCGTTGGTGAAGTGGTCGCAAGCGCTAATACTGAGCAAGAGGTCCTAGGTTCGATTCCCAGGTTGGTCAAAGTGTTATTGGGTTTTTACATTTGTATTTTCTCAGTAGCACCCCAGAGTCTGGATTTGTGCCCGGTTGAGGACAATAGCCTCGCCCCCTATTACATGGAACTTAAAAAACTAAATGGCGAATTGTGGGTGTACTGTACATAGGTACACCTCTGTGTTGCCCTTCGGAATTATGGGCGTTATGTTATATTGTTCCAACAATGAACGACGTTATATTGTATTCATTTGTGTAACGCATCCTAATCCAATGTATTATCTTCATTCGTAACGGACCCGTTCGCTCGCAGACATGTTATTATTTCCCCGGGGAAAAACACACAGTTTACGACCCCGTCACACGATCATAAACCCCCGACCTATGAACTGGTATTATAATCTGCAAGTTTGCATGTTTTACTTGTTCTTTTTTTGTATTTTCTCAGCCTAATGTTTTGTAAACAAAATGAATAAGATTTTATGTTGAATCTGGATTGCTAAAAGCTTTTCGGTGATCAAGCAACAGTCATCTCTTTTAAAAAAAGTAGAGATATCTAGTAAGATACCGTTTTCTTTTGCCACTATCTTATTTGACAGTTCAACGTGAACGTTAAAAGCGTCCATTGTGAAAGTGAGCAACGTCGCAAAAATTTCGCTGTTTTGATTAATTTGGCAATATAACTGTATGGAAATATGAAAAATGGCTAACCAGTGAACTAAAATATTGATTATGAAATGCAATCATTATTATCGTAACACCGAATATTTAGTTTTAGATGTAAAAATAGTATTTATATATAATAGTACTTTCAAACCTTCTTTTTAAATAAAGAAAGAAAGAAAGAAAATAAAGAAACTAAAATTTGACTTAGGTTAGGGCACACAAAAACAGAAAAAAATAAAGATAACTTAAAATAATATTGAGTACCTCACGGCTGCGCTAAATAGTTCAGCATAAATGCCAGACAACTAATGTCTGACGCTCGTTTTCAACTGAACCTTATGTTAAATGTCTTTTTTACACCTAAAACAGTTCAATGTCATAATTGCAATTCATTATTAATATTCTAGTTCATTAGTTAGCGATATTTATTATTTCCATACAATATTGCCAAATTAATCAAAACAGGTAAATATTTGAAAGCTATTTGCGACATTGCCAAATTTTTGAATGAACGCTCTTAAAACTGGTGAATGTAAAACAGCCTTTCTGAAATTCTTCTTAATCATTGGCAGGTTAAATCCAATTTAACAGTCGTCTTGCTGAACCCAAACCCTCCAAAAATAACAGATGTAATAGTTAATGTTATTCCATACGGACACAATGTTTATGATCGTGTCAGAATCACTAGTATAGTCGTAAATATCGGACCAATCTGTTGCGCGGCACCACTGCATCAACCTTTTTTTTTTTTTTTTTTTTGAGGGTGGGAAATCATCAAATGACTTCTCCCGCTCTGGGCAGAGCGAGAGGGTGTGTCAGACTTTTACTGACTAAAACCCACCCGTGTTCCTTCCGTTGCCTGTGTGCCGGGGCCGCGTTATCCCTTTCGGACAAACCCGCAACCCCAGCAGGCATTGGTCTTTCGACCCCGTCGGTTGGTGCTGACATCTCTTTGAGGCGCGCGTGGAACACAACGCGCCGTCGACACGGGCCTGGTCCTTATCGGACGGCGAGCTGCCCATTGCTCACCGTCCGCAAGCCCGCGCCTACGGTGGCCGGAAGTCGGCTCTGGACTCCCGACGCCCGGGGCGTCTCCTGCGGCGACTAGGGCCGCGAGGGCGTGCAGCTTGCATCTCCCTCGCGCGCTCCGCCTCCTCCTTCGCGAGCATAACTGCTTCGCAGAAGGAGGTGACGGCCTCCCATGCACTCTCGCTCCGAACCATGGCCTGAACCAGGGCCGGACGCGAGAGATCGCCGCCGCCGATCGCCTCCGTGAGGACACGGCGGTGCTCCGCCCAAGCTGGGCAGACCTCCACCGTATGCTCCACCGTGTCCTCCGGGCGATCCACACAGTGGTGACACCCGGGACCACTGCATCAACCTGGATCATTTTATGGAGTCCCGATGTTACTGAGTAGTTCCTTTACTTTTCATTGCAGTACTAATATTTTATTGTTATCATCTTTTACGTTTGTTTTGATTAAGAAAAAGAATAAATTTATTTCACTAAGTCTACATTCAAGTGGATGGAGTTCCTAGACCTCACACTAGGATTCCCTGTGTTGTGAGATCCAGGCTCCTTCGTTTACAATTTTATATAGAGAGGTACAGAATGTATGTATGGTACTGTGATATGTGTCAGTTGTGTTGTAGTAGTAAGAGACTGTCTGTATGTTATACGTATGTAGGTTTTTTTAATTTTTTTTTATTGATGAAGTAATTTATAGATTATTTTTAGCCGACTTCGAAGAGGCAGATTGTTTGTTTTCTACTGACTTCCAAGATGTGGGAGATTCATAGAAAGATTTTGATAGATTCAATGTTCCGCATGTATTCGTGAGCAAACTTGGTAACGTGGAATTTTTACCGTCTAAATGTTAATAGAGGCACAATTTTTTTTTTCTGCGGACCTCTAATTTTATGTAGATAATAAAAAAAAAATGTTGGTGAATGTAACGGCAAGAGAATGATCAGTTAAAACATAGTGTAGGAATGTGCGGTCGATCAGAAAAATAAAACAAATACCAAACGCTAAGTAATTTTGCCACTTTACCTATTTACCGGATTAAACATCTTCCATCAAAAGTCCTTCGACCCTCTTATAACCAGATCAGCTATAATCAAATCACAGAAATCTAACTACGCAGGTGTATCGGTGTTTCCTCCTAGAGGCCACTTGGGCCTCAGATGTAGGGGCAAAGGTCGCAAACGTGCATAATTGATAGCGGGTTCCGAATTTACAGCAGGCGCTCCAATAACCTAGTTCATTCAGCTAGTTCTTAGAACTAAAGCCGAGGAAATAGTTAATTGCTCTGTTTTAAACCGACTGCGCGGCAGCAAAGGCAGGGTTATGTTTTCTACGAGTAGGTATCTCACGAATATGTTTCTGTGTATGCGGGATTCTTTAACCCTCGAAGCATCCTAACGGCCGGATGGATTTTAATACATGAGGTGTCGATCGACTCGTCTCTCGTTTAGGACGCACATACCGTAACGTAACCTAGCCTCAGTCAAAATTAAACCTAAGTTTAAATAAAACTTAAACATTAAAAAGTAAATATGCTTTCAATAGCAACTATGATATAAACTGTAGTTAATTGATTCAGGCGTGACTTTGCGGAAATCCATTATAAAATATAATAGCCGACGTATATTTAGTAACCTAATCCACGTAAGTGTTCTTAAAGAGGCATAAAGAACCCTGTAAGAAATCGACACGTGTTGCATTCACCTCTCAACGAGGCATCCTCAGGATGGCGATTGACTTGTTGCGAACCCGGCCCCGACGTGTGGACACGTCAAGCGTCGAGAGCAGTGTGAGCCACTTCGCCCGCTTACGGTTACGCTTTAGGTTGCTAAATATACGTCGTCTATTGTATTTTATGATACAAACTGTGTTTCGATACGTATTATGGGCTCATAATTTCAATATTTTTTGCAGGTTAACAACATCAACAAAATATATAAAAAAACCTTCTAAACTCAATCTCTCCTAGCATAGTTTGTTTTATTTTACGAATAGAATGATAAGTTAATGACTAACAATATAGTACCTACTTCTAACTTCAAACATACCGTTCCGAAACTCGCTCCAAGGATCTCATCAACCAATGATCCTCATCCTAAGTGAATAATAGTATTCTGTTTTTGGGAAATAAATATCTTAAACCATAACCATATTGTAGAAAGATTTCTACGTAATATATGTCTATTCTTCGTAGAGTAGAGAATGGAGACAGAAGTGAACTTTTCATATAATTAAGAAATGTTTTTATCGACATAGAAACCAATTATGTGCCTACTAGAACATATCCAAGATTTAAAAAGAACCATGAAAATCAGATAAATGTTTCTCGAGTTTTAAGCATACTAACGGACATACAGATTGACAGTGAGACAGCATTTTATGTGTTAGAATAAGCAGTAAGTATAGCCTAGTCAATAAGCGTAGCCTAATCAATAACCATAGCCTAATCAATAAGCATAGCCTAGTCAATAAGCATAGCCTAGTCAATAAGCATAGCCTAGTCAATAAGCATAGCCTAGTCAGTAAGCTTAGCCTAGTCAATAAGGACTTTATTACATAAACTCACGCCCCTTATTCCCAAGTGGGTAGGTAGAAACTACAGAACACCGCCTGCTCCCATCAATACATACCCTTTAAACCCTTTTTAGTTTTTGTGGCAATAAAATTACATCATCAAAACTTTTGTTTCAAAACTGAAACCTGAAAGCATCCCCTTTGTTCAACAAAGTAGCTTACTGTAACCAGTACATCAATAACAGGCTCCGATGCGTCATTTACCATTCAAAGTATACTAAACATAGTTTAAAAAGGGTTGACGAAGATAAATTACCGTTTTTCCGGAGTTGACGTGTCACACGGCCACGGCGGTTGGTCGACTGTTTAGTAATGAAGGTTTATTTATCATACCAGAGGGTTAGTTTCGGTATGAGGAACAGGGTGTAAAGTTCACTCATCCTCTATAGAAAAGGGACGATCCTCCGACCAGACGGGTGTCGTGTCTGGTGGGTAACTGCCCAACGATTGAAGTCGGGTAGTCTTATATATGTGGTTCGCGCGGTAAACTCTAATTGCGCGATGCAGGATTCGTGTGACGTCAGTATTTTGTGCACCGTCAGATCTTTGATGCGTAGTTCGCAAGTGCCGATGTAGATGCCGCCACATTCTTAAGAACGGTTGCATTCTAATATGGTGTTTGCTTTATACGATGGTAGGAACTGGACCCAGTGACTCGAAATTTCGGACCCAGTCAGTGACGCGAAACGAGTGCCATGAGACACGTAGCAACTAGAGGAATGTGGCCGCTTTTCTTTTGATCGATTTTTGTTGCTTCGTGTCTCATTATGAAACTTTATAAAAGGTATTAGAAAATTCTTGACACAGTTTCCGAGGGTCCTTACTAGCCGTTATTCATAATTCCTTCTCAGTCACGAAATGATAATTTTTTAAAGGAGTGGCGCTAGTGAATGATTGGGCGCCCCCTTTAGGTCGTCAGTCTATCTAGCTGGGAGCGTCCCAGTACTACGCTACCCCTACACTACGGAACGTGGAGAACAAGGTGTTGTGGCGCAGCCTGGGAGAGGCATATGTCCAGCGACTGCAATGGGCTGAGTTGACTATTTGATTGAATTTAATTCTGAAGGCGTTTCTTCTCCATATGGTGTGTATTGTGAGGAGAATCACCGAGAGCCCTTACCGTGAACAGTTTAAACTTCTAAGCATAAAAATATACTAGGCTACTATAGTAACTTAGACAGCGAGATGATACAGTGCCCTCTGCCAAAAAACACTATCGTTTTACTGTAACCGGATTAACTCATAAAAAAAACTATAGCTAAATCATCTGCCTAGCCTTTTCTTAACTATGTTGCGGTCAACTTCCAGTCTAACCGGATTCAGCTGAATATCATAATTTTTTTATGGAGCGACTGCCTATCTGAACTCCACAATCCAGTTACTGGGTAACACGATACCCCTTGGTAAGACTGGTTGTCAGACTTTTGGGCTTCTGTCTACCCGTAACGGCTGTAAAAAATCAACGAGAGACAGCCAGAATAAATGGCTTAACCTGCTTTCCGAGACACGGATGGGTCTCGATGTGTAGTGGATGGTCCCCCATCCACGATCCAACCGCGGTAAGCGTAACTTAACCTTCGATCGTTCCTTGCAGTTGTTATTTATTTAGCCTAAAACTACCTTATTAATTACGGTAGGTAATATGTTAGGATTACGACAGACTATTTATGTAACATAACATTTTTAAACACGCTCGCAGTATTTTATTCTCTTAGCTAATCCGATTTAGTTTACCGCCACCCTCGCTGTGGGTGGTTCTTTTTACTATATCTGCAACAAAAATCACTTACCTAGCTTTGTTGATGGTGGAAGTATAAAAAAAAATGGATTTATTGCCAAACATAGAAAGAGAATATCTAGATTATTCTGTAGTGACTAACAATACTGGAAAAGAGGAACTAGGTGGTTTTATCGCTAAATGCTATTTCTTGGAGACAACATTTGAATGGCATCAAATTGTGCCAGAAATCAATATCAATCAAAAGATTGTTTCTTATTACTTTACCTGATCATCAATAACCTGGTCTTTTGGTCGTATACATACATACCTACTCTAGCGGGATCCTCGACCTTAGGGCTTGGCAGACCAACTAATTATTTAGTGCTTATTACCGCGTACCAGAAGACGAGGCGTTGCAAAGCCCACAAGAGACAAGAACAAGACAAGAGTGACCGATGACGTTGTGAAGGCCGCAGGAATCTGCTGGATGCGGGAAGCACAGAGCCGGTCGAAGTGACGGTGCTTGGGGGAGGCCTATGTTCAGCAGTGGACGTCTTTTGGCTGAAATGATGATGATGATGATGATGAATGACATAGGTATGTTGGGTTTTGATTTTCTGCTTCAAAGATGGAGGAGTTAAAACTTTTTTGTTAGCGAAAATAAAGCTAAGAAACATAACCCCTGAACTGTCTGCGCAGTGTGTCACGCGACCACGGATCAATGTCGACGTAATTACTGGCGAACAACGAACAATATTGAATTGTGAACAGATCCCAATCACAGGACATTGGTGATCGTTCACTCAAACCCACGAGCAACAGTGAACATGAACAACCTTCACATGACTCCGTACGATCAGAGAATTACACCTTGGTAATCGTTTAATTAAAATGCTTGGAAAATCGAGACCTAAAAGAGTTTACACATACGATATAATCGCTTGCGCTTCATAATTGCGCGGAAAACTTTGCTTGCGTGATGTAGGATTTGTGTGACGTCAGATGACATTCGCAGTTTTTTTATATTATACGTGACTCTTATTACAAGTGACTCTTAGGGTTAAAATAAATGTATAACTTTAGCTTTTTACTTTTAGGTAGGTACTTACAATAGGTTGAACAGATCCCCAATTACCAGAGATCGGGGCTTACTCATACGCATAACCGCTTCAGCGCTGAGGAAGTAAAAAATACTTATAATATTATCATGTATTCCGTGATGTATGTGTCGTAGGATGATTTGATTATTTGAATTTTCGGAAAGCCCTAGGGATATTGCGAAAACATAGATAGTTAGAAAATGGTGAAAACATTTCTGCGAGCAACTTGGAAGTAGCACTCGCCGGCCACTGCCGTGGTACCGTTCGCTTCGCTCGCTCGGCTCGCGCGTGTTTGGTCACAATTCTAACCTAACCTATTTCATCCAAGTTGCTCGCAGATTTTTTTTCAGCATTTTCTAATTATCCGTGTTTTCGCAATATCCCTATTGTTTTCGCGAAAAATCGAATGATCAAATCATACTACGACATATGTACATAAAATTTCTAAATAAAATTGATGTCTATATTTACTGAACAACCGTGATCTGTGATCTCATGCATGAGGAACCGTCAAAGGATTATCTGATTTGACACATTGGACATGATTTCTACATTTGATTGAATAACGAGGTAAAACGGAACCCTGTCGCAGCGAGACTATGGCAGGTAACTGAAACGATTCATCGATTCGATTTAGGTAAATAAATTTTATTTTGTTTTGTACTAAGTAAAAACCATCACAGCTGCTTAAGCATCTGCAATACAATAGGATTCGCAGATGCATTGCATCTCAGAGGCAAAGTGAAGATGTCTCATAAGCTTGTAATTAAATTGATTGCCCGATTTCTGAGCCATTAATAATACATGAAAAGATTAGATATATAGATAAAAATTACACCGGCACCATTTGCACCCATTAAACTGGAACACCTCCAGACCATATTTCCACCAAGGCGGCCAATCTGAACGGAGACTAGCCTCCGGCGCTTGAGATACTTTAGTGCACAAGTGTGTGCGCAGACACAGGTGCACTCTCTCTTCCCTCACTCTCATAGTCCGATGGGACGGGAATCCGACACGATCGGAGAGAGATCATGGCAGGCGCAGGGCCAACGGCTTAATGTGCGCACCGAGGCACGGGGGTATCACACCGGCAACTTTCCAGGCTGTTACTAAGAAATTCCTAATGGAAAAACCCAATTACAGTTTTTCCCGACCGGGGAATCGAACCCAGGACCCCACGCTCAGCAGTCATGCTTGCGACTACGAGACAAACGGGGCAGTCAAACTGGAACACTATGCTGAGTACAGGTCGTGCCATTAAAGTTGAGACTTGATGCACCACGTGGTTTGACTTGCGCAGTAGATTTATACCTCTTTAGCGGTGTGCGGTCCCCGCCACGTCGTCATCGGGGCGGCTGAAAGAGCGGCGGGAGACCCGGTCAAGTCTCGACTTTTACTGGGCTGATCAAAAAGTAATGATATTTTCAGTTCATATTTTCTATACTAATAATAAAGCTGAAGAGTTTTTTTGTATGTTTGAACGTGCCAACCTTTGGAACTACCAGTCAGATTTGAAAAAATCTTTGTGTTTGATAGCTCAATTCTTGAAGAAGGCTACAGGCTATTTAACATCACGCTAGAAGCCATAGGTGCCGAGCCAACAGGAAAATAACTGATTATCATTACTTTTTGATCAGCCTAGTACGTTGGCCAGAAATGTATTTAAATACGTATGGTGGTACCTAGTATGTACTTACCCGTAAAAAAACAGGCAGTCATGGAGATTGCCGACAAAAGTGAAACCTTAAAACTGAAACAACTGTGTGTTTTGTTTTTTTATTTATTTTAATTATTGTTGGTATCAAAAATTCTACTTTCATAATTTGTAAATTAAGATTATTTAATTAAAATATTATATGTTTTCACTGACGGCCAAGCGCATGAGGTCATACTCATAGCTACAGATATACGTTAACATTAGCATGTCGGTGACGCGAACCCATGCCATGTTTTCCTACGAAAAATCGCTCAACCCACCTAAAAAAGTTTTCACTTCTAAAATACGTAATTAAAATTAATAGTACGCCTTTGTGTAGGCGTATTCTATAATCCCGTTTTTACGCGATCAAGAAATAGTAACTTAGATTAATGATTCCATAACGTAATAGGTTTTTGCTGAGCCCTTGTCGGCCTTTGTTTTTGCATGTTTTCGCCAGGAAAGTTATAGTTTAGGTGTTTATGATGATAAACAGACGCCAAGTGCTTTTCCTTTGACCTTGATCGACTAATTTCTATTTAATGTCAGGTTTTGGTCTCGACCTTTATATGTTTTGTTTTCATTTGCTAATCATTTGTAAGAATTAGTTTGTTTCTTTCGTAAATACATATATAATATTGAAGTTGTACAAAACATAAAAAACAAAAGTCATTTATTCAAATTAGGCTGAGAATCAGCACTTTTTGAACGTCAAAGTTACATAAGACAGTCCCCCAAAACGCCCGCCCTTCACCACTACCCAGCTTTAGTTGGGAAGACGAAGTGGCGCAACAAACTCCCCAACACCAATTATCCAGAGTAATGTCATTTAAATTAACATACCTAAACAAAGATTTTGTTCATTCTTATGAAGCCACGTATTCTTCAAATCAATATTCCTCAGAAATTACAGATTACCACGCGCTACCGACCTTTGTCTAGGCAGTCCAGAAATTAACTAAAACAATTAATTAAATTCTTAGTAGCAAAGTTCCGATTTCCTTAAATTAATTAGAACTCTCTTTAATCTAGCCACTTCAGAATATCCAATAAAATGTATAAGCATGAAACAGTTCGAGGAAGCCATCAATTTGGAACAACATAAACACTCCCACAACAACATCAACACTTTGGCGCAAACTGCTTGTGATGCGGCCATCAATAACTTGGAATAAAGTACATTAATCACCAAGTTTTCAAGAATATTCGACAGTTTGTTAAACAAGGGAGTAATCTACATCCTAACCATATTTTCTGTACCTACCCTGGCGTTAATATTGCAAAAGAGGTTAGACCGCCTTAGGAACTCTATTCTTCGTTTCAGATCACAAATAGAGGATGCTAGCCGCACAGCTTACTCGTATCATAGATAATCATATATACATATTATAAAACAAAGTAGCTTTTCGCGTTTGTCTGTGTCCGCGTTGTTCTTCTAAACCACGCAACAGATTTAGTTTAGAGAATGCATTCCGTAAGGTTTATGTATAAAATACGTTAATATTAAAGTAACGTTTACCTAAGAAATCTCGATGTTTTGTCAAGTCGCAAAAACCGTGCGAAACAGGAGGGGTCGCTTGTAATCTCTAGAATAAAAATGAAATGCTGTTCGTTGGTACGCATCACTTGAGAACGTCTGCACCGATTTGACTATTTTTGTTTTAAAATGTTCGCAATACGGTTTTATGAAAAGAAAATTAAAAAAAAAAACCGGAAAGTCTTGAATTTTGGACAGGATACCGTCACAAACATTTGAAATGTGCATGCGCATGCACATTTCAAATGTTTGTATTATACTTAGTGTAGGGGCGAGCTGTTTTATATTAGACGATCTCTACCAGTCTATTTCACAGCTAAACCAATAAAAAGAACTCAACAGAACCGCACATAAATCACCAAGTTTGTAAGAAACTCTCAACTAATATCGAGTACCAATGGAAAGTTAAAATGTATATCTTTACGTTCCTTCTAATATTGTAAAACTTTTAATAAAGTAGGTCGAACCGATATTGGTTCAAGTACGATGAAATGCTTAGTAATCCTTTTAAGCTAAGACATGAGGATGGAATAGAAAATGTAATATGTATTTTACTTACATACATAAACTCACGACTTCATCACACGGGGTTAGAGAGTAATTACAAAACGCCACCTGGTACGATCCATACATACTCCTTTTGCTTTTGGCAATACACGCACGCCGGTTGGGAGAACTACGCACCTGACTTTTCGGAAGAACTTCACCAATAAGGTCACTATTTATGTCCTTCTACGGCAAAAGTCTTCAACCCGTGGCCCGCGGTGGCTTCCCTGGCGGCCCGGCAATAGCTTAGCAAAAAGTTAAAAAAATTATTCATATCTAGAAATCATAACATAATATACCAAAATACATCCCCGTTTCAGATGATTTAAATCAGAAATCAAACACTGAAAATTACATAATTTTTTGACTCCACCCACATATCTATGCCAGTAGTTATTTTCTCGAAAGGACCAGAATCACCGATATTTACCTTGAAAACAGTTTGAGAATTGCAAAAACCACTATTGGCAATATTTGCCATATTGATAAATTGTTTAAGAATAAACAATGTCAAACATCTCATTGATTGAATTAAATTAATTCAATCATTTTCAATTTATTTATTCAATTATATGAAATAATATAAAAGAATTACAAGGCTAGAGACAGCAAATGATACTTATAAAAAAATGATTAGTATCATTTGCTGTCTCTAGACTTGTAAATCTTTTATAATAAATAACTGTAAGGTACTACTCTACTTAGTTTATAGTGGAATATAATTAATTTCCCTTGTGTTGCGGCCCGTCGAACCAAAATCAAAGCATTCTCGGCCCTTGACTTCAAAAAGGTAGAAGACGCCTGTCCTAGTGCGTTTTTTGTTACTAAATATAAAAAAGTTTCGTATTTCTACTGAACAATAGGCTCTCTGCCCTATTCAGGTTTCGTAAATGATCTGTTCCAAAAGTGTAAGCATAACATTATCATTATCATTCTCTTGTCCATAACCCAATTTTATTTGGGGTTGGCTTCCGCGGATCATGTATGTCTTCTTCTTCTTCTAACTTCTCTATGAGTCATCATCTCAGTCTCAGTCACATAAAAATACCATAATTAGCATATAATGTTCCCACTGCTGAGTTTCATGCTTCCTCTCTGAGGTCTGAGGACTGGTCCTGCGTGTCGGTATTACAGCATGCAGGACCAGTGCGTGTTGGTGAATGTCATAATGTCTTTTAATTTGCGTTTCAAACTCAAAGCATTTATTTCAAATAAACCAATTACAGGTACTTTTGAATTGTCAGGGGTCGGTCAGTCAGAAATATGAAGCTAGTTGCCCATTCCAACGCGTAGTAGGTTCCTATTGAGAAGAACGGGCAAGAAACTCCACGGACACTCTTTTAAATCAGAATATTTTTACAAAAATATTGTTTGTGGTTTAGTTTCTATGACATACCTGTTTTCTCAGGCTTTACTGTACCGATACCGTTTTAAGATAAATTAATTTGAAAAAGCACATGTAGGACGATAATATCAAGAAAGAATCGCCCATCAGCTAAGGCCATTTGGTCCCAGTATAAAATTATACGTATAAAAATACGTCCACTCATTCTGACCACTAAAAATATCATGCTAATTGCGGAAAACGACCGCAAATTAAACATTTAAGGAATCAGCGCTTAAAATGTGCATGAACTCCAGTTTTAATTCAATTAAGCTAATTGAATTTCTAGCTTTCCTGAGTAATGTTGTTTGGAGCTAATGACAAAACATTTACATTAGGATTTAAACTTTTCGTTCAAATGTTACGTTACATACTTTGGATATGAAATTGATCAAAGCCAAAGATGTTATCAACCGGAACTGAGCGCATGATCTTCTCACTGTTTAACTGTCAGCCTTCAAAGTGAAAACCTTGAAGACTCTTCTACTAACAGACAACTCTATTCCGTTCTTCTTTATTCTTTTAGATTTCTGGTATGGGTAAAATAACATAACATCAGGCAGAGGTGTACCTAAAGTACACCAACATTTCGCCAGTTATGTTTGAGTCCCATGTAATTAGGGGCGAGCCTATTGCCATCGGTCGGGCACAAATCCAGACTCCGGGCTGCTACTGAGAAATTCCAGATGGAAGAACCCAATAACATTTTGCCCGACCCGAGGATCAAACCCAGGACCTCTTGCTCAAATTACCTATCTACACCGAATGAGGAAAAACAGAATGAAATAACCCGGAACACTCACACCCGATGATTTCACATCGTTCAAAATATGAATTTTGAGAAAAAGATGACTTCTGTTTACGTTACAAGTTCTTTTCCCTATTAATGACGACTCAAACAAATTGCATACAAAAACCATACTAATGTAACATTCCTTAGTTCCTAATATAGCATGTAACATTTCTCGCCCTCATTCGCCTTTCCCACTAATTGCGCTTCCAATCGGAATCGGTATCATTTGACATTTCTCCCTCGCCCGTCACCCGGCTCAACGATAGAAATGGACGAAGGCATATCGAAGTGATTAATAGCTTAGTTAATTCCCGGGATATTGTCATTACTCCCTTTTCATTTAGGGATGGATTCTACGTTTTATCTTTGTTGAATATTTATGCTCCTTAACCTGGATTTTCAGCAATTCCTATCTTCGAGCTGCGACTGAGAGTTCGAAGTATGGGTAGGTAGTTCATTAGAGGAATTGTTTTGTAAATTAAAATAAAAACACAAACTTTAATTATGTTTAGACAGTTAATTGACTCAGGCGTGACATTGCTCCATTATAAAATAGGTACAATAGATGACGTATATTTAGTAACCTAATCCGCTTAACTGTTCTTAGAGAGTCATAAAGAACCGTGTAAGAAACCGACACGTGTCGAGAGGTGAACTCTCAACGAGGCATCCTCAGAGTGACGATTGACTTGTAGCGAACCCGGACACGACGTGTTGCCACGTCAAGCGCCGAACGCAGTGTGAGCCACACATAACATAACTTGGGCGAGCGGGGTCAGGGCCCTTCGCCCGTGGACGCTTTTCAGTGGTCCGCTAATACGGGCCCCCAATATATGCGCCTTATGCAGCTATGGTAGTGGGAGCGAGGTTTAAGTCGCACCCGTGTGTATGGTTGCTATGAATATGTGAGCCACACCGCCCAACAACCCCACTTATATGGGATTAGTGCTCAGTCCACCTCGGCTAGGATCATTATCAGCGCGATAAGGGGCTGCGAACAATCGCAGCAAAGTTGACCTTGGATTAGTCGTATTTAATCTTATATTAAAGGCTCGTACAGTCCAGCACGACTTGTCGCGCGACGCGACACCGGTCATTGTTATACTGTGAAGTTTTCTTAGAAATTGTATTGTTCGTGTCGCGTCGCGTGACAAGTCGCGCTGGTCTGCACAAGCCTTAAGGGTTCTTTATGACTCTTTAAGAAGAGTTCAGCGGATTAGGTTACTAAATATACGTCGTCTATTGTATTTTATTTTAGCTTATTATTTTCCGAGTGACTAATAACTTAAAAGTCGACTAAATGTTTGCAACAAATAAAATAACTTGCCAGCGATTAAATATTTTCGCGACTATTATATTATGTAAGGTTCAAAATTAAAGGTGTTATAAAAACTAAAAACTGCAGCAAACTGCTAAAAACTAAAACTAAAAGCAGCTGCGTTTAGGTAGCAAATAAACTATACCAGTCAAATAAAATATTAGGCGAGGAGCTATAAATAATGACTTGGCGACTAATAATGTTAGTAGGGTGGCTTTTGGGTTATGTTAGGTTAGAACAATGACCGAAAAATAATAAAATAATAAAAAAATAAAACAACGCGTGAAGGGGAGCGAGCGGAGCGAGCGTGCCGCGGCAGCGGCCGCCGAGCGCCACATACCCTCTATTGTGGGTGAATCATTTGGATTAGGTTAGGTGAGAACAGTGGCCATTAACGCGCCAAGGCGAGCGGGTAGTAGGTAGAGATCTTGGCACGTGGTAATCAGTTACTAGGTATATCTACTCAACTATGAAAGAAATTACGAAAAAAACCGGCCAAGTGCGTGTCGGACCACGCACAATGAAGGATTCCGTAGTTGGTATGAATTTATCCCAAGAACGAACTTATCATTATGATTGAAAAACGAAGTTTATATTTATTCTTCATACAAACAATTTTAAATAGAATCTGATTTATATTATTTATGAATGCCCATTTTCTATTTTGTTTTCGCCATTAAGTTTCCGCTTAGATATTAATTCTGTTCCCAAAAGAAAAACTTGATGCTAGTTTAAATTAAAACGGAGCTTACTACTGATATATTAATATGCTACCCATTACTTATTACGATACTCCTTATTAGCTGCCAACCCATTATATATGGTACCCACTCTATTTTTTTTTAAACCTATATTCATTTTACTTAGTTGCCGCATTAAATACATGCCTTTTATTTTTAGACATAAAATCGGTAAGTACAATACGGCAGATATAACTTGGCAGTTCTGAACCTATGCACTACGAACTTTTGCGTATGTTCTCTCACTCACACTCGCCCCGTCACCATTTGGTTCCTAAAAAATGTTATTGCGCAGCCTTCTGCGCGAAGTTCGGACCGGCCAAGTTATTTCGGCCGTTTTGTACACTTGGGTATTTACTACCTGATTTAACAAATAGCAAAGCGTGAGTATGAAACCAATCCTACAAGTTGTTTTGATACACAGTTATTCGAGTTGTGCAGGAAAAATCATACATAATAATAATACCAGCCTATTACTGTCCCACTGTATGGAAAAGGCCTCTTCTCATACAGAGAAAGCACGAGCATTGATCACCACGCTTGCTCAAGACGGGTTGGCGATTTCAGACTTATATTAACTACTAGCTTCTGGCCGCGACTTTGTCCGCGAGTTTCTTGTTTTAAGAGCCTAAAAGTTGGCAACGCCGCAAATAGCTGACAAATATTTATCTGTTTTGACTAATTTGGCAATATTACTATATGAAAATAAGAAATTTGGCTAACTAGGGAACTAGAATATTCAAAATGAATTGCAATTATAACACTGAATTTGATGTTGTAACCGTTTTAAGTGTAAAAAAGGCATTTGGATAGTTTCCAAATACTTTTTTTACATCTGAAACTAAATATTCGGTGTTAAGATATTAATTATTGCATTTCATAATCAATATTCCAGTTCGCTAGTTAGCCATATTTCTTATTTCCATACAGTAATATTGCCAAATTAATCAAAACAGGGAAATATTTGACATCTATGTGCGACGTTGCCCACCTTCAGAATAAACGCTCTTAACAAAAATTGTTAAAAGTTTATGTCTCAGAAACACTGTAACACATATTTAGAAAATGCTTGCATGATAAATAACCTAGATTAACTTTTTTGGATTGAATTTTTAGAAACCTAGTTTTAAATATTTTCCTTTTATTTTTTTGTTTTCCTTTTATCGACTCACGGAGTCTTTGTTACCTTGTAACTGCATGATTTATTTGTATATCTCATATATTAAGTGAACTGTCTTGTGTTATTTATGAGAATATATTCTTTAAACCGAAACCGAAATTTCCTATGACACTTGACAGCACTGTTGCTTCTCATTAATGAAATAATTTTCGGAATCCAATCAATAGTTCCGAAGATTACCTCCTACATACAAACTCACAAAAAATTACCTCTTTATAATACTTATAATTATATTATATTAGTAGTAGATAAATCCAGATTCCCTCGCGTTGATTTTCCTTCACCGTGAAAAACAACGTGATAAACTCTGAAAGTACATTCTTCTTCTTTTCGTGTGGTTAGTGACTAAGTAACCTGGTGTCAGAGTTTTAAACCCACCCATGACCCTCTGACTTGGCTTCACATGCCGTCGAGAAATATCTCTCAGGCATCCCGGTTTCCTCACTCAAAGTACATAAGTTTTTTATTTTTATATATATAATTATTCCATATAATTAGGTATTTTTTACATTTGTTAAGTAGACACTACAAACGTACATAAATAAGTTCCTGCGCTTAAATATTTATTATAATTAAGTACTTACACACCTAATTATTTACTTATATTAATTATTAGATTAAGTATTTAAGCACTAATAGAAAGAAGAAAAGAAAGAAGATACGTTTATTTGCGGTACACATGATGCAAGGTAAGAAGAAAACACGAAAATAAACAGTTTGGGGGAAAACATGCGTCACATCCACGCAAAACGGCCATCGCTCAGCATAAAGCTGCGACCCTATGCGAGACAGAGCCCCAGCGCTGGTTTTCAGCGACAGCCGGCGTTGACGTTATGACGTCAACCGGTGCAGCAGAGAAAAATAACATAAGATAAAATGAATAAATACAATACACAAGTCCTAAATTTTTATAAAAAATATAATATTTAAAATGGTAACATTTCGTACCATCGGCGACTCACGCGCCACAGACAGTCTGTGCGCGCAGCTGTCGTTTATGCTTTTTGTTTGACGTTTTGACATATTGGATACGTAATAAATATAACATGGCGCATTATGTAATTAATGTTGTGATGCAATGCATAATAATATTATCAAAGGATGCATTGGGTGATTGTGTAGCTATGTTTCTTGTAAATAATGTTTGTGAAAGTGAATCACTCACCAACAATGACTAAAATTGTTATTTAGGTTGTAGCTTTCGATTCACACTGTCCTCAGTACTAGTCTAAACTGTATCACGGTAGGCCAGTCTTCCTCTTACACAATAAACTGTATTACGGTAGGACAGTCTTCCTCTTACACAATAAACTGTATCACGGTAGGACAGTCTTCCTCTTACACAATAAACCGGTTCTAAATACAAATAGTATTACACAATTATTTCACAGTATAATAATTTAGTATCTATGTTATGTTATAAATTAAAAAAGTTACATATACACAAGCTAGTCCACGAGAAGCGAGGCCTTAAGGCGCGGACTGACTACGATTTTAAAACGCTACAGCTGCACTCACACAACCGCGTCTGCGCGCTATACGGTAGCCCGACGACTAAAGTATGACCGCAATATCTATTTTCACAATTACAGAGCATTAAATAAGGTTGAAAATTTTATAAATATTTGGGTTGACGATGTGAGTAAGCTGTGAGTATTCGGAATATACACATTAAATTATATAATTGTCTGGTTAAAGTTATAAAATAATGTTAATTTTATTGAATTCTTAAAAAAAAAAGTTGTTATCGCTGAAAATACAGAGATGTTCGACACCAAAGTTTATTTTTGTGAAGTATTTTTCTTTAAACCCTTCGCTGTCCACTGTATTTTTGCGTCGTCTATTTTCATTGCGTTACGTCATACTCGACTATCCAAGAAACCAGTTTTTTTGTGATCGTGTTTTGTTAGCGACACACCGCGCCTTAACCACTGGGCCCATCACGACTTCCTAATAAAAAAATATTTTGCATTTTACAAGACTGAGAAACAAGTCTCTAAAGAGGTCACGAGTAGGTAAAATCTGCACAAGAAGTACGTAAGTAAAAAAAATTACTTACAAAATATTTTTTACGTTCCCGACTTCCCGGAAACCTATTCAAAAAGATGCTAAACCCACAGGAAAATATTTGCCTTGAATTTATTAAAACATCTCTACTCACATTTCCTTTCTATACGGAAATATAGATAAGTCTTTGATACCCACAAAAATTACTAATGGTAAAAATGGATCATTTCACTCGCTAAGATATTATATTATAAGTAATATATATCTTGGGTTTCAGTCGTAATATTCCGGGATTCCTGATTTATTATGTTAATGGTCAATTATATATTAGTTTCTTGTCAGTTCTGAGGTATTTTGCCTTGTTGTGGGGATGGAAGATGGATGAAGGATGATCCATGTTACAGCCACAGCTACTACATATAGTAGCTTTATACATATAAGAAAGAATTAGGGTGCGTTTCCACTGAAGCGGAGACGAGTGGAGCTGAGTGGAGACGTGCAGAGAGATCACAGACGAGACGAGAGACGCGATGAGGATTTCAACCATTGTAATTGGTCGATTCCTGCAGATCTCTACTCAGCTCCGCTCGTCTCCGCTTCAGTGGAAACGCACCTTAGGAAGCCCGGGCCGCGACAGCGTTAATACCTAAACAAAAACAAAACACGATCACAAATTTTCTTCACAAAATATAGGATTTATTCTTTGTTGCTTTTCTTTTTATCCGTCATTGAGAGGCCTTTATTTAGCTCATATTTAATAGATTCTGAGCTTTGCAATTAAATTCACTGAAAAAAACAGAATGCTGCAAAAAAAGGAATCATAAATATGTTCATAAAAAATGTAGCATGCAGTGATTCGTCTTCATAATACATAACCGGAAATAAAAAAGAAAATTCAACGACATTACGATTTGATTTATATTATATTGAACCATTTCCATAATAATTCTAATGGCCGAACCCCGATTCCCTTAAAAATATTCCAATTACAAAATGTATTTTGCATTCCATTATGACATTGAAAAATCAAGCTTATCGCCCTTAACATAAGAAACATTTTCTAATGGGTTGAGATCAGAGACCCCGTCGAAAAATATAATCGTTAAAGGTGAAGTGAAGCCTGCAGGGAAATGGCTCTCAATTTTTTCAATATTTGAAGTTATTGTTATTGCAGATCTACAGCGTGGCGCTTTAATGGTGACATTAATTTAACACACATATACGATTTTTTTTTACAATAAACGACGTATATTTAGTAACCTAATCCGCGTAACTGTTCTTAAAGCGTGTTTAGTAGTTTAGTAGTTTCTTAAGGCGTGTTTCACCTCTCAACGAGGCATCCTTAGGATGGCGATTGACTTGTTGCGAACCCGGACCCGATGTGTGGACACGTCAAGCGTCGAGAGCAGTGTGAGCCACTTCGTCTGGGTCCTCAGCCTCGTTGAGAGGTGAAACACTTGTCGATTTCTTACAGTTCTTTATGACTCTTTAAGAACAGTTACGCGAATTAGGTTACTAAATATACGTCGTCTATTGTATTTTATAATGGATTTCCGCAATGTCACGCCTGAATCAATTAACATGTATACGGAATAGCGTGTTCTTTTAATTATGAAGATTAAACGTTAATATTTATTGATTTATTTAGAATTTTCTAAAATAGCATCAAAGTCAAAGTCAAAGTCAAACAATTTATTTCAATTAGGCACATAAAAGGCACTTATGAACGTCAATTTTCAAAAAAAAAAAATTGATTCTAGTCGCCCCTTCCAAAACGTACACAAACGTAACGTAGTTTACTTGTACTTTTAATATGAGTTTTAAATTTTCTTTCATTTAATTGTAATATATCACAAGGTATTTTATTGTAACATTTAACACAGTACCCCATAAAAGATGTATGTACTTTAGATAATCTGAAAAATGGTTGATCTATTTATCTTTATTTCTAGTATTAAAATTAGTGATAGACATCTATCACTTATTTTATTAAAAATATGTAGATTTTTTCTTACATACATAATATTTTTATAAATGAATTGGCAAGGTACCGTCACAATATTTATCTTTTTAAATAGTTCCCTGAGAGATTCGCGACGATGTAGACTATAAATGGCTCTGACAGCTCTCTTTTGTAAAATAAAGATGGATTCAATGTCAGCAGCCCGACCCCACAGTAAAATGCCATGTCGTATGGCATTTTACTGTGGAAGTAGCTAAAATAGACCTAACGCGCGGTTTCTACATCTGTTAACTGTCGTATCTTTCTAACAGCAAAAGCGGCCGAGCTTAGCCGCCCCGCAAGAGATGTTATATGAGGTCCCCATTGTAATTTCTCGTCTTGCGTGATTCCTAGGAAAACCGTTTGATTAATAAATTCTAGTTTTTCTCCATTCAGTATGATCTAATGCATTTGTTTTTTTTTTTTATTTAGTACCAAATTATTTACCGTAAACCAATCTTGGACTTGAAGAATAGAGCTGTTAATGTCGTCAAGATTTTGTGACCGTCGGTTTATTTTAAAGATCAACGATGTGTCATCTGCAAATAACACCATCTTAGGTTGATTTTGAAATAATTGTGGTAAATCATTAATATAAACTAAAAAGAGGAATGGACCCAATATCGAACCCTGAGGGACGCCCATTGCCATTTCAAACCAAAAAAAAAAAAAAAAAAAAAACCCTCAAGGAGTTTACGCCGTTTACATGATCTCGGAGCATCCTGCACGCAGAGGTCATTTACCGGGGTCACGGATCATAACATCGCATCAATGAAAATAAAACGCATAACATGCATAGAGAAGGCGAATTAAAGGAATGGGAGAACCCTATGTTGGCGAGCGTTTGAAAATATTAACATTTCAAATAACGAATTATTTTTTCATATTATAATTTTATGTTTACTGGCAAAAATTAGCCAATTTTCAACAGGGGTCATATGTTATGACTTGTAGACACCCGCTTAATGACGGCCGCCCGCGCCCCATGTACAATACCGGTAATATTCCCCATTGAAAAAAATGTGACGATTTTTTTTTTAGATTTTCCTGAAAATGACCTCATTAATAGACTCTCAGTCCGATACCTATCAACACCCTCACGGACCGGACAGGGTTTTTCTTAAATGTTGTATATGCCACAACATTTTCTTAACGCGTTAATTATACCAAAGAAAAGAGTAATAAAAATCATCAGTAATTCAGTATTCATGTACTTCAAGAGCAGGTGCTTCTACGAAGCCTTTTGTACATAAAAGAATACGCGACACCTCTTTTGGCCAGCGTTGTCTAATTGCGATGGCAGCGCCACCTCGCTGCACTCAGCGTCAAACGAAGCCCTTTGTGTCGAAGACAAAAGACTACCAGGATTATAATGATAATAATGCTTTGTGAAGGAATGCTTACAGCGGCTTTAAGGTATATAATGTAGGAAAAAACTTTACGTTAGAACAAAAAAGACAGTTACGAATGTGTCCGGGTCATGGGGTCGGGCCGGGGCCTTGCCGCTGGGCATGCCGCGGCGCGTCCGGCCCTGCCACACAAAGGATCGCATAGGAAATGGAGGCGCAAAAGCTGGTGACACGTGCCGCTATGCAATACCGCACTGCCTTTAGTTACACGTTACTTTCAGGTTACCGCTATATATAACAACAGACACGACAGCACAAAGTCAAGCCAGTGCAAAGTGAAGTGCTATTTATTAACACAAGTTTCTGCTTATATTAAAATATGTATGTTTAGGTTAAGGTATTTTTCTATGGGCCTGTGGCGCCTGAAATAAATGGTATTATTATATAATTATACAGTTCAAGACATCTCGGGAATGCCAACACCGATTCGGTCCACCGGTCTTTGGGTAATCGGGGAATATACATAAACAAAATGATTCCGACGAACTGAGAACCTCTTTCTATTTCTGAAAAATAGGCGGAAGCCGTACGATGGAATCTAAAACAAAATTTATTATTATAAATTCTGTTTTAGATTCCATCGTACGGCTAGATCAATATCGACTATTACGTAATGTAATACTACAGCTTGTTTTCCCCGCCGGGTTAGGCAGAGGTGTACCTATACGAGTAGTACGTCCACATTTCACCAGGTATGTTTAAGTCCCATGTAATAGGGGGCGAGCCTATTGCCACCAACCGGGCACAAATCCAGACTCCGCGCTGCTACTGAGAAATTGCAGATGGAAAAACCCAATACCCCCATCTACTAAAATAAGTTAGGCAAATAAATATTAGATTTTACGCAGTTGAGTTGATAAAATAAATATATATATATATATTTTGTATATTTTGTAGTGTTTGATTAAGTATTTTTTTGTTATGTATTTTTGTGGTGTACAATAAAGTATATATAAATAAATAAATAAATAAAAACATACTTCAAGCTTAAGCGACAACACATTCCGAGTATCATAAACAATTTTCCTTGAAATTTAAAGCACTCAATGACAGGCGGCGTATAATTTGAAAGCCAGTATCGTAGAAAAATAAACGGGTGAAGGGCGATTCGGCTTCGCACACGTTCGGGTTCAGTACCACCAAAACGAACTATACAAGAGCTGGTGACCAGGAACTGGTGATTGAACTTGCCTAGGAATAGAACGCGATATATGCGTGAAAAGTACTCTGTGTATGTGTGTCACTGTTTAATAACGCCCCTACCATAATATTATCACAATTCACTAAAACGTCAGACGAATGTCATCCTTTTTCTCTAGTCGATATTTTTTTTTTGTCCTTGAATTATGTGATGTGACATAAAATTATCGACAAGATGTACAAAGAGTATTTAATACACATTTAAGGAAAGAAGAATAATAATAATCGTAGGTGTATAACGGATGACTATATTAGCGTCTGGAAAATCTAGACGGCCGGAGAAGAAGCTTTTTGCGTAGAAATTTGACAATTTCCTTTTGAAAAAAAATGTTTTACTTAAAAAGTGTTCTATCAATAAAACTACTAATTTGGAGAAAATTTTTCACAACAAAAACAAACGGAAATTATAAAAATTCAAATAATTTAATTTACTCAATGCGCGGAAATGCAGATTCAGTGATGGCCCAGTGGTAACTCACGTTCATAGGTTCGAACCCAGACAGGCGCTTTACTATGTGTACATTATTTCATCACCACTGCTCTCAAAACGTTGAAGGAAATAAACATCGTAAGGAAACCGGCGTGTCCTAGAGCCAAAAATTCGAAGACATGTGACATCTACCAACCCTCACTGGGCCCGCGTGGTGGATTACGGCCCACTCACCCTCATCGAGAGGGGAGGCATGAGTCCCAGTAGTGGGAACATTATGGGATGATTATGGTATGCTTGGAAATAATCTTTAAATAGTATAAAATGAAGTCGCTTCCGCTGTCTCTCCGTTTAAATCTTTTAAACTGCTCAACGGATTTTAATGCAGTTTTCAGCAATAGATAGAGTGATTCAAGAGGAAGGTTTATATGTAATACATACCCGTGCGACGCCGTGGCGAGTCGCTAGTATAATTATAAATGTAACATCGATTACCCCTTAATTTAAAATGGGAAATAATAAAGCTTCCGAAAAACAAATTAACTTCCAGCGACCTGTGGTTGACTGTAATACTATCTAAGCTGTGTTAAAATGAATTACCGAAAGAAATACCAAACTTCCGAAGAAAATACAATGTTTCCGAAAACATATGTTCTGCTAAAATAATCGTTTTCTTAAGCTTATATAAACCAGCTTAATTTCTACTATTGGATAAAGAATGACTTTTTTAATTCTTAATTTTAATGAAAATAACTACCTACCGGTAGTTGCATTCGGGTGCAGAGGTGAAAAAGTGGGTGAAATAGGTTAGGTTAGGTTAGAACAACCAAACGCGACTTCCAAGTTGCTGTCAGAATTATATTCACCATTTTCTAATCCGATTTTTGGGATCAAAATGACTAGGTAACTGTAGTTTTCGTCAAAACGCAATTTAAGCTGGTGGAAAAATATTACGCAGCAAATACTGTATTGGTTTTTCGGAATTTTCAGTATTTTATTCGTTCGTTTTTTTATTTGCATTCGCATATAAGTTGTCGGAAAAAATGTATTTTCAGCAGTATTTTGAGTATGGATATTTTAATTTTTTTCGGAGCTTTTATTACTACCATTTAAAATTCACATGACATCATCAAACCAAATAAAAAAATAGAAAAAATTTCGAGCAGCCACTTTTGTTTACATTTTCGGCTTTCGAAACAAGAATGTACAAGTTTTTCTTCCTATTATTTCTTGTTTGCGTGAAGTTTGACGCAAGGGCGAGAACAAAAAACACAGATAAAAAGGTTTCTTGTATGGGAAAAAGTCTACCTAAGTAGGCATTCTATTATAATTTTCCATGATAGCGGTCTTATCTGAAATTACAACCATCATGGTTCTGAAGACAAAGCCCTGTGACAGACAGACGGTTTAGGCTTAGTAATAGGGTTCATCACAGAATTGGGTTACCCTTTAGGTACGGAAACCTTTTTTTTTTTTTTGGTTGGGATGTTATCAAATTGCTTCTCCCGCTCTGGGTTGAGCGGGAGGGCGTGTCAGACTCTTACTGACCCACCCGTGTTCCTTCAGTTGCCTGTACGTTGCCAGGGGGCACGGTATCCCTTTCAGGCTTTCCCGCGACCCCGGCTGGCATCGGTCCTAGCAGACCCCATCAGTTGGTGCTGACATTTCTTCGAGGCGCGCGTGGAACACAACGCGCCGTCGACCCAGGCCTGGTCCTTATCGGACGGCGAGCTACCCATTGCTCAACGACCGCAAGCCCGCGCCTACGGTGGTCGGGAATCGGCCTGCGATTCCCGACGCCCAGGGCGTCTCCTGCGAAGGCTAGGACCGTGAGGGTGCGAAATTTGCCTCTCCCTCACGCGTTCCGCTTCCTCCTTTGCGAGCATTACTGCTTCGCAGAAAGAGGTGACGGCTTCCCACGCCCTCTCGCTCCGGACCATGGCCTGGACCAGGGCCGGACGCGAGAGATCACCGCCACCGATCGCCTCTATCGGTACGGAACCCTAACAAGTAGATTGCTGTAATGACATGTAATTTGAAACGTATCAGCTGGCCGAACATTAGCCTTTGATGTGAGAATCGATTTTGTATTGTTTCCTAGATAATCAGTAGGCATTCATTACCTACTGTAATTATTGTAATTAGGCACCTACAGGGTTAAGGCCACAGATATTCTTCAAAATGCTTTTATAAGCCCAACTTCTAACTAACTATACTCCATAGGTTTAGGTAGTCAAATAAAGATAAACAAAAAAAAACAACTCTTGTAACCGAAGGGGGGTGGGTGGAGATGAATAACGCAACCGATACGAACAAGCTCATATATTGGACTGACGCAGCAGTCGTTAACCTTAAACTAAGAAACTAGCCTACCCTACTTATAAATATGTAGGTACCCACATAACATCCCTCCACCTTTAGTCAGAAAAACTTCTTATAATCTACCACAGTTCTATTTCGTTTTGACCGAGTGTCTGGTTCAGGTTCTATGGAGGGAGCTGCCGAAATCTCTTCTTTTTCAGCGGGATGGTCATCGTGAGGAAGCATAGATGCAGACGTTTCTATCTCATATCCTCAATGATTATCACTGCATCGAGAAAAGCAATATTTTGTAAAAAGGGATGAGCAGTAAAACACTACAAAGTGAAAAATAACTTAAACTTTGGAAGTTTTAAGACCACCCCATCTGCGGAGATGCACTTGACGTTATAAGTGTTCAGATATTTTTGACTAGTTGTTTATATAGAAATTATTGACAAGCATCTGCTCAGATATTAATGAAGTAATGAATGTTCAGATATTAATGGTAACTTGTAGTGTATGGAACATAATATTGACATTTTAAAGTATTTGGTCACATTGTGTGCTACAATATATCTGACGGCGACTGTACACACACATGTCGCCAATTATCTATGTTTAAGTTTAATAGGAAGCGAAAAATTTAATTATAAAAAGCATAACCCTTTCCTGACATTATCCTTTAAAATATAAAGCCAAAGCACCTTAGTTTAAAACCTGTTTTATTGCATACTTCTCACCTTTTCAGCGAGAGCTTACAGCTGTAATAAAAATATCCATTATAAACCGCGGAATACCTCGTCTCGCCGAGTTCCAACTCTATATAAAAGAATATTAACGTCATTCTCTTTTACAATATTAATTTCTTAAGTTATAGAATTAAAAGAGTGCTGTCTGGAAGCTGTTTGTCATACTTAGCACGTTCTGAGCTGGACGCTTCTTGCGGCAGCTTTTTGTTAATTCTTTTATTAAAAACATTTAGTTTTGGGACCTTTTTATTTTTTCAAGGATTCCTAAAGGTCCTTTTTTAAATGAAGGTTCGATAGCTTGCAGATTTTTAAAGAAAGATAAACAGACAAATGGTAATACAATCCATTTGCCTAGCCTTTTCCCAACTTTATTGGGGTCGGCTTCCAGTCTAACCGAATTCAGCTGAATACCAGTATTTTACATGGAGCGACTGCCTATCTAACCTCCACAACCCAATAACTGGGTAATACGATACCCCTTGGTAAGACTGGTTGTCAGACTTTCGGGCTTCTGACGACCCGTAACGACTGCCAGACATCCATGAATGACAGCCGGGACCAACGGCTTAACGTGCTTTCCGAGGCACGGAGGAGTCTCGGTATGTAAAGATGGTCACAGACCAACCCCGGCAAGCGTAGCTTAACCTGATGGATCGACCCGTGCAACTTAGCCACGAGCTCCTCACTCATTAAAAATATGAAATAAAAAATAAAATAAAAATTATGTGCACAAATAAAACGAACACAATTTACTTACTATAAATAATGTTGAAAAAATGTCTATGATGAAAATGTTTTTTTTTTAAATGTCCGTTCTATAACTAAGATTTCATAAGAGAGTCAATCCTTTCTGTGTATCCAAACTGTCTCAATACACTTTTCTTAATCCTTAAATTCTCCTACTTCCTAAAATTAACTTGCTAAGAAGTAGGATGCCTTCATCATATCGGCTAATAATAATATGATGAAGGCCTCTTAACCTTGAAAAACTCTGAAAGGCGCAGTAAATGATAAATTTTCGATGCCCTGTTGATTTTTGGTGAAAATATTTCGGAAATAAATCTTTGAAATATAGTTTGAATTTTGAATAAAACTTGATATCATGCTTAATGACCGAAAACCTGACCCCCACGAGTATCTACGCTCGCACTCATCGACATTTTTGTACAGAGCCGCACTCTACAGGTCGAAGAACCACATCGGCCGTCGGCAAACCGCGGCTCACGAGCCGCGGTTTGCCGACCAGTGCTCTAGATAATATAGAGGACTCTTAATCATAATAATAATGATAATGACGGTTATTGGTGATGTTCTTCAGAAAGGTCAGGTGCGTAGTACTTGCAACCGGCGAGCGTGTACGTCCAGATGTATGAATGTACACAAAGTAAAAGGAGTTTTGTAAGGATCGTAGCTGGTGCCGTTCTCCCGTTCTGCCTTCCCCCATGGGAATATAATCTTAATTATTATTTATCTTAAATAAATTTGTGAGCAGTGATAGCCTAGTGGTGTGACCGTCGGACTCGAGATCGAACCCAAGGCACACACCTCTGACTTTTAGGATTCATGTGCGTATTGTATAATTATCACATGCTTCAAAAACGGTGCAGGAAATCATCGTGACCCCACATGCCTAAGAGACTTTTCTCGACGGCATGTGAAGCCAAGTCAGAGGTCAATGGGCGGCTTTAAAACCCTGATACCTACTAAGTTAGTCACTAACCACACGAAAAGAAGAAGATCTTAATTATTCATTTGAACATTCTCGGTCAAAGTTTTTTTGATTGTTAAGACTGATAGCTAACGATACCACTACAAGAACATAGAAAACTTTGTAGGTAGCAACAATCACACCGATGATAATAATACTAGTTACTAATGAAAAAAGTTTCCAAATTATACCAACCCAATGACATAACCAGTGTACCACCCACATACTCCACTAAACTTTCCTTCAACGACATGAGAGGGGAAAGTATACCTATTTATTATGAAAAAAACATTCGACCTACTTAACGTATGAATAATGTATTATTTGTGCTGTTACGAGTCGCGATGACCACGCAATCTTTACCACAGAAATCAATATGCAATGGCAGCTACTGGGCTATTTGTGCCGCGTTTAGGTTGGACGAGTTACTGGACTGTTGAACTGGAATAATAATACCAGCCAATTACTATCCCACTGCAGGGCAAAGGCCGAAGGCCGAAACGTGGCCACTGTCGGTCGGGCTGGTCCGCAAATTCAAAGAAAGATTAAATCAGAAATGAAATTATCCGGAAAAGAATCGGAGTTACCGACATAGCTTGCAGAGTAAGCAAACTTGAAGTGGCAGTGGGCTGGCCATCGGTCGGGAGTGGAGACCGCGTATCGGCAAGCGTAGTATGGGACGACCCCCAGCTAGATGGGCTGACGAAGGCCCTTTGAAGACCTTTTATGAAAGTGGCTGGCACAGAACTGGATGCGGAAGGCGGAGGACAGGGTGTTGTGGCGCAGTTTAGGAGAGGCCCATGTCCAACAGTGGACTGCGATAGATGGGGATGATTGAGGTATAAGGCTAATTAAAAAAAGATATTAAAAAAAATACATTTGAAAATTTAGTACCGCAAGTAGGTACTATATTTACAAATGTAGATATTTTTTCCAGCCCAGAAATTGGAAACATTACATCTAAATCTAATACCGTCAGCAAAGTTAGCAAATAACACCACCACACCACCTGTATCAAAAACTTCCAAGAAACACCAGCGTGACATCTCATTATTTCCCTCAGAATGACAAAATTCCTAACAGTTTAATAAATCCTCAAGCAAATCCCGGAGCTCTACAAACATTATTAAGTCAACAAATATTCATCCAAAAATCATCTGAGAAATCTCTTGTAAATACACAATTTAGGGAAATGGTAAACAGCTGGCACCTGAGACACAAGATCAAGGAATTAAGAAAATATTCTTTCTTTTTCTAACAGGCTTGACCTTTTCTTATTTAAATATATTTATTTTTCGGTTCAACGATGTTTAGATCAAGAAAATTTTTAATAACATTCGTAGGCCTCGTTTAATATAGGTATGAGATGCGAAAGGAAATTGAGCATAACATTATATTTTTCGCCATTCGGAAAGATGTTAAAAGAAAATTCAAGATGGGTTTAATTTTAATATCATTCGGTGTTTTGTTTGGTTTTTCCTTAAATATCTTTTATGAAATTATGTCACAGAATAATAGTCTTCATTTGATGTCATATTTATTCATTTCGTTAGGGCAACTTAGGTCTTAGGACTTAGACTACTCAAACTCAAAGCATATATTTCAAATAAACCAATTACAGGCACATTTGAATTGTCGAGGGGTCGGTCAGTCAGAAAGATGAAGCTAGTTAGTTGCCCATTCCAAAGAATAGTAGGTTCCTACGGTGAAGAACGGGAACGAACCTCCACAGACACTCTTTTAAATTAAAAATTGTTGCAAAATATTGGTGACATCATTCATGTTCAAATTATACATGTGTGAACAAAAATATCGAATACTTATATCGAATATTTCGTTTATTGTCAAGCGTCAATCAATCTTTCGTCGAATTTGCATGTTATTTGTTTTATTATTTACTAGCTGCGTCTGCGGTTTCACCCGCATAAGTCTCGATCCCGTGGTAATATGGATATAAAAGTATCCTATGTCCTAATCTAGGTCATGGTCTACCCATGTGCCATCATGCTTAGTACACGAAGGGTCAATAACAGTTTTTGTTCATAACATAGGAGGGCCAAGCTATTCGACTAGTTTACTGTAGCAAGTAGCTCGTTGTAAACGAAGCACGATGGTCAAGGTCTGCGGTTGGCTGTGTATCGGTGCGTAATTTAAAGGCTGTGTCAGAGAGTCTATATACTCAGGTATACCTACATTACCTACACATATAACTTTATGTATTAGGTACCAAACACATTTTATAATATCTGCAGAAACTTATAAACTTATTGTTAGTGGAAACTAGTTACACCGCGGATTATATCCCTTACTACGATACCTGCCTATCTTTTTCTGATCTCTCTCGGGTCATGTCGGATTGCCGTCCCATCAGACTATGAGAGTGAGGGAAGAGAGAGTGCACCCATGTGTCTGCGCAACAACAACTACTTGTGCGCTATAATATCTCTCGCGCCGAAGCTGGTCTCCGCTGAGATTGGTCGCCATAGCTGAAATCCCGTCTGGAGGACCTTTCCGTAAAACTCTCACCGTGAAAGCTTAGGTAAGTTTGTACAAGAATCTTTTGGCGCGTGGCCTTCATCGGAACTAACGCCGCCATCTTGTTTTTCAAGTACAATTTCTGTGACAATTTCACAAAATTTTATCAACAGCGCCCCCCTGTCGATGTCATTCAGGCGCCAAAAGATAATTTTATGCTACGCTTGTAACATTGTAAGTCAGCTTGAAGTTAACTGTCTTCATACACAAGGCTACGCAAGTCTTCGAGGATGGTACACAGGCACGCGTCACCGACACATGAAATTGTATTGCGGTAGTCGCTTAGAGACTAAAATCGTCGGGTATCGAAGATTTACGCGTTCTTGACATCTGTCAGTTTCATACTAACGAGTGTTTTGTGAATTTGATTGTACTAGAAATTGTCCAACTGACAGGTGTCAGGAACGAATTGTCTCGACAGCCGGACTGTAATAGTGACAATTCCTAGCATCAAGTGGAATGCTAATTTCAACCTCACTTCACATAAGTTTTCACGGTGATATTTTTACAGTATAAATAATTAATGTTATCATTTTTCCAGTGTCAGAGAGAGACGTAGCTATACATGGCCTTTAGCACCATCCCTTTTTCGCAACGGAATCATTATGGCATTAATACTGGATACTGGGCTGTATCTCCTCTATTCTCGAAACTACGTTAGTTCATTAATCTATGATCCGTGTAAATCACACAGTACTGGGTGGTGCGAGCCTCAGACTGGCTAGCTAATCAAGGTAGAAGCTGATGGATGGCCACGACCTTCAGTGACGTCACTCGACGTAAAGGGCAACGGTTGTTTATAGGGCATAGTTCTTTGTACCTACTTCAAGTAATTGGAGGTAATATAGAACATGAAACGCCTGGAATATATTCACATAATGAAGATATCAAAAGAAAACTTGGAATATATAAATTGTAAAGGAGTATTAAAAACGGGTGTAAAAATACCCTCAACGAAGCCGAGAGTCACTTGTTCTTCCAGTTATTATGATTTTTTTTTGTACTGCACCATGCCTGGGAATCATCTGGTTACGGAGATAATGAAGTACAAGTTTTTTTTGTTTTTGTTTTTTTACTAAAAGACTTATGTATGTTTTAATATCCCACGATCCCTGTATCGTTGACTGCACCCATAACCACAATGTTTTGCGTGCGTTACATTATTTAACGCAAAAAAAAATACCTACATAAATAATATAAACGCTCTTCAATTTAAAAATAAACTCAGGACTTTGTAAAAAATTAATCCTATACAGCATTGACGAATTTAGCAATGACAAAAATCTTAAAACTAGTATTAAATATGTGTGCCCATTACTTTTGGACTTCGTTAAAACAACACAACACAAGCATGTGATTATGTTAATGTTAATCATTTGACATTAAATGTATTTTTGTAGCAAGCAAGCTAGGAACTTTGTTCTGTATTAATAAGAATATTAATGTTCGTAAAGATAGTATTTGTTGGTGAGGGACGAGGTTACTTGTAGTGTAATCGTTTCTGTTGCTTCTTTTTGTGTACCTACTGTGCAAATATTTCGACACAATTTTTGTTAGGAAATAAATAACTTAGCGCTCTTTTTCCTCTCTCCTACTAAGCTGTGCCCGACAGGGTCCATAATTGTTTCATTAATTTTAAGCCTACCAACTGTTTTATCAACATTATGGAATGCAATAAAGAATTGAGAATTATTTTTGCCGAAAATTATTTAGTTTGATGTACAGAATGCGTAGACTTTGTGAATTTGTTACCTGATATAGGCATAGACAAGTAACTAATGTTACGTCGGATGCAGACACGCGGATTACATATATTTTACTTTTTATTGTATGTCACACACCTATTTATTTTTTATTATATTTGTTTTATTATATTTGTTTCTTTATCTATCTGTCCGTGACATCACTGCGGGCCCTATCAGAATACCAGCGCTGCGACATTTTAAGTGTCGCGGCATCATGCTGAGATAGGAGCCTTTTGGCCTCTTACAGAACTCCCTTCTTTAAATTTTAATGGTAGTTTGTTTTTTATTGTTTTTTATTTATGTTAAGTGTGTTTTTAGTATGTGAGATTTCCTGTGCGAGTCCAATAAATATTTTTTCTTTCTGTGTTTTCTTTCTTTCTTTGATATTGTTTATTAAAAAATATTGGTCATAATTTACTCTTTTATTTGACTCAGGCCCAATTTTTCAATCGTCAGATAACTTTTATTTGAGGAATAAATATGGCGGTTTGACAGCTTTTGCATAGAAACAATGTCAAACTGTCATATTTATTCTTCAGTTAAAGGTTAGCTGACTATTGAAAAATCAGCCCTAATTCTTTTGTTTACATCAATCTGAGTGGATGGTTTCAAATATCGGCAATAATCTGTCGTGTTGCGTGTCTGCCGAACTGCGTGTCTGTCGAATTCCGTTTCTGACAAGTTGCATCTTGAGAGATGACGAAATGCGTATTTGACCAACTGGTCAAATACGCATTTCGTCTTCTCTCAAGATCGACGATCTCTAGCATGTCATATCTCTGACATGCTAGAGATCGTAAGAATAATTAGCTTTGTTTTTTTAACGCGGCTAGCGGTAGGAGTTGATTGGTAGGAATCGTCTCATAGCGAAACAGCGCTATGCCCGCAAAAGTTGGTTTCAAGGTATCAAGTTACACGTGTTAAAAGTTTTTGCTTTTTTTTTCTGTTTTTTAATACAGAGCCAGTACAAGTGTTTAGAAGCTTAATACTTATACTAGATGGCTCTGTATTCATACATCCTAATAACAGCGAAAGAAACTTCGTGTCAACCTGGTATCTACGACACCTCACACATAAATACAGTGACTGGACAGGTCTACTCAATCTGTGTGGTTCTCTCCTCAAAAGACCATTTCAGACAGCAATCTACATGATCTGACCAAAATTATGTCTAGACCTGAGTCTTAAAAGAGACTGCGACCTCTGAGTTTGTTTCGGCCTTTCTTCTCAGAGTAGTCAAATAGGAAACGCCGACCTCCTGTCTAGTTTTTAAAATACGGTTGACGTGTGACGTAAAATCGTTTATAATTTATGATTTTAATTGATTTACCTCACTTTTTTTTCCAAGTGTTCTTTTCAATTTAAGCATCCTTGTGGCCTCCAAAAAGTGGAGGTTCATATTACGGTGAAAGAAACACATCAGAGCTTATCTTGTGGGTAGTCGTAAAAAGTTTAGTGATGGGTTATGTTATGACGCTGTCAACCAACTCCTTGCGTACTCATCCTACTTAACAAATGGAACACGTGCGAAATATTTCAAACGTAGAAACAAAAAAAAAACGGCCAAGTCCGAGTCGATACAATATTTAACACTACGTTAAAAAAAAAACACGTTTCTTGTTGTTTATAAATTTATTTTATTCCTTATCCTGACCCACCCCGTCGCATCGCATCGCCCGCCCGCGCTATTACTTCGTTTTGGCATAGCGTTCTTACTGACTTTTTTTCTCTTGCTCTACTCCTAGGAGTCGTAGCGTGATGTTAAATAGCCTATAACCTTTCTTAAGAATTGGGCTATCAGATGCAAAAAGATTTTTTCAAATTCTACTGGTAGTTTCGGTGATTAACGCGTTCAAACAAACTCTTCAGCTTTATTATTAGTGTAGATATAGAAGATTGCACTTCATTAATGTCGTTTTCTTTTGTTCCAGGTTACGTTATAGGAAGACGACGAGTGCCACCATATACCAAGTGTTCTTTACTAAAAATTTAAGATTAGGTAAGTGAAATAAAATTTCAAAATTATTATTATTTAGTAGCTTCCGCCAGCGGCTTCGCCCGCGTGATATCTTTATAAATATGCCTATGTTACTCACTGATAATATAGCATACTACTGGTGAAAATTTTTTCAAAATCGGTCCAGTTGTTTTTGAGTTTATTAATTACAAATATACATTCAATTCTTTTCTCTTAATAATATTAGTGTAGTGTACTTAGAAGTAGAATAGAATTCGTCAAAATATTTATAAAAAACTGGGTACCGCATTTTGCCGGGATTAAAAGTACCTATCTAAAATATAATAGGTACTGTTTATTATATACCTACATCATAAAAAAGATTACAGATATTAATGTAGAAATTTTACTTAGGCCAAAAGCCATCTTTTTAAAGACAACCTTTGGATGCATTAAGAGAGGAGAGACAGTACTACAGGTAGTCAGTGGTACATATACATAAAGATACATATACTTATCTTTTATAAATAAATATACAATCATAATCGTGAAAAAAGAGCAAAGAGCATAAAATTATTTATAAAGAGAGAGAAAGTATTTTCTTTATCTTAAATCCTAATCCAGATCTGTTGAGCTGTTTATACATTGTTGAGTAACAAACATCTATACATACTTCAAATAAACAAAATTAAAGTGTCTGTTTGTAATGACAGAATAACAGCTTTTTACTAGATGCATATGAACGATAAACAAAAAAGCTTTTTTTTGTCTGTCTGTTTGTTCTGGCTAATCTCCGAAACGGCTAGACCGATTTTGACGAGAATTTCACTAGCAGATAGCTGATGTTGTAAGGAGTAACTTATTTGAAACTTTCTCAAGAAAAATAAGGTTCCATGCCGCGGGTGTTATCTGGTTTTATTCAATAATAAAAATTGGCTTACCTTTCTAAGGATCTTCTACTTTAATTTTCATAATTTACTAAATGGGCCCAATGGCCTCTTGTTGCGGGAATTAAAAACAAAACTGGACAACAAAGGCAACCCTTTAAAAGTAAGACGATAAGGTAAAAATAAAGAGTTTAGTTAAATGAGCTAAATCATTCGCGAAGAATCCGAGAAGTCTTAAGTAATTTCTTAAAAGCTAAGTCGTAAATCACAGCGTTTAGTAATTTCTTTAAAAACCAAAGGGATTTACATCGTTTTTTCTGTCCAATACTTCTAAGCTCGCCTTTTGTTTATCAAAGGATTTATTTGGTAATAAAATGCTTTTAAACGATGATCTTATTTTGTACTTTCAAAATAATGTAGAAAATATGATATTTTTCTAACAAATACTTCATTTTATTTTATCGCCCTCGTATTTTCATAACTGGGTCAATGCCTAGATCCTGAGCGATCAAAACGTCTCATAAAGATAAACTCATACACATCACTGATATCCCTACAAACCGACGGATCTATCGTCTGCCACTCGCCCATTTATCACCTAAATGTATCCAACCAGCAGTGAAGGAAAAGAGACCCTAAAATATAGAAATAAAATGTATTTCATATCGTATAGTTAAGAGGAGTTAAGCTGTTTTGGTGTTTGCTAGGGCAGCCATATTTTAAGACAGTGTTCGGGATTTATGTTAGAAATTATGATGTTACGGATAAAAATCCTTAACAATTTTATTATAGCAAAAAATAGTTTAGTTTTGCACGACTTATTTTATCCCAAATACAGATTACAAAGGTACTAGGGACCTTAATAGTTATCAGTAAATAAAATAAGCTCTTGTCTGCGATTAAATAATTTAATTTACATCAAAATTTCATTTAAAAGCCGGCCAAGTGCGAGTCCGACTCGTACACGAAAGGTTCCGTACTGTATTAAGATCGAACAAAAAACGCCTAAAAAATATTTTTTTTTATTAATTAAATAAAGAAAGAAAATACATTTATTTAGCACAGACACGCACACAACAGGCACACAACACAACATATTATACTACAAACAAAAATCAAATTAAAAAAGAAAGAAAACAAATAAAGTGTTAAAAATAAGTTGTTATAGCGGGAATAGAAATACACAATCTATGAAAATTACACATGTTTACCTATTACGGGTCGTGAGATACAGCTCGCTGACAGACAGATAGACGGACAGACAGACAGCGGAGGCTTAGTAATAGGGTTCCGTTTGGCACCCTACAGGTACGGAATCCTCAAAATGACGGATTTCGTATCGCTTTAATACGATTCTTTGATCCTCATTAGCCTAAATATTGACACTGGCATTTACTACATCAGATTTGCGCTCTAAACACAGCCAAATGACCGGTTATAAAAAGGCCTCTTCATAAGACCAATCAAACGTAATAACATCATAACTAAAGAAAATTCCCCGAATGATCCTCGCATCTGGAGCCCCTACTTGAGGGCAGAAATAACACACATTACGAGGGCTATAAAGATTTATAAATTCCCGACAGAATCACCGTTATCTGTATTTGTGACGGTTTTATATCTAACGCTGGGAAATAGGGCTTTTTTGCTTGCCTGTAATAATTTTATGGCAAGAGCCTTATAAGTTTCGTTTGTAAATAACTAAATAGTATCAAGTCATGCATATAAATCTAATTTAAAAGTTCTCACAAGTCTTAAAAGTGAAAAGGCTTGTTCGTAAATAAGAGCAAAAAAAAAAATTTTTTTTTTTTTGTTTCAATAATAAATTGATTGTAGAATTTAAGTTGGCTAGAAAATAAACATTTTCTAAAATACTCAAATAAAAAATAAAAAAATCAAGTGAGTTTTTCACGTTATCTAGTCAACTTAAATTACTAGCAATCAAATATTTAAAAAAGAGTTTACAAGAGTGCTTAAAATGAACAATAAGTCATTGAACTAAAATAAAATTTCACAAAATCGAACGAAATACTTAATACTTGAACGACAACATTTATCAGGTACCTTTATTTGAAAACTTTATAAGAATAAACTCTACCAAAAAAAAAACTAGCTTATAGCCAACTTAAATTATTAGCAAACGAGTACCTATTTATCCAAAAAACTTTACGCGAGTGATTGAACAAACATTTATTGAAGCTATAATAAAATTGTACAAAATCGAACCATTAAAATCATAATACTTGAACGAAAACATTTTATTAGTTACCTTTATTTGAAAACTTTACTAGTGACCCGCCCCGCTTCGCACGGAGTTTACGACTTGACAAAGCATCGAGATGTCTCTATATTATAGAAGCATGACGAACAGGGTGTAAAGTTCACTCATCCTCCATAGAAAAGGGAGGATCCTCCGACAAGACGGTTGACGTGTGTGGTGGGCAACTGCCCAATGATTATAAAATATACTGATCGCGCGGTAAACTCTGCTTTTGCGATGTAGGATTTCGCGTGACGTCAGTGTGATGCGTAGTTCGTATGAGGCGATGTAGATGCCGCCACAATATGTAAGTGTAATATTATTAATGTATTATACACATAAACCTTACTGAATAAGTTCTCTAAATGATGGTGGAAACCGCATCAAAATCAGTGGCATAGTTTAGAAGAACAACGTGGTCACACAGACAAATACGAAAAACGACTTTAATCTATATAATATAATATAATGTAATATAATATATTATAATATTATATTATATTATAAAGAGAAAATATTTTGTTTGTTACACTTTCACGCTAAAACGGCTAAATAGATTTGGATGAAATTCTGCACATGGTTAGACCATGACCAGGGTTAGGACAAAGGATAATTTTTAACCCGATATTCTCACGGGATCGAGACTTATGTGGATGAAACCGCGGGACGCAGCTAGTTTATAATATGTACATGGATAGATAAGAAATAACTGTACAAAAAAATATTTCAAGCGTCTCGAACAAAACCATTTAGCCGAAAAGTTTCCACAATGAATACCCAATACCCACGTTCATAACAAAACTACTAAACAATATGGGTTTACTCCACAAAAGATTCTCAAGTCATTGTAATACATAGGTACAAGTTTTCTGACATGAATTCTTCACGCGTGGCTCTAGGAAAGGGTCAGAACAAAAGGAAATGACCAGAAAGTTTTGCCGAAGATTCGACGAACGGAATAAAGTTAGAGTTAAGTTATAACGCGAGAACTTGATATTAAAGGCTGCTATTCCGAATCCTTGAAAATTTATGATGATGTAGAATGCCGCCCGTGGGCATGTGACCGCCCGTATTTTCTGAATATTCATGATAAATTTACTATAAAAGATTTAATTATTAATTTATCTTTAATACTCGTATTTTTCATGTTATTCAATTTTATAATACGCTTTTATTTTAGTAAAATTTTAAGCCCTTTTCATCGGAGGTCACAAACGCTACTCAAAAAATTTAAATTGACTAAGATGAAAAATATTAAAGATAGACCCCCTTTTAAAAGTTAATATTCGATAATTTTTCATAAATATTCAGTAAAATACGGGTCGTCGCATGCCTCATGGGTGGGATTATATTTTGTAACAATATAATTTAAAAGAGTGTCCATGGAGTTTCTTGCCCTTTCGCATCCATAGGAACCTACTGGACACACACTTCCCTGTCTTTATTATTCTAGCGTATGACACTCGTGGGATGCAGCTGAAAATCAGCGTCAGGTGGTACATTTTGTGTTGCCATCTGACATTATGCTGAGCTGAGGCCCTATTGGCATTATAATCATTGTTTTCTGTTTTTTTAGTTATAAGGTGTATTTTGCTGCTGTAATGCCAATAAACGCATTTTTCTTTCTCTTTCTTTCTCTTTCTTTCTCTTTCTTTCTCTTTCTTTCTCTTTCTTTCTCTTTCTTTCTCTTTCTTTCTCTTTCTTTACTGCACTTTGGAAAGGGCAACTAGCTTCATCTTTCTGACTGACCGACTCCTTTCCAAAAGTGCCTTTCTACAACTCTCTTTTTACGCGACTGCGCGATTCGATTGCACAGTCTTTTAGTTTTCTTCAAGTAACAATAAAGGTACCATTCTGCCTCAAAGAGATGTCAGCACCAACCGACGGGGTCGAAAGACCAATGCCTGCTGGGGTTGCGGGTTTGTCCGAAAGGGATATCGCAGCCCCGGCACACAGGCAACGGAAGGAACACGGGTGGGTTTTAGTCAGTAAAAGTCTGACACACCCTCTCGCTCTGCCCAGAGCGGGAGAAGTCATTTGATGAATTCCCATCCTGAAAAAAAAAAAAAGGTTCCATTCTGACCGCAGGCGGCAGCAGCAGGCGACGTGTCGCCACGACACGACAACTGGTTTCTATGAATTTCTTTGAAATACATTCCGTAGCTAGCGACACGTCATCTTCATAGAAATAATCCAGTCGTACCGCGCTGACACCACCTGCTGCTGCCGCCTGCGGTCGGCTACGGAATTGTACTTTAAGAAAGGTATCACACAGGGAAGAGGGGATAGCTGTGGGGGAGATTTTTGCCTAGCAGTGGGACAATATAGGTTGAATAAAAATAAAAATAAACAATAAGAAAAAGAGGTGGGGGGTGACCTAGACGCGTACCGCAAGACCTGGTTCGAGGTAGCTCAGGAAAAGGATACGGGGAAGAATTTGAGGGAGTCCTCCCAGCCGTGGGACAGTGTTGGCTAAATAAAAAAAACAACTAACAGATTAATTAATTATTACGACCTTGAACATCACGCCCATATTCCCCAAAGGGCTAAGCAGAGGTGTACCTATAGTACACCCACATTTTGCCAGTATCATCATACACGAATGATATTTTAGCGGCAACCCCCACCAAACTTTTTTGCTTTCTGTCCGTGAAATCCGTGTAGAAAAGCACTACCCTATCACATTTCGTCGAGTATAGCTTAATTGATACCGAGGGGAGGTTTATTATATAACTTATGTTCTTCTATAGGCATAGTAAGTAACGGATAACATAGTGTTTGTAAGATGTATCGATGGAAGGAAGGTTTCCAACATCTTGGATTCAGGATGTTAGACTTTGGATCAATCCATCAACTTGGCCCAGAATGGTTTCTTAGACAATAGTCCTTTCCGATTTCGGCCTTAAAAGGTTTACTGCGAGGCTTTATAAGTACCTAGGCCTCTTTCAAGAGATTTTGTTTTATTTGCCATACTTTATTAAGTCCAAAAATTTAGAAATGTCCCATGTTACAACAATAAATCGTTAAAAAAATTGAGTAAACTAACTTAACTTATAAACGTAGCATGTTCATTTTATTTTTCATCAAAAAATGCTAATTGAATCACATAATACGAACAAGTTATCAAAAACACAACTCAGCCACAAACTCGTTATTTATTACAATCATATAATTTAATTTATAATCCCAAAAGCCAATAAAAAACAAAACAATTGCTATTCCAAAGAGAAAACAAACCATAAATAACAAAGTCATTGCACAAAACGAAATTTCAAAGTAGTTTGCATACTAGTTGCCAATGACAAAGACAATACGTCGGGATGAAATGCGGGATATGAATTCTGCTTTGGACAATTTTATTTTAAAACGTTTTATTTGTCTTTCATGCTGATTTCATTTCTAAAAATATGCTGCTTCGGAATGTTTTGTGCAGAATTGTAGTCATGTGAGAAATTGGAGCCATTTTAATAAAGTGCCAAAGGTAGTTTTGAATTATTTATTCATTCGTACAAAACAGAATACTAATGCAGCCGTATGCATGGAACATGGAATCACAAAAATAAAATTAAGTATTCCGTCACTAATTCCACACAAACAAAACCGTATGCAAGCAATGACTACAGTGAAATCTTCCAAAATATTAAAATGGCGGGGCTATTATTAACACAGGCCCAAAAATTGGGACATTCCGTGTCCCGGTTTCACGGGACGTTGACAACCAGAGCGTAACCGCCCTCAAATATTAACACTGGCAGTAATCGAGTCGTGCACACCAAATAATATGGCGGCGAATTCTTTTTCAATATTTTAAATATGGCCGACTATTCTCTTTTCAAAACGATTTGTTTCTTATTTAATGATTGCATGACTGGCTTTCGTGTGGCCAGTACTAATATTTGGTATGATTAAAAAGTGTAATAATTAGACTTTTTTAATCAAACAAATATTTAAGAAATGCTGGTTAGGGTGTTATCTTAGGAATGGTCTAGGTAAAAGTACTTAAAATTTAAATAATAAGGACCTTTTTCTCACGCGAGAACTGAAATGAATCGCGGTAATGGAACTCCAGTCAGTACATACGAGTACAGTCCATAGGACTGCATTTGTAAAATTGCGAGTACTTACTTAGTTGAATTTGTATTGTAGAGTATTTGGAAGGAAGCGTAAAATCGAGATGTTTTTTGAGCTCGACCGTGGTTAAATGATAGCCAGTTAGAATCAATAGCAGTAGAAGGGCAGTGGTGGCCCAGTGGCAACGGCCGCGACTTACCGAGTAGTAGGTCATAGGTTCCATCCCAGACAGGCGCTTTGCTTTGTGTTAATTATTTCATCACCACTGCTCTCAAAACGGTGAAGGAAAACATCGTGAGGAAACCGTCATGCCCTAGTACCATAGTAAAATTTCGAAGACCTGTGACATCTAAACCGCACTCGGCGCGCATGGTGGATTACGGCCCACTCCCTCTCACAGAGAGGAGGCCTGTGTCCCAGCAGTGGGAAGACTATATATCCTGATTATGTTGTAGTAATAATAATAATAATAATAATAATATGTTTATTTGCATAAAACATGGTATAAAGGGGTGTTAAATAATACTATATAGCACAAACATGTTTAGCTAGGTTATAACAAAGCATGCAAAATACTTAAAATTAAGCAAGTAGACAAGGAGCCATCAATAGTGAATAGAACATCAAAATTTTTTGTCAACAAATTCCTTTAAGCTATAAAAACTATGTTCGAGCATCCATTTGTAAAATTGAACTTTAAACAATTTTGAATGTAAGTTTTTAAATTGCCTCGGTATTTTATTATACATGCGCACACACATTGCTAGGCAGTTTCTATTATACTTAGTTAGGCGAGGCAGATCATTCAACACAAGTTTATACGGATCTCGTCTGTTCCGAGGATTGACATCATTTGCAGTCTTAAATAATTGTTTATTTTTCATTACAAACATACATATTTCGTAAATATAAAGTGACGGTAACGGTAACAAACCAAGTTTCCTAAATATTGGTTGACATGAGTCATCAGGTTTTAGTCCACAAATTGATCTCATGCACTTTTTTTGAGCGATGAATACTCTTTGGAAGTCGGTGCTGTTGCCCCACATTACAATCCCATAACGTAGTAATGATTCAACGTATGCACGGTAAGATATTACAGCAGTTTTTACGTTAGTTACATTTTTGACTTGTTTAAGTGCATATACAAATCTATTTATTTTAGTGCTAATATTATCTATGTGTTCTTTCCAATTTATATCTTTATCTATTATTACACCCAAAAATCTTGTATGCGTTACTTCTTTGATTTTATCAATATTAAGTTTTATGTCATTTTTGTGATTATTAGATTGATTAAATTGAATGTAAACTGATTTATCTAAATTTATCTTTAAATGATTAATGTCAAGCCAATGAAGTAATTTGTTAATTGTATTATTAATGTCACACTCATGGTCTAAAATGGTATTATGTTTTTTATTAGATGTCACTATAATGGATATGTCGTCGGCAAATAATATGCATTTATGGTCAGTTATTTTTGTGATGTCATTAATATAAATGAGGAATAATATTGGGCCCAGCACGCTTCCTTGTGGAACGCCACATTTGTTATATTTATATTCCGATGAGTAGGATATTATGTCATTATTTTCGTTCTTTTTATTGATAACGACACATTGTTTTCTATTACTTAAGTAAGACGATAACCATTGGAGTGCTGGTCCTCTAATCCCATTAGCTTCTAGCTTTTGCAGTAATGTGACGTGTGAAACCAGATCGAATGCTTTCGACAGATCAAAAAAGAGACCAGTAGTCATAAAATTATTGTTAATATTTGAAAGTACAGCTTGCATTAGAGAAAAAATTGCCAACGATGTGGATTTGTTCTTCTGGAATCCAAATTGTTTGTCACTAATAATGTTGAATCTATTACAGAAACTAACTAATCGTTTGTACATACATTTCTCATAAACTTTAGACAAAATGGGTATTAAAGTAATAGGTCGGTAATTATTTATATCATATTTGTCTCCTTTCTTGAATAAGGGCAATAGAGCTAGGGCAGTAGCAATAGAGCTGACTGCTGCAAAGTGCAACTTTCAGAAAATATTCTTCAACAGTCTTCTTTTTCTCTTATGAGTGCCTTACGAGATTAGTTCCATGCCATAGTAAAAGTACATAATTAGACAGTCAGTAAGTTGGCAGCCGGGCGGACTGTCCACTTGTCCAGAGTGTGCCTCTTGTGGCTATCTGTATGCATTTCAATTCATGTACATTAGAAAAACACCAACACATGCAATTCAAGTGTTTTGCAGTATCTATCGATGTATCTTACTAGCCTGTATTATAATAATAAATGCTTTATTTTTAGGCAACTAAGGCCAATAGACAAAATACATAAAATAATCTTACAATTTTTTATTTTATTTTCTTTATTTAGGCAATAATAAACTAATGAATAACTAATATCTATACAAATACTAATTACTAATACTAATATATAATATACGTATAATATTATAAAGTGTCGTGATGGCCCAGTGGTTAAGGCCTTCGCTTCTCATGCACGAGTTATGGGTTTAAATCCGGGCAAGTACCGATGTGACTTTTTAAATTCATATGTAGTTTCTGAGTTTATCTTGGACATTACTGACATCGGTGAACGATAACATCGTGAGGAAACCTGGACTTGTAGTTAATATAAGTCTGAAATCACTAACCCGTCTTGAGCAAGCATGGTGATCAATGCTCGTGCCTTCTCTGTATGAGAAGAGGCCTTTGCCCTGCAGTGGGACAGTAACAGGCTGATAATATTTGTTTTTTAAGTTTTTTGTTTGTAAATTTGTATGTAGAGGTAATTCAAATTCAAAAGTCATTTATTCAAAATAGGCTGAGAATCAGCACTTTTTGAAAGTCAAAATTACATAAGACAGTCCCCCAAAAACGCCCACCCTTCACCACTTCCTAGTGCTTAGCTGGGAAGAAGAAGTGGCGCAACAAATTCCCCAGCAAGGTAATCTCCGGAACTACCCGTAGGATTTGAAAAAATATTTTTGCTATGGATAGCCCAATTCTTGAGGAAGGTTATAGGCTCGCGGACGAAGTCGCGGGTAGACGCTAATACATAATAAATACATCACTACAAAATCTAGTTACTACGTTGAGTCGGCGACGTATTGCGCTGAGTCGTGGTGTCATGTAGCCTTCCGCGAAAACGCCGATACACGACACCCGTCGGCCAAAATTCCTCCTTCATGAAAGTCTCCATGTGATAAGTCGGAACCCGTACCACAAAAGATTTGAAATTAATCTTATGGCGCAACTCTCATGGTGAACTTGGTTTTACATTGCCCGCTGCAGGGTAAGGCCTCTCTCTCCCTTTTCCACACAATTATGTCTTTTATCAGTCCTTTTGGTATAAGCCAATGTTGCAGTAAAAAGAGCAACAAAGAAAGTACCGAGAGCATGGTCGCCAACCGCCCTCAAATATTAACACTGGCAGGAATCGAGTCGTGCACACCAAAAAATATGGAAGCGTTTTTTTTTAATATTTGTAATTATATGGCTGAAATTCTCTTTTCAAAAAGCTTTGTTTCTTAATGAATGATCGCATGACTGGCTTTCGTGAGGCCACTGCTAATATTTGGGTATGATTAAAAGGTGTAATTAGACCTTTCAGAAAAACAAATATTTAAGAAACGCTAGACTAGGTTTCTTTTCAAATTACTTAACGTTTGCTGAAAGAATATTCTGAATAATCAGCTAGTTATGTGGAGATTATAATATCAATTCTAATTACATTGCCTTATACTAGAAATTATAAAATTAAAAATGATTGTAATTAGAAATTTTTGGAGAGGGGACTTCCCAGTGAGACCTTGATTGAATTATATTGTGTTATATTTTGTTCAAAACGATTTCATTTCCCTTCTTTTTTTTTCTTACTGTTTACTTATTTCGTGATGCTTTAAGGTAGTCTCAATCGACTGATTGACATTATAGACTTATAATGTTCCCACTGTTGGGACACAGGCCTCCTCTCGGTGAGAGCGAGTGAGCCGTAATCCACCACGCGGGCCCAGCGCGTGTTGGTAAACTAACAATTCTTAATTATTACTAAGGCAAATTTTAGGTTCACTCAAAAAATTATTCAAGAAATATCAACAAATACAACAAAATGATGAATCACCGTTCGTTTAATGAAACAAAAATTGCACAAACAAAACGTGTTCAATTATAAAACAATATCGTACCTTCGTCTTACATTTCGAACCTTTCAGAGTTTTTCACAGGTCATCAAAGTTATAAAGATTTTCCAATTTGGACATCAAATAGGTTCGTTTTTTCTTTCAACCTTTTTCATTCAGTCTTCAACGTCACAATATTAAAGTCTTTTGGTTCACTGAAAAGTAACATTTTCTTTTGATAAAACCTTGCTTTATTTTTTGTGTTTTTAACAGGCATATTTACTTAATAAACAGTTATTACGTGCTAACTCAAATCTGTATGGATTTGTCCTCAAGACACAGTAACCTGTATTCTAATACAACAATTGTAATGCCTTTCGTTTTAACAATTCAGGAGACCAATTTTTAAACATGAAAGTTTTATTGATTTATATGTCTAGACAGAGTGTTGCGCTGCAAAAGAACTAAAACAAACACGCCAAATTTGTTATGCTGCTGTGCGTGCCAGCTATATATCTTACACTCGCGTCACATCATTGTGTTTCTGATGTGTAACATCTTTCCCTGCAATCTGAGTGATTTCTTGAAAAGGGAATGAAGTGCATTACAGGAAGCCAGAGAAGCGCGCGCTATTTGATTTGTCTAATGAGCGCACGCGGTGTTAGAGTTGGCTGTCAGAAACGACCTTTTCAAGGGCCCGCCCCTTTAATGTTGTTAATAATAATAATAATAATAATAAGCCCCCTAAACAACCACACGTCCTGATTGACCATCTAATCACGTGGGGGGCGGACACACGAATCAGAAATTACTGGCGTGGCTAACGTGGCTCTGGAAACCCATTCAAAATGGAGACACGATCGAAAAGTAAACGTATAGGGCCGCTGCCCGGGGGCGATCGCCGGGGCGCACCTGGAGCTGACGCTGGGTGTCTCAGCATGCGAACCGTCAGCGGTGAGGAGTTGAACAGGCGGGCTCCCACCGACAAAGTTGCTACAGCCGAAATCACTGACGATGGTGACAGACTGACGGACAGGACCAACACCCCTGTAGAACCGTATAGTCCAAGCACAGTATCTTACACACCTTCTAGACCATCATCACCATCCATACCATCGTCACCTCCCATTACTAGTTTAAATTCAATTTCACCCACTCCGACCTTGAATGTTGCGCGGGAGGTTAGTTCCTTCTTACCCGCGTCCACCAAGGCTGGAAAAGCAAGAGTTCGCATGAGATGGAGCAAAGAAGTAAACCTATTTATCATGCGAACTTACTTTTATATCACTAAATTAGAGACCGACATGACCACCTACAGACAACAATTGCATGAACTTTTTACCCGACAATACCCGGAGATAACCGTTTCAGAACAAAGAATCTCAGATCAGCGAAGAGCTATAGTTAGAAATAAACTTTTATCTCAACAAATAATAGAACAATTAAAAGAAGAAACACGAATAAAATTAGAAGCTGAAAATAATGCAGTCGCTAACGCTATCCCACTATCACAAAACATAACCGAAATTGCTGAACAATCGCACATGCAAGTAGAACCTTATACTCGATCTCAACCATACAATCAATCGCAAGCTTACACGCAAACATCACACACATCCACACAAACCGAATCTATAACCCTAACTCTAGAAAATGATATTGAAACCTTAACCGGTGCAGATCAAAATCTGACAACAGATTTGTATATCCAACAAATACATGACAAGTTCCGAACAACCCTAGCACAATACTCTGGAATGGACCCAACAGTTCGACCAAAACTACCTAAACTTCGATATACCCCTAATCTTTTCCGTTTAGTTAACTTATTTAATGAAAACATACTTGATCAATTTATTTCCAATGACACACAACTTATAGATATACACACACTTATATATTGCACAGCGGTAGTCATATCTGAAGAACTTAACTTTAAAATCGCGCAACACTCAAGAAACACAAGATCAAAACAGAATATCAAACCAGCATGGCAACAGAGGTTAGAAAAAGATATAGAAAAATTAAGAGCAGATTGTAGTAGGCTTACACAATACATTAACAACAACAGGTCAACTAAAGTAGTAAGGAGAGTTGAGGCTATATTTAGGAGTAGTTTCACGCACACAAGACACGAAAATAACAACAGAAAACCTGAAGAGTTCTTAGACACCTTAAAACAAAAACTAGCACTTAAAGTTCATAGGCTCAGAAGATACAAAAAAGCACAACAGCGCAAAAACGATAATGCCATATTTGCCACAAATGAAAAAATGTTTTATAGAAACCTACACAAACCAGACACTGACACAAATAATGAGAATAACACAGACGCACCTGACCGACCTACAAAAGAGCAACTAGAAACATATTGGTCTAGCATTTGGGAAGAACAAGAACAACATAACGACAAAGCAACATGGATAACAGAAGAAGAAACAAAATGGAGAGCAATAGATGAAATGGAATTTGTAGAGATTACAGAGGCCGATATCACACACTTAACAGGCAGGTTACATAATTGGAAATCTCCTGGTATAGACAAAATACACAATTTTTGGTACAAAAAGTTAACTTCATTATACAAACCCATAGCAAAAAACTTAACAGAAATTATATTAGGACAACAAAATATACCCGATTTTATTGCAACAGGTATAACATACATGCTGCCTAAAACTAAAAATTCACCACAACCTTCCCAATATAGACCAATCACATGCCTACCTACGATATATAAAATATTAACATCAGCAATAACAATGAAAATTAACTCACACATTGAACACCACAACATAATGGCGGAGGAGCAGAAGGGATGCAGGCGGGGCCATATGGGATGCAAAGAGCAGTTAATTATTGATTCTACTATCCATAAACATGCCAGCACAAAGAATAGAAATCTTCATTGTACCTATATCGATTATAAAAAAGCTTTCGACAGTGTTCCACATTCCTGGTTGATACAAATACTAGAAATTTATAGGATAAATTCAAAAATAATAGATTTCCTACGAAACATAATACCACTGTGGAAAACCACACTTCAAATAAATTGCAATCACAACAATGTTACAACGCGACAAATATCTATCAAAAAGGGTATCTACCAAGGTGACTCACTGAGTCCTCTGTGGTTCTGTCTCGCACTAAACCCCCTGTCTCATCTGCTGCAGCGCTGTCGGGCCGGGTATTGTCTCAAACACACTACAGAACAAACAACAGTCTCACATCTCATTTACATGGACGACATTAAACTATATGCACAAACGGAAAAAGATATGAAGAAATTAGTAGAAGCTACAGCAGAGTTTAGTTTAGATATAAACATGCGATTTGGTCTGGATAAATGTAAAACACTTCATATCATACGAGGCAAGATACGACCCGGCAACTATGTAGTAAATAACACAGACACCATAACAGCAATGGAACCGACCGACTTATACAAATATTTAGGGTACACGCAACTAAAGGGACTAGATCATGTTAGGATTAAAGAAACACTTACTACAGAGTATAAAAGGAGAGTTAACGCCATATGTAAAACTCAACTGTCGGGTAAAAATCTCATTAAGGCCTTAAATACATTCGCCATACCCATATTAACATACTCATTCGGAGTTATTAAATGGACAAAAACAGACACAGAACAATTAGAACGAACTACACGCACCACTATTACAAAACATAACAACTTACACCCTAAATCTGCAATAGAAAGACTTACTATCAAAAGACAAAACGGAGGGAGAGGCCTAATAGATATCCAACACCTTTGGCGGAAACAAGTCTGTCGACTAAAAACATTCTTTCACTCAAAGTCCCGCACTAGTAACATTCATAAAGCCATAGCTCAAAATGATTTCAACTACACACCACTTAACTTAAGTGAACAGCCAGATACTCCACAAATTACTAGCGATGACCCGCAGAAACAAAAAATTGAGGACTGGAAGAAAAAGGTACTTCATGGTCGTCATCCTCATGACCTAGAACAATCCCATGTGAACACAGTAGCATCAAATAAGTTTCTCAAAATAGGCAATTTATTCCCAGAAACTGAAGGTTTTATAATTGCAATACAGGACCAGATTATTAACACTAAAAACTACAGAAAATTTATTATCAAAGATCCTTCAGTAACAAATGATAAATGTCGCAAGTGTCACATCCAACCAGAAACAATTCAGCACATAACAGGAGCTTGCACAACTCTCACACAGACAGACTACACACACAGACACAATCAGGTGGCAAATGTCATTCATCAAAAATTAGCAGTCAAATACACACTAATACAAGACACAAACACTCCGTACTACAATTACACACCACAAACTATCCTAGAAAATGACACACATAAGCTATACTACGATCGCGCCATTCTCACCGACAGAACAATTCACTACAATAGACCAGATATAACCCTACAGGATAAAATAAATAAAGTTACTTACATAATAGATATTGCCGTTCCCAACACACATAATATTCAGAAAACAATATCTGAAAAAATTAGTAAATACGCAGAACTCAAAGATGAAGTACTTAGAATTTGGCGCCAGCAAAAAGTCTACGTGGTCCCTATAGTCCTCTCCACAACAGGCGTCATCCCGAATCATCTTCTCCACAGCCTTAAATTACTAAACCTAAAAGAATCTCTCTATATCACCCTACAAAAAGCTGCAATTTTAAATACATGTCGAATCGTGAGAAAGTTCATGCAAATCGATGAAATCGAAATAGATCCTCATCATAACACATTCTCAACATAACACACCACACGCTGCATTTACTTGGTTTCGGCCCGTAAATGTTGCAAATACCAGCTAAAGAGCTGAGAAGAAAAAACACTCTGCAAAAATAATAATAATAATTTATTTTGCCAAGAAAAAGATTGTACAAAAAAAACAACTTAAAAACTAGTAAGCTAAAATACAATACAAAATAGGAGCATCTGCAGCCGAACTAGGTAAAACCTGTATCTCGGCATGCAGCGCCAAACCTCTCAGTATATTATTTGCATAAGGAATTAAGCTAACAAGTACAGCTTTATGTAGATTAAAGAAAAACAAGTAAAAATAAAATAAAGTAAACTAAGCTAAAAACTAATTACCAATGTTAATTACCAAGGTGAGATGTCAGATTTTACACAGCATATGCGACTACTGTAAAGTTCGCTCGTTTATTCTATAGTCTGCGTACATTTAGCGGCTAACATTTGGACGCTATTTTTTTCGACGAGTTTACTGCTTTGACTCTCCATCTAGACATATTTATCTTTGTAAGAAGCAATGGATTAGGAATTTCCTTCAAAATCTGAAAGATTATGATTAAAAGTGTGTTATAGCAATTACGGTGCTGCAATTGATCTCACATCATCATCATCATCATCATCAACATCCACAGCCTGGGATAAAATCTGTATTCTATGTCCTTCTTCAGATCATGGTCTACCCATGTGTCTAATTTCATCCAAATCCGTTTAGCCCTCTTAACTATGAAAGCTAAGTAAATTGGTATAGACACGAGCATAAATATACCAGACCGGCACTTGCCTCGTCAGATAGTTTTCTCATTCCTTCGATCTTCGTCACATATTTGTGCTGCCACTTGTATATGCCCTCCACAAATGATCACATATATTTGCCGACGACATTATATTAACGGATAAATCATGAAAATTATTGCCGAGCTGTCCATAGTAATAAATGTATGGTCGTAAAAGTACTTGACGTTGCTTTTCGATATGTTACGCAAACTATCATAGAAGCAACATCAATATGTTTCACGAGCTTTCGAAATGCGTAATAGAAAGCAATACAGGATATAGTGTGCGAAAATACAAGAATGTATTATGTTTCATTACAATCGACTACACGTTACGTAAAGCAATCAATCTGCCTTTTCCCAACTATGTTACGATACCCCTTGGTAAGACTGGTTGTCAGGTTTTCGGGCTTCTGACGACCCGTAACGACTGCCAAAGATACACGAAGATACACGTTACATAAACCATTAATTGTATTAACTGTTGCTGAAAACTTTTTGCTGAAAGAACATTGTTAGGAACTGATAAATGATGGAGGCTTTACGTCTCGCTGAAATAACTTACGATGTTATATTTTTCAGTAATGTAAGTTAATTGTTATGTAACGTGAGTAATGTTTGTTACTTTTCTTGAATTTTTTGTCAGGAAGGTCGACCAAACTATACAAACTTAGGAAAAGGGATTTAATAAGAATATTTATGAAATTGAAAAATTAAAAGGCGAACGCCTATATTTCTGGAATGGTTGGGCAGAGATGTACCTTACTTAAACAAAACTGTTATGTTGAAGTACCATGAAATAGGGAGTGACAGCAATCTTGTTCGATTTATTCATTTGTGTCATCGATATTCTGCGTTTTATAAACCTCCAGATAACAAATAAAACAAAAAGAAAACGAGCGAGCCTCAACAGTCCCATATGATGTGTAAGATCTGACATCTTGGCTGACAGTACCAACCTCTCGGAAAATAGGTTGGTACCATCTGACGGCCAACTCTCCGCGTGCGCTTATTGGTCAAAGCAAATAGCGCGCGCTTCCCCGGCTTCCTGTTACACACTTCCGTCCCTTTGCTCGAAATCACTCCCAGAGATTGAAGGAAAGATGTTACACATCAAAAATGCAGTAGCAATTAGCTAGGAAATTATACTATACACGTTATACTACAGATGTAAGCACCAGAAACACCATAATATTTACGAAGTAAAAATGTGAACAGTTTTAAACAAAGAACAAACTAAACTCATGTCCACAGTACCTAAATACTTAATCCACCAAAACAAATCCGACATTTCATAAACAGACCAATTTACTGTGTTCCTGCCTATTTATTTAGCAAATTGTATTCATATTTACTGAAGCATCATCCACTTGGCCGAATTACTGGAATATCACGTATATGTACATTTAATCTCGTATTGTGTACCAAATATTTACGTCAAGTCTTGAAGACACTTGGGAATAGTTGTGTCAATGTTTTCTTTGATGGCATGATGTCACTGAGATCAAAGAAAAACAGACAATGTCGGAACTTGAAAATACGATGAAATGTAGCTTCATTTTTAGTGAGTATTGTGGAATTTACAGTCTCGGGATTTATTTAGCAGTCAAGCAAAAAGAATTGGACTGACATAAAAAAGTCTTAGGTATTTTTATTTTATTTTATTTATTGAGGGATAATAAACAACTACAACATATATTATACATAAAATTAACAATACTTTAAGTGGTAATGTTGCAGTCCACTGCATTTAACCGGAGATAGGACATATTAGAGTCAGTGGTTGCCACTAGACGGGCATTACCAAAATTAACAAATAATTTTATATAAATAAATAAGTTACTATAAAGCTAGCTGTAGGTCCCTTAAGGCTGTTATAGACTGCCTTGGACGTATCCCCACTTAATCACGGTAATGTACAGACCAAATTATTGCTGAGTGGGTTGCTATGCACCTCTGTGGAATATATACATGTTTGTGCTGTAGTCGTGTGTTCATACCTTCCTGCCTCACACGTATATTATTATTATTTATTTAATTTTCAGCCTATGTTGTCCTACTGCGGAGTAAAGACCTCCCTTTCTCCTTTCCACTCCTCTCTGTTTCGAGCTAACGTGGACGAATCGTCTGTAGGTGTTAAGTTCGTCCCGCCATCTTTGCCTGGGTCGTATGGTGTTTCGATTTTACGAAAAGAACGTTTAAAAAAAATATTTATTAAAGTCAAAGTCAAACAATTTATTTCAATTAGGCACATAAAAGGCACTTATGAACATCAAGTTTACAAAAAATAGAATTGATTCTAGTCGCCCCTTCCAAAAGGTAGTTTTCGTATGGAGAAGAATGGGCAAGAAACTCCACCGTTACTCTTTTAAAATGTTTTTACAATATTTTGCATACATTAATTATATAATTATATGTGAAGACGATGCATCTAGAATAAGATTACTATACCGCGATAGGTAAAAAAGAATGAAAAATAAAGCAATTACAGATAAATTAAATATGTGACAGATACATGGTGCTCACATATTTACAAACATTGTAAAATTATACGATATTCCTAACATTTTAACAAGTAATACTAATAAGTCAGTGTGTGAGTTCAAGAAATCACAGAATGTAAAATCAGTGTTATAAAAAATAACAAATACATAATTAAATAAGCAACCAGTTTGATTTTGTCTAGACTCTAAATTGTCCTATGGAGCAGGACCAGCATGTTTCCAAGCATTCTTATCTTGGATATAATCCTCTAATTTATAATATGCTTGTTTACAGAGTGTACTTTTAATATGAGTTTTAAATTTTCTTTCATTTAATTGTAATATATCACAAGGTATTTTATTGTAACATTTAACACAGTACCCCATAAAAGATGTATGTACTTTAGATAATCTGAAAACTAAATTACATACATATGCTACCAGTTTGTCCCAATTCGGTAGTGTAGTTTTTAACAGTTTATCAAATAAATGTACAACATAATAATATCAAATAGATTTACTAATTAAAAACATAATGGCTCCTAGACACTATGCCGGCGGCACGGCCGCCGGCTTTTGCCGCGCAGCACGGCCGCCAGCTTTTGCCACGCGGCACGTACCCCCGACTTTTGCGCCTTAATTTTTCTTTGCGATCCTTTGTGCGGCTTTGTGCAGCAGGGCCTGGCGCGCCGCGGCTTGCCCGGCGGCAGTGCCGGCGGCCATGCCGCCGCCATAGTGTGTAGGAGCTATATAACACGTGTAACGTTACTCTTGCGAATTCGCTCAGTGATCATGAGAAAATATCTATTTTGGCTGCAACCAAAGGAGATGGAAAATCCTGGGCCCAGCAGTTAACTAGTTGAAATGTGTATTAAAAAAACCGTTATATTTTTCTAAAGGAAATCACATACTACACTACCAGATTTCTATCTAGGAAGCGAGAAAAGTTGAATTAAGTTATGAAACTAAATAATCGATTCACAAGCTCGAATTCTTAGTAATCTATAATGAATAAAAAATCGGTATAATCTCAGAATATGTATGAAAATCGAGTGACATTTGCTTGTCAATGGTTTCGTGGAATCGATTCATAGCGAATCGAGTTCCTTTGTTTTTTCTTCTTTTGGCAACACTGGTCACCGACTGACAGTTGACAGCAAGAAAAAAACCGGCACGCGTTCGTTTTCTATCGTTCTGAATGCGCACGTATTTTCCATGTTTTATAGTATAACCCCACAACCTCGGCTTTGCATATTACTATTCGACAGATCTTGCTACTTTGAATTACCTGGCCCTCTATTTTGGACAATTAATTACACCTATCGATCGGATATTGACGACATGGATCGCTGTGTGAATTGTACCATCAAATATTGTACCATTGCGACTGGTTGCAGTGACTATATGTGCAGAAGAGTCTTGGACGATTGAGGCGATTTTAGTGGTGTGCATCTCAACCTGTAAATACCTATTCAAATCGAGCTTTTAGCCTATCAAGCGACCGAAACCAGACTGATGTACTTACTGTTTACGGTCTCCGGCGTCTTGTCTGTTGGCTATATTATATTATTATATATTTGGATATAAAGATTTTATAAAGATGGTACGTCATTTAAGACGTATCCGTCAGTTTTTACGATTCATGATCCGTGTGAATGTGGCCATTTAAAAACCATTGCCACCGTCACAATAAAACACGAATCGTGAATAATTACGATACGGCAAAAAACGAATCGTCATCGTGTGAATGAGCTGTTTTTATTTAAAAACATAGTAGAACTTCACTTCTATCAGACGGGAAATTCCCGTAATTTATAATAAATTTCGCATTCTAATCTCATTTGCAATCTGTCAGAAAAAAAACAATCAATTTACCAACATTTTTGACAAGTTTGACAGATTGAGACTTGAATGTGAATTTTTTTTAAGTACGAGAATTAGCCTTCAGATCAGCATACCTGATTCGATAACTAGCACAAACTCACCCAGTACAAACACACGGATACAAGCCAAACGGTTTCTATTGATGCCACTGCACCTGGATCCCAGATTGGCGCCCTCATATCCCGTCGTATGAATAATTCAGACTAGCTCCACATGCTGATACGAACTCTGAATCTGTTCGGTGTTGTAACGAGGTAGGCTGATACGGGGGCTTTATGTCCACGTACAGTCATTTGATTTGAATGGTTTTAAATTCAAGAGTCCGTTTGAAGAATTTAACAAATAATATATCGAAGACGTCTTTCAAAAGTGTTTAAAAGACGCTTCGCGAAGCCGTCATCTACGCATTCTGTACATTCAACTCAAGTCAACTTTCTGCAATAGTACATTACTGCCGCGGCCTGCAAACGGGGCATTGGTGGACGTTCGTGAAAATGTGGGCTGAAGCGTCACTGAGGCACACATACGTGAATCCATCAATGTCTGGTCCTGGCCAATGCTTGTATAGTAGCTACTTTACTCTATAATACGCGGAAATTCTAACCAAGTAAATTGATTATAAATTCCAGAATCAATGACCGAACAACGATATTTTTTCATGTGCCAATATGTTCATTTGTTTCTTCTTTACTTTAAACAGCTCTATTTGAAGCCAAATCGAAATTAAAATAAAATCTTTGATAACTTACCTCCTTGGTTGCCATATTAATATGTTGAAGTAAAAAGTTCGTTCACTTTTTAAATAACACGACAGATATGAGTTTTCATAGTAATTTATTCGGCCGCTAAACACGACAGATATGTATTTTCATACAAACTTTCCGGGCGATCGTATGCATTCGACCAGTACCGCATTTTCAATTTATCTAGAAGAAGGTTGTCAAAATAATGCCTTAATTTCCGATCATGTTTGAGAAAAATTAATGGCTGGGAAACGATTTTATTTTGGGTGTGAAAACTCGCTGTTTACGATATTGCCCAATTTAATGCACGCACAACATTGTGCTTATGGGTGTATGCAACTGTACAGGGATCGTGGGAATATTTAAAGTTAAGTAACAACATTTTAAACTTGTTTTCATAAAAACCATTTTATATTATTGCTTCAGACCTAAATCTTACCTAGCTGGCGTACATTTATTAACCGTTACTTCTCAAGAATTATATTTCTTTGTTTATTGATGCTGTAACTATATGATCTCTAAGATAAAAATTATCGTACGTGGTTCTCGTTTAAAAACCACTGCATTTATCTGCATCATGAGAGTAGAAAATAAGGAAATTATAAAAACAATAACAATTCTAAATGACATACCAGAAACAATAAAAGCCCCTAAAGAAAAGCAAAACACCGTTATCCGTGAGTTATAGCAAGTGACGTCACAAAACAAAGATGGCGGAGCTAAACGCGCGGGAACGTACGCTTATTACGTTCATTGTGTGCACGATGAATGTTTTCTTATTTCATGTCCAAATTGCTTTATGTAACACTCGGAAATTATGTTCAAGATTATGGTCGTGTGTTTTATTTTATGTTATTTATGATCTTGTCTTTTAACATTATAATAAGAACGTTTCTTTGGACCTGCAGATTTGACGTGTTTGTATCAACTTTATGATTACATATTTTTAGATATATCCATCACTATGACTGTCAAGTCAAATACTATGATTATTGCAACGCAAAGACCCTTCATAGCAGCGATTTCTGAGAGATTCAATTTTAGGGTTCTGTACCCGAAGGGTGCCAAATAGAACCCAATTGCTAAAGCCTCCGCTGTCTGTCTGTCAGCGGGGGCTGTATCTCATGAACAGTAATAGGTACACAGTTGAAATTTTCATAGATTGTGTATTTCTATTGCCGCTATATAAAAATTAAATTAAAGTTAATAATTAAAGGGGTTCCTCATACAAGAAACGTGTTTATTTCAGCGTTTTTTTGCTCGATTACGGTACAGAACCCATCATGTGCGAGTCAGACTCCCACTTGGCCTGTTTTAAATAAAATAATAATAACACCAGCCTGTTACTGTCCCACTGCAGGGCAAAGGCCTCTTCTCATACAGAGAAGGCACGAGCATTGATCACCACGCTTGCTCGAGACGGGTTGGTGATTTCAGACTTATATTAACTATAAGTACAGGTTTCCTCACAATGTTTTCCTTCACCGATGTCAGTAATGTCCAAGATAAACTCAGAAAGTACATATGAATTGAAAAAGTCACATTGGTACTTGCCCGGATTTTAACCCACAACCTCGTGCATGAGAGGCGAGGCCTTAACCACTGGGCCATCACGGCGTGCGTTTTAAATAGCTTAATGAATAAGTTGGTACCTTTTAATAGCAAGAAAATACCTACAATAGGAGCACTAACAATTGCTACATACCTACATCATCCTATGTATATCTAATCTCACCAACCAATACCTTGAAAATGTTTCGGTAAGCATAAGGACACGGCCTGTGTCCTTATGCTTACCGAAACATTTTCCTCTCGCTGAAAGGGAGTGGGCCAAAATCCACCAAGCGGACCCAGTGCGGGTAAGATGTCACATTCATGTCTTCAAATATTTGGTTCTAGGACATGCCGGTTTCCTCACGATGTTTTCCTTCACTGTTTTGAGAGTAGTGGTGATGGAATAATTTACACAAAGTAAATCGCCTGTCTGGGTTCGAACCTACGATCTACAATTCGTAAATCGCGTAAGCGAATATCAAATACTCGTACATTGTTTGCGTATTACGTATAAGCGCATTTGTCACAAAATTGGATTTAATGTGCTTTCAGTAATAAATCAAAGGCATCATTGTGTCCCTGGCAAATTGGTTCAACAGTAAAACTGATAATGAAGTTAGAATTATTGGACAAATTTTGCCGAAATGAGGCATTCATTAGACAGGTCGTCAAATTAATTTAAATAGTTGGTCTTGTTTAATTCGGCCACCATCAGATTCATCATCATTCTATGAACCTAGAACCAAAAATTCGAAGGCAACATGTCTTCCAACACTCACTGGGTCCGCGTGGTGGATTACGGCTCACTTCCTCTCGCCGAGAGGAGGCCTGAGTGGGAAGCAGTGGGAACATTATAGGTTGATTATGTTATATTTAATAAAAATGTAATAAACACTTACTTAAAACAAACGTTACATAAATTCAATGCCCACAACCGCACTGCAGTACCTACCTACATACAAATAAAAGGAAAAGTCAACACTTTACTCAGTGAGTGTACCACATTGTACCTACGCATCAAACTATACATTCCCAGTTTTCAAACTCAAAATATTTATTTCAATAGGGATGATGGCCTGGGTAAAAAAATGAAATTCTAAGTAGTCCGTCAGTCAGATAATAAAAAAATATTAGACTCGTATTTTTTGCTTTATCATATTAATAAAAAATTACTTAGTTATAAAGTATTTTAAGTTGGAGAGTGGGGGTCGCTACGTCACTAGTACGTATAAAATCTACATACTCATGACGTCATGGCACATTTTACCTCAATGTATCACCGTAATCTTTAGATTACGTAAAAAAAGAAAAAATACGTGTCCAATATTTTTTTATAATCTCAAAGACGGACTAAAAAAATGTTTGGTCATCATCTCTATTAAACCACTTTTGAATTGTCAACGAGTCGGTCAGTCAATAAGATGAACCTAGTGGCCCATTCTAAAGCGCAATAGGCTCTTATGGAGAAGAACGGGCAAGAAACTCCATGGACACTCTTTTAAATCAAAATATTGTTTACTTATGAGAGGATGTAGAAGAAGCGTCCATGGTAAACAATACAAAAATTTAAATAAGCCGAGGCAGCTAAGAGATGACCAGTCCCTACTGACGGCGCCCTTTCACGAACATAACGTATTGATCAGCACCATTCAGCTCAACTCAATTTTGAAAGAAATTCATGGCATCAGCAGCCTCCAGGGCACATTCAACTCAATAAAAGATGTACCCAGTAAATGGTAAATGATTTTACAGTGGAGTGTCTGGAGCGTTAAAAACATGAAGAACTCTGATTTCTGTTACAGCGAATGAAATTTAAAAATGCAAAATGGAATGTTTAGCTAACAATATACTCGTATATAAAAAAGTTTACCTTTAAAAAAATTGTGAACTTGATCACATAGGCTATAGAATATTTTTGTATATCAAAATTAAGTTAACCTATCTCTTTATATAATAAAAGTAGTCGAGAAAAAGAAAACTAAATAAAGAAGAAAATAATTAATAAAATATTTCTTCATTTAAACAATTTACATCGTTGTCTACATCAAATATTTTCTTCGATTTAATGTATTTGAATGAGTTTTGAAACAAATATTCCTAGCTAGCGTCCTCAATTATTAAGATAGAGAAATGAAAATGGTATCAAACAAAGTCAGCCAGTCGCACTTTTCTTGAAAAAGGGTATACATAAAAAAATTGGTAAACATTGCAATTTATAGTATAAAAAACAAAATCCCACCTCGATTTTTTTAATTCATTCCCTGTAACAAAAATCCGAGGTCAAAACCCCAGACGCTCCACTATTATTTCTGTAAGTAGGTTTGTACAAACACTTTTGTGACTCACATGTGAATCATATTTAAAAAATAACTAGTCTGCGTTTCCTATCTGAGAAAAAAGCCCGAAACCAACTCAGAGGTCACAGTCGCTTTTTAACCGACTTCCCAAAAAGGAGGAGGTTATCAATTCGATAGTTTTTTTATTTTTATGTCCAGACATAATCTTGGTCGGATCATGTGAGGATCATGTAGATTAGTATCTGTTATGGTCTTTTGAGGAACTAACCACACAGATTTGAGGTCCAGTCAGTGCAAGCATTTGTCAGTAATCGTGTAGCTCAACTCTGAACTTAAGGATCTCAACGACTTGACGAACAAATGTGTGTTAACTCACGAAAAAACGGCTGAACGAATTTGGATGAAATTTGGCACACAGAAAGACCAACGCCTGGGTAAAGACATAGGCTACTTTTTATCCTAGATCGCAGATGCAGTCGCGGATAACAACTAGTTTTTAAATAAATATTAAAAAAAAATATCTTTAATAACGAGATACAGTCAAAATCTATTAGAAGTAACACATTCTTAAAACAAAAACCGCCACATAGTTTATTCCAGATTTCCACACAAAAAAATACCAATAAAAACAAAATAAAAAAGCAAAGTTGCCGCAGTACGGAACGAGTACAAAACTCGCTACATTATTTAGCGTAGCACGAAAACCTCCAAGTGCAGAACATTGTACGGAACCCATATGTAACACGCGATACTTAGGACATGTAGCCACTCTAAGTAGATAATACCGAGGGGATAGCTGTGTTAATGAATAGGGATGTTGACTAAAAATATATTTTTTTGTCCGTCAAATGTCATGAAGTCATTCCCCGGTAGATTTTATACTGACTTGTGACGTAGCGAGGCTCCACTCGTCAACCATTTTTTATTAATATGATAAAGCAAAAAATACGTGTCTAATATTTTTTTTTTATTATCTGACTGACGGACTAAATAGTTTTTTTTTTTCCCAGTCAATATCCGTATTGGTAGATTTAGGCATAGATAGACTTATTACTATGGGTGTATCTGGTGGGCTTCTTTAAGGGTTTCGTAGACGTAGGATAGAACCGTAAACCCCCCCCGTGCCTTATCTCTACCTACTATTTTTCTTTTGCTGTGCCCGACAGAGTCCACGATTGTTTCTCAAGCAAATGTTAACCACTTAAGCACATGCATTTTGGAATGCAATAAAGTAGTTGAGTATACAATGTTGCCCATGGGCATGTGCCCGCCCCTATTTTTCATGTTATTCAATTTTTTTTTTCTGTTTGGATTCTGTTTATTATTAATTTCTAAAAGTTTATGAGTTATTTTATCGGATTAACTAATGTTTTTAATAAAATTTGTCGACTATGAAAAAGAACAGAGATGAAAACATTTTTTTCTAAAAAATTGCAGTATTTATTTTAAAAAACACAAGTGTAAGTCCATAAAATCAAATTGTAATTGAAATCATATTGAATATTCACAACAAAAAAAAATTAATTTTTAAGTTTATTTTCAATAATTTGTCATGAATATTCAAAAAAATAAGGGCGTGCACATGCCCATGGGCGACATATCTAACTATTATAGTCAAGTCACAATAACCGTTGTTTGCTCAAATTTGTCAATCAAAACACGGGTAGAATCGAAAGATGACGACATTCGTATCAAGTTATTAATCCTTAACTAACTAAATAGTTTCATAAGTTTTTTAACTTGGATTAACACATAGGATTTACTACTTTTAATCTCGGTAGTAAGTTCCCGAGGGATATTTTCAGACATCCACGCGTGCGAAGCCGCGGGCGAAAGCTATTTGAATGAATATAAAAACATTGAAAATATAAAGAAAACCTTGTAGCCCACTGGTATCTTAACTGGAATACAGTTCAAGCTACCGGCGGTGGTCAGGGCTCCAGAGAGAGGAACCTCCCAACAATACGAGCCGTGTCCAGAAACACCACTTTATATAATATTACAAAGACTGGTTCTTTGCTCTGGTGGTCGCAGCACTACCGCTGAGCACGAGGTCCTGGGTTCAATTCCCAGGTCGGGCAAAATGTTATTGGGTTTTACTATCTAGAATTTCTCAGTAACAACCCGGAGTCTGGATTTGTGCCCGGCTGATGGCAATAGGTTCGCCCCCATATTACATAGGAATTAAAAAGCATAACTGGCAAAATGTGTAGGTACTCTCCTGTCCAACTCTTCGTAGTAACATGGCTTGATGTGATTTTATGTTATCACAAAGATATTCTCCTTTGAGTAACTATCAATAGAGCTGCTCCGAACTTAAACTAAACTTGTTACGTGCAACACAGATTCATACTATCAGTGATACATTGAAACAGGTACAATATTGTGTGCGGAACCCCTATGTTGTGTGCGGTTTTCTCGCCTCGAGAGCTCTGAAGAGAGGGCGGGCTATCAACACAATATGTTAGGTAGAGGACATGCTGTTGAATGATTGCGATTTGTTAGAATTACTTGCATTTTCTGTTAACACATACTCAATGTGCGTGGTGTCGTGTTGTGTGGTTTGCACGATTTAACGTAAAGTTCCAGTGGCGCCCAGAGGGGTTGGTTTCCGACAGTTATATGACGCCTATTCTCCCCAATAACTTAAGCACAGTATACAAATTAACATTAAATGTCTCGGCAGTGACCATAAAATAATTACCTGCGGCTGCTCGGTAGATAAACCTCTTCCGTGCGTAACTGCCGCGCACTCGAGACTGTCGCATACTGATATACACCGAGATTTCGTAGCGCGTCGTTTCGGCCGTTTTCTATGGTTAAAATAGTTTTTTTTTTCTTTCTTTTTTTTCTATTACATGGGACTTGAACATAACTGGCGAAATGTGTGTTTACCTCTGTCTAACCCTTCCGGTATTTCTGGCGTGATGTTAAGTTATTGACTGGATATTAATATTGCTCCTCTTTTTCTCCTAAACAAGCAATAGTAACTGGAAAAGACCCCAAAAGTAGTTACAGTTGGCATCAGCGATTATACTTTTTCTTTTTTTATCGACTTCAAAAAAGAAGACGAAGAAAAACGATTGAATGCATACATTCAATCAAGTTTTTTTTTTCGTTTCTCAGTTAGTAATAGATCAATTTACGTAATTCTTTTTCATTTGGCTGGAAACAGCTGCACGGTGGTCCCATAACAATTTTATAAACTTTTGATTGACGTATTTTTGAGTTATTACTTTAATAATTGTTTTTTTCGGTGGTATGTTTGCTCACTCGCTCCCGCGCCCGCTCCTTACCATGCCATCTACCTAAGGGTAATAGCACATAAACAAACATTGTTAGAGGCAATACACGAGCAAGCTGCAAGCTATTCGCAACACTGTCGGGTTTAGTACGAAATTACTCCAAGATAACAATTTACCATTTAAAGTGAATTGCTCGTAATTGCTCGTATTTACACATGGCATTTCTTGTAACGTGTGGTACAGTCGGTCTCAAAAAGATGTATCCATCGACAAGAATATTGATTTAACTGTCTACAATCTCTGTTCCATAATTTAGTACCAATGTGTAGTCACAAAACATTGTAATACCTACTTAAATGAATTCTCGTCTCTGTTTACATATTTTTGAGACTGACTGTGTCCAGAAAATATAATTTAATTGTATGATGATTGATATATGACATTTCAATCAATCTGCCTAGCCTTTCCCCAACTATTTTGGGGTCGGCTTCCAGTCTAGCGATTGATATATGACTCTGACAAAAATATGTTTTTTCATGAAAATACGAACCACACCTGACACCGAAACCTTTTTTTTTATTTAAATCGATTCGAATTGGTATCTTTGGCCAAAGCCCACTGTCTTACATAACCAACTACATTTGCTAAGAACATTACACCACATCATTTGCATTGCTTAATCAGTAATAATATTATTCATGACATCGATAATTAATGCTTGTAATGTACCTATAACTTAATCGTGTGACCTATGATGGGTTGTCCAATGGACATTATTATTACACACATCGCTGTCCCTCAATTAGGCATAGCCCGCACTGCGAATTTTATTCACACGGTTTATATTCAGTGTACCTACGACATTGCAATGAGCGCGTATTTTTAATTGCCAGTGCGTGCAGACACATAAGATACCATCTGTTTTGTTTTTTAATCGCAGTGCGTGTTAGGCCTTAATCCGGAAACACACTTGAATGAGTACCTTACCTACACAGACATGACATTCTAAACTTTAGGCACATAGTTCTTGGAGACGTTAGAAGGATATTAATTTACACTTCACTGTAGTAACCAACCGTCAAATGCTTCAGCTGTACCTATGTACGTATATGTTTGTGTGTTTGTCGGTGTAGATATATGATAGGCATCGTGGTTACGGGAAACGCAAGGGCTATCGCGATATCTCATTTGCACAGACTGTTACAATACAATCAAATCAAATTGAATAAAAGATCATGCATTCAGTTTGAAACGCACTGAAATTACTGAAGACTAGTCCAAACGACGTACCAAACCCCAAACACAAAATCCCCCTCATGGCATAAAATTCTAAGGCATAATATTGTTTGGCATAATGTTTTCGCATAACTTCTATTAACATTAAATATATGCCTTAAAATGTTATGCAACTCCAAATTATGCCAAAACAAATTAGACCAAATGACAGTTATGCTAACCTTTGCATTATGCCAAAGTATTACTATGCCACAGTGTTATTATTTATTAGCATAATTATGGCAAAACATTATGGCAAAACATTTATGCCTAATAATATTATGCGTAATGATCATTATGCTGAATTTCGTAAATGATGACAATATATTTTATGCTTATCATTAGTAAACCACTCTTTTCGCCTTAAAACACGATATAACTAAATAAAACTTCATTCAATCGGTAAACACAATCACTAATCAACGGATCCACTGGTAAATCTCAGAACGTCCCCGTGTCCAAGATTTTCCTGCAACATATTATTCATGGCTAACAAGCCACAGCATCTTTGAATGATGCCCAGATATGCGACAGCATGTTATGGACATAGTTATCGGAAACTATGCCAACGCGGCAATTTCACAGATAAAAAATATTAGACACGTATTTTTTGCTTGTATCATATTAATAAAAAATGGTTTAGATAAAACGCGTTAAAGTTGGGGAGTGGGGGCTCGCTACGTCACAAGACAGTATAAAATCTACCGTAGAGTGACGTCATGCCACACTTTAACTCAATGTATTTTCGTAATCTTTTGATTACGTGAAAAAAGAAAAAATACGTGTCTAATATGTTTTTAATAATCTGTGACAGTGACTGACTGCCCTGGATGCAGACGACGCACAGCCGCGAATCCGTAATTGAAGATAGAATAATCTCACTCTCTCTCTCTGCCTATGACATTAAGTCCGCCTAAGTATATACATTTATGTGCTTAAGTATTAAATAAATACTCGATTATTTTTGAGAACCTATAGAGGTGCAATTTCTGATGAGTTTCTGTAAAATAGAACGGAGTGGTTCAAACAGAGGCTTGAAGTGTAAACGAATGAACTCACTGCCAAGAATATTGTCCAATATCAAGATCGACCCAAATCTCTTTAATTCAAATCTCCACTCGGAATAATTTTCGTCTTGGATAACGCTATTTTCAGCCGGAATAGGGACAGTATTGATCGTTTCCTAAATAGAAATAACTCTGTCATTTACATTTTATTTATAACAGAGCCACTTCTCCTGACTTTATCCGACTGAGATATTTGAACATTTCATCAATTTAGCAACAAAGGTTGAAATTCTATTGTCCCGATAAACAAAGAAACAATCGTACTTCACAAAAATTATAATATCAACAACCATTTGTATTCGTTTGTTGGACAAAGGGCTTTCAACTCCAAATACAACGAAAATATAGTAACGAATATCTCATCTTTGTTTCAGATTGTGCAATACGCCTAAGAAATTTGCGCGTGGGTCGCGTGCACTCGGGGCACGTGCCGCGCACGCACGGGTGCCGCGTGCTCGTGCCGCCCCCCGGCCCGCGCCGCGCCGTCCTCATCGAGCTGCACAAGCTCAACGTGCCCTGTTCCACCGGCTTCATCCGCTTCGCACCCAACACCCCTACCCTCTGCGGCAAACTGGACCAAATACCACTCCCGAACAGAAAGTTCCTCTACACCGCAGCATACAAAAACCCCGCCATAGAACTCCACGGTCGACCCACGTTCGCCGCGATATACCGTCTAGTAGACCATTGCCATGATGTTCTACTTACGGGAAGAAACGGCTCGTTCGAAGTCGGCCCGACCGTCAAACTCTCATGCTCCTATGAGATCCACCTGCCGTACGGCAACCGCGTCGCTCTGCGACTACAAATGGGCACAGGACCAATGAACGCGAAAGAAAACGATGTGTCCAATATTATACATGAAGATGTGCAAGCTTTATGTAGAGGAATGGAGTTAAGTTTAGAGGATGGGGAGTCAAAGTGGAGGCATTGTTCTCAGCCTGGGGATCCCTTAAGAAGTGTTCAGATAGTATCAGAAGGGAACTCTGTCAGGCTGAATATAAGTATAACGGCGAAGAAGAATACGTCAGCTATGTGGTTAAAAGTGTGGTGGATGGATAAGGCGGTAGAGGACGTTGTCGGGCACTGCGACTACGGGTGGGTGTTGTCAGGGGATTTTTGCATATCAGCGGTGCGGGAGGCGAAAAAGGCGTGGAGACAGGCGGAAGCCGAGTGCGTGAGGCTGGGGGGACACCTCGCCAGTGTGCTTAATGAGAGGCAGCAGCAGATTATGGACCAACTACTTATACATGCGTGAGTACTTGTATCATAGACCTGTACTGTTTTTTTTTGCGTTTTGTACCATTCTTTCTCGTCAAAATGATCAAAATAGGAAAAGCTTTCCCTGACACTAGGTATAATGTATAAGCTGAATTACAAGAACATCTCAAATTCAAATTCAAATCATTTATTTGGTTGAATAAGGGTAGGTACATGAGGTGCTACATAAAACAGAAGATCTTTAACCATATCCTACCTTAATAGGTGTACAAATATTAATCATACACTTATCTATAGTAAATATAATTATTGGGGTATTTATGACATTAATTTATTATATAATATTATTATTATTATTATATATCATATCTCAGGTGTCTTTTGACTATTATTTCCTTCTAAAATAATGTAACGGAGGGCCGGAGGCAGGTGTAAGGCAATATATTCTAAAATCTAGACATACGCGAGTTTAATAGCACCTTTTCTACTGCAATTTGTCGACACATTAAAGCCGGTCTGACACGTATTTCTACTTACATTTACTTGAAAAACATTACCGTTGAGGATTCAAATGTGATTCAGGAAAAAGTTATTTCTTTTTCATAAAGATAAATGTACTACTTATCTCGGTAAGGATTTGCTTAGCTAAGAATGTAGTCTGCTCCTTCAAGCATTTATCTTACAAGTTCGCGCGAGACAGTATAATAAAATCTGGATGCAGGAAAGAAGAAATATGTAGGTACTAAAAAAGCATAGAATACACACGATCGCTAATAAAATTGGTGCATTTTCAACAAAATGCTTTCCTCAGACAACTGCAGAAACTATTTTTGTAGCTGACACACACATTCCCAAATTGGTATAAATAAGTCTTCAAACTACCCACAACGGCTGCCATAAACTTCATACTGTGACCCAAAACGCATCCATATTTTCTGCTCCGTATCTATACAACTTACATAGCGTCCTGATACTTTAGTATCCGTTTCAAATAAAATACTTTTTGTCCAAAATACCGAGATACGGTAGGGTGAGTTTTGGCAGACCAACAGCCAGCTGAGTAGATGACCTACAATGAACGGATAAGAGCTCAGTGAGACTTGCACATACACTTTTAACCATAAATTAACATGTCCTGTCTAAGAGGGCAGGATGATTTGTAACTCAGGACCCTCCTACCTCAGACACTTTCTCTTTTTGAGATTGTGCATTTTATTGTGCCTTAAGAGCGTTTATTCTTTTTTCGTTTTTTCTTTCGCTGTTTTGATTAATTTGGCATATTACTGTATGGAAATATGAAATATGGCTAACTAGTGAATTAAATATTGAATAAGAAATCCAATAATTAATATCGTAACACCGAATATTTGGTTTTAGATGTGAAAAAAATTGAAATTGTTTTTATTTAATTTTAATAATGTTGTTAGTTTTATTTTTTTCTAATTTGTTAGTAAGTTTATAGTTTAGTTTATTAGTTTAGGTTCTTAGCTGTCGTATTAGGGTAAACCCTGTAATGATCGTTTAAGCTGTTATAAATAAATAAATAAATAAAAAGTATTTGGAAACTTTTCAAATGTCTTTTTTACACCTAAAACGGCTACCAACCTACCACGTCAAATTCAGTGTTATAATTGAAATTCATTATTAATTTATTCTAGTTTACTAGTTAATTAGCGATATTTCTATAATAATTACAAAATGAATCAAAACAGGTAAATATTTGACAGGCATTTGCGACGTTGCCAACTTTTGAATGAAAGCTCTTAATATGATGTAGCTAGATAAATATGATTTCTGAGTATGAGTGTACCAGGGACGCATGGCACAAAAGGAGGAGATCTATTAAAGGCCTTGTTTATACTCAGTAGTGGAACATGGCTGTAGTTTTTTCTTTTTTTTTGCCAGGGAATTTGTTGCGTCACCTGTTCTTCCAAGCTAAAACACTATGAAGTAGTGAAGGCAAACGTTTCAGAGGACTGTCTTATCCAGTTTTAGACGTTCAGAAAAATAAATAAGGTTTTTTTTTTTTGGAGAATGATTCTAAATTAGTATTTTTGTTCACAGTCCTGGTTCTGGTGTGGACGATGTGTACTGGATAGGAGCGACTGATGCCATCCATGAAGGCGAGTTCCGATGGTCGGATGGACTGCCCTTCTCTTATGCACGTGAGTAAATGATACGCTTGGCTTTCTACTAGTTCATCATCTGTCCAGCCATTTCCCAGCTATACTGGGGTCGGCTTCCAGTCTTTTCGGATGCGGTTGAATACCAGTAGGTTTTCCACTAGATATAGGTACCCAACTAAACTAACAGCAAGATTTATAATTTGATATTTGGCTATACATAACTAACTTTTGCTAAGTACCTGGTACTTGTTGATCCTACACTGTCCTCTCATACCTTTTAACACTGTAATTTGAAAACATTGTAAAAACCATTTACTTTTAAAAGAGTAATCGTGGAGTTTCTTGCCGTCTCTTCTCCATAGGAAACGACCAATTGGAACCGTGCACCTAGCTTCTGACGTTTCATAAGTGCCCTTGTGAAATAAAATATTTTGAATTTGATAACCCAAAACGACGTTCATTTCAAAAATTCATCTAATCTACCACGCGGGTCCAGTTCGGGTTGGTAGATGTCACATGCCTTTGAATTTTTGGTTCTAGGACATGCCGGTTTTCTCACGATGTTATGCTTCACCGTTTTGAGAGCAGTGGTGACGAAATTATTTACACAAAGTAAAGCGCCTGCCTGGGTTCGAACTCACGACCTACAGCTCGTAAGTCGGGGCCGATACCACTGGACCACTCTCTGGACTCTCTCTGGACTCTCTCAAATAGAATAGATAGATGACTATAATTTTATATACCACAAGCTGTGTTTTCGTTCGGATTTCCCATGGGCAACATGGGCAATATGACGAACTTCCATAAAAAATGCAAAATAGCTTAAGAGCTTCGGCAGCGGTTTAGGGTGTGCGATGTCTGACAGTGATTGAATGAATTTATGATTTTTATTAAGGAGAAGATCAGGTGAACGGAAAAATACGTACAAAGGTTTGTACGTATTTTTCCGCAATTTTTTTTCGTGTCTGTTTATATTTGTGTACTTAAATAGTTATATCAATAAGATAATTTTAGTTTTAACCCACATCTCAAAAATTTACTTTGTATCCAAACAAAACAACTCGTATGTACATACGAGTATCATAGTTATATTCCTTGTAAGACAGTTTTGAACCGCTTTCATATAACTATATTACGATATATCCCAAGATATCCCTAGAGATGTAACTATATCACAGCTTAAACCATCTTACTGCCTCATATATATTAAATTAATATTAAACGCTTTAAGTGGAAGCTTTATGGAAATACGAAGCCCTCATAAAATGTGGTCAACAGCGAGTTAGTTCGGTAGTATTGAGTATCTCGAGGGTCCTCCGTGCGAGGGCTGTCGTGACTCGAGTGGCGCACGTCTGTGTGTGGCTTAGCGACGTGGATATGGCGTGTGTGATCATTGTAAGGTTTTATTCGATTGAGACAACCCTAGCTTGGTTTAGGTTGCATACACACGGTTTATGATTTCAGAACTTTTCAAACTCTCCTTTAGTATAACTTAAGGTGAAAGCCCGCGAAATTCATTATACCTTAGCAACAAACGTAAGAGGTTTTGAAATTTCTCGTGCTACATTGAAGGAACCACCCGTAGTGCTAAAGTAGAGTTTGCCAAGTTCTCAAATTGAAATTCTCAACTCAAGAAACCGGGCGTTAGAATATGAGACGAGGATCTTCTCCGTTTAAAGTTTTTGCTGAAACTTAGGTATTACATACATAACAAAACATATCATCACGCTAGTATTCCCCTAAGGGTAAGGCAGAGGTGTATTTATAGTACACCCACATTTAGCCAGTTATGTGTAGGTCCCATGTAAAGGCTTGTGCAGACCAGCGCGACTTGTCGCGCGACGCGACACCGGTTATTGTTATACTGTGAATATTTCTTAGAAATTGTATTGTTCGTGTCGCGTCGCGCGACAAATCGCGCTGGTCTGCACAAAACTTAATAGAGGGCTAGCCTATTGCCATCAACCGGGCACAAATCCAGACTCTGGGCTGTTACTGAGAAATTCCAGATGGAAAAACGCAATAACAATTTCTCCGATCCGAGAATCGAACCTAGGACCAACGGGCAGTCACCAGTCAACAGTTAGGTATTAGAAAGTATCCTTAAAAAATATATTCTGAAGAAATAATTACGCATTAAGGAAATAACACACATATAACCTCGGAAAGGGATCGTCACCGTATCAACTCGACCCATTCAGTGTTCTTTGTATGAAACTCCCTACTGCAACGCACACTACGCGGTTAGTTTACCTCGGGACAAGCTCACGAACCGCGGCGATACGGTGACGATCCCTTTCCAAGTTGATATGTGTGTACCTTTGCTAGTAAAACATTAAAAAGAATTTTAACAAAGTAAGAAGAGACAACGAAGTTTTAAAATGCAAAAACTTAATTTGTATTTGAAGGAGTATTTTCATGACCATAAAATGTCCTCGTTATTTTCATCATAAAAAACACAATCTCAAAGAAAACAACTCTTAATAGTGCAAGTTACATAACTTCAGACGCTGAATTTAATAGCTCTGGAGAAAAAAGAAAAATAACAAACAGTCAGTGCACTTTATAAGTTAAAAGCGTCAATGGGTGCCAAGAAGTATCGAGGGTGGGGCTTCAGACTAGACGGCGCGGCGGCAGAGACATGCCGGCTGTACCATATCAAAACCCAGTAAGTGGAAATCAAATCAAAACATTTATTCGCATAACAGGAGCGTAGCTACCGCCGTATCAGCTGTATCAACAGCTATGCTACAGGCGCGGTCCAATTATCAGGCTCTCGCATTCATTTAGTAAAATTACATTGAAAATCTAATCTATCCGGTTCAGGATGCTCCAATTTTCTAACTCGCTCGGTTTGCTCTTGCATTCTCTTGATAAAATTACAATGAAAACTAATCCAATACCGGTCTAGAATACTCCAATATCAAACTCGCTTCGCTCGCTCTTCAATCAACACTTAAAGTATCCAAGTCAGGATATGTTCATGGTCTAGCTTGTTACGCTCGCTCTTGCATTCTCTTAGTGAGGGCACAATGACAGCTTAATCTCCCGACTCAGGATCCAATTGTATTTATTTTGTTAAAAAAACAATACCCTCTTATTGAGCTTCGCCGCAGTCGGGAAAAATGGCCCCTATTTTAATTTCACACTCTTTAGGAGCAGCTACACCAGTGTCACATAATATGGGTAGATAAATGGTACATGAATGTTACTTAACATGAATAGGATTATTACCAGCAAAAACAGCTAACAAGATTTACGGTTATATTTCTTGTTTATATGCCTCACATGAAAAGGATCATTAACCATAAAAAACCCTACTAAGTTACGAACACTAATTGTTGCTTTTGAAATGAGCAAAGTGACTTACTATCGTTTTTTATTGGTTTTAAGAAAGTATGTGGTATATTTACTAGTTTTAGTGGAATAAACTCCGTAACTGTTACGATTTTAACGCACGTATTTTCTAAATTTGATGAGACCTTACTATTGACTTTTTTTGCCACTTACTAAGATATGGGCAGATGCGATTTTCGTCTTATTTAGTTCATACATTGAATTATGCACCCCTTTTTAAGGGCGTAATGTTATGTGAGCTACTTTGTGAATCAGATGCTGTGACATAGAAATATTTTAAAACAAGTATCATACATAGTTTGGTAGTAGAAGTGTTCCTAGAGACAGAGCTTATTTAATCGACCCATTGTCAGACCTTTGGGCTTCCGACAAACCACGACGTAGGGATTTCGTATCGACAGCTTCTCGGCCTTGAGCCTTGAGTTTCCAAAAAACGACGATACAAGTAACTTTTACTTAAGTATAAATAAAAGTCTAAGTTTCTAACTTCAAACATGACGAACTTCCTTAACACTTTCGACTCCACCCATTTTGATAGTACTCATACGCCATGCCACCATACATATTGGAAGTGAACCCTCCGAGAGGGATTCCGGCATTACGTTTACGCTAAAGTTAACCATCGCGAACAGTTAACGGTATTAAGTTTAAAACCTTGTTATAAAATACTGTAAAACAAAATAAAATTGTGTTTTCAAGGGGTCTTGTCTATACGTAATTTCCAACCTTTTAAATTTTTTGTGAATATTAGTAACCGTGAACAAAAAATAATAAATGCTAGGATTTTAAAACAAACGCATTTACAAATAAATCTTGTTAAAATATACTTCAGATTTTATTTTCACGGTTTATAATGCTGTATTCGCTAAGAAAAACCTACATTTAATATGAGCTCTCCGCGAGGGCTCCCGGCATCCCATACGCGACTAGTTGAACCCTTCAGGAGGGCTTCCGGCACTGAACGTGTTAAAAACTTTCATCCCCTATTTTTTAACCCCGTTAGGATAGTTGAATTTTCAAATCCTCGTTTATCTTTTTATTAAATTAAATATTAAATGGATGAGCAGTCTCACAAATGGTGTATAATACAGTACCTATCTACCAGAATCTATTCGTATCGAAATACTAATTAAAACGAAAAATATCCGAACAAATAATTAAACCATACTACATGTGTACAGTTCCGAATGAATTATTCCCAAAATGAATGGGTAATGAATGATTGAACGAGGTGAGCGAGGTGGAAATTGCAATGAAAAGCTGCGGACTATAATCGCAACGAAATGTATTTTAAATAATATACTTTCAAATTAACATTCGAGGAATTTTGGGAAACTGCAGCTTATTTTATTTGTCTAAATCTGAAATGAAAAATGAGTTTTACATTTGGTAATGACTTATTTTATTGGACTGAAAGCGGTGACTTAAAAGTTGTGCGAAAATCGGTTGTCATGGTATGGGCATGTGTTGCGGAGGAATGAGGAAAATGTCGTGAGGAAAGTTATGAGCATGAATGTCGATGGATATAAGAGTAGGGGAAGACCAATGAAACAATGGATGAACTGTGTGGAAGATGATATGGATAGAAAGGGGGTGACTACCGAGATGACGACTGATAGAGAAGTGTGGGAGAAAGGGACATGTTGCGCCGACCAGCAATGTTGCAACCCGTTGTTGCAACCACAACAACAGGTTGTACGGGGTTGAAAATTTGAATCTATCCCACTAAAAACTTAAATCCCTGCTATCAATACTTTTTTGAGTAACTTGCAGGAATGTTATGAAATTTGTTATTTTACGTTTGAAAGTAACATTCAAGCCAATTATGTCACAAAAAAAAATCTGAAAAATATACTACAATAAAAGATATGAATTTTTGAAGCTCCACCGGCACAAATCTCAAAAAAAATATAACTCGCAAAAAAAATCCCGGATAATACATGAGGTATTTTCGGATATTTATGACGTCACTATTTGGATCAACCTGTATAATTTAATTAGGTTCAGTTGAACATTGAAAGAAATATAATTTGCCAACTATCGAAATACGTAAAATGCGAGCAAATGCGGCAACGACATTGAATAATTCATCTAATTAGCATACACATTAAGTCGAAAAACTTATCCAGGGTAAAGTAAATGCTGATTTCGTGACAAAAAATGAGACATTTTTTTGCACAATTTTTTTTTTATACACTGTCACAAAGAGTGTGTCCATGGGCATTCATTCTCCTTTCAAATAATTGTTGAATTTTTTTATGTACTCTTATATACACAGGGTACGCCCCGCCAGTGCTAATTTTTGTTAAACTAAAGTATCCCCCACATTTTAGTCTAACAAAAATTAGCACTTTAAATTTTAATATTTCGTAATTTTAATTAAAAAAAGATTTCTTCTTATAATTTTTCACAAATAAGATTAAATTGATAAGTAAAAGAAACACTCTTAGTCAGTAAAAGTCTGACACACCCTCCCGCTGCGGGAGAAGTTATTTGATAATTTACCACCCTCAAAAAAAAAAAGCGCCTCTTTATCTAATTGACTATAAGCGCGCTCTGCCGAATTTAACGTTCGTGAAGCAAAATCTATACCTAGGTGTAACCTTTTACTACAGCCAAAAACCAAACGAAAACTTTCGAACAGAAAATCTACCAAATAACCGACCAAACTCCAACAGTATGTTTTTATATTCTACCATAATATCAATTGCACTTTTAATTTTTTTTTTACAAAAAAGTATACCACAATTTTTGTAACTTTAATACTTTTCCACCATCATACGGCCCGCAGTGTCTGTGTGAACATTGGATGTAAAAACGAAAGTTTAAAATTCGATTTCTATGCAGATGCGGGCACAAAGGAAAAACAAAACGTACGGCTCGCTCGCGTTACGTTTAATTGTAAAAGTGAAAAAAAAAATGAATTTTATTTTGTAAAAGCCGTTAATATTGGCCAGTGTTTTGTAGCAGGTTTTTTGAAAGGAAATGAATGTTTAAAAACTTGATTACTTTTTTTTGCAGTTACCTAGCAGCTCCATGTATCGTGAGGGCAATTCGTAGGAAATCTATGTTTATTTTAGTTCATATTATGAAAAGATAATTAAGAAATAAGGAAGTTATAAGTTGCATCTTTTGAGAGTTCTGTAGTCAACAAGGTACTCGTACCTTTATAGTTTCGCCATGTCCCTCTGTCTGTCTGTCCGCGGCTTAGCTCAGAGACTGTTAGTACTAGAACGTTGTAATTTGGTATGGGTATACAAATTAATTACGCCAACAAAGTGGTAAAACATAATCATAGTTTTTTTTTAGGGTGCAGGGGTTGTAAAGTGGGCATGTTTTATTTTTCTAGTCTCTAGTAAAAATATTGTGAGTGTGTGAAAACCATTTCTGGATTCAAAGATCCGTTTGCGAAATATTAAACTTTAAAGTGCTAATTTTTGTTAGACTAAAGTGTGGGGGATACTTTACTTTAACAAAAATTAGCACTGGCGGGGCGTACCCTGTGTATATAAGAGTACATAAAAAAATTCAACAATTATTTTAAAGGAGAATGAATGCCCATGGACACACTCTTTGTGACAGAGTGTATAAAAAAAAATGTGCAAAATAATGTCTCATTTTTCTGTCACGAAACCAGAATAAGCAAGAATAATAAGAAATAATAAACAAGAATAATTAACCAAAATAGGTAGGTATTCTTATTTAGTGTGGCCTCCTAATACTATTATTTTAGTCTGTTAGTCACTAAAAACACACGAAAAATAAATTATTTTGTGTGATGCCCTCTTAAAATATAAATCATAATTTCACTTTTGATTTCAAAGCTTTATAAAGTTTTTGTTTTCAAGAAACATGTTGAAATTAACAAACAATCCCTTCCTTTAAACCAGAGGTTCTCAAACTTATTTCATCTGCCGCCCACTGTGAAAATCAATTATTTTTCAGCGCCACCCATTTTTTTTACTTTACTATACATCTTATAAACCACAATGACATTCATTACTTTAATTAATTCAAGTATAGTGTGCTATATTGCTGGAGTTTAAACTTAAATTCTAAACGAGACTTTTTTTACAAGTGAAAGCAATTAGAACTCTAAACTCGTTTATCTCATTCGACGCTCAATCGTACTGAGCAAGTTAGAAAAAGTATCGCTGAACCGGCCGATTGATACAGGATTGCACAATTCGCGTTATTTTCAAATCAGCCGTCGCCCTAAACCACTTCAACTCCCTCAATTTTTTCTGGGCCAGTTACCGCCCCCCTCTAGGCATCCAGTGCCCACAAGGGGGCGTTATCGCCCACTTTGAGAAATACTGCTTTATAACCTCCAACTAATGTAAATACGTTTGAGCTTAGACCGGTTGCAATTGACCACAATAATTTGATATCAATCACTCGCCTTCACTCCGAGCTTCTGAAATATCTACTGACGCAAATTAGAGCCAGCTATGTATTGAACGTCACGGTTACTCATTTGACATTTGATTCGCTTTGACATCGTAAGTATGTTTTAATTCAAGTAGTTTTTATTGTAACCGCAGAATAGGTATCAGTCGGCGTTCTTTAATTTTGTATTGATTATCAATATTTCGTAACTATAATCATCGTCATATTCATCTACTTGGGGCTGCCGCAATACGGTTTTTTCTTCCATTCTTCCTTTTCAACCGTTACGCTATCATTCATTCCCTAGTTTCATTAATTTCCTCACATAATCCATCCATCCAGATTTATATTCATCACATTTCTGTTACCATATTGATGCATGCAAGCCCCGACTGGCTGTACTTGGATGTACGCTCACCGACAGATATGTAATCAATATAAGTCCCACTTCCAGATTGTTTAATGTTTTCCTCAGGGCATGAGGTATTTTCATAAAGGTAGTTAGTTAGTGCCAATGCAAGAGAAGATAACCTTATACCTACCGATTAACAATTCTGTTTCGACTAGTTAAAATAGGAGGCAGCAACATAAGTTTACTAAGACTTTGCATGCGTTGGCTGCTCTAGTTTATAACATAAACAGAACTTGGTGCTGTATAGAACACAATGTTTGTTGGCACTATCAAGTTTTAGACTAAATTTCGTTAGTCTTCTTCTATTTGAAAATGTTAACTGAATTCGGAGACCAAACCCTTGTTTCTTCGTGAATTTTAAGTGGTTTGCTAAGAAGTAGAGTACTCGTTATTAAACTCTTTCTATATGCTAGTTGTCCATAAAATTGAGTAGCGACACTCAACTCTTTTAACAAAATCTTTTATATGCATTGAGCTCATGCCTCACATTTTTCAATCCTCCAATTACTCCGTCTCAAAAATGTAGTCCTATGTAGGGTTACCTACTATTTAGAACGGAATAAAACGAACTCATGGCTAAATTATAACAGTCGCACGGATCGATCGTAGGTTAAGCTACGCTTGCCGCGTAAATAATTATCTATTGACTTCGTAATGTAAATCCGGCTTTACATATCGAGACCCCATACCCCGGAAAGCACGTTAAGCCGTTGGTCCCGGCTGTCATTCGTAGATCTTAGACAGTCGTTACGGGGAGTCAGAAGCCAAAAAATCTGACAACGGTCTTACCAAGGCATATCGTGTTACCCAGCAACTGGGTTGTGGACGTCAGACAGGCAGTTGCTCCATGTAAAATATAGAAAGTAAGAATGAAAATAAAAGTTGACTCAGGTTAAAGCACACAATATTCACACAAATTCAAAAAAACAAAAAAGATAAAGATAACTCAAAATAATATGTGTGCCTCACGGCTGCGCCAAATACGCCCAGTTCAGCATAAATGCCAGACAACTAGTGTCTGACGCTGGTTTTCAACTGGACCTTCTGTTACGAGGACATCTTACGGATGTAAATCAGTTTAATAGTGTGTATGTGTTCTATATTTAAATAAAAGTAGATAGATATGTGTAGCAAATAATATTAAACTCGATTAGATATTTGTTTAAAAATAATTATATATAATTATATAGCGCTTTTTAAGGAATGAAATAAAATGGTGTGGTTGCACAAGAAACAATGGACGGTCGTGAATGGTCGGTATTCAGTTGTATCCGCTTAGACAGGAAGCCGACCCCAACATAGGTGAGAAAACGCTAGGCAGATTGATACTATTTAGAACCGAAACCCCAGCTAAAATAACTTCAGAAGAAGAAGTCACAAACTAAAACGATAACACTAGGTTTACCACCACAAAGTTCCCCTGCCCAATCGTATTGGCTCGTCAAGAGGGCAGTAAACTGACCGTAATGAATAGAATTGAAGTTACTTGTAATAACAACCAACCAAATGACGGTGGGTACTGACCGAAATGACGGTTGAACCTGAACAAATCGTGTTATCTACGACATGGTAAGTACCTTTAAGTTCGTCGTAATTGGAAGGCAAAACGGAGGCTTTATTAATGTATTATGACTACTTAAGTTCACGTTACTGGTAACTCGGGTTGGTACTTATCGTTTTAGGATAGCTACACATTTGACCGATTTACACCCATTGATAGGACTGTGGTATTTTAATGTAGCTGTCCTCAATATTTACAAAGTAGCTTTAGTCGTGCTGATACCAATTCCATGCCATAATATTGTTTCATTAACAAAACAGTAAATTACAAATAATTAAAAACCGGCCAAGTACGTGTCAGACCACGCACAACAAAGGGTTCCGTAGTTGGGGTAAATCCCAAGAACAAACTTAACATTTTAGTTGAAAAACATGTCCTCCCATACGGAATGTAAGGGAGAACATGTTTTGCCAACTGCAAATGTAAGTTGGTCGATTATTACTCGTTAACTGGTAGAGCCTACTTAGCTGTGGATAGTTTTCGTTCATTTCGTTCTATATACAACTGCGATTATTAAATCGTAATTTTTTTCACATACCTATAACCAACCATTTAGCTGGCAGGGGACGACGAAGATACTACTTGACTCTGATTGACTGATTTAGCTGGCAGGGGAGCACTTGACTCTTATAAAAAAATGCACTTTATAGCTTAATATTTCTCAAACGGATCCCTGAATCCAAAAATAGTTTTCACACACTCACAATATTTTTGAACGACCTTTCCAACGACACCCCACACCATGGCATAGGCGAGACCCACTTTACGAGTAGGTAGGTAAGGGAGGAACCGTAAAGATGTATGTATACCCATGCCAAATTACAGCTTTCTAATACTAAGAGTCTCTGAGCTAAGCCGCGGACGGAAAGACAGCCAGACAGACGGACAGACAGACGGACATGGTGAAATTATAAGGGTTCCTGGTTCGGACCCCTAAAAAGGTATTTTTTGCATGGAACCATTTATTTTTGACGACACGGTTGGCGCAGTGGCTGAGCGACCGACTGCTGCGCAACGTGTCGCGGGTTCGATCCCCGCACGGAACAAATATTTGTATGATCTGCAAGTAGTTGTTCCGGGTCTGGGTGTTAGTGTATGTGAGTTTCTATGTTTGTAAACGCACCCACGATACAGGAAGAAATTCTTAGTGTGGGGCAAAGTTTTTAAAAAAAATAAAAAAAATATTCAAGACCTGTTGTACCATTATGCAAAATAAAGATATTTTATTCTAAATACATATATTATTCCGATAATTTCTAGTTATGGGAAATAATCAAAAAATTTAATGGGAAAAAATCTCATAAAACTAATTGTAACAATGTCCTAATAGTGCCTATTTTTTATGCTTGCCAAAACCTAGCTCAACAATATCTCAACGTCTTCAAGTTCCCCGTAATATGAGAACGACAGGACATTAACAAACACATTATTAATGTATTTACGCTTAGTAGGAGCTATAGTTTATGCGTAACCGCTTATAGGGCTACCACGAGCCTCAAGATACAGACTTACTGTCTAGTTTGGGGCTTACAGGCAAATAAATACATTGTAACCTAGCTGTAGATAAAAAAAAATAAGCCACTCATGAGTGGCTCAAAATTTTCGACATACTGTATTACCTGCGCAATAAACTATTTTCGCAAATTAGGTACAATTTCTTTTTGATTCCTCTTTCATGTAGAAATATGACAAGGTAAAAGGAAGCAATGATTGCAAATACATATGTCATCATTGTAAAGCATAATTACCCAGGTCCAAGTAGGAATCGAACCCGTTAATTTTAATACCTAAGTACCTGTTTCATATTAAAAATATATATACAATGTCACCCATGGCGTATTTTTAAGAATATTCATGAAAAATTATCGAAAATTAACTTTAAAAGGTGGGATCTATCTTTAATATTTTTCATGTTATTCAATTTTTAATGTTTTTAGTAGCATTTGCCATAACTCCTATGTTATTGGCTCGAATTTTATTAAAATTTGTCAACTATGAAAAAAAAACGGAAGTAAAAACATTTTTTTCTAAAAAAAAAACAGTATTTATTAAAAAAAAAAACACAAGTCATAAAATCATAGCGGGACTCGGAAAAAAAAAGATAGAACCCCGCCCTTTTTCAAATTTATTTTCGATAATTTGTCATGAATATTCAGAAAAATACGGGCCCGGCACATGCCCATGGGCGCCATTTAAATATAATCAACGCGTTTTCTAAAAAAATATCTAGTGGATGTGAGTGCACACGCCGCCGGGAGGCGACGCTGCCCTAGAAGGACATACATAATACCATATCACCTTATTGGTGATGTTCCTCAGAAAGGTCAGGTCAGTATTTAAGGATCGTAGCAGGCGCCGTTCTGTAGTTTCTACCTACCCCCATGGCAGGAACACGAGAGTCTATGTATGTATCAAGTAAAGGGTATGTGTGCCAACCCTACCAAAGGGTCGCCCTGTTTACAATGCCGACGTCTGCATTCAACAAGTTCGGAACCGCAGCGATCCGCAACGGACCGCAGCCGCACCGCACCGCACCCGAGCCGCCCTGCGATCGCGTCCGGAATGTGACGTCATACAATGTTGATAATATTGGAAGTCCTCGGTTAATGAAGTCATGCGGTTGGTCAATACTGAAGGTTTAATGGATGGAAATAAATTCGTTAGAGATGTAAAGAATGGACGTTTAAAAATATTGAATAACCCTTGTGATATTAAATTATCTGTACGTGCTTATTATGCTTACTTCAGTAAAAGGAAGTGTTAGTTACCTTAGGTCATAATTATTGTGATGAAAATTCGGACAAAAATAATTCGCAATATCTAAAACTTTTGTTCCCTGTTCTCCGTAGCACTCTTGTAGCCGCGTAGCAAAAGCGTAGCACCGTAGCACTCTCGTAGCATAGAGAATCTTTTAACAACTTTTAATAAGCTCATTTTGTTAAGAGTATATTGAAACTTTCGGTGTTTTAATTATATTCAAACTTTACGATTAAGTAAGTAGGTATATGCATTAATTAATTAAACGTAGGCATATTTAAAGCCTTGCTATACAATACACGCTTCCCTTAAAGCCACATTTCGACGAATATTATTGTAATAATTCAAATAACGTCTCCAGTATAATGTGATATTTGAAACAGCTATTTACCATAGGAACGTTACAATACATTTAGCTAGGAAACAATAGCTCCGTAATTCAATACGACCGATACGAATACAATATGTAAATTAAATCATTTAACATACATACCTGCAAAATAAATACATACTTCAGCAAGAAATCTAGGTCTCATATTATTAATCATGACTTTCAACACATTAGGCGGTAATAAATCAGTCGGCCGCCATCTTGATAAGATGGCGGACACAAAAGCGCGCGAATTCATCCGCGGTTCACTTCGACGCTGCGCTCCTGTTATTAATTGTGGACTTATAATTAAAATAAAGGTGCATGCTGACAGAATTCAGTAAATTGTGTACATGTGGGAGTTGTTAGACAGTAGATGTCTTTTCCAAAAACAAATTAAAGTTCATTTATCGTGCTTCAATACTAAAATCCTCGTTTAAACCCAATACTAATATCATTTGAAAATATCGGTTCATGCCCATTACGAATATAAACGTTCAGTACTAAACACGCAACACCATTCTTCATAGACTGTTACGAGAAAATATCCTAATGCTCACTACGCCCAATAACCTTTTAAAGTCAGAATCAATCAATGCTTTTGCAGAACAAAATTCTATATACCTTAGTAAAAGTCAAATAGTGTACAACTAGCCTAAGCCATAGATCATTCGAGAAATTCCTTGTATAATTGGGGCTTTGAGATTTTTGTTCCATAATGTCTGTCTAAGACGGATTTTCCTGATTAAACATGTTTTTTAAAGGATACCTATGATTTTAAAGAAAAATAAACGATGGCCAGAAGGTGTCACCATGTGAAAGATGATATGGTTAGAAGGGGACTGCCGAGATGACAACTAATAGAAAGAAAGAAAGAAAAGAAAGAAAAATTGTTTATTCTGCACAAACAAAACAGAGAAGTTTGGAAGATGGAGACATGTTGCGCCGACTCTAAACAAATTGAGATAAAGCGAATGATGAGAACTCATCGATCCCATGGGAATATCGGGATAAATAGTATCCTATGTCCTAATCCAGGCTGCTTTAGCATGAAAACGTAACAAACAAACAAACTCACTTTCACATTTTATAATATTAGTTAGCATGATTTTTATGATTTTTTATGATGATACTTTTTTTTTTTTCGTTTGTCGCTGGATATCAGCGCTGGGGTCTGTCTCGCATAAGGTCGCGGCATTATGCTGAGCGATGGCCGTTTTTGTTTATTTATTTTATTTTATTTGTCAGATAACATGATCCATTATGGTTAGTAACAGCAGGAGCTTATAAACTATGTTAGTAGGTAAAGAAGTTAAATATAATAACAATTAAAACAAAAACATTTTATTTTACCGTCCCAACCACAATGCTTACCCAGAGCGAGAGTATCGGACACTGATATTTACTTGCAACTATCCTCAGAATGCTGTTGCTACTGCCGCGTACTCTGCCACAGTGACGCCACACGCTTGCGTCTTATTGCGTAAAAGTCATCCGTTTTGCGTGGATGTGACGCATATTTTCCCCCAAATTGTTTATTTTCGTGTTTTGTTTTTTCCTTGCGTCATGTGTACCGCAAATAAACGTATTTTCTTCTTTCTTTCTTTCATTTAGTAAACAAAGACCAATCGTTGTTGGCACTTATTTTGTGCATTTGAATTATAAATATTTACTATTAGCTTCCGCCAGCGGCTTCGCCCACCTGATATCTTTATGTACATGGTGTCAGGAACATTTCAACGCAGGGGCGTTCAGAATAGGGATGATGACTAAAAATTTATTATAGTCCGTCTTTGAGATTATATAAAAATATTGGACACGTATTTTTTCTTTCGTTACGTAATCTAAAGATTACGGCGATACATTGAGGTAAAATGTGCCATGACGTCACGAGTATGTAGATTTTATACATACTAGTGACGTAGTGACCCCCACTCCCCAACCTAAAATTCATTTTATCTAAGTATTTTTTTACTAATATGATAAAGCAAAAAATACGTGTCTAATATTTTTTTATTATCTGACTGACGGACTAATTTTTTTTTTTTTTTTACCCAGGCATCATCCCTATTATGTACTGAATCCACGGACACAGTTTTCGCGTTGATGTCCCCTGCCACCCTGTATTATGTTACTCAGTGATAATATAGCATTCCATAAGTTAAAGTTTAAAACGGTCCAGTAGTTTATTATTTTTATTATTTATGTACAAACAGTAAAATGTATATAGATACAACATAGTTATGGTTTTTGAGTTTATTTATTACAAAACAAACATACAAATCTTTTCTCTTTATAATATTAGTGTAGATTATGGTAAACCTTACATGTTAATTAAAAAGTTGGCGCACAGAATACGGTCTGTATGAGTCTTTTTATCTAGTGCTTTCAGAGCGCAGCGAACCAGGAGAAAACCAATTAAATCTTAATCACGTATCATACAAACTATTTGATCAATCGAATCAAGTAAGTACCAGATATTGGAAAGGTCTTTGCCATTATTACTACGAGAGGAATACTTAATTATCTCAAGATTTCAAGATTTACTTCATTATTATTAGTTAATTGACTCAGTCGTGACTTCGCGGAAATCATTACAAAATACAATAGACGAACCTAATCCGCTTAACTACTCTTAAAGACTCATAAATAACTCTGTCAGAAATCGACACGTGTTTCACCTCTCAACGAGGCATCCTCAGGATGACTATTGACTTATTGCGAACCCGGACCTGACATGTTGATTCCTCCGAACTCCTGACATGTTCACGTCAAGCGTCGGGAGCAGAGTGAGCCACTAGAAACACGAACGTGAAACACGTGGTTGTTTCTTACAGGATTCTTTATGACTCTTTAAAAACAGTTAAGCGGATTACGTTAGTAAATATACGTTGTCTATTGTAACACATTAGTATTGACTAGCTTACCCGCGTGACTTTGTCCGCGTGAAATTCACATCCCCGACCCACCGCGTCACATCCTATCGCCCGCCCGCGCTAGTACTTCGTTTTCGCTTAGCGTTCTGTCTGACATTTTTCCCCTTTTTGCTCGGTTCCTAAGGGTTGTAACGAGATGTTATATAGCACATACCCTTCCTCAAGAATTAGGCTATCCAATGCAATAAGATTTTTTAAATCCGACTGGTAGTTCCGGAGATTACCCCCTACATAAAACAAACAAATTTTACCCATTACTGGTAATATTATTAAGTAATAAGTATAGATTGGCATAACTGTAAGGCTTAGGTCTAGGCTAAACTGTAGGTACTGATTGATTGACAAACAACAAATAAATTGACAACTTTTTCAAAGACATGATGAATAGACTTCATTAATTCACAAAAAAAGAAGGTTATTTCACAATTTATATTACACTCCTTTTGTCCAATTTTATCTAATCAAGACCCGACACTACCGTATATTCAACTAGAATCTCACGTTACTATACGAAACTTGGTGCATAAGCTCTAATTGGACTCCTAACTCCAGTTAGTGCTCGCGTCCGTCTCAACACTTCTTCACTGTGACGTGTAGTGAGCAAAGCGACCATAGGAGCATGAGCAATCTTCTCGTGAGTACTCGGAACCTTGGAGATTCGGGCTGGAGTTAGTTAGTTAGTACAGATGTTAGTGTTAAAGTCCTTGTTTGTATAAGTTCCTAACTACTAAACTTATAATAATCATAATCATAAATCTTTATTGGAACAAAAACACATTTTACAAATTGATTGCGTACGTAAATAGATATATTAGTTACAAAACTGTGTCGCAGCAAACTAACCTTATAAATGCAAAATAAATTAAAATAGAAAAACAAAATCTTTTCAAATATTATCTAGGTACTACGTAAGTTAACTGCATCTTATGATTCACCATCATAAGATGCAATTAGCTTATGAAGTGATCTTGATTTTCGTAATCCTTGACCACGTGCAAATAGTTGTATAGGTATCTACCTAGAAGACCTTTGACCTTAGACCTTTACATCGACCCAAATACTTAATAAAATTCTTAAATTAAGACGTGGCTCCCTAAATTGTACGTTAATTTACATTAATATTCTGAAACAGTCACGCTGGAATTAACTTTAGTATATGATTTGTTGGATCTTTTTCTTTCCATGTACAAGACAGTTACGAAATTGTAACATTTTCGTTCGATTCATTTTTTATTCAAAAAATAAAATCAAGTTTACTCTGCTTTTATGTCTAAAATAAGTAATCACAATAAGAAAATATAGTTTACTATCCAGCCACAAGATATTTTTTCTCTAGATCAATTATTACTTCAGTTATAACGAAATAAGAATTGAGACTTACGCAATTTAGTTCCATGCTCAAACACGATCAAAGAGCGCACGCGATATTCAACTTTATTTTTGATGTGTTAACGTTTAGCACATAATGGAGTTTCGGGATTCATGGGGGCGGAGCTTGCGTGGAAATTGTCTTTAGAGTGCCTGATCTTAACGCATAGCCTAAACCGCCAGGTCAAGAAGCGTGAAATTTTTCAGAAGAGTGCCTTTTATATCGAAATAAGCATGAAAGTTTGTATGGAAGTGCATCATTTTTGCCGATGAGAAATCCCATCAGGCGTAAGGCTTATAAATTACAAAAAAGAATATTGTAAAGCCACTGACACATTACTGTGTCGTGTTGTGTCGTGACGCCCGATTCACCAATCAAACGAATCTATTCAGAACTACGTCAAATCACAACGAGTTTTGATTGGCTAACACTTTGTCAGAAGGCGTCACGACACGACACAACACAGTAATATGAATCCGGCTTAATATACGTACCTTTTTAGACAAATGTGGACTTCATCACCTATAATTTGTATACCTACCAATAACTTATTCCAACATTCATGTCTCCACAACAAAACATCGCGTGTGTAACGATGATTTCTATTTATTCACGTCAAAACACAGCGCACCGATTCGCAGAACACAATTACTAACTAAATTATTGCACTAAATTGCTCCGACCCGGCTTCCAGTTTCTAAATGCTTCACTAAAATACGAGCTTCAAAGTAAGCTTGTTTTATGTACTGCAGCATGCAGAGTTATTGGTGGATGTTTTTATTTTATTTTTAATGGATAGGAGGACTTGCTTAGTGGGGTAGACCGGACGATAGTTGCAGTAACGTTTGACTTGTTTCTTAAGAGGATATGTCTAGTTTTACTACTTACATTATTGTACCTCTACAATTTTTATAAGTGGGAAGATATAACTCCTCGTAAAGTTGGACTACGGCAGCAGAGTGTGGATATGAAGCTGTTTCACAAACTCAAACTCAAGGCATTTATTTCAAATAAACCAATTACAGGCACTTTTGAATTGTCAAGGGGTCGGTCAGTCAGAAAGATTAAGCTAGTTGCCCATTCCAAAGCGTAGTAGGTTACTATGGAAAAGAACGGGCAAGAAACTCCACGGACACTTTTTTAAATCAAAATATTGGTTACATCATTCATTCATCACAACCTATGTTATACCTCTTATCTTGCCCTCTGTGGCCCAAAAAAATGCAGCCATAGTAATCTCTACGCTGCCTCCGACGATGTCGCGGAAGTGGCGAAGGTTCGGGCTAACAAAATTAAATTCACTGTCGTACCATCGACACGATGAAGAAGAACATGATTTTTTATAATGTGGCAAAAACTGAAAATACCTAACTTTAGAGACAAAACAAAGTAGACGTAGCACCCATATCACACCCAGTAAAATACCTACAAGTTATACAATACAATACCCCTTTAAAATTGTCAAACCGCAAATATGACGTAACAACGAGCTAATGAATACACAATCGAATCTGGGAAATTAATAATTTACTTTAATTGAACTGAATATTTAACGAATCAAGTATATCGCAACGATCGTGATTTTTCATAAACATTTAGCAAGAAAATCCTAACTTCAGCTCTTCTAATATTGTCATACGACGACACCGAAGCCTTGATATAGAACCTGCACTACACATACACACCTTTACACACACCATCACACACACCATCACACCTACTCAAACCTCACATGAGTACACAAGTCCAAAAAAAAAAAATGTAAACTACTTTAACTTATCTTGAATTTATGTTCTTAATTTAACAAATGATTTATTTAATTATTATTTTTTCTCTAAGTCTTGTCTTTAATAATACCCCCACACTGGAAGGTAACCGTAATATTGTTAATCGCACTCCTGAGCCACAAGATACAAGCGATGCTTAGTTTGTGGCTCACCGAATTTGGCTAAATTGTATTGTTACTTTTTGATTAATAAAGTTTATTATTTATTATTATTATTTTCAATTTGTTAACAGGATTCATATAATTTTCATTATTCGCATGATTTGATGAACGGTTCATTAAACTAGCCCTGACCGCAACTCAGTGATCATTGCACAAAGGGAGTTATGTAATCGTGGTGACAGTTCTGAATAATTGCACATGATATTATGTATAAACCAACAGACCTACTCTTACAAAATATTTGAATTAACCTGTAATTTGAAAATGAAAACCTTATAATCATCTCACGTAATGGGATAGAATAACCAACTATTCCAATTTTCTCAAGTGTAGCCTAGCCGGTACATGGCAATTTTCCACAAAGTAACGAGCTAGGTGTACATTCCTTTAAAGTAAATTACTGTCTATACCTATGTAGATATTCCTAGTAATGACTGGTAACTACTGCTATACCTAGGCGTGCCTAGCAACGTCTAGTAATAACACGATGGGGGTAACAATGTAGTCGTAGAATGGGTACTTTGTGACTGCTATAACAATTGTACTTTCCCGCCCCTACCGTGTATCTATGTTACGTTTAAGTTATTTACCAGCTTTTGCCCGCGCCTTCGCCCGCGTGTAGTTCGTATATTATACCACGGGAACGTACTATTCTGTTAAAAAGTATCCTATGTAGTACCTAGGTCTTGCGCCAAACGCGTCTACCCATGTGCTAAATGTCATCCAAATCTGTTCTCAGCCGTTTTCACGTGAAAGCGTAACGAACAAACTTACTTTCGCATTTATAATATATTTATGGCGTTCCGTATTTATTTTTCGAAACAGAGTTGTCTAAAACGCATCTTTCTATATTGGCCTCGATTTTCACCAATTAGTTTTTTAAATATTTAGATTTGAAATTTTCTTGATCAGTGCAATCTGTTATTATTTCATCTTGTGTGAATTTTATAATTCCGTATTAACAATTTGGGGAAGCTCCCAATTCCCCGTTTAAAAAACAAAATGGGTGGTTTTGTTTTTACTCCATTGTTTATAAACTAAAATAAACTAAAAATATTACCCGTAAATATTGCCCATTGAAAAGTGGTATTATAAAAATAAGGTGACTACACATAACTGTCAAACTAGTAAACACGTCGAACTTCAGCGTGTTTTGCGACATACGCTAAGGTGAGGTCTAAACTTGCCTGGAAGTTTCAGTGCAACTTTGGCAGTTATTATTTTCTTGTTTTGTTTGCAAGTAAAAGATAGCAAACGTAAGATAGGGCTGCCTCAGGTTGTATGGACCAACGATCTTCGCCGGGTGACTGGTAGCAACTGCATAACCCAAAAATCGAGTTAATTGGCCTGCGTTTGGAGGGCCTGTCTCCAGCTGAGACTGCTTTAAGCTGATGCCAATGGTGATAAATAATAACAGTTGGCAAAATAACGGGTGTAAAAAGATGCTAACGAACCCGGGAGTCACTTATACTCCCCGTCACTGTGATCTTTTGTTTTTTTGAGGATCATATCTGGAAACCTCTTGGTTACGGAGATATTCAAATGAGGTAGTTACAACTTTTTCACGAAACAACTTTTAAATGTTTAAAACAACTTTACTTTGTACCGTTGCATGCACCCATAAGGACAATGTTTACATTGCGCGTTGCAGTAAACAGCGATTTTTCACACCAAATATAAAATTTGTTTCCCCAGCAATCATTTTTCCTCAATGTTAAGTACTTAGTTTGATGTACAGAATGCGTAGATAACAGTTATATGATGAGTCTTTTAAACCCTGTATTTTAAATCTTTGTCCCCAGACTGGTTCCCCGGCTGGCGCAAGCACAGCGGCCAGCCGAACGACGACGGCACCTCGGGCCAGGACTGCGTGGAGGCCCGGCGAGAGTTCCCTCCGCGGCCGCCTCCAGCGTCAGGCACCTTCATGTGGAACGACAGGGGCTGCCGGGAACACAATTACTTCGTGTGCGAGAAGCCGAGTGTTGAAGGTAGGTGGTTCTCAGAGAGTGGAACGATGATAAAAATGCCTGAGGCATTAAGTACGCCGTTGCACCTTATTGTGTGCGAGAAGTTTAAATAAACAATTGAAATTATATTAAAATTTTAAAAACCCCCTACATAAACATTTCCTTACTTCTCTTTCTTACTCTATCACCAGCCCCTGTTCATCATCTATCCTATAAATGATTCATTGAGACCATTCCAATGAGCCCAAACACGATACCTGTGCTGTAAGTTGGTAAGGGAGTTGTGTATCCTGCAAATTGCAGGTGATGCTGCAGCATCAGTTCAAAGTTACTATGTTCTTCTAATATCATTGAAGTAACAGAATACCAAGTTTGACATCAATCAGACCTGTGGAAGACACTCACATCCATTCATTAACTAGAAAAGAGCTGATAAGATTATCAGCTCTTTATCATACGGCTGAACCGATTTTTATAAAACATGTCTAAAGACCATCGCTAGAAAGCCTGCCTAAATTTAAAAAAACTGCACTCAAATTAGTTCGTTTAAGAGCTACGGTGCCACAGACAGACACACAGATACACACATATACGTATAGAGGTCAAACTTATAATACCCCCCTTTTTGCGTCGGGGGTTAATAAAATAAATGATAAAGATGGTCTTGAGTACGTTCGGCTGGAAATTTATCCTAAATCGTTATTTTTTTGTTAATTTGTTAATGCGACCATTTCTCACCCCTTTCACCTTGATCTCGTCTGGTGAAAAGTGTGCCACTATATACTAGAATGATTTTTGAGGGATATCAAGTGCCTGATATGGCCGTGACTAGAATCAATGTTAAGAAAATATTCGCGCCAGACGCAGAGAGCCTACAACCCACAATAAAACCTCACATGCAGAAACTCGCACATACATAACCCGAACATTTCGATTAACTTCGAAAATAGCTCAATAATTTCCTTCTCTAAAAACAACATAAAACTTTACCAATCCTGTAACTGCAGCCAGTTATTGCAAAACGTCGTGGAAGTCCGAAGTAGAGGCGGAACCATTATAAGTTGCAGCTCTGCGGTTATTATCATTGCCACACTAATGTTGCCGAGGTTGAATGAGTTTCTGAAATGTTCTGGACGATTCTGTTCTACTCTATATATAATTACTTTAATTTTTAATTTCTTAATTTTGCGAGTTCTGGTGAAATGTGGGTATACTAAACACACTTCTTAGTAACCCACCGGTTACAGGTTATTTTGCGCTTATCTACTACTGTATGCATGTGGGTAGGCCCCCAAAGAGGTGGGCCGATGACCTGGTGAAGGTTGCGGGAATCCGCTGGATGAATAGCAGCGTAGGAACGGTCATGTTTGAGCGTAGGTCCAGCATTGGACTGCTATCGATGATTTACATTCAATTCAATTCATTTTGTGAACATAGGGTAAAAATTATACATATTTTTTACAAAGAAATTTTGGTCCATGCTATGTATGTCCCGCCAGATGGCATTCAAATTTAAACTGCCAATATCCTTCAAAATTATTCCAATTGTGACTGATCGTGTGTTACGCAATTAAGATGCTGATTGCGAAACAATAATAATAGAGTAAATTTTATCGTTGGAAAGACATATTTGTGTACTTTTATGAGTATGCGAAATAATTCGTTTCCTGCGCTACCTCGCATCCATTTAGTTGAATGTTATAAGCGTGAATAATTGCGGAACATGACGTTGTTTAAAGAAGCTCGTGTTTGTTATTTGTTGCAGCTGTGCCCGCGTCTCCTGCCATGTGTAAAGATTTAATTTTCCGGAATAAATAGTATGCTCATTGCGCTTTTCTACTCCTTAACCTAATTACTATAAACCTGTGTTCAAACTGTACAAGTAGTATTATCGTAAAACCTAGCTAGTAAACAGACAGAGTCACTTTCACATTCATAGTAGCAAAATACCAGCTCACAATTTTTCAGTTTCCCAAGGATAAACTATCGAAAAAGAATCCGTTAAATTATAAACAGTTTGTTGCAGTTCACAATTTTTCGACAGATTAACAGAAATAATACCCATAGATAAAAAAAGAAAAGAAAAAAAGAAATATTGAGAAAAGGTAATTGAGTACTGTAGATTATAAACAAACGAAGTTCATTATTATAGGTGACATGAAGCTACGTTTGCTTCTCTAACACAACACAATGAGCTGTGTTGTGGCGAAGAAGGAATAGAATAGAATATTTTACACTATACAAATTACACATAATGCACGTAGAATCGTAATAGGTCGCGTTTACTTTTTTAGGCGTCTTGTCGACGTAGTACCTGGTATTATTATTCGGGTTGAGATGACTCGGGCCAAGCTGTCACTGACCCGCGTTCTATCGCCTACCCCGTGGGTAGAAATCGTGAGTTTATGTGTGTAAATGTAGGATTTTTACATAGCTAATAAAAGGTACCTGGACGACCGAGCTCTGCTCTGGTGAAAATAGAGAATGCTCATATAATAGTATAGGAAAGTTCACACTAATTCCATGGTAATAGGTACGGTGGTATGGTAGTAGGTACTTACTAACTCCATGCTGCCATGTCTGTCAATTATTGTCAAATGTCAAATAAGTAGTCTAAGGTAACCACCATATTGTTCTAAACTTTGGGCGACCGAGCTCTGCTCGGGTGAAAATGCGGAGAAAATGAATTTTCCCAGATATGAGACCTATCTAAATCGATTTGTCGCCCCCGTAAGCGCCTATATTGCAATTTTCATCGAAATCGTTAGAGCCGTTTTCGGGAACGCAATAACAAATATATATTTATACAAATATTGCTCGATAAATAGTATATGATGTATTATTGACATAAAAAGGTGTTACATTTAATTTAAAGCCCTGATTCCTGATTGATGTGGTACCAGTGTTACAAGACTCAGTGTCTCCATAGTGTGAAACAATGGGCGATCTTATCGCTAAAAGCGATCTTTTAAAAACAACCTTTGGATGGATTTAAGGGAGAAGGAGAAAAGAAACGGCAAAACGAGAAAAGAATCAAGCGAACTCATGATTTGGGAAAAAAAATTGGTTTGAAGAAGTATTTGTAAACATGAACATATATTATTTTTGGTTCATATAATATTGTGGTAGATAACGCTGTTACAAGATTACAAATATCGTTTTATTCGGACAGTTCAAAATTGAATTCTTTTTTCGCTTACCACGCTTGACAGGCAATTTTTCTTTTGCTAGGAGCAATTTCGTTCACCTATGTCATGTTATCTATTTCTTCATTGACAGTTTTGTAATATATGTAATTTGTTCTTATATTTATTATAAAATCTTCTCCTTTATGATGTCTAAGGCTTATTACTACCAGCTGTGATTCATATTAACATTATTTTAAAGAAGAAGATATTTCGGTGTCAGAGTTTCTTAGGACGTTCGTGTCGAGAGTTGAAATATTTGAAAGGCCGAGTCTTATGAATAGATTTAGAAATAATTGGGTATATTATTGTTCCAATAAAATTGTTAATGCAGCAGCGATAGTCTAGTGATGAGACCGTCGGACTGTCGACGGAAGTCATAGATCTCGAGTTCGAACCCAAAGCACGCACCTCTGACTTTTCGGATTCTGTGCGTATTGTATAATTATCTCTTGCTTCGAAAAAGATCGTGAGGAAATGCCTCAGAGATATTTCTCGACGGCATGTGAAGCCAAATCAGAGGCCCATGGGCGGCATAAAAACTCTGACACCCAGGTCAATCACTAACCACTCGAAATTGTTCCAATTAAAAAAATCAAATTCAACATTATTTCAATCCATCTAAGATCAGAAATATGTTGTACATTTGAAATAAAATAAAAATATTAATCACAATAAATATATATAAAAATTATTAATGTGTAGCGGCATCTACATCGCTACATGCGAACTACGCATCAAAGACCTGACGTCACACAAATCCTGCATCGCGCAATTAGAGTTTACCGCGCGATAAACATATATACAAGCTTCCCGACTTCAACCTCTGGGCAGTTGCCCGCCAGATACGACACCCGTCTGGTCGGAGGATCCTCCCTTTTCTATGGGGGATGAGTGAACTTTACACCCTGTTCCTCATACCCCTATAAATGAATAAATAAAATTAAAATCATAAATAAAATTAAAATAATTAATAATACGCTTGCCCTTTGAGTCATATTTGGTTTGTTTGTCATTACAGTAATTATATAACAATGGTTAATGTACTGACAATCAAACCTGTTCGCAAATACGCTCAGGATGGTGTTGGAGGTGGTCCGGAGCCTGTGCCCCAGAGATGTGCACCGGTTTCGCAGGGCAAAGGCTTCTTCTCATAGAAGCGCTTGCTCAAGATGGGTTAGCGATTTCAGACTAAGACTTATATTAACTATCGGTATATAAGTCCAGGTTTCCTCACGCTGTTTGCCTTCACCGATGTCAGTAATGTCCAAGATAAACTCAGAAAATACATATGAATTGAAAAAGTCACACAGTGAGGTGGTTCGAATCCGGGCAAGTACCAATACTTGCCCGGATTCGAACCACCTCAATTATGATTGAAATAAATTCGTGCTTAAACTTTGAACCACTATTTTCAAAAACATTGTGCAGGAAAAAGGCCGAAACTTCTGAATAGATTTAGAAAATAATTACGAATAATAATCTAAACATACAACATACAAATAAATAAAATTGAAGTTTCTGTTTGTTAGTCAAAATAACAGCGTTTTACTAAAGTATATACGGTACTTATGACAAAAAAAACAATGTTTAAACTTTTTGTCAGTCTGTCTGTTTGTAACGGCTGGACAGATTTTGACGGGACTTTCACTGGCAGATAACTGATGTTTTAAGGAGTAACATAGGTTACTTTTATTTTAGAAAAATATTAGATATTAGGGTCCACGCGGGCGAGCCGTGGCAGCAGATAGATGACACTTCGGTCACAAAAGATTAAAAAAGCCGTAAAACTAATGTTGTTTACAACTTTTCAACGTTTCCAGCCTCATCTAGAGGAAAATAAATAATTTTAAAATCACTCAAAGTCTTGGAAAACAGCGTAGCACCTTCTTGCCTTTCCCGCATAACAAGTTACATAACATTTAACACTTTCTAAGCACGTTGCAGCAATAGCGCGGTAATTGCACCGAGAATCGTGCGATAACCGTGGCGAACGATGCGAACTTGACACTGTAACCGTTGCTGGCGCGTGTTACAACGTTGCAAGTTATAGACAATTCACTAATGCATTCTCACGTACTTCGGTTTTATTATGAGCAGTAAACGATTGCAGACCCTTTCTCGGTAATAGCTGTAAAAGAAAGTCACGTACTACCCTTACGATCACAAATGTGTTTGTGCCTGTTATTGTGTCCATTGCAGAGCAAATACCTCTTTTCATATACGGAATGGTCCAAATAGTGAAGTCATAAAAAAATTGATTCCTCATGCCCAGGGCTATCCAAAAATACCCCATGTATGTTCCGCGATTCTTGATAGTTTTCCAGATATAATTAAAAAAAAATCTAGGAAATTATTTGGGAACCGCTTTAAAAAAACTATTTTTTTTACACAACTTTTTGCAATTTTCATTGATATGAAATATTCTAGAAATGAAAATTGCAAAAACATTATGTGAAAAAGCCGTGTAAAAATAAAGATAGTTTTTTTTTTTAAAGCGGTTGCCATGCTATTCCACACTATTTATTATTAACCACTTCCAGTTTTACAAAAAAAATTGTTTGACGATATACGGCCAGAAGGCCAATTCTCGTACTTAAAAAACGTTACAAGTCGCAATCTCTCAAACTTGTGAAAAATGTTGGTAAATAGATTGTATTTTGACAGATTGCGAATCAGATGCGAATGCGAACGAAAATTACGGGACCCCTCTGATATAGCTCAATGTAAAGAGATTCCTTTTAAAGAACTTCTACCGTCTTTCAATCATGCCTTTTTCCAAATTGATGCACAGAAAATGACCGCATAACCTCTCATGCATGGGGGGTTGCAGATCCGAGCAAGTATCGATGTGACTTTTTCAATTCATATGTATTTTATTTATCATGGACATTACTGACAATTCGGTGAAGGAAAAACAACGTGAGGAAACCTGGATGCCTACCACGAGCTCTTAGCGCGATCCATTTTAGGACCTAAACTGAACTGTTCTTCTAATTCGTACCATGACGTTAGTTTAACGATTCAATTTAGGCCATGCCATGTGACAGCGATTGTCCCAAACTGAGTCGCAAGTTTTGGTTTCATTCATTCTTGTTTGGTACCATGACGTCCTTATAGCAGCTCAACTGAAACGCTCAACTGTCAAAATAAGCGATTCAATAAAAGTTACTATTTCTCTAACATAAACTGAAACGTTTGGTGAATTATTGACGAAAATAAAGTTTTTTAGTGCTATTTTAGTGGAATTGTACAAAAACCAATGTAAGTGAGCTTTAATCTTTCTTTTAAATGTCTAAAACACCTATTTTATATGCCTTTTTTAACCGCATTCGTTTTTGTCTAACAGATTTCTGATGAACTACTTTTATTTGAGTTTTTTGAGGAAGATTCTGCCTCACACTATGCCCCAACTCAACTCGCACAACTTTGTTTACTCTGGTACGTTAGAAACAGAAACATAATTTGTTTTATTACGTCGAAATAAAAATATTTTTTTCGTATACTTAATAAATAGCAAAAGGTAAATAAATATCTACTTTGACTAAGAATTATTTTAACAATAGTTACCGTATTAATGTGGAATCTTAAAAAAAACTGTTGAGTGTCTGTTTTACTTTGAAGTAATGATACTGAGTTAAGAACAAATAAAATGTTACTTGCTTCTGAACGTGTCTGACACTAAATAACGTGCGCGAAACAAACTTATTTGACAATAATAGCGTTGTCTCGTTTTCACCAAAAACGTTCCAAACGCGGCCGCGCGGTTCAGCCACAGATTGCGATCTTTCATTCACTTTTAACGATCCAAATGCCGCTGAGCTTATTGGACGTCATGGTACGACTTTGAAGTATTGCAGTTTAAGAACCTAAACTGAAATGCCTTGCTTTTGAATCGTTTTTAATTAGATCATGGTAGGCATCCAGGACTTATAATTAATATAAATCTGAAATGCCAACCCGTCTTGAGCAAGCGTGGTGATCAATGCTCGTGCCTTCTCTGTATGAGAAGAGGCCTTTGGCCTTCAATAAGACAGAAATAGGCTGGTATTATTCACGTAATGAGACAGTGTAGACACACAAAACACAGATACCAATTACCTACCATAGGTACTCGTTACAAGTTCACAGACGATGGAAACACAAATACAATTTTCGTGGAACAACGGATCATTTCAGGGAATGTCTGGTAATTTGCGAAATGCCTGCGATTTGCGACAGATTACGCGCTACGATACGTATAATACTATTTATGACCATCCGTTACTGTGTCACTAGTGGTTTGATTAACTACTCTACTTGGGAACCCTGTTTGTTGAGTGACGATTGACGATTATTGGTATTGTAAAGAAAACACTCTTTTCTTGCTAATACTTTTAATCAGCACATCTGTACTATTTCACAACCAAACGACGACTGACTCTGTACTACATTTTACAATTTAGTATGACTTTTGCCCCACCCAGAAATAACGATATTATCATTAGCGTTATTTCTGAGTGTTGCCAAAGTAAAATAATACATAGAGTAATGAAAATACATTTAAAACATTGTTATAATATTAAGAGGGTTTATCCTAAAAGTTGGCAACGTCGCAAATAACTGTCAAATATTTAACTGTTTTGATTCTTAAAGCAATATCACTGAATAGAAATAAGAAATGTGGCTAACTAGAGAACTAAAATATTAATAATGAATTGCAATTATGACATTGAATTTGATGTTGTACCCATTTTAGGTGTAAAAAACGCATTTTGAAAGTTTCCAAATAGATTTTTTACATCTAAAACTAAACATTCGGTGTTACGATATTAATTATTCCATTTCATAATCAATATTCTAGTTCGCTAGTTAGCCACATTTTTTATTTCCACACAGTAATATTGCTAAATTAATCAAAACAGTGAAATATTTGACATCTATTTGCGACGTTGCCCACCTTCAGAATAAACGCTCTTAATAATTTGTACTTTGACAATGCTGCCGCAGTGAATATTATGATTCGATATTTAAGTAATACATTTTTTTAAATTAAATCAGAGAATTCACGACACTATGTTTCGGGAACTTTTGATGAGGAGGAGAAGTATAAAAACTACTTAAAAATTATAAATTAATGTCGTTAAACTATTTGCTTTAATAAGATCATTCTCCTGTCAGTATCCCAATATATCAGTGGTCGGCGGAACATGTATTTTTCTTCCGTACTTCTCTAATTAGTCGTCATCTCGGTAGTCACCCCCTTTCTATCCATATCATCTTCCACACAGTCCATCCATCGTTTCTTTGGTCTTCCCCTACTCTTATATCCATCCACATTCATACTCAAAACTTTCCTCATTCCTCCGCATCACATGCCTATATTATGACAACCGATTTCCGCGCATTGCTTAATATCTAAGGCTTTAATTTTTTTTTAAGAAATGGAAATTTAATAAGTACATACTGAAATTTTCCGTTCGCATTACTGTTTCAATTAAACAGCAGTCTAAATGAAAATTTATTGTACTCCGTTTGTCATTTTAAAAGGTTTTGTAGAGTAAAATTCTTAAAAGAGATATTAAAGTTCACTTAATAATTAATTAATCTGTGTTCTGAACATCATTATTATTAATGCGAAAGTGATTTTGTTTATTACGCTGTCACGCTAAAACGACTGAACGGAATTGGATAAAATTTGGGTAGACCATGACCTGGGTTAGGACAAAGGATACTTTTTATCCCGATAGTACGTTCCCGTGGGATGATTTTCGACCTCCACGCGGGCGAAGCCACGGGCAAAAGCTACTTAATAATAACTGCTGCGGCATGGAATTACGTTCTCTATTAGTGAATATTAATTTCCTTACGGACAGGTTTGAGATAGGTATTATTTTAGTATTTTAAAGGCATTATACCTATACCAGCGGCGTTCCGAATACTCATCTAATTTGAGCAAAGTATAGTCTAAGTAGGTACAGTACAACTATTAACTTAATGTCCCTCGACAAACTTCGTGTTTCGTCAGTCATCGGATTTTTATCAGTTGCACTTGTGTTTGTACGTATTGCTCTATCCTACCGCTGCGCCCGCGTTGCCGTCAACCATAATCACCAAGTGCAAAGGGCAACTGATGGAAATCCGACGACTGACGAAATACAAAGTTTGCCGAGGGACATTAAAAAAATAGAGGTGTGATGCAGACCATCAAACTGAACAACTTTCTCCACGAGACCAACATAACCAGCCGTCATATACATTTGGGTCGAGTAAGTGTTGAAGTTTTGTATGGGACAATTGATCATTTTTCACACCCTTAAAAATTACCATACCTTTCGGATACATGCTGTATAACAACAATGGATAAGAGCTATGTATTACCACTTATTAATACATAAGTAACACTACGCGAAATCATTTAAATAAAAAGCGTCTCTTACTACGACACAATGAAGTGCAATCCAGGTCGCACAGCGCTAATTACCTACAGTTACATTCACCTACAAGTTGCCTCTCTTTCTATCGCGTAACTCTTAGATCTTCTAACTACGTTACACTCACTGAATAGGGATGAAGACTAAATTTTTTTTTTTTAGTCCGTCTTTACGATTATAAAAAAATATTGGACACGTATTTTTTCTTTTTATACGTAATCTAAAGATTACGGCGATACATTGAGGTAAAATGTGTCATGACGTCACGAGTATGTAGATTTTATACATACTAGTGACGTAGCGACCCCCACTCCCCAACTTAAAATGCGTTTTATCTAAGTATTTTTTTATAAATATGATAAAGAAAAAAATACCTGTCTAATATTTTTTTATTATCTGACTGACGGACTAATTTGAATTTCATTTTTTTTACCCAGACATCATCCCTATTGGCCCGACAAGTCGAGCCCGCCGCGTACTTGTAGCTTCATACCTAAACTGCGCGGAGTGTCCCATCTGTATTCATCTGTAGTACTACACTTGAGTTTGACTTACGTTTCGGCTAATTCACGAAATCAAGACAATTTGCGAAATCCCTTGTAATTTAAAAAGCCTAGAAATAGATAATGCTGTCGTAAATTTTAATAACCTTAACTTAGCTTAAAAGATTTTCAAATGTCTATGTTAGAAATCACAACGCCCTTTTGACCTTGACAACTCAGATTGGATTACGCAAGCTCCTGCCTATTAACATATTCAAGGACACTGAATGACAAACAGTAAAAGAGTTTTTGTTAAATTATAAAAAATGTATTGAAAGAAGTTCCTAAAGCTTCGTGCAGACTAGCGACACCGGTTATTGTTATACCGTGAATGTTTTCTTAGAAATTTTATTGTTCGAGTAGCTTCCCGGTAATCTGTAAAAATTATTATTAAAGGAAGTCGAAGCGGCCAAGTGCGAGTCGGACTGGCGCACGAAGAGTTCCGTACCGCCGTACAAATATTTAACCCAAAATATAAAAAACTTTTTTTGCCTTTAATTTTAAATTTTATTTTATTTCTATTATTTGTTGTTATAACAGCTATAGTTGTTGTGAAATTATTATCTTCGATTCCTTTAAAAACATTAATTGTTTTTTGAATGACAAAAACTGTCACTATAGAAAAAAAATATTAAAGTCTACATCATTCTGTGATGTGATCATTCTGTAATAATAGTAGTACACACTCTGTGTTCTATGTTCTATGCCATGATGTTTTTTTCCGCTCTTAGTCCTTCAGAAAGACCATTGTGTGTCGTGGGCCATAGCGGCACACTCTGTACTATTACGGTTCAAAAGATACAGCCCTGTGACAGACGGATGGTCGAACAGCGGAGCGTTAGTATTAGGGTCCCGTTGTCACCCTTTTGCTACGGACCCCTAAAAACCAATGCTGCGACTACAGATAATGCGAATCCTGACTATGGATAGATCACCCACTTATTTTAAGCACACATGAACCACTACAGTAATATTTCTAAGGGATAAAAACACTGGTAGTAAGTTAGTACAAGACATTTATTAGAGTTATCTTGTGTGAAACAGTGCTGTGTGAACGAGTGTTACTTTAGGAAGGTATTTTAAAACATTTCAGAGATTGACGCTATTTATCAAACGTTATGTAAGTGTCTAGGATTCCATACAGGCGAAGAAATAGAGAGCTTCTAAAGGAAAGAAAAGGGAAAGAAACTGAATTAGAAATATTGTGGAAAATAATTTAAAAAAAAAACGATTTTATTGGTATTGGGAAGCAACGCCAAAACGAAAATTTAACCTCTTTATAGCCCAACCAGTTAAGTAATTATTTCATGTTCTGCCTTTTCACTTCATTGACTAGAATTTTGGAGGAAAAAACAAAAAAAAAACAAATACTTATTTGTGATTTATCTCGAATAATTATTTAGAATAAAAAGATTTTTTTTTTCACGGCATGCGCTTGACAGCTCGGGCAGCCGACTGTCGAAAGTTTTTCTTCTATTTAAGCCTACGTGCGCACGGCCATTTTTTCAAATAGACGTTGGCTTAGCGCTGACAGTAGAAAATTCAACTGTGCGCTTTTACTACGCGCTAGGTTGTGCTTTGTTGGATTCTCAAGCCTCGGCTTGACGCTGAGAGCTGAAAGTCCAGAGTACGGTAAAAAAGCGCCCGTTGGTACATGGACCAATACAAATGAATGCTTGTCACATATTTATGCCATTTATTTATAATAAACCCACGGAGGTTTCATGCTAAACCATCTTATGTTACAGCCTCTAACTGTAGAGGCTGTAACATAACCATACCAGCAAAAGTTTTGTCTACAAATCTTTATACTAGGTACTGACCTAGTATAAAGATTTGTCGACAAAACCTTTGCTGGTACACCGCTTTGTTTCGTAGTTATAGCGACTCAAATGCACTTACAATTTATCTGCTATAAATCTACTGGAGCATGAGATAAGATGGTTTACTCTACATCAACAAAGCACATGACCGTATTTACCGATATTCTTTGACAAGCGCAAGCAAAGTTAACGGTGAACAGCCAAAGGATTCAAACGACTTCGTTCTGGATTGAACTGTATTTTCTTAACTTTTCTTGTATAAAATTTGTTCAGAGGTGCATACAGAAATTGAAATTCCTTTGTATGTTTACCTGTATGTAAACCAATGGATTCATTTATTTTTAAACGTCTGTTTAGGAATTAGATTTTTATTTTGAATCCTTAGCGTGCAGTAGAATGGTGTGGTTGGATTTATGGGTATGGTACATGCCATCAAACTGAACAACTTTCTCCATGGGTCCAACATCTTAAGCGAGAAAACATTATCAGCTGTCCCATACATTAAACACGACTTTTTGTATGGGACAGTTCATAAACATATCTTTCATACCATTCTGATACATGCTGTATAGTCAAAGTGAAATAATTTATTTGAATTAGGCACATATAAGGCACTTTTGAATGTCAAAATTTACAAAAAATAGAATTGATTCTAGCCGCCCCTTCCAAAATGTAGTTTTCTTATGGAGAAGAATGGGTAAGAGAGTCCACCGTTAGTTAATTGACTCAGGCGTGAATTTGCGGAAATCCAATAGATGACGTATATTTAGTAACCTAATCCGCTTAACTGTCATCAGACATGTTTTAAACACTTAATAAAAATAATGGGATTAAATAAGATCTCATTAAATCCATTGTCTAACAAAGACAATGCCGTCATTAAATATTTTTATTATTACCAAAAAGATTTTATATTATGTATGTCATTGCACGTATAAGGTACTGTAAAACATTCTAATCTGCCAGTAACCAAAATATCGAAACACGATTCTAAATTCAAACCTCAAAAATACATTCGTACTGGCCAATACACCTAGACCTCTCCCACACTATTGCAAACTCTTTACACACCGGTCTTTTTACTGAAACTGGGGAGGCAGGGTGGGTCAAATAATACTGGCTTGTAAGTCCGTGCAGTACTCGGTATGACCCAGTTGAAGGTAAAACGGAACGCACTCGACGTTAACGTGACGTCATTGTCAGCCAAATGACTACGGTGATGCACAGGGCTTTGTCACGGGCGTTCGTTTTTTGAAACCAATTTGAATGAGAATTGTGTCGTGTTTGGCTGTTAAACGTTGCACGGGCTTCGGCTGTACAGTACTACTTAGTCTGTGGGCTGTACGTGTTAGCTTTATTCGATTTTAGAATTTTACTGTTATAGGTTTTCTGAATTCAAACATCGGGATGAAAAAATGAACTACGAACGAATTGTTATGCAGAATGAATGGGAATAGATATATCAAATAGTTTTCCCATTCATTCATTCTTTGTTCAGATTTAATGGAATATTTTATAAGTATTTTAATTTTTATTTTAACGGTAGGTCCAGGTACTTGGAATTATTCGAATAACAACACATAGTCTAGTCAACCTAGAATCTACTTATTATAAAGCAATTTTATTTCCATAATCATATGTTTCAAGCTGGTAATTTTTAGGATTCCGTAGTCAACAAGGTATAGTTTCGCCAAGTCCGTCTCTCTTAGCTTGTCTAGGCTTAGCTCAGAGACTCCTAGTACTAAAAAGGTGTAATTTGGCATGGGTATATATATCGCAGCCATCTGGTTAAATTAGCCAGCTTATTGGACGCCTAGGCCGTTCATTAAACGCCGGCATCCAATTAAATAGCTGAAGGACAACTAGCCAAGTCAATGAGCGCAACGTTTAACCAGCTGCTGAATGTCATGTAATCATTGAGGTAAACTGAGTGAAATAGGTTAGGTTAGTACTTAGGTTAAAAACGCGACCAACCGCGCGCGACCCGAGCGAGCGAGGCGAGCGGAACCGCGGCAGTGGCAGATTTTTTTTCACCATTTGTATCACTTGGCTAAGTCTTGGTCGGTCATGTTCAAAGGGCAGTACGCCATGTTGTTAAACGTTGAATGATTCCAGTTAAATTAACTCCAATCTTCAATCAATAAATGCCGGCATCAAATTGGATGCCGGCATTTAATGAACGGCCTAGGCGTCCAATTAGCTAGCTAATTTAACCAGATGGCTGCGACATACATAATTACAACAAAAAAAAAATTTGGTTACGTCCTAGTCTGTTAGCCAAATGGTTCTTTTTAGTTATGTGAAAAAAAAAACACGGCAGTAGTACATATAAAGGGTAGATTTTTGAGAAGGGGCAATAAGGGCAGCTACCTTAACCGTTGTAGTTACAGGAAAACGGTCTTAGGTGGCTGGCCTTAGCACTTTGAGACGTTTTGATCTGCATTCACAGATTTAAAAAAAATACAGTCACCAAGAAAATGATGATTATTCTTGTATTTACAGTTATTTTCGTGTTATCAATGCCTTATGTTGCACCAGCCATGTTCTATCTCTGCATCACCCTAAGGTTGACTGGTAGAAAATGCCTCAGGCATTAAGTCCGCCATTGTACGGTATTTTTTTTACTTGTGCATAAAGTTTTAATATATAAATAAATAAAATGTGCAGTTAACACAATTTTATGCTTTTCGATCCTGTTTTTATCGGTAAGTAACAAAAAACTCTATTAGACCAACTGAGGTGTGAGTAGTCAAAAATCTCAAAAAAGGTTTTCCATACTTTAGGTAGGAAAAAAATTCCAACTTTATTTTTTATGATGGACAGACTACCCAAAAAAAAACACTACAATTAAAATTCGAACGAACACACATTATAATTTTATTTGTGTTGTTTGTGATTCCGACGTTCTGAGAACAAAAATGACAAAGAAAAACAAATGAAAACGTTAAAAAAGACTGTCCGCTACAAAAGTCCGAAAACGCAAATGCTTTTCAACTACAATGTTAACTTTTTTCTTGGGATAAATTCATCCCAACAACGGGACCAACCCTTCATTGTGCGTGGTCCGACACGCACATGGCCGGTATTTTTCATCTTCTAAGTTAACTTTTACCCCATCCGAAAAACATACAAAACTCAATCCGGAAAACCTTAACGTTTTACGTCTATCGTGCGCACGCGACATATTCTGTCTATCCAAGGACGCGCTGTTGCGTGCCAGCGTTGATTTTACGGCAATACAGCTGAGCAGTAATGTCTATTGCTTTTGGCACATAAGGGACAGGCACAGAAGGTTTAGTTCCACGAGACCAAAAGTAGTACTTAAATGGATGATGAGTGATAGCCAGAACAACCATTCCTAGTACCACCTTGCTGACTGCGCAAGTATTTTTTTGATAGCCGGTCTAAACCTTAAAATATGTATTTCGCAAGTAGGGAAATACATATTTTATTCATCATCATCATTTCTGCCGAAAGACGTCCACTGTTAGACATAGCCCCCCCCCCTAATGAGGGGGTTTGTCATAATCTCCACGCTTGGCAGGCGGGTTGGCGATCGCAGTATGGTGTTAAAATACATAGAGAACGCTGCTGCCTATTCTCTAGTAAGTCCCTTAGTCGCTCACGACACCCACGGGAAGAAATGGGTTGGTACACACGGCTACACATCAAGCTATACATTTCCAGTTTATGCTGATCTCGCTTTGTATAGGATTTCCGTTAAATGCGAGATCAGCTTATACTGGAAATGTATAGCTTGATGTGTAGCCGTGTGTACTATTCTTTACGTCCGGCACCACACGGAATTTTATTAGTTACTATGAAGACAAAGTGAATTGATAAAAATAAACGTGGATAAACTTTATGATAATACCCTGTAGACGGCTCAGAATTGATTATTTATCATAATGCTAAAATGCAAATACATACATATTTTAAACCATAACCATTTGCGCTCGGTAATCCGGCGCTCACTAATCCGACACATCAATAAATAGTCCAGTGTTTTCTAACTTAGCTCCCACTTTTTTTTTTTTTTTGAGGATGGGAAATCATCAAATGACTTCTCCCGCTCTGGGCAGAGCAACAGGGTGTGTCAGACTTTTACTGACTAAAACCCACCCGTGTTCCTTCCGTTGCCTGTGTTCCGGGGCCGCGATATCCCTTTCGGACAAACCCGCAACCCCAGCAGGCATTGGTCTTTCGATCCCGTCGGTTGGTGCTGACATCTCTTTGAGGCGCGCGTGGAACACAACGCGTCGTCGACACGGGCCTGGTCCTTATCGGACGGCGAGCTGCCCATTGCTCACCGTCCGCAAGCCCGCGCCTACGGTGGCCGGAAGTCGGCTCTTGACTCCCGACGCCCGGGGCGTCATCTGCGGTGACTAGGGCCGCGAGGGCGTGCAGCTTGCATCTCCGTCGCGCGCTCCACCTACTCCTTCGCGAACATAACTGCTTCGCAGAAGGAGATGACGGCCTCCCATGCACTCTCGCTCCGAACCATGGCCTGAATCAGGGCCGGACGCGAGAGATCGCCGCCGCCGATCGCCTCCGTGAGGACACGGCGGTGCTCCGCCCAAGCCGGGCAGACCTCCACCGTATGCTCCACCGTGTCCTCCGGGCGATCCACACAGAGGTGACACCCGGGCGTTTCCTCCCGCCTTACGCGGAACAGGAACCTCCCGAAACAACCGTGTCCGGTGAGGACCTGCGTCAGGCGGAAGGTGAGGACGTCATGGCGCCTCTCAAGCCACTCCTCAAAGAGGGGAGTTATCGCCGCAATTGTGGCGTGCTCAGTGCTGGGTTGTGACAATCGCACACTCCATGCTGCCATGAGGTCCCGCCGGAGCTCTGTCCGCTGCGCCGTGATTTCTCGCGGCAGCGGAGTTACGTTTTTTTTTTTTTTTTTTTTTTTTTTTTTTTTTTTTTTTTTTTTTTTTTTTTTTTTTTTTAAACGTTGCCCCACACTAAGAATTTATTCTTGTATCGTGGGTGCGTTTACAAACACAGAAACTCACATACACTAACACCCAGACCCGGAACAACTACTTGCAGATCATACAAATATTAATAATATGTTCCGTGCGGGGATCGAACCCGCGACACGTTGCGCAGCAGTCGATTGCTCAGCCACTGCGCCAACCGTGTCGTCAAATGGGATTACAGAGCGCATTGGTCTCTCTAATAGGATTTAATGTTATATGTTTATAACAAGAAATTTGACACGGATGAAGTCGCGGGCAGAAGAAAAAAAGAAGAGAGAAGAGAAAGAAACAGCGAAGAGAAAAAACGAAGAGAAAGAGAGAAGAGAAATAAAGAAGAGTGAAGAGAAAGAAAGAAAGAAGAGAAAGAGAGAAGAGAAAGAAAGATGGAATAATGTTTATTTGGACATTTCGTGACACACAAAATACAAACAAAATAAAAAAGTGATATTAATATCAAAGATATAGAAGCTAGTTGCTTATTAATATTATAGCGCTTCCTTATCAATGAGCCTTCTGTGTCCTTATTTTCCACACAGCAAGACAAAGCTATGCATAATCTATGCAAGGCTAACTCAATTGTTAACTGTTATCGTGATTTGGCGCAATATACATAAAAAATGAGCTAGATAAGTTCGAAAGGTATCTGTGTTGTGATTAGATGGCAAATAAAATGAACATTATGGTATGTTTTTGCTTAAAGTTTGCGTTACATTTCATTTTAATGTTCACTATCTGTAGAAAGGGAAAAAAAATTGGTTTATTTATCACAGAAACACGTGCCTACAAAAATATAATTAACATGAATAATAAAGAGATAGCCTAGTGGTGTGACCGTCGGACTGCCAAGTCATAGATCTCGAGTTCGAACCCAAGGCACGCGCCTATGACCTTTCGGATTCATGTGCGTATTGTACGAGTATAACACTATCATTTGCTTCAAAAAAGGTGAAGGAAAACATCGTGAGGAAACCGGCATGCCTTTTTTTTTTGAGGTTGGGAAATCATCAAATGACTTCTCCCGCTCTGGGTGGAGCAAGAGGGCGAGGGAGGGTGTCAGACTTTTACTGACTAAAACCCACCCGTATTCCTTCCGTTGCCCATGTGCCGGGGCCGCGATATCCCTTTCGGACAAACCCGCAACCCCAGCAGGCATTGGTTCTTATGGACCCCGTCAGTTGGTGCTGACATCTCTTTGAGGCGCGCGTGGAACACAACGCGCCGTCGACCCCGTGGTCCTTATCCGACGGCGAGCTACCCATTGCTCACCGTCCGCAAGCCCGCGCCTACAGTGGCCGGAAGTCAGCTTGTTACTCCCGACGCCCGGGGCGCCTCCTGCGGCGGCTAGAGGCGCGAGGGCGTGCAGCTTGCATCTCCCTCGCGCGCTCCGCCTCCTCCTTCGCGAGCATAACTGCTTCGCAGAAGGAGGTGACGGCCTCCCATGCACTCTCGCTCCAAACCATGGCCTGAACCAGGGCCGGACGCGAGAGATCGTCGCCGCCGATCGCCTCCGTGAGGACACGGCGGTGCTCCGCCCAAGCCGGGCAGATCTCCACCGTATTCTCCACCGTGTCCTCCGGGCGATCGACACAGTGGTGACACCTGGGCGTTTCCTCCCGCCTTATGCGGCACAAGAACCTCCCGAAACAACCGTTTCCGGTGAGGACCTGCGTCAGGCGGAAGGTGAGGACGCCGTGGCGCCTCTCAAGCCACTCCTCAAAGACTTATCGCCACAATTGTGGCGTGCCCAAAAAACCGGCAAGCCTGAGAGATATTTCTCGACGGCATTTGGAGCCAAGTCAGCGGCCATAAGCGGTATAAAAATTCTGACACCAAGTTAGTCCCTAACCACACGAAAAGAAAGAAAGAAGATAAAGAAAAATAAAAACAAAATAGATCTATAATCACGAGCACAGAAAAGAAATAGTCGGTAGGTACACGTCGTCATAACCGTGGCCCCCGGCAATACCGTGGTCCCTGGCAACGTACAGGCAACTGAAGGAACACGGGTGGGTTTTAGTCAGTAAGAGTCTGACACGCCCTCCCGCTCCCCCCAGAGCGGGAGAAGTTATTTGATAATTTCCCAACATCAAAAAAAAAAAAAGGTACACGTCATGGGGGACCCACCACACAGCACTGATTTTCAGTGGTCACCCGAAAATTTACGGAAACCAAGTCAGGTTTAAAAATTGATAATAAAGTAAAATAAAACATACAGTACTTAGAATATATTGCCATTATACAACTAATATTAAGGATAAAGACTATTAAAATATAAAAAGTATATCCGCATGCACCGCCTTACATAAATATGTACTGCCTACCCAAAACATTACACATAAGTATCCAGCGTTTTGTCTCGCTCCCAGGTAGGTTCGTTCTCTTTCAACTCCACCCATTTTCATAGAATTCATACTCCATGCCGCCATACATATTGGAAGTGAACCGTACGGGAGGGTTGCCGGCATTACGTTAGCGCTAAAATTAACCATCGCGGCTGGTCAACGGAATTAGATTTAAAACCGTGTTATAAAACTAAGTAAATTAGTGTTTTCAGGAGGTCTTGTCGCTCTATGTATTTTCCAAACTTTTTTTTATTTTTTTTTTAATTGCTTGGATTTTAAAACCAACGCTTATACTAATAAATCTTATTAAAATATACTTCAGATTTTATCTTTTACGGTTTATAATGCTGTATTCGCAAAAAAAACCTACATTCATAATGAGCCCTCCGCGAGCGCTCCCGGCATCCTATATGCGACTAGGTGAACCCTCCAGGAGTGATCCCGGCATTAAACGTGTTAAAAACTTTCATCTCCTATTTTTTTAAATATTATTTTAATTAGGGTAGTTGAATTTTCAAATCCTTGTTTATTACTCACCTTTTTAGGGTTCCGTAGTAAACATGGAACCCTTATAGTTTCGCCATGTCCGTCTGTCTGTCTGTCTGTCTGTCCGTCTGTCTGTCCGCGGCTTAGCTCAGAGACGGTTAGTACTAGAAAGCTGTAATTTGGCATATATATAGTCATGCCGACAAAGAGGTAAAATAAAATCAAGAAAAAAAAATTTTTGTAGGGTTCCTCCCCTGCACGTAAAGTGGGGATGTTTTTTTTTCCTCATCTACCCCATGTTGTGGGATATCGTTAGAAAGATCGTTCAAAAATATTGTGAGTTTGTGAAAAATATTTTTAGATTCAGGAATCCGTTTGCGAAATATTAAGCTTTTAACTGAATTTTTTTGTTGGAGTCAAGTGTCCCCCCCCCCCCTGCCAGCTAAATGGTTGTACTTGGATTTGTAAAAAAAATCACAGCAGTAGTATATATAACGAAATTAAAAGGAAAACTATGAGAGCTAAGTAGGCTGTACAGGTTAACGAGAAATAATCAACCAACTTAAATTTGCAGTTTGAAAAACATGATCTCCCAAACATTCCGTATGAGAGAACAAACAGTTTTTCAACTACAATGTTAAGTTTGTTCTTGGGATAAATTCATCCCAACTACGGAACCCTTCATTGTGTGTGGTCCGACACGCACTTGGCCGGTTTTTTTTTAACTCTTTTTACCATTTATGTATTTTGATTTATTATTAAATTAAATATTAAGTGCATGAGCTGTGTTACAAATGGTGTATATCACAGTACCTATGATCTACCAGAATCTATTCGTATCGAAATACTAAGTCAAAAAGACTAAGAGATAAAGTAATAGGTGCTACCAATTACTATAGAAAACCTTAAAATAACTTCAGAAAATGTTCTACCTCTGAATTTTTATTTAAAGTAGGTACTAAACATTTTTATCCTAATTGACGAGAATAGATCACCAAAAGTGTCAAGTAAAAAAAGTTTCTAATCTCCATCTTTATGAATGACGTCATCTATCAGTCAAGCATTGCCTGTTCAGCGCTTCTATAATTAAAAATAATTACAACTTGAGAAGTTCGCTCCTTAATGTTTAATAACTGAATTAATTCGCCCTTTTATTGTCAAAGTTCTGTCTTTGATGCGAATTCCACTACGACAAAGAGTTTTATCGGCAACTAAAGTGGCCGGGTGAGAGATATTGTATTATTTAAGTATGTAATAAAGTTATATTACTCTATCACTTACCTACCTACGCTTGAAGAAAAACGAAATGTTTCCATATAAAAGTCGCGACGTTATTTCTAAGAGGCAAGTTTATAGACATTTTTATAAAAGGCCTATTTCGAAAATCAAACGTAACAAAAAGCGAAACGTCAAACGCCATTAGCCACCTATTCAAAAACGAAAAAGAAAAAATCTAAAATGAATTTTGTAATCGCGTTCCGAATTTAAAACAGGCAACCCGTGCCGACCTATATAACGGTCGACCAGTGCACTCGCTTTTTCACTGGGTTGCCAGACTTCGGCATCACCTATCTTATGGGGATTAACTTACATAGTAAGAATAAAAAGGCATGCGGTCTAGATACCACAGAGATTATGAGGCGTTCAGGAGTTACGTGATGACGTTGACACTAATATTGTTTTAAAACTAATTGAGGATATTAAAATTTCAAAATGATTATTGAATGATTATTTCATTATTTCTTATACCTAAAAAAGAATGAAAAAATAAAGAAAAAAACAATTATTTAGCACAGATTAAAAGGCACACACGATATACATATGCATAAGTAACAGATTTTCAATGTGATTTTCATAGAATTTATCGAAACCCAACTTAACATAATTTTTATAACCCGCATTTTTGTCCCACTTCACTGGCAACACCGCCAATGCTGTGCCAAATTACCTGCCGACGCTACAGCGCCGTGATCACGAAGAAGGTTCATTACGTCACTTCGTGCCGATCGTGCGATCGTGTCTTGTGCAGAGGTATAATGAAAAATAACGAACATTATTTTGTTGAACGGTCTTTCTATCGCTTTATACAAGCAGGTATGTCATCTTTCCAATTCAATATTCGTCCCTGTTTTGTTGATGGAAATTGATTAGTAAATTGTGCCATGAAGGCCTTTTAAGGTTGAACTAGACGCGAGCTCGAACTCACTGGTGGGCGCGGCCAAAAAGCACGCTGTTTTACCTGGCATCGTGTCCGACAGAGATAGTATCAGTGACGAGCAGTTAGACGCTAGTCTATACGCGCAACGTCTAATTCGCACGCACACAACCACCGTTCCGAACTATTTTAGTGAAACGAGCGCGGAGGAATAAGGAATCTTCCCTTCTCACTTTTTAATGGCTTTTTATTTTGCTATTCTGTTTCCGCACAGACAAAATTAACAATGAGACAAAATGATATCATGTTCAATTTGTATGAAACAAATATCGACTAGTGCTACCTTAAGACTTCAATGGGTACAGACAGTCAAAACATATTACACATTGAGTAAGTAATTGTAGCTACACATGAATTCTTATCGAGGCTCGAGCTTCGAGGCTTCTTTTTGAGGCTGACTGTAGGCAAAATATTTGTTTACCACTTGATCGCACATCACTGGCCACTCCTCCCCAGTTACAGTACTGCCTATCTGCCTAGTAGTACCTGCTATCACTCCTACACTACATCGCACTGAGGGTATGTCCAGTGTAGACGTTGACATCGTCTTCACGCCGCGTAGACGCTGCGCTAGCGACGCGTATTAGACGTGAACTTATAGAAAACTAGATTTTGCCTGCGGCTTTGCCCGCATGGATGTCGGAAATCATCCCACGGGATCGTATTTCCGGGATAAAAATCCTATCCGAAGATTATCCTACCTACCTATGACTATCCTATCTGATCCTATCCAGGTCAAGTTCCACCTGTGTGCCAAATTCCATCGAAATCCGTTCAGCTATTAAGGCGTAAAAAAGTACCTAATACGAGTATATTCCACACACTTTCGAATTTATAATATTAGTATGCATATTGCATACGTCGCGTCCACGCTGCATATATTACGCTACTAACGTCAGATGCGAAGGCACCCTTGTTCACAAACACTACTACTATCACAGGCCAATAAACTCTAATTTATTTAACAAAGGAGCAACTTATAAAGTTACTAATAAGACGGTAACTTGCAATACTTTCTCATTGTTCCAGTAAAAGGGTTGCACTCGTTACATTAGCTGTTTTAACTCAATTCCGCAGAGTGCACTCAGGTTAAAGCTACTAGGGATCCTAGTTGGTATTTGTCGGTTAGATTCTGCGGCTTGTTCTGATTAGCGGTAAGATAACAGTACTTTTGTGGCGTCAGTGGCTTTGAACCTGTATTTTATTTAGCTCAAATTACTTATGTGTTTCTTAACACTGTTTTTTTCTTGGTTGGTGGTTATTGTCAGCATTAGGTTTTTGTAATGCTACTGAATTTAAGACAAAAGGCTATGATTATTAAAGGTTTTATTCTTTTGACCGTGAGACAGCAATATAAAAAAATCCTAAAAAAACTTAGCCAAAAGCGCCTGAAAATTGGAAATGAAAATAATCGTCAATGATTTTGTTGATGTTGTGTTTCGGGTGACCACTGAAAATCAGCGCTGTGCTGTGGGTCTCCATAGCACAGCATCATGCTGAGTGAAGCCTTCTTGTCACAGTCATGACGTGCCAGCAGCTGCCGACTATTTCTGTTTTGTACTCGTTATCGTATTGTTATTGTATTGTTATCTACTCGAGTTTTATATTATTTTTTATGCACGTGTTTCTGTGACGAATAAACTTATTTTTCTTTCTTTCTTTCTTTCTATGTATATTTGTAAATTTTTAATGATTACCAACGAGAGATACATTACAATAATTATCTTCTACAAAATAAAAACTTGTACTGTATAGGTACATTATCCTGTAATGGACACTCAATTACAGGTAACTACAGCTAACACCATATACACAGCCCAATAAAAATCCTACCACAAAGCGGTCATTTCAAATAAAAAAATAACACAGAAGAATGTTAGAAATAACACGACCATTACAAAGAAAAGCAGTTTCATTTCATTTGACACAATCTTTCCTTCTGGTGCCATCGCCAGTTGGTCGCGTTCGTTTCATTTCGCGCCATGTTCTGTCGTGATCACAAAGAGGTTCATTACGTCATCTTACGGTTCACTCCTGCTTGAATAGACAGTGAAATGTTTTAAAAAGAGTTTTTGTGGTAAGGAGTTTTTTATTCTAAATTACAGGGAACAATTTATGGTCCGACGAGACAATGCTCATTTAAAGGTTAAATTGTTTTTGCTCCTTCTATGGTTATTATACAGGGTGTAAAACCCTTCACGAGGCCGTCGTCTACGTATTCTGTAAGTACATCAAACTAAGTAACTTTGTGCAAAAATAATTGCTGGGAACAGAGTTTTAATTTTGGTGTGAAAATTCGCTGTTTGATGACCAAATGATGGCCAGTAACCTATAGACCATCATTTTGGTGTCGTCGACTTCGAAACTGCATGAAAACTTTTTCTTTGATTCATCATTATTGTGAATGTTTAGGCCTTTATACCTCATAAGGAATTGCACGGTGGCTCGGTTTCATTGTCTGGTTTCATTTAAAAAAGGCAGAATCCGAATGGTTTGATGTTAAAATACTGTTACAGTTACTTTCTACATTTTGAACAAGGTGACGTTCTCAAAAAATATTTTGCTTGGAATATTTATTTATTAACTCATCATCACTATCATTACAGGGATTTCCTAATTCAATAGTGTGGCCATAATTACAATTTTATAATTTACTTTAACATATTATATGCATTGTGGTTTTTGAGAACTCACTCGGAGAACAATGTAGAATGAGAGAGAATAGTATTAATACCACTGTTGGGAAACGAATCCAACACAACACCTTGCGCACGGTCTGCACGCGCAGGCATCGTGATCAGCGCGTCATCGGTATAGCTGAGGCGCGGCGTGACGGCGACACCATTGCCTTAAAATACAGGCCACTCTTTTATTGCTGCCCGTGCTAACATTGGTCCTTCGAGCCGGATAGCAAAATTTGTGTCGATATGAGAGGAGAACAAAAACCGTTAGAAAACATAAAAATTTTAGGTCATAAAGACCTATGAATGTGGCAATAAAAAACAAAACTCAATGTTATGTTTAAGTAAAATAATACTCTCACCATGCACTGAAAATACTGTGAAACTTTTAGTTATGTTTAATAAAATGAACTTTATATCTCACTTTGCGAAGAAAACAGCTATTTGGTGTGACATAAATACACGAAATCCAACATTAACCCACCAATCTGGAGGATGCATAAAACCGTACGATCCAATAAAAATGCAATATTTTTTAAACTATCAAAAAGTTTAATGTTCTTGCAAATATCCAATCCGTTGTGAAGCTCCTTTTTTTAATCATAACGTAGACAGGTAAGGTCAGACAGTTCATTTGATTGTCTGACCCGTGAGTGCAGTGCACTTATGCTATTTATTTATTTACTAGCTTTCATGCATATAATAACTACGGATTCCTAAAAGCGCGGTGACCGCCACATAACGGCCGCAGTAACAGCTGTCATGAAAATAATGGCACCGGGGTTTGACTTTATGGTGTCGAAATACGCTCTCTAGGAAAACACACAAACTTGCTTTCGTCAATAACTTTTCAGTGACGTCATTCGCCGGTAAAATGCAGAAGCTATGTGGCGTATCACACGTATTACAATAGATAATTGTCAGTTTTTGTCAATTTTTAGCGACAACCACAATGTTGAGTTCCAGTAAGTTGAGTTATATAGTTAGTGAATATTACATTGAAATCCTTCCTCTTAAACACTACACACACACACACACACTCACACTATACAAACACACTACACTACACAATACAATACAATACAACACAACACAACACGCTCATTAGAACACTTATTAGATATTCCTAAAACGAATGATCAGTAACAATAGTTATTTGTGCAAGGCTGCAGAGTTCTTTTTTTGCAAGTACTTAGCAAGGTTTTCAAAGGTACGATACGCAGAATAACTTTTCTGAAACGCGAAACACACAACTTTTCACCTCACTACATCGAGGAAAAAGTTAGGTGTAAGAAAAACAGCTTAAATAATATATTAAATTAGAAAACTCAATTCGGTATTATGTACCGCCTGCACTAAACCCTGCAGGGGTTGAATTTATATCTTCGTCGCTGCCGGTTTATTTTATGATTTCTTACGATTTTATCAAAAAACAAACGAAAGTGAATTGAATAAAGAAAAGAAAATTTAAAAATGTTTTTTATTATATTTCATGCATTCGTCGTGCTGGCCAGTGCGATTATTCTAAAAATGAGGTTGGCGCACTGACATGAATAAGTATTATTAATACATTTTCAGTGGACTGGCGGTATAGAAAATTACTGAATAGAAAGATTCTAATTTTAAAATTTGTTTCCACGTTAGCGGATGAAATGCACTTTTGCACTCAGATTTTGAATGATAAACAGAATCTTTCCGAGGTTGTGAGGTGAAAATTAAGTTACTTATAGACTTTTCGTTTCTGTATGATCCACCCTTATATTCAGTATTGTAGTTAGTTTACCTTACTTTTTTTATCTGTAATGGACTGCTCAGTTTGCTATGAAAGGTAAATGTTAGTAGCACACTCATTCATCAGTGGTTTTGAAAGCTCGATCAAAACGCTTGTGAATAATTTCTGTTTGTGAGTCTGCCTTGTCACCAACGCACGAAGCATGCCTAAACGTAACGTCACTTTGAACAATTTTTGTATTGGAAATACCATTCTGCACATAATATTTATTTAGTTTGAAGACTTTATTTATATCTACACAGGTCAGGTCAGGTTTGTATCTATACAGGTGATACTTATTGTGCTTACACAAAATACTAAAGTACAAGTAAAAATCGTTTATTTCAACATTTAAATTACAATATTAAGATAACGTTGGTCCCAAACTGGGCACAGCTTGTATCTTTAGCACCATTATAGATAGTTGTATGTTCGATTCAAAAATCGATCGAATTTATGTTACGTTTACTTTATGTATGGCTTTCGCTTCGTTAAAAGTGGTCCTTCGTTAATTTTTTACTACGTAACAAAGTCCGGATTTCGAAGGCGTCAGCCGAAGCCGGGCCTCGGGCGGCGGAGTTAATAGCAGTGTAAAACTGCTGTAAAGATCAAAGTTCGGTGCTCCGGATGCGAATAAATGTGGATGTACGAGTTGGCACGGCTGCAATTCTCTTTTGCATATAAAAATTTGTTTAAGTTTATAAGTAGGTACTAAAAAGACTTTAAAATATGAGTTCTTAGTGCCAATTTTTTCAAAGATACAGTGAGGCTTGATTTGTGGTTGCATCCCACTACATGATAACGAAATTCATTCAAAGTAGAAAATAATCACGACAGGACTACATAACTTAACAACCGACTTCCAATTAAAAACACTACAAAGTGAAAAATAACTTTAATTTCGGAAGTCGGTGGCAAAAAAGGAAAATTCAAATCAAGACACCGACTTCTGAAATTTTTCATTTATATATATAAATATGTATATATATATGTATATATAAATATATTATATATTTTTCAGTTTGTAATGTTTTTTTTTTTGAAGTCGGTAGTTTTTTTTGTACACAAGAAATAAGAATTTGGAAATAATGTATTGACGAACGTCCTAAAACAATTGAACAGCGATTTCATATCATGTGGTCACCAGAATGCCAATTCATGAATTCACGTATTTAAAAAACCGGCCAAGTGCGTGTCGGACTACGCACAATGAAGGATTCCGTAGTTTGGATGAATTTATGCCAATAAAAAACTTAACATTGTAGTTGAAAAATTTTCTCCCATACATTTCAACTGCAAATGTCAGTTGGTCGATTATTACTAGTTAACTTGAAGAGCCTACTTAGCTGTGATAGTTTTCGTTTTATTTTCGTTATACAGGGTGTCAGGGATCTCGACGCGAAGCCGGTTACCATGGATTTAGTACATGATTCTGAACCCCCCTGCGTTGAATGATTTTATTTTACCATTTTGTCGACGTGATTAATATGTATACCCATGCCAAATTACAGCTAAGCCGCGGACAGACAGACATGGCGAAACTATAAAGGTTACTTGTTGACTACGGAACCCTAAAAATGATCAAAATGTAGTCACGATCTCACTCGACAATCAATGTCAACAACGCCCTTAGTGATGTTTTTGAATTAGAAGTATTTTTGACAGATTCAGACTGAGAATAAAATGCGATCATCCTAGGATCAATACGGGAACTGCCATCTGATCATTACGGTCCTTGAAAACATCGTGAGGAAACCGGCATGCCTGAGAGATATTTCTCAATGGTATGTGGAGCCAAGTCAGAAGCCCATGGGCGGCTTTAAAACCCTGACACCAGGTTAGTCACTACCACACGAAAAGAAGATTACGGTCCTTGACTCCGAAAGGAGTCGGGCAATCTCGACACAGGCTCGTGCATGCACCATAAACAATCATAAATTCAATAAAACATCACTCTGCATACAAACCTACACCAACGTATCCCAAACAATTGTACGTCTAATAAAATATGTACATCCAAATCCTTCCGTACTTCAACTGGCAAGCATCCTTTACATAATCTTGTCTTCTCTCGCTCACACATTTCGGGAGAGAAAAAGACGAGGGATAAATATTGAATGCCCTGTTACAAGTCAATAGGGAGAGGAGGACGTCTTCAGAATACGTAATTGTGTGTAATGGGGGAGTTGATCGCGAGGTTGTTGTCTTTATACAGGAGATGAGGAGAATCGAAGATCTCTGTTCACTTACTAACGTGTAATCTGTGCGTGTCGTGAGACTACTTTCCTGGGAATTTAAGATACCCGACTTTTTCTCGGACAACTTCCAGCTTAGTACCTTATTTCCTATTTTGAATGTTGTGAGTGTGAGCATACTTATCGTCCTTCGAGAGCAACAAAACTCGAGACATGATAGTGTAATCTACCATAGATTTCAACTTCTACAATTGTGACCCAGGCCTAAGTAATCTATTTATTCTATCAAAAACAATTAATTTGATACTCAACACTACAGTCTACATGTAGGTAACCTAATTTGTATTTGACCAAGCTATCGATTCATTTGACGCGCTAAATCATTGGTGTGATGACAATAAGTATGTTACGTAATGGCTGCAGGAAAATACTAAGTATAAACTATAAACATTAGTACCGCGCATTATTTTGCAATTAAACAATATTACGAACACAACACAACTATAAATCTAAAACATTTCACAATAAAAACATCAAAGTAATACCACCGCTGCGCTGGTACAATGACAGATAAAGGCACATTGTAGTGGCCGCCATTCTTGAGTACAGTCGAGACAAACGGCGGGAAGCGTACGTATGAAACAATGGCTGCGTTCGACTGTACAACGGACAATGCGCTATCGGGGACAGCGATGTACAAGTTTAAAAAAAAAGTGGACAGGACAGGAATGAAGCTAAATGAGGATTTGAATGAAGAATTTCTTACCAGCCTGTTAGTTTTGAATGCTAGGATTAATTAAAACTGCCTCGTTTTTCTAGTTGTCGCAAGCGCTACTGCATGAGGTCCTGGTTTCGATTCCTGGGTCAGGGAAAGTGTTATTGGGTTTTTCTGCCCGGAATCTGGAGTTGTGCCCGGTTGGCAATGGCAATAGGCTCTCTCCCTATTGCATGGGATTAAGACATAAATGCGAAATGTTTGTGTACTATATGTGCACCTCTGCCTAACCCTTCGGAAATACAGGGGTGTTGTTATGTATTAAAACCTATTTTTTGAAAGGGAGTCTAATCTACGTTACATAGTTCTGGTTCAACCAAATTGTTTGAAAGGCGTAAAAAATGAGAGTATGGCCTACATTGAATGATTCAGTTATGTTAGCACGATTCAATTTGGTTGCTTCATTCAAATTGAAAGGCAAAAGTGAACCGTGCAATTTTGGCTTTACAAAGCATTTCAAATTGGTACTGGATTTGCAATCACACGTTCTTAGGCACGGACTCCACCAAAGCGGGGATGTGCGGAGATGTCCGAAGCGGAGACGAGAAGAAATGTTTTTCAGCTAGTGTGTATCCACCGAAGCTGTACGGAGATGCGTACTGGCTAGACAGGAGCGGAGAAAGGTGCTGGCTAGAGCGGAACTGAGCTGCATGCGGGGAGCGTTGGATGTTTACGAAAATACGGCGTCGCTCACATCACTTCTCGTCTCCGCTGCGCGCCGTCGTCAGCTTGCGAGGCACAGCTCACATCTCCGCTTTGTACCGCCGCCCAGCTCAATCTCGGCGACGCACTGCTCACATCTCCGCTTCGATCGTGCAATACAAATATGATACATCTGAAGCTGAATGAATAACGAAATTCTATTGGTTGTTTAAAACACATCTCCTCTCATCTCGTCTCGTCTCCGCTTTGGCGGAGGCTGGACCTTAATTCGAGTGGTTTTCTCCTATGAACGCAATACGCGACCCATGCTACTTTCAGTGTCTGAGAGAACGTTAAAAATATGAAAAGTTCCCGGCTTTCAGCTGCTTGAACATTTCGCAACTACATTTAAACCATTGACATATGTACCTAGTACTCCTTGAAAGGCCTACACTGTCCTCCATACCTATTGATAGTGTAATTTGAAAACATTGTAAAAGCCAATTATTTTTTAGATACCATACCATGGTGTTCTTGCCGGCACTTTTCCACAGGAAACCACCAATTGGAACCGTGCACCTAGCTTCTGACGTTTCATAAGAGCCCAAGTAGATTTATGTGAAATAAAATATTTTGAATTTTAATTAAGAAATTCTAATGCTGAAAAGAAAGTTGTGAATACCATTATTATTTGCAAGTGTGTGTTATCTGCTATTAAAGAGATTTAAATGTTCGAGCAAACCTGGTGATCAATGCTTTTTCCTGTAGACTAGCTTTTGCCCGCGACTTCGCCCGCGTTAATTGAGGTCATAAACTATCTGTATGTTAAATTTCAACCAAATCCGTTTAATCGTTTTTACGCTTACCCGGAACAAACATCCAGACAAACAGGCAAAAATTCTAAAAACTATTTAATGTATAGTTAATGGATTTAGGCGTGACTTTGCGGAGATCCATTATAAAATATACGTACAATAGACTGCGTATATTTAGTAACGTAATCCACTTAACTGTTCTTAAAGAGTCATAAAGAACCCTGTTAGAAATCGACACGTGTTTCACCTTTCAAAGAGGCATCCTCAGGATGACGATTGACTTGTTCCCCGGAACCCGGACTTGACGTGTGGACACGTCAATCGTCGAGAGCAAAGTGAGCCACTTCGCCCGACAACCCCACTTATATAGAATTACTGCCCGCCCACCTCGGCTGGGATCGTGATCAGTGCGCCACTGATGAAAGAATTAAATACAAGTATTCCAAGGTCACCTTTGTTGCGATTGTTCACAGTCCCTTATCACTTTCGGCATCAGACCCGTTCCCACATCTCGTAGCATTTACTTTTTTCACACATATTCATTGTACAGTTTTGACTTCGTTACCATTTTATTATTTGTATAGAATAGATAGACGAAGCTTTTACTGCAGAGGTCGATATTAAATACAAAGTTTTACAAACAAACATCTCAGTAGATTGCTATAAATCACCATCTGTTAGAGGCACTTAAGATAATAATTACTGTGGTGCTCGTAAACGGATCCAGTTTGATTTATTTCGGGTCTGTTGATGTTAATGTTTGTTCTACAACAAACATTAACATCGCAGTCTTAAGAACATAATTATAGGGAATACTGCTTGTCGAACGCGGAGAATTTCACAATGCAAATGCTTAAAAGTGTAAGCAGTGAAGGTAAAGCGAACGGCAGGTCTATAATTTACAGAACACTAGAAAAGCTTGGTAACAGCTTTATTTTAATTGCTTTTACTCATTCCTAAGGACCTACACTCACAAAGAGCGGTGCGACGCTGCGGTATTTCACTCTTAATACCGTAGTACGTACCTTCAATGCTTTATCCACTTAGTTTTATGAAACGCAGCACAACGAACAAAACAAAGGCAAAAAAGACCTTAAAAAAAAAACACTTTTATGAATATTTATGAATCTTATACATATAATAAAATAGTAACGAAATCAAAACTGCTTCTACTAGGTAGCTTCGGAGCCGCGGGCAAAACCTAGTAAATGAATCTATAGAACGCGCATTTAAACGGCTTTGTGATGGGTCTTTTTACAACCTGTATGTTCATTTGGTCCGTTTCCACTGTTAATCTTCCTTACCGATATTTGACGAATTAGGACCCTAGAAAATACATAACAAAACAAATAGTCAGTAAAATATTTTAACCTCAAACAAACATTTCAAATATACCTCACCGTGCAAGCAAATACATCACAAAACATACACAGCATTCTCAACTTTGTGTAGACGTAGCGAAGTCGCAAGTTGATACCACTATGAACAAAGTATCGGTATCGGTATCCGTAAACTGTAAACAACCGTCTTCTGCAATCGTATGATATGCAACACAGACGTACTTTTTTGAATATTGTACGTAACTTTCCATTCTGTCCGGAATAATTTTTAAAGTTATTCCGTATCGGATAAAATGTTTAGATGTTTCTTCGAATTGAATTATGTTGTTCTATTTTGATGTGGGTTCCTGCTTTTATTTAGTTAAAAGTTTTTTGGTAGTTTAGATAACAGAAACAATTTATTGGTCATATATTTTCCATTCTTAAGTATCTAAAAAAGTAAAAGTGAAGAAATAAAAGTAAATTATGTATTTTAAAACAGCGTGAACAACGTTAAACAAAAAAAAACCGGCCAGGTGCGTGTAGGACCACACACAATGAAGGGTTCCGTAGTTGGGATGAATTTATCCCAATAACAAACTTAACATTGTAGTTGAAAAACATTTTCTCCCATACAGAATGTATGGGAGATCATGTTTTTCAAACTGCAAATTTAAGTTGGTCGATTATTGCTCGTTAACCTCTTAAGTCTACTTAGCTGTGATAGTTTTCCGTTTAATTTCTTTATATATACTATTGCTGTGATTTTTTTCAGAAATCCAAGTACAAGCATTTAGCTGAACGGGGGGGGGGCACTTGACTCTAACAAAAATTAGCACTTTAAAGCTTAATATTTCGCAACGGATCCCTGAATTGAAAAATTATATTATCAGGTAAGGTCAGACAGTTCATTTGATTGTCTGACCCGTGAGTGCAGTGCACTTATGCTATTTATTTATTTACTAGCTTTCATGCATATAATAACTACAGGCCGCAGTAACAGCTGTCATGAAAATAATGGCACCGGGGTTTGACTTTATGGTGTCGAAATACGCTCTCTAGGAAAACACACAAACTTGCTTTCGTCAATAACTTTTCAGTGACGTCATTCGCCGGTAAAATGCAGAAGCTATGTGGCGTATCACACGTATTACAATAGATAATTGTCAGTTTTTGTCAATTTTTAGCGACAACCACAATGTTGAGTTCCAGTAAGTTGAGTTATATAGTTAGTGAATATTACATTGAAATCCTTCCTCTTAAACACTACACACACACACACACACTCACACTATACAAACACACTACACTACACAATACAATACAATACAACACAACACAACACGCTCATTAGAACACTTATTAGATATTCCTAAAACGAATGATCAGTAACAATAGTTATTTGTGCAAGGCTGCAGAGTTCTTTTTTTGCAAGTACTTAGCAAGGTTTTCAAAGGTACGATACGCAGAATAACTTTGCTGCCACGCGAAACACACAACTTTTCACCTCACTACAGCGAGGAAAATGTTAGGTGTAAGAAAAACAGCTTAAATAATATATTAAATTAGAAAACTCAATTCGGTATTATGTACCGCCTGCACTAAACCCTGCAGGGGTTGAATTTATATCTTCGTCGCTGCCGGTTTATTTTATGATTTCTTACGATTTTATCAAAAAACAAACGAAAGTGAATTGAATAAAGAAAAGAAAATTTAAAAATGTTTTTTATTATATTTCATGCATTCGTCGTGCTGGCCAGTGCGATTATTCTAAAAATGAGGTTGGCGCACTGACATGAATAAGTATTATTAATGCATTTTCAGTGGACTGGCGGTATAGAAAATTACTGAATAGAAAGATTCTAATTTTAAAATTTGTTTCCACGTTAGCGGATGAAATGCACTTTTGCACTCAGATTTCGAATGATAAACAGAATCTTTTCGAGGTTGTGAGGTGAAAATTAAGTTACTTATAGACTTTTCGTTTCTGTATGATCCACCCTTATATTCAGTATTGTAGTTAGTTTACCTTACTTTTTTTATCTGTAATGGACTGCTCAGTTTGCTATGAAAGGTAAATGTTAGTAGCACACTCATTCATCAGTGGTTTTGAAAGCTCGATCAAAACGCTTGTGAATAATTTCTGTTTGTGAGTCTGCCCTGTCACCAACGCACGAAGCATGCCTAAACGTAACGTCACTTTGAACAATTTTTGTATTGGAAATACCGTTCCGCACATAATATTTATTTAGTTTGAAGACTTTATTTATATCTACACAGGTCAGGTCAGGTTTGTATCTATACAGGTGATACTTATTGTGCTTACACAAAATACTAAAGTAAAAGTAAAAAATCGTTTATTTCAACATTTAAATTACAATATTAAGATAACGTTGGTCCTAAACTGGGCACAGCCTGTATCTTTAGCACCATTATAGATAGTTGTATGTTCGATTTAAAAATCGATCGAATTTATGTTACGTTTACTTTATGTATGGCTTTCGCTTCGTTAAAAGTGGTCCTTCGTTAATCTTTTACTACGTAACAAAGTCCGGATTTCGAAGGCGTCAGCCGAAGCCGGGCCTCGGGCGGCGGGGTTAATAGCAGTGTAAAACTGCTGTAAAGATCAAAGTTCGGTGCTCCGGATGCGAATAAATGTGGATGTACGAGTTGGCACGGCTGCAATTCTCTTTTGCATATAAAAATTTGTTTAAGTTTATAAGTAGGTACTAAAAAGACTTTAAAATATGAGTTCTCAGTGCCAATTTTTTCAAAGATACAGTGAGGCTTGATTTGTAGTTGCATCATCCACCACTACATGATAACGAAATTCATTCAAAGTAGAAAATAATCACGACAGGACAATATAACTTAACAACCGACTTCCAAATAAAAACACTACAAAGTGAAAAATAACTTTAATTTCGGAAGTCGGTGGCAAAAAAGGAAAATTCAAATCAAAAGACACCGACTTCTGAAATTTTTCATTTATATATATATATTATATATAAAAATATATTATATATTTTTCAGTTTGTAATGTTTTTTTTTTTGAAGTTGGTAGTTTTTTTTGTATTGTATTGACGAACGTCCTAAAACAATTGAACAGCGATTTCATATCATGTGGTCACAGAATGCCAATTCATGAATTCACTTATTTAAAAAACCGGCCAAGTGCGTGTCGGACCACGCATAATGAAGGATTCCGTAGTTTGGATGAATTTATGCCAATAAAAAACTGTAAAAACTGACCAGACGGTATGACGTTGTTGCCTTGGAAGGTGGGTAGGCCTCTGGTGTGGGACGCAACCTGTGTCGACACCCTTGCACCATCTCATGTTCCTAGCACGGCGGGCTGTGCTGGCGCCGCTGCAGCGGCTGCTGAGACCCTCAAGCGGCGCAAATACTGTAACCTCATGGGTAGCTACAGTTTTGAGCCGTTTGGGGTCGAAACGCTCGGGTCATGGGGTCCGAGTGCGCATGTCCTTTTTAAGGAAATTTCTCGCCGACTGGTCGACACTTCACGCGACCAGAGGGCTGGCTTGTTCTTTGGCCAAAGAATTAGCATTGCCATTCAACGTGGCAATGCTGCCAGTCTTCTGGGCACGTTTCCGGATGACAGCGATGCGGACGAATACTTCGACGCCTAAGTGTCCTTTTGTTTTTTGTATCTATTCGTGTAGTATTATTAGTTATTGTATTTCGTACCTAGTGTTAATAGTTTGTAAATAATTTATTACTACCACTTGTTAATAATAATAAAAAACTTAACATTGTATTTGAAAAATTTTCTCCCATACATTTCAACTGCAAATGTCAGTTGGTCGATTATTACTCGTTAACTTGTAGAGCCTACTTAGCTGTGATAGTTTCCTTTTAACTTCGTTATACAGGGTGTCAGGGATCTCGACGCGAAGCCGGTTACCATGGATTAAGTACATGATTCTGAACCCCCCTGCGTTGAATGATTTTATTTTACCATTTTGTCGACGTGATTAATATGTATACCCATGCCAAATTACAGCTAAGCCGCGGACAGACAGACATGGCGAAACTATAAAGGTTACTGGATGACTACGGACCCCTAAAAACGATCAAAATCTAGTCACGATCTCACTCGACAATCAATGTCAACAACGCCCTTAGTGATGTTTTTGAATTAGAAGTATTTTTGACAGATTCAGACTGAGAATAAAATGCGATCGTCCTAGGATCAATACGGGAACTGCCATCTGATCATTACGGTCCTTGAAAACATCGTGAGGAAACCGGCATGCCTGAGAGATATTTCTCGATGGCATGTGGAGCCAAGTCAGAAGCCCATGGGCGGCTTTAAAACCCTGACACCAGGTTAGTCACTACCACACGAAAAGAAGATTACGGTCCTTGACTCCGAAAGAAGTCGGGCAATCTCGACACACGCTCGTGCATGCACCATAAACAATCATAAATCCAATAAAACACCACTCTGCATACAAACCTACACCAACGTATCCCAAACAATTGTACATCTAATAAAATATGTACATCCAAATCCTTCCGTACTTCAACTGGCAAGCATCCTTTACATAATCTTGTCTTCTCTCGCTCACACATTTGGGGAGAGAAAAAGACGAGGGATAAATATTGAATGCCCTGTTACAAGTCAATAGGGAGAGGAGGACGTCTTCAGAATACGTAATTGTGTGTAATGGGGGAGTTTATCGCGAGGTTGTTGTCTTTATACAGGAGATGAGGAGAATCGAAGATCTCTGTTCACTTACTAACGTGTAATCTGTGCGTGAGACTACTTTCCTGGGAATTTAAGATACCTGACTTTTTCTCGGACAACTTCCAGCTTAGTACCTTATTTCCTATTTTGAATGTTGTGAGTGTGAGCATACTTATCGTCCTTCGAGAGCAACAAAACTCGAGACATGATAGTGTAATCTACCATAGATTTCAACTTCTACAATTGTGACCCAGGCCTAAGTAATCTATTTATTCTATCAAAAACAATTAATTTGATACTCAACACTACAGTCTACATGTAGGTAACCTAATTTGTATTTGACCAAGCTATCGATTCATTTGACGCGCTAAATCATTGGTGTGATGACAATAAGTATGTTACGTAATGGCTGCAGGAAAATACTAAGTATAAACTATAAACATTAGTACCGCGCATTATTTTGCAATTAAACAATATTACGAACACAACACAACTATAAATCTAAAACATTTCACAATAAAAACATCAAAGTAATACCACCGCTGCGCTGGTACAATGACAGATAAAGGCACATTGTAGTGGCCGCCATTCTTGAGTACAGTCGAGACAAACGGCGGGAAGCCTACGTATGAAACAATGGCTGCGTTCGACTGTACAACGGACAATGCGCTATCGGGGACAGTGATGTACAAGTTTAAAAAAAGTGGACAGGACAGGAATAAAGCTAAATGAGGATTTGAATGAAGAATTTCTTACCAGCCTGTTAGTTTTGAATGCTAGGATTAATTAAAACTGCCTCGTTTTTCTAGTTGTCGCAAGCGCTACTGCATGAGATCCTAGGTTCGATTTCCGGGTCAGGGAAAGTGTTATTGGGTTTTTCTGCCCGGAATCTGGAGTCGTGCCCGGTTGATGGCAATAGGCCCTATTGCATGGGATTAAGACATAAATGCGAAATGTTTGTGTACTAAAGGTGCACCTCTGCCTAACCCTTCGGAAATACAGGGGTGTTGTTGTGTATTAAAACCTATTTTTTAAAAGGCAGTCTAATCTACGTTACATGGTTCTGGTTCAACCAAATTATTTGAAAGGCGTAAAAAATGAGAGTATGGCCTACATTGAATGATTCAGTTATGTTAGCTCGATTCAATTTGGTTGCTTCATTCAAATTGAAAGGCAAAAGTGAACCGTGCAATTTTGGCTTTACAAAGCATTTCAAATTGGTACTGGATTTGCAATCACACGTTCTTAGGCACGGACTCCACCAAAGCGGGGATGTGCGGAGATGTCCGAAGCGGAGACGAAAAGAAATGTTTTTCAGCTAGTGTGTATCCACCGAAGCTGTACGGAGATGCGTACTGGCTAGACAGGAGCGGAGAAAGGTGCTGGCTAGAGCGGAACTGAGCTGCATGCGGGGAGCGTTGGATGTTTACGAAAATACGGCGTCGCTCACATCACTTCTCGTCTCCGCTGCGCGCCGTCGTCAGCCTGCGAGGCACAGCTCACATCTCCGCTTTGTACCGCCGCCCAGCTCAATATCGGCGACGCACTGCTCATATCTCCGCTTCGATCGTGCAATACAAATATGATACATCTGAAGCTGAATGAATAACGAAATTCTATTGGTTGTTTAAAACACATCTCCTCTCATCTCGTCTCGTCTCCGCTTTGGCGGAGGCTGGACCTAATTTCGACTGGTTTTCTCCTATGAACGCAATACGCGACGCATGCTACTTTCAGTGTCTGAGAGAACGTTAAACATATGAAAAGTTCCCGGCTTTCAGCTGCCTGTCTAACTAACTAACTAACTAACATAACTAATTAGTATTTACAAATCAGATGATGATGACGATGGTTAAAATCAAAAAGTCGAAGTCAAATTCAAAGTCAAAGTCAAAGTCGAAGTCGAACTCAAAGTCAAAGTCAAAGTCAAAGACAAAGTCAAAGTCAAAGTCAAAGTCAAAGACAAAGACAAAGTCGAAGTCAACGTTAAAGTCGAACTCGAAGTCGAAGTCAAAGTCAAAGTCAAAGTCAAAGTCAAATTCAAAGTCGAAGTCGAAGTTTAAGGCGAAGTCGAAGTTGAAGTCGAAGTAGAAGTCGAAGTCGAAGTCGAAGTCGAAGTAGAAGTCAAAGTCAAAGTAGAAGTCGAAGTCGAAGTCGAAGTGGAAGGCGAAGTCGAAGTCGAAGTCAAAGTCAAAGTCGAATTCTAAGGCGAAGTCTAAGGCGAAGTCGAAGTCGAAGTCAAAGTCGAAGTCGAAGTCGAAGTAAACGTAGAAGTAGAAGTCGAAGTCAACTTCAAAGTCAACGTCAAAGTCGAAGTCAACGTCAAAGTCGAACTCGAAGTCAAAGTCAAAGTCAAACTCAAAGTCGAATTCGAAGTCGAAGTCGAAGTTTAAGGCGAAGTCGAAGTTGAAGTCGAAGTAGAAGTCGAAGTCAAGGTCGAAGTCGAAGTAGAAGTCAAAGTCAAAGTAGAAGTAGAAGTCGAAGTCGAAGTCGAAGTCGAAGCGGAAGTCGAAGTCAAAGTCTAAGGCGAAGTCTAAGGCGAAGTCGAAGTCGAAGTAGAAGAAGAAGTCAAAGTCGAAGTCGAAGTCGAAGTAAACGTAGAAGTAGAAGTCGAAGTCAAAGTAAAAATCAAAGCCAATAGTCAAAGTCATGAATTAATTTTGTTTTTATCATTTATATACATTGTCGTATGTTAGATGTTACACATCACAGGCGACTGCCGTAAGCCTCGCTCGTTTTTTTTTTTTTTTCCTCGCACAATGCATAGTAAAACGTTGTATGATACACGTGCGTAAGATGATTTCCGACTCGTGTCGACTTATACACTCGTCGGAAATCACCTACCTTCCGCACTTATAGCATAAATAACTATTGGATTTTTTTAATTAAGAAATTCTAATGCTGAAAAGAAAGTTGTGAATACCATTATTTGCAAGTGTCTGTTATCTGCTATTAAAGAGATTTAAATGTTCGAGCAAACGTGGTGATCAATGCTTTTTCCTGTAGACTAGCTTTTGCCAGCGACTTCGCCCGCGTTAATCCAGGTCATAAACTATCTGTATGTTAAATTTCAACCAAATCTGTTTAATCGTTTTTACGCTTACCCGGAACAAACATCCAGACAAACAGACAAAAATTCTAAAAACTATAGTTAATGGATTTAGGCGTGACTTTGCGGAGATCCATTATAAAATACAATAGACGGCGTATATTTAGTAACGTAATCCACTTAGCTGTTCTTAAAGAGTCATAAAGAACCCTGTTAGAAATCGACACGTGTTTCACCTTTCAAAGAGGCATCCTCAGGATGACGATTGACTTGTTCCCCGGAACCCGGACTTGACGTGTGGACACGTCAATCGTCGAGAGCAAAGTGAGCCACTTCGCCCGACAATCCCACTTATATAGAATTACTGCCCGCCCACCTCGGCTGGGATCGTGATCAGTGCGCCACTGATGAACGAATTAAATACAAGTATTCCAAGGTCACCTTTGTTGCGATTGTTCACAGTCCCTTATCACTTTCGGCATCAGATTCGTTCCCACATCTCGTAGCATTTACTTTTTTCACACATATTCATTGTACAGTTTTGACTTCGTTACCATTTTATTATTTGTATAGAATAGATAGAAGAAGCTTTTACTGCAGAGTTTGATATTAAATACAAAGTTTTACAAACAAACATCTCAGTAGATTGCTATAAATCACCATCTGTTAGAGGCACTTAAGATAATAATTACTGTGGTGCTCGTAAACGGATCCAGTTTGATTTATTTCGGGTCTGTTGATGTTAATGTTTGTTGTAGCCCTGCTTACTGCTACTTAACGTGTTCTTTGGCAGTCTTAAGAACATAATTATAGGGAATACTGCTTGTCAAACGCGGAGAATTTCACAATACAAATGCTTAAAAGTGTAAGCAGTGAAGTTAAAGCGAACGGCAGGTCTATAATTTACAGAACACTAGAAAAGCTTGGTAACAGCTTTATTTTAATTGCTTTTACTCATTCCTAAGGACCTACACTCACAAAGAGCGGTGCGACGCTGCGGTATTTCACTCTTAATACCGTAGTACGTACCTTCAATGCTTTATCCACTTAGGTCTATGAAACGCAGCACAACGAACAAAACAAAGGCACAAAGACCTGAAAAATAAAACACTTTTATGAATATTTATGAATCTTATAATCAATCTGCCTAGCCTTTTCCCAACTATGTTGGGGTCGGCTTCCAGTCTAACCGGATGCAGCTGAATACCACTATTTTACATGGAGCGACTGCCTATCTGACCTCCACAACCCAGTAACTGGGTCATACGATACCCCTTGGTAAGACTGGTGTCAGACTTTCGGGCTCCTGACGACTCGTAACGACTGTCAAAGATCCACGAATGACAGCCGGGACCAACGGCTTAACGTGCTTTCCGAGGCACGGAGGATTCTCGGTATGTAAAGATGGTCACCCATCCACTGACCAACCCCGGCAAGCGTAGCTTAACCTGATGGATCGACCAGTGCGGCTGTTGTTACTTAGCCACGAGCTCCTCTCTCTCATTTATGAATCTTATACATATAATAAAATAGTAACGAAATCAAAACTGCTTCTACTAGGTAGCTTCGGAGCCGCGGGCAAAACCTAGTAAATGAATCTATAGAACGCGCATTTAAACGGCTTTGTGATGGGTCTTTTTACAACCTGTATGTTCATTTGGTCCGTTTCCACTGTTAATCTTCCTTACCGATATTTGACGAATTAGGACCCTAGAAAATACATAACAAAACAAATAGTCAGTAAAATATTTTAACCTCAAACAAACATTTCAAATATACCTCACCGTGCAAGCAAATACATCACAAAACATACACAGCATTCTCAACTTTGTGTAGACGTAGCGAAGTCGCAAGTTGATACCACTATGAACAAAGTATCGGTATCGGTATCCGTAAACTGTAAACAACCGTCTTCTGCAATCGTATGATATGCAACACAGACGTACTTTTTTGAATATTGTACGTAACTTTCCATTCTGTCCGGAATAATTTTTAAAGTTATTCCGTATCGGATAAAATGTTTAGATGCTTCTTCGAATTGAATTATGTTGTTCTATTTTGATGTGGGTTCCTGCTTTTATTTAGTTAAAAGTTTTTTGGTAGTTTAGATAACAGAAACAATTTATTGGTCATATATTTTCCATTCTTAAGTATCTAAAAAAGTAAAAGTGAAGAAATAAAAGTAAATTATGTATTTTAAAACAGCGTGAACAACGTTAAACAAAAAAAAACCGGCCAGGTGCGTGTAGGACCACACACAATGAAGGGTTCCGTAGTTGGGATGAATTTATCCCAATAACAAACTTAACATTGTAGTTGAAAAAAAAAATCTCCCATACGGAATGTATGGAAGATCATGTTTTTCAAACTACAAATTTAAGTTGGTCGATTACTGCTCGTTAACCTGTTAAGCCTACTTAGCTGTGATAGTTTTCCGTTTAATTTCGTTATATATACTATTGCTGTGATTTTTTTCACAAATCCAAGTACGAGCATTTAGCTAAACGCCCCCCCCCCCCCCCCCCGTTTAGCTAAACGGGGGGGGGGGGCACTTGACTCTAACAAAAATTAGCACTTTAAAGCTTAATATTTCGCAAACGGATCCCTGAATTGAAAAATTATTTTCACACGCCCGCAATATTTTTGAAAGACCTTTCCAAGGACACCCCACACCATGGTATAACAAGAAAAAAAAATACCCGCTTTACGTGTAGGGGAGGTACCCTAAAAAAAAAGTTTTTTTCATATTTTATTTTACCACTTTGTCGGCGTGATTAATATGTATACCCATGCTAAATTACAGCTTTCTAGTACCAACCGTCTCTGAGTTAAGCCGCGGACAGACAGACAGATGGACATGGCGAAACTATAAGGGTTTCTTGTTTACTACGGAACCCTAAAAATACTATTTGAGACTTGAAAAACTTTCAAAGCTTACCTACACTTTTCTTATCTTGTTTCAGACCCCTACGAAGCGTCAAAGATCCTGTGCAACGAGACGATCGTGCTGTCTCGCTCGCACCCGCACGCGATTGTGTCGAGTCCCGGCTTCCCTCGGCCCTACCCGGACGACGTCGAGTGTGTGAGCGAGATACGAGCGCCGCCTGCGCATACACTGAAGCTGCATTTTGAAGAACTGCTCACGGAACATGAGCCGCAGTAAGTGGATATGTTCTTTTGAGATTGACAATGCAATTTTAGTGTAGTACTGTTTTATTTTAAAGAATTTATGTAGAGGATTTACATTGTGTTAAATAAGTTGAAAAAAAAAAGAAAATTAATTGTACAGAATTTTAAACTTGCGGCTTTTCAATATTCATAAGTTTATTATTATTACTAAAAAGTTCTGCACATAATTTACAGAGTAACAACAATGTAAGAAATGTTATGAAGAATTAAATAAGTTTTATCCTACTAAAAAGTAAACTCAATGCTACTCCAAGAACTAACACTAATCACTAACTGATTTTAGTCCTTATATGATCTAAATCATTTTCTAAACTGGCAAAGCAAGTACCTTACACGTGCTCTAGTAGGAAGATACATCACCTATTCATAAAGCTTAGTGACCAACTAAGTACTAGTCTACATCTAAAGCCTGTGCTGCACAGGACATAATACTGAAACGAGGTGGAAGTCTTTGAGCGCACACCTGGCACCTGTATGAATAAGGAAGTCACTGTGTTAACAACACAACTACCGAGGTATTTTATTATACTCTGAATTTTCGGATTTAATTGCAGTTTGTAAAGATGTTTATTACGAAATCACACAATTACGGCTGAATCAAATACTTTGAAGTAAATTTTGCAGATACTACTCGTATGTCCAGTTACCGTAACACACTTACAGTACTGCTACGGCTACTGAGAAATTTGTTATGGAAAAAGCCTAATAACACTTTGCCCGACCCACGAATCGAACCCAGGACCTCATGCTTAGCAGTAGCGTTTGCCACCAAGACCAACGTGGCAGTTACGTCCAGTTTTTCCCACAATATAGAATTATTCATGACGTAATCTATCTCTGGAAATTATGATAAATGTGGGTAGTGTGACATGATAAACGTGCGAAAAACATAAAAACAACAAATAATTCAGCACTATCTGTTATCGTCGGCGCGTGACAGCGCCGCGACCCAACTATCTATCATACCAACATTTACCTAAACTAATATTTTATTTCCATTCAGGACCGACTATCTTTAGTCCGTTTCTTGAAGAATTTTTATTTTATTACTGTGGAAGATTTATTCACTTTAGTTTGTGTGAAAAAAGATGTATTTTTCTAAAATAATATTATAAAGAGAAAAGATTTGATATGTTGTATTTTGTTGTTACGCTTTCACGCTAAAACTCCTGAACGGGTTTAGATGACAGAATACTTGTATCCCGATATTGTCACGGGGTCGATACTTATGCGGGTGAAACCGAGGGGCGCAGCTAGTTAGTTATAAAGTGAATGAGTCTGCCTAGTTTGTTTTCACAGTTAAACTACCTAACATCTTCTTCTATTCGAGTCAATGGTAAATGTAAATATAATATTATTATGTTAGATTAGTTGGGCCCAGTAGGTGTCTCCTCGCCATCCTCAGAGGTGCAGGTGTAAGGACACTTTGAACACTCTGGTTGAGCTGGAGAGTGCTGATCTATGCGTCATGTTCGTGAACAGGTGCCGTCAGTTGAGACTGGTCATCTCTTATCTGCCAGGGTATATTTTGAATCTAATATTCTGCATCGTTTTTTTTTTCAATGTTCTCACATATACTCGTAGAAGCAACTAGAATAATGTACCCAGGATTTTGTAATATCTATATTTAAAAGAGTGTCCTTGATATCTACGTTTTGGAATGGGCAACTAGCTTCAACTTTCTGACTAACAGACCGACTCTTTGACAATTCAAAAGTGCCTGTAAATGGTTTAATTGAAATAAATGCTTTGAATTTGAGTTTGATACAATGGACACTCCAACATATTCCCGACATGGTTAGGAGCACCGCGTTACACTATCAAACTAATTATGACAGATTCGAGACCCCTCAAGAAGGCCATCAGTTTTCTCTTACCAAGACGAGAAGTGAGAATCAAATTAAATTACCTGGGCTGACCTACAGTTAGTATAGCATAGATAGCGTAGTTGAAGGCTGTACAATCACCGTTGCTACTGAACTTATACAAAAGTAAATACTAGTTTTGAAAATTCGGACCAGCACCTGCTACCAAGAGAGTAATACATAATCACCTCGCCCGTATACCTGAAGGAGGTAAGTAAAAGTATATGTATAAAAGGCTCAGGTTTTACCGAGCATGTAATAAGTCCCATGTATGTAACTGAGGCCTGCCAGTGCCTATTGTCGTTAACCAGACCCAAATACAGTCTCAAGAGGAACATTAACACTAAAATATTTTACCAAAAATCCTTACGTTCTATTTGTCTAAAAGGCAGGAGAGTAACTCGTTCAGTAATAACAGTAAATAATCCGGAGCAGAAGGTCGATGATATGTGAGTGCAGTATGTGGAATGTGCGCCGCAAATATATTGAATACTTGGACTAGAAATATTTTATAAGAAATGTGAGAGAACTGGGTTCGCGTTTGATGAGCTGTGTGATGTTGAAGGCTATGTGGAACTTTGAAATTTTATGGACCGATCATGGTATGAAATGATTAATGCCTGACGGGCCTAGTGGTCGTAAGCGGTACTGCTGAGCATGAGGTCCTGGGTTCGATTCTGTGTGTCGGTTGATGGCAATAGGGTCGCCCCCTGTTACATGGTACTTACACATAACTGGCGAAATGTGTGTGTACTATAGATATACTTCTGCCTAACACCTCGGCGAAAACAGGCGTGATGATATATTTTTGTTGTGGAAAAACATACATTAGGACAAAGAAAATGCAAAACTAAGCCATTTTCAACTAGATTACACTAAACGTAAGCGCCGATCGATCAAGCGCTACGCCGCGTAGCAACCGTAGCCCTGACTAGCTACGCCGTAGACCCTGCGTAGTAATCCGACACTATCCTTAAGTACTAGCACTTTATAGTTTCAATGTTGTAAACGATATTATTTGTAAGAGATGGGAAATCAGAAGGCTGTTATTTTACGTAGTTCTGGTATATTCACCAATATCTGGAAGGTCTGGAAACAAACGGCAACATACTTGAAAAACGTTCAGCATTAAAAATAACCTCAAACAATTAAAAGTTTATTCAAGCAATCTACACAACGTTAATTTTTGTGTAACTTTTATCTTTTTAATCGCAAAACAGAAGGCTATAAAAATTAAAATAAAAACGCTCTTAATGCTTATTATTCAGACGGCAGGGCATTACTCTGTGGTTGACGTGCAGTTACTGTTTTATATCGCCGTCTGTTTACCAAGTTATGTCCAATTAGTTGAATGTCGCTTTGGTAGTTAACGTAATATATTATAGCAACATTACTAAGTTTGTCTAAACTGTTGTTAATTTGATTTCGGGATGTGTTTTGAGTTGTATGTACAGTCAACACCACTTTTGCTGATACACTATAAAGATATTGTCAAGTCAAACTGTTACCAAGGCCATGTGGTTGGCTGTTAAAGATGTACCATGAGTTTTTTTTTCACATTTACAAAGTGGTAAAAAACATATTTATACGCTTGATAAATATACGATTCCTTTCACAAATCACTTAATGCACATCATAATAAATAAAAGATTGCAATATTATGCAAGTATAAAACCCAAACAAACACATAAGTAATTAAAGACCTGTACAAAATTTCAGACTATTTTATAAAGCACAATTGAATGTTTTCGCTTGAATAATTCAAAACTGAATGGGTATGACATTCAGTGTCCAATATTGCATCGCATCGCATAATAAACATTTGTTTCCACCGGCTCCACAAAACAAACTCAACTAGTTTGCCGATGCTATAAAATACACTGTCATTAAAATATTGAGTGGCACTGACACATTTAAGAACTACGTACTTCTATGTTTTGAGGGGTTCCGTAAGCTAAAGAAATGTTAAACAGTACCTACATTTATGTATGGAATTTAAATGATAAGTGATTTTATTTCTTTAGGTAGGTTTTTACAAAAACTTTTACACGACAATCATATTATTTTTAAATTAGATGAGGTCAGCGTTTCCTATCTGAGAAGAAAGGCCGAAACAAACTCGGAGGTCAGTTTCTTTTAACGTCCGGAAATAATCGTGGTCAGATCATGTGAATACCATGTAGATTTAACCTTTAAACTGATGGTAGAACAGCGGGTTAATTGCGCAACACCCTAAGAAGAGGGGGCCTAAAACGACCACTTTAGCAATTCTACTAAAAGCGATTCATTTCCTCCAATATGGCAATATTTACACCAAATATGATTCAGCCATGAATTGAATTGAGATATTATTCAGCTAATATGTGTCACCATTCATATCTGAATTATATTTGGTGTAAATATTGTCATATTGGAGGAAATGAATCGCTTTTAGCAGAATTGCTAAAGTGGCCGTTTTAGGCCCCAAGTGAAGCCACATTGACAGTTCAGCAACATTTTCAGACGATTTTTTCTAATACATGAAGCAATGTTTTAGCAATTTCCTTTAGATTGTGAGTCAATTGCATTAGGTCATAGGTTTGAACAAGTGCCTAAGTTTTTGTGACAGATGACTAATGATTATTTCTTAAACTGTGACAAAACAAAATTAAACTGTGATAAAAATACTGGTATTCAGCTGCATTCGGTTAGACTGGAAGCCGACCCCAACATAGTTGGGAAAAGTCTAGACAGATGATGATGATAACTGTGGCAAAATTACATAAAAAACACCATCAGTCTGTATTTGTGTTTTAATCTTTACAACAGGTTAATAAAATGAATAAATGCACATAAAAAAGTAATGCGAAGTTTTAACACGGCTGTAAAACTTTTTAAGCACCAAAATCTGTTAAAAATGGTGTCGACGGATTACGGTGCATAAAATTTTATGCAAAGTGAAAAACATACATTAACGAGTAAAAACAAAGAGTATTAGCAAGTATGTTTAAAAAAAATAAAAATAAAGTATTGACGCAATATCATTATTAGAAAACAGATTGTTACTGCTCTAAGACCCAGATCTGGACATATTCCATGCAAAAAACTTCAACGCTTCATCTAATTGTGAGGAATGTGGTGTTGTCGAGGACCTACAACATTTATTGATGGAATGTCCAATATGAGTCCAGTAGAAATAATTAGTAAGGTCCCTGAATTTGAACAGAACCGATGTAGGCATGTTCCTTACAATTCTTTCCCAACCAAATGGCGACGATGCAAAGGGTTTGTTCAAATTCATGGCCCACGTCTTGTGAAAGTACAATTGTTTAGGATATGATGGGACTGATACACGCTATTCGTAAAAGCCCCTATAAATAAATAGAAAAAAAAATTGTTTTAATGAACTCTCGTATACTGAACCCTTCGACCTACTATAATATGCACCTGGCAAATAATTTATATTTCCACGTAGCTAAAGGAACATATCCACAGTATGTTTTTATGCAGTCTAATAAATTCCGCTGTGACACAGAATATTGTATTAAATTATGTTAATCTGTGGCGCGACGTTCCAGCGACATAAATAATATAACTTTGAACAAAGACAGGGTATTGTGCTTGTGAAATTTAGCTTGACTTGTTACCAGGGGTGGCAGGTTTTAGCCGGACAGTTTAACTTTTGTCCCTATTACTAGGCAGATTTTAACAAAACTTAACTTAAACTGAATTTAATGTAGTAACACCGCAAAAAACATAACCCGAAAATTAAAAATGGAGCAGATATTTGGTGGAAATATATTAAGGCTGTCTGCAAAAAAAACCTTTCCTTATTTTTCAACTAGTTTCAGTTCAGTCTTCATAGGGTCTGGCAGCCCTAAATGTTGAGACTAAGCCTTTCGAGGCATTACTCGCAGACAATGGAAGTGCTGAACCGGTTAGCACTAAGATTACAGGGGAACCTGAACGCGGCCGAGTAATGAAGCGATATAATTACCTTACCTGTGAAGTTACCTTTTATAAATAACACAAAACTAGTTGCTGCCCGCCGTTTCGCCCGCGTGAACCCTAATTCTTTTTCTTAAATAAAAGTAGCCTAAATTACTCCTCCTGTCAAAATCGGTCAAATTCGGAGATTAGCCGGAACTAAAATAGAAAGACAAACATTTTAATAATAGATTTTTTGTTATGAGTACTAAATATTGTCATATGGATTTAGTAAAAAGCAGTTATTTTGAAATGCAATAATTAATATCGTAACACTGAATACTTCGTTTTAGATGTACAAAAAGTATTTGGAAACTTTCCAAATGCCTTTTATACACTTAAAACGGATACAACATCAAATTCAGTGTTACAATTGCAGTTCATTATTAATATTCTAGCCACATTTCATATTTCCAAACAGTAATATTGCCAAGTTAATAAAAACAGCAAAATATTTGACACCTATTTGCAATGTTGCCCACTTTCAGAATAAACGCTCTTAATATTTTAACAGTAGATGGCGCCGACATTTTCTCTCTGATTGGTCCCTTTTTTTCTTTATTTTTCTTTTTTTTTGAGGGTGAGAAATCATCAAATGACTTCTCCCGCTCTGTGCGGAGCGGGAGGGTGTGTCAGACTTTTACTGACTAAAACCCACCCGTGTTCCTTCCGTTGCCTGTGTGCCGGGGCGCGATATCCCTTTCGGACAAACCGGCAACCCTAGCAGGCATTGGTCCTTACGTACCAAGTCAGTTGGTGCTGACATCTCTTTGAGGCGCGCGTGGAACACAACGCGCCGTCGACCCGGGCCTGGTCCTTATCGGACGGCGAGCTACCCATTGCTCACCGTCCGCAAGTCTGCGCCTACGGTGGCCGGAAGTCGGCTCGTGACTCCCGACGCCCGGGACGGCGACTAGGGGCGCGAGGGCGTGCAGCTTGCATCTGCCTCGCGCGCTCCGCCTCCTCCTTTGCGAGCATAACTGCTTCGCAGAAGGAGGTGACGGCCTCCCATGCACTCTCACTCCGAACCATGGCCTGAACCAGGGCCGGACGCGAGAGATCGTCGCCGCCGATCGTCTCTGTGAGGACACGGCGGTGTTCCGCCCAAGCCGGGCAGACCTCCACCGTATGCTCCACCGTGTCCTCTGGGCGATCCACACAGTGGTGACACCCGGGCGTTTCAACACGTTTCGAAACAACCGTGTCCGGTGAGGACCTGCGTCAGGCGGAAGGTGAGGACGCCGTGGCGCCTAACTAGCCACTCCTCAAACAGGGGACTTATCGCAGCAATTGTGGCGTGCCCAGCGCTGGGTTGCGACAATCGCACACTCCATGCCGCCATGAGATCCCGCCGGAGCTCTGTCCGCTGTGCCGTGATTTCTCGCGGCAGCGGAGTTACGCCCCGGCGTTTCTCCTCCTCGCGACACTCCCATATGTGTGCGAGGATCTGAGAGATCCTGAAAGCAATTCGTCTCAACAAACTTAGAGGTCATGATTTGTCTATGTCAAAGAAATGTAATATTCTTACATAGATCAGAGATAGACACGGTTGGCGCAGTGGCTGAGCGATCGACTGCTGCGTAACGTGTCGCGGGTTCGATCCCCGCACGGAACAAATATTTGTATGATCTGCAAGTAGTTGTTCCGGGTCTGGGTGTTAGTGTATGTGAGTTTCTATGTTTGTAAACGCACCCACGATACAAGAAGAAATTCTTAGTGTGGGGCAACGTTTTTAAAAAAAAAAAAAAAAAAAAAAAAAAAAAAAAAAAAAAAAAAAAAAAATAAGAGAAAAGGACAAACCATAAACTATACCCGCAGAAAATTAATCCGAAATAGACATGCAAAGGAGCTTTTAGTAAGCCGAACACGAAGCGACGAGTTTGGCCAAACTTTATATAATCTGGATTTAGAGCATTAGCCAAAAATCAGGCCGATGACTCAGGTGCTGTGGATGTAAACCTTATTCACCTAGATATAAAGGCTAATTCCATTTGAATCGTCGAATTAACAAATTCACTCGTACTATATGTGATACATATTCATAGGGTTTGGGGTTTGGTTTCAGTTTAAGGAATAAGCGGTTTGTGATTGTTGTTGACGGAAAGTTAGTTTTTACTTGTGGCTATTTAGTTTATTATAACAGCATGTGAAAAAAAAAAGTTGGAAAACTAAAACCCAAGAATACGACGAGGAGTTTAGGAGTTATGAGCGAACAGACGAACACATATGCATACATAGCCTGTTGAAATCATAACCCTACTTTGACTTTGCTGTAGTCGGGTAACTCGACTATCCGCGCTGTGGCTACGAAACAGCTACGCGACCGTAGCACTGCTACACGCCACTGCTACGCTTTCGTAGCAAACAGTGTAAATGTGAAGTATTTGATTTGCGTTGGATTCTGTGTTGGTTTAAATATTTATAGCGTATGTACCTGTATTAACATATACATAGATACAGGTCTAATAATCCTATTATCTAAAAACCTGTCCACGTACACAAATCAAACCCCCAACAGATAAAGCAAAGTCAGTAATTAGTGGGCGCGCAAGTTAGCGTTTACTTTAAAAGTTAAACGCTCTTACCTAGCACTTCACACATTCGCCAAGCGACATCATATGTAGATTACACGTTAAGGACTCGACTAATGTGCTTACTTACATTAACTTATTTAACTTAAACTTGTAATGCCTACATGAGAGTGCTATTAGGGAAATGGAGGAGTTTCATTTGCGTGCGGTTCAGTATTGATTACGTTTCGAGTTATTAGCCGCTTACGTAATTAATTAGAGGTAGGGTGTTGGTAATCAAACAATTAGGTAGGTATATAGAAAGTATACATTTATCTGCGAGCTTTAATTAAAGTAAGCGGTGAAGGTGAATAATTTTCGGGAATTTTGGCTATTTTAATGTCTAATATAATACCGTCGCAATGGCCTGGCCAAGTGACACTCGCTTTCAAAGCGTTTCGTATTTCTTCAACGACTTTTAACAGAATTGACGCTTTTTGGCAGCTTATGTCAATCCAATACATTTTTGCCGTTTCCATCAGCGTTATCACTGATAGAATATCACGTAATTAAAAAAAACGTATAATAAACTCTGTTATTTCACGACAAATACAAAGTAATGATATCTATTTAAAAGTACTTAAAAAAAAAACTGTAAAGTGCAGTAATTTCAAGAGTATTTGTCTAATAATAAATGGAGGTCCTCTAGAATGCTCGTGCGTTTTTCGATGTCAATAGTGATGATGCCTGGGTAAAAAAAACAAATTCTAATTAGTCCGTCAGTCAGATAATAAAAAAATATTAGACACGTATTTTTTGCTTTATTATATTAATAAAAAATTACTTAGATAAAACGTATTTTAAGTCGGGGAGCGGGGGTTGCTACGCCACAAGTAAGTATAAAATCTACATACTCCTGACGTCATGGCACATTTAACTCAATGTATCGCCGTAATCTTTAGGTTACGTAAAAAAAGAAAAAGTACGTGTCCAATATTTTATAATAATCTAAAGAAAGGAAGAAAAATTCCATTATTTTTTTTGGCATAATCCCTATTGTTTAATTTTACGTTCACCCAGACGGATGCTACCTAAAACATTTAAGTGGAATATGCGCGCAAGGCGACCAATATGGTGCTCTATAGAAATGCTTAGTAGTACAAGAAAAGAGCCCGTATTATATCGATATCTGTACATTGTATTATATAAAGTCGCTTTTCGTAGCTATTTGTGTGACCGCTTAAAGGCTTCTGCAGACCAGCGCGACTTGTCGCGCGACGCGACACCGGTTATTTTTATACTGTGAAGTTTTCTTAGAAATTGTATTGTTCGTGTCGCGTCGCGCGACAAGTCGCGCTGGTCTGCACTAGCTTTAAATCTTGTAAACTGTAATTTTTTTGTGCTGTCGTTTTCACCATAATTTAGATAAATTATTCCGAAAGATGTTTAATACATTAATTAGCTTATGTCCGCGGCTTCGCCCGCGTGGATCTCGGGAAATATCCCACGAAAACGTGCTGTCAGGATTAAAAGTACCCTATGTATCATAAAACGCAATTTACACTTTTTATTGGTTTTCTTTCATTTTTAGTTAGATTTTTTTTTGTATGATGTGTTGTGTGCCTTTTGTGTGCGTGTCTGTGCTAAATAAATGTATTTTCTTTCTTTCTTTCTTTATGTGTCAATCCAGGTTATAAACTATCTGTGTGCACATTCAAATCCGTTCAGCCGTTTTTGCACCAATCCAGAACTATATCCCGACAAACGAAAAAAAAAATCTAATACTCAACTATATTTTCGGCATCAGACTCTTTTCCCCACCTCGTATACCAAGCAATTACTTATTTCTCCTTTCTTCTTACTTCTTCTTTCTTCTACATATGTTTTGATTCTTCTCTATTATATATATTTACTAAGATTTAGAAATCTCGATGTTCTGACATGTCACCATTGCACCCGTGCGTAATAAGAAGTTAGTAAATATATAGTTATAAATGTAAACCAGTCAGCAATGAGGTAGCGTATCCTCATTGCGTCTGCCTGTCCAACGTCTACTCGTCAACGTATACTCCTTGAGTCTACGTATATATTAATGCACTGCCAAGCCTGGTTTAAGTCCTCAAGCTGTCCTCAAAACACACTATTATTTAGAACACTATCCCCTCAGATATACAGCAGCTGAATAATACATCGTATACTCTAGATTCCTACACGTCGTATCGTCGTAAATCGCTTTTTGATGTTCACGTCAAAGCGACGTCGCATTATACTTTATCTATGAAAGGTTTCAGTACTATAGTTATAGTTGTAGGTGACAAATCGCTTCACACCATTAGGGAAGTTCCAACGTGCGACTAGGCGGGTGATGTTCAACTAGTTTTATGCTTCATTGGTTCGACACGAGTAAGATGGGATACTGTAGACTTCTAGAGATCCATCGACAAAACTGAGTTGATCATGAAGGCTCACGGGTCTCGATTTTAGTCATATCGCACACAACCTAAAATTATGTCTTATACAACTAATTGGGGCAGGTATATTATGTCCTTCAGTGGACTTTCGGCTGAGCTCACTGCATTCGGCGCTTGGTTAGCAACACGTCGTGTCCGGGTTCGCAACAAGTCAATCGTCATCCTAAGGATCGTTAATCACGTGTCGATTTCTAACAGGGTTTTTTAAGAATAGTTAAGCGGATTAGGTTATTAAATAAACGTCGTTTATTGTATTTTATAGTATATTTCCGTAAAGTCACGCCTGAGTCAATTAACTATCTTGAATAATACACTATTTTATTGTTATTTCATGTTTCATGAACATTGACAAATAAATATTATTATTTCTTTCATAATGATAAATAAACTAATTTAACAAGCAGGCCTAGAAGACCTATCACACTACCATCTTTTATTTGTGAGAAAATAATTTCACACGTATTTATTTAGTTAAGATAATTTGTTTTATTGAATGAATAAACTTGTATGTTCATAAAAGTTTAGTTTATAATTGTATGCGACTTTTATAAATTTAAAAGATTTAAATTGAAGAAATCCCACCCCATGTTTGATTTGATTGGTGCGCCAAAATAACATCTATCAGTTTATAAAAGTTGGCTTGATGAGATTCGACATAATTCAGGCCTTTCAGGGGTCAGGGTAGAGCATCGTTTCAAAGAAGGCTTTCAAAGACATGCTACTTAATTAAGTATCATCTCAATGAGTAATCGATTCCAAATGGTGCTTGCTTGAGCAACAATTGGTACTTAACGCTCGAACTTTTAACCAGTGGACGATCGTCACATGCTGTAGCTAAACTAAGATAAGTATTTCCTTTATCTGTAATTTGTTTTTTTGCTTTTTAGAGTTTATTTATATAATACACACATTGAATTCAAATAAAAAAAAAAAAAAAAAAAAAAAAAAAAAAAAATAAAAATAATAATATAATAATTTAAATTGTTAACGGAACGAAGGAGCCTGGATCTCACAACACAGGGAATCCTAGTGTGAGGTCTAGGATTTCAATCCACTTGAATGTATACTTTGCGAAATAAATTTATTCTTATTCTTATTCTTAATTCAATTTACTATTTCTAACACTAAAATATATATCTCTTGGAAATAAATTACTAAGTTGACTAATTGGGACGCCAGCGCTGCCTAGCGGCGCTCGACAGGGTCTACAACATAACGCTCGGACCGGCTGGAGCTGAGCAGAGTTCATCGGTGCCGGTCAAGCAATGAACACGTTTAGAAACTGTCGTGCGTTCCGAATATGTCTAAATGTGTGAACATGTGTCGTGTACCTACAGTGTGGGAATGTGATCGGGAATTATAATTTGATCTGAACTGCAAACGGTTTTTTTATTGCGCAATAATAAACACTACCAACAGTACGCCCACAGTAGTTAAAATATAGCTGATAATAACGAAAGATACAAATACCCTCCTACAACAAAAATATTTTATATACAAGTATGTAAAGGATTTTTTTATATAAACTGTTCCAACTAGGAATTATGATTATCGCCACCGAAAACTAGAGCCAATAAAAATCATAAAATTACAAGATCAGGGGCCGTACCACCAACTTACACCAGTATTATTTTAATCTTACTTCAGTCTCTTATCTCCATCTCCGTGTCTCAATATTCAAATAACACTTTTATGCTAGCCACAAAAAGTCGTTCATCATACCCCACGAGTCCCAAGAAATATTTGTCGCACATCCGTACTAAACCTTACAAATGTACATAAAAAGGTGCGGTCTCAATTGTCCGTCCGTCACCGCACGGCGTCGGCGTCGCATCGGCACGCGCTGTCTTGGGACCCGATAGAAACAGCCGATACTGAAGTGATGGATTTATTACGTTAAAGTCTTTGAACGTTGATCTAGAGATTTTATCAAGTCTTGTTTAAAAGGCGGACGATTAAGGAATTTTACGGGCTATTGACTGGTAGAGGATAAAAACAAAGTTTTCAAAAGTTGATTTACCTCATTTAATCAAGGCAGTCTAACCGGATGCAGCTAACCAGTATTTTACATGAAGTGACTGCCTATCTCAACTCCACAACCCAGTTGCTGGGTAACATGATATCCCTTGGTAAGACTGGTTGTCGAAAGTTGAATTAGGTACCTATAGATACTTATTCTGTTTTAGAATTCGCCTCTTTTGCGTTTCTCGACATAAAATTGTGTAGTTTGTTGTAAGTTTTGAACTACTTAGTTTTAGTTTTTGGTTATATTTACTGCATCCCCTACATAAAGTCATCTTAACTGTTAACACTTCAAAAGAAGGAAATTACTTTCTTTGCTAAGCTATGTATTCGTTTCAAACTTCAGAAAGCAGTCAATAAAAAAGAAAAATCTAGATCATTTACTGACTAAAACCTAATCCATCTTTATCTTCGATCATAAAAAGGCGCGCACGTTTGTCCGTCCGTCACCGCGTCGCTTCGCACTCTCGAGAGAACAGATAGTGCCACTCGATAAGAAGTGATGGATTTATTACTAGAGCTAAAGAAATTTTGTTTCTTCGCTGCTCTAGATAAGGCCTCGTTCACGGCCCCGAGATGCGACTTGCGTCAAGGGACACGCGCGCGCGTCACTGTTTCCTTCCGTGGTTCAAGTCGTGTCGCGGTGACTCGTGGCATGCTCTCATGCTCTAAACAACTACTTCCATTTGTTTTCTCCACAGTCGCTGTCGCAAGACGCGTTTCGCTTGAGCGAAATATAGCTCATGGCGACGGGGTTAAGTTGAAAAAATGCGATGTTTTTTGCGAATGGTATAGTTGTATGAAATTAGGGATTAGCAATGCCTTGATACCTTGCCTTGTACGTAAATACTGTCTTGTTTTTTTTTTTTTCTGATAAAGTCGTAGTAAACTTTATGTAAAACATTGCTATTTCATTTAATTTCAACTCATAGCAATGTTTTACTGCTTTTTACTTCCAGATTAAATAAAAAAGAAACGAAATATATAGAGCAGCGAAATTAGTTTTAGCTTTATTAACTTCTTTACAGTTTTTAGTTTAAAACCGAAAAATAATCTCACAGCTCATGTCAGTCTCATATATTGCCGATAACTTAGTAAAGAATATTTTCAATTTAGTTCATCGGTACTCAAGAGGGTTCACGCTAATCTAGGTTAACTGAACGTAAAATACTTGAGTCGGAAAATAACAAGCATTGCACTGTCATGGACACTCGCCTTGTCCGACAAAGTTATATTATTTGCTTATCAACACAGAATGAGTCACTTGAAGAAAAACATTGTCAGTATTATTGGAGCAATAAGAAAATAAAAGGTAATAAATAACCCAGTAGTAGAAATAGAAAGATGGGCTAGTGTCCGCAATTCCACGTCCAAGCGCGTATTTTGCTTAAGAAAGTCAGTTGAAACAATGGTTTATCCAATAAATTGACCACCAATACGGGCTCGTGGCTAAGTCATCAAGTTAAGCTACGCTTGCCACAGTCTATCCGTGGATGGGTATTAGTCTTAACATACCGAAACCCCTCCGTGCATCGGAAAGCACGTTAAGTCGTTGGTCCCGGCTGACATTCTTGGACTTTGACAGTCGTTACGGGTCGTCAGAAGCCTGAAAGTCTGACAACCAGTCTTATCAAGGGGTATCGTGTTTCTCAGTAAAGGCTTGTGCAGACCAGCGCGACTTGTCGCGCGACGCGACACGAACAATACAATTTCTAGGAAAACTTCACAGTATAAAAATAAGCCGCGCTGGTCTGCACAAGCCTGAACTGAGTTGTGGAGGTCAGATGACGGTCGCTCTATGTAAAATAATGGTGTTCAGCTGCATCCGGTTAAACTGGAAGCCGACCTATTACAGTTGGGAAAAGGCTAGGCAGATTGTCTGGATCAAATTGACTACCAACTTTAATGGTCCGTATCTCAAACCAAATAAAAAACCAAGACAGAGTGAAAGAAAAAAAAAAGAAAGAAAATACATTTATTTAGCACAGACACGCACACAAAAGGCACACAACACAACATAATAATACTATAAACAAAAATCAAATAGTGCTGTCAACTGTGTGTGCACTTTGTGTGGTGTAGTGTCATTGTAAAAGGTTGTAAATGTGTGCGTGTATGCACACAGCGGCGGTGTAGTTTTGGCATGCTTCACTGTATTTTTCGCAGCGCTCTGTCTTGGTTTTTTATTCAGTATGAGGTCCGTATATTCAAATCACAAATTCATTCTGTTGAAATGGCTACTCTATGGTTTATGACAGACTTCTACCGACTTACGCGGTTGCCGTCCTCAGCACATATGACCCCTCCACGTGGCATGTCCAGTGAAACGCACTGGTGCCTAATCCTTTTCTGAAGCTTAATCAACCCTACCATTACATGCTGAGAGGAAGAGAGCATCTGCCTACATTTAAAATAGGCAGTGAAAAGAAAAGATCACAATCCAATCGAATGATTTTCTTTCATAATAAATACAATTTTAGCGTCAGCAAAACAATGACGTAATACACACTCGAAGACGGCGCGATTCTACAGCACGATCGTGCAAAACAAGTTCAATTCTACCCTCTTTTCGGAATTTCATATTTTATTGTTACAGCCGAATGTAATCGTTTAGTGTCGTATATCACAGATTTATAGCCTATTGCTCATGTAGGGGGGGCTCGTGGCTAAGTAATAACAGCCGCATAGTTCGATCCATCAGGTTAAGCTACGCTTGCCGGGGTTGGTCCGTGGATGGGTGTCCATCTTTACATACCAAGACTCCTCTGTGCCTCGGAAAGCACGTTAAGCCGTTAGTCCCGGCTGTCATTCGTGGATCTTTGACAGTCGTTAAGAGTCGTCAGAAGCCCGAAAGTCTGACACCAGTGTTACCAAGGGGTATCGTATTACCCAGTTACTGGGTTGTGGAGGTCAGATAGGCAGTCGCTCCATATAAAATACTGATATTCAACTGCATCCGGATAGACTGGAAGCCGACTCCAACATAGTTGGGAAAAGGCAGATTGATTGCTGATGCAGGGTAAAAATGAAATAGTAATTTTTGTGATTTGCCTCGTTAGTCTAGTAGTTGCAAGCGCACTGAACATGAGAACCTGGGTTCGATACCCAGGTCGGGTAAAGAGTTATTTGGTTTTTCCATCAGGGATTTCCCAGTAGCAGCCTGGAGTTTGGAGTTGTGCCTGTTTGATGGCAATACCCTATTACATGGGACTTTAACATAACTGGCAATATGTTGTCTGACTGTCGACACTTCTGGCTATCCCATCGGGAAAACAAGCGTGATGAATATACAGTGAAATAAATTAATTGTTTATCAAATTGACGTAAGTAGTGTGTCAATTTGATATACAATTAATTTATCTGGCTGTACCAAAAAATATCGATTGATTGGTTGTTTTAGTTGTGATAATAGCAGCATCTTTTTGAAGACAGGTACTCTTTGTAATAACAAGAGCCTGGTGAATATCAATAGCATATAATTAGTGTGTAAAGTGTATCCTGCGCAATCGCATCTTTGCACACCGAGACTCCTCAAGCCAGCTCAGTGAAGCCGTTGGTCCCGGCTGTCATTCGTGGATCATTGACAATCGCTACGGGGAGTATAATAACCAGTCTTACCAGGGGGTATCGTATTACTCAGTTACTGATTTGTGGAGGTCAGATAGGCTCTCCATCTTAAATACTGGTATGCAGCTGCCTCCGGTTAGACTGGAAGCCGACCTCAACAGAGTTGGGAAAAGGCAGATTGATTTTTTTGTGTGTATCCTGCGGCAGTCAGTGTCACTTTCCAACCTTTTCTTGACAATTCAAAAGTGCATTAATGAATTGATATAAATGCTTTGAGTTTGAGAAACTTTCTGATTCAGTGATCTTAGCTTAATCTTTTCACCGCAAAACGAGCTATTTTCATCAAGATCGCACTGATACAAAAGAAAACCACAAGCCATCTTAATAAAGATGTCCACAACTATACAATTCTACATTATTCGTTTAAAATCCAAACAAGGTACTTAATCAAGTGACATCGGAGAGCGAGATCAGCGGGGTAATTGCGTAACACACTAACAGTAGCAATTGATTTCATTTTTTCAACAACATTCTTTGCGTTATTTACATTGTGGAGCAGAAAAATTTTTCGAACATAATATGAAGCTAATGGAATAGCAATAAATACCCATTCAAATGATTCAGATTGTGATTTATATTGTGTTACTCAATTAGGGCACGGGTGGTAAAACTAGTGCTTCGACGTGAATCGGTACTCAATGACTAAGTTTTAACTAGCGGACCCGTCGAATGTTGGTTGTGGTTCACCCCGGATTATCGAAACTATACAATGGCCGGTACCTAAACCTGCCTCACTAAATCGTTTATACATTTTCGGTGAACAATCGGAACAGATTAGTCTGTACCACAATTTATTTTGACATTGCCTGATGTTAATGATAAAATACTGTGATTGAAAATGAATAAAAGAATCGAAATCATGATAAAATCTGCGCTCCGCTGTTTCACCCGCATGAGTCCCGATTCCATGAGAAGATCGGGGTAAAAAGTATTTTATGTCTCAAACCAGGTCATGGTCTACCCATGTGCTAAATTTCATCCAAATCCGTTCAGCCGTTTTAGCGTAAAAGCGTAACAAAAAAACAAAGAAAGTCACTTTCGCATTTATAATATAAGTTAGGACTAGCAACCCGGCCCTGGTTTGCACGGTTTTCACAACTTGACATCGAGATCTCTTAAATACATTTATGTAAGTTTAAAATTAATTTATTATACATACATTGTGTGAGGAATGATATCAAAGAGGAGGGAGTGAATGACAGCGGAGAGTGGTAAGAGAAAACGTGTTACGCCGACCACACGTAACATGGAGCAAGGCAGGAAGAGGCAATGGTGAAAACACATCAAATTCCGTTGCGCAGTTTAGAAGAACAACGCCATCTCACACGAAAAGGGACTTAATTTTATAATATGTATAGGTGCATAGATAAGTCCGGAACTTGTTCTCTATATTTCCACATATAGAAAACAAGTTCCGAAGGTATCCATAGTCATGATCATGAAAAGAGTCATACATTACAAAAAGAAAAAAACAGGCACGTAATTATCAACCCGATAATTATATTGGTATAAAAAAAAACAAAAATGGGAAATTAATTCTACCGAATCTTATGTAAAAACATGTATGAACAATAATAAAAAGAAAAGGACACGAAATAAAAATGCAAATAATATTCTGAGAATTTGCAAACGCATAACGCTTGAGTATTTTCAGATGTAAAACCTTTTGTATTTAAAAACTTCAGCATATTTTTACAGTTTGTTTAATCCCCTACGTTAACATTTCTGTTCAACGTATAATGAATTCATTTCTTAAGAAATACTAGCGACCCGCTCCTGCTTCGCACGGTTTTTATACTTGACAAAAATCTTATTTCTTAGTTATATGTAACTTTAATATTAACGTATTATACACATTAACCTTCCGGAATAAAATCTCTAAACGATGGTGAAAACCTCATCAAAATCTGTTGCGGGGCTTAGAAGAACAACGCGGATATACAGATACACACGAAAAGCGACTTTAATTTATAATATGTATACATTAATAAAACCGGATATATTCCAGCGATGCATTCCGTTTGAAGCTTAACATTGTCAACGAAAGCTTTTTGAGATTTTTTACTTTTCTAGTACTCAAACCTCAATTGGGCCGATAGAGTTTTTTGATCCTTATAAGAAACAGGATCGATAGGCATAAAAAAAATGTTGCCTATTTCTTGCAATTTTTTTTCAAAATCCATCGATGCAGATCAAAATTTCTCAAAAAGTTAAGGACAGCCACGTATTTTTTGACGGTGCTATCAAATAACTTCTCCCGCTCTGGATGGAGCGGGAGGGCGTGTCAGACTTTTTCTGACTAAAACCCACCCGTGTTCCTTCCGTTGCCTGTTTGCCGGGCCCGCGATATCCCTTTCGGACAAACTCGCAACCCCGACAAGGACAGCCACCTAAGACCGTTTTGCTGTAACTACAACGGTTAAGGTAGCTGTCCCTACTGCCCCATCTCAAAAATCCACGCTGTATATACATGGTGGCAGGGACATCGACGCGCAACCTGTTACCATGGATTCAGTACATAATTCTGGACACGCGTTAAAATTTTCAGTTGGTTATCAAAGCATCCTACCGACTAAAACCCCAATGTTCTTTCTAGTACCATGTGTCGGGGGACCAGGACATACTTCTACATACGCCACACCCCCGACTGATATCAGCCCGCCATGCCTAGCGGGCCCCATCATCAAGTGCGGCCGTTCCCACGACCGCTCGTGTATTTAATTTGTATCTTATCTTGCTATTTGTATTTGCTGTTGGAAAACCTTCGTGGATAGTTTTTTTTGGCTATCTTCCCGACTGGGAGAACGGAGGGTTATGTGGACTCCTACCTAATAAAACCCCATGACTCTTAACACTACCATGAGTCGGGGGCCCAGGAGATACCTGTACATTCACGCATACCAACCCGCTATACCAAATACAAATGTTTTTCATATAGCACATTCAAGTATTCTTGTTCAGTGGCATAAATAAATATTATAAATGCTGCGAACAGAGGTAAAGCTGCGCATTGTTTGATTAACCTAAATATGTATGTGCAGCATCTAGGTTAACTAAAATAATGCAACATGTGTGTGTTTTCAAACTAAGAGAAACAGGTGCTGTGTTGGAATATTTTATTTTACTTTATGAAATACGCAACAATGCCATTTTGTATTTATTTTCAAATTCAAAGCATTTACTTAAATTAAACCATTTACAGGTACTTTTGAATTGCCAAGGAGTCGGTCAGACAGAAATATGAAACTAGTTGTTTTCAACAGTATTATGCTGGGTGGGGGACCTTTGGACACAGTTACGAATCATAAATTAGACGGAAATAACCGGATCATCTTTAGAATTAAAATGCAAATATAAAACGCACTTTTCGTTTTAGGAAAACTATTTTATAGGAACATAAAAGAATTTTCCTATTTCATAAACATGAAAATCAACTCTGTTATCTGACGCACCTACTATATCAAACTCAAACTCATAGCATTTATTTCCATTAAACCATTACAGAGACTTTTAAATTGTCACCTAGCTTCTGACGTTTCATAAGTGCCCTTGTAGGTTTATGTGAAATAAAATATTTTGAATTCGAATTTGTCAAAGAGTCGGTCAGTTAAGAGCGTATACTGAAAGTGGGCAACGTCGCAAATAGCTGTCAAATATTTCACAGTTTTGATTAATTTGGCAATATTACTATATGGAAATAAGAACTACTATAATAATAATATATGAATAACAAGAATAAGAATAACTAGTGAAATAAAATATTGATTATAAAATGGAATAATTAATATCGTAACACCGGATAGATATTTAGTTTTCGATGTAAAAAAAGTGTTTGGAAATTTTCCAAATAATAATATATTTATTTCAGATCAAGATCCATAAGTTATTAGTACAGGCCTTAACCTAATGTTAGTAAAAAACCACACTCTATACACAAAATTGAAACGACTGACACCTACGTGTGCATCCAGGTGTCCAGGTGTGTATCCAGTGAGCCAGCATGGGGCTGTCCCACCTATCACACAATATACTCAGGATGCTGTGAGAGCTAGCACGTATTCTACCGAGAATGGAAGCTCACCGTTTCCGTATAATGGCATGAAAACCATCTACCCTGGCCTCGGTGAACATCCCGGAATCCGGGCATCCCAAATGCCTTTATTACACCTAAAACGGTTACAACATCAAATTCAGTTGCAATTCATTATTAATATTCTAGTCCACTAGTTAGCCATATTTCATATTTCCATACAGTAATATTGCCAAATTAATTAAAACAGCGAAATATTTGACAGGTATTTGTGACGTTGCCCACTCTCCGTATAAACGTTCTTTAGTAGGCAGAAAGTGACGCTAGTTGCCCAATCCAAAACGTAGATCTCTATGGAGAAGAATAATCAAAACGAAAAGTAGCATTTGTTACTAGGAATTAGTGAAGACCACAAACAAAAGCCAGCCATCGATATGTTCACTAACTAGTGGTGGGCGTGCTGATGTCGAGTGTCCGCATACATCCGCATGTCCGATCCGATACCGCCGACCAGTTAATCACATCATGCCCGTGGTCGGATATTCGTTGTGAACTTTAGGGAACTAAGATAATGAGTTGGATTGATGTTGAAATAAAAGGTGGGATTTTCGGAGGGAACATAACATGTTAGTTGGCTTTAGTTTTGTTTTTTATTTTCTTTGTAAATGTCAACGGGTATTTTTTGTGTAAATGGATTACACTACCCTACAACGCCACAAGGTTATATTCGGAACTTACGTCGCCATCTTGTTTTGTCTATACCAACACAATGACAGTGACAATTTCACAAATGTTTACCAACAACGTCCCCGTCAAAGTCATCTTTTGGCGCCTGACGCCAAAATATCCTTGTGTCCAATCTACATCATATTGTTTGCAAAATTCTGTCAACATGGTCGTTCCTTTTATGGATGATTACTCTCCCGAGAATCACCATTAAATAAATAGAACAATGCTACCTACGACTCTATTCTCCCAATAGGATAGATACAATCTATCGAAACCTAGCCCTCTAATCGATAAATCCATTTATTCGTGACTTAACATGCAGACGGCGACTGTCGACAGTCGGGCGGATCTCGAAGGAGATACGACTGAGTAATTAAGAACATGATACAACCCTATTGGGAACGAATTGTTTATTGCCAATTTATTTTAGTTTTGTTTGACGAAGCAAGAAAATATCAGTTGAGATAATACTTTACTTATCGATATTTCTTAAGCAAAATGGTCGATTTACTCAAATAAACCCCCGACACGTACAAAAACCTTTAAAATGTTAAAAAATAATATGCTTGGCCCTATAGGTTTGATATAAATTGTAGGTAATATTTTAGTCCAAGCGTCGCCGCGTCGCCGCGTTGTACGTCCTAAAGAAAATAGGAAGTTAACAGTAGCTATATTTTCTATAATAGCATACATTCATTATTACTGGGTATAAGTCTCGTCTTTTTATTATTATTTTTTGTTTGAAAGGTCGTTTGATCGCAGACAGACACACAGATACACACGTTAACTTATTCCAGGCAGTACGGGGCAGGCAGGGGTTGGGGTTGGTATCTGTCAAAAATACAATTAATTTACCAACATTTTTGACAAGTTTGACAGATTGCGACTAGAATGTGAACGTTTTTTAAGTACGAGAATTGGCCTTCTGGTTTCGTTGGGTGTTAAAAATGTCGGCTATCCCTATGATAATCAATTTTTTTTACATTTGGCAAATGATTTTATAAATGTTATGTATTCTGTTCTGTAAAAATGTCCAAAATAAAAATATTTTTCGCCTAGAACTAACAGTTACATAAAACAAAACTTGACTCGTCCTAAGGAAATAGACAAATGTCCGCCAACAAAAGAAAAATATAAGTCAATCATCGATTCTTTATCTCTGTGTCCTACAAACAGTGGTACCGTCGACATATCACAGGCAGAGATACGAGCGAATAATAAATCACATCCGGATCGCATCCGTATTCGGATACGACTCGATTATGAATAGTGAGTGGACGGTGCGGTATCGATTATGGAGATTCGATTTGATGAAAACTGAATCGCGGTTTTATGGTGATTTGATTTAAATTTAAATGAAGTTCCTTTTTCTTTTAGTAATAGAGATTTTATAGTTTATGCTTTCAAATCGTCTTAGAAATTTTCTAAGTATTTTCATTTAAATAAGTATTCTGTCCTGTTTCGCAGTCTGGGAGCAGTGCAACATTAGGTATTCACTATGAGATATTATTAAGGTGTGCCCAAATATTGAGCGGCAATCGTGCGTGGCTACTGCGCTGTGATTTGACGACTTCTTTAAACTATTATCAAGTGGTTTTTATTCTTAGATTTGCATTAAAACAACTTGATCCGCATAAAAGTTGTAAAAAAACATGGTAGGTATCTAAGATTGTATTCTTCTTCGTTTCCAGTCGATGAGAAATATATGTAATTATTTTGTTAAATAAATTGGACCGAGTAGGTGGCCACGCCAATCGCGGCATCAATGGCATGTTTTGGGTCCTCAGAAGTGCAGGTGTATGGACATTTTGGACACTCCAACATATGGGTCATGGTTTGGTCAGAAGTACCGCATTCGCACTGAGTACCAGTTGGATCTATAATCCCCCATTTTGCCAGATTGTGTTTGCAGCGGCCTACTTGGGTCCGGAGTCGATTGATTGCTTTTCATATAGGCCACTGCAGGTCACGTCCGGGTCAAGATTCTATTATGAAACGAAGATGAACTAACACTATTCATCACACCAAATAAATGAGCAAAAGACAATGAAAGAAAAACAAAGCTTTATCATCAAACTGCAATCTATTTCTCTAAGTCGTGAGTGTGCCCCCCGGTCTACATCTCGAGTAGACATGTCGAACGACCTCGCTCGAAATACGGCACCGTCGTAAATCACACCCGCACCGCCTCATATCCGTATTCGAGAACCGTATTGACTTAGCGAGTACGTATTCTGATTGTTAATTATTCGGAATAGGCTCTTTGGTTTTGTAATAAAGGGAAATGGATTACATCTATGGAAGTGGAGTTCAAATGTTGGAAAAGCGAAAGGTTATGATCGTAGTACTTAAATACCGTTCTTTGGTGTCCATCGGTTTTTGTGTACCTGTAACGAAAAAGTCGTGGTGGTCATTCTTGGCGCATAATGATCGAGATTCTAGGATCCCCAGTGGAAAGTTACAAGCCCACAAGATTAGGTCGCTCAGATGTCAAATAGTGTCTCCTCCAACACACATCACACACAGTTACATATAAGTATACAGTTTTTGCTCACCCTCATTGCAAAAGATTCTCTTTATAAACGCTTCGCTAACCCAGATATGGACAGTATGGCAACTAGGCCTATTTTTTTAATAATTACCTACGCTCCATTTTTAAAAAGATCGCGGCGACCACTCGTCTCGACACGGAACCCACTACTGACAGCACCGCGACAATCGCTTGGGGTCTCGTCTATATGAGCGTCTGTGTGAGTGTACCGTTTCGAACGTTTACCTACTACGTAGTTTGTGTACTATCTATATTTATACTGTGGCTAACCTGAACTCCTGCTCTCCTGCAATCGTTCTATCTTATATATTGTTACTTTGCAACTATTATCATTCATAAACACGAATATTTCGGCTACGAACTGACGAAGAGTTACGAACTCACCCGAATACGTCCCCCATCAGGTGATAACAAGACGCGAGCGTGTGGGTGAGCGCTTGATAAATCTATCCGATGAAATTCTTTGCCGCCTCCTGTACCCGACGGTACACGAGGCGGCCAAGAATTTCATCGGTTGCTTTACGTAGGAACACTTTCTTATGAAGACAACTTTGTCTAACTAAACCATTGGAAGTGAAAGAATGTTCGGGTAAGAATGATTCGGTTCAGATAAACACGGTATTTGTATTGTTTTTTGAAAGAATTTATATAACATTTGAAGTTGACATTTGGCCACCCGCGGCCGATGGTCAAAGCGGTTTCCGTAGAGTTTCTTGCCGGCTATTCTCCATAGGAAACGAACAATTGGAACCGTGCATCTAGCTTCTAACATTTCATAAGTGAACATGTAGATTTTAGGTATAAGTGAAATCAATTATTTTGATTTTGGGTGTTATTCACCATACTGCTAGATGTAGGTACCACCTAGTAACTCTTAGTAATCTGTTGGTCACATATACCCTGCACAATAAATTATATTTTTTGTATAACTGAGACTTTATTTATTTCGTGTCAATTAACTTAATAATGGTCATCCTTAAAGAACGTTATAAAACTATAAACTCCGTTTTATTGACACACATGACTCGACAGTATTCCATACTCCGTCAAGTTCAAGGCAAGACACCCCTCTGAAGTATTTACTTTACGCCCAGTTATGCCGCAAAGGACCTCAAACTATGACGTCATTAAAGTTAAGGGTTCTCTCACGTAGCTAGTAAACTGTTGCTGCTACAAGTATTTTGTATGTTAAAAGATAGTCTTCTAGTCGACTGCGTTGTTGGTTTAGTTTTTTCCACCTGAAATTGCTCAGTAGCAGGCCGGAGTCTGGATTTGTGGCATTCGCTCGCCCCCAATTACATGGGCCTCAAACATAACTGGCGAAATGTAGTACTATAGGTACATCTCTGCCTAACCCTTCAGGGCATACAGGTGTAATGTTATGAAATGAAAACGAAATGGTTTAATGTCCAGATATCAATCCAAATACAACTTTCAATAAATACGTATACACATATAGATAACGTAGTAAACATACAAAAACATAAATATAACACATTCACACTACACACAACACACACACGTTATAAATTGACGACACGGTTGGCGCAGTGGCTGAGCGATCGACTGCTGCGTAACGTCTCGCGGGTCCGATCCCCGCACGGAACACATATTTGTATGATCTGCAAGTAGTTGTTCCGGGTCTGGGTGTTAGTGTATGTGAGTTTCTATGTTTGTAAACACACCCACGATACAAGAAGAAATTCTTAGTGTGGGGCAACGTTTTTTAATAAAAAATAAATTAAAAAAAACATTGGTAATCGGCGTATATGTATGTAGGGGGCTGTGGGTGCATGTGGTTATATTAGGATAGTTCCATTTATCAGCATATAAATCTCCAGTAGATACCTAATAATCATGAGTTTGTAACTGTCCACTGTCTGTAACCAATGAGTCGATGATAGGATAGGTTTAAAAGTTTTGATATTGTTATTAGTAATTAACTGTGTGTTATTATATTATTTATTTTTACTTCGATGGTCCTAGTTTATTATTTGTGACTTTGAGTTACAGCTTTAATAGCTATATGTAAACGGGCACGCCCTTTATGCCTGGAGGCTTCATTCGGGTATACTTTTTATTTTCGCTGAGTATAGATTTCGATGATTTTATTGGTATATTAGCGTGTGCTAACTGACATTATAGCAAATAATTTTATTGAATGTTTTGTGTTGCGTAGTACATTATTTTGCAAGTACTATTGTATTGAATCAAGTTTTTCTAACTGAACAGACAGCTGTGCTGCTGGGGAGTTTGTTGCGCCACTTCTTCCTCCCAGCTAATGCACTAGGAAGTGGTGAAGGGTGGGCGTTTTTGGGGGACTATCTTATGTAATTTTGACGTTCGAAGAGATTAGATTATGTTAGATTCTCAGCCTATTTTGAATAAATGACTTTTGAATTTGATAAGTTGTTAAGGTTGTTGATTATCGTTGTTTTGTGGCATGATCTGCTTTATTCTCTCACAATACTTAACCGCATAATGGTATTTTATTTGCTCAAATATAGAGGGAAATTTTTGAACAGCTCTATGATTTATGCCTTAAGAACTAGATTTATTTATTTAGATTTACCAACGTCCGTATACACTACAGAAATTATAGGAAGTAACAGAAAATAAAAAACTAAATAAAACATTTTTTTTTTGGTAAATACAGCATTTTCTTACCTAATAGGTGAATAATCTGAAAGTAGAACAGTTAAATGATTTGTATAAAACAAAACAATGATAGACCAAGTGTACTAGATCTCTGCACTCGTTCATGAGCCTACACATTTTTGGGCAGTGGGGAAACTTCCCCGATGCACGATGCTGAGATGAATGTATCTTGTAAGGACTTGTGCTAAAAAAACGGTGTATTTTAGAATAAAAACCAATCCGATTCGTTCTACTCGAATTGTACTAACAGAGTTAGTGACAGAATAATTGAACACGAATCAATTACGGTATCGCTGGAACAAAAATAAACAATTTATGTAAATCTAGCGTTGGTTTTAATCCCTTTAACGAATAGGACTTTAGTACGCCATATTTATTTATCATTTCATTTCACACAGAACTTTATTACGTTTTTGCATCACTTTCTCAAATATACTCGTCAACGTTTTTAGATTAAAGCGTCATTCTGCGACGCAAGCCTCGCGTATAAAAACATTTTGAAATAAATATCCATTTTATGGCGCAAAATAAAGTACACGTCGTGAATATTGCGCTGAATTATGATGGCAGAGCTCTAAACCCTTTATGGGAGTGACTTTTCGGAGTTTGAAACTGACACGGGAATACAATGGGGTTGTTTTCTTTTTTAATGAAATCTTCGTAATCCGAGGAGCGGGGCAATGAAATGCAAATTTTTTGTTAACTCAATTTCTTGCTTCGTTGTTATTTAACGTCCGGATTTTTGTAATTCTGTTAAGCCGAAGAATTAATACAGATAGGACACTCCGCAGTTTAGGTATGAAGCTACAAGTACGCGGCGGGCCCGTCTTGTCGGGCCAATTCAGTGAGTGTAACGTAGTCAGAAGATCTAAGAGTTACGAGAGAGGCAACTTCTAGGTGAATATAACTGTAGGTGATTAGCGCTGTGCACCTGAATTGCACTTTATTGTATCGTAGCATGAGTCGCTTTTTATTTAAATAATTTTGCGGAGTGTCCCATCTGAATTAATCTGTGGTTAAACTCGAAATAGCGTCTTAATGTGTTTCGACTTGAGTCAAGGCTGTTGCTAAGACAGTCCTATAGACTTGTCAAGCACAATTATAATCATTTTCCATCCGGCTGGTCTTGCCTGCTATGACTGTTTTCCACATTATGACAAAATTACGCCTAAGACAGCCAATTTATTTTCAGTTCTAAAACCTGCTATCTAATTACGTAACACATTTTCGTAAACGATTACGACTAATCTGTTTCATTTTGACAGTTCAACAACATTCATTGCGTTATTTACGTTGTTAAACAGATTTGTTTTTCGAACTTATGAAGCAATGGATTAGCAATCTGTTTCAAAACGATTCAGATTCTGATTGATCGTGTATTACGCAATTAGGATACTGATTTACTTACCTAATGTTTAGACTAAATACTAAATTGGAGAAGATTTAATAATAATATTGATATAATAATATTAAATCAATTCTATTATTTATATAAATTCTTTTATTTGAAAATGCATGCCTTAAGGTAAAATGTATTGGGAGTATTTATAAAAAATACATCTTATCTGTATAGGTAAACATTGTAAGCAAATACTCGTACATTATTTATATTCGGATGTCCCTTTTTTTGGTGGAAAATTACCATATAACTTCTCCCCCTCTGGCCGGAGCGGGAGGGCGTGTCAGACTCTTACTAACTAAAACCCACCCGCCTTCCTTCAGTTGCCTGTACGATGCCAGGGGCCACAATATCCCTTTCGGACTTTCCCACGACCCCGGCAGGCATCGGTCCTAGCGGGCCCCGGCAGTTGCGCTGACATCTCTTTGAGGCGCGTGTGGAACATAACGCGCCGTTGATCCGGGCTTGGTCCTTATCGGACGGCGAGCTACCCATTGCCCACCGTCCGCAAGCCCGCACCTACGGTGGCCGGGAATCGGCCTGCGATTCCCGACGCCCAGGGCGTCTTCTGCGGCGGCTAGGGCGCGAAATTTGGCTCTCCCTCACGCGTTCCGCCTCCTCCTTCACGAACATTATTGCTTCGCAGAAGGAGGTGACGGCTTCCCACGCCCTCTCGCTCCGTACCATGGCCTGGACTAGGTGCAGACGTGAGAGATCACTACCGCCGCTCGCCTTCACAAGGACACGGCGGTGCCCCGCACAAGCCTGGCAGACAAATACCAAGTATTCCATTAAGTCTCAAAGTTAAATATTTTGGGGAAAAATCTCGATGAGAATAAATATCGTACCCACAAAAGCTATATACCTACATCTGTACCGTACCACCCAATACAAAGTGTAATGCCCAATTCCCAGCAAAGTGAAACCGAGTCAATATTCTAAATCGAGCCGCCAAACACAGGTGCGGTGTCGAGCACACTCTGTTTATCGAGCCAACTCGAGCCTCGAGGCTCTGTGAGGATTCTGCACCGCCCGGTTTATAGGGATTTAGGCAATATGTTGAATGCAAATAACTTATTGACAGTTCATATGTTGAAAATGGTCTAATTAAAATTATTGTTTTGCTTTTTTGAAAGTTTGGAATTATTTTTGATCACAGATAATATAATACTACGGTTTGGTATAAGAAGCATATTGAAACGTAATAATAGGGATTAATATACAAAGAACTGTTATGAACTCGAATGCACCTCAACTGAACAGCAGAAAGATTATTGAAAGAGATCGTAACACCTAAACGAAGCGGAGTATGTAAGTATCGTACAGGTGCGTTTTGTAGTTGTTCCCCTTTCTCTCATGGAAAAAAGCGTGACTTTATGTAAATACGAATGTGTATAGCATAATATGATCAGGATCACCCATACAATGATTTTTCATTCTCACCTTACACAAATATTAAAACAGTTTATTTATTTACATACAATTATGTGTATTTACATATTTTAATAACTAACGGACTTAAAATAATAATATTAATATGTACAATCATAGGGCATAAAAAAATTCGTCCACATCGCTGTCAACAGGAAAAGTGCCCAAAAGGCTGGCAGCATTGCCACGTTGTATGGCAATGCTGATTCTCTGGCCGAAGAATAGGCCAGCCTTCTGGTCACATGAAAAGTCGACCAACCGCTTTGAAAAACTAAGTGGGCACTCGGACCCCATGGCCCTAGTGTTTCAACCCCAAACGGTTCAAACATATAACTCCCAATAAGATTGGAGTATTTGCGCCGTATGAGGTTTTCTGCACCTGCAGCAGCAGCCCCAGCACAGCCCACCTAGCACATGCTAGGAAGATCGGATGGCGCAAAGGGTGTCGACACACGTTGCATCTCACATCAAAGGCCTACCTACCTTCCAAGGCATTATGGTCATTCCGTCTGGTCTCTTCCCATTGTCGCGTGCCAAGCCGTTGGGTTCTAGAACAGCTGGCACCCCGGCGGTGACAAGAGCACGACGGAAAAACAACAGTAGGTACCTAAAGCTTACGAGATAAAACCCGAAAACTCGAAATCAACAAATACATACGTCTTCATTGTTATGCAATCATTGAAACCGTATCAAATTACTTATCACATATGCACGTATTGCCAATCCATTTTTTTATATATATATCGTCAATAAACGAGAATATTGTTTATGAACAATATAAACTTAAAATTCAGTTAATTAATAACGAGGTGTGCCCGGCTTAGTTAGCGGATTAACATTAAGCCCCTAGTAATTAAATTTTAATTCGTTAAACAAACGAACGCAATGAAAACTAGTTGCTACATAAGTTTCGTAGAAAATGGATGGGTTTTGATAACTTTGTGAATAATTTAAATAGAAAATTTCATGCGTATAAAGGTACTTTGTATTTTTTGCACATACGACCATGTTGATTTTAAATTGATTTTGTTATGGAAAGAAACACCTGCCTACTTCGATCAACCTACCACGTTGAATTCGGCTTCGAACCGAACTGAATGCAGCTGAATACCAGTATTTGACATGGAGTGACTGCGTATCTGACCTCCACAACCCAGTTACTGGGTAAAATTATATCTTAGTAAGTTTGGTTGTCAAACTTTTGGGCTTTTGACTATCTGTAACGACACCCGCCCACAAGTCACATAAAAAATGTAATAAAGCTTATTTTAGAACTGTTACAATTAACATGGCATTATTATGCTTCTTATAATAATGCTGTGTTAGTTGTTACAATTGTGTACCTATTACAATTATAGTAAAATTGAAAAAAGCACTATGATCCCCACGAACCAAAGAGCGTAGAGTCACTCAAGTAAAACTGTCAGGCGTGGTGTCAACCTGTCAAGTCTACTGTTCATTATTGCGGTTAAAGTCAATAATGTACGTTGGTGGGCTAAAATGTTTATAGAAATCGCAAAATAACAGGTAAATAGATACAGCATTAGGCTATTCGACTCGACAATTTTAAGCCGTTAACCGATATGTTCGATATTCGGTAGATTTCGGGGAAAAATTGCTCAATTTGTATCGTTCTTTTGAACAAAATAAACAAATAGGTTACGTGCCGCACTGAACAGATTAAAATCAATTTTAATATTAAAATTTTAGTGATTGATACCAGTTTTTTTTTTTTGTGAAATTCTTCTCGCGGTACACGAAAGTGTACCGGCAGATTTGTCGATAAAATTGATCATATTGCTTCGTCACCAGTGATCAGACACACTGTATATGTCTGTCTACTAATATACGGGCCCGTCCGAAAGTAGTAGATTTGTCAAAACAAGGAGCAAAAACAATTTTTCGGACGGGCAAAAACACAGTCAAATAGTGTTGTTATTCATTCTCAGTTCTGACCCCGAACTAATCATATGTCTGTAGGAGATATGGGGTATGAAACCCCCTCAACTTCAGCCGAAAGTACGGATTTCGTGCTTGGGGAGTAGACTCCCAAATACCCGTTTTTTTCGATATATTATTGGGTAGAAAAGAAGCAGGTCTGGTACCCAACTACTGATAAGTGGTAACCGCTGTCTGTGGTTTGTAATACCAGGAAAATTGCAGATGCCTTGCCACCCTAGACAAGAAACCCTGAAATGTCTCAAGTCTCCTCTCGTCTCATTTCAATCGCTCTCTCACTGCTGAGAATCGTGACTCCGTATCAAAATGTCAACGGTCTTTTTTCATCTGTTACGATCGCCTGGCGGAGTGCGGCGCTGATAGGTATCGTCAAATGCTCGGATATTTGATCCGACCACCTTTTTGGGCTTCGGCCTCTAGGTCTTTTGCCCTCTATTTTTCCAGTCTTTTTCAGTTCTCAAATTTCCTAAAAGGAACTTAATAAATGCAAACGGTCTTCTACTTTATACAACTTTGCATAAATACAAGTAGAACAGAATAGTAAGCAAGACTATGTATTAAGCTCCTTAGGAGTGGTCCTTACACAGTCCTGAAAACGTTGTAGGTACCTACTAAGTGAAGTTTCCAAGTAGGTATCTAATTTCCAACAGTACACACACGGGTGATAAAGTCCGATCCTCGCCAAGACGTCACTTCGCAAATGCATTCTTGATGTGTACCTCGATTTTATCATAACATCTGCATGCATCGACACGTTCTTGTGATGTTGGCAGTATTCTAAGATATTACTGTACTCGTATACGAAGATAGCTTAACTTATGTTGATTGTTTATAAAGGTAGGGTGCTACGTCAATATCTTATGTTTTGTAGCCAAGGGATTCTACTTGTGAACTTGAAGAGAACTGTCATTCCACGTTGCAAAGGATTGGCACTAGTGACAGCCTACTTCAAACTCACTTCACCTGAGCTACCTCGGTAAGATTTTTACCAAATAGATCGGCTGTATGCTTCAGAATGTCGTCAACGATTGATTCGATCCTATGAAACGGTCGTACTGTCAAAAATTGGCGCCATTGAAACACGTGTGTTTGTAAACTTTTGTTGATTTTTAAAGGTAGGGTTCTACCTGAATATTGTAGATTAGTGGTGTGTTGGCCAGTGGTGTTCGCTATATCAGTCTGTACATACCTGATAAAAAAGTCTCCTAATTACTTGGCAAATAAAGAAAAAACGTAGGTAGACATAAACTAAACAAATGAAAAAAATAGTCTCAGGGGAAATCACCTTCGCAGGTTGTTATTAGCAAGTAACAAGACTCAAGATGAAATAATAATGGTCGCAATGCAACAGAAGCCAGCCCAGTGTTCAATAAGTAAATTCCGAGTTTATCTTGGACATTACTGACATCGGTGAAGGAAAACATCGCGAGGTAACCTGAACTTAGAGTTAATATAAGTCTGAAATCGTCAACCCGCCTTGAGCAAGCGTGGTGATCAATTCTCGTGCCTTCTCTGTATGAGAGGCCTTTGTAAAAAAAGCTGTTATTATTAAACGGTATCACAATGGACACATTATTTTGTCTGATGATGTGCCATTGATTTGATCTAGGTGAAAATAGGGTTGGCTTATCTTAATCACCAATACGACAGTCAATCAATCTGCCTAGCCATTTCCCAACTATGTTGTGGTTGGCTTCCAGTCTAGCCGAATGCAGCTCAATACCAGTATTTTACATGGAGCGACTGCCTATCTGACCTCCACAACCCAGTAACTGGCTAATACGAGACCCCTTGCTTAGACTGGTTGTCAAACTTTCGGGCTTCTGAGGACCCGTAACGGCTGTCAAAGATCCACAAATGACAGCCGGGACCAACGGCTTAATGTGCTTTCCGAGGCACGGAGGAGTCTCGGTATGTAAAGATGGTCACCCATCCACGGACCAACCCCGGCAAGCATAGCTTAACCTGTTGGATCAAATCGTGCGGCTGTTATTACTTAGCCATCGTATCATATGACAGTTTATGTAATAAACTAGCCCTCAGTGGCAATACTACGTCCAGCCCACGCCTAGGCAGTCAGAAAAATGAGCTATTGCTATAGTTTATAGAGAAGACAAGACATAAAAATCACAAATGAAGAAATAAAAGATTTATGTTCTCACAACGTTGCACCCCGCACATGTCGCCAACCCTATCCTCTCTGCTGACACCGAGCTTAGAGTCGCTACGGCCACGCTCGCAATATGTCGATAAGTCAGCACTTCGCTTCCAATGGCCACCATGATATACTCCGTGAGTCAAACTGTTTATTTTACGTCGTTTTCGGCTCATTTCGGGTTTCGTAGGCTTTATTCGTCGATCGGGTTCCTTGAGTTGTAGTAAAGTGAACGGTTATGGGCTTGGGCTTCTTTTGTTTTTGTTTTCGCAGCTTTTGAGGAATTCTAGTCTTCGTCAGCTTCATAAAGTAGAAAATGTTAGATTGATAGAATAGTTTTATTAGAATCACTGTTTTTCCATATATTTCACAGGAACTCTAACGGTGTTGGCATAAGTACTTGGGTCTTGAATAAACTTTGTCAGGACAAACAAATGTCATTAAAATGAAGTGGCAAAGAAGTCGCATTGTCCGCTCTTCTCGGCAGGAATGACACTTTAAAACGTGGAACTTGACATTTTTGATAATTGAATGGGCCTACAAAATTAAATAGCAAACCGTTGTGACAAACAATAAAATTATGGAAGATATTTTGAATTAGAACGTACTTTTCCTTTGTATTCTGTTACTAACATAAAATAGATCTATAAACTATAATTTTGTTAAATTATTTTTGTTTAACAATTATAAAATATAATTTTGTTTAATTATTTATAATTATTAGGTACATCACATGGGCATAACAAAGGTTTAATATTTATTTGTGGTAAACCATAAATCATATATAATATGATACAATTCACAACAGCTTGTTTATTGTGTATGTATTATTTCAAAATATTTTGTAAAAAGTAACAGGAAGGCTTTTCACGTGGGAAGTTTGATAAAGTCACACAATCTTTTCAGCTTTAGGCTGCATTTTTGCCTACTACACCAGAAAAGCTATACTCTATATAAATGGTATATTTGCGTATTTACCGATAATTACATCAGTCGAGTCCAAAAACAAATCTACATATAAAGCTATTTACCTAACACTTAGCTAGCCCTAAACTAAAACGTTCACCAAACAATAGCGAAATCCATTACATAAATCCGCGCGCCATTAACTTGTTATATCTAAAAGTTACTAAACACAACAGTATATATGCCTCTAATTCATCGTAAAAGCATACTAATTGATATTTTCATGGGATCAACATTCACGTAACTAAAATTGAGTAAGAGCCCATTATCGGGCGGCCGTCTGTAACTGCCGCCATTAGGCTCCCATAATACATGAGTTATCGGTAAAATTCAACATTTATGGCTTTCTGAGAGGAAACTTGTGTCTGATTTGTCAATGCGACAGCGGAGCCACCTTGTTTTTTTTTAATTGTGGCCAGATTCCACAATACAACAACTACACACATCAAGTGTCTAGGGATCAAGTAAATTTTTTAGCAATAAAAAAGTGTCCAATTACAATTTACCAACTCAAGTTTTCCAGACTGGCTTCTTACTTTAATTCTTATGTTTAAGTTAGCAACTTATCCCTATATTTTGTAAAAATTAAGAAACGATGCAATATTTTGCAAATTGTGGGAAATTAATCTAAGTTGTCGTCAATTAAATAGCAAAAAGGCAAAGATGAGGATTTTTTTATTTTTTATTGTAAAGATAATAATAATAATAATCTGTGTTTGCACCATAGACACGAATCACAAAATCACAGCGATTTAGCATGCTTAAAATCAGTTCATTAAAATCACTTTGAGGAATGGCCACACACGTTCTTCCTAACAAATCAAACACTCACACTCTCATTATTCTCGTGTCAAATGATGTCGTCGCTCTATATCGATGCAATTTTTTTCAATTCCGATGCAGAAATTGTAATGGTTTTGTAAAACCGCTATTACACACTTTTATAGGAATCCTGATTGACAGTTGATTTTCTATTTTAATCAAAATTTAAAGAAAATTCTTTGTTCAAATAGTGAAATCCAAAAAGAATCATTAAAAATCCAAAAAAGTTAGAATAATAATCTTCGATTGCGGCGATACTTTAAAACGCACTTGATCCCTAGACACTTTTGATGTGTGTATGTACATAAAATTAACCAAATAATCCGGGTAAACCCTTGAAGATACTATTTTGGAAGATTTACCAACATTGCTTGAAATAGGAAAAACATAGAACTGATTGAACGTCTTGAAGTTTGATAAAAACTACTTGACATTTCTAGCTCGTCTATTCACTAGGTGGTGCTGATGTCAGGACCAGGGCAATTGTATAGGAACATAAGGTACTTAGATCTCACGACCACTACACGATTCAACGACTGACTCCATTTGTAATCGTAGTAGATACTCGGATAAGTCTGTGCTCTTACCAGACTGTAGACTGTGTGAGTAAGACAAGACTGTACCCTTTTTATTTGTATTGAATGATGAATTTTTGAGATGGGGCAGTAAAGGTTACAGGAAAACGTTCCAAGAAGACTGTCTTTATCTTTTAGAGTAATTGCTAACTACTTTCACAGATTTTGGAAAAATGGTACAATCAGTTATTCTTTGTTTTTATATTCTGCATAACTTATGTCCGACATATGCCAATTTTTTTTTTCTTTCTTTCTTTCTCTTCTCCGTTAAGTTCTTAGTTTCCTAAGAAAGATTTTCTGTAACCTCCTCCTTCCTGTTTCCTGTATCCTGCAACGGTTGAGGTACCTACTTGCTCGTACTGCCTCGTCTCAAAAATCCACGGGGTATAGGTACCGATTGCACATAAAATTGTAAGCTCACTTAGTAATCTGAAAAAACTTAGCTTCTAAGGTAACTTTTGGTGTATTCGATTAGATACTGGCTTCAGCCCACGACGCCGTCCGCGTGAAATTTATTGTCCCGCGACGCATCCTCTCGCATTGCATCGCCTGGCCGCGCTATTACTTCGTTTTCGCTCAGCGTTCTTACTTCCTTTTTGCTCGGCTCCTAAGAGTCCTAACGTGATGTTAAATATCTTAATACTCAATACTCAATTCTTTATTGCATTCCACAATGTATGTGCTTAGGTGGTAAACATTTGCTTGAGGAACAATCGAGGACCCTGTCGGGCACAGCAAAAGAATGATAGTAGAAAGGTAGAGATGAGGACTTAACGTTCAACTTATAATCTAACTTATTCTAAAAACAAAAACTTTTTTTGTGCATTTTATATGAGGTTCAGAGATTGATCATTTAAATATTCGTTTACACTGTAATAACATTTACTTAATAACATTTATTTTAATTAATTCATTTTTAGATGGATCTTTTTTTACATTTCTGATTGATTCGGGTAATTTATTATATATTTTTTATCGACATAAACAGAGGGCTGGTAGAATGTATTTTTAGGCGGTATTTTGGTAAGTTTAGTCGCGTTTTGTATGCAATGAAATGAAATTGTTTATTCTGTAAATAGGATATCGGAAACACTTTTACACGTCATATAAAAAATATTAAAAAAATAAGCTAGATGAGGTCGGCGTTTCCTATCTGGCTACTCTGAGAAGAAAGGCCGAAACAAACTCAGAGGTCGCAGTCTCTTTTAAAGTCCAGACATAATCTTGGTCAAGCCATGTGAGGACCATGTAGATTAGTGTCTGAAATGGTCTTTTGAGGAAAGAACCACACAGATTCGAGTGGACCTGTCCAGCCAGTGCAAGCATTTGTCAGTAATCGTGGAGCTCAACTTAGAACTTAAGGAGCTCAACTCGACGAACAATACCAAAGACAGGATATTAATGTATCTATGAAATACAATGAAATATGTATCGGAGTGTGTATCTTGTTTGTATGTCTTCTCGTTTAGTGAAAAAGTGTTGGTGTTTATGAGCGAATTTCCATATTTCAAGTTTAAATATACAACGCAGAGTTAAAATGTTCAGGTTTATAAAATGGGGTTTGCAGCTATCTATCTGTTGTATATTTACTAAGACATATTTCTTCGGAACTCTGGGACTTTTCTTATAAAAGCCTTCCTCCAGAATTAGAATATCAAATACAAAAATATTTTTTCATATCCGACTGCTAGTTCTAGAGATTAGCGCGTTCAAACAAACAAACTCAACAGCTTTAGTATAGATTTAATTTATGAAGAACTATCTTTATTCAAGTCCTTAGGAGAAACATTTCCAATCTTTTAATTAGATATCTTCTACTCATATCAAGATTGACGTGTCATCTATTGAATGAATCTTACTTTATAAATTAAGTACCTACTCAGTGCAATACTCCTCAAATAGAAAGTCCAGTCTTTGAAAGTGTTTACTTCAAAAGCTTTCATAGATCATGAGATTTCATTCCTAAATAACTTGAATTCTTAGTTTCTGAGAAATGTAAGTTCCCTAAGCTCAAACAAAATTTTATTTACTTCGAACTGCGAAACCTGCACGTTAACTATAAGTTTTCAGTACCTAAAAATAATTCGACTGAAACAAATACCAATACAATACTTAAATAAACATTTTTTTACTTAAAAATAAGTAGACACTGGCCCGACAAGGCCCGTATCTAAAACCAGACCAGGCGCACTCCGAATTTTAGGTATGAATCTATGAGTACGTGGCAGGCTCGACTTGTCGGGCCAACGAGTCAACGTGACGACAACGTGACGAAACGTGACGTAAAGCGGGCGTAACGTAGTCAGAACATTTAAGAGTTACGCGATAGAAAGAGAGGCAACTTTGAGGTGAATATAATTAGGTAATTAGCGGTGTGCGACCTGACTTGCACTTTGTTGTGTCGTAGCAAGAGTTGCTATTTATTTTAAAATAATTTTGCGGAGTGAATCTTCTTTACTTGTACTATTATGTATTCTGTGCTAAAACATCGGTTTGTTACTTTCAATCGTTTGCAGATGATAGAGACAGAATGATATGTTTGTTTAGTGCTAAACGCATTTTAGTGATTTGGGGTAGAAGTGAGCCTTAGTCCGAAAAATACAGTATAAGCCCTGCACTTCTTGTTTTTAATCGTTTTCGCTAGTCTAATGTACTCGTATCCATAAATATTATAAACTAGTCTCTGCCCGCGACTTCGTTCGCGTGGAAGTCATAACACACCACAATATACTACAATAACAGCCACATTTTTATAAAACTTCCCTGTATACTACATTTGTAGTTTTGGTCTCAGCAGCCAAAGTATACAGAGAGTCTGGACTGGTCACTCGGGAGCAAGTGACGTACAGTTGTCCGTGTGAGAAGCAGCTCGTCCTGAGGTCGAGACCCGCAGACTTCTGTAGCAATGTCCCATTGTTTGCGAAGTTTTTCGTTTTAGTGCATATACTCCCTAATGCCACAACACAGATACATTATCTGATGCATTCTTACATATTATTCCTTACGAACGGCTATCACTAAAATAATATAACAGTAGATTGTAAACACATAGGATTTCTCATTAACAGTTACTTACATAATCATAGATATTTATTTCGATGGTGATAACCATAGATGACAGAAGAGGCCAGGGCTAGGAAACGTTATTTAAAATAACGTTTTTAAAACGTTTCCAACAGTTCTCGTTCTTCTATGTACATTATATTCGGAACGAAAAAAAAAATGAGTACATTTTCAAAAACCGGTTTATTCCGCAGGACGCAGCCGCGCACGGTGCGTGCGCCGACAAGCATGAACTTGTTTAGTTAAATTGTACCAGAACTTCATTTCATTACATCATTGATTCCAATGCGCTTGCTGCTTACTTATTGATTGGGGTTGTGTTGCAAGTTTCCTACCAATCAACCCAAAAATGGTTAAAAACGGTTAAAAATGTTTAATTAACCGAGAGCGATTAAAAAACTTTGTTCTTCTTCAAAAACGTTTCAACAACGTTCTGTTCGAACGTAACCGAAACAAATCGTTTTTTAGGTTTTTAAGACGAAAACGTTTCGAAAAATATACCGTTATCCGATCCCTGGCCCAAACTTCATGTTTCTCTCTGGACGTTCTACGAACTATCATAAATTAGAATAATAAAATACCAAAAAATTAACAAATAGTTTTTCTTAAAAATATTCAATATACAGGTTAGACTTCGCTACGATATTATCATATGTTTAGACTAGCTGTTTGTGCCCAGCGTCGCCCGGGTGAATTTCATGTCTCTATCTCCAGTGGTTTAGGCTGATTTCCAACATTTCCGTGAATTTTCCAAAAAAAACATAGTCCTGACAATAATGAACACAACAAAAGTACTGAACCTATGGTCACAGTTTTCGCGTCGATAATGCCACTCTGTATATACGTAGATTAAACTCGTTTTTCGTGTCTGTCTGTATGCCCGTGTTGTTCTTCACCGCATCGCAATCCATTGCGCAGTGCAACGGATTGTGATGCGGTTTTCGCCATCAATTAGAGAATTTATTCCGGAAGGTTTATGTGTGTAATACTTTAATGAAAAACTTACTTACAATAGAGAAATCTCAATGTTTCGTCAAGCCGTAAAAACCATGCGCGCAGACTAGGCTAGTGATTATTATGTTAAAGTTGACATTTATTTGCAGCTGCAGCTACGACTACCTGGAGATCACGGAGGTGGGCGTGGACAACAGCAGCGGTGCGCAGGAGTGGCAGCTGCGCGACCACCATGAGGCGTTCAGCTCGGATACAGAGGTAAGGAGAGCTCCTTTTACTTATTAAGTGCAAGGTTTGGAAGATTTATTAATGTAAATTCTTACTTAGACAACAATACTATTATATCACATTACTGGTCGGTATAGATTTTATCTGAAAGCTTTCTCACGTTTTGATAGTAGAATGGCCCGCGGTGACTCAATTCGAAATCAATCCAATGTTTTTGTAACGAACCACGTTGCTATTTGAGGCACTTCGAATATTACGGCTGTTGGTGGTGCTTACAAAATATAAAAAGAATGGATGGTTTGTGAAAAATTATTTAAGTAGCTAGAAAGCGGGTAAATACTAACATGATGTCTGATAGAGACCTTAGAAGGAAAATATGTAATTCGCTAAAGGTATGGTGTATATTCGCTATGGTGTATAAAGCCACATAACAACAATCATACTGTGGCGATTGTCTTTACTTTTACACCAGATTGCAAATGAATCTAAAACATTATTTTCGCATCGTTATAGCAATATATACCTTTTTCCTTGTCAGATTTGGGAAGAAACCGAGACCCAGCTCCCAGAATCAGACGCCATCAGCGCAGGCTGGATGCGCGATGCGCACGCAATTCGCGCCCGCCGCTTGTGCGGTGATTGGAGCGGCAAGTTGAAGCTGCTGCGGTACCAGTCTCGAGGGAATGTGCTGAGACTACGGTTCAGAGCAGACCATTCACGACACTACGCGGGGTTCAGGGCGAAAGTCACTGTTACTGATTGTAAGTACATCACTAAGAGAATATTAATAGTGTTGTGATTGAGGTACGTTGAAGCTGTTGCGGTACCAGTCACGAGGGAACGTACTGCTGCTGCGGTTCAGAGCAGGCCATCCACGGCACTACGCGGGGTTCAGGGCGAATGTCACTGTTACTGATTATAGGTACAAGTACAGGAGGTGGATGCTTCAATCTTTGGCTTTTCGTTTGACGTACCTATTTGTAAAAAAGTGGTTTCTGAGAAAGCTCACACATTCGATAAATCAGAAACGAAGCTGAGGAGAGCTTTTTTTTTTTTGAGCGTTGGAAATTATCAAATAACTTCTCCCGCTCTGGCTGGAGCGGGAGGGCGTGTCAGACTCTTACTGACTAAAACCCACCCGTGTTGTGTGTGCCGGGGCCCCGATATCCCTTTCGGACAAACTCGCGACCCCGGCAGGAAGCTGAGTAGGGCTAGTACTACGGTTTCTTTCATCTATTCGTATATTATAAATTATAGTCACTTTTCGTGTCCGTTTGTGTGAGTGCGTTATCCTTCTAAATTATGCAACGGATTTTGATGCTGTTTTCACCATCATTTAGAAAATTAATTCCGAAAGGTTTATGTGCTTAATAGAACTAGCTGCGCTCCGCGGTTACAGCCACATAAAACTCGATCCCGTGAGAATATCGGAATAAAAAGTATTGTATGTCCTAATCTAGGTCATGGTCCACCCATATGCCAAATTTCATCCCAATCTGTTCAGCCGTTTTAGCGTGAAAGCGTAACAAACAAACTCACTTTCGCATTTATAATATTAACTAGCTGCCCCTCGCGGTTTTACTCACATAAGTCTCGATCCCGTGGGAATATCGGGATGAAAAGTATCCTATGTCCTAATCCAGGTGTCGGTCTACCCATTTGCCAAATTCCATCCAAATCCGTTCAGCCGTTTTAGCGTGAAAGCGTAACAAACAAACAAACTCACTTTCTATATATATATTCTACGAGTATATTCGGATGTATAAGCCATCATGTCATTCGATTGACGATTTAAAATTTATGATAATAACTGTGTATTACCCATTGTGTTAGATTTAAGTGATTGATTGTTTTTCTCAACGGGGGTGACATTATCACTAAGTGACAAAACCCCTTTAAATAAATAAAGAATAAAAAAAACAAAAAAATAAAAAAAAACTCACTTTCGCATTTATAATATTAGTTAGGATTAGTTGGGATAATCATCATCATCATTTCATCCGAAAGACGTCCACTGCTGGACATAGGCCTCCCCGAAATGTGGGGGAGGGTCTGGTATTCAGCTGCAGCCGGTTAGACTGGAAGCCGACCCCGACATAGTTGGGAAAAGGCTAGGTAGTTCATGGTAAATTGATCATCTATTACTCCACGCCCCCACAGAATATAATTGCTCTATAAGTTAGCGCTGCTCAAGCGCTACAGTACTTACTATCATAAAAATAGAATACCAATTAAATTGCTGGAACGAGAGATTTGACGTACCTAGATAGAGTCTTTAGGAATTATATTAAGATTTGAACTTACTTACCTACCTACCTACCTACCTACTTACTTACCTCATTAAAATTAAAGACCAGGCTCTCGTCTCACTGGCATTGTCCAATGTTCAGCACTACCGACTTGCCTTAAGTTTTTGTAGTACAAAACTTGGTATAAGTAAAGTATAAACTTTTAAAACTCAGCATCCCAGCGACAAAATACTCGTAGAATAGGCAAGACGCAGTCCATCTGAAACTTTGCCTTTTATATCAAAGTATAGAGCTAGAGAAGAAACCGTAATATTTATATCAATGCCTCATTGCTATACAAAAGCTTTGAAGAATATTTCATCAGAAATTTCAGCTTTCACACTGAAAAATTCTCCGTTATGTATTTTGTTTTTCAATTACAACTTTTCGCTCCGTTCCGTGCGGACACCAACAGAACGGAACGAGCTGTCTATACGACAAATAAAGTTGCCAACTTACACCTATTGTGCCACCCCTACCATCTTTAGCACCTGAACATAAAGTTTGAATTCGGCTAACACCAACAACAATGGCAACAAAGTTGGTTATACAGTTAACCTAACCTTATTAACAAGAGCATAGAGTTTATTATCGAATCTAGGAGTGGTGGTATAAGTTCGTCAAGTACAATGAGGCAAGTTGAATAAAGCGCAGTCTAGTTTTAATTAACCACGGCTATGTAAGACTTTGCGTTCGTTTCTGTTCCGCTGTTTTTTGTTCCGACTTCCCGGTTAGTTTCTGGGATCGATGTTGTAAGGCAGTCGCGTGCCTCACCTGCAGATCTAAAAGGTCGGGGATTTACCAAACAATCGCCAAGTCTAGTGACTCGGCGATTGTTTGGTAAATCCCCGAAAAAAATAATCTTTGTTAAATTTTTTAAACAGCTTATATTTTCTGGAAGTTACGTAGTATTAGTAGGGATGAGCCCAAATTTGTTTCACATTCGGTTTAGTTGAACTTCGGCATTCGGGCGAACATTGATCGGTTCAAATCCCGAACATTTTATCAAAATATCAACTGTTTGCACTAAAATAATAAAACTTAATCAGTAAAATAAAATCATAAGCATTTGCTTATTGTTTGTTACTTGTTATTTTTTTTTAAATTAAATGTATTCTAAACATTATCAGAATTTTTACACCTAAACATTGAAATAGTTATAGCTATTAACTTAATATAATAATTGCTGTTAAAAAACAAAAACTTCCTAAATATTATAGCAAGTAAAAAAGTTTTCTTGTGTTCATATTTTACTGTGCTGTAATTACCTTTATAAGTAGTAATTAGGCGTTAAAATATGATTGAATTATTGTCGTCTTTTAGACCATTCCTAACCGGTGGGGCGCGCCCCCCTCGGGGGGCATAGAGTGACCAATGGGGGGGCACGACGACTCTAATAATAAACTATAGATTTATTAAATTTTATGTTCTTGATTTAGAAAAGGTTAAGGCTAGTTTTCAAAACCCGAACGTTTCATTTCATAATATTGTAGCTAGCTACTACAAAATGAGCTTCAGCTTTTTTGCATAAGTCAAAAAACTAGTTTTCCTACTTCTGTATGAATGAACTAAAGAAAACCGAACCTATCCGAGGCGGTGTGCTACAATTTTCGAGCTCGCTCTTCTATTCTACATTCTCTTGATTCTTCAACTTTTCTACATAAGTCAACAAAGTAACTCCTTTTTCTGTACGAATGGTTAAACAAAGAAAAATGTAACGTAACCGAAATTGTACAACATTTTTCGAGCTCGCTTTGCTCGCTCTTACATTATGCATTCTCATAATTCTAGAGATTTTCTACAATACTCGTCAAAGTAACTTCTATTTCTGTTTGAATGATCAAAAGAAAATCTAAACTATCTAACTAGTGTTTAACTAGTTAAGCATTCGCTCGCTTTAAATTCTTATGCTTTTCTGCTTATGTCGACAAAGTAACTCAGGGGTGTAGTGATTTTAAAAGAAAGTTCGGGGGGCGCGTGGGTTTAAAGGTTGGAAAACCCCTGCACTAGACCATTAACAACAAGTTTACTGAAGCTGTGTTATCTAATAATCACACTCGCGCTCATATATAACCACAGCGACCTTTTAATGGGGTCTGGGTATGTTTGGCCGCTACGATTGGCCTGGCTGCTTACAAATACATAGTTTAAATAGTATTGAAATAGTTTCCTGAAAATATATAAAAATTAAGACTCGGGCTATAAGTAAGATGACGTTTTTTGCGACCTTAAACGCGATTAGTGCCGGGAGTCCTACTGGAGGGTTCACCTAGTCGCATATGGGTTGCCGGGAGCCCTCGCGGGGGGCTCATTTTAAATGTAGGTTTTTCTTAGCGAATACAGCATTATTTACAGGTTGGTAGTTGGAATATTAGTTACATAATTCGTCAAAAGATTCTAACTAACTCTCGCAGTTATCGCGAGTAGGTAGGTATTGTTCCCATTATAATTTCTGTTTGAGAAATCCCCCTGTATGTGCAACTCTATCAGAACTGTAGTTTGACGCAAAAGATGTGAGATATTCATCTAAACATATGAAGCACAACGATCTATTGGATTTCCTGGAGGTATGTACTATCGAGGACACAGGCGTCTGTTCACTTTTCGACCTTATTGCTTAGGTAATAAGGTTGAAAAGTGGTACCTCTACCTACTTCTGCGCAGCTCGACGCTGCATGACACGCATAAATCTCATTTGACTTTTATATTACCACTAGTACAAAAAACTTGACAAGCTACATACACAATATATAGCTATCCTAAGATAACTTTAACCTATATTTCTCTAGACTTGACGTCTGCCCTCGATCTTATTTTATACAATCCTTTTGGAAGTAAAAAATCACTTAATTTGCAGCGAAAACCTAATAGAAAACCTGATGGGTTTGAACATTTGAAAATTGATGATGAAAATTGATTGATGTTTTGAAAATTTGAACGTCGAAAAATAAAATGCTGCTTACTTAAAATGTCAATGTTCAAAACATCGAAATCTTAAATGTCGAACGACCATAAAACCGAAAATTAAAATAAGGTAAGTTTATATTGTCGAATGGTTAGATAACACCTACGTCCAAAATATCTAAAATCTAATTATCTACAAAAATAACATCGAAAGAACTAAATATCGAAGTACAGAGTATCGAATGTTTCTATCAGAAGCATTTAGGATGCAACAGCGAGCGAGCGAAGCGAGGTCGGGACTTGGGGCACTCTGACTCGGACAGGTTATATACGAAGGAACTTTTTTTTTTAAACCCTCAGTCATAGGATCCCTGCCAGGGTTCCGACGACTACCCCGTCACCGTCGACTACACCGTCGCTATTATTGATTGGAAACAAATTTAGATCCGCCAAGTGATTTTTTCCAACCTTGATACGCAAGCCGCAGCGGCTTTTAAAGTGTTTTGAGATTAGGTTACAATTATTTATTTTTCTCAAGAACGGTGCGTTACCTTTTCATGGGAGTGGTGCCAGAGGAGAGGGCGCGCCCCCGATACAATCAATATTAAAATGTTCGATGTTCTGAACAGTGACATTTTACCTGTAGGTATTTTAATTTTCGACGTTTCCGATATGTACCCAACCAAATATATTACCGTTAAAACGTTTCTTACCACAAAACGGAACGTAATAGGTACATTCGTTTAACTTTAAAAGCTTTTATCCTATCATATTTTCCAAGAACACGAACGTTTCGTGAAGGAGGTTAATTTTGAAAATCCATTTGATACGCAACGTACATAATTTATAATACCAAGCAAAATAACGCGTCATCGTAAAGCCAGACTACCAAATATAATACGACAGTACAAAGCTAACACGATCCACTGCCTCTCCTAACTAACTGGAAACATCGCTTTAATGAACTTACTATTCAATGTACACCGCGCGTTATGTTTTGACAAATTAAGTGGGCTAATCAGTAGCGGTACCGAAACCGCGTAATAAGCTCGGTTTGAAGCCAAAATCCTGAACAATAATGGTTTTAGCTGCAGGCAAAGCCGTATAATATGGACGAAGATAATATCTGAGTCTGCGTAACATTGGAAATTTAATAGGCCTCCGAATTTTATGATAATTTATTGTCTGGCCTCCACACTCTGGGGGCTAAAGTCGGCCGTGATTTTAGTAAAATATTTCGTTTATTTCAGAACAGATTCTGTTAAAAGTTGTGTTACATATTTATGAGTCATTAAAAGAATGTTAATAATTATCTTTGTACTCATTGGTTTTACTTTGGTTTGAGAAGTTTTGTGGTAATCTTCGTAGGTCTTTAGGTTATATTCCATTCTAGTTTTGCGAATAAAGAATTAACGTTGATTGACTAACTTGTTTGAAGTAAGTGGATGTATCTCGTATAGTATGTAGGTAAATTCTTGTTATTTTTATGGAATTTAAGTGATAATGGGATCAGACAGATTATGTATTGTTATTATTTACTAGCTGACCCGTCAGACGTTGTCCGACAAGAAAGAATGTACAGTTCTTCCCGAATTTGAAGATTTTCCGAGATACTAATCCAACTTTTCTTTCCTGATTTGGAATATTAATATTTTAAAATAAAAAGTAGCCAAATCGGTCCATCCGTTATCAACGAACAGCATTTCATTTTTATTTGTATAGATAGATTTATTTATTTTCCTTAATTAACACTTTCGACTCCACCCATTTTCATACGGCTCATACGCCATGCCGCCATACATATTGCAAGTTGACTCCAGGAGGGGCACCGGCATTACGTTTGCGCTAAAGTTAACCCTCCAGGAATGTCACACGCATGAGGATTGAAATTTTGTTAAAATATACAACTCGTTTTAGTTGCATAGTTTATATTGCCGAGTTCACTAAGAAAAACCGTGAGGGGTCCCGGCATGCCATATGCGACTTGAGTGAACCCTCCAGAATTCCCCGCACTGAAAGTGACCTGTTTAAAACCAATTACAAAAATTAAAGACAAAGTTACCAAATTAAAAGATATACGGTTGTTCCTTAGTTTTTTCACGATGCGATTGCCATAATATGACCATATATACTCGTACATATGTTACGGTAGATTATATATAAGACCGTATCGTAATTCGTCCAAAAATTCTATCTCTATCAGAGCTACATGTACAAAGGGCCTATCTTCGATTTTGTATCACAACGTCACCCAACATGTCACGGGGAACAAATTGCTTCCGCCGACACTGCCAAAATTGACGTCGTGTCAAAACATGTCGTTATCAATACCTCCTGGTCCATGACAAGGCTTCTGACAAGTTTTTTCACTATGAATGGGCCTTGTTTAGGACAAATATACCTAGCTTGCTGCTAACGGTTCTGTTTAAGAATTACTTAGGAGTTAGAGCTAATGTTAAACCTTACTAACGCAGGTGGATTTCGTTTGAATGGCGAGACTTGGGTTGTAAATACAGTGTTTTTTTTTTTTTTAAATGAGCTCATTTCGTCTAGGATTATTGATCAAGTCTGCGAAGGAAAATCATTATCTTCCGAGTTGCCACTTCTGGGACACAGACTCCTCTCTTCGAGAGGGTGTTGGCTGTAATCTACCACGCGGCCCCAGTGCGGATTGGTAGATATCACATGTTTTCCAATTTTCGGTTCTAGGACATGCTGGTTCCCTCACGATGTTTTCCTTGACCGGTTTGAGAGCAGTGGTAATGAAATGATTTACACAAAGTAAAGCGCCTGCATGGGTTTGAACCCACGAACTCGTAAGTCGGGGCCGTTACCACTCGGCCACCACTGCTCTCACCAATACCAATTGAAAAATATAATTTTTGATCTGGTAAAAAGTAGATAGCCAGATGGAAAAGAATCGGAAGCAGCGCCGTATAATTGGCAGTTTAATTGAAACCAGTCACCATAGGACAGTTTTTTTATCCATTGTCTGGGGTACTATCACCGCTTCGTTCATTACCGGTTCTTCGTTCAGTAACCATTGTGTTTCGCACTGGCACAAAACAAAATCAATAAGCACAAAAGTTCTCGAAATTCAAAAGTCCGACATCCAACTCATTCTCTATTGAGTGAGCTAAATTCATAACATTTCCCGAACTGAAATTTGAATAACGATGCTGGCATTCCTTTCGTTCGCGAACGAGTGAATGGATGAATGAAACTAGTTAACGAGGAAGCGCATTTTTGCCGACTTTTTTTTCTGAGAGCTGAACTGTTGAACATAATTTGATCTAACGAGCACCTTTGATACGTCAAGTTGTGGTAAAAGCATGTTTAAGTGCATGTAACGTATATGAAAGCTCGCTGCATTAAAACAGGCTTTGTGAGGCTTTCGAGATGACAGAAGAAGAGTTACCGCTTTAGTGGTTACAATTCAACCACTAAAGCAGTAACTCTTACTGCTTTAGTAGTTGAACTGTGATGACGTAGGTACCATGCGAAAGGTCTTGTACATACCTAGTTAAAGTTATAATTTTGATTCCAAAAGGTCAATTCCCGTAGTTATAATCGTTCAAAATCTAGTTGCAATCCCATAGCAGCGACACCCAATGATACTTGACAAAAATTTAGGTAGGTAAAGTGAGAGTCAAAATGACGGGTGTATCATAGCGAATTAAATTAAACCAATTACCAAACAAATGTACCTAAAACATACTATTTTGGTCCTAGCTCTAAAAAATCTGTACCTCCTTCAGAACGAAATTATTTCGAAATTAAGGTACACCCGCCATATTGACATCAAGATGGCGGGTGTTCTATAATATTTTATTATTTAACCATTACTCACATAAAATGTAATTACACGAAAAAATTGTACCTAAAAAGTACCTCAAGTAAATAGAAACACACACTTGATCAGTGGGATAGTTTCTGAGAAATAAAACAACCGTGTCTTGTGTATAAGAAAACACGATAATTATTAGAGGTAGGTATTTTTGAATTATTCCACTTTGCCCCACCAAGCCTAAATGCCTGAATGCCTAAAATTTTGCAGTGGAATCTGCCCACTAGTTCGACTTGGTGGGGCGGATTCTATTAGTCTAAAATCTTTTGGATTCTGCCCCACTGGGGTTGGCACTTTACAATTTGTGTAGGTAGGTATGCTCACGATTCCACTGCAAAATTTTAGGCTGTCCACTTTGCCCCACCAGTGGGGCGGCTTGGTGGGGCAAAATCGAATAATTCGTATTTTTTACAGATTGAGAGACTAGAATGCGAACGATTAAAAAAATACGGACATTCCCTCTCAGGTTTAGGAATCCTATAGTACATAAAAAACATATATGTTCCCCTATAACCAACCTACACCGGTTATTTGGGGTCATAAGTAGATGGGTTTAGTTAGTTACTTTGGTAAGATAAATTAACCTTACCTTACCATGTTTTACAAAATTTCAAATTCATTGTCAAACTAAGGTAATTTCCCTTACCTAACAGTCTTCAGTTTAGATAACATCCATCACAATTCCTAGACTCGACACGTCCACGATAAAGGCTTATGCAGACCAGCGCGACTTGTCGCGCGACGCGACACGAACAATACAATTTCTAAGAAAACTTCACAGTATAACAATAACCGGTGTCGCGTTGCGCGACAAGTCGCGCTGGTCTGTACAAGCCTTAATAGCGATACGAAAATTAATCAACAGTGTCCTCCTACGAGTCGCAATTAAGTATTCAAACATCAGGAAACTTAAACATAACAAAGCCGCCCGAGATAAGGCGCCCCTCCCTTTTTAACGTCCATTTAATATTTAGAGGGGGCGCGTCCCAATTAAAACTCAAAAATGTATACAGCGTGGCACAGTATCAGAGTAATCAGTAGTCTAGTGTTAAAGATTGTCGGTCTGTGTTTGTTTGTGTAGTGTTTTATGACAAAGGTAATTCAGTAGGTCAAGAAAAAAAAAACTGTCGCTGGTATTGATGGCAGCGGCCAATTGAGAAGTTCTAGTCAATAAATATAGCTCACTACAAAATTTACATTTTGAATGATTCAGCTTCTGTTATCGCTTTTAGTCTATTGTTACTGGAATATTCTCAATAGCAACCCCGTATTTTAGCTTTGTCGCTTCCTTTACCTACTCAAAATTCTTATCTTCGAAATAAACAACACGGTTGCCATTGAATACGTACGCAATACCTAACAATTAGCGGATAACAGGCGAAGTATTACGCCTATAATATTCATCAATAATGCTTTTATATGGTTATAAAAGTCTACTAAATGGCTGTTAATTGGGCACTTACGTGGTCGCTAGTCTGGTAGGCTGTAGATAGTTAATTTAAAATACGGTGCCTATAGGGACTGTACTGTGTAAAAGTATTTTATAAACCTAATTTTTAAAATATAATTTATCATATCATTTAACACACAGTGTTCGATTTGTCTAAAGATACACCACATAAAAATGGTAGTCGAGATCAAACCGGATTAATAGCTACATACATAGCACTACAATTTTCTCTCAAAACTGATTGTCAAACATTGCCAATCCGTGAAATTCTCATCAAGCACGTAGCAACTTAAATATATTCGTCACTGACCGTAAAATCCTACCTGAAGAACTGGCTAAATAGAAATAAGATACCTACCTACGCAAGTTAAGAGCGTTTACGCCATCCGTGCGCTGTTTGGCTCAAAATCAGTACTTTTCGACCCAGTTAATATCCATCAAACATTATTTTAAAACCAAATTAATTACTAATAATTTTAGGAAATATGGTTGTCTAAATACTTAGTTAGGATTTTTTTTAGATTAATAAAGTATTTGTGAATTCTATTGAGATAACTGAACAGAGGTTTTAATAATTTCACCTAGAGCGTCAATTTGAAGCTACAAATATCTTAAATCACTGATCAACCTAACTAACAATATTTTTATCTAACTACAAATATCCTTAGGAAAAAACTTAGTTTAAAAAAAAACCATTTTAGGTTCCCTAAATGAGAAATAAAAATCCAAACAAAACGAAATTATAAAGAAATTTTCGTCAATAACATGATTTTTTACCAATATATCTTCATTCATTTAATATAATAATAGGCTACTGTAATAGAAGAACATATTCTTAAAAACTTTCAATTTAAAATTTTAACTAAATGTATTCTATTATTTTTCTAGAAATATTTTAAAACTACTATAAAACTCCACGCGCAAACCATTTCAAATCTCCCTGGCTGGAGGCTTTAAGTGTAGAAGCTTAAGGCAGCCACAGGAAAGTCCGGTTAAGCAGCTACGACCTCCTCAGAGGTCAACTGCGAGATGCGATTTAGAAAAAAAAAAAAAAAAAAACATTTCAAATTAGTCCGCCGTGAGGCCTTCCAGAGAGTGGACGTATCGCTCGGCGCTCTGCCTGACCGCTATTGGCCTTTGTCGTACGTACAACGATATTGCACGATTATAGTATGATCGCCAAACCTTAGTACTTTAGTAACTAAAACATTTTATTGAAGTGAAAACTAATTTAGGGTGCTAAAGTCAATAATGGTGCCTATTCTCTTGTACACCGAACTAAACTATCACTAAAATTCCACTAGAATTTGACAATCGTGACTCCACGTGGTACACGTGATTTGCCCTACCCCGTGATTTTTTTTTAGTGCCGGAGGCGCGCGTTGGGTGCAGTCTCGACGTGTTTTATATGGAATTTTTTACTTTTTGTATGGAAAATATGAAAAAATATTACCTACATGTTGAGGTTTAGGAGTTTAGAGGTTCTTAAAAGGGGTTCTAAATTTTCATTATTTTTGCGATAGGACGCACCATTTTCGAGATATGAGCAAAAGAAAAAATAAATACAGTAGGTACTGTTTTTGCACGTGAAGTCGAGATGTTGTTTTGAATTTTAGTTCATGACATCCCACACCTTTTTAATCGCGATTAAACAATGGTGCCGATTCTCTTGTACACCGAACGAAACTAACTAAACTATCACTAAAATTCCTTACTTTTGGCTATAAGAATTTTAAAGCTATTCTGAGAAAACAAATCTCTAAATTTAAAAATAATTTTGACACAACTAAAATGTAATTTGACAATCGCAACTCCACGTGGTACCCTTGGTTTGCCATATCCCGTCATTTTTTTTTTAGAGCCAGAGGCGCGCAGGGGTAGCCTTGACGTGTTTTATATGGAATTTTTAATGTTTTGTATGGAAAATATGAAAAAATTGCACCTACATGTTGAGTGTTAGGGTTTAAGGGTTTCATAAAGGGCGACGATTTTTTTTTTCTTTTGCTTATATCTCGAAAATGGTGTGTCCTATCGCAAAAATAATGAAAATTTCGACCCCCTTTAGGAAACCCGTAAACCCCTAAAACTCAACATGTAGGTAATAATTTTTCATATTTTCCATAGAAAAAGTGAAAAAATCCATATAAACACGTCGAGGCTGCCCCCGCCTGTGCGCCTCCGACTCAAAAAAAAATTCACGGGATAGGGCAAACAAGTACCACGTGGAGTCGCGATTAACAAATTCGATTTTAGTTGTTTCAAAATTATTTTTAAATTTAGAGATTTTTTTTTGGAGAATAGCTTTATGATTCTCATAGCCAAAAGTAAGGACTTTTTGTGATAGTTCGGTGTACAAGAGAATCGGCACCAGTGAGGTCAAAATATAAATTCAAGATGGCGGCTGCGAAAATTTTCACATTTTTCGTTATGGGTGTCGTTTTCACCCCGTTTACATTCAGCTCACTTCCACGACGTCTGGAAGAGAATTAGTGAAGCTTTAGAAGAAAGTCATCTTTCGGTCTGGAGCAGGTACAGACGATGTATTTCATCCGATATGATTTCCATTCGATGTTATGGAGAGGACCCACCGTCTTCTACGAGAACGAATTTTCTTTTTTATAATCTGTTATCTTTCTAAATACTGAAAATACTTTTGTATTGCAAAAAGATACAGCGCGGACGCTGTAATTATTTCGACGTCTGCCATTACCGAAAGTCGAAAACGATGTGAGTGGTAGGGCAGTATGAGGATACACTTTCTCGCGATCTGGCTATGGCAGTATTTAGAGGCATTCGTTTTCGAGGGGTTTAAAGCTGATACTGAGGTCAAAATGTAAATCCAAGATGGCGGCTGTACAGTATCCATAATGTAACTATGAGTATGACATGACGTGTTGAGCTTGTTTTTTTTTGCTCGGGGTAATAATAACATCAGTAGATGAACATTAAGAAATAAATATGATTCATAAAATTGTTATGCTTAATGTTAAATTAACACGACAAGAATCGTAAGATAAGTAAACTGTTTCATTTTAAAATAATTATTTACACGAATAATAGGATAGAATAGGATAGAACACGAATCATAGGATTTAAATTCCAATTAATTATTTACTATAAGTTATTGCTCTAAATTGAACGGATCGAAGTGGGTTAGTTAACAGAGCGAACGCGCCAACTCTACGCACACATGTACGCGTGCTTCTGTGTGAGTGATTTTTGCAAAGAATTTACCTAAACTTGACTTCCCGCGCTAGACGTAAACGTTCTTAATTAGAGAGAAAATTTTGAATGTCAGTGAAAGCTATATTACTGTTTGCTCCTGCACAGTGCGGTGTTTATTAAAATTCGTCGGTGACAACGTGTCGTGTAGTCGCACCCTCTGTTCCGGCCTTTGTGACCACTTTGCCATTCAGCTAATGAATATATCCGAACGGTTTGTTACCACGTGGCGACGAAAGAATTGCGCGCGCATATTTTAATTAAAACACGCTCTTGGAATACTAATTAAGTACCGCCAGTTTATACTAGGTCTTGTTTCTTTGTCGTAATGAGATAGAATGCCATCGTTTTGTGCTCGTGTTCTTTAAACGGTCGAGAATGAACACTTAATAAAAACGTGTTTTCTTCCCTCGAGAGCGGAATTTTGAAAAAAACTTTCTCTTTATTTTGTTGAGAAGTTTTTTAACAAACTTGCTTATAACTACTCAACTTCTGCAACACGTTCGCTGCTCGCACGTGTGTATATTTTGCAGGTTTTCTGGTTTCACCGAGTGTTAGAGACGTGTAGCTATTGTGAGAAAGAAATGAAACCGTTGCACACGCGGGAAATCTACTACTTTATACCCTTCATTTTTGCTGACTGAAGCGAACGTGTAAGTACATTTTGCCACACAATATTCGACTTTGTCCCCTCATATTACAACAACAAATGTCCCCAAAATTGGGTACATTACACCTGCCCGTAAGATTACTCGGTCCATTGCGCACCAACTGCCGGTGAGCTCCGATCACTGAACTTATAAATATTTCATGTTCTTCTGGAACTGGATCGACACGAAAACATGCCAAGTAATGCCTTCATTCTTCATGCTACTTAGGTTTTATGGCATTATTAGAAGTTTGGTTTTACGAGAAACTACGCTTAATGAGCAACAACTATGGAACTCATTGAAGTGTCGCCAAAATGAGCACACGGTACTTGTCCTCGACTAGTACGTACTCGTAGAATACGAGCAAACTGAATCGTAGCACTAGCCGAAATAAAGAAAATAATCTAAGGATAGCATCATTTATTTATTTTCATAAAAGCACGAACAATGGAAAAAAATAAAACACAGAGTGGTAATGAATTTATTAAATTCAGAGTAAACTTTCTCGCGAAAGTAAGCTACGTGTTGTTCTGTTAATTAACATGGAGAATGCTCCTGTTTTAAAAGGTAAATGAATGAATATAGAGCGTATTGTTTTTGTTCACAGCACAATCGTGTATGGACTCGAAGCAGGTGCTGTTCAATGGACACTGCTACCTCTTCTCCGGTTACCCGAAAGCATCTTGGGCTACTTCCAAACAGGTGAGTTTATGAGACCTCAAAAATAATTATCTCCCTGTACCTATTCTTTGGGGACTAGTTATAACAAGCGCCCAAGGTGCGCGCACAGTACTCTACGTTTCGGGCGCGCGCCGGTCGTGCGCCGGGCGCGCGTTGGACGCTCGTCAAACGCAACAAGATTTCCACATTTTTTTGTCACTTTGAACCCTCAACATGCTCAGTATAACTGTGTTTCTATTAAGTTTATGACTGCTGCAGATAAAACGACAAGGAAAAATTGTAGAAAAGGAACTTGCGTCCACGCTTCGTTGGCGTGCTAAGGGTGCCCGGGAAGTGCGCGCGTGATACGCGCGTTCAACGAACGTATGATGTGCGCCCTTTGACGGCAGCGCTTGTTATAATTCGTTACATAGAAATTTATCCGCGCGCCTCGGGCGCTTGTTATAACTAGGGCCTTTGTGTGTTTACCTAGTAATAAGATAGTAGTTATATTCTATTGTAGCATTATATGAATATTTTAATTATTTACTGGAGATCGAAGGCAACCCTTTGCTGAAAATTCAGAGAAACCATTTCCAGACAAATTCCGGTAGTCACAATATCAGAAATAAGTACTTCGAATATATAAATAAAGAAAGAAAGAAAAATGCGTTTATTGGCATTATAGCAGAAAAATACACCTCATATGTATGTACTATGGTTAATGCGAAGTACTAGAGCAGCGCTTCCTAAAGTGGATTCCGCAGAACCTAGAGGTTCCGTATAAAAGTCACCAGGGTTCTGCGAAATTATTAATTTTGGCTATTAAATAATACCACAGTTAAGTATATATATTTAGGTTTTCTAATGTTTGCCATAATTTAAAATGCAATAATTTTATATACCATACTTGTATTTGCCATAATTTCATTAGAAATAACGCTTCAGTTGCCAGAATCGTGACATTACATAAAATCATTTTCACTAATTTCATTGGTCATAATCGATCAAGTGTCTTAATATTGCGCCACTTCTTCTTCCCAGCTAAGCACTAGGAAGTGGTGAAGGGTGGGCGTTTTCGGGGGACTGTCTTATGTAATTTTGACGTTTGAAAAGTGCTGATTCTCAGCCTATTTTGAATAAATGACTTTTGAATTTTGAATAATTTTAATCCATAAATGTATTTGCTATATTTTTCATTTTCAATAATGTCGTTTTCCATTACATTTATTCACCATAATATTCATTTGCCCATACTGGCACAATAATACTAGTTCATTTGATTAATATATGATTATGCAATACAGATTTTTTTATTCACAAGGAAACCTAAAAATAAATGATTGCTTTGCAAAAGAGGAAATCTAGCACTCGGCGGCCGCTGCCGCGGCACGCTCGCTTCGCTTGCTCGCCTTCGTGCGTTGTGTGGTCACAGTTCTAACCTAACCTAACCGTTTCGAAATTGACAAACTGTTTATTATCTAAAGATTTTTTGCTGTAATAAATAATTTGATGACAGACCATATGCCTTAATGACATAATTTTTTGTAAAAAACAATAAACGTTTCTAAATTGTATTTAGCAGCTAGTGTAAATAGTTATTAATATAATTTAAAAGATACATACGTCATAATATCGAGTACTATAATAATTGAATCTCCTAATTTTGCATGAAATAAAGACATATGTCCCAAGTATTGTACTCGTATTATATAATGTGATGTGTATAATGTGTATCCGAATGTTCATACATAATAAACTTTAAAAATTATATTAAATGTTGCTTATTGCAAGTATCTATTATGTAATGTGTTACTTATAGAAACTAATGATTATAACACATGTTATTATGGAAACTTATTTTATGGCAAATAAAAGTTATGACTAATAAGTTGATATGACAAGCGTTATTAGCATAAATGATAATAGTGCAAGTAAATATTATGAGGGGGACGATTATGGAAAACAATAATAGGACAAATAATTTTATGGAAAACAAGACAATTCCATATATTTATGGCGAGAGACAAATTATAAGCCTTTAAAAGAACATTAAATATCTGGAATTTCTGCGTAAAAAGGACAACATTCCATGTTTACCACTTTTATACAAGTTTCTACAAGAAAATGCGTTGGAATTACCAAATGAAATGAGAACTATCATAACTGGACATTTGTTAAGTATCCTGAAATCTTTGTCAGCTTACTTTCCGGATAGTGATATTGATATTAAATGGGTACAAAATCCATTTTACGTCAGAAGTCAACCTGTGTTACCATCCTGGATTATATTATGAAGCATTCATAGATCTTCAAAGCTCATCCACATTAAAACACACATTTCAGTCTGTATCTCTGAATAAGTTTTAGGTTGGGGTTAGGAGTGAATACCCTAAAGTAGCCAAAATGCTATCTTAACTTTGCTCCCATTTGTCACAACGTATCGTTGTTAAACAGGTTTTTCAGCTTACACTTATACCAAAAACAAATTCAGGTCGAGATTGGATGCTTCCCCAGATATACGCATACAACTGTCGGACATAATACCGAACTATAAAGCAGTTATAGATAAAACAGTGAAAAAATTTCATTCTTCACATTAAAAGTTAAAGTGAAGAATGAAAGTGTTTCACTTTTCAAATATTCATAATAAAAGATTTGTTCTTATTTAAATTACAGTGTCTTTGATTTGTAATCATTTCATATGGAATTGCATAAAACAAAAGGTATTTGGTGAGTGTTCCGTTATATTGAAAGTTTGGGAACCCCTGTACTAGAGGATAGACAGGACGAAAAACAATGCAATTTAGGCCCCGATCACGTACCAACAGCACTAAAACACCACCATTACATTCCTTGACTATTCTTGTATCAAAAAGCATTTCCAAGATTGTAACTACCAAAATAACACTGAGGATAAAGCCAACTGGACCCTCAGTTGTGTAATCCTCAATGATTTATATTCCTAATCCCCTGTCCTCCAGACGATGCTGCCGCCTTAAATAAAATGGTGCCTTAGTCTGTCTGTTGCCTTATTTTTTTTGTGGAACAGTGTTAGTTATACTTTTTCATTGGCTTGACAGTGCAACATATTAAAGTAGCATCTGAGAAAACTAAAATCTCGTTATCAGTTAAAAGTATCGAGAAGGAGAATATGAAACATTATTTTCCGGAGAAAAAATACTGCCATGGTACAAAATACTAGTATCTGCGTCCATTTTCTCACAAGGCATAGAAACTGACAATTTGCAATTTAAATCTAGTAGACATTGTCGCAAAACCATGACGCTTCGCTTGTCCTACAAAGATTGATTACACTTTATAAGTAATCAGAACAACAAAGTTGCAAAACTTTTGTTCTACTGCTTGTTAAATTTTAATTTTCTAAGAAATAATGGTAGGGTTTATAGCCGTAATCTTTTTTGACGAAGTTTTCTTTTCGACCTCGGCGCTTTACAATGCCATTAAGACTGTTCTGCTTAGCGACCGGACCCATAATCGCCTTATTTATCATCGTGACAGCCATGTCTATTTGCTTGGTCCCAATTGAAAAGCTACTCTCCAAATATATCTATAAATCACATTAACATTGGAAATGGCCCCTCAAAAATTTGCCCGGGGAAATTACGCCAAATTTTAGGCTAACTTTGCATTAATTTAAAACAGCTATTTTTTTCATTTAACGTGTAGGGCATGGTCAAGGGAGTATATTAAACTATATACCGCGAAAAGATCACCCCAGCGTGTACGTTTTTTTTAGAAAACATCTAATTTCAATTTTACGTGGTAGAAAAAAATATTAACAGATATGTTTGTATGGAGTGTTTGTCGAAGAGATTAGGTATCACAAGTAGGTCAAAAAAATAAACATTTTCGTCCACGGAAATTTCCATAAAACTAAAATTACGTTTGTGTTTAAATTGTACTTCAAGCTAAAATATTAACAGCAGTTTTTTTGCATTAAATTACTTAATTAAATATTTAAAAGCGATTTTCAACAAAATTAAACATATTGTACTAGCGCAAGATATAAATAAAAGTTTTTTTGCAATAGCGGTTCAGGCAAAAATGTTAAAGTAATGTTAATGTAATGTTAATGTATGTTGAGTTAAATTTAGTTTAACTTTTATTTATAGGCTCTATCTCACTTAATTACAAGAAAATTAAACAAATTAAAGCAATTTTTTTTTATAGATAGGTATATAATATTTTGCTTTAATGTGTTTAATTTTCTTGTAATTAGGTCGGATAGAGCGTATAAATAAAAGTTAAACTAAATTAAACTCTGTTACATTTTTGCCTATTACTAGTACAATATGTTTAATTTTGTTGAATATCGTATTAAAATATTGAATTAAGTAATTTAATGCAAAAAAACTGCTGTTAATATTTTTGCTTGAAGTACAATGAAAAAAAAATCGAAATTTTATTTTTATGGAAATTTCCGTGGACGAAAATGTTTAATTCTGAAATAATATATTAGATTTACGAATTTTTTACATAATATAACCAAAATTTTTCTGTTAACTATTTTGCCTCAATTTTTATTCACAAAAATGCGTTTTTGTTTTTTTTACCTTGATGCGGTCCTGGAAAATGTTTAATTTTTTTGTATTATTTTAAGAGCTAAGTTCAAAAACACGATTCAGGAAAAAAATCGCTGTTAGGATTTAGTGCAGGGTTCAAACCTAATTTCACCGGCCTAAATCAATATTTTATAATTATCATTTCCGTAGGTGTGTGAAGGCTTAAACATGCATCTATCATCAGTCCATTCGGCGGACGAAGAGCGATTCATTGTCTCAGGAATCCGACAAAGCAGCGATTACAGCGCTGGTTCCACATACTGGCTAGGAGCGCGCCAAGAAGGAGAAGATGGGGACAGTTTGAGTTGGATCGATGGAAGCGCTGTAGGGTATCAAGGGTGGCCGCCGTATAATGATACTGAGGAAATCGAAGATGCCTGCTTAGGTATTCAGGTAAGTTGCTATGTCGTTAACTTTGCAACCTGCAGCGAATTTTCTAAAGTCTAGCCGTAGTCACGGCCACGCTGGCACTTTCTTTTAGTTTAAGAACTTGTCCATTATAAGTGTCTACCAAACTAATCGTTGTCTACATAAAACTACCGTTAAGATGACTATAACTAAAGTTTTTATGCTAATAAAGGCTATACCAAGGTCAAGAAGCTGTTAATCTGTCTACATATAGAAAACTTCTTCGTCAAGAAAAACCCTTGCATAATAAATCCACATGTTTTTAGTGGAAGTCATCACCAGTTCCGTCTCTACCAAGTGGTTTGTTCTGGACCTTACACAAATGCGGAATGACAGGCGGGTACGTGTGCAAGCGACGCCTTAACCCAGAACACATCCTCAAGAACAGGACCGTTGAAGGGATTTCAGGTACGCAACACACTAAAAGATAAGCAATGTGCATGTGCAATATAATAATGGTACAGTTAACGATGTGGTAAGTACTAAATTTCTAGGGCTAGAAATAGACAAAAAACTTAGTTGGAAACATCACATAAAATCCAAGTGCAAAAAACTAAGCACATCCGCTTATGCTTTACATACTTTGTCGTCTATTGTAAATTTAGACGCACTTCTGACTGCATATCATGGTTTAGTCGAATGCCACCTACGATACGGCGTTATCTTTTGGGGCAACTCCTCTGAAAGAGAAACTGCATTCAAAGCACAGAAAAGATGCATACGGTCCATTTTAAGACTACAAACTACTGATAGTTGCGTGCCATTTTTTAAACAGAATAAAATATTATCTTTACCATGCATATATATTTTAGAAATGGCAGTATTTGTAAAGCTGAACCCTGATCGTTTTGACCGCATAGCTGACGTATTTCCACGATATAGGTGTGATAATAGTGGGCTATGTCACCCTAGTGCAAGAACGACGTTAATGCGCAAAAGTGTCTGCTACATGGCGCCAGTCATTTATAATAAATTACCGAGTAGTTGGAAGGAATTAAACTTGACATTATTTAAAAGAAAACTTTGAATTTTTTTTGTAGACAAAGCGTATTATAGTTTGACGGAAATTTTAATGGAGAAAGGACTGTCTTGATTTATGTTTTTATGATTAGGAATGAGAAAAATATGACATTTAAAATGTATTATATAATTTTAATTTATTTCCAATACAACTGTTGAAGTTCTTCATAAGTAAATTGTAATTTTAATTAATCAATCTTTATATTGACATTGTTTATCTTAATTATTATGTAATTAGCATCTCAAGTGTGTATTTTGTACTTTTGCATGCCTTCTGGTTAAATATGGCTGTTGCATAATTATATTTCTTTTTATGTCACCGTGTTTGTACCCATATTTGCAAAATAAATATCTTATCTTATCTTATCTTATCTTATTGGTTGAGGTCTCGGTCATAACAGGAACAGCGGTCCCACGCTGGGCGCCATTACAATTAAGTTGGCGCCCAACACCGGAACATAATAACGAACAAACTCAACTTAAATACCCAATTATTATAGAAATTTACGTGTATTGAAACTGTATCAACTATTTACTTAAGCTTTATGTAGCATTAGTTGATTTTGATTAACCGTTGTAATCAATATAAGGGCTTATGTAAATTTTGCTCGCAAATGAATTTCAGCTGAGTTTGTTTTTCCAAAACATGATAATTATCGGATATTCTGAATTCAAATATGTTTCGTTTTCTGGTCCAACCTGTTCGTATATAACATTCTAATGCATTTGTTTGTTCATCTAGGAGTATTGACAAGTCCCAATCACCCTGGCATCTATGATAATGATCTGGATTTTTGGGTGCACGTAGTGGGCCCTACGGACACTCGACTGGTCTTCGTTTTCCAAAACGTGGATTTAGAATATCAAAAGGACTGCCTTTATGATTTCGTTGAGGTGAGCTATTGTGTTTATTAAGTTACTAATTCCGTATTTCATAAACACGATACATTCAAAAATATTTACAGACAAAAATATTTGGCGCATTTACCATTGATCCCTCATCAGCATAGAAATTTAAATTACAGTACGCGTCATTGGAATAAGCGTAATATGTATTCAAATTACCGAATTACTGAAACATTCCCAAATGTACATATTTTATGTAATTTTAATATTCGGAACAAAGGTAAAATATCGAATAAAAATTCCATTAGGAATTGCTATTCTGCGTCTTTTCCCGTAAGCTGTAGCGTAGTAGCGTTTGGGGAAATTAATAATTCCCGAAACATCGCACAAATTATAATTTCATTTTAATGCCGCCTGATTGTTCGCATTGAAGCCTTCCAGGAAATAACAGGGATCGTATTTATAGTTATAATTAAAGACTAGTAGGTACCTATTAATAGGTAATTCCGAGACAAAGCTTAATTTTCAAAACATGTTTTCACGTAGCTTGCAATACCGCAAATTTAATCAAGAAGTAAGTAATAAGTAAAGTAAGGAAGTATGAGAAGAAGATTGTACTTTCTTCTTGATACGTTCCACTGATGTTTTTATTACTAATGCTACATACATAAGTCAATAACAACGCACGTTGCTAAGGTGATCTAATTGGGGCTTGTGGCTAAGTTATACAGCCGAACGGGACAATCGGTTATGTTAAGGCACGCTTGCCGTGGTCGGGTCGTGGATGGGTGACCAACTTACATACAGAGACCCGTCGGCCCCAAGCACGTTAAGCCGTTGGTCCGTCGTTGTTTGACAGTCGTTACGAGTCGTCAGAAGCCCGAAAATCTCACAACCAGTCTTAATAAGGGTATTGTATTACCCAGTTACTACGTTGTGGAGATCAAATAGGCAGTCGCTCCATGTACAATACTGTTATACAGCTGTTTCCGGTTAGACTGGAAGCCGACCCCAACAGAGTTAGGAAAATACTAGGCAGATGATATTGCAAAGGTAATCTATTCATTCATAATATTCAGAGAGTCAATCTGTCAATTTTTAGTTGAAATCTTTCAGCTTCGTGACTCATGGAGTTTGAAGTCGTCAAGATACTGCGGCTCAGTCGGCGAAGCCCGCTGGGTCGCATCCACCAACAGGGCCGTGCTGTACTTCCACTCTGACTACAAGTGAGTCCTACATTATCACAATCTTTTTTCATTAGTTAAAGTTAACACATATGCCGTAGCGTCGAGAACCATTCCGATGCTATTCCAGAAACAATGCCTTAAAACGTGGCACGTGCTGTAATGTGCTGTAACCAGAAACCCGACGCGATAGCTGAATGCGGTAAAGGCTAGTGGCTAGTGAGATAGCAATCGATCGTTTTAGGATCACAAAACCAAAAGAAGTCAAAATTATGTAGTTGACAAATCTGTGACAATATCAGACCAATTAATTCCTCGTTAGTTTTAACAAAGTTTTAAAAATCATTAAGCTTGTAAATAATTGTACCACAAATAAAATGTAGACTACCTTCACTTTACAGCACCCAAGGTTCAGGATTCTCAGTGACATGGAGAGCAGTTGAACTCATTGGCTGTCCATCACAGACGTTAACATCGAAGGAAGGTGTCATAAGAAGTCCGAACTATCCTCACTTTCTGCTGCCCAACCTGGATTGCTCCATCGACATTCTAGCTCCCACAGGTAAATATCATACAACAACACATCAACATATCTCACCACTTTTGTTAAACTATAGCTGAAATATGTTTCGAACTTGTTGGAATTCGAATGGCCATTAAGGTTTCGCATGTAGCAATGAAATTCGTAAAATTATAACGCACACATGCGACACTAACGTAGCGTCGAAGTGACGCTACTTTTGATATAAAGTTCTGTCTACGTGACGCTAACGCACGACTACTCGATGTTGACTAATGCTAGATATGCAGACAATACTGTCTAGGGCCATCAAGATTAATAAGTGAAAAGTACCTACTTCGAAATAAATCTGTAGTTTCAACAGTCTTTGATAAAACAATAATAGAGTGTATTGTGGATCCCACTCTGGGCGCCATTACTGTTAAATGGCGCCCATTATGGTCCCCTTTAACAAAAATGGCGCCCAATCTGGGGCCCTTTTAACAAAAGTGATTTTCTCATAGAATAACGACTGCAACTTTGAGATAAGACCTATTTCATATTAGTGTGGGTTCCAAAATACTAAGTTCGTAACAACATAAAATTACAATCACCACTGTAGGAAAAAATCACTTTTTAAAGTTACTAAGTGTATATATACTAAGTGTACATATTGGTGCTCGTAACTGTACACAAAAAACACAAGAGTCACCTACCCAAAACAGGATACAAAGGAAGCCTTATCTAGGACCATCAAAGGCATAGGTGAATTATCACCAACTGGTACATTATATGTACTTTGCCGAAGAGTTATCTATGAAAGGTACTAAGCAGATTCAATAAAGCAACGTAGTTCTGCTTCTTCCAACAATACTTAATCCAACTTGCCTTTTCATTTCAGGCAAACGTGTATTCCTCAACATAAGCCACTTCGACTTTGGCTACGGAGTATTTGCAAAAGGCGTCCCCATCAACGTCACGGATGCTATACCTGAAGACTCCTACATTGACGTACAAATAAATCTGCAGAACCCACCCATCAGGCCGTTCTTGAACCCCAACATACTGACCAACGGCCTCTTTGTGTCACAATCTGAGATACTCCGACTTAGAATCAAGACTGGCGAGAATGTTACTGGACAGGGCTTTCTGGCGTATTTTAAAACAAGTGAGTATATTTATTCTTTATGATGAAATCTTTACATGTATTTGTGCCCATTGTGTCCACTTTCTTATGAGGAGCGATATCAAAGAAAATCATTGACACTCATCCTGTATCCGTATTCTCCTAGTTTTCTTATATTCCTTTTATATTTATTATTTAGAGAAAAATACCGAATTCTAAATGCCCATGTTGTTGTCCAGTCAGCTACCTGAACGCGTCACATGTGGTGGAAATTGCATCTGGTGTGGGGGGAGGTCGCCTCGCTGCTCCTAACTGGCCACAGTTGGCTCCAGCACGTGCTGCCCTGCGCACGCGTCTCATAGCGCCGCATCAACATACGCTGACACTGGCCTTCACAGCTACTACGTTAGTCGCGTCTGGTGAGGAACCCTGGCCTTGTGGAGCAGGCAGTGGGTGGATACAGGTGCGTACTAAATCGATCCGAATTCTGTATAATCTTCTGTAACTTACTGTGTGTACAAGACACAGAGATACCCACATTATACATTTTGTAACACTTGTTCCTGTGAGAAAAATTTACGTATTTGATTGACTTTTTTCTCACTACTTCGTTGGTTATTGATCTGCTCAAACATGATTTTCCCAGCTCACTGTCGCAGTAATATTCTGTCCACTGTTCCCTAAAGCCTGAAAATTCGAATAAATATTATTCTATTTTGTTTAAACATACCTTTACCTATGGTCCACAGGTAAAAGACAGCTACACAGACAACAACGGCACTGAATGGACGCTCTGCGAGGTGGACAGGAGCAAAAGGAAGTTGGAACCGCGCGCGCCTTTGGTCATCAACTCGTACCTCCACTCGCTGAGCGTGACGCAGCATGCAGGCGAGCGCGGTGTCAACATGGACGTCTCGCTTATGGTCAACAAAGGTAAGAAGAAATAATCATCAAAAAAGAGCAACCATTCATAAATAGACTTAAGCTGTGTTAACTTATTGAATTAGAAACTCCTAAGCAGTTATACGGATTAGCAAAACTAAATTCTCCGCTTTCCTAAAGCCCTATGAAGTTTCTCATCAATAATATGTTGGAAAATCTCATATTAGTTATAAAAAAGTAGTAGTAAAAAAAAAGACGTTTCACAACAGTAAGGTTACGCTACATGCCTTTTTAGATTTTGACAAGTAATAAAATGACTTCTCGATCTCTTTCAGATCCGGAGTACCATAGCAAGGTACTGCTAATATCTGAGGAGACCAGCTTGGAATCTTGCTACCCGAACCCATGTCTACACCACGGGAGATGTGCCACAGACGATTCGAAGAGTTTCTGTCAATGCGCTGGATATTATGCTGGTAAGATATAGGAACAGCTCAGGTTTTGACATCTAGTTATTTTGGAAGACGCTTATTTGCATCAGTACCATGCTGACAAATTTTAGTGAACATATAAACTGATGATATAATATTTTTTTTTAATGACATAGTCCGTATCCATAGGAAATATTTAGCTGAATATATATACAATATTTTCCAGGACTATTCTGCCTAGTGACAGCATGCGAAAAGACCCCATGCATGTACGGGAACTGTTCTTTAGTCGTCGGTGGTGCCAATGAAGCGGGCGAGGCTTTTACGTGTGCGTGCGCACGCGGCTGGAAAGGACGGCGCTGTGCAGAGCGTGTAAGGCCGTGCGCGTCTAAACCATGTAACAACAGAGGAGCTTGTACTGAGAGGGATGGAGGCTTTCTGTGCCAGTGTAACCCCTCGTGGAAGGGGAAAAGGTATGATCTTAAAGTGGGTAGACTTAATTTAAATGTAATTGTATAGGGACGAAGAACAGTAAATGTAAAAGACGACAGATGCGTGGACTTTTATCGTCAAGAGTGCCCTGTATTTTCCAGATGTGAAACCCCTAACCCGACCCCCAACATCATCAGTTTGGGTCAGCGCATGCTCCAAGAGCCGTTCTGGCTCGGCCTCATCACCGTGTTCGTGGTACTCGGCATGATCGGACTCATCTGGTGCGCCAAGAGGCATTTTCCCGAGAAGATCGAGAAACTCCTCGCCGAAGAAGCCGACAGATGCGCTAGACGTAAGTACCCCCCTCAATCATCACGGAGGACAAATCTTTAGGCCCAATATTTGACCCAAAAATATATAACCCCAAAAGAACTTTTCTCTCATAAGCACACTTTCAATATACGTTCAGTTCGGCTTGCCACTCTCACTTTGATAATACACGGTACCTAGTTTGACCGTCCAATGAGAGGTATATTTGTGACTCACAGTACAATAATGCTTTGTTTCAACATTTTGTCAGATTGTTTCCGCTATACTCATGTATTTTCTCAATAAACGCACTGTCTCTGGGATGGTAAGGACACGTTTTGCGTAATTTTACTTTTCTTTCTTCTTTGACTTTCTTCTTTTCTATGTTTTACTGTTGCGGGTCCAGAAACTGAATGTGATATAGTTTGTACATATTGCTGCATTGATGCATGTATTGACTTAGCTGACTGTCCATTGATAGATGCATTTCTCAGGTTTCTGGAGTCCGTTGAATCACGGTTCTTTTAACTTGATCCACGCACTGCAAACAGTAAGTAGCATCTGTCTGTTTAGTTTGTTTATATGTATTTGTCCTGGAAGAGCCACCCTTCGGATCGGCAAGTTAAAATAATCGTGCGAATAGTTATGTCGAAAAGGATTGCCAGAAGTTATATCGGATACAATTGGCTTTATTAACAATACCAAATTAAAAATTACAATAAATTAATCCCAGCGAGACAATGTGAATGAATTGTTTTGACCATCATTGTTACATACTGGACTGACAGAACTGACTCGGACACCTTTCACGCTCATCAAAATTCAATATTTACTCGTGTGTTGCGTATCTGGCAATCCTGTGTGTGTGGGGCTAGCGTCCGCGGGCGGCGCGCGGGGGCGGCGCTACGCGGCCGTGCCCACGCAGGAGCCCTAGTGATGTCACGGCGCGGCGGACTCGCGTGACGTCACGGCACGGCGGGCTCGCGTGACGTCACGGCGCGGCGCGGGTGTCACGTGACGCGGGTTTGTCCACAGCGGGCGTGCTGCACGACGCTCCGCCGCACCGCACGCTGCTGACGCGGCTGGGTATCCGCAAGCCGTCGGTGTCGGGGCTCGCGCCTCACCCGCGAGCCGCGCGCACCTTTAGCTTGGACGATCTGTTAAAGCCGCCGCCCGGACGTAAGGACTGGAGCGTTGTGTTCCTAGGACCCGCGACCCGCGCGCTCCGCACCACCCGCGAATACATACTCTACTCATGGATCATGTAGACTGCAACTGCATTCAAATTATAACGATTTATCATCTTTATGTTAGTCAAAAATTGAATAGAGGTTATTTTAGTACTTCAAACAATTTTCCTTCTGATACACCAACTAGATGTTTTGTCTGGATAGAATGTGACCAACTAAAATATCTGTTAGCTGTTATGTACTAGAGTAGAGACCCAAATTCTATGTATTACACATACATCAACGGATCACATTTTCACAAAAAATCAAACTCTAATGCTTAAAGCCTTTTGTCTCAGTCTGTGACATTCAACTTGCCTGATCATACTTCATGCTGCCTTTATTGAGAGTCACAAAACGTAAAATCTACATGAATACTGTTCCAACTTCTTTGCTATCGGACACAGGGCTTTATTAGCACATTTTGTTTGAGTTTCATTTGCAAAATCATGTCTTATCGCAAACATTTCAAACATTCGGCGGAGCGCGCGGCGGCCGGTACGGTTAGCACTGGATGTGTCCCTGCTGTGAATGAAATTTCTATGTGGAATGCAAAGACCAATGTAACATGGCCCGCTACCCTCGTTATTACTTCTTTCGATGTCGATGTGTGCACCCCTGACAGCACAAACACAGCATCTCTAATGTAGCCGCTCCTTCCTTCGTTGACACCTTTCTAGATCGTCCAACTAACTCAGCCTCTGTTTCGTCAATAATATCGATTCCTTTGTTTTCATTATTGTCCGTCTTTGATTCAATATCTTCTTTTTCTTCAACATCAACTATATCAATATTATTGACAATTCAAAGGCTTCTTTCTGTATGTGAATGTCGCTAGCATGCTATTTTACTCAGACACTGTTTTGTCTCATTACAAATAACGAACAAAAATCTTATCGATTTTCCAATATTGTTTCAAAAACAAGATAGATACCTACTATAACATCATAGATGATCTAAAAGCAAAACACTGTCTCACTCGTATTGTATAGGTATTGAAACGAATGTTGTAATACTATTTCTGTCTGTGGCTTTATATGTCGCTTGAACCGTTCCAATAACTATACAGTATGGCAGATCAACATCTTCATTACTCATTCTGATGTCATGAACACAACACAAAACACTTCTATTGAAAATATAATTGGCACTTCCAAAATTTTTGATTATTGGCACTTACCCTAAAGAATTGGCTTCCTTAGTATGCACAGAGATCGAAGGCATGATGGTGATCTCTCAGTCAATAACTGTTGTTGTTCAATCCCCTGTTTTAAATTTCTAATTATTGTGTTGCTTTTGTCATGAACATTCGATGTCGTCGCTTCTCATGAAACCTTGTGAACTCAATAATTTAGTATATTTGAGTTTTTTGATACAGGAACACCATCACCGCGTAAAAAACGTAATAATTCTACCCCGACTAAGAAAAATGCTGCTGAGAAAAAGCAAATTTTGCAACAGCTTATAAGTCCGGCGACAGCCAATGATCATTCAAAGAAGATAACAATGGGAGACTTGATTCAGATGTCTGAAAAGCGGACGTTGAGCACGGTAGAGAGTGCGCCGGCGTTCATGGATTATGGGAATGAGAATAAGGAGACATCATTTGCAAGTGAAGCTTCTACGCCGTCGACGTCACCATCCATGCGGCACATATCAGACCCTAAACTAGAAAAGAAAGTGACATTTGCAAGACTGCTGAACAAAGTATCAGCTGAAATGAGTTCGAGTTCTGACGTGGATATGGTGAACACTATAACGATTCCTATGGCGGTGATAGCGGACAGGGGGATGCGAGCAAAGGCTTCCAGCACCCCGCCCTCGCCGGGGGTAGAAGTGAGGTCACCTCATAGCACCTCCAGCAATCAAGGAAGTGATTCAATGTCGAGCCTCGACTTGACGTTGACACATGCTGCGTTGAAGAAATATTCCAGGTTGGTTTTATTTTAAGAATACAAAATTAAATCGACTAAATTAGATTAAAATTCCAATTTAACTGACCTGAAACATGGATATTTTCTTTAGACAACCGAAAATTTCAAGCGCCGATTCCATCCTCGCGATGTTTCGGAACTTCTCGTCATCGTCAGCAGCGATAGTTTCACGAGCATCTTCAGGAGGAGTCTCCTTGTCCAGTACACCTTCAGCTTCATCACCACAAGATGATACGGTGGACGCTGATGACTTATCTATTGCTTCCTCGCACATACCCTCGTTGGCACCAGACTCGCCAGTCACCAGGCCTCACAATACTATTGAGATTCAGGTAAACACGAAGAAAATATACTATTGGGGCACTCTAATCTTATGAAAAATTCGTTTCTGACTTGTGAGCATTATGTGTAAATCCATCATAGCCCACATGATCACTCCTTAAGAGAATTTACATGTTTAAAACCCTAAGCACGAAGTTGCACCTATTTTCTCTACATTTGCAGGTCCTGGATCCTCTAAGTGCTCACAAATCTTCATCATCAGGTAGCAACCTACTCTATCCGCCGTCCATACTTCTAGAAGTACCAAGCGGGATCAACAAGTGCTTGTCCCCAATACGAGAGCTTCCTACTCCGTTGCCTACCCCTCTTCCTACGCCCCTACCCACACCACTACCATCCCCCAGACTGCCTAGAGCTAGCATGGAGATGAATGCTAAGAGTGAATCCACGGCGACCGTCATGTCACCCAGTGAAGACGAACTTGATGAAATTAAGTGTGAAACGAAGATAGAGAGACCAACTTCTGGTTTGCGGTTGAAGGTACGTTCGATTCGTCAATGCTACCGTGCCCTGGTGATTTCGGAATATTGATTTGTACCTGAATTTTACACTTTATTGGCTTCCAGCTGCGCCAGCCCCTGCTGAGCACGGACACGGCGACAACGACACCGACGGCGTCGACGCACGTAACCTCGTCCCCTAGCCCCAGCCCGCCGCCCCCCTCCCCGCCGTCGCCCCCCTCCCCCCCGCGCGTGCCCCTGCTGCAGCTGCAGCGCGCGTCGCCCGGCTCTCCCCCCCCGCGCCGCACGCCGCCGCACCTAGAGTTCCAGCCACCACCCCTCATCACCGTCACGTACAATGCTAGCGAAGAATCCGACGAGCCCATGTCCCCTAGACCACCCCCGCCCTCTGGCAACATGTGCTACCTTAGCCCCTTCTCGATGTCCGCGCGAGGAGAGCGAGCACCCTCAGAATCCAACCTATCCTCGTCAGGGTACAGCTCTATGGCGAGTCCTGGACCTTCGCGCTGCGGTTCGAGCAATCCTCTGTGCCCCTCGGAGATGGAGGATCCCGGCTCCGGCGGGGGACCGTCGTGCTTTCAGTCCCGAAGGCGGCCGCTCATGAAGACCAACTCCAGTCCGGCGGCGTCCAACGACGACAGTAAGGAACGTAGGCGAGGACGATCCGACTCCGAAACGCTCTCCGACGACCCCCTGTTAGAATCCAATGACGAAGGCATAGGGACAGACGAAAGAGTAGATGACGTTCCTACGAGCGCAAAAGAGATGGAACTAGTCGCAATGAAAGAGATTTTTGAAGTTCCACAAGCGGCCCTGTGCTCCCCTAGCGGAGTGACCAAGTGTTCTATAGTTAAGTGTGTTAGTGTCGAGAGAGGACTAGATGAGAAGGCTAGTTTAAGGCCGCCCACTTTGATATCAGAAGGTAGTAGACCTCTGAGCCCGGTCAGTTCGAGGAGCGAGAGTCCGTTGAGCGACAAAACTGGTTTGGGGAGATTTTCGCCGCAGTTTTACGGTAGACAGCTACCGTTTACAGATTCTGACGGGTTGTACGACTTTCCGAGTTCGGAATGCGTGAAGGGCGCGAACAACAAGTTGGGCAGTAACTGTCAGAAGAAGAGTGGGAGGAAGCGGGACAGGAGGAACACGCGGACCGCCTCCCACGAGGTCACCGGCACCACTAAGTCCACGCTCCCACACATGCCACATTCTATGCACAACTTGTTGGAGGTAAGACTCTATAAAACACGACTTCACTGTGTGCTATCTTTATCTATACATCCTTTGTATGATTAAATGAGCAATATTTGAATAATATATATACTCGTATGTAAATACTTGTAACCGTGTTCTCGAAAACAGTTCTTAACGATTTTAATGAAAGTTGCATTATAGGGATTTACGGGGGCGAAAAATAGATGTAGCTAGGTCTCGTTTCTGGGAAAATTCGTTTTCTCTATTTTCACCTGAGCAGAGCTCGCTCGACTAGGTACTTTATAATAAAATAGTAACGTAGAATTTTTGTCCGTTTTTCACAAAATCTAGTTACTCACACTGTTATGTTTTTTTTATGTTCACCTTCCCGTCATTTACTTTTGCTGTACTTTGTTTCTTGCTTTGTTATCAATAACTAAAATCCTTTTTGCAATTAAAATAATCATTTTGTCACAGGTCTGTCTACTATAAGTAAATTTACGGAGAACGAGAAAAACTGTTCCACCGTAATACAGTTTAAACTAGTACGGGGAGCAGAGTGAATCAGTTCCGTGTAACAAACATAATAAGCACCGATACATACCAAACAAAAATGTTACCTACCTTTACTGCTTATTTGTAACTTAGTCAATTGTGCAAGGTTGTGTTGATTTGAGTAAATAAAGGTTTATTTTATTTTTTTATTTATCTAATGAAGTGAGTAGGTAAGTAGGTAAACCACCTATTAAAAACTAAATCCAAAACGTAATTATTTTTAACCGACTTCTAAAAAAGGAGTTTCGATGTTCGTAGCGTATGTATGTTTTTTAACCGAATTCGCAAAAAGGAGTAGGTTATCAATTCGGTTGTTTTTTATTATGTTTTTCCACCTATTTCTCCGTCAATTCGGTATGTAAAGTTTTTTCCGGTATTTTTTTTATATTTTTAATTGATAGATTTAGTTATTTTAAGCAACTAATTTCAATATTTTGTTATTCCAAGCTGTAGTTATTTTTTTATATTTTTATAAAGTTTTGTTCATGCTGACGTCTTAACGGAGGCTGAATAGCTTAAGATCTTAGCCACGTATAACACAATATTAAAAATCCTAAATTTGACGTTTTCTGGTTGACATCAGAAACTTCAAGCATGACAGTAGGGAGGAGGCATATTTATCGTAACAGATATAAATAACAGATATTTAAAAATAACAATAACATTCATAACAATATAACTTATCTGTTACTGAAAATAACAATCTCCACACAGACTATTACTACGGCTGTGTTTTATAATATGATGTAATTCAATTATATCGAGAGTAATTTGCTTGGTTTGTTTGCTATTTTTTTAAATTGTATATTATTATCTTTATGGAAAATTGGGATGCAACCAAAAAATTCAGTGATCGTGAATCTCCTTTATTATATCGATTTACGGGATTGGTCGCAAAAGGTTCTATGCATGTACGACTTTATTTTAATAGAAATTTTGGCTGGTTAGTTTGTTGTTTTTTTTTAAATATTGGACCTTTGAAATTTTTAAATTTAATTGGTTTCACTGCTTTCTAACGGTAGAGAACTGGTGAATTGTAATTTTTTTTTTTTTCTAAAACATTTCTGTGTTTATGGTGTACTCATTAAACAAGCTGCCTAGCCCTTTACAATTATGTTGAGGTCGATTTCCAGTGTACCCGGATGACTAAAAAAAGTTATAAATTAACGTAAGTCTATAATTTCACATTACCCCGTCATTCCTAGTCAAAACTTCAGATTCGATTTTCGCCTTTAAACGAAATAAACTACGGAAGATAATCAATTGAGATTTTTCATACGTATTTATCGTCCGTACAAAAATAACAGGCAGTTATTTCAAAACAGATATTTGGATCTGTTATTTTTCTGTAACAGTAACAGTGATAACAGATACGTGTTACAATCCATCTCTACATGACACTTGACAGTTAGTTGATGGACACATGAAATTAGAGGTGGGAATAAGCGACATTATTGAAATTTTTCGTATATCAATATGCAATTAGTAACTCGATTACTAATTTTTTATTACTAATCCGTCCTTACTTGTCGTTAAAAATCCGAGTTCAGTAGTCTTGTCGAATGAAGACGGATAGTAGGTATCTACTTATCTACCATGTGGCGCACGACTGTGAATGATTTCTTTCTAAACTATTTATCAAACCAATCAATAAATAACATTTATATTTGCAAATTTCTAACACCTCGAACATTTACAACATTCGAACTATTTAGTACCAGTTACAAAATAGTTCGAATGATTTTATAATGATTATTGTTTACAGGGAATGGATTTTCTTTAAGCTATCGTTCTATTGGTTAAATATCATTCAGGCTTCAGGATTTAATATTCAACATTTCGATTCAACGACCAAATTTTCGCATTTTAATTATGGTCATCTCTAAAGTTGACATTATATATGACTCGATTTTTTGGGTTATTCCACTAATCCCCATTGACAATCCCCATCGGGTTAAAAACTAGTAGCTCTGCAAACAGTAGACCTCGCGAGCACAAACTTTTTTGCAACAATTAATATACTTACCACTAAAATGATTTAAAATTGTATATTTACCATGTTTTTTGTTTGAAAAACATGGTATAAATCCCGTTTTAAATAACTTTATTAGTGAAAATAACCACGTCAGATTAAAATCCTATACCCATCCAACTTAAAATAAACCCGACTACGGCTGTAGGTTACTAAAAAGCCAATAATTAAACAGAAATAAACTAACCCACAACTAACCAAGTACCTACTATCTGTTAAACACGTGACTTTATTTTTGAAGCTACTTTACACCTAACAAAGCTCAGTCACCATTTGGCGAGCAACAACGACAGCGTGATATAGCGGTGCACAGTATCCATCCAGCCATCTTATTGTAAAAAGTTTTAGAGAATTCAGAACATTATTTTCAAAATTTTCTAGTTTTGTGATGAGAAGGTGGTCCCGGGTGCTCCATCAATCCCTAACTAGTAATTACAGGGCCGATTTCACTGGTAGAAATCTAAAAGTGAGCAATCTGCTGCATTTGGAGGAGCTATTCTGCTCATCACGCAGGAAGATCCGCCTCAGATATTCACCAAATTTTTATGAAACCAACGTATGAGTTATACTATCTTTCAAATAAAAAAGAACCATCGAAATCGGATCCCAGAATGTTACCGCAACCTACGTAAGGACTTATTTTCCTAACAAAGCCACATAGCTTTACAATTATTATTAATACGTAGGTCCAACGGGGCAATTAACTAAAAAAATTAATATCTCGTGATTGTTTAATAAAATCTCTCCCACTTCTTGAAGCATCGAGATACACATATTTGAAGACATTCGTAATAGATTTTTGCTTTATATGCATTATGCGTCACTATGTTTCATCATTACAGAAAACTATTTTATCATAAAGCTGTTATGAGTGTCTTAATAAATAAAAAACGAACGTATACGTAGGGTATTCAGATGTTTCACTGAGTGAATATAATAGATTTTGATATAATAAGCATCTTTGGATACGAGATTATTTTTTTTAATAAAATGGGCATTACTTTATTTAGGTAACCTAAATAAACTAAAGTTCTAAAATAATTCACAAAGTAACAATTTAAATGATTATATTTTGTAGTAAAGTTTAGACTGTAGTATGATGTGACAAAAATACACACAATACACTTACGCAAGTGCAGTCCCAGCATTATGCTATTAATTTAGCGATTACTTTAATTAGTTTGATTATAAATAATCAATGAGTCTTTACCTTCGTAAGAAATAAAGACTTCGTGATTCTTATACTTCTAATGTGTTGTTTGTTTTTTATTTGTAAACCGATGGGTATTGCGAACTCTTGCCCTCAAATCCCCATTGATGGGGATTTGTGGACAACAAAGTTCACAAATCCATTGATGGGGATTGTCAATGGGGATTAGTGGAATAACCCTTTTTTTTATCATGGAGTAGTACGTAACTTCCGGTGATTCTGACGTCATTTGGAGGTCAAATGAAAGTAAAGTGACTTTATGTATATATGTTAAAATAAACTCCATCTAAGCGCCAAAAATAGAAAAATAAGGTTAAGAAACCTAAAAGCTCGAAATGGTTTTGGAATCGGCGTAAACCATTTTTACTTTACATACCGAATTGGGGACCGATTTCGAAATTTTTTATTTTTTATTTTATTGGTTATGCTTTTGAGGTGATCCCATATAAATTTTATTAACTTTGCTTGTGTAGTTTTTTAGTTAGCTTCAGCAATACGTATTTTTCCCACTTAGTCTATAATGATGATGTTATAAGTTTCTGTCACTGTTATTTACATCTAGCAGGTTGTGTATTCGAATTTGTGTGGGATAGGTACTAAAACTAAAAAGTGTAAAATAAAAAAATAAGTTACAAAAAATAACAACCAATTTCCAAAAAAAACACTACAAAGTGAAAAATATCTTTAACTCGGTGGCAAAAAACGAAAATTCAAAACCATTATCACTTTGTAGTGGTTTTTTAGGAAGATGGTTGTTTTTTTTTTGTTAAAAGTGTTTTTTATAAGCCCTTTGCACAATTGCAAACTACTATAACGATGATCGACACTGGCTACAAAAATACGGATGTTGACAAAAAAAAATTTGTCCGTCATGTAGATTATTAAAAAATATTGGACACGTATTTTTTCTTTTTTTACATAATCTAAAGATTACGGCGATGCATTGAGTAGGTAATGCGTTAAAATGTCACATGACGTCACTGGCCTGTACATTTTATACTGACTTGTTACGTAGCGAACCCCCACTCCCCGACTTTAATGCGTTTTATCTAAACCATGTTTTATTAATTTGATAAAGCAAAAAATATGTGTCTAATATTTTTTATTACCTGACTGAAGGACTAAATATTTTAAATTTTCCTATTATATCGATCTAATGTCGTGCAGGTTCCCGGCTGTCGCGGGGACGGCGCAGCGCGCGGCGGCCGTAAGGGCGGGCGGCGCCGGTCGCGCTCGCAGGCGCCGGCGCCGGCGTCGTCATCGTCCTCAGAAGACTCGGTGTCCAATGCTAGCGTCGCTTCCGTCGCCTCAGCCAGAGAACTAAGGCTGCCCGATATCGAAATGCAGGTATAAAAACCGTTTCTTAATTATTTTTTCTTGTGAATCAGTGTTTTGCTTGGATGTCCAGTGTAGTTTTTTTCTGTATTTAAATCTTCTTTGTTAGAATATTAATAAAAACGTTTGTAAATAAAACAAGTTTTCGAAAAGTTATGTCGCAGTCACTTAATTGCAAAACCAAAAATTACCAAATTGTCTAGCTGTGTCGACTTTTTGTGTTTTTTGCAATCTTGGACAAAAAAAATACATTTAGTACTTATGTTTCATTTGTTATTTGTAATACATTTCAATAATAATATATTTCAATTCAAAAATGTTATAACTAATTTGTAATTAGTTTAAAATAAGCGCACCAAAGTGTTACACAACATATTATATTAATACCTGTAGATTTATGTGTTATTCAATGTGGTCTTTTTGTATACATCTCTTTATTTTCTTAAATACTGCACTGAAACCAAAAAAAGCACTAAATCCTAAAAACTTAACTTAAATACATATTTTGTCTAAAAATCTTTACCGTGCACTTCCTTATATCAATCACGCTGTTTCAACAAGATATAATTTCTCAATGTTTTGATAATTTTAGCTTCTTATGATTATTTGACGGTAGGTTGTAGCTGTGTGTTGGATTATTTTCAGCCTTGTGAGCCGATGCGCTTGCGGAAACCACTCAGGAGACAAAAATGCCGTAGTTCAGAGGTGATTGTATTATGGCACCAACGACCTTACTTCGTTCATTTTGTAGTACAGGGCTATATACAGTCGCCAAATATATTATTGTTTGTTATTTACGGATCTTCTTCGAGTTGTTTATGATTTTGGTCAGTTTTGTATGCGTATTTATTTTACGGTTTTAACACTTTTGTTTTGTAAGTTTCATAGCATATTAAAACAACCGTACAAAATACGTACCTACATATATAATAAGATACCTAGTTTTATTTAAATTATTTTTATAAGTTTCATCTTTAAAATGTATCAAGTAGATTAGTTCGATCATTTCAGAATGTGTAGAGAGACTCATGCAACCTCGTCACTGTTACTAAAGAACATAGAGGCATGGTACTTAAAAATAGTCATTTACAAGTGTAGCGCATATAGTGCATGTGCATCTTTTTAAATTATTTTAAACTTACAGGACACGTCGTCTAAAATATCTTCGAGTTTGGATCTAACGGAAGACTCCAGAAAACCGCCGAAAGTAAACAAGTTGCGGACAATAAGCAATCAGATAAGGTATGTCAATCATACTAGTCAACGGAGAAAGCCCTTTGTTCTTCTTTATTGTTTGTTTAATTTTCAATATCAATCCTTCTCTTAAGTACGTTAAGTACTATCAAGCCAGTATAAGATATGTTTCTGTTTTTGTTAATCAAATAGGTCATTCCAGATTTCTCCGACGGCTAGAGCGCAGCTTGAAAATGAAAGAAAGTTACCCAGCTCTTTCCGACGACGAAGGCGACGAGTCCTCGAGCGTAACTTCACCTCTACTCCAAGGTCGGAAGGACCTAAGTCGACTTCCCAGCCACGCGATATCAGCTCCTCTACTTAGTGCAGTTAGGCCCAAAATTACCAGACAAAGACGTTACGATAGGTCGTTAATAAGTGAAGACACAAGGACTTTAAACACTGCCGCGGGTCAAGACAATTCTGACTGAAATTAAGCCATTTGTGTTAAATAATACAGTGCCATTTCATTTAATACGCAGAAATACAATTTGCAATAGCATGTTTATTTTTCTGGAAAAGCATTAGTCGCTGAGTAAATTGTTAAAGTAAAAGTTGAAGTAAATAAAACCCTTTTGGACTTAACAAATAATTTCCATGTTCAACAACTATCAAATCGACATGAGTATACAAGATTCTAATCTAATGTGATATATTAAACTAAGCGACTCGAATACTAGGAATGTTATTATTTTTAATTAGGTATAATGTTTAAGAAATCGAACGTTTTAATTTTCTTCTGTTCACTTTTGATGTCTCAAACTACTTGTAACTTAGCTTCATGTTGTAAATAAGTTCTCTATAGCAATAACTTATTTGTAGAAGATTTTGTAGGAAGAAATATTTTACTGTAAGTAATCGTAGTGACGTACCGTAACGTAGGACACAGCAAGTCATCGCTACAATTTTTTCAACCTTAAAGTAAATAGGGTTTCTTTTTAATATGTAGTATGTTTTGTAAAAAATTATAATTTCGCTTTCTTTGTAGTTTTTGTTAAATATACTATGTATAAAATGCTTTTTGTAAATATATTAAACGTATTGCTCAAATGCATATTTTGTGAAATCGTTTTTTGCGCACTTTTTGCTGTTTTGTAAATATAATAATATGTAATTTATTTATTATTGTAAATATCGGATTCGAGAGAAATCTTTTCATTTTTCTTGACAAAAAAACTACATGTAAAATGTTTTAGATTGTAAGTATAAAACAAAATGAAAGGCCCAAAAAAATCTGTATACCAATTGCACAATTACTACTTATATACAACTATATATATGAATATAAGCACTCATAATATGTTAAGATATATATTGATATCTTGAAGTAAGTATGTACTTGACGCACCAATAGAATAGTTCACTGCATCTATGTCTACACTAATACGAGTCGTTAGAGACTCCCTACATAGATATCCAATTGAATAGCTCCCTATTCTGTTGTTCCTTCTTAATGCATATTTATTTTAAGCCAGAATAGAAAAGTTACATGTAAGCAATAGATACCTAGTTTAATTAGCCTTAACATAATGTAAAAACCTTAAAAAACGTTCCATATAAGATAGATCTCTAGTTTCTTTGTTTTTTTCCTAGTGTTAATCCAAGTAGATATTCCTGTCCTCACTCCCTTTACCGATAGGCACATCAACCGTTCCTTTGTTTTGTCCTTTTAATTTATCTCTAGATTAGTAACAAACTTTAGATGCTTAGATACCTACAGTTTCAGCAATAATTTTATGTGATTCGACTGTACAAAGACTGACATTGTTTGTGCACTAACAAAACTTAGACATCTGTGTTATGTTTCAATGTGTATCGTAATAAATGCGTATTCAATGTATACCTAAGTTATCTTTTATACCTAAGTAAGTCACTGTCTATGTGTTCGATGTTTATGATTTTTATTTTAATGTTATTTTTTAAGAAAAACTAGAAACGAGACATTTATGAAAATGTCTGATTTCGTATAACTAAATGCAACATCAGTTTCATAAATTAAATGGCCATATATAGAAACTAAATTGAACAGTTTCAATCAATAGTTTACTAGTAAAGCATTTAAGCGTCCTTTGTACTACATTTCTAATATAAACCTTTTGAACGAAAGCCATAGATAGGTAATTAAATAAATATGTAATCAGCATACAATGTTTGTTAGATTTAAACGTTTTTTTTTCTTAGTTTTGATTGAGTCATTTTACTTACGGGAAAAGAAGGTAAGACGGACCCTGCAGGTACGAAGGTCCACATTAATAATTTTGAAAGGAATAATGCCATCCCTGAATAACTTGTACCCTCTTGGTATGGTATGAAAAGTTATACAGATATGTTCAAAAGGTTTAGATAAATAACAGTAGATAATTTTCCTGCCCAAGTCTAAGTAATATCTATTCAATGCCTAGAACGCGTCTAAATGTAAAATAGTATAACTAAAAATTATGAAAAATAATGGCCTGTTCATTGAGACTGATTTTCTAAAACTTAACTCTTAAAATGTCGCTTGTTCGTTTCTCGCTCGATCGATGTGTGGATGTGTTTCATTTACTCTGTCTATAGTTTTATTTCTTGAAATCCTGAGATCTTTAGGAGATCTACGTTTCCGTGCCTTCCAGTCTGTGGAAATTATGTAGATATGAACATTTGGCCGTGTTATTTACTACATGTAAGTCTATACGTTCACAGTTTATCTAATTGTTAAGAAAAATCATTGCGATGAAACATTCGCTCTTAAAGTGATTTCTACTAACAATTATGCATTCAAAATATTGGTTATACTAAAATGTTATCCGATGTCTTCTATCAAAACAGTTTATTTATTTCTTGTTCTTGAATTAATAAAAAATATTAAAGTAATTATCTATCTAAAGACATAAAATTATAAAAAATATGAAGATTACTTATTTGCCTGTTGTTTATTTGAACTACATAATAGTAAATATTATTAGTATTTAATCAACATAGAAAAGTCAAAATTAGTATCATCGTGAGAGCACCCAATTATTGTAAGCAATACGTCATTATAAAATTAGTAAATAAAATAATTGTATGATAAAATAAATAAATTCTGTGATTGAAAGCGTGAAGCTCAAATGCGGTTTAGGTGTCGTTTTAAAGTTTTTTTAAATGTTTATTCTAATTTATATCGTAAATAATACCAACCACACAGTTGATTCAAATAAATTGCATTGCAAAAAAACAGGTTAATAATTGCAAAAAAAATGTTTTTGATAACACTCAGAAAACTAAAAAAAAAAAAATTACTCCGGGACTACCAGTCCTAACAGTTTTCCAAAATTTACTGCAACATATAAGTAAATTTAAGAAATAATAAAAAAAATTACAATAAAAAAACTCCAGACATTACCAGTTCTGACAGTCTTCCCAAATTTACCGCAACATACTTTGAAATGCGACATCTAATATTCCGAAAGTAAGGCGTTAAATGATTACCACGAGTTCAGTTTAGAAAGGAGTTCAAATAATACGTATTGTAACTTTGGATGAACTAGGTATAAGTTTAGCGCAAACAATACTTCTTTTGCTTATTAATTAATGCGACACAAAAAGGCGGAAACCGATAGGTTTACTTAAGCCCAGGTACGCGCTGGAGATTTATTAACGCGAGTATTTTTATGGCGCACTGGATTTTCATCTCTAGGTATAGAGCCGAGCATTGAGAATCCAACAGAGCGCATCCCAGCACATAAAAAAATACACAATTTTCATATTCATCTCACATTTGATTTTCAACTCTCGGTGCTGAGCAGAGCGTTGAAAATTCAGTGCGCGAAAAAAAATCCCCCATAGGTACGCGAGGGCTAAAAACCCAGTGTTTTGATGTGTCTTGTTTATACTTAATATTAAAATTCTTTCACTTATTTGTATCGTTCAAATTGACTGTGGTGTTTGTTTGTAGCACTAAGCGAGTAATGTAAATATGTTTTACACCATACGCATAATAATTTAAGGTGTATATTCAATATATTAACGTCTTATTCACAATGTAAAATATAAAGGTAAATAAAATTTTGCTTGTTAAATGTACGTGTTTTATTCCTTGTCTACTTCGTGAGACGTACATTGGGCGCTTTCTGGGAGCCTACACCTCTAAAGCAGTATTATTTTAATCTTACTTCAGTGGGGGAAAGAGATGGAGCTATACGTCCTGTAGAGCTTCATCTCTTTCCCACACTAAAGCGTGACACCCCCTGAACGGTGACGCCGAATCGGTTATACTCGGCGATGAATCGCGTATACTCGGCGCTGAATCGCGTATACTCGGCGTTGAATCGCGTATTCTCGGCGCTGAATCGTGTAAACTAGGCGCTGAATCGTGTAAACTAGGCGCTGAATCGCGTAAACTAGGCGCTGAATCGCGTATACAAGGCTCCAGTCGTAAGTTTTCATTTCTATTGTGTAGCTATATGAACACACCATCTTGTTTTAATTCAACGAGTTAATTGATTTGACAGAAATAAAACGAGGTATTAGCAATCGCAATAATTTATTTATCATACAGTTAAACCGCAAAATGTACAGTTTATAGAAGTGAAACACTTGAAATTGTATGCCTGTTCACCGCCTCCGGAAGTTAAAACTTATGTCTAAACTAATAAAAAGAGAAAAGATTAGATTTTTTGTGTTTGAATAAACTCAAGAACAACTGGACCGATTTTAAGAATTATTTCTCCAGTAGAATGCTATATTATCACTGAGTAACATAGGCTATAATTTATAAAGATATCACGGAAAATTGAGGAAAATAATTTCATTAAAATTCTGTAGGTGTACGTACTATTTATGGATTTATTTGATAGATATTACCTATCCGGACATTGAGAAACAGGCTCCAAGAGATGCAAAATCAAAGCTCACTCAGATTCTGAACATTTTTTATAAAGCAAAACAATACTCATTTAAACAAAAATGCAATTTTTAAATTACAATACCCGTAGGTACGTTATTATGGCACAACAGGTATGATTATGACACACAGATACGATCTACAAAAGCTGCGTACCCACTTGTAACATGTTCGCCAAACAACTTTCAAAATGTGAAAAAAAACCGGCCAAGTGCGAGTAGGACTCGCACACGAAGGTTTCCGTAGCACAGTACAATATTTAGCAAAAAAAAAACGCCGAAAAAATCTTGTTTCTTGTATGGACCCCATTAAATTGTTAACTTTATTATATTTTAATTATTTGTTGTTATAGCGGCAATAGTTAATACACAATCTATGAAAATTTCAAATGTCTATTACGGTTCATGAGATACAGCCCGCTGACAGACAGACGGACGGACGGAGAGTGGAGGCTTAGTAATAGGGTTCCGTTTGGCAATATGAAATCACACAATGTGTGATTTCATCTCTCCATTGCGAACTCTTATAGAAACCCACAACGTTTTGCCGAACATACCTATTCACGACGACGACGCTCTTTGCTGACTGACACTAGCATGGCGACCATCAGAGATTTTGATATTGATAACACCAAAAAATTGTCGCTAATTAGTCGAAATTTGTCGCCATATCAGAATTTGTCGGTCACTGGTTCAAAAGTTATAAGGGTCTATAGGTGGCTGATCTGGAGAGCATCTCCCCAGCTTGACCCAATCGAATCTCAAAAGCTAGGGCACCTAGCGAAGATCTGTTTTCTCCCAAATTTTGTCGCTAATTAGTCGCAATGTTTCGCCAAGTCACAGATTTTGTCGGGTCTTAGTTTAGAAGATATAATGAGTTCAATTTTGAAGGTATAGTCCAAGAGCTATATCAAAGATTTTACGAAAAATCTTCGATATTGCTCTTGGACTGTACGTAACCCCTGGCCCTAGCTTTTGAAATTCAAAGCTGGGGAGGTGCTCCCCAGATCGGCCACCTATAAACCCTTATGACGTCTGATTTCTAGTAGTAGTAGTAGTTGAATTGTCGCTACGTAACTTGGTAGAAGTTCTTTGTTTACAAAATTTATAGCTTTTCGTGACGGGGACTTTAACACGCTATTTGGTGGACATCTAGTGAATAGTCGGTTCAGTTCATATTTGTTTTCCTCAACGGCAGTGTTGGCGTATTTCTTACAATAGGGGACACAGCTCAAGGCGAACATTTTCTGAAACCCGAAGTGCCACATTATTGACGTGTACCATTATTAATCAGCTTAAAATCTAAATTCATAGTAACTGTCTTCGTACGAAGATGCTGAGACTATTTAAAATAAATAATATTTACATTTTGATAATAATTCTTTGCTAATCAAGATTTTAGCCGTAAATGTACATATCTATGAAACATTCTACAATCGATGGGCATGCAAGATTAACCCGTTGTTCGGGCCACCGACCACAGCCACCGGTGGCTGTCGCCTCCGGCCACACGTGTGCGTCACATCAACACAAAACCTATGAAAAAGCATGTGAACTGGTTGTCGCTGGGCTACCGGTGGCTGTGGCCGGTGGCCCGTTTGCGCGGAGCCTTACATTAAAATGGGTAACCGATATTAACATATCAAAGCCCGAAAGAGCTATTATACAATATTATGAGAATTTACAAGCGTTCTGACTTTACAATATTATGCGAATTTACTGTAAATTGTGTAATTTTGAAGTCGCCAATAAGATTTATGCTGTCTCTGACACTTTTAGCTTCACACACACTTTTTGTGTGTGTGTGTGTGTGTGTGTGTGTGTGTGTGTGTGCGTGTGTGTGTGTGCGTGTGTGTGAGTTAGTGAGAATGTGCGTGTGTGAGTGTTTGGCATTTGGGTATTCGGAGATAAATGTCACTGAGAGATATTGCTTTCGAGTTGAGAAATTCTAGCAAACAGATGAGGTCGATGGCTTAAAAACTAACAAACAATTCTGTCATAAATTACTATATAATAATTGTTCCAATGATGATCATTATGTACTATTTATTAATAAACATTCTACTGACCTGACATACACAGACCAAAAGGCTTTGCATCAATTATAAAAACAAACATAGACCCGCCATATTGTCCTAAAATTATCGATATTTTGATGCAACTATGCATAACAAATCGACGTGTGTTTCTATATTGTCATTTCAATTATAATTGCTGCACAGTGTTTTGAAGAGTGTTTTTCCCTTTTAAATCACAAATACAAACGTCTGTAACAGGCACAGTATAGCTTCACAAAAAGTTTTTGTTGCGTGGCCAAAATCGGAACTAACGCCTAATCTTGTTTTTTCAATACATTTAAAAAGGAATTTGACATATGTTTACCAACAGTGCCCCTCTGTCAACGTCATTCGAAAAAAAAATCCGTTGTTATAGCATTAATGCAAGTAGTTTGTATGCCATAGTGATATTACAAGTTCTGATTGGTGAAATCAATGGCATGCAAGATACTTGCATTCTACTTACAGATTTCCCAAGAACAGTATATGCTTCGGGAATTATCGTCAATCGTCGGAAATACGAACGCGCGATGAAAAGATTTAATATAGAGCTGTTAAAACCATACTATTTATGATTTTGTTATCATGGTAATACATTACCATGGTTATTAGCCCGAAAGTCTGACACCAGTCTTACCAAGGGGTATCGTATTACCCAGTTACTGGGTTGTGGAGGTCAGATAGGCAGTCGCTCCATGTAAAATACTGGTATTCAGCTGCATCCGGTTAGACTGGAAGCCGACCCCAACATAGTTGGGAAAAGGCTAGGCAGATTGATTGATTGACATTACCATGGTTACAAAATCATAAGTTAGCAACTCTATGCAATTTCATAAAACTTTTCAGGAGGTAACAGATGACGATCTGCGACCGGAGTAGGTAACCCGACAGAGATAAGTTTTCATACATTCGCACAGTAATAGGTGCACTACGACAAACCGCGGCATTACAAAACTTTAGGTACCACTCCGTACCCGACCGCAGGAGCCAGGCAACGTGTCGCTGCGAAACGACTGGTTTCTATAAAATACCTTCCGTAGCTAGCGACACGTCGTTGGCAGCTACGGGCGAGCGACAGGCGACACGTGCAGCCCGACCGCAGACCAGAAGTGCCGCCAACGCTGAAACGATAACACGTTTTTCTATCTTGTATATACCGACTGGAATACGGGCTGCTGCCGCCTGCGGTCGGGTACGGAATGGTACCTTTAGAAGCTTTGCCTCTGATTACTCTGTAGCGCGACGTTCGTACTAATTCGGTAACACGAAGATTACCGAAGCATATACCATTTCTGGTTTACCTATACAGCCATGTGTATCTTCGGCTTTAAATGCAACCATCAGGCCCCGTCCTATTTATGCGATCGTCGAGCGAACATGCGATAGTCGCGTTCATAAATATGTCACTTTTTGTTCGGTGAACCTGAACGCGTGGTCGGGCCGACAGAGGGCGCTTTCCGGTTTTCGAAACAAGAAGTGACAAATGAACGCGACGATTGCTTTACAGGCTGATTTCACCAATGAAACGCTACTGAACGCGATCAGCGTTTCGAAAACGCGTTCATAAGCTGTCAGTGTCAAAATTGTTATGGAATATTGTACACTGACAGCTGTTGAACTCGTTTAGATGTGCTGAACGCGTTCAATTTCATTGGTGAAATCCGCACTTAAATATGGCGCGGTCATTCTTCCAGACTCATCGAAATATCTTAGAATATTCACGCGATCTTATTATGTTTACAGACTAGACTTTAATACAATATATAAAAACTAATATGTACATAATTATTAATAACTTACATTAAAATTGTACAAAATATGTCTAAAAGTGCGTACACACTTGATCAATTTTTGTGGAAACACTCGAGACTGCATTCATTTGTTGACATCTTCACCTCAAGGGTCCACAGAAATTGATCAATTCTGGAGACTCCATAAATAAACGCAATGCACGTAGAAATGCGCACGCATTTTTACATATTGATTATTTTCCCTAATTATAATAAATACGTGCAAGTGCGAGGATTCAGATAAAAAAAATATATTTTTGTTTCTCACTTGCAGAAAACGTCTCTAAAAAAGCCCAGAAAGTTCACTTTATAAGCACTTATTTAAAACCACAGTAAAAACGCTTCTCACTCATATTTTAAAACACAGCCAAAATCAGTCCTCAATCTACCACTAAAACATACCATCATGTATACCAATAGGCACTAAAATCGCGAGAAAAATACCGAAATTCCTTAAAACCAGCTTCCAATCATCGGGTACCGCATACGGTAGGATAATCCCAGTCAACTTATGTATCTCGTGCGTAGTACACACGAAAATATAAGACGTAAGTATTAGATTAAATATAGGAGCACTTGGTATTAGTACTAGGACTCCATGAGTGTCGGCGGCTAACCAAATATGGGACTGACTAGCGAATAATTCTAATGTAATCGTCCCAAACCAGGCAAACATTGAAGAATGTCGCATTCTCAACGCTCCTGAGACATTTCTTAGGATTATATAGCTGACTATAGGTAGAAAAGCGACGTAAGAATGTATTTCATTGCAGTCAAAGGTGTTGGTACAGAAGAATGTGAATGTTACGTAGCTGCCAAGGCCTATGAAGGCCAGAAGAGTGGCGCTCAGTGAGATTCCCGGCGTGAAGAGGTTGCTGTGGTTGTTGTCGTCGAGCAGGTTGTACCGCTGCGCTAGCAGGTAGGCCAGCGCGAATATTATGCCGTACGCCATTGAGTAGCTGCGGAAAAATACAGATGGTGAATTTTATTATCGATAGATTAATTATTGCTATATATTTGATGCCAATTAAATGTCAATATCAGATAAAAAATCTCTAATAGTCGTAGTCAAATGTTGTCTTTATAGTTTCCGATTTATGTGATTTTGAAAAACATACTTTAAATCTTTCACATTTAGGGCGTGTTTCACCAGTGAAACTGTACACGATTAGCACATCTAAACCGCGTTAAATAGCTGTCAGTGTCAATATTGCACATCAATGATTACACTGACAGCTTTTGAAAGCGGTTTAGATTTGATCGCGTCCAGTTATTGACGACGTTTTTGTTTTTTGACGACACGATTGGCGCAGTGGCTGAGCGATCGGCTGCTGCGTAACGTGTCGCGGGTTCGATCCCCGCACGGAACAAATATTTGTATGATCTGCAAGTAGTTGCGGGTCTGGGTGTTAGTGTATGTGAGTTTCTATGTTTGAAAAAAGTTTAATTTGTGAAATTCGCCCTAAGTTTAGTTTTTGCAAGAGATTCAATATTTTTATGACGAAAAATTGTTTTCTGTAATAGTCATTCTTATCTTCACTATCATAAGGTTGGTATTACTTTAACGCCAATCGAAAAAAGGATTTTAACGAGAAGTCTCCACGTTTGATTTCGCAAAACAGCACAAATTACATACCGATCCTGCTTCCACTGCAGCCACCACTGATGGATGTCATCATCCGAGTTCACAAACAGTGCCTTCCAAGGTCTTGTCACGAATATCTTCTGGAAGAACACCTCACTCATATACAGGACTGTCACTATAACCAGCAAGCCGATCACCTTGAAAGAAAGAAAACATTGAAGTATTTATTTGAGTAAAAAAAGAAGTAATCATTGTTTTACATTAACGGCTCGCCAGCACACAGATAAACCCTGAGAGGTTTTCGTTGTGTGGCTAAAACCAATTTCGTTGTGTGGTTAAACACGGTTAATTTTAGCTCGTTCTGGAACCAAACGCCATACACTCGATCATCGAACTCGAAACGATTCGGACTATTATTTTCAATAAATTACAATTTTAAAAAAACACGAAAAATCTACTTTATTGTTTTTTTTTGTGAAATAATGAGAACTCGAAGTAACGCTTCCTTGCGATCAATGCATATGTGTGTAAAACGTATCGACGAACAGCAACACTTGCGAACGGTACCCATTGAAAAATCCATTCATCGATCAGACAGCATAAAACACATACGCAATAGATAAATAGGTACACAAATAAAAATACGAAAAGCAAATTCAGCCTTTATTTCTTAATCGTAAACGGTAACAAATAGAAATTTCACCAAACTAGGTACAAGGTAAGTAGGTACGCAGTTTACTAAAATTATTCTGAGAAGTGTCCGACCGGACTTCACAAGGATGCACAACCGAATTCCGCGGTTAAGAGCATAAAAATAAGGTCTTAATTCGGTCCAATATTTTCATAGAAAAAAGCACCACCAACTTATAATGAACTCTATTCGAGAGATTAAACGATTAATTTTTTCTGTTTACATTGCCTGCCTTTCTATAAGGCCGCAAGCAAGCATTGTCGCATATAAATTGGTTTAAGGCTTGTGCAGACCAGCGCGACTTGTCGCGCGACGCGAAACCGGTTATTGTTATACTGTGAAGTTTTCTTAGAAATTGTATTGTTCGTGTCGCGTCGCGCGACAAGTCGCGCTGGTCTGCACAAGCCTTTAGGCAGTATTCTTTTTATTTATCATAAATATGGTAGGTAGGTATGCTTATTAAGTACCTATTAGCTCGATTGGTCGACACTCGATTCAAGGCCTTAAATACAACTCCCAAGCGTACTCGTCGTGTCTAGTTGAAAAGGTACGAGTACTAGTGATTTCGTGATGCGAGAGTGGTGAATGAAATTTCAATTAGTTTCTCTCGTTTACGAGGAGATGTGATAGTGGTGAACACCATGCCGTGCTTCCGATACAAACGAGAGATAACGGAGATGAATGAACTTACACCAACCTATCGTACCAGAAATGAAATACCTACTTGCAGGTACTTACTTGCAGCCGGTTATTCGTCAACTCACTCGCACACGCACAGCTGTGCCGCGCTACGTCATCACCGAGCGGATCGCGTACGATCTTGCGTTTATGAATGAAATAGTGTAAGCGCTACTAAGATTTAACTCGAATGACAGAATAAAAGTGATAAATTTCTAACTTCTATATTAGATGTCTTAAAAAAACAATAACAATGCTGATAGTACCTATTAATCGTCTGGAGTCACTGTGTTTCGGCTCCAGGACGATTTAAAATTAATCGTGTATAGGCGACGTGTTTTGGAAATTAAATAAATAATAATAACTTACCTTGACAGCTATGTACAGGTACTGGTACGGTTTGGACTCCACCGTGTGGCTCGATGACGTCGCTATGTGCGGCGGCAAAGCGAATATTGCGAACATCTGCAATAAAGAACATTTTGACGTATGGCTGTAAAGTTCCTCATGTGCTTTAGAAAAGATCGTTGGCATAATATCAAAATATAAAGACATGAGAAACAGGGTGTAAAGTTCACTCATCCCCTCTATAGAAAAGGGAGGACCCTCCGACCAGACGGGTGTCGTGTCTGGTGGGCTACTGCCCGACCGACGATTGATTTCGGGACGTTGTATATATGCTAGTCGCGCAGTAAACTCTGCTTGCGCGATGCAGATTTTGCGTGACATCAGTGTGATGCGTAGTTCGCATGTAGCAATGTAGATGCCGCCACAGTATTAATTAATTATTGTCATGTTAGGATATAGAACAAATATGGTCTAGAGGTAATCACTGAGGCAATCATTTGAACATAGCTGATGGATATCTGCAGTACTCTTTCATTTTCACATCCACAATCTCTACGGCGATTCTAACATCAGCGGGAAAATTTTGCGCTATCTGAACATACCCCGCCCCAATTAGCAACTTAACTTATTGATGAACATTGGAGCCCCGGGAGTATCTTAACCAAAAATAACTAATCGTATATTAGTCAAGCTTGATAGGTTAAAATATGGGGGCACATTATTATAAGAAGAAAAAGATACTAACCAAAGTATACCAAAACGAGACCAACGGAATGAAACTATAAAACTGATATGGCCTATTCATGGTCAAACACAGCACCACAGTCAGAAAGTTCAGCCTAAATATAACCCTAAAGTATCTGACAAGGCCCGTGTCTCCTGTCTTCCAGGTGTAGTAGAAGTGGCCGTATCCTGTGAGGAACAGGTATGCGGAGACGAGAGCTCGGACCAGCATGTAAATGGGTAGAATCTTGCTGGCTCCGGTCACTTGGTAAACTAAGATGACCAGCTGCATCCAGCCTTTCCATTCGTCTGTTTGTTCGCGGTGGAGTACTCTGGAAATTGAAAGATAGATTTTTCTGTTGAAAAGGCTGTAAACATAATTTGGGTGGTTTAGTATTTTGGAAGTTTCAGATTTTTTTTTATTTATTGGTTTTCGGTGTCACAAGTGCTGGTCACTTCTTTGATAATAAATCACGAGTATTTTAAAATTTAATGGTGGTCACGAGGTTGTGGGTTCTAATCCGGGCAAGTACCAATGGTCTTTTTCAAGAGTTTATCTTAGACATTACTGACATCGGTGAAGGAAAACACCGAGAGGAAACCTGTATTCTTTATTCGTACTTATGAACTGGTACAGCGGTATACTAGCAGTTATTTCGTAGCAGTAAGGGCAGATTTTGTAGTTCCTCGTTTACTATTGAAGTACAATTGACTGTACATGTTAAATTCGAAGTATTAAATCTTAGTTGACGGTAAAACAGAATAATCAAAAATGCAATTGATAATGTTCTCTTGAACAATAAAGTTTTTAGATATTTATTTATTTTATAACTTCACCAAATTAGTTAAAAAAAACTCACGTATTAGACCTCGACTCATCCGTAAAGAACAAGCCAAGCGCGAACACATAACCAACAGGAAGCCAGAAGCTCCACTCCGAATAGTACTTATTCTCCTTCATAAAGAAGTTAGTCCTATCACATAGATAGAAGTACGCCATGATGAGGCCCAGCCGTGCGAGGGCTGCGAGGGCGGAGGCCGAGGGCGCCGGCGCGCTGCGGGTGGCCACGGGGGCGTAGCCGCGGAGCTGCGTGCGAGCGACGTCGTACCACGACCACAGGCCGCGGAGCATCCACACCACTGCGCTACAGATAATAGAACGGGGTTTATAGTTATCTGTCTCAGTTTATTTTTTAAATGTATTGCTTGAGAAGCTATTTTCAATATAATAATTAATGGATTTATAGTGAGCATAATGTTTGTGTGCTGATTTTTTGCGGAATGAGAGCGTACTGCAGATGATAATTAATTACTTAAATAAACATTGATTTATTTGTGCCGAGATTCGATAAACGTTTTTTATTTGCAAAATATAACACGATTACCCTAACTAGGTGTAGATTTTAAGTTTATTAAGAATGCGTTTTCCTTAAATAAAAAATATTACAAAAACGAGATCTCGACACCAAACTTAGCACGCGAGATCTCGAGCTGCCGATGTCGACTTGAGATTGCATTCCCAATTTGTGATGATATTCTAATATTACTGAGTATAGCTCATTAGTATTTTTTTGCAGAATGTTCTCTGCAACGAATTAGTATTTTATGGAAATATTGATTTTCAGTTGTCAAAATTTCGCATATTCATTTTACGATCCCCATTCCTCTGCTTTATTGAAGGATTGAAAATGATTTATTGTAATAATACCTAATGTCTCCATGTATGTTCGTGATTTGGGATACACAGGAAGGAAAATCATCATCATTTTCAGAGAATGCGGTAAACTGATAAAAAAATCGCAGCGCACGATAACCGTGCGATATCGCTCCCACACCGCACACACAACACTTTTACCGTTTTTAGGGTTACCTTAAAAGGAAAATCGGAACCCTAATTTAAACTATTTCCGTCTCACTGTCAGCGCGCAAGACAATTTATTTATGTATGGCATGCGCTCAATTCTAATTAATACTGAGAAGGAATTATGTATAGTCGACATCGAAATTACTTTTTACAAAAACTCCCCGTTTATTGAAACTTCACTAAGGTTTCAACTATGTAGCTGTCCACATCTGGCAAGCAAAAATAAACTTTTACGTTTTATAACCCTATTCAACCCAAGGTAGCATAGTGGTAACTGCTTTACAATTACTAATTACTTAATTACAATTACGTGGTCGATTATACTTAAATGATATAAAAAGCCGTGCGGCCCGAAATTACGAGCTCCCATAAAATGTATGGAAGCTCGTAATTTCAGGCCGCACGGCTTTATTTTATACAATTGTATCCCTATAAGGGATCAATTTTCAAAAATCATTCCTTAGTGTTCACCTTCATTATAAAAACAAATTTTGTGCAAAATATCATGCTTCTAGACTCAGCGGTTTAGGCTATGTATTGTTTGTCAGTGAATTTAATTTTAATTAAGGCGAAATCGTCAGGATCAATCATATTTTAATCAACATACAATCTGGCAATGACCTGCAAATTCCAAAAAACGTAAGAAAATTTACCTTAACGCATCCTCCAAGTAGAACATTCAAAGGGCAAAAACTCTCACCTTAACAAAAACAAAGCAAACGTCAATATCTGCAGCTGTGTGTAAGGTTCAGGTTGCGCGCAACACGAGCCGTCGTTGAAGTTCATGTGGTCGTTGCAGAACATGTTGAGCAACAGTTGCGCGGCGTGGCGCAGCGCGGTCGGGCTCAGCGACACGTCGCCGTCCTCGGCAACTAAGCGGGCTGAGTTCCAGATCTTAGCTGCACTGTGGGTTAAGATCTGAAAATGAGGAAAGATTATAAAAAGTGTTTAAACAAAAGACAAAATTTGAAAAATATTTTACATTATATTTAGTGCCGGCGAAATACGTCTTTTAATTAGGGTTCCGTACTCCTACGCCTCCGCTGTCCGTCTATCTGTCAGCGGGCTGTATCTCATGAACCGTAATAGGTAGACAGTTCTAATTTTCACAGATTGTGTATTTATATTGCCGCTATAACAAGAAATAATAAAAATAAGACAAAACTTTAAAAAAATAATGGGGTCCCCATATAAACGTGTTTTTTCGGCGTAAATATTGTACGTCGGCTTCGTGTGCGTGTCCGACTCGCACTTGACCGGTTTTTTCATTTTCAATCACACAAGTCTTATTTTATTTTATTATTTGCAGTTGTAAGATTGAAATTATTTTAAGGATATGAGTTACTACTGACCTCATGCTGCAAAACAACAAAGAGGACCTGTATTTAATATTGAATTTTGGAATATTATATATCAAATCGGAAATATTATGTCTATTCTATACATATCATAAATTGCAGTCGCTTTTCGTGTCAGTCTGTATATCCTATTTATTTATTTATTTACTTTAAGGTTCACCCACAGCACATACATATACATATCCAGAAGGCTATTGTGTATAATACATTAAGTTTTTAAATTAGAAATCTCGATATTAACCAATTTTAGTATAGCAAAAAATCGACAAGATAAAGAAGATGCTTACCTCAATAGCAGCTTTATTATACGAATCAATATCACTGTTACTAATCCTTTTATTTTCATTCTTCAACTTAGTAACATCAACCGATTCACCAAGCTTCCACAGTACTTGCGTGTTCCGCGCTGCAAGCGAATCTATAGCTTGTACCAAATGCGTAAGGTTCCTTTTGTATTCTTCGAGCACTAAGTCTGTTGTGTTTCGAGTCTTGAGCAGTTGTAGACCGGTGGACGCTACGATTACTGAGGGCGGCTGGTCTGATCGCTGCCTGTTGGAAATTAAGCTTTAAGTTAAGGGTGATAAAGGTTGTAATGCAGATACATTACATTATTATGATATTTATTTTTGACCAAAGCATTGAAAACAAGGTTTACTTCATAATTGAGAGGGGAAAAAAGGGCGTTTGGAAAAAAAACTGGTTTTCAGCCTAATTTTGAAGAAATGCTTTAAAAATACATCTCTACTTGTTGGCTATTTTTAAGTGTTCAATATTTGAAGGGTTTGGCGCTGATAGCCGAAATACAGGCTTTCGCCTAGTTCGGCTACAGATTTCTAATTAAGAGGAAATGCGGTCGGAGAGACTTTTGAATAATAGGTATTTGAAGAAACTATCGCTGTCGCGAGCGCTCGGCGGTCGGCCGCTATTCGTGCAATAAGGACAGCCGCAGATCCGACTGAAAAGCCTGAGTAAAAAGTCATAATTCGAGGTGTGGCTCTCGCCTATTTCCTCCTCCAATATTGGACCAATTTAAAAGATATTTCATAAACTGAATAAGTACAATATATTATATACTGTGTCCCTATGTTTTTTTCTTTTTTCATAAATAGTTGTCAAATTTGTACACTAGACCTCTGTAGACAGCGGTCTAAATAGGCAATTTTGAGCATTTTTTGAGAGTTCTAGTGCTTACAAAGTTAATGCATAATCAAAAAGGAAAACATAGAGAATAGGGACATACATGTAGTGGATATTTATTTTACTGTAAAAAATCATTGCTTTAAGGTCATAAACCAGAAAGAAAACAGGCGAGAGCGTTAGCTATGGAGAAAAGACCACCCGTATTTCCTCTTAATACGTAACAAGAAAATATAGCCTATAAAACATGTGTATCAATGTAAACATATATTGAAATAAACTTATTACTAATAATACGATTTTGTCAATGATAATCTTTTTGTTCTCTCACTCACCACGTCCTAAACTGATCAACCATAGTCTTGGACACATCGTCACTGTACATGAACGTGACGGACAGCCGTAGCTTATTGTCCACATACGTGTAGTTGGGCATGTGATGGTCCACTGTGGAATAGGACGAGTCCATGTCGAGACGCGTCCGGACCACACCTGAGGAAAGAATGATGGTAACCTGTACTCATAGAGCAAAGCCTGATTTCAACAGTGCGATCTAACGTATTGAACGCCCCAGTCGGCTTAATACGACAAATTGTTTCGAGCCCGCAACGTCTCAATCGTATTTATACGACTCAGAACCTAATCTGCGTTAGCTATTTATTTGCCAAACATGTAAACAAACACGAGTTTTCCACTTAGACAAGCATCAACTATATGCAAGTGTATATAAAGTTGATTTTAGACCGACTAGAACAGTTGAAAAAGTCATAAAAAATATGAAGTTGTAGCGCAAACTGAATCTTATGTGCTATTATCAGGGTTGGGCAGTATTTGAATTACTTGTAATTAAAATACGTAATTGAAATACAAATACGTATTTGGTATTTGTATTTCAATTACTTCCTTAAAATGTAATTTGTAATTCGTATTTCAAATACCTGACGACGAAGTATTTTGTAATTAGTATTTCAAATACTTGAGGCTGCAAAATACATTTTAACATTAAAATACATTTAACCGTCATTGAGCGATCACTGTCACCTGAAGTAAATGGAGCCATAATGGCGTCATGCTACCACCCTCGTTATAAAATGCGTTAGTTGCCAGAAAGCATCACAGCAGATGAGAGGCAAAGAATTCAAAATCTTGCCATTCATGCCTTAGAGACAAGTAACAAAAAGCATGAAATAATGGATGGAAGCAGCAGGAGTAGCATCACTAGTAAAGAAGATGATGATTTTATTGTTTTTGAGAACAGAGACAGTGATCAACCACAGACATCTAAAATGGAGTTAGAATTGGTCAGCTTCCTAAATGATAGAAGCAGAGCTTTCAATTCTTGAGCGCTATTCAAATATAAAAAATGTGTTCATACAATTTAACACAAGTTTGTGCTCATCAGGACCTGTAGAAAGATTGTTTTCTTAAGCAGGTTTTATTCACTCTCCAACAAGAGGCTGTTTGTCTGACTATACATTTAAAAATCTAGTGTTCATGAAAGGAAACTCTGGTTTTACTGATTAATTAATCTTGTTTTCCTCTACTTTTCGGCCCATGCTGGTCTAGATTACTTATTTTGTAATATGTAATTTGTATTTCAAAAAAATTGCTAAAATACTGTATTTTGTATTTTATATTTCAAATACCTTTCTTAAAGATATTTTGTATTTTAATTACTCGCAATACTGTATTTTGTAATTTGTATTTCAATTAAAGCAAAGCATGTATTTTGCCCAGCCCTGGTTATTATTACAGTTGTTTTTCCTAAAATTCATGTTTGATTACATGGTTGGCAAATTAATTGCGAACGCAGATTATGTTCGTTGTTTGTTTTTTTATTTCATTGCACGACCCGATAATACCATGAATCGATAAATCGACGAGCTTTATGATGCGGCAGTGGGGGCACGGCAATTGATATAAAACCAAGCGGTCAATAGATTAAATAATATTTTTTTATTTATAGAAAACGCATTCTTAATAAACTTAAAATCTACATCTAGTTAGGGTAACCGTGTTATATTTTGCAAATAAAAAACATTAATCGAATCTCGACACAAATAAATCAACGTTTATTTAATTACCTGTGGCATACCACGATGCAAGTCATTTGTTGTTTGAATTTAATTGTATGCCACATGCACAGGCAAGAAACTTGCATCGTGTAAACGGGGCTCAGCTACAACAAGCTTTTTGTAGAACTGGATGTGGCATATTTACGGCCGATTACTACACCATATGTTTATTTGCGTATTTTTCAATGAGATGAGGTCTGTTTAATTTGCATAGAAGATTATAGGGCAATTACATGGACATCAATTTTTAGAGCGTATTAACACGTTCAGTGCCGGGAGCCCTACTGGAGGGTTCACCTAGTCGCATGTGGGAAGCCGAGAGCCCTCGTGGAGGGCTCATTTTAAATGTAGGTTTTTCTTAGCGAATACAGCATTATAAACAATGAAAATAAAATCTGATGTATATTTTAACAAGATTTATTAGTATGCGCGTTGGTTTTAAAATCGAAGCATATCTATTTTTTTTTTTTTTTGTTCACGGTTACAATATTCACAAAAAAAATTAAAGGTTGGAAACTACGTATAGCGACAAAACCACTGAGAACACTATTTTACTTCGTTTCACAGTGTTTTAAATAACACGATTTTAAACCTGGCGCAGTTAACCATCGCGGACGGTCAACTGCGCGCCGTTGAAAGTCCGCGATGGTTAACTTTAGCGCGAACGTAATGCCGGGAACCCTCCCGGAGGGTTCATTTCCAATATGTATGGCGCATGAGTTCTATGAAAAGTGGGTGGAGACGAAAGTGTTAAACGAATTTTTCCATGCTCGTTAACAGTTGGCATAGCAACTCATACCATATTATATCTGTGCTAGTGCATGTCATGTCACGTTGAAAATCTGGTAATTCAATCATTTTACCCTCTTATTGCTACTTGCGACGTTGCCCACTTTCAGAATAAACACTCGTTAACTTTAAGCAGCGTTTATGCATTAAAAAAAAACCATATCAAAATATTTTATTTCACATAAACCTACATGGGCACTTATGAAACGTCAGAAGCTAGGTGAATAATCGGGTAAATCGTTTAGTATTTTACAAGTTAGTTAGGTAGTTTTTACCTTTTAGGCTATCGAAATTATGATTAACACCTGTCTGACAGTACTACTGTGGAATTGCTTATGGAAAATCCCAATAACACTGCCCCACCCGGGTATAAAACCCAAACAGGACCCGCACTCCCCACTATTTCAACCTATAAGCCCAGGTACCCACGGGTAATTGCAGAGAAGTCGCAATCAATGATGACGACAGCGACGCTTGGTCGTTGCACATACTTTGCCGACGGCATGCAGCAACCGGTTTCAGCACATGACGCAGAAGAGGCCGGGCAACATTAAAGCAGGGAACAAATTATCGGACGCGTCCGTAAGCCGCGACTGACAGCTGCGACCAACAGACGTCCGAACGCTCAAGGGCACGTCTGCGACTTACGACCGATAGTTTGCACAGTGTAGTGCTAAATGTACTATCCAGATACAAATAAGCCGCGACTCTCACCCGCGGCTTACGGACGCGTCCGATAATTTTGTTCCCAGCTTTAGGCGGCCGCCATGATCGTAGGAGCTCTTTGACGTATATTTTACACTCACCTATAAAATATTCATATAATTGTTCAAGCCTGGAGTCGCCTATGAAGGCGAAACTGTTGTACTTGCCCCAGAAGGCAAGGTACCGGAGACATCGTCTCGCGTCTCTGAAAGATACGACATATTTTGTAGAAATGTATTAGTTGTTGCAGGTTACTATCAATCTACGGATTATTTTAATATGCGATTGTTTATAAAAAATGTACGAAACTTATGTGGGATCTTTGTTTCAATCCGATCTGTCCCTTGCTTTCCCTCCCCCAGTGACGCCCTAAGCCGAGGTCCGTACCCCACAGGGGGTGCCCTTAGCGTGTAGTCGCTTAGTTTATAAGTTTTATGAAAAATCAGCTGTTCCATAGAAAAGTGCAATGCCTACGCGGTGAAAATGTATGGAACAGCAGATTTTTTTTAAATAACCGACCATAAATTTCATCGCAGGGGGTTTAGAATCATGTACCGAATCCATGGTATCAGTTTTCGCGTCGATGTCGGATGCCACCCTTTATAAACTCATATAAATTGTCAGTAGGTAAGCTAATTCTGGAGAAAGAACATTAACATTGTCTTGAGTTAATCACAGCGACCAACTATTCTTATCATTTAAGTAGTTGTTGATAGAATAGTATACCTTTGAACAAAGGTTGGATTTTACTTTCGTTTTAAACGTATTAAAAGGCAAATCTAGCGAAGAAGAGGGTAGCTTGTTATTAAAGGTTATTCCAAGCCCAACAAATGAGTTATGAAGCCGGTGAAAGGGAGCTGTTTTTTGTATGAGTGTATATTTTGCCTAATATATAAGATGTTGGCGAAGATGAATTGAGATTCCACTGTGAGGATACCAATATTTTTGAAAAAATCTTTCAGAGTAACTCTGGCACCTAGCTGGTAAATTGCTTGAACAGCCCGTTTCTGAAGGACAAATATATTTTGAATATCAGCAGCTTTGCCCCACAGCAGAAGACCGTAGGACATAACGCTATGAAAATAACTAAAATAGACTAACCGAGCTGTATCGACGTCAGTGTATTGTCTTACTTTCCTGACGGCGCAGGCGGCAGAACTGAGCCTTCCCGCTAGGCTCGATATATGTGGGCCCCACTGATGTTTGGCATCTACTGTTATGCCCAGAAAAACTGCCGAATTTACAGATTCAAGCACCTCTTTATCTAAGACGATGTTGGGTCCTAGATTTCTAACATTTGGTAGGGCGAACTTTACACATTTCGTTTTCTTGGCATTGAGAACTAGGTTATTTGTCGTGAACCAATCCGTAACCATTGAGAGTGCACTGTTTACATCGTCAAAATCTTGTCTATTCCTGTCTACTTTAAAAATAAGAGAGGTATCATCTGCAAACAGTACAACTTCACAGATACCCTGAAAGTGAAAGAGAAAGAGTGAAAGTCCGGTTATGCAGCCGACAACCTCCTTGATGCCATAGGGGTATACCATTCAAGTATTACGTAACCACCAAAGGGGGATGGGGGGGGGGGTCTTTGCTTTGCTTATTTTTGATGACATGGAGGACGGGGGGTCTGAATGGAGAGTACGTTAGCAATATTTATTTATTTACTTTTTTCTGATTTTTCTGCAAAATTTAGTAGATTCTGATTTCAATTTATGGTAACACTACACGGACTACACCTACGGAGCGCAAACATGGTCTCTTTATAAAGCGTCAAAAGTCCGCCCTTGGAGTCTGCCAACGGGCTATGGGTATACTAAGTGTCAAACTCACAGACCGCAAGGAACTCTATACTTCGTTTCAAAACACAAATAGCGGACGCTGACCGCATAGTTGCTGGACTAAAGTGGAACTGGGCTGGCCACATCTGTCGCATGTCGAAACAGCAATACACAAAAATCACCACTCAGTGGATCCCAAATAGTAGGAAACGACTACGAAGCAAAATACTTATTTACGGATACAAGAGCGAGCGAGCTCGGTACAAGGGGCATCCCGACTCGGACAGGTTAGGCTCGCCTTCGTGGTAATTTTTTTAAACCACTCTGAAATAGGAGGACCAAGCGGGGCCCCGTCGACTACGTCTTACTTAAAAAAAAAAATATTTACCATGTAGTTAACAGTATTTTTTTTATATTTGTCCTTGACCTTCGACACGTTTGACATTGAACTTGAAAATGTACGTGCCCCCTGTGCCCCAAGTCCCGAGCTCGCTCCACTCGCTCTTGCATCCGTAAATAAGTAGTTGTTTTTTTAAACTTAACTAAAAAGAATAATTTTTATTAAAAAAAAATCGTATGCGGCAAATAAAAATTGTTGTAAAGGATTCTGGAGACCCTCTAGAACCCCCAAATAACCTAACATTCTTTCTAGAGAGGCGGCACGTTTCTAAACTTCAATGGGGAGGCCTTTGCCATGCAGTGGGACAAACATGAGATTAAAAATAAAAAAACGAAATTATTTAAGAATGGGCGTTAAATTCCTCTATAATCTATAAATTTCTTTTTTTCGACATGTGAATCAAAACAAAAACCCTGCACAGATAAAAAAAAATATACCAATATTTACGTAAAGCATAGGAGGGGGGGGTAAGAGCTTTGCTTACCTACTTTTCCTGACAAGGGGAGTTAAACATTACTAATAATAATGCTATATGCTAATAATGCAAAAAATCTGCTTACGTAATACTTGAATGGCCCCATAACTACGAGTAATAAAGTGGGATCTTTGCGTTGCAGTGGCCGGCCCAAATCTGCAATCGGTAGCGCGAATACACGATCGTCGCGTTCATATATCACTAATTTGTTCGGAAAAACCGGAAGGCGCCCTCTGTCTCGGTGCGACCACGCATTGGGGTTCGCCAAACAAAAAAACGCGACGGTCGCGTGTTCGCGCGGTGATCGCTTTGGTTAGTTAGGACGTGACCTTAGCCTGTAACTGACTGTCTATCATCGTCAAGCCATCAGCGTCTAAAGTTGCAGCAAAAATAAACGCAGGCGTCTAAAATGCGTCAGTGACAAAATGATCTCACAGGACCTTAAGCAAACTCGATAATTTATTAATTTGTTCTAATTCTTCTTCCTAACAGTCTTAAGTACCTGGCCCCCCAGGCCCACTAATTAAATTTAATTAAGAATTAAAGCCACTGGACCACTGCAGTAGTCATACACTTGTGTCTTGCATGCATTTGGCCACCTGCCTCAAATAATAAAGACCGTAATCCTAATTAGAAAATTAATTTGGTCCCAATTGAAAACATTGTATCTACAATTTAAATAAAAAAATCTGTCAATTTAGATTTAAAATGGTTGCCTAGTGATGTAATATTTTTATGATTAAATGACAAAAGCACCCATGTTGCTATATTTATATATGATTAATAATCTTTATCTATCTTATAATATTTGAAAAGTAGGGAAAATGCTATACAGAGGATTTTGGATGTTTGCTGGATCATTCATATTTGATGAATCATCATCAAATATGAATGATCCAGCAAACACCTGTACTATGATTCATAGCAGGACTGATTAGGTTATCAGGACAATACCCAAATAGTTTGTTATCTGATGGTTTATATATTTAACACAAATTGGAAATACGAAATTTATAAATTGTGTCTATTTTCTAGAAGTAATCCTAACATGAACAATAATTTTAACATTGTAAGAGGCAATTGCCATGCCCTTACGGAATTAATGGAGGGTTCTGAAATGGACTGAAATCTTTTGTAATGTTGTTTTTGTTGCTTGGCTACTTTGTAGTCAAAAAAGGTTATATAGGTATTTGTTTGTGTCTTTTCTGAGCGATTAGTCACGGCAATATTGTCAATAAGGTGGAGAAAAAAAAATTACAAGATATTTTTTTGCTAGAGCAGTTTCAGGCTAAAGTCTTACATTTTTTTAGTTATAATAATGATATATTTGTTTATTTATTTCTTTCATGTTTCAATTATTTATCATGTACTGTGAGCAAATTATAACATTCAATGTGTTGTTTATAAAATCACCCTATAAGAACTTACGTTTTGGAGTATCTATGGAGCATACAGCCATACGGTTGCCACTCATGATCACCTTTATATCGACCAGATGTGAGGAGCCATGTGCACGAGTCCGACCCTGGGGAGACAAGAGTTAAATTCTGTTGTAGTCTTGAACTGCTTGGTGCAAAGAAAGCTAAATAAAATGGAATATTTTTTTTTGGTGCAATCTGTCTTTTCTAACATCATTACACATGACTTATATATGTATACTCTTACTTAAATCTGGGTCCTAGGTACTGTCTGGATGCATAGAATAACATAAAATGCAACAATATAGTAAAAATTTATAGGGATTAGGTTAATATTTACCATATCTGAGATGTAAGACTCCATGGTAGCCAATAAACCCAATAACCAACACAAACGCTACTAATTTGGCATTCTCCACATTAAGCTGGTCAATAATCCACTCTGCTGACGATTTTTTACCGTGAGAAACCATAGCGGCTGCCTAAATCCAACCAAAATTTCGCAAAAAGTTGAATAACAATACTAAAGTAAATACAATCACATTTCGAGATTATAACAGTTGCAATATAATTATTGATTCGATCAACGAAGAAAATAGAAACAAATATTGTTTATCGATAGCAAAATAAAATATTAATTTTATTTCCATTTCACAACAAACTATTTCACCCGAGCACAGATAGCAAACATTATTTGACGTTTTGTTGGAGCTAGAAAAGATATGTCTATGATTTAAGACGAACCAGAGAGTAGATTAGAGGCTTATAGAGTTTAGAGGCTATCACCATTTTTTTTTAACGAACATTTTCACGCGCCAATTTAATGTGGTAGGGGGGTGACCCTCTGCTGGGGTTGCGAGTTTGTCCGAAAGGGATATCGCGGCCCCGGCACACGGGTAACGGAAGGAACACGGATGGGTTTTAGTCAGTAAAAGTCTGACACACCCTCCCGTTCCGCCCAGAGCGGGAGAAGTTATTTGATAATTTACCAACCTCAAAAAAAAAAAAAAGGTGCCTACTGAAATGAAAGAAATTTACCCGGCCCGAGAATCAAATCCCGGGCCTCACCCTCAGCAGTAGCTACATATTATGACCACTAGACCAACGAGGCAATCGCATTCTCTATTTCCTCAGATTTTTCAGCTCAAGTCAATAACGTCACTCCTATATGTATTTATGAATAATCCATTTTTTTTTGTGTTTTTGTGGTGTACAATAAAACATATTTATTTAAATAAATAAATAAATAGTCAAAAGAAAACCGGGGACTACAGGACCTAAACGTCCCTAAACGCAATTTTTATAATACCTAAAAGTATATGATCCACTGCAGTAAACAAAATCATAAAATTATATGATATTCTTCAGGATTTAAGCTAGTAAGATAGTGGTGCCGATTCTCTTGTCACAAATGCCTCTAAACTAGACAAAAAATCACAAAAATTTTGTTTATTCCTGTCAAACGACGATTTCCCATTCTGAAATAGACTAAAGTGACACAACTTAACTTTATTTTAGTTTGACATCACTAAGATAATACTGAGTTTTTAATTTAGTGAAAATGGCAATTTTGCTATTCTGAATTTGACGTTTTTTATCTAAAATTTTGATTGTAATAACTAAACCAGACTAAGCATGACAAATATTAATCGCGATTAAAAAGGTGTGGGATAAAATACGTTGTCATGAACTAAAATTCAAACCAACATCTCGACTTCACCTGCAAAAACTTGTATCTTGAAAATGGTGCGTCCTATCGCAATAATAATGAAAATTTCGACCCCCTTTATCCCTTAAATAATGTTTTAATTAAATACAAAATTTACTGATTGGATTAATAAATTAAAGCTAATGGTAATGTTTTACTCCAATCAGTATTTTTTTTGTAAATAGACAACTGCTTCATAATCTATATCTATATAATATACGTATATACGTATACATAGTTTAGGGGTATGAGGAAAAGGGTGTAAAGTTCACTCATCCCCCATAGAAAAGGGAGGATCCTCCGACCAGACGGGTGTCGTGTCTGGCGGGCAACTGCCCAGAGGTTGAAGTCGGGAAGCTTGTATATATGTTTATCGCGCGGTAAACTCTAATTGCGCGATGCAGGATTTGTGTGACGTCAGGATGTTGTGTGACGTCAGGTCTTTGATGCATAGTTGCGATATAGATGCCGCTACACATAGTATAAAACAAAGTCGGTTCACGCTGTCTGTCCCTATGCATGCTTAGATAGAATAGATAGAGTGATTCATGAGGAAGGTTTTTGTGTATAATACATTCAGGTTTTGTGTAAATTGGCTGAAATATTACGATTATTGAAGATGTCGGAAAAAATCATGCCAACTGGGAGCTTTACTGGCGTGCGCCGCGTAAGCCGTAAGAGATGGATCAAATTTATGTTTTACAGAATTGTATATCTTAAAAAGTTCAAAAATAAAGTCCGTGATAGCTTATATCTATCTTCTAAGGATGATCTACAGTAACCATTTTTATCTTTCAGAATTGGATACAAATTTCATTGTTATTTCCGAAGCTATTTTGACCGGTATTTTATTTCTCCTTATCCAATAAAATATGTTATTTAAATTGGGCATTTAATTTAGATTAAAATATGTCTTGACATCTTATCATTAAAATTAATACTTTAAAAGGTAACACAGATTGAAAATTACGCGTGACAAAATAATTACGGTTGCCGACAACGCGGGCGGAGCGCAGCGGTAGGAATCAATGACTTTTCCTCGGATATTAGGTATCTAACTTTACTAATCCCGGTAGTACGCACCCGTGGGATATTTTCCCACATCCACGCGGGCGAAGCCGCGGGCAAAAGCTAGTTTGCAATAAATTACTTGCGTTGTGTCATTCATTGCGCTTCTCTTTCTTTTCTGTGCAGTCTAACAGTGACCGCATTTTAGCTATTGTAAGATTTATCCGTGGGGCGTTGTGCAAAACCAGTATACAGCATGTACACACGGCAACACATCGAGCTATACATTTCCAGTATCTAGCTCACAGTAGTAGCTCACCTCGCATGGTACGGAAATCCTATACAATACGAGATCAGCATAAACTGGAAATGTATAGCTTGATGTGTAGCCATGTGTTTGGTTGGGAATATTTCATTAATCTTGATGAGAACTTTAGACCTAGCTTATGACCGTTATTGAGGGTTTGATGATGGAGACGGAAGACTGTCGAAGTAAGTCCATAATTAGGAAACTGAAAAGTGAAACATTAAAAATATTTTTACAAAATAAATACCGACGAAACTAAAAAGCGAAACATACGCCAAACAAACAAAAAAGTGACTAGTAAAATGATGGCAGCTTGATTGATCTTTGTTGATTATTAGTCGATTTTTCCGAAGCTGGTTACTCTTGAGAATGCATCCGAACTAAAATTTTGACGTTTATTGCACTGTGTTGCAACTTGCAAGCGAAGATGTAAATTATTTCTAGGCGGCAGTATTTTAGATCAACATTGAATCCCTCTCGTAATATTTCAAAAAATTAAAATGTATGGTACGTTATTTATTAAGATTATACACTCCAAGTAATTAAAAATGGAAAGAAGAAGATTCGATTTATAGGAGGAAAATATGAACTGAACAGGAGAATAATATTTTTATACTAGTAACATCAAACGTCTAATTGGATTACAATGGCGGCTATGTCCCCGTCTGAGGTAAGTAAAAAATAATTAAAATATTACGCTTTACTAAACACATTAATCGTTAATGCTTTACGTGTATAAAGTCTTTCTTATAACAATATCAAATCAGCTACATAAATAGGTATGAAATGTTCATTCTAATAGGTACCGTATTGTGACAGTTTTGCTATTAGATTTTTGTCAGAATTTTATTGTATTGAACAAAAATAATACATTCAATACATTTGAAAGTTGTAGAAAAATAAGTTTTTCCTGCGCACGGACGCAGAAGTTGTGTTCAAATAACTTATCGATTTGTCGGGTAAATTATGGTACGATGTCTGTTTTAGCGGAGATTACAGAAAGAACTCATGTCCCTGATGAAGGAACCGCCACCAGGAGTCACCGTAGACGGAGATCAGGCCAGCCAAAATCTTACACTGTAAGTAAACAACTGCATATTTCGACTACAAACAAGATTTTTTTTTTTTCTAAAGAACCATTTCGTGTATGAAATAATAGGTATGTAAACACCGATCGATTTATTTGCATCATGTTACTTTGTAATATTTTTGTAATTATGACATGGTAAATTTAGGTGTTTTGAAATAGCCTTTGTCTTTACTGGGGATAGAATTATGTTGAAGATGCCAAAACAACATTATGTAGTGATGTAAACATTGTTAAAAATAGTTATAACTACCTATTATATTCAATCAAAGTTTATTCAGACTCTGTTATACAAGCTAAACACCATAGGTATCAGAGGAAATATACATAATCTCTTAAGATCATATCTCAGCAACCGAAAATAGCTCACAGAAGTTTCAAAAATATGTTTAAAAACTAAGCGTGAGGAAAAAGTTCTTATCAGAGTGTCGACTTCTTAAGTATGGCGTACCACAGGAAACTGTATTGGGCCCTTTGATATATTTTTTTTGGGCCCTTATATATTTTTTATTTATATTAACGACTTATCACAACGCATAAAACATCCCATGGTCTTATTCGCTGATGGTAGTACTGCCTTGATTAAATGTACAGACCTAAAAACGTATGAACATGACATAAATAATACTTTAACGGACATTATACACTGGCTTGATCAAAATAATTTAATGATTAATATACTTAGACTAATGTTATGCATTTTTATCAACGGATACCACCGCAAACTTTAAATATAAATTACAATGGACAAAAAATAGACCAAGTGCAAGTTGCAAAGTTTTTAGGTATAATGATAGATAGCCAGCTAACCTGGAAACCACACACAGAAGAAGTATGCAAAAAATTAAGTACAGCAGCGAATGTGATTTTCAATATATCCAGGAAAGTGAATATGCCCACCAGATTAGTTGCATACCATGGTTTAGTGGCGTCTATTCTGAGATTCGGGATAATATTCTGGGGAAATTGTAGTCTGAGAGAACAGGTATTCAAGGCTCAAAAATGATGCATAAGGGCAATGTGTAACATGAAAGTAACAGATAGTTGCATACCTGTATTTAGTCCATAAATTTGCTAACATTCCCATCACTTTATATTTTCGAAATAGCTGTTTTTGTAAAATCAAATATGCATCTTTTTAATAAATTGCCTGACAATAGAACACAACCAGTTAGACGGCAGTATACAAACATGCTACTTGTTAGTGGTCATAACACTGCATTATTAAGGAAAAGTGTTATAAGTATGTGCCCGGTTATCTTCAACAAAATACCCGATGGAATAAAAAACCAGTTGATTCCACTGTTTAAAAAGAAATTGTCAGTCTTATTAATTGATAAATGTTATTACTCCATTTCTAAATGATAAAACTTTATAATGACCTAATTAATCCTGACATCTTTAAATATTTATTTTATTTTATTGACCATATTATAAGAATTTTCATATTGACAGTATATTTAGACTATTAAGGACTTGTACGAAATGTTTGCATGCCTAATTTAAGGTAGAATGTATAAGGATGTCTAATTATTATAAAACATCTGCATTTTTTTTGTACCTACATTCTATGCAAATAAATAATTATTCTATTCTATTCAGAAGTTTCATCCTACATTTTGTATTTCTGGTATTCGTTTTTTAGTAAATACTAAGTAATAAAAAGATAATTTGTTTCTAGTCTTTTCATCAACAAAAGTAATAATATTTTTCTACCAGATTAAAAAATCTCATAAAAAAATATAAAATAAATATAAATTATACATCTTGAGAGTTAGATTATTACAGTTGTACTAGGCAGTTATTTGTGTAAAGCAACTCATGTTGAACAAAATCTTGGATCTACACTTGTACTAGTTTGTAATGTTTATGTTATATAATGTTATTTATTCATGACCATGTCTGTGTCGTCTGGCCATGTGTTGCATACTATATAACATTTTATATAAATTTGTTATCAATAGTCAAGTCTTGGGTGCAGAGTTCTAATACTAAAAACAAAACATCTTTTAGAAATTACTCATTTTTACAAAGGAATAAATGATTTGATTTGAATCTCTGAACTCATAACGTACATAAACTCACCCCTTCCCGCGGGGTAGGGAGGTACTAGAACGCCACCAGCTGCAATCCATACATACTCCTTTTGCTTTGTTTGACAAACTTTGAACAATATTATAAATAGAGGGTAATAGCTAAGTTCTGAAAGGATACTATTTGTGGTGCCATTGATGCGATTAGCATACAAATAATGAGCCACAGTTCTCATGTATTCAGTACAGCTAATCTTTAACACTCTCCAATTTAGTCCACTGCAAGATGAGGCCACTACTAAATTGCATCAAAATACTAGTTTTTATTTTACCTATCTCTTTATTTGATAAAGATTATGGTTTGTGGATTGTCAACAATGATAAGTAAATTATACCCTTTTCAATTTTAACAGTTTATTTTTTAGTTCAAAAAGTTCAATGTCACAACTCAGGCTTCTTTTCAGAAGATTATAGATACATTAACACATATAACACTGTTTTCCCCAAAGGGTTAGGCAGAGATTTACCTATAGTACAGCTACATTTCATATCCTAGTACACGGTTACATATCAAACTATAATTTTCCAGTATAAGCTGACCTCTCATTGTACGGAAATCTTATACAATGCGAGATCAGCTTATACTGGAAATGTAGACCTTGATATGTACCTGTGTGTACATGGGACTTAACTAGATTTTTTTAAACTTAAGATACTATACATATATTGAATATATTTGAATAATATTATGCAACCATTGCTCATCATAGGTTCCGTTCAAGAAAACTTGGTTCTAGGAACCAATTAATTGTCACTCTTATTTTACATAATCCTCACTGATATTTGTATGTCATCAATGACAAAACATAGCGCAACATATAATTATTATATAAGACCTTGACCTTTAACCTATGTTTTACAAATAAATAATTCTGATTCTGGTTCGGATATAATAATTATTTTGTTTGTCTTTGCCAGGTGGACTGTACACATGGAAGGCGTTCCCGGCACACTATATGAAGGCGAAAAATTTGTATTGCAGTTTAAATTCACAAACAAGTACCCATTCGACTCTCCTGAAGTAAGTGCATGAGTTTATTTAATACTGACCCATTTATGGTCATGTATGGTCATGGTGATTGATTGTGTCATTGTCTCTACTTTATGGACACTGAAAGTGTTATGTTATATGTACCATCGAAGAAGTTCATATCTATGCACCGTAAGGACTATTTCTGCTTGCAGTGCTCGGCCGCCATAGAACCGGGGTGGTAACAGATGTGGTCATCGCATTCACGGGATTTTGTTTTCAAATTGCTTAGATATGAAATTCTTCGATGGTACCTTCTGTGCACTCTGGACGGTCAGTGTTACCGGGGTCAGTGTTGCTTGGGATGGGCTATTCTTATATAGGGGCCTATTAGAAAAACGTGTTCATTTATTCATAATTAATTTAAAAATGAAGTTCAAAACAATAATGAATGGGATGACATAATAGGGCATGCGACAGCGCGCGATGGCGATGGTCACGCAAGGAGGGACTTAGCAGCACTCACTCCCAACTCCCATATCAATTTGACTCATTTAGGAACTTATAGAGAACTAGCAACCCGGTCGTGCTTCACACGGATTTTACGTCTTGATAAACCATATGGATTTCTTTATTATATGTAAGTTTAATATAAATTTATTTTTTGTATAAACCTTCCGGAATAAATTCTCTTAAAAAAAACCCATCCAAACCGCAACCGCCGGTGAAAACCGAATCAAAATCTGTTGCGCAGTTTAGAAGAACAACGCGGCACACAGACACGTAAACTGAATTTAATTTATAATAGGGGAATATACCTATAATAACGAACTTTAAAAATAATTATTTCCACTATAAATGCTTAGCTTATTACTATGTCTTAAGATTGTCTAATTATCTAGTCGCAGGCAGATTGTTTGATTCTTCATTTTGAACTAGGGGATATATAGGTTAGAACTGTGACCAAAAACGCGCGAGCCGAGCGAGCGGTGCTGCGGCAGCGGCCGGTGAGCGTTACTTCCAAGTTGCTCGCAGAAATTTGGTTCATGTTTATTAAAGTGGTAATATTAAATTATAGAAGTATTATTATTTTAAAGCGCTGATATGTTTTATAGCTGTTTTCATCAAATTTTGAACATCAAGAACATGAAACATCAAGTGCTATTAAATACACCCCTCTATAATATCTATAGATACTTGTGTTATTGCATTCTGTAACTAGTTTTATGGATGTAAATCCTAGTTAACAAAAGCTACAAAAATATTTAAGTAAGTACAACAAATATAATAATTAAGGTACACGTCTAACAAAAATCAATAAAACCGCTAAACGTTTAGGCTCAAGCTCTTTTTACAATAAGTGTATATATAATAGGTTTTTTTAAACTATATAAATTCGACGAGTTAAACTACAAAGTTAGAATCGTATGATTTTATAAATTATAACTGGCTATAAATATGTACTATGACTGCATTGAAGATTCAAATTAATTTAAAATAAATATAGGATCTATGAGGAAAAAAATCGTTCTTCCTACTAGGAAAATGATTTTTAATGAATCAAATAAAGCGTGACTGACCATGATGTGATAGCCTGGCTGGAAACAAATTGCCCGCCGGAAGCAGACAAAGGTTTCCGGAAAAAAGTCACTTACCATAAGCTAATATGTATCGTGAATTTTAACCCGACCGAATCACCGTGAACTATGCGCCACCCGGTTCCGACTCACTGGAACCTCTACTGACCCCGGCAAGCATCGCAAGATAGATGACTCAGCCCACTATCGACCTCCGCTCTCTGGAGGGGAGTGATGTGGCGGCATCTATATCGCCTCATGCGAATTACGCAACACTGACGTCACGCATAATCCTAATCGCACAAGCAGAGTTTACCGTGCGACTAGCATATACATATACAACGTCCCGACATCAATCGTCGGGCAGTAGCCCACTAGACACAACACCCGTCTGGTCAGAGGATCCTCCCTTTTCTATGGAGGATAAGTGAACACTCCGTTCCTCACACCAGCCCATTACTGTCCCACTGTAGGGCAAAGCCCTCTTCTCATACAGAGAAGGCACGAGCATTGATCACCTTACTCAAGACGTGTTGGCAATTTCAGACTTATATTAACTACTAGCTTTACCCGCCCCGACTTCGCACGGGTAGCACTAAACTTTACCTACCCTACCTGCCCTACCTACCCTACCTGCCCTACCTAACCTACCTGCCCTGCCTACCCTACCTGCCCTACCTACCCTAATTTTCCCACCGTTTAAAATTTCCCTGGACTATGACAAACATTTCAAAACCAAAATCACCAAAATCGGCCCAGCCGTCCTCGAGTTTTAGCGAGACAAACGAACAGCAATTGATTTTTATATACATATATAGATTAGTCCAGGTTTCCTCACGATGTTTTTCCTTCACTGATGTTAGTAATGGCTAAGGTAAACTCGGAAAGCACATTATGAATTGAAAAAGTCACATTGGTACTTGCCCAGATTTGATCCACAACCTTGTGCATTAGAGGCGAGGCCTTAACCACTGGGCCATCACGACATATTATTACCATTAAATTAGTTCTATGTAGGTATAACAAAAGTATGGCTGACCACTTTATAAAGGCGACCAAAGTCATGACCGCGTTTAGTTTTTTCGAACTTTTAAAATAGATACCTACCTAATTAAGAAAACTGCTCTCTTGACAATCCAGGTATATTTTCCTCGAATTGTATATTTTATACATATCTAAGTTAATTATAATTAGTCTTTGTTCTTACATTTTTCGAGTTCATAACCACAAAAATTGCAACCACCGCCACCTACTCTTACTACTTACTACTCAATACTACTCTTGCAATGCCTTTAAAACTTTAAAACAATAATATTAATTGCGATCAGCTCAATGTGTCAAAAAAGCACTATCAAAATATGGTAGTCTGTAATATTATATTAATCGTTTCCGTGATGACTAATTAACACCAGGTTCTGTACCAATTCTAATTCAAGCTGCGATTAGATTAATGGAATTAAAGCTCTCCCGCTACAGGCGCGACGCGACTCTGGTGGAACAATTTCTATGAAAACTTCACGGAAATTGTTCTACAGGTGTCGCGTCGCGTCTGGTTGCAAGAGCCTTTAGGTTAATAGATAACTACGTATTAAAATTTAAAAAAAATCTCACTCTTCTAGAAGAGCAGTGGCCGCCATGCAAATGATGGCTTTGCTTTTTGTAATTTTTGACGTTCAAAAGTGCCTTGCAAGGGCCTATTTGAAATAAATGATTTGACTTTGACTTTACGGTCCCAGAAAACGCTCTGTAAGAAAACACGCCAACTTACTTTATTAAATAACGTTTCAGTGACGTCAGTCCACGGTTACTTGCGGATATTATGTGGCGGCCACTGCAGTCTTAAGGCTTGTGCAGACCAGCGCGACTTGTCGCGCTGTTCTGCACAAGCCTTTAGGCTAAGAACTCGCAGAGCGGTTTCAGTCGCGCCCGCCGCGGTGGCGGGTGCCGCGGGCATAAACCGCGTCGTGAAATTTACTATCTAAACCGACGACAATCTAAGAAGCCCGATTTGACGTTTCTCACATACATGCCGCGATAACTTTGTATGAACGTCTACATAAGAAATCGAAACATCAAATTCATTATCCTAATTAATTACTATGTTATCCATACACTATAACAATGAGTATCATTCGTAAGCACCAAGTTTCACTTTATATTGGTAAAACGCACTTAAAAACACGAATTAATGGTTGATTAATATTCCAACAGGACGTTCATACAATTTCATGTCTTTGGGTTCATTGCTGTAATGTTTTCACCGTTTTAAGTCGTTTTTGGACTGAATAAAATCGATATTCTGAAAAATCGATAGGTGCTTTTACAAACATTACATTTATAAAAGAGAAAAACAAATAATTACTGAAATATTAAATGTTTATAAACATAAAAAACAAAGTCGATTGAAAGAAAATTATAATGGAAGACTTTAGAAGAGACGTACATTTTGACTATATGATTGAAAATTTATTATAAGGGTAACTGACGAAGACAGTTCAACTGATGATCATTTTTCTGGATCATCTAGTGGCAAAAGTGAATAAAAATGTTACAAATCTAGTGAATTTATTTATTTACCTGATGATGATGATACGTGTAATAAAACGATATACCTTAATAATCAGTTTTAAGCAATGTAGATAAATTGTCGATTACAAACTCTAAGTATGATAAATCGATATGTCTCGAGAACCGGGTATTGAAGCAACCGATTTTTTGTTTCCCATCACTATACACAAAGTATTTTGAGAGGTGTCAAATTAGGCTTCTTAGTCGCAAAATTACGTTTCCATGTACTACGTATTCGTATGAGTGTTTGCGGTCCCGCCACCGCGGCGGGCGTGGGTGAAAATCGCTCCGTGAGTTCTTAGCCTCAGGAAGCCCTCGCTTTACCTCGACATTTAATGACAGCACTAATTGCATAAGACACTATCAATCACAAACTGAATGATTTTGAAGGATATTGCTAATCCATCGCTTCATAATTGTTCGAAAAATTTGTCTGCTCAACAACTTAACGCAATGAATGTTGTTGAACTGTCAAAATGAAATCCATTACTGTTAGTGTGTTACGCAATTACCACGCTAGCTATAAACAATGCATTGTTTTGTTTCGCTTCACCATTAACATTTATAAAGTATTTATCGTATGTATCTATTATGTATTTAAACATTACAGTGTGACTTACTTAATGTATACTCGTTTTTTCACGCGTTCCATTGTCCGGCTTGTGTTGCGTAAAAATATTGAATGCCTTCATAGGTAATATTTTAATTTATTACAGTTTATAAAATCAGTTCTAAATAATACATTCCTCACTCACACTACCACTCCACACCTCAGCTTACACAGTTTGCATAGTTTTGAATCATCATTTTTTTTTTTTGCATCATCATTTTTTGTCATCATCATTCATTCCCCTGTATAATCCGCTTGTAATATTCCCACTGCTGGGACTCAGGCCTCCTCTCTTCGAGAGGGAGTGGGCTGAAATCTACCACGCGGGCCCAGTGCGGGTTGGTAGATGTCACATGTCTTCAAATTTTTAGTTCTAGAACCTGCCGGTTTCCTCACGATGTTTTCCTTCACCTTTTTGAGAGCAATGGTGATGAAATTATTTATACAAAGTACCTAAAAGTCCTGCCTGGGCTCGAACCGACGGCCTACAAATCATAAGTCGGAGCCGTTATCTAAATCATAATTTTATTTAAATTTTAAACGACCCGCAAATGGTTGCGTATCTATGGTATTAGATAGGTAAATGACAACCACGCATAAAAATAGTACAGTAAGAGTTTATTTACCGAAGTGAACTTTATATATAAATCGTCAAAGAGTTCATTTCCGCGTAAAAAGAAGATCCATAATGTTATCAGGAATCTAGAATAACAAGTTAGTTTGTAGTACTTACCTACTTATATTTAGTTGCTGCCGCTTCGCTCAGTTCTTTATGTAATTAAGTGATGAGCAAATATACCATCAGATTTACATACCTACATAACATGCAATACCTATGTAAATATATGGAATAGAGTACTCTTTATTACGTACATAATACGAATCCTTACATATTATAAAACAAAGGGGCCGCCGCCTCTGTCCGTCTGTCAGCAGAATGCAATCAACACAATCGAACTGATTTTCAAATGGTTTTCACCAATGGACGAAGTGATTCATGAGGAAGGTTTAGGTGTATAATTAATTTTGGCTTTGTGTAAATTAACTAGAATGTGATTGTTGAAGATATCGGAATAAATCGTGCTGACTGGGAGCTTTAATGGCCTGCGCCGCGTAAACCGTAAGAGTTACATAAAATTAATGTTCTACAGGATTGTAGATCTTAAAAAGTTCAACAAAATAGTCCGAAATGTCTAACTTCTAAGGATAACCTACAGTAACCATTTTTTGTATTTTTTTTATAATTTGACCGATAATTAATTGTTATTTCCAAAGCTATTTTGACCAGTATTATATAAATCCTTATCCAATAAAATATGTTATTTAAATTAGGGATTTAATTTAAATTTAAATTATCATCATACAATTTATATGAATACTTTAAAAGAATCCAGATTAAATATTACGTGTTACAAAATAATTATGCTTGACGCGGAACAACGCTAGGACGAGTCAATTACCTTTTCCTTGGCTATCAGGTATGCGATCATCGCTTGGGTTCCTTTTAATCCCGGTAGTACGTTCTCGTGAGATACGCATGCGGGCTAAGCTGCGGGCAAAAGCTAGTTACAGACATAAATGTAGATATTTTACATAGGGTGAGTGGGTGACACGATGGGTGATCTTATGGCTAAAAGCGATATTTTACAAACAACCTTTATATGAATTTAAAGGGAGAAGGAGGGAATACTGCAGGTAGTGAAATGAAATGAAATGAAATTAAATTGTTTATTCTGTAAATAGGATATAGGAATCACTTTTACACGTCATATTAAAAATATATTAAATTTTGCTAGATGAGTTCGGCGTTTCCTATCCGACTACTCTGAGAAGAAAGGCCGAAACAAACTCAGAGGTCACAGTCTCTTTTAAAGTCCAGACATAATCTTGGTCAAGCCATAGTCATAGTCTGTGGTGTACCATTTACATAAAGAACAAATAAATACATACATAAAGTTAGAGCGTATACTTAACTTATTTAACGGTTATGCAAAAGTTAACAACTTCCAATGTGTTTACAGTTTCAAGATTTAAGTGGATATGTGGCTCATACTTCTTATCGTTATTTTTACCTAAACATTCAAATATAGCATAAAACAAAAAGTAACCGCTACACTTTACGCCTATGTTAATCTCAATGTAAAAACTCAGGGTAGATAATTTACTAAGATTGAATTAATTTAAATTGTTAATTACAAAATGTGCTATAAAAACAATTGCAGCGTTCAATTTTGATCGTTTTGAATCAAAGCCTTGGTGCTACAATTAAACTGTCCAAGAAATATCAGGGCTAATTGCTTTTAATTTAGTGACAACACGCTTATGAACCCAATTATCCTTTCCAACTCATTATTCAGATATATTTTTTGCGAAAAAATAATTACTCTTCATTATTTAAACCAAGCTGAAGTAAGTTAAGCTGTTATTCATGACATAATTAATTTATTGATCCAAAGTAGCGATCCTAGACATGGGTGCCATGACACACATACCTACATTAAATGTACCAACTGCTTGACTTGAATACTAGAAACCATACTAATTACTAGACAGGTGGAAATGCCTTAGTAGGACATAAATAGTAACCTTATTGGTGAATTTCTTCAATTTGATCCGATCCAGCCTGTCCCTCGCTGCCTTGCTCCTCCCCCAGCGACGCCCTAAGCAGAGGTCAATACCACACAGGAGTTACCCTTAGCGTGTAGTCGCTTAGTTTGTAAGTTTTTTGCCCAGCACCCTGATTGCATAACACAAGATTTTTTTTTTGGATGGGAAATTGTCAAATAACTTCTCTAGTTTCTCTCTTCTCTTTTGCAGAACAACTTAAAGATTCTCATAGCCAAAAGTAAGGAAGTTTAGTTCGTTGTACAAGAGAATCGGCACCATGTCTCACTAAACTTTTATAATAACACTAGCTTTTGCCCGCGACTTCGTCCGCGTAGAAGTCGAAAATGGTTCTAATAGGATTTTTTTATTGGTTTTTTACGTTATTAATTTTGTTATAACATATAAATTATTATGTTAAAATGTTTGAATAATTATAAAATATAACAATCTTTATTATAGTGTAGGGATATAAAGGTTAAATAAACCTGAAAAAAAAAGTTATTTTTTATGAACACGAAGCTCGGCCTTTGATCTGGCGAAAGTTACACGGGTGTATTATATTTTTACAACGAAATCGAAATACTACACCTACTGCAGATTTCTTTGTAAACAATATTTGTTGTTTTTCACATACAACTGGCCGTGGGCGAAGCAGCTTTCCCTCAAGTCAACTCCCGATACCTTAAGAGTTTGGCCTTGAGCTTTGTTTATAGTCATTGCGAAGCATACTTTGATGGGAAACTGCACTCTCTTGAATTCGAATGGGTAATTTGATGGTGTTAGGGGAATCCTTGGAATAAATACAGACCTTTGTAAAGCTTAGAAACCTTCAAATGCGGTACTAATATGTATAGTACCTTTTTTTTTTTTTTGAGGATGATAGGATTTTAGGAGGGGGGCGTGTCAGACTCTTACTGAGTAAAACCCACCCGTGTCCCTTCAGTTGCCTGTATTTTGCTAGAGGCGACGGTATCCCATTCGGACTTTCCCGCGACCCCGGCCGTCTGTTATGGTGACATCTCTTTCAGGCGTAACACATGATCAATCATAATCTGAATAATTTTGAAGGATATTGCTAATCCATTTGCTTCATAAGTTCGAAAAAAAAAACTGCTCAACAACGTAAATAACGCAATGAATGTTGTTTGAACTGGTAAAATGAAACAGATTGTGATTTATCGTGTGTTACTCAATACGGATGATGCCTGGGGAAAAAAAAAACAAATTCTAATTAGTCCGTCAGTCAGATAATAAAAAAATATTAGACACGTATTTTTTGCTTTATCATAGTAATAACAAAATACTTAGAAAAAACGCATTTTGGGTTGGGGAGTGGGGGTTGCTACGTCACAAGTAAGTATAAAATCTACATACTCGTGACGTACATGGCACATTTTACCTCTATGTATCGCCGTAATCTTAAGATTACGTAAAAAAATAAAAAAAACGTGTCCAATATTTTTTTATAAACTCCATGACGGACTAATATTTTTTTTGGCATCATCCCTATTAGGGTGCTGGCTGGAGGCCTTAATTTATTGAGACACCCATAGGATAGTCCGGTTAAGCAGCCGACAACCTCCTAGGTTGACATGCGAGATGGCATTCCTAAAAAAAAAAAATTTTCTTCATAAAAGTCAGGTAATAAAATAAAAACAGGCAAATACTCGTAACCGTGAGTTAAGACCAGCGACTGTAACACCACCTCTTAGCAGTATTATTTTACAGTCAGAATGAGAAGGAGCTATACGTCCTGCATAAGTCCATCTCTTTCATTCTTCATTAAAATAATACTGCTGCAAGAGGTGGTGGTTCGCCGCCTGATGTATGAACGTAAGCAGATCAAAAGGAGTTGTCCGGGAGACCCGTACGGGCTCCCGGAACGGACACACGTGAGGCGCTAGAACATCAAACGTGTCCTTATCAAGAAAGCATATTATAAAATTAAAGACTACGTTGAGGACAAGGAAGTTTGGCAATAATTCCTTCTGCACATGTGGCTTCCCTGGTACATCATTAACGGCATTATGTAATTATGTATATGGAGTTTCTTGCCGGCTCCTCTCCATAGGAAACGACCAAGTGGAACCGTGCACCTAGCTTCTGACGTTTCATAAATGCTCATGTAGGTTTATATGAAATGAAATATTTTGAATTTGAACATTGTTTCACAGCGACGCGGATTGGTCCGTACGCGACCTGCTCCGGGTAGAGCCCGTACAACGTATCGTAGTATTCCCTCGTTTCAGATCGGGTCTCCCGTGTACGGCCGGCCCGTACGGGCCCCCGGACAACTGTGAAACCAGCCTAAGGATCGTTGCAAGAGGCGTTCTTTATTGTTTGCCTATAAATTCAGGCTTTCTTCCCATGGGGGTCCATGGGAAGAAGGAATGAGTTTATATAAAGGGTGGCAGGGACATCGACGCGTAAACTGATACCATGGATTCAGTACATGATTCTGAACTCCCCTGCGTGAAATGTTTTATCAGTTATAAAAAAAAAATGCTGCTTCATAGAAAAGTGCAATACCTACGCGGTCAAAATGTATGGAACTGCAGATTTTGTTTTATAACCGACGAAAAATGTTAACGCTAGGGGGTTCAGAATCATGTACTGAATGCGTGGTAACAGTTTTGGCGTCGATGTCCCTGACACCCTGTATAGGTACATATATAATATTTGAAGAATTGTTGCTAAGGGTCTTAAAAGAAGCTTAAACCCTGATCCCACCCCCAAATCCGCATTCTCCTGCGTTATTACAATTTATTTTTTGTCGGCGGAACATGTATTTTTCTTCCATACTTATCTATCAGTCGTCATTTCGGTAGTCACCCCCTTTCTATCCATATCATCTTCCACACAGTCCATCCATCATTTCTTTGGTCTTCTCCTACTCTTATAGCCTTCTTTCCTCGCGAAATTTTCTTCATTCACACAGTGAAGCCAAATACTAGTTCAAATAAAACCTTTATTCCGTCTAAAGTGCTACAAAGTACCTATTAAATTTATTGATTTTCCGCTATTTGTAACTGTAATAAATTTAATTTAAATTAAATAACTGTAGTCCAATCAGTACGGATCTATCGATGAGCACTTCGAAGCCATAATAATACATATTGTTAGGTACATAGTTAGACAGTGATGCATCGAGCGAACTAATCCGATTAATAATTAAATGAGTTAATAATGACACCAACATAACACTATAGATAAATGTTTGTTTTGACAGCGGATTTAGGTAGGTACTCATTAGAGCACCATGTATCTATCACATAATTAATTTATCTGTAATTGCTTCATTTTTCATTATTTTTACCTATCGTGGTATAGTAATCTTATTCTAGATGCATCGTCTTCACATATAATTATATTATTAATGTATACAAAATATTGTAAAAACATTTTAAAAGAGTAACGATGGAGTTTCTTACCCATTCTTCTCCATACGAAAACTACCTTTTGGTAGGGGCGACTAGAATCAATTATATTTTTTTTAATTGACGTTCAAACGTGCCTTTTACGTGCCTAATTGAAATAAAATGTTTTCCTTTGACTTAGACACTTGATCTCGGTTGTTAAAAAAATAATTTTCATTGGTCGCACCAAAATGACTGCTCAGTAGAAAACCATGTCGCCCTGCACCCTACATGTCCTGCACAAAAGCTTGTTTAACTTTACGTTTTTTTTTACTGATGACCATTTCAATGAAATAGTTAATTCTGTACATAGGATATCGGAGTAAATGCTGCACGTCATATGAAAAAAAATAAGCCAATTACATGGAGTAGACATTTGCTATCTGACTACCCCTAAGAAGAAATGGTAAACCAAACTCAGCAAAAGTCTCTTTTAAAGTCTTGACATTAAATATCAACTGTATTACATTACTTTCGCGATTCATAAGTATCGTTAAGTACATTGTTTCATGTGCTGTCAATGTCGTCATCATTTCAATCAATTTAATTATGAATAAATTAACTAACGCCGCGCCATGCTCGAGTGTTAGAAGCAATAAACTATTTTCAGACGATTCAATATTGCAACGTCGACCGTTTTATGAGCTAAAACTTGTCTACGAATAGAAATTAATATGATTTTCACTTAGAATTTTGGTCTTGTCAGCTCCACATACTTTCTAGAGTTTTCTTAGCCGAAACCTTGCATAATCTAACTAATATTATAAATGGGAAAGTGAGTTTGTTTGTTACGCTTTCACGCTAAAACGGCTGAACCGATTTGGATGAAATTTGGCGCACAGGTAGACCATGACCTAGGTTGGGACATAGGATACTTTTATCCCGATATTCCCACAGGATCGAGACTTATGTGGGTGAAACTGCGAGGCGCAGCTAGTTTCTAAATAAAAAAAGTAGTTACGAATGCCTGTCTTAAAAGCAGCAAAACTCGAACTACACCATCCTAAAATGTAGGCCTTCTAAAATTGTGCAAGTATTATGTATGTATGTAAATTGACGTGTCATAAAGATTACCTACGCCAAACTTTCTCTCTCGTAAGTCTGCACTTCAGAGGCCTAAAGTGGGTGATAGACGTGCGAACTTAAAGTACGCGGTTTTTTAAATTAGCGAAATTCACGGCTCGCCGTCGGAGACACACGTGAAGCTTGCTGACACTGTACCGCGATCTTATCGAATTTTCTGAACCAAAGTAAATAAACGTGACACAAATGGCGGCTCGCGACTCGCGACGATGACGGACGTACGAAACTACGAACCCAGGGCGGGCTACGAGCAAAATTTCAGCCTGTTGGATCGCCGATGAACTTACTCAGCGGTTTTAAAGTGCGCGTACTGCACACGTATGATACACGAGCGAGTAAGGTCGCTGAGCCGTAAGTACGCGTACTTGCTCGCACGTCTATCAACCCTTTAACATCAATGCGCATCGTAAATTTCGAAGATTTTTTAATCGAAAATACAACTATGCTACATCTATGGGTTCAAATTTTTATGACAAGCACCTATTATCCATAGACATGAATAAAGTATTTAAACGTAGTAAATATTATGTAAGAAACGAGTATTTTCAATTTTAAAATTATTCGCACTTACCTTATGTTTACTTCATGCATTTGTGCTAGGCCCAAATGCCTTATGAACTAGTCAACATCATAATCGTCATCATCATTATCATCATCGTCATCATCACCGTTGTCATCATCGTCATCATCATCGTTACCATCATCGTCATCATCATCATCATAATCCACAGCCCGACTCCACCCACTGCTGGGCAAAGGCCTCCCTTTTCCTGTGCTAATCCCCACGCTCCTGTCTGTGTGTGTGCGCGTGAAGTACGTATGCTGTTAAAATTAACATCTCTGTCCATGTAGGAAGTACACACGTAACGAACGACCTTATCGTCACACTTTATATAAACTCATTTACATATTGAGCGGTCAAACCAGCATATTTTTAGAAGACGTTCAAATCAGTAGTCGTTTTACATATGTTAATAATCATCACTTATTATTAGTAATTTTACGCAAAAACAGATAAAATCTTAGTAGCATAAATAAGAGGATTTTTAATGTTTAATTTGTTTATGCAAAAGACGTCATTCATTGTCATCTGATTTATTCGACCGAAACAATTTGTCGCTTATAAAGTTACAAAGGATTCTGAAATTACATTATACTGAAATGCAAGAACCATAGCAATGAGTTTTCCTTATCAACTGTTTATCGCTGTATCCTTACAGCAGCTGAGTCAATTTGTTAGGCATGAATGGTATGATTCTTATCTCTAGGATACGCTATGCTATGAGTCTCTAAAAAGTACCTTAAGAATTCTATAACCGTTCTTCTGTTCCTTATTTATTTAATGTTCCTTTTCATTGTGCTTAGTTGTTTGCGGATCTTGCATAATAACAACTACAAAAGAATAGGGATGCTTCCTGGGTAAAAAAAAAAACTAATTAGTCCGCCAGTCAGATAATAAAAAAATATTAGACACGTATTTTTTGCTTTATCATATTAATAACAAAATACTTAGATAAAACGCATTTCAAGTTGGGGAGTGGGGGTCGCTACGTCACAAATAAGTATAAAATCGTCATGTCAGCGTCATATAAAATCGTAACACGTCATGGCACATTTTAACTCAATGTACCGCCATCAATAAAAAGTTTTTTTGTTGTTGTAAGTATCGTATATAGTTTCGTACGTATTTAGTAAAAAGCTGTTATTTTGACATACCGAAATTATTTGTATAATTTCACAAAAGTTTGCAAGAAAAGTTTTTAGTAAACAGAGTCAAGACTATCGCACTAAGCCCTATTTCCCGTATCTACTTAAAAAGAGTCTAGAACAATGATTACCGGTTCAAATAGGTTATTGCGCTATATTTCACCGGTTCAGACCAAATGAACTGGCTAGAGGAGAATCTTTAGAACGTGGGCGGCTAATCCTCGCGCTAAGTGAGTTTAAATCGTTTATTAATTGTGCTCTGGATACTCGAGCCGGTAGTAAAACGATATTATGCCTTAGATAATGGTTTTGTTAAACCCTTGCCTTTTGACGTGGAGGGCTTTGGAAAATTACAGGGTATTCTTAGTTACGAAAGAAAGTATATAAGTTATTTTGACTGAATGTACTTTTTAGGGAAACTTAAATACTTACACAATACTTTAAAATATCCTGATGACCCTGAAAAGTAGAAGGCACTAATTTCAACAAATCAGAACTTATCGATAATATCTCGCAGAAATGACGGAAACTTTTTTCAGCTATTTTTAGTTTCCAAAGATTTCTAACTCATTGCCCATTGTGTCACCCTATGTAAAATATCTACATTCATATCTGTATTTTTTTATGGTGTACATAATAAAGAATATTCTATCTATCTATCTAACTTGTTTTTACTTTGTTTCCAGGTGACGTTCATAGGCAACAACATCCCGATACATCCGCACGTATACTCCAACGGCCACATCTGCCTGTCCATACTAACAGACGACTGGTCGCCAGCCTTGTCCGTGCAGTCCGTCTGTCTGTCAATCGTGTCCATGCTCAGTAGCTGTAAGGAGAAGGTACGTGTTGTATACCCAGTAGTTATACTAATAGACGACTGGTCGCCAGCTCTGTCCGTCTGTCTGTCACTCGTGTCCATACTCAGTAGCTGTAAGGAGAAGGTACGTGTTTTGTGCCCAGTAGTTATACTAATAGACGACTGGTCGCCAGCTCTGTCCGTCTGTCTGTCACTCGTGTCCATACTCAGTAGCTGTAAGGAGAAGGTACGTGTTTTGTGCCCAGTAGTTATACTAATAGACGACTGGTCGCCAGCCCTGTCCGTCTGTCTGTCACTCGTGTCCATGCTCAGTAGGTGTAAGTAGAAGGTACGTGTTGTGTACCCAGTAGTTATACTAATAGAAAATAGAAGGTAACGCTACCACAATCGTTTTGTTTATCATCTGCCTAACTTTTTCCCTACTGTGTTATGGTCCTTTTCAGTCTTACGGGCTGAATACCAGTATTTTACATGGAGCGACTGCTGATCTGACCTCCAGAACCCAGTTAATGGGTAACACGATAGTCCTTGGTAAGACTGGTTGTCAGACTTTCGGGCTCGCCACTACTCGTTGCAATTGTCCCAGATCTACAAATGACAGCCGTGACAAACGGCTTAGTAGTTCCCGAGCCAAAATTGTTTTGTTCAACGAGGTTTCATTTTAACCTGCTCATTGGAGCACCATATGACCAGAAAAAAAAACTTTTATGAGTCCGAAAATAAAGCTGCTTTACTTTGCGTTTCAGAAACGGCCACCAGATAACTCATTTTACGTTAAGACCTGCAACAAAAATCCTAAGAAAACGAAATGGTGGTATCACGGTGAGTACTATTCAATTAAATAAAATCATTGCCGTTTTGTGACATGTTGGCTGTATTACTTCCCTGACATAGATGGCCTGTGATTCGGCTTTACTTCAGTATAAACAAGTAACAGTATTATATCTTCATATAAAACGGCCGAAACGACGCGCTAAAAAAAATCGAAATCTCAGTGTATATCAGTACGCAACAGTATCGAGTGCGCGGCAGTTACGCACGCACGTGGAAGGTTCATCTGCCGAGCGGCTGTAGGTAATTATTTCAAGGTCAGTTTCGAGACATAATACTGTTACTTATTTATACTGTGGCTTTACACAAGCCTGCGATCCCAGGGTGAGTCCTGCGCAGCTATACAAGGGTCTTTTGGCACTTGGCTAAAATCGGGAGTAACGCCGCCATCTTCCTACCAAGTATCCGTAACGCCTGTCAAAGATCTACATATGATAGGAGCTTATCGAGGCATGGAACACACTACTCGAAAATCAACTGCCTTTGTCTAAAAATATGTAGGCCTAAGGGATTCATACCCTGAGCAGCAAAAAAGTTATATTAATTAGTGCTTTAACACGTTCAGTGCCAGGAGCCCTCCTGGAGGGTTCACCTAGTCGAACTTGGGATGCGAATGCATTAAAAACTGTGAAAATAAAATCTGATTCATATTTTAATAAGATTTATTAGTATGTGCGCTGGTTTTAAAATCTATTTAATTTATTTTCACGGTTACAACTATTCGCAAAAAAGTTAAAAGGTTGGAAACTACGTATAGCGACAAGACTCCCTGAAATCACTGTTTTACTTCGTTTTACAGTGTTTTATAACACAGTTTTCATCCTAATGCCGTTGAGCGTTGAGCTTTAGCGCAAACGTAATGCCGGCAACCCTCCCGGAGGGTTCACTTCCAATATGTATGGCGGCATGGCGTATGAGTTTTATGAAAAGTGGGTGGAGTCGAAAGTGTTAAGCACGATATTCCGGCCGCCGGAAAATAACCTTTCCAAACACATAATTGTCCCATTGTTGCATGGCTTATCTAGAAAGATAGCGAATCAGGGATAGTCAAATCTTAGTATTCAATACACATCAGTGTCAATGATTAGATAAGGAAATCAATATTTGAGTGCATCGGTTCGTACACTGAACATGTACGGATATACTCGAAGTATGAGGACACTTTATATGGGTAACCTAAATTCCTTTCACATTAATTTTGCGACTTATAGCAGCAACCTAATATCATCCTTATCGTAAAGGGAATAAAGATCACTGTGTTTTCGACGGACTTGTCAATGGCAGCACCCTAAGAGTAACCTTTGAAAGAACGAATTAAAATTCGGTATTTTCTTAATATTAAAAAAATACTGACTATCCCTTAGACTTCATCAATCTGCCTAGCCTTAGCCAACTATATTGGGGTCGGCTTCCAGTCTAACCGGGTGCAGCTGGATACCAGTATTTTACATGGAGCGACTGCCTATCTGACCTCAACCACAACCCAGTAACTGGGTAATAACCCCTTGGTAAGACTGGTTGTCAGACTTTCGGGATTCTGACGACCCGTAACGACTGTCAAAGATCCACGAATGAAAGCCGGGGCCAGCAGCTTAACGTGCTATCTGAGGCACGGAGGAGTCTCGGTATGTAAAGATGGTCACCCTTCCACAGCCCAACCCCGGCAAGCGTAGCTTTACCTGATGGATCGACCCGTGCGGCAGTTATTACTAAGCCACGAGCTCCTCACCCCCACTTAGACTCGAGATCCCCACTATTTAAAATATTAATAAAAAGGTCCTGAGTCACAAAATACTCCACTGCCCTTTAAATAGCAGGAGAATGCTGCCTGATAAGAATTCCTTAGGAGTCTCACTGTCTCATACAACAGCAGGGGTGAAGATGTATGGGAGAGTGTAAATATAGATTGTATCCATATGGACAAAATCTGAGTTGTGGCTCGGATTGAAATAGTCATTATTTATGTGTGTTTAATTTATACACATACATAAACTCACGCCTCATTCCCATGGTGGTAGCCTGAAACTACAGGCCAACTGCTACGATCCTTACATACTCATTTTTCGTTTCGTTTACTTTCATACCTAGAACCTACCTGGAGACATTTAACACAAGTATTCTTAGTACATACTCCAGTCTCCACAACATCAATGTATTTTTGTATACACATTTATGTATTGTACTGATTGTCTATTATGTGGTGGAGAAAATAAACGTTTTTATTATTATTATTAAACACGCACGCCGGTAGCAAGTACTACGCACCTATTATTTCTGATTTATTTTTGCTTGTGACTCGACCACTTATTTTGCAGATACTAACATGTTGGTAACATTCCAGATGACTCCGTCTAACAAAACACCGCGTCGCTGTATCGAGCATGGACGATAAATCTCAGTATGTGTTAAGTGTTATAACTAAACGGTATGTTATTGTAAAATGTTATGTACATACGAGGCGCATGCGCGAGGCGACGCGCGGCGGGCGAGGGCGACACGGTGCAACACACTGCGACACGATGCAATACACGGCGACACTGTGCGACACACTGCAACACGGTGCGCACACGCATCGTAACGGGGGGACCCGGCGGACTTAGCGAACATAAATTTACGAGTAACGGAAGCTGGGACGTATTGAAGATTTGGGTAAATAGTACAATTTATAATTTGTTCAACTGTAGAAGTAGCTGGCTACTTGTGTTTCGTCTAACAATACTGTCTGTAATACGAGTTAGTTTTGTGTTCAATCAAATACAGTACGCGGCCGTTGGTATGGTAAGAGTTATAGAAAACTAGGCTTTGTAGACCGTTGGTTCTATCAGTCAGTCTCTTTCTGTAACCCTGTGCCATATTATCGACCGGGCACTTCTAGAATATTTGATCTCCCAGAATAAGAACAACCTGTACTTTGGGTCAAAATAATGAATAAGTATATCGTATCATAATCATCGTCATTAATATTTTGTTGGTTAATGAGCGTTCTATAAGCAGTTTACCCAGATTGTTCAATAATGCAGCGGTCTTATAAAATTTGTAGCGAGCGACTAATCACAGTGCACTACCCTACATTTTGAAACCGCGCTCATTGAGATAATTTGTTCTAAAAGTACATATTTACATACATAGTATGAAATATTTTGAAATACATAGTAATGCTGAATTCTGGGTCTTGTGATACAGAACTTTTTAGTATAGGGCCAGAACTACACAGATGCTTGTGACTTTGAAGTGTAAATAAAGAAAATATTATTATTAATTCTATAAGTCGAATTTCTAGATGTCGGGTAGGCACTTTGCGTTCAAAGCTCGGCTATAAATGAATTCATACCAACAGATAGGATTTGTCAGTGCTAAATTAAAGATATACTGTAAGTAGAGTAATAGGGTATAAAATAATGTACCGCATATTGGAGTCTTTGTTCACGTATCAGTCATCCTTTCTTTAGTTGTATATAATTTTGTAATTTTTACTATTATTGTGATTTTACCAAACTGCTTGCTGCATTCATGCCGATGTGGTACTGGATGATATCATTTACGCTAAGAGCCTGTTTACTCGGCTGCGAGTGTTCCTTCATATAATATTTACAAAAACATGTTATATTGAGGCTTGAGAAGCATTTAATTTTGAATTATAACAAAAATCAATTTATTATAACACCATGTATAAAAGCTACAACCACCTTGTTATACTATTTCTGCATTAAGGCTTTGGGAATTTTTGTCAAAAATGCTTGATGTCTGTTCATATTTAGTTAATTGTTTTCATAGGATATTTTGTGAGCATAATGGAATGCAATAAACTTCAATAATTTCTGTTTTTATATTTGTAGGTAAATATTCTACATGACGATGGATGTAATTTTGTATGAAATTTTATTTACGATGTCAATAAGGGATTCGTTGAATCATAGACTAAATATATTATATATGCAAGCTAGTTATACTGGCTGTGAATATCTGTTCATAACACTCCTCCGCTTCAGGACTGCCGCTCTAATGTAATTCACGGACCTCCCTGCAATGCATACAACTACTAGTCTAATTCAAAGTATTTTCAAGTGATTTAGCAATAAATAAATGACCCAAACAAATGGTCTCTTTGACAGAAAATTTATATAATTCCCCATTTGTTTTGCAATATTTGCCGGTGCTATGTTGAGATCTTCATGAATTCACATTTGAAAGATATTTTCATTTTTGTGAATGGTAACTTTCACATTAGGCTAGCAACACATTCCTGTATGATTAGATAAAAAATTGCTGAGTGATGTGTACCTTTATGATTTACGGAAATGCATTATAATTGTATTATTGAAACAACCTGCTTAATTTATTGAAATAAAAATATAGTTAAACATGTGTCCGTATTTTTTATTCCACTTACCTACTACTTATTGTATGTAAATGGATGTTTTAGCACAGCAATAAAATCAATGATTTTGTTACATCTAAAACAGTCAATACTGAATAGTAAGTGCATTTTTTTCTTTCCATATGCCAACACTAATAATAAAAATAAAATTTAATTACTTAAAAATAAAATAATGTAAATTATATAAAATTATATTTCTTATAATTCATCTGGTAACACCCTGTGAATGAGTGAAGGGACTTTCTCAAATAGTACTGAGATCTAGACTAGAATGAAGATTCCTTGCGGGTAAGTATTGAAATGCTCACAAAAGAAGATGAACGTTAGCTGCTACTGTCAACACAAAGGTTCATCGCTGCCTAATGAGCAGCAATTCGTGCAGTAGCTGCAAGGCACTGTCAGTCTACACAAATAAGTTACACCTAGGTGGCTCAATGCAGAACAGCGTTAAAGACATCGCCCATTATAACAGCACCGCTCTGACACGGCAAATAACTTGATTCAATTTAGGATTTAAAATCAAATGCATTTAAGTCTATTTTACGATGGTTAAACAGAATAGTGGACGGCTTGCCGGCCGCTCAATGCCCGCGAGCCGTTACACGTAAAATAGACTAATGCATTTCATTTAAAATCCTAACTTGAATGACAAGTTATTTGCCGTGTCGGAGCGGTGCAGTTATAATTGGCGATGTCTTTTACGTTGTAGTTAGTGACTTATTTATGCAGTTATGATTACATACAAAAAAAAAACATGAAAAAAGAACTTGATACTCACAGACCCCAGAATATTTTTTTATGAATTTGTTAAAATTCGCAAGCTATATACGTATTACAATATACACCCCATACAAATTATAAATATTTATGTACATAAGGTGCTAAAATTAGTAAAAAACTTCATTATTTTTAACAACAGTTAATATTTTGTACAAATCGGATTTTACATTAAAATATAATATCATCAGATTCTATGGTTGATAAATATAATATCATCAGATTCTATGATTGATAAATAAATAAAAAATCGATCAGTGTATGCTTGTTTATATCTCGGCCAGGTAAAACTATTTAGTTTCAGAGGTATTTTAGTACCTAGTGTACTTAAATACCTCTGAAACTAAATAGTTTTACCGAGTTTTAATTAAATGAGAAACTTTTAAAACTAGTCTGAATGTGTAACTGAACATAAATGAATTCTATTAAAAGTAAACAAGCCATATTTTGTGACAATTGAAGACATTTTACAACCTTTAACTATTTTAATTCATCATATTTTGTGACAATTGAAGACATTTTACAACCTTTAACTATTTTAATTCATCATATTTTGTGACAATTGAAGACATTTTACAACCTTTAACTATTTTAATTCATCATATTTTGTGACAATTTAAGACATTTTACAACCTTTAATCATCTTAATTCATCATAATTTAACTTCACAGCCCAAGCCCACACATGTTCAAAAATTTATCGATGTCAGCTATAACTAATTTCAATTTTTTGTTTCATAACATTCAAATTAATTAAGTTTATCACTGTACATTCAAGAAATATATACTTAATGATGAAAAAAAATATTATTTCTGAAAGTGTGTGTCATGTAAGACTAGACACAATTAAAATAACTATTAATATAATACTTAAATCAAAATAAGTAAGTACTATATTTTGTCTGTTAACAAAGCCGACACGAACACAAAAAAGTGTCCACAACCATAAATATGACATATTGAGCTTTAGTATACCTAATTGACATAGACCTCTGTAAAGCCTAAGCCGTCATACTAACTGGCGACTTTGCGCACTGGATTTTCAAAGTACAGCTTACCGCCCAGAGTTGAAAATCCAACAGTGTATTTTTCTGACGCGCTGGGATGCTCACTGTTGGATTATCAATTATCGGCTCAATATCGAGAGTAGAAAACCCAGTGTCCGATTAAAAATCGCCTTTGCGGACCGTCTAAGTGAGAACCCGCAGTACGGCTTTTTATCGCGCGATTATTTTGTCGCAGAAATGCAACGTAAATATTGGTTTATATGGCAGTGCGCGTATACCTAGAAAATGCCGCCGCGATTTACCATACATTACCAATATGTTATGGTAAATTCACATTTGAAAGATAACGTATGATAAATCATTAAAAATAATCAGGCGATAAAAATTCGTAGAGCGTATTCCTTACTATGCCTAAAACTCTATATGCCGTATTAGCGGCACAGGCTTGTAACATTAAAATGATTCAATTTTCGACTTAGCATACTTAACAACATTCGTAAACTCAGTCAAAACACGTCACTTCACTAATATAGGTACCCCGTCCTACACTACGGGCAACTTATCGAGGTAGTAATCATGGTCAAACTTGGTCACTAGGATGCCTCCAATGACTTTCACGTCACTATCCGCTGAATAGTCAATGGATTCACCTTTGATAGTCGTCATTTTACCATGAACTGTTTTTATGATCGCATCTCCAGCACATAGGTCCCATTTCTTGATGGTGGTTGCGTGGAGGTACGCGTCGTAGGTACCGTTCACGACCTCCATTACTTTGTAGCCGGCGCCGGCCGCGGAAGAGACGGTGGTCTTCGGACCAAACGCTGCGGTTGCTATTTCTGTCACCTTGCCGGGATGAGACCGGGAGACTACCACTCTAGGGTGCTCCTTGTTCTCCTCTTTCTGTAAGGCATTTTTGGAGATAGTTAATGTTTTTTTTTGTCATAGTATTAATTCTGTAAGCAGTGGCGGATTTTCCCTAAGGCCAAAGAGGGCGGCCAACCTGCGACTGCGGCTGGCAATATCTCAGCTCAGAACATAATAGAGCTATGACGACTAAGGGCAGTCGCGCCCTAAGCAGTGGTCTGGCTGCGGGAGCAGGCGCGGTCTCAGGGGGGTCCTAGGTGTCATGACCCCCCCAAAATCATTCAAACTGTCGACAGCCTGAATGATTTACGTGTCTTACTAACTAAAAACGGTAGGTACCATGGTATAATAATATACTTCGCCAGGTGGTCTCGCTATTCCGAGACACAGTGGTCTCGTGGGTAACACAAGTCTACGTCATCACATCTGTGTTACCAGAAGTTTGTAATGAAAAACTCCCCAACCACCTTTATTACCGCGATTATATTATTGTGAATCCGATAAAACAATGAGGTTTTAATTAACAATTACGTTGGTTTATGTTTATATTTAATTATTTTGTTTGATTAGACAAACGAAACGCCAAGAATTTTATCAATATTCCGACTGCCGCAGCCTGGCTGTTGCTACTTGGCTGCCTAGTGCCCGGGAGCACTAAGTTGAATCGAAAGCAATGTTTTTTACATAACATTTTTTTTTTACATAACATTTTTACACCAAGGTATAAAACATGTACCTACCTATTCTACCGTTTTCATTTATCGTTAACACTTAAATCAAAAACGATAAAAGTTGTACAGACAAGTTCTATAAAAACTTGTAGAAAACGATTTTTTTTTTAAAGGGTGAACAAAATAGTCAACAATAGGTACCTGTCATGTCTGAAACAACGTTTACACGTGTGATGATACATGTTTTATACACGATATGTTTTTGACAAGTGTTATAATACAATTTATGTAAAGAAACACTCGGGAAAAAAAAAAAAAAACTTTTCTGCTTTAGTCGACAAAGTACCTACTAACTCCTATTTCTATTGTGAATGGTCAACAGAAAATCTAATCAACCCTTAACAGCAGCCGAAGCGAAATCGAAAATTTTTGCACCCTAACATTTTCGAGCTCTTCGGCCGCTCTTACTTTCTAGTTAATTGTTTAGCTTTTCTACATAGGTTGACAAAGTTATTCCTTGTTCATGAATGTACAAACGGAAACCTAACACATGCGAGGTGAAGTACCTACTCAAGGAGCTAAAGATAAACCTGCCAGCGCCGATATAATGTAGGTATATGCTGCAAAATCAGCAGAAAGGGGCGGGCGGGCGTCTACTAGTAAACGGCCAGGTCCGCCTGTCTGTGAGAGACATAATCAATCTCAAATACACTGTTTATTAGCTTGATTAGACGTATAAAAGAAAATGAGATACAGCTGTCTACGATACTTATGACTCCTCGAACTTGGATTTGGAATAAAATTTATTATTGGATGGCCATTTCTAAAATAGCTGGTACTGATGTTATATCCCGTATTCCCAACTTACATGAGCGACAATGGGCATATTGCTTGATGGCTTCTTGGTGTACCAGCCCCAGTACGTCCTAGGCGGAAAGGGGTAGTGAATGACTCCTATGATGGGCACACCCTTGATGGCTACACACACCATGGTCGTCACATACTGGTAGAGAGCCTCTGAAATTATAACAGAAACAGCAGGTAAGATTAGCAGTCCTTTTTATGATTTTGATATTTAGCAGTGATAAGAGGGCTCTATTTGAATCTAACATTAACGCGACGTTTTAATTCCGCGCACTGGATTTTTAACTCTCGACCTCTAGCCGAGCGTTGAGAATTCAACAGAGCGCGATGAAATAATCCCTAGAGCGTTAGTAATTGGATTTTCAACTAAGCCGAGGGTTGGAAATCCAATGTGCTGCAACAAAAACGTCGTGATAAAACCGCCCGTGTGGACGTAGGTTAAAGTACACACGACGACGAGTTTTACAAGCTCAATAAAAAAACAACAGTGTGAATCACGCCTAAAGTCTACCTACTAGAGTGTGAAAATTGATTTGATTTTATTTTGCCTTATTTTCCTCTGCTACTAATGAATGAATGTTATCAAGCTTCGTAAACCAAATCTAATCTGAGTACTTAATTAATAGGAGTGTGCATAATAACAATAGTTATTTTTAAAGCCTAGGTATTTTGTTAGTACAGTGTTTTTTCAAGAGAAACATGATGTAATCACCAATATTCATCACATTTTAGAAAAGCTTGATCTCTAAATTGTATACAATCAGCACTAAACAAATATTTAAAACATCACTGAATATTATCCAGTAGCTATCAAACTCACAGACCGCATTAGGAACTCTATGCTTCGTTCCAAAACACAAATAGCGGACGCTGGCCTCACTAAAGTGGAACTGAGCTGACCACATCTGTCACATGTTGGAACAGCAATATGCTAAAATCACCACTCAGTGCCAGATCCCAAATAGCAGAAAACGTCTATGCGGCAGGCCTAGAAAAAGATGGCAGGATGAGCTGGAGTCCTTCTTAAGGGATTGGCTTGCAGTGGGACAACACAGGTTTATAATAATAAGCTATCAGAATAAACTTTTAATTATGATTTGTGATAATTGTATTATCAGGCACTGCAGACCCACCGTACCTCGTACCTCTGGCCGTATCTCTGGTGGTGCGGTGGGTATTTTAAAGTTAAACAATACCACCAGGTAATAGTGTTGTATCACTAGTTAAAACCACTTCTGACAACAACAATTTAGTAAAACAATAACTTAGCTATGTGTCACATTGGGGTACCAAGTGAAAACCAGCAGGGTATGTAACAACCAACAAATGCTAAAATGTAACAAAAAAAAAATATGGGCTTGTAAGGCAAGAGAATGATGATGATATGTCATCCAGTATACTATGAGTATATTATTACTTACCTAATAAGATTATTCTGTTGATTGCTGTAAGTAGTTCTTTTTTTATTTTACTCTTGTGATTGTTACTGTTGTGATATGTCTATGTCGAACAAATGCTTTCTTTTTCATTTTTTTAGTTTTATTAATCTAGTGATCTGACAATTAAAGCAATTACAAAAAAACACACTTTTTCCGACAGGGTTTTAAATTGTTATTCGTTCTTATCTGCTCTTATAGCGACAGTATGGCTTCACACTATCACAAAGTACTTGTTTTACTTCTGCTAGTAAAAAAAGCAAGTTATATAAGTACATCTGCATGTTACTCATGAATCTTAAAATGCAGTGATACTACACTAGAAGCTTTATTTACAAACTTTTGAGGAATCAAGATTAAAGAAAATTAAATGCCAAAATCTAAATAGTTATTGCCCTTTTGTTTATAGTTCTGGTAGCCAGGTTTGTAAAAGAGTTTTTTATTAAATAAACAAACTTTTGGTTTAATTCTTTACCTGTGTACTCTTTGGTTGCGTCTAGCGGGTCAATCCAAACAGTCACGTCCTTTACATACACCAGTTCATCATTCATGTAATCCACAATGTTGTTCCCAGGAAGTACTTGCTCTATATCAATCACTGGTTGGTTTTCACAACTTGGATCACTCTTCGAATGTTCTTCAGAGACCACAGTCAACTTCGAAAACGTGTTTTTCAATCCGTAGTACATTGCACAATGCGAAGCATAATCTGCATCTGTAACCGGGTCGTTTACCCCTTCCAGCGTTTTACCTTTGCTTTTAATGTTTAATTCGTGACTTTTCCCTTCCATTACCTTCTTTCCACCCCTCTCAGCGGCCTGTATAGAAGCTTTTAATAAGCTTTTCAAGTTAATAAGATCACTTTTCTCCATAGGAAAACTAGCGCTCCCAGTTCGCCAATAAATTATTAAAAATAATATAAAAACTAACGTAAAACATGCGAATTTATTCACTCTTAAAGTTCCACCGAAATTCATTGTGTTATTCTTTATTTTCTTGAAAATTTTCTGAATTTTAATTTTTGTTTTGAGCTGAGGAGAGGTGTGGGCACTTTTCAAAAATTTTCAAAACATGACAATGATAGAATAGATGACAGACCGCAATCATATGGCAATTTTCTGACATCAAAATATTTGTTTGGAAATTAAATTCATTCGGATAGTTACTCACATAGACTCATGAAAATCAACTAATGGTCCGAGTGGTCATTGAATATTTCGCCAACCGGTTGGTCGATTCTTCACGTGTCCAGAAGGCTGGCCAATCCTTAGGCCAAAGAATCAGCATCGCCATCCAACGTGGCAATACTGCCAGCCTTTTGGGCACTTTTCCTTTGCCGTTGACAGCGATGCGGACGAATTTTTTGATGCCTAATGACCTCGTCCTTTTATTTTATTTTCTTATTTTTTCGTTTACATACTTGTACATACTTTAAATAATAGTTAATTGTAATACATAGTTAACTAATGGGTGGGCCACGAATACTCGAATTACTTTCCTATAAGTTCTCGATCTCGTAATGAGTGATTCTCATATCACGTAAAAAACCTTATTTATCCATTTAAGTGCCCTAAAATGAACTCATATTAAATAAACAAAAATCCCATATTATTTCTCATTTTTTGTTTTAAAAGGGCAGCTACGAAAATTTGTGTGTATATTTCGCTATTAAGTTTTATATATAGAAAATTGGCATTTTTTTTCATTACCCTAGGTTATTTCTTGGTAGTTATACATTTGTCTTCACAAATTTTAAGCTTTTGTTCCAAAAATCTTATCAAACTAATATATTTCGATGTTGTCGATTAGGCCTAAATAATATATCGTTAACTCTTTTACTCCATAAAATTTCCAAGGGCCCAAGAATCGAAAGAGAAAAATTGTAATCCCATTTTGCTCATTACCCCAACAAATCGTGAATGCGACTTTAATGCAGCAGCTCCCCGCGCACCGCAACCGTCACCCTCATCAAATGTTCGGGATTTTCAAACAGTCGCCGCAAGCCACCGGAAAGGGAGCACGCGTTCTGTTTTAAAAAAATAGTGCTGGTGATTGCTCCTTGCACGGAGTTTGTCCAAGTGATTTTCATTATTCAAATACCTCATATCTTGGTAAGTATTCTTAATGATAACAATATGACTTTTTTATTATTTAAATGATAATAAGAAACCATCAACAGGTTACTTTTTCTCTCATAATTCTAACGATTTTATTGCTTGTTTCGTGTTTTTACGTGAATTTTTCATTCCCCTACATTTCATTCCCTTTATTTCAACATATGAGGAGAATGATTTTGTTTCTAGGGGAATGATAAATAATTTATTTAAAATAATTTCTTTTTTTGTTTAGTAGGTAGCTAATGTATAATTTCAGCCATCATTATATAAGTACAAAAGGTACATATTTATATTTTATACCTACTATGCTCAAAGTAAATAAATGTTTTAGGAAATATGAGTCGTCCAAATTCACCGTCCATAATACCTAATCACAAAAATTGGAACAAAACCAAAACTAATTCTGATGACAAAGGTTTACTTTTTATTCTTTTTTTATGACATTTTCAAATTATTTTCGTAAAAGATACAAATATTATTATTTTATTTTTAGATAAAGATTCATTAAAAACTGACGTGAAGGAGGTTTTGTTGGGTGGCGTGAAGACGGGTATGTGCACGTGTCCGTGTAACAGAAACGTAAAAGCAGTAGCATTTCGTTACTTAATAAATCACGTACCGGACTCGAAACTTGACGATTGTTGGACAGAAATTTTATCTATCTTAAAAAAATATCAAGAACAATAAGCCAATTAAGGAACATCCGTCAGAATCTTAATTTTCACTACCACTATTTTTTTTCATACAAGGACAACAACAGTTGTAAGTTTCTTATTATTATCTTTAATGCCTATACAATTGTTTTTATTTGCTAATTATAAAATAATATAAATATATACTTAATGTTTGTTTTAGATCTTAAATGCCTAAACCAAAGAAATCCTCTGAAGAAAAACGAGCAGCACAACGATTATACCAAAGGGAGAGATATGCAAGAATTAAAAATGATCCTTTACTATACCAAATCGAAAAAGAAAAAAACAGAAAGAAGTATTTAGATCAAAAAAAGAAGAAAATAAAAGTCTCTGTGAAAGAAATGAATAGACGTGATCAAAAAGCTCAACGTGCAAGATGGAGAGAAAACTCAAAGAAATATTTAGAGAAGAAGAGAAACGAAAAAGAAACAGCTCAAGTCTTTATTGACGAAACTGGAAAAAGTATTTTCAATTTACATAATTCAGATGAATATAGTGATCCCTTTCTTCCTAGTGATCTCTCATCTCCTACATCAAGCAACTGTCAATGTAAAATCAAAATCAGAAAATTGCGATATAAAATGAATAAAGAAAAAAAAACGCTAGAGCAAACTATATTTTTTTTAAAGAAACAATATTTGAAATACAGAAAACTGATAAAGTCTTTAGAAGAAAAGGAAAATAATGACTATAAACATAATAAGGAAGATACCAAAAAGCAACAGGATGCAACTTATAAAGAAAAGCTCAAAATAGTTGAGACTTTTTTTGAGTCTGATATAATTAGTTATGTAGCACCTGGCAAGAATCAGTATATTAAGAAATCTGGAGTAAGAAAAGCAAAGAGGTATTTGTCAGGTACATTAATTGATATTTATAAAAAATTTAAAACTGATAACCCTAGAATATGTTTGAGTTACTCTTCGTTTTGCAGGCTGAGACCGTTTTGGGTATGTTCCCCACAAAAAAAACGTGACTCTTGTTTATGTAAAACACATACAAATATGGATCTATTGGTTTCTGGTTTGCATAGAGCTAGTGTCATATCAGAAAGTAATACAAGTCAACTACTTAAGTCTTTGTGCTGTGATGAATATAACGAAAATTGCTTGGGTCGTTTGTGTGCGTCTTGTAAGAGTAAGAGCGTTAAGTATCTAGAGTTTAATGATTCAAAAAGAGTAGTCTACCACCAATGGGTTACTAGGAAGGAAAACTCCAAGTCATTCATATCTAAAGTTAAATTTGTAGATCCTGCTAGAGTGGTTATATCGAAAGTAGATGAGACTTTAGAGAACTTTTTGTCACATGTTCGAAATATTCTTGTTCAATATAAATCCTTGAATGAAATCAAATCAAACCTAAAAATGACTGAGGCTATTATTCATTGTGACTGGAGTGAAAATTATGCACTTAAATACGCTAAAGAAGTTCAGTCACTACACTTTGGAGGCAGTCGACAGCATATTAGCTTACATACATCAGTTGTTTACATTTGCGATCCATTAACAGGGGTGATAACTCCCCGATCATTTTGCACTGTTAGCCAGTCTTTAAACCACACTACTCCTGCCATTTGGGCACACTTAAAACCATTACTGCATTACATTAAAAGTAACAATCCTCACGTTAACACAATTCATTTTATGTCCGACGGTCCATCTAGTCAGTACCGTAACAAGTTTACTTTTTACATGATTTCTAAATTACATGAAGAATTTAGCGCGCTCGAATGTGTTACTTGGAATTATAGCGAAGCCGGCCATGGTAAGGGTGCACCAGATGGAGTAGGCGGTGCTTTAAAGACTGCAATGGACCGCGTTGTTAGTCACGGTCGTGATATAGGTAATTTTGCAGACTTTCTAACAGCCATGAGACAGTGCAATAGCAACATTCAAATTAAAGTTATTGACGAAGTTGACATAATGAATATAGAAGCGTTACTGCCTGCCACAATTCCCTCATTTAAAGGTACATTACGCATTCATCAGGTTTTATGGGAGTCTAAAGCACCTGTCATGGCTGCTAGAAGCTTAAGTTGCTTCTCTTGTATGTGTATCCCAAGTCCATGCTTACATGGAAAGCATTTAGGCTTTATAGACTTAATTGGACGTAGTTATGCTACAACGTTCCAATCCACAAGGTGGTCAAAATTGAGTTTTTGAGCCCAAGCTAGGTATTTTGGATCGTTCTATCTAGTGCTGAAGACACTGACTCTCTTACGACAATAACTATTGAAATAATTAAGCGGTCTAAATGATAAAACGAACCAAAAGATCTAATTATAATCTTATAAAGTGACATTACATTTGGATCGTACTGTTTTAATTCGTTTTGGACTGAATGCACTAAAAATAAGGATCCAATCATCTTGAAACGTTTTAAAAATAACAAATTTTAAATCATAAAAAGTGACATTCCATTTGGATCGTACTATTTTAATTCGTTTTGGACTGAATAAAATAAAAATAATGATCCAATCAACTTGGAACGTTTTAAAAATAACAATTTTAAATCATAAAAAGTGACATTCCATTTGGATCGTACTGTTTTAATTCGTTTTGGACTGAATAACATAAAAATAATGATCCATTCATCTTGTTATATTTTTTTTTTTATTATCTATTTCTTCAAAACATTCCATGTACTTTATAATGTTTACGATAATTCATAATGGTAAAAGTAAACCTCAGTCTAGTCAACTCTCAGTTAATGTACATTAAGTCATGTGTCACAGAGGAACCGAAAAAACGGAGCTACACCATGACTTCTGTCCCTGTTACCAAAAAAAAGCCTAAACAATTTCATCGCACCTATGTTATGATATGTTCCTGCACACTCTACAAATTACAACACAAAAAGTTACCATAGCATTATACAAGATTCGTAATAATGAAATAAATGACTGTCGAGGCATGAAAGACAAAAGCTGGAATAAATTGACTGAACAGAACTTAAACTTTATTAAGGAAGTTATTTCAAAATTACCTAAATATGAATCGCATTATCGTAGGGAGAATAACAATGAGATCCAATATTTAGAGCCTGGTATGACAATATCGAAACTTTATGATATTTACAAGAAACTTTTTGTTGAAAAATTTGGCACCGAGTTGAAATGTGCCTCTCTTGAAACTGTAAAGAAAATTTTCTTGACTAATTTTAATTTGAGGTGTAAACCGTTAAAAGAAGACACGTGCAATAAGTGTGATTTGTTTGCGGTGCAATTACAAAACACTAGTGGATCAGAAAAAACAAAAGTAGAGGCTGAGAAATTGTTACACTTAGAGAAGGCACAAAAAATGAGGGAACAGATGAAATGCGACTTTGAAACTGCACAAAATACCCCAAACATAGAATGCTTATCATTTGATCTCGAAAAAACTTTGCCCCTGCCTCGTATACCGACAAACATAATTTTTTATAAACGTCAGCTTTGGCTATATAATAGCGGTATACATTCAGCATCAGATGATGTAGGGCACTGTTATGTTTGGGTGGAAGGTGAAGCCGGAAGAGGCGCTCAGGAAGTAGGATCATGCCTTGCCAAATATATTGAAAACAAACTACCTCCTACTATAGAACATCTCATACTATGGAGTGATTGTTGCGGTGGACAGAACCGAAACATAAAAATTGTTTTAATGTTGAAGGTTATCTTAGACTCCCATTCTAGATTAAAAACGATAACTTTTCGGTATCTTGAGTCAGGGCATAGTTTCTTACCTAACGATACCGATTTTTCAAAAATTGAAACTGAGCTTAAAAAGCAACAACGTGTTTATACAGCTGACGAATATATAGAAATTATGAAAAATGCTAGAAGAAAAAAACCATTTCAAGTATATAGAATGGACAAAAATGACTTTTATAGCACTGAAGATATTGAGAAAAACATAGTAAATCGTAAGAAATACACAGATAAAAGTAAACTAAACTGGCTGCTGGCAAAGGAGATAAAGATTGAAAAAGCTAAATTATATTCTATTTTTATGAAAACGTCCCTTGATGAGGATTATAACGAACTTAACATTAAAAAAAACGACAAAAAAGAGATTTCGACTATACATAGATCTGATCTGAAACAGTTATGGCCTAACGGGAAACCCATTGCTCCAGCTAAATTGGCTGATTTACGATCTGTTTACAAATTTATTCCAGCAGATTGCCTTAGTTTTTATAAAACATTGAAAGCGTCTAATGACGCCATTGACGATGTCGATGGATTTGGTAAGGGGCTCGATCTGGATAATGAATAAATTGTGATGATTTTCCATGCTTTGATACAACTATTTCTTAATAAATATTTTTTTAATAATGTTGTTTCATTGTTATAGTTATGTTTTAGAAAAAATATATATTAACTACCAAAATATACCAATTTTCAGATATTGGATCGTTTTTGCAAATTAAGTTAAAAGCTACTTCCATACAAAAAGCCTTTTTTCAAAAACGTTCCAAGTGCATTTTTTTCAAAATTTGTATGAGAAATATTAATAAATTTTAATGACAAGTATATAATAAAATAATGTTTATTTATTTAGTTGAAGTGATACATACTACTTAGTTGTACTCGCTACCAAAAAAAAGCGTACCACAAAACTACAAAAACGCGATTTACTCAGTTCGACCTGCGTGTGGATTGGAACGTTGTAGCATAACTACGTCCAATTAAAGATCCGGAGCTAAAGGAATCTCAACCACCTATTGTAACAAAGATTATACCCCAATCCAAGAGGATTACGGTCCTTTCAGACATTAGTCTTAATGTGGATAAATTGCGGGTTTCTAGGAAACGGCGTTTTGCTGATGATAAACAACTTGAAATTAAAAATTCTAGATCTTATAATATTTCATCATGCGACATTGCAAAAGATTTTGAATCATTAATTGATTCAACTGTCATTTCTCAAAATGATCCGCAACCTTCAACATCACAGCGTTTACCTTAATTATTAATCCCGAAGTATTTTTGTTCAAACAAATATTGAAATTAATGTATCTGAGATTACTTTATTTTTTATTTTTGTGTGCTTAATTTGCTTAAGATATCGTTATTATAGTTCGTAAAATATAGGAAGGGTCCTGCGACAGAGGTCGCGTATTTTGACGTTATTTGTACGACCTATATACATGTTGCAGGAACCTTCCTTCCTATATTTTTTTTTAATTTTTTTTATTGATTCTGATAATCAGCCTTAAATATTCTTAAAAATGTTACCACGTTAATCGTTCAAATAATTGTGATCTATATACCAAATATCTACAGTAGATGCGTAAGAGCAATTTATCACTCAAAGATTATATTATTGTTGATTAGTGTTTCGGTTAGAATTTAATAAACATTTATTTCATTCCCCTTCGTTTAATTTCATTCCCGTCCCGTGCGTAAAATTTTAATGGCTTATTACTCTATAAATAATTAATAGAATGAGGTGCCTCATACTTAATGTTACTTATATTTTAACCAATAACACGACAGATAAATAAATTTATGTAATATAGAAGCTTTTTTAAAATTCGTCATTTTATTGCGTGATATGAGAATCACTCTAATATGTTCTGCGGTCACGATTTAGTAAGTTTGTACACCTCTTACAACTGTCAGATTAACATAGACTACATAATTTCATATTTTTTTTTATCAGTCTGTGACCGGCGTTGAACACGAGAGAGCTACAAAATCTAAAGTTATTTTTTTTGTACATTTTAGAGAATATTTTAGTTAGTACCTATTAGCTAACCCGTACTACTCATTAGCTAAGTATATAAAACCATCCAAAATGATATTAGTTGACATTTACGATATGGTAAGTTTACTCCCATCATTTCAATTACTCATCGCTGTAAAATGGGTATTTTAACTATGCAATTCTTACCTTTCAGGCGAGCTGGTGGACTCTGGTTATCGCTTTTCAAGTGGTAGTAATTTCTACTTACTTTTTCTGGGCCAAAAAGAAGACTAAGACTTACGATCCCCTGTGCAATGGGAAGGCTGTAGATTGGAAGCCAATACCTATCGTGGAGTATGATGTTACGGTAGAAGAACCTCCAATGATGGGTAAAATTGATGAGAACGTGTTGAATGTAGGCTCCTCGAGTTTCCTATGCCTTGATAAAGAGGAGTCTATTATGGATAGTGCCTTGAAAGCTCTTGGGAAGTATGGTGTGGGTTCCTGTGGGCCTCGCGGGTTTTATGGTACCATTGACGTACATTTGGAGCTGGAGGAACGTTTGGCTCACTTCTTGGAAGTTGAAGAAACTTGTGTGTACTCCTACGGCTTCTCAACAATTGCCAGCGCAATACCTTCGTATGCTAAGAAGAAGGACATTATTTTTGCGTAAGTATTGAACTGTATTTTTATTATAAAGGTTTAAATTAATGAACTAGAGGTGTAATCAAACAAAATAGGAAAATTCATATAAGTGTCTTACTAGAAACTCAAACCGTAAACTAATACAAAAACAACAGTTTTTACCCAGCAAGTTCCTTAACTTAAACCAATAGTAAACTAATACAAAAACAACAGTTTTTTACTAGCAAGTTCCTTACCTTGAATTGATAACAATTTCTGTCAAAGTAAATTATGACTGCTATCAATGTTGAGGGCAGCCAAGTAAATCATGACACAAATACTTCAATGTCAGGCCAATATTGATCAGCAATTTGGTTTGTAAATTGATTGGGAAAAGTACATCTAACATTGTGTCAAATCTCATATTCTATGGACTATGATTTTTTGTGGGGGCAGAATGAAAACATGGCTATACTACAAGGTATTGGTCAGCATTCATGTTCTACCCTCTTTGCTAACATACTTATGCACTTAGAATAACTGAGTTGAGTATGTATCTCCATCCAATATATGTAAATATATATTTTAGACACACATACTATAACAACTCATAGTAATCCTGATTTATTATTGAATGTGGGAAAGTTTTTAATAAAAAACTATAAAACACATATTAATATGTTTCATGTGGTTTTTCCTCTGCGTTGCAAATTGATCAGAGTAATATTTACCTTGTTCCTGGCACATAAAGTATCTATTTTCTTACTACCCAGCCCTTAGCTTTCCTGTGTTGTTGTAAAGATACTATTATATTGTTATAAAGATTACTTTAGTATGGATTTTCTTGCATGCTAGTCTTCACAATGTTTTCTTCATTTTGAGGGCAGTGGTGGTGAAATAATTTACACAAAGTAAAGTGCCTACAACCGTCACAACCGTTCCCACTGGGCCACCACTGTTCCGCTGATTACTACATTACAATGATTAGCTTGGAAATAGAATACTTAAAAATACAAATGATGGGGTTCTGCTATACCTTATTAAAACTTACTCGCCATTCAATTCAATTTATTCATCCAGTAACAAATCACATTGCATTTAAAACAATCCAGAAAAGATTAAATACCATTTAGAAAATATTATTTAGATTAAAGAAAAAAATACCTTACAATGGTTCAAAAAAACACTTATTGATGGTAATTACAACACAATTAAAATAACATTAAATTGTATAAATTTTATGGTTCAGAAAATATTTAAAAGGCTATTTTAATTTACAAGTATCTTCAAACAACATACAAGTTTGTCATGCATTGATGCTCTCATTGCTCAGTGGGTTTCACTAAATGGGCGCATAGTCATGATAAGATTTATTGAAGATTCTTATTTGAGAATAAATTAAATAATGATGCAACAACTTACGGATTACGTTGTGGAACTAATGTTGTAAACCTCGCGACAACTGGTTATACATCTTAATATTAAATCTCTTGAGCAACATCATAATATTGGTTGTACTAGAATATAAGTGACTCATTGACATATTCAATGAGATACTTATATTCTAGTAGTAACTTCCGCCAGCGGCTTCGCCCGCGTTATATCCCTATGTTACTCAGTGATAATAAAGCATTCTACTGATGAAATAATTTTTAAAATCGGTCCTGTAGTTTTTGAGTTTATTCATTACAAACAAAACTACAGATCTTTCTTCTCTTTATAATATTAGTGTACATAAAGCCACTCGCAGATTACAGCTGCGGCGAAGGCCCACAGCGCGCCGCATTACAAAAATAGCTCACAACCATTCGACGGGCTTCCAATGACACATTTTTGGTTACCTTGTTGATTTCCTAGTCCCCGACACTAGATCCTCGACATCGCAAATAACTATCGAAAGAATAGAGGTCGTCTATTTTGTTTAAACTGTCAACATTTTCGGATTTCTGATTTGTGAACAGCGTTTAGAGGACTCCTTCGTTAACATTGATAGCGTAAGATTCACGTCGGGGCGCGCTGCAACGGTGTAATTGTCTCGGAGATAGATAAAGTGATGCAGGAGGATTTTTGCAATCCTTGCGTTGTGGCGCGGCCCGCCCTAATCTGCGGTAGCCTTTAGGAGTATTCTCTCCTCTACCCAGGAGGTCAACTCCCTACGAAATGCGTAGTTCCGACCGAAGTTCCGGATGATTCCTACTCCGTATTACCTACGGACATAAGATTAATTTGGGGCCCGACCTAAGAATGAATTGCACCACGATACAAAGTTAATTATTCGAGCGTAAGGTCCAATCCGAAGTTTTGAATTACTTTCGGACGAGCCCGTATCTTCGTTGAAGCCCTTATGCTTGGTTCCTATAAACAAAAACGAATCGTTTTACTTACCAATGGTAACTTTTTTTATTGTCAAACAGGGCAATTAAATAGATTCGTAAGCTAATTTTACCTGTGATAACTACTTCAATATGGGAGGGTCTAAGATACAAGATTATTAATTTTAACCAACTAGGGTCCGTAAATTATAGGAATCGGCCATTAGAGAGTAGGCCCCCAAAACTCGGATCTGGGGGGGTGGAAAACCTGCCCCGGGCGACAAATTCAAGCGTAGCAGATAAGTGCACCACCCAGCACACCGCAACTTCGCAATAAATGAGACGCGCAGCACTTATAATTTTTCTATTTCTTTCTTTTTTAAAACAGTTATGGCGCCCCTGTTGGATAAGCTCATTATTGATTAAATATGTTACTGCCAAAATTTACTTTAGCGCTTCAAGAATTGGAGGCAGGCGGCACTATCTGCCGCCCTGCGCCAATTCCAATGCCCCCCCCCCGCCTTGCAAAAATTCTAGAACTGGGGCTACTTGTACCTAACAATTATTTATCTTTACACTGGAACGACATACGTCTATTTCACAAACCATGTTAAAAACTATGCAGTAACCTCAGAAAGAACATTAGTTTTACCCTATACTAATTTCCCCAAACGTTTCAGCGACGAATGCGTCTGGTTCGCAATTCAAAAAGGCATCGACGCATCCCGCAGCACCGTCCGCTACTTCAAACATAACAACATGGACCACCTCGAAGAGATGCTGGCTGAGGCTCAGAAGAAGAAGGAGCTCAACCCTCGCAGACGTGCCTTCCTCATTGCAGAAGCCATTTATTTTAATACCGGGGAGATGTGCCCCCTGAAAAGATTGGTGCAGCTGGCTAGGAAGTATAAGTTGAGGATCATTTTGGATGAGAGTTTGACTATTGGGGTGAGTTTTAGTAACTTGACTAATGTATAGAGTTCCTTGTAATACTCATTTAAGTATACTAAATAATACAAAGGACTGTTCAAAATAGGGCGAATCAGACGCGGCCGCGCGGATTCGCCTCAATATTTCTCCCTCGCTTTCCGCATCGCGTGATTTCTAGATGATTTTAAATCATTAAGAAGTCACGTGAGTATTCGCCACCGGTTTGAACACCTCGATACAAGTAAGTTGACACAATCGACGCGAAAGAAATTTGTCTCGCATCCCGGATTCATAATATACATCGCTGCGAAACTCTCAGGGAACTATTTAAAAAGTTTAATATTATGACAGTACCTTGCCAATTTATTTATGAAAATATTATGCATGTAAGAAAAAATCTACATCTTTTTAATAAAATAAGTGATAAGTAGACATAATTTTAATACTAGAAATAAAGATAAAATAACTTACATACATCTTTTATGGGGTCTTTTAAGTATTTTGTTGTAACATTTAACACAGTACATAACTGTGTTAAATGTTACAACAAAATACTTTGTTATTACAATTAAATGAAAGACAATTTAAAACTCGCAAAAAGTACACTTTGTAAACAAGCATATTAAAAATTAGAGGAATGTATCCAAGATAAGAATGCTTGAAAACATGCTGGTCCTCCTCCATAGGACAATTTAGAGTCTAGACAAAATCAAATATACATTATTATTTTTATCATTGATTTTATATTCTGTGATTACTTGAACTCACTTATTAGTATTACTTGTTAAGATTTTAGGAATATCGTAAGTAGATATACTTTTACAATGTTTGTAAATATGTGAGCACCTTGTATCTGTCACATAATTAATTTCTCTGTCTGTCATTGCTTAATTTTTAATTCTTTTTACCTATTGTGGTATAGTAATCTTATTCCAAATGCATCATCTTCACATATAATTATAATATACAGAATATTGTAAAACTTTTTAAAAGAGTAACGGTGGTGTTTCTTGCCCATTCTTCTCCATACGAAAACTACCTTTTGGAAGGGGCGACTATAATCAATTCTGACGAATTTAAAGTGCCTTTTATGTGCCTAATTGAAAAAAAATATTTGACTTTAACCGCGTGGTGTTCACCTCAGTTTGAACAGAGCTTAAAATGACTAATTTACTATATTGTTATATAGTAGTGATGGTGATGTTGTTTAGTCTTGTCTGAAACGATAATTCGTAACCATAACCAATATGCATTTAGGAGCATTACCGCCTTTACATACTTAGAAAAAACAAGCATAATAAAATAAAATAAATTCAACGTGAGCGTTGCGAATTTGCATAATTTAAATTTCCGTAACATGCATAAATTGTAATGTAAAAGTTTTTTATGGACTCTTCAACAATCTACGAGTATTTATAGTATGTTTTCGATGAATAAGCAATATCGAATAGCGAGATGACTGCACTGCACCATCAGAATCAAAGTTGCTAAGGATATGTACATATAATCTCAGACCAGATAAAAACCAAGACAGAGCGCTGCGAACAATACAGTGAAGCATGCGAAAACTACAGCGACGCTTTGTGCATACACGCTCACACGAACACATTTACAACCTTTTACAATGATACTACAATCAAACTACACCACACAAAGTGCACTCATGTTTACAAAACCGGCTTCAGATCACTATTGTCAGTGCTCTGTCTTGGTTTTTTATTTGGTCTGAGCATATACGGCAATCTGATACAATTCGTTGGAACAATAGCAGTCGGCAGTCCCGTAATGGTGTACTGGACATTCTTGAACCAGATATAGTAATGAATAAGACAAGGGCAAGTATTTTGTATTTAATTGTATCAATAGGTCTTGATTACTGATCCATTTGACACCCTGTGCGAGTGTGGTGCTTCGGATCAGACCATGTCTCAAACTCGTTCTGTATTTGCCCTAAATGAAGAACGTGTTTTTGTAGGTTTATTAATTATCATTTACATTTTTCTATATTAATCCTTCAAGCTTCAGACAATGCTTCTTCTTTTCGTGTGGTTAGTGACTAACCTGGTGTCAGAGTTTTAAAGCCGCCCATGGGCCTCTGATTTGGCTTCACAAAACCGTCGAGAAATATCTCTCAGGCATGCCGGTTTCCTCACGATGTTTTCCTTCACCGTTTTTGTAGCAAGTGATAATTAAATAATACGCACATGAATCCGAAAAGTCAGAGGTGCGTGCCTTGGGTTCGAACTCGAGACCTATGACTTGGCAGTCCGACGGTCACAGATTAGAATTGATTGAGATGAGATTAGATTAGAAATATAAATTTACTTTTTAAGAAAGTGCAAGCCATACAAAACTACACTAAATCTGAATCACGAAGTAGGTCTTAGGGTCCAATAAACACGGAATGCGGGCATCAATGGACCCCATGGCAGTTGAATAGACATTCATTAACGCTTCTCCGAAAGCTTTTATAACGAGAATTGATTTGAAAATGTCGGCCAAACGCGAGTAGCTGCCGTAACAGTTAAAAGTGTTAATATAATTAGTCCGTACTGTAGTAGAAGAATGCTTCTATCATTGAAAACCATGCAGAGTACATAATATTATATGTAAATAAACACAGTTTTTTTTTTTTTATCTTGGTAAAAGGCTTTAGAGAGGGGATAGTAGGGGTGAAATCCAAACTATAGAAAAGTTGTAAATATGGTTTTCTAAGCCCATCAAATGGCATGTTCTAGAACCAAAAATTTGAAGACATGTGACATCACGCACTGGGCCCGCGCAGTAGATTACAGCCCACTCACTCTCGCAGAGACGAGGCCTGCGTCCCAGCAGTGGGAACATTACAGGGTTATTATGGTGACCCCATCAAATGAATGATTTTGTATATGATTATAATATGCATTGTTGTTTGGGCCACTGATATATTTTAAAGAATAGAGAAAATATTCTTTATAATGCACACCATACAAATTACAGAAATAAATTTAGAAATTTTACATAGGGTTTTACACAATGGGCGGTCTTATCGCTAAAAGCGATCTTTTACAGACAACCTTTGGATGGATTAAAGAGAGGAAGGTGAGACAATACTGCAGGTAGTCAGTGGTGTACCATTTACATACACAATAAATATATACATAGATATATATAAAATAGTAACCATGAAACAAGAATAAGGAACTATATGTAATGATGATGTTTAAGGAAAGAGGAAGTGTTAAAGGGGTGATCCTTGCCCAGCAATACAATGAATGTATTTGACCATGACAGAATGAACTGCTTTTCCTAAATTTGTAGACCCTACGACCCTAGACATGATTATCAGTAAATGATACTTTCGTCCTTCTTCTTATTTTCCGTCTTTCTTTCCGCGTTTTTTTTCTTTTACTTGCTTCAAAAGCTTACTTACAGCTTAAGAAACCGGCATGCCTGAGAGATATTTCTCGGCGGCGTGTGAAGCTAAGTCAGTAGCCCATGGGCGGTATAAAAACTCTTACGTCCAGGTTAGTCACTAACCACACGAAAAGAAGAATGATACTTTTATTTACCCACCTAATTTTGTTTGCAGGTAGTTGGTAAGCACGGCCGCGGTCTAACAGAACTACTGAACGTGCCCCGCGATGAGATCGACCTGATCGTGGGCTCTTTAGAGCATTCGTTCGCGACTGTAGGAGGCTTCTGTGCCGGCACACACTTCATTGTGGAGCACCAGAGGCTTTCAGGGCTTGGTATGTATTTAATTATTATACTTTATATACAGACAGGGAAATGAATTGTTAAGCAAATTGATACCGTACGTCATTTGCCGTGTTACAGTCCATTTAATACAACTATCAAAGAATGGCAGTTATAATTTAAATATATGTAGGGAGAAAAGTTTGTAGTAAATTTTCTTAATCATTAATTTCCTTAAGGTAAATCCGCAGTTGCAGCAAGCGAAACTCAAATTTTCTTACGTTTTTTTGCAGTTTGCAGAAGAGAACTTTTCCACAAGAAATTTGTTCTTATGTAGCAAATGTAACTTATAGAGATGTATAAATGATTCCAATGGTTATAATTCTGTAAATACATACCTGATATAGTCTCGAATCATATTTCGATCAAGATACAACCTGACACTGACCTGCAAATTGCAGACAACGTAAGAAAATTGGAATTTTGCATTAACTTCAAATCATCATCATGAGTCTATGGCAGTCCACTGCTGGACATAGGCCTCTTCAATTCTAAGCCATTTAACTCAAGCGTCGGCCACTGTTGTTGGTACCAGTAACCCCGCGAATATCGTCACTGTACCATGCGTGGGGGCCCTGCCCGCCCTACGCACGGGTGACGTCATATTTGCCGAGTCACGGTCCCGACTCTTGAGTGCACCATTTAAGAATATAGGGGCCTATTGATAAATCAATCAATTGAGAGCTCCATAGAAGTGTGTATTATTTTCCTGCATTGCAAGTAATGTGTGGATTAGATGCATTTTCCTTACTCTATTGAATATATTTGTAGAGACTTAATATTATAAAGTTTTCCTATTGGATATTCTGTTTGCCTATGCGTCGGCTTTATAAAAAAAAATCTGCCAAGGTTTATGGGTCGATAAAATAATTTATGTCCATAAGTATGTAATTAGCCCTCACTACAGCTACTGAGACCCGATACCCATCACACTGCATAGAAGTACTCGTATTCACTTCCCCGTTCTTGAACGGATTTCATCCCCAATGAAGACGTTGATTCACGAAATAAAGAAAACCGTTCGCCCCCTAACACCAATCAGCGGCCCCGGCACACAGGCAACGGAAGGAACACGGGTGGGTTTTAGTCAGTAAAAGTCTGACACACCCTCTCGCTCTGCCCAGAGCGGGAGAAGCCATTTGATGATTTCCCCTCCCAAAAAAAAAAAAAAAAAAAAAAAAAAAAAAAAAAAAAAAAAAAAAAAAAAAAAAAAATGGGTTCCAACATTTACCACAACTTCAACTTTTACCAATGTTACAGGTTATTGCTTCAGCGCGTCGTTACCGCCGATGCTGACACAAGCGGCCATCTCGGCGCTCGACATCATTGAATCTAAACCAGACATACTTGAAGAACTCAACCAGAACTCCAAAAAACTTAATAGGTAAATATTTTACATAAAATCCCGCCTGTGGACGTGTACCTTACTTAACACACAGTTAGCCAGTTATGCTTGAAGCCCATGTAGCAGGGCGAGCCAGGCATGAATCCAGACTTCAGGCCTATACTAACAAATTCATGGACATGAAGGAAACTGCAAAAAAATAAGCTGCCGTCACGGGACGCCCAGCAGATGTGAAACATCGAAAAAAGCGGCGGTAGAGAGAGGGCATCACGGCATAAGAGAGCGTCATGTCGTTTGCCGTCGTGGCATACGAGTCGGTTTTACCCCCAAGACGCCCAACAGATGTTTCACATCAAAAACACTACTCATTTAGGCACGAAAATAAAAAGGTTTTTGGTATTGCAGTCTTTACTGTTTTAAATAATGGTTTTTACGAGAGAATACATGACGTCACAGTCGACGTCTTATTATCATTGTCCCTTTAAAATTATAACAAATGCCTTGATTGAACCCTTTTGATAGTTAAATCAAAGATGATTACATGTGGGAAGTTCTTGACGTAATGCAGAGGGACGGTCAGCCTCAAAATATGTATACGGCAACGAGAATTCATTTGATTGTCTACAATTTGTGTTTCATAATACTGTATCCATGTGTAGCTACAATTAAGTACCACATGTGTAATATGTTTTATAGCTATACATTGATACAAAATAATAGAACAAAGATTGTAGATGGATTATTTAATTCTTGTCATCTCTTGAGGCTGACTGTACTGTTATTTCCTTGTTCTCGGGGAAAACATAGCTTCTTTTTTCCGCGCAAGTGTAATGCAGAAACATTTTGTATTTGATAAAATATTCACCTTGATGAAAAACAAAAATAGTATTGAGTTTCTAATCTAAAACCTCGTTAATTTTATAGATGCAATTTTCAATCTTAATGTTTAATGACAACCATACAACAATGTTCTAAAATGTAATGAGCATTTAAACTACCGCAGAGCCGTTCATCAACTAATGTTGATTTAAATACCTATGAGTAACAGCAATTTTAGTGGTATGCTGATAAAATTACTACACATTAAACTTACGATTTGATAAGACCCAACGTTGTCAATCCGCAATATTTATTACTAGCGATAATGTCAAGGGAATATGACTCACCCACAGAATAAATAGGTACAGAGGCTCTACCACGAACGCACGACGTAAAAATAACGTAAATTTGAACCAATTTTAAATCGAAAATGCTACTAAATGAGGTTGAAATTTTTCACAATAATATTACCCATAAGTATGAATACATAATAAGCCCATAAAATTCCCACTGTTGGGACACAGGCCTCCTCTTTATCCACCACGCGGGCCCAGTGCGATTTGGTGGATGTCACATGTCTTCGATTTTTTGGTTCTAGGACATGACATGTTTTCTCACGATGTTTTGTTTCACCGTTTTAAGAGCAGCCAATATAAATAAAGTCTTTAAACGAAAAACGTAAATATTGTGTGCGAAACGAGTATTTTCATCGTTTGAATTTACGTTACGTGTGCTAGGTACAGAAGGGCTACATTCCGATTCTAATACCTGTACCGAATTAGCGTGAGCGCGATAACGATGTGCCGTGAATCGTCATAGATGACTTCATGACCTTTTACCTGGCCTTTTACTAATAGCACCGTGCGCGCTGTCAAAAATGACAGTTGTGCTGTTTCGAAATTGTGCTTCTGGCTACCGTTCTCCACCTATCCAAACAACAAGAAGAAGAAATTTGTGGTTTAAACACAAAGAAATATGATATGCAACTTTGACGTTGAACGAGCACTGTGAACGCGTTCACGAGCGTTCCGAATTGTTGACAGCCCTCAGCTGTCATAATCGTGATATCTAAATCGAAACGCAAATTATTGATGTCAGCGCTGTGAGCGATTATCTTCTTATTTGGAAAGCGGCCAAGGTCGGCTCTATACAACGAGCAAAATCACACGCACACATAGACACGCTTCACGAACAGCGAGTGCACGCGCACTCGCGACTGGCATTTGTTTGAGATCGCCGTACGTACACGTCTATATGTGCGTGCGCCTGTTTTCACTCGTTGTATGGAGCCGACCCTCTGTACTATTCTGTGACACACCGCGAACCATCACAATGCAACTATACATAACTTTGTTTATTCAGCTGAAAAACATAGGTATGTATATTGTCTGATAAGTTAAGAGGAAATTAACATTGTTAAAGATAAGCAAGATATAGACATACTAAAGAACTGTGTTTAGGATTACTTAGTGAGATAATACCTCTATGGCAGTTAAGTGGTAAAAGACAGTAAATAAGAAACAATAAACATTCTACATGCATCTCTGTTCTAGCATTTTTTTTTGGTAGATATCCTAACTAATATTATAAATGCGAAAGTTGTTTCTTTGTTTGTTCCGTTTTCACGCTAAAACGGCTGAACTGATTTGGATGAAACTTGGCACATGGGTAGACCATGATCTGGAAAAGGACATAGGATACCTTTTATCCCGATATTCTCGCGGTATCGAGACTTATGTGGGTAAAACCGCAGGGCGGAGCTAGTTTATAATATTCAAATTCAGAACTGAAAATAAGATGAGTTGCTATCTTCTCGAATATTCCTTACGCGGATGTAAATACAAGCTGCTACTTAGGATTTCTGAATAATAATCAATGAACGTTTTTACCAGAAGGTTTTAACCAGAAACTGACTTTTTAACATAGACTTAATATTGTTTCTATTTCATTTCCAGCGCTCTATCCCGACTGAAGCACTTCACGTTCCGAGGCGACGATCTCTCTCCGGTCAAGCACATTTACCTCAAAAAGGACGACTTAACAGACAGACTAAAACACTCGTACCTCCGTAACATTACCAACTATTGTCTAGAGAAGGGCGTCGCCATGACAGTCGCTGCGTACTTACGAGATGTCGAGATTAACTGCCCAGAACCTTCCATCCGTTTGACTAGCAGTAGGAAGTTTACAGATGATACTATAAGCTTAGTTTGTTCCTTACTAGATGAGGCCTACGAGAAAGTAGGTCCGCAACCTGAACTACAGCCTGTGTAGTCAATGCCTTCGCTTTAAAGTATTGTCTATGGTTTTAGGCGGGAAGTACAATTTTTGTTGTCTTTTTCTGAATTTGTTTTAAGGGATATTTTATTTTTTGTGTTCGTTTTATGTGTAAGTTTTTCTTGTAATTGCACTGAGCAATACACATATCGAAGTTATATTTTTTGCAATGCGTTTATGGAGACGAAATACATGGTTACTATTTTTTTCATGGCTTTACTTTACAATAATTATTGCTTTTTTTAGCAATTCAATGCAATTTAGATAGCAATAATCTAATGCAAAATAATATTATATGACGAAGTTACTTATGTTTACGATTTTCCAAGTAAGTAATTTATTTATTATTTATGGAACACTCTTTAGAATTTGAATTAAGGAAATGGATACTTACTTGTTAAGCATAGACAATGTTATCTTATTATTACTAAAAGATCCGTTAATTATCTAAATCATGGAATTTGAAATATCCGGTTTCTTATTATTTTTATTATTCTAAAATTGGTGCATTTCAGATTAATTTTAAAAATACAATTAAAAACAACTTAGTACAATCTTACGTTTAAATTATGTTAAAATTTATTATTAATATAAATATGTGCACAAGAAATGCTTGTTACTGTTGAAATGAATCTTAATCGTGAGTTAAATTCCAAATATTACTTGTTGTTAGATTAATAATCGTGAAGTTCTGGAGCGATACTTTACACAGGTTGGGGGAGAAACGTCCGTGGAGGGGGAAAGTACCTTAATCATTGAAGATATCAAATTTTACTGAAAGGAATCTTTCTTTATTAATCATTTATATTTTATTTTATTTTTTAAGTATAAGTAGGTAACTGCATTTTCATATTTTTGAAAACTTGTCTCAGCAGGAATTGAAACGAAAACAGTGCCAAAATAAATCAATGGCATCTATTTACAATGTCAATAATGAGGACCAATGTCTTAAAGAAACATGTTTTTTGAGTTAGCCCTCCACTGACCGTCTTTTTCTCCACCCTGTTTACTACGTATTAATTAAACCAGATAGCTTAAGTATTACGAATAAAACCTCATATTTTATCATAGTTTTGATATATTTTGCTGCACGAAGTGGCTTCAAGTACATTAAGTTACGATACACTGCTTAAATATCTACTTAAGTTATATTTATTTATGTACCTATTATTGTTAGAGATCGGATATTCGGATGCATATTTACCTAAATTTAATCTTTGGATAAGAAATTATGGAAGTGGCTTCTTAATTTCAAATAATCTTAATATAAATCCCGGAATTTCATAAATCCGGGATTGCATCACAGCGAGATGCACAACAAATGTGATATATGCTATGGAAATTTATCAGCCCTCTTATGAAGGTTTCTTTTCATAAAAAATTATACATATACCTACTGTAAACATTTTTTTTACGAAACTCAAGGCACTGAGTTTTTTGTCGCTATGTGCTATGCCAATTTGGCAACCTACTTTAAAACGTCAAAAAGTACAAAATTTATTAATTCCGGAATCGCGAGATTTTTGCGATCGATACAAAAGCGCATTCCATAAATATTCCGTAAATATGAATCCGAATATCCGATCTCTAATTATTATTATTATGATATGATAAGACCAATATCATGTGTTGTCAATTCGTGTATTTGAAGGGATTATTAATTTTCGGACGTCTCGACTCAATCTAGCGCGTTCTTGTTTGCAAAAGTCGGTAATGTCGTGAAAATCCTGCCTGCTAATGCTAAAAGTATCTTATGCGAGTTGGAATTATTAATCGCGATGGTTCGCCACGCCAAAAGTACAACGATGACTTTATTGTAACTAGGCTATTAATATACGAATAATCATTAAATTTATTATTTAGAACAAGAACTGCGTAACAAAATCGTTTGTGAAAACGGTTTCTTAAGTCTCGTTATCATAAATTGCACAAAATGAGTTACCGTGACTAGTTCATAATTCTTTTAGCAATATTCTCATTAGTTGTACTTGCAGTGCTTTGGGTACATTTGTCGAACGAATCGGATGGTTAATCGCCAAAATTTTCTTTTTGTTTTTTGGAAATTACATTTCGCAAAAAAAAAAGGTCAACCTAGGAGTTTGTCGGCTGCTTAAACGGACTTTCCTGTGGCTGCCTCAATAAATTAAGGCCTCCAGCCAAGGCATAAAACTTAAAAACTAAGCGACTATACGCTAAGGGCACCCCCTGTGGGGTACGGACCTCGGCTTAGGGTGTCGCTGGGGGAGGACAGCAAGGGACAGGCTGGATCAGATTAATATTATTAGAGGAATCTCTAGCTATAGGCTCAGCGGCGCGGGCTGGCTCGAGCGAGGGAGAGGGACGCATCCACCAAGAATAATTCATTATTAATATGTCCAACTGGTCAATCGCACGTCAGTGGTAACGAACTACGAAAAAACAGATACTATCAATGACGGACGCCTCAAATATAATAAAATTGAGATACTACCCCAGTATAATATTTATAACTTGGCCACTGCTTTTAATTTAAACTTTATGGCTTAGTTGGCTCTATTTTTGTTCATTAAACTATTTGACTATCTTGCACCAAGAGAGTACCAATTTCAAAATATTATAGTAAAAAATAACGCAATGGCCAAAATCGATTCAGTAGTGTATTCTGAACAAAATACGTTCAGTAGATTTTTTCCCTTTATACAAAGATATTTAAATGTCTTTGCCTATCAAATACATTGAATTGACAAACTGCTAAATAGTGCCTTGAACATGGAACCTCATTTGATGTAAAAATATTCTATATCAGTTAAGAACACATTCCAAACTCCAAGTATTATATTATTACGAGTATAGTTAATAATATAGTCTATTTTATTTAAAAAAATGTGTTTTTTTACATCAAATGCTTTATTATTAACAAGGTGTATTGTTACAAACATCATGACCATGTTTCTATTAAATTAATCATGATATAATGATAATAATTCAGCACAGTGCTTGTTAAGTTTATTACATGAATAAATATGAGTATTTTTTAAATTGTTTATTTTTATTAATTACTTTGAACACGACCGCTGATGGTGACAGTCTTAAAATTACTTGTAAGAAGTTTTTAAAACTTTAACAACTAAGTAGTTAAACATTCACCATATAAGTTAAAACTTTTTCTTACACTACATTAAGCTGTTACCTACTCATTTTAAAATCGAGCCTCCTTTCTCACTCCCCCAAATATAGCAAAAACATTTAATAAATGGCTAAATTTGCAAGCAAAAGTAATTTCTGATAAATATTACCTATGGCAATACAATTAGTGCTTACAATCTACTTGTGCAATAGCCAGTAATATTTGATACACATTCATCATTTAAAAGCTGGCAATACCAACATGATTGTTGCCCTTTGTAAATTAGTTATTGAAGTATTTTCAATATGAATTGCTTGATATCCAAAATTATCTTTAAAATAAATTGGCAACACCAAAATCAGTGTAGCCAGCCCCCATAATTTAAAAAGTTTTTTTAAAAAGTGTTGCCCTCCTCAATCAGTGACCAGTTCATCGCTCATGCGGCAATATCCCACGTTTCTCCTGAACTCTGTTTCATCCGGCGCGTGGATAGGCTTCCTAATCTCTATCAGCCTTCTATCTGTTTCCAAGGCTTGGTTCTTATATTGCAGGTCCTTCGTTACGCGCTCATGGTGATTGTACATGCCGTGGTATGTCGTGCTGCAAAATTGATAGAAAAAAAGTAAGACAAGTTATAACGTTTTTAGCGTTTGCGCTATTTTTAACCGACTTTATATAGTTTATCTTTTTCGTTTGTGTTGGTTGTTGGTGGAAATAAATGGTCGATGGTGTAAATTGATTAAATTGACGTTCAGATTTATTACATTTACAAGTTTACATCGTGAACAGTAACTACTTCTACTCAAAGTGCGCAAAGCACTGAAAGTGAAACTGAATCAAATCCTTCGCCACACTTGAGTGATTAATCTTCTATCTTGTTTTTGTTTTATTTACGTGTCTCAACTATACATCCCAAAAGGCGACAAAAGCAGTACCTATACGTTTTGGATGATTAACTTTAACTTGCGTAAAATTTTCGAAATTTTAACGATTAACGAAGTTAACTTTTTTTATTAACGAGTTATCGATTAACGAAGTTAACTTTTGGATTAACTGTGCCCATGTAATCATAGGTATTACAGGCATATGAGGCATCCCAGCATCATGTCTGGGATATGAACTATGTTGGGGTCGGCTTCTAGACTAACCGAATGTAGCGGAATACCAGTATTTTACATGGAGCGACTGCCAATCTGACCTCTGTTGAGGTCAGATCTTACCAAGGGATATCGAGCTACCCAGTTGCTGGGTAGCACGATATCCCTTGGTAAGACTGGTTGTTAGACTTTCAAGCTTCTGACGACTGTCAAAGATCCACGAATGACAGCCGGGACCAACGGCTTAACGTGCTTTCCGAGGCATGAAGGAGTCTCGCCAGTATGTTAAGATGGTCACCCTTCCACGGACTGACCGCGGCAAGCGTAGGTTAACCTGAACGATCGACGCCTGCGGCTGTTATTACTTACCCACGAGCCCCTCCATATGGGTATGGAGGGGCTATAATAATAACCACCAAATTTAGGGGTAGAAATACTTACAGTGCGTCTTCCAATTTCTTCTCCAGCATATTGTGACTCATATGGACTCTTTCAAACTCTTCTATCAGACCACGCGTCGGTCTGTCCTGTACTCTTTCAAGGACTGGTCTCCTGGTCCGGGTTTCCAACCTGGTCTCGACAAGCTTGGTCGGGTTTATTTTGTCTGCAACGGCAGCACGTAGTGTCTCAATCTCCCTGTCTACTTTCTGAAGATTCTGTTCCAGCTGAAATGGACATATCTTACATTAGTCAGATTCTTGATCATGTCTGCAGTTGAGCGTCTCATCAGATGCTTATTGAGACGCAACCACGAAGATGCTTTTTATAAGAAAATTACAAGCTTCTGATCAGACGTTCAACTGCAGGGGATTCGCTCAGTGGTCGCCATTATCGTCAGTTTTTTATTTTGTTAATTATAGGCAACAAACGCAGATGGATTTCAACACCCTTACACATTAGAAAGCAAAATGCGACATTTCTCAATGACAGCATAAGAAAACTTGGCCTTTAAGTGATTTTTTAGTCTTATACTTACTTTATACTTCTGCCAATCCATCTCATTCCTAGCTCTCTGTATATCATAGACCCTCCTCCTCATGATCAGTTCCACGTGCTGGCTCTGCGCGTGCATCTGATTCCTGGCCTGCTCGCGACTCTTGAACATCGTCTCCCGAAGAGTCTTGGATTCAGACATCAACTGCTCAGCTATCTTTATTGTGTTCTCTATGCAGTGAACATAAGACTCTTCAGTCATTGATCTGGGAATGGAAAAGTGTAAAAAAGCCGTAGGTATAGATCAGTGATTCCTAAAGTGGTCCATGTGGACCCCCAGGTATCCACGGGAGACTCGACAGATCTACGTTGCCGTGAAAAAAATATGGGGGTCACAAGTTGTAAGTAAGGGTTCACAAAAAATTATCTGGTTTCAATTGTAAAGGACAAAAATATTGGTTTGGTTTTACCTATGAATGTACGCAGACTACTCAAAAAAATTAAGGGAGCAAAAAAAAATTCCGATGAAAAGTGGTCGAGATCAAAATGGTCCTTTTTGACTAGAAGATTCTCATTTTCAGATTTTTGACTAAAATTTTTTGAGAGCTACGGTTCTCATGCATGCTCTCCTAACAAATAGCGCGAAACAATAATATTAAACATTTTTTGCTTCTGTTTTTCGGTCCACGGGCTAGAAAAGTTTTTTTTTTCAGTTAGGATCAGATAGCCTGTTTTTTATTTAGCATTAATTTGCATTTTTTTTTTAATCTTCCGTCATTTTTTTAAGAAGGTCAGTGACTGTTACTTATAAAAAACCGGCCAAGTGCGTGTGAGGACCACGCACAATGAAGGGTTCCGTAGTTGGGATGAATTTATCCCAAGAACAAACTTAACGTTGTAGTTGAAAAACGTGTTCTCCCATACGGAATGTATAGGAGATCACCTTCAAAATACTGCAAGGTTACAGTTCCCCTCTTATTTCTGTGAGAACTCATCTGTTACCTACTGATCAAATTGTTGACTATTGGAAACTCAAATTCCGTCAACTACAGTAAGTATTTAATTATCGAGAGAGCTGCTAAGAGATGAGTGAATACGTACGATCCCAGAAGCTCTGGACCAAATAGCTAACACCACCAGTGCATATTCGTCTAGTCGAGGTCCCTAAAAGTTAGGCAGATTAAGTACCTACCTATCTACCTGAGTCTAAAGCCGATAGTTTCTCGTCACGTCGCGACGTCAGCAGTAATGCATACTGTAAAAGTTGCGAGACTGGCGAAGCAACTTACTCTGTAGGAACCCTGGTAGGATCCAGCTTGAAGCATATATCCGCGCTGTCTCTAGTCAGGTCTTTGACGTGGTACTCCAAGTCAATAGTCTCATCCTTATTCTTGATCTCGCGCTCCAGACGGCATAGCACGTTGGTCAGCTCCTTTATCTTCTCCCAACCCATGTGGCAGACATCCATTAGGACCCGCTTGTTGTTCTCCGTGATGTGCAATTCCTAGAGGAAACCGGTTAAAAGAACACCATTATTCTATTATCATACAGAAGCTGTTGGTGTACCTTTATAAATAAAGAAGACTATTTGACGGTAAGTATTCCAGTAACACATTCTTTAGGTACCCCATTTAATAAAGAGTGTAGGTACCTACTGTGTTGTGAAATTTAACTTATCGTAAGGTTAGTTAGGACTAGTACAATGACTAAAACTCTTCCTAGACCACCACACGTCACCACTAAACCAGCCCAGAAAACCTGATAGCTAAGCCAACTCCCAAAGCCCTTAAAAAAAGTTGTTTTGAATACGGACGAGTTGTGTCATTAAGAAAACAGGTTATATACCTTATGCAACTCTTCCCCAAGTTGGTCTCTAGTCAGTTCCGGAGGTACCCTCTGGTCTCTGTTAGAGAGACACTGGGATATTACCATAAGTGGTACTTGTAGAGATTCCAAGTGAAGCTCTGTCGCATTTTTCTCTTCTTTTAAAGCCCTGATCTCGTCTCTGACACAGTCCCTTGTAAACCTCTGCTTCTCCCTCCATGCTTGAACTTCGAATATTCTGAAAAGTACCGTTGATAACTTTTCCAACATTTTTAGAACAGTTTTGGGAGTTTTGACGTAAAATTATCACGGCAGGATTTCATCGCGCACTGGATTTTCCACTCTCGGTGTTCAGCCGAGCGTTGAGAATCCAACGCGCTGAGACGCAGTCTCGTCCCAGCGCGTTGTTAAAACACACTGTTGGATTTTCAATTCTCGGTGATAAGCAGAGCGTTGGAAAAACCAGTGCACGAAAAAAAATAGCCTCGGGAAAAATCGCCCGTGCGTACCTGGGCTTATCAGTTCACGTGGCGTTATAGACTTTTACCTGTTAGGTTCTGCTAGTTTTCACCAGCTACAGTATACTAGAAGTAAAATAAAAAAATCCGGCTAAGTGCGTGTCGGACCACCCACAAATAAGGATTCCGTAGTTGGGATGAATTTATCCCAAGAACAAAATTATCATTGAAGTTGAAAAAGAAGTTTTCGCATACATTCCAACTGCTAAACTGCTGCTAAACTTTTCTTTTTTTTTTTCTCATTTGTCCCCTAAGGGCCTATGCACACCACGTTTTTTAAACGCGCCGTCGACGCGCGTTTGTAGCGATACAGACGCGATACGCACGCAAGTCAGACGCAGCCTGTACACCTTTGTCGACACGCGTTTCTTAAACGCGCGTCGACGGCGCGTTTAAAAAACGTGGTGTGCACGCCCTAAGTGATAAAATTCATATAATACGTAACACGTCCAACCAATTTCAACTTAATCGGTCCATTCGATTCGGAGCAAATTGACTGTGATAGAAGGACAGACAATTAAATACACGTGTGATCCTATAAGGGTTCGCGTTTTTCAATCGGACATACGGAACCCTAACAAGTACCTAAGACCTTACCTATCCCTCAACAACTCATTGTTAACATAGTTATCCCATCTCGTGGTGACTGAAGTTTCATTCCTCAGCTGATTAGCTCTTTGCCTCAATTCGTAAGACTCGAACCGACGGATCCTAGCCTCGTTTTGCAGCCTCTGAATATTCCTGGTCCAGTCCAACACAGTTAAAGGACGATGGGGCTTCTCAAAAACTGGTATAGAAGCGTCCATTTTTCTAAGGACATAAATAGCGCCACTAAGCGCTAAGCTACGTTTCAAAATGGGCTCATAACAGAATGTTAGAAAGTGTCGAATTGTTTGATCAATAAAGTGATGGGGACATGAGTTTCCAGAGATTAGTAACATCATTGAACTCCAGTCTCTATTGTACGTCAATAATGAAGTTTTTATTCATATAAGAAGAGGTCTGAATTACCTTAATTAAAATAACAAAAATAATACGACCACTCCAAAAAAAAAAACAAAGCTTTCGTTGGGCTAAACCATTTGAAATTCGTACCATCACTAACTGCGGAAATTGTACTTCTTATAACAATGCAGGATATTAAAATATTTCGCTTATGTTTCTTCTTTTATTAATATTTATTTTTTACCAAATTAATATAAATAACAACAATAACTACATTTTAAAAATATTCAAATTTCTTCACTTTAAATTAAAAGTTCCTCAATTTGCAAAAAGAAAACGGAAGCGCTAGTTGTCAGAAGAAGCAGAAAATATCATAGACCAATATCAAATATGGCCGACTAGTGGCATTTGCAATAAAAGTCAACCCAATGTTTGTTACGCCCGTTACGCCAGAAATACTGTAGAAAATTTACCGATTCGTAAAAAAAAGCGTAACCTATTCGAAAGTAACTTGAATTGCTCAGAAATTCAGTATTTATTAGAGTTTTTGTGTTCTATCGTTGTCAAAAGTAGAGATGTAAGTTGGCATAATTTTGTTATAATTTTTTTCGCTTCGCTTGGTTTATTTACGGGAGTTTTGTGATTTAGGTACGACGATAGACGTGGAGGACGTGGTGGCGGTCGTGGTGGTAGCCGTGGAAGCCGCGGTGGCGGTAGAGGTGGTTCACGAGGAGGACGATCGAGTGATCGCTCCCAGGAGAGAGGAAGCAGCCGCTTCGGAGGCAGCCGGGGAGGCCGGGACAGCGGCGGCCGAGGTGGACGTGACGGCGGCCGAGGCTTCGGAGGTCGCGGCGGCGGCCGGGACGACTTCCGAGGAGGGAATTTCAAGAATGACCAACCGGGCGGCAACCTCCGCAAAATCCGCTGGGACACAATCACTCTCACTCCATTCCAGAAAAACTTCTATGTACCGCACCAGAACGTCCAGGCGCGCAGCCAAGCTGAGATAGAAGCGTACCGCAGCCAAAACCAGATCACTGTTAAAGGACGCGATGTTCCGGCCCCAAGCATGTACTTTGAAGAGGGTGGATTCCCAGATTATGCTATGAAGGAGATTCTGAAACAAGGTTTCCCACATCCAACTCCTATTCAAGCTCAGGGTTGGCCTATTGCACTGTCAGGACGGGATTTAGTAGGAATTGCTCAAACAGGTTCTGGGAAAACCCTGGCATATATATTGCCAGCTATAGTACACATCATTAATCAGCCTCGACTGCTGAGAGATGAGGGGCCTATCGTTCTGGTCTTAGCTCCAACTAGGGAGCTCGCTCAACAGATACAACAGGTTATTGCTATTACTTATTATATTATTAATCTATATCAATTTCAAAGTAACTGTAACAATAATGCCTGCCATTGGACTGACACAAGATTGCCCAAGGTTTACTCATTCAAGCTACATTAGAATATTTAATCTCTAATATAAATACTTTTAACCACAAAAATATAAGATGAGTATTTGTTTTCCATTGTGCTACTCCAGGCGTTGATCTCAATGAATGGAATCGCTGCGGAGATGACGGACAATCCGAGCGAACTGGAAATAGTAAATTTATCCAATTACATTGTAATTAGTAGAACTAGCTTATTGCAGGCAGGCTATGTTCGAAAACCTGATGAAACATTGACACGATTTTGCATCTCTTTTATGATTGTATTCCCAAATTCAAAATTTTCTCATTTATTAGGTGAGGTTTCTGAACGTAACCTTATTTATATTTTGTTTTAGTTTTGGGCACAAGTATTTTATTTTTTCTCTTAGACCTTGCAGCTTATCTGTGGAATGCTTTCATTATTGTGTAGTTTTTTCAATATTACATTGGAAAAAAAGGAATTTGCTTCATCACCTCACCTCACTATACATGTATAAAAAACCAGTCAGGATACTATACAAGGAAGGCCTGCCACAGAAATATTTTAAACTAGAAATAGTGGGTCATGCACACACAATGTTTTAACAAGTTTTTGTGGTGGGGTCAACTATCTGGGGCAAACACACTTTTGGGTAAATCTATTATTTCAAATATTCTGGGACTCATTTCATTTTATAACTCAACTTGAATATAAGTGACACACGTCCAGTAGACTATTAATTTTGTTTTATTTGTATTTTTTTATTTTATTTGTGATTTGGTCACACTCTTGTCATGCTTTCGTTATAACTCTTAACAAGTGTGTAAGAGCAGATTAGGGTGGGGCAGGTGTCATAGTTATAAAGCTGCAATGTAGTACAATAATCCAATTATCCAACATTCAAGGCCATTTACAAGTGCAGTCTACTGTCAATGTTGACCTCCAATTCATAGAAAGATTGTAAATATAATTTAATTTAATTCTGCACAGTTGCTTAATAGGTTCTTAGCATTTTTAATTTTGCGTTTCATCAAACATACCAATATGCTAGTTCTAATCTCATAAGGGCATGTTGCATGCCCACACCCACAAAATTGGCCACCCACATGATACTTATAATTTATTTTTTATGTAACTCGGAAACGCCTGGAATAAGTAATCATCACCGTCATCTCCATTTAAAAGCCAAAAGTTCCTAATATTCTGCTCTTACATACTTTGTATATTTGTTTATTTAACTTTTATTTTATTAATTTGGACAGCTGCATGTAACATTTATACAGGAGTTAAAGGTTTTCTTGCTGTTTGCAGGTGGCCAATGATTTCGGTCAGAGCGTGCAAGTCCGCAACACTTGCATATTCGGTGGGGCTCCCAAAGGACCACAGGGCAGGTGTCTGGAGCGAGGAGTCGAGATTGTGATCGCGACACCAGGAAGGCTGATTGATTTCTTGGAGAAAGGTTATTATATTTAAATATTTATATATATTTGGGTATTTCTTGGAGATAAAAAAAAAAACAATTACTAAGTTTTGTAAATATGTACCTACTGTTTGACTATTCACTTTTAGTATCTTAAAAATGTCCTAATAATAAATACGAGTCAACAATTCATAAAATACTGAACACATTTCTTTAAACAAACTATTCTAACAATAGAACCACTGTTTTATCCATCAGAGAAGAATGTGGTACTGAGATGTAACATCAATATTTTTAAGATTAATAGGACTATAGACTATAGACTATACTAGGCATGAGGAACAGGTTGTAAAGTTCACTCATCTTCCATAGAAAAGGGAGGAAACTCCGACCAGACGAGTGTGTCTGGTGGGTAACTGCCCGATAATTGATGTCAGGACGTTGTATAATGCTAGTCGCGCGGTAAACTTGGCTTGCGCGATGCAGGATTTTGTGTGATGCGTAGTTCGCATGTACCGATGTAGATGGACCACAGAACTTTGTATTGGTTGAATTTGCCTTTCGAGACAATAACAAATTATTTTTATAAACAGAGACGACAAACCTCCGTCGTTGCACGTACCTGGTGCTGGACGAAGCAGACCGGATGCTGGACATGGGTTTCGAGCCTCAGATTCGCAAGATCATCGAGCAGATCCGCCCAGACAGACAGGTGACAAACATGTTATTTATATTATCTATGAAACTTTACTAAGAAGAAGTGACGCGTCTTGAAAGCACTCTTAGCCACTCAGCAAGTCTATCCTAAAATCTTAAGCATGCTTTACTGGTGAATAATGTAATTAAGGTGCAAGAGAGGCTGACTAAGCAATATGGCTTGAGCAGCATTACGACAGCTCACAGTATACAACTGAGGTTATGACAAAATATTTTGTCATTTTCATTTTAGGTTCTCATGTGGTCAGCAACCTGGCCTAAAGAAGTCCAGAACCTAGCCGAGGAGTTCCTTCACGACTACATCCAGATCAACATTGGTTCTCTGAGCCTGTCTGCCAACCACAACATCCTGCAGATTGTGGACGTGTGCGAAGAATGGGAGAAGAATGACAAGCTAATCACACTGCTCACTGAGATATCTTCTGAGGAAGAGACCAAGACCATCATATTTGCTGAGACTAAAAGACGGGTGAGTTTTACAGATAACTTATGACGATGTCGGCGAATTTTTACACATGTGAAGACCCTAGAAGTTTATGAAGTGATGCCAGTTAATTTTACCTTGTCAATAAAAAAATATGCACTGCTTCAAATGTTTGGATTAGAAAATCTTGAAGATGAAACTACATTCAACCTAGCATTACCATCGTATTTTTTTTCAGACAGCTAATAAAAAGCTTTATAATTTTTTTTGTCAGTAAAAATATTTTGTAATTTTAATCATTCAGCACTATTTGTCCGATCACCCAAATCGCTCACGCTAACTTGTATCAAGGTCGATGAAATAACAAAAACTATCAACCGCGCTGGCTGGCGCGCGCTCGCCATCCACGGCGACAAGAACCAGCAGGACAGGGACTATGTGCTCAACCAGTTCCGCATGTCCACCGGTGGCATCCTTGTTGCCACCGACGTCGCCGCCAGAGGCCTCGGTAAGTACTCTCACGACACTCCCGCGAACACAGACTATGGTAGGGTATCGTAAGAGTGAAAATGTTTAGGGCTTTTATGTCTGAATAAATCATACAATTGCAGTTTAGTACAATCAGATATTACTAGCACTATTCGCTTTCCAAAGACAAACGAAATAGTCACTGTAAGTTGCCCAGAAGTTACTATCTTATGTTTGTGCCACCGATCAAGTTTATAATGTTCTATGGTGGTGATAATTCCCGCCGACTGATGAGGGCATCAAACAAAAGATGAAATGACACAGTTGCGAGTACTAAGAGACTATAATCATGTCAAAATAAGATGGCGGGTCTCGCACTGTACCACCGGGGTGTTGTAATGGTCTAAGAGATGTCAGGGGCGTAGCGGAGGTATATTGATGCCATTGCTTAGTGATATTCATGAACAGTTGTTCAGTGACACAACTGTCAAAATAGGTTCCAGTATTCACGTTTTTTGCACAAGTAACACCCAACGCGAAGAGAAAATCCAAAACCTCAGTTTGAAGAATTGCAGGATCTTATAAAATTCAGAGTCCTTGCTAGAAATCGTGAATGATAAATTGATATTTCTTTTGAAAATACCGGAATTAACATTTTAAATGCACTTGATTGAATCACGTGAGGTGGTTAAAAGTGAATATTGGAACATGGCCTCCAAATACTTGTGAACACGGCAATGGTACGGTGATACTGCTATATTCTCGGGCCACGATAACTATTATATTCTGCTGGTAGATATTTATACAATTTTCAAATCTTCAGAAACTTTATATCTGACATGGAATAACTTTAATTACCTTGAAATATTGTAAAAATCTACCACAGATGCAAACATCTTAGCCCGATAATAATAAAATAAATTTCCATGACTGACTTGGCATTATTCTCGATTGTTTTTCATTTCAGAGGCGCATGCGTGCAGTGTTAACGGCTAGACTATCGGTGTGTTGCTGACCTTACTAAACCTTGTTACCATATTGTAACGATCAAATGACAGTACACTGTCAGCGCACACTGTTTCAATATGAGCATGCTGCCTCTAATATTTACGTGGGAATTGAGCATTCAAACATCATGGTCTTATGTACAGGAATTTTCGATCCAAAATTATGGGGGAATCAAAATTTTGCTCTGTCAAAACATAACATTGGTTTAAAAATTTAAGGTAAAGTTAAGTAAGACCATACATTATTATTAGAGCAATACATGCTTGGTTATTTGTCATGAGAGATTTAATCCGAAGCCCTTTGGCCTGCCCTACGCAACTGACAGTCGCGCGGTTAAAGGGCGCTAACGTAAGACAGCACACCGACTCTTGGCCTGCACACTCCGGACTGACGGGCATAATACAGTTATTTCCAGTTTAGCAGTGACTGACGTGCCGACGACACACGATAAGGTAAATATTATGTGTCTTTACTGTTTGAGATGAGCGTTCTGCTGCGAAACTTACATGAAATGATGAGACTCAATCAGTTTAATATCAATTACTGGTTAAATTCTTAAGCAAGTTTAAAAATAAAATGTTTGTCCATCCATTTTTTGTAGAGACCGCATTTCATCAAGCAAAAATTCATGATATTTTCTATATTAAAGTGTATTATTCTGGTCCTATGCTGGTCCTTACCTACGAACCCTCATCTCGAACTCGGTTACTTCACTTGTCCAATACATTCATTATTGTGTGAGCGTCAACATTACATAAGTGCTAACATAACCGCTTGGACACAGATGTGGAAGACGTGAAGTTTGTGATAAACTATGACTATCCCAACAACTCGGAGGACTATGTGCATCGTATTGGACGCACGGGTCGTTCGCACAACACCGGGACTGCTTACACTCTCTTCACACCTAATAACTCGGCTAAGGTAAGAAGCATTATGTAAAGATATTTTTGTAACCAATGCATATTTAAAACCAAACAATAACCAACAGAACTGAGAGAAATACAAAACAAACAAAAAATATATATTGGGAATCGCACAGCATGATCTGCCTACAGTTTTCCCACTACTGGGACATAGGCCTCACAGGCGAGAGAGAAGCCAAAAGGCGCTATTTGAAACTGTGCCTCTAATAATGTTATTTCATGCCAGGCCAAGGATCTGATGTGCGTCCTACAAGAGGCTAACCAGGTAGTGAACCCCAAGCTGATGGAGTTGGCGCAGTGTGGCATGGGATTCAAGGGCAAATATGGTAAGTGCTTCAAAAGATTATACTTTTATCTTACACTAGCTGTTGCCCGCGACTTCGTCTTCGATCCAGGTTGAAAGGTTGCCTATTTGCTCCAGCACGCGTAGCATGACCATCATAGAAACGCGTTTTGTCGACGGAAGAATAGACTAGATGTCAGATTGTGATTGTTTATCTGTCAATTTGTCTATTCTTTCGTAGAAAAAACGCTTTTCTATGATAATCATTAGGGATGAGATGCGCCGAATATTCATTTTATATTCGATATTCGGCAAATTTTGAGGTATTCGTATTCGGCCGAATCATTCGGTTGAAATGCCGAATGTATTCGGTTTAATTGATCATTGTAAATCTGCCTTTAGGGCAAAATAAATTAAAGGAATCCCATAATCTAATAATCGTATTTATTAGAAATCGTTTATTGTAAGGTCCTCAAACAAAGATAAAATGAAACACAGGTAATCAAATACAACCTAGCATTAATAGTTACATAAAATCAAGTATCTTAAAAAAACAGTAATTTTTAATTGCAATAATCCCACTAGCAAATTATAATTATATTGTAATAGGAAAGGTTTACTTATGCATAATTAATTAACTATGTTGTTTTCTCAACTATGGCACTAATAAATTTAAACATAGATAAATCAAGAATATTTGTAATTAAAATTTAATATTTATAATCAAGTAGCGGTAGATTATGATGCAAGAAGACCAATCTTTCAGATCTATCTGGCAAAAGCTTATTTTCTCCTCATTCACATTTCCTGCCTCGGAAAACAAACGTTCGCTATATATACTGCTACCAGGTGCACTTAAGAATATTCTGGCTAGATTGGCTAGATGTGCATATTTAGTTTTATGTTTTGCCCACCAATCATAAGGGCTATTGGTTCTAGGTAGCAAATTTTCCTGTATGTAACTGTCAAATTCGACAGCAATTGGACTTTTAGAGTTTTCAATCTGTTCGGGCGCTTGGTTGATGTGAGTTCTTCGTAGCAATCCCAAAAAGCGACCTAGCGTGTAAAACTTGTTTGCGCGGCAAAACTATAGAACATGGAACCGAATTATCCGGCAGTATATCTGCCTATATCCAGCCGATTATTGTTGTAGCAATCCTTGGGGGAAAAATAATAATGATGAGAATGAGACTATAGTTGCAAAATTCGATTTAGCACAAAGGACAAGATTTTTACCAAAGTAATCTTAAGCTATGTCTGTTGAAAGTATTTTCCTGTCCGCTTTTTCTCGTTCACTTAGTTTCGAATAATATTTACTTGGTCTTAACTATTTCTTCTGTTAACTTTTCAGGTCGCAACCGCTACCGTGATCGCGACGAGAGCTCGGGCGGACGCTTCGAGCGCGGCGGGCGTGGACGCGGCGGGCGGGACAGCGGCGGGCGTGGACGCGGAGGTCGCGATTCTGGCGGTCGCGGCCGCTTTGGTGGCGAGAGGAGTTAGTACTAATTGTGTGTTTATGTAGTTCTCTCCGTGTGTGTTTGCTTTCACATCATGTCGCTGTGCTCTGTGACTCAGTGATAACGTCGGAAAATATTATTTAATTAGCAGGAAAAAGTATTTATTTGAGAAACTCAAAAAAAATAAAAACTAACAAGCAACCCTGTATAAGGTCAAAATCGCATAGGATGCAGCATAGTACGACATTTAAAATATGCAACTACATTAGAATTTGATTGCAAACTTGAACCGAAAATATTATTTGCACAGTAAGCTGTACTTTTCTTTACTTACATAGAGAGTAGCATACACACCAGACTGAGAACATCAATCTATTTACTTAAAAAAATATACTCAATCGCTGTAGTAGCGGCAATGGAAGTTTACCCACAGAAATTGATGTATACACTCTTTCCACAAACAGGTTCCAGATGGGATGACTCTAACAATGATTACGAGAGCAACCAAAGCCCTTATAATACTCGTTCAAGCTACAACCGTGACAATAGCAGAGATAACTTCCGGCCGGACAACGGCTTCCGTGGAAGAGGACGCGGCCGCGGGGCGAGCGACGCTCCTCCCTTCCCAGCCCAGGGCTTCAACAACTTCAGCCAGTCCGGTCCGGGCTTCAGCGTGCCTCCTCCCACGAGCTACTACAACATGTACGCGCAGCCTCCACCGCCACCGGCTAGTAAATTCGTCGCTAAATAGAATTTTTATTTAGATTAAGATCGACTGGATGTGATGTGAAATGAATGTTCATAGGATTAAGTGGGACGTTGCATATTTTAGTGATTGTTGCAGTGCATAGATTGTTCAATGGCTAACTTGCTTCCACACATCGATGAATTTCGAGTGGTATACTACATCAGAAAGTTATTGATTGTTTGTGATTATTTAGTAAAAAAAAATATTGCCCTGTGCTTAAGGTCGCACTGCTAATATCACTGAAATTATTAACGCCCTTAGCTTGTAATGTAGCTTTGAAATGATAACACCAAATGGTCCCTCCTGTGAGTATCTTATCAGAAACGATTAGCATTGTTTCACTCGCGTCTAGTTGTAAATGATAATAGTTTTAATTTTTATTTCTAAGTTACTGTGAAAGTGATGGCTTGGAATCGGACCTATGAGGTTATAGACTCTATCATATCGTATATTATAGTAATATGGCAACAGATTTGTATACGTTTAGAGTCTCGGAAACCATGCTTCAAGTATACCGGAAAAGCGGTAATTACGTGTGTTTTAATTTTAATTTAGTAATGCGAAGAATAATAATAATAATTAGGGAATAATTTACTAGAGCATTTTAAAATTTTGAAAATTATCTATTCCTGCTTTCGTGTTTTCCATTGTTGTTTTAATTTAATCTTTGTTAATACATAGGTAAATCAGTAAAGGATTATTTCCGATTAAAACTTTGTAGTTTGATCTCCATTTGAACTGCATTATAGCAAAGTAATAATTGATGTGCCACTTATCAAGAAGTGTCTTAAATAGCATAATATTTAGTAAAACCATTTGTTTTCACAAGAGCACTTTGACCCATAGCTCATTGCACTAAATAGATTCTTTTTCTAAATGTAACATTCCTATGTCGTGTAACTCTGTGACAGCATTATTTGTGATGTATGTGTACAACTCGCGGAAAATAAAATTTAATCGAATTATATTACTGGTTTTATTAGAAGTTCCCTACAGAGGACCCAACTGGACGCCGAATTTGTTCGACAGGAGTACACACATTTTGATAGCATAAAAAGTGTGTTAATCATCTTGGTATTATTACAGCTGTGACCTGGAACTATCCAGTAGATGGTGGACACTGGCAAACCAATATTAACTGCATAAAAAGGATGTTGCCCAATAAAACAACCTGTGTTGTGCCACATCAATTTATTATAGCACTATACAGTATTCCACCAGTAATATTATATTATGTGTATGTACTGTTATCATCAATTACAAAATGTGAAGGCGTATACGCACGTTCAAACGAATATAGAACACTTTCTTCTCATGTCCGGTACCACTAACGAACAGCAAACACTGTGTTTGTGGCAATCCATGGCTAATAAAAAGAGCAGGATGGTTGAGCACGAACACAAGTCGAACTGTGTCTGTGTTCACTTTGCTCATTTACACCCACACATACAAACCAAATGTTCTGTGTTCGATGTTCATGTTCACCATGCCTTTAGGGTACTTATGTTCACCTTATTTCACCATGAAGGTACAAAGTACCTATACACATGCATAAGATAAGGATCATCATTTTGTAACAGCTATTGATAGATACTTTAGTATTCTAGAAAATAAAATAAAACAACTACTATTGGTAAAGATTTATTTATTCCTACATAAATAGAACAAGATGATTGCAACTTCCTAAAGAACCTTGACAACACTTCACAAAACTGTCAACTATCACTTGGAGCTGATATATGATGACTGCTTGAACTCTTGAAGCTCTGTAAAGGCATTGAATATACTTAGTGACCGGAATGTGCCTGCTTGTCAGGGTCAACGTAGCCGAGCTGCTCGTCAGCTGTGTGGGGCCAGAAGGTAGGCTTGTTGATGGGGTCGAGGGCTTCCTCTGGGTAAGCATCTTTGAAGTCTTCCATGGTCATCTGGTCATATGGCAGGAGTGCCTTGATCTCACTGATCTGTTTCTGGTAACTGGAATTAGATTAATGAGGATCAGAGATGGACATAATTTGTTGATAATGAATTATTATTGGATTATATTTGGTTTTGACTTTTTCTAAACAATTTAAGTGACATGTCAAAAGAAACTGATGGCCAGCTTGGATTAAAAATTTCTGTAATCTGCCATGATTTGGTTGCCTAAGCTATAAATACATACTGTTTAATTTGGAGTTTAAAATCAAGAAGGCAACTGGTGCAACATCGGTGATTTACATGTACAGATAATTTGGTAGGCTTTTCATAGCAAAAACACATGGGTTATTATTATATAAAATGTTAGTATGGCAGCGTTGAATTCAAGTAAAATTATGTAAATAATGTGAAGATGCATTATGTTTCCATGTTAATAAGATAATAAAACTGTTTTTCACGTCGTTTACTGACACTAAAAGTATACAAGTAATCGTTTCCGAAAGATCAGACAAGTTACACATAAAAAAATTAAGAAGGTATGGGAAATATAATAAGAACATGTTTTGAACTTACTCAGCAATGCTAGCACTAGATGACTGGATGAAGGCTTCTATAGCTTTCTTCACCTCAGTCCATTGGGCTTCGACCTGAGCAGTCTGTGTGTCGGAGGGGTAGGGCACCTTCAATGCCTCGTACTGCTTCTGGAAGGTGTCAACCATGCCAGGCACGGGCACAGCGTTCTTGTACACAGACCAGTTGATCTTCGGCGGTTCAGGTGGGTTAGCCAAAACTCTAAAACAAGCAAATTAAATAACCAAAAATGTTCTGGCGAAAATTATGTAATCCATCGATCAAAACTAACCTTCGGAGGTAAGTGTCGGACTTTATTTTGAAAGCCGCAAGGTGTACCTTCTGCTCAGCCGGGACCCTTTCGGCGAGGGCGGCCCAGTTTACGGAGCTCTGTGCAATCCTCTTCGCCATTTTTCGGCGATTTTTATTTCTATTTAATTACGGGGCTGTCAGGAAAATGGTCAAACGGACATTGACAACGAGGTGTTTCTTTTAATTTTTTGTACGGGGTATGCAGCTTTTTGCCCAGTGAAGATTTTGCAGATTGTCTATGCCATGAAAACTTTAACTTTTTTTATATCTTAGGAAATAATTTAAACCGATGTGTCACATTATTATTTTCTAATAAATCATCATCATCTGACGATTATTAGAAAATAATAATAATGATGATGATCATTTTCGTAGTTAACTCTGTAACAATTTATGAAAGCGACATCTATCGGTGGTCCATGATAAAACCACTACACGGAGAACTGACAGCTGTGAGTCTTACCCACGTGCCGAAGGTTCAGTAAAATTATTATTTTCATTTTGGTATTTATTCCGTTGGTATTCCAACGCACTAACTGAGCACTGAGTGAGTAATAGGAAGTCGCACACGCACTTCATTCCTAAGTAATAGGACTTTCCTAAGTATTATGGGGTGTACCAGTAATAGCGAAATTTTCTTCTGGCGCTACATATTATACAGGACCTGGAGTAAGTAAAGTGGCGCGCTGGGTAAACAAAACCATATACTGTTTTAATATAAATACATTTATTTTACCTTTGGTTCACTTATTATTTAACAAAACTATGCTAATTACATAATACAATAAATTATTTTAAGCAATTATTTTCTATTTCTTCGATAAAGTGATGTTAACTATGCTGTTTAAATAAATATAATTCTATATGTAACCAAAAATGTTTATTAATTATAACACTGTCAACATAAACGTATCTCCGACATTAGCTATGATTGAGGGGCTATTTATCCTAATTGACTTTTACATATCAGTCTTCACAAGAACTATTATAATATAATATTTTGCTAATACAGAAACATGACAATTATTTACTGAAATGAACAAAAATCGTATCCCACATTATATTACATATTTAATGTGCGATTAGTAAAAAAATAAGATCTCTCTCAAAGAACGTGTTGATAATATTTATGGATCAACACAAGTGTAATAAAAATCATAATCATCATACCGCATAAATAAAAACAGAACTTCTTTGAAGAATATTGATCATGTTGTAGTTTTATTATTAATTTTACATACCTACCGATATGACTGGGTTTGAGTAAAAAATAAAGCTACTAAGTTCCCAAAGCATTCAAACAGGCTGTTTAATTTTTCATTTTATCTCATCAAGTAAAATAATTGTCAGGTCACATTAAGGCGGATGCAGACAAACCAAATTACAATCAATTATACATTTAGTGCCTGGACCCAATCTTACAGAACTGAACGTATAAAAACTAAACATAATTAAAATCTAAAGGAATGCATTCTTACGTTTAAATAATATTATTTATAATTATTTTTTTATCGTTTAAATGATTATTTATATAAAAATAAAGGTAATATTTTACTTTGGTTAAGTTAAATGGTAAGCATCATTATAAGCTATTATAAAGTAGTTGCCATTGATTTTATATACAGTTGTATAGTTATATTTACAGAAAGATTTATAGGATAGCTATGCACTCGCTAACAGATTATTTAAAAATCGTACAGTAATAATATTGCTGGTCAGTTGACGCCAGTTATGCCTCTGATGTCTTAAAATAATCAATCACAAAAGCGTTATAGATTTCTAGTTCATATTTATAACAATTTGTAGTGAGCACACAGTTTGTAGAACACAGATTCATTTTTATTTTTGTGCAAAAAATTGCTATCAAGTTTTTATGACGGCGCACTGTTAATGAGATTCATAAAATGTAAATGCAGAAATGGGTTAACACTACCAGACTATGTAGCAGACATAGTATGCAAATCTGGAAATATCGTTGGGAACAGTATAATTAGGTAGTTATACAGAACCCTAAAAATCAATCCTATGAGGGGTTTCATGACAATTTAAGCCACCAGTTGGCGCCAGTTTGACAAGAGGTGTTCCATTTCGAAAATGAATATAAAATATATGATGCCATTCATCGTTCGTTTTATTAATTTGTTCATCATTCAGTTACGACTAAAGAAAATACAGGCGCCTTGACACTTTTGACAGGTACCCGGACCTGACGTTTCAGTGCTGCCACCTAGTGAACGTCATTTCAGACAACCCTCATTGCCCACGGCTACAAAAAAGACCCCTTGAATTCCTGATTCTTCCAAGGAATTACAAAAAGTAAACAAACAACCTACAATCAAAATATTTTGGACGTACGATGATTCACAACGACTTCTGCAATTTTACGGATTCTACTGAACAACCTTTGAATCTGGAACATAGTTCCGCGACCCGCCGGTAGATGTCACTGGTCAATTCATAAGTTGGCGGGCTTATCCTTATTATGATTTCGTTTGTCAGCATAATGTGGGGAATTAGAGGAATGCCCCATGGTTCTGCTGCCCCAAGTGGTTCTTCTGCCTACAGTGCTATTTTTACAGAATTTGAGTAGGTTGGCGTATGCTGCGCGGTACTGTCTGTTCGTGGCTGCGTAGATGATGGGGTTGATGACACTGGAGGCCCACGCCAGGATGGAGGCGATGATGTGCAGCCAGGGGTACGTGATGCCGTCGTCTGCAACGTTCATGATCATGAGGGGGAGGAAGCACGCCAGGAAGCACAGGAAGATGGTCAGCATGAGGGTCGTGAGGCGGGAGTCGTCTTCTTTCTCTTTTGCTGTCTGGCCGGAGAGTTTGCTGTGGATAAGGAAGAGAAAATGTTTTAAAAAACAGCGTAATTAACTACCCCGAAGAGAGCAGCTATCTAATTACGCAACATATTTTCGTAAACGATTACGACTAATCTGTTTCATTTTGACAGTTCGAAAACATTCATTGCGTTATTTACGTTGTTGAGCTGATTGTTTTTCAAACTTATAAAGCAATGGATTAGCAATCTGTTTCAAAACGATCCAGATTCTGATTGATCGTGTATTACGCAATTAGGGTACTGGTAGAGGTACTTATGATAACGGGTGTATTATAAGTACCTCTAAGTGCGTAATACACGATCAATCAGAATCTGGATTTCACCGGTCATGTTTATACCATTTTAGAGACCAATCCAAACTTCAGGAAAACTGAACTACTGAGCTGCTGGGGCTACTGAGAAACAATAACATTTAGCCTGGCCTGGGAATTAAACTCAGGCCCTACGCTCAGCAGTCGACTGTTGTTAACGATTAGATCAACGAGACTATTGGTTATTTCGCTGTTGGTTGAAATCCCAGTAACTTTTATGGTTATATGACGCTAAGGGGATTCATTTTATGTTTTTTATGTAAGTAATCAAAACAAAACAGTTACAGAACAATTTAGAAACACAATATAACTTCACATCCCATCACCACATAAAACTAAACACCCCACCACCACCACCACCAGTTAGTCACAGCTAGTGACGTGTCGATCCTCACCCACATACACACCTTCTTCCCTCGAGCTTCCGCTTGCTCTGTCTGACCCGCCAGTAGATGCAGGAGTAGGACACGATGATGACCACGCACGGGAGAGCGAAGCCGAAGACGAACAGGTACTTCTTGGGAGACTTGCCGTCTTTCGGGAGGATCGTGCATGAGAATGTGCTGGGGTCCAGGCCAAGTTGGCCCCAGACGCCGAGGAGTGGTGGTACCTGTGGATAAGAGAAGGTGGTAGTTAGCATGATTAATCATCATTCTGCCTCTACCTGTCAAGATAAATTGGTTCATTTCGACAGTGCAAATATCTGTCTGAAGATTAAACTGACGCTTTCATATAACTGCAATGGTTTCCTGTAAAATGATTGTGTTCGTTTTTTTGCTCTATAGTACATATTTTGTTTGGCATTGTACAAGTAACCCCAAGGAATTGTTCAATGAAGGCACAAGACGATAATAGTGACAACAACCAAACGACGATTAAGAATATTCCTAAAATTGAAATCCCTATCAACACCAACAATCTTTCACACTAAATACCATTTCACCCAAACAAAATAATCAACAACATCAACATTTTATTGAATGCGGGTTCTCAACTTCTCATAAAACCGTTGAATAATTCAGAAGGGTGTTAATGTAAAGTAGTATTAAAATGCAACACATTTGGGCTCATCAGCTCGTTGTACACGATTGGACTAAACTGCTGTTGCATGGCTCATGTCTTAATAATTGAAAATAATAGCTCTTTATCTTTATATAGAGTACTTTTATACAGTACCTACGAAAAATAGGTTTAGTACAGAATAGATAGTTGCGTCAGTTTTGAGGATTGTAGTCCAAGTTATAGATGATAGCGAGTTAACTCATCATCACTTTCCTGCTCATATCCTAATTTATTTGTGGGCGGCGCAACATGGTTTTTTCTACCATTATTCTCTTCTTCTTCATCTTTTCGTGTGTTTAGTGATTAACCTGGTGCCAGAGTTTTAAAGCCGCCCGTGTTTTTGGGCCTCTGATTTGGCTTCACAATTTTTTTTATTTTTGCCGGTTTCGTCACGATGCATGTTTTCCTTCAGCGTTTTTGAAGAAAGTGATAATTATACAATACTTCTTCTTTTTCTGAATACTTCTCTATTAGTCGTTATCTCGATAGTCACCCCCGTTCTAGCCATATCATCTTTTTAGAAATATTATTAACAGTAAAATATGTGTGCGGTTTGTTTGTATCAATTATAGCTTTACGAGTAAGTAATTTCCCTTTGGGTAAATTATATTTATACAAAATCCCTACAAACAAAACATTATGTCATAGGTACATTCTATTTAATTTTCCTGTAACACATTCCATTGGTTACATGTTACATCACAGTTATTAATTTAGCACCATGTAGATCGTACAGCAGAGAGGATGTTAGCTAATTTAGGACAATCAACAGCGTGGAAGTGCAATGAACTAATTCTAGCTTCCTTCATTACTAAAAGTTTATTTATTTGGCTGGCAACACTGAGGCACTGCTACGAACCTCAATGGTTGCGTTGTGTGTGTTCCATGAAACGGATAAATTATTATCTTTTTGATTCCGGTAATAACTTCATTTTGTTATTGTTATTGTAGATATGTAATAAAATTGTGTGTGGTTTTTGTTCTGGGTCCCTTTATTATTTATTACTGACTTTTATTTAACAGATGGCTCGTGGTTTTAATTTGTTTCGTTGCGGCTTTAAAAAATTTTTTATTTTGTTGTTAAGGTGATATAAGTACCTACAATGTATATACCTACCTATTTACTAACAAACACGTTAATTTTTTGGGAGAAAATCACTTTTTTTTGTTCAGTTATTCACTACGAAAAATACTTTGACGTATGACATACCGCAGAAACTAGAGCTCTCGAAAATCAGAGGGGATTTTTTACGTTGCTTCTAGATTATTATGACCGCTTCCCATGGTGCGCTATATTGCGGATCCGCGGCGAGTTGGTAAACTTCAAAAGTGCGCGCGGTATGCTCGGTTCCAATAAACTAAAACGAATCGTTTTGCTTACCAATAGTAACATTTTTATTGCCCAACTTGGCATATAAATAGATTCGTAAGCAAATTTTTAGACATGGTCGTATTTGGATTTTTACGGAAACGGTTAAATATTCGATATCAAATTATGAAATTGTTTTTGAAAACGATTTCTGGAGCAGCTCTGGCGCTTCCGGCTTGCAGTTTCGATCGTCTATAGTAGGTAATATTATAATTCGGATATAAGTTCATCGATCAAAATTATCCAAACATAGACAAATACTTGCTTTCGCAAACCTACTCTTGCAGTGCTTTTGTGAAATCGGTTTGTCTAGTTCGGATTATCGATACGATACGATTTATAACTCAAATCGGATTTTAGATACGTTTCGATATATCTGACGCATATGTAGACGTGCGTCAGATGTATCGAAACGTGTCTGTGAAAGTAGCTATCAAAAGTAGGAAAAATTAGTAGTAATTTTACCTACCTTTGATAGCTACTTTCATATGGGAGGGTCTACTATGCAAAGCTATGAGGTATTTGCTTCATTATTAGTAGAGATACAAGAGTCTTAATTTTAACCAAATAATGGTCCGTAAATTATACCATCAGTCGACAGTCGATCACACGCCGACCGTTAGCTCATTTGACTCACGCCGCACGTGCTTCGAAGGAGACGGCTCGGCTCGCTTAATAGTTCTTATGAAAATACAGTAAATACACTATAGGTACCTACTTTGCACGCAGCGACATGCATGGCATTTAGTCAAAACAACCGAAAAAGTACTAAGTACTACTTACTGCTTGTTTTTATTATGATTTTACGTAACAACAGGCAAAATTAAACAATGCAGTTCCTTCTGATAATGTGCCAAAGTATTTTCAAAGATTGATTTACAGTGGCGTAAATACGATTTGATAAGTTTACAATGACGTATTGTGCCGGAGAGGGAGAGAATTCGATCGTCCATTAATAGTGGACGATCGAATTATGCGATCCGAAGTATTCCGAAGCGAGCCGAATGAACTGTTCGGTCGGTGACTTCGGTGTCTCGCTCGATGTGACATCTGCCGAGACCTGAGTCTGCGTGCGCTCGCACTATCGCGCACCGTGGGAAGAGCCTTGATGCGCGGTGCGTGGTCGTCGGCCGTAAGGACTCGTGCGCGTGCGTTCGCACTATCGCGCACCGTGGGAAGAGCCTTGATGCGCGGTGCGTGGTCGTCAGCCGTAAGGGCTCGTGCACGTGCTTCCGCAATATCGCGCACCGTGGGAAGCAACCTTTAGATTTTACATTTTCCTAGTGGCGTCAATTTTAGTATAATGATAAGTATGCTTTAAACTTTTGCAAAATGTTCGATTTAACAGCGAAAACTTGATGAAAGCTCGCGTTGACCGATAGACTGATTTCTGTTTTGATTTCAATGTGATGCAATTGTTTTTGTTGTAAAAATACCCAGAAATTCTGTTTAAACGCTCGCTAATGATTGATAGGAACCATTTGTTACAATATTCTTGTATATTTTTTCATTTGAGAGCGTAATGAGAGTAAAAACGCTTGTAATTTTTAAAATAAAACCTCATTACATGCATTCAACGATGTAGTAAGGATGCTTTTATCGGGAAGCATTACGTAATATTTTTATACGGATGGCAATGATTGTTCGTTATCGATGATGGACTTGGGTCTTCTGCTGAAATCACTGATTGGTTGGAAGTTTAGAGACAAAAGCGATTTGTATCATAGCTTGCTCTAAAAAAAAAACACGTTGTTCAAATTCGGAATATCAAAAGGAATGAAAATTGCCAAGTGAAATGCTCTTACACTGGCTTCTATTTACGCACATCTGGTTATATTGGAGACGCAACAGATATACCATATAAATTATATAGCGTTTATTTCCATAACCAAAAAACTTATAATTTACAAGAGGATTACTAAAACACTTTTCAATTAGGTTATGGCCCCTTTTCGGGTACAGACACCTCCTCCAATTTTCTCCAGGTTTCCCTATTTTTGGCTTTGACCATCCAGTCTTTGCCTATGCATTTTTTTCTATTTCATCTACCCAGCGGTGGGCGACCTCTGGGTCTTTTTCCTGTTGGTCCCGACCATGTCGTCGTTCTATGGGTCCATCTTGTGACAGGTAGGCGTGCTACATGGCCTGCCCATTTCCACTTCAGACGTTGGGTATGGTCGAGGGCATCTAGAGCATTAGTTCTCTTACGTATGTCTTCATTTCTTTGTTTATCTTTTAATCGGATCTTAAGGATGCTCCTTTCCATTGCTCATTGGCTCGTTTGTACTTTATCGCTTTAGTAAATATCCAAGTCAGACTCAGACTTGGTCACCACACATACCATTATACCTACGGTAACTAGTTGGTTGGTAGTAGAGGACAAAAAAGAAAGAAGATACTTAGTTAAACTCCTTAAGTTCTGAGTTGAACTACACGATTACTGACAAATGCGTGCACTGACTGGTCAGGTCCACTCAAATCTGTATGGTTCTTTCCTCAAAAGACCATTTCAGACACAAATCTACATGGTCCTCAAATGATCTGACCAAGATTATGTCTGGACTTTAAAAGAGACTGTGACCTCTGAGTTTGTTTCGGCCTTTCTTCTCGGAGTAGTCAGATAGGAAACGCCGACCTCATCTAGTTTAAAAAAATATCATTAACGTGTAAAAGTGTTTTGTCCAAACCTACTTACAGAAATAAAATCATTTATAATTTATCATTAAAGCCAAAGCCTAGACAGGAGTTAACAGTTTCAGAAACTCTTATGAAGAAAGATGTAGTTTTTTGTGTTTTTACTCACCATCAATCCAAATGACACCAGCCATATAAGTATCAGTTGCACCCAGATCTTGGTACTAGTGTAGATCTGCGAATACATGTCGTAGTACGCGATCAGAGTGTATCTGAAACAAAAAGCAAAGAGATGAGCATCAAACGAATCATCCACCATTATACCTCTACGTAGGAGTAACCATGAGGTATTCCGGTACTCCAATCTAGGTTATATTTACGTGCACGGTTAAACTATTCTTAGACCTAAATAGGTAAACAATTTACAAGAGGAAGTAAAAGAACCTCTCTACACGTGGATTTTAAGATATTTAGAGCGCTTCAGTGTTCCAATTTTAGTCAACTTCCGATATAAATAGAGGAGATCGCGGCAACAATGGGATGATAAAAGGCACTCTAGCATTTTTTCTTTCTCCAGAAATTAGGAACACATTCTTCATAACCAATAAATCTATCTCGAGACCGCGAAAGTGCACTCTAGACGTCCCGAAGGTCCATTTCCTATCAGATCAGCTGGCCAATGTTCCACTGTTTAACATGGATCAGCCTATAACCTATTACATTTACCATACTTAAATGCTCGAACGGAAAATATCATCATCACGCAATGTTAATTGCAATTTGCTGTTATTTTAGCAGAGGAGGACTGGGTGTTATTTTTGTCCTTTCATCAGCTAATTGAAAACCAAACACATTGCTCCTCCCAAGCTTTTAACTCCACTGTTTTATTTCACCCATCTGAACCCACGATGGAATAAAGTGTCGCCACTTAAGTTGATAACATTTACTTTTCGCTTTCATAATGTAATCACCACTCTACCACTCTGGTTATCTGGCGTGGGAAAGCAGCGTGTTTGCCAGCTCGGCACGGATTAGATAACAATTTGTGGCTTAACTTGTTATTATAGTGTTTATGGTATACATTGATATATCACGGTGAAGGACGCTCCGGAAGCCGGGCGGGTGCATTTGAAGTTATTTGATAGCTCTGACTTGATTTAAACGCTGTGATTGGTTTGTATTGAAAAGCATTAGGTACTGGCTCCTATCATTGATTATCCGAGACCACCTTGAGCCCAGTTTAGCCGATCCTTTTGAAGTTTTGACAACAAAGGTCGTTTAAATTTTTGATTAGTTCCACAATAAAACGCTCATTGTAGTTGTTTGCTAAAAGGTTTTATTGCCATCAATAATTCAACCAACCACAACAGCAGTAACAAGCTTTTCCTATATAGTTTTATGCTAAATTACCTGGTAAATAAATATAGCACGTCCTACAAGTAAAATAATCGCATAGGCAATTAGGAACGCAAAGATTACTTTACCCAACAATTACTTAAACAAATTAGAGTGTACACATCAATAGTCTGTTTACAAAGCCTTTAACTGCAGCAAAACAAGACAAAAAAGTAGGAGTATAGGCACAAGCGTTTATTGTGTACAGTGGGCCCTTTGTACGTCGGCTACTGACCCATCGTCAATGGGTTTATTTTTGTTTGGCTCGGGCCCTTTGCCCAGTGGGCCCGGGACAGATGTGCTCACAGATGGAGTACAGTCGATGGATTAAATCTGTGATGCCAGATGCAAGTGATCCGTGAGCCGTGACGTTCAGCAAATATTGATGTTTTGTTTAGATAGGACAGTTTTATAGTTTGGGCTTTAGGTTATTGACAGAGATCGCAGGTGTGAAATGAGCACGGTGACAATAAATGGGATTAAAATCAGTTTGTAAAATATCGGTTAAAGAAATGAGGTGCAGTCATTTCTTTATTTGTAATTGATAGAAGACTTACAGCATTTACTGACAAAACAGGTGGCTCACAAAAGCTATTCATAGTTTGCCCGTCCAATTCCTTAGATCATTGATTTTATGGAAGGAATCCTATGTGCGATGACTCCAATTTTAATCAGCCTTGTTTTCCGTTTTCAGGACAGGCTCTTTTTTTCATAGTTATGTACTGAGTACTCACAAAGTTAGAGACACAAAGAAAAACAACTTTTCAAATCGCTACCGCCTATGACTTGTGCCGCCGCATAAGGTTTCGGCATTTCATTTGAACTCTTACATGTGGTCATATAATAAATGGAACTTAAAATCTGCGTGCGGCAAGTGTTACGAATATAATGTAGGTCAGCTGATGCATGCGGTTACCTTACCGCATATGAGTAAGGTAGGTGCAGCTGGCTGATGCATACACGTAAGTACCTACCTACTCGCTTCCAGTTTTTGCGTAGGCTGGTGAGGTAGCCCTACCATGTCGAATATGACTTTCTTCGACTTAAGCTTCTTGCAGACTAGCGCGACCCGACACCGGTTATTGTTAAGGTACCGTGAAGTTTTCTTAGAAACTGTATTGTTCGAGTCGCGTCGCGCTGGTCTGCACGAGCCTTTATTCGTCGGCGACCGCGATAGTTCAGATGAATTAAACTGCTTATTTTTCCTAGGTGCTACTTTTTTGACGATAGTTAGCTATGTAATTCCCATAAAATTGAATGAAGTATGAAACAAAACTAAACACATATTGGGAAAACCTCTGGATCTGTGGATTTCATCATTGGGTAGGAAGGGAAAAAATGGCCCCACTTCAGTCGAGGTTCCAATATAACCAAGGTATCTAATTGTGTAACATAATTTCGTAAACGTTTTCCTGACCACACTGACATTTACTCACATACAACTTTTATACACTTAATAAATACATAGAAGTAGGAAGGCTACAAAAAACAAAAAAATTACCAAATACCAAAAAGTTTGCCAATTTCTGCAATGAAAGACCACACCCCCGATAAACCGTTAGGGTATAGAAATATATATAACTTTCTTATATCTTATGGTTAGTAGATATTTAGTAGATAGATATAAATGTATTAATAACTTCAGCTGCATTGTTTAAGAGCAGGTAAAGCAATTATATTTGATTTACTACCTCGGCTACCACAGTATTGGCTAACCGATGTGTTATGATGTTATTCTCTTCATGAGCACAGGAAATTGCGATAGATAAGCTCCATTTTGTGCCAGAACTACCTATTACCTCTTGAAATACAGCACATTAGGCCGTCGATGTTGGCAGATGAATTTGGGTTCATGGGATCGGTGTAAAGTTGTAAAACATGAAATAACTCGTAACATCATGACTGAATTTCTTGAAGGGCCGGGGGTTGTAAACCTAATAAAATTGCCCGAGCACCTATCTAATTACGTAACACATTTTCGTAAGCGATTACGACTAATCTGTTTCATTTTGACAGTTCAACAACATTCATTGCGTTATTTACGTTTTTGAGAAAAAAAAGCTAAGTTTTGAAGCAATGGATTAACAATCTGTTTCAGATTCTGATTGATCGTGTATTACGCAATTAGAGTATTGGGTGTCCAACACATAACCCAGCATCGTGAAACGTTTAATGCGCCTGAAGAAAAAGATTAATTTAATAGATACAGTGGCCAATGGCTAGTCATGAAGAAATGCCTAAAATTCGAGTTTAAGCAAGCGTATGCAGGTACATGATAAGTACCTATCTCGCGCGTGCTAAAAATATTGCAACATGTTAATTTTAGAGGATCCTCGCTAAATTAAACGTCTAAATAAGATTCGTTTATTATTACAAATTAAATATTTGCTCGTTTATGGCCCATTTACTAATAATTTACGTTTGTGCGTAAGCAGCTGCTCCTTAAATATTTGGAAGTCTGTTTGTCTGAAATCATATCCGAAGCTGAAAGGTCAGCTGATGTTGATGGCCAAGTTAGAGCACTTGCACGGGGGCCAATTGCGGCTCCCACAGGACGCCCTTGCCTTTGCAAAATGCTTGTAAAGTTTCTTTTTTTTTTAAATACTGTTGAAAAGTGCCTGATGCTCACCATTAATTAGCACGTGTGGAGTACGCGCCGCACGAGTAGTCCGGCGGAAAAGTTGTGGAACAATATTTTTTGTATTGCAAATTGATGCAGTGACATATATCTTGAATGGCGGCGAGAGTAAATTACTCTGAGGGTGGCGCGGACTCTAGCTTGACCACCGTAGAAACGAAAGACAAAAACAGATTGTAGAAAACAGTCATTATGCGGCGCGATGTCACAAATGAAGAAAAGAAAAAAAAAACACTTTGACTTCGTTATGGAATTAGTAATTACTTTAGTTCGTTAAGTATAGATAGAAGCAGTGGTAACTGTGGTAAGTGGTTATTAGCGCAATGGAAAACTACCTAACGCCGCTACTTGAAATTAGTGACTATTCATTCATAACATTTAGCATAGTTATGTAGCTTGGGATAAATGTCTAATTCTAGTGCAAACAACATTAAATCGATCAATTAATCAGTTAAATGCACCGTTCGACTTGACTGGCGCCTGATTCCGGAGTGCTATCCGGTCCGTTAATCTTATATACCCACATATTCCTATGAAGGATGTATCTGTTGATGTAGCTAATCACATAGTTTTACAAACATCTAACTTATATCCACGCACGGCTAACATAATTATATCTTATCTCCTCATAAAGTTTCTATTACATTCCTCGGTAAATAATTTAATCACGCATCGATGGAAATCTTGTAGTAAAGTATTTTCTCTACATGTTATAATTTATGATCATTATAGCGGTTATAGCAAAATAATTTTATGTGGAATTATATCAATTTGAGTAAATTGAATCGGAAAATTGATCGCTCTCAAGCTGGCTGTAGCGACGATCTTCACAGGCTAATGTGGATATCAACCGGATGAGTCATAATTATAGCGACCAAATCGAGAGGCCTTAATTGGCTTTTAAAAAAAAAGACTACCTTCAGAAGCTCAGACTTACGTTTAAACCAGAAAGCCTTTTTTCAACTCTATCGACTAAGTTAACGTTCTAAACTTGTAATTACAAAAAATTACGACAAACCCGTGTCTAAATTGTTAATTTATGAAGTACCTACGTAATCCTGTATTTAGCTGCCGCGCAGTCGAGTAAAAAGAAAAGAGAAATGTTTGGTTACCTAGTTGCATATCACACGACGGGAGATCTATAAAAGCACATAAGTAATAGATTTGGTTATCTGTTTATTGCATGCCGTCGCTCGTCGTAAAAAATAAGGAAGCCATACAGGGTACTGGCCGATATTGCTAATGGATTATTTTGTAAGTAAGTAGGTATCGTGTTTTATATGAAGTAGTAAGTGTTGCCACAAATATACAAGATTGAGACGACACGACAATAAATGAAAACAATGGCAAAACTAAAGCTGAGTGTTTTAAAACTATCAAATAAAATCTATTTTTCAAACAATCATACATATGGATTATGCATCATTCACTCATCACATCTTCATCTAGTTTGTTTGAATAAAATATTTTTAACTATTGGATATATTTTATTGAATTTTTGTACGCAGACCGGGAACGTCATTAGATCTAATGAAAAACTTTTATTCAATGTGGGAACGATAAGTCGATTCCACATTGTGTAAAGGTTTTTCAAAGTTTAACAAAGGAGCAAATTTTGACTGTTAAAATCTTAAAATCCTATACTATTAAATGAGCAATATTTGTATACATATTTGTACGTTCTCGAAAACGGCTCTAACGATTTCGATAAAGTTGCAATATAGGGATATACGATGGCGAAAAATCGATCTAGCTAGGTCTCATATCTGGGAAAATTAGTTTTCTCTATTTTCAGTACAATTTTAACAGTTCTCATAAATTGCGTAGCGTAGTATCTATTTAATTCTAGAGTTCTAGACAAAGCTATAACCCACACAAGTGCCCGTGTTTATGTTTTTCTCATCAAGTCTACCTACCTACCATGGATGGTATTCCACCGGTCTTTTTTATAAAAACAGCCGATAATATCTATGCTGCGTTGTACTCAATTTTCAACAAATGTCTACAGAAAGGTGTCTTTCCCACCGTGTGGAAGCGAGCATTTGTTACACCAGTGTATAAAAGTGGAGATAAGGAGAATGTGGAGAATTATCGTCCCATATCAATTATTTCCACCTTGTCGAAGCTTTTTGAGAGACTTGTGCACAGTGCTCTTTACCCTCAATTACATAGCCTTATTATACCCGAACAACATGGATTTGTTAAACGGCGATCGACAACTACCAATTTAATGATTTTCACTAACTTTCTCTTTGAAAATATGGATAGGAGAGTCCAGGTAGACGCTGTGTATACTGACTTTCGGAAGGCTTTTGACAAGGTGGATCATTCAATCCTTTTGGAAAAGCTTGCCTACAACGGTATTCGAGGCAATTTACTTCGATGGTTTGCATCATATATTTATAACAGGACACAAAAGGTCGTTATTAATGGGTTTGAATCTGAAATTGTGACTGTCGAGTCTGGCGTTCCTCAAGGGTCTATTCTGGGTCCTTTGCTTTTTATCCTATTTATAAACGATATAAAGCAGTGTTTTATTCACTCCAACTTTTTGTTGTATGCGGATGATGTAAAAGTTTACAAAGCCTGCCAAAAATTCGATGACTGCCTACTGCTCCAAGAGGACCTGCACAGACTTGATAACTTCTGCAAAGAAAACAAACTCTTTCTTAGCCTTCCGAAATGTCATAGTATATCTATTACTAAAAACAAAAACAAACATAAGTGTTCGTATATACTGAATGGCCATCATTTAAATGTGGTAGAATCCGTGCGCGACCTTGGTGTGACCTTTGATTCGTGTTTGCACTTCGATTTGCATATGGAGAACATAATAAATAAAGCCTTTCGGATGTATGGTTTCGTCACGAGATCCTCGAAAGACTTCGTGCGACCCTCTACTTTTTTGCTACTATATAAAGCGTTGATAAGATCTCAATTAGAATACGCGATTCCTATCTGGAATCCGTTCTACCTCAAATATAATATTAAATTGGAATTAGTACAGAAAAAGTTTTTACGTACTGTAAACTATAAATGTTATCATTCAAGGATTCCTTACACACACTTATTACAGCAATTTAATATTTTAAGTTTAGAATCTCGGCGAATACTTTTGATGGCCATGATGCTACATGGTTTGTGTAACAATAGATTTGACTGTATTGAAATCACAAATAAGTTGCGCTATACAGTGCCTAGAACTGTTATCAGACGGGCAGCGCGCGTGCCCCGGCTGTTCCACGTAGATTCATGCAGGACTAACGCCGGGGCACGAGTGCCCCTTCGTCAACTTGTTGAAACCTATAACACGCACTTCATGGACATAGATGTCTTCTCTCTTTCAAGTAAAAAATTTAAAACACTAGCTATAAATACTCTTTCACCACAATCTTAACCTATCAATAATTTTTAAATTCAGTTAAACATAATAAGATACTATTGTATATACATTTCCTGAGTTATTCATCTATTAACTCGTGGACAATGGTGTGGGTTATATGTTTACCTATTTGTGTTACGACTCATAATTTGAACCTTAACATGTAACTGTTTTTTTGTCCCTAATAAATAAAATAAAAATAAAAATAAAAATGACTATTATTTAGATATCAAGGATTTATAAAGTTTTATACTAGCAGCTGATTCACACGGTACCCTTGCGGTATCGTATAAATTTTATAGATCATAAAGTAGTTTATTGCAATTTACAAGGAAAGCACATCAAACATATTTTTAGGAACGGCCTCTGTAATCATCGAGCCACTCCAAGTACCGATCGAACCTGCATTTAAGTAGGTATTTAGATAATAATTAAGAATATATAAACACTAGACTTTACATTAGAGAATCAGAATACAATAAACGAGCAGAGTCTCTCTGCTCTCGACGCTTGACGTGTGAATAAATACGTCAGGTCCGGGTTCGCAACAAGTCAATCGTCATCCTGAGGATGCCTCGTTGAGAGGTGTCGATTTCTTACAGGGTTCTTTATGACTCTTTAAAAACAGTTAAGTGGATTAGGTTACTAAATACGTATAGGTACGTCGTCTATTGTATTTTATAATGGATTTCCGCAAAGTCTCGCTTGAGTCAATTAACTATTTTACATTAGGGGACTAAGACCAAAATTTTTTTTTGCTTTTGATTAAAACTTTGAGTAAACAAAGATTACATTACATTAAATCACATAACCCTTGTATTCCCCGTAGGGTTAGGCAGAGGTGTACCTAATAGTACACCCACATTTCGCCAGTTATGTAAGCGAAGATAACCGACTTTTAATGATTTCATACTGAAGATCACGTCTAAACGAGTAGGTAGTGTTAATGATTTGGAAAAACTATGTGTTAAATAAGAACATTTTCTTAATAACTTAGTCTGTGAATATTTTATATTATGTTTTTATTACATAGTGCAATTATTTGCAAAGTTATGTCTAACGCGGATAAAAAACAGAATCACGCAAAAACTTTCAAGTGTATTTTTCTGAATCCTTCACCATTTTAAACATAATTTAATTATTTATCTTTTTGTATACGTGTTTTATTAAAATACCTTTTGATTTATGTATAATAAATTAATAATGCGTCTAATTTGGGACAACGCTCCTTGATGGGCGAGTCCTGTTGCTGGCTGAACGTACAATGCGTTGCGTGAGCTTAGTACAGTAGAGGCAAGCTAACCACTCACGGGCGCTGTCATATATCGGCGTTTAAGTCCCATGTAACAGGGGGCGAGGCTATTGCCATTATCAAAATATATTGTAAAAATAACAAGGTAACGTTACATATATTGTCCAGAGAAAAGCATCATTGTGTACAATGGAGTCCCCATAACATAAAATTGTAATTGCTCTTGCTATTGATATTAACACCCTCGTATTTAAATTGTAGGGTCCCCACATATTACTCTAAATTGTTAACACCCATGCTCTATTGCAGGGATTAAGTTGGTGCAATTTAGCGTTTAATAGTCTCTGATTTTCTGTTCCTTTGTTTGGTACAAAATTATTATTATTTTTCGAAAGCTGTCCTGTAAAAGTCCCCATTTAAAAGTCTATCACACGACATTACTGTGTCTCTGGTCTACGAGACCAAAGAGACTTCATAGAGTACACATGCGGTGCAATAAAATGACCTACTTATTGTTTAGCGTTTTATTATGAAAGATACTCGTGCCCTGTCTACCCGTCATTAATATTAAAAAGAAAATACTTATCGGATTATTTATGCAAATAATAATTATTATAGTCACGTTTATGCAGAGCACCCAGACACGCCCATGTGGATAGATCAATCCTATCAATACGTCTCATTTAATCGTCGTCATCTTTTCGTCTCGTTTATTTTTTTGCTCCTGCTTCACAAGGTTTTTACGACTTGACAAAACATCGAGATTTATTAATTATATATATGTTTAATATTAATATATTATACACATAAACCTTCCAGAATACATTCTCTAAATTGTGTTGACATCATCAAGATCCGTTGCGTATTTTAGAAGAACAACGTGGACATACAGACAAACGCGAAAAGTGACTTTGTTTTATTATTTATGTATACTTACATATAGAAGGTAAACTTAACTAAATTGGCACTGATATGGAAAGGAATATAATAATTTATATATTTTTAGCCAAAACTAAACCTGGTTAGGGAAATGGATTACTATGTTATCGTATCACTTGTAGTTAACGAGAAGGTACCTATCAATTTAATGTGCTATGCAATAGGGATGACGACTAAAAACTTTTTTTAGTCCGTCTTTGTGGTTATAAAAAAAATATGGACACGTATTTTTTATGTTTTTACGTAATCTAAAGATTACGGCGATACATTGAGGTAAAATGTGCCGTGACGTCACGAGTATGTAGATGTTATACATACTAGTGATGTAGCGACCCCCACTCCCCGACTTAAAATGCGTTTTATCTAAGTATTTTTTTATTAATATGATAAAGCAAAAAATACGTGTCTAAATTTTTTTTATTATCTGACTGACGGACTAATTAGATTTTATTTTTTTTTACCCTGGCATCATCCCTATTGTACATTTTGTAGTACCTACTATTAAAAGTCATCGTCGTAGAAAATCCTGAGAACATAACGTACTTATAGGGAAAATATTGTTTCAACATAACCCATTCTTACGTGACTTGAAAAAAATAAGGGAACCGAATATTAAACACATTTTTATTCTTTGTAACTCGTTCACTCAGGCTTAACTTAACAACATAGAAACTAATAAAAATAATTTAATGTTGGGTGCAACGAAGGTGAACGCAGCGCCCATGCATCGCGCACGTACACACGAGGACACTTTAAATTGGTTACCACGCATTAATATTAATGCATCAGTATTATGGTAATGGTTTAATCTGGGTGCGGGTCGACGGACCGAATATATTGGTTTCAAAATGACTACAATGGGATATTGTGTGCTGTGTAAAATTGTCGTATTGTTTCAATTTCTTGGGAAGTAATTGCATAAACAACAACTTTATCGAAACGAAAGTGACGTTTTGAGTTCACTGCTGATTGTCTGTACCCAGCTTATATTAGTATGCAGCACCCACGTCATCCATTTTCTCTAAACATTCGTGAGTGTAGTTTGCAAATTGGCAAAGGCTGATATAGAAACATAAAATTGATGGATTGTGAGAAAAAAATACTTAAAACCACTTTCGTATTTTAGATAGATCTCCTAGGATAGTAAAACAATAAATAAAAGTAGAATATGAGAACAATTTTATTGGTTCATGTGAATTCTGCAGTAGGTCAATATCGAGCGAGTTATCACTTGTGCCGGCTCCTATAAATAGCGTCGTGAATGAGGAGTATTTTTTCCCGGCGTCAGTAAAGAGGTTTGTTTTACAACTGAACACGGCTGAGTGGTGGGATGGCGTGATAAATAACCCGTCGACATTTATAATCTGTTTCACGCCACCACTAAATGTATTTTTTACGATGCCCACGTAGAAAATCTATTCGGGAAATATCAGTAGCCGGCTACTAAAGTACATATTCTAGTGAAACAATAAAAAAATAGACGCTAGTTATTTTCCACTGAAGTTCCAGACATTTTCTCAGGCTGTAGTGTTTGTTCACACGTAGTAAAACTTCCATACCTCAGTGGAAGCTGCATGTGGTAGACCACTTCATAGAGAAAAATAAAGTTATATTTGTCAGCACATGTTTTTCATCATATACATGCGTAGGAGTGGTCCATAACATTTAGTTTCTGTTTGCGTATTATACGCGTATAGGTATGTATAGCTCACCATAGTAACATAGTTTTCAATTACTATTTTTCGTATTTGTTACTCCATTTTGATAATATTTTACCCTTCTGGTACGGTGGTACCTACTAAAGATATTTACGAGTAAGCTCAATAACATCGTCTGGGATAACCCCAACAGTCCAAAAGTTCAAACACATTGAAGAATGTGAGGAAACTCCTTGAACATATTCCTTGAAAATTTCATAGTTGTAAACAAAAACAATTCTATTTACAAACAAGTCCAGAAAAACTCACCTATTAATAGTAATAGCGACCATAGAGAGCAGCGAGACTGCTTCATTCCCGTAGAAGACGAAGGCGAACATCTGACAGAGGCTGGGGCCTAGACCCCAGTGCTGCTTGATGTACCGGTTGGCGGTGAGCGGCAGGTTGATGGAACAGAAGAGGAGGTCCGACACGCAGAGAGAGAGGACGAACATGGTTGTCACGTGGCCACGTAGCTTCGGGTGCATCAACAGCGCCACTGTAGTTACTAGGTTACCTGGAATGTGGAGAAGAGGAGTGAAGTTAGTTAGAAAATTGGGGTTTACTTTAAACAGACAGGGAATAAAACAAAATGCTTGTAGAAAATTGTTACGGAGTAATTTCAGTAATTTTTCCAGTCATCGATCTTTTTTCGTAAACATGTAGAATTTCCATCAGAAAAAAAAAGATTTATTCATGTCCAAAGATAAAATAAAATGGCAGTGGACCAAAAAAAAAAAACACTGAATCTACATAGCGAAAACTTTTCAAGCTTCATTGTTTTCTGTGCACTCGCGTGTAAAAAAAAACTACGTTACAGGTTACATTGCGTTGTTTGTTTGTTAAATCAATCACTGTACTCATCAATTGAATACGAAATGCACAGTAAAACATGCAGAATTTGCATGTTCTATTACAAACACAAAATGTATGGGATTCTTAGCAAAATATACGAGAATTACGGAGTGCGGATCTCCCAGTCACGTAGGCAACCCCGAATTTCTGATTGCAGCTGATTAAATTAACAAACAATTGCGAATTGAGTTCAATTTTGCTATTTCACAGAATTTCGAAACAAAAAAGGAAGTAAGATGTCTAAATCAATGTCATGCCAAACTGGTTTATTTTACGCAAATTACTGATTTATTCAGTGTGACCTCATTAGGCATGTTTAACTGGCTTGCTTTCTGAAGTGTTTCAGACAGTACTTAATAAAATGAGTACACAAGGATGTTTTCGGGGAGAATTTGAAGTTTTTTATTGCAGAAAGACAAATGCAAGCCGTGACCATATCAAAGTAAAATTGTATGGAACATTGACAGAAAATAGAGATTTCAACATGTTTTGTTGTGAATTTTTTACCAGTGCAAACGCAAAGTTAGGAAACCTACGGCTGAGGTAACAAATCTGACACACTATGGTTTGAAAACTTTTTAAATTTCACCATTCGACTTTATGTCAAGTGCCACCTAAGCTCCAAAACTCAACACATCTTGAGTGATTGTATTTTTAAATATTATGTAATAACTATGTTATTATTTATCAGTAGTACGCTGTTATTGCTGAAAATTGCATACCTATTTATGAGAATTATCGCTTAATTACTTATAATTACAATCAGATGCTGCTTTATTATTGCATATTAGTGGCAAAGCATTTCTCGAAAACGAAATTGAACATAACGAATCAGCTACTAGCTATAGATGAACCCGGACTCCGAATATAAACAAAGTGATTCGATTGATTGGCATTTCTCTTTAAACGCAATACGAGTGGCCCCACTGGCCACTTATCCGATTTAAATCGATTCACAATTATTTTAGACTCGATGTTTATGAGGGACTTCACACTTTAACGAGCTGCTGGCCGAGACATAACATACCAATAATAACCCTTTTTAGCGCCGCTTTATTTGTGATTCTCACACGTGATATTTACTTTGCGAACTAAAATTAAATACCGAATCTATTTACAACGGAATGGAACTTATTTTTTGCGGTGTCCAGTGGCCGACTAGCCTGTTGGGGGCCCCGGGGAGGCAATACTAAACGGGGCCCCCCGCCTAGGAATTAACGTCGAAATATTTAGCACATTCCTTCAAAAAGGTATCTAATTACGCAACACATTTTCGTAAACGATTACGACTAATCTGTTTCATTTTGACAGTTCGACAACATTCATTGCGTTATTTACGTTGTTGAGCAGATTTTTTTTTCGAATTTATGAAGCAATGGATTACAATCTGTTTTAAAACGATTCAAATTCTGATTGATCGCGTATTACGCAATTAGGATGTATGTTTTCTTTTGACTATTGATACAGAAATAGGAATTACTTTGTCAACCTAACCAGAAAAGTTTGAAAATGTAAGTTGTAAGAGCGAGCGGAGCGAACTCGAAAATTTTAACCCCCCATCCCGGATGGGTAAGGTTTTCTTTTGACTATTTGTACTTAAATAAGAGTTACTTTATCGACTTACGCAGAGAAGTCAGAGTATGTAGGTTGCAAGAGCGAGCGTACAGCGAGCTCGAAAACGTTACCACACTACGTTTATATGTACGTAGCATGCCTAGGGGGCCGGGCCCCCTTTCGTAGGGGTGCTACTAACTCCCTTTTTCTTACTGAACTTATTTTGGTCTTGTTTGGGATTTGATTAAAAAGTATTTCGAGTTTTGCCCCCCCCAGGACCAGGGGGCCCAGGGCGGACAGCAACTGCTGCCCCTTAGCCCGCCAGTGGCGGTGGCGTTTAATTTTTGCCACATTTTTCAGAATAACAGCCACTGCGATGAGAGACGCAAAATCCGTGGAAGAAAGTGGATGCCTGAATGGTCAGTCCTTTGGAGATCGCGAACAGCCATAGATTATGGTTCAATGGAAGTACTGAAGACCGCACGTCACTGCTATGATACCCATCCTAATCTTGTCTAAAGAATAGGTGTAATTACTCTGATTATAAGTAGGTGCCAATCTTTACTTCTTATAAGTATGTAAAATAGCTTTACAACATAGGTAGGTACATAGGTATATATAGCATTAGAAAAAGAGATCCAGTCCAGGAAAATCATTATTTTTCCATAATATTAGAGCTCGTGGCTAAGTAACAACAGCCGCACTTGTCGATCCATCAGGTTAAGCTACGCTTGCCGGGGTTGGTCAGTGGATGGGTGACCATCTTTACATACCGAGAATCCTCCGTGCCTCGGAAAGCACGTTAAGCCGTTGGTCCCGGCTGTCATTCGTGGATCTTTGACAGTCGTTACGAGTCGTCAGGAGCCCGAAAGTCTGACACCAGTCTTACCAAGGGGTATCGTATTACCCAGTTACTGGGTTGTGGAGGTCAGATAGGCAGTCGCTCCATGTAAAATACTGGTATTCAGCTGCATCCGGTTAGACTGGAAGCCGACCCCAACATAGTTGGGAAAAGGCTAGGCAGATTGAATATTAGTTATGGTTAACTATATGATTATAGTTAGCTTACCTATATGGTTTACAAATAAAATTATGATATCATTGCAATAAGTACCTACTTGGCGGATATGACGTAGGTATATTATTGATTAGCTAAATAAATATGATCGAATCACCGCTACTCATCGTTTTATCAACCATGACCCTGACCAACATAAACCAGACAAATAGTTAAAACTTCTTTTTATCTAAACCACGTCCTGTCACGTCCATAATTTCAGAGAAATATATCTTATAGGTAGGGTTGGCAACCTTGCTATATAATACAGTATCCTGCTATATTAGAGGCCTAAGTATTTCTAAAGAAAACATACACGGTGGAAGGTACATCGAAGCGCAAACTGATACCATAGATTCAGTACATGATTTTGTTTTTTTTTTACCGGCGAATTTTTTTAACGTAGGTTCAGAATCATGTACTGAATCCATGGTTTCAGTTTTCGCGTCGATGTCCCTGACACCCTGTATAGTAGACGAAACTACTATATTTTTATCTCAATACAAAATGGAGAAATGATCGCAATAGCACCAGTATTAATCTCATAAAAGCTGAATTAAACAGGTATTTTGTAACCTTAATTTTAATTGTTGAGACATTAAAAAAATATTTAAAAAAAAAAAAAACCGACTTCAAAAAAAAATACACTACAAAGTGAATAATAACTAAAGTGCGAAATTAAAGTAATTTTTCACTTTGTAAGTAGTGTTTTTTTGGAAGTTCGTTGTTTTTTTTTTGTAAAATGTTTTTATTTTTCAGTTTTTAGTTATGGTAGCTACACCACATAAATTCGAATACCACTACCTGCTATGTCAATAACAGTGACAGGAAGTTATCATCATATCATCCATATATACTAAGTGGGAAAAATACGTATTATTGAAGCTTACTCAAAAAATATCCAAGCAAAGTTAATAAAATGTATGTGGGACCAACTTGAGAGCATACCCTTTCTTCCAATGAAAGATTTTTTAAGAAAAATAAAAAAAACATACATACGCTACGAACATACAACCTCCTCCTTTTTGGAAGTCGGTTAAAAAACAAAGCCTGTTAATAAAGGTTCATACTCGTAGTAGCAAAAAACTTAATTTTTTTTTTTTTATATACTTAGCATATTTTTTCGATTTCTACTATATTTTTACAGGTAATGGCTTCGAAAATACTATATTTGATATTAAAAAAAGTTGGCAACCCTACTTATAGGTTAGCAGACGATGCAGATGTACGTATTGTCCGCGGACAATTTGGAATCATATGGAAATCCCGGCATTATGTCCTACGTGCGCGTTAGATTTCCATACGATTCCAATTTATCCATCGTCTGCTCAGAGCGCCAACTTTATTTTAATTTGTTTACTAACACATGGTTTCTGAATTGAGAATTGTGAAACTCTAATTTAGCATTACTCAAGGTGATTCCTTCAGTGTAGCCTGCAAAATCCAAATTATCTTACGAATTTAGGCTCGTGCAGACTGGCGCGACACTGGTAATTGTTCTACCGTAAAATTTTCTTAGAAATTGTTTTATTTAAGTTGTGTCGCGCCTATTTGCATGAGCCTTTTTGGCTACATTGAAGTTTGTCAAGATTTCAACTTGAAATTCTCAATTCAGAAACCGGTTGTAGGAGCCCATTTAAACCTCAAAATATTTGAACTTCTTGCGATTTAGACTCTAGACTATGACTATTTCTAGACCTAGGAAGCCTATAGATAACCTTTCTAATCAGGTGAAATACAAAACAGCAAATTATTGCAACATAGGTAATTAATTATGTAAATCATCGCAATCAATATAAACTATGGTCAATTGCTTGTTTCACGGCTGGTCGAAGCACAAACTAATTAACAAACTTTCATGTTCATACATCGCCATACTTTTAAATGCACTACAATATTAGTTTTTTACATGATAGGTGTGTGTCGGCAGTTAATTAACGCGTAAGATGCCGTTTTTATCGCATTCATTGATTTATTTGCAAGTTCAATACCCTGGAGTCGATAACTTGTGTTTTCGTTCTAGATTTTGTATCAGTCCATCCATGGGCTACTTCTCATCTCGTGTCGACACGAGTTAGGTACGTAATTATATGTTATTTAATCATTATATTCATACTATTGGTTTTATAGTAACATTATATTATAAATACCTACTATTAATTTTATTTTATATTTATGTATAATTCTTTAAGCCTGACTTGGTTTTCGTACGTCTTTTTCGGGTGACCACTGAAAATCAGCGCTGTGCTGTGGGTCTTCATAGCACAGCATCATGCTGAGTGGAAGCCTTCTTTTCACAGTCATGACGTGCCAGCAGCTGCCGACTATTTCTGTGTTGTGCTCGTTATTGTATTGTTATCGTTATGTTGTCGTTATCTACTCGAGTTTATTATCTTTTTTTTATACACGTGTTTCTGTGACAAATAAACTTATTTTTCTTTCTTTCTTTTCTTTAATTTTAACGTGAAAACTATAATTAAAATTTTTAATTTGAATTATGGGCAATAATACTTTTCGACGTGCTTTGTAAGTATAAAAAAAATATCGACCTATTTTCTTTAAATTATTTTAACAAGTAGACCCATAATTGAGAGAGGCATTTTTATTAATCCGATAGGTGTCGTTGTGTATTATTATTTATTTATATGTAGTTAGTTACCTAGTCATTTAATTTAGTACCTAGTGTTAATAGTTAGTTGTATTATATATTATATTAATTTCTATGAAATAAATTTCTTTTTTATTATTATGTACGTAAGTAAGTACAATATTCACTTACTACCTACTTACCTATAAGTTCAATAAACCCTCAAACAAATTCAAACAATAACAGGCTACAAGATATACATACGAAATTACATAGAACATTTTAACATTTGCATTTTATGCAAATTCTTTAGTTGTTAATTTTTACAAGGTTTTAATTAAAGTTTCTCTTTCTTTTTACCTACATTGTTACGGTATTTTTTAACTTTCGCAAATTAAATGGAAGTTAGGTTTTTTAGGGCATAAACATTTATTTATTAATGGGTAGTGTTTCGCCCGTTAAATATCTTGGGCGGTATTACCCTTCAATTTGAAAGTTGCACTATTTCCATATTAAATTATGTTATTTACAGTCTACTTCTCTTTAGAAATGGAGGTAAAAAATAATAGCAGACATAGAGACAGAAATAACTAAACTCTGGAATCATAGTTATTATTAGTAAGTAGATACCTACCTTAATTACCTACATGAAAATATATAAGATACAAATCATTTTCAGACAGGTAGGTCAAAATCAATCTGCCTAGCCCTTTCCCAACTGTGTTGGGATCGGCTTCCAGTATAAGAGAATACCAGTAATTTACACAATGGCCCAGTGGTTAAAGCCCCGCCTCTCATACACGAGGTTGTGCGTTCAAGTACCAATGTGACTTTTTCAATTCATATGTACTTTCCGAGTTGATCTTGGACATTACTGATATCGGTGACGGAAAACATCGTGAGGAAACCTGGACTTACAGTTAATACAAGTCTGAAATCACCAACCCGTCTTGAGCAAGCGTGGTGATCAATGCTCGTGCCTTCTCTGTATGAGAAGAGGCCTTTGCCCTGCAGTGGGACAGTAACAGACTGGTATTTTATTTTATTTACATGGTGCGACTGCCTGTCTGACCTCTACAACCAATTTCAGACTACCCGTAACGACAGTCATGATTGATGATCGGTAGGTACTTATCCAAAATCGTGAGGTCATCATACCGAACAAACAAACAGCCACCACGTCACAAAGTCAAAAGATTAAGATTCATTTGAGTACTTAAATAAAGTTGGTACCTTCCTGTACGGATTGGTTATATTATGGTACCTAAGTACCAATTTATTACAATAATATCATAATAATTATGTTATTAGATATAATTCTGGAGTCATTAGCGCGATTAACAGTTTAATTAATATTCTGTGGTTTAAGACCAGCCACCAGTGGTCAACGCTCACAATTACAATACAATATATAAACATATACATATTATATGGGATTGTAATTTCGAGCGCTGACTGGACGACCATAATATTTTATAATAAATTACATACATACAGGGTGTCAGGTACATCGATAAAAAAAAAAAAAAAACTGTTACCATAGATACAGTACCTGAGTCGATGATATCAGTTTTCGCGTCGATGTCTCTGCCACTCTGTATAAGATTGTAATTTTGAGCGTTGACTAGACGACCACAATATTTTATGTTATATTATATTACCTACATCTATTTTTGTATTCATTTGTATAGTTAGTTAGTTATTTAAGTACCTGGGCGACCGAGCTCCGCTCGGGTGAAAATAGAGAAAACGAATTTTCCCAGTTAAGAGACCTAGCTAGATCGATTTTTCGCCCCCGTAAACCCCTATATTGCAACTTTTATGAAATCGACAGAGCCGTTTTCGAGAACGTGATACAAATATATTTAAACAAATATTGGTCATTTAATAGCATAGGATTTAGTACCTAGTGTAAATTAAATAGTTAGTTGTGTTATTTATTGTGATCCGCTCAACTGTCGATTTTCCTTTAAAAGTCAATAACAATAAAAAGTCTATTGTGTCTCGTTACTAAGCTCTTATATACATTTTAATGTATGCATATGAAATAATATACATATTTTATTGTGTAATAATTATATTTCTAATTAAAATAAATAGTTCTTACCACAAGTTTTTGTCCATCCTCATGACACATTTACCAATGATATAAATTTGTCTCTAGATAGATAGTGAAATCTGTGAATTCGTCGAAAAAATTGCGTCCAATTGTTGGCCGCTAAATGCACGCATTTTGACGTAGCTGTCACGCACATCAGCATAACACAGATGGCTTGTTTCTTTCCGTTCTTTTGTAGCGCGACGAGCATATAAATAATCAAAAACATACTCATTTTCCTACTTAGTTTATGTTAAAGGACCTGTTCGCAATAGCGATGCTGAATAAGTACTTACTTTAACCAAAATGTCTCACATACAAGTAAGTAGGTTAAGGTATGATGTACCTTATTGATCTTAAATATCTTTACTTATCTGCAAAGAGATTTAAGATGATAAAGAGAGGCTCTCAGAAGAAATTTCATAGAAAAACTGTGATCCCTTATTTCAGGGACGCCATCTAGCGTATTATCTAGAGCAAAATTACATAATAGCCAAGTTTGACATGATACACTATTACCCACACCAACCAACCGTCAGATTTATTGGCCAGTTTTTCAATCGCCAGTTAACTTTTATCCGACGAATAAGTCTGTCATTTTGACAGTTTTTGTATGGAAAATCTGTCAAAACGTCACATTTATTCTTCAGATAAAAGTTATCTCATGATTGAAAAATCTAACATAAATAGTCTGTGAATTATAAAATCCTTACATATTATAAAACAAAGTCCCCCGCCACGTTTGTCTGTCTGTCTGAACGCGATAAACTCAAAACCTACCGAACGGATTTTCACCAATGGACGGAGTGATTCATGAGGAAAGTTTTTGTGTATAATTCATTAAGGTTTTGTGTAAATTGGCTGAAATATGACGATTATTGTTGAAGATGTCGGAAAAAATCGTGCCGACTGGGAGCTTTACTGGCGTGCGCGTAAACACTAAAAGATTAACATTTTTCTTCTACAGGATTGTTCATCTTTAAAAGTTCAACAAAAAGTCCGCGATGGCATATGTCTATCTTCGATGGCCCACAGTAACCATTATTATCTTTCAGAATTTGATAAAAACTTCATTGTTATTTGCAGCTATCTTAACCGGTATTATATTAGTCCTTATCCAATAAAGTATGTTATTTCAATTGGGCATTTAATTTAGATTAAAATATGCCTTGACATCATATCATATAAACGAATAATTTAAAAGATATCAACTATTCAAAATTACGTGTTACATGATAATTATGGTTGACGGCAACGCGGGCGCAGCGGTAGGAGTCAATGACCTTTTCCGCGGCTATTAGGTATTTAATCCCGGTAGTACGTTCCCGTGGGATATTTTGCGAAATACACGCGGGCGAAGCCGCACGCAAAAGCTAGTACTTACTAAAATAGTTCCATATACCATGCGACTCGTCATGTGGGGCATAGACCTGTATGACACGAGACATAGAACTTGTCACTTACGCTAAGCAATGTATCGTTATGTCCCGACTATCGTAAGTTTATTTAAATGTCTTTGCTTGTCTGTAAGCACTACATGACGTTAAAAAGCGGTAATAATAAATCCTCGTTATAAAAGGATTACCGATGACGTAGTAATGTGTTTGTATTGATAACTCGTGTTCGTCTAACGCATGTGACCAATCGGTCAATGGGCCACTTATTGCACTCTATTCGTCAACAAAGAGAACCAGCTGATAATGTGTCAAAACATTTATTTAACCCTACGAGGTTATGGCGCATGGCCAAAATCGGAACTAACGCAGCCATCTTGTTTTTTTAATACATTTCAAGTGACATTTCACAAAACAATTGCACAAATGTTTACTAACAGCGTCCCCCTGTTAACGTCATTCGAGTGCCAAAAGATCCTTGTAGGTTTGTAAATGACGTACATATTGGGATGACGGCATGAGAAGGACTGTCGTCCTTCTCATGCCGTCATCCCAATATGTTCGTGGTGGGCGCTGTATGTCATCTTCTTCTTCCATGGATACATCATCTCTATCGACTGTCATCTTAGTACTCAGCGAACCTGATTTCATTGTTCACTCCCTTTTTGGCCATATAATCTTACACACAATCTATCTGCGGTTTCTTTGGCATTTCACTGACCACTTAAAATATTATTTTGTTTGTCCCGTAGAACCAGACCAAGGCAAGGATCTCACAAAGTGGTGAAGGGTCGGCGTTTTGGGGGACTGTCTTATGTAATTTTGACGTTCGAAAAGTGCTGATTCTCAGCCTAGTTTAAATAAATTACTTTTGAGTTATGAATTTGATTTTTTTTGCGGAAAAGGAGCAGTTTTCTTAGAGGGCAAACAGGAAGAACACTGTAGAACCCGGTTTTCATGAAAGTAGTATCGACAGATGGTTGTTTGTACGGCCAATTTTACAGTAACATAAGGTAACATCTCGGCTCACGCCTGTAATGTACCGAAAAATTAGGCAGAGGGGCTGTTATTTGAGGATCTTTGACAGTCGTTACGGGTAGTCAGCAGCCCAAAAGTCTGAGAAGCAGTCTTACCAAGAGGTATCGTGATACCCAGTCAGTGGGTTGTGGAGATCAGATAGGCAGGCGCTCCATACTTTAGACTGGAAGCCGACCCCAACATAGTTGGGAAAAGGCTAGACAGATGATAAGTACCTATAGTACATCCACATTTCGCCAGTTATGTTCAAGTTCCATGTAATTTTACAATAATTAGATTCTTTCCCCACAATTCGAAAATCCCGTTCCGATATCCGTGTCCACTAACTATGAAATCTGTGCCGTACCATCAGAAGACAACTAGTGCAACACAACACGACTCCGTTAACGAACGGACCTGATTAAGACTATAGGATGAAGAGATCGCGTGCTTGGACCGACAGACAGACAGCACAATAATTATTGATCATAGAGGATCACTCATCACGGATACCGGTCGTTGCGCTTGCGCTTACGAGGCGTTAATAGTAAGCCAACGCGTTGTATTCTCAAATGCGTTACTGTATGACTTGTATGTTGATGGATTTCTGGCATTTGTTTCAAACTCACGGTTGGAATGAGTCGCGTCATCGCGTGTCCGATATAGGGACTGTTGAATGAATTCTGAATTCTATGATTAATAGGGATGATGACAAAAAAAAAATTTTTAGTCCGTCTTTGAGATTATAAAAAAATATTGGACACGTATTTTTTCTTTTTTTACGTAATCTAAAGATTACGGCGATACATTGAGGTAAAATGTGCCATTATGACACGAGTATGTAGATTTTATACATACTAGTGACGTAGCGACCCCCACTTCCCGACTTAAAATGCGTTTTATCTAAGTATTTTTTTATTAATATGATAAAGCAAAAAATACGTGTCTACTGATGTCTAGTGATGTCTGGCTGACGGACTAATTAGAATTTCATTTCTTTTACCCAGACATCACCCCTATTGAAAACTGTTCAATAATGAGCATAACATAACATTACGCCTGCATTCCCCGAAGGGTTAGGCAGAGATGTACGTATAGTACCTACACCCACATTTCGCCAGTTATGTTTAAAGGCTTGTGTAGACCAGCGCGACTTGTATCGCGACGCGACGCCGGTTATTGTTATACCGTACAGTTTTCTTAGAAATTGCATTGTTTGAGGCGCGTCACGCGACAAGTCGCGCTGGTCTGCACAAGCCTTAAGTCCCATCTAATAGGGGGCCAGCCTATCCAATAATGAACCAAATCTATTAAGAATCATTAGCAACCTCAATACCAACAAATATGAACATTGGTTAGACAAGACAGCTCATCATCATATTATGCCTAGCCTTTTCCCCACTGTCTTGGGGTCCGGATGCAGCTGAATACCAGTATTTTACATGGAGCGAAAGCCTATCCTACCTCCACAACCCAGTTACTGGGTAACGCGTTCTCAAGATGCTTTTCGAGGCACGGCGGAGGGGCCTCGGTTTGTAGACATGGTCACCCATCCACGTACTGGCTTCTGCAAGCTGCTTCTGGTAGCTTAACCTGATCGATCCACCCCTTTTTTTTGGGTGGGAAATTATCAAATAACTTCTCCCGCTCTGGTCGGTGTTTCAGAATTTTACTGACTAAAACCCACCTGTGTTCCTTCCGTTGCCTGTGTGCCGGGGCCGCGATATCCCTTTCGGACAAACTCGCAACCCTGGATCGATCCACCCCTTTTTTTTTTTTCTTGAGGTTGGGAAATCATCAAATGACTTCTCCCGCTCAGGGCAGAGCGAGAGGGTGTGTCAGACTTTTACTGACACCAAAGCAATAAAACCCACCCGTGTTCCTTCCGTTGCCTGTGTGCCGGGGCCGCGTTATCCCTTTCGGACAAACCCGCAACCCCAGCAGGCATTGGTCTTTAGACCCCGTCGGTTGGTGCTGACATCTCTTTGAGGCGCCCGTGGAACACAACGCGCCGTCGACACGGGCCTGGTCCTTATCGGACGGCGAGCTGCCCATTGCTCACCGTCCGCAAGCCCGCGCCTACGGTGGCCGGAAGTCGGCTCTCGACTCCCGACGCCCGGGGCGTCTCCTGCGGCGACTAGGGCCGCGAGGGCGTGCAGCTTGCATCTCCCTCGCGCGCTCCGCCTCCTCCTTCGCGAACATAACTGCTTCGCAGAAGGAGGTGACGGCCTCCCATGCACTCTCGCTCCGAACCATGGCCTGAACCAGATCGATCCACCCCTGGGGTTGTTATTATTACTTAGTCAAACAACCTATTATGTATGACTATTGTGAATTTATCATGTTCTGCTCTGAATATCCCGATTCTGGCTGCAAAAACACTTGTGCCAGCTCCAACAACCCGTTAAACTCATAAGATAACGATAACACATTACACGATACCATCTCATTGAAAATACAATTCCATTTTATCAATAAACATCACAACTTGCCACCCGGTTGTGCGGCAAGTCACCAGGGTTGCCAACCATACTGTTAAAAACAGTTTAAAAATTATACCTACTGATTCAATAATAATAAAGTAATTATAACACTGTTTTTGAAAACCAACCTTAGTATTAGTATAGAACCGATGGACGATGGAACATCATAAAAAAAGCGAATCTATTAATTTCTTAGTTTCGCAAAATCTCCATTTACTGACAGCCAACGAACAACCTAAACCACTGGGTAGTAGCATAAAATTTTGCACAAGAGTTTCTTAAATTACGAAAGTAAGCACCAAGGAAGGATGAAGGTTTGTATGGAATTTCGCACATTGCTTGTTGTTTTATAAAAAACCGGGTTGACAATACATCATCATCAATGTATCTATACTAATATTATGAAGAGGTAATACATAATAACTAACGAGTATTCTTACACGGAATATATCTCTAAATGATGGTGAAAACCGCATCTAAGTCCGTTGCGCAGTTTAGAAGAAAAAAGGGGCACACAGACAGACGAAAAGCGATTTTAATTTATAGAAATTGGCAGCCCTAAAAACCACACACATGTTTATTTTCCTACGATGTCACCCTGGGTCGTCGGTCAACTGCCCAGCGATAGACCAAGTGATTGATCTGCCTACCCTCTGCTCGCTGTCAGCGTAAATCTTCGTAATTAATCAGCTTACGGGTGGCAGTTTATTTATAATATGTGCAGTATCTGTCAGTAAGTGATAACTGATAAGGGAAGAATAAAAACTTGTAATGGCGATATTGATAATGGATGTTTACTTAGGAGATCATTTCTAGGTAAGTAAGATGTAGCTGATTTGTAGGAGAAGTGTTATATAATTTACTGGATATCTACGTGACTGTGGCCGCGTGTATTTTTATTAAGTAGGTGCACCATAAAGAAACATTGGATGGACTGTGTGACTGAAAGATGATGTGGCTAGAAAGAGAGTGACTGCCGAGGTGACGACTGGCAGGTGGTGGTGGCGGGGCAGGTGAATGTTGACACCATAATGAAAAGCTCACTTTGACGTTTTCTAAGTTAGGAGTAGAACACCTTCAGTTCTGCATGTTTTACAGTGCATTTTGCATGCTGCTGTATGAGAGTACATCAAAAAAGTTGGCAACGTCGCAAATAGCTGTCAAATATTTACCTGTTTTGATTAATTTGGCAATATTACTTTATGGAAAAAATAAATTCTTATGGCTAACTAGTAAACTAGAGTATTAATAATGAATCGTAATTATAGCACTGAATTTGATGTTGTAACCGTTCTGAGTGTAAAAAAACCAGCCAACTCAAAATTCATCCCAACTACGGAACCCTTCATTGTGCACGAACGATGAAGGGTTCCGTATTTGGGATGAATTTATCGCAAGAACAAACTTAACTTTGTAGTTGAGAAATATGTTCTCAATTCTCAATTCTTTATTGCGTACCATAATGTACAAAGTTGGTAGGTAAATAGTTATATTAGTCACAATTATGGACACTGTCGGGCACAGCATAGATCAAGAAGGAGAGAGGAAGAAGAGCACTGGGTGTTTAATGTGATAAATTTTATTATTAGCTAAATACTTTGCAAGTACAAAGCATTAAAACAGAATTAAATTTAAGAATAACGAGTATAATTATTGTTTTATAAATTAATTATATACGTTTATTTATTCAGTAACTTTGTAAAAACCATTTATTTTTAATATTATTCATTATCATTTATTTAATTATTATTATTTTGATTTATTACGTAATTAATATTATTATTTATTATCCCCAAGGTAAATTATTTATTAGATGCTTCATACTCGTATTTATTTAAAATATTTTTTTCCTATTATGAGTAGGTAGGCGTATCTTTAATAGTGATTGTATTTGTAGATAAAAATAGATACTTAGTTATGAAGTTAATTATAATTTATCATTAAAGTATTCGCATAAACTATAGTACCATTTGCTTACAAGGAAATTCTTCAATTTATTGGTAAAGATGTTATATTTATTTAAATTCTTTATTATTTCGGGTAACTTATTATAAAATTTTATGGACATAACAAAAGTACTATCTATTGGAATGCATTTTTAGACGCGATGTTGGTAAGTTTAGTCTATTTTTATCTCCCATACAGAATGTATGGAGGAACATGTTTTTGCAACCGCAAATGAAACTTGGTCGATTATTACTCGTTAACTTGTAAAGCCTACTTAGCTGTGATAGTTTTTCTTTTAATTTCGTTTTAAATACTACTGCCGTGAATTGTTTCACATATCCTAAACCAACCACTTATCTGGCAGGGGGGGGGGGGGGGCACTTGACTCTAACAAAAATTTGCACTTTTAGCTTAATATTTCGCAAACGGATACCTGAATCCAAAAATGGTTTCCACAAACTCATTTTTAAACGACCTTTCCAACGACACCCCACACTATAAGATAGATGAGAAAAAAAAACATACCTACTTTACGTGTAGGATAGGTAGCCTAAAAAAAATTTTTTTTCATTATTTTTTCTCGCAGTTTCGGATTCATGTGCGCATTGGATCATTATCACTTGCTTCAAAAACGATGAAGGAAAACATCGTGACGAAACCAGCATGCCTGAGAGATATTTCTCGACGGCATGTGAACCCAAGTCAAGCCCATGGGCGGCTTTAAAACTCTGACACCAGGTTAGTCACTATCCACACGAAAAGAAGAAGTATTAAATAAATAAATAATTAGATCCGCCCCTTCTCTTTGCCTTGTTCTTCACAATATCACCGTGACCTATTATCTAAGTTACATAATTACAGTGGTCATCCTTCTGAGGTTGGCGGCTCGTATCTTGCGGTCGGTATATAGCGGGTGGCAGGGACATCGACGCGAAAACTGATACCATGGATTCAGTACATGATTCTGAACGTCCCTGCGTTGAAATTTTTCGGCGGCTATTAGAAATCTGCTGCTCCATACATTTTGACCGCGTAGCCGTAGGTATTGCACTTTTCTATGAAACAGCAGATTTTTTTTTTAATAACCGACGAAAAACTTCAACGCATGGGAGTTCAAAATCATGAACTGAATCCATGGTATCAGTAGCAGCCACAATAAGCCACTAGGAGTCAGGGTTATCTACCAGAGAACACCGTGCTTTAGTGCTCTTGTCCAATATGTCCATGGGTGATATTCAGAAAGCCTACGACCAGTTAAGGCAGAAGTTATAGCTAGGTGAGGTTGGTTTTACGAGGGCAATCACTTTTTATAAATGCCAAATTAAGTGTCCTTGCCCTCATCATCTGTTTAGCCTTCTTCCAATTTTGTTGGGATCAGCTTCCAGTCTACAGATGCAGCTGAATGCCAAGTATTTTACATACAGCGACTGTCTATTTTATAGATAGACCCCTTTCGAGGACAGACTTCGGGCAGACAATCGAAAACCCCTGATTTGGGGTTCCTTTTTCTATTGACCTAGACTTAAAGAAAAATTCTTTCAGAAATTATTTTGATTAGCTTATTGAGCACCTAACTTTCCACTTTTCCAGCACCCGCAGTATGACAACCATAGAAACGGGTTTTCTATGGTTTTGTAGACGGAAGAATAGACAAAATGGTTCTGATTGTTTATCTGTCATTTTGTCTATTCTTCCGTCGACAAATCCCGTTTCTATTGTGGTCATGCTAAGCGTGCAGGTGTCATTAGTCGGAGAGTCTTCCACCTACCTACATACCTATAAAACGAATCGCTCCTAATCCAATCCAATAACAAAAGCTAGTTATTTATCGCATTCTATTTATAGATTGATACATAAGGGTTGTTATTGTGTGCGGATGTCCCTCGGCGAGGCTAATTGTTTCGATAATAAAGTCGGTGACAAATGGCGGCCATCGCTACGGTCGTTAGATGGACGTTTCTTGGTCGGCGAATGTTTACTTTGATATAATAGCGAGGGAATTGGTTAGCTGGTTTTATTGTGAGCGGGATATTGTCCTATACTATTAAATGGGCAATATTTGTATATATATTTGTAATCACGTTCTCGAAAACGGCTCTAACGATTTCGATGAAAGTTGCAATATAGGTGTTTACGTTGGCGAGAAATCGATCTAGCTTGGTCTCATAACTGGGAAAATTAGTTTTCTACAGCCTCGGGAATATAATAATACAACGTTGGTGTAACTGGACGACAATTTTATCTATTTTCACCCGAGCAGAGCTCGGTCGACCAGACCATTTTGTCGACGGAAGAATAGACAAAATTATAGATTGTGATTGTTTAACTGTCATCGACTCGACTCGTTTCTACGGTCGTCATGCTACGCGTGCAGGTACTATATTCATAATTGAATGGTCCCTAGTCAATGAAATGTTGAAGTCAGATTTAACTCAAAGTTCATAAATGATTTACTAGCCAGTGTCAGGTCAAAAACCTCTTTGAATAAGACCTTTTCAAGACTCGTTTTAATTCTAATAAAAATAATTCTGATGAATGTTTTCAAACTTGTCATCCCCGGTCCGATGCATCCGACTTATTTGACAAACGATACATTCAAACTGCGACTTATATTAAAACGTATTAAATTAATTAATTCCTGTTAAACATTCAGTGGTGCGTTTCAGGGCTTAGTCACGTCCCGTCAATGGACCCATTCATTCACTCATTCTGTCGTTCACTCTTGAAGGGCAACAGCCCTTGCTCCAGGTTTTATTACCATTTTATGTCATGAGATGAGAAATTAGTCGACAAAGTTGCAAGTTACGTCTCAAAGAAGGTTGGTCTGACGTTCAAAATAATTTAAATTAAACAACGCAGTCAAAACTGGCAGAGAGCTAAAACTTAAGCCAGCTGTGTGCTTAGCCGCGAAATAAAATATAAATGCTACTTACTCGTATTTTAAAGTAGTCATAACACTGTAATCAAATTTTAAATACACGCTCTATCATTGGCTGCTCGCCTCTTAGCATGAACTGTGAAAGTTGCTTGTTGCAAAATTACTAAAATTACGCAGCGCATATTTTGCGAATATGAAAATATATAATATTGTTATATTCGGATGCTGTACATTATTTAACTACATCCCAACCAATGACAAAAAAAAATCAAACGTCGAACGCAACGGCTTCGACGATTTTTTTATTTATTTGAGGCGATTCGCACGAATTAATTTTATTTGTAGGTGAATCGATGTTTGGAATTGTCGATTCGTGCTAATCGCCTCAAGAAAAAAATTATATTATTTAAAAGTGTCAATTCTCCCGATCACTAATAACGCAACTGGCTAGTGATGTGCACCGTATATTTGTTTACGCAGCTGGGTGTCCGAGAGCGCGACGTACCCGGGTAGGTATCGAGTCGTGTAACAAACCGTTTGATGTCCGATTACGACCGGCACTTAGCGTTTTATGTTGCGTTCGTGTTAAGTGACCGATTATTGAACGCTTTCTAGTGATAGCAAGTACATCGAGCAGCAAACAAATGCATAAGTATCTACTTAAAAATCAACACCCGAATTTGAACTTAAACCTTTGTAGGTAAAGTTTAAAATCCTATCCGTAAAAGCTCTTCGTGCTCTGATGTTCTAATTTACTGTTGGACATAAAAGGGTTCAATTTCTAATACGGAAATTGTTTACGTTTCTTTTATGTATTGTTTATAAGAGCTTTGGAGATCTAAAAGCGCAAGCCTCTTTAAAATAATGCAATAACCCATCTGTGAAGTAGCTAGTAATAACAAACAAAACTTTCACAAAGCTAATAGTTTGGTTTCAGGCAAGTCATCAGAATACGCATCATAATTCTTTATGTATCTCTGGAAATCCATTTAACACTAACACCAGTTCGAGTGTTTTCAAAACAAGTTGATGAAATATCAATGATACAGAACTTTGAAATGTAGTTTATTAGTATATGACACATTGTTTGTACAGCGCCACGTCGCTATAAACAAACAGTGTTTCAACGGTTTCCTTGAATAGTTGCATCGGACATCGAGCATGCAGTTACTAGAACGGCCTATAAAATCGATCCTGTAAACACAATATTAACTAGTAAACAATGAACACTGGAAGGTAACTTACCGACGACTCCGACGACACTAAAGATGCAGGCACACGCTGCAGCCAGTATCGTGGCCTCTGCCGGGTAATGCGTAATGTTCTGTTCCATATTTGTAATGTTTTCATACATATCATACGACATATCGATATCGGCCATAGTTAAGCACTTCACTATCACTGGATCACTTCACAAAATTTTTAAAACTTTAATTTAGAATTCTTTTTTGACATTTTATACTTTTTAATTTTGACATGGCCTTGTCAAAAGTTCCTTCCAGCCATGATGCAGCTAGACACCACCATATGATCTGTAACAAAAAACAGGGATTGTGTTACACATTTTTTTATGAGTTGGGCACGTGTTCTTAGTCATATTACTAATACAAAGTTTATATAAACATTATGGACACCTACTGTCTACTGAGAGCTTTTAAAGGAAATGTCAAGGAGATCAATGTCATTTAGACTATGTAAATTGATTTAGTACTTTTTGCCGTCATATTCGGCTTCATAACCAGGCAGTTTCGCAAGAAAAGCAACTCGCTAAGTAGTAATACTTCGGCGTATTATGATATTGACATATTCCACAAATCTACTTAATACTGAAGATATTGACAAAAGAAATCAGAGCATCTGCTCAGAAAAACTGAGCGCAAAAACTAGTACGGTCAATTTAAGAGCAGACTTCAGAAAACCGAAGAAAATATTACACTAACGGAATAAACCGTGGTATATTTTATATAAATATAAACAGACTAGTTCCAGTTAATAATATATGTAATATAACGGAAGGCTGGTGGTTCGCGAGTGGGTGTATTTTCAGCCAAACATGTTGATCTCATTTCATTGCTATGCCCTCCCAGATTTTATTCGCCCTCATTACGTGATCATAAATATATAATAAATTATTGTTATGCCAATCATTCGCTGTGGGAGGTCCGTTATTTATACCTACATTTAGGCTACCAGATTGAATGATTGAACCATTCGCAAAAGACTTTTTGGTCCTTTCTGGTGTTGTGCAAACATATTTTTTTTGTATCAATCCTCCAAGTCAACAGATTATCAGGCCAGTCTAAATTACATATGGATACTACGAAAACCGTAATTATTAGGATGCAGGGGTCTTAATTGGACTCATACATAATTATTAACTGATACATCCGTTTTATACGAGCCTCACAATAGTCACAATAAAATTTGAACCTGTTAAGCACTCTCGTCCAACTATTTGGCAAATCGCAATCGGATCCATTTTTATTTTTGAATTAAGTATTTCAAAAAGAAAAAAAAACCGCCAATTCTCCGTTTCTGATTTTCTCTATGTCCTCTGATATAATTATGCCATAAACAGGGAGAAAATGGAACTCATTTCTATCGATATGTTCTTCCCCACACTAGTAGGGTTGCGAAGTACATACCTATTACTTCCGTTACAAAATGAAATATCAATCTTTCGTTTGCACCCATCACGACATTTCCTCGTATTTTTCTTTCAGAACTACAAAAACTAAGCGTACCAAGTCACGCGGTGCTGGCTGAAGACATTAGCATGGATTTACATGTCGATCCGAATCGCGCGGGTGTATGGAAAGTATACATTCTCATAGCTCGCCACACTAACGCACACCTGCCCACTGACACGATTATAATAATTATTATCATTTGAATGCAGTTCCGTTATACTGGCACATATTTTTTTAATGCCGTCGGAGAAAATAGAAAAGTACAGTTTCTGTTTCAGGTCGGTCCAGAGTAAGGCGCTTGGATACTTTTCACGAGGCGAGGTCGAGGCCATTTTACCACTAAATCCGAAATAACTCTATTTCGGGAAGTTTGCGGGTAATTTTCACCTTGAAGTGTGATAGAATTCCTTGTCGGTATGACAGGAATGGCTGTGAAATTGCTGTCATTTTTGGCGCCAAATTAGCCTTCACTTTGACAGATCTTTTTTTTTTTCTGAATGACATATGTACACCACGACATTTCGCAATTCTAATCAGTAGTGCCAAGGACTCGTTTGTTTTACGGTGCAATGGTCACCCATCGCCCCTCCTCATTATCGTCTGTGAATACAAACAGCTATTAAATATGGTCGGTAATGACCACTGCCCTGTTAAGTGGCCGGTCGTAGCTGATGACTTCTCATCCTTATTAAGAAAATGTTCTGAGAAAGAGTCGATCATAGGGGTATAGTTAATCTAAACTCATTAGTGGAATATTGAAATTAAGAGTCATGTCATTTAAAATTGTTGGTGAGTGCAGATAACGTCTAAAGTTAAGTAGTGTCAAGAGCGGGATTGAAAACTGGTCTAAGTTTAACATTTTGTAAAAACTTAAGAAGGAATAGGAAAATATGAAGAACAAATATTTTTTTTATTAAAATGTTTAGTTGCTAACTTGTTTAGCTTCAATGTTAATAGATTTTAAAATAAAATGCTCCGATTGCTAATCTAGGGTGAGATCCCAGCCGTCTATAAGAACGTACCATTAAAGTTCATTTTTTTTTTTTTTCATTATTCTAAGGAAGTTACGGAAACAATAAAAACTGTTTAAAATCACCCGCTCGACAGGCCGAATATTTTCGTAAAACCAGCGCAAACCTCAACATTTTTAATCGGTATATCTCACAAATTCTTTGGCAGTTCTTTCATAAAACAGTGGAAAAATGAGAAATATTCGATTCATAATTATTGAAACAACATCGGGGTATCAGTAAAGACAACCGATAGCGCAGCAAGAACAGATCCGGCTGGTAATGATCACATTCTTATTTTAGTCTGCAGCTACAGAGTACAGACATAATATCGTTTGCAACCATTTACGTGCGGCGCTGGCGCCGGCTAACCACTCCTGTGGGAAAGTATTTGGATTTCATAACAAGACTAGGTTATCCAGTAAGTACAGTGTACTTTGGACCGTGGCAGAATAAGGAACTAACCTTAAATGCACGGATTTTGACAGATTTGGCGTTGAAAGTGGCGCCACTATAAAATCCTAAGATATACTGACTATATCCACGTTAATTTGAAGTGTCTCACTTTGTACGTGGTGTCGGCTGAAAGTTTTATTGCTCTTTAGAATAGTTATTGTCTTCCGTGGTTCGTAAATGTCGTATTATAGTTTTGCCGCTATATTTCCGTCTCGTTGAAGTGAAGCGTAATGGCGTAAGATTTATTGAGTGTTAGCTATATAGCAATTCCCCTGATGATTCATTTTACATTTTAGACATTTTATGCCCCAACAGAGTCGGTAATAATACTAGTAAGTAATACCTACTTACACATCCATTTATCTCTGACCAAGATGCAAGATCAATGGCATATTTTCAGCACCGACGAAAGAAAAAGCTTATTTTAAATTCGGAAACTCGCGTCTAATCCACGCAAATAAAGCTTTTCATTTTCAATTCTTTGTTTTACCGGGAAGCTTTTGTTTATTGATGTACAACACGCGTATGATCTGTACAATGCTGCGTAAATCATAACGTCTTATGACATCATGAAATTTTTACGATTCATTAATTAAATCGATTATAGTATGATTTGCCGTATCATTTGTTGCTATTATTAAATACTAGATAATTATTTATTGTTGATGGTGCGTCTCGTAAAACAGTTTTATGAGTTTGTTGCACATATACGGCGTCGGTATGCGATTACGTTTGCAGTTTCGCACATCATGATCACCAATAAATTGCGCCAATTGTTCTCGCTAAAGCTGAAGTAATGTAATTTAATGATCAGTTTTGTTGAGAACAGACGATGTGTTTAACTACATCATTAATCGAAACGATTTCTAAGATGCCATTACAGTGAGCTAAGTGTGAAATATTAACTAGAGAACAAAATGAAAGCATTGATTGGAAGATTTTAAAGAACATAGAATATAAAGCAGGTTCGCGATAAAAAAAAAATCAAGTAGTCAATTTATTAAAGATAACACGCACCTTATCATATTATCAAATACTGGAAATAACACGGCTAATGACAGATGTCAATCTAATTTCATCGAGTGCTCGATGTTTGCACACATCACTAATTTACTAAGAGCTTCAATCGATACGGGGGCGTCACTGGCCGCGGTAACTGCGCGCCAAAAATGGCTGCCGGTGACGTCACTAATTTGATAAAATGTCGATTGTTTGACGAGTTAATTAGTTAATCTTCCTGACAGTGGCGCTTCTCGGCTTACGCTGATAACGTATAACAGGCCACCGCTAGTACACGCACTTTCGTAGATAGTTTTTGTGGAAACCGGGTGAAACTCGGAAAGCTTGTTGGTAGATTTCGCAGTCTGAGCAGTAAACTAAGTTTAGATAGATACGGAGAACAAGCTCTACATACGAATCTAACCTAAACTTTGCTTTGGATAATTACTCAGGCTCCCGCAGACATGCGCGACGCGACTCTGGTGGAATAATTTCTATGAAAACTTCTCGGAAAATTTTCTACCAGTGCAGTGTCGCGTCGCGTCTTCGCGTCGCGCCTTTTTGCGGGAACCTTTATTAAGGCTTGTACAGACCAGCGCGACGCGACGGCGCGACGCGACACGAACAATACAATTTCTAAGAAAACTTCACAGTATAACAATAACCGGTGTCGCGTCGCGCGACGAGTCGCGCTGGTCTGCACAAGCCTTTATGGGGGTTAATGATACATGTCTGCAGGAAGCATCGGCAATTCGAAATATAATATACAGGGTGTCATTGGTGGGTATGCCGAAGTTCGAATTGCCGCCAACACTTCGAAATCCGACCTACTAAAATCGAATGCGTAACCTACACTTTATTCAAGTTTCCCTATTCCTGACAACAAAACTGACGTGTGTCATTGTTGTACTCGTTTCTTTTCAACTAATGAGTAAGCAGAAACAGGGCTTTACCGGCGTGATGTATGGAAAACTACAAATACCGCAAAAATATGCCAACGACCTCACGTCGACCACCGACATAAGCTCGACTGCTATAGATAGCCTATATCTATCTAAAACCAATCATTCTGTTTACAAGTGCTGCTACTGAGTAGGTACAGATCTTTTAAAACGAACCAGCTGATACTAGAGCGAGTACAGTAGATTATTCTTACGCTACTAATTAAACAAAGTAAATTTTAGTACTAAGTTACGACTGCTACACTCGAGCACAGATAATATAATACTAAGCCATGAGTTACTGAAATCGAATTTCCCCGTTCCTTTAACTTAAGACTGTTATTGGTTACTTACAATCGTAACTAACTGACTAATTAATAACAGTCAGTATGTTATAGGAACCGGGAAATTGTTCAATATTGAAGACCGCAGGAATCCGCTGGATGTGGGAAGCACAGAACCGGTCGCGGTGGCGGTGCTTGGGGAGATCTGTCTCCAGCAGTTTATGCGTTGATGGTGATGAGTCGCAAATTCACAATGTTTTATGCAGCCAGAGCTCCTGTCCTGCCCTGTGATGTCTCATTTACTGAGTCTTCGGGGGAAACCCGCTCGGTAGACACCCATAACATAAAACATGTCGTCATAGCAGCGACACTCTTATTGTTGATAAGACAAATGCCTCCTACTGCGTATGTAACCGTTTATGTAAAATGCAGGTGACGTAGCTCTAGTCCCACTACTCAGATTGAATTTACATTCGCTAGAACCATTTACTGAAGAAACAAGTGCAAATAATCACGTTCACTAATCACGTGTTTCGTCGAGCTAAACGCTCGTGTTGTATAGAAACTCCCCAAATTAACGTATGCTCAAAAACTACAAGCTAAAAATACAGCCGAATTATGTCCGTAGTAAGTATTAGTATTTCTTCCAAATTTGGCCGTCCGGGTTTGTAGGTAAAGTGTAAATCATAGAAATGAGCAAACGGCCGTCTTTCTGGACTATTTGTTCAGCTTGAAGGGCTATCAAGTTTGACGAAGATATGGGGCAGTAGGCTTTGGAGTTTTGGGTATGGTAGTGACTAGTGAGTATAAATAATGAGCTTTAGAGACACCTTGTGGCACGACATGCATATAATATCGCAAATTAAGTTACTGCTTGGGGAGCTTTAAAAAATAGATCAACACGAGGGAAAAGAAAAGAAAAAAAAGAAAAGAAAGAAAAATTGTTAAAAAAATAAAATTAATAATTAATTATTATATAAATATATATATATATATATTATATTAATATTTATATTATTTATTATTTTTATTATTAATTAATTAATTATTTTTTAATTGTTTATTGTTTGTTTTGTTTATTTGTTTTAAATTGTTGTTTTGTTTTGTTGTGTTTTGTTTTTGTTTATTTGTTTAGGGGTGATACTCAAATGTATGCTCCTAGTACTTACTAGAAGCTGACTAGGTGGTAGCGGTGGTAGAGTCAGTTCTACTACCACCTACCGGACTGACTAATATTTTCGCCACGGCATAAGTTATTGCTCATATAGTTCGTGCCTATACGAGAGAAGAAGCGACAGAACATCACACACAGGACTGCAGAAGAGACAGAAGATCACATAGACTCATTACAGTTTTTTTTTTTATGAGTTGTAATGTTTTACGTTGCATGATGTAAATTATTTTGGATAACTATTCTATTGCATATTATTCTCTTTTCGTATTTGGGTATGGACTATGGAGCTATGAAGTAATACGAGTAGTTGTGTTAAATATAGCAGTAAGTTACACAGCACTCAGGTTTTGAGTGAAGTAAGATTACTGACATCGGTGAAGGAAACCTGGACTTTTATAATGAATATAAGTCTGAAATCGCCAACCCGTCTTGAGCAAGCGTGGTGATCAATGCTCGTGCCTTCTCTGTATGAGAAGAGGGTTGCCCTGCAGTGGGACAATAATAGGCTGGTATTACTTAAGATAACTGAAAGAAAGAACGCACTTTTTAACCACAAAGTAGATGTCAATGATGCTGATGGTGACTCATGTCTGAATAACCACTTCGTGAACGAAGAAGAACTTTAAATAAATACGGATAGATTTTATTTTGTGCAAGAGTAACTAATATTTAACGAGTGGTTTTCCTTTACCGTATTTGATAAGCGCGTATTTCATTCTCTGTTACGCACTTTCCTGGTTTTGACCACTAGCACTAGCTTAGGCTAATTGGATGGCGTTGTTGGCCGAAAACAATCACACATTAATTTACATGAACGTTTGCAACAAAATGATGATGATGCATTCAAAACGTTTAAATATAGATATCTAACTCATTATTCAGACAAGAATTTCTAACAAGTCACAAGTTCATACGAAACAGTTTAGACGATAATATTTTGAAAGCTATAGTCACCAGCACCGCTAATCTTATCTGACGTGATTCAACTTATAAAGTTATAAATAACCTGGTTCTCGATACTTAGCCATTATTCATCGATAAAATTAAGTGACGGATTTATTTTCATTCATTGTTTGAGTTTTTTTCCGGTTGTTGTGGCTTTTAGTAGACGTAAGAGTAGGCGATGAATCGATTGAATTTCGTATAGATTAGAACGACCGAAACGACGAACGACGTCCTTCGCTTTGAAGAGATCATCACATCAGAACTTGTAATGGACATTAAGAATTGGTGTTACTATTGGTAATGGAAGTTGTGAATCTCATATAAAGCGCTCAAGGAACTAGCTAGAATATTAAGAGGCAGTAAAGCCATAAAAAAAGATTCAAATAATAGCTCTAATGGCTCTAACTGTTGCCAAGACAGAAAAGGGGCTAGAACTGTGCTAGACAACATTTTAAGAACGAATAAACTTGAATTAGTAGAACCAAGAGTAAATTCTGAAGAAGCAACTCAATTTGAACTCCGCAAAGTTTCCGTTAAATTTATCAAAAAATAACTTAGTTGCAATGATTCGATGATCATGAAACAATTACTTGTGCATACAAAAACTCTAGACTTTCACAACGAAACATATATACTTAGTCACTTCCTGACTGAATCATTTCAGAGCAGCTCTTATGCTCAAGTTGACTCATTCCGGTAGGCTGGGCTAACAGTGGATTTTGAAAAAGGAGAAAATAAAACAATTACCAATGACTCAATGCAGTCTAGACTTTTGGAAGTTTTGGGTTAGAGTAATTTATTCTTGCCGTATAATGGAGACCAATTTACATATGTTTTATTTGCATTGCTGTGTGACTTCTGTGTCTTTGCTTGTTTTGACGATGTCTCATGCATCGTTCCTGTCTTTGAGGATTATGAATTGTAATGCAATGATGAGCAAGCTGAACATTGCAATGATAGAACACAACGCTGTTATCAAATCAAGATAGCATCAATGTTATTGACAGAGCTTTAGGTTTTATCGCAGGCAACACAATTACTGCCGAGCACTTATCGTTAGCATTTACAAATTCTAAAAACACTAACTAGAACTTTTCGCCTGTTTTTATTTAGATGGAAAGTTCACATAACATTTCTGGAAAATCTCATATAGAAGGAGGAAAACAGAAAGGATTCTCAAGAATTTCGTAAAAACAAATAATCCGATGTAGATTCGGAAATGAGTGGCAAACATTAAATATTAATACAGTAACAATACACAATTGGGTTCCGTGAATATTATTTAAAGCGCGATTGTGAAACTGTATGACGTAGACACGTAGACAGCTGGACGCTCATGGTTCTGTGAACAAGTGGAAGGTATTTCGAGCTCCAAACAGTTCCAACATCGATTGGTTCCGATACGTGGTACGTGTTCGTTCAGTTACATTAAGACAGAATTAGATATGTATGAAGAAATGTTCGCCAGCCTCTAACTGAGGACCTTTAGCATAGAGCGCTTTGCTAAAGTGAACGATTTCTTTATTGGCCTGGCAATATGATTCCAGACGGCAACAAAACAGAATTAAATTAAGATCATTAAATTCTTGAGGTAGATCTCGTCTGCTATCCATAATATACATCGCCACACCACCCACGCTTTCGTTTAGAAAAAGATGTTAAAGTTGTAACTACGTATACTTGTAGACCAAAGGTATTCTCGAAAAGTTTCGTCATTTGTTCAAACTTTAATATTGTAAGAAAATTAATAATGTGAAAAATTCATGCTGGTTAAAACTAAGGCCAACTAACACAACCCTTTGTATTGCTTTAGGGAAAAAAAGCTACAGTAAACATATTTCGCCCAGTGTAACCCAGTAGCTAGGTTGTTTGGGTCTCTGCCCAATAACTGTTAACCTGCAAATATTATGCTTTGTATTTAAGTGAGTTACCTGAATTATCTTAACATAATATTATAAAGAGAAAACATTAGATTTTTTGTATGTCTGTATGTTTGTAATGAATAAACTCAAAAACTACTCGACCGATTTAAAAAATTATTTCACCAGTAGGATGCTATATTATCACTGAGTAACAGACTATAATTTATAAAGATATCACGCGGGCGAAGGCGCTGTCGGAATTAGTACTTACTGAATATATGAGAGTCTAAATAAAGTTTTATATAAGTATGGTTTGCGATATCTGCGGAACCTTATGAAGAATTACCAGTTACTTCTTCTATTCGTATCGACGGTACATCTATGTTGCTTATACTGTTTCGGTCCAAAGGTGGCCACGTTTATTGCGACTTTAGAGGCGTTGTTCAGATTGTAAAGGGTGCAGGTGAATTGAAATTTGGGACAATTTAGCAGATGGATCACTATTACCAGGTTAGACGAGTTTTGGAGTTCTGAAAACCAGTAGGTGTGTTAATACACACTCATTCATCAATAAGAGTCTACATAGAACACTTGAGTACTTCTGAGGAAGAGTTACGTGACGCACTGAACTTAGAACTACAGAAATTCATCAATTCTCGTGGATAACAAAAGCAAGTAATCTAAAATGATGGACACGGCTCAGCTCAAAGCGAACTTGTTTATTTTCAGACTTATAGCCGTGATGAATGTACCACGAGGAAGCAGTAGTAATGGATTGCATGAAACATTTCGAAAATATAGTTTATCCATTGCTTATGAAGTTGTGATATATGGCAATATCGTCATAAATCGACTCCAAAATGTACTGTTTGTACCAGTCCCAAGAAAAAGCAACATAAGTAACAATAAAGTTGAACAATTGAAGTTCTAACGAACGAGTGAAGGATGTGTTGTAGAACATATGAGCAGAATATATAGTTGTAGCGAATACGTAAGAAATATTCGAAAGTAAATAAACTACATTTAGATTTTACGTAGAATAATGTTTGCAGTTATAAAAGATGTGCGCTGGACCGATACGTGAACATAACTTTTTGTCCGTTGAAAATAATTAATTCCTCAGTTACGATTACTTTATGTTTTACCCGTATACCATAAATCAAAAGAGAAATGTGTTCCAGATTAAGAAAACCATTACTAACTATGAGTAGTAGCTGCTTTATTCAAGTTATGGGTTTCCCAAAGTATCGCCACTAACATACTAACAAACTGTGGAAATCAAAGACGAAAACAGGTTCCCTCTTGGAATTCTACCCAGCAGTGGTTTTAAATGGTATGAAGATAAAGAGTTTAAACCAGAACACTCCAATAAAACAGAAATGAAACCTTCTCCAACGAGCTCAATTAAAACCATGATCACTAAATGAATTGTCGGTATTTTCCAAGAACGGCCTAACTAACCTTTGCGTGACCTCCTACTTGTAATTAATTTCGTAATGATAACTCATAAGGATTAGGTACCCAATAACTAGCTAGTTATATGTGTAAGTTATAACTATACTAGGTGTTTTAACTACGTGAAGTTGTGTTTGCTCTATTGGAAAAGTATACTTTCGAGACAAACCGATTTAGATTTTTTTTTCGGAAGAGTTTTTGGGTGAGTTTTTTAAAGGCTCCAAAAACATTGAGGGAGGAGAGAGCTGCATCGATGAAGAGATGATATATTAAAATCAAGTAATTAAGATAGATATTTCATGCATTTTTTGAGATGGCTTAAAGTTACAGCGACATCTTACAGAATCTTAACGTTTAATTTAAGCCTCTAACACAGAACTCAAACACCTCCGAAACTGAGTGTATTTCTTTCATTAACACATTGGTACCCTAATCATCACCATCCGCCGGCTGTCAATGTCATAATTATGACGTCACATAACCTTATTTACATCACACTAAACAGTCACTAACACTTGCAGGTACAGTCAAAAAAAGTTTGCAAATACTGCCACTGAAATGCAATTAGAAATTTTCAATGCTAATCATTGCAATGTTATACGTGTACTAAATAGTCTAGTCAAGTCTTGAACATCATCAATATAATTCTACTACTCTTATCCTAGGTTATTTCGGGCCGTTCTTTTATCCATCTCTAAGCATAAAGACTTATTTAAAAAGACAGAGGAGGTATATCCTCAAAGCCGGCGAGGTCCACACATGCTTATATTAAAATGACTTACCAAGACTGGCTAAATATAATAAAAGCTGTTTTGCTATGTGTGTTCGTATATATAATCATAATCCAACTGACTTAAAAACTTTAGATCTTGTGTTGATTAAAAAAATACTTCATAAATGGTTAAACTCTAATAATTTTTACAGCCTAAAAGAATTTATTGACGGGATACATTTGTAATGAAACCGATTGTATCGATTGCTAATATTTGCATGCTAGGATACAAGTAAAAGATGTATGCTCTATATTGTATTTTTTTTAATAACTTTATATACCATGTTTTATGCAAATAAATATTATTCCTATTTCTCTTAGCCATCATCTCAGAGTACATCATCTTTCACACAACCCATCCCAAACTCAAAGCATTTATTACAATTAAACCATTTACAGGCACTTTTGAATTGTCAAGGAATCGGTCAGTCAGGAATATGAAGTTAGTTGCCCATTCCAAAGCGTAGTAGGTACCTACGGAGAAGAACGGGCAAGAAACTCCACGGACACTCTTCTAAATAAATTGTTACAAAATATTGGTTACTTACATCATTCATGTTGAAATTAAATATGTGAGAACAATGTAGAAAGACGTGCACGTTAGAAGCGTCCCTCTTTACATTGATTTTTTTTGCCTTGCACCTAACAGTTTAGTCAACTGTACATAACTGGCAGTTAGGAAGACGCCGCTAGCCGGCTGCACTAATTATAACGTTCGGATAAGTGGCCTAGATCTAACACACAATGGACTCTATACTTGTCGTGTGACACAGAAGTCTAAGTTTACGCGAAACGAGGTGCGCTCAAAATTCAAAAGTCATTTATTCAAACTAGGCTGAGAATCAGCACTTTTCGAACGTCAAAATTACGTACATAAGACAGTCCCCCAAAACGCCCACCCTTCACCACTTCCTAGTGCATTAGCTGGGAAGAAGAAGTGGCGCAACAAACTCCCCAGCAGCACAGCTGTCTGTTCAGTTAGAAGAACAAAAAAAAAGATTCTATATAATAGTATTCAAAATAATTTAGATAATTTAGATTACGCAACACAAAACATAATTTAAATTATTAGCCATATGTTAGCTAGCACACGCCAATATACCACACAACATCATCGAGAACTATACTCAGGCAGAAATAAAAACTAAACGTAAACAGAACTTATCTAAATAAAAGCCTCCAGGCATAAAGGGCGTGCCCGCTTACATATAGTTGTAACTGGAAGTTATAAATGATAAGCTAGGACCATCGAGATAAAATAAATAAAACAAACAGTTAATTACTAATAACAATAACTAATATGATCAATTGTCGAGGTCACTAGCTAACCACATATTGCAATACAACTCATTAGAAAAAACATTGTAATGAGTAGATTATGTCAACAATAAATTGAAATAAAATTAAAAATAGCTTGACTTATAAAGTCAAATAAAAAATATAAAAAATACAATTATATAAACTCATATAACTTGTCAGTAGGTAATCTGGAGAAAGAACATAAACATTGTCTTGAGTTAATCACAGCGACCAACTATTCTTATCATTTAAGTAGTCGTTTATAGAATAGTATGCCTTTGAACAAAGCTTGGATTTTACTTTCGTTTTAAACGCATCAAAAGGCAAATCTAGCAAAGAAGAGGGTAGCTTGTTATAAAAGGTTATACCAAGCCCAACAAATGAGTTATGAACCTTATGAAGCCGGTGAAAGGGAGCTCGTAGTTTGTCCTTATTTCTAGTGTTAACATTGTGAAAATCACTGTTTTTAGTGTATAAGTGTATATTTTGCCTAATATATAAGATGTTGGCGAAGATGAATTGGGACGCCACCGTGAGGATACCAATATCTTTGAAAAAATCTCTCAGAGAAACTCTGGCACCTAGCTGGTAAATAGCTCGAACAGCTCGTTTTTGAAGGACAAATATATTTTGAATATCAGCAGCTTTGCCCCACAGCAGAAGACCGTAGGACATAACGCTATGAAAATAACTAAAATAGACTAACCGAGCTGTATCGACGTCAGTGTATTGTCTTACTTTCCTGACGGCGTAGGCGGCCGAACTGAGCCTTCCCGCTAGGCTCGATATATGCGGGCCCCACTGAAGTTTGGCATCTACTGTTATGCCCAGAAAAACTGCCGAGTTTACAGACTCAAGCACCTCTTTATCTAAGACGATGTTGGGTCCTAGATTTCTAACATTTGGTAGGGCGAACTTTACACATTTCGTTTTCTTGGCATTGAGAACTAGGTTATTTGTCGTAAACCAATCCGTAACCATTGAGAGAGCACTGTTTACATCGTCAAAATCTTGTCTATTCCTGTCTACTTTAAAAATAAGAGAGGTATCATCTGCAAACAGTACAACTTCACAGATACCCTTTAAATAGAATGGTAAGTCATTGATATACACTAAGAACAAGAACGGACCTAGTATTGAGCCTTGAGGTACACCTAACTGAACTGGTAGACCGGAAGATTTCACACCATTAACATCTACACATTGGGACCTATTGTGTAAATAAGAATTTATAACGTTGAGAGCTTCGTTTTGAACACCGTAATGACGCAGCTTACGCAAAAGCGTGTCATGGTGCACGCAATCAAAGGCTTTGGAGAGGTCACAGAAAACCCCAATAGCATTTTGCGAGTTCTCCCATGCGTTAAATATGTGTTTCAGCAGAGCAACACCCGCATCTGTAGTCGAACGACCTTTTGTAAAGCCATATTGTTCATTATGAAGGAGGCTATTTAAATTAAAATGTCTAAGTAACTGCTTGAGTATTAACTTTTCAAATATTTTGCTAAATGCTGGTAAGATAGAAATAGGCCTGAAATTGCCAACGTCGTTTTTATTACCTGATTTAAATAGTGGTATGACTTTACTATTCTTCATGAGGTCAGGAAAAGTTCCTAAATCAACACATTTATTAAAAGTAACAGCTAGATAGGGGGCTACGATGTCTATTATATTACTTAAAAGTTTAATGGAGATGCCCCAGTAATCACCAGTGTTTTTAGACTTGAGTGTGTTAAAAACATTAACTACATCACGAGGCGTTACATGTTCGAAGCTAAATAAGGGACTATTTTTAGATACACTACTAAGCAAAAGGTTTTCAGCTTTAGACGGGGATGAATTTAAGGAGCGAGTCGTAGTTACAGGTATGTTGGCAAAAAACTCATTAAACGCCTCGGCTACGTCAGCTGCTTTATTAACTAATTTATTGTCGACCATAATCTCAAGTTGTTTATCTTGTTTAACCGACTTACCCGTTTCATTGTTAATAATTTTCCAAGTGGTTTTTACTTTATTATTGGATTTTTTAATTGTATCGCTTAAAAATTTAGATTTAGCAAAAACACAAACCTTTTTAAATAATTTTGAATAATTTTTTACATGCTCTAGGAAAGGAGTATCAAACCTGATTTTTTTCAAACCATATAACTCGTATAGTCTCGCTCTACTTTTATAAATTCCTGGAGTGGCCCATTGGTTAAAGCCAACGGAGGTGCCATTAATTTGAATAGTTTTGGCCTTGAAAGTAGATTGGTACTCTTTTTGCACAACATCAAAAAGGGCTCCATAGATTTCATTGGGATTCTCGTGTTCTACTATAGATGGCGTAATTCTATGAGCTATATTATTTTTAAACTTATTGCAACGACTAGCTGTATAAGGCCTGCATTCTATTTTATGCGGTTTTTTATGTAATGGCATGGGGAAGCTAGCTAATAAACCACAGTGGTCAGACGTTAAGTCACTTAACACTATTTTATGTTTGGCATCACAATCACTAAATATATTATCTAGACAAGTTGAAGAAGATGCTGTGATCCTGGTAGGTTCAAAAAACAAGTTTATTAAATTATAAGACCTAAACAGATTAAGGAGTCTAATACTTAATGGAGTAACATCTAAAATATTAATATTAAAATCTCCACATAAAATTATACTTTTATTAATTGATTTTAACCTATTGAGTGAATCCTCCATTACCGATTCGAAACTAATAAAATCACCAGAAGGGGGTCGATAAACGCAAATTATAACGTATCGCTCAAGTTCAACACAAGACAACTCAATAGTGCGCTCGATGGAAAGATTAACTAAATCTAAACGTTGTTTACATTTCAACTTGTTTGAAACAAGAACTAAAGATCCACCGCGAATGGCGCTTTTCCTTACAAACGCACTTTGTACAGTAAAATTATCATCATTGGTAAACACTACTTCATGTTCTTTCAACCAGTGTTCAGTCAAACATAACACCTGAACATCATAGTTCTCTATAAATAAACTTAACTCTAGCTCTTTGCCGGACAGACCCTGCATATTTTGATGAACAACATTCAAAATATGCGGCTCACCCGTTGTCGCTCCTAATAGTTTAAACTATAAGGCGTATCAAAAGTAGTGTTAGTACCACTACTAACAGTAATCGGTGGTACACTACAGGTACCTGTGTCACACTGTATATTGTATGCTAAGAGATTAGCAATTTGTCTCCTACAACTAGGTGGCAAATACATTGTATAATATGTCAGTTTATAATCAGTAATTAATTGATTACAATCAAAATATAAAATAGCGTCACTGTGACGACATGTCCTATTATAAATTAACATATTTAAATTATAAATGTGCCTATTTTGCTCATCAGACAAATATTGAGAATAAGGCAAGGCACAGAAAATAAATTTACAACTATTGGTCTCATTAAGATGTAACATCAAATGGACACATTCAATTATGTCCTTTTTTCTAACAGTTAAACTATCCCCATATAATAAAATAACAGTTGAACTGGGGTTTATTTTTGTCAATTTAATACTACTTATTAATTGGCTAATACTGGCACCGGGTAAACAATTATTTATAACATATTGTTGTGAACACTGATTAAATACTCTACCAAAACCTTGACCAAATTTGTCAGAAAATACATAAGTTGTATTAATCAAATTATTCCTACTATTATTAACATTATTAATACAGCTACCTACATTCTGAACCACTGAGGGCATGGGCGTAAATACTTCAGGCTGAGTTTCCTGAGAGGAGGTGCAGCTAAAAGAGAGGTTATTTGTCAGAGACTCGTACCTCTCTGCATTGTACTTGACCAGGTCTGCCAACTCATTGGCCTCCTGCATACGCTTACTTAGGTCTTGTTGACAAGCCTCATATTTTCTAAAGATATCCTTTAGAGCATATTCCCTGACAAACAATTCATCCTGTAGGTGCTGAGTGTCAGTATCATACATAGTATTACATAATTGTAATTCACTATTACACTTCTTTAATTCTTGAATTAAATTTAGATTTTTTTGCCTAAGTTTTGTATTTAACTTGCTATTTAACTTGCTTGCAATGCATCATCATTATATTCATCATGTAGAATGTATGTTCTGTCGTAAGTACACAGTAACCTATTTTGCTGTATTGACTTATAGAATTTGTTTTGGGGTTATGATAAGCTGCTGGTGTCAGTATTTAGTGAGTCATATAATTCTTCTCTTATTTTGGTCTTTGAAACTGAAGACGTTCAAAATTGTTAGAATCAAGGGTGAACCTATCCAACATATCAATGATCGATTGAGTTGTCTGAATAAGAGATCTTATTGCCCTGTTTTCATGTTCTCTTCCATTCTCTCCTGTCACCGTATCATTCGCTTCAATAATTTTCATTCAGTTTTTACTACACTTCTGATTCATGCGTATTGTATTTTAATTAGTGATATGGTGCAATACTATCAATATTAGGTGCATCGTTTAATTTATATCAATAATAACGTATCGAGCGGTCAAGTCTGGTGACCTGCCTCTTAGAAACTTGTTTGAGAATAAATAGCACCCTCTAAACTATTGCAAACTGATAATATCGTGTGTTACCACTTCTAGTACAAACATATTAATTAGTTGAAGGGGTTCACAGGGATAATGAGGTGTTCATGTTCCTAATAATTTTGGTAAACTGTTTTAGATAATTTGGACTTGGTCAGTTCAAAGATACACAGCACTTCCGAGAGCGGCGAAAACAGCGCACGCTGGATTGACATCGTCAAAGTTATGGGGAGCATTTGGACAAGGGATGCATAATACCGTGGAGAATAGGAAAATAGAAAAGAGGCTGTTGTATTTAGCAGCTCAGCAATTGATTGCAGGCTGAAATGATTATGAATATAATGATAATACAGTTGTATAATTTACACATAGATGTGTTGTGGGGTGCGTTTTGTACAAATCTTACATATACAGGAAGGCATCATCAGACATCGACGCGAAATCTGAAAAGTATTTTTTTTTTAAACTGCCTTTTCATAGAAAAGTGCAATATCTACGCTGTCAAAATGTATGGAACAGCTGTTTTTTTTAATTAATAACCGACGATAAATTTCAACGCCGGGGGGTTCAGAATCATGTACTGAATCCATGGTATCAGTTTTCGCGTCGATGTCCCTGCCACCATGTGTGTAGAGCGCAGAAGCAGTTAGTTTGACAGCCAGAATATCACAATCTGCGAAAAGGTCAATTCTATTTTTATTTTGATCGCATTCGCACACCACCTACACCCACGCGGAAGTACTCGCGTGCCTTTTAATTTACTAACTCCTCAAATAGCACTGTTGGTGTCAGAAATAACAACAAGTCTATGATGATTGTATTTTGTCGCTCTAGTTTTTGTACCTCGCAGTCAAATGATACCATTTATGTAAGGGCAATTAATCAAGAAAATAATTGATCTATTGGCCTTCTACATAACAAGTTTGTAGCAACTTGTTGGACATGAATCACCTAATGAAATATGTTCGGCAGGGGATAAGGAGTTTGAGGATAAGATATTATTATTGATGATATATACTGGCCACCAGGTTACAACGTCTGTTGCGCTGACGGTGGGTGACGTCTGTCTATCCTTCATTAATTTGAAATAAAAGATTATTGTTTTACAAAATGTGTATGTAATCATGGTATAATAATAAACTTCGCCTTGTTTTATTAGACCATGTATTTAATAAAATTGGCAACGAACTGATATATATTGGCCACCAGGTCACGACGTCTGTCGCGCTGACGTTTGGCGACGTCTCTCAATCTTTCATTAATTTGAAATAAAATATTATAAAATAATCGTTTTACAAAATGTGTATTTAATCGGAGTGTCAACTTCTCCATCGTTTTCATCTCCGATAACGATAAGAGAAAGGGAAAATGCTTCCGATGCGGCAAAGACGACCATCGATCTAATGAGTGTGACGCCATCAAATCTACCTGCTTGAAATGCAAGAAGACTGGACATCTGGCACGAGTCTGTTTACAGCGGAACTTAAATACCAATCACGACAATACAAGTAATACGACTAACCAAAGCATAGGAGATATCAACCTAATTAAAAGTGAGATATCTAAAAAAATATATGATCACAGTAAAAATGGAGAACAAACAGGTTGGCATGGAATTCGATACAGGAGCGACCTTGTCCTCAATGTCACTAAAACAATACAATAGCCTAAAATTAACAAACAAAATTTCCAAAACGGAAATGAAATTGAGAACCTACACTGGAGAAATTATCAAGCCTGCGGGAGTGACATAGGTAAAAGGCATTTATAAAGACCAGACCTTCAACGGGAAATTATACATAATCAATCAAAACGTTGGACCCAATATTTGGAAGAAGCTGGATGAAAGAACTGAATGTGAAAATTGCAGACATACGAGTTTTGCAAACTTCTGAACAATCCGTCAAACTTGATAAATTATTAGAAGAATTTGCAACAACTGTTTTTAGATCAGACTTGGGAAAAAATACCCAGCCACTAACGGTCAGGCTGAACGTTACGTGCAAACAATTAAGAAAGCACTACGCGCAATGGAGGGGGAGAGGGGCGATCTTACGTATAAGCTCCTTGTCCTTAAGACCCGGCTCAGACGCACACCAAACTTGAACGGACAGACCACGTATCAATTGATGTTCAACCGGGATGTGTGAACAAAGTTGCATATGATGTTTAAAGACTCATCTGCCCCGAAGGCGTTCAACCTACAAAGACTATCGAAATCTAATAATTTTGCCAAAGTAAAGATGTGTGGGTGTAAATTTTTCTTGGGCTAACCATGATAAGATTCAAAAGAACATTTTGGAATTCGGTCTTAAAATTTTTAACTTCGAAAATAATAATTTTAAAGGTATCTGAAACACATATTCAGAAGACAGCCTCAGCCTCATTACCTTGGGTAATTAATGTGGAAGCTATTGTTAGCAAGACCACACGTAATCTACTGAATAACCCCATGCTAATTTATCACGTACATGCAAAATAACCTGTTCTCCTCAGTTCTGTACCCTTTCAATTCAGAATTGCATTTCATCTGATTCTGTAGAACATGGTAATTTTGCAAGTCTTGCAATAACGCACGATTACGCACGTTTTACTTCATTGAGTTTGCTTGACAATATTTTAGGACGATCTGCACTTACCATTTTATTTATGGTCGGCAAAGTCTCTTATTCTCTCGCCAGTCTCCACATAATATATCTCTATCACCCATCATTACAGTGTTCACTTCCTTCCGTGCATATCGTCGTTCAGACAATCCATTCTTCTTTTCTTAAAGCCCCGCACACGCTCGTACTTAACATTTCAGAACGACATTTCTGATTAAGAAATGCAATACCTCTAATCCTACTGAATGCATCATTCATAACATGAATGAATGTAATTTCGAAATGTTTGAATAAATTGTGAATCAATACACGGAAGTCACTTAGCAGTAGTGGGCAGACTGTTAATAAAATTTCATAACAGCATGTTTGAAGATTGTAATCTGTGCTGGCGTATTGTATGGTAATGTTGGTAATGTTTCGAATATCTGGGAAATTCAAATGAGCGTCGACTTATTCCGCGGCCATAGAGAATGTTTCTGAGTTGGGACTTCGGATATCCGATCAGCCTTTAAATGGCGGCTAAGTAAGTAAGCTAAGGATTGAGGAATACTGTTCTGTCTGTGAGATCTGTAAATTATGGCTTGTATACTTTGTAAAGTAAGTATTCCCTATATGACAATGTAAGAGAAATTCGCTTTTGAGCATAATAAGGGGAATTAGAGCGTAAGGTTTTATGAATGTAAATTAGTTATGAAAATTCATCGCAAATGTACGTAATTAACACATTGAATACTATCATATTAACTTACTTGCTACAGTTGCTAGTATTTGTTCGCTTGGCAACTTATCTTAAGTGTTACAGTTCCTAGACTGACTAGTATCTAGCGACCCGGTTGTGGCGTAGGCCTGTGCAAGCGCAATAACAACGATGATAACATTCAATTATTCTACATAAATCTGTCGATAAAAGTGTCCCAGTGTCTCGATGACTTAACTTTGCGACTAACGACTGTCAGCAACGTGGTGGTGACGTCACCACTGTCAAGTGTCAACTACCACTACTCCAGTTTACTATAAATAGGAATTGATTGTTTTTGTTGACTGTTTTGTTCTAAATATGTGTGTTCTATGGCGTGTGGTTTGAGGAAAACAAGCCCTTTGAATGGTCTAAATTAGGCAAATAATGGGCTCGAGCGGTCGCAATGGCGGCTTCCTAGTTTCTACTTATAACTTATTGTTGGTCGTTTGTTTTCGAGTTAACATATGGAACGTGAGATGAGGTAGTAGTGGCTTTTCAAGGAAAATTCAATGAGGCACCTAAAAATGTAGATAGTTTCGCTATTAGTACGTAGGCATGTTCGTGGTAGGCATTGTAAAATTAATTTTGATGTGATGAGATGTCGAAGCGAGTTCTGTAGGTACCCTATATTTTTGGCAAAGAAAAGAATGTGTAAATTATGTAAAAATAAAACTAACTTCTAGAACATTTCATATTTTTATCACGTAGTTTATTGTCGAGACTGCAGATAAACGATCGTGCGTGCGTGCTTCTGCACAAAGCTTGATATAAAACATAATTAATATGTTATTTTGATTCACTTTGCACACTAGAGATTAGGTATCAGTGTAGGAGGCACAGATAATGATTTTATTATTCACAAACTTTTCGATAAAAACTACAAAAGACAAAAACAGCCAGGCTGAAGTGGGAGTGGGCTGGCCACGTCACACGAATGCACCCGGAGAGATGGGCAAAGATCGTCACTCACTTAGGGTTGCCAGGCCCAAAAATAGAAAAGCCGGACACAGATTCGGATTTAGACGGACATTTTGCCTGAAAGCCTTACAAACTAATAATAAAAAAAAACTTATTTCTATTTGTGTATTTATTACTGTTATTATTTGAGACTAACTCTACTCGTAATTATGAATTTTGTTCTTACTAAAGTAATTTGTAATTTTTTTACATTTAAATTAACTAAAACAATGAATAATCAATTAATCAGCTTTCTTGATTACATTGAAAGTAATTAAAACAATCAATAATCAGGCATCTTTTGGCGGGGCGGGGTTGATCAAAAGCCTGATAAAAGCCGGACAGGCCGGACTTGTGTAAGTATATTTGGCCGGGCATGTCCGGCTTTACTGGACGCCTGGGTAGACCGCGGCGAAAGTGGTGTGATGATCTCGGGGCCAACCTGACCACAGGCCCTAGGCCGCCAGTACTGACGCATCATGTTGGAATCCCCAGCACAGAGGTTTTCCTTGACGATTTTCAAAGGAAAATCAAAGGAAAAAAATAACGGCGTACTCGTGGAGGCATTCGGACCCCGCTCCAATAATTGCAAATCCTGATCTACGATGGCGACCAACCAAAACAAAAAAAAATATCTAGGAAAGTCGTTAAAAAACCACAGAAAACGTGACAAATAACATACCTACTATATAGCCATCACTCTTTTTGGGCCAGAGGTCGTACAATATAGAGAGGTTTGGACGGAAAAATGGGATCCTTTGCCCAGCAGTGTGACACAACATATTCTGACAAAAAAAAAACAAAATTGTGCGATTCCTGGGACGCAATATCATTGGGTTTTTTTGTTGTTGTTGTAACTTGAAAAAAAAACTTAAAATGCTCAAGTTTACGTAAGCATTGCATTGATTCATTTGGTCATAGGAATTTTCGCAAAGCAATGTGGTTAAATATTTACCTGGAAGGGCAAATAAGTAGTAGGTGCTAGGTACTTACTTCTTCTTCTTCTTTTCAGTTTGTGACCAACCTGGTGTCAGAGTTTGAAAGCCGCCCATGGGCCACTGGCTTGGCTTCACATGCCGTCGAGAAATATTTCTCAGGCATGCCTGTTTCCTCACGATGTTTTCCTTCACCGTTTTTGAAGCAAGTGATAATTATACCTTATAACCTTATAATTAAGTCGAGACCTATGACTTAGCAGTCTGACGGTCACACTACTAGACTATCACTAAAAAAAACCTACTTAAAATGTATGAGGAATTTCAAATTCAATATGGTGAAGTGGTAGAAACCTCCTGCGTTTAATTTATTAGGCTCACGAGTCACGCTCATACTTATTAGGGAAAGAGCGTCATCTGCTTCTGCCCATCAATATAACATTTTTAAGTAAGTATAGGTACTTACTTATTTTTTCTTAGCCGACCTTACCTAGGTACCGACTGTCTTTTTTTTTTTGCTTTGTAGTTTATATTTATCTAAAACCTTTTTTTTAGGTCAATACCGTAGTGTTGTGCCCACACCATAGATATACAAAGATTATATTTCTATGGCCCACACCGAGCGACAGGTGGACACAGCACGTGCGTCACAAGTAGGGTTGTCACATTTTTTAGGAATAAATGAAAATTACAAATTCTAGAGAGCGTAAAATGAATAGTAAGTACAGACTTTAACTATTGTTATTTTTAAAACAATTTTTTTTGTACTTTTTGCTGCACAAATTTTGAGACTAAAAAAATTTCTAGACTAGAAATATTAGTTTCAATGAAGCCCTTTTTCTCTCTTCCCGTCAGTTTGCAATCATGACCGAAAACAATGCTGTTTTTAACCTAGAGGAGGCCCTGGACACTTTAGGATAATGGGGAAAGAGACAGACAGAACAGAGAAAGTAGGATGCAAGAAAATTCAAAATTTTAGCACCCCATCTCGGGCAAATGAGCTATTCTTTTGACCGATCATACAGAATTAGAAGTAACTTTATCGACATTCGACATATGCAGAAAAGTTTGAGAACTAAGGGGATGTAGGATGCAAAAGCGAGCGAAGCGAGGTTGATAATTTTAGCGACCTGCCAATCCTGGGATAGGTTAGGCTTGCTTTCAATCATCCATAACGATATAGGCGATAAGTACATTGTCGTTAGATTATAAATACGTCTACAAACACTATATTAGAGTTTGTTTAGCAACCCTAGTCAAACGCACCACGCGGACACAACCATCACCCCGCCCCGTAGCGTAGGGTCGCACGCGCATCTTTACCGAACCCGGAGCCCGTAAAGACCTTCAAACAACACTATAACTTTACAGTTTTACTTTAAAAATGTAGACGTAAATAAAACATTAATTTAAATGATCGAGACTTAGTGCTGCTCGCATAGTTGGAAATAGAATAAATAGTTTGTTTAACAGAGTGGCTAGAGCTAGGCGTGTGTAATGTTAGGTCAGGCCGGTTTTAATTTTGCTTTTAACAACGATATCCATAAAGGGTCCCGTGGACAGCCGCGACGCGACGTCTCTCTGGTGGAACAATTTCTATGCAAACTTTCCGGATATTGGTCTACCGATCGATGCCGTCGTGTTGCGCCTCACTGCGGGAGCCTCAATAATTTGTGTCCACGGCGTTTCTTGCCCCTTCTTCTCCATAGAGAAACCTTCTATGCTTCGGGATGGGCTAGCTACATCTGTCTGACAGACCGATTAAAAAAAATAAAATTGTTTATTTGAAATAAATGCTGTCAGTTTGAGTCTTTCTCTTTGTCTGAATCTTGGAAGACTGGAATTACCGGAATTAGGGTTGGCAACAATGTCATTATGAAAAGCGATAGTATGAGCAGAGGCTGCTGTTTAAAAAATCTAAGAAAACCTTGGTCTCTGAAGTGAACATGTTTGGTTTTGTCAATTATTTTCGCTAGCTTCAACCCTATTTTGTTAAGCTTGTTTTTTTTTTCGTTTTATTAGTGAAGTAACCTGGTGCCAGAGTTTGAAAGCCGCCCACGGGCCTCTGACTCGGCTTCACATGCCGTCGAGAAATATCTCTCTGGCATACCGGTTTCCTCACGATGTTTTCCTTCACCGTTTTTAAAGCAAGTGATAATTATACAATACGCACATGAATCCGAAAAGTCAGGGGTGCGTGGCATGGGTTCGAACTCGAGACCTATGACTTGGCAGTCCGAGCGACGGTCACACCACTAAGCTATGTGCTCAAGAACCATGTCATGGCTTACTATTACCCTATTACTTACTAAAAGAATCTAATTTAAAAATATACCTGCCTAAAAATATGTGATTGACTTGATGTATTTAAACATGTTGGTACATGTTTGGCAGCTTTTAAATAGATAAGCTACACTTCATAGGTAAAATCGTCGGTTTAAGTGGGTCTTATCAGAAACATGATTTAAACTGGACCCACCTTGGAATTACTCACACAATCTTCAAGTGGTTCAGTGCCAGTGATTAATCAAACAAATAAGAAATACTTAGAAACGAGAATGCGTGGTAGCCCTACCCAATCTACACATAGGTAGGTATCCAAAATACGTCATAAAAATTTCACGATATACATTAATGGTTAAACCATTGTCATTTATTGCAGTTTTATTGAATTTCCAATTTCTTCCGGCAGATGTTATAGTTTTTTTTACTCGACTTCGGCAAAGCCAAAACAAAAACTAATGTTTTTTTTTATGATACCTACGCTTCTCTCGATGCGTTTACGCACGAGCTAAAGGGCTCCACAAGTCTGTTGAATTAGGATTGTGGCCTACATGATAATTTTAGGTAATCTGTGGCGCATACGCATACGCATTAGAGGGCATTACACCGTGTTTTACACACATATTATTACTTACTAGGTTCTTATATTTCTTTTAGTTTTCTCAGATGATCTCTAGCCATTTCTAATTTTCTATAGCGTGAGATATAAGAAGCTGGCTGCAATTTTAATGTCTATATTAGGTATAAAACTTTACCTGCTTTCGGAAATAGAAAATAATAAATAGAATAACAAAGCCAAATAATTTAATTTAATAGGTATCTACGCTATTGCCACTTTTGTTTATAAAAAATAATTCTGGCTAGCAATTTTTAAAACCCTCAAAATTGTTTTAAAGCTACCCGCTCTTGGCGCAATAAAATAACGTTGTTTATATTTTTTTAGTGCTTGACAAACGGGAACCTCGTGTTTCTAGGGTGCACGTATTTCCAGAAAAGATGATGTTATTGAACACTTTGTTGGAAAAATAATTTCTTTACATAAGCCAGAACTGGATTGGATTAAATCTTCTATTTGGGTTATTATCACAGTTCCTTAAATATTTATGTGGTTACTTGTATTTGAGCATTCGGCAAATACAAATAACATTTACCTATTTACTGAATAAGCAAATCTTGGTTAAACATTAACTCCGCACTTAACAGTCTTCAAATGTCAATTGAATTTTTTATGTAAACATACACCTAAAAATTCATATTCAATTTAATAAATTGAACTTATCCGTACTTCATAAATCAGTTAAAGTTTTATTCACAAAGGGAAAATAAAAGAACACTAAATTAAAAAACTCACCAATTCGATGTTCAAAACAGCGATGTTCCACAATAGTCCACTAACTAAACACGACAAAGTTCACACAGTATTTTTGTACACAACGCACAGACAGCTACCACATAAACTACTCGCCGCGACCGACGCGCGCGCGCTTCTGCCTTCTGCCGAGCGCGGGCTACCACGCACGATGCACGAGCGGAGAAAGGTGAACTTTTTCATCGCTCCACTGCACCACAGAATAGTAACTGCACCAAACTTCGAAAGGGGTCTTACCCAACTCAACAATTAAATAAATGCAAATTATACTCTAAAACTACCACTAAAGTTAACCAGAGATAGTAAATTATTAAAATATTCTCTACAGTAACGGTTTCAAGCTTTTATTGTTCGCGATACTACATATTCATAGACCGTAACTATGATTTAATCAGCAAATTAAAACGGCGATTAATGCAAAGTTAACGAGATTATCTTTATGTGGTGGCCAATTGTACCTAGTTGCATATAAAAATAAATAACTGCGAGTGAGGAAATCTCTCTAATTAATCACCAGTGATTTATGGTTAGACGAAAATTAAAAAGTAATTAAGTAGTGAAAAGGTAAAAGTAGGCTGTAAAAACTAGTGAAAAACAACTTTTATTGCTTTACATTTTCTTTTTATTAATTACAAAATGTGGATTAAAGACCGATTTGAGCTGTTTTAGTTAGAATAAAATGAGCTGCCAGACAAATGGCGCCAAAACTCACAGGTACCTTTGCCGCCATTACGACGACAGCTGCTGCGTCTACGACCCATTGTCACTATTATAATGCTTACATTCGCATTTATTACAACAGATTTTAACCCGTGTGTGATTGCAATAAGAACTATTATCGCTCATAACGACACTATTTAATGTTAACATGCCCATAATAATGTGCTATTATTATTCAGAAGTGTAGATTTTTATTGGGGTTTCATTGAAATGAGATTTCTATAAGATCGCAATAAGTACCGCGACACCTATTTTTGGTTAGTTACTCAAGTTTAATAACATATAAATATCAATTATAACCCATGATTAATGACATATTATTAGTTAATTGATTCAGGCGTGACTTTGCGGAAATCCATGATAGAATAGAATAGAATAGAATAGGTCTTTATTTGCTTAGAATGTAGGTACATAAAATAAGTTGTTAAATTGTATAATAGAATCCGTGTACATTCTGCCTTAAAGCATGCAAATGTAATACAAGGTAAAGATATTACAAACAATTATCATTTAAGAAATCCTGCACAGAGTAATAACATTTATCTACAAGTAATTCTGTGAAACGTTTTTTAAATGTTTGCAACGGTAAGTTTTTAATTTGGTCAGGTATTTTATTATAGATTACAGGAGCCATACAAATCACATTTCTTTTTAATAAGGTAGTTTTAAATACGCCCGTGCATAATAGATTCTGGTATTGAGATCTCATAGCTGTACTTCGTTTTCTAGTTTCTATTAAAGTTGCAAATAGACATCGATTTGTTATTACAAATATTGCTAATTCAAGGATATATAGGCATGGGAAGGTTAATAATTTATGAGACTTAAATATAGGTACACAACTGTCTCTTACTTTAAGATTAAATATAGCTCTCAGGCAGCGCTTTTGCGCTTTGAAAATGCTTTCTCGTTCACTACAGTGACCCCAAAATATTACACCAAACCTTAAGATGGAAATTACTAGACCATGGTAAGCCACTAATATTGTAGGTAAATTTACTTTTTTTGATAGATTATGCAACATAAACGCGGTTGTGCTTAAGCGTTTACATATATCTTCTGCTTGCGGCTTCCATGTTAACTGACTGTCAATTATGATTATGATAAAATACAATAGACGACGCATATTTAGTAACCTAATCCGCGTAACTGTTATTACATATTATTATTGTTTACTTTGGTGTTCTCACACTGCAGTCAAGTTTTGGCAAACATACCTAATTAATATGATCATACAGAGGTAATAAAGTTAGGTACTAGTTAAATAAGTATGTACCTAGATACTTACGTAAAACGTATGCTTTGTATTGTCAGGCAGGCTAGCATTGTTTTTATTTGTTTTCCTGGCTAGAATGGAAGACATAGGTAGGTCCCTACCTACACTACGATGCCAACGTTTCCAACAGTATATTATTTATGTTTTTGGTAAATACTTACGATATTTATTATTTAAGGTTCAGGTGACCTAAAGTCTCTCCTACTGTCCAACATAAATCATGAAGTAGCTTAGTTATTGTTAGTTGCTAGATATCTTCTTTATCCGCCTGCCATCAACCAACACGAAATACAAATTGGCGCCTTTGACTTTTTCATAGCAATAAGTTGTAATCTTGCAAGACCGAGAAGATTCACACACTGAGCAGGAGACATAAAATGGTGTTTCTGTTTTCTATCTTACGGTCCATGCGTCATCGACATTACCAGGGCGCGGAGCGGCGCCTAAAATCATAGTTTTCACCGTGGTGTGGTGGGCGTTTCTCCATCAAACTCAAACTCAACTCAAAGCATTTATTTCAATTAAACCATTTACAGGCAGTTTTGAATTGTCAAGGAATCGGTCGGTCAGAAATATGAACCTAGTTGCCCATTCCAAAGCGTAGTAGGTACCTATGGAGAAGAACGGGCAAGAAACTCCACGGACACTTTTAAATAAACTGTTACAAAATATTGGTTATATCATTCATGTTGAAATTAAACATGTGAGAACAATGTAGAAAGACGTGCACGTTAGAAGCGTCCGTAATAAAAAGATAAAACAAGGAACAATTCAAAAATTTAAATCAGCCAAGGCAGCTAAGAGTTGACCAGTCCCAGTCTGACGGCGCCCGTTCACGAACATGACGCATGGATTAGCACCATTCAGCTCAACCATTTTGAAGGGAGCTAAATGATCCAACACACGCGCCACCATCAGCGAGACATTTGAGTGAGCATGACATACTCACAGACGCCAGGGCACATTCAAGTCAATAAAAGACGTATCACCCGGTAAATGTTAGCTCATTAGTACATAGTACTCACACCTGTGCTTTGAAATTATATAATACAAAGGAAATAGATCTTATACAATGCAAAAATGGTCTTAAACTCTTCGGCAGCTCCAACTGTTTTTTCAAATGTTAATCAAATAGTATATAGTGGAGCAGGACCAACACATTGAGCCAAGCATTTTTATCAGCGATGTAATCCCCCAACTTATAATATGCCTGCCTGCATAGTGTGCGTTTAATACAAGATTTGAATTTCGTCTCATTCAGTTGAAGTATGTGGGGAGGAATTTTGTTGTAACATTACATTATTAACCGGTTAAACAGTATCCCATGAAAGATGAGTCCACTTTAGCCAGTCTGAAACCTGGTTGAACTAATAGGTCCTTATTTCTTGTACTATAATTATGTCTATCACCTCTTTTACTAAAAAAATTTACATTTTTTCTTACGTACATGATGTTTTCATAGATATATTGACAAGGTACCGTCACGATGTTAATATCCTTAAACAGTTCCCTTAGAGAGTCACGCCTGCGGAGATAATATATGGCTCTGATCGCTCTTTTCTGCAGAATAAAAATAGACTCGATGTCAGCCCGTCCCCACAGTAAAATACCGTAAGACATGATACTATGAAAGTAACTAAAATAGACCAGCCTCGCGGTATCAACATCAGTAAATTGACGGATTTTTCTAACAGCATATGCTGCTGAACTTAACCGTCCTGCAAGAGATGTTAAATGAGGACCCCACTGTAACCTTGAGTTGAGCGTGATCCCTAGGAAAACAGTTTTATCGACGAATTCTAGCTTCTCTTGATTCAATACTATCTCACAATCACTACTCTTGACATTTGGTAAAGAAAATTTTATGCACTTAGTTTTGTTTCCATTTAATACTAAATTATTAGCACTGAACCAACTTTGGACCTGCAGTAGGGCGTTATTTACGTCGCCAAAATCTGTAGCACGTCTATCTACCTTAAAAATTAAGGAAGTATCATCAGCAAATAACACCATTTGTGGTTGATTTTTTAATAAATGGAATAGATCATTGATATAAACTAAAAAGAGGAATGGACCTAATATCGAGCCTTGTGGCACACCCATTTTTACTTTTAAACCTAGTGAATTTATACCATTTATTTGGACTTTCTGTCTATCATTTAAATAAGATTTTACTAAATTGAGCGCAAGTTTTCCAAGTCCGTAATGCTCAAGTTTCAAGAGTAAGGTTTCGTGATCAACGCAATCATTTGCCTTGGAGAGGTCACAAAAGATTCCTATGGCGTCTTGGGCCTCTTCCCACGCGCTAAATATGTGTCTTAATAAGGTTACACCGGCATCGGTCGTATTAATTATTGGTGTCTTTACTGTCCCCGGATTTGAAAAGTGGTATTACCTTACTGTATTTCATTAAATCCGGGAAGACTCCTTGGTCCACACAAAAATTAAATATTAAGGCTAAGTAAGGCGCTATGGTCTCAATTATGGAAGTACAGACTTTAATGAGCAGTCCCCAAAGATCTTCGGTTAATTTAATCTTAATTTGCATAAAAGCTTTTATTACTGTTAAAGGGTTAATATGCTTAAAGTTAAATTCAATCGGGCAAGCTGAAACGTTCGCCCTTACTAAATCAAAAGAGAGCAAGGGCGAGGAATTTAAGGTTTCAGTAGTTTTAAGTGGGATACTAGTAAGAAATTTACAAATTCACAAAACATCTTATTGCAAGATATAAAAGAGATAAATATACGTATATGAACGTGACTATGTTTTGAAATTTAACATTTTGTTCATGACGCAGAGAAGTATAATATTTTGCGTTGTGTTGTGTGCGGCATGTCGAAAACCCGATTAGCAGCCACGACCTCAGAGGTTCACTAAGGCTCCCCACACAAAACTGCGAATTCGCATCGCATTGCAAAAATCTGCGAGCTCCTAAAAACAAAGCTCCTCTAAAAACCTGCTACACGACGTCGTATCGCATCGTATCGCAATTTTGTGTGGGAGCCCTAAGAGATGGCACACCAAAAAAAAAAAAGTGCTTTTTACATGATGCCAGATAATTTTATGCGTGGTTGCGGTCAGAAAAACAAAACGTGTTGACACTGCATATTAGCCAATTGAAACTAGCTTCGCTGGCCACATAAAACTAGTATGTACATAGGGTGACATAGGCCAGGATAGTAAAAAATAGACGACCAATCGTCTCGACCGCGACGTGTCCGTCGCGCGTGCGCGAACGTTTGTATCGATAATTTTATTAAAAGTAAATCGCTCTAAAACTTTCGTATACCTACTCCAACTGATTATTCATTACGGTAAGGCACTGAGAAGTTATAAGTTAACCAGATTTTTATTACAAAGATAGCCAAGCTCTAACTGAACTCTATTATCAATCTATCATCCTACTAAAAGTTAATCTCGTTGAGTTATAGGAGAGCGTCTGAAAACCGTAAGTTTCTGCCTATCCTCTTAACGAGTTTTAAATTTTTAAATAAATAATTAATTATAGCGAAGCGCAACTATAGAAAGTCTGTGGTACAAAATGACAACAAAGTCAAAGTCAAAAAACTGTCAAAACAAGACTCCAAAATGCCAGGTGTTTGTGATGAAATTATAGACGATATAGAAGATTTAATATCTTCTCAGGACATCACACCGAAAGAAAGATACTCCAGCAGAAAGAGTGTGAGCGTCCGGTCAAGAAAACGTGACAACAAGAATGATTCCGAGCCCGCCGAAAAGGTTATATTAGAGAGTGTAGTACCAGGTATAACCTCAAAAGATGTTTATTTTAGTTTATTTCTTTTAATTAACATGCCACTGTAAAACTAAATAATAAATGTTTCGTGTGAAGTCGCTATACACCTCGCTAGTTAGTCTCTAGTACAATAATTAAGGGTATGTTCTTAACTTCTTGTGTATACATATAATTTTTTTATCACCGGATTTCAAGTGTCGTGACGTGACCTGAAATTAAACCACTCAATCTCAAAATTAAAATGATTGAACACAATGTCATGTATTCATCAGTTTTTAGCATACATAGATTAACTTGCAAGGGGCTTTAATAAGCAACTGTGACTTTGTTAAGAGACTGAAGAAGCAGATTATCTTGCTGTGTGACAAATAACGTTCACGGCAAGAGCATGAAGTTGACGTAGACTGGTATGATTCATGAATATTTATTTTGTTAGAACAGTATGTTTACAAAGATGTTATATAAAATTGTAATTGCTATGTTAGTCACTTGTTTTTCTTTTAATATAAATTTTCTTTGTTACTCTCTAGGTACCCAGACAATCTATGTGAAGACATGGGGGTGTGCGCACAACAACTCCGACTCGGAGTACATGGCTGGTCTGCTGGCAGCCAACGGCTACAAGTTGACTGAAGACAAGTTTGACGCACAGCTGTGGTTGCTCAACTCTTGCACGGTCAAGAGCCCTTCTGAAGACCATTTTAAGTAAGTACCATTTTAATTCTGATAAGTTTTACATGTGTATTGTTTGAAAAGTTTTGACCTACAGGAGCTTTTTTTTATTTATACCAAATAATAATAATCAATGTGATGTAAAATCAGAGCAAAAGTAACTGTAGACTAGAATTAATTATTTGAGATTGTTCAGTTAACTTGTCTTTCCCATTTTGCATAATTATAATGTGTTTCAAAAACTTAAACCTAAAATTATATAAACTGTCTTCTTCTCTCAATGAACGCAGGCTATACAATAATAGCTCCTTAGCTATGCTTACCAGACTTTGGCATTTAGCTTTAGGTACCTCTAGATGGGGTGCACCAGGTCATATGTGTTATCATTTTTATAGGGCCTTTTGTACAGCTGGTACTGCACCTCACACAGCCTTACTTAACCCAACATTATTTTGTTATTTTGTAGAAATGAGATAGAACTGGGTCAGTCGCACGGCATCCACGTGGTAGTGGCGGGCTGTGTGCCGCAGGGCGCTCCGCGTGCCAACTACCTGACGGGGCTCAGTGTGGTCGGCGTGCAGCAGATTGACAGGATCGTCGAGATAGTTGAAGAGACACTTAAAGGTATGAGAAAAGCAGTAGTAGTAGGCAAAGTATAAATTGAATTTAGCTTTAAAAGGCGGTCATTAAAAGCTATTTGTCTACAGCGTATAGGCACCGCTCACTAGCAGCCCACGGCTAAGCTACGCACGGTTCGCCTCGCTTTGTATGAAAATGTAGGCAAGGTACTCCACTGGGACTCACGGTCATGCTACACAAGAAAGCTGGCAAACAAATTAACCACACAACTAACGTGGCAAACATCTCCGTGCAAATCCTATGTGGCAGTGGAATTTACACTTAAGGATATAAACAAGTTGGCGAGCCATTTACACTTACAAAAAAGTGGTTTCTGAACACTGTGTAGTCGATTTTTTTTTAACAAATTCTTAGAAATAAATCTTTACAGGCCACACAGTCCGTCTCTTCGGCCAAAAAAAAACCAGTGACGGCCGCAAGGCAGGTGGAGCTTCTCTCCTCCTTCCTAAAGTCCGCAAGAACCCCCTGATAGAGATCATCTCCATCAACACGGGCTGTTTGAACCAGTGCACGTACTGTAAGACGAAGCATGCACGCGGAGAGTTGGGGAGTTACCCGCCGGAGGAGATTGTGGAGAGGGCAAGACAGTCGTTCACTGAAGGAGTTTGTGAGATATGGCTGACAAGTGAGGATACAGGTGAGTTTTTATTTGAGTTTTATATCCTGGTTTCTTAAATATATAAATAAATAATAAAAAGTTTATTGATTCTTAAACAAAAGAACATAAAATAGATAGAGAACATAAAAGCTGCATGTTGCTAGTGTAGCTGGGAAATTGGTGGCGATCAAAAAAATTTAGGGTTCCATATGTCTGAATGAAAAAACGGAACCCTTATAGGATCACTCGTGTGTCTGTCTGGCTGGCTGGTTTTTCTGTACTTTTCAAAGTAGTGACTATTTCTCTAATTGGTGACATTCAAAATGCATGCTGAGAAACACTCAAACCGCGAGTGAGAGCAAACATCCTATATTAGATTTCCGTAGTAGTGTGGCATAGTCCCAACAACTAGGGGGATTAATAGTGAAGTGAGCAATGAGCTGTAACAGCCTACACTTTTTAGGTACATACGGTCGCGACATCGGCACTTCTCTGCCAGAGCTTCTCTGGAAGCTGGTGGAAGTTATACCGGAGGGCTGTCGGCTTCGGCTCGGCATGACCAACCCGCCCTACATACTGGAGCACCTCGCCGAAGTCGCCAAGATCATGCACCATCCTAGGGTTTACAAGTAAGATTTTGAAGTGACGGCATGTAGCACGATAATAGGGAGTTAGACAATACTTTTTATTTTAAATAAAAAAAATAAAAAAATACAGTGCGGTTTCAAGACCTTCTCGATAATGTTCCTCTCTCTGTTCCTACTTTTAGCAACATGCTGATAACACGGTACAAAAACAGATACCATAGTTAGGGTGCTTATATAAAGAAACAGGTTTCCGGGCGTAGTCTGTGCGGGACGGTACCGATCGGTGCAGATATAATATTCCCATTTTATCCTATGCGCTCACATATAAATATCGTGCCGACAACCTGGACCGAGCCATGCGGGTTTAAGCGTTTGCCGGTGCAGGGTGTATTTAAAGAAATGGATGTTGTCTGTGCCGGAAACCTGTTTCTTTATGTAAGCACCGTCCTGGGGCGGCAGTCTCGACATAGATAACGATCGCTATACGACCGAATTCGGTCGCAAAATCGTAATGGCGTCCCTGACTGCAGGGCCTGCACCGCTCGGTACCGACCCGCACGAGTTTTTTTGTGCCGGATTTTTTTTTCTCTTTATTTAGTCACCCTAACTCTTAACTCTACACCTGTCAGTATAACATTCGTTTGTCATGACGAAAACTGAGATCTCCCCCTCTTTTAGGATGGCGATGACGCCTTCTTTGACCATGTTTTATATTAAGCTATCTTTGTGCAGGTTCCTCCACGTGCCGGTACAGTCAGGCAGTGATCAAGTTCTGTCCGACATGAAGAGAGAGTACACACGAGCCGACTTCGAACGAGTTGTCGACTTCCTCAGAGAAAAGTGAGTGTGCTGTCAACTATTCCAATGGAAATAAACATTTTAGCCTGTTTCGCAAGTTTTGGATTAATTCTGGTTAATTTATCTGACAGATAAGTTCTGAGAATTTGTCTGATGAATGTAGAGGCACTGAATTCACTGTGAAAGGTGAAATTTGTTAATCTTCACTACTTAACATTGACTTGTAATCTCTCTATTTTGGTATATTTTCCGAGTTTGTTATTAGATTATCAAATTATTACTATTTATTGTATGAGCCTAGTGCAGTTGTCGGCAAACTTGTGGCGGCAGTTACAATCACCACATGCGAACTACGCATCAAAGACCTGACGTCACACAACATCCTGACGTCACACAAATCCTGCATCGCGCAATTAGAGTTTACCGCGCGATAGACATATATACAAGCTCCCGACTGACTCAACCTCTGGGCAGTTGCCCGCCAGCCACGACACCCGTCTGGTCGGAGGATCCTCCCTTTTCTATGTGGATGAGTGAACTTTACACCCTGTTCCTCATACCCCTAAAAACTCATTAGCCAATAGAGCCAAATATCAATACTGTAACGACTAAGATTACTGATGAGAGCCATTCCTTCCAGTGTGTCCAAACTGTCTCAATACAGTTTTCTTAATCCTAAAAGCTCCCATCCTCTTTCACTCCACAACACTTCCGAAAATTAACTCGCTAAGAAGTAGGATGCCTTCATCATCATATCCGCTGATAATAATATTATCACCAGCGCCTTTAATAAGTAGCCTTCATCATATGATGAAGGCTACTTATTAACAAGTTAACCTTTTCGGCATAGTAAATGATAAATTTTCGACCTACTAGTCATTTTTGGTGAAAATACTTCTGAAATATAGTTTGTTAACCTGTTTCAATAAGCAAAATCACCAACAGTTAGTTAAGTTGGACAATAATTAATAATAACTCTCCAATCCCCAGGGTACCAGGCATAACAATAGCCACAGACATAATCTGCGGATTCCCTGGTGAGACGGACGAAGACTTCGACGACACCATGCGACTGTGCGACAAGTACCGCTTCCCCTCGCTCTTCATCAACCAGTTCTTCGCTAGGCCTGGCACTCCCGCCGCTAAGATGATCAAGGTAACAAGTATTTAAATTAGGTACAACTCGTATCGCAACATTTTGATGGAATTATTTGACGAGTAAAATCGTTCAATGGCAAATATACTTTTTGCGAAATTCTGGCGATCTGCTTACGGATAAACTAAATAAGTTTTGAGATTTACTCGGCTACCTTAGCTTTATGTAGTCTAAGTATATTTTTGAGTGACCAAATATAAAACATGTTGATTGCAAACGAATTTGAACTTTCTAAATCATGGATAGATAGATCAAATCATAAAATGATATTAATGATAAATGATATTATTATTATTTTATGAGCAAATGATATTGAGTATGTGGGTCCTAAACTTAATAATGATATGATTCTGAATTTAAGCTTAGTTACTTTGATAGGGTTAAAAGGCGGGGAGCTTTAGTACTTATTGTAATGTTTTTCCACAGGTCCCAACACAAGAAGTAAAGAAACGCACGAAAAAGCTGTCCGAATTGTTCCGTTCCTATGAGCCGTATGGCCACAATGTGGGCGAGACACAAGAAGTTCTCGTCACAGACATTTCTCACGACAAAAACTACTTTGTGGCCCACAACGAATACTACGAACAAGTGTTAGTACCCAAAGAAGAAAGATATATGGGAAAGATGTTGACTGTCAAAATTACTAGTGCGACCAAATTCTCTATGATGGGAGAGCCCATAGACAAACCAAAGATGGCCGGTTTAACCGCTCCCTTGAAGAAAGGCGAAGTTTCCGGAGTTCAAAGTGTGAAAAACGGTACTAAAGTGCCTCTACCGATACTTGTGCTTTTTGCAGCGGTTTTCTTTAGATTGATCTGGATATTTTTATAATACTTTTGTATAGAGGAATATAGTTTTAAGGAAATTGATGTGGTTTTATTTGTATTCTCTAATGTTTTGCACAAAACTTTTTCATAGTGTTTTTACTGGTCGCAATAGTACATTCGTTTATTCTGTCATTGTTCAGTGCAGCTAGTGCATTTTCCCTTGACACTAAAATCTGTCCTTACAAGCATTATAAACTCTTCAGTTTTGTGTGGAGTCGAAACTACTTGGCACGTTATCTGTTTATCTTACTTTCTAATATTATGAACCACTTCAGGATAGTTTGCGAATCATTTTGGAAGAAATATCTCTGCGCAAACCCCCCACAAAGCAATCGCAGACTGCATATTTTAAAGGGTTTAAGTTTCTTAACGAATTTTGTATTAGTAAAATGGGTGTTTTCTTCTTCTTCGGTATACAGACTACTAAAGAACGTATAGTATTACAAAAAACCTCGTAATCAAATTTAAACATTACACATAGGTACAATGAGTACTGTCAAACAAAAGCGCCTGCGTCCAGTTAGCGGCACAAAGGACCCTCGGCACGCCCGGCTGAGCCCATTCACACTACGTTATATAAGCGACGCCGACACGCTCGCACGTCTGTCTGTGCGACTGCGGTGAACAGGACACTACGAGATAATAAGGGGTAAGTAGACTTTCGATTGCCACTGTTTTAGTTTGATCTTCGGTTTCTGAAATTTGATCATCTCAATTGTCTAATCACATGTTAGTTGTTGTGGTTGTCAATCTACTCACTCTAAACTAATCACTAAAAAATATACAGAGTGTACGCGTTTCCATTAAAGTGGATACGAGCGGAGACCTGGGGGCTTACCACCACCTCCAATGCAGTATTATTTTAATCATATGATGGAGCTATACATGACGTATAGCTCCATCTCTTTCCCCCACTGAAGTAAATGGAATGGAATCGACCTATCACAATGGTTGAAATCCTCATCGCGTCTCGTCTGTGATTGGAGGATTCCTGCACGTCTCCGCTCAGCTCAGCTCGCCGGCGTTAGGCTGCGTTTCCACCAGAGATGAGCGAGGATGCGTAGCGAGGGATGTGTGTGAAACTAACCAATAAAATCGCTTCACTGCCATAGCTTCAGCTAAGCTAGCGTTGTTATTGATTCGTTTCACACACATCCCTCGCTACGCATCCTCGCTCATCTCTGGTGGAAACGCAGCTCTACTCGTTCATACCCTTAATAAATGTTGGGTGACGACAAGGAAAAATAAAATTATTTACTATAAAATAATTGCTTTTAATTTTTTAACTGAATAATTCCGTGGCTGGTCTTCTGACATTCATCTCTAAATCATAATGTTTCCTCTTTTCAATTATCATTTCACTCCTAACAAAATGAAAATATGCATTTATAACATTAACGCTGGATTCAACTAAACATGACAAACTAGTAAATAGTAATTTTAACTTGCGAATAAAACCACATTTTACTCTGGAGTCAAAAATAACACATAGGGTTAAAAAATAATATAACTTACTATCTATACTATACTATACTATAAATAAAAATGAAATGCTGTTCTTTGGTAACCGCATCACTTGAGAAAGGATGGAAGGTTTTTATTTTTGTTTTACTTCGTAATAGTCCGAATTACGTTTGTATGGAAAGAGAAATTGGATAAGTTTCAAATTCGGGAGAAACTGAACGTCCTTTTATATGGGATTTTTGTATGACCTATTGAAATTTGGATAGGACAATTACTGTCGGTTCAGCTAGTTAGTTACACCAAGTTTGGTCATGTCATTAGTGAAATAAAACAATTGAAATAAAATCCTAAACTTACACAAAGCTCAAACTTAACTTTTCAAAACCAACCGCCAGCACAACATCTTCACAGACAAGTACCTATACCTCAAGGCTCTAGTTATTTAAGGCACCAATTTTAAATATTCATGATACCTATTTAATAATTACCTAATTAAAAAGAACTTAAGCCCGTTTACACTAACATTACGGGACATCTAAAAGTAGTGCCTAATAAAAGCGCACTGTTGGATTTTCAACTCTCGAGGCTAAGCCGACCCTTGAACAATTCTAAAAGAAAGAATGAAATAAACACAAAACAATTAAAAATTGGCTAAAATATGTAGAGGTACTTAACAAGGTTCCATTACCTCTACTAGGCGACACTTAAATTAACACATAACATTACGCTAGTATTTCCAAACGGGTTTGGCAGACGTGTACGTACCAATAGTGCACTCACATTTCGTCAGAATATGGGGCAAGCTCAGTGGCGGGGCAAGACCTAAATTTGATGTGGGCGAAGTACATTTTGCGAGGCCCTCCTGTGGCGCAAGAATACGAATTAAAATAAATAAAAAGCTGTCGAGTCAAGACTTGTCAAATTTTTAGGTATTGGTCGAGATATAAGATAGGCAGGTCAAAAATACGAGGGCGGAGTGATAAGTCTGGTAAAAATGAAACAAGGAGACAACTTTATTAAAAAATTATGATTTATTTTTCAACGTAATTTCCATCTAACTCAATGCACTTCATCCAGCGTTTCTCAAACTTTTCGATCCCTTCCGTAAAGTACGACTTAGGCAACCCTTCGAAATAGGCATTGGTTTCGAGCATGATCTCCTCGTTGGAGCTAAATCTTTTTCCACCGAGCCATTTTTTTAAATTCGGAAACAGAAAATAGTCGCAAGGGGCCAAATCTGGCGAATATGGTGGGTGAGATAGCAACTCATATCGCAACTCATGTAATTTGGCCATGGCAATCGCGCAGGTGTGCACTCGTGCGTTGTCTTGGTGGAAGAGGATTTTCTTCTTAGCCAAATGCGGTCGTTTTTCAGGTAAAATTTGGTTAAATTGGTCCAATAAATTGGCATAATATTCGCCATTGATCGTTTTACCCTTCTCTAGGTAGTCAATATGGATTACCCCACGTGCGTCCCAGAAAACTGTAGCCATCACCTTATTGGCCGATAAAACTGCTTTGGCCTTCTTCGGAGCTGGTTCGCCCCTAGCAATCCATTGTTTCGATTGTTCCTTGGTTTCTGGTGTATCCACGGTGGTGGATCCACTTTTCGTCTACCGTTATATAACGACGCAAAAAATCAGGTTTATTCCGTTGTAACAACGCCAAACCTGCCTTTGAAGTGGTAACTCGCATGCGTTTTTGATCAATAGTCAGTAAACGCGGCACCCATCGCGCGGAGAGCTTTTTCATATCTAAATGTTGGTGTAAGATATTGCGCACACGTTCGCCTGAGATGCCTACTATCTCGACTATCTCGCTCACTTTTACTCTTCGGTCGTTCAACACTATGTCATGGATTTTAGCGATCATCTCTGGAGTAGTGACCTCAACTGGGCGTCCTGGGCGTTCAGCATCACTTGTGCTTGTACGACCACACCGAAAATCCGTAAACCATTTATGAATCATTTTAATCGATGGAGCAGAGTCCCCATAATATTTATCAAGCCTTTGTTTCGTTTCCGTAATAGATTTTTTGCGCAAAAAATAATGTTTAATCAACACTCGAAATTCACTTTTCTCCATCTTTGCGAAAATGCGTTCAATACTTTTTATTTAATGGCTCTCAAAAAGAAACTAACTGGCGGTACTGGCTGAAAATTTAAATATAGTCCCTCAAAAGAGTTGTGAACAAGGAGGTTACATGCAATTTGCGATAATTTTATTCCAAAATAGATTTTTACCAGACTTATCACTCCGCCCTCGTATTGCGGGTCTGTGAAAACCATTTTTCGATTCAGGGATCCGTTTGCGTAATAGTATTATAATTACAAATTTTTGTTAAGGTACCATTCCGTACCCGACCGCAGGCGGCAACTGCAGGCGACGTGTCGCCGCGACACGACTGTTTTCTATGAATTTCTATGAAATACCTTCCGTAGCTAGCGACACGTTGCCTTCATAGAAATAAATACATAAGAATACATAGAAATCAGTCGTGTCGCGGCAACACGTCGCCTGCAGTTGCCGCCTGTGGTCGGCAACGGAATGAACCTTAGAGTCAAGCGTAAATATTGCTTAAACCTTCGAGGCGCGAGGCCCCTCGTACCGCGAGGCCGTAGGCGGTGGCCCACGTCGCCCACGCCTTACGCCGCCTCTGGGCGAGCCAATATTACTTTCCCCGACCTCATGTTCAGCAGTAGCGTTTGTGACCACCAGACCAGCGAAGCAGCAGTCTGCTGTTGTAAGAGGTAAAATAACTGTGGAAGGACTGCAGTTCAAAATTTCAAAACCAATTTGCAAGCAAAAAATTGTTTAATGGTAGCTCGGTAGATTTTACCCAATTTATAAAAAAAAATACCCGACTACGGCGAAGCAAAAAAGAGGGTTATAATTTTGACCGGTATGTATGTATGTGCATGAATGTTCATAAACAAAATCCGGAGTCACACGTAATCTGTTCGATTTATGCTTTAACACGAGTGTGACTCCGGATTTTTTATTTTTCTGTCTGTGATGTCTTGTTTATACCTTTTTAGATGACTTTTTTGTTGTAGTTGGATTATTAGTTATAACTTTTTTGTCCAGAGATATCAACAATGGCGTCACACAACCAGCCTTCTGCCAAGCGGCAGAAAGTGCGAGAGCCCCGAGCGGATAATGTTGATTATTTTCAAGGTATGTTTCTGTAATAACAGGGTGGATGGAAAAATGGTATAGTCAACTTATTGAGAAAGTCAATTCTCACTTTTTTTTGATAATGCCAATCGATGCAGTTTTGTTTAGAGTTGAGAATAAAGGATTTCTTAGCTGACGACTTTACCACTTTTCCAAAATCTGTGAAAGCAGTAAGTGCTTACTCAAAAAGTTAAGGACAGTCCTAAGAACGTTTTCCTGTAGCTACAACGGTTAAGGTATTTTACTGACCCATCCAAAAAAATCATGTATGTAAGCGAAAAGTTATGTTACATTTTGTCGAATTTTATATAACAGAAGAATTGTCATAAAAACAACAGTCGACAAAATCTATTTATCTACGTGACAGGTAGTTTCAACCTGACTGAAGTTTCAATTTACTGGTAATTGTTAGTCGACTATTATACTAGTAAATACTACCTATCTCTTAATTCCAGGTATAGACAAGATAGAGTACAACAATATGGCGTCCCCTTCCGAGAGCGCCAGTTACCGCTACTACAACAGTACGGAGCGCGTTCACTCGCGCCCTATGGAAGACTGGCTGAAGTTTAGCGTCGCTCTTGACTTCAGGAGTAATGGTAGGTGAATTCAAACGTTTACCGACTCATTACAAAACAAGTATCTACTAACTGTAGTCCAAGTATAAATCTTCGAGCCAGTTTTTGTATTTGGAACCTTATTTCGATTACTACCAAACTTGTACTTTTCTTGTCTTTTTCTGAAATAAATTTCTTTAATAGATATTCTTAGTGTCAAAATCTAAATTCAAGATGGCGCCACCGAAAATTTGCAAAAATTCATCCATTTGAAAGAAAACAGGCGTGATTTATTAAGAAATCTCATTTCCGCAACTTTTTGGCGCAACTGTCCTTTCGCGCAAGTGTCTTTCCCGCAATTGGATTCGCGCTAAAATCCATTCGCGGAAATGTATTTTTGCGCAAGTGCGCAAGTATCCTGCTACCATTATTAGCTAGTCATATCGTCTACACTTGTGTTACCCTGTGAACTTGCCTACTCTATTACCTTAATAAACTATTTTCTATATCAAAGGTTCAGACGCACACGGCCGCTCCACCCACTCGCGTTCTTGGGACGACAACACCGACTCTCTGGACAACCACAAACGACACATAAAAGCCCTCTTCGACCTCTGCAGCAAACTAGGCATCAAGTATTGGACCGCCTTCGACTCAGACCTGGTACCTTACACCGACAGCTGGGACGAGAACAAGGCCCACTGGGATGACGTCACAGAGTACATACAAGACCTGACGCAGAGGTACCACGTGAAGCTGCTGTGGATAGCGCCTGATCTGCATTCACATCCGAGGTAAAATCAACCAGCCACTATCCTAGATAATACTTGTTCCATATTATAAACAAATATAAACTTTATATGTTTGCGAATTAAGTTTATTTCAGAATGTCTGACTAGAAGAGGTCAAATGATTAAAGTTGTAGTGAAAACTACACTTTATATGCAGGTGTTAAAGGAGAAAGCTACTTTTCGGAATTTAAATAAATCAGAACCTATAAGTGTGAACTTACAAATACCAGTTGAACAAGCAAGTTTGCTACTTTTGCGAACCGATAGCTATAAAACGTTTCGGTTTCAGATACGTATCCGGCGCGTTCACAAGCAACGACGCAGCTACATTCATCCAAGCCGCCACACAAATTAAAAGATGTCTAGAAATGTCACAACGTTTGAACGCAGAATGTTTTCTAATATGGCCATACCGAGAGGGTTACCACACTCCCTTCCAAACTGACGTCGCACGAGAAATAAAACTATTTGCCAAACTACTAAAACTAACAGCAGAATATAAAGACAGATTGAACTACAGATGCCAACTTATAATAATGCCCTATAATAATAATTACTACCAAAATAGGAACTTTTATGGTGGCTGGCAACACCATCAGTGGCGGGAAAGGGATTTGGTTCATACTTATATGTGGGATGTTACCAGTTGTCTGTACTTGCTGAAGAACTATAATTTGGATCGGTATTACAAGGTTTCTGTGACGCCTGGACATCACATGTATATGGCTAACGTGTAAGTGATAATTTATTTAAAAGGTGACATACATTCACATTATATCCCCGAAATAAGGGGTACGCGAAGTTGTATGTTTATTAATAAAAATTTAAATAAAAAGTTGTGTTTCGAAAAACACTTGCCAGTAACTTAGATATTACTGTTATAAAAGCCAATAACACATTGCCTGACTTGGGAATCGAACACAGGTACTCTCATGTGGAAATTGAACTATGTTTTATAATGGGAAAACTTTCAGATACAATATGTTAGGAGGTGTCACGGTGACGAATGACTGGGACCATTATGACAGCAGAACTCTTACCTTGATGATGAAATGTATCGTCGACCAGGTATGCACGAGGTGTTATTTAAAATTAAACATGTATCAGATTGATTGATTTTGCCAATAGACTATCAAACTCATGTCCAGTGATGAGTATAGGGATCCAATACTTTTATCTTTAAGATAATTAGAGGAAAGCTATACAATGCGGATATATTGCGAGGGGTAGAACTAGTCGTGCCAGACGGGTATGTGGGTCTCCGTCGTCAGCCGCAGTTGCTGGCGGTGCCGCGCGCGCGAACTGACGCTGCGTGAGGCGCCGCTGACGAGCGCGCTCCACACTCTCAACCGCATTGCTGATGACGTCAACATATTCTGTTTCGCTCTGGGTGAATTTGAGCTACCTATAGAATTTGTTATGGTACACGCAGTGGAAATATTTAATTTTTAAGTGTACTACAATATCGCATTGGGTCTAGCCTGAAAGGATATTTGTATGTTTGGAGTGAATAAATAAATAGATAAAAAACCGGCCGAGTGCCTGTCTGACCACGCACAATGAAGGGTTCCATAGTTGGGATGAATTTATCCCAAGAACAAACTTAACATTGTAGTTGAAAAACATGTTCTCCCATACGGAATGTATGGGAGATCGTGTTTTTCAAACCGCAAATTTAAGTTGGTTGATTATTACTCGTTAACCTGTACAGCCTACTTAACTCTAATAGTTTTCCTTTTAATTTCGTTATATATACTACTACTGGGATTTTTTTTTTAAATCCAAGTACGACCATTTAGCTGGCAGGGGGCCCCCGGGGCGACACTTGACTATTTTAGTTAAAAGCTTAATATTTCGCAAACGGATCCCTGAATCTAAAAATGGTTTTCACAAACTCACAATATTTTTGAATGAACTTTCTAACGATACCCCACAACATGGGGTAGACGAGAAAAAAAAAGCATCCCCACTTTACGTGCAGGGGAGGCACCCCAAAAAAAAAAAAATCCTGATTTTATTTTAGCACTTTGTCGGCATGATTAATATGTATACATATAACCGTCTCTGAGCTAACCCGCGGACAGACAGACGGACAGACAGACAGACGGACATGGCGAAACTATAAGGGTTCCTTGTTTACTACGGAACCCTAAAAATGAGCTTAAAGAATTAGCTGCTTTTATTATACAGTCAAGGGATTGTCCATTAATCACGTAAGGGTCGAAAGGTGGGAGGGGGTTCGGAAAAAATCACGAAGGTTCACAAGGGGGTGTAGTGAGATATCACATGTAATTTATTTTTTTGTTGAATGCGCGATTTTAACCGAAAAGAGGCACGGAACCTTCATGAATCGACATTGCCAAGCAACGATTATACTAGTATTTAAAGATAAAATATTCTTTTTTTTTTAAGATACCTTGTACCAAAAAATACACTTGATTTTGTATAGGGGGGGCGGAGGTTAGTTTAAACCTCACCATGTATCACCAGGGGGGGGGGGGGGTAAAGTTGCAAAAACATCAAGATTAATGGACGACCACCAACCATTCACTGCAGATAACATGAGTTTGGCAGTCTAGTTAGCTTTTGTGTTAGTATTTCAAAAACCGTGTCAATATCGTGCGCTTACACCTAATACTGTAACTTAATCCGTCATCGGCCGAACTATGCTCGTACGTCGTCGGCCGATGACGGATTACGTGTACGCGAATTGTTAGACACCCGGTGTCAGTTCAGCAAAATTACTAAATTAAGAACATAGCTGATATAATCTGGCATATATAATCCGGGTTCTCACTTCTCTAAATCTTGTCTTCATAGGGCACAACGCCACCTGGCGGCATAAACCTGAGGCTAACTCCTCGTCGCGACGGCGACCTGCGCGAGCTCACCACTACTCACGTCAAATATATCGATTCCGTAGCTAAAACGCTGCGGTTAGCGTGCACCGTCATCGCCGAACAGATTCTATCGAAACATCTGCAGGTGAGACAAAAATAATTTATTTAAAAGATTCCTACTTTTAATTACTTACTTAGTTCGTGGACGGTAGCACAGCGGTAGCAGAAGGCCAATTCCCAGAATTGAAAAAGTTCAAAATCTAGACGTAATCACTTCTTAGCGACAATTAATATCAAAAACTTGTCAAAAATTTAGGTTAGATATATTTTTGAAAGATTGAGACTGCTGACTGAGATTAGAATGCGAACTTTCTTAAAAACACGGGAATAGCACTTCTGTATTATAACACTTTTAACTACGAAAAACTACCTTACTGCAATGAAATAAAAGTTTTAAGTTTTATTCGCCTACTCTTCACTAAAATTAACGTCTGTTTTGCAGCAACGCTATTCAACATACTACAACGGGTTCGGTTCTCGAATCATCAGCAGCGACATCTCGATGGAGGAATGTGAAGAATACTATAAGTAAGATAAAATATTATATATTTTTTTCCCAAATGCATCATACAAAATTCAAAACTCATTTATAACTCGGCTGAGAATCAGCACTTTTTGGACGTCAAAATTACATAAGACGGTCCCCCAAAACGCCTGCCCTTTACCACTTCCTAGTGCGTTAGCTGGGAAGAAGAAGTGGCGCAACAAACTTCCCAGCAGCACTGCTGTCTGTTCAGTTGGAAAAAAATGATTATATATAATACGCGAACTAATTTACATTACGCAACACAAAACATAATTTAAATTAGAAATTATTAGCCATATATCAGCTAGCACACGCCAATATACGAGTACCAATCCAAAACATCTAGAACTATACTCAGGCAGAAATAAAAAATAAAAACTAAACTAAACAGAACCTAATATCTAAATAATAGCCCCCAGACATGGCGTGCCAGCTTACATATAGCTTTAAATAGCTGTAACTGGAAGTTATAAATGATAAACTAGGACCATCCGATCCAAAAATCAATTAGCTAGTAGGGTAACTTGTTATAAAAGGTTATACTGAGCCCAACAAATGAGTTATGAACCTTATGCAGCCGGTGAAAGGGAGCTCGTGGTGTGTCCTTATTTGTCGTGTTAACGTTGTGAATATCACTGTTTTTAGTGTATATTTTGCCTAATATATAAGATGTTGGCGAAGATGTATTGTGATGCCACTGTGAGAATACCAATATCTTTGAAAAAATCTCTCAGAGAAACTCTGGCACCTAGCCGGTAAATTGCTCGAACAGCTCGTTTTTGAAGGACAAATATATTTTGAATATACAAAAAAAACGAATATATTGGCTTTGCCCCACAGCAGAAGACCGTAGGATATAACGCTATGAAAATAACTAAAATAGACTAACCGAGCTGTATCAACGTTAGTGTATTGTCTTACTATCCTGATGGCATAAGCGACCGAACTGAGCCTTCCGGCTAGGCTCGATATATGTGGTCCCCACTGAAGTTTGGCATCTACTATTATGCCCAGAAGAACTGCAGAGTTTGAAGTTTCAAGCACACTTTTATCTAAGACGATGTTCGGTCCTAGATTTCTAACATTTGGTAGGGCGAACTTTACACATTTCGTTTTCTTGGCATTGAGAACTAGGCTATTTGTTGTAAACTAATCTGTAACCATAGAGAGTGCTTTACATCGTCAAAATTATGTCTACTCCGATCTACTTTAAAAATAAGAGAGGTATCATCTGCAAACTACAACTTCACAAATACCCTTTAAATACAAGGGTTAGTCATTGATATACACTAATAACAAGAATCGACCCAGTATTGAACCTTGAGGTACACCTAACTGAACTCGTAGCCCGGAAGATTACACACTATTAACATCTACACATTGGAAACTATTATGTAAATAAGAATTTATAACTTAGAGAGCTTCGTTTTGCACACCGTAATGACGCAATTTACGCAAAAGCGTGTCATAGTGCACGCAATCAAAGGCTTTGCAGAGATCATGGAAAACCCCAATAGCATTTTGTAAGTTCTCCCATGCGTTAAATATATTATGTGTTTCAGCAGAGCAACACCCATCTGTAGTCGAACGACCTTTTGTAAAGCCATATTGTTCATTATAAAGAAGGCAATTTATTAGAAAATGTCGTAGCATGCATAGATTTGCAAAGCGATATATAAATCCGGGAGTCCTACAGCAATCGATATAATTGTGTCTCATTGGTGGATACTCAATATAAGGAATAATTCTAAATTAATAAAAATTTTAGAATGACTATTAAAAAGGTCATAAAATATTAAAGTTGCACCGGAACGAAACTAAACTTTACGTGTGACCATTAAAGTTACTTTTCCGATATAGTACACGCATTTTACTCATTTTACAGAAAGAACCAACCTCACGGTGATGTGCCATCGTCGAAGTACGAACACTTGGATATGGTGTTCCAGAGGCATTTGGATGCCTGCGACCATATATGATAGATGATGACTATGTCTACCACAAGTAATAAGTGGCTTCTAGTTATTTATTTTTTTGAATGTTTCATCCAAATTGATTCATCATAAATGTTAAATGTAAAGTTACAAAAGTAATGTGCCATTCTATTATGGCAAATCAATCAGACTTATTTAATTTAAGATTAGTCCCATCCACGAAGACGCGCCCCACTCCGCTCCGCTCCGTACTAAAGTACAGCTTACAGTACATTAATCGCAGAGTCGGGCGCGTCTTTGTGGACTATCTGTACAAGAAAATCACAATAAAACTATGAGTAAATTATTTCAATCTGTTTTATTTCATTATTTGCATCATATTTTCAGATTATTTCTTGTATTTTTCACGTAATATTCACAGCGACTTACATCTATACAATAGCTAGATATAAATTATGTATATATTGTACACACGATTGTGCAATTATGTATATTGTATAAATATTGTTTTTTGAGAAATATTTTTGACTATTAGAACACTAACAACTTTTAGAAAAAAAAAAGGATCTTCAAAATGTTCTTAAATGCATAGTGAAGTGTGTTAAAATTAAACATTTAGAATGTTTTATCTTAAAATATGTTATTGAATATTTGTAGGAAGTCCGTTCAAAGTGGTTAGTCGTTCGAACAGTCAAAAAGCTTGGAAACATGTCATCATTATATTTCATATTATTTTGTGTAGGGACATGTCACTTGTAAGCGTTTAAATTCGAGTCGAATATTTCTATATCAGAAGCCGACAGCGACTGTTTGTTTGTCCAAGTTCACTTGGCGGTTTTATTTCTATAAATAATAATCGAGTTAAACTCTCGATTTTTCTGAGAGGCAAAACAACCAATACTTTACGTTAAAAAAAGAACTTAAAACTTGATATTGCCAACAATAAAAAAAAATTAAGCACATTCATTAAGTGTCAAGTTTACTAACTAAAACTTAAGATCTAAGAACAGTACACTAATACTGTCAAATAAATATTAAAATTACGCTAAATAATATCATGATTGTTATCATTTAACGAAGCGAGGTCTTCTATCTAAAAAAAAGGCAATTCCGCTAATATATACATATAAAATAGTTTTTCATAAATATTTCATAGAAAAACCGCAAAAATCCTAATACTGAAGAAAGAAAATGGCAGTAAATATAACATTAAAAGTTAGGAATGAAACTTAGTCTGAACAATCTACACTTGCGAGCAAAAGTATGGAATCACTTACTCGTTGATTGTTCCGAGCGATCCTTAATACTAAATAACTGAAGAAAAATAAATGAAAATGCTACCATTTTAAAGGCTTATACTGTAAACTTGAAATTCATGCCACATGCATTAAAACTAAACCCATATTTTAAGAGCTTTCCTATTTTGAGTGGAGTTGTAAGAAAAAAGACATGTTTCAATTTCTCGATACGTCGCGAGTTGCGTCATAATGATCCCCTATAAAAAAAAGCACGTGGCACGTAATTTTAAGGTCAAATAAAGATATTTTTATGAATTTTTGTTGTTTTATTGGTTGATTCTTTTCCTTATTCCCTAATTTTCTTCTTACTCCTCCACTCAAAGTAGGGTAGCTCTTGAAATGGGTTTAATTTAAATGCATGTGGCATGAATTTCAAGTTTACAGTATAGCCTTTAAAATGGTAGCATTTTCATTAATTTACATTAGTTATTTAGTTTTTTAAATCGCTCGGAACAAGGAACAAGTAGGTGATTCCATACTGTTGCTCGCAAGTTTAGACAAAAAGTCTCCTGGATCTACGTATTCAGTTCTACAGTATGTTGGCGCGAGGCTCATAAGTTTACATACAAAATACCTACGAAAATATTTCGCATTTTTATTCACCTTAAAGAAATGTTGCAGAACAACCTCGCACTTGGATAAAAAAGATCCATTATTGGCGAAATTAACAGTTCACTAATCAATATATTTAACAATTACTATGATAGTACGCGACAAAATATATTATGCTGCTATGATCTATTCTATGATCGCTATGACGAAGACAAAATGCACGATGACTAAATGATTCAAAACATTGATTATGAAACCGAGTACTTATTAAAATAAAAATCATTTGAGAAAATGTGTGCGGCTATTTGTGTTTCATACGGCAATTTTTTTACATTCCATATAAGTGGAAAGCAGATATGAAAATCTATACATTTATATATGAATTCATTTTAATGTCAATGATACATAAGCAATTACAATTTATTTAAATTAGAAGCAATAATTGATTTTACATAAAATACGATAGTGTTTATTAGAAAGGGAGAATACACTCGCCAGTTATGTATAGGAGCGAGCCTATTGCCAATAACCGGGTATAAATCCAGACTCCGGGTTGCTACTATGAATTTCTTAATCGAAAAACCCAATAAGGATAATGACAAATTTTTTTTTTAGTCCTTCATGGAGATTATTAAAATATATTGGACACGTATTTTTTCTTTTTTTACGTAATATAAAGATTACGGCGATGCATTGAGTTAAAATGTGCCATGACGTCACGAGTATGTAGATTTTATACTTACTTGTGACGTAGCGACCCCCACTCCCCAACTTAAAATGCGTTTTATCCAAGTATTTTTTTATTAATATGATAAAGCATAAATACGTGTCGAATTTTTTTTTATTATCTGACTGACGGACTAATTAGAATTTCTTTTTTTTTACCCAGGCATCATCCCTATTACACTTTGCCCGATCTTCGAATCGAACCCAGGACCGCTTAGCACTCGTATTTGCAGCCAGTATGTTTGTATAATTCCCTTCTAATAAACTCAGTCATTGTATAATTCGATTTAGTATAACAGTCTAGATATCAGCCATTGGGCAAGTTACTATGGAAGTATGATTTTAGACAAATTATAATTACGACTCTTGGGTGCATGCGACTGATATTACCAAACGCTGTGCCAAACGTATTCAAACCCCACTTTTGTCATAAGAGTCAGTCGTATGTCCCCAAAAGTCAAAATAATGACAATTTGATTGCTTCCTACATTACATTTTAGTTCTTTCTAGGAACTATTCTTTGGCGACGCGATATTTTGTGACTTTAGCTTGCCTAGGCTAAGCTTGACTGTTAAGTGCTCATGTAGGCACGTGCCTTTGAATAAATATTAAATATTACGTTTTTATATGTTGGACATGGGTTGTGCTATGTTCAGCATTTAGCACTTTCGTGGGCTAGAATTAGCTTGTTGGCTCAGCAATATTTTTTTTACTAACAAGCCAAAGTAAACCTTAGAGACTGGAAATGAAGGTGTTATTTCGCATACTCAGAAGCCATACTTTTTCTAGTGAGCATCGGGTGTTTGACCACGATGTCACCTGATCAAATCTCTTTCACTGCTTTTCAATCCTCAAATGACTTTGATTGATAAATAGGCATATAAATAAATGTATGCAAGTAACCCATGTCCAAAATAATAGTTTTAACTCGTTACGTTACGCTACTACAGGCTGGAGATCTACTGGTACGTTAGTAAGGACTAGAAGTGATACAACCATTACGTTACGTCTTTAGTGCCTCCGTGTATGATGTGTGATGCTACTGGTACTAAGTTTAATATGAATGTTATTTATGTCGCAGCTGTCGAAGGATCTATAACCCATTCAGGATAACATAATACAAATAACAGCGAAATAACTATAGTTGTTGCGATACAATGTTGATAAAGATAAATTAAGCTTGTTGTTTCACGATAAAACCATTTTTTTTGCCTACGTACCTATTTTGTCCCACTGCTAGGCAAAGGTCTCCCCCATACTTTTCCAGTTTTCCTTATGTTGTGCCTTCTCTGGCCAATCGGTCAGGAACGAGTCCAATTCGTCAAGCCAGCGTTTTTTAGGCCTGCCCCGGTGACGATGCCCGTCATCAGGCACCCACTGTTTGACGATCCTGGCCCATCTGTTTTGATGCATCCTATAGGTGTGACCCGCCCAGTCCCATTTCAGCCTCGCAGACTTATCGCCAACATCGGCGTCGCCTGTCTTGGAGCGTATTATGTTGTAAATACATATTCATGTAATAATCTATTTATTATTTGCACATAAAAGAGATGAAATGAAGTTAAAACAACAATAGAACAGTACCTATTGCGCAGGTTTCTAGTTATTTCGCCGTTATGTTATCCTGATTGGAGTATAATTTTTCGCTTAAAGGATGCGTATATGTGTGCGTATTTACAGGACTGTGCGTATGCGCAAACATTCGCGTAATGCATAACAATATGCTTTGTTTATCGTGCGTGAACATCGTGCTTTTCGTGTATTTTAAGTTTAAAAATGTTTGATGGCAGTGTTCGCTATATTCCTACCTATTGGACGGGAATACACTTGAGGTACTAAAAACTTGGCCACTACTTCCATAGCAAGATGCCTCACTTACATACGATTATGTAAACATTACGATTATTAAATAAATACAGGGCCAGTCCACGACAATATTCACTAGTATTAGTTAACACAGATTAGTTAACAAATGGAGAACTACATGGGCACGTGACAAGTCGCAGCGACCAATCGGAATAATGCCGTATCACGTGATACTAGCGACCATCCAATGAGAGAAGATTATTTTGTGTTTCGTTCGAATTTTTATTAGAACAAGGTCTCCGTTTGTTTCCTACTCCATGTATTATTTTTGTCGAATTTTATTATATTTTTATACAAATTGTTACGTGTCATTTCTACACAATTCTCGCAAGTTTAAGAAGCCCCTTATACCTGAGATGTTAATCGTCTTTTGAAAGTTTTCTATAAATAGGTTTATGACTCAAGCGGATTCTTTACTTTTTGGGGCAAATAGAGGTCGTGGTACCAATAAACGATGTAGCTGTTACAATAATTTCAGGTTTTTTTTTAATAATTTACACTAGATACTTAAAAATAAATAAATTTATTTTGTCTTGTAGTACGTTAATCAATAAAAAAACATATTCAAAATTCCTTTTTCAAACTCTTTTGGACTTTGAAAACAAACAAACGAAAGACAGTTTGGTACCACAGACTCGACACTCAAACTACTCATTACCTGCAATCATTCTCGCAGACGATTAACTCTTAGGGTGCCTTCGCGTGGCGTTAGTCCAGCGCACACGCTCCGCAAACGCTGCGTCAAAGCTACGTACAACTACGTCAAATCGTCCTACACTTACGGCAAATCGACGTACACTTACGTCAAATAGACGTACAATTACGTCAAAGCGACGTACACTTACGTCAAATTAACGATCATGCGACGCAGTATCTACGCGACGTCTAAGTGACATCAACGCGTCTACGCCGGACATACGCACGGTACAAAGACACTGCATAGTCCACATACAAGTTTGTGGCCTGCCCTCACTCGTCGTCCGTGGGCTCGGTGCCGAAGTAGCGGTCGCCGAAGTTGCCGATACCCGGCAGCACGTAGAACTTCTCATTGATCTCCGGGTCTAGTGCTGATGTTACTATTTTTACCTGCGGGTAGAGATTATATGACTGAGTTATCTGTTACAAGCTACCTATTAACTTTAATTCCCTATTTACCTCCTTTAGAGGGTAAATTTGGAAAAATCCTTCTTTGTAGTTATATTTTGCTATATAAGGAACTTGTGCAAAATTGCATGCTTCTAGACACAGCTGCTTAGGCTGTGCGTTGTTTGCCTGGGATGGTCTAGGATGTTGTCGATCTCAGCATCGACTGCTAGCATCCTAATGAAATGAAGCCTATAAATTACCGATCTACTTAATAAAAAACGTAATATTAGTACACTCTAAATAGATTAATTATGGTGTGGCTATTATTGAAAATTAAAGATTATTGTGATAACGTTATATATGTACGCACCATTTTATTCGAGCATAACTTAAATTGTAGTACTGTACCTTTAGCTGTTTCTGGAAAGTTTGTTGCATATATTTTTTTTTTTCCAGCCAGTTTACGCGTTTTGAGGCGGGCTTTTAAAACTTATCTCCCCATAAAGTATTGACTCTCAAGCCTAATTAGCCTTGAGGAGTTCGTGGCTAATCAGGTTAAGCTATTCTTGCTGTGATGGCTGACCATCTTTACAAACTGAGAATCCTCCGTTGTCATTTGTGGATCTTTGACAGTTGTTAGAAGCCCGAGCCTGACAACCAGTCTTACCAAGGGCCAGTTACCCAGTTATTGGGATGTGGAGGTCCGATAGGCAGTCGCTTCATGTAAAATACTGCTATTCAGCTGCATCCGGTTAGACTGGAAGCTGGACAGGTGTGGAAAAGGCTAGGCATATTGAATCAGTGTAGTGTATTACCTGCGGGAAGGCGTAGGCGATAGAGTGCACGCCGATCTCGGCCATGAGCAGCGACACGAGGCTGATGTGCTGCGCGGGCACGTCGTGGTCCAGCAGCACGCGGATGGCCATGATGGCGGCCGCGCCCGTGGCCACCGTCGCGTCCATGAGGATCACGCGGTAGTCCTTGATGTCTTTGGGGAGGCGCAGGTAGTACAGCTGGGGGGAAGTGACTGAGATTGTGAGGTTTAAAATGACGTAACGGGTTTGATAAGACCGGTTTTGAGTCGTAGATCTGACGAAGCGGTTAAATACCTTATTTCATGTTAACTGACACAATTTGTGAATACAAATACCCGAGTATAAATGTTTCCTTAGATATAGAGAGATCTCAGTAGTTGGCACCGTGTCGTTTTTATTCAATCAAATTTGCCTAGTTTATTTTATAGTCACGACCGTTTATTGAATTCTATACTACTTAAAACAAAATAAGGGGCCAATTGTTATTTTTATATTTCAGTGTAATTTAAAGAACATTTACTAAATGCTAAGTAGCAAAATATTGATGTTATGAACTCTTCACTATCTAATCTCTTTGATGTTATGCTTAAGATCAAATGATAGCCATAATAAAAATAATTTTAAATTTTCTTGTAATATAAAAACAACACCTCAGTACATACCTACGATAATAAAATAATAAACGCTATCACCCAAAGCCTGAAACACATCCGTAAAAAGAATGAACACAAAACTCACAAAATATTATCAGAACATACAACAATATTGTTCAAAAAAGGAAAGAACTGCAGAAAAGTAAAAACAAAACCCGATCCAAGAGAAATGAACTCTCCGCACTATACAAACTGGCTAATAAATTTATAAGAAAATATTATGCAATCTATAGACAAAATACTATAGAAAGACATTTACATCACACGGGAAGTACAAAGAAGACAAGGAACTCAGAACAAACAAAACAGAACAAAATAGAAGGATTGAGAAAGATGAACAAAGACCTATATCAACGAAACCGTATTAGCGCTGCTGCAACCGAATTCTATAGAAATTTATATAGCAAAAAAAACGAAACGACCACCATTTCAAATAGTTACCATAGACCTGGCAGTGAGAGCTACGTTAACCCAATAAATGAATTAGAAATCATTGAAGCGATAAAGGGATTGAAACTAGAAAAGAGCGCTGGGTCCGATAACATCACAAACGAAGCATTGAAAATAGGACACACATCTTTGGCTGTACCGTTGGCAGAACTATTTAATATGATATTACAAAACTCTGAAACACCCACACAATGGTCTGAATCAAATATCATACTTATTTATAAAAAGGGCGACCCAAAGGATATTGGTAACTATAGACCAAGTTTGCTACCGAGTCTCTACAAACTCTTCTCCTCTATTGTAAACAACAGAATCAGTATTGCGCTGGAAGCGAAACAACCCATAGGCAAGCAGGGTTTAGGAAAGGGTTTTCTACCATCGACCATATCCATACCTTAGAACTAATTATAGAAAAGTACCAAGAGCAACAGAGACCCCTGTATATTGCTTTCATTGACTACCAAAAAGCATTTGATACAGTATCACATAAAAGTATATGGGAAAGTCTACAAGAACAAGGGGTAGAAGAAACATACATAGAAGGTATCAAAAGTATATACCATAATAACACGGGTAGAATTAAACTAGAAACCCTAGGTCGAAGTTTTCCCATAGAAAGGGGAGTAAGGCAGGAAGACCCGCTATCTCCAAAAATATTTATAGCCATCCTTGAGGCCATCAATGTTGCCGATTCTCTTGTCACAAATGCCTCTAAACTAGACTAAAAATCACAAAAAATTTGTTTTTTCCTGTTAAACGACGATTTCCCATTCTGAAATAGACTAAAGTGACACAACTTAACTATATTTTAGTTTGACAGCACTAAGATAGTACTGAGTTTTTAGTTTAGTGAAAATGGCAATTTTGCTATTCTGAATTTGACATTTTTCACCTAAAATTTTGATTGTAAAATACCAAACCAAACTAAACGTAACAATTTTTAATCGCGATTAAAAAGGTGTGGTATAAAATAAGGTGTGTTAAACCCCTAAAACTGAACATGTAGGCAATATTTTTTCATGTTTTCCATACAAAAAGTGAAAAATTCCATATAAAACACGTCGAGGCGGCACACACTGCCTCCGGCTCTAAAAAAATCACGTGTTAGGGCAAACCTCCGGTACCACGTGGATTTGTGATTGTCAAATTCTATTTTAGTTGTCTCAAAATTATTTTTTAGTTTAGAGAATTTTATTTGCAGAATAGCTCTAAGATTCTCATAGCCAAAAGTATGGGATTTTAGTGATAATTTAGTTAGTTTAGTTCGGTATACAAGAGAATCGGCACCATTAGCAATTGATTGGAGCAAATCTGGACTTAACATACAAGGCGCGTACTTTTTTTTTTTTTTTTTTTTTTTCCGGGGTGGAAAATCCTCATGGATGTCCCCCGCCCTGGGGCGGGCGGAGGGGTCTGTCAGACTCTTACTGACTAAAAACCACCCCGGTGTTCCAACTCACACCTACGCCGGGGGTCGCGGGAACTTGAAATCTTCCGCAACCCCCGGCTGGTGCCGGCCCGCCACCGCGGGCCTCCTCGGGTCAGGGGGGGGAGTGAGGTGTTTGACTCCCCCCGCGACGTCTAAGAGGGGCGCGCGTGGAACACTACGCGCCGCCACCTCGGGTCCTGATGTGTGGGGGGCGACGGACGTCCCCGAGTCCGTCGCCCCTGGACCCATTTAGGGGGGCTGGAAGAGGGCGTTGTCCGCCCTCCGCCGACGCCCGGTGCGCCTGCTGCGGGCCGGGTGAGTGGACGAGATCTCCCTCTCCCTTTCCGCAGCCTCCTTCTGCGAGACGACTGTCTCGCAGTAGGAAACCACCGCGTCCCAGGACTCGCCGCTGCCGACCATCGCATTCACTAGGGCCGGCAGCGACAAGTCACTGCCTACTTCTGAGATGAGGGCACGGCGTGGCTCCTCCCAAGCGGCACACTCTGCCAGCGTATGCCGCGCCGTGTCCTCCCGGCAGTCGACGCAGTGGTGACACCGGGCGTCCGGCTCCCTGTTTATGCGACACAGGTACTTCCCGAAGCAACCATGCCCCGAGAGCACCTGCGTCACCCGAAACGACAGGGAGCCGTGCCTCCTCCCGAGCCAGCGCTCGAGCCAAGGCGCGTACCTAAGCCAACTCAGATTTGCAGACGACCTGGTGCTCCTATCAGATACAAGCTCCCAGCTGCAGCTCATGATTGAAGCTTTAAATGCAGCTAGTGTAAAAGTGGGCCTGGAAATGAATCTCACTAAGACGATAACAATAACTAATAATTTTAAAATGCCAATATTACGAAATGACAAACTACTGGAGTATGCCAAAGAGTACATCTATCTAGGCAAGAAAATTAGTTTTGATAGAAAACACAACGAATTAGAAATAGAAAGAAGGGTACAAAATACATGGAATAAATACTGGAGTCTGAAAGAAATATTCAAAAGTAATATGCCAATAGCTACAAAAACAAAAATAATGAACGGAAGTCTATTACCGTGCTTGACATATGGCTGCCAGACATAGAAATGTACAGCCAAAGCTAAAAATTAAATTAATACATGCCATCGTTGGCTGATTTTTTTTTTTAATTCTTCGCTCTATTCCTCGAGGAATAGAGCGAAGAATTATTTAAAGTATGCTTAAAGTAAAGAAAATAGATAAAATACGACACACCAAAATAAGGAAAATAACCAAAGCAACAAATGCTCTGAGTTATGCACAAAAACTGAAGTGGAAATGGGCGGGTCATATTGCGAGATTCAAAGACCAGAGGTGGACCGTGAGAACGACTGAGTGGCGCGGTCCACAAGGCAAAAGGAATAAAGGGAGACCTTTAACACGCTGGGAAGATGAAATTAAAAGAACAGCCGGCACACTCTGGATACAAGTACCACAGGACAGAGATAAATAGAGATCTTTGGAGGAGGCCTTCACCCATCCCGGGGTTCTTGTAGATTGTGCAAAATTATTATAATTAATATTAAAAATTACTTACAAAAACTACTACTAATACTTAAATATATGAAATGTAAAACTAACAAAACTAAAATAAAAATACTAATACTAGAAATAAGCAACTGTTTTATATAAAATGTTACTTCAAATTGGTAAAGATACTGCTAATATTATATTAGATTAGGTAGACAATAGAGATTTATATTAAGTATAATAATATGTATAATCCACAAGAAATAAAAGGCTTTTTTTATGAAAACAACATCTTGCGTTAATATGCCATAAATACGAAGACATTACTGCAACAAGAGCCGTTACAATGATCCAAGAAGGAAATTCGCAGCGTCTATGGGTTTGCAACAGGATTTTTCTCAAAGATCTATCCAAAATGCTTGGAATCGCTTCCAAGAGACTGGCAGTGTTACAAGAAGACCAGGTTCGGGTAGAGTTCGCATTACACCTGTTTACAAGGATCGGTACATCCAGCTAAGTGCCCGCCGAAAACGCACAGTGATGGCTCGTAAGTTACATAATCGCTTATGGTTGATAACGGGTACTCGTTTCAGTGACCAAACTAACAGGAATCGATGGCACGAAGACCAGCAAACTTCAAAATCTCCGTAAATCGTGGAAGTTTTCGATAAAGTGCTTTAAAGAAGAACAGTCATCCGTATGTTAATTTGACATCGATAGCGCCATTATGCCGTAGTAATGAAGACGGTTTTAGTAATTCAAATGTGTACTATTGAAACGCGGTTGACTGTTCTCAGTAATTAGTATTTAAATTCATACCTCTGGTTCATCAGTCTGCTGGTTGGTCTGTATGAGTATCTTGCCGATGCGTATGTCCTTACAAATGTCGCACACTGCTTGCTCCATAGTCTCTCCCGCTCGTAAGATAGATACGCCGCAGATCTTCTCCACGTCGCATTTACGACCTTAGAACAATAAGTCTAAGGTTTATTTTCGACTACATAAGTTATCTTCAAAGCTAGGTTTCTCTAGAAAGAAATAAATCCAACTCAAAGCGAAGAGTTTCTGATGATGTCCACTTAATGATGGTACAAATAAAATCGGAATCGAGGTATGAGGGACCTGGTGTAAAGTTCACCCATCCTCTATAGAAAAGGGAGGATCCTCCGACGGGACGTCGTGTCTGGTGGGCTACCGCCACGATTTTTGTTGGGACGTTGTATATATGTTGCTCGCGCGGTAAACTCTGCTTGCGCGAAGCAGGATTTTGCGTGACGTCACTAAGATGCGTAGATACCGCCACAACACCTTCATGAGAGACCAAACAGCTTTTTAGAGCAGTCGACCTCGTGTGAAAACCCATACAAAAAGTTAAAGTAAAGGTTAACGTCCAAATTATCTTGCTTTAAGCCAAAGATTACCTTTGTAACAGAAACCCTGCGGCGTGTCCACGATGTGGTCGGAGTAAGGCAGCAGGGATAGCGCGAATTCTATGACCAGCCGCATCAGTCTCTTGGAGTAGAAGATGAACTCGTCCCGGGGCGTGTCCTTGTTGCGGATGAATGTGTGCAGGCCTTGCACCTGAAAGATACCTTACGTAAATAACTGCCATAATGTAATTTTTTTATTATTCAGTACACACAAAACACTTATAAAGAAAAATACATAAAGAAAGAAGTACACAAAAGTGCTGTGAAATTGCCTTGTGTCTTATGCAGTAGACAAAAATATATCCTATACAACCAAAACTTGAATTCAGAAGTAGAGATTATTACCAAGTTTAACTACCACAAACGCAAATAAAAACATTAAAAATGCTCATTTGATCGTATAAAAAACAAAAAACTACTTTAAATAAAAGAGCCATTTTCAATAGGGTTCGGAAGCTACAATGTTTTCACGTTTCACACTTGATTGACGGGAAAAAAATAAAACTATTTTGATGCTTTTTTCGTTTCTGCTGCATTAAATCAATTTTTGAAAAGTACAGAATTAATCTCCATTAAATTATCTATTAGGTTCTGTATACTAGCAGAACTGTAACGATGAAAACAGTTGCAGAAAGGAGGCAAAACTAATTTTTCGATCGTAAAGCACTCCCTAATGCTTCGCATTATGAGTGGTGCAATTCCATTGCAACCAATATTAATTGTATTGATTTGTTTTTAAGAATTTCGGCTGTCAATCAACACTTCTAGTGACTTACTTGAGGGGTTTCTTTAAGTACGAAGAGTGAGTCTGGCACGGGCTGTCCGATGTGTGCGATCGCCAGCTTTTCACGGACTTTGAAGCCGCGCTGAAACAAAACACAATGATTATTTTAAAATCTTAGAAAGTGCCTGATTCGTAAGTCTAGTGGTCGCAAGCGATGCTGCTAAGTTTGAGGCCCTTAGTTCGATTCCAAGGTCGGGCATATTGTTATATTAGGTTTTTCCATCTGGAATTATTATGTCATGTTGCTGTAACTGTTACTATGTCGTGTTGCTGTAACTGGTACTGTGTCGTGTTGCTGTAAATGTTGTGAAGGGTGGGCGTTTTTGGGGGACTGTCTTATGTAATTTTGACGTTTGAAAAGTGGTGATTCTCAGCCTATTTTGAATACATGACTTTTGAATTTTAATAGAATATTATTGTGTCGTGTTGCTGTAACTGTTGCTGAAACTGTTATTGAGTCATGTTGCAGTAACTCACCAGCTGCAGCTGTTTGTGCACGTGTTGCACTATGAGGTGTATGGCCACTTTGTTCTCGCCTCCCCGGGGCACGATGATGTCCGCGTGCGCCATGCAGGGAGCGATGTAACTCTGGTACGCAGGTTTGACGTGCGTCATATACTGTTTGAGTACGCCTTCCAAGTCGCGCCCGCGTTGCACTATGTCTCTGTGGGTGAGAAAAGGAGTAATTTAAATTGTTTATTATGGAAAAGGTTGCATAAAAAAATACAATAATACCAGCCTGTTATTATTGTCCGACTACATGTTAAATACCAATTTATCACACAGAAGGCATTGTGCATTGATCACAACACTTGCTCTCAAATTCAAACTATTAATTTAACTGAATTGCCAAGGAGTCGGTCAGTCAAAGACGAAGCTAGCTCAATTATGAATTCTAAATAAATCGCAAAATTAAAGGTTGTAAGATCTTTGGACTGGTAACGTTAAGTATGTATAGATGTTGAAAACTATTATCCGTTTTATAACCTACTAGCTATTGCCTGCGGCTTCGCCCGCGTGGCTGTCAGAAAACATCCCACGGGAACATAACGGTAGTACGTTCCCGTAGGATGTTTTCCGACAGCCACGCGATTAATAGAAATCTTTTAAAGTATTAATTTGAATGATATGTCAGGCAAATTAAATGTCCAATTTAAATAAGTAACATATTATATTGGATAAGGATTAATATAATACCGGTCAAAATAGTTTCCGAAATAACAATTAAATTTTTATCAAATTCTGAAAGACAAAAATGATTACTGTAGGTAATCCTTAGAAGCTATCATGGGGTTTTTTTTTTAATTTTTTAAGATGCATATTCCTGTGGAACACTAATTTTATGTATCTCTTACGTTTTATGCGGCGCCCGCTAATAAAACTCCCAGTCAGCAAGATTTTGTCCCGACATCTTCAACAATCATAGTCATATTTCAGCTAATTTACACAAAACCTTAATGAATTACACACCTAAAGCTTCCTCATGAATCACTCCGTCTATTGGTATAAAACCCGTTCGGTAGTTTTTGAGTTTATCGCGTTCAGACAGACACGGCGGGGGGACAACAATTTCAATAAACTTTCATAGTCATAATTTTATTGGTTGGTAACACCTGCCTCGGTAAAGCATTTCGTTTATGCTTACTAACCTTGGAAAACTGCCAAAATGACAATCATTAATTATAAGTACTATAATAGTATTATAATGAAATCATTCGAATTCTTAGCGACTGAATCAAGACGCAATGTTACTTTAGTTTTAAGACTACTCGAAGCACTCTTTGATTTTAATTAAAAGATTTCAAAGATATAGGCTAGTTCTGTTCCCACGCTGTGCACTTCTAAATCCTTATTTGATGATTCTATTAGCTCTCCTTAACTAACTACTTCCAGCTTCGCACTATACAAGAACACGGCCAAGTGTGAGTCTAACTCGCACACGAAGGATTCCGTACCGTATTTAAATCGAGCAAAAAAGACCGGAAAAAAACACGTTTCTTCTATGGGGACCCCCTTTAATTATTTATTTTATTTTATTTTTATTCTTTGATGCTATAGCGGCAATAGAAATACACAATCTGTGAAAATTTCAACTGTCTAACTATTATGGTTCATGAGATACAGGCCGCTGACAGACGGACGGACGAACAGCCGAGGCTTAGTTTGTTCAGTTTGTCACCCTTAGGGTACGGAACCCTAAAAACCTATTATTTTGACAGAATATAGTCTGCCTGTGGGAATGCCATGTTGCCATGTTGTTGTTGTGGTTTGGTATGCCAAAACTATTAAGTCGAACTAAAAGTATTATAATATTACTAGCTGCCCGCCCCGGCTTCGCACAGCACTAAGTACTCATCTACGGCGCACCTACCTGCCTACCTACCCATCTACATACCTATCTACCTACCCTACCTACATACCTACTACTTACATACCTACCTACCTACAGTACTAATATCGCTATTAAAAAAATAGTGGTTGGTGGTAGAAGGATGAAAATTTAGGTTTGTATGTATTTTTTAATGTCAAATAATAAAAACAAAAATAATAAAAAAATTGTGGTGGACCACACTTATCACTAAGGGGTATGAAAAATAGTTTACGTCCTATTCTCAGACCTACTGAATATACACTCAAAATTTCATAAGAATCGGTCAAGCCGTTTCGGAAGAGTTTTGTTACAAAACACTGTGACACGAGAATTTTATATATTAGAAGAAGACAATGTTAGTTTTAAGATAAAAGAGAATAAAGAGTTGCAATATTAAATTTTTTGCTACGCTTAATGGCACATAATATTGTTGAAACCTATTTATGTTTTCTCTATAATTGAATTTGTAATTCTTTTGAGAAATAAATATCTTTAACCGTACACCTCTGCCTAACCCTCCTCCTACAGACATGATGTTATGTTATGTTGTGTTCACCTCCTCAGTCTCCTGGCGAGCCGTATGTCCGCGTCGGTGTCCACGAACACCTTCATGTCCAGCATCTTGGTCACCTCTGCGTTATAGAACGCCAGGATGCCCTCGAAGATGATCACGTTCGCTCCGTACATTGTTTTCTGTGGACAAGGCGGACTGTGAAACAAGCTTTGTGATTATTTTATGTGAAATTTAACTTTTGAGAGTTTTGTAAGAAATTATTTAGGCTAGACTATTACGATCATCGGCTCATTATGCCTGAGAATCGAAAATGTATACGTTCAATGTTTTGAATAACTATATAGGTATACAAGCATCAAGTGCTCATAACAAACTGTGACTGCTGAACATGGGGCCGTATGTTTGATTCCCAGGTCGGTAGAAAAGTATTACTGTGTTTTCCATTAGGAATTTCAAAACGGCAGCCCGGAGTCTGAATATGAGCCCCATTGATGGCAATAAGCTCGCTCCATATTACATAGGACTTCAGCATAACTGGCGAAATGTGGGTGAACCACGTCTAAATGGAGGGGTAATGTTAGTATGTGTGTTTCTGCTTTAATAACAATATGCTGAGATCATTCCTTTTCCCACTCGCCATGACTGTGGCGTTCCCTCACAGCTCCATAAGAGCCCTCATTTCCAAGCTAAAAGTCACACATACTCACAGTCCTGTTCTCTCGGGAGTGGGTGACATAGTTGTAGATGGGCACCTCCACCTTTTTCCCCTCTCGCAGGCGCTGTATCACGGAGAGTAGCAGCTCGATGTCGAACGCGTCCGGGTGATCGAAATTGTACTCGTTGCGCGTCGCCGCTTGGTGCTGTTTCTCGTTCAGTACCTGGGTATATAATACCAGTTTACTATTGTGCTACTTCAGGGCAAAGGCCTTTTCTCATATAGGGAGAGCATTGGTCACCGCGCTTGCTCACGACGGGTTGGCGATTTCAGACGTATATCCCAATCCTAACTAATATTATAAATGCGAAAGTGAGTGGTTTTTTTACGCTATCACGCTCTAAAACGGCTGAACAGATTTCGATGAAATTTGGCCCATGGGTAGACCATGATCTGGAGGAGGACATAGAATACCTTTTATCCAGATATTCCCACGGGAACGAGACTTATGCGGCTGAAACCGCGGAGTGCAGCTAGTTAACTATAAATCTAGGTTTCTCTCGATGGTTTCCTTCACCGATGTCCGAGATAATCTCAGAAAGTACATAAATATAAATTGAAAAAGTCACATTGATACTTGCCTCGATTTGAACCCACAACCTCGTGGTATGTGGTGTTAGACTAAGTTTTATTTGTCATGAAATTGCCTTTGATATGAGTCAGAGATACACCTTGGATGATAAATCTTTCAGATGAATCAAGAGTTTTGTTTTTTTACCCGACTGCGGCGAAGCCAAAAAAGGAGGGTTAAGGACATCGCTCATTATAACAACACCCCTCGGACACGGCAAATAACTTGTCATTCAAGTTAGGATTTTATATCAAATCTATTAAAGTCTATTTTACGTGTGACGGCTCGCGGGCAGTGAGCGGCCGAGCCGTCCAGTATTCTGTATAGCCATCGTGAGCGATGTCCTTTAATGAGTCACGTTTTGTGCAAGTAAAAGTTTTTTTTTTGCTTTCTACGACTTCAGCAACAATACTAACAAGAGAATTTCTGCTTCAAATCAAATCTTAATTGTAAAATTGCATGAAATTATTTTATGACTGCACACCGAGACTCGTCATGTGTTATCAGCCGTTCATAATGCAGTATCAACGTGGAGTTTTTTTCAAATATTTTCAATTTTGTAATCTGAAGTTTTATGTCTTAGTGTGCTGTTTCCAACATGGTCAGATTGCAATCACAAAAAAATATTAAAACTACTAAAGATAAATGTGCAACAGCTCATTGCTAACCTCTTATTTTATGATAGAATTGAATTGGATATTTCATAATTATAATATACTATGCTTTTGCCTGCAGCTTCGCCCGCGTAGACATCAAAAATTATCCCACGGGAACATAATACCGGGATAAAAAGTATCCTATGTCCTAATCCATGTCATGGTCTGTCTGTGTGCCATTTTCACAGGCTGACCAGACAGACAGAGTAACTTTCGCATTTATTATAGTACCTATATGGATATCATTTGAACAGTAATTAGGATATAATCACACATTCTAAACTCCTTAAATAGGGATGTTGACAAAAAAAAACAAAATCCTTCGGATTTATAAGAAAAATATTGGACACGTATTTTTTCTTTTTTTACGTAATCAAAAGATTACGGCAATACATTGAGTAGGCAATACGTTAAAATGTGACGTGACGTCACTCCCCGGTAGATTTTATAACGACTTGTGACGTAGCAACCCCCCACTCCTCAACTTTAATATGTTTTATAAATACAATAAAACAAAAAATACGTGTCTAATATTTTTTTTATTATCTAACTGACGGACTAAATAGTTATTTTTTTTCCCCAGTCAACATCCCTATTGGTTTCCTTAGGAAATGATAAGAAAAAGCATATGATCGCGATTGATGGAAGGAGTGAAGGTAGGCCTCTGCCCAGATGTGGGACACCCAAGGCTGATATTATTATAATACTTTAATATTATAAAGGCGAAAGAATCCCAAAAAAATGTGGAAACTGATAAACACCCTAGCTAAAAATAAGACAAACGATGCCTGTGCTCTTCCTAAACTCTCGATTGACGGCAAAGAAATAACAAATGGGACAGAAATCTGTAACGTGTTTAATAACTATTTTGCTACTATTGGCTCTCTGTTGGCCCAGAATATAATACAGACTAACCCTAACCCACAAATTACATTAAATACGCCAGTTATAGACCTCCAACTTACCAGTTTAGAACATTGCACTGAGGATGAGATATCCAAAATAATAGATCACTTGGATAATGATACCAGCTGTGGAATTGATGGGATAACAACAAAGTAACCCCTATATACAAGTCTGGAACCAGGACTGATCTCGGAAACTACCGACCAATATCAGTGTTGCCTGTTATTTCCAAAATATTTGAAAAAGTTTTACACACGCGCTTAACTAAACATCTAATCAATACTAAGTTTCTATACTCGCACCAATATGGCTATCGCCCACACTCAAGTACACTTTCAGCTATAGTTGACCTAATTACTAAAATAAAAGATAATATAGACAAAAAACAATTGGTTCTAGGTGTTTTTATTGACTTAAAAAAAAGCATTTGATACTGTTACCCATTTTATCCTTTTGAAAAAGCTAAAAATCATAGGAATTACTTTTACAGCCTACAAAATATTTGAGTCTTACCTTACTAATCGGCAGCAGATCGTCAAACTTGATAAATTTGCAAGTGCCCAGGCCAATATACAGTGCGGAGTACCTCAGGGATCGGTCCTGGGTCCGTTGCTTTTCCTCATATATATTAACGACATTAGTAGCGCTGGACTGACTGGTCACATATCACTGTTTGTAGACGACACATGTCTTTTTTATTTTGGTGATTCCATGACTGATATTATCTCAGAAGCACAGAAAGATCTTAATGTTTTGAATGTATGGCTTGGTCAAAACCTTCTGACTGTGAATGTTACTAAAACTGCTTACATAATTTTCGCAGCAAAGAATAAAAAAATACCATAATTTCCAAATCTTACAATAAGTAACCAACCGTTACGGAAATCAACACATGAAAAGTATTTGGGCCTAATTGTGGACAGTAAGTTGACATTCAGAGCGCATATTGACTACGTAAGATCTCGAATACTCCCACTAACCGGAGCCATACGTAATATTGCAAAATGCGTACCCTACAAGCTAAGACATACTATTTACAACACGCTGGTAAAGCCACATCGGGAATATTTGATCCAAGTATGGGGACAAGTTGCAAAAACAAATGAACAACACCTACAAAGAACACAAAATAAAATCATCAAAGTCCTCTTCAACTATGACTACTATACTCTTACAGAATTACTCTACAAAAAAACAAAACTATTTAACCTGCAACAATTGTATACATACCATACATGTATGACTATCCGAAATATCCTTAAGACCAACATCCACACAAACATTTCATTTACACAAAAGACTCATAGATATAATACCCGTAATCAAGATGACCTCGAAGTACCAAGAGTGAGATCCTTGTACGGCAGGAAAACTATACAGTATGAGGGGGTCCGGGTATACAATAAAATACCTAAAAAAATCAGAGAGTGTACAAGCACACCAACATTCAAAGCAGGCCTAAGAAATATTTTTTTGGACACATTTATAGCTTAGCTTGAACTGTTTTGTATTTTATTTAGACTTAAGTACATACTTGCTATCTACACATATTATAAATTAAAGTTGGTTTTCGTGGTTACCTGTATGTCAACGTTGGTCTTCTACACCACACAACAGATTTTGATGAGGGTTTTTACCATCGTTTGGCGAATTTATTCCGGAAGGTTTATGTGTATAATACGTTAATAATAAAGTTACGTAAGCTGCGTTCGCAATTCATTTGTCAAACATGTATACAAACACGAGTTTTATTAAAAGCAACTGTAATTCTTACACATAAGGTTCAGTTTGCGCTACAGCTTCATATTTTTGATGACTTTTTCAACGGTACTAGTCGGTATAAAATCATTTTTATTAACACTTACATAAAGTTGATGTTTGTCTAACTGGATAACTCATGTTTGTTTACATGTTTTGCGAATGAGTTCCGAACGCAGATTAGGTATAACTAAGAAATCTCGATGTTTTGTCAAGTTGTAAAACTACACAACTATTTTATTTTTTATAAATAAAAGTTTGATGTTCAGTTACTTGGTTGTGTTGAACGTCGTAATGTAAATCAAACTATTGGTAATTTAGTTAAGTTTCTCTTTAAGTGAACTGTAATTTGTTCTTTGAGAAAATAAATGTCATTAAACCGAAAGTAAAGTTATATTTGTTACCCTTTCACGCCCGGATTTTGATGAAATTCGGTACACAGCTAGGGTTAGGACATAGGATATCTCGGTGGTACGTTCCCGTAGGATAATTTTCAATTTCCACGCGGGCCAAGCCGCCGGCAAAAGCTAGTCGAAACTACCGATAGTTAAGAGCGTTTATTCTGAAGGTGGGCAACGTCGCAAATATATGTCAAATATTTCACTGTTTTGATTAATTTAGCAATATTACTGTGTGGAAGTAAAAAATGTGGCTAACTAGCGAACTAGATTATTGATTATGAAATGCAATAATTAATATCGTAACACCGAATGTTTAGTTTTAGATGTAAAAAACTATTTGGAAACTGGAACTGGAAACTTTCCAAATGCGTTTTTAGGGTTCCGTAGTAAACAAGGAACCCTTATAGTTTCCTCATGTCCGTCTGTCTGTCTGTCTGTCCGCGGCTTAGCTCAGAGACGGTTTGTACTAGAAAGCTGTAATTTGGCATATGTATACATATTAATCATGCCGACAAAGTGGTAAAATAAAATCAAGAAATATTTTTTTTTTTAGGGTACCTCCCCTACACGTAAAGTGGGGATGTGTTTTTTTATCTCGTCCACCCAATGTTGTGGGGTATCCTTAGAAAGGTCTTTCAAAAATATTGTGAGTTTCTTTTAACCATTTTTGAATTTACGGATCCGTTTGCGAAATATTAAGCTTTTAACTGAAATTTTTTGTTAGAGTCAAGTGTCCCCCCCCCCCCTGCCAGCTAAATGGTTGTACTTGGATTTGTGAAAAAATTCAAAGCAGTAGTATATAAAACGAAATTAAAAGGAAAACTATCAGCGCTAAGTAGGCTGTACAGGTTAACGAGTAATAATCAACCAACTTAAATTTGCGGTTTGAAAAACATGATCTCCCATACATTCCGTATGCGAGAACATGTTTTTCAACTACAATGTTAAGTTTGTTATAGGGATAAATTCATCCCAACTACGGAACCCTTTATTGTGCGTGGTCCGACACGCACTTGTTTACACCTAAAATGGGTACAACATCAAATTCAATGTTATAATTGCAACTCATTATTAATATTCTAGTTCGCTAGTTAGCCACATTTCTTATTTCTATTCAGTAATATTGCTATAAGAATCAGAACAGGTAAATATTTGACAGTTAACTGCGACGTGGGCAACTTTTAGGATAAACCCTCTTAAGACATTATACATGATAGTGCACTCACTTTGTAGAACGAGTCCATACTGACTATGGTGACCCATGGTATGTTGAGAGATTCTATGATTTTGGCGGCGACGGTCGTCTTACCCGATGCGCTGGCGCCGCATATACCTTCAAATAAAACCACATTGTAACCACTGTGAACTGTTGTTAAGCACAAACAAACAAGTAGTTGAACTTGAGGGTCACAGTTCCGTGCACATCGACTTACTTATAATATTTTTCTCTCTCCAACATAATGGGCACAAAAAATATAATGTTTGGTGTCAACTGTACTTTAATCGTGGCAATTTTTTTATAAATATTCTACTTCTACTTTACAGTTCTTTCCTTCTTTTTGGGCAAGTTTATCTCTTAGTTTTATTAAATCGTGATCAGTGTCCTAGTGTTTTTAGATCCTATTTCTGCTGACTAATTTCATGTTATATTTCTTTATTTGACAAGTCTGATTGAAGAAACTGAGAGATACCGATGATCAGTTTTGAGGCTTCTAAAAACATTGGGATCTATTAGCGCTACAAGTTTCTTATGGCGCGTCGCCGAAATCGGAACTAACGCAGCCATCTTGTTTTTTTATTAATTTCACTAAACAATTGCACAACTTTTTACCAACAGCCCCCTTATCAACGTTGACTTGACTGGGCTACTTCAGGTAGGTAAGAAAGTCAGACTCACCAATAAGGAAGGGCTTAGCCTTCTGCCCCCCGGTACAGTTGTACCAGGGCGGCCGGCTGGCTGTGTATATGGTTCGTCTATCGGCGTACAGGCTGGTGTGGTACGTTAGTACTCACCAATAAGGAAGGGTTCGACCTCCTGCCCCCCGGTACAGTTGTACCAGGGCGGCCGGCCGGCTGTGTATATGGTCCGTCTGTCGGCGTGCAGTATGCTTTCTGCGGTGGTTCGTTTGTTTGGTTGCGACATTGATGTGGTGCGCACGCGACGCGCTCGCGGCGACTTTAGGATGTTTGAACCTGGAGAAGAAAAGTCAGTTTTGTGTAAAGATGATTATCAAATTCTATGGCTCCGAGAACAAAGTGAAGCGTAGAGCAGAGGGTTTTTGATGACATTGAATACTAAATCTTATTTCAGTGGTATAAGGTGCAAATTTGTACGAACGGCCCCACAGAATTGATAAAATTCGATAATTATCAGAAATATACTAGTGTTCAATATACTAGTGGTGTTTGTGTTCTTTCAAGCAACGAAAACTGTCATAATTACTCGTATCATTAGTTACATCAGTGTTATCGCGAAAAAGAGTAAACAGATAAATTTATCACGATTGAGCTATTTAATGTTAAGTATTTGTCACTATTAATGTGCTGTTGTGACGGCACTCACTAAATTACAGCACGTGCCGTAATGTGGATGTGGATCAATTGCACTCAATGACACACCAAACATTATTATGTCAAGTGTCGTATATATATATAGAATTTGATATAAACACTGACACACTGATTTCACTCAGACAAACTTTAAACTAGAATCAATAAAACAAAAACAATAAAACTTTACCTACTTACTTGCACTGTTTTATACACTCGTGTCTCAGTGAAAAAATAATGGTACACCAAATACGATTATGCCAATTTTATTTCTGCTCTTTTTAGCATCACTCTATCTAAGTACTAAAAACAAGTGTCAACTAAGAAGAGACAATACTAATGCTAAACAATTACAACTGTAAAGTTACACAGTTTTATTTACATATAGGTAGGTAGTACTAACCTGGAGGAAAACCGCCAACTATCTGAGCACAATTCTACGTACCTAAATATTGAATAAACATCGAGAACCACAGAAGGTAGTAAGTTACAACAACTTTATAAAAACAAACTTTGATTTATCTCTAAAAAAGAATTCCGAACAATATTTACTCAGGAGCTCAGACGAAACACTATTTCCACAAGATTCGATGCATGCTCGGACTACCAAAAGCACATTGGGTCAGATTGCAAATTTGTATTATGACTATGAGCCACTGTGCTCTATTACCTACTTATTCGTTCAGGTCTCACTTACACCTAACTTGGTGAATGACACCGTTTGTTCCTATCTGAGTCAACTTGGAAGCCCGAAATAAAATAATATTTAAATGGTGAGTGGTTACCAAGTTATCGAATTCTGATTTCCTCACGTAAGTACCTCTATCAAAAGCGCAATAGCGAAGTTTTTGTAAAAGAGTTAAGTAATCATTTTTATTTGTCATCGGTTAAATATCACCTTCTCATTATCACTTACTTTTTGGAAGAACACAGTGTCTTTCTATCACAAATTCACAATTCACAACTTTAGTTTTTATATTTTGCCCGATATTACCGATAATTAGCTCAGTTGCTACTTCAGCTAGTGCCCAAAACTCATGTTTTTCTTACTTTTTCAGCAACTTGCACACGTATCACACACACATGTACCTTTCTTCAAAGCACAATGTTCCAGTTTTGTAATTCACGATTTTTTTACATGTTATAACATTTTACACAACATTCTGCCTAGAACACGTTGTCTTCCTGCCTTCAGTCAAAGAACTACAAATTCTTTTAATCACTTCGCGAGGTTATTGTTATGGCCGGTCAATGTCGCTTGATCAACTGAATTATGCGTGAAGGTTGTACCAAAGATATTATTCGCTTACTGAGCATTTTATTTTTACTGACGTAGAACTGTTCTATTATTTATACAGTCTTTAAATTTGTATGTATAATTTTTATGGTTAGTTACTGAAGTTTTTATCAACTGCTGAATAATAAATTTATTTATTTTTAGATTGTTACCATACATTTTAATTGCACGTGTCACCGTGGACACGTTTCTCAAATAATGTTTTTGTGTAATTATCCTTATACAAAAGTAGGTTCATATGCCTGGTACAGATACGACTGTAAGCACAATCCTACAGACTTGTTCAATCGGAGGTACTTTATTTACAGGTTAATTAACAGGCACTGGTCTAAATACTTGCATGATTGGTGTAATGTTATTGAAGTATTGGATATCTTTAGCTGGTAAGTGACAAGATAAATTCATAACTAGATTAAACCTTCCTTGTGGTAGATTATTCGTGAGCAGTCAAACTTAAAGGGATAACATCGGTCAAATTCCAAAAACGCCGAATGTTTAAAGAAGTTTATAGACGACACCTTTTGTGCGTTTTCCATGTAAAAAATATATGTTAAACTTAAGGCATAAGGTTAACAAATGCATTGTATTGGTTAAAAAAAATATGAACTTTCCCAAATTTTGGAAAAAAATCGTAGTAAAAAGGTCCTTTTTAAACCTAAATTGTAAATTTTCTCTGTAACGGCTGAACAGTTCGGCATGAATTTTGTACAAAACGGTCTATCTCTCCTTAAGTATTTTTAGCCCACCTTGATGTATCCTCCATTCATTTGATTTGCGCTCGCGCCGATTTGCCGAATCCATAACAAACTATACGTTTTTTCAATAACATTGCATCGATCACTTATCACTTTATTCACAGTGTCGATTACAATCAACCGTCAAACATTGTTTAATCAAAACAATATTAAGATAACAAGAAACTGTTATCATTATGCATTACCCCAACATAAGGGCGATGACACATTTCTAGCACGAGCATTTAGTTTCAGATTGGCTTCTCTAAAGCTATATCTTCAACACTATTGTTAACTCTCAGGTAAGTACTTAACTATATAGCTCGATGTCTATCTATGAGTAATTTCAGTCAATTCTGTTTACGTAAAACAGCTCCATGCGGCGTACATGCTTATCGCCCCCACATTAATAAAACCGCACCGAAATCGGATGCTCAACAGCAACCGCTCTCGTAAAACTCGGTATCCGTCGCCTAGGTACATACAAATACGTACGTCCTATTACACGTCCAAGCTTACTCAAAGTTCGCACAAGTTTTCTGTAAACAAAATGTGACTTGCGCAAATGGGACGGAGTTGGTCACGTGTTCTCGGCTCCGTGCAATAAAACGTGAATGAAAACATTGGTCTCGTAGCGCGATAATACCCAGCGATTGTTAAATAATGTACCCCACAATCTAGCGGAACGGATTTATAATTGTATGGAATTATACACGTTGATAGGTTCTAGAAATGGTGATATTTGTGTTTTATATTTTTTGCCACGTTGACGCGTTGTTCGAGCCTACTCAGCCAGCTACCTCATGCCCAGCGCAGCGCTTACGATCAGAAAGCGCTTTTGCTGAGCATGAGCACAGATAAGGTCCAGCGGGATAATATCTTTCATTTTGACAGTTCTACAACATTCATTGCGTTAAGTATTTACTTTGCTGAACCGACTGAACATGTGAAGCAATGGATTAGCAATATCCTTAAAAAATCATTCACATTGTGATTGAAAGTGTGTTACGCAATTAGGGTGCTGGGTCATCTGTGACTGGGTTCGATTCCCAGGTCGGGAAGTGTTTTTGGGTTTTTTCATCAGGAATTGTTGGTACTTGGTATTTTATATGGAGTGACTGCCTATCTGACCTACACAATCCAGTAACTGGGTAATATGATACCCTTTGGTAAGACCGCTTATCAGACTTTCGTGCTACCTACTGACGACCCGTAACGACTGTCAAAGATCCACGAATGACAGTCGGCACCAACGGCTTAGCGTGCTTTCCGAGGTACGAAAGTCGGTATATAATCATATTCATTTATTTATTTGTCAGAATATGGTACATTATATGGTCTTAAGATTAGTCAATGGTATCATCACATTCTGCCAAGTGTGGTGTGCAAATATTAGGTACATTACCAGATAGATTTGGTAGATTACCAATTATTCTAATATCAAAAGAAGCATCCTGCAAATTATGTATAACGAAGCAATTACTTATGTTATGTGCATGGTTATGCAACTTATGCATAAACTACTCGACTTGGCAAAACTTACGTCAATCAATCCTAAATATTTACACAGTTTATAATACAAAATAAACAAGTATTACACATGGCCATGTCTTTGATTCACCATATGCAGTAAAGGATAATAAAGTTGTCTAGCTATGCACAACACGTCATATTGGGATCGCGGTCAATTAGTGGCTTGTCTAAAGGGTCGCGCAGACAGGCACCGGTAAAACAATTTCCGTGAAATTTTCATAGAAGTTGTTCCATCAGTGTCGCATCACGCCGTCGCGTCTGTCTGCATAGTGCACAATATTCTTTCTTAAGTTCCATCCACTGAGAAACCTTCGTTTTTCGTTCGTTGTTCTACATTTTGGTTTTGTCGTAGATTTTTTATGCGAACAATAGGATGGTGACGTAGACATGTGATACGTAATGTGGAATGTAATTTATACCTATGTTGAAAAAGTAAGTGATAACAACTAGGCGAATTTGTTTCAACGTCTGTTTCATGTTGCACTGCATATATTGGACGACATGTTCGTTCCAACGTATGTTACATTTCATGTAACGTTTCACATGTTGTGCTTGTGTGGAGGGTACTTAATATGTGAAATGTTTATTAAAAAACAAGAACCCCATAGAAGTCCCTGTACGTATGTACAGTTCTAGTCAAATTACTTAACCGCTCTGAAGTAGGCTACAAATGACTGCGGAGTAGTCAATCTTACATATAAAACAGTAGCGCGCATGCCAACGCGGATGCGCAACCTAACGTCAGAGCGGCAAAGTTATTTGACGCGAACTGTAAGTACGAGTAGGTAGTTCTGTAGTCTTCTGTAAGTATACATATGTATACAAATAAATTAAATTGAAGTATATGTTTGCAATGTCAAATTAACAAAAGTATACACTGTACCTACTTATAACAAAAAACTATTTGAATTTTTTTTGTGTCTGTCTGTTCCAGCTAATCTCAGAAACGGCTAGACCGATTTTGACGGGACTTTCACTGGCAGATTTTTTTTAGAAAAAGCTACGCGGGAGAAACTGCGGGCAGCAGCTAGTACCTAAGTAAGTATGATTCGTGATTTATCAGTTAGAGTAAGTCCACTAATAGTGATATTTAACACTTAGGTGAGTTTACACTTTAAATGACATATTTTAAATCTACCTACATGAGAATTCTAAATGTTGTGAATTTTGATAAATAGCTGAATGTTACAATGTTTCCTTCAGGTTTTTTTTTGGAAGCGAGATATGGATAAAATAATTAATAGAGCAATATGTTTGAATGTATGCGGTTAGAGTTACATCCTTCCTAACGTGTGCGGTTCCACAATTATAATTTTTTATCTACACAGGAATAATGAAATACATTGTAATACCATTAAATATTTTTTTATAAACATATTCGAAACTAACCACTGAAAGATTTGCATAATATTTAAATCACCATGAAGGGAGGTGTATACTAGAGAGCTACAAGGTTCTTTTGGCACCTGAATCACATTGACAGGGGGGCGCTGTTGGTAAACATTTTGTGAAATTATCTCAGAAATTGCATTCACAAAACAAGATGGCGGCGTTAGTTCCGATTTTTGCCACGCGCCAAAAGAACGTTGTAAATAAGTCTTCATTTAATTATTTGTTATTACTAACATTTTAACACAAGGAACATGTTATATATATTACAAGTTATTTTAGTAGCTTATGTAGGTAGGTCAGAATGTGTGGCCGAACAACATGTTCTTGTTCACTTCGACTCGTCTTATTACACAAAGGTACACACGGCTACACATCAAGCTACACAGTTCCAGTATAAGTTGGCCTCGCATTGTACGGAAATCCTGTACAATGCGAGATCAGCATAAACTAGAAATGTATAGCTTGATATGTAGCCGTGTGTACAAATCCATGGATCGAGTTCAGTCAGTTGGAGTTACAAACAAAATTAAACTTTATAAGATGGTTTTAGAGTTTAATATTGCTGTTAAAGTTAAAGAAACAATGCTTGACCTTTATTGTTATAAAAGTCATTACATACAGGCCATAATATTTATAAACTTTATTATTGTTATATTTAGTTTGATGTGAGATTGTGCATGTCGTAATGAAGACAGCAGGTGTATTGTTACATGCTTAACTGCTTGCAAGCAATGCTGGTATTTAATGGGAATTCCTGCCGTTATAATGAGGCGAAGTTTGGTCTTCCTAATGTGACTGTGACATATAAATTGTAGGGCTTATTCTAAAACGGATGCGATGAAATTTGGCACAAACTGGTAAATTATGACCTGGGTTAGGTTATACGATAATTTTTATCCCGGCTGTACGTTCCCGTGGTATAATTTATAAAATTATAACCAATACGCGGGCGAAGCCGTGGGCAAAAACTTGCATTTTTTTTACTAATTATTTTCCTACATTAAATATTTTGCTATATTCTATGCGCAATATTTGGAGATCTCAATTAGTCTATATACGCGAGAATGGGATGCACGCACAATGCTACACAATTCTAAATATTTCAGACAGAGATCAACAACAGTAGGTAAGGTGTGAAAACATGACAGTCCAAATTCGGCTATTCCTAGTCGAAGGTCATGAACTCGTGACTTTTACAACACCACAAGTAAACAACTAGAATTCTATTTTTTTTTCTAGAGCGTTCTCCTTTCTACGAAGTGTTCCGGCGACTGACCCCACGTTCCACGAACGTCATAGGTTGTTGCCGCGTTCGACGTTAGCATAGAGAAAATGGTCTAATTATAGTAGATGAGACGTGCATCAGCTGTTGTTCATAACCCGCTGTTTAGTTGTAAACGTCAACCAATGAATGGATTACTATTTAATATGGAGGCTTCAAATTCAAATCGATATCTAACAATGCAGAAAACAAAGAGCGAGTCTTACAGTAGTCGGATATGATGTGTAACATCTGACATCTTACCTTGGTAATAAGCAACATTAAAGCGCGAGGCCTCGTCAAGGTCATTTCTGACGGCCAAAGCTAGCTCCGCGCGCGCTCATAGGTGAAATCAAATAGCGCGCGCTTCTCCAGCTCACTGTTATACACTTCCGTCGCTTTTCACGAAATCACTCCCACAAATTGCAGGAAAATGAGAGGAAAGATGTTACATATAAAACAATCCTATATACTCCCTAATCTAGTGCATAAGTAAGTCTCTTATCGTGTTTAGTAACACGACCTTTCGCAATCCGAGATACTGTGATAAAAGGAATGCCATTATTATTTTTTCTACGTAATGCGATTGTCTTCTTCTATAATATTCAGGTTGGTGCAGTGTTAAACGATGACGCAATGTAGACCAGTTGCACTGAAGGCCAGCGTGATGCACTTAAGGCTCGAATTACGTACCAAAACAATTCGACACCGGCTGACCTAGAGTCAGTCAATTCTATATATACTAAGGAAGGATTCGTGTCTCGACTTGTGTATGAGGCCACAACTACTCCAGGCATCGAAGCTGCCTTGTTTTGATCACCTAAAGGCAGACAATTTTATCTAAGAATCGGTATCAGTCTCGAACTGAAGCCACATTTTCGCATCTTCCCGAGACTGCTTTTAATAACAGTTTTAGTGTTAAATAAGGATGATGTTACCTGTAGAAGGGGGCCTGTAAGGCCTCACGTTGGGGACCGTGGTGGGGGAGGCGGGCGCCCGCGTCTGGTATTCATCATCGTCGAGGAACACCTGCTCGCTCAGCTCCAGGGCCAGTTCTGTGTCGCTGCAAGTTAATTACTCGTTAGTAATCGTTTGATCTTGATGATGTTATGATAAAAGTGGGATCGGCTCATGGGCAACAGCCCTTATTTAGCTAGGACTACACGCCTGTTTAGGGTGCTGTTTCCGTACATTTTTGAGCCGAAATCGTCGAATTATCCGTTGTTGCGAGACTCCCAAATGTGATGCGTTGTTATGGTGTGTAGTCCAAGAGTCCAAGCCTACAAGGCTGATATTGTGTCCTACGTTTCTTGACAATGACCTAAAGCCTACGATATGCCAAAGGTAACATTAGTTCTACCGTTTCACCGCCCTTGGCCAGTGCCATAAGTTATAGATGACATTGATATATGGTGCGGTTCTCACCCCAATTACAGTGCAAGCTTACGAGAAAACTAGATGTAGAACACACATTCATAAAATAGGTAGTTAACAACAAATCATGCAAATTATAATGATTGTTATGGAAAGTTCAGTGACACTGACACAGATATGTTCAAATGCAGATTAGCTTATATCGGCGAACTTTACACTAAATATAGGATAAAGAAAATTGAGTTATCTCGAAATTGTATATTGAGGAGATAAGACTGCAATATTAGTCAGTATTAATCATAAACGCTGGCAGGATTCAAAAAATTTGGCCCGTGCTATTTTTTTGTCGTCCATGTGGGCAAAGTTCTCCCATGCCTCCATTTCTGCAACAGCTCTTTATTGAAGTACGTAGATCTTAATTAATTTACAAAAAAAATATTTGATAAAACAACAACGGTCGTAGACTCAACTAGACTCGCTTCTACTTTCATAATAAACCATGGAATTGCACGGTATACAAACATTTATCGACTAGTGCAAACTAATGTATCAGTCAGATAGCCGTTATCAGTGATGGTAAACCACGTTAACTGTGTTATCTCTCGTCGGAATTATGTGCGATAACATTTGATAACCGAGAGGTGTGTCTCATATCTATAATCAATCTGCCTAGCCTTTTCCCAACTATGTTGGGGTCGGCTTCCAGTCTAACCGGATGCAGCTGAATACCAGTATTTTACATGGAGCGACTGCCTATCTGACCTCCACAACCCAGTAACTGGGTAATACGATACCCCTTGGTAAGACTGGTGTCAGACTTTCGGGCTTCTGACGACTCGTAACGACTGTCAAAGATCCACGAATGACAGCCGGGACCAACGGCTTAACGTGCTTTCCGAGGCACGGAGGATTCTCGGTATGTAAAGATGGTCACCCATCCACTGACCAACCCCGGCAAGCGTAGCTTAACCTGATGGATCGACCAGTGCGGCTGTTGTTATTTAGCCACGAGCTCCTCTCGAGTGTCTCATATCTATAACAGCCCTTAAATAGACTTACGTAAAAATAATGTTTTTTTTTTACAATTAACATCGACTTCAATCAAAAACCTACAACAAAAAAAAAAAATTGCCGCATCCTCTTTTTTTGCAATCTGTTAAAAAATTTGTACTTCTGCATAACGATATCTCGAGTTGTACTAATTTACAAAGAAAGTTACATGCTTTAAATTGTACTTCTGCATAACGATATCTCGAGTTGTACTAATTTACAAAGAAAGTTACATGCTTTAAATTAGTGAGAGACAAATTAGCACAAGTGTGTGTACATGGTTAACTTTACCTGCACCTAACTTGCAATTCATATATTTTATGAATTGTGCATGAACTTAAGAGCGTTTATCCTGCAAGTGGGCAACGTCGCAAATAGATGTCAAATATTTCGCTGTTTTGATTAATATGGCAATATTACTGTATGGAAATAAGAAATATGGCTAACTAGCGAACTAGAATATATTAATAATGAATTGCAATTATGACACTGAATTTGATTTTATAACAGTTTTAGGTGTAAAAAGACATTTAGAAAGTTTTCAAATACTTTTTACCGAATACTTAGTTATAGACTAAATATTCGGTGTTACGATATTAATTATTGTATTTCATAATCAATATTTTAGTTCACTATTTCGCCACATTTCAAATTTCCATACAGTAATATTGCCAAATTAATAAAAACAGATAAATATATGACAGCTATTTGCGGTTTGCCCACTTTCAGAATAAACGCTATTAAAAAGGTTTTTTACTTCTGCATAATCTCGGAGACAAAGTAACACATGTGTGTGTGCACATGGTTAACTTTACCTGTACCTCAATACCTACACTTGCACCTCATATTTTATGAACTGTGCATTAACTTAAAATAAGTAAAATACAATAGCCGACGTGTTGCCACGTCAAGCGCCGAGCGCAGTCACTGCGTTCGGCGCTTGACGTACCAACACGTTGTGTCCGGGTTCACAAGTCACTCGTCATCGTCAAGCACAAGTCAACCGTCATCCTAAGGATGCCTCGTTGAGAGGTGAAACACGTGCCGATTTCTTACAGGGTTCTTTATGACTCTTAAAGAACAGTGAAGCGGATTAGGTTACTAAGTATACGTCGTCTATTGTATTTTATCATGGATTTCCGCAAAGTCACACCTGACTCAATTAACTATCTTAAAACAAGTTAATTAAAAAAAGTCCGCACAGCCAAGTTTAAAATCTTTACTGCAGGTATACATATAAAGATATACCAGTAATAAGGAAAATATACGTACAATGACACTGAAAATCTCTTTATTTGGCTTACAGCCAAACAGTTACACTTGATTTACGGGAAAATCCATTCATAAAATTATTCTCGTTTTCTCAATACCTAGGTATGACTTATCTTTGAATACAGTGAAATGATCGTATTTAGATAACACTATCAAATATGTGCTACTTTCTCAGAACACTTGAAACAACACTAGAAAACGTTTGTAGGTCAAACAAACAATCAACTATTACATTTAATATTTACTAGCTGTTGCTTGCGACTTCGTCCAGGATGAAAAGTAGCCTATGTCCTTCTCCAGGTTCTAAATCAATCCAATTTCATCTAAATCCGTTCAGCCGTTTTAGTGTGAAAGCGTAACAAAGAAACAAACAAACTCATTTTCGCATTTATAATATTAGTTAGGATTGTGAGAGTTTTACGAAGAAAATCTATTGACTTGGATGGCTAACTTAAATTTACCATTATTTACTAATTACTTCTATAAGATTTACCAGTTTATACTGTATTATTAATTACCCAGACTGTAGAATATGTATGTAGTTCAATTATAGTTACGAAATAAGACCAAGGTTTGTTCTTCCCATCAAAACGAGGTCGAACTGGGATTTATGAAGTGATAAACTGTCAATGCTTTATCTTGGGTAAAACTATAACAGATTAATTTGGCATACAGTGAAACTAAAATTGTTACTCACTGCAACAAAGAATTTATCTTATACTAACAATAAAGCTGAAGAGTTTGTTTGTTTGAACGCGCTAATCTCTGGACTTGCCAGTGGGATTTGAAAAATACTTTTTGCATCTGATACCCCAATTCTTTAGGAAGCTTATAGGCTATAAATTATCACGCTACGGCCCTTAGGAGCCGAGCAAAAATTAAAAAAGTCAGAAATAGCGCTATGCGAAAACGAAGTAATATTAGAATCAGAATCAGAATCAGAATCTTTATTTGTTAAACATAGGTAGGTATTTACATAATGGTGTTGGTGTTAACATATTTGAGCGCTATGTTTTGCCACGAAGGCATACAAAATTTTAATTAAAATGTAATAAAAAAAAACTAAAACACTTAAAAAAAACTAAATAAAACAAAAAACGCGGGCGTGCGATGCGACGGACGGGCCGAGGCCGTTTTACGCGGACGTATTCGCGAGCAGAAACGGGTAGTCCCTAAAATAGATAATGATAATGATATAAAGCAGCTTTGAATACAATATTATTTTGTTTCTGATTATAATTAATACTCTATTCGTATTATGCAAGTAAAATATTTGTACAGCTGTTAAAGGTAATACATATGGACATTGTAATTCCTAATATTAAAAATGTTAAAACAAAATACAATTAATTGTTGTGTGCAGTATCATTTTATCACAAATGTCCGTGCAATTATAGGTTATCAAAGACATGTTGTTTATGTGTATTTATAGCGGTTTATAAATATCTTGCACACAGCACAGGAAGAGACAGTGGTGCAAATACGAAATGTCCTTTAAATATTAAATTCTTCACTTCACAATACTGATGAAATGGCTTTATACTAGTGTCAAGTAATGCTTGAGTTTTGAGTGAGGTACTTTAATTGGAGTAGGACCGTTGGCAGACCAAATGCCAGTGGGGTGAACTACAGAAGATTGCAGGCAAGACCTGGATGAGACTCGTACAGACCAGGGAAGCATGGTACAAAAGGGAGGAGGCCTGTACTCAGCAGTGGGTGGAACAAAGCGGCTGATGATGATGATGATGATGGCTGTAATACCTAAGCCTAGTATTGCTGGTAAGTAAATCTATCCAGAGCAAGAAATAATCAAGACTTATTTATATGCTTTTGCATGAGACTGGTAGACTAACTTGAATAGCTATTTCAAGTGTCAAAAGGTTCATAGCCATTTCAAGATAATAAATACCGACTCTCCTATCAATTATGCATCAATCATTATTATAAAACAGACAAAATAATAACACATAATATTTATCATATTAAGAATCAATTGATAATATTTAATTCAATTGAAACTGATATCTTGTTTTAATCTCTCTGTTGATAATCAATATTTTCATGCCATTAATATAAACCACTTAATTATATTAAGGGGAATATATAAACGCACTTTAAAAAGAATGGTTTCCAGTATAAATGCTTAGCTTATTACTATGTCGTAGGATTGTCTAATTATCTAGGTGCAGGCAGATTGTATGATTCGTCATATTGAACTGGGTGATGTAGGTTAGGTGAGAATAGCTACCAATCGTGGCAGCAGCCAGCGAGCACTACTTCCAGTTTTATGTTAAAACGAGAAACTTCAGGCGAATGAAGTCGCGGACAGAAGCTAATGGTTTACACCAAAGAAATAAATTTTGAGAAAAGTATAGTGTTACATTGGTCTTGTTTAAATAATTTAATCGTCTTTATTCTTTGTAACCGTTTTTGTTAAGGAAACCTTTCTTAGAAGTTGTCTTGTATGCCATAATGAAAAATATTCCTTAGCAAGCTTATGTACTGGATATTTAAATCTACACAAACAATATAAAGGTATTGTTTGTATGTGTTTCAATGAAATTTATTTTTGGTATGTCTTTTCTGGATATAAATAAATAAAGAGGTAAAGTGTGTAAGTTTGGATGTATGAGGTAATCTCCAAAACTGCTCATCGGATTTCAAAAAATATTTCACTGACAGTAAGCTACACTATTGCTGAGTGCTATGGGATATATTTTGTGGTGTAGTTGGCTTCCACACGGACGTAGTCGCGGGCAGAAGCTAGTATATAAATAAAGAAGTTTTACTGAAGGTGCTTCTCTGTTTGTCCCTGTGCTGTGATATTTACATCATTATCAGTTCATAATTAATATGTTAATAACACTGTTATTTTAGTTGTTATTTACTTACCTTTGTGTCCTTGAATGTTTATTTTTATCAGAACTATGATGTTTTATTTACTGTAAATGTTACAATATAATGTTGACATTCAATTATACACTGACATACATCACTTTTCTGTGAGAAAAACACTAAAATATTTATTGAAAGTAGGTATGTATGTAGAGACCAAAAATATAAAAACTAGATTTTGGTATAAATAATAATATCTAGGTCATGTGTATCTGAGACCATTATTTATACAACATTTCCCAGTTAAATTAATGATAGATACTTAAGTTTTAATTTGTGTAAAGGTCACAAACTTGTCTAGATAACCACAGTTAATATAATTTTTAGATCAAGGTTATTCACATTAAATTCTAGAATTTAGATTAATTTGCAAAACAAAATAGTCTTTAATATGTTTTTTCAAATGTAAGTTTATAAATCAAGGTACAAACAGACTTATCATCCTTCTGATTAGTTTTATCAGCTTAAAACTCTGATAAAATAAATATTAAAATGATGTTTTACTTATTCATACTTGATTATCATGTAATGAAGGTCATTGCCAGTGTTTATATGTTTTGTTTAGTCAAGATTAGTCAACAAACGTACTCGAGATGTCACAGTCATGTGTGCATGTGCTATCACTACATAATAAGCTGTTGATCCCAGAATGTGGGCAGGTTGCACTCCTGTGCAAAAGCAACATAATAATAAAACAGTTCTAAGCATAAATAACATAAAATGCGCGTGTTCACTGCACAGAAGCCGGCGTCTAGTCACACAGACGTCCTAACATCGTATTGACAGAATATCTTACGGATTAGGGAACAGCAATGAACCTGTCTCCATATCTTGGTATTGCCGAGTCGTCGCGCTAGACGACGTGTTTGGGCACGTTCAGTGCCGACCACGTGTTTCCACGACACGATTATTCAGCGAGAAGCGAGCTGCCAATGAACTAAATGATTTTCTAAAAATATCACAATGCGTGCAGAGGTTATAATGCAACGTTGCTTCCACGAATTATGATGTATTATGTTTAGCACAAAAACACGGCACGCGAAAACACCTCGTAGACTGCACGATGACTAAGCCAACACTGAAAACGATTCTTCAACAGCGCATTTTTTTTATAACACGGGCCAGCTGTTTAAATAAACATTTCAGAAGGTTAACACACTCGCTTTACCTATCGGAGCTGGCAGAGCTGGGCGTTTCGAATTTATTCAGCTTCCCAGCCATCACTTAGGGTAGCTTGATCTGATAATTTTATTGTGAAAACTGTGAAAATTTGGTAAAATTGACGACTTGTATGCACACGCAAGTAGATAAATTGACATTAGTCCGCTCAGAAACGACGCCTCACATCTCCGATGCGTCATGCGTCGTCTTGTCAAAAATTGTAATCAATAAAAATAAAACATCAGTGTTAAATAATTTAACCATTATTTTTATTTTTACATTAAAATTACAGAAGTATTATTTACAAGCAAGTCGTTTCAATATTATTACCTTGGATACATTTTTGTTTTCCCTCTGATCACCATAAAACTGTTACTCGTTTCCGAACGCATCGCGTTCCATTACACGTGCCTGAAATGTCCCAGTACATGTAGTTCAATTCAATCAATAGAAAAATTAGAATTCATCAGAATTGATTTTTATTTTTAGGTTTAATAATGTAACTACTAGTAGTAATAATCTGATCATGTTTCCTTTAAAATATTATTTATTAGGTTTAGTAGGTACTTTCTTACCGGTATGGGTGGAAGAATAATATTTGGTATCCATAACGAATCCTTATTTAGTTATGAATTTTGATTATAATCATTAGACTAATCAAAAGTTATGGGTTAAGACTTTGGACCGTTTCGTTGCTCTAGTAGCGGAAAACACAACCGCTAAGCATGGGTTCTGGGTTTGATACTTAGGTCAGGCAAATTGTTATTGGGTTTTTCCATTAGGTATGGGTCCTAATACTATTCACTCAGTAGTACTCTGGAGTCTGAATTTGAGCCCAGTTGAAGGCTCGTTCCTTGTTGTGATGTTATTATCACGTTTTTTTAGCAGTTTGTGCTGGTCTAGTATTATTATCAAGAATGCACCGCCTGCTGGAATCAAAACAACAGTTTCAGAAGCTTTGCTATTATTTCTTGCAAGGCGCTTAACTATTCACAAACACAATTTAAGTACTTACGTTATTCTAGTGGGTAACAATATCTGTAGATCGATAATGGTGCCGATTCTTTTGTCACAAACGCCTCTAAACTAGACTAAAAATCACTAAAATTTAGTTTATTGCTGTCAAACGACGATTTCCCATTCTGAAATAGACTAAAGTGACATAACTTAACTATATTTTAGTTTGACAGCACTAAGATAGTACTACACCGAACTAAACTAACTAAACTATCAGTAAAATTCCATACTTTTGGGTATGAGAATCTCTAAGATTCTCAAAGCCAAAAGTATGGAATTTTAGTATATTCTGCAAATAAACTTCTTAAACTAAAAATTAATTTTGATACAACTAAAATAGAATTTGACAATCGCGAATCCACGTGGTACCCGTGGTTTGCCCTAAACTGTGATTTTGCTTTAGAGCCGGAGGCGCGCCGGGGGGGTTCCGCCGCGACGTGTTTTTAACCGACTTCCAAAAGGAGAAGGTTATCAATTCGATTGTTTATATTTTTTTTTTTATAATGACACGTGTAGTTGCTCTTGAAAAGCACCATTTGGTGAAGTGGAATTGATGATGAAGACCACAGATGGCCACCGGAACTACTCAATGATAAGTATTTCACGGGTTGCGATTCGATTACATTAATACCAAGCAATTTATGCTCGTCACAATGTATATGGACGAGTGAAGCTGATGGTGAAGTACCAGGAGAACTCCTCAACAATTAACGTCCCTGCTTCGGGAAACGCAATATTTTGTAAAAGGTGATGAGTAGTCAACATTAATTTAGGCTATTTTTTTTTTTTTTAACTTTATTTATTTACAGGGTTTTTTCTATAAAGAATATGTCACCCCGATTATTGAATACAATAAGTACTTATAACAAACTAGCCTACCCGCAACCTTGTACCCATAATAATAATATGATAAAGTGTTCTGGCCTCATCTGACAATGGTGAGGCCAGAACGCTATTATAGAAGCCTACATTAAGGTTGTTGTCAAAAGCTTGACGTCTTTGGACTCCAATACGACTACATTCCGTCAATATGTGATGAACATCTTCTATGACTCCACAGACGGCACAATTGGGAGAATTAACTTTGCGCATCATAAAACCAAAACTATTGAGAGGCACGTGGCCGGATCGGAGTCTCAAAGCCATCACAACTTCTTGCCTATTCATCCTGCCCTCGCTAAACCAAATCATACGTGGAAGAGATGGCTGAATCGTCCTGTACCAAATGCCCTTCGTTAAAGATCTTTTATCAAAGTATTCTGACCAAGATTTAATTCTCATCTGTCTTTAACTAGGGGTAAAAGCTCGGTATGCCATGGAGGACAAGCATAAAATTCCCCATCAGACGCGGCTTCATTTGCCAAACGATCAACCATCTCATTACCAACCAGTCCAACGTGAGAAGGAATCCATTGCAATACAACTATTTTATGTTTGGCAACAAATTCAGTGATGGTTCTTAAAATAGTATACGCCAGTGGAAGCCCCCTGAACGGTGAAGTACTTGTACATCTCATCAGATGAAGAAGACTACTTTTCGAATCAGTGAAAATGACAAACCGATCACCGTTCAAAGATTTGATATAAGCCAAAGCTTCAGCGATAGCGATCAACTCCAAGTGCATTATTGAAACTTTTGATGAAATACAGAATTTGAAGAAGGTACCAACTTGCGAATCAAAAAAGGCTGCGCCACAGTAGTTCTCACGTCTAGAACCATCCGTATACACACAGTAAAAGCCAGAATATTGTGTATTTAGAGACTTACAACATATTGATTTTAAATTATGTATATAATAACAATGCTTAGGTTTGTCAACCAAATCCAAACTAGGCTTTACAATGCGTGATAAGTCCATATTGCTGACCCAAGTATCCATGGAGAACATGCCAATTTTACTACTGCAGTACATATGTTCTTGCTTTAATACATCGTGAGACATAACTAACAGTGGTATTTTCTTATTTCTCCAATAAGGATTATTACCACAAAGACCATGAAGCTTATTCAATATGCCTATTAAAGGAAAATCGTAACACTTCGATTTTAAATAAAACTTACCAGCTAAATATCGGCGGCGAATAAAAAGAGGGGGCAATATCAATTCGGATTCCATCACGTGAATGGGAGTGCTTTTAATAAATCCACCTATTAACCGCAGGCAAATGTTTTGTAACCTATCCAATTTGGTTAAATGTGTGTCGGCACCATTGTCCAGTAGAAAGCTACCAAAGTCGATACGGCTACGAATAAGAGAGATATATAACCGTCTTAAATGGTTGGGATGAATACCCCACCCAGGTCCCACCAAAACTTTAAAAATATTAATCAGTTTAAGTACTCGCTCTCGAACCTCATCTATATGCTTCTTCCATCGAAGACCCCTATCTAGCCACAATCCTAAATATTTCACATGGTCTACTAACTCTAACAAAGTACCGTTCAACCAGACATCTATAACTGGCCTACGGAAACCTCTAGTAAACAAACAAATTTTACTTTTAGTGGGAGAAATTTCTAAACCTACGTCTGTTAACATGCTGTTGATTAGATCAAGAGCACACTGGATCTTGTATTCGCCCTCACTAACAGAAGAACACTGTACATATATAGCGAAATCATCCGCATATTGGGATATGCAAACATTGTTCTGCAAACGTTTACAAATATCCGATGTTATTATATTAAATAATAGTGGAGATAACGGATCACCCTGAGCCAAACCACTACCTGAATATCTGCAAATAAAATCATTACCAGATCTTATTTTGAGTACTCTTCTATGAAGAAAATTCCATAAATATCTGCAGATGCGTGACCCTACATGAAAGCTATCCAAAACATTTATTAAAATAGTATTATTTACATTATTATACGCATTATTTATATCTAAAAAACAACCCACAGTAGAACAACCCTCAGAAAAACCAGTTTGAATTGCGGAGATTAAGCAACTCAAGCCATCTAAACACGACCTACCTCTTCGGAAGCCTACTGTGTTCGCAGAAAATGTGTTACGTTTTTCTAGAAACCATTCCAATCTTCTAAATAAAAGGTAATGAAAAATTTTGCATACGCACGACAGCAGGGATATGGGCCGGAGTGAAGAAACATTACCAGGCTCACGACCAGGCTTTGGAATAGGTACGATACAAATGTCGCGCCACTGAGAGGGAACAAAACTGACATCAAAAAAATTATTATATAACTTTAGTAAAACAGATTTACCCACATCAGGTAAATTCTTAATCTTAGAATAAGATATATCATCGCATCCAGGAGATGTATCCTTAGATTTGATACATTTATCTAGCTCCTGAAAAGAGATCTCACACTCTAATATAGGGTTACTATGGTGAACCGTAGGGGTCGATGGGGAAACATAATCTGGCGTTAAAGAATTTAAAAGACTTGTCGCACTTTGGGCGTCCACAAAATGTCTAGGCGAACGGTAACCTTTCAGCCATCTCATTTTGCGCCACATTTCACTAGACGATGTAGTGTGATCAACTGAAGAACAAATATTCTGCCAGTTCACTCCCCTAGCCTGCCGGATTAACTTCTGCGATGTACTTATCTTACTGTTGAGATTATCAAGATTCAGAGGAGTGGGATTACGTCTAAAATTGGATAACGCCAGCCTACGGTGAGCCACAGCGTGTGACAGTTCTGAAGTCCAGTACGGCTTTGGAGTAAAATCTGAACAAGGGTTTTGGTTAAATTTAAATATCGGGATGAATTTGTTAGCAGCGTCATTCAAAATATCTATAAATAAATCATACGCTTTTTGAAGGTCATTCGGTAAACACAAATGGCAAAATTTTTGTTCCAGATGTTTTTTATATGAAGTCCAGTCTGCTTTGCCAAAATTTCTTTTAATAACTGAAGGGAGGCATGTCGTACACAATGTTGAGATTTTAATCATTAAATGGTCACTGCCAAGACTTTCATTCAAAACGGTCCAGTTAATGTTAAGCGCAATATCCGTAGAAACCAGCGATACATCTGGAGAAGTCTGTTGCAAGTTGTTGTCAACTAAACGTACTCGCGTATGTGACCCATCGTTCAAAGAAAAAAAATTGCTGTCAATAAGTGAGTCATGAATAAGACTGCCTCTGTGGTCAGTCTTATAAGACCAACTAACGTGATGGGCGTTAAAATCACCTAGAATTAAAGTTTTGGTTGAACATAATGATAACAGACTATCCCAATCCTGCTGAGTGGTAACGATTCTAGTTGGACAATAAACAGCAACAATATTTTCGAACGGATCACAATTAAATAATTGAACACACACTATCTCAATACCGTTATTATTCACGTGTACGCGCCTCTGCTGCGCTTTAACAGATTTATGTACTATGATAGCTACACCGCCGTATGAGTCATCCCGGTCCGCGCGATAAACATCATATCCACTAACTTTAAAATTACTCTCTGGTTCGAGCCAGGTTTCACTAAGGGCAGCAATATGAACTTTATCCTGGCATAAAATTTCGTGAAACGATGCTAACTTAGGCCTGATACTTTGGGCATTCCACTGTAAGATATTTAATTTAATTGATTTGTTAGCCATCACAAGGAATGAAAAAGTTAAATAATGATTTTATCCACGGCCACTCTGAAACAAAACTCACTGACACTAAGGTTAACCATTCTAGGCACAATTGATAGACATCCCTTATCTTAAAAATTAAGCTAGTCTTTTTAAGATAAATAACTTCTTTTATTCTAGACCACAACTCGTTGAAAGATGGACATTCATCGTTACCTTCTCGATCATCAGGGGATTGATGAATGTCTTTATCGTCTGGATCTGAATTCCAAAACATCCAGTCTTCTTTTTGAGGGTTGTTTTTATGTTTTGGAGACTGTACTTTGGGTTTTGAAGGATCATCACTAACCGTAGGAGTCTGCACTTTATGTACGGTAGCCTTAGTATGGATAATTTCGGCAAAAGTGTGATGAAAAGATGCTCCCGAATTCGTTTTGCTAACTTGTGAAGGGTTGCCTGCAAGAGGTGTAGAAAAGACACGATTTTCTGGAGCTTGAGGGAGAACGATAATTTCGAGGGGTCCGGAATTTTCGGGAGGAACATAACATTCTAGGGCTTTCCTGTAGGTGCAACCAAACTCAGCCATAATCTCCCTTAGCCTTCTCTCCTTCTTATACACTGGACAAGTCTTACTTAGGGATATGTGGTTACCTTTACAGTTGACACATGTAAACAACAAAGTGTCACAATTTTCATGATTCCCACCACACTTCGGGCAAATCACGTTTTTCGAGGGGCACATTTTCCGCATATGGCCTAACCTCCAACATTGGGAACATTGGGATACCTGGTGTATGTAAGGCAAAACCTTTATGTTTATATCACATACACGAACTGATGCAGGTAGATGATCACCGTCAAAACAAAGTCGAAGGGTTTCGCTGGGGCACCAGCCACCTTCATCCCTATTGCGACGGTCTAGCCTCTTGAATGATAAAAACTTGGCGGGGGCCGGACATGAAATATTTTCGAGGATCTCCTCATCAGTAAAATCCAGATCTACATCCTTGATAAGGCCATAGCAGACAGACAGCTGCATAGCCTTCTGGAACCTCCATCCTTTCTCTAAAAGTTTCTCGCATCATGATAAGATTCTGCGCAGCCGATTCACATTCAAATTGAAAGCGTATTTTAAAAGGACTTAAATATTTAACCTGGCTAATTTTGGTTATGTTATTTTCTTTTAAAATACGTGCCATCGCAAACTGTTTCGGAAGACGTTCCTTGGAAGAAACATACACCTCATACTTTTCTTCTTTTACAGAGTTTTTACTACCGTGGCATATCTTTTTTTTACTTCCTTTAACTTCTGTCCAACCCTCTTCGTCTTCAGTACTGTCCTCTCTGTCTCGTTTTTCCGCTCTCAACAGCTCCTCTTTATTTTTACCATCATCATCTATAGCATCCATGTCCAACGAATCATTCAACAAACTCTGTACATCATTATTGAATACGGGCGAATCACAGCGTGGTGTAGCGCTTACGTTATCACTCATGACGCGATCACGTAAACTACACGGTAAGGCCGAGCAACCGGGAGGTCCGGCGCACACCTATAGCGCGTGACAATGCGTAAACAACAATTCGCGCAGTGGGGATATCGATCCGATGCGCGACAAAAACACAACCAGACCGCACGAGTGCCGGTACGGTTATGAATTTAGGCTATTGTAACTTAGAGAAATTACAAACTGACCCACTAAAAAGCGAAAAAAAACTTTTTTACAAAAAAAAAACAACCGACTTCCAAAAAAACAATACATAGTGAAAAATAACTTAAATTTCGGAAGTCGGTGGCAAATAACAAAAAATACAAAACCAAAGACACCGACTTTCGTTTACATTTATATAATTGTAACAATATTGACTTTCACAGGCGTTTGTTTGTGATTGGTCATCAGTTTAGTTTTCGAGATATTCATCTGTAGTCCTACTTTGCCAATTTACGTTACTAGTTGTTCTAACATTAGGTACTTGCACAGGCGCGGTCGCAGCCTAAGATTTTGGGGGGGGGGGGGGCGGCACCATTTGTCCCGAGGAATATTAGGGAAATATTTAATTGATACTCTAAAAACTTTTTGACCTTGCGTATGATGCTCACTTTTTAAATATCTGAACCTCTTTTTAACTTTCTGATCTTTTGTCACAGTTGGTCGCAGTAAATAAGCTACCCCGACCAAATGGTCGGATTAAAACCGTGACAACTGCGTGCGAGCCGAGCGAGTGAAATGAGCGATACCGGTGGGCGGCGAGAACTATAGCTTGTCTAAAAATATATATATATATAGAAATGACGCGCCCCTCTACCGCATTTTTGTATCCAAGTTGGTCGCTAATAGTTGGCTATTTAGTATTTTAAGGACCTCACTATATGAATTATTTGGGGTTCGATTAAATTATGAGATGCTGCCAAATTGGTCGCTAGCTTTTTTGATAAATAATAAGTATTAGGGCAGAAGACTATGTAGAGTGAGAAGAGCGAGCGAAGCTGACTCGATAATTTTAATACCTCGTCTCGGAAAGGTTAGGATTTGAGTTACATTTTCAAACAGAAATAAGACTTAGGTAGGTACATTGTCGACTTATGCAGGGAAGGCCAAACAACTATGAAAATGAATAGCGAGCAAAGCAAGCTCACAAATTTTGCACACTCTGGGATACGTTAGATTTTCTTATGATAATTCCAAAAGCACTAAGAATGACTTGCTTTGTCGACTTATGAGAAAAAGCTCAAAAATCAAGACAAGCGAGCGTAGCGAGCCTCAACATTTTAGCACCCACCTTAAATAGGTTCTGTTTTCTTAGGATTTGATTAACATTTTCAAACAGAAATAGGATTAACATTGTCGAATTATGCAGGAAAGACCGAGCAACTATGAAAATATAGAATACAAGAGCGAATGGACCGAGCACAAAAATTTTGCACTCTCGGATACGTAAGATTTTATTTTAATAATTTTTCTGTCTTCAGTGTTATGAAGAAAAGCTCGAGAGACAAGCGAGCGAAGCGAGCCTCAAAATTTTAGCACTCGGCCTTGAATTGGTTTTGTTTTCTTAGAATTTGATGTACATTTTCAAACAGAAATAGGAGTAACATTATCGATTTATGCAGCTAAGGTCAAGCAGCTTTGAAAATGTAGAATGTAAGAGCGAGCGAAACAAACTCAAACATTTTGCACACCCTTGGATACGTTCGATTTTATTTTGATCATTCCAAAGAACTAAGAATTACTTGCTTTGTCGACTTATGAAGAAAAGCTCAAGAATCACGACAAGCGAGCCTCAAAATTTTCCTTTCGGCCGCTTTGGCAACTGAATTTCGCAACTAGTTGTCAACAAAGAAATAAATTTCGTTCTATGCAACCGGTTGCCAAAGAAGAACTTTATTTCTTGTGTGGCAAGTGGTTGCCAATTAAGAATTTCTCGAAAAGCGAGGTAGCGATAGAGGATTTTTCTTTCTTAGTTCATAATTTTGACTTTATTGCCTTGTTGCATGCTTATAAGAGCCTAGCTAAAGTAGGTGAAAATGTGCTTAATAATACCCGTGACAATTATCGACACAGTAGGTACTGTTTTTTGAATCAACTGTTAGGTGATCAGTCGAATACAAAAAATCCATTTTCACAAAAAAAAAAACAACCGACTTCCAAAAAACATAACACAGAAGAGAAAAATAACTTTAATTTCGAGTTGGTAGCAAAAATCGAAAATACAGTGCCAATGACAGCGACTTCCGAAATTAAAGTTATTTTTCACAAATTTGTTTTTTTTCGGAATGAATGAATGTAGTCACAAAGAAGAAAATCATGATACTTTGTTGGTACGCTTACGTCATGGGCATGTGTGAAACGCAACTTTTTGGCACCGATTACTTTATTCCTTCCATTGTAAAGAACCGTTTTTACACTGCTGAACTTTGGTATTCCACTGGTGAAATGATATCCATCATTTTTTAGTTTACATATCATGCCATCGTATTGCTTTGAAATGGATTAAAAATTGCAACTACTTCTTTTTTTCAAATTATATATGAGTATTTCTTTTAAAACGGTATTTCTCCCAGTGCTCTTTTTACAATAATTTTCATGGACCCTTTGGTTTACAATCTCGTTACGAACATTTAAAGTAATGTCGCCTTTACATCCTTTCGTTGTAAAGCATTTTCAGAATTTTTTCGATGATGACGCCGGCCATCTTGCAGCATAGCTACTCCAACTACTACTCAACTCTGGCAAGTAAAGAAAAAAAATCTTTAATTCCTTCCAAAAAGGCTTTTTAATTGTGTTGAAACATAAAAGTTTGTATGACTTTTTTTTTATCGGGAAAATTTTATATTTTTTGGTAACTGGTTGTGAATCTTCTGCGATAGTGGTTACTGCTTGCTCAATAAGAAATAAAGTTCTTCTTTGGCAACCGGTTGCATAGAACGAAAGTTATTTCTTTGTTGACAACTAGTTGCGAAATTCAGTTGCCAAAGCGGCCGAAAGGAAAATTTTTGCACCCGGCCTTGAATAGGTTCTGTTTTTAGGGTTCCGTAGTAAACAAGGAACCCTTATAGTTTCGCCATTTTCGTCTGTCTGTTCGCGGTTTAGCACAGAGACGGTTAGTACTAGAAAGCTGTAATTTGGCATATATTATATACATATATAATAATGCCGACAAAGTGGTAAAATAAAATCAAGAAAAAAACAATTTTTTTTGATACCTTCCCTTACACGTAAAGCGGGGATGTTTTTTTTTTCGTCATCTACCCCATTTTGTGGGGTATTGTTAGAAAGGTCTTTCAAAAATATTGTGAGTTTGTCTAAACCATTTTTGGCTTCAGGGGTCCGTTTGCGAAATATTAAGCTTTTAACTGAAATTTTTTGTTAGAGTCATGTGTCCCCCCCTTCTAGCTAAATGGTTGTACTTGGACTTGTGAAAAAATTCACAGCAGTAGTTTAAATAATGAAATTAAAAGGAAAACTATGAGAGCTAAGTAGGCTGTACAAGTTAAAGAGAAATAATCAACCAACTTAAATTTGCAGTTTGAAAAACATGATCTCCCATACATTCCGTATGGGAGAACACGTTTTTCAACTACAATGTTAAGTTTGTTCTTGGGATAAATTCATCCCAACTACGGAACCCTTCATTGTGCGTGGTCCGACACGCACTTGGCCGTTATTTATTAGTTAGTAAAACACTAAATCATTTAAGCTGTCGATAGCTTGAATGATTTTGGGGGGGGTCATGACCCCCAGGACCCCCCCCCCCCTCGGACCGCGCCTGTAATTGCAAGTCTGCTAAGATTATGAGATCGTCAGGTAATCTTAGATGGTTGAAAGATGCTCCATTTATTTGTACTACATGTTCCTTTTGATGACCCATAAGCCCATCATAACTATAAGTAAAAATAATACAAAAAGTGTAAGAACAAGTGTTCCAAAAAGACTTAGCTTCGAAGATAACATAACACTAGACTCTCGATTGTATCTAAGTGTCATTGATAATAAGTACGAGTAAATCATTTTCATTCTATCCAATCATTTATATTTAAAGTTAAGAAAATGCGACGTTGTCATATTTCACGAAACGGATCAGATCATTTATTTACATAAATAATCGTGACTTTGTCGAATTATTTTGTATAAAACATTAAGGGGAAAGTATAAAAAAATCGTATGCCAGTTGATTCATTGACATGGTCTCATTAATACCCTAAAGATATGGGAGATCAAAAGGATCACGTTGTCCATACTTAGGCCAATCAAGGTTACAATTTTTTTATTCTAAGGTTGCAGATAAGGGCGCAGCTCGCTTCTTTAGAAATTTTTGTCTGCATAAATGCATATATCAATATAATGCATTCAGGCCAGTCCATTCAGATAATTCGTTTTTATTCCTTAAAAACCGTTTGGGGGGGGCACGTGCCTCTGTGCCCCCCCCCCCCCTGGATCCGCCCTTGGTTGCAGAAATAAGTTTTGGTGACACAGGTGAGATAGGCAGACCTGTCTCACACCTTTATTTATATAAAGGACAATGCCCAAAAATGTATGGGACTTGGTCCAAATTTCCACCACCAACTAGACCTATGTAGGTAAATAGTCTACTAAATAGTAAACATTTTCCACCAGGGGGCATTCAAAAATATTATGTCAGTAAAATTATAAGAGTAAAAAGAAATATTATTTTGGGAGTAAAAAATATTATTATTATGGGAGTAAAAAATATTATTTTTGAACTCTGTTGTATTTAAGTAGTTGCGTCAACTAACCTTAAGGGCGCAGCCTTATCCAGAGGTACAAACTACAAGTTAATAGCTATTTTTATAGCCCAAGAAGAGCTAAACCTGCATGTTCCTATTCTGAGGTTAAACAAAAAGTAAAAAGGTACTATTAAACAGTCTCTAGCTTGTAGTTTATAGCTCTAGATGGGACAACATCCAACTTATCTTTTCAAAAGAAAATCAAAAATCTTTACAAATGATTTATTCAAATGTTGGTTGTCCTTAAATTATATAAATAAATAAATAAATGAACATACAAAAAATGTCTTATGCATAATCATCAACAATTATTGTATCTAGATCAGCTACCGGTTGACTGATTGTGGTTTGGTCTCTCGCCCATCCAAAATACCACACAATAACCATGACGTGTGCACAGCAACCTAATGTTCGCATGCCAGAAAGACAAGAACAATAATCATTAATTGTTTGTCGACCATTTAAGTTGCAGTGCTTGTACATACGTGTAGTACACTCTCGCACGCGCATGTCTGGATTTTATCCTTACGCGTAGCAACATAGCATTGTCGCCTTCAATTCCAAAGTCGGTGATGTCATTTAATGCACTATTTTGCGATTTCAATGTGATATACACCACCACGTACGTGTTCGCTGTAGTAGCATCGTGCAATTTTTATTTGGTACGTTCAAAGTGCGAACAACATCAAATCTTCCTCGGTGAGTATTGGGAACTCATCAGATCCGATCACGTCGGCTTCAATATTATGGAAGCTAGCCCGCTGTCTATTTAAATTATTTTCTATAATATATGCGCTTAAACGATTTGGTTCGTGCATTCTTTTTCCTATATACGCAGAAATTCTGGGGCGTGAGTGTTATCGTAAATTGGAACATGAACGCATTTATAAGTACAGCAGCAACTCTAAAGTCGTCCATCATGTGGTGCATAGCGCGATAAAAAAATCTTGGCGGAGCTAATCACGTTTAAACCGTTCATTGACGACCTCGATGACCCAGCGGTTAATCGTAACAAGTCGATTCTTATTTGCCTCTGCTGTTGTTAATTGGGGTTTGCCGCGCCGTTTGCTTATAGGTTTAGGAGCCTCATATCCGCGCGATCTCATTTCTTCTATAAAATCTTTGAACCCGCGGTCGCAGATGAAACACCGGATTCGAAGAAATAATGGAATGGGTTTCCTTCGTTTTCATTTATTAAGTCTCGCATAATGTGGGCATCATTTTTTGTAGCCGCGTATGGTCCTGTCACATCTATTATGTAACCATCGGTACAGACTATGAGAAATGGTTTTAATAAGTCATCATGTTTGTGTAAGCTGTATGCTTGTCGTTGAAATTGGAAGTTGCTGGACTTTTGTATAAAGATATATGTTCCATCAATTATCACAATTGCCTTTCTTTCTTGGGCTGGTGCCTCTGGGTTTCCATAAATTCCACTTGGCACAGTCAGATTTCTTGCCAAAACATCATTCCTACTATTATATTGCGCTTGATTATTTCTTATGTGCGTCCGAAAGAGACAAAAAGTCAAAGTCAAAGTCAAAGTCAAACAATTTATTTCAATTAGGCACAAAACAAAAAAATAGGCAAAATCGTGTTATCGCCTACCTGCTAACCCCATGTCGTGTGATGCTAGCGTTGATGTGGAATCTATCAGTCACTACATTAAATAGAGATAAAAATATCATTGGTTACTTCATTATAAAAAAGCATGAAAAGGTAATCAAATGAAAAAAAAAAACATTGTAAGAATAGTAATATTATTTACAAGGTCATAACTCCTTACCGTCATAATATAAAAGAGCTACTTCATTACTAAAAAGCATGAATAAGTAATCAAATAAAATAAAAAAGTGAGAATTGTAATATTATTTTCAAGGTCATAACTTCTTAGCTCCATAATATATTTTAGTCCTATCTTAATAAAAGTTATTGTATATTTCATGAACTATTTGACAACATAGGTTTCATTAGTGGTGGAAATTTGGACCGCGAATGGGCATTGTCCTTTTGTCTCCCAGTTCAAATTCTTGCTATCATATTCTTGTAAATGTTTCTTATACTCGAGTCGAATGTATTTCTTGTTTAGATACACGTTGGTTCAGCATAGCTTCCCAAATCTTCGCATAAAAGCTTTGTTGTATCCATGAATGCCAATTAGTACAAGTTATAACAATTGATATTCGCTGTATTTCTCTATGTATGACTTGCCTTATTCTGTGAATATGGTCGATCGTTGGAAAACTACTACGAAAACCAGCTAAGATCATATCTACTAATCAAGGAAAACCATCCTTACTGCTACATAATAAAGACGCTGTCAATTTCAAATTAATTATCATCATAATATTACCATGGACGTGCAGTTGACTGTACTACCCACATATAACAAAGACAATAGTAAGTTTATTTCTCCCCGTTGCTGGCATGGCGTTGAGAAAATCTTCAATTTGGCCCGGATTTGAGGTAATCCTTTCTGATGGAGTAGCTCGCAACTATTCTTTGGATTGTTTCCTGAATAATGCATGGAAAATAATAGTTATATTTTGGTTACCTTTGTGTGAATAATGCTATACAAATATAACAGTCTAGTGTTTGGATTAGGAATAGTTTTTGGAAACATTACTACTCTTAGTGCGTATGCACAGATGCTGAATTTGTTGGAATCGATTCCACGATCTGTGGCGCAGCTATCGCGTCGGCTGCTCAGCCACGGACTGAACTACCCGGGTCGTAGTAATTCGATAAAATCCTTGATTCTGTACCTATAATAAAAGAAGTAAATAAAATGTTCACACACAATAAGGAGTCATCAACTTGAATTAAGTTGATGACTCCACGCGTGGTTGATCATCGTTAAATTGTTCATTTACACTTTCACAAACAATAAAATTATTCAACAAAATCTGCATCACAGATTCGTTCCATTATACGGACGCATAACATAAAACAAGTAAAGCCCGTCGCTTTTCCCCCAACTCCCAAAAATCCCCTAATTGAAGAGTAATTGCCGAAAAAATGTCGTATAAACAACATTTTGCCCGCAGACTGTTGCAAAACGATTGTAGGGAGAGTTTTTAATAAGCTTGTCTATGGCCCTTACTGTTGGTGATCGATTTTCGACGTTAGGTACTTTAATGTTTTTAAAAGTTATTAAACTTTGTTGATTTGTGTTATGGCGAAATCTTTTTGGAGGCAATTTAATTTCTTAAGATTTTTTTTTTTGAATCTCAACGGGTAAGCTCTTTGCCTGCATCTCACCTGATGGTAAGTGATGATCAGGTCGAAGGCGAAGCGAGCTTCACCCGGAATCCTCAACCACCGAAGAACTGAAGAGATCGAAGAGGATTATATCCAAGATAAGAATGCTTGGAAACATGCTGGTCCAGCTCCATAGGATAATCTAGAATCTAGACAAAATCAAACTGGTTGCTAATTTAAGTTGTATAAATTATTATATTTTATTATATGACATTGATTTTACATTCTGTGATTACTTCCTCACACAATGACTTATTAATTGTAACTTTTTTTTTTGGAAAATCGTCTACTTTTACAATGTTTGTAAATATGTGAGAACCATGTATTTATCACATAAGTAATTAATTTATCTGTCGTTGTTCTCTTTAAAAAATTCTTTTTACCTATATTGTGGTATAGTAATTTATTTTTTTATTTTTAGATGCATCGTCTTCACATATAATTATATAACTAATGTACCTACATATACAAAATATTGTGAAACATTTTAAAAGAGTAGCGGTGGAGTTTCTTGCCCATTCTTCTCCGTACGAAAACTACCTTTTGGAAGGGGCGACTAGATTTTTTTTTTTTTTTTGTAATTGTTTACGTTCAAAAGTGCCTTGCAAGGGCCTATTTGAAATAAATGATTTGACTTTTGACTTTTTGACTGACTATCTTACCTATAACTGCCGACACACAACAATGTTGTTAATATTGCTGTTATGGCGACAGATTTAGATAAGGTGGTGGTAGCTAGCCAGACGGACTTAGAACAAGTCGTACCACCAACCAAAGCGAGCAGATTTTTTTTTCTCCACTGAGAATCTAACCCGGGGCCTCGGGTCTGAGACAGGTCGTCTAACCAATAGACCATAGAGGGTCATTTTGTCCTAAGAGGGCACATTTTGAAAATGAAGAAGTTTGTCAACACTGCTGTGCTCTACTAATATATAGTTAGGAAGGTAGGCACCGATTTCTTCTTGTTTTGATGGCTGTAGATGTTTTAAAGAAACCATGGTTGTAAGGTAGAGCTGTGCCGTACCCACCTGTATTGTTATTGTGTTTTTAAGTGGTTTCAGTTACTAAATTACCCACGTAGGTTGCGGTGGACTAAGTAGGTACTATGTATACCAACTTACTTCATCATCATTATCATTTCAGCCGAAAGACATAGACTTACCCCAAACGTCGCCACATCGACCGGTCCTGAGCTTCTCGCAATCAGAGAATTTCTGCTGCCTTCAAAAGGTCATCGGTACACGTTATGAGAGGCCTTCCAACGCTGCGCGTTCCGGTACGTGGTCCACTCCAGAACCTTCTTACTTATGTAATTGTTATTTGGTAATATCCATCTTTATCCTTTCATCCTTATATATTATAAAACAAAGTCCCCCGCCGCGTCTGTCTGTCTGAACGCGTTATACTCAAAAACTACCAATGGACGGAGTGATTCATGGGGATGGTTTTGGTGTACAATTCATTAAGGTTTTGTGTAAATTGGCTGAAATATGACGATTATTGTTGAAGATCTCGGAAAAAATCATGACGACTGGGAGCTTCACTGGCGTGTGCCGCGTTAACCGTGAGAGATAAATAAAATGTATGTTCTGCAGGATTATACATCTTAAAAATTTCAACTAAAAAAGTCTGTGATGGCATATGTTTATCTCCTACGGATGACCCACAATAACCATTTTTATCTTTCAGAATTTGATAAATATTTCATTGTTATTTCCGAAGCTATTTTGACCGGTATAGGTATTATATTTATCCTTATGCAATAAAATATGTTATTTGAATTGGGCATTTAATTTAGATTAAAATAAGCCTTGACATTGATCATTAAAATGAAAATTTTAAAAGATATAACATATTCAAAATTAAACGTAACAAAAAAAATATGGTTGACGGCAACGCGGGCGCAGCGGTAGGAGTAATTACCTTTTCCTCCGTTATTAGGTATGTAATCCCGGTAATACGTTCCCGTGGGATATTTTCCTACATCCATGCGGGCGAAGCCGCAGGCAAAAGCTAGTAACTTATAAATAACCCTTATTACTCCATTAAAATAAATGAAACATGAGATTATAACAACATGTACCTAATTAATAGTAAATATAAGCAATCTCGTAGTAAAGATTGTAAGTTTAATTAAGTGAGTTGAGCCAGTCTGGCGACAGACTTGCAAGCAATTAGCCAAAACTTTCCCCATTTACATGTTATGGGTAAAGTTCGGCGAGGTGGCAACCCCAGCCCCTGTAAGAATTCCAAATTTGAATTGAATTCTTTTTTAATTTCAAACAGTCTGCGTGGTTTGGGACGGAGTTTCGAGTTACTTTTAAACTTTCAGCGGAATGAATTTGACGCGGATTCTTTAAAAAAAAGTTTAATGTAAAATTAAAAACGCTCTTCTGTTTTAAATTGCATCAAAAACAAGGGAGGCAATCTAACGAAACTAGTAAAATGTCTTGTTTTCAGGCAGGAAAATTTAATAAATCTACGGTTTCCAAGGAAAGCCGTTCCGGCATTATAACGGCCGTCATGAAATCAACTGTAATTTTGACATTGAAATATGTCAAAAACGCTCTTTATTTAGACATTATTGTGTGGCTATTCACCGCCTTCAAAGGAAACCAAAGCTTTAGCAATTTAAACGTGAACCTATATGTTCAAACTTTCCTCACCGAACTTTTTACAAAGATTAAAAGGAAACTCACTAACTAACTCGTGTGAACTCAGCAGCTCCGGTAGCTTCGCTATTCAGGTGTAGTAAACTTGAGGATGGATCGCAGGTCGGCATCCAGTTCGCGCTATAAACATGTCGGGCTGATTCCTAGTCATTGTTGAACTTCTCTCAGCTCTGGGATAACTTGCTTTACACTTGGAAGTAGTTGGAGTGGTGGATAAGGTGTGTTTGTACTGGCTTGGATTAGTAAGATGAAGCAGGTTAAATACTAAGAAATAGGAGTTCTAGATAGGTAACTTAAATTGCTTGCCAATTTGGTTGTTGACTGGGCTTTGGCTGTTGATTGACTCCCCATCATCCCCATGCCAGTTGTTTTGGTCAAGCAATCTGACATTATTATTATGAGATCTATGGGCTAATTGCGTAACACATATAAAATGATAATTGATTGCATTTTCTTTCATTTTGACGGTTCAGCCACGTTCTTTGCGTTATTTACGTTGTTCGTCTTCTTCTTTTTGAGTGGTTAGTGTAGGGTTGCCAGATACAGGTTTATCATTTCCGGGTAAAAATTCTAGGGTAACGGAGTCGGGCCGTAGTAAAATATATGAAAGTAAATAAGGTTATGCCTTAATAATGTTTTTACTTGTTGATTTTTGTAAAGGGTAAATTAAAAATGGAAGTTATTTTCAAACAAGCATAATAATTCTTATTTTAGGTAAAAATTGTAGGTAAGCCTCAGTATATACACTTAACCAAAATGGAGCACCTCGCTTTTACGCCTTATTAGTCGATTCACCCACTAATAAATTAACTTCGTGCGAAACGCCTGAACAAAAAAAAAAAAAATTTTGGAGTGTCAAACAAAAATAAAAAAATCCTCTTTTTGGCTTATATAAATCTTAACAGACTACTTTTTTATTTAAATGTCACTGAATTGTGCCATTTTTACGGATTGCGGCGTACTTGACAGCCGTGTCGTGCATGTCGTCGTGAAAAAAAACTAGTTGGTGTTGGTAATCCGGGACAGTAAAGTCTAAAAACTGGACACGCGTCGAGATGCAAAATTCCGGGACATTCCCGGATTTCCCGGCCATCTGGCAAGCCTAGGTTAGTCACTAACGTTACGTTGTTCAGCAGACGAAATTAAACCTATGAAGTATTGGATTAGCAAATCCTTCTAAGCTCTCGGATTGTTACTGAAACTGTGTTATGCAATTAGGGTGTTGGAGGCAGAATTACATGCAAAATTCAAAAACTCAAAATATTTTATCTATACTAATAATATAATATTATAAAGCTGAAGAGTTTGTTTGTTTGAACGGGCTAATCTCAGGAACCTCTGGTCCGATTTGAAAAATTATTTCAGTGTTGGATAGTGCATTTATCGAGGAAGGCTATAGGCTATATTATATTTTCAAAAGGGATCCATACAAAAAGTCCGATAATGTAACGCAAAGTGTAAAAAAATTACCCGAAAACATCCCTACATCGTGTGCGCTGCGAAAACTATTGATTATAAAACAAAACAATGAATTACCACTTTGCAGAACATATAATTGTCTACAAAAAATATCGTGTCACCATATGTCTAACTATTGTAGTTATCTCACAATAAGTGTTTTCTTTTATTTTTTTAAATAATTAAAATGCCGTCGCTTCAAAAACTCTTTATTTTGTACCTTGGTATTAATCCTTATCAAAATAAATTACTTCATTTTCAAGACGAATTCAATACCTTTCTAGAACTTTTTGAATTATTCAATTCAGACGTTTCATTCAAAAGATATCGCGATATTTGTTGTAGCCAAATAAGTATTAAGTATTGCGCGCGCATATGAGACGGGAAGGTACCTTATGTCGATAACAAAATTGAAATTGACCTTGATTTAGGTGAGAAAGTTGAACATTGAAGACCTAATCTCCAAGTGTACCCAGATGTAGTCCATATAGAAAACAAAGACTACCAGTGGATGTGTCAAAGGGCAATATTGGCAGCTAGAAATAGTAGCGTTGACGACATCAATAACATGATACTGGGTAAACTTCCAGGAGATAGCGTGAACTACATGTCCATTGATAAAGTAATGGATCAAGAAGATGCGGTACATTATCCACAAGAATTTTTAAACTATTTTTAATCCGAGTGGCCTTCCCACACATTCACTCAAAATAAAAACTGGTTGTCCAATTGTGCTGCTAAGGAATCTTAAACCACCAAATTTATGCAACGGAACCAGACTCCAAGTAAAATTCCTTCGCGATAACGTGATTGGTGCTACAGTATAGACTGGTCCAGCAGTAGGGCAACCAGTGCTGATACCTCGCATACCTACGACACCAACGGATTTGTCTTTTCACTTTAAGCGAATTCAGTTTCCGGTGAAGATACCGTTTGCGGTAACAATTAATAAGGCCCAGGGACAAACATTTAAGTACGTAGGAATATATTTACGCCATGAGTGTTTTTCGCACGGGCAACTATATAGAAAATCAATTTCTATTTCTGCCGGAAGACAAAACTAAAAATATAGGTTACGCAGAAGTACTTTAATATATCATTGGTTATGAGTTTTTTCAGGATAACCTAAAACTGTGCATCTACCATATTATTTCAGCATCACACAAAGGTTGACTGGCAGAGAATGCGTAAGGTAAAAAGCCTTTGTACATTTTATTATTGTACAGAAGTTTTAAGATAAATAAATAAATTCAGAAAGTCACTATACCCCCCAAAGTCACTATTCACTGCTAGTTTCATATAAACCTACAAGGGCACTTATGAAACGTCGGAAGCTAGGTGCACGGTTCCAATTGGTCGCTTCCTATGGAGAAGAGCCGGCAAGAAACTCTACGGTTACTTTTTTTTAAATAGTCGGCTTTTACAATATTTTCAAATAACAGTGATAATAGGTATGGGAGGACAGTGTAGGTCTTTCAACAAGACCAGGTACTTAACAAAATAGAAGATGGTCAACAAAGTCTACTAAGCCTAGAGCGTTCTCACATTCACAAAATAGTAAATAATCTATATAGAAGACAAATAAATTAATACATATTAAACTAACCATCACCTTAACGTTTTGCTCAAAAAGAGTAACGGGGAATTCCCTAGCTATGATATTATTTGGGAAATCTTGATCGAGATCTTCATCAGTATTTGCAGTTGTAATCAAATACACCTTATTCCGTTTTTTAGATGGTGAACAAAGTGCAAGTTCTTAACCCTAAAAAGAAAAACCTCAAAGCTTACTTACTTGGCCGGTGTAAACGTATCCTTACATTAGCAAGTAGTAGGGTACCTACAAGTATATGTGTTCAGCTTAGGGTCGCCATGCCCAAAAATAGAAAAGCCGGACACAGATTCATATTTAGCCGGACATTTTGTGCCGAAAGCCTAACACACTGGTTTTTAAAAGAAAAAAAAAACAACTTATAGGTACTTACTTTTATTTGTATACTAGCTGTGCCCCGCGGTTTCACCCGCATAAGTCTCAATTCCGTGGAAATATCGGGATAAAAAGTATCCTATGTGTTAATCTAGGTTATAAACTATGTGTGTGCAAAATTTCATCCAAATCCGTTCAGTCGTTTTTGCTTGAAAGAGTAACAAACAGCCATCCATCCATACATCCATCCTCATAAACTATCGCGTTTGTAATATTCGTAGGATTTAATACTGTTATTCATTTGAGATTTACCTACTTCTACTCTTTTCTCTCTTAATTATGAATCAAGTTTTGTTCTTACTAAAGTAATATTTTTACATTAAGAGTAACTAAACAATCAATAATCAGGCTTCTTTATTAAGTATATTAAAGGATTTAAAACAATCAATAATCAGGTATCTTTTGGTGAGGCGGGGTTGACCAAAAGCCTAGCAAAAGCCGGACAGGCCGGACTAGCGTATATTTGGCCGGAAACGATTGTAAAATGCCGGACACCTGGTAACCCTAGTTCCGTTGGTTAGTATTCTATTGTGTGTTGACTAGCACAGAATTAGTGTACCTACGTGTTTAGCAGCATTAGTGACGTGGGTATTGTGTTACAACGAATGAGTGTATAAGGATTGCCAGAATCAAATTAATGACGTGGGTAGTATGTCAATTATTTTGTACCTACAAGTATCCAACTAAATACTTTTGTTTTTCAAAAAACGCCGGTAGAGGTCACACATTCTTCTGCATTTTACTGAGTATGCACATATTTATGACGCAAGACATTAAATATTGCATTAATACATATTTTTGAAGTCGATGCAGCATCCGATATTTTGGCGTCGCTTGATAGTGTGTTTGATAGATGTCACATATTTGTGCTGCCTCTTGTTTATACGAGTACCTTCCATAAACGATCACATATACTTGCCTTCATTTATTAATGGATGAATCGTGAAATCAGACTTATTGCCGAGCTGTCTATATTTTTGCTCGTGACTATAGGTACCTACCTACTTAGCCAGACTTGAAAAAATATCTCCATAAAGTCATAACCCGCGGATGTCTCCCCCGTCTCGTCGTAATTTCGTAACACTGGAGTTTTTCAATTCGCCATTTTTACTTTTTACAACTCTGATTGGGCGGCGTCGGCTGAGTGAAACGGAACGCACCAAGAATGTTAAATAAAACCTATTTGTTTGAAACTTTTTGCGTGGAGAACTTTATTGGGAATTGGAAGAGGTTTTTATTCGTTTTCAATCCGCGTTTAGTGTGATTGTAGGCACACGGTGTGAACTGAAGGTGGATATAGAGGCAGCTTCACTTCCTTTACTAAAGCCGCTGTGTTGACTACGCGTGGCTTTTTGATTTTCAGAATAACTTTTGTTTGATTTTTATTTACTTAGCAGGAGTTTGTAGGTTTTCTTTTATAATTTTATAAATCTAAAGAAGCTTTGTCCTTCATTATTATTGATTAAAAATATGTTTGTTTTTTTTAATAAAAAAAATATTCTTTAGAATTTACTTTTCAGTTCCACTCGTGTGCACATAGTTCCTTAACAATTATATAGTATTTAAGATGTGGATAGCATCGTGAGCTACATATATGAAATCTCTTGTTTTTTCTCACTACCTTTCTGATGGTTTTCCCGAATTAAATAAATAAATATATTATTTTGTCTAGATGTGTTTTTTAGGTCGTGGCTAAGTAATAACAGCAGCTCGGGTCGATCCATCAGGTTAACGCTACGCTTGCCCGGGGTGGTCTGTGGATGGGTGACCATCTTTACATACCGAGACTCCTTCGTGCATCGGAAAGCTCGTTAAGCCGTTAGTCCCGGCTGTCATTCGTAGATCTTTGACAGTCGTTATGGGTCGTCAGAAGTCCGAAAGTCTGATAAGTCAGTCTTACCAAGGGGTATCGTATTACCCAGTCAATGGGTTGTCGAGGTCAGATAGGCAGTCGCTCCATGTAAAATACTGGTATTCAGCTGCATCCGGTTAGACTGGACAACGACCCCAATATAGTTGGGAAAAGGCTAGGCAGATTGATTTATTTTGTCTAGGCGTAGAGTTAGCCGTAGACAACAGTAGTAATTAGCTAAGCTAATTGCAGTTATTACCCCTACGTACATCCTAATGTGTCTCGTCAGGTAGTATCACCACTTCTTAAGGCGGTATACTCAGGATTCAGGTATAACAGCCAGATATATCGTCACATATCAGCACTACATCACCACTAAAATGCTTGACATTCAATACCATCTTCAAGCTAAATTAACAAATTACGCTATCGACTATGACTTGCCAAAAATTCCTGAAAATCTTCTAAACAGATTGTTCAACGAAAATCACAGTGAGCCGCGAATGCAAAACATCGAGGAGAGAGGGCGACAGGGAATGATTATAAATGTAAATTTAATTAGCGCGAGTGAATCGGACAATTAGTTGAAGAGCTGCCGAACTGAGCCGAACTGCCGAGTTGATACTGATTTACAGATGTTGTTTGTTTTAATTAGAGAGGTGCTAAGTAGCTGTGTTGTGATTGTCTTGTTTCGGAATTAAGATGCAACGAGGAGCTGCATTTATTCTATATATAAACGTTTAAGTAACTAAGAAGGTATTTACTTATTCTTTGTTGTAGGTACTTACACCGCGTGAAAAAACAAATAACTTTGAAGAGTTCCTTTGTTCATACAGATCGTCATTAAAGAAAAAAATACACGTTACGAAGCCAATTACTTAATGTATAAGCAACTTTAATAAGGTTTCAATTATGTAAATAATTATGAAACATTAAGCCGCCTACGAATAAGTTTTTAATTAGGCTACGGCGTAGGCCTTACGGCTACGTGACTAGGCCACTGTCTGCGTAGCAAACTTTATCAATACAATTCTGTTTGATATTATGATATGTAAAATACTACTAACTACTAGTTCTTAATTACTTACTTAAGTTTTTGTCATGTTACTTGAGAAGACGTTTGCCATACCTTTATAATCTTATTATAATAAATTACAACTCGTAAATGCTGCTGAAGACTTGAAGAGTCCCATTGTGTGCCTAGGTGCCGATATTACTTATTAATTCATTATAACTAACTCTGTAACGTATGAACATAGATTCTAATATTTATTTTCTTTGGTTATTGCTTTTCTCTACTGTATCTATCGCTTAATATTGTGCACTTGGCTTGTGTTAATTGGAACAGTGTAAGGATTGTAGATAGACCAATAACTAAATAAAATAAATAAAATACTTGTATTATATCATGTATGAGACATCGGATTAACAAGTACCTACGTAAAATACCTCAAGTATGAGTAATATAAAAAACGATTAATTTTGATCTATTTTGAGATTTTTTAAGGGGCAGGCAGTGATAGCCTAGTGGTGTGTCCGTCAGACTGCCAAGTCATAGGTCTTGAGTTCGAACCCTAGGCACGCACCTCTGACTTTTCGGATTCATGTGCGTGTTGTATAATTATCACTTGCTTCAAAAACGGTAAAGGAAAACATCGTAAGGGAACTGGCATGCTTGAGAGATATTTCTCGACGGTATATGAAGCCAAGTCAGAGGCCCATGGGCGGCTTTAAAACTCTGACACCAGGTTAGTAACTAACAACACGAAAAGAAGAAGAAAGTCTTAAAGTGATAAGGCAACAGTAATTACGCAGAGGCACAATCTCAGAGGGGCACGTAAATCTACATAAGTACCCGCGTCTGATGCGACCCTAATTGCAGAATATTATCCTGACGTATCACCGATCTGTATCGAATAAAATTGCTAATTTCGATACCCTTCGTTACGAAATGGTTAAAGGGCGGTACGAAACATTTTGGTAATGTAAGTTGCGATCGCAATTATAACAGGATATTGAGAAAACTAAGGATGATGGTATATGGAAGTAAAAAGATTCTTAAGTCAAATAGGTAGGTACCGTCAGCTGCCCTAACTTCGCCTGGCATTTTACGTTTGCCTATAATGAAAAAGATGTAATATTTTTTTCATATTACTTGTAGGGCAATCTAAACATACAGCTCTATATGAAAACTCAAAGTTTACCTAATATTTCACCTATGTAGCAATTTAGATAAAGTTCTAGTAATATATAGTACCTACTTAAGCCTTCAACATTAGACGATGCATGTCATTGGTTGCCATTCCATTTTATTGTAGGTATGCCACAGGCTAACTACACAAGACACTTGCATCGTGTGAATGACGGAGGAGTAGACAGTGCCAGTTTTATTTTTGTTTCGACTTATGGTACACAAAACACAAAGCCACAGGCAAAATGGAACCGAGCAAATCAATCTGGAGGCAGTGATTCCCTTCATTTGTAATTACAATAATTCTGCGTGCTTTCTGAGGAAAAAAGGGAGTCAAGCCAAGTTGGCTGACGGTTAGTTACTTTGCTCATAAAGGTGGTCGTACATTTATCAGCATCGCACGCGCCGTACGCGCTGCATTTACTGATGGCCTCGCACATACGCGCAGTACGCTTCGTACGCAAATCTTTAGGTATTGCCAACAACTTTTGCAGTTTTTCATAACATCTGGTTACGAACGCGCTGTACGCGCCGTATTATTTATGACGTCGCATCTTACGAAATACGGCGCGTACGGTACGGGTGAAATGTGCGAGGTTTCACATGATTTCATACAACGAATTAATCTAAAATGCGGCGTGTGCGGCGCGTACGTTGCTGACAAATGTGCGACCACCTTTAATAAAACCGGGCTGAATATTCCTTTTATTCGTGTATTTAAAATCCTTTCTTAGCAGATTATTATTCCCGGTCCATAATCAATAAAATACCTATCGATAGCCATCCCGGTGTCATTAGCATTCGGCATGTAAAGAGAGGCCGACAACGAAGGACGAGGGCCGCCGACGTGACGCGAAATCCTGAACATTTTCATTTACTTGCCAATGAAATAGTTTTATTTATGTTTCTCTTTTTTGGGCCTGTGATCTTTGAATTAGAAAAGAAACTACATTTGCATTTAAATAACTTTTTTGTGCATGTTACTGCTACTAGAGATTAAAAACTATATTCAGGTATGAGGAACTAGGAGTAAAGTTCACTCAACCTCCATAGAAAAGAGAGGGTCCTCCGACCAGACGGTTGATGTCGGGACGTTGTATATATGCTAGCCGCGCGGCGAACTTTACTTGCGCGATGCAGGATTTTACGTCAGTGTAATGCGTAGTTCGCATATGTCGATGTAGATGCCGCCACAACTAAACAATCTTAATCTCATGAAGTCCCAACAAGCAGACTTTTTAGGAATTTACCATAGATAGCAATGTAAATAATTCAGTTTTTCAGGTTCACCTCTTTTTCTTATCTGTTTTCTTCTCTGAAATAGGTATACTTAGTATGTAAAGTGTTATTTTTGTCTTGATTTCACCAGAAAGTTAGGTTTTATGGACGTTTATTTATTTCATAATTATTTATTTCCCTAGTCATTCATGACCACCATATTCTCAATTTATTGTTTCAGTTTCAAAAGTAGAAGAACTTTACCATTGTGGAGGCTCCCTATAAGTAATAAGTAAGGAGGTACAATTACTAGATTGTAATAATAATAAAATGACTGTTTCATATCAATGCTAAACAGTTTAGTGGTAATGCATATTGTTTGTTTTAACGCTGATTGGTATTTGTACTCCGAACACATTGATGGGTTTCAAATCAAATGTTTTGCTTCAATATTCGAGCTGCATCGACAACAGTAATTGCTACTCTGCATTATGGACTATCAGAATTGTTTTCGTTTTGGTTTAATTAATATGCGGAAATAAGTACTATACTGTCAAACGAGCAACATTTTTATATTGGTCGTATATCACAGGTATTTCTAGGTATATCACAGGTATTTCTAGGTATATCTTTTACTTAAAAGGAGGTCCCTATGTAAGACTTACGTAAAAATTGTAAAAGTTTCAGCAAAAAACCTTTAAAAAAAAAGTAATATAATATGTAATCACGTTCTCGAAAACGGCTCTTACGGTGAAAGTTGCAATATAGGGGTTTACGGGGGCGAAAAATCGATCTAGCTAAGTCTAATCTGGGAAAATTCGTTTTCACCCGAGCAAAGCTCGGTCGCCCAAAGTTTAGAACGAGATGGCTTAGAATAACATGACATAGCAGCATGGAATTAGTAAGTACCTACTGTCATGGCAGCATGGAATTAGTAAGTACCTACCATCACGGCAGCATGGAATTAGAAAGTACCTACGATCATGGCAGCATGGAATTAGTAAGTCCATACGATCATGGCATCATGGAATTAGTATGAATTATCCTGTACAATTAAAAGAGCATTCTCTATTTTCACCAGAGCAGAGCTCATACGCCCAGGTACTTATATTTAAATCCTATTATATCATCATTCTCCTGGCCTTATCCCAATTTATTTAGGATCCGCCCAATAGATCTGTTTCTTCCATACGTCTCATTTAAATCCTAGACCGTATACGAGTACATATTTGTATTTGGCCTTTTTGCATCGCGATATTGCAGAATGTGCTGCAATAAATAAATTGAAGTTAAAACTACTCAAACAGTCCCATTTGGCAAAACGACTTTTGGGTATAAAACTCAAAACTAGAAAGAAGAAACAGGACAACATTACGACAAATATAAAGCGAAGCAAAAAGAGCCAAACTGACCGGATGCGGCTTCGAGTCCTTTTTATCTTTTATCTCTTAAAGAAAGAAAAATATTTCATTTGGGATACGCACAGGAAATACAAACAGAAAAAAAGGAAAATTTAAAACTAACAAAATAACATTATTCTCTTTAAATTTGATCGTGCATACGCAATCGTGATAGCCGCAACTATTAGTTGCGTCTATTAGTGAAACAATTGTAGATGACAAGCTACAATTTACAAGTTTCTGTATAATAAAATTACAAGTTACAAATTTGTCATGGAGGAAAATTTACAAAATTGTATTATTAAAATTGTCATATCTTAATACTTACTTAAACTTACACTTGTAAAGTGAAAATGTATTAAACAGAAGTTTAATAAACATTTTCGTACCACTTGCTCAAAAAAGTGACCTTCTAGGCCACAAAAAGCGAACATAACAATAGTCATTTTTAATCTGTTAAAAACAGGGAAAGAAAATTGTACTGAGTTTCATTCATCCTCTAGGGGGAGAATGTTATTTAATTTTGGAATACTTACCGAAATTTATACTGAACTACATCTGTGTTTACACCATTGAGTTTGTATATAAAGCATTATAAATCTTTTTGAAAAAGGAATACGCATTTATTATGCAGTTATGATTATTAAATAAAATTACGAAAACCGACGAGGTCGTATGAGCTTGATGCCTTTGCTTTTCCGACAAAAAAATATTAGTCTAGGAATTTGCCGCGTTTTTGTTTTCTTCAAATACATAAACGTTAAGTTTATTTTAATTTATTTTTATAAATAATTTAATGTTCTAAAAATACGTTACGATGTTAAATCAAAGCGACAGTGACAGTGAATTGTCGGATTCCATCAGTGCAAATGCTGCCGCAATTATAAATAATTTGCTTCCAACAAAATCCAAGGAAAATTATTTAAAAACTTATGAAGAATTTTCAACGTGGAGAAGTGCGAAAGGCCTATCAATATCAGAATCAGTACTTCTTGTCTATTTTGATTATTTATCCAAGACAAAGAATCCGAATACACTTTGGTGCATATACTCAAAACTGAAAGCTACAATAAGCATCAAACACAGCATTGAAATAAATAGATTCACGAAATTACTGGCTTTTTTAAAAAGAAAATCAGTAGGGCATTGCGCAAAGAAGTCTAAAATTTTTACGACTCAAAATGTGGAAAAATTTCTTAATGACGAATGCTCCTGACGAAATTTTTCTGGCCACAAAAGTAAGTATACATGATTTAACTATGAATATTTCGTATCTTAGTAATGGTAATTATTCTATATATTTACCTGTTTTTTATCTTTGTTATAGGTGGCCTTAATTTTTGGACTCAATGGTGCTTGCCGCAGATGTGAACTTGTAAACTTAAAGGTGGAGGACGTTGAAAATCATTCCAATGAGTTGCTGCTGATTAATGTAAAGGAAACTAAAACAAAGAAAAATCGGTCATTCATTGTACAAGGACAATATACTAAAATCATTCATTCATAAATACCAAGCATTACGTCCCACCAACATGGAAAACAATAGATTTTTTATAAACTATCGGAATGGGAAATGTACTCGACAAGCCATCGGCAAAAATAAAATTAGCAATATGCCAAAGGAAATTGCTAAATATTTAAAACTTAAAGATGTTGAACTCTACACCGGTCACTGCTTTAGAAGAACTTCGGCGACTTTCTTGGCGGATTCAGGGGCGGATATTACGTCAGGAAAAAGACACGGTGGTTGGAGCTCTGATGGAGTAGCTGAGGGTTATATCGATAGCTCAATGGCGAATAAGACCAAATTAAGCAGTCAAATTAACAAAAATATAAAATTTAATCCATCAGAGCCACAATCATCAACTTCTGGCATCTTATCTTCGTCCGTAACTCTCGATGCACCACCACCACTATCACCGACGTATACTATCTACAATGAAACGCAAGTTCCTCAGACGCAAGAACAGAGAAATACTCAAATCAACTCATCAACAATAAATGTACCAAACAAAAATGTAACTCTCTCTATCAATAATTGGACCAATGTTTCGAATGTTAACTTTTACTTTTAATTGTCATTATTTTTAATAAATGCTTATCTCATATTATTATTGTGTAAATTTTTTCGCAAATGGTACGAAAAGTAGAGTATTTTCCTCTGTGATAAAGCTGTCTTAGTCTTGGGTGAACTTAAATCGTTACGTTCGGGAGTAAACCTCGAGTCCTTCGTTACGCTCGCGATTTAAATCGTCACCCGCGAGAGAAGACACTGCTTTATCCCCTTGGTTAATAATCTACTATTATTCAAATCGGGCAGCAAAGCTGACCCCACGAACTTTAGACCAATTTCTGTGCTCCCCACCTTTAGTAATTTTTTTGAAAAATTGATGCTTGATCAATTGCAAAGACATTTTAATAGTCATAAATTATTAAACAGTAAACAATTCGGTTTCATAAGGGGTCGCTCGACTTCCGACGCTGGTGTTGAGCTTCTTGCACATATTTTTGAGGCCTGGGAGGAGTCACATGATGCCCTAGGTATTTTTTGTGACTTATCTAAGGCTTTCTATTGTGTTTCTCATGATACATTGGTCAGGAAATTGCATCACTATGGTGTTAGAAACACTGCTTTGGATCTTCTTATTTCTTATTTGGATAATAGGATCCAAAGAGTGGACGTTAATGGCAAGCGATCCCCGAGTTCTATTGTCACTATGGGAGTTCCGCAGGGCTCAATTCTTGGCCCTTTTTTATTTCTCGTATACATTAATGACCTTCCTTGCCTTATAAAGAACAGTCATGAAATAGTGTAATTTGCAGATGACACATCACTTATATTTAAACTTAAGCGACAACAGACAGTTACCGACGATGTAAATAATGCTGTCTCTAAAATAGTGCATTAGTTTAGTGTTAATAATTTACTTTTAAATCGTCACCCGCGACAGAAGACACTGCTTTATCCCCTTGGTTAATAATCTACTATTTCACTTTACAAGTGTAAGTTTATATATTTGTAGGGAAAACTAGTTTATGGAACACACAATTGTAACTACAAGTTTACATATTTTGTAAATTGTAGTACAATTCTGACAGGCGGTCTCATGGTGTGTCAAAACTTTACAATTTTGTGCCTCAACTAAAGAAATTTAAATATTATGTGCAAAAAAATGGTTCTACCAACGAATAGTGAAACTAATGATGTTAGTGATGATGTATATGTGATTGAACGGCAATGGTGAACTTTTCGTAAAAGGATACTTTTTACTTTTAATGGGACAATTTTACGATCAACGAAAATTTCTGGTAAATAAGACTGCCGTCGAATATTTGATAACAAAAATAGGGCATTTACTTGAACACAATACGAAGAGAAATGTAGCCCATACACCGACCGAGCAAATTTTAAAACTTACTACTACTTGTGTATTGTAACTTACAACTAAATATTTGTAAATACAATAATATTGTTATCGAAATCTACAGGCGTTTTCTACATAATATGTAAATATTTATTAAACAGCATTTACAATTGTGATAATTGTAAGTTATTTATTTGTAACTTTCTTACATATTTGTAAGGTTTACTAAACAGCACGTGTAGTAAAACTTAACAAAGATGTGACTTTTTTACAAAATTATAGGATTGTAACGTTTACTAAACAGGGCCCAGGATGTCTAGTCAAAATTTTTCCATCTGAACAGTTCATTTGTGAAAAGAATTCTAATGGTCACTCCAGCCGCTGTAGGTATGTGCGTAGACCTAGCCCTCACCTGCTATGCATGCCATATGCGGCCATGGGACTGTCGTTTCAGAGATGAGATGAAACTGAAGATAAATCTGATCATGTATAGTAAGTACCTAAAAGCATTTCCACGGAAATAAAGCGTGTATCACACTGTTCGCGAGCTGCACAATATTTATCTGTTTGTATCGAGTCTCGTCTACGTAGCGTATTTAATTTCACTTTATTGCTTCAATCGTTTCCATGGTGAAACATCGCTTTACCACACTTCGATCGAATTCCTTTACTTGCAGGTTGGCGTATTTACTTGGAGAATTAATGTTATCGAGGTTTTCTTGATAACATTACAGTCGGTACACGCAAAATTTGGTAAGTTGAATTTGGTAATAAAAAATGGTTGTCATGATAATATAGAGTCGGTCGGTATACACAACTTGATAAATTGAATCTGGTAACAACCAATTGAGATAGCTAAATAGGAGAAAATAATTTAAAATATTACTTATTAATCTATCTATCTGTTATTAATATTATATATCTAATTCTGTTAATTAGCAAATTTCTATCATAATGTCAAGTAATAAGCGTATATTACTTGACGTTATGAGAGAATGTCTGTTCATTAACTACTTAATTATGATGACATGAATTCTCCATGATAATCTTCGACTAACGAAGCTCAAATAACGTGATTATGGCAGAAGTTGCCAGTAAAAACAAATGTGATTCAAAGTGATGAGCTGGGTATATATATGACTTGCTGAAGTGCTTAGCTTGAAGTCTATAAATCGCAGCCATTTGGTTAAATTATCCGGCTAATTGGACGCCTAGGCCGTTCATTAAACGCCGGCATCCAATTATACCTGAAGGACAACTAGCTAAGTCATTGAGCGCAACGTTTAACCAGATGGCTGAATGTCATGTACTCATTTATTTAAACTGGGTGAAATAGGTTAGGTTGGGTTATGACTATGACCGACAGCGCGTGAGCTGAGCGAGTGAAGCGAGCCGTGCCGCGGTAGCGCCGCCAACGTTATTTCCAAGTTGCTCGCAGATTTTTTTCATCATTTGAATCACTTGGCTGTCTTGGTCAGTCATCTTCAAAGGGCTGACTTTCAATACGCCAAGCTGTTAAACGTTGAATGATTCTAGTTCAATTACCTATCTGCCTAGGTATCCAATTGGACCGGCGCGTTTGACGAACGGCCTAGGCATCCTATTAGCTGGCTAATTTAACCAGATGGCTGATACATATATTATATATGTATAGATAAAGAGTTTGGTGTGAAAACAAACAAAAAGACAAAACAAAGTGTCCTCAAGAGTATAGACTATTAAAATTCAATTCAAATTCAAATTCAAAAGTCATTTATTCAAAATAGGCTGAGAATCAGCACTTTTCAAACGTCAAAATTACATAAGACAGTCCCCCAAAAACGCCCACCCTTCACCACTTCCTAGTGCTTAGCTGGGAAGAAGAAGTAACGCAACAACCTCCCCAGCAGCACAGCTGTCTGTTCAGTTAGAAAAACTTGATTCTATACAATAGAAGTTATGCAAAATAATGTACATTATGCAACGTAAAACATTAAATTAAATTATTTGCTATATGCCAGCTACCAACAAAATAATCATCGAAATCTATACTCAAGCGAAAATAAAAAGTAAACAGAACTTAATAAATACTCGAATGAAAGCCTCCAGGCATAAAGGGCGTGCCCGCTTACATATACCTATTAAAGCTGTAACTCGAAGTCACAAATGATAAAGTAGGACCATCGATGTCAAAATAAATAATAATATAAATATACAGTTACTAATAACAAAACCATGGTCAGGCAACAAGCAGCACCCGTTCACGAGCATAACGCAAAGATCAGCCATTACCCCATCGCCATATTTGAGGGAAGAAGGCAACCCGACCCCCGACGCTACCGCAAGCAGTGACATCTAAGGGAGCATGTCGAACTTGCTGCCGGTTGCTCAGACAATAAAATTATAAATTTCCGAGGTCGCTAGCTAACCATATATTGCAATACAACTCATTAAAAAAAAACTCTAATGAGTAGATTATGTCAATAATAAGTAAAAAAATAAATTGACTTATACAGTCAAATAAAATAAACTAAGTAATTATATGAACTCATATAGTGTCATCTAGTTGTTGATTTTAAAACACTTGTTTTTTGCTTGGGTACATTGGAGTAGCTTAATTATTCCCAAGCCTTTTTCCAAGTAATCTTTAACTTTATAGAAACCTTTTTGACATAGTTTCTGTTTAATAAATGATTTAAATTTATTGAAGCTCAGTTCTTTATTTAACATGGCTTGGGAGTTTGTTGTAAAAACGTATACTTTGGCACTTAAATGAATTACTCATTTTTTGGAGCCTAGTCCTGGACACAATAAATAAATCTTTGTGTCTAGTATTTATGCTATGAATGTCGCTGTGTTTAGAATATAGATTAATATTATTTTTTACATAAATCAGGTTCTCATAAACATATTGAGATGCGACTGTCATTATGTTTATTTCCTTAAATGTATCCCTCAGTGAATACCTACAACTTAGGTTGTATTGCTTGAATGGCTCGTTTCTGCAGCACAAATATAGCCTGAATGTCGGCTGCATTTCCCCATAAAAGAACGCCGTACGACATTACACTATGGAAATAACTAAAATATACTAATCGAGCTGTTTCTACATCAGTCAAATGACGGATTTGAAACACCGCGTAGGCTGCAGAGCTTAACCGCTTCGACAATTTGGTTATATGCGGGCCCCGCTGAAGCTTCGAATCCAAAGTAATAAAAATAATAAAAATTCAAATAAGGTTTAGGTCAATTACATGTAAAAGTTTAGAGAAATTAAATAATTCATTGGCCAGTAAATTATGTGTTCAGAGTTTTAATAATATAAGTGACCCAAATGAGTTCTACGCCGAGTTCTTTTCACTATTAAACACGCAATTTAATGATACTTTTCCACTAAAGACTAAAAGTATTTACACAAAGTTCTTATTTAGTGATTAGGCGACTCCAGGTATTCGTAAAAGCAGGGAAAAGCTATTTGAACTTTGTGGCCTAAAGCAACATATGAATAATACAAACTTTCATTAGTATGTTGCAAAATATTCAAAAACTTTTAAAAGTGTGTGCAAAATAGCCAAAGCGCTTTATATTAGCAATAAAATCAAATCAGCTCATGATAAAATAAAAACTACCTGGCAAATAATAAATAATGAAACAGGTAGGAAAAAACAGCGAAATACTGAATTTAATTTAGAGACTGCACATGGCCCTATCAACTCAGATGTGGAAATAGCTCAGGAATTCGAAAACTTTTTTGCTAATATTCCCATTAAAACTATCTGAAGCTATAAATTCCTCACCCGCGCTTTCTGCTGCCTTACTTAGACATAATGTGAAAGCATGCCCTTTGGAGTTTAGGTTTCAGCATACAAACCCACAGGCTGTTATAAAAGCTTTTAAAGATCTTAAAATTAAATCAACAGAAGATCTCTGGGGAATGTCTGTAAAGGTCTGTAGAACTATTATCGAAACCATTGCGCCCTATTTAGCTTTCATATTTAACACCAGTGTAGACCAAGGAGTCTTTCCGGATCTCATGAAATACAGTAAAGTAGTTCCATTGTTCAAATCCGGTGATAGTAAAGAACCCAACAATTATAGGCCCGTGTCAATTCTACCAGTTCTCAGTAAGGTGTTTGAAAAGTTGATGCTCAATAGATGTTACGTCACTTTAATAAAAATTCCATCTTTCATGAACAACAGTACGGTTTCACCAAAGGGCGTTGTACCACTGACGCTGGTGTCACCCTAATAAAGAACATTTTTAATGCCTGGGAAGAAGCACAAGATGCTATTGGAATCTTTTGCGACCTCTCGAAGGCGTTTGACTGCGTAGACCATAAGACACTTCTGCTGAAACTGGAGCACTATGGGATTAGAAATACAACTCTTGATTTACTAAGATCATACCTGAAAGATAGAAAGGTTAAAGTTCAAGTAAACGGCGTAAACTCATTAGGGTCTGAAATGGCATTGGGCGTTCCTCAAGGTTCGATATTGGGTCCATTCCTCATTTTAGTTTACATTAATGATTTACCCCAATTACTTCAAAATCAACCGAAGATGGTGTTATTTGCAGATGACACATCATTGATCTTTAAAATCAACCGACGATCACAAAATCTTGACGACGTGAATAGCTCTATTCTTCAGGTCCAAGATTGGTTTACGGTAAATAATTTGGTACTAAATAAAAAAATACCAAATGCATTAGATTTAAATTACCTAATGTTAGAAGTAGCGAATGTGACATCATATTGAATGGAGAAAAACTGGAATTTATTAATCAGCAGGCATTTTACTGTGGGGTCGGGCTGCTGACATTGAATCAATCTTTATCTTACAAAAGAGAGCTGTCAGAGCCGTTTATGATTTACATCGTCGCGAATCTCTTAGGGAACTATTTGGAAAGATTAATATTATGACGGTACCTTGCCAATTCATTTATGAAAATATTATGTAGGTAAGAAAAAATCTACATATTTTTAATAAAATAAGTGATAGACATAATTTTAATACTAGAAATAAAGATAAAATAGATCAACCATTTTTCAGATTATCTAAAGTACATACATCTTTTATGGGGTACTGTGTTAAATGTTACAACAAAATACCTTGTGATATTTTACAATTAAATGAAAGAAAATTTAAAACTCATATTAAAAGTACACTTTGTAAACAAGCATATTACAAATTAGAGGATTATATCCAAGATAAGAATGCTTGGAAACATGCTGGTCCAGCTCCATAGGATAATCTAGAAACTAGACAAAATCAAACTGGTTGCTAATTTAAGTTGTATAAATTATTATATTTTTTTATATGACATTGATTTTACATTCTGTGATTACTTCCTCGCACACTGACTTATTAATTGTAACTTTTTTTTTTTTGGAAAATCGTCTGCTTTTACAATGTATGTAAATATGCGAGAACCATGTATCTATCACATAAGTAATTAATTTATCTGTTGTTGCTCTCTTTAAAAATATCTTTTTACCTATATTGTGGTATAGTAATTAATTTTTTTTATTTTTAGATGCATTGTCTTTATATATAATTATATAACTAATGTACCTACAGATACAAAATATTGTAAAATATTTTAAAAGAGTAACGGTGGAGTTTTTTGCCCATTCTTCTCCATACGAAAACTACCTTTTGGAAGGGGCGACTAGAATCAATTATTTTCTTTTGTAATTGTTGACGTTCAAAAGTGCCTTGCAAGGGCCTATTTGAAATAAATGATTTGACTTTGACTTTGAATACCTAAGAACACAGTGGTGTCCACAAGATCCTATTGTGTCCCATTTACTTGTACATTGGTTTTCACCTGCTTAACGTTAGGTGTTAGAAATCTAACACATTTAGTCTTTTTCTAGTTTAAAAGTAAATTATTAACACTAAACCAATGCACTATTTTAGAGAGAGCATTATTTACGCCTTCAGTAACTGTCTGTTGTCGCTTAAGTTTAAATATAATTCATGTGTCATCTGCAAATAACTCTATTTCATGACTGTTCTTTATAAGGCAAGGAAGGTCATCAATGTATACGAGAAATAAAAAAGGGCCAAGAATTGAGCCCTGCGGAACTCCCATAGTGACAATAGAACCGCTTGCCATTAACGTCCACTCTTTGGATCCTATTATCCAAATAAGAAAAAAGAAGATCCAAAGCAGTGTTTCTAACACCATAGTGATGCAATTTCCTGACCAATGTATCATGAGAAACACCATCGAAAGCCTTAAATAAGTCACAAAAAGTACATAGGGCATCATGTGACTCCTCCCAGGCCTCAAAAATATGTGCAAGAAGCTCAACACCAGCGTCGGAAGTCGAGCGACCCCTTGTGAAACCGAATTGTTTACTGTTTAATAATTTATGTCTATTAAAATACCTTTGCAATTTATCTAGCATAAATTTTTCAAATATTTTACTAAAGGTGGGGAGCACAGAAATTGGTCTAAAGTTCGTGGGGTCCGCTGTGCTGCCCGATTTAAATAAAGGTCTTATTTTACTACTCTACATTAAGTCTGCAATTACACCACAGTCAATACATTTATTAAAGATAATTGCTAATTCAGGCGCTATAGTGTTGATTATGCATTTTGCAACCTCTACGGAATGTCCCCATAGATCAGCAGTTTTTTTAACATTGAGTGTATTGAAAGTTTTAATAATGTCTCGAGCAGTAACAGTCGAAATTAAATTCATGGTTACAATTATCAACCTTTTCTTTCAATAGGGGCTCGGCAACAGTGGGTGAAGAATTTAAAGATTTAGTGGTTGCGACTGGAATATCTGCAAATAAACTTTCAAAAGCTGTGGCAACTTCTAAATCCTTTTCAATAACTTTAAAAACTATTAACATTAGGTACTTAATACAATAACTAACTACACATATAGATACAAAAAACAAAAGGACACTTAGGCGTCGAAGTATTCGTCCGCATCGCTGTCATCCGGAAACGTGCCCAGAAGACTGGCAGCATTGCCACGTTGAATGGCAATGCTAATTCTTTGGCCAAAGAACAAGCCAGCCCTCTGGTCGCGTGAAGTGTCGACCAGTCGGCGAGAAATTTCCATAAAAAGGACACGCGCACTCGGACCCCATGACCCGAGCGTTTCGACCCCAAACGGCTCAAAACTGTAGTTACCCATAAGGTTACAGTATTTGCGCCACTTGAGGGTCTCAGCAGCCGCTGCAGCGGCGCCAGCAATAACTATATTGTTAACAGTAAGGCTGTAGTCACTACTACGCTTACTGTCTTTTCCAGTCTCATTGTTTATAATTTCCCAAGTTGTTTTTATTTTATTTTGACTTTTTTAAATTTCGAGCTTAAATATCGACACTTAGCTTCGCTACAAACTTGTTTGAATAATTTGGAATAATTCTTAACATATTGGTAAAATTCTTTACTTTTATTATAATTTATTTCTTCGTACAGTTCAAAGAGTTTGATTCTACTCTTAAATATTCCTTTAGTTGCCCATTCACTGAAAGTTGCTAAACTATTAACTGAGATCTGCTTTGGTATAAATGTTGAGTTAAATTCTGTACAATACATGGTAAAAAAGGAATTGTAAAGTTCATTAGGATTATCACAATAAAGCAAGTAGGGTAATTTACTATTAAGTTTGTTTTTAAAACTCTCCAAGCGACCTGCAGTTTTTGGCACAACCGTGATATCTCTCTTAGCCACTTTTTATCTTGTTTACTAAATGTAATCAGCTGGCCACAATGGTATCAATCAGCAAACTCGCCAAGATGGATACCTAGATGAACTGACGTGGACTATGCCCAGTAGTGGACTGCAACGGTCTGACTACCTGGTCCAGAATACCTACTGTGCAAGTAAAATTCACAGGTATTTCATGAGAGGTGACTTTATAATATGTACACAGACGAGCGCTATCGACGACTACCCGATCACCACACGTGACGTACAACATTAGTTGTGGTTCTACTGCATACTTTAGTACCACCATTACCGAGATTTCAATTGAGTCGCTAAGTTGATCAGGAGCGCAGATGTAATGATGCAATCAGCTGACTTCTCGAATGGAATAAGTAACGGGTAAAAAGAGCCATAGAGGAAATGCCTTTGTGTAACATGTGTTTTAAGTATGGTGAACTTTAGATTTATAGGAGTGTTCTCAGAAGGACATTATTATGTCGATGTAGGTAAAGTAGAACAATTTCTATGCAAACTTCATGGAAATTGTTCTACCAGAATCGTTTCGCATCGTCGGCATCGCGGCGTTCGAGGCATTTTCGCTGCTTGGATGCATGAATACCAAATAACCGATAAAAGTTGACTATCAAGTATTATTATGACTAATCATTGCGATTTGCATACGTGGGGATGGCTGAATATTCATAACCTAACAAATGTCAAAATCGTAAACGTGTTCGAAGTGTGACTTATTCGTGACTCTTAATGCAAAGTCACAGTCAAGGGCATTAATATTAGATGGCTATATAATAATCTCATGGTTACAGTTATATGAGTCTGAAGACTATACAAGCAAGCAAGTGGCGTCGTCTAATATAGTTTTGTTACGAAGTTACAGGAACCGATGAGGTCGGATAAGAGTGACGATGGTTGATTACCTAGTCTCTCTAGCAGAGTCGCATCGATGACGATCGATGTCGATGGTTGCGTGGCGGCTGTCTTCTGATGTTAGAGATGATGACATGCAAAGAGTAGAATAAGTATTTATGGGGATGTCATGGGAGCCGCTGGCGTACCTCGTCCACGACGACCTGCTATATTCCGCGACAATCCTGATGATATTGGAAGCTGCTGAACCACGATGACCAATTCTGGCTAAGACTATCCTGCGCCGTTAAATATAAAGGCGTATAACCGGCTTTGAACAACTAGGCAGTACAAAAATGAGATCATTTTAGATCCACAAGTCTATAAAGACCACTGAAGTTGTAGTTCATCCAACCATAACTTTTAACCGACTACGGTAAAGCTCAAAAGGAGGATACTGTCTTAAAGAATCCTTTGTGACACATAGAGTAACGGCAGCAAAAAGAATCACTACCCGTACATAATATATATGTCAATGGACCACGAGAGGATTATTATATTTTTGCCGAGAGTGAAACAGTTCAAGCAGCTTTACTAGTAGCTGAGGTGGTGACAAATGTTTTCATTTGGTGGTAGTGTTCGTTTTCAGGCAGGATTGCAGACAGACGAATATCCGATCCGCGATGCAAGAAGCGGAAGTAAAGTTGTGGCTACCAGATATGCGACTCCACCTGGGCGTTGGACGTTATCTAAGTAAAATGGTAAAGTCTATTATTGTTTCTGCTTATGTATGAGTAATAAAACAGCTTTTAAACTTCTAAGACAAATTATCCTGTTGTTGTAAGGTTCTGCATTTATGCTGTTTCTGTACCTAATGGCAAATCGGATCGAAGTCGTTTCGTGAGTCGTTTTTCATTTTAACTGCCCCGTTGGTCTCGTGGTCGCAAACGCGACCGCTCAGTGTCAAGTCTTGAGTTCCATACCCGAATCGGGTAAAGTGTTATTGGGTTTTTCCATTAGGAATTTCTCAGTAGAAGCTCGGAGCTTGGAAGTTGGCGGCGACTTTCCGTGCCTCGGCAAGCACGTTAAGGCGTTGGTCCTGCACCTGATCTCTCTCCTGTCGCGTCGGATTGCCGCCCATTGGACTATGAGTGCGAGAGAACAGAGTACACCTGTGCAGATAAAGGTGCAATCTCTTTTCTCGAGCCGTTGGTCCTGCACCTGATCTCTCTCCGGTCGTGTCATATTGCCACCCATCGGACTATGAGAGTGAGGGAAGAGAAAGTGCAACTGTGCAGGCAAAGGTGCACTCTCTCTTATCGAGCCGCAGGTCCTGCACCTGATCTCTCTCCGGTCATGTCCCGTGCCGAGGGGTAGTCTCCGCTGGGATTGGCCGCAGTTGGACCGGCAAGTGCGCAGATAAGGAGTCTACTTACTCTAAGTATTTTGTCTTAGTATTTTCATTGTACTTCATTTAAGTAGCTATCGATACTACATAACGGTTACGGTTAAAGGCATATTTATCATAGGCATTGCCCCAGCAATTCCTTTGTCTTACCAGCATCTACCGTGTGGTCTCTTGCTGTTGTTATGGCCCGCCCAAGCGCGGGAAATTCATTGCGATCTAAAGGATGAATCCTTTTGATTCGTCTACGTTTCCGAACGGTTATTTCGCCAGGCGGAAATAAGGAGCTTGCGATTTTAAAAAGTTTGTTTTACTTTTTAAAACAAATCTCCTAAACGGATTTATGTGTTTTCGAACGGAACTAAATCGGTTTTCCAATATGTTTTGGTTAGTAACAGTATTCAAGTTGTACGGTCTTGTGGAAAAGTTTTGGTAACCAAAACTTTCAATAAGCAGTTTATGTGGGAAAACTTTCAGTCGGTAGGTAATTAAAGTATTGGAGAATTACCTACCTATAATTGTGTCTTACTTTCATTATGTCAAACTTAAGAGAGCGTTTATCCTAAAATTTTACAACATCGCAAATAACTGTCAAATATTTACCTGTTTTGATTAGTTTGGCAATATTTCTGTATGGAAATATAAAAAGAGGGTAACTAGTGAACTAAAATATTGATTATGAAATGTAATAATTAATATCGTTACACCGAATACTTATATTTAGATGTAAAAAGTATTTGGAAACTTTCCGAATTCCCGTTTCACACCTAAAACGGTTACAACATCAAATTCAATGTTATAATTACAATTAATTATTCATATTCTAGTTCGCGTATAGTTATAATGCCAAATTAATCAAAAAAGTGAAATATTTGACATCTATTTGCGACGTTGCCAACTTTCGGAATAACCGCTCTTAAGTTTTTAGAGGTAGATAGATTTTCTTACGATATCACCCGTATTTATGGACTCTCTGTTTTTCGTAACTCGAAGTCGAAGAACGAGGAAACAGTAAAAAACCTACAAAAACCAAATTCGCGTAAACGATGGCTGATGGGGTAACTCTTTGATATATCGCATTTACATTCTGCCGGTATAAGCTTCTTATAACGCGATTTTCCGGTCGTTACCTTTTTTAAAGTTCCAAAAAGCAATGATATCGGCTATATACCAAAAGTGATCCTCCAAAATTCACTCCGGCTCTTACTATTATCCGAGTCAGTGGATCGTGAATTCGCATTCTTATGTAAAACGGTTTCGGAACGAGTAGAGGCGTTGCATTGAACCTGTGCGTATTCGAAGCACGCGTTCCAATCTCGCGGGTGTTGATTTGGTGCCGTTTCCGAACGTAACGATTGATCAAGATGGCGGATTTGGCGGGAAAATGCGCGCATTGTCGATGTATTTTCTTGATGCTATTCTAGTTGTGTATTTGTTTAAATTATATGTCGTTTACAAGATTGATATCGATAATATTTTTTGCATGATTGCGTATTTCGGTTTTCCCTATTTTCAAGCTGTCACAAATAACATTATTTCGGAGTATGAATAGTTTCAGTCTCTGTTAAGAGCGAAATAATAATGCTGTTTACAATGCTTATTACTATGACTTCAGTTAAAGTTACATTGTTATTTGTCAACTAATTTACATGAAAATGGAAAGCAGAAACTAATTTGAGACTGGCTCCTCACGGGAATTCAAGGAAAAAAGTCTCTCACAATTTTAAACGAAATAATGTTCATATTCAGGAAACAAGATAATTTATTTTCTGGTACTTTGTAGGTCTGACAAACAGATTTTAGCAAGAAGATGGTGAGGTTAAATACAAAGTACCCACCTACGGTCTGTTCCAAAAGTATCTACCTAATGATAATGTATACAAATGGATCAGAACCACCACCACTTACAAATTGAGTGCGTTGATTTGATTATGTACCTATTTGAATACTTAAAGATATTTTCATTTGACAATTTGAGGTTAATTTTGTAACCTCAATTTTCGTCGATGATTTTACATTTAATTGTAAAATCATCGACGAAAATTGAGGTAATGTTGATGTTGATGTAATGTTATTCAAACGAAAATTGTCGGAAATAGTGGTGAGATAAAAAAATTAAAACTTTCTAAATAGATGAATGTGTTACTTATTCTCTTTAGTTTAGAGAATAATAACGTGTAAGAACCTGGACAGGATTTGTTTACAGTTTCATTAGATACTTTTTGAACACATTATACTCATAATATTGCTACTGCGGTTAATTATAATTTCTCAAAATTAATTTACTCGTGGCTCTCAAAGCTAATGAATGTTATTCCACAAAGAGTAGTAAATTAATGTTATTATTTATATGTTATCTAAACAAAGCACAAAGGTGCATCAGATGCGGTTGTATGGTTGTTAACTGTGGCCGACAGTAGCCCCCGGCGGCGGGCACAGCAAAGAGCTTGCTAATATCAAACATGGAGAATATAATAAATTCATACATACAAACCATTATATTATAAATTTGTGGATATAATTAGGTGTGTTAATTAGCGCGAAATTGCGCTACGCGTACCTGTTTAGTAAACCTCATTTTACCTACTTGTTTATTATTTATGTCTCAGTTGCTTGCTTATGTAAAGGAAGTTAGCCTATCGCCATCAACCGGGTGTTAAATCCAAAGACTTACCTTCAATAAACTAAATTATTCTGGAGAAAATAAAGCTAAGTGTTCCCGCAATAGACTGAACGTTATTACCTACATTGTCACAAATCTCCATCTTTATATCAACGCTTAAATAACACCTAGTGTTGAACACGAATCTTTTATGTAATAAAATCGTTTTTCATGGCCATTATTATATCCCTGAGGTATATTCCGGCGTTATTGGATTTTATATTCTTTTATAGTTATGTCAAATTAATTTTCTGACGAAAAACTTGGTATTTACCAGGTAAGAGGTAAGAACCAACTTACTTTAATAATAATAAGCTGGCATCGTTCTTTTTTCAAAATTAGGTACTTGATTTTTGAGCGACGCTAAGTCAATGAAGCGTCATTTTCCGCCCACCGTGCGTCGGGTCCGGGTGCGTAAAGCCAATTCCTGTATATGAGCCAACACTGCATGGTGCTGAATAGTACACAGACATTGTCCTGCATAATTTTGAAAACAATCATACAAATCTGTTTCGAGCCAGCACTTTTGTTGATTGGTTTTTACCGCACAGAATTGGCCCTCATGTTTGCAACAGATAAAAGAACAACACTTTTCTAAAGCTACGCGCGATACCGCAACATGATTGTCCCTTAAATAAAGTAAGGCGTCTAGGAATAAATCGGTGCCGAATATGGAGTGAGTTAGAGCGAGACAAGTGTATTGCATCATAGTTTACCTTCGTTTGTTATTATTCGAATTTTCGCAAAGACCCTAGTGATACCCTACTAGGGATATAGCGAAAACACGGTTAATTAGACAATTAAATTGGAAGTAGCGCTCGCTGGCCGCTGCCGCGGCATCACTCGCTACGCTCGCTCAGCTCGCGCGCGGGTGGTCACAGTTCTAACCTAACTTAACCTATTTCACCCAGTTCAATATGACGAATCACACAATCTGCCTGCGACTAGATAATGAGACAATTAGGTTAGAACTGTAACCAACCGCGCGCGAGCTAGTGAGTGAAGCGAGCGGAGCTGCGACAGCGGCCGGCGAGCGCTACTTCCAAGTTGCTTGCAGAAATGTTTTCACCATTGTCTAATTATCCGTGTTTTCGCAATATCCCTAGGGTATCCTAGGGTTTTTGCGAAAATTCGAATTATCAAATCATCCTACGACATATAATATCAGAAAGGAAATAATAATTTAAATAATATTTTCAGTAACCATGAGTTAATTCGTAACAGATTTGTCCATTAGAAAATTCATAATATCCTTAATATCGGGGACGCATAATATTGCGACTCAACGCCTAGAGCCTGGGCCTGGTTCATACACAGATATTGGCTTCACGCGGTCCGGGTTCACAACAAGTCAATCGTCATCCTGAGGATGCGGTGAAACACGTGTCAATTTCTTACAGGGTTATTTATGACTCTTTAAGAATAGTTACGCGGATTAGGTTACTACATATACGTCGTTTATTGTATTTTTTTAAATATGGAAGATGAAAAGCAATAAACAAACACGAATACTATTAAAAATCTTCTAAACATAACATCACGCCTGTAAGCCCCGAAGGGTTAGGTAGGGTGTATCTGTGGTACACCCACATTACGCCAGTTATGATTAAGTCCCATGTAATAGGGGACCTATTGCCATCAACCAGGCACAAATCCAGATTCCGGCGTGCTACTGAGAAATTCCTAAAGGAAAAATCCAATAACACTGCTGGAACTGGGAATCTAACCCAGGACCTCATGCGTAGCAATAGCGCTAGCGACAAATATACCAACTAAGCAGTTAAAACAAAAAAGGAAATATGTTCTAATATTTAAGTATTGATGGATTGAGGAGCTCGTGGCTAAGTTGCCGGGGTTGGTCTGTGGATTTGTGACCATCTTAACATACCGAGACTCCTCCGTGCTTCGGAAAGCACGAGCTGTTGGTCCCGGCTGTCATTCGTGGATCTTTTACAGTTGCTACGGGTCGTCAGAAGCCCGAAAGTCTGACAACCAGTCTTACCAAGGGGTATCGTAGTATTACTGGGTTGTGGAGGTCAGATAGGCAGTCTCTGCATGTAAAATACGGTATTCAGCTGCATCCGGTTAGACTGGAAGCCGACCCCAACATAGTTAGGAAAAGGCTAGGCTAGGATTGATTGAATTAAGTATTGATAAAAGTAGTTATTTCACCTCAGCTTAATAATTTATGTGCGTTAACAAGAAAATGCAATTATTGTAAGTAGACAAATACGAGCGGCCGAGGGTGCGAACTCGGCTCAATGAGGGAATTAATCATTGTCCCTTATCATTTGTTACCATTCAGTGTTGTGGTGTCCCGTTTGCTTCGAGCTGGAATAGGTTTCCGATCGACGATAATAACTCACGGGATAATTCCAGAAGGCAATTCCTGTATGTTTACTAATTCTAATCTCTTTCTCAATCTGTCAAAAAAACCTCATAATTACCTATTAAATTTTTGTAATTTTTTTTACATTGGCTGTCGCTGAGATGAGATTCTACTCGTAACTAGAATTTGATCGTTTTTTTTAATACAATTATTGGTCTTCAGATTTGCACTATTCATTGCTGACTAAAGTTACGTCATTGAATTTCCTTTTTTCACGATAAGATACAGCCGTTCGATTCTGTAAAAATATCACTGTGAAACTTAGGTGAAGTGAGCGTGAAGTGAGCTGTCAATAGTGTTAATCCCTAGCATCCTGCCGGTCGATTCTGTGGCAGTGACAGCTCACTTCACGCTCACTTCACGCTCACTTCACCTAAGCTTCACGTTAATATTTTTACAGAATCGACCGAAGGGTAATTAAATGATCGCTTCACACCACACCCTATTTGTAATATTACCATTATAGTCTACCTAAGTACCCATAATCTAGTGAGTTTCAGTAGTAAGTACCTAGGTAGAGAAGCTTCAGAGCCTATCTCACGATCTCACGTACTCGTAGCAAAACTTAAGCTAAATTATTGGATACTTATGCGTACATGTATTGAATAACATTAATTCACCTAAAACCAATAAATAACACGGTGATACCCAAGACCACAAGCTTTTGCATCCATGATTAGCTCACCGAAATATCAAAGTAACCAGAATGAGACTTATCTTGCTTCTGCTGCTACGCTCTCACGGCATAGCAGTATTTATTAATTATATTATCTGGCCTATCGAAACAGCCAAATGGCAAACTGGTGAGCAGGAAGACTAAAAGTTCGTTCTTTTTTTTCTAATATGTACTTTCAGAATTTCAGTCACTTGTCTCTGCCTCTAAAGGCTCACACAGTGTAATTGTAATTGCCGCTAGGCAAAAGCCGGGGCGCTCCGTGCCGCCGGCTCCTTTGTGCGAAGCCCGGCACACCACGGCTTGGCCGGGGGCACTGTGTGTAGCAGCCTTAACATTACTCTACAAGCAAAAACTGTTTACCGCCACCTAGCTCTGTTTAGCACCTTTCACCTGCGACATTTAAGTGAATTTTTGTTGCATTGCCAATGCACGATTCTGACGTATTTAAATCCGTATTCACATTACTGTGTGGTGTCCCGTGACGCCTCCACATCGCATTATACTGAGCGATGGCCGTTTTGCGTGGATGTAACGCATATTTTCCCCCAAATTGTTTATTTTCGTGTTTTGTTCTTACCTTGCGTCATGTGTACCGCAAATAAACGTATTTTCTTTCTTTTCGTTTTTCTTTCCTTCTGACGCAGTGTTAGGCAATCAAAACTCACTGCGATTTGACGTAGTCCTCGTAGTTCGTTTGATTGGTCTATTCCGCGTCACGACACAACATGACACAGTATGTGCCGTTGGCTTTAGTCACCTGTGCGAGGTTGCAAAGTTTTTGACTCAACCTCGTATCATAGTAGGGGCCAAAAGTTAGCTTCGTCCCTCGCAGCACAACGTAGGCGATACGTGCGCCAAATTACTGGATCACGGCGCACGTATGCACGTACTCGGTACACTAGATTAACATTATGTACGGCCGTCCACCGTACGGACAACAACTGAGTAAGTGATACAGAAGTTTTAGTTGGAAAGCTGATTTATGACGCTGTGTTCTTGTGTGGGATTTTGGAAACGGTTTTGCGTATAGAGAGATAGCTACTGAAGAGGTTTTGTCGAAGCTCCTTGCATATCGTTGATGGTTAATTTGTGCCGTATTTTATATTTATTTTTGGCTATATTCCAGTGGTATTACAAGGAATATTCTTATTAGTTAGGTGTTTTCTTTTTACTCTTGAACTAGATAGGTACTAGATACGCAGATTCTGGTTGAATAGTTATTTATGCTTTAAGTGGTAGGTGATTTCAAGTCGACACGAGTCAAAAATCATCTTACGCACGTGTATCATACAACGTTTTACTATGCATTGTGCGAGGAAATAAAAAAAAATAACGAGCGAGCCTTACGGTAGTCGCCTATGATGTGTAACATCTAACATACGACGACGTATACAAATGATAAAAACCAAAATTCATGACTTTGACTTTTGGCTTTGCTTTTTATTTTGACTTCGACTTCGACTCCGACTTCGACTTCGACTTCGACTTTTTGATTTTGACCATCGTCATAATCATCGCCATGGTCATCGCCATCGTCATCATCATCATCTGATTTGTGAAAAACTTTTCTCAAATAATAAAATCTCTGAAACGAGACGGGCTGACGACGGCTACAAAAATAAATAAAAAACAGAAAAGTAAAAAGCACTAGTGAAAAAAAGTGACACTTTCCGCACAAATTGACTGCTTGGAAAACGCTATTTTCGAGCAAATGCATTGTAAAGCAAATACTCCAGCTGCTTCCATAATCATTGCATGAAGATACTCCATATTTTTCTTGAAGATTCTATTTTGTAGGCTGGTACAATATTTAAGATACTTAGCTAATAGTTGATCGACGTTACTATATGTAGGACGTAGGTCAATAAAAAGATCAAGCTTAACCACCACAAGTTTTATGTTTTTTCACCCCAAGATTATGTTTCGCAACCTGTGAGTTTAATTTTGTACTTAAGTAGGTTCATCTATTTTCTACATAGTTGGGAAAATACTATACTCCAATTGCTATACTCCGTTAATAAGATTAGATATTTAAATAAACCTTTTTTACAGTCCGTTCAACAGCTTTTGACTACTCTCTCTCGATTTTTTTTTTGGAGCTTGTATGTAGATCGAACTCTCGTATTTCTGTTCCATAACTACCATACGTCATCACACCGTGTTAACAATCCACGTGTACTACGTGAAAGGATTCCTCCATCGACACTATCATTACTCCACCATTCTCTGCAGCTAACATTCTCATTGTTACAATATACATGGCCATTCCTTTTGATTACATATTAAACAAAGAATTTCTTTTATTTTCGAGAATTTTTCCCGCCATTATCAGAATAGTTATATCATAGTGATTATATTTGTCTATGGTATGGATGAGAGCGGATGAAATTGCAGCGAATTGTTTGGATTGCAGTTACCTACTATAGTTTTATGAGAACACAAATAATGTAATTGGCGTATGCTTTGGTTTGTTTTCACTGTGAATTGCTGTTATTTAGAAATTATAGAGTTTCTTATCGTAGCTTTCATTATTGTATTGTTTGAGAAAATAAGCTGTAATAACCTACTTAAAATTATTACAGATTTTCTATAGAAGTAGGTATACAGCATGTTTTTTTTCCTAGATTGCCTGTACCTATAAATCACGTTCAAACGATTTGAACCCAAAAACCCCATAACCCCCAACAGCGGTCCAATTACGGGTACTAATTTTATCAGAACAACTTCATAAGGGAAACGAACTTGAAGATAAGCTGTAACAAACCCTCTTGTAACCACACAATACAGGAGTGTAACAAAAGACGGGAACCTTAATAATACTGATAACTAAACAATAACAGAAAATACGAAATCCCGGCAAGCGATCCCGAGTTCACACGACCTGTAAAGGTAGGTTCAGATTGTAGCGCTCAACGCGTTGAAGTTCTTTACATCCCAGGTCGGCGACGAAACATATTATAGTGGACTATATAGTGTGTTGCGTCAAAAGATTTCTCAGTGCTTTTATTATTTTGTTTTCTTGACATACCTAGTTCTTGGGTAAGATAAGTAACGGTTTAGTGGTTTTCAAAGGATTCCTACTGGTAGGTTTAGGTACTATGTTGTCGGACATTGACATTAAGCTATACATACTTGAAAATGCATATTGCAAGGGACCGTACTGCCTTGAATTAACTTCTCACAAGGCGGAGATGAAGGCGTCTGTAAGAATATTCTCAATATCGCTTGATATCCGTCAAACCAGGCGAGGCGATAAACGCGCGTTGAATCTCACTCGTCTGAAATCTCCTCTACCACACATTGCCGAGGACAACAATTTCCTTTGTAACCTCTGAGCAATAAAAACACAGATGTCACTAATTGAGGCCGTTAGCGGCACATTGTGTAGTGCTCACAGGAGGCTGGGGCTGTGCTGACCCACTTGTGACGAACAAAGGACGGGGATGTAATGTGGAAGTGTCACCTAGTTATGTTAATCAGAATCTATCGAATGCCTTTTGTTTTACAGTATAGCTATAATATTGCTTGCTAGGCATCGAACACCAAAAAAGGTTGTACCTACATGTAATTTCACGTGGTTTAAAAAAATGTTGGCCTAGGATGGATTCCTGTTTTGTAAGTTCGTTTACTGATACAAAATCAAAATAATGTCGCATGCACAATGCACAAACACCCTGACTCTAAACTCCATCTGATGCATGGGACTTTTATTAGTGTTCCGTGTTGATGTCGAACTTGGGAAGTAATGTCTGTGGAGCTGGCAATTTATAGATATCTAAATGCTTCGCATTTCTAATAAATAAGAAATTAAAAATTCAGATTGCCATGACATCAGCTATGTCCGTACAACTATGTTATCGTTAATAAAAATGTAACAAGAAGGAATTTATTGGAAATATCTCGAGCGAGCGTGTATCTTTAACAAACGTGCTCTTAGGCGCACTTGACGTAGAGTGGGGGTGAGTGGGCGATGGTGCGCCAGTGTAGCATGGCCTGCCGTGGCGTGGCCCACGGCGTTCGCCTTGTCAGAAAAGATGATTTGCAAAATATAACGTGATAATATTTGTTTGAATTGTTTTGCTTTACGCTTTTTGAGTGTTGGTTAGACTAGAATTCGTTTTTGTTGTTGTACTGAATAGCTAGTTTACTGAGTATGGTTACTTTAAGTTGCTAGATATTTTGGATTTTGCTGGACTCTTTTCTTGTTCAGAACAACAATACAAGCAATGTTGTCACATACACAGTAAGTAATAAGTCTGTCCCTGATTGTTAGCAGGAACAGACTTATTACTTACAAAGAGTATATTACTTCCCGAGTAGGTAGATGTGTCCATTGCCAACAAGAATAAACGTGAAATGACTGAATTCACTAAGTATCTTATTTAATTAACAAAAGATTTCTGAGTCTCCGACACATTAGTTAGAGCGGAGCGCTTGAGCAGCCTAGTGCATAATATAAAAAAGTAAAAAACAGAATTAAAAGGTGGGGGTCCAAGATGGCTGGTTGTTGAGCACGACAAAAGACGCGGGAAAACAATAGCGGCATGCGCCATAGAGAATGCACGGCTACCTCTTTGGTGAACAACATTTTTTATCTGTCGTACTAAGCTGTGGAACAGATTAAAATATGAATATTGTGGTGGACCGTGCCTCGAGAAGAAAAAAATAATACATACTTGATGTTACTTGTCTATTTACAACAAGTATTCTTTCATTTCCTGACAATGAAGGTAATCTTTAGGACACTAGAGCATAGATACCACCTAAAAAGTTTATGAGGCTTTGTCAGAGTTTGCTCTTTAACTTCTTGAGCTATTAGTCGACCCATGGTAAGCAGTGTAGTCCTGAAGAACATGGTCTAATAGAATTATCACTTTACTGAGTTTCAGAAATGGTTCAATCGGTTATGATTAACATTTTTTCTGTGGTTTCAGCTAATGAGCAGTTCCTTCAAGCGAAGAAAGCCGCAACTAAGCTCTACCTCGACCTCACCTAACTACATCATTGTCACAGTAACCCAGTATCGTTATTGTGAGCTCAGCGCAGTGACAAATTGCGCTATATCGCAGCGGAGGCAGCACAGTGCTGGCAGCGCATTAGCGCGCCGATCAATCACTCGCCGCATGCGACTGAGCGATACGAACAAAGCGCTGTATTAGTGCTGGGATTAGGAGCTTACGTTAATTGGAGCTGATTTTATTAGGTGCTATGTTATCTGTTATGAAGGTAATGCGATATAATTTTTCAGAAACATAGGTATCTACATATAGTTATTAACAGTAACGACAGTAACTAACCAGAGAGCAGAAGAGGCTGAATTCACATCTATCTCGATCATCTGTGTTTCCGATTCTAGAAAAAGGTTTAGAAACACATTCTGATTCTTTTTCAATGATTGAGAAGAAAATCGAATATTGAGTCAAGTCAATCCACACTGTGTAAATATATTGGTTCAAGCTTTGATGCGGGTTTTCAAAGCTGAATTTAATTTATATTAGAAAAAAAAAATTGTGTTGATGTGTGTATAATGCCATTGTTTGTCTATAGAATTACGGTGGCATCTGATGATTCAAAATTCAACATATTTTATTTCACATAAACCTACATGGGCACTTATGAAACGTCAGAACATAGGTGCACGGTTCCAATTGATCGTTTCCTATGGAGAAGAACCGGCAAGAAACTCCACGGTTACTCTTTTAAAAATCTTCTTCAAGAATTCGGAAATGAAAATAATACTACTTAATAAAAAGAGAACCCAACAGGCGTAAAACCTGAACAAGATATAAATAAAATACATTACACGAAGCAGCTCGCTATTCAGTAAACATCTTAGCAGTAAATGTGTTAAATATTTCAGAGTGGCACACGGAGTAATCCTGTATTGTAAATCAGGAGACGCCATTCAAACGCTTATTTGATCAAAATCGCGCCACGACCCGCTTGCTCTAAACCGATTATATTTGCTACAGGACCCACCCCTATGATGTCATACGGAATTCAGTTTTGGGCGTACCTGCTAGAAGTGAAACTTAGCTAATTAATATATCACGTAACGCGGAAGGAAAGGTTCTGATTTACAATAGCTTAAGGCATATCATATCTACATTTGATTGAGGTTTGTGTACTGCATAGGTTTCAGCAGAATACATAGTTTCCACAGAAACAAATTCAGCAAAATACATAAAGATAATCTCACGATAGCCAAAGCTATGGCCAATTTGTAAATGTAATCTCACCAGGAAATAGAAACGCATTTGTTTAAATTAAAACAAAATCCAAATACTTTGTTGGCAAATAGGTATCACGATTTCGTTTTCGATCGTGAGTCGAAGGCCTTAATTGAGCCTTTTGGGCCACGAGTCCACGACACAACCTGACTCAGAGTCAGGTTGTGTCGTGGACTCGTGGCCCATAAACGTTACTCAGCACGTCCTTTGGTTAAGCGTTATTGTCACTGTCGTACAACTGCTAAACTACGTCCACGATAGAGACAGGAACATGTCTTAGTCAAAGTAAGTAGCGTTCAGATCTCGGCCTCAGTCTACTGCACCCAGAGCAAACATATTCCGGTACAGACAAGACGGCATGTGCCTCAGGCACTTACAATGTTAGTGTCTGAATGCCATTTTAACAAATCTACGTTATTACCTAATTACTTACATTTTGAAGAACCTAACTGTTATTTAGTTAATTCCTAGTAACTGTTTTTTTAATAATGTGTATGTCATGGACAGACCTTAGAATTGATTATTTCATGAAATGAACATCTACCGCTGGTCACATCATGATGTGGTCTGGCCAGGTCATTGAATACACAACAGTTGACGATATGACCAGCTAAATGCATGACTACTTCATGATGTGGCCAAACATTAGTGATCATATCGTAAAATAGTTAGATTATCCACCGGTAGAGGCGTTGATGACCCTTTGTTTTTGTTGCAGCGGCATACATCAAATCAAACAGAGTAGGGTGACCACGCAAAAAAGTCGGTGGACTTTTATTGGGTTTCCAAATATGATATTATGGAATGCGATCAACTTGGAAGCAGCGCTCGTCTGTCGCTGCCGTGGCGTGAAATGCAACATAGAACTTAAAATTTGTTATTAAAAATAAAAAATGGACGCTGCTCATGCGGCACCCCGACCAAATGGGTTAGGTTAGTTTTAATGTATCAAAGTGCTCGGTGCTTTCATTTACACGCACACGAATCCCACAACACCACCAGTACAGCATGGACGGGGAGCTGCTGCAGCGTGTCATGGAGGTTAAGGATTTAGGCATTCATTTCGCCAGTGATCTGCAGTTTCGCAAACACGTGGTACACGTTTGTAAGAAGGCCTACAGGAATCTGGGATTTGTGCTGCGTCAGGCAAATGACTTCACAAACATCAGTGCATTGAGGGCTTTGTATGAGGCTCTTGTGAGGAGTCATCTGGAGTACAATGCGGCCGTCTGGAGCCCGAGTGAAATTAAATACAAAAATATGCTCGAACGGATACAGAACAAATTCGTCAGATTTATTTATTTAAAGCTGTATGGGAGATACCCAGGATAACCGTTACTGTATCCTACCTTATTCTGTCTCGGTATGGTGGGCAACTACAAATTGGAAATTAGGCGTGAAGTGGCACTGGCAACGTATATTTTCAAAGATTTAAGAGGTAGTATACAAAACTCAGGTATACTATCAGAAATAAGGTTTAATTTACCGGATAGGTACGTGGCGCGGCGGCGCAAGCCGCTGCTGCTGGTGGTGCCGACTGCGCGCACTAACCTGCTGGGGCGCGCACCGCTGACTCGTGCGCTGCGCACTCTCAACACGGTGGCGGATGCCATAGACATATTCACCTGTATACCGGGTGAGTTCACAAGGGCCGCGTACTGTGTAGCATGTAAGGTATAGTTAAGTATATATTAAGTTACTTTGTCGCATTAGATTAGAATTATCTGCAATGGCAAAGGAAACATGGCATGTTAAATAAATAAAACTGTGACAAACCGCGCGCGAGCCGTGCGAGCGAAGCGAGCGGTGCCGCAGTAGCGGCCGGCGAGCGGTACTTCCGAAATGGTTGCAGTTACTTGGCTATTTTTACTACACCTTCAATCATGGATAACCTACATTAATTATATGGCCAAACGTCGACTGACACATCATTAAACGTTGACGTTTAAACTATATGGTAAGTATTAGCTGGCCATTTCATGAAATGGTCAATTCTAAGATCTGGCAACGACATGTATAATGAACGTTGAAAATGAGCTATAAAACAAATTGAACAAGATTGAGAATGTTAGTTGAAGTTTCTGAATTATGTCATTGCAGCCTCGTTAACAAGCAGCCGCTGGAAAGCAACGGTTAATTTAATTACTTTAATATCCTTTTCTTTCTTAAGAGCGTTTATTCTAAAAGTTGGCAAAGTCGCAAATAGCTGTCAATTATTTACCCGTTTTGATTAATTTGGTAATTATTACTTTAAGCAAATATGAAATATCGCTAACTAGTGAACTAGAATATTAAATGAATTCCAATTATAACACTGAATTTGATGTTGTAACCGTTTCAGGTGTAAAAAAGCTTATTTTACATCTAAAATTAAATATTCGGTGTTACGATATTAATTATTGCATTTCATAATCAATATTTCATGTTCTATTTGCGACGTTGCCCCCTTTCAGAATGCACGCTCTTAATAGAGAAGATGACAAAAAAAATATTGGACACGTATTTTGTTTTACGTAATTTAAAGATAACGGCGATAGATTGAGTTAAAATGTGCCATGACGTCACGAATATGTAGATTTTATACTTACTTGTGACGTAGCGACCCCCACTCCCCAACTTAAAATGTGTTTTATCTAAGTAATTTTTTATTATTATGATAAAGCAAAAAATACCTGTCTAATATTTTTTTTATTATCTGAGTGACGGATTAATTAGAATTTCTTTTTTTTAACCCAGGCATCGTCCCTATTAAGTACCAATTTGATTTTTACTGTTCATACACAAGCGCGGCATCACCGTTCATTTTCCACCCCCTTAAGTTTACAAGCGTCAAAGCCCTAGAGATAAAGGGTGGGAATTATGAAAAATGTTCCAGCTTGTTACTGCCCCTGTCTGGCTTCCTCGTTATGTTAATAGTGACCCTCCTCCTCGAATGATTGCAATCCTTCCACTGGGGTAGAACATTTTATTTTTCCATGCGGAAATGGGAAAGAAAGGTGTCTTAATTCCGGACTTGAAAGAATATAAATCGTCTTGAAAGAAAAGGGAAATTGTATCAAAAGTCTTCATAAGGTGTTGAAAAGTAAGTAGGCATAGGTAGTTACTACCTTAAGGGGCAATCCTTTAATCATGTGAGGTTTTCTAGGGCACTTGTATACTGCCGCCTCCCTTGGTGCTACGTCGTGAGGTTTTAGGATACTCCTCTCCGACATTTTTAAAATCTATCATAAAATTAGATTCTGAAAAACTATAAATATTAGAAAGAAAAAAAAAAAGAAAAAGAAAAATGCGTTTATTGGCATTAACAGCAGAAAAATACACTTTATAACTAAAAAAAAACAGAAAACAATGATTATAATGCCAATAGGGCCTCAGCTCTAGGCAACACAAAGTGACCTGACGCTGATTTTCAGCTGCAACCCACGAGTTATAACATGACAGTTCAATGTCATGTTAATGACATTGAATTAATCAATGTCATTAATTCAATGTATTAATAACATTGAGAATTTTTTCGTCGCACGAATATATACACGGGATTGTCACATTATGTCATCATCCCATCGTGATTAATCGTGATTTTTTTCCGACCGCCTTCCCCCTTTTCAAACCTCGCGACATAGAAGACGACCCCAAGAAGTATTATGACAATAATTTATAATGTGAGCGCTTGGTAGTAATAGGTATGAAAGGGAATTTTCCCCTTTTTTCTATGTTATCCTATACTATTAAATGAGTAATATTTGTATATATATACATCATATACGGGGTGTTCGGGACATCGACGCGAAGCCGGATACCATGGATTCAGTACATGATTCTGAACCCCTGATTATATACAAATATCACTGTTTAAATGCTGAGAAGGAAATCCTTGGATCTCTACGCCTGTTCAGGTGGATGGTCTGTCCACATTCGTAGACTAACCAGTACATGCCTTTTATTCTTTTACCGTCCCAATTAAAACCATCCCTTTCACGTCAAAAAACTACTTGTCCAAACGAGAAACAAAAGTCAATGATCCTCTGTTTCAACTGAACGAAATAAGCCATCTAATCCCACGTCATGTTTGTGTGCGACGGCCACAAACAGACTGACAAATTGCGATCGTTCCCCTTACGATATTGGGTACATTGTCAATACTTTCTGCTCAGTCTTTGCTTACCCCCTGTGTGCCTTTTGTCCGTAAACATACGGCGATTCGTAGAAATAAAGGTTTCGCTGTCTGTTAGTTTGTTTTGAGGTTGATTTGAATGGAGACTGGGAAAGGAAAAAAGCACTGTATAAATAAGTAACAGTATTATATCTTCATAGAAAACGGCCGAAATAACACGCTTCGAAATCTCAGTGTATATACGCAACAGTATCGAGTGCGCGGCAGTTAGACGCACGGACGCGGAAGGTTATCTACCGAGCGGCTGTGGTAATTTCAAGATCACTGCCGATATTCAAAGCTAAGACCCTAAGACAAAAGTAATTGTCTCAGAATTCAATGTTAACTAAGTAACTCAATAGACATTTTTTTTTTTAAAACGTTGCCCCACACTAAGAATTTCTTCTTGTATCGTGGGTGCGTTTACAAACATAGAAACTCACATACACTAACACCCAGACCCGGAACAACTACTTGTAGATCATACAAATATTTGTTCCGTGCGGGGATCGAACCCGCGACACGTTGCGCAGCAGTCGATCGCTCAGCCACTGCGCCAACCGTGTCGTCAAAACATACATTACTTTAAACGAATTATTATTATACAACTATATGTGCAGATATAAATAACAACACCTCATGTCTTTACAGAAAACCGTGCAAGCGATGTCGCGGGCGAAACTTAAATGTTTCAATTAAATAAATTGTTTGTAAGTACTTACATCTCAATCCTCTAGAGTTTACACTTCGCTACTTGAGTTATGAATGGTTACAGCAAACAAAATTTAAGTCCCTACCTACTAACAGCTAATGTAATTGATCGAAATTGGACGTCCAAATAGTGTGGAATAGAAATGAAGATCCTGTTGGTTTAACATGTTTTTCTGTCTCATCTTGCTTGGCCTATGTAACAATATGTTTGCATGTACCTTAAGGGTACGCTAGTCGGTCATTCTTCAATACAAACGTAGTCTGGTGATAGCTCGCCTGTTTGACGGTGTACGTTCAAAACTAAAAATTATATCAATTTGTCTTGGCATTATCTAGCCCTGTATGGAAGCAGAATTAGAAAAAAAAATTGGTTTGAAGTTATGAGCGTCGAAACTTCCATATTTCAACATTAATTTTAAATCGTCTTTGGGCGTAAACACATATATAACTTATGTAGTAAAAAATAGAAACCGTGGATAGATAAGATATTCAAAATTTCAAATAATTTTATTTTCAGTAAATACATCCACTAGTTTTTCCATAATATCTATACGCACAAAGGTCTGTTCATGAAATATTACGCGCTCGTTTTCGTTATAAATCATTGTCTATTTCACTAAATAAATTAATAAATATATCAATAAATAAAACTAGATAGATAAATACTAAATAAAAAAGAAATAATTAGACTGATTAGCATGCATATTAGTCACGCACAGCAACGCGTTCGAGCCGTCGACTAGTGCATCCTTAAGCGCTGATAAATAAGACTCTCCATGATTTGAAATGTCTTTTGACGGAAGGTCAGGTATTTATTATTTAGAAAAATTTCAAAAGAATTTTCTCGTAAAATAACGATTGTAACTGTAGGAAAAGACCTATTTCATCACACAATACAGTAGCTCCATACAATTTCTTTAAAATCTTTTGAATCTTGCGTATTTGGTGGTAACGTATTTATACTCTTGACTGTACTGTTAATGTACTGTCGATTACGACATTACATATAGGAAAAAGTAAACGTCCCGATAACCAGAATCCACCAGGTCAAATATTCATGTTGTAAGGAGCTGACATTTTGGCTATAATTTTCCTGCTCCCTACTAAATATCAGGCATTAAATCTTGTAGGCTTCTTGGCTAATATTTATCTTTACATGATAGATGACTATATTCACCGCGCTTGCGTACGCGCCGCGCGGTAATGGCGGACATAAATTATAATTATAAACAATAATTGCACGTAATCATTCGTAATTACTGCAGCCAGGATTCTTTCTTGATAGTTCTCGTGTGAAAGGACAGGACTGCTTAATAGTCGGTTGTTTGTAAGTGTAGTTAAGTTATTATGGTGTCGACAGGGAGACTTGATAATTTAGAAAATAAGTTTTCTTAGCTTTTTCTGAATGACCGTAGGACCTTTTGACGTAAACACTTTCGACTCCACCCATTTTTTATAGAACTCATACTATTATTATTATTACTCATACTCACCATGCCGACATACATATTGAAAGTGAACCCTCCGGGAAGGTTACCGGCATTACGTTTGCTCTAAAGTTGTCCATCGTGGACAGTCAACGGCATTAGGTTTAAAACCGTGTTATAAAACACTGTAAAACGAAGTAAAATAGTGTTTTCAGAGTCTTGTCGCTATTCGTAGTTTCCAACCTTTTAAATTTTTGTGATTATACGAAAACGGTAACAAAAAAAAAAAAAAAGATTAAAACCAACAATCTTAAAGGTAGGTACTAATAAATCTTGTTAAAATATACATCAGATTTTATTTTCACGGTTTATAATGCTGTATTCGCAAAGAAGCCTACATTTAAGATGAGCCCTCCGCGTGGACTCCCAGAATCCCATATGAACCAGGTGAACCCTCCAGGAGGGCTCTCGGCACTGAACGTGTTAATGAATTCTCGGAAAATCTCTTTTGGTTTTTTTTTTATCGTGCTGCTTACTAATTGTTATGGCGTAGTTGCCCTAACTTGTCTTTCCATAGGTTAAGTAAGTCTTCTCTAAATTATCTCCTTTTCAATCTTCATATTATTTAGAGCCAAAGAATGAGCAATATATCTATTTCTTAAGTAACGAAAGAATAAGTTTAAATTGTTAAAACAAGTAATAAGGCCCACCGTCAACTATGATATGGGTACTCAATACTAATAATCAAGTTCAAAAGCACATAAACGGATCAGAACTTAGATGTCAAACACAAAGTCGGGGCATATAAATGTGAGTTCAATGCACAATAGCGCGCGCAGATTTACGACGACTGCGCGGGCGCTCCGACGACGGCTCTGTAGGCTGTAGACTTAAATGTGCTGGAATGGCTTCCAATAGGTTTTATTATTGGTTGGGTTGATAAACAGGGGTTGGCTATAAGAATATATGGTTATAAGGAAAACAGAAGAAATGGTGGATTGATTGTGAGAAAGAAAAGATTATATCTAGAAATGGAGTGACTACTGATATGACATGTGTGGAAGATGAAGACACGCTGAAGCAACCAACAACTTACAAAAAATTTGGATAAGGGCCGGTAGATGATGCTCATAAACAGGTCGAGAGTCCCGATCTGATGAAAATAGTACCTAAGGAGTTTGCAGATGCGTTAATAAGCCACCTAAACCTAAAATGTTGTTTAGATGTTGTGAACTTCGAAGAGATTTGATAAAATAATCGGGCCGTATCGGTGAACTAGGCAGAGGAAATAAGTAGGATTTAGCAGTGGATTTCTGATGCATCAGTTTTGCAGGTCTGATATCTATAAAACACGATGAAATGTGCCTCTAAACATCGTAAATACTTCCAATCGTACTGTGGTAGCTATTCTGTTGGCCCCTACATTTCAGTTAGAGCCACTAAAATGTTATGACCGAGGTCTATCCTGTGACCTCCGCAGAATTCAATCTTGTGGGTGTTTATATGGTAATATTGACACTATAGGTTATCTGGCAGTATATTATGTTTTACATTATGTAAATTGTAGTAAGATAGCATCATTGAAGTTTTATAGTAGTTGTTTAATCGGCAGGAGATATGCATTCTGAAGTGGAGGCATAATATGGTAGAGGCTTATTAATGTTCCATAGTCCAGCTTACTAATGGTACGTAATTTGGTTAGGGTCGACCTCTCAGTTGTAGTCCGTGAAATTCAAATTTGCTTTCGTTTTTTGCAATTTGCAGGTAAGTGTACGGTTATATTTTGATCAAAATATGATGCGCGACTATAACAGATATGAATTTACAGGATTATAGTCATTAGAATGATTAACACATTTCTCTAAGTTAGATATATTCCAAAAAAACTTTTCCATAAGAAATCTGTTCACCTTAAGATAATTGCGTATTCACCTTATGGCGAAAGCGTCAAGGTACCCCGCGAAATTCAAATTTTCTTACGTTTTTTGCAAATTGCAGGTCAGCATCATGTTGTATGTTGATCTAAATATGATTTGCGGCCGTATCAAATGTTTATTTATAGAATTATAATCATTAAAATGATTAATACAACTCTAAGTTCATATAATCGCATTGAATGACTATTTCATGAAATCATGACATTTGGCGATTGTGCTTACTTATGGAGTTGTAGTGCTGATTGTAATGATTATAAGTAAAGCCATATTGGTTACGGTCGTGAATCCTATTTTAATCAACATAAAACCTCACACTGACCTGTAAATAGTGGAAAACTAAAGAAAATTTGAATTTCGCGGGCTAACTTGACGCATACCCCTTAAGATAGTGCGTAATATAAGAGAAGTGCAACTTGCACTACAGAAAGTTTAGGTGCGTAGTACCTACCAACAGGGATGTAGATAATATGTATGAAATTAAACGAAGCAAAAAGAGTAGTATATGGATCATAGCAGGTGGCGCACTGTAGTTTCTGCTGACCCCCACGGGTAAAAGGTAAGTTTAGGTATGTATGGTTGCTTGTTTCAACTTGCATATATATTTTTTTTAATTTTGTGGCTTCGGAAGGGGGGATTCAATAGCTATCCTGCGTGTACCTGACTTGAGCACTTCTTCTTTTCGTGTGGTTAGTGACTAACCTGGTGTCAGAGTTTAAAAGCCACCCATGGGCCTCTGACTTCGCGTCACATGCCATCAAGAAATATCTCTCAGGCATGCCGGTTTCCTCACGATGTTTTCCTTCACCGTTTTTGAAGGAAGTGATTATTATGCAAAACGCACATGAATCCGAAAAGTCAGAGGTGCTATGACTCGGCAGTCCGACGGTCACACCGCTAGGCTATCACTCGTGCCTTCAGAAAAATTCTACCTTGAAATCATTAGCTTTTTCAACAGGGAGCTGGTATCACTTCCTCTATCTTTATATCTTCAGTTTAGTATCCCTACAACATTATGTACAATGCCGAAAGCGGACAAAGCGCCCGCGCAGCTAATGCGACAGTCGGGACGTGATTATACAATTAAATATAGGCTTTGGTTGTACTCCCCTCTGCTGGGTCAAGTTTACGAATAAACATCATAGAGTGAATGGCTCTATGAATATGACGGTCATTAATAGGTATACCTCAATAGCACCTTCAGGACCTGACAAGTAATAGTAATAATCTTTATTTCTCTCTTCACAAAGGTTCACATAGTTATACACATAGAGACAAGAATTATAGCTTTTTGACAAACACGCAAGTGGGAATCCCTTTCAAACCGTTTCGTATTTTAAACGACTTTGAAAAGGATTGACAAAGCTTTTCCGTAGCTTATGTCAATTCAACTCATTTTTTGACTTTTGCGTAGCTTATGTCAATTTAACACATTTTTTGACTTTTCCGTAGCTTATGTCAATTCAACATATTTTTTGACTTTTCCGTAGCTTATGTCAATTCAACACATTTTTTGACTTTTCCGTAGCTTATGTCAATTCAACACATTTTTTGACTTTTCCGTAGGTTATGTCAATTCAACATATTTTTTGACTTTTCCGTAGCTTATGTCAATTCAAGACATTTTTTGACTTTTCCGTAGCTTATGTCAATTCAACACATTTTTTGACTTTTCCGTAGCTTATGTCAATTTAACACATTTTTTGACTTTTCCGTAGCTTATGTCAATTCAACACATTTTTTGACTTTTCCGTAGCTTATGTCATATCAACACATTTTTTGACTTTTCCGTAGCTTATGTCAATTCAACACATTTTTTGACTTTTCCGTAGCTTATCTCAATTCAACATATTTTTTGACTTTTCCGTCACTGTTGTCGCTGTTATTTATCGCTGTCAGTTTATCTAGGCCCTCTGGATAGTCAAGACAATAGAGAAGAAGAGTACGGGCATGGCTATCAAAGAAAAACTGGTCGTTGGAGTAGATGTTGATGTTTATTTATTTATTTAGAAGTATATAAATTATGTATTAGGTATGTTGAAACTGTTTTGTACTCGCCGTTACTTGTCCCTACTTATAGGTTCATTAGAAAACCAGCGTCAGACAGCATCTGCCTGGCATTGATGCTGAAATGAACCTTTTTGGCGCAACCGTGAGGCACACACTATTATTGTTAAAATATTATTTTCACTTTTTTTAATTTTGTATTTAGTGTTTCACAAACTGTGTCCAAATAAACATTATTCTTTGTTTCTAGATGTGTCAAATTCAAATTCAGATTCAAAATATTTTATTTCACATAAACCTACATGAGCATTTATGAAACGTCAGAAGCTAGGTGCACGGTTCCACTTGGTCGCTTCCTATGGAGAAGAGCCGGGAAGAAACTCCACGGTTACTCTTTTAAAAATAATTGTTTTTTACAATATTTTCAATTATCAGTATTAATAGGTATGGGAGGGCAGTATAGGTCTTGCAACAAGTACCAGGTACTTAAAAATATATGTCCTTGCGGATCACGAATCTGCAAACTACAATGATGTTCCTCGAGTAAATGGTTTGACGAATTAGGGCGAGTTGGACCAAACTTCTATATGCCATGTATATAAGTCTTATCATGCGAACAAATTCTGAACGTTTTATTATGTTTATATACAACAAGTGCTTGTCGGACCACGCATAATGCAGGGTTCCGTAGTTGGGATGAATTTATCCCAAGAACAAACTTAACTTAGTAGTTGAGAAACATGTTCTCCCATACATCAATATACATCACGGTCAAATGTTCAACTGCAAATGTAAGTTTTTTATGTGATGAAACTGTGTGGCCTTTGGTGTGGGATGCAACCTGTGTTGACACCCTCGCGCTATCCCATCTTCCTAGCACGGCGGGCTGAGCTGGGGCGGCTGCTGCAGGAGCAGAAAACCTCAAACGGCGCAAATATAACAACCTTATTGGAAGCTATATTTTTGAGCCGTTTGGGGTTGAATCACTAGGGCCGTGGGGTCCGAGTGCTCATCGATTATTTTGGGACATCGCCAAGCAGTTGGTCGACTCTTCACGTGACCAGAGGGCTGGCCAATTTTTAGGTCAAAGAATCAGCATTGCCACCCAACGTGGCAATGCTTCCAGCCTTTTGGGCACTTTTCCCACTGACAGCGATGCGGACGAATTTTTTGATGCCCTATGAGCTCTTCCTTTATTTTTTTTCCTCTGTATACTTGTACATAATTTATATATTTTAGTATAAGATGTATATTATATTTAAGATTGTGTAGTTCCACTTGATACGTCCACGCGTTCCTGAGTAAATGTATCTTGACAGACTGACGGACGGACAACGAAGTGATCCTATAAGGGTCCCGTTTTTTCTTTTGAGGTACTGAACCCTAAAAACTGTCAGACGAATTTTTTTTCGATGGACAAAATCAGCCCTTAGTAAGCGAACCATATATTATGTATTTTTTGACCCGGGAATAACCATGTGTTGCTATGCCATGAGTAGACTGAGAGACTGACTTGATTGATCCTCACATACATCACCATACATATACCATACATACGAGTACTACAGAAAAAATTCAACCAAAAATATTATACCAACATAAAGTGTATGGATGCGGTTTTTTCAGAACTGCTCGCAATCATGTTTGTTGCGGTTTTATTGAAAAGCGGATATTCAGCGAGGTTGTAGCCATAAATAAAATGCGCCACGCTTCATGGCGCTATCAATGTGCACAGGTGATGGATTGAATACCTGACTGCGTAAAAACGAGACGTAAACTAAAAATAAAAATAAATCGTTGTGAGTTGTTAAAACTTGCGGAACCTTACAAATATCATAGAATTACATGATTGTTACTTGGTAACTTCAACTTCAGACATCACTGAAATTCAAGGAGTTGTTATAGTAACTTTGAACTACTTATCTTGTTATGTAACAACTCCGTAACAATATTCTAACAAATAAATGAACTATTACTATCTTATAATAAAACTTAGAGTCGTTTCTTCTCTCATGTAATCATGCAGATGAAGCCTTTACTCTTTTACTACATTATAAAAAACAGTGAATATTTGAAATATTACATAATCAGCCTATATTATTATGTTCCCACTGCTGCCACACAAGGCGTCCTCTATTCGAGAGGAAGTGGGCTGTAATCTACCACGCGGGCGCAGTGCGGGTTGGTAGATGTCACATGTCTTAAAATTTTCGGGTTTAGGACATGCCGGATTCCTCACGATGTTTTCCTTCACCATTTTGAGAGCAGTGGCGATAAAATTATTTAATCTAAGTAAAACGCCTGCCTGGGTTCGAACTTACGACCTACATCTCATAAGTCGGGGCTATTACCACTGGGCCACCGTTCGTTTGAAATATACGTTTTTATAATAAAGTAAGTGTCATTAAATAAAATTATGTGAATTAGGTACCAGTTATCATGAAAATACTTAATTTCAGAGCAAGTACTTCCGTGGAAATAAAAATATTTTAACGTCAAAACAGACTGATTTACGATACCATAGACATTCAAAACCATAGGAATGAGCAGTTGGACTGTATCATTTCTCTGTATTCATAATTCTCCACAAATGCACGATGGATTCTTTCAACATTGCTCTAATAGCGACTAATGTAAAATGCTGTTGTTTGCGGCGATACATCACTGCCTACCCATTGACGTCAACGCGTGATGCACGGCTAACATTAAAGTGGTTTGAAATGTCAATATTTATGTAGTTTTTTTCTCATAATCGATGGGAAGAGATACTTAGTAGTCACTGTGACTTTGCTTATAATGTCTTTGACAAAATCATAAAAATTTACCAACTTAGTGGTAGTTGTAAATTCACAAAACATTTAATTTGTTTTAAAGACGTTTCCATAACCAAGCAGTTAAATTCAGATTCGATCAAAGACACTTGTGACTCTATTTTACAGACACCTATCACCAGGAAAAATAAAGTCTTGTTCAAACTCAAACTCAAAGCATTTATTTCAATCAAAGCAATTACAGGCCTTTTTGAATTGTCAAGGAGTCGGTCAGTCAGAAATATGAAGCTAGTTGCCCATTCCAAGGCGTGGTAGGTACCTAATGAGAACAACGGGCAAGAAACTCCACGGAAACTCTTTTCAATAAAAAAAAATGTTCCAAAATATTGTCCGTTTTATACAAGAATTGAGTTTCATCAACGATGAGAATACTAGCGGATATCCTTTCTTGAAAAACAAAGTTTTCAGTCAGCAACAAACAATCACAAACACTTAAACCCAGACAGTCCAACAAACAAATCACTCGAAATCGAAGTGAAAGAGCAATATTTACATTTACAAAGAAGCAATCACAGTCCAATCCATTACGACTTTTTTCCGGGGATACGCGGTCTAAATCTACCATTATCTACCCGGGCGTCGAACCCGGCGTAATCCGGCAAGTAATCCGCTATCCGACCCGCCTCCGCGTGAACATATAAATCACGGATAGAATTAGCGAAGCGATATCGTCCCACGGCTGGCTAGGGTTGACGCCTAGGTTTAGAGCTGTAATTACTAGTGTTCATTTGTGTTATGACTTGTAAATTGTACCTTTATGAACCAGGCTCACACTAAAAAAGGTTAAAAGAAGAATAATTCAAATTCAAATAATGTATTTTCTCTTCGCAAAAATTGACATGATAAATTATTTAAAACAAGCTTAAAAATTACGTGACAAAGTTTGTGAGAGACTGGTGTCTGCACTAGGAATACCTGTATAGCAGATCACCAGAAGAATAATCACCAAGTTTGGCATATATATTAGGTTATCGTACTTCGTTTGATGATTCGCTGACACTGAAAGCCAGCGTCGTGGCTCTGCTTCATAATTACCATAGCAATATGCTGAACCATGGTCTAATTACTTAAACTAGTGGTCGCCCAGTGGTCGAATTACTACCATAATTCATAAAAATATTAAGTTTGATAGAATCGTTTAGGATAGTTCATACTAACTCCATGCTGCCTTGATAGTACATCCTAATTCCATGCTGTGATGTCATTATGCTAAGGTTTAACCATAAACAAAAGAGTGTATGTATCAAACGTATGGTAGTGTGTGTAATGTTTTTATTTATTAATTTAATTTATTTCTGATGCATATTCCTCCTTCTTCATATAAACTTTAACTGTGCCAAATTGCATACTCTTCCGTCCGCGTAATTTTCGTAAAAAGGGGCACATACCTACAAAGTTTTTGCTTCACGTACTTTTATGGTTTGTTGTTGAAGCAGAGAGTAGGACCCTGCTGCCTAAACGTTAACTCATAGTCATTATTGGGGACATTGACGAATTTATACATAAAACACCTTTTTCCTATGAGGGTAGGTAGAAACTACAGAACGGCACCTGCTACGATCCTTACATACTCCTATCATTTTGTACACCTACGCTAATAGAGTATACCTCTATAGGTGTACTCTATGTACTTAAGTACCTTCTCTGTGGAAGGTACTATACTACAGAGTAGGTTCATGTATACCAATTCTGTAGGGGAAAAAATATGTTTAGACGACAAGTAACAAGCGTGTTTCAAGAATGTGTGTCACGACCAAACAGGAAACACCGAAGCTTTCATAGAGGAAAATAGCTGAAAAAATGAGATAATAATATGCCTCTGTAGTTCGGGAATGTTGTGAAAATATTGGCGGAAAATTACAAAATAGTTTCGTATGAGGAAAATTGACAAAAAGTGGGAAAAGCTGTTATGGAATACCTTGAACTATGATGAACAGAACACGGAGGAAAAATATTGGTTATTGAATTTTGATACAGTTATAACAAGCCTGCGTCCCAATTGCGTAACACACTTTCTATAACAATCCAAAATAGATTTTGAAGAAAATTCATAATCCATTGCTTCGTCAAATATGATTGAAAGGTACCTAAATAACGCAATGAATTATCAAAATTAATGGCATCGGGATTGTAATTGTGTTACTCAATTCCCCACTGGGTTCTAATGCAACAAGAGACATAAGAAAAATGTTATGTATTCCACTTACAAGATCGAGGAAAATTATAAAAAATAATAGCTAGTAATCTGGTACTTCAACTCGAGTGCTAGCCCTGAATCCGAACAGTGTAAAAACACTCAGCAATTGTTCGCTAATGACGTATTAAGACGCGCCCCCTCCCCTCCGCATCCCTGGACCCGGTACTTCTGTATTTTTGTCGCTTTTTTCACACTTTTTCACTCGTTGGACCCTTAATACAGTCACGGTAATTACATCAATTAATTTAATGGACGAAATGTAAAAATACTAACGATAATTTGCAATATTGTAGGCAAATGACAATCCAAGTGATCCTGATAAGCGTTGGAAGAGATAACTGACATAAAATATTTTCATAAAAAAATGCCGCCCATGGGCATGTCACCGCCCGTATTTTTCTGAATATTCATAACAAATTATCGAAAATTTACTTTAAAAGGCTCTATATTTAGTTTCTTTATTAAAAAAAAAATTTTTTTTTTGTTTTTGTCAATATTCTCATATGATTAAATAAATGGACTTACACTTGTGTTTTTTTAAATAAATACGGTTTTCTTTATAGAAATAATAAACAGAATCCAAATCGAGCCAATAACATCGGAGATATGGCAAACGCTACACAAAAAATAATAATTGAATATCATGAAAAATATTAAATATGGACCCCCCTTTTAAAGTTAATTTTGGAAAAAATATCATGAATATTCATAAAACTACGGGCGGTCACATTGCCATGGGAGACATTGTACCTAAATATATTAATTTCCTGGCGTTATGCTTGTCGAATTGAATTCTTGCATTCAATACCTCAGTGATTAATAACAGGTTTTGCTTGGCACATTGAACTGTTTAGTTTTCGGGAGAACTTTAAATATTTAACATAGAGATTCACATAAACAATTCTAAACAAAAATCAACAAAGGCAAAACCAGATCTTAAAAATTAACCATTCCACAAGTGATGGTTAAACACACGGTACGTGGGACAGTCTCTAACATGAGGGTCCAACATAATGAAATTGATACCTGACGCGTAATCCTGTGTACACAGGCACACTGCTCAGCTTTGACTAATTCAATCATCACAGGGATCTGGGAAACAGAGAAGTGGCTATAATAAGCTTCAATATGCCCAGAATGACCATAAAATGATTGTGTTTGCTCTGTTTTTTCAGTCTTACAGGATATATCCAATACCTATCGTGATAAAATACTGTATACGAATTACGAACCCGGACCCGACATGTGGACACGTCAAGCGTCGAGAGCAGAGTCACACGTCGGGTCCGGGTTCACAACAAGTCAATCGTCATCCTGAGGATGCCTCGTTGAGAGGTGAAACACGTGTCGATTTCTTACAGGGTTCTTTATGACTCTTTAAGAACAGTTACAAGGATTAGGTTCCTAAATATACGTCGTCTATTGTATTTTATAATGGATTTCCGCAAAGTCACGCCTGAATCAATTAACTACCTATCGTGATGTAAAAACGTTGCTTATTGACATGAATTTTGCAAAATGTTTGTGCTTTATTCGCATCTCTATTCTTCTTGCTGACCAAAACTTCTTGTTACTAGAACCGGGAATACTTGTGAAAATCTTATGAACATGAAGTGGAATTCTTGGCATTCTTAGTGATTGCCGCTGCCGTAATAAATCATGGTCGACGTGTTTATGTTGGATAACATTTTATTTTAGTCAATCTGTTGTCGGTCAGCCGCCGCGTTTGCTTTTTTGGTTTGTGTGGATTTGCGTATCATCCAAGCCAACCTTACAAAATTCTATCATTTTATTTGGCTTCATTATTTTAATTTCCGATTACCCATACTTTCATATAACTAATAACAGTTTCTGGAAATCATCCTTGTCCTTGTTTCTTACACTCGTCATGACAACTCCGTCACGTGTGTCGCCATATTTACTTAATTAGCGCGCTGTAAGGGATGAATTACAATTGACGCGACGATGTAATTGTTAGTCTGCATGAGACGCAAGGGGTGAAAACATGGGAGTTATTAGAATACCTTGTTGGTTTCAATGGAATTAAGTGGTCTGGGAGAGAATTTACCTTAGACTTACGTTGGGTGTAACAGTTTGCGAATGTCTATTTGTTGAACATGGTTGCTACGATAACTGGTTAACAGGTAAATTAACATTATTACCATACTTGGTGGATGGGTTGGTGATCACAGTTATTTGTTATTGGAGAAGCCTCTGTTGCTGGTCATCCATAATTTGTTATTATATTAATGGAAAAAGATGCAGTTGTTTATTCTTGTTAGCCACAAAGAATACGTACCTAGTGCCTAAGCTAAAATAACCTATGAGGAAATGTGAATATTTGAAAGAAAATCCTACGTCTGGGAAATCACCTAACCAGCTTTGGGTTCGCCCGTAATAAAGTAAAGTATCTTTCAGATATTGTAAGCATGTTTCTTATCAAGAAATAAACGATATCGAAGTCACAGAAAAATAACATACAAATTGAATTATTTATATTATAGGCCCCATACATGGGACCTAAACATAACTAGCGAAATGAGAGTGTCCGTCTGGATTGAGGAGCCATGTCTCATATTTGAACGAGGGTACTACCAATATTTAGTAGTAAATTAGCCGATTTTGTAGGCCGGATCCTGGAATTTGTAGTAAAACCCTTAAAAAGTTATACGACATTAAAGGTGGCTCCTCAATCCAGACGTCTGAATTGAGGAGCCACCTCTGAACTCGGAAACTAGCCAACGGATATTTTTGAAAATTTTGTAGGATTTAGTAGTACTTATGCGTAGCCTGTAATTTGATCAAACCTTGTTATCTGAAATTACCTCAGCAATCACAAAACAAATAAAAAAATCCTTGAAGACATTCCTACCTCAAACAAGAGAATTCATGATAATTTGACATTTACCCAACTTTACCCAACCAGAACATTTATCAAAGACTCCTCAAATCCTCATCTAAATGTTTCTTTTCCCGTTCGGTTCACGGCTGACCTATAGAGTGGGGATAATATTTTATTTTTTATTCTGTGCGAATCTCGACCTTGCAAATTGAATCTTCAGGAAGACGGTTTAGTTGTCCTTTTGTGGGGCATTTAGATGCGACCGAGAAATTGTTACGATCTTTGGATATTGGGTGGCTGATAGATGAATGAGAGTGGAATGAATAAATTATATATTGTTATCTGTTGAAGTGGACTACCTAGAATGATGATATTAGATGTAGGATGAAATATTTCTGATGTAGGTAAGGTAGTTATTTGGCAAGTAAAGGTAACCTCTGCGATCATCAAGAATTTTCTTAATAAAACAGGAAAATTACCTTTGCTATCGATTTCTTTGTTCAGCAGCACTGCATTAAGACAAATATAGAAGACTGAGCAGTGATGCCTCCCCCAATGTGTGCTTTAAGAATATTTGCAAGAATTAACTAAAGTCGTACCTATCACAAGGACGTCTCGTTATGTGTCCAACTATTGAAGAATATAAACAAAGTTGTTTACTAGTCGTGTCGATCTTTGTAAAGAGACTAAAATACCCTTTTCATGTAATGTTTTTGTGAGGACAATCGTAAAACATAATAAGATACGACAGGTTTATCTCTGAGGGGGAGTTCGATGAATTTCTCCACATTTTACTTATTACTTTATCTTACTTACATAGTTACAGTTTTACGATCTATTCTGGTAAAACCTATTTAGGAATACTGCTTGGGCTAACTGTGTGAGTCTTCCGGGTTTAAACTTATCTGTTATTTCATGATACCAACCCACATTCCTTATGTAGCGAGGATAATCCTGTTAAAGGAAATGTTTAAACAAACGAAGAAATTCCTTTCAGTAAACGGGCAGGTGGGATACAGGAACTATAAATAGACAAAGCTTAGAGAGACAAAGAGGAGATTCCTAGCTTACGAATGGTCTATGAACTATTGATGATATTGTTAAACAATAGGTACCTAAGTAAATACTAATACAAAAGGATGATTTAAGAGAAAGCTAAGAAATGGTAGAGCTAGCTCAGGTGACAATCATCTATTTAATAAAAATCTTAAATTAATTAATTCACTGACAGACATCGTACAGCCTAAAGCGCTAGGTCAAGAAGCATGCAATTTTGCACAGGAGTTCAATTATAACGATAGTGAGAAGGACTTTTGAAAATGTACATTTCTAAAAGGGGTTAAATAGCGGATGAAAGTTAGTATGGAAGTTCGTCATTTTTAATTTAATAGGAAAACTCATTAGAAAACCGAAGAAATAATAATATGCAAAATGCACTAATCTTCAAATTTCACAACAACTTAATTAATGTTATTAATAATAAATGACTAACAAGGGAACAGGTGTTCCTCGGTTATAATTTCCACATAACGATTGCACACAATGGCAGAGCTAACAATGAGCTTATCGTTCAGGAAGTTGCGAAATTGTGGCAGTAAATTAATTTTAATGTACCGCCGGGAATGTCGCGTTAGTGCAGCCACCTGAATACCAGCTCGTTATGGTAAGTGGTGAGATGTGTGATATAGACGAGCTATTTGTGAATGTTTTTGAAAAAGAAGATGATAAACTTAAAATGGAATTTATACATAACATAACATAGAGGAGTGCCTATAGTACACCCACATTTCGACAGTTATGTTAAGTCTCATATAATAGCGGGCGAGCCTATGGCCATCAACAGAGCACAAATCCAGACTCGGGGCTGCTACTGAGAGATTCCTGATAGAAAAACTTAATAACAGTTTGCCCGAGTTGGGAATCAAACCCAGGACCTCATACTTAGCAGCAGCAATTGCGACCATTAAATCAACTTTAAAGCTCGTGAAAGACCTAGCTATGTATGATGATTACATAGTTGACCGAGCGAGCGAAGCGTCTCTGCTTCAAGTGTAGCAAAATTTGCTTTCGTGTGTCAGTTTGTTGGTGAGGAGTACCGGTACAGGTCGTATTTTACAACCGATCTGGACGAAACTTGGTATCCTGTATACCAAGTTTAGTCCGTTTTCGTCGTTTTACAAATTTATAGATCTTTTTTGTCATCTGGTATTTTTAATTGGAGGGTTATTTATGTGATAGGTAGTAACTTTAAGTTGGTCTCATAAAAATTTGGTGAAGATCTGATGAGGACCTTCGGCGTGATGAGCAATAGCTCCTAAAAATGCAGTTAATTGCTCACTTTTGTATTACTACCAGTGGAATTGGCCCTAGGTAGGGATTGATGGAGCACCTGGGACCACACTTTCATCACAAAACTAGACAAATCTGATAATAATTTTCAGAAATCTGAATCCATTTTCAGAATTCCCTAAAACGAGGTTTAAAACCAATATCAATGTTAGGCTTACAATAAGGTCACTAGATGGTGCTACTGTGCACCGCTAGATCGCGCTGTCGTTGTCGTTCGCCAAATGGTTAGGTCGCGTTGAACATTTTGTGTGCCTCAGTTTTGTTAGGTGTAGTATCCCGTTTTAAATAACCTTAGTGGTATATTGCATAAAAGTTTGTGCTCGCGAGTTCTACTGTTCGCAGAACTACTAGTTAACCTTATCTTATAGTTGTAGATGGGAATAATTGTGAAATCACAGGTACAATATATTAGCTGCCAAGAAACTCTATTCGTCACGGTACAAAGAGTCTATGTGCCGGCTGTGAGGACCTACTACTAAGCCCTAAAGGATATATTTTAACTCTATCCCTATGTTGTTATTTATAAGCATTCAGCTGAATGCATTGACACCTATTGCAGATGACTATAAAGGCTTTCCTATCAAATCAATAGTACGTAAATCTATTTTCAATAAAAACATGCTAGTATATGACTAACTAGATATAATCATGCCATTATTACTAAAGTTTATAACTTTAGATACCTGTTCATTAACTCAGATCACGTCCGTAACCTATAGATTACGACTTTGATTGATGTCTGATAAGCATCTGACTGCAATAAGCATAAACGTTGCGGCCTTTTACAGCGTGAGGCAAGTTTGAGGCAATAGATAAAGACTAGATAATGAGATACTTATAAAATAAAGTTCAACACAGAATCACCAAACAGCCAAGTTGAATTGATCGTGGGAATTCTTTGAAGGAGTGTAAAAAACAAATAACTTGGGCTATACAACATTAACATAGGTACCTATATAGAGGTATGAGGAACAGGGTGTAAAATTTCTCATCCTTTCACTCATTGGTGTCGGAAAGTACGCGATTACGCGGTAAACCCTGCTTGCGCGATGCAGGATTAGTCTTACGTCAGGTCTTTGATGCGTAGTTCGCATGTGGCGTTGTAGATGCCGCCACAGTCATTAGCTTTATTTATCATCACAAGTTTATATCTATGGGCCGTTATAGCCTGAAATTAATGTTTAATTTAATTACTTTATATTTATTAGCTTTTGTCCGTGGCTCACGTGGAGTTCGGAAATTATCCCACGGAAACGTACTACCATAACGCTAGCTCCCAGTTGGCATGATTTTTGCCGACATCTTCAACAATCATCTTTATATTTCAGCCAATTTACACAAAACCTTAATAATTTTACATCCTTCCGACCTTCTACATGAAACACTTCGTCCACTGGTGAAACCCGTATGGAAATGCGTTCGGTAGTTTTACAGTTTATCGCGTTCAGACAGACAGACGCGGCGGGACTTTGTTTTATAATAATAGTGATTTATAGGGATGGTATTACTAGACCAACAGCAGTTGTTGTCGGACATACTTTACAAAACCGACTTATCGGTTTACTATAGACACTTCTGCACCTACTGCTAACGATACACACTTGTACCAACTCTTCTTTGATTACTTCCGCAAGGAGCTATTCTAGGACCCTTACTAAATAAAACAAGCAAAAAAGAAGAATTTCTTCTTCAAATCAGCTAGTTGATTTCTCTAAGCAGCTTTAGTGGCATCATTCACAAGCAAACCAGTTTCCCACAGGATTATACTTATAATATACGTGCCTAGTACACTCAGTTGGACAAATATTGTGGCTCACGGTTCGCTGGGGCGACCACAAAGGCGGCCGGGCCAAGTTTGCCCAGTCACGCTGCTTTGCCACCAGCAACTGTGTTTGGGCACGTTCGCTGCTCGTAAAGTATACCTATGCGGTTGGCGTGTTTTGATCGGAATCGGCGGAAAAATAGGGTTAAGTGTATTAAGTAGCAGTGACTTGCAGAGTTGATTAACACACTTGTAAGCTCAAGCTATTTTAAGAAACGCTTTTTTATTATAATGTGCAACCGAGTCTAAAGTTTTCGCAATAAGAGGTAATGGTGCGTCAGTACCAAGCCATTTTTTAAGTTTAACATAAAAAGAAAAAGCTCAATAAAATCTTCACGAGGTAACAAACTGAAAAATATAAATACAAAGTTTTCTTTTGTCCATTTGTAACGTCGATCAACAAGGTGTGGAACGTGCTTTTCTCGAAATTCCGCTTACTATTTTGAAATTTATGGTTTAAATGTTTTTGTCATCACCTAATTAATCAACTACTAGGACGTTTTTCTCCGTGTGTTTTGTATATCATATATAATTCTATCTATCCTTGTCATCACCAGTATTCTGGTCACCCTTATCTTCGTTTCTAATACTAGATTTATCTCTTTGCGATGACAAGGCAAACTCTAAGTTTATTCACTCGACTTTTAATGTAACAATGTCCATATTCAAAGGACTTATTATTTATTGTATTTGCTGTTTTATCGTCAAAGGAAAGTTCTCCTTGCTTTGGTTTCTTAGCAAAAGCTTTCTTCGTTTTCTCTGCTTTATAAATCTAAGATATTGCTATGAGGAGTTTGTGCCCTTTGTTGGTTTTAATTGGATTATTTAGGAGGAAATGGATGAAGTCAAAGTCAAATAGTTTATTTCAAATAGACATATAAAAGGCACTTTTGAACGTCAAAAATTAACCAGAAAATAGAATAGATTCTAGTTGCCCCTTCCGAAAGGTAGGTTTCGTATGGAGAGAAATGGGCAAAAAACTCCATATAACTAAATTGGAAAAAAACTCCTGATAACTGTTCTACACGGTTTCACATCAGCAAAACTCCAGATTATGGGATGACCATTATGACCGTGAATGTTAGCAAAATTCCGAGCCTGTCAGTCGTATTAAGACCGTTTATTCTGAAAGTGGGCAACATCGCAAATAGATGTCAAACATTTCGCTGTTTTGATAAATTTGGCAATTTAAGAAATGTGGCTAACTAGCGAACTATAACATTAATAATGAATTGCAATTATAACACTGAATGTTATAATTGCAATTCATTATTAATGTTATAGTTCGCTAGTTAGCCGCACGTCGTGATGTTGTAACCGTTTTAGGTGTAAAAAAGGCATTTGGAAAGTTTCCAATTACATTTTTTACATCTAAAACTACATATGCGGTATTACGATATGAATTTTATTATTGCATTTCATTATTAATATTCTAGTTCGTTAATTAACCACATATTCAATTTCCATACAGTAATATTGCCAAATTAATCAAAACAGGTCAATATTTGACAGCTTTATGCGACGTTGCCAACTTTTATGTTATGCGCCCTATAAGATATAAAAAAAGCATTTAAATTTTACAAGCAAATCCAAGTACAGTTAAATATAAATAATACTTTACAAAACCAAGAACACACAAGATTTATTAACGAAAGTGCTCTCGAACGATTTACGACTCTTTCGACATTCAACTCGATTGAACAATAGACCCGGAAAATTTCGCCTACGTCCTAACTGCATCCGAATCTATCCGTATGTTTGCTCTAACCTCGGGAACAACAATGCGTGATTAAAATGTGCGTACACAGTTTATATTTCAACACAAAGAAAGTTATTACCGACTATTGTTGGATAAGAGTTCGTGCTTTTGTAAGGCTGGCTACGGACTTGCGACCGATCACGATTTTAGATTTGTAGTTGTACATTTTTTTAGGACGAGGAGCTCGTGGCTCAGTAATAACAGCCGCATGGGTCGATCCATCAGGTTGAGCTACACTTGCCGGGGTTGGGCCGTGGATGAGTGACCATCTTTACATTCCGGGACTCCTCCTTGCCTCGGAAAGAAAATTGCACGTCCCGGCTGTCATACGTGGATCTTTGACAGTTGTTACGAGTCGTCAGAAGCCCGAAATCCTGACACCAATCTTACCAAGGGGTATCGTATTACCCATTTACTGGGCTATGGAGGTTAGACAGGCAGTCGCTCTACGTAAAATACTGGTATTCAGTTGAATCCGGCTAGACTGGAAGTCGATCCCAACATGGTTGGGAAAAAGCTAGGCAGATTGATTGAGTTGTAATTTTTTTTAATGAATGTTTTGCGTATTTTATTGGTTGTTTGTTAGGTAAAATTACATGCGTTTTGTACTGTTGAATAGGTAACGTGGTGTTATTTTATTCTGAATTATAGTGGTGCTGAAAAATGATTCGATAAAAATTTACAGCGGGCACTATATGTACTTTTATGAGGCGTGGTTACCTATAGTAACCATTCGGCAATTTATTTTTGTTAGAGCACTGAAGAAGCCTCATGTTTTGATGATAATGCACCAGGCTTCGCATAAATCCTAGTTCCCTGCACATCGGAGTGTAGCTTTTCAAGCGCTTTATTATTTTATTTATGTAAGTAGGCGTACGCAGAGAGTCGGCGCGGCGGCGCGCGGCGGAGTGCTCCAAGCCTTATCCAAGTGGCACACAATCACGCAATTATGTTTCTTGATTCAGCATTAGCTCAGCAAAATGTTCCCTGATGCTGCAATAAGTCGCAAGCGTGTGGAGGACCTTATCCAATAGGCGTACAATCACATAATTATGCTTTTTGATTGAGCATGAACGCTGGGAAATATTCTCTGTCAACATTAAGTCATAGATAAAGTTTTCGTTCTTATTGCTTGAACTACAGTGTTAATAAATTGCGTATTTAATCGCCAGGAAATGGGTGGTGCTCAGACTGCTAAGATGTCTTAATTATGCATAGTTAACAATGTCCCTACCCATTAAAAATATCTGTCTTGGTTTGAGCATTGAATAAAATATTATCTACCCATCTTCTTTCTACATGAGTGTTTCTAACATATCGCAGTTTAGTTACTTACCTTTCACTGACACATTACTTAAAAGCTATAAAAGCTCACTTCTGCCTTAAAGTCGCGAGGGGGTAACCAGCTTTATCCAATCGGCGCACAATCGCACAGTTGCGCATCGTGATCGGGCATTAGTTCAGGAAAATGTTCGCGTTGCATCGAGATGCGGGCACAATGTGGCCCGGCTATACAATATAGGCTACAGTTTGTATTCTCTAGCCTGAATAGAATGCCTGGATAAAATGTGAGAATGTGGAAGCTGGAATAGTAAGTTAGAATCAGAATTGTGTGTGCATAATAGAAGTAATGACGGTTCTATGTTGATTTAGGAGTTTATGACGAATTAATAGGTATACCTACAGGGTGACTTGTCGATGTATTCCTTTTAAGGTATGCGTATGTGAGACCTTTTTTATTTATTTTTTTAGTTTTGGAAATTATCAAATAAGCCCGCGCCTACGGTGGCCGGGAATCACCTTGCGATTGCGTATGTGAGACCTTAGTCCTAGATTTAACAAATTAGTTGTTAGATTGCCTATCCCGGAAATTTATCTTAGTTGGCAATGTTCAAGAAATTATATATACCTATAGGATTAATTATTTGATCTCTGTGAGCTTATCATCAAAATGAAAATCACTAAAATATTTTCTTAAGGCATTTTCTTTTTGTTATAGGTACCTACTAGGAGCGGAACAGCATGGTGATCATATAGTTGTATGTACATTATTTTAATTTATTATAAGTAACGCCATGTCGTATGTGTGGGCTTATATTGTGTTCTTTGAAGCTAGTTGTAAACAAAATGTTTTTATTGGGCACTCATATAAAATACATATTTTGTATTTCAACAAACGCTGTAAACAGTAATCTCTATTCCCGTGGGTTTGCCAAAAGATCTACTTGAAAATACTTGTTCTAAATCATATAGGCTCAGACAGCTATTTACAACGTTGCCAACTTTCTGAAGGCATCAACCCGTTCATTAAAATATGATTTTTTATAAGAGAACGTAATCCATGGAAATATATTTTATGAATAATCTTTAGCATCAGAGTGGAGTAATTACATCTCGCGAAAAAATTTGCTTATTGTATATTAAAATGCCTTAACCTATCAGCCTCCCCATGCTTCACTTACCTAACTAAAGCCACCAATCACAATCAATCAATCTTGAATCGTTCAGGATTCATCGGCCCATCATACCTGCTATTGTAAATCAAGATAATCTCATTAAATATGGATGTTAACATCGAAAAATTTCCCGTATCTTACGAGCCATGAGCCATCAAAGAAGCATCGTCGAGGGATCCCGGGGGAAATCAGGCGAGTGTCGACCTGCCCTTAGCCCTATATTGTGTGGAGCGCCTTTATAACTGATTTATGGCTACGTGCGCGGGGTTACATGATGTAGTTGTTAGCTTTAGGGCTTGTTCGCATCGACGGCTTAGCGGTTTTAGTTTAGTTGTTATTATGGAAATGTAAATTGTCTCAATGTTGTGGGAGTCTCGGAGTTTGGTTTTAGTTTTTTTGTTGTTGTAGGTACGTAATTTGTTTTTTTTCTTTAGTTGAAACGATTATGTGTGGAATTAAGTACACTATTAGGTAGGTATACACTTCCTACCTTCCTATGTGCTTCCTGAAGATCTTCCCATGGACTCTATCGGTAAGCATAATCTATTTATTACTGAATAATGATTTATATATTATTAATATTATACTATATTAACTATACCTACATATAAGGTAATTTGAGTCATAGTCACATTGCAACGAAGGTGCATGATCAGCAACAACTTAACGTTATAGTTTTCATGATAGCTAATAAAACCACAGGTCCGTATATTAATGTACTTTTATTTTTAAATAAATATAACCAATAACATTTATTACATCACAGGAGCAGGGTATCTTGAAAACACAATTCAATGCGCGGCAAACGTTTCACAGACCATAGACAAAAAGTCGGCCATTTTGGGTCTAAGGTCAGAGCTGAAGCGTTCGCGCACTTTCCTTAAATTCAATTGACATCCCTTAAAATATAAATAAGTATAACTAAATGAATATTATACTATTTATTAACAGTTCATGTCGCCAACTAAATAGATGTTTTAGTTTCTAGTTTAATTTCACGACAGTAAGCTTATAGGCCTTATTTGTGCGTTACATAATAATTCATTTATTTATTTTAACCAATGTAAGTAGCCGTTAAAACATGTTATTAAGTTTGCATTTAAAATAACACAAAAGAAGTTTAATCATGTATATTATGTCAGTCATATTATTAAGTTCTGCGTAGAAAACAGAATGGACTGTAAGTTAAGTAAGTACTTAAAGATTTTATAAGCGAAGAATACTCTTTATTGTATTTAGCTCAAAGAAATTCAGAAATTACAAGTTTTTATTAATTATATTTTGGAATTTATATTTATTCTGTTGTATGAAGATTTTATACTTGTGTTTTTATTTGAATTGTTGTAAAATAGAACGTTATTGCTGCAATCAGAATAAATTAATTGGAAAATAAAACAATATTCACATATATTATTAAATTCAGTAAAAATACAAACTGACTATTCTATAGGTACAATTACGTTCAGATATTAATAATTAAATTTTTTATATTTTAAATTATATTTTGGCTCGCAATAATTATTTAGGTAAACTTTGAAAAAAGAAACATTGTTACTAAATTGACATTTGTTTATTTATTTTTAAATTTGCAGTAGTTAAAGTACTAAGTATAATGGAGCCAAAATATAACAAAAAATGTACAAATTATGAAATCTAAAGATATGCATAACTAGAAACAGGTTAATAGTTCAATCTACAACTAAATACACTTTTTACAATCCGTAGTACGTTCAAGCGAAACTTCTAAATCGTTTTTTAAATATTTATTTTATCTATAGATTACGTTCTTATGTTTTTGAAAAAGTACAATTTCATAAATGCTGAGTAATTGCTACGTCACTCGGTTGCTAAATGCTAAATGCATTTTCACCTAAAATTATTGCACTAAAACACAATAATGCTGTAAATTTATTATTGCTTTTATAAAACTGCCTTTTCAGTCAATTTAGCTTGAGCTGAACGGTTTAACCGGTACATTGATTATTGTAAAACGTTCCGCCTTCTAGTTGATTTATACCTTTGTATACTTAACCGAGCCAGGGAGATAGCATAAATAACTCTGACAGGTCAATTGTAAATGATTACACATACTTTCAGACTTTATTCCCGATTGAGATGTTCAATTTTTTTTCTGTATTATGAATTGCTTTTGTTGCGTGATTGTATGGTTTTTGTTGAGCTGAATGGAATAAGGCATAAAATTATGATAAAGGTGGTTTTTGTATAGAAATTCTGTGACTATAGGTGCTTAAACGTTTTTTAATTTCATTTCTTACAAGTATAAATCGAGTCATAATAGGATTTCGCTTTATGGGAATACTTTTAGTTCGCGATTGTACTTTTTCCAAAAACAAAAGATCCTTATTATTATTTTTCTTAGTAAAGCTAGTAATACTGTACATACCTTAGTTAGGCGACGCGTTTGTTCAAGTTATGTCCTCAACAGCGAAGACATTACACAGAGGAAACTAAGTACTCTATACAAAATAAAAAATGTTACTTTGGCAAGATCTAATATTTAAATCATTTAATTTACAGAAAATAAAAAGAGCAAAATACGAACACATAGAGAGATTGATATTTTTAGCTTAAAGTGTATAAAATCTAAGCGCTAACGATATAAATTAAACACTTAACCTTAGTGATAAGATTTATAATATAAATGAGGTACGTTAAACCATTGTGACTATGTGGTGATTCATCTTCGAATGTGTCCTACATCTAACGTGTACAATCGCGCACACAACTCACGTCGTCTGTCAAACTGACATGACATGTCATGTAGAGATGACATGTCGTTTTATACAAAGTTTTTTTTGATGATATTTGATTGCTTAATAATAATGTAGAGAGCCGAATATAATATCTCAATATTATTTTATTTATTTTACTGATACTTCGCAAAGTTTGACAGACCCCATGACATCATGCAGCCACAGCACATAAAAACAATATCAACATTAGCATTTTCAATATAAAATAACAATTATACAAAAAATGCAAGAAATGGAACGATACAATTATGTTTGCCTTATACAATTAAACTATTCAAAATAAATAATAATAATAATGTACAATTGGTTTTTCAACGAAATCCTAGGATTGGGAAAATTTCGAAGTTTTTTTTAATGAAAGACCGAGACACGCGATATTTGGTTCCTTTGGTTCAAGCTTTTATTTTGATAATGCATACTACTTTCTCACGAGTTTTTTTACTGAGAATTTAACTCTTAATCTGGTCCTGGATCAAAGGACCAATTTCCACGTGCCCCAATCAATGTCTCTTGCATTTTTGGCATAAAAACTTGTCGTACATAACAGTGAAACTACAGTTATTTATCATTAACGTTATTCCTAAAACGGACTAGGTAAACGTTCGAGTGCCTCAGGAATTAATGTTGGATAAAATGGACAATTTTACATTTAATATTATGGAAATAGGCTTTATCGATTGCCAAAAGTATTACGAGTGCTATCGATTAAGTATAATTATTTTAATTATTCTTCAAAAATTCAGATAAAAATAGAAGGTGATAAATTTAGGCCCGTGATTCGCAATGATGCTAATAATTATCATGAAAATTAGGCTCTACTTTCGATATGTTTCCTTCACAATGGTGGTGGTGTCAAAGAAATAAACAACTTCATCTTACAATATTATGTAAATGTATACTTAATACTATGACGCATTTCATTGTTACAATATCTGAATTTATCTTATTATCAAAACTTCTGTATAACAACTAGGTATATTAAGCTTACGAAGGGTGGCGACACAGCAGAGGAATTGACATAGAATCTGTACCTAGAACACTTTTATGGTACACGAAGATGTATTGCAGTGCGATTACAATCAGTCTTACGATATATCAACATTAATTCCTGAGACTAATTATTGTAATATGAATTTATATAGACAGCACGTATATGGCAGTAACAGTTAAAACAACTACGTTTATCAATTCACGTATGTTTGCAACGACGGATTACGACGAGAACGGAGCGCTCTCATTGGTTGCTTTATCCCCACTATTCCAAGATGGCGGCCCGCTAATGGCAGTTGATCGCGCGCCGTTGAAGCCGGCGGATGCGTCGGTGCCAATCATCGCGCCACTCCAGCAGTAGTGTCCTCTCGCCGACTGTCAGCCCCGGCAGACCGGCTGACACGCCCTCTTTTTCCACTCCTAGGATTAGGTATGACCTGGGAGAAAAGATAGAGAAATAAAAAAATTGTCATGTTTTGGTCCTTCTGGTCCGAGTATTCCAAATGTGGTTCTAAAAGTGAAAATGTTAGTGATTGTAGAAAACGATGAAACCTAAGGAGGTACTTAAAGGTTTAACATTTTTGCAAACAATGACCGGCAAAAATACAAAAGTTAAGATTTATTCAATACAGTAATTTGGTTGCAAATACACTTAAAGAAATTTAGTGATGCCTCGTTGCCTCCTAATGCTTTAAATAATGGGTTTGCGTCCATTGTTAGACGAGGGGATCTAAAAGCAATTGAAAAACATATTTTAAATTATTTGCTAAAGCCATTTATTTTTGCGTCTGTAGAATTCATAAATATGAAAACCGCACAACATGTTATTCCATTAAAAAGGCTTATGTGCAGTTAGTTCTGTTATGCACTTTTAGTTGAGCGTAACACGATTGTTATCGAAAGGATATTAAGAAATATGTATTTATTTAAAAAAAAATCTTTACGTATTTAACGTTAGCGAAATCTATAATTCAAAAAGTGTTTTAATTTGAAACTGAAAAACTTTTTATGCCCAACAGTGGTTAGGGTCTAAAGTGAAGATCCACCTATAGAGTGGTCTTAGGACACATCACGCTTATAGAAGAGTGTTGTGTCCTAAGACTACCCTTCTTTTACCCTCTGCATCATAATACCATCGTGTACCCATAGGTTTTTAATGTGTTACATTATATACTCTTTATTCCATATTCTGGTTACGTCATCAACCATACAACCATACCGTCAGATAACAGAATGGAAGAAAATAATCCCAAACCCCAAGTAACCGTCTAGAAGTTTTCGTTTTTTACTTACTTGTTAATCTTGATCTTAGGGCACTTGCAGGCGAGGTCCGCGGCGCGCACGTGCAGGGCGGTGGCGCCGCGGCGCAGACGACTGCGCGGCGCGCGCTTGTACACTGCCTGCACGCTCAGCGCCAGCCGCACCCACTGGTCGCCCGCCGCGCTCGCCTCGCGACCCACCACCTTGCCCATTATGACTGCGTACACAAACAGATTCATTACGAACGGCTTCCAAAACCTCAAAGCCTACGTACAACTTTTCCCATTTTGCCATATCTCTCTATTTCTAGCTATCCTTCCATGCAATCGCTCATCTAAGTTTAGTTTCACATTGAATAAGAAGTAATCATGTCTCTGCGCATCGGTCGCTTCTAAAGTGGTTGCCAATACGCCAGCGCAGAGAGCAAAGGGCGCTGAACACCTTGTTTTCATTTCTTGACTCTCCCTCTTTCCCTAGTTATCTAGCTCCCCAATTTCAGTACATTTGCGCCAACCACAATAGAAATCTTCGTTCATCTCACAATCGTCTTCTTCAATGTCCTACTCACCGCACAGACTTCATTCACTCTTCCTTCTTCGTTCAGTCTATCGCTCTGTGGAATGCGCTCCCCCAGGAAATCAGAATGGCGACCAACCGATTATCGTTTAAAGTTAAAGTTCGCGAGCACATTCGCAAGAAACTCAAGAAACTGGCAGTATCATCACAACGGTAATGTTTTTACATTGATTGTCTTAGTTGTTTTAGTATATTTATGTGTATTTATTTGTACTTATATTTATATATAATTAGGTGTATATATTATATTTACAGTTTTTGATAGATATGTGTATATCTTTATATTTAAATAAATATTTATTCCTCAATTCTCGCTATTGCACTTGCCACTGTTTGTCTCTGCACCACCTAAAGGTTGACTGGTAGAAAATGCCTATGGCATTAAGTCCGCCTCTGTACATTTGTGTGCTTGAAGTATTAAGTAATTAAACGTATTCTAGCAGCTGTGCAATTAATTCTTCACAGAATTTGAATGATATAAGACTGTTAAAGGTACAGAGGTAGACAGGTTACTATTTCAATTTCATTTCTCTTATTTTTAAAGTAGACAGGAATAGACAAGATTTTGACGACGTAAACAGTTTACTCTCAATGGTTACGGATTGGTTTACAATAAATATCTTAGTTCTCAATTCCAAGAAAACGAAATGTGTAAAGTTCGCCCTACCCAATGTTAGAAATCTAGGTCCCAACATCGTCTTAGATAAAGAGGTGCTTGAATCTGTAAACTCGGCAGTTTTTCTGGGCATAACAGTAGATGCCAAACTTCAGTGGGGCCCACATATATCGAGCCTAGCGGCAAGGCTCAGTTCGGCCGCCTACGCCGTCAGGAAAGTAAGACAATACACTGACGTTGATGCAGCTCGGTTAGTTATTTCCATAGCGATAAGTCCTATGGTATCCTGCTGTGGGGTAAAGCCGCTGACATTCAAATATATTTGTTCTTCAAAAACGAGCTGTTCGAGCAATTTACCAGCTAGGTGCCAGAGTTTCTCTAAGAGATCTTTTTAAAAATATTGATATTCTCACGATGGCATCACAATTAATCTTCGCCAACATCTTATATATTAGGCAAAATATACACATAAACACTAAAAACAACAACTAAAAACAGTGTTTTTCTCAATAATAACACTAGAAATAAGGACAAATTACGAGCTCCATTACCGGCTTCATAAGGTTCATAACTCATTTGTTGGAATTGGTACCTATTTATAAAAACCTACCCTCTTCTTTGCTAGATTTGCCTTTTATTGCGTTTAAAGGCTTGTGCAGACCAGCGCGACATGTCGCGCGACGCGACACCGGGTATTGTTATACTGTGAAGTTTTCTTAGAAATTGTATTGTTCGTGTCGCGTCGCGCGACACGTCGCGCTGGTCTGCACAAGCCTTAAAGCTAAAGTAAAATCCAACCTTTGTTCAAAGGCATACTATTCTATCAACGACTACCTAAATGATAAGAATAGTTGGTCGCTGTGATTAATTCAAGACAGTTTTCATGTTCTTTCTCCAGAATTAGCTTACCTACTGACAGGTTAAATGAGTTATATAATTGTTTATTTTTATTTGGATGTATAAGTCAATTTATTTTCATTTGTTATTGACATAATCTACTCATTATAATTTTTTTTAATGAGTTGTATTGCAATATGTGGTAAGCTAGTGACCTCGACAATTGATCATATATTGTTCTTGCCTAACTGTTTATTTATTTTTACTTCGATGGTCCTAGTTTATCATAAGTGACTTCGAGTTATAGCTTTATTAGCAATATGTAAGCGGGCAAGCCCTTTATGCCTGGAGGCATAAAGGGCTTGATTATTTAAGGCTTTTATTCCGGTATTAAGTTCTGTCTTCGTTTTGAGTTTTTATTTTCGCTTGAGTTTATATTTCGACTGCTTTGTTGGTATATTGGCGTGTGCTAGCTGTCACTATGGCAAATAATTTTATTTACTGTTTTGTGTTGAGTAATGTAAATTATTTTGCATACTATTGTTTAGAATCAAGTTTTTTTTCTAATTGAACAGACAGCAGTGCTGCTGGGGAGTTTGTTGCGCCACTTCTTCTTCCCAGCTAAAGCATTAGGAAGTGGTGAAGGGTGGGCGTTTTGGGGGACAATCTTATGTAGTTTTGACGTTTGAAAAATGCTGATTCTCAGCCTAGCTTGCATCAACGACTTATGATTTTTTTGAATTTTGTATTATTGAACAAGAACGTAAATAAAAAGAAGAAGAAATATTTATACGTTTATCAGTCTTCCTATATTAGAGTTGGTGTAGTGTGCTTACGTCTAGTAAGCATACTGAAGTTGCACCAGACGCGGAAAGACAGACTTTAATTTATTAACATGCTGTGATGGAAAGTAGCTAAAAGTTGATAATTAAACATTTTGTTTAAACCGTTTACAAGCAACATTAACGAAGATTCTAATTATTTTCTACAAGCAATTACTTTTCTAATTAACAGTATCTCAAAAGTAAAGAAATCTAGAAATTTCTTGAAGCTTAGCAAGACCAGCCGTAAAAATCACAGTAAAAACTTACGTCAAGTGAGTTGTAATTCTACCTGAGGTAAGGATTGACTCTATCTAAGTTTTCACGGTCGACATTGCAAGATACCCGTCTGTCGTTTTCCCCGGCATGAGTTCGAATATCCCATGTAACTACTGTTGTGTGCAGTGATACTGGGGTAGTCTGTCTTTATAAGTAATTAAGGAATCTGTTGGCGTACTTACCGTAGTCTCGGCTGCAGAACTTGTTGAGATTTAACGTGCGAGCGGCGGCGCGACATCGGCCGCACTGCTCCGCTGCTGTTGTTACAGACATCATCGTCAGCACATGCTTATGTTACACTAATTACTTCATAGTTACCATCATTATCATAAACTTTATCTTTAAGGGACTTTATTAGTTTTGTTTTAATAACTTTGCCTCCCCTATTACTATCAATATCTAATTGTCATCTTGGTGTGAGATAAAATTGCATAACGGTCACATGTTGATTTGAGATGCTGATTATATTTTATGGAAAAGTAGCCCAAATACAAAGATAAATGACGAAAAACTGACACTACATATATTAAAATCAAAAATAATGTTAATATGAAAGGTTTACCTCTCACTCGGCACTGATAAAATAAAACACAAAGAGTTATGAGTTTGACAGTGAATGACACGGAACAAGCTTAAAATGAACATCATAAGATTACAAATACGACAAATAATCATTCCCACACTACGGAAAAGTTAGCAAGCACTCCATGAAAATATGAAAACTTACGATTCCAATTTATAAAAAAATGTTGGTACTTCGATCGAAATCTTGATTTGGAACTAAAATATTTTTTTTTTAATATCCAGAATCTGATAAGGCACTTATTGCGTTTATTGCATTTTATTTATTTATTTACTACTCACTACTACTCTCTCTTTACTTTTTTACTACTTATAACTGATATATAACTTTGACATATTATCAAACAATATTTTCATGGTTATGATAGAAAATAATTTACTTATTAAGTAATTATTGTTAAAAAAAATTGGTATGAAATTAGTCATGTGGTGTGAGAATGGGTTTCATTAACTTATTACATTTTGATTAGCTTTACGAGTTCTTGAAATGTTGCAAAGTAATTAAATCAATTAAAGTACAAAGTATTTTATTGGTGTATCAAATAACACTCTTGACCATTACCAAGTGTTTATGTTTGCAGTAATAAAAGTGTGGATGGCGTTACTCATCGCCTTTGCAACAAAGTAGAGTACTATCAAGATGTAGTAAGATGTAAATAAAATTAAAGTGCAAATTAATAATAAGATGGAGCCACTGTACCTTTTAAACTATTATTATAACCGAAAGTGACTGACATCTCTCATCCAGGATACATAATTAATAATAGAATATTTCATCGCAAATTAAATAGTAATTATTTGAATTTGCAGATGAGTATCATTTACGCGATATCACGGGTAATTCATCTTTAAATGTTTACGAGTATATGTAAAAGAGTTACTGGTTATTATTGAATGTATCAGTAACGTGTAAGCGTTAGAGCCTGCGCAAGCGCAGACTCATGCAACATTGTGATTTTAAACTCATAACCATCTCATAACGTGAGTTTAACGATGGAATGCGGCGATTGAGAAGTTTGATTTATTTTACTGCTCCGTTATAATATCTCAGCACATTTTCTTTTAACAAAAAATTAAGACATGTTTTTTATAGCAGTTTTTATACCTACATGTATGTAATACTATTATTATTTATCTGGTAAAGTACAGTAAGCTCCTAATCACAGACACTCAATCACATAATGTTATACATACAAAATTATAATTGTGAATATCTGATCAGCTGAAAATTTAGTCCTTCGATCCAATAAAGACCAGGAGCCAATTTTGTATTATACACTTGGAATAACTTTCAGCAATATTGTGGCTGATCTGACCAGAGGTACAGACAATATAGTCTGGTGATTGAGTGTCGGTGTCCATGCAGGTGTGTGTGAGGTGAGAGTGCATGAAGGTACACTTACTACTTACCGCGGCCCGGGTCGCCGTCCACCGCCTCCATGGCTTGCACTGCTGTCACCACTCGCGGTATACCTGGACAGAACATGTCATGTTATCATGTATGTATGTATAATATAGTCGCCTGTCACAAGAGAAGCATTGGTACTTCTACAATATTTAATAGTATTGGCAGTTTGTTGGGTGACCACCTTTAGAGATCTGTGGTCGAGTTCGAAGCCGTCAGAAGTGAGAGAATCCCAACAAAAAAAACGGGATTTCCTGATGACTTCGAACTTGACCACGGTATGTAAATATTCGTATTCGTAAATATTCTAATCACGAAAGCTATCAATTCAACTACATAGTTACATAGTTATTTCTTAATACACGAAACTTTTGTCGTTTTTGTCTTTGACATCAGCTCATTGATGATCGGAAATTACATTATGAGTTTAGATGCTACTGTTTCCTAAAATATTCCTTCAATAGTCGTTACAAGTTTACGACGTCAACGCCCACTTTCAGCCGACAGACTACTTGAAAATCATACGCTTATCGAAAGTGTCGTCCCTGCCGTGTAGCAAAAGGATATATTCAATTCCACAATTTCCCTACTCGGTGCGACAATCCGACAGGATGTTACCATGTGTCGGCATCACAAAGTCGTCCATTTCAGGCCCAGTTACGACTGTTGCGATGTAATGGTTAGTTTAGTGCTTACAATCACGACACCTCACCTTTAAGTGACTTTTAACGCGTGGGATTATGGCCAGGTGCAGTTCTTGGACATTACTTGACTCACACTCTATCAAGAACGTGGATAGTGTGAATAGATCGATTTCCCTCGTAGTATTGAAGTGTTAAAAGTTATTTAAAGGGTTGTAATTTTAAAGGGATAATTCATACTGACCAAAACTTCATGGTTGACAAAATTATAAAGCCTAGTTTACATGAGGCGAATTTCTCGACCGTCGAGCGACTCATCCTTTAACACGATATAATCGCCTGCTGATTCTCGGCTATGAGTCTTGCATGGTAGGCCATTTTCCTTGAACTCTCCTTGTAAACTAAGCATTCGGTCGAAAATCCATATAATAATAATAAATATAACCAGAGAAGCGTAAGATTTGTTTTTGTACTGCCGTCTACGGGGTACCATAAATAACAGGCTAGTTATCTTACGTATACAAGGTGCGATGTGGCTGCGCGACTGCTGGTATCCTTTGGCGCAGCGGTTGCAGGTGGTGCCGGTGACGCCGTCCTTGCAGGGGCACTGCCCGCTGGTCTGGTTGCAGGTCTTGCCGCTCGCCCCCACGGGGTGGCAGTCACAGGCTGCCGGGAGAGAAAATAAATCAATAGCACAATATTGACGTCATAGTAGCCACGTATTCATCAGTATTCCAATTCCATATTAAAATAAGGTTCTTCATTACTTCGATGGTATGAAAAAGAAAGGGTAACTGACGAAGCGATGTATCCTCATCTTTATATTCTTTGTTTTTTTTTTAAATGTTTTTTTTTTTTTTAAGTGATTTAATTTAAATGGATTCCGAAAACTCATGTTAAGTGGTTGTTGGTCTGTCAGTTGTTATTTTCACTGGTCTTCCAGACGCGGGTGTTTATCTCTTAAATTTTCAGATAGATTTATTTTTGATGCTGTGAATAACAGGTTAACATACCTACAAGCACTGAATAAATAAGAATAGTGTCTAAGCCCTTTCCACTTCATATAACTGCTACGCAATGTGACAGGGTGGGTGGCAGAGCGTCGATTGAATTTTTCGTCGGCTGTGCACGATCCGCACGGCTGTTGTCACCTGGCATGGATAATTGAATCACCAATCGAACACCCGGCTACCTTTCTAACATTGAGTGACTTAACTGGTATCGACTTTCTGTTTTAGAAACAGTATCAGGTATTTAGATTCTACGAGAAGAGTGCTTCTTATGAAAATGATGAATGAACAGAAATGAGATTTCAGAAATTCATACAACAATCTATTATAAAGAGGTACAAGTATTTGTTCATACTGTAAAAGCTAATCTCTGAAAATTCCTACTGATCTGATTTGAAAGATTATTTCACTAATAGAAAGCAACGCTATTGGCGTGTGCTATATTGCATATGCAGAAGCATACGCATCCATAGTGTGTTTTAGATGAATAAAATTTAATATTTTTACCTACTAGCTCAAAGATGGATGATAGTTACTTTAATGAAAGCTACATAAAGCGCCGGCCCTACCCCTGGATCAGGGTAGAGTGAGATTGTCTTTCGGCGACCTTTGATCGAGGTACAATTCCCAAATTTACAAAAATCTACTTTTATTGCAAGTATGAACACTAATTGAATATAAATTAAATTAAGTAGCTCTAATTAGTATACTTCTACTTCTTTAACATTAAAAACCTTTTACTGATATATGTAATTATAATTAAATAAGTATTTTGTGTTGCTTTCAATCAGTCACTTAATACAAATTTGATGGCGCCTTTTGAGAGGAGCGGGACTCCCGCGCCTTTTGAGAGGAGCGGGACTCCCGCGCCTTTTGAGAGGAGCGGGACTCCCGCGCCCTTCAAAAGGCGCCATCAAATTTTTATTATTTTATTTTGCGCCAGAAATTGTTTTTCGCATTTGGTTTTTTGGCGACCCTTGCTATTTGGCTCCTAGAGCGACCGCTCCACTCCTATACCCCAGGGCCAGCGCTGGCTCGAGGGAGATGCAAGCTGCACGCCCTCGTGGCCCTAGTTGGCGCAGGAGACGCCCCGGGCGTCGGGAGTCGAGAGCCGACTTCCGGCCACCGTAGGCGCGGGCTTGCGGACGGTGAGCAATGGGCAGCTCACCGTCCGATAAGGACCAGGCCCGTGTCGACGGCGCGTTGTGTTCCACGCGCGCCTCAAAGAGATGTCAGTACCAACCGACGGGGTCGAAAGACCAATGCCTGCTCGGGTTGCGGGTTTGTCCGAAAGGGATATCGCGGCACCGGCACACAGGCAACGGAAGGAACACGGGTGGGTTTTAGTCAGTAAAAGTCTGACACACCCTCTCGCTCTGCCCAGAGCGGGAGAAGTCATTTGATGATTACCCATCCTCAAAAAAAAAAAAGGGCCGGCGCTGGCTACATAAGCATATGATAGTCTTATTCCGTATCTACAAATAAGGAAGAAAAAACATAACGCGATAACATCACTGTCCCAAACTTAGTTGTGGCCCTCGCAAAGAAGAAAAAGGAAACTTCCTTCTCTTTATTATTACATTTTTTCTCAAAGTAAGTCTGTTGTCGGGAAATAACGAACTCTTAAGTTCTTAACACAGTTTTCTTGGAAGGCAGTTTGCCTTGTTTACCAACTAAATTAGCTTGAACACTATTTGCGAGCTGTTCGAATAACTTCGGAGTCGTTCGTATGACTTCGTAAGTCTTCGTGCGTACTTCGAAGTTAGTTGGACTTTTTGAACTAATATTTGCTGCTTCTGAGTGTGATGGGAACTAATTTAATGAGGACGGAATGGAATGTGTGAGAATATTTTAAGCATCGATATAAGATTTTTTCGATCTTCGGCCAAAACTTTTGTACGTAACTGTGTTTTAACTTTACTTAATTATTTTCGTGGCGACAACATGATTAAAATTGTACTAGATTTAGCTCGTTTAGATTGCTAAAACTTTTATTATTATATCCCACGTTCTCAAAGATTGTAGCTCAATAAAACCATAGTAGGTTTTAGTTTTGAGTAGGCACAAATTAGGTATTAAATGAAACCGTTTTTACCAACAATGTAGTCACGGCCTAAGGTCTGACAATAAGTCAATTAAGAAAATTCGCAACTGAACGGTCCATTCGAGAATTAAATTGCATTTAGAGTCTAACTACAATTTAGTACACACACTTCATCGCAATCTAGGAACATTAGAAATAAAAGCAAGTACACACCCATTGCACAATCACGTTTTATTTGCCTGGTAACAACTTTATAGCACTGGCCTATAACGAGAGGCACTTTTATTTTAATGTGTTCGCGTTAATCAGTAAACAACGTAATTCTAACACTATTTCCTAGTTAATAAAGCCTTAACAAGATCTAAATTAGTCGTAAAATCCCGGTGTTGAGTGGTATTTTTTATATGCTGTAATTTTTAATAACTTGACTGTGTCGTAATTTTTCAAGACGTCGAGAAAAATATAACGCAATTTTTTTAAATAAAAATGAGTGCACAAAAATACAAACTCAAATTGCACGAAATAATTGGCAAGCCCTAAATCACTACCGATAATCGAAACTATTCGGAACAGAATTCGTTTTATTGTGCGTCATGATTTGTTATCGATATAGTTGATTTCATTCGGTAATCGGATTTTCCCCCGTGTGTCGTAGGATTGTGAACTCGATTACCCGGATGGGTCCGGTTGAGGGAAAGTGTCGAGTTGTGCGTTGACCCCGACGTTTTATAGCGGTCCGGGTATATGACAGGGGATTGCGATCGGAAATAATGTTGGCAATTGTATCGGCGTGCGTAGTCGCGTACTGCCGGCTGTTTGCGTATTCTGAGAATAGAAAAAGGTTTTGAGAGCACTATCTTGTGAAAATTGTTTGACTTGCTTTCTGAGATGGGAATTGGAAAAGTTGCTTATTTAGCTTTATAACTAAGTAGAAGAAGTGTGCTGAGTAGGTAATATGTTTTGCACACGGAAACCTTAGCTACGCACACATGATATTTATAAAGTTTTTTTTGCTATTAAATCTTCAATCAAAATTAGATAATGGAAACAAATATGAATTAAGGACAATAACAAATTCAACAGCCAAAATATGCTTATACAATTTTATTCACTTAATGGCTTTCCACATCCAATGCAACCATTTCATTCTTCCTCCCCATCGGCCCATCTAACCTAACAACTCGGCCTCAACTAGCTGATGTAACAATAGAACCTAAGTGTGCCCATTTCCATACCCCAATCTTGACTCAATCAGCGAAAAACCTACCGCGGCCGTCAAATAAAACTGAAGCGTCCCGAAGGACCGATCCCGACCGAAGGACCAAGTGGACCAACTCGATTTTCGGGCAATTTTATGTGAAAACTATTGTAGCCGCGACCACGGGGACGATGCGACCGGTACGCGTTTACTTTTGGATTTTACGACGTCACGCCTTTTTGTTTTGCAATTTCGATTTCTTTGGGACTCGAATAGGATTAGTTTGGATAGGGTTAAATGTTTGCGGAGTTGTTAGTGGGCGCCACTGGGAGAGGATAGTTTTGAAGATGTAGGTATGTAGGCCATGGGCCTCGAGTCAAGATAATCTTTTTTTCTAACTTTACAACTTGGCTTTTTATGATGCCTAGCTGCCATAAAAATATGATAATAATAACATTATTCTAAAACACAATTCTAGACAATGTACAGAAAGGGATTCAAGTTGTACACGTAGGAGTTTATATATAAAATGATTAGCGACTGGGTTAAACTATAGTTTTTGACATTTAAACCTCTCTTATCGTCAAGCAACGTTTATGAAGAAAAAGAGTAATATTTTAATTTAATAGCGACACGATAAAAGTCGTTAACCAGAATTAAAATAAATCTTCTCTCTCAATTAACTCTAATTTGTGTAACCTGTTAAGTAATCGCTATACTAAGTACGCTGCCCTGGTTATTACTACAACAAATAACGATAATTCAACCTATACCATAAAACTTAATACCAAAGTTAACATTAGAAATATAAAAGGCGCTCATAATCTCAGAATTGATGCAATGTTTTATCCAAATACCAACGTTAAACTCCGTTTAAATAAAGCCCAAGTATTTGTATAACGACCGTGTCTATTTGAACATAGATAGTTTCAGATTATATCTGTCTGTTTGTCTGTTCGTGGACAGGTGTAAACGGTTATCGTCAGTTTAATTTAAACTTATCATTGGCGCTTTAAATAATACGAATTAAAATAAGATAGTGAGTGTTGGGTGTTGTTTGAAACGTTATGGAATTTTAGACTTGAGGATGTTATTGTAAGTAATAGCCGTTAATATTTATTTAACTTACGGTTGTAATATTCGCAAAAAGGTTGATTTTAATAAATGTGTAATGTACCTATGCTGGTCGCCGAGAATAGTTAGATACTTATAAATTAAGTTAACGAGGAGTCTTAAAATAACAATAAGAGTTGGTCTTTCGAAGCGCCAAGCTTACAAAATATGTTGTTCTATAAAATAATAAAACAGCTTCAAGCTATTAAAATGAATTAATAGCTTTCTAATTAATGATGTCCTGTTGAAGAATTTTATGACTTTAATATTAAGGATCTGATAGAACTGGTAAAAATAATAAAACAGTTTACCAATGCTGATAAAAAAACACGAATATGTTTTTTTATTAAGCTCAATAAAAGCTTGAAAGATTAAACATGTGTTTCAATAAATATAAAAATGGACTTATAAAACAATTTATACGAATTTAATTGACTATGATTTGTATAACTTAAGTTTTGACGCTAAAACATCCATTCCATTCACGGATATCGGAATTTCGGACTGGCTTCGTATTTTAACGTTGAAATGACTTCCAGTCAGAAAGTAATATTAGCTATTCGTGCTATTCACTCAACATAAAGAGTTGAAGAGCCAGTATTGATTCTATATTTTTCGTCTATACTATGGCTATACATACTCTTAGATGCTTTAAACTTCCTGTTCCCTGCCTCAGACTTGGGCATTCTCTAGTTTCTCTAATGTGATCCGTGCAACTACAATTTCAACTTTCGGCACTAAGCCGAGGGTTGAACATCTAACAGCGCGCTTATATTTCGGCTTTCATTTAGATGTCGCCTAGGGTCAGTGAGAACGAGCATAAATTTTCTAATTCTATTGCTCTGAAGTGCACGAGGGTCTTTAAAACAGTCCGTATAATTTACTATAGTATACTCACGTTTACAAGCCTTCTTATGCGTGATTGGTTTGGTGGGATCCCTGTAGTACCCCTCGCGGCAGTAGTGGCAGTGCCGGCCGGCGGTGTAGTGCCGGCACTTCAGGCAGACTCCCCCGGAGGCCCGGCCTGACAGCTTGTACAGCTCCATGTTGAACCGGCAGCGACGCGCGTGCCCATTGCAGTTACATTCTGAGGAAGAAAGATGGAGATTGGTGAGTATTGGTCATTGTGATAAACGATAACGTCTTCCTCGTTCTCACATGGATGATGTAAGTAGGTACCTAACAATATTTTGTAAAAACACCTTGATTTAAAATAGCGCCTGTTTCTTGACCGTTCATATCTATAGGAACCTTACTACATTTTGGAATGGGCAACTAGCTTCATCTTTCTAACTCGGACTTCTTCACATAAATGCTTTGAGTTTGAGCTTTCTTACCGGCTAGCCATTAAAAGATCAATAAGTTTAATGAAGACTGTAATCGCCACCTCACCTAATACTATAGCGATCATCAGAAAAATGTGTAATCTAGGTTTAACTGTCAAAGTGTTGTTTGAAGACCGTTTTTGTTAACGTTGAAAACGTTCGTCGTTTTTGCATATCGGGCTATAATGCTTGTAAAGCACCTTTTTTAAGAGGTAAATAAAAATGGCACAAGTGTGCAGTGAGCTGTTACAAAAAGTGATATTATGGAGAAAACAAATCTATTTCGATTAATATTATTCCACCCAAGATCATTGCTACCGTTACTACTACAACTACGTTCGCATTTCGCTACTGAATTACCTCCACTAGACAAATGTACCTCACAATATCAACATTTGTCCTACGTCTTGCAGACATAATAACCCTAGTCCAAGGTTCCAGCACACAGGCATTAACCCTGTGACGTATGACGCCATTAACTGACCGCGGCGAATCCAAGGAGGTAAATGTATTGCGATTAATTATCGGATAAATCCATTTATTCAAGCTTGGAATTATTTATTATAGCTGGATAGAAGAGGATGGGTGTATAAGATCTTTTTGCGGTGCAGGCTAATGTTTCATGTTTTCAATTTTATGTTGCACAAACTGTCAAGTTATTGGCCAGGTTGCAATAACTTGACTTTGTTGGTCACACTAAACTTACGTACATACACATCCATGGTAGTGCGAGTATAAAATAAAATACGCTGTAGGTATTTGCTTGCTGGTTAGAGACTAATCTGGTTGATAAATCTTCGAATTGATAAGTTCTTGGTTCAGTGTCCTATTTGGCTCTTATCCCTAGTCGTATTTCAAAATCTATACTTAAAAATATAACAGATTTCTTTCAATAAATCAGTGTATGTCTTCCTATCATAATAATTGGGCTGCTTAGGCTCATTATAAAACAGTTGCATCAGTTTTAGAGCAAAGTTGCCAAAACTGTTCAAAAACTGAGACATTTTAATACATTCGCTGGCAACACCGCCAAAATTAAACCACAAACAAAAGAAGACATACATAAATAAAAATCTAAGATTTATACCTGTCAGTGTCTTGTCATATGTTGACATACAAATCATCGTCCCTGTCCCACTACAAAGGGAAGCTGGGTATTTTTCTAACAGCGCCATCTGTTAAACGTAATAGCGAACCACAGATCACCCGTTGACAGGTTTATGTGGAGGGGGCGGCGCACGCGCAGACTTACGATCACTTTTGTAATGGTAGTAATGACTGTTATGTCTTTTGCGTTATATTTTGATACTTTTAGTTGTGTGTCAGCCAGGTCATAATTTTTATGTTACTGAGGATATTGGTTAACCCATAAATATATTACGCTCTGGGGTTACCCAAATTTTATTGATTGGAGAACATTTCCACGTTACGGCGCAGCTTCATTAATGTCATAATATTTTCTACAACCGTGGAGAAGCATTTCTTGTGCCAATTTAAAATTGGTCTGCAGATCTTTTAATCCTTTTATAAATATCCTGGCATCCACACCGAATATTCTAAGAACGGTCCCAATAGATCCTGTTCAGAGGCGCCGGTGATAATCGTCACAGACCTGCGTCTAGGGTATAAACTATCGGAGCGACCTGGATTCGTTGCGTGCCAAGAATCTACCACAACGATCCGAGGGATTATAGGCGTTAGCGTGAGTCACACAAGCCACAATATTGCTTGGACGGATGTGTTATTGTCAACGCACAATGTTAACGAGCAGCATGTCCATCATCGTTTAGTCAAACTAATTTCCCTGATGCGTCCGGCTCGAAGGACCAATAAGAATCACGAGAAACAGGGTAGATTCTAATATCGATCATTATTTTCCCACATTTTGTATTGACTGCCCATGAAGGAAAGAAAACAAGAAGAAAGAAAGAAAGAAAAGTCTTTATTCTGCACAAACAAAACGCACATGATTTTTTTTAACATAAAATACACGCATGCAAAGTAGCCAAAAGCTTCCTATTGAATCAATAAAAGTTTGAAAATTTCATGCGATTAATTTGAAACGTTTATTTGTATTTCCGTTTTCGTGTAATTATTCCTTGCTGTCTCAATATCTGTTTCTGCTAGGATAAAGAAAACTCCATCGCGAAAGACGCAGATGCAGATGTTACAATAATTATCGGGTACCTCCTACCAACTTCCAAGAAGAAAAAACAACGATCCGATCCGATCAACGGAAATTAAAGTCAGCGGGAAAACCCGGACCGACGGAAACTAATAGTGAAGTGGTTCGCGTCTTGATTGGAGCACGTAGCAGCCAATAAGAAGCGTTCAAAGTAAATTAATTAGAGAGCCGACTGATTGGCCGTCCGCCGGCCGGACACGAGGCGCGTGACCGGATGCCGGACGTGAGCCGCCGTATCCGACGCTACTTTCGCGACAATACGGACGCGCGTGCCGTAGTATAATGGTGAAATGAACAAGAAATGCTGATGGAGTTTTGAGGTTTTTGAGTGTAGTAGTGTTGTGTAACTGTATGGTGGCTGTTGAGATTAAATTGTAAGTAGCGGTAGTGGTTTTTACTTACCTACTAATTTGGTAAGTAAGACGTGTTGCAAGTTTATTAACTACTGTCTTCCGTTATTTCTCTTCGTCTTCTTTATCTCTAAAAGCGGTGTTACTATTTTGCCCATGATGAGGAGTGTACAATTTTGCATGGTAAGGCAGTGTTCCAAGTCCCAACGTTTAATACTTATTTACATTTTAGTAGTTGGATTTGGTTCAGAATTATTGTCTCTTGTCTCTGAATATCTAGACAATTCTCTAACTCTCGTTTCCGTCACGACTTCCAGGGCTTTTAAATCGATCTTTATTTCATTGTATTGATAGAAATCCATAGGATTGCCGCACATGATATCACGAGTTCGACACTTTCTCCCTTCGAGAATTAGCTGATGTTAGATATAGGTAAGTTCCTTATAAGTATATTTCTTAGCTACCTACATAGTAGCAACGAAGGTGTGCTCAAGCCAACAACTACTTGATTAGCGTACATAATTTATTAGTTAAAACAGTGATAAATTGCGCAGCCAGCATCGGTGGCTTGGCAACACAATAATCTATTTCCCTTCAGATAATTTATAGCACTTTTACTAGAGATTGTGAGGCCCCCTGGTCAGGAATGGGTTGCCCTAATTTCTTCCTTTGTAATGTATATCACAAGATATAGGAAGACAGACCTTAATTGATTTATCAGAGAAACTTTCGGTTCGGTATTGCTTAAGTGTCACCTCATAAAACTAGTAACTCCGGGGGAAGGAAAGGGAGTGTACACTTGTTTGAAAGCTTCAGAAATTCATAGTAAAGCTTAACGTATCACGAACATAATCATGGGGGTAGGCAGAACCTATATAACGTCACGACGCCTATGCCTAACATACGTTCGCAATGTATTTGCCAAACATCTAAACAAACAGGAGTTTTAGGAAAAACAATGTCTACTTAAGTTTCATCTTCACTACAATTTCATATTTTTATGACTTTTTCAACAGTACTAGTCAGTCTAAAATCAACTTTATTTACAATAGTATAAAGTTGATGTTTGTTAAGTGGACAACATCAATTGGAAACAAGAATTTGAATAGACCTTACGTACTACGATCCTTAAATATTCCTTTTGCTCACCGCGTCACACGTACCTATTTATGCTAAATTAGTTAATTATTTGCATTTACTTTTAGCCCACACCTATCAACGCTGTAACTTCTTGGAAAGGAACTTTACAGTAATGGGTAAAAATTTCTTGAAAAATTATCATATTAAGCTAACTGATTTCGAAGAAGAAAATCAACATTTGCTTGCTATTACTGCATATAGGTAACTTCAGGTTCTTCAACGCAACAATCACATTCATATTTCCCTAAGAACTATGAACCTTTTTCCAAAACATTAAGCTCCCGTGTCACGAGCACTATTTAGCTGAATATTGCCATACATACGTCGGTGCTCCCGGTACAGTCATACTACATAAATCACGCAGCCCGCCCGCTCGACGCGACCACTCTTGCCGTTCTCATTCGCTAACGATCTCGGCAAATGGACGGTAAACTGTGCTTTCATCAAGCTTCTGTATGAATTGTGTGATATTTTTTATCGAATCTCTTGTAGTTAGTTTTGGTTTAAGTGTAATTTATCGTTGAGTTGTTAGCAGTAAGTTGCGTTAGTTAAATATTAATTTAAAGTAACTTTTTTGAATATGTGGTGATTTTGGTAGTTGTTAGCAAAGATTTCTTCCTTCCAGCGTGTTAAAAAATACAACACCTTGTAACTAAATCCTACTAACCTCTACCTAAAGCGTAAATTCCCCATGATTAACATCTCAAGGCTTGTGCAGACCAGCGCGACTTGTCGCGCGACGCGACTCAAACAATGCAATTTCTAAGAAAACTGTACGGTATAACAATAACCGGCGTCGCGTCGCGCGACAAGTCGCGCTGGTCTGCACAAGCCTTAATACGTAATAACGATCAATTTACCTAAACTTTACGCTCCAATAACCATTTAATTTAAGCGCCTAATACGCTCAGCAGATATTAATACAATTTATACGTCCGCATCAGCGCTAAAAGTCTCTAAACTGAACTTGGTAACAGCATTAAGTCGCACAGGGGTGGCAAATTGCCACACTCGAGATAACGACTTTATTAATTTGATTAATCCCGGCTCATAGACACATGGGCTTAATAACTTGGGAAGGTTGTGCACCCCTGTCTGATAAACGAAAACATTCGTACAGAAGGACCAATATTCGTATAACGCAGGTTTGCGTTATAAAAGGTGTTTACAGGAAACTTCAGATACCTCCTTTCAAATGTCCTGTTTATCAAATGTTACATCGGTAACAGATTATGGGTTATTGGATGTCTGACCAAGACAAGACAGTTCCTTGTAGGTACGTACTTTCGTGGCAGCAAAAATCTTTGGGTAACTGCAACAACAATTTATTGACGTTGTCAGTCTGTACGGAGGTATAGATAGCGCCATCCACCAAGACACGCCCAACTCTTCTTCCTAATCGCGATTACTGTACTGTAAGAGTGTAAGCTGTACTGAAAGCGATTAGGAAGAAGAGTTGGGCGCGTCTTCGTGGATGGAATTATCTCTACGGGGCGTGTAATCCTATACTATTAAACGAGAAATATTTGTATATATTTCTAAACATCTATTCGTAATCACATTCTCGAAAATGGCTCTAACGATTTCGATGAAAGTTGCAATATTGGGGTTTACGGGGGCGAAAAATCGATCTACCTAGGTCTGATATCTGGGAAAATTATTTTTTTCCGTATTCTCACCCGAGCAGAGCTCGGTCGCCCAAAGTTTACAACAAGATGGCTACCTTAGAATAATCACATGGCAGAATGGAATTAATAAATACCTAAAAGTAAGTATTAAATTAAATTAGTATTCTTTATTTTCACCAGAGTAGAGTTTAGTCGCCCAGGTACTAGTTAATATATGAAATCATATACGTACGCATATGATGCAAAATTATACACAACCATGTCTAATGTTGTATGGAATGATCCTACTGAATTTCAGTATGTAGTGGCGATGTAGACAATGTTAATGTAATAACTGCGTCATTGTGAGCCGAGTATCTGCAGGTACCATGTGGAGGAATTTAATATTGTTATCTTACGTCTGGTGGTACCTGGGATTGTACTTATAGATCGGTATTAGGTATGTTTCATTGATGTTTAACGTTCTTTTATAACATTTTAAAATATTATATAAGAGTGCAGAGGCTCTCTTAAAGTCGGAAAACCATAGGCGAAAATGTAATGAAATACCCAATTACCTACTGTATAAAATTTGCGTTGTTACAACCAAATCTGATCGAAAAAAAACATTGCAAACACAGCAAAAATCCTGCAAATCGGCCTATCAAAAAAATAAATCTCTCTGGATATCGATTTGGACAGTAATCTGTCGAATTTCCGGCGGCCATTACTCACGGCTCACGAGGACACTGATTGACAAATGAGGTCCTGACACCAGCCGACCCGCCTCCTTGATGCCACTGTTTACACGAGGATCCATGATTAATATCGGATCCAGCTGTTAAGTGTTGATTGTTTTTTGGAACTGTGTTATGGAAAGCTTGTGGTGCTTACAGTTTGTGATAACTGTGGAAATGGCTGAAAGAAATTGTAATCTGGCACTGCCCAGTGTTGGTTTTTTTTTACTATCAGCATTAAGTAATTACGTTCATTTCATATAAAACATTTCTTTAAACAATTTAAAATTGCTCCTGGTTCGTTTAGATTTTAGAAAAAAAATCGTTATTATAAATAGGCAAATGCGTTGAGCGTCCAGAAACCCCTGCCCATTATAGATAAGTCGACTTAAAATTAACAACATATGTATGTTTACATAACAGACTCCCCCATTTCTACGTAAGCCTTTAGGGCATGTCAGAAGCATGCACTCCACACATTATATTGTAAGCTATACATTGTACTGGGGACTTGTTATGTAGGTAGATATATGTGGGAAAGTTGGGATGTAGGCGAGACGCTGTTCGTCTCAATTATCTTCATCCCTATTTAGTATAATGGGGGATGAAATGGGGAAGAACGCAACCAAGTGGCTCTTAAGAGTTTCGGTTGCGGGAACCGTCCAATTTGGAACTTTCAGTCACATTTTTGTTACCCCTAATACTTAGCTTTGGTGTCAAATTATGGATAACTCATGTTACTAAAAAGACTATTGGCTATGCCTGTTCGTTTTTAACTGAACAAGCTGTAAGGATCTCACTCCTGAAACACACAGGTGTCATTTAAACCGTAGAAAAAAAGGAGGAGATTCTCAAGTCAACGCGTACTTATTTTCTTATGGAAGTTAGTTCCTACTTATCTCAATATTCTTTAATTCGCCGAGCAACAGCACCAATTTCAGTTTCCACGAACCGAACTCCCTTTAGAAAAGGTAACAAAACCAGCACACCAACACACACACTCAATTAAAATCCTAACTCGTCGCCATTACGCATCACAACAATACCTAGACACTTAGTCTATCCTCACCACACAACAAAGAAAAATCAGCCGCTTGTAAATCACAGACTAATTTACACAAATAGTGCATGTAACGATGCAGCATCAGACTTAGTCTGGCGAGCTTCCAAACTAAGATGTATGGCTGTGGGTAATCGCCGGGGCACCCAGTTGGCCGGCCTAGCGTTTAGTCACCCGCTAGGATTAGCCAGATTTATTGTCACCTCATAGGATTATTGATATTTAGGTAATTGTGTGTCTTTCATCTTTTGGTCTTCTGTTTTGTGATTATGTGGGATCAAAGTTGCCTTTAATTAAGGTCTTGGATAGAAAATATAGTGAGGTACTTAATATGCGACAACATACGGACAAAGTCGTTTACGTTTAAGAGATTGTCATGTAACTTATTTGTTTTTGTTAAATTACAAATGATTAAATGTCAAATTACACATTAAAAATTACAGAAGTGAATTTATAAAGGCTATAATTTGACTCATGGGATTGATGCATCGGTGCGGTAGTTGTGCTAATTCTTAGAGTAAACAGCGGAAATGTTTTGACTGAAAACTCAAAAAACTCAAACTCACGTCAAATTCAAACTCAAAGAATTTATTTCACATAAATCAATTACAGGCACTTTTGAATTGTCAAGAGGTCGGTAAGTCAGAAACATGAAACATGAAACATCAGCTAATAGCCCATTCCAAAGCGTAGTAGGTTCCTATGGAGAATAACGAGTTTGTTGCGCCACTTCTTCTTCCCAGCTAATGCACTAGGAAGTGGTGAAGGGTGGGCGTTTTGGGGGACTGTCTTATGTAGTTGACGTTCGAAAAGTGCTGATTCTCAGCCTAGTTTGAATAAATGACTTTAGAATTTTGAATTTTGATCTTTAGCAAGTTAGCAAACCAGTTTTTGAAGAACGGGCAAGAAACTCCACGGACACTCTTTTATATCAAAATATTGGTTACATCATTCATGTTTAAATTATAAATGTGAGAACAATGTAGAAAGACGTGCACGTTAGAAGTGTCCGTAATAAAACGATATAAACAATTCAAAAATTTAAATAAGCCATGGCAAGTAAGAGATGACCAGTCCCTACTGACGGCGCCCGTTCACGAACATGACGCATGGATCAGCACCATTCAGCTCAACCATTTTGAAGGGAACTCAATGATCAAACACATGATGATGATGTTTCCTTGATATAAATCTCTTACTATAAAACGGAAATACCATATCCCGTATCCATAATTAGGTACCACTTATTGTTCTAAGTAGACATAAGTAAAACCTAGGTCATGCACATCCATCATAGGCTCCACAATGTGTACAGCTGAAAGGAACGGGAACAACGGTAACAAGCTTTGTATTAAATGTTCCAAACGGTTTTATTTGCGTGTATTTAACTTGCAAATGGCGACTTTGTGGGAACGGACGCATTGTGCTGTGCGTCGCCCTTGTACACGAGAAAAAGGATTGCGGCCAATGGGCCCGAGATGAAGAGACATATTGTTTGCAGGTAAGGAAGCTGTAATGATAATGATCTGAGGATTGAAACAAGGAGCAATAATGAATTGAAAAATAAAACTTTATTCATAATGGGGAATAAGTAGGGTTTTTATTACGCACATTACAATATGACTATCCTAAAATTAGCAATCCTTTGAAGCAGTCAGAGAAGAAGTCCATGCTCCTGCAGAGAAGAACTAGCTGAAGAAGAAAGTTGATAAAATTATGACAATAATATCAAAATCATATTTTCGGATGAACGTGTTGGTACCTACTCCACCTATGAAGTTAGTAGTTTGAATAACCTCCTAAAAGTTGAATATGCTGAAAGATTTGCTCTAGTGAAACAACTTTCCGGAAACTTGCTGAATATTATCGAGTTACTAGTTCTTTGTAGTTTATGTAAAGTTGGTCGTCGTTGAAGTTATGTGACGTACCGCGCGGCGTATTGAAAGAGTCAATACAATGCAGTCTTTTCGGGCGTCGGCAAGTCAACACATGATTTGGAGAAGACATTCTTTGGAGAACATTTTAAAATGCTTGTTTAGAGCACAGCAGCTTACATTACTCAGCTTACATTCAGGATGTAAGCTTTACAATTGCTTAACAAAAACAGAAATTCTTCTTTTCGTGTGGTTATTGACTAAACTGGTGTCAGAGTTTTAAAGCCGCCCATGGGTCTAACTTGGCTTCACATACCGTCGAGAAATATCTCACAGATATTTCCTCACGATGTTTTCCTTCGCAGTTTTTAAAGCAAGTGATAATTATACAACACGCACATGAATCCGAAAAGTCAGGGGTGCGTGCCTTGGGTGCGAACTCGAGACCTATGACTTGGCAGTCTGATGGTCACATCCACTAGGCTATCACTGCTAAATAGCCGACAGTCTTACAATTTCTTTACTATTTTATTCCTCAAAGTAAAATCACTTACTCTGTATAACTGTATGTTATAACACATATTATGTATCAAACGGATAACCGGTTTTTAAAAATTAGGATTTAGTGACAGAAACGAATCGCTGTAAATCCGACTCCACGCAGTCTTGTCTGCCCTACCCCTAGAGTGTAATTTAAAATCGCGTAGGCGCGGAACGGCCACAGCAAGTCGAAGCTGTGGTGGTGAGCGTTAAACCATCTGCGACGATAAGCTCGCATGGGACCGCTGGAGCCCCGCAGCGCCGGAGCCGTGACAGAAACCATGCCTGTTGCATGTTGCATGCTACATGCTTGCTTGCGTGCTACATGTTGCATGCTCGCTTGCATGGTGCATGCTTAATTGCATGCTACATGTTGCATGCTCACTTACATGCTGCATGTTTGCTTGCATGTTTGCATTTATGCTAACATGCAAGCAAATCAGAACAGAAAGCTTGTTTTCATGCTTCTTACAGGGAAATAAAAATAAAAACGTATTATTCCTGCTACTTCAAACAAAACTACGCAACAAGTGAACTATCTCAAAACAAGTCTGAAGAAGTAAAAATATTGTCCGCTGTCTTATAACTCGTATCTACGTAACGCCTGAGAGAAGTTCATACCAAAAGCTTTGTAATACTTTGTTTTATAAATATTATTAGGATAAATAAACATTAAATAATTTTAATTCAGAACTTATAATTTTTATTGTAAACGGTTTTATGTCTTTTGTATATTATTGATTGTAATATTTATGACAAACAAATTTAGGGCATATTGTATTTAGGGATTTCAATTTTATGACATGTGATATTATGTGACATTAAGTTCGAGCAAGTTATCATTCGGACAAATGATGATTAGGACAAAAAAATATATATTTTAGATAATGGATAAAAAAGATAGTGAACACAATAGAGAACCGTATAAGTTAGCTGTAAGTTGACAGAATAAAATAAAAATAAAATAATTCATCTTCATGCTAGTTTCATTGACAACCTGTTAATGTGTTGTCATTGTAGAATGTATGAGTTGTCGCTGAACACGCTCGGTGACACGTCGCCATCTTCGGGGGTCCGTCTATGGACGCCACGGGGATGAATAAAACATGGCGCTATTGAACAACTCCTGTGGCGAATGCAGTAAGGGGGAGACATGGTGTTGGTAGAAAAGCGAGTTTATGAATATCAGATTTTCTTTGTTTTATGATTTTGGTATATTTGGTTGAAGCACTAAAAAATTCAAAAATTCAAAAGTCATTTATTCAAACTAGGCTGAGAATCAGCACTTTTCGAACGTCAAAATTACATAAGACAGTCCCCCAACCCACCCTTCACCACTTCCTAGTGCTTTAGCTGGGAAGAAGAAGTGGCGCAACAAACTCCCCAGCAGCACTGCTGTATGTTCAGTTAGAAAAAAAACTTGATTGTATACAAATAATTTACATTACTCAACACAAAACAGTAAATAAAATTATTTGCCATGATGACAGCTAGCACACGCCAATATACCAACAAAATAATCGAAATCTATAGGTACTCAAGCGAAAATAAAAACTCAAAACTTAAAGAAAACAAAACATATTGATAGTGACACTATACGTATATCGTTATAGTGTCAAATCAATAACTTGGCCTTCCGCCTAAAGCAAAATTGCCAATCGTAAATATATTATTTCATGAAATTGGCAAGACTTAGATGTAAAATAAAAATAATATGAGCATCAACATTATATTAGGTAAAACCACGACGACAAAAGCACTGACAACGTTTTATAAGTTTTCAATTTTATTTTCAACAACTTCCCAACTCCCAAGTCATCACCACCATAAAATAATTCAAGCGTCACAGAAAACCATTCAGGATATTTTCATACAACACCATTACAAATTGTTACATTACTCCTTAATTTACGGAAACTCATAAACACAAAGTTATTGTTTCTCCTTAAAACATTGTTTGTTGGTAATTACTTTCTCCCACGTGTTGCGCGAGTTATTGTCGCGATTGTGAGTGACGTCACTACTTACACGTCGTAAAATGTTACGTGTTTTGATGTCTGTAGGTGAGGTGAAGGCAAGAACGAGGGCTGACGAAGTAGAAGTATTTGTAAGTATTTGTGGGTAATAAAAGGGTGCACTGATTTGTAAGTTATGTTTATCTCTTGCTGTAATACGAATGTATTGTGTAAGAATGTATCGTTTTCCTGAATCTTTGAAAAGTTGTGCATAGGTAGTTGAAACCATTTGGCATGAAATGGTTCCATGACAATGAACAATGTGGGATTTTTTATTTAAAAAAAAAAGAAAAAAAATTGGCGGTAAATGAAAAAAGGGGAGGGTTTTTTTCCGTATAATCGCTCCCGCTACCTGACCCGCTCCGCCTATCAACTCCCCAGACGTTCTAGTAAGGAATGCATTGATTTCTCCACCAGTTCACTGATTATCTGACAAATAAATATTACATGAGCCCCAAGGTGTATCCTTCCAGACCGCTCAACAATGAGGTACAGGAATTTGTCATGGTTGAAGTTAGCACTCTATTTTTGTACTGATGGTTGGTGAAAACTGGCTGTGTTTCTAGTGTTTCCTTTATAACAATTTAAAAGGTTTTCTTTGCTTTTAATAACTTGTTTGGTTTCTCAGTTGAATTGTATATACCTACTTAGATATTTGTCTTTTAGGTTTTAACGGCATTCCATTAAGATATTTATGTGTAGATAATTGATCATGCTAATGATTACTGAATGGTATTTTTTTTTTTTTTTTTTTTTTTTTTTTTTTTTTTTTTTTTTTTTAATGTTGCCCCACACTAAGAATTTCTTCTTGTATCGTGGGTGCGTTTACAAACATAGAAAATCACATACACTAACACCCAGACCCGGAACAACTACTTGCAGATCATACAAATATTTGTTCCGTGCGGGGATCGAACCCGCGACACGTTACGCAGCAGTCGATCGCTCAGCCACTGCGCCAACCGTGTCGTCGAATTTTATAAATGTCTACTACTCAATAGTAAGTTGCAATAAAGTGCCTAACAAACTAAATACCTTCAGCATGACAATTTTTTTTTCAATGCTTGTGAAGGAAAAGCGCCCCTAGCTATGCAAGCTCAAGACTAAAATATCACAACCCTAGAACCAATTAATCAAAATGATCTCAAAAATCATAGCCAACAGTTTAATTACTTTGAAACTACTCCATATTTTCCCTCCATTATCAACCTGTGTATATTGTCCCGACGTGCAGGTGGATTAAAATCCAATCACTGACGTTATTAAGTCAATTATCATGCAAATAACACAATATGCACTTACACTGCTAGTAAAATATTTCATAACACTAGCAATACCACCCTTTTTACCTATTTTCAACTCTATCACTAACCGTCAAGATTGATTTTTCAATGCAAGTGTTGTGGTAGATAAACTCGATCAAAAAATTATGCAATATCTACTTTATTGGCCTGTTATAAGATCGCTTTTTGATGCAGTGATAATAAAAGATCATTATTAAGTACAACATGGTACAGGCGAGCTTAATTTTTAAAATGTTAAACTGTTTATGAGGATTTTATCTCGTAAAATGTTAATTCATGATCACGATTTTCACAATGTACAGTAAAGTGGTGAAGTGATTACTTTTTATTTTATAACACACGTTGTAAATTTTAACTTTATGCCTTTTCCTCTTTCTCCTAGGGCATTTTCGAAGTAAAAAAACATGATGATGAAATTACAAACTTTCTCCGGTTTGCGAAGAGCTTGGTTGAGTCTACAAAAATTTGAATCTGAATGAAAATATCAACAAAAACAAAACTAATGTTAACGGTCTGTGTCTAATGCCTAGTTTTGGGTTTCCAGATGCTGATTTATATTGAATGTATTCAATTTTAAACTTTCGCAAAAATAAAAATTTTGTGCCTACGTTTTAACCGGCAAAAAACTTTTTCAGATATTACTTTACAAAGTGAACACCCGTGGGAAATATCGGCTGAATATTTTTTAGGAAAGTTTTATTCATTTTTTAGAAAAGGTACTCTGTATTAAAAATACTCATCGGAAAATTGTCCTACTTTTCATTGCATGGGGCAAAAGCTGGCTTAGCAACAGTATATAAATAAAATTATTGTACCTAGTTGAAATTATCCTCATCCGTTTCAGCTTATTCAGGTAGTACCTAATACTTATTACCTAACAGTGCCAATAATAATAATCAATTAAGTAGGTAGGTACATTAAAACCAGGAAAATAAGAAGACCAATTTTCTGATAGACTTGAAAGGAAACTACATCGGCGTACGTATATAAATGGACTCATTGAAGATAAATTACAATAACATGTACATTGTACAATTCTCTTTTTACAGACAATTCTTCTTTTTCGTTCCTAAAATATATGAAGAATTTAAAATCAGTTAAACTCACTTAATTTTCGTTGCCGACAGTACTCAAAGACCAGTCGCTGTAACACTTGGTTTAATATCAACAGCTCGATAATTTCGAGCTCCGATTCTTTCCTACCGAGTGTTGCCACAGTATCGTTGAATACCGTGAGATCAGTTCTAACAATACGACAGGTCAGGTGACATTAAAGGGATACTTATTTGGCAACTGTATTCATTCGAAACATCTACCAAACCTGTACCTTCGTTTTATACCATTTAAGTACTAAGTAAGTTATTAAGCGTTTTCATGTTTCTCTAGAATCTGCAGAAGCCCAATTCCCGTAATTAAAAACTTTCAAAATCTATCTCATCTTAGCATCAATGTCAAAAACTTGTGGAAAATGTAGGGAAATTATAGGTATTTTTGACAGAGTGAGAGTTTGTGAGAGTGAATTTTCGTATTATTGAGAACATTTGCATTCTAAACTTAGGTTTAGAATGCAAATGTTCTCAAAAATACGAAAATTGCCCCTCTGATAGTCACTCAAAAAATGAATCAAGTTGATGTAGTCCGCAACTTAATGCAAACTGTAACTTGAGATGAACAATTACATGACAACGAATAAGCAGACTATCATGGTCTCAATACCGTGAAGCAGTAGCTAAAGACTCGATGTACCGAAGAATTTAGTCAGTCTGAAACACTGTAACGAGTTGAGCTTCTGTACCTTATTTTTCATACAGTGGCTATAGCAACCACCGGAATTCGTAATGGCACCTTATTACTCGTATATTGGAAAGTGTGAGAAATAATGATCAAAATCAAGCGTGCCCACTCAACTTAACAGTAAAGCTTAATACACATTTTTATACCACAAACAAACACTAAAATATCGATATAATCGGGGTTCCGTTTATCGAGAATAGATAATTGTCCACTCGATAAGGTAATCGAGTTGGAATCAATTCTTGTAACAGAACTAAGACGTGGAGAAGACAGGATAATAATATGTAATGTAGAACCATTTTTGTAAGTAATTACTGTAATTTGAACACTTCAAAGAAATATTAATAGAATCTACTCTTTACTTGTTGACTACGCTAGAGTTAGCCCGTGAGTTATCTCCATGCAGAATCCGTCCTACGAATTCAGTCAAGTTTCTATGTTCATTTATAGTCATCTTAAGTTCTTTGGAACCATTTAAGATATCAGTTACAGGGTAATTATAATACCAGCTATTAAAATTCCTCTCTCCATAATGACTACTCTTCTTTGTAATCGAGCAACTTTATTATATAATCAAGAATTCATAACAACAGCCATCATTGCTATAAATCATTAATTCCAGTTGATACAGCTGGCGCCAACGATGACGTAGAAAGAAACTGATTCACAGTTTTCTTCAATACCCAACTCATCGAAAACACAATAAATAAACGATTCAATTAGTCCAAGACTAACAAAAATACACGTCACAATTTTGCAAACTCATTATCTTCGTCATCGTGCGTTTCCGAATATTATTAAAAATATGGCGTCGAAAATATACGAATTCTGTCGAAATTGTATGTGCAATTCGCATTAAAATAATTGAGCCCTTTGATCGGGGTCCGTCGACTAAGAGAATTTAATATGCAACCTCCTCACATCAAAGGGAACTCCCAAACAGAAATTAACTACGCGATTTTACCTAAGTGATGAGCGACGAGCGTCAGCGTAAGCGTCAGTCATACGTTTTAAGTGTTCAGATGACATCAAACGATACAAAAAGACTGTCAAATGAGTGAGTGTATTTAAAACTTGAGATTATTTAAATGGTATCTGGGAATTTAAATTTAAAAGTTCGTTATCCACTGGTCCTGAGTAATAACTTAGATTTTGACGTTAAATATGTATTTTGAAGGTTTTATGACTTTTTTTAATCAAATCAAATCATTTCATTTATTTGCTTGAATATGGGTAGGTACATGAGGTGACACATAAAACTGAAGATCTTTAACCATATCCTACCTTAATAGGTGTGCAAATATTAATCATACACTTATCTATAGATAATAAATTAAACCCTGCTAAACCTCTTAACCGTCGCGGGAACCGCATAGGGGCATGAGCCCATGCAAATTAATGCCTGTCTAAAGTATACCTATGCTGCTCTAACTTTATCAGTTTGTAGGGAAAAGAACAGGAAAGGCATATAAAATCACATGTTAAATTCGACTCTGAACACGTCTCGATGAGTCGGCAGATCGTTTAAGAGGCTCGAGAGGTCTACAACATAAAATGTCCCTTTTTCATTCCTGTATTTGTGACTTTTTTTATATTTGACAAAACCATATAAGATAGATGCTTACTTTATGATAAAAGCGATTTTTCACTTCATCTTCTTTTCGTACCGATACATCAATGTTACTTGTACTATTTGGGCTCAGTACGTGGACGCGTTTATTGCGGCGTCAGAGGCGTTGTTCAGATCGTCAAGGGTGCATGTGAACGGACAATTGGGACATTCTAGCGGATGAGACACAGTCTGTTCAGGAGCATCGCTCTCGCACTGGTAATGCCACATTTCGCCATTTTTATCACGCCGCTGTAAGTTTCTGACTTGCACCGCACACACAGACAGAGCAAATATCGTTACATTCGTGTCCGCATTTTGAATTCCTTGGAATCATGTTATTAGATGTTTTTTTACAACCCAACGTTTTTGAGTTTGGTTCAGAAACCTTACGTTTGGTTTAATTATTTTAGCTTTGGAAACGGGCATGTTAAATAAACAGAGTGTTTTAAACGATTATTTTACGTAGTAATTATGCTACTGTTTACGTTTGTTGTGTGTATTTTTTATGTCCTTAACTATACAGGACGGATTTTGAGATGGGGCAGTAAGGACAGCTACCTTAACCGTTGCAGCTACAGGAAAACGGTCTTAGGAGACTGACTGTGTTTTGAGACATTTTGATGTGCATTCACAGATTTTGAAAAAATGTACAGTCAGCAATAAAATAGGCAGTTTTCACAATAACTTTTTTTAATGCCAATCGATCCTGTTTCTTAGAAGAATCACAAAAAATTACTGGACAAATTTAGGTTTAGTACTAGAAAAGTCAAAAATCTCAAAAAACTTTTATCATACTTAAGGTAGGACATAAACTCCAACTTACTTTTTTTGTGTTGGACAGACTGGCTGAAAATAGAAAATAAACGTCGGAAGTCAAGTCAAGCTACAAACTATTTTGTTCTCAAATCAAATGAAAATATAACGCGTGTTTGTTCGAAATTAGAAATTCCATTTGTTTTTGTTTATTTTCGGCCAGTCTATCCATGGTGAAAAGTAGGTTGGAGTCTCATTTCCCACGAAATACATGGGAAAAGTTTTTGCGATTTTTGTCTTTTCTAGTACTCAACAAACCTCAGTTCGTCCAATAGAGTTTTTGGATCCTTATAAAAAACAGAATCGATTGACATCAAAAATAGTTTTTGTGAAAACTGCCTATTTTCTTGCCGACTGTAATTTATTTTTCAAAATCTGTGAATGCAGATCAAAATGTCTCAAAAAGTTATGGACAGTCTCCTAAGACCGTTTTCCTGTAGCTACAACGGTTAAGCTGTCCTTACTGCCCTATCTCAAAAATCCATCCTGTATAGTTACGTCTAATTACATGGTAGGATTCTACTAAAAAACCAAACATTATCGATGCAATGTTTGTATAAGTAAGTGGTTTGCGGCTATATTATTTACTTAAAATACTTTTCTTTAATCCAGGACTTCATTTATCTTCATACGAGTATAATGTTCTAAGTAAGCAATGCTTCAGCGTTCGGTAAAGGTCAAATGAAGAAAGCTGTCACAAGAAGATTCAAATCTTTTTTTCTTTTTCGTGTGGTTAGTGACTAACCTGGTATCAGAGTTTTAAATCCGCCCGTGGGCCTCTGACTTGGCTTCATATGCCGTCTGGAAATATCTCTCAGGCATGCCGGTTTCCTCACGATGTTTTCCTTCACCGTTTTTGAAGCAAGTGATAATTATACAATACGGACATAATACGAAAAGTCAGAGGTGCGTGCCTGAAATGAAAGCTATCACAAGAAAAACTAGGAGTTAAATTAGAAAACGTTTTTACGTAACATAACGCCTTTGATACACGAAGGGTAAGGCAGAGGAGCACATTAGTAAACCCACATTTCGCCAGTTATGAAAACCTTTTAAGTTTTAGAGATTTCTAATACCGTGGTTAAGTAGTTTCAAAAGTGCTCTATGTTGCACCCCTGTATTACGGCCAGAAGATTCTTACAAGAAAATGCTTAGGAACATAATTTTCTATTTTCCGATGCCTCGATTGAGTTTTACCATACAATAATAATCTCGTCTGTGTGAACGAACCGGTGAATTCGATACCGGTGACTGTTGGTGAATTTGGTCTGTAAACAGGGCGAAACTTCTGAACTGTGCATGGAAAAGGATTAATTCACTCGGGAAATACAAATGTGAGTGTAAATTTGTTCATATAATAGTGATAGAGGTGTTAAAGAATAACCATATTATTGAAAAGCGGTTGCTGTTTCAAGAATGTAAACAGATCGCAGCTGACTCATCGATATTGTACAAAAATAAACATCTGACCAATCCAAGCGCACCATGAAATCGATGACACAAAATCTTTCGTTCGGAAATCGAACCTTTGAAGTTTAAACACCAGCACTTTGGGACTGCGCTCCGCTACACGCATAGTTTGTATATATTTCAATATATCTTGCTATTAAAATATAGTCAGGCGTAAAAAGTAATCGAAGCTACAAAGGATTGCTATAACTTTTTTTTGATCAATCGAATTTAAACTATGAATTCATTCTTGGAACATGTTACATTCCGACGCACCCGTACACGCTCGGAACCAGATGATGATAATGGAAACAAATCAAAAAATTTGGACAGTACAACAAATAGCATGCCTGAGTTATCTGAGGACGAAGAGGACATTCAACTAATCGCCTATAAAGATGAAATCAAAAAACTTCAATCCCAATTACAAAGTGCACATAATGAAATTGAGTTGCTATCGCTGCAAAACAGCGACCTAAAACAGATTAACAATGAATTAATGAAGAAAAATGATATATTCAAGAACATTGCAAGTAGCCCAATCAAGAAAAAAGTAAAAACACCGCTGAAGAAAACTACTAACAGCAGCATGAAAACAAAACAAACACAAACTACAGAATACCCTACATTTAAACTATGTACACAAGAAGACAAGACAAAAATCACTCCTCAAGATATCAAACAGCCGAAGATCCAACTACTTCCTATGAGACATAAAATCTGCATTGTGAGCAGTGAAACATCTGACAGGATTTATAAAATGAGTGAAAGAACTCAGCTCGCTAACTATAGCAGGTGTCATTATCGCACTCCACGATGTGGTTTAAAACATGTCTTATGTAATATTCATGAAAAAGTTCGTAATTTCACTTTCTTTGATTACTGTATTATAGTTATTGGCGAAGAAGATTTCAGACAAACTAATAACTATATGGAACTTGTTTCATATATCCGGGAAACACTACTCACATTAAACCATACTAATTTTATTATAAGTCTTCCAACATTTAAATATATGGAGAACAATGCTAATATAATGTTTAATAGTAGAATAGATATTTTTAATAATTTGATTTACATGGACGCCGAGACGCATAAATATGCGTATATTCTAGACTCAAACCTCAATCTGCCGTATTCATACGACTCATATAACCAACGGTCCGGCAGTATAAATAACAAAGCTCTAAATATTATTGTAACGGACTTAGAGAGCTTTATTTTAAACCTAAACGCACTGATTACTACCTACCAAGATATTAATTGTATACAAAATCTTAGCACGGGTAAAATCATAACACAAAATGATATTTCTGTTATAAGTGACACTAAGCACTGTGATGAGGATTGTTTTTTTCGTGTATAAAAATCTCAATATTATGCATCAAAATATAAATGGCCTCTTAAATAAATCCAATGTATTTACTGTACTGCTAGAGGAACTACATAATTCAGGGAAAATAGTGGATGTATTATGCTTTTCTGAGCACAATATGATATTGTCGGATGTAAACCTATTACATATACCTAATTTTACTTTAGCCACACATTTCACTAGAGAATCCAGACATGGAGGCACATGTATAATGATAAGAAACGGTATTAAATATAGAACTTTGGAGTCAGTTGCGAAATATGGTGTATCCAATATTTTTGAATGCTGTGCAGTAGAACTCACCGACCACAATATTATTATAATATGTTTATATAGGAGTCCACATAGTACCGAAGTAAAAAGCAAACATGAAATATTTTTTAATAAATTAGACAGTCTTTTAAATTCTTTATCCATTCACTCAAATAAAAAAGTGCTTCTGTGCGGTGACTACAATATTGATTTGCTAAAAGATACCACAAGTTCGCAGCAATTCAAGCACTTAATAATGGGTTATAATCTTAAATTTGCCGTAAACGTTCCAACTAGATTAAGCAGTGGGACCTGCATTGATAATATAATCCACAATGTGCGAGGAGCTAAAGGAGAAGTTTTGGAACTAGCTGTATCCGATCACACAGCACAATTTTTACGATGTCCAGTTAAACAAACGTGCCTTTTAGACTACTGGCACTGTACAAAACGGGACTACTCAAAAGAAAATTTAGAAAAATTCGCAAACTATTTAAAACAACTATCATTTTCTGATGTTTATGAGGAAACAGACCCTGAAAAAGCATTCAAATTGTTCTATGACTGGTTTAAATTGCTATATGACTTATGTTTTCCTAACATTAAAATAAAAATATCGACTAAAGTAAAACCAAACTGGATTAGTCGCGGTATTAGATTATGTAGCAAGAAAAAAAGAGATTTGTTATGGAAATACAGGTTATCACCGACTGAACATAATAAAACAAACTTCAAAAAGTTGTCTAACCGGCTTAAAAGAATTGTCAATCTCACGCAGAGAGCCCACAATAACCGTTACATTCACTCGGCTAAGAATCGATGTAAGGCAACGTGGAAAGTCATAAATAAAAACAAACATAATTTACCAAATCAATCGACAATGAGAATTAAAGCAAATGATAAAATACTTACCAACCCTCTTGATATAGCAGAGGCTTTTAACAATTATTTTGCGGATCAAGTCAAATCAATTAATAGTTCAAATAATAATAATAAATTACCAATAAATACAATAAATTCGTCCATGTTTATGAAACCTACAATACCACAAGATATTCATAAAATTATTATGTCTTTAAAGAATACTCCCAGCACTGGATATGATGGTATTAGCACAAAAATAATTAAAACAGTATCTACAATAATTGCACCAGTCCTTAGTCACCTGATCAATATGTGCATCTTGCATGGTGTTTTTCCAAAAGAATTAAAAACTAGTATCATAAAACCGCTTTTCAAAAAAGATAATAAAGACAACATGTCTTCCTATAGACCTATAGCACTGATACCTATTTTGTCAAAAATATTTGAAAGAGTAATATACAATCAAATCAATTCATATTTTGAGAAAAATAAATTATTTGTCAATAGCCAAAAGGGCTTCCGGAAAAATAAGTCCATTGACATGGCAATCTATGATTTTTTAAAACTCGTTAGCAACAGAGTAGATAAAAGAAAACCGGCTCTGGCTCTATATATGGACATGTCGAAAGCCTTTGACCGCGTAGACCATAGAATATTGATTAATAAACTTGACGCATACGGGATTAGAGGTAACATATCAAATTTAATTAAATCATACCTACAAGATAGACAGCAAATAACAGTTATTAATAGAATATGTAAAAAACATGAAACAACATTTAAATCTAGCCCGAGAACAGTGATGTATGGAGTTCCACAAGGTAGCATACTTGGACCTCTCCTATTTATTATATATATAAATGACTTCCCAAAAGCATCAACCTATCCCATGACAATGTTTGCAGATGACAGCACTCTACTTTTCAACAGTGACCAATTAGATACATTAGAATCAGACATTAACTCTAACATAAAATCAGTTATAAATTGGCTAGAGAATAATAATTTGGTAATAAATTTAGATAAGACTGTAATAATGAAATTTCAACAAACAGTAAATCAAAATTTAAATTTAGATATAAGATATAATGATAAAAGGATTGATGAGACGAATGTGACAAAATTTCTGGGATTAAATATTGAAAGCACATTAAAATGGAATACCCAGATTGACAAAGTATGTAGTAAAGTAAACCAATTTTCTCATGCGCTGCGTATGCTAAGTAAAACGGCCAATCAAAACACCGTACTAACTGCATATCATGGTCTAGTAGCCTCAACATTAAGATATGGCATTATGTTTTGGGGAAACGCCTCGGGTAAAGATATGGTGTTTAAGTGTCAAAAAAGGTGTATTAGAGCGATCTGTAACCTGCAAACCACTGACAGCTGTAAACAATATTTTAAAAGTATGAAAATTTTAACAGTGCCCTCATTGTACATATACCAGACATCTATGTTCGTTAAAAATAATATGTATAAATTTGACCGAGTAGGTAGTCGGCGTCGAGCTGACCGGCTACAAACTGTTGGATCTAAAACTGCTTTATACAAGAACAGTATTTTCGTAATGGCTCCAAAATTATACAATAAATTGCCAAAATGTATCAGAAGTGAGGAAAATGTCAGCCATTTTAAAAAAAAGTTGTTCCTGTTTTTAGTTGAAAAGACGTATTACTCGATTGAAGACTATTTAAATGACAAATTATGACTAAATTTAATTTTCTTTGACATTCTTAATAATTAATAATATAATTCAATTACTTTATTTTATGCGGCTCATGACATTTTTCAATTGCTTCATTTCTTTTATCCTAGAATTTATTCATTATGATAGTAAAAATAACCTGCTTACTAATATTATATTTGTATGCCGATTATTGGCCGAACATACAGATCAGCTAAAATGTATAAATAACATCTTTTTGTACTTATGTTCACAAATAAAGATTTGATTTGATTTGATTTGATTTAATCATTCAGGGTTTCTCACAAATTCTCATCCCATCTTAGTTAACCGTGCAAAATAATCCCCTGAACTCGGTACTTACCCTCAGGCTCCCTCTGTATTTTTACCCATGTACCCTCGCTCTGGCCAGTTGATATTAAAGCCAACAGGGACACGGGGCAAACATGGCGGCTTCGAGTCAATAGTTGAGGTTATAACTTATGAGATTTGACAGGCAAGTATATTGTTTGTCAACGAATATTGAGTATTCAATATTGATATTGTACCTGAATAAACATGAGTTTTCTTTTGCGGGATATTTGATCATACATTGATAAAAAATATTAACCACTTACAGATGGACGCCACGACACAATCCTAGTTTGAATTTGTAAGAATCTAGCGCCTAAGGCTATGTTGAAGGAGGAGACGGAGCGCGTGAGGGAGAGGCAAATGTCGCGCCATCACCCGCTAGCCGCCGCAGGAGACGCCCTGGGCGTCGGTAATCGCAGGCCGATTCCCGGCCACCATAGGCGCGGGCTTGCGGACGGTGAGCAATGGGTAGCTCGCCGTCCGATAAGGACCAGGCCACGGTTGACGGCGCGTTGTGTTCCACGCGCGCCTCAAAGAGATGCCAGCACAACGGAAGGAGTCCGTTAGGACCGATGCCTGCCGGGGTCGCGGGAAAGTCTGAAAGGGGAAAGTCCGTGGCCCCTGGCAACGTACAGGCAACTTAAGGAACACGGGTGGGTTTTAGTCAGTAAGAGTCAGACACGCCCTCTCGCTCCGCCCAGAGCGGGAGAAGTTATTTGATAATTTCCCAACCGAAAAAAAAAGAAGGCTGTGTTATAATTACTGTAGTTTTTTTTAAATATCGTACGTACCATGTTTCCTGAACCGAATAAAGTTTATTTTATTTTATAAATGAAATCTTAAGTAAGTGCATTAAGTAAGTAAGTAAGTGTATTAAGTAGCATTTAAGTACTTTTATACTTCTGTGAGTACCTAAAGAGATATGTCATGCCTTATTGTTATTATAGCTTAGTAACAGCACATAATGTGCATGAGAAGTTGTTAAAATACTCGTATGTAGATAGGGATCGGTTTACAATACAATAGCTCTTAGCTCTCACTAATTGCTTATTAACAATTTTGCCATCGTGTTTTTGCTCGACCAAAGCGGAGATGTGCGGAGATGTCCGAAGCGGAGACGAGGAGAGATGTTTTTCAGCTAGGGTGTATCCTCCGAAGCTGTGCGGAGATGCTTACTGGCTAGACTAGAGCGGAGATACGTACTGGCTAGACTGGAGCATAGATGTGTGCTGGCTAGAGCAGAACTGAGCAGCATGTGGCGAGCGTTGGGTGTCGAGATGAACAGCTTGCGAGGCACAGCTCACATCTCCGCTTTGTATCGCCGCGCGCCGCCTCAATCTCGGCGAGGCACAGCTCACATCTTCGCTTCGCGCCATATAAATATGAAACATCTCCGATCACTGAAGCTGAGTGGAGACGAGTTGTGTGAATAACGAAATTTTATTGGTTGTTTAAAACACATCTCTTTTCCTCTCTCTCGTCTCCGCTTTGGTTGAGTCCGGGCCTGAAAACCTACAAAATACGTAATAAAATTTGAATTTCGTAAAACTGCGTAGGTTTACATTAGTAACCCGACAGTACACGACAACTTCAAAATTCCTCTTTTCTTTGGGAAATCAAATGTAACGGGATTAAGGTGCTCACTGTTAGGAAATCGAGTCACGGCTTCGTTAGGCCGTGTGTACACTGGCTGCACCCGACAGACAGAGGTAAATTATGTGTGTTTTACTACTGTGTGCGCCCGGGTTAAGTCTACACGGGGATTTGAAAATTGAGTATTGGAAGGGAGCAGTTTTTTATTAATATTTCAGCGAATATTTCTGTAGCATTTCTCTCTATTTAATAGAAGTAGATTTACGGCCGTACTTATACTCAAACGAAACTTATTACTATAAAGAGGAAAGATTTGATTTTTTGTATGTATGTTTGTAATGAATAAACTCTAAAACTATTGGACCGATTTAAAAAATTATTTCACCTGTAGAATGCTATATTATCACTGATTAACATAGGCTATAATTTATAAATACATCACGTGGGCGAAGCCGCTGGCGGTAACTAGTGTCAGATTAATAAAAAAAAGGGTTATAATGTTAGGAGAGGTTTTACTATCCAAATACTACCTACACTTAGATTGGTTATTAATTAGGTTCGCTGGAAAATTCAGGAGATTAATTTAGACTAGTTTGATTTCGGTGTTTCGTACAAAAGAAAATCTGTCTACTAAAAAATAGAAATTTTTCGTTGACTAGTTGTGTGAACTAAAAACGAACCTTTTCTGGATTCGAACCCATTTAATCAAACTGTTAAGTGCACACACATAAATGTTTCAATCAAAACCTACATGCTTACGAGGCGAGCAACTCGAACTTACAGCCGATTGTTCCTGAGGGCCGCAATCATGGGCTATGTGCACATAACACAATCTGCTGTAATAAGCTGTTATTACGATAATAAGCTATTTGAGAGAACATGGATAGGCGAGAGGTGATTAGCATTAACTTATAGTAACGGGAACTATCATAGAAAATTCCTGAGGATTTTAAGTAGTAGGTAACAGTTAATAAGTATAATGTTCCCACTGTCAGGACACAGGCCTCCTCTCTTCGGGAGGGGAGTGGGCTGTAATCCACCATGCGAGCCCAGTACGGGTTGGTAGATGGCACATGTCTTAAAATTTTTGGTTCTAGGACATGCCGGTTTCCTCACGATGTTTAACTTCACCGTTCTGAGTACTTGCGTACGGTAATATAAAAGTATAATTTCAAAGGTGGGATTTCAGGGCCATTGCTGAAATTATAACTTATGATAAAATAGAGCTGATTATAGAAAAGGACCTGATTTAGAAAATAAATTCAGTTATTTAAAAAAGCTTCTGGTTTAGCAAGGAAGTGACACCGATATTTTCGAAAAACAAAAAAAAAATTACCGGCCAAAAGCGTGCCGGACCACAAACAATGAAGGGTTCCAAGGGGTTGATACCTCTACGCATTTTTGAGAAAATGGGTCTTAACAGACTGACAAACAAATGGATGGACAAAGAAGTGATCCTATAACGGGTCCCTTTTTTTCCTTTTGAGATACAGAACCCTAAAAAAAGGAAATCAAAAGAAATGGTTACCTTACAATTTTCCAAATGACCCTTTATTTGTTTCTTTTTTTTTGAGGGTGGGAAATTATCAAATAAATTCTCCCGCTCTGGACGGAGCGGGAGGGCGTGTCAGAATCTTACTGACTAAAACCCACCCGTGTTCCTTCAGTTGCCTGTACGTTGCCAGGGACCACGGTATCCCTTTCGGACATTCCCGCGACTCCAACAGGCATCGGTCCTAGCGGACCCCTTCCGTTGTGATTACATCTCTTTGAGGTGCGCGTGGAACATAATGCGCCGTCGACCCGGGCTTGGTCCTTATCGGACGGCGAGCTACCCATTGCTCACCGTCCGCAAGCCCGCGCCTGGTGGCCGGGACTTGGCCTGCGATTCCCGACGCCCAGGGCGTCTCCTGCGGCGGCTAGGGGCGTGAGGGCGCGACATTTGCCTCTCCCTTCCAAATGACCCTGTAGTCACTATCATGACCTCTATAGCTGCTAATAGCTGATATAAACATTGAACAGTTAACTACAAAACGTAGAACCTAACCTTTCCGTAAACTTAAACTTACTTGATGACTGGTATGTATTTGTATATATTTTTTAATTTACATATGTATTCCGAACAGATTCATCAAATTGGTTTACAAAAACATGTCAGATTCAACCTTTATCTCAATCGCCAGGTAGATCACCGAACTACATTAGTTATTGTTCGAGGAAGCTGCGCATGAGTTGTCGATGACTCGTAGGAGCTAGAGGTGTGATGTAGGCGATTGTCAGTGTAACGCGATAGGGCCGTGTATACCGTGTTCTTCGGACACCGTTAGTATACAGAGCGTGGCGTCCAACATGGTACAACACTATTGCGGGGTCGCAGTGATAGAGGGGAGATAGCTTTCGAAGAATTGATAGGGATCATTTTGAGCACGGAAGTAACAATAAATTTGTTCAAAAATAAAAAAATAGATCAGAAATACAAATAATTTGATCATTGGCACACTGGCAGTTTTTCATCATAAATTATTGAAGGCCATTAAATATTTATTTTTAATTTAGTTTCTTCTTTTTTTTCCAAATAGTTAGTCAGCCAGTGATACTTGTATGCATAAAAATTTTATGGTAGCAAAACCTTTGTATTTATTTAATGGGTTAATATTTAACACTCAATTTTTGTTATACATTTGTAAAAAAAACACGTTTCTTGTATGGGGATGCTTTAATTTTACTTATTTTTTTAAATTATTATTGTTGTTGTTATAGCGGCAATAGAAGTACACAATCTGAAAATTTCAACTGCCCCTATTACGGTTCATGAGATACAGCTCTCTAATAGACAAACGGATAGCGGAGGCTTAGTAATAGGGTTCCGTTTGGCACCTTTCGGGTACGGAACCATAAAAATCACAATCTTCTATAATAGAAAATCTTTAAGATCTACGAAATTAGATGAAATAAAAAAAATTGGTGAGAGAGTAGAATGCTACAAGGATCTTTTGGCACCTGAATCATTTTTTGACAGGCGGCCGATCTTGCTAAACATTTGTGAAATTGTCCTAGAAATTGCATTGACAAAACAAGATGACGGCGTTACAGTTCGAAATCATGATTTGAAAATGTGTATATTACATGATTGAAATATGAGATAGACATTATTCTTTACACCAATTCCCCGCTAATCGCTCACACTTCGACCCCACCCCCCAGCGCGCGCTAGTGTTTATTTGTCGGCACAGCCAGCGCGTGGGCAAGGTGCTAACGTACAGTCGCGCGCTAAAGTGTTAACGCGATAATTTAATTATGCAGCGCGCTGATTACGGCGATAATCGACGTTTGATGCTATCGGCTTTGGTTTAGTTATGAGCTTTGAGGTGAGCGTGGTTTAGAGTTTATAAATCAGCTCGATTATGATTTAACTCACAAAGGGCTGTGCAAAAGGTGTTTGGTTTTTAAGTTTTAACATGCTGATTATCGAAATAGTGTGCTCTCCTTTGAAGTTCAGCCAGAAATAAATGACTGATTAAGGGTTCTCGCGCAATAGGCGGCCACGACCACAACCAGGTAAACTATAGAAACCGATACGAATCGCGCACTTGGTCGCAACTGCCAACTAGCCGCAGACCGGGCCACGAACCACGACTGCCAGGAGCTGGTGGCTGGTGGCCGTATAGTGCGCGAGATCCCTAAGGATGATTTAAGCCAGAGGTCCCCAAACTTTTTTATGTTGTGGACCATTTGGCATGTTTTTCGGTTTTGGGTAGACCTCCTACCCCTGCTTATCTAATATAGGAATTTTGTAAATTCATCAGATTCACAGCTGGTATACTGCTACTCACTTTGAAAATTTTCAATTTGTAACTGTACTGTGAAAAACTAAAAAAAATGGAAGACAAACGAATTTCTTGGCTCAAGAAATTTTTACTTCGTCCAAGATAATTTCGGTCTTCATAACTTTTTTCTTGAATCAAGAATATTAAAGCTAATATTTAAATTTTTTCTGGTCACTATGATATACCTACTTTGCTAGGTCTTAATATTATAATTGCGAAAATTTGTTTGTAGTCTAAACCGTAGTAGTAAGGTAGCTTTGTTTATTATGTTTTCACGTAAAAACTAGGCAACCAATCTCCGTGATCTTTTGAACAGGTAAAGTTGGAGGTTTTACCGCGTAAAAATATTTATTATATATATGGACCCCTTGCCGGTCGTCGTCGGTCCCTGGGGGTCAATATAGACCACTTTGGGAATCACTGATTTAGGCAAACGAATCTGAAAGCGAGCTTTATTACATCATCAGAAGAATATATTTTATTGTTGTAGAGCTGACACTGTAGTTAGTCTCAATCTCAATCAGCCTATATTGTTCCCACTGTTGGGACTCAGGCCTCCTCTCGGTTAGAAGGAGTGGGCCGTAATCCACCACGCGGGGCCAGTGCGGGTTGGTAGATGTCACATGTCTTAGAATTTTTGGTTCTTGTGGGTACATGGTGGTTTTCTCACGATGTTTTCCTTCAACGTTTTGAGAGCAGTGGTGATGAAATAATTTACACAAAGTAAAGCTTCTGTCTAGTTTCGAACCTACGACGTGCAACTAATAAGTCGCGGCCGTTACCACTGGGGCAACACTGCTCTGTAATATTAATCAATTCCTCTAACATGTTGGAACATAGAAATAAAAACATTAAGATTAAAAATGTTAAGTAACGTTTTTATCGCAACTAATAATAATACCACCAACATTCAATAAACTATTTCCCTAAAAACTAAAGCACAAAACACCTATGTGTGCGAGTGTATGCGCGCGCGCAGGTGAACGCGCGACTTTACGAGCTCGTAAAGTACAGGCGCGCGGGAAACCTTTAAATAGATTTAGTACACGCCTGTGACTTACTTGTGTTCGATGCAAGGAAAATGCATCAGGATCTTGTGGACTTTGTCTCGGAAATACGGAGGAAGAAACTAATACAACAGAGTAAGTTAGAATTTTAATTTTAATGATTCCCGATAACTATGATCAAATTCTAACTGAAAGGTATTGTATCTGCTATTAAAACAATTTGTAGGTAGAGTAGTTTCGGGTATTATAGCCTGGTCGGCCAATATGGACTACTACAATTTCTCCGAAATAAACCAACTCTAGTTCGTTACGTACGTTTAAGTTTTAGTGCCATGTTGGCGCAAACCCTACCCGCCTCCTTAGTCAATCCGTCCACCGCGGCGAGTAAGTGAGTATCCTGCACGCACTACTATCCAGAATTACGTATTTATAAGTTATTTTTTGGTAAGTTTCAATAATTTCAGTTATTCGAATGATTAATGTTTTTATATTGTTAGTGCACAGTTTTGTAGGCAAACCCTCTGTAGTGAGGTAACAATGTTGTATGAATATTATTCACTGGTTTTTAGGTTAGATTTGACTTGTCCAAAAAACGTTCCTGCGGCCAATATGGGTCACCAGGTAGAGGGCCAATATGGCCTGTCATATTGGCTGCATTATGATTAAATAATGAGTATTTTTTTATTTTTTAGGTAATGGATCCACGAAAACCAATTTCCCAAAGAGAACGCCAAACTTGGTGCAAAATATAAATGAGAAGAGCAAGCAATCGACTATGTAAGTACGAAATAAATTCGCCTATAAACTGTTTAAGGTACCGCGAACAACTTTAAGACGTTTAGCAGCTAACAGAACTGTCGATTAGTGACTTGTGCAAAGTAACTTGTACAAAATAACTTGCACTTAATTGTTTGATCTGGTTGGCAATAGGGCTCACAGCATTTACGGCCAATATGGCCCTAGGCTATATTATCCTACCATGTATTTTCGATGATTCTTCACGTTTATGAAAATGATATTTTTAGTTATTCTTTGAAATTATATTGCCTTAAGCTTTTAGTTATTGATTACTAATTAGTTTAACGACTTAATTAACCAACAAAGACTGATTTATCTCATACACCTCGAATTTTATTTCCAAAAATGCTTATGGTGTGCCTTAATACCAAAAAACAACTCCAGTCTTATAGAATAGTCAAAAATGTTGTTAGGTAAGGATAAGCTACGCTGGGCACGCCACAATTGCGGCGATAAGTCCCCTCTTTGAGGAGTGGATAGAGAGGCGCCACGGGGTCCTCACCGTCCGCCTGACGCAGGTCCTCAACGGGCACGGTTGTTTCGGGAGGTTCCTGTTCCGCATAAGGTGGAGGTCTGCCCGGCTTGGGCGGGGCACCACCGTGTCCTTGTGCAGGCGATCGGCGGCAGTAATCTCTCGCCATGGTACGGAGCGAGAGGGTGTGGGAAGCCGTCGACTCCTTCTGCGAAGCAGTAATGCTCGCGAAGGAGGAGGCGAAACGCGTGAGGGAGAGGCCAATTTCGCGCCCTCTAGCCCCTAGCTGCCGCAGGAGACGCTCTGGGCGTCGGGAATCGCAGGCCGATTCCCAACCACCGTAGGCGCGAGTTTGCGGATGGTGAGCGATGGGTAGCTCACCGTCCGATTAGGACCAGGCCCGGGTTGACGGCGCGTTGTGTTCCACGCGTGCCTCAAAGAGACGTCAGCACAACTGTAGGGGTCTGCTAGGACCGATGCCTGCCGGGGTCGCGGGAAAGACCGAAAGGGATACCGTGGCCCCTGGCAACGTACAACTGAACGAACACGGGTGGGTTTTAGTCAGTAAGAGTCACACGCCCTCCCGCTCCGCCCAGAGCGGGAGTAGGTTATTTGATAATTTCGCACCATTCAAAAAAAATGGATAAACTGTGCTGACCCAAAATAGGTAAATTGGGTTGAGGATAGGACGATGATGAATTGATGAGATGATGATGATCAAAACACAACATGCGTTTTCTGGCGAAATGCGTATTTGACCACTTGCATTTCTGACCACATGCTAGAGATCCGTTGTGACTATGGACGGACACCGGCTACCCAACTTCCAAAATTCAATTGTTTGATCCCTTCAACAACACTGGTAGTGATTTTCAGGCCATATTTCAAGCTTACCAACTACCGTATCAGCTGTCAAAGATATTCACATGCAAACCGGGACTGACAGCTTAACTGTCTTGCTCCACGAGGCAATTAAGTTTACTGTTATTAGCTGCTAAAGAAACTAATCTATTTCAAGTGGCTGGAACATTAAACAGCTTTTAGAACAAACAGAACTGAACGTAACTGTTTACCTCTAAAAGACACCGCAGCAATACAATTAGTAACACAAAGGCACTCATTAAGACCTTTAAGGTCTCATCACACTTAAACGCTACAAAATCAGAAAATAGCACTCCCACAGCATCGCGTTTTAGACATAACGGGACGTGTCCGAGACGGGGTGGGAATGGAACTGGACGGTTACGTCGTAAACGGATTCATAGCGCCGTAAAAGGTTTTCAATTTATCTAGCTTGTCTATGGGAGAAGATTTTGAATTTTATTGTTTCGTATCAAATCTGAAGATGAATTGAGGAGTCGTGGGAAAATGGTTGAACGCAGGATAGCAATGCAGAATTGCAGATACAGACGAACGCCCACTACGTATGAAACTTCAGATAGAACTGTATAAATACTAGGTAAGTATAAGTACGATGTTCATGGTAATATTTGAGTAGTTGATCAGCCTTTAATTTTCCTACTGCTGGGCCACAAGCCTCCTCTTTTCTAGAGGGAGCGGGCTGTAATCCGCCACGCGGGCCCTATGCGGATTGGTAGATGTCACATGTCTTAAAATTTTTGGTTCCAGGACATGCCGGTTTCCTCACGATATTTTCCTTCGCCGTTTTGGGAGCAGTAGTGATAAAATTCGCGAATGCCTGGGTTCAAACACACGACCTCAACTCGTAAGTCGGTCACCTCTGCTCTCGTAATATTTGAGTGCCTATGATCAATTAGCTAATTACTGACACGTAACTTATCTCGTTTTACTTAGCAAGAACAATAGATTAAACGAAACATAGTGCTGCCGCTGATTTTCTTACAGACGCTCTAATGAGCAGTTGGCGAAGTATTACTAAAAGGGGTCATATACACAGTTTAATTTAAATAGTCCTATTATGAGTTGAGATTCCATGAAAGTCCTTGCTCAGCTTTTTCATAGGAACTAGGCCTTACTAGCCTTTTTTTGCATGGCTGCAGGCTATAAAGTCTATTTCAAAAACATTATTTTCAATTAATACTATTTCAACTAACATAGCATTGATTTGAATACAATTTAAATTCCATTTCGCCAGCGAACTGTTATCAATCACTGCGGTTGCGGCGGCGTACCGATACCGGCGTAATAGCGTAGTCGGCGTACCGTATCGGCGTGCTGTCGTATTTAATGCTCAAATTGTTTCAATTGATTGCGCTGAGCTGATTCGGCTTTTCGTGGTCGATCGATCTTTCTGATCGCTAGGGCTGGCGCTGACCTGGCACATTTTATATTAATTTGAATTTAATAAAGGGTTGTACTTTTATTTATTTATTAAATCTTTGTCTTCTCACTGAGTTGAACTTGCAGTGTACTAAGAGATGAGAAGGGAAGGTGCTTGCCATAGATAAAATGATGTCCTAAAATTGCCATATATTGATATGATCATTCGAAATCAGGAATATGTAGTTACTTATGTATTTTAGAAATCAAGATGCATTTAAAATAATTTATATACTGCAACTTTCCATTTCAATTATTTTCTACTTCAATTCTTTTCTAAATCAATGAGTCGGAAATATGATTGAAGTTTTATGACGGAAATTATTTGATTCCAGTTTATAAGCATCTGTAAAAAAATCTCGTCTATGTTACTTTCACTGCAATGCAAACGTCAATTTAATTACTATTATTTTTCTATATCTTAAATTAAATTGCTCGGTAATTGGCGGTAGTAGGTTACTCACCAAAATAATTGAATTAATGAATGAGGGTTCCTCAGTTATTTATTTTTAGTTTAAATAATTAAGTACCTTACTTACCTACTAAAACTAAAAGGCAAATAACTACGGGTAAACTTTGTGGGGTTATTCGTAGCAGTTTAACTCAATCAGTGATGACAATGATAACGCTACGCCTTACGCCAGCACGCGTAGCATGACAACCATAGAAACGGGTTTTCTACGGGTTTTGTCGACGGAAGAATAGACAAAATTACAGGTTGTGATTGTTTATCTGTCATTTTGTCTATTCTTCCGTCGACAAAACCCGTTTCTATTGTGGTTACGCTAAGCGTGATGGCGATAACACCCTATCAGCTGAGCAATGTTACCTTTTAATTATTTCGTTTCGATAAATTCTATTTTTTTGGAAATTTGGCGTTCAAAAGTATATTTTATGTGACTAATTGAAAAAAAAAATTACTGACTTTGAAAATCCATTTTCTCGACTAACCAACATATTTTTGAAAAGCGCCATTAATCAAGCTATTACAAATGTGAATGAATGTGTGCCTGTCTATTAGATAGTATGGAAAGAACATAGATTTTTTTACGGAACACCAAATAAATAAAAGTTACTTTCAAACTCATTTCATCTTTCAATTCCGTGTATCAATAAGCTAACGAGGCGTAACTAATATCATTAGATGTTTATATTACAAGCGATTACCTGCAATAAAAACTGGTATCCTCCACAATGCAGCAATAATAGAGACATGAGTATCTAGACGTTTTGACAAATGACCGACAGCACGGAGGTCAGTGGTGAAAGTGTCGGAATTTCCAGTTGTGCTGCAACTTTGAGAGGGAGATAGATAGATTGGTAAATATTGATGTTAGAAAGAGAGGTTAGGTAGTAAAGCTTTAATGCATTTTATTATCGTTACGATCATGGATGACGCATTGTTTTTTTGTTTTTGTTTTGAATGCATTTAATAATGTAACTATCATTCATCGCTGGAGGCAATATATTAAAGTACATACTTACATATTAAATGATTTGAGCGTTGACTTGGAAAATAGAAAGTTAGTGTCTACATGAAACCTACTTTCAAATAACTTATGTTCTTTGAATATTTGAAGTTTGAAATCTTAACAAAAAGCTTTTATAAAATTAAACATCATAATGTTTAAAATTTACTACTAATATAACATTGTTCTTCTAATAACAGTTAAAACTTTTGCACAAAACAATATCACCGATTCAAGTCACAAGATATCGGTTGTAGTTATTTTCTGAATCCTTGACAATAACAGAAACAAAAGGCAATGAAACTGAATTATATTCACAAACTTCGAATATCCAATTCTCCGATATCGTTGAGAAGAAACAATAAGGATAATATTACAATATTACATTATACGAGTACAGAACCCGCGGGAACCGTTAATTTCTCGCGTATCGTAACTGTAACAAAGGAATCGTGGTTATAACGCTATAAGTGTTATGTTATAACGTTTGCGATAACGTTTTGGTGATAAGTGTTGGAGGTTCTAAAGATGTACAAAGGGTTATGAGAAATGGAACGAAACTTTGGCGAAGTTTTATAAGAGTTACTTATAGCTTTCATGATTATTTTCTGCTTCTCATTTTGGTTTCAAGAGTGAGAGAGAGAGAGAGTTTTTTAGAGAGATGTATTAAGGATTCTAATGACAATAATTCTGTAAATACATATCTGTTATAGTCGCGAATCATATTTTGATCAAGATACAACCTGACACTGACCTGCAAATTGCAAAAACGTAAGAAAATTTTATTTTCGCGAATCCTCCATAAGTGTAAAAAGTTTTAAAAAACAGCATCACGTAATTAAGAAACAGACACAATACGCATGGTTAATTTGTTAAGTTCTCCATCGACCACAACCGTGAAAAATCCATTCGCCATAGGTATAACAAAACATTCTAAAATGATTTTAAAAAAAATCCCCGCAATGTGACAACCCTGGCTCCAACAAAATGTGTATTCAATAACGTTACAGGTCAATAAAACCGGCAGTTTGATATTCATGTTAGGGACTCTATACAAAATGTTCGCGTCTTGCCATTCCATTTCAAAATATTATTTGCAATTACAATCGAAAACCGTGTTACTGTGCGGTTTTAATTTTAGTTTCAGGGGATAAGTTTTGATCAATCAATCTGCCTAACCTTTTCCCAACTATGTTGGGGTCACTTCCCAGTCTAACGGGATGCAGCTGAATACCAGTATTAACATGAAGCGACTGCCTATCAGACCTCCACAACCCAGTTACTGGGTAACACGATACCCTTTGGTAAGACTAGTTGTCATACTTTTGGGCTTCTGACGTGTAACGACTGTTAAACATCTACTACTGACAGCCGGGACCAACGGTTTAACCTCTCTGCTCGACAAGATTTTGACACATGACACATCAGCTGAGTCGACGGGGTGTTGTTTTCGGGTCCAATCGGGGGCGCTTCCGAACTATACGGTTAACATGCTCTACGAGGCACCGAGGGGGTTTCGATATGTAACGAATGGTGACCCATCTACGAACCAACCGCGGCAAGACCCGTGCGGCTGTTATCATTTAGCCACGAGCCGCTATAAGTTCGAATAGTGCTTAAGATTTCCATAAGTACGAAACTCGTGAAAGAGATTAGATGTATTAGTAACTTAGTTATCTTAGCTTCTTCCCGGAAAATTTCCAAGGCTTTCTTGGGCTTTATAAACTTTTTAAGTTCTTATAAGCCGGCGCTAAGGAAGGTTTGTTTTATTACACAACCAAAATCTCTTGGCATTGATTATTCATTATTCCTTAAGAAAAACAATTTAGTCTTATATTTTTTCGTTAACAATCATTGTTCTATAAGCCTGAAATCATTCTAGAGCATATTCTGTAGGTACCTACTATGAATAATTTCTGCTAAACTACATGGCTGTTACATTTCAGCAGTATAATAGTTCCATTACAGTTATTTAATTCTGAGCGTTTGGCAAAGCATCGGCGATCCGCGTTTTGCTACCTCTTCAAGCGAAGTAAAAACCAGCCTTATTGTATAAGGTTCTCTGAAAAACAGCGTCAACGGCGTGAAGTAACGCAACAGTAAAACATGTAAATAGCTTCACAGCAGTAAATGCGTGTGGTCTCACTGAAATAAACTGAAAAATGTCGTAAACTCGCTTAATTGAGTCCGCCGTAAAAACTCGACGCCATTCTGTGGCTTTTCTCAGTATTTTGTAATATTTCAGGCATTGTATTTGGTAGGTTTTTTTTGTGAGAAAATTTTGTTATTTGGTTTTAATTTTGTTTTTTGTGCCTTGAGGAAACCGGCATGTCCTAGAACCAAAAATTCGAAGACATGTGACACCTACCAATCCGCACTGGAACCGCGTGTTAGATTACAGCCCACTCCCTCTCGAGGAGAGGAGCCCTGAGTCCCAGCAGTGGGAACATAATCGACTGATGCTTATATTTGTTGACCGTGAATGACTGGATCGCTTTTGAATGGAATATTCTGCTTGGATGAATAGGTCGTCTCCACTTTCCTCTCTTGCGTGCCGTTACCGATTATTTACTTACTACAATTTTGGGGTTTTCAAATCGAGTTCAAATATCATTCATTTGATGAAGCAGGTCACCTAATGCGCTGATATGTTCCATTGTCTATTGCTGTATATCTCGAGGTGCTTTACTAAGAAGAAAACTTTACTAATGTGACATTCTAACACTGCTGATTTTTTTTTGGATTTATGCGATTTATGTTTTCAGCTTATATCTAATGTTTGGGATTTTACTCATTTTGCTCAAACTGAAGCTTTAGTTTAGAAGTTTCAATGGGAACATTTTTCATTAAAATAGCCTTGCCATATTGTTTTTTCATACTTATCGTTTAGTAGGTTACGATATACAAGACTGACCTCGAGGGACTGGAGTCCCTGAACCGGACACAAGTGGGAAGATGTAACTCCAACCTGGTAAAATGGAGCTACGTCAACGGAACGGCAGCATGTGCTGTGTCACAAATCATGCTCCACCTCCGATCCTGCACTCTGTGTCCCACAACATGCAGTCAAAGTAACCTCTGCGCTGCCACCGCCAACGCCGTGGAATTAGCGTAATTTTGGGCCAACACTTAGAATATGAAGGGACTGGAGCTGTAGTTCTTCCATATACGGTACTATTTTGCTGAAGACTTGGCCTTTCCCATAATAAATTAAGATACAAAATATTGAAACAACGTTATGATTCGCAGCAGCCCTGGCGTGCAGCTATTGTACGAACGTGCCCCATTCGCCACGGTGCGCGGTGATTACTGGCAGAAATTAAATAAATTATGGCAGTTTATTTATTTACTTAAACAAATGTACCGGTTAATTACGAACGTATTGATACACGAGGCTTATACAGTAAATATGGTTATCGATTACAGGTATTTATTTAGTCCATGTCAGTTAATGATCTGCCTGCGTTTACCGATGTTATTTATCGCTAATTACCAGTGTCCTGTGGACTACGCCCTGCAGCTAAAGATTTGTTAAACTAGACGATTTTATGGATTGTCTACCAAAGCTGTATATTATGAAAAAGCTTCTCAAAAATCGTGTTACGAAACATCGTAGCTTTTTAAGTCATAAAAACTGGTAAGAAAATCTACCTGGGGTCCAAAGACGGTAGTCCGTGTGAATAAGATAAGTATCGCAATAAATTCTAGTGAAGAGATGTAGTAACAATATACACATCTAAACTTTTAAACTCAGAAGGCCTTCCCAGACATCAAGACTACCGTATCAACGACGCGACTAAATAACAACACATCAAACAATACCAATAAAACCTCCGCCAGACGGCCGCAGCCACAAATTAATCGCAGCGATTTATATCATCCGCAACCAATAAACAAACAAGGCATTACGCTTCATACACAGCTCAAATTACACGATTTCAATTAATCGCAACGCCTGAGGCGGCCGTGACGCACGTGTCCGGACGTTGCGATTAGTCGTCATTAGCAGTCGCGCGGTCGGCCCGTATGCGACCAGCTTTGTGGCCAGCCAATTAACTTGTAATCAAGTTCGCGATCGACACTGTAATTAGGGGTGGCAAAAGATGATGGAGGAATATTGGGGATATTGTCGCAGGTAATCAAATTAATGACTTTTTATGTATTGTAAAAAAACTAATTATGTTGTATTATAGTACCGATAGTGGACGAGTTTCTCCAAGTAAGGACTTCCACCATTACTTACGATTTCTTGTGCTTAGCAGGAATTGCCAAATGAAATCAGTGGGTTAATTGTGTAACACACTTAGGTATAATGGCAATTCCTTTAATTTTGACAGACTTAGGTTTAATAAATAAAATAAAAATAAAAATATTTTATTATCAAGCATCAAGGCCCATAGGGTGTTAGTATTACATCTTACCTAAAAAACTATATTAGTAACATGCAGGAACATAAAAATAATCACAATCACAGGAAGGTTTAACAAGCTTTGTTGCCAACATGTAGCTTGGTAAACCTCCCCAATGTAGGCCCATCCAGCCTCTCTGCAAACACCCTCAGAATGCTGTTGCTGCTTCCCCTCACTCGGGATATTACTGAAGCAACTTTCTTCCGCATTATCGCATAGTAGTCGTCAGTGTGCGCATCAGCGAACATACCTGACGCACTACAGTAAGGTGGAAGCCTCAACAGCGCCCTGAAGGCATTGTTGTATTGAATGCGCAGGGCAGTGTCTGCTTTTAGGGTATGGTTATCCCAAAGGCTGCTGGTGTAAAATGTTTGGCAGTAGGCCTTAAAAAGAGTTAGTTTAACGGGAACTGAACAACCATGAAACTTTCTGCATTAATGGCAATTCCTTTAATTTTGACAGTTCAACAACATTCATTGTGTTATTTACGTTGTTGAGCAGACACATTTTTCAAACATACAAACACAAAGAAAAGGATTACCAGTTTCCTTAAAGATCTTTGTGATGGAAAGTATGTTATGCAATTAGGGTACAGAGTGGCTGGCACATGGGACTGTAGCAAGTTCGGCAATGCATTAGAGAGGCATAATTTTAACACTAGAAATAGGAACAAATTAGATCAACCACGTTTCAGATTGTCTAAAGTGCACACTTCTTTTATGGGGTACTGTGTAAAATGTTATAATAAAATACCACTCGATATTCTTGAACTGAATGAGAAGAAATTTAAAACATGCATTAAACGCACACTATGTGGACAAGCATATTATAAGTTGGATGATTATATCATAGATAAAAATGCTTGGCTTAATGCTGGTCCTGCTCCACAGCCACTTGGACTCACTAGTTAAAAATTTTAATGTTTGAAAGAGTTGCTTCCCTTTTAATTTTTTTCTGACATTACAAACTTAATGTTTATTTAAACAAGTTTTAATTGTTAAATACTCCAATGGATAACGATTTTCTTTCTTTTTGGTAGTAATATTCTATTAATCTCTCAAATACATTGCAAATTAGTTTTGTATAATTTAGAAGCATTTCTCAAATTTTTGTAAATGTGAGCACCATGGAGCCGTTTGTATTTTTATTAAATTTATTAAGATGTATATTGACTTGAAAGATCATGGTAGCTGAGAGTATGTCATGCTCACTTAAATGTCTCGCTGATGGTGGCGAGTGTGTTGGATCATTCGGTTCCCTATAAAATGGTTGAGCTGAATGGTGCTGATCCACGCGTCATGTTCGTGAACGGGCGCCGTCAGTTGTGACTGGTCATCTCTTATCTGCCATGGCTTATTTTTAATCTTATATTTTGAATTGTTTTGATTATTTTTTGTACATTGTTCTCACATATAGAAACAACAAGAATAATGTACCCAGGATTTTGTAATTTTATATATTTAAAAGAGTGTCCTTGGAGTTTCTTGCCCGTTCTTCTCCATAAAGATCTACGTTTTGGAATGGGCAACTAGCTTCAACTTTCTGACTAACTGACGCGACTATTTGACAATTCAAAAGTGCCTGTAAATGGTTTAATTGAAATAAATGCTTTGAGTTTGAGTTTGAGCGATGCATTGCCGGGGTGTGTGCGCGTGTGTCACATGACCACTCCTAAAATTCACTGAAATAGTTGTCTCTGATATTCTGTTTAAAATATCTTTACATGTTACTTCGCAACATACAAGATTAGAGAAGTTACAAGTTTTAGCTGTAAGATACAACAGTCTGCAGAAACATTTCAAGATAAACAAAGCTTTGAATGCAGATAGTGTGTGTCAACCCTGAGCTGGTAATTACGAGTTAGTTAGATTATGTTCCCAGTGGTTATTATTCAAATTAAATAGATTGTTTACAGTTGATATCGGGACCGCACACCTATTATACAAGTTGGGTAGGCAGGGATGTGGCTATTATCGAAATTATTAAGCCAAAGTAATAGGGTATTGAACTATCGACTGGCATCGAGTTCAAGTTTTATTACAATAATGGTCGGTATGGCCATCGATCTGATAATAATTGCTTTGTTACTGAATTAAAAGACTATTATTTATTTTAATACAATCTCTAACACTTAATTCCCATTTTGCACTTATAATGATTGTGGCTCTTTTTGTGAACCTCACTCAATTCCTATTTGGGCTAAATAACTAGAAAGATAAAAAGAAAATAAAGAAAATACGTTTATTTGCGGTAAACATGACGCAAAGAAAGGACACAGAACAAAAAAAGAACTAGTTCGGGAAAAATATATGCATCACATCCACGCAAAACGAAATAGCCAAGTAACCGTGATCAACTTGGATGTGGTACAATTCCGTAGTCGACTGCAGGCAGCAGCGGCGGCGACATGTCGCTGCGACACTACTGGTTTCTATGTATATCTATGAAATCGACGTGGCGCTAGCTACGGAAGGGTCTTTTTATAGAGGTTCATTAATTTTTAAAAGCGTCGATCATTAAGGGGTAACACCTAACTTATTAGAGAATTATATTTACCTAATTAAAATAGCCTCCGATAGCGCGATAGCGATGTGATGTGGATGTTAAAACAAATGTTAGTTTGGTGCACACTGGATAGTCAGATCAGCTACTTACCACTTCGCTGACTAGCTAATGTTTGTACTGTACCACGGTAGGAGCTATATTTAAAAGTTTCAATGGAGCTTGTGACGGAAAAACAGGACAAGAAACAGACGGATCAATGTGTCAATTATTATACTTTGCCCAAAGTTTTTATAAAATCAAGTTCTTCTAACTAAACAGACAGCTGATCTTTTGGGGAGTTGGTTGCGCCGTTTCTTCTTCCCAGCTAAAGCACTAGGAAGTGGTGAAGGGTGGGCGTTTTGGGTACTGTCTTATATAATTTTGATGTTCGAAAAGTGCTGATTCGAGCCTAGTTTGAATAAATGACTTTTGATTTGATTTCCACACCTCCATATATCGTGGTTCTGTAAGCCCTCTGTTACCCAATACACAGACAAAATTTCAAATAGATCTACGCATCTTAATTCAATTAACCCTCCCAATTACGCATAACTAATGGCTCGTATCTATCTTATCAGTGGTATGGCAACATTTCCCGTATTGATTGGCCAACACGCGAGCGAGCGCATGCGTGCGTCGGAAGCGATCAGTCAACAGGTTGCGCGGGAGTGGGCGGTCATTTCTTTAGTAATGTGACTTTATTATAGATTGGATTGCCGCGGGGTTAGGTCGTGTGTGATGGTTGATATGGAGAGTTTATTGGTATAGTTAAGGTATTTTTGAGAAAATTGCTACGATAATTAACAATTAATTACCTACATGAAGTTTCTGGTAGTAGAAGCATAAAATAAAATTGTAGGTATGAAAACTATTAATAAGATCTGTGATGGAATGAATAATACTTTAAAAGCTGCTGCTGCTGCAGCTATTACAACTAGTGCAGCTAGAGTTACCGAAGAAGAATTGGTGCCTACTACGACACTAGCCTTTTCAGGACACTTTGCAGTTTTTCTCAATCTTAGGAAGCCAGAAAGAATAGAATTTTATCAAAATAAATAACATACAAAAGTGTCGGAATCATGCAACCATGATGGGCAACCCGACGCTCACCCCAACACAATAATATGCAAATCCCTTCAACATTACTCTCTTAACAAAATGAACATCATAAACGTACCATAAATTCTACAACAGTAGGTTTAACACCTACCCCATTGGCCACGCATAAATCCTAATAACTACATTCTACAATAACGTGACATTACATGAAAATGTCATCAGGTTATTTGTTAACCCCCCTACAGCGACGGCTCGCGAACGACGACGATGGAATGAATGACTTAACCCCCACGTAATGAGTGCTACGTTGCCTGGGAATGACGACAGGTGGTACTCAATGTAACGATGTGTTTCAGAGGATTTGGTTTGCTTATCAATTAATAATTAAAGTGCAGACGGGAGTTTTAGGATCAAACCATGGTGGAGTGTGCCCGGAACGAAGATCACAGAGCTGAGTTATTAATATACTTGGGTGTTGATGTCAAAGAGGAGAGAAGATGTAATAATATTCTGGCTGTCAAAAACTGCGAGACTATTGTATAAACTTGTGTGGATTGGTATTCGTAGAAGATAGTTAGAATTGTATTCAGTTTATAAAATTAAGGTAAGGAGTGTATGAAAGCCTTACAGAGAGCCTTAGTCTTGTTGAACAACCTCCTTAAATAGATATATAAAAAAACCGGCCTAGTGCGTCGGACCACACACAATGAAGGGTTCCGTAGTTTAAGATGAATATATCCCAAGAACAAACTTTTCATGTAGTTGAAAAACATGTTCTCCCATACATTCTAACTGCAAATGTAAGTTTGTCCACACAATATTGTGACATTTACCATGTGATTTTAAGACCATAGACTTTTCATAGGTTTCCTGTAATCTATGAGTGAAGAACCATTCTCCGTATATTTTGTCAAAATTTTAAGCTCGGTAGTTTTGGAGATAAAGGGAATGGACAATTTTCATCTATTTTCTTAAATATCTTGCGTTGCGCTTCCATTATGCGCAGAGTACGCGCCAGCCCCAACAGCATCCTGAAAACTATAGCTGATAGGTGGGACAGCCCCATACTGGGACATTGGATATGCCTACATGCCAATATGGCGTATCGTTTTTCTGGTAGATGTAAGTACTAACACTAGTTTTTTTTTTTTCAGTTTGTAGTTTTTGATGTGTCACACGGTACAGTTTGTATTTTTTTTTTCAAATTTTCCTCCGAAAAGAGACCCCGATATTCAAAATTCACATTTAGATCACAGATATTCATATGTGTATTTCAATTAAATTGGTCCAGTAGATTTGGAGCAAATTGGCTGTGCCAGACGGACAGCCAGACAGACAGACACACGAGTGATCCTATAAGGCTTCCGTTTATTCCTATTGAGGTACGGAACCCTAAAAAGGATTAAACTATGCTCAAAGGATCCCATGTTGGAGTCAGTATAGCTTATCAGGTTTCCAGTCTGATATGAAGATCATAATTAATGCGAAAAGCACTAAGTTTATTTCTAGTCCGTCAAAACTCATTAAGTGAGTCAATGCGCCATGACAATAATTTCAAAGCAATCAATACGTTGTCTTCATAATTAATAGAACTTTCGAAAATTAAACATTAATAATGTAAAGTGGAATAACGATCAGTGTCCTATTAAAGTGTACTTGCTATGATTGTTTTAAAATCTGGTCAATAAATCTACCTCTACCAAACAAAAGGAGTGTATTTACGTTCTGTGACCAAAATCTTGACAGACGTCAGGACGACAAAAAATGTAGAGAGACTTGGCAGTAGGAAAAATAAGTCTAAAAATGTGCCTTGAGTCATAAAAATACATCAAAACCATAACACAAGTCATACCATTAAACTTCCGACGTATATCATTACAATCTCGCTCATTACCGTCGCTCTCGCTGCAAGGGACGGCTTGCACAAATGTCATTTGCGCCATTACAAACAAACATTGTGATAGCGATATACTTTGAAGGAAGGTCGAGTGTTGTGGTTGTGGCGTAATGTAGGAAAGGCTTTAGTCAAGGAGTAGGCGATAGGCTGGTACTAATGAAAGAAACAGAAAAATTACAGACGTTATTAGTTTAGAAAGGGCAACGATTTTCTACAACTGAATAGTGCTATTCTTTATATGGGTAAAGTGCTGTGATGTAAGATTCGAACGTCTCTCGAGAGACTGCACAAGAAGTATCGGCATAATGACAAAAATTATCACTTTTGAAAGTATGCTAGGTATGTCTCGTTGCCACGCTATCGTCAGGTTCAGTTTCACAATCAACACGTTCAAAAGCCATTTCAAAACTTGAGGCATTTATTTTAATAGATACGGACTTTTGGACGGTGTAATGTACTCGTATATAAGGACCTAAATTCTCTCCGCAAATTCCAGAAAAATTCTTACTTTTACCTACCAAAAAAAACATCAGTAATATATATACGAATCCCACCTCTTTACGACTCGTCATTACCGTGTCTGTACTACCGTCGAATAACTCGCATTCGTATAATCGAGCAGTGAGGTGTTAACTCAAAGCGAACCCCTCTTCATTCCCCCCCTGACCCCCCTCTCTGCGGTCTGGGGGCTGTCTGTGCTAATGCGAAGATGTCATTAGTTAAGTTCGATTGTAGGATGTGCTTTCGTATGTGAGGCTAGTGCGGTAGTGTCTTTGAGAGGGTTATAGTGCTGGTTACTAGTGATGTAATTTGATGTAGTAGCAGTAGTAGTTTCTTGAGAATGGGATCGTAAAGGAAACACTACTCTATACCTTTTACTGCCTCCAAGTTGAAGGGTATTTGCTGCGTGAAATTACTGCCAATTCGGAGTCGTTCTATGTTTTCATCTCCAAGTGTCGCAACACTCGCAACGTTTCGAAACTTTAGTGTTAGTAGGTGGTGAACAGAGTCAACCATTTTCCATCTGGTGATATTACTGGATCATGAAGGTGGTTAAAAAACAAAAATAATATTCTCTAGACAGGATCCTCCAGACCGTATTTCAGCCATGGCGGCCAATCTCAACGGAGACTTGCCTTCGGTGCGGGACACATTATAGTGCACAAGTGTGTGCGCAGACACAGGTGCACTTTCTCTTCTCTCGCTCACATATTCCGATGCGACGGCAATCCGACACGACCGGAGAGAGATCAGGCACAGGGCCAACGGCTTAACGTGCGCACCGAGGCACGGGGGTATCATAACGCCAACTTCCAAACTCCGGGCTGTTACAAAAAAAAAAACAATGGAAAAACCCAATAACACTTTGCCCGACCCGGGAAGCGAACCCAGGGCATGGGTCCTTAGTTTGATCAGCGTGGTCAGCAGTCGCGCTTGCGACCACGAGACAGGATCTAATGAGGTCGTTAAACCATAATACTTTCTGTGGATCCTACAAAATGTTAACAGGGGTCATAACACTAAGCCAAATATTACCCTTGGTACTAGGAATAAGGTTAAACCTAATTGCCAATTTATTTTCCTTCTAGTGGACTATAAAAGTGGTGTAGAAATATTTTTAGTGTTGTAGTAATCTGTATCTAGGGACGTATTACACTGTCGGGTATCCGTTGGAAGGGTAGAACATAACATTACAGTTATTAAGCTGAGTTATATGCATAAAAATGATACCTAATGACAAAAATCGGATTAATATTGATGTTATTACGAACGTAATACATAATTACAAACATGGGTACCATGCCTGCATATATTCAGTGCTAAAACCTCGCAAAAAATGTTATATTATTATAGCTAAATAAGAGCCGCTATTACGTACTGATATTAACGGTATTCACAGACGGAGATCAAGAAATTCGAGTCCAGAAACGAGAGATAAATCGCCTTCAATCACAAAAGCAAACAACCCAACAAATAAACGAAAAATGATATTCAAAATCAAAAGTAATTATGAAAACAATAGGCTTCCCAATCATCTCGTTTTGAAGTTGTTTTGTAACAACTGAAGTGGATCTAATGCCCCGAATGAACCCCGGGCAGGGGCGAAAGGGTTCAATTCTCGAATCGCTGCGAATTACACCCCGAACAGGATACCGTTTGTAATTAATTATTTAATTAGTAATTATACGTCTGCTGAGCGTTAAGGATTGTAGAGGGTATTTGTGTTTGTGTTTCATATTAGGGGCGTTTTGTTTGTGTTCGCCTGATTCGGTGAGGGATGAGAGCATTGAGTAGGGAAAAATGGGTTCGTGTTCTAAATACTTTCACCAAAATCTAAGTTACTTAGTTTAAGTTTTTTTTACGTTTACAGGCATTGATGATGAATCACACCACAAGAGCGTGTGAATTCAATGTTGAAATTGTTGGAAGATCCCATAAAAAATCACGAATTACGATGACACGGACAACGATAAAACAACATATGTCCAGTTTCGCTGAATCTTACCCATTTGTCGTCAGATAAGCCACATCAGCCACAAATAAAGAAACGGAAACACGGTGACCTTTAAACAGGGCCGTAATGCGCCATAACATCACGGATCACTCGAATAAATCAACACGTTACGCCAAAGTTCGATTCGATGCGATCCGATTCTCGGGCGGTATCGATTCGTGTACAAAAATCGATTGATCAACGTCGTTCGCGTATCAGTGAAAATTACTCACGACGACAGTTATCTTGATAAAGTGCCGGATTGAATGCGCGGGCGTCGCGTCGTGGAATAATGCTCTTCTGCTGCATTAATATTGTTTTCTTAAGACGGCAGAATAAAGTGCGAATCTTTTGTGGTTAACTTGGTCATCGGGGCAAGCTTGACACTCGACATATTGATAGCGATATCAATATGTACTGGTTTTCATTGCATCACGTAACACAAAGTTTATTTAAATCATCTGTCTTAATAGCCAGGCAATAATTTCTACTGACAATGTCCTCAAAGAGGACGCATGTTTTTTAATATCATAAACTCGGTAGTTCATTATGCGACCTGACCGCACCTTCGTATCCTTGTGGAAACAAATATTATTTTTATAACAGGATGGTGTAGCCCATCCTCTTCCTTCAGTTACTATCCGGAGATGCTCTATTCTTTAACAGTGACCTCGCAACACTTGATCATTCTCAATACTCAATACTTTTTTTACTTCCACATGTGAACTTAGGTGGTAGGTTTACAAAGATATGATTATTGTGGACCCTGTCGGGCACAGAAAAAGTATAAAGAAGAGAGGAAGAGGAGAGAGGCGGGGGGGGGGGATTCTGTTGTTTCACCATCTTCTATCCTCCTAACTTACTAAAACAGCTGTTTTTCCCAAATTATCCCGTAAAGTTAATCAGCAATAATATTTTGTCCCGCGGACAGTAATCTTGACAAATTACCGGATTTACTTCACCGCCGAATTCACGGAATATTACGATTTTCAGTTTCTCCGAAAGACATCTGTTCAATCATTAGTACCCAACATCGATTCGGCTAAGTGAAAATGCAATTTTCCCTCTGCTAATATTTCAAAATTGCGTTAATCAGGAAAAGCTGGCATTTTTCATTGATCGTTTCTATTTTGGTTTACATAAAAACGGCTGATAACAAACTGTCATTACCAGGATAGCATATCATGTCAAGAAAATCTGAGGGTGCATAATGTAGCTCGTTCTTCTAATCGTCGAAGGGTTGGTCACGATGCCTACACGCCCATTGACCAATACATAGCTAGCAGGAAAAGGCATAGATTAAAATGTAAACAAAGTCGCGACAATAATTCGATTCGTTTCCTACTTTCCTGAATAGTTTTATCATATAGTTTAATTATATATAGGGTGCTAGAGTTTGATCTACCAAAGATCTTTCTTTGGTAGATCTAACTCTAGCACCCTAATTGAATTACACACTTTCAATATCAATCTGATTGAATTTGAAGTATATTATTATGTAATCCATTGCTGCCTATGTTGGAAAAATTTGTCTGGTCAACAACGTAAATAACGCAATGAATGTTCTTGAACTGACAAAATGAAAGCCATTCCTACTGTAAGTGTATTACGCAATTACCCCGCTGATTTCAGAAACGCCAGAAGTATTTAATTAGGTACCTTATTGTTGATGATTTAAATTTATTATGATGATCAAAGTACGTTATGCCTGTAGGATGATATTAAAGAAAGTTTTCTTCTTACTTATCGAAAGTTAAAATAAGTAATATTCTTAAAAGTTCGAATGTACCTTTCTACCGATCGCTTTGTTATTTATGACTTTTATTTTAGGGGACTCCAGTAATGTCTAGTTTATTTTGTTAAGAGTCGAGGAGTTCCTCATAGTTATTTGTCACGTAAAATTTAAGTTTTGTGAAACGAATCGCTTCTTCATTGCATCAACTGAATGTTAATTAACAATTCTAGCATCCAATTTCCACTTCACAAAGGTAATTAACGAAAACAATAGTATGATTTGTAACGTCTGGAAAATAAAACAATTTGTCAGAAGCATTTCAAAATAAAACATAATATAGAAAATTAAGCTATATGTATGTTTGTCCCATTGTAAAATGAATGCAGATACCGTCGACTGGCCGCGGGCGGAACATGCTTTTTATTATAAAGATAAAATATTTTAAATGTGCCTCCGTCGGGGTGGCCACCCCCGGCCATTACCGTTCATTTGCACCGCAAGGGTCGACGCGTGTCTATTTGTCATCGCATTTCTTTGATTAAGTGATTTTCGGTGTTTTATTTACTTGTTTTCAGTTCATTAATATTTGAATTACATATGTAACTATATAAAAATATGAAGGAAATTATCAATAATGGCGCGCAGCCACTAGGTAGGTACTCCAAATTCCAGGAAAACTTCTGTGAAAAGATCTATAATAAAAAGCGGCAGCTAACGTGTTTATTAAGGAAAATTTAATATGATCGTAACCATGCATGCCTTGATGTGACAAATTGAAATTCTTTCCCCAAAAATATTAGTAGATATTTCTCAATTTCGGCATTTCTTCTTAAATCACAAAGAAAAACCTTACAAAATAAATTTCTCAATTTCGGCATTTCTTCTTAAATCAAAAGAAAAACCTTACAAAATAATGTTGCAATAATTCCGTTTAATGCTGTGATTTGCCTTCCATTCGCCGTTTGAGAGACGATAAGGATCTGTTGTAAGTTCCCGCCAAAAGACGCCATCTTGGACTTGTTCCGATTTTGGCGGTAAAATACACCATAAATTGTGTTCGTTTGACTTGGAGTTCGGAATTTATTTATTAAGTTTGCTTTAAAAGGAGTGTGATACAATTTGTACTTATTTGCTTAACAAATTTTATTGACTGAACAACTTCAGTCTAAAATCTTAGACTTTAGCGGTTAAATAATGTTGTTCTTATTTACTTCTACTTGCCTTTATTATTTAGAATGAAGTAGGTAGGTACTTAGACTTACCTATCTAGTTGAGTTAATTTAAAATTTTATTCAGACATAAAAGTCTATTGATTTAGATTTTATTTTATCCTGTAGCAATTACCACAACAATAGACAAAAATATTTACATTATATACGTAGACTTTTTTATTTCTAAAAGATTCCGTGTACAATGCCTCGTTTTCATACTCCATTGATTTATTCCAGTAGGAGTGCTCCGTCAAACTTGTTTAGTAATTCTTCAAACGTATGTTTTACACGTTCCACTTTGCAGGAGAGTTGTAAAACATGTTGCTCCACAAAAAACATCATTTACTATCGCGAACTAAACGATGCTTTACTTTTTAAACCATAAACAATGTTTTATTCCCATGTGAAAGCATGTCATAACATTTTTCAGCCTATTTTATTGTTCCTGCAATAATATCTAGAAAATACATTTACAGAGTTGTAAAGTTAGAATTTATAGATGTGTTCAGGGTTGTGTGATGTGGAATGTTCATGTGAACTGAGAATTATTTTTTTCTCTCAAAGTCAACAAGGCAAGATAATAAAATGGATAGTCCATGGCCGTTTAAGTCAAATGAAACACAAAGATAACCATTTCTGTAGATAAATATAAATATTTTTTTATTTTTTTATTGGACACACTTTATGTAAAACGTCGCCATTTTTTAAACTCCAGCTCAGCTCAAATCAGCTGCTAACATATTTTAAGTCAATCAAAAACAAAATGGTCTTCTTTTTAACTCTGGTAACCCTGTGCACAAGGCCGGGCGGGTCATTGTTTTATTCGTTCCGTCTCGGTCCGATTCGCCACGCACTTCGCACGCACAGAAACTTCACTTTTGTAAAGCGAGACTTTCCAAAAAAGTTTCATTTCTAATTTACTTAAAACTTCCAGCCGAGGGAATACGGGAGAAGATGTGTAACGAAAAGTAACTTAATTTTTCCACGAAAATTGCAAGGAGGTTTTTAAAATGGCTTTTTAACTGATAACATTTTGATAAAACATTTTTTTATTAAGATGTATTTTTCAGACTGTCATTTGAATATGTGCAGCTAGCTACAGCCCACCTATTTACAAAAATATTTATAGTTCTACTTTAAATGACTTCCCGAAGCATTGGTGTCTTTTTTTGTACCTGAAACAAATAAAACAGAATATTAATTAAGCTTAATTGGCAACAAAATCATGTAACTTTACACTCGTCCCTTATATTATCACACACCAAGTAAAACTTTCTAAGAAAAACACGCAACGCAATACGAAATAAAAAAGACAAACGCGCATGTAAATACAAATTATTACACCGGTTCCTTTATGCGCAGACTAATATCCGAGCGATAAATAAAAAGTGTGCGAAATGAGCTCATTAATTGTTGAGCGCATGCGTGGCGCGTAATTTGAGCTGTCATCTTTAAATGGCTCTCGGGTCGCGAGGGTGAGAAACGGGAAAAAATATAATAGGTGATCTATGGTGCGATTCGAAAAGTATTCTGCCAACAGATTGTCATAATCCGGACCGAACATGTAAACATAGATTTTCTTTCTAGTTAGTCCGTTTTGTGTCTTTCTAATTATTGACGAGACGTTTTCTATTAGCTCGCATGTACTATGTTAACTAAAAACGTCGTTTCCTAGTTGCACGTTACTATTATCTTATTAAGTTGCCGGTTGTCTTTCAATAGGCAATCAATAAGTACATACTCGACAAGTTTAGCAATAGAATGTAGAGTTTTAAGACCACAAAGGTGTTCATAAAATAATCAAATACAAGTTTTTGGCTTTCCTTTTGGTTATGTGTTACAAGCACAGAACGCAGTGCAGTTCTACTTTCCACATTAGTATCTTAAAGTGTGTAAGAACTTATGAAAAGCTCTTTTTTATTTTATTGTTATAACTTATTTCAAAATTATTGATTTCTTATAAATAAAGGAGGGTGGATAAAGCTTGCATAGACGAAATATTGCATAAACAAAACTAGAAATTTTGAATTCAGTGTAGTACACAGCAATTCACGCTAGACTATCCAGCAAACATAAAAAAGGAGCGCTAACAGGCCAGTGACCGTTGCAAACGAAATTAGGTTAGGATGAATGGTGCAATGCCGCGGTCTCCTGACATTTTTTAGGAACGGGCCGCATGAATGAAGCGTGAAAATCTCGTTGAGAAAATGTAATGGTCGATTGCGTTGGTGGACTGCCAGATGTCATGGACTATTAAGGCCGGAGTGAATGAGGGCTGACACTTTTGTTACAAGAAAAGTGCTCGTTTTCTCATTTACGAAGAAATGTCGTTAAAACGTTATTTAAAAAGTAAGGGTGAAAGGGAAAAGTGCTACTTTTTTTAAAATAATGATTGTCGACCTGATGAAATTGCTTGCGATAACATGAATTCTGCTTCGTTACTGTTATTCTTTTGACAGTGTAGCAACCCTTACACGTAAAGTGGATGATTCATAAAATCACACTGTACCAATATAGCGTACACGATACTTAACGTAAATTTTAATATTTTTATCGTACTCCCGATATTTTCGGCTCTACAAAAATAGACATGAGATATTAAAAAGTGAAGTTTGTCGATGGCACTCTGCGTGAATTTATTTTTAAAGTCTGCTACTGAAAATAATTAATCATGATGAAATGTCTAATTTATAATGAAACATCACTGAAATCATCATGTTTAGAAACTGTTTTTAGATATATGTTTTTCCGGGATACGCAAAGTTTATTTTTGAGACAGATATTCAGAATACCAATACTTGTTTTTTTCTTCAGAAAAACTTATCCTTTCTTTGAATTTCATGTGTTTTTTCATGCAAAATTAAACTTACGGTCCTTGCATATTTTATATAATAAGACAGTTACCTACTGTCTAAGCTTAACTGGCTATTTGGCTGCCGCATTTAATTAATTTGCGGAAGAATACCATAATATGTTGATATCTCAAAGCTCCTAGACCCTACAGCCATAAAGCACAGAGCGATGTCCTATGTTGATTTCGTGTAAAGGGGCCTTTATTATACAGATTATAAAAATGAAAGCAAACAACATTGTGCGGCAAAATTATTTAAAAAAAAAGCTAGTAAAAGCAACCGCGTAATACCTAAATTAATGCACTGTACGAAACATTTCATCCGTTTTGAAGCTACGTATTAAAAATATCGTTCATATTTCATAGCGAGTGGGTGTTTTATGATATATTAATGGTTGCCTACAGTATGCCCCGCAGATTAAAGATTGCACTCTGATGGATGGAAATGGGAAAGCTCCGGGCATTGAATAATAACTCATAATAAATATAAAATAAAGATGAGCGAGGCTGCTGTCTAGTTTACACTCTTGAAGAAGCGTATTATACGCAATTGATTTTGATCAATCTTTAGAACTCTTATTAGGCATGTCGCTTTTGATTCCGACAATAATCATCACGTTCTCTAACATTTAAAAAATAAAACCAGGAGCTATTCTCACTTAGCTTTTTAGAAAATAAAACCATAGAATCATATGAAAGCCTTGCAGACAAATGAAAGTGTGTCCAACAATATATGGGAACACTACGTGAACTAATCTTCAAACGGCAGCAACACACAACGAACGAGCTCAAACATAGCTCCGGTGAGCACCGTGCAATGTCCGATATATTGTGCAGTTTAACGTGCGAGTTTCACGCAATAAACCGATACCAGTGTTCTCACATAGCTGCATCGAAACTGAACATTGAGCCCATAAGTCTCAGATTTATTTCCCCATTCACCAAAAGTGAAACTCCGTAGGTGGGTCATTATCTTTTTCACATCTCTCGGCGTATTTGAATACAAATTAATAATCTATAAACATCTGCTTAATCATAAGGTAATTTACCATATTTTTATTTCGAGGCAGCAGTATTTTAAGCTGTGATGTCGGAGCGAGCAATATTTCGCAATCACACATGCCCGGTGGCATCGATTATTTATTATTTAAATTGAAACATTGTACTCTGTTTGCAGGATTTAAATATGGCGACCGTTGCGCGCATTAAGTGGGTGGCGCCCGCAAATGGCATAAATTATAAATATTAATTATTTGAGCTAGTCGTTTGTGAAATCGTTAATATGATTAATTTTGGCAACATGGCATTCGGTTTTTGAAATTTAATTGGTAGCGTAATTGAACATAATAAGTAATTAATATTAATAGGCACAGACTTTACATCTATTAATCATATTGGTACAGTGCTGGAACTGATGACAGGCATATGTAAATCAAAACAAACATACTGACTCTGTTTTGGCTAGCAAAACAGAAAATAAATTTATCTCGTATTTAACAAAACCACAATAGCAATCGCAAAACCATTCACATTCGAGGTAGGTAGTAGACAGAAGTTTTAACAATCCGCGGCATCTCGCCAAGGCGGCAGGGAGCAAGGCGGCATGGCGGCATAGCGTCAAGTTTTACCGCGCGCTCTTTTATGCAGCGCGGCAAACTCCACTGAAGTAAAAGTTTAGAGTCTATTGAGAAATAATAAACTCGGCTTCGATAGGATACTTATTGACATAGAAATGAAGACTGAAAAAGACAACGGTACTAGTAACGACAAATGTTAATTAGCTGCACAATCTTAAATGTAGATACACATGCAATAATTATAAGAAATTACAAGTTTTTACTCAGTACTCAATATCTTTATTGCTTTGCCATAATGTTTACTTAAGTGTGCACTTAATCACCTACTTAAAAGTTATTTTATCCGTGCAAACTAAAAATACTTCGATGATAAATACATATTATGTCAAGCAACCAGGAACGCCGAAAATAAACTCTTCAAAGCATGATCCAAGAAATCCTCCGTAAACTTTTCCACACATATAGCAGATCCCATCGTTGAAGGTTCTTCTGACATGCAAACTGGTGTAATTATCTGAACTCGTGCGCCGCTTGCCCAATCGCTCGGCCCCGGGCGACGCGCCCGAGTTATACCTTACAAGCAAGGAAGAAGATTTGAGGGAAATATCGACGAGATTTGTAGAGCTGATGTAAAAGAAGGGTGGTTTATTTATAGATGCGAGTTTTCTTGCGAATTTATGGGTTTTATTTGAAAAAGTTAGACAGAAAATGTACTTGATGTATAAGAACGGCAAACTTATTAGTGTTTTAAGGCTTTTAACGATGATTTATCTAATAACATCTTTAGGTAATCATTTTGAACATACTGATTATTATTGCATAGTCGTTTATCACACATAAAATACATGAATGATGGATTAGTGGCATGATTGATGATGACGAGAAATTCATAACAATATTAACTCTAATAACATTACTTGCAGCATAAAATTACATTAAAACATAAAACGAATATACCAGTGTATCCTAACAGATAACTTGGTCGGGTTTACGTCCTGAGGCAGGAGTGCAAGCAAACAAAACGACTGGTGATTGCTGGCCGCAGATGATATGATTGCATGCGGTACTGGGCCTAGGATACTGCCTTGGGGCACGCTCCGTTACAAAACTTTACGCCAACTAATATCTGGTGTAAAATGATATGGGGAAGGCGTAGCGTGCTGTAGGAATGTACGTTTATGGTACTTTTTTATTTTTTTATGGTCTTGAATTAAAACACACAGGTTTATGGAAACAGGAACCTATTAAAAGCAAACGCTTATTCTCTTCAGGCAAAAATACAAACATTTTAAAATCTTTGTTTCATTTTTGATGTGGGTGAACGAAAGTTTATAGGACAAAACGTGCTTCTGTTCCAGAACATCTATTAATTAAAATCAACGTCAACGAAATTGTCTTTTCAATCTTTATTTCCTGTCATAATTGACCAACAAAACATCCACAACAGCGTCATTTTGATAACAAGAGTGCATTGCTCTAACAGGCAGCCCATCCAAACAGCACACCTGATGTCTTTACTTCTCAAGCATCGACAAAATTGCTCCTCGATACTTTACGAGAAACATCTAGAAATCGGCGGGCTACGGGGCTATTGTATAAATAACAACGAGACAGCTCCCTTCAGGCGCCATTCTCGTTTATAAAGCTATGGTTCGCTGTCACGAAGTAAATGCAAAAATATTGTTGCATTGTGTGAAAAATTCCGAATAATGGCTGGACGAATGTGGTAGCGAATGTGAAATAAAAGTTATACTTTTTTTTAAGAACGTGACCGCTTAGAGATATGGTGGATAATACTTATAATAGTGTGACTCAAGTAATTTACTTGTATTTGCTCGTTATGTTTTGCTTCTTCAACAATTTTATGAAAAACATCGCAATTTTTTAAACAACATGGTCGTCTCGAAGCCTTGAATATAATATAATCAATTCGTTGAATTACGTAACATGTACACGTGTAGTCGATTCTAAGTAAAATAATTATTAGTATGAATTAAATTCAAATTTTAATGGTAATAATAGCTCCACATTGACTCTGAAACATTTGTTCGTGAACCAAAGTAATGCTAATGGGTCAATCAAAGTAAATTAAGCAAATAGATTACAGGAGTTAATTGCCACTTTAATGAGTTTTCTGATAAAACACTACCGTTTTAGATGTTCATTTTTTAAAGTCCTCAGAATAATGTAGTTTCGAGATTAAAACAATTCTCGCCGTACTAAAGGTGGCTAATCAAAAACGCCGACGGACAAAACTAAACCTGTAACTTATAAAGCTCTTATTTCGAAAGTGGGAGAGCGCAATGTCCTCTGCATTGGTGACCAGTTTAAGGTTGTAGACAAAAACATGCCGGTTCTATTTAAGGTGCCGTCGTAAAAATGGATAATGTCCAGTGCAAAGGGAATGCTCCACGAGGCAACTTGAGTTTTCAATTAGAAAACGGTTAGATTACAAGTCTGTTCCCTACTGTTTTGTAATAAAGTTTGTAATTAAATGGGTATAAGATTCTGCTCCGAACTAAGTCGGTCGGGGGAACAATGAAAGTACGGAGTTTTGTGAAAGTTGATTCTTGTGTCACAAGTTTTATGTCTACGTACTTACTCTTACATTACTTACTCTATGGACGACTAAAGTCTCGTTATATGAACTTAAATTTAATTTGAGATCGTTTGTGTCTTATATATCCGATAAAAATCTTAAAGACGAAGTTAAGTGCAGTTAAGAGGAGTAATTACTGATAATGTAATTTATTGGGTAATTAATTTTAAAGCAAAATTATGTCATTTCACTTAAATTGGTTAATTGCTTTTTCTCCCATTGATTAAGAAACGGTATAAATGATGAAGAGTGCATGAATGAACACAAAGTCTTAAACGAAACGTGATAATTTAAAGTAATTGATTAGCATAAGTAAAAAATATCGTTTTCAAAAATAAAAGCAGCTGAAACAACAAACAGCGAGAAATGATAATACAATAAACTCAAGCTTTGAGATGGCTGGATAAGTATTTATGACGTATGATTCAAAATGAAGAAAGAAACGACGAGGAGAAACATAAAGGATAAACATTAATACAAATGAGAAAGCTATGTCTTCATTTAAGAACGTAAGACCAATTTGCTTCCCAAATAAACGTGAACATTAAATATAAACTCGGAGAACGCTTCACGCATTCCCACTCGCTGATCTGGAGACAAGAATCGAATAAAAATAAATCGAGAATCGAGACAATCGAACCAGCCCGATGGCGACTCGACTCATTGTAAATATTCCGCCGTAACCGGATGGCAACATTGCTTTTGTTTTTTTTTAATTTTATTGTTTTAAAAAACTTCATCTGACGCTTGAATGGACGCTGAGTTTCCGATTGAACGAACATCGATGGGATTTTGGGTAGAATTTGGTTTGTATTGTTAGTTTTAGGAAATTAAAACTGTGTGCAGAAAATCAATTTCCTTGGTTCAGATTGTGTAGTAGAATTTTCTTTTAGATTCGTAGACAAAGACCGTCTATATCAGTTAAATACATTTTTAATCATTCCAAATGAAAAACTTCTGAGTCATCAAACTGGTCCAATAACGTCTTCTTGGACCATATCCTGAACCAAAAGACTCAGTGGAACAGTGGTAACATTTTAATTGCAACCGTTTAAGAGATATCTGATCTGAATGTTTATTGAGCCACCCTTATCCGGACTCGGGGTTGGCGTAAGTGAGGCGATGATTGAGATAACTTATTTAGTATGCTGTTCAAAAGATGAATACATATAGGGGTGAAATCAAAGTCCTTGTTTTATTAAAAAGGTTGATAACATCAAAAATCCTAAAAAAGAGCAGAGAACATGGGAATGCTCTCGAGTTGGTAGAATATGGCAGTACCCACCAAACGAAAAAAAAAACCAGAGAGTTTTATTTTAATTGTACTCACGTACGTAAGCACTGCTGTTTTTAATAATGTCATAGGCTAGACCGAATTTACTGGTGATATCTTTAGACCTTTCAGCAGCTTCCGGCACTTTCTAAAACCCTTTCAGTATTTTTTTTTCTAGTTATCAAAAACGGAAAATATGTGAATTTGTGTCTTTTTCTTCAGTATTCACTTAATCTCATAAACTACACCATAAAGAAAGCCCATTCGTCCAAATTTGGTCCATTACTTGCTGTCATGTATCTCCGCCACCGGCACAGCGCGATGCGTGCGCGCAACAAGAGGTAAAAACAGGGGCCCCGTTATTATTGATATGCAAACGTATTCAGACGTGTCCTGGAAGACCGGGTTTTGTTTTATAAGGCTCGTGGTGAAAGAAAGCCGGGTTTTTTGGGGAAAAATGTCTGTGATCGTAAACTGATAAAAGTTGTATGCAGAATTTTGAAGACATGGTAACTTTAAAAGAGTTAACTTTCGCGAGTTTATTTGTTGGAAAACTGCGATGTTGGTTCAGAATTTAATTTAATTCGTGCAATTTCATGATTCAATTTAATTTTTCATTATTTTTTTCCTTTTTGTCGGTTTAATGTTTTTAGTAAGACAACGCCTCATGGAAATTTATCACTAACGTCTATTTCCACTTGAATAACTGGCACAAATACCAACAACTTTCATAGTGATAGGTAATACTGCCTATGAGGTATTTAACTATCAGCATAAAGCTGCAGTTGACGCACAAAAACCCATAAAAATATTGATCGAACGAAAAGTGACTTTGACATTTAAATAATCTCAGTCTATGATCTTTCTCAAAACTGCTAAACGCGATTACGATGATGCAATCTGTTTGTTTGTAAACATCTCGTGTGAAGAACAGTCTCCTAAATATGATGTGTTGAAGATAACATACAAAGTACTAAACTTTATGTGTCAGGTTATTAAATACTACTTTGAAGTTTTTGCCAACACTTACAGGTGAAACAAAAAAACATCTTTGGATTTATTTTTGATCTTTCGGTAGTTTCGCTCACCTTGATCTTCCTAGCACTTAGTCTTACTAAAGTAATAAATAAGACATGAGGAATGCGTGAGTTTTGTCGAAAGATAAAAACAAAAAAAAAGAAGTTTTACACTGGTTTTCTCTTTGTTTTTCCGAAAAATCACCTCAGGTAACTTTGTTTTGATGAAAATCATCTAAAATTGCAATATGATATTGCAATTTTGACTGCTTTGTCATTTCTATGTGTAGGCAAGTCTTTATAAAAAACATTCTTCTAATAAAATATTGTATCGTTACGTAAGTTAGTTAGTAATCGCAGGTACGTTTACTTATTTAAAGTAGGTACCTAATTTTAGTAACAACTCTATGCGTGTGTTGTTAAATTACATTTTCCCCCGAAAAGCTCAAACAGATTATATTAGATACATAATGATAATGATATCAACACAGATTATATTTTCTAATGAGTTGTATTGCAATATGTGGTTAGCTAGTGACCTCGACAATTGATCATATTAGTTATTGTTATTAGTAATTAACTGTTTGTTTTATTTATTTTATCTCGATGGTCCTAGTTTATCATTTATAACTTCCAGTTACAACTATAAGATAAGTTCTGTTTACGTTTAGTTTTTATTTCTGCCTGAGTATAGTTCTCGATGATGTTGTGTGGTATATTGGCGTGTGCTAGCTAACATATGGCTAATAATTTAAATTATTTTTTGTGTTGCGTAATCTAAATTATCTAAATTATTTTGAATACTATTATATAGAATCTTATTTTTTGTTCTTCTAACTGAACAGACTGCTGTGCTGCTGGGGAGTTTGTTGCGCCACTTCTTCTTCCCAGCTAATGCACTAGGAAGTGGTGAAGGGTGGGCGTTTTGGGGGACTGTCTTATGTAATTTTGACGTTCGAAAAGTGCTGATTCTCAGCCTAGTTTGAATAAATGACTTTTGAATAATCTGTTTGAGCTTGTCGCGGGAAAATGTCTAAATCTCAAGTTAGCACGAGCATCATAAACCCAGACATTAGAATATTTTGAAACCATAGACACAGTCTTATTTACACGTTGTAGATCTTTATCGAGCAGATCTTGTCTATGGATTAGCGTCGTAAGCATGTTTGTGGCTAGATTGTAGACTAGACTCAGTCTAGTTCAGTCTGAATCTAGGTTAGTGAGGTGCTGTGAGTTGAACTTGTTGGAGAATGTTTATTAATTAATTATTGTTAATGTGACAGGTATTAACACGGCGTGCTTTAATTTATGTGCAGTTAACAGGAACTGTTGCTGTGTTGTATATTGATTTGAATATCCCACTTACTTGTATTAATATCAATGGTTTTAGAAATCATGGAAGGAATTTTAAGTTTTGAAATAGTTCTGTAAATATGCTGTCGTTTAAGTCTAAAGAAGGAAGTATACATAATTCGGTACCTAATTAGCCTAATTTTCTTTTAAAGTCGACAATCCAACATTTCAATTGTCTTGGAAAGACGATTCCTCATTCAACACAGCCACATTCAATCTTAAACAAATACAAAACTATTTCCCCTCAGTTTACGCTAAACCTCAAACATTACCCTTGTAAATCTCCTAAACCCGTACTATCACACCATCAGTACTTTGTCCGTATCACACCGTGAGCCTGTGATAGTGATCTAAAACTGTCGGACACATTATAGTGCAAGTGTACACCGCCGGCCAGTGGGTAGGGAGGCGCGTCAGTCGGTGCGTGTAGATAGCGCTTAAATTACAGAAAACATGACAACACAATTTGTTACGGAGATCTTACTGGACGACTTGGTGCGGAGTGGGTTGGGGTGGATAAGAATCCTATAAAGGAAATTATAGAATAGCAACAAATTATAGTGAACAGCTAGCATTGGCTTTTCAAAAAATAAAACAGCTATAAAAGCAGTATTTGTTTTCTTGTTAAACATTCAAATAAAACAAAACTGTACCTACCTTGTTTTTTTTGTAAAACTAAAATTATGAAAATAATAAAAATTAAAATGAACTCGAATACCTACATTTTTCTATTTTATGGAATAATAAACAGGCATTACCGTAATGTCCAATTACATTAATTAAACCTTACAAAGTAACCTAATTAAACAAAATTACCGCTCCAATTTCACAAAGTTCACTTTAAACATCCCACAACTTTTCGTCAACAGAATTACAACTTCCCTATCCTGTTTTCGCAATCCTCGTCGCTCACCACCTAAGGGCCCGGTTTCTAATTGCAGGGAGGGCCTTAATTGAATGTTATTGAATTAGGATGCACGCCCCGCTCACTGCTCACCGACTCGCACGGACTCGCACGGAGCGCGTACGATACCGTACGATAAATATGGAAAGCGATATCCGTGTTGGTACAGTCAGCGACAAAAGTCGATTAACACTTCAGTTTATAAAACTTAATTATTTTAGCTCAATAATTAAGTTTTGTGAATGTTTAATTTTAATCGGAACAGAAGTAAAATAAAAAGAAAATTAACTCGTCTTTTAGCTATTATATAAAAATAGCGATCGGCCCGGCTCTGCTTCGCACGGTATTTATAAAAACAAATAACAACAAAAAAAACTAAATCTTTAGTAAAATTATGTAAGTATCTTCCGATAAATTCTCAGACTGAAGGTGAAAACCGAAGGTGAAAACCGCATCAACCGAACCGAACAACGCAGCCACACAGACAGACACGAAAAGCTATTTTAATTTATAATAAGTACAAATGCTGAAATACAGTGTAAGTATGAATAATTTTGTATCTATTTAGATGTGCAATAGCGGTAATCGACTCTTGTCGCTGACCGTACTCACACGCCGGTTTAAATTTAAGAGAGTAGTTAACTTAGAGAGGCGATCAATGGAAGTCGTAAAGGTTTAGTTAAAAGCTTAGTTGTATTGACGTTTTCGATTGAAGGTGGCCTTGGTCGCTCTATAGGCAAACAAAAATAGGCACCTATCATGGTCTTCAGGATGAGGAAGTAAGTACGTAGTGGGAAGGCGCGACGCGACGCTGAGACGCGATTCTGAACAATTTCCATGATGTTTTCATAAAAATTGTTCTACTAGAGTATGATTATAAGTAGAAAGAGTAATCAAATCACAATAATCTAAAAAAATCGAAGTCTCACGATTCTCGAAAAACGAAATAACATACAGTACAACTATTTTCTATATATAATTTTATAATATAATATATAATTTTGCTATTTTTATTTAGTCATAAGTTGTTATGGACCCACTTGTAAATATTACCCTTCAATTTAAAATACTATTTTCTTAATGTCCCTCGGCAAACTTCGTGTTTCGTCAGACTTCGGATTTCGGACGCTCTCAATCGACTTGGAAGGATATAGAGTTCCGAGACTCTGTGTACTTGCTACTCTATACACTTAAGTAATACTTGTATGTCTCTTAACAATATGGCACTCACAAATCAAATACCCGCAGTTTGTCCACCGCGGTTGTTTTTATGCCTACATCAATAGTCCCACCATGACCAGTTATGAATGGTTTGCCCAACGTTGCACAAACAATAACACAGTCGGACCAAACGAAAACACTGACATTTATTGATAACGTTCATAGTCAGACATACTGCATGTTTTTGCAGAACCTATGGGGAATTGAAACATTGTTCATGTTACACACACACAATGATAACTGATATTGCCGGCTATTGCAGTCTTAACACAAATCATTTTCAGGTGATTTAAACTTGGATAATACTCGTAATATTGCTTTAGAATCCTGAAAATTACAGTACGTACTAGTGGCTAGATATCACTTTCTGATTCATTACGAACTGAAACCTTCTTTGTAGGTAGTAGTTATCTAGTAGTTTGCGGAAACCCAATAAAATTTATTACTTAATACTTTATTATTTGTAGCTTAATACTGAAATAAAAATGATGGACGACAAAAATCGATAATCGTTATTCGGAAACTTTTTCACCGACCCGAGTGAACTCGATACCTCCTTTTTGATTTTTCCAAAACCCCTACTCTCGAAACAGTGTCTATAGTCCGTTTTTAGGGTTCCGCAGTAAACAAGGAACCTTTACAGTTTCGCCATGTCCGTCTGTCTGTCTGTCTGTCCGCGGCTTAGCTCAGAGACGGTTAGTACTAGAAAGCTGTTATTTGGCATATGTATACATATTAATCATGCCGACAAAGTGGTAAAATAAAATCAAGAAAAATATTTTTTTTTAGAGTACCTCCCCTAGACGTAAAGTAGGGATGTTTTTTCTTTTCTCATCTACCCCATGTTGTGGGATATCATTAGAAAGGTCTTTCAAACATATTGTGAGTTTGTCCAAACCATTTTTGGATTCAAGGACCCGTTTGCGAAATATTAAGCTTTTAACACATTTTTTTTGTTAGAGTCAAGTGTCCCCCCCCACTTCTAGCTAAATGGTTGTACTAGGACTTGTGAAAAAATCCACAGCAGTAGTATATATAACGAAATTAAAAGGAAAACTATGAAAGCTAAGTAGGCTGTACAGGTTAACGGGAAATAATCAACCAACTTAAAATTGCAGTTTCAAAAACATGATCTCTCATACATTCCGTATGGGAGAACACGTTTTTCAACTACAATGTTAAGTTTGTTCTTGGGATAATTCATCCCAACTACGGAACCCTTCATTGTGCGTGGTCCGACATGCACTTGGCCGGTTTTTGTTTATTTTTTTCGTGCAGACGGCACAGACAGCGGATTGGATCCCCAGTCGATTGGCGACCGAGTGGGTTTCAGCCATGTTCCAACTTTCAACCCTTTAGTGTTGTTCTTTGTTTTGTTTCGACCCTTTTAACCCTCGCCTGCCAAAGGTTTCGATGGTTTTTGGTATTATTGCGATGGTTATTGGAAACGGATGCAGTCGAGTGTAGCAAGAAGAGTTTTACTACTGACGAAGATATTATATTTCGTAATGAAAAAATGGTCTACTGTAAACATTTACTAAACTATTTTATTAAGCAACTGATTCGCAAAGGGTCATATAACGCGAGCTTTTTGATATCTTGAAACTTTGATACTTTGGATTACTAAAATAAAATAACTTTGCTTAGCTTTGGTATCGTATCATAATTCACGCAGTTTTGCGAATTGCGATGAGATAATTACATTTTCGACTACCTACATAATTGCTAGCAATTTTATTGTTTCGGACAGAAATTAGTAGATCGTTAATTGATGGGTTCTAGCTATTAACGATCTCTAGTTTCTCCCCTCGAAATGAGAAAATAGCCTGTAACATTGCTGCAACTATAGAAGTACTATATCTATGGCTGTAACCTAACCGTACCGTCAAAACGAATCTCCAATCGCACAGCTTGTCCACTCTGAAATGACGCGCCCCCCCGCCGCATTAAAGTGTGCGTAAAACGCGGTAGTGGGGCGCGTCATTTCAGAGTGGACAAGCTGTACCATGAAATACGCGCATAAACTTGTAATTCCCCATTACACAGTTATGATTAAAGTGCATTGGCGAAAGCATTAATATTCCGGTCGTTACGCACATTGTCCGGGCACTGCCATTAATAACCGAAACACTGGCGGACAATTTGTGTATAATTAACGAGCCGCGACGGAATACAAACATGTATGAAGTACTTGTAAGAGATAATGGTAATTTGATGTTTTAAATGGCTGTAAAATTAAGTTGGGTAAGGAGATAATTTTGACCTGTACCCTAATCGCGTAGTACACGATCAATCAGAATCTAAATCGTTTTGAAATAGATTGCTAATTCATTGCTTCATAAGTTCGAAACAAAAATCTGCTCAACAACGTAAATAACGCAATGAATGTTGTTGAATTGTCAAAATCAAACGGATTAGTCGTAATCGCTTACGAAAATGTGTTGCGTAATCAGATAGCTGGACTTCGCATTAAAATATATACTTACTTAAATTGCATTTTTTATTATTATTGCTTTGTAACGTTAGACAACGTTGCCAACTTTTATTGGTAAGGTTGTATTTTCATAATATCATACCGTATCTTTTAGCAAACTGAAATAACTACTAAAACTTAAACAATATGATATGACACAATAGGGGAATTCAAACTTTATTTTTACCAAGAAAAACTCCTTCAGTTTCTTTCTGCGTTACTCCTTTATACCTATTACGACAACGTAGAAAACTTTAAAAAGATTTTTGTTTTCTTAGCTTTCTTATACCTTGCGAGTCACGCGAGAATCTCTCTAGGGAGCCATTAGGATTTCTCTCAGCCCTCTGAATATTTGTACATCAGCTAGGGTTAGGTTAGTGAAAGAAAACCTTTATATAAATATATATATATATACGTCGTTAAACGGAAGATAGACAAACGTAAAAGAAAAAATGAAAGTAGAATTTTCAAAATCGGATCACAATTGACGAAAATATACTAACATAAATGACCTCCTCCTTTTGAAGTCGGATAAAAAAATGTGGTAGATTGGAAGGCCCGCTTCATAAACACTTAATATCGAGTTTAAAAACATTATTATATCCAACCATCAAACAGGCAAACTCATTTACGTTGTAGGCATACATCATGACAAAACCGAAATTGCCAACAAGCTCTATGCCTCTGCTCTACACAGCTAAACACTAATAAAAAGGACGGACTGATATTATTATCATCTCAGAAGTCCTTCAAAAAGGCCAGCTAACTACACAGCACTCAAGCCGCAACCTGTATCAAAACATGAATATGTAAAGATCGTACGCACCAGCACGTGCCATTGCGTAGTTTTTCCACCATGAATTTATGCATGTAAGTGGTCAATCCATATATTTTCGTGTTTATGACCACGGCTGGTCCCGATCCCCGTATCGGGCACATCGAACGGCTCAGTGGGGCAGGCATGAGGCATGAGTCAGGGGCAGTGTCCCTTCGATCGCGGGCGCTAATGCAGCACGCGCGCTCACCGTATTAATTTGTCATACTGTCAACGATTTTGTTTAGGGAAGCGCAAGTTTGGAACCGAAGCGGTAAGAGGTTTATTTAGGCTTGAAAAGTTGAAATCCAAATCCATGAGCAGCATCAACTGCTTTTGATTTTAGAAAAAAACTGTGATTGTGGTTTCTATCGTAACAATCAACATCAGCATACCAACTGCAACAACTACTCTGACTCCTAGTGACGAGCTTGACCCTGGCAAGTCGCATAAGACAAAGGATCAACAAATACTATTATTAAGTAGTTGTCAATGTGGAAAGTAGACCTACCTACCCCGCTTTCGACCTGATTATCACACATGATGTTGGTATCAGCTACATTAAGTACAGTCTCTACAATCTATCTTTGACAATCGCGTCCAAAAAATTCCTCAACATGCTTCCTCGAATCTCTCATACCTTCCACTGCCCCAGTATTTCCCGTGCACACGTACCGCGGTACGATAATGACAGGTAGAATGTCCACTCGATGACACCGGCTCGCAACACTGTGGGCTGCACACTCCCGCCATAAATATGTAATCACTATCAAATTATACCTAGCTACTGCAGTGATTTCATTGCAGAGTACGTTGCTTGGCACTTAACACAAATTAAATACTGTACATTTTTGTTCCGTTGTGTTCTAGGACTCCTATATGTAGTTATTTGGACATTACTGATGGTCGGCACATCATCAGTTGCTAGTCCTTCCATTGCTAGATGTCCCTAGGCTTTCTAAAAAGTCAGACCAAAGCTTAGGCTAAATCCAGTCTCCACGTACAGGTGACCATGTTAAAACTTGGTAAATGAGCTCTAGAAAATCAGAGGTCAATCGCAGGAGACTTTTTCAAGGAGAACTAACCCATTTCTACTTTATTAAGTCTAATTCCGTTGCAGAGCTTTAAATTCTCCAAATAAACAATGAAGTTTTGTCTTTATCCCATAATTCAATTCCGTTGCAGAGCTTTAAATTCTCCAAATAAACAATGAAGTTTTGCCTTTATCCAATAATTCAAGTTATCCTATTAATTCCTTGAAACAGAGATGTCGTTTGGACTGCCAACGTTTGCATATCTGCATAAATACCTATGGCTCCAGCACAAAAGGTCCATGTTTGTCCCGCGTCCTACGAATTAAATTGTTTCTACCTTATTGGTATATTCGACCTACTTGATTGTTTATTTACTACCGTTTCCCTAACAAGTTAAGCAGCGCTTGGAGACATAAAACATGGCGTATTTGGTCAATCTGAAGTGCCCGGAGTTACAATTGAGTTAGCAGTTTAAATTGTAACATTACAAAGGAATTGCTGGTTATACTTATCTTTTCCACTGTACTCGTAATTGCTCATTTCTTGCCCTGTTTTGTATTTTTATCAGTAATTTGAACCAAATTACTTAATAATTACCATTTTGTTTTTGTGTAAGTTCAAAAGTATTTATTGGGTCAGTTTTCTGGGTAATTAGGTTTTGAACGGAGAAAAGTAACCGATTATCCCAAAATGGAGCAGTGCTTTAACAATCGCAATATAAAATATCCTAAAAATAAACAGAACGATCTAAAAACGCAAATAGGCAACAATCAAGGAACTGTCTCGGCTTCCATCTTGTTTTGTTAAATTGCGCGGAAACAACGAGCTTGTAATTTGTGTGTTGTGGACTCTTTGGTCGTTTGGCCGCCATTATTTATTATAAATACTGTCACAAAAGAGACCCACAATGATGATCCCTCATTATGCTATGATTTATGTGAATATAATGCCTCTCTTTATTGTTAAGTATGTGGAAGTGAAATGGGTACGGATACTGATTTATTATCGACATTAATTCAAACCTTTTTTTAATGTTTGGTGACTTTACTAATGGGGACTAGAAATCCACACTGCAACTTAATTTATAATATATGAAAAATACTGACACTTTCTACAAAAATAAACCATTCTGCCATGATCTGGACACATAACTTTATTCTAACAAAATTACAAGCTTATCCCAAAAATACGACAAATTAGAATACATTGCTGTCACCAACTTTCTCCACATCAAAAGTTGTAATTGCGAGGAGAACGTAAACATCGCAGTTTACGTCGTTTACGAGCAACGCTGGGGCATAAACATAGCAGTTTACAAACCACTGAGCGACGCTTATCAACTATTTGATCAACACAAGTTAGTGCCCGCGCTCACGAGACGTGTCCAACATGTTGTAATGAGCACTCAATTAGTATGTATTAAGATGCTAATTAATGATAAAGTGTGGGCAGTGTTATGTAATTAATAAAAGTTTGATAAAAAGTAAAATGATTTTGAATCGTTTTTAAACCTTGGTTTGCCCGGAAATTTTTAAGTTAGTAGAATAAAGATGTGAAAATTCGATAAATATTAATCTCCCACAAAAGTGCACAGTTATGCAACTTTTAATATACGAAACACAACATTAAAATTAATTGACACATAAACGTATACTCAAAATAATCTTTCTAAATAAACTTCTACTAATAAAACTGTCAGCTTAACGACTAAAATCCGCCATTCGCACTTGTAAATCAACTTCAAAGCTTCGACAAATTATAACAAATGCTTATCACGGCGTCAACACAACCGAGTTTAATGTTGGAAATGTTGAAAGGGAACTATCATGACTTCTGGAACCCTTTGGGAACGAACACCGTCTGTCAAACACTCTGACGTTTTCGATTCTATGTTGTATCAAACGAGTCGGTTGAAAAGGATTACTGAGCACGCAAAGGTTTTGCTCAAGACTGGGTGTTCCTATTTGAGTATTATAATTAGCAAAACGGTGAAAGCTGGGAAATAGCTTATCTTGTATCTAACCCATTTGACGGCTATGGAAGGCCAAGGTGTATAAAATTAATAGAATAATTTATTAGAATTTACAGATGATAAATGTCGTTATGGCCCACTAGCTATTGCCTAGCTTCTCATTGAGGTTCTCTCGAGGTGGTGGATTTAAATCCGGGCAAGTACAAATGTAACTGTTTGAATTCATAAGTACTTTCAAAGTTTATCTTGGACATCTCTAACATTAGTGAAGGAAAACATCGTGAGGAAAACCTGTACCCTAATTGCGTAATACACGATCAATCAGAATCTGAATCGTCATTACTAATCCATTAGAATAGAATAGAATACTTTTATTTCGGATAGTCTATAGGGTTAGTAACAATTTTACAAAAAATCAGCTCAACAACGTAAATAACGCAATGAATGTTGTTTAACTATCAAAATGAAACAGATTTGTCGTAAAATTTTACGAAAATGTGATTCGTAATTAGATAGCCGAACTTAATGTAAGTCTGAAATCACCAACCCGTCTTGAGCAAGCGTGGTGATCAACGGTCATGACTTCTCTGTAGGAGAAGAGGCCTTTGCCGGCAGTGACACAGAGATTGACTGGTAAAAAAATAATTATTATTATTATGAAGGAAAAAAATCAGATTTTTGAACGTGATGATATATATCCTTTAGATGTATATTCGAAACGTGAGACAAGAAACGTATTATGTATGTTAAATTCCTATGAGAGTTATAAGAAATTACAATAACTTTTGCCTGAAACAATTAAACATAAATCCTTTTGTCAAGTTGCATGTTGTGCCCATAAAATATTCCTATTATTTTGTCTCAAGAAGTGTAAGAGCTTAACCAACAAATCAACATTATAATTTAGTGCATTTATGTTGTACAGTGCGCTGGGGCACTTATAAGGATTTATTCGTAAGTTATGTGTGACACCTGTTGACAGTGATCGCGATATTAATTCCCGTCCGTACACGGGCTTATTTTGAGCCTATGTACGGACTAATTTTAACTATGGACTTGTTATTTATGTAAAACATGATGCACTTATTCATGTTTCGTTTTTGAGGTGAATTAAAAACAGGGCAAGCGGGTTGTTGACTTGCTGCCAATCGCCATGCAGAAAAAAATACTGTTCTGTAGGGCAGGGATACCATTTTGTCTCCAACCTCCTTGGTAAAAAAAAATTGAGGCAACATAGATAATATTGGCCGTTCCGCGTCAAAAATATTGGAAGCCAATAAATATTTGTTTTTAATAAACTTTTTAAATTATTTTATAGTTTTGCACATTTTTTTGACATACCGGTGCCAGATTTTTTTATTTGTTTAATAAAACTTTTTTTGTCTTCTAATACTTAATGCGAGCTATCCTTTTAGTGCTCACCAGTTGGCGCCACTGACGAGTAAGGTCCCATTAGTTCTTTTATTTGATATGTTTAAGTACCCATTATTTCATGTACCTATATCAGAACGTTCAGCCAGTCGAGATAGGGAGCTGGCAGCTACTCCAGTTTTTAGTGACGATTATATTAAGATGTTTATTTTATTACATTTTAAAACTTCAAATGAATATTTACATTAATAAGTTCCTAAAATTGGCAAATATGAAGCAGACAAATATTATTCTTTCTACAAGTGCTACCAAATTAGATACTGAGTTGTTACTTAAAATCCGCAATTATTAATCAGGAATGACATAATCTTTACAAAAATTATAATTAAAAACAGTGAACGTTCAGTGACATGTGACATTTCGGAGACTTCACGCTACACTAGCGCCTCTAGCGGCGAATTCATTCTGTTGATTGTAATACTATAAAATTTACGCTAATTATAATTAGTTTATTAACTATTTCGTACCATCATTGCATAGTCAATAGTACGTAACACGAGCTTAGATTTAACTATCGGTTATAATGACAGCGATAAAAACCCTATATAAACGTTTTGTTGTTTTTTCATTGCGGTTTATTGCGATGTTAATACGATTGTACACTTAATACACTATTTTTATGATTTCATTTTACAGCCCGCAGTTTTAGAGTATAAATTATGTTTTAACTTCTTTATTTTATGATCGTCGGATCCTCTGATGAAAATTCGTCTAATCTTTTCCTGCATAACAAATAGAACAAAAATAATCATTGATTTTAAACTGTGGTGGTTTCTGTATGTGATATATTATAAATCTATTGCTATCATTGCTTCACTGCATCGTGGTCATATCTGATGGTAGGTCAAAGTTTACAAAATATTTTGCGTCATGTCCCGAGCCAAGGACAGTCCAAAGTACAAAACATGCTCTACGAAATCAAAACCACCTCTCAAAGCAATTTACAATTCACAAAAATGTAACCCCAAACCAGTCCCTGTATCCAGAAAGTGTCAAATGACATCACATCGACAAAATGAAATCATAAAACGCGTTGCCGGGCGGCAGGCAACAGATTTGTCGCGCGATACGCGGGCAGCCGCCGCGCGAGATTAATTGCCGCGATAAGGCGCGACTCGCGGCAACTCGCGCCGCGCGGCAACCCTTCAAGCGTTTTTTGTGATTTTTCACTTTTATGTCATATTCGTTTTGAATGTGTGACAGTGTGAACTCGCGATAAAGACTGACACACTTGACGTGCGTGCTGTACTTTAGAGATGACATTGAGTCTTTTCGTGTATGAAATAAAAGGACAGTGACGTGAAAGAATTATGTTTATCTTTTTCTTACTGTATTTTATTAAAGTGGCGGGTTTATAGTTCCATTATTTTGGTCCGTAATGGCAACAAGCCTTTATCGGCCAAATGTACGGTTCGCAGATAAATGTATAGTGCACGGTACAGAAAGTTACTACCTACGCTAGATTCTCATAATGACCCACTAATTTTATTCGATACTCAGTTTTGAATCCCGAATTTACCTACATACGTAATTATAACTGAAATCAAATAGTTTTTAATCGAGATTTATGAGATTTTTTTGAGATTGACTAGCACTCTAAAATGCAAGCTCAATGTCTCATAATAAGCAAATCAAAGACGGTAAGATCCAATCTTACCTAGACACGGCAAGTTATGTTACGTTGAAAGCCATCAAGCCATTTCTAGCTCACTACTTAGCGTTTTACATATGAGATTCCTAGATTGACAATCAGTAGGTAGTTTATCTCCTGCATACCTCAACTACCTGGTACGAGTTCAATTTACATCAATAAATTTGTAAAGAAAGTCAATAAAACATGTCTTGTTGACGACCTAACAACATACAGACGAACAGACACTAGTATAATGCTTTGATCGAATCGCGCCCGTCGACACATCAAAGGCGAACTATTTATAAAATTATCGATTGATCGATTCCGCGATCGAACGGAACTTTCAATTCCAGTATCGATTCTGGTTATATCAAAAATGTACGTTAGGTTATTGTAACTTTGATTGAAGGTTATTTGTTCGAAATAATAAATATGGAAATTCTAAAACCATTGTTGTTATCACGTTATCATTATTTTAAGAACTCGTTCACCGAATCTGACTTTTCAATCACGCACATAAAAAGCTGCATAAATAAGGATTTAAAGAGCGCGCGCCCAGAAAGAAATTTATCAAAGTGAAAAATTGTTATTTAATACAGCAGGTTTTTGCAGGGTGCATCCTTTCCACGACCCGCGTGCACAACATCAATCACCCGATGAAAAATAATCTTTTTAAAAATAAACAAAAAGGGCGCGAAACCGACTCGTCTCGCTTTTTAAATGGCGCGGCACTGGTAATGAAGTATTTTATGCCGGTTAACGAATGTTTAATGCTCATGCATGGCATACTTTATTTTTGTTATTTGATATCTCGAATAATCGACTAATTGACCGAAAATCTGATGAATGTGGGTTACTTTCTTTAGTAAAATAACTCAAAGGGGATTTATAAAGTTTTTTACGTTATTTAAAAGCTTTGCAGTTTGTAAGGAAAAGCTGAAGGTAAATATTTTAACGTTAAATTAGTATTCCGCGCGAGTAGTGAGTGTCAACTATAGAGAATAGACTTGTATTTTAGTGATGCAGCTTCTGCATGTGGCCTGCATATGAAGCACCACTCTGCTGCACTACATAATATTGAATATCATAAAGATTTGAAGTGTCCCTACATGTTGTTTGATTCAGACCGACAAAGCATACCTTGAAGAATAAAAACCGCAATTTTATTTCAATAGATACAAAAACTTTGGCTTCAAAAACTTGTCCTTGTAAAATTTAAATTTTACCGTTTCGTAAACACATCAGACATTTGTAGCAAAACTAAATAGGTTGGTAGGTAGATACTGTGTCAGTAAATCTTTGAGTTTTACCCAAATACACCTACTTAGGTACCTTATACCTACCAAGAACTCAGAGTTTAGTATCTCTGTAAATACTTATAAATGCAAATTCTTAAGAATGTTTGCAAAGATGTTGCAAACTAACTTTCGACTTAAGTAAGTACCTAATACCTACATATAATAGGTACCTATACCAAGGTACCTACTTCACCTTTCATTAGTAAGTATGTAGGTGAATAAATTGAAAAGATTGTTTTGGTTCAATTGTTCCAAAAAAATTAAGGAATTATTGAAGTTGTAGGTGAAATCAGCTCAATATGTGATAGACAAATGCATCTTAGACCTTTCAAACTGTAGGTAAGTATTTAAAGCTGCTTATGTCATCTCAACTTGGTGTTAACCTGTGAACCTGAACTATAAAATATTTTATAAAAAAAAAAATAAAAAAAAATATGCTGTAACAATCCACATTCTGCCAATAAAGCTTTTTCATTAAATTCCGATACTACGCGCCACAGCCCATAGTTGTTTTTGGGGACAGAATTAACTCCACTGCTCTGTGGTTACATTTAGCCCCATGTTTACACTTCCCGCTTTATAGGGTGCTAATGACACGTCGCACGCATGCGCACCACGGTATAATTTATAAAGTGAAAATTAGAGGAGAACATTGTGGTTTAGTGACTTATAAATTAGGAGTTTTTGTTCTACGTTGGGGGTATTAGAAAGTTGTGTGTAGGTACTGGGTTAAGTTTATAACACACTGGAGCAACATACTCGTACATACTGTCATGGTGGCGCTGGTTGTAAAGGGAAGATAAAAAAATCTGTAAAATGTCAATAAAAAGATAAAAGTCGTCATTAAAATTGCAGAATTTTAATTATGACATCGATCGTTCAAAGTTTTAAAACTCTTTTTGTCTTTCTTAAATGTAGTAAGACTGGCAAGGTTTTGTAGGAAAATCTTGAATTCCGTTTATTATTTTTTTTGTATATTTTTATTTTTATTTTAGAGCATCTGTTTTCGTGTTTTTGACAATATTTTGACAGTATCTAAATTAGTGTTGAGGTTTTAATCTCATTTAGAACTTGTTTGTCTGAATGGTTTTCATCGCCAATTTGAGAACAACCGGAGTTAAATCAAAGTTAACTATATCTGTGAGAAAAAGTACGATTTATTATAATTTATTTCTTTTATTACATTTGCAAACAATATTATACATTACATTTTAAATATCTTTGTAGTAAAACATTTAAATATATAAAAATAGTGGCCCATCGGCATCAGGACCAGGGTTCAAGCTACCGGTGGTCAGGGCTCTAGAGAGACGAAGAACGTCCTCACTATGCGTGCCGTGTTCAGGATTACTGCTTTCTGAATCGAGCCCAGACCAAGCCGCGTAATGAGAGCCTCCTGAGGTGTTGGTCGAGGCTCTCCGCTATTAGGCCATTACGTTTTTACGATTATCGGTACAATGAGTTTAGAGTCCACGTCTCACGTGTTGACAACCTCGTGTGCTACGTCAAGATACTTGATTTTTTAATCTTTCTCAGCTTTCACGAAATTCTCGTCATGAGGGACAGCGATATCAAGAATCATTGCATTTGGGGATCATCATTTATATTTCGTTTATTAAACTTTTTAACATATAAAATACATTTTTAAATAAAACATTTAAAAACTTAAACAATTGTGTCCCGGCGGTGTCTGGAGCAGGGTCCAAGCTACCGGTGGTTAGGGCTGCAGAGACAGGAACCTCCTCACAATGCGAACCGTATCGAGGAGTACTACTGCCTTCTGAATCAATCCAACCGCCTAGCGAGAGCCTCCAATGATAGACCAATCCCAGTTCAACGTGACATGGTCATTTTCGAGAACTGGGTCGGGCACATACTTGTAGTACGGTACCTCAGAATCCACAAGTTTATATTTCAAAGTTGCTGGTGAATAATCCGTTTATATAATTATTAATTATACTTTATTAACCTAACCACTAAAGTAAGGTCTATTTATAACCTTGTTACCAATTGATGTTATTTCCACTTAAAAAAACATCAACTTTATGCAAGTGTACATAAAATAAAATTTTGACTGACTAGTACTGTTGAAAGAGTCATAAAAAATATGAAGTTTTAGCGCTAACTGAACCTTATTTGAAGGCATTACAGTTGTTTTTCCGAAAACTCGTGTTTGTTTACATGTTTGGCAAATAATTTGTGAACGCAGATTAGTCTATAGTCTTACCCTCCCTTACATTAAGGAAACCAAAATAACGGAAAATTCTTATTGTCTTTAAACTAACCATGTACTTCGTTACCCAATAAATAGTTAAGGCATACCACACTACAATTGTAACGTTACACAGTGTGTGGCAGCATTGAAGACTGGTCGGTGACAGATTTACTGACATCAAGTGTACGACGGCGCGGGCGCAACTGTTTCACTGCCCGTTCCCGAGGGAAAAGTTCGGTAATTCGATTTAATTTTGTATTTATCATAGAGTGTCATGACATGAGTTCATGGACTTTACTACGTTGTTATCTAAGTACCTATATGAGAACAAAAAACACGTTTTTATATTAAGAACAAGTAAAGAAATAATTTAAATAAACAGGTTCATATAAAAAAGAGAAGGGACATCAACTTAATATACAAAATGTATCCTGCCCATTGATTGAATTAAATTACTTACTTAACATAACAACATAAGCTATAGTACCCACACATTTCGCCCGTTATGTTTTATGTTATTAATTCGCATCCCATGTATTAGGGATCGAGCCTGTTGCCATCAACCAGTCACAAATCCAGACTCCGGGCTGCTGCTGAGAAATTCCCCACCTCACTTATACAAGCAATAACTGACTATCGCCTATTACCAGCCACCGGACATCCCCGATATTCAAAATATTCATACACCCTAGGTAATCATGTACTCTTGACCAACCCCTTAAGTGCGGGTGCTATCTTCATAAACCCTTCTTACTGGTAATCACAAAAAGAACCCACAATTTCTTATAAGCCTCCGTTATATTCAATAACTCAAAACTGAAAATCATTACATTCGTCACAATACAGCCAATGTGCAGAAACTCAAAATCTACCAAACCACGAAGAAAGGGTTACATTATGGATTTAGGATACCTTATCATTAAAATACCTATAAAAACATAATCAGCCTATAATATTCCAACTGCCCTCCTCCTCCTCCTCATGTGAGGCTACATCTCTCTCCGTGGGAGGTAGTGGGCCGTAATCCACAACGCGGACCCAGTGCGGGTTGGTAGATGTCACATGTCTCGAATATTTTGGTTCTAGGACATGCCGGTTTCCTCTTGATATTTTCCTCCGCCATTTCGAGAGCAGTGGTGATGACAAAAAATTAAAAATCAAAACGCCTGCCAGAGTTCGATCCTAAGACCTACATCTCGTAAGTTGCGGCCGTTACCTCTGCCGATAAAAGCGCATGCACTTAACCTTGATTCTATTCCCAAAAGAATGACTGGCCATGAAGAATGATGAATGTTGGCATGTTTTGAGTTGAAATGAATCAACATCTGCTAATAACAGAATACCAAATTTCGACTTAATCAGACCTGTGGAAGATGCCACCAGTAAGGCGACCTTGTAACATAAGGTCCAGTTGAAAACCAGCGTCAGGCACTAGTTGGCTAGCATTAATGTAGAACTGGGCCTATTTGGCGCAGCTGTGAGGCACACAAATGTATTTTATATTTTCTGTTTTTTATTTTGTGTGAATATTGTGTGCCTTAACCTGGGCCAAATAAATTTATTTTCTTTCTTTCTTTCTTTCACACCCCAGTTACTATGTCCTGGGTCATAGGTCACAGCGGACCCAACAAAATCAAAGTCGCGGGTAGTGAACAGTAGACCTTCTGTTTCTTTCACCGTGTTGCACAAATCGGAATTTGGTCAGAACTCAAAACCCTTTTCGGTAGTTTGCCCATTTTATGGCAGTCCCACAAGCCCATATTTATTTATTTGGTGGCGGGGCCTTATCTGTTGTGTTAGAATCGTAAATACACTTGTGACAGGCGACGTGGGGGTATTATGTTATAGTGTGAGACCGAGGCTTTTAAAATATACACGCTTTCACCTGTTTTGACACATTGTGTAAAGAAGAATGTTTCTAAAAGTAGGTATAAAAATATCAGAATGTAAAGGCTGATTAGTGTTAATTAATCCTTATATTTTAAAGAAATTTAAAATCAATTATTACTTTGAAGTACCTATGTTTTTAAATAACAATACTTGCTGTATTTACATTTCTTACATAATTTACACCAAGAAGAAAGTTATAGCCAGCATTATGCACGTGAAAACGAAAAAAAAAACGTTACCAGAGAATTCGACACGCAAGTGGAATGACACCTGTCAAATTAGACAGTTTACAGGTCAGGAGCAAGGGAGCAAGTAATGGGCGGAAGCGAACGATGTGTTCTCAGCATTTATATTTTGCTTTTATTCTTTTATACAAAACCAAGTAAGATATAGAGTACAAATAAGAGACACCGATTCGTTTTCAGAAGATACTTTAGATACATATTTATTAAACGGCGATAAGTCGTTGTCCTGTAGGCACACCTCTGCTTAACCATTCGGGGAATACAGCCGTGATGATACGTGATGTTATGTTGTTGTGTAATTTAACGGAATCCGGATGACCAACGAGTCAAACTAGAAAAGTCGACTAAAATATTCTTGTACACACGGCTACACATCAAGCTATACATTTCCAGTTTATGCTGATCTTGCATTGTATAGAGTTTCCGTACAATGCGAGGTTAGCTTATACTGGAAATGTATAGCTTGATGTGTAGCCGTGTGTACCTACACATCTAGGGTAGATTACACTCTAAAATCGTACAGCGCCCTTCGCGTTCAATATAATAATGCGTTTCGGGTATTGATGGGGCTGTTCCTTTTCTGTAGCGCATCAAGGATCTGGTGATGCTCGTGTCGATTGTGTTTACGCTACGATGCGAAAAAAATGCGCTTCCCTGGAGCGCCGGGTGCGGGCCAGCCCCAACAATATACTGCAGTGTATCGCGAGTAGACTGGTGTTTGTGGATAAATCGCTGCTGCAAGCTTTCCACATCGGTGTTGAGTGTGTAGCAGGGATTCGTTAAGTGTGTAGGTTAAGTTTACTAATATAATTGTTAAGTAGTATTGTTACTAACAAATTGAGTCTTGTTACTTGTTAATTAAATATATAAATAATATCAAAAACTACGTCGGTACGTTCTGATAATTTTCGTTCGTTCAACTTTTCATGTAAATGTAATAAGTAAAGGAATATTTAACTTATCCAGCTTGTTCAGTATGCAAAACAAAACATTGAACTAATTTCCCTAAGGGCCATATTTTCACCCTGAGCAATATATGAAGGTACTTTCACATTTCTTACACGCTTACAAAATGAAACAAGATCTACATGATTAATTTTGTATCATTTTTGTTACAATGTACCTAGTCTTATCTGTCTAAGGTACACCGAGTAAGTTTAGTGTTTAGCCTAAAGTAAAACTAAGGTCACCTCACCAAAGAAATTATCTTTGTTTTCAGTGGTTGGTCCTGTAGTAAAAGTTGTTCATAATGACGAGTAAGTAAACAAGAACTAAGGTTGTACCAATATTCGCAATTATTACCTCAAAATAATTAATTCTTGTCGACAATAGGCATCTATGGTAGGAAAGCTGACCATCGTTGGAAAAGATTAACAACATTTTATATCCCAAAGTCTTTTCAAAAACCCCTACAACAGTCACAATCGGAAAACCACAGATAAATAAATTAAATTAATATTTAAACAAAAATAAATAATAATAATTTATTGAAGTATTTATGTTAACTTATTACGTTATACGTGTAGGTATATTTTGATATTCTTTTGTATTAGACTTCGCAAATTCATATTTTTCTCTTTTGGTCCTCACACACTATTGTCTACATTTCTTTCTCATTTCTCCTTTCACAGGTCTGCTGGAAGAAATTTCTTAAGAAATAAGCAGTACCTTTGTACTCAAATTATAATTATGTCGTATCTCTATGTATTTTACTGTGTGTACATAAATAACAAAATAAATAAATAAATAAAAATTGGCAAAATACAGCATAAATCTTGGAGTTATTACAAAGTTTGATCTTCCTACTCGCATCCCCCTATCACTTGGACCACAAACCCTTGCTGTCAGTTTCCCAGGAGTCCTACACGACGGGTGCCCGCACGCCAGCCGAGCGGTCAGCCGAGCGTCGCCGGCCTCGCAAAAACTTTACAATCCGCCATTTTGTACAGGATTTATTTCAGTGCCGAAAAAGTCCGAAAACAGTGAAGCATTTTGAAATTATTCTCACTGTTAAAGTGTAAGGGAATATTAGAATTATGCTTAACATTGTAATATTCTAAGTTTAAAAGTAGATCAATCTGCAGATGTGCAAAAGATCTTTATGAAGTTAAACCTCTGCTCATCCATCACACAGTTACAGATTAACTCATCTCCGAGTCCCGACAACACGGTAACATTTACATTTGACTCTAATAACATTCAAGATCAGATCAAGCCATCAATCAACTTTTCGTAAAAAAATACGTCTCATTTTCAAACACACACACACTTACGTTCCATTACATAAGTCGACACACACACTTAGGTACAGTTATTCGATTCATACATAATTAGCGAATTGAAACTCTCGAAATGACTCGTATAGTCGTTTATGATTCTGATTCAAGTTCTGTAACCCTAAATTAGCTCGTGATGAAATTACAATTGGGTCTAAGAGACCCCTCGATGGCGGCTCGATTGTTTGGTCACAAAACAATGGGTTATTAGAGTTTTTGCCAATACTGTAATGACGACTTGGCAAGATGGTCATTGCGACCAGCCGACCGGAGAGTACGGTCGGCAAATAAGTTTGCTTTACCTGGAAGGTATCTAAATTAGTTTATAACAAGGCTGAGTCTTTTATTTTCGTAATTATATGTATATTTGGTGCCTTTATTTTATTTATTTACAAATTTCGGCAGCAAATATGCTAAGTCAAAAGTGGTTTGCGATGCTGACTTTATCTTCGAAGTTCAGACTGTTTTTGTCAGGTATTTCCAAGAAGGAAAATAAAGTTAATATAATCGACTTTGGCTTATTTCCTCCAACTAAATGTCCGTGTAGGTCTACTATAAGCGACTATAGCGACTACTCCTCTTCTATACACCCATTTTTTATGACAAAACTGTCCCAACAATTCGACTTATTTGCTGTCGCTACAGGCGCGGCCGCAGCGTCATTACACGCAACAGGAATCTCGGGACAGTTTAGCTACAGCCACAGAGTACAATTATTATGCCGGTAATGTCGCAAGGATGTACCGGCCGAAGTCTTGAGACTTTTTACTCTGTGATAAGCGAAATTTTAAATGGCGGTGACGTTTAATATGAAGTAGGTAACTTTCTTGATTCTGTTCGAAGATACTCAGAATACACAGTTAAAGCAAGCTTATTCAGGATGTATAGTATCAGCATCCAGTTAACTTAGGAACGGAAACATCTGCTTCTCACTTAGCTAACTTCAAAGATTAACTTGACTGGTTATTTAGAACTCTGGACTACAAAGACTTAGTACATTTATTATGTAGTGTTTCTAAATACAATTTTAGCATTTAGGTACATTTTAATAGCTTGTAATCAATCAATAAACTGTTACCTCGTAAAATATGCGATAAATCCAATCCACGATTCATAATTCATTTTTAATTAACTTTAGTGGTTGAAAAGGTAAATAAGGAAACAAACAGTCAATTAATGTTCAATAATTCAGAAAATTACTAAAAACCAATGATTGAGCAATTATTGTGGAAAAACATATCTAATTATCCGGAAGTAAAGACTTCGGTACACAAACAATATTATATTATATTTAACCATAGGTACCTGTGTTTGTTATTAATGAAAATATGTAGGTACCTGAAAGTTTGGTGTAATTTCCAGTATCTATATCTGTACTTACACATATTTGCTGATGGTGTAGGCAAGGAAGTATTTACCTGTAACAAAAATAATAATATGAAGCAAGTCAGTAGGTACCTAAGTTAGGTAGTGTAGGTACTAAGGTACATAACACAAAAAAGTGATCCCCTTTAGTCGGTTTGTAACCTAGAGAAATCCTTAACTTTGCAAGAAAAGGTACGGTATAAATCTAGCTCATTTAAACCTAACAGGTTTAAGAGAGCTAGATTTATTCGTCACAGTGATACATCCAACAAATGACCTGATTGCGCAACATAAACCAATTTAACGCTCAGGAAAACGACAAAATTATAGCCATAATTACTTAATAATAATCCACAACACAAATACCACAATCTGTGCTCATCCATTATTCAGACATCCGTCATTCTTCACAATACACATTCATTTGACATTATACCTTGCCTCAAGATAATAAGGTTACTTTTGTATTGATTGAAAACAGAATGAGATTAATGACAATTTGATTGTAATTACATTCGAATAATTATTGTAATAATTGAATAATAATTGGATTTAGTCGGATGTTTGTAATAACTATGTAAATGTATTAGCTACCTATTGATTTTATTCTAGCGGCCACATTTGCAAATGTCATTAGGGAAATAGCTATATGTTTGACCTATTGCTGGACTATCAAGAAATATCGTTTTTTTTTTAAGTTTTTTATTTCACATAAACCTACACGGGCACTTATTAATCGTCAGAAGCTAGGTACACAATTGATCGTTTCCTAAGGAGAAAAATAAATGGCGTCATAGCTAAACTTGGCTTCGTCACAGAGATTCAGATTACTCATGTTACTCAAGAAATTAATCAATTCGCATAAGAAAATATCTAGGTAACATTAAAATCACCAACGCAGTTAATCGTAGCTGATCGAAATTGGCACTTGATGTCGTTGTTAACAGTCAGATGGAATCTCCGACCCACCTGATACACCCACGAATAACATGCGACAACCTATTCTTAGGCACAGGTGACGAAATAAAATAAGTAGATGATTAGACCTACTACAGAAGTTAATAGAACATCTGATATAAGACCGGTGGTGACAAAATATATGCCTTCCGTGAGACTGAACGCACTTCAAACAAGTCTCGACTTTTTGGTGGTATTCTGCAAATTTATTGAAATATGTATTTCGTAACACCTTTAAAACAATGTGCAAGTTCCACAGTGTACATATTAGTTTACTTCCTAATACAAGTATATTTGTTACTTAAATGGAAATTCCCCTAAAGACCTAATGTGAACGTATTTTAAGTTATTCAATAACTTAAAATACCTTTACATTAGGTCTTTATTATTTTATTTATATTAGATTATAAACATTTTATTATTTTTTATTACTTAACAAACACAAATGAATTAAAGTGAGAATGGATAACATTTAAAAAAACTAGACGTGGAAATGAATGAAAATAATTATTAATTATTTTCATTCACGCCTTCTCCCCATGGGGGTAGGCTGAAACTACTGAAACCCACCTGCTACAATCCTTACATCCTCTTTTTTTGGTTCTAATTAATAATAAAAATTTCAACCAAATCCAAATATGTACATTAAAAAAATATAATAATCAAAAAAGCCTTTATTTCTACCATAAATTAAAAGTAAAAGTACGTCGAAATTTTCACTTCGAAATACAATCATTCAAGCGTATCAAACATTATTAGTACTTATTTTTTTTTTATAATTGTAATAAATATCCGCATCTAAAATGCCTGTTTTCATATTATATCAGCTTATTTTTTTTTTATGTCGTGATGGCCCAGTGGTTAAGACCTCGCCTCTCATCTACGAGGTTGTGGGTTCAAATCCGGGCAAGTACCAATGTGACTTTTGCAATTCATATGTTATATTTTGGAGTAAAGGTTAGACTGCAATACACAACAGAAATATTTTACACTTAGGCTATTAATTTAGCCATTACTTTAAATTTGTTTGATTATAAAAATAATCAATGAGTCCTTACCTCCGTAAGAAATAAAGATTGTGGTTCTTATACACTATGTTCTTTGTATTTTATTTTTAAACCGATGGGGATTTGTGAACACTTGTCCAGAAATCACCTTTAATGGGGATATGCGGAAAAAAAGTTTATAAGTCCCCATTGGTGGGGATTGTCAATGGGGATAAGTGGAATAACCCCAGCCTTTGACCCATCATGGCAGCTCAACTAGCGCCGGGCAGGGTTCTAATACTGCAAGCCCCATAAAGGTAAGCAGGCGTGAAGCAGCAAAAATAGAACAAAGCGTTCCGACTACAGATAACGTTTGTGTCGCGTTTACGATGTTTCTCACTTATGATTTATTATTATCAGAATTTATTGCAGTTTTCATCATGAGACCTTTGAATTGAAATGTTGTTGAAGTTTGAGTTCTATTTGTTTGGCATCACATCACACGTTACTATTATTCAGTCGTAAAATGGTTATTATTATTACCTATTAAAACCGTGATTTTAAAAGTTGCTACAATACAAAAAAATAGAGCGTTTTTAAGTGCTCTCAGGTCAATTCTTAGACCATTTAACCTTGGTCAATAAGTTAGTTGCACCGTGCATCTTGATATTATTTTACCAATCTCGTGGTAACTATGTACAGTGGTGGTCTGAAAATGTTATCAGTTTTCAAATTAGGTCCTTTAACACACCGTGTGCAGCAAAGTCCCAAATGCTATATCTAGGTAATTGTTACTTTTTAATAGTTGTGAAGCAGCTATTCTAACAAAAAGAGTATTAACTACTTTTTGATGATGAAACTATTTCTTAATTTAAAAGTTGACTCATTGACATAATTGATGACATTTATCAAAAATATTAAGTGTACATTTATACGTTTATGTGTGTAAAAAATAACAAATATTAATTCTATATTGAAATAAAATGGCAAGTTTAACCCTCCAACAGAGGGCTGAAATATTACTTCTCCATGAAGATGGCTTGAATATTAGTGGTTTATCGCGAGAACTAAATATATCTCGATTCACCGTGAGATTTTGGATGCGGTGACATGGCTAAGACGGTAAATAACTGATCATAGAAGCAGTTCAGGACGACGGCTGATACTAACCACCGTGCAAATAACTGATATGGTTCGATATTACGAAGAGCACGCACGGCTTCACACCAACTAGACTATGTGCCGTCATATCTGCAGATGAATGCTATACCTACTAGTTATTAAAATAATAAACTGTTGTTAGAATTAAAAAATATATATTCTTTTAAAAAATAATGATGTTTTGAATTTCTATATGATTATTTCTTCCTATTTTTGAGTTTTTCGTAAGGCTTATATAGACTGGCGCGACTTGTCACGCGTCGTGTCGCGTCACGTGTCTGCAATATTATCGCCATGCATCAATTCACACTGGCGCGCCACAACAGTGCGACCCCAATGGAACATTTTATATGGCGTCTCGCGTCGATGTCACCGCGATAACGCATCGCGTTAGCGACGCGACACAAGAGAGTATTTTCTATGTCGCGGCGCGACGGGTTGCTGCTGTGTGTAATGTCGCACGCGTTTTCATAGAAATTGTTCTACGAATATAATATCACAGAATCGCGTCGCGTCACTGTCACGCCAATCTGTACGACCCTTAATAAGTTCGACCTCGCTTGGTTTATTTTATGTCTATAAATAAGGTTTTTTTTTTTTTGTAAAGGGCTCCCTACTTTCTTTTTACCTCTCTCTGTCCAGAGCTGCCGAGGGCCAATGGCTCCAGTTAATATTTCATCGTTTTCTAAAAAAGGTTTTCTATACTTATCCTACATAGACGATATACCCACCACACCACCACCACCACACCACCACTACTTTTTGTAAATGCTGTAATGTATAACTGTTTTTTGTCCCAAATAAAATAAATAAATAAATAAATAAATATGTCAATACAAATAATCTATATTCTTTAACTAATCAAATCCTTTAACATCGACCTTGTGACATAGATGCGTGCATGCAATTATAAACCTTAAGGTGGTAAGCATTTTCAGACCTCGACTGTATTACAAAAAGTCTTTGCCAACACGCATAAAATTTAAATAAGTAAATATATCGCATTTGTTTAACTGGCAACACCACAACTATTATTTTCTACAGAGCCTATTTGACATCTCAAAATTTCCCTCCAACACCCGGACGTAACAAAATGTACTGTTTGAAGATAAACAAACATTGAACTTGGTTAGTGTTTTATAACAAATATTGGCAACAATCTAAAGTGTAAACTTAGTGTTTGAGTAAACATTTGTCCAGCTAATGCGTCTCGGGGCAAATTAACAATGTGTTCGGTTAAGAGCTGCGAACATAAATGAAGCATGGAAGAGTTGCATCTGGTAGGTTAGCACTGAACGTCATTAAACTTGCTGTGTGTTATGAGAGCTCTGTGGATTAGTCATTGTGTTGGCGAAGCGAACCTTTTTGGGGTGAAATGCATGTTTTTCGTAAGATTCTATTTCTCATTCGGGTACCTAATTAATCAATTAATTAATTAATCAAAGACAAAGCGACCGCTCCTGCTTCGCACAGTTTTTACGACTTGATAAAACATCGAGATTTCTTAGGTAAACGTAACTTTAATATTAACGTATTATACACCTTCCGGAATAAATTCTCTGAACGATGGTGACAATCTCGTCAAAATCTGTTGCGTGGTTTAGAAGAACAACGCGGACATACAGACAAACGCGAAAAGCGACTATGGCTTACAATATGTATAGATCTATCAATTTCAGAATAAATAAGGCTTGTTTTGAAAAAAGATATTATTGAAGTGCTCTCTATGTTTTGTGGTAGATATCAATATTTAGAATGGAGGCTTAGTGATTCGCTTGACCACATTATTTGGGGAGGTGGTGTCCATATCTACCTATTACTAACATGACGTCATACAATAATTAAAAGACATGAATCACAAAATATACATATTTCGTCCCCCAAAACTGCACACTCCTAACCAGATGTGCAACTGTGCAAGTGTTTCCGCGACAAACTCAAGACAAACTGTCGTCAATTTAATGTCGTCGTCGCTAACAAAGAACCATAAAGCATGCTACAGGCCGCCATCTTGACTTGAAAGCATTGTTTGTGATCGTCAACCGTTACAGTTTCAGATGAAGATGACGAGTCACTGAAATGACTTCACGGCAGTATCTTTTTACGTTTACTTTTTTTAATATCTAGTTTTGTTATACCTGCTCAAGTTCATAATTTCAGCCTTAGCAATTAATGAATTTCGTTTTGTTTTAGTTAAGCTTCTGTTATCTGTTTCAACTTTTTATTTGATTACACTTCCGAACATTTAGTTTTAATATAATCCTGAATATTATTCTCACAAGGCAGCCCTGAACTATTAAATAATGTAAGACAGTTCAGACTTGCATAGCATAAAGTTACATTACAACCTCGTAACTTTACAAATAACATAATTTGAAGCAAAGCGGGTGCAATAGGCCCTCAAACAAACAGACAGACACACAAATATTTACGGTATTAACAATGTTAACGCGTGTTATGGCTCAGCACAGCACATTGTTTACGTGCACACGTCGTAAAACAATGTTAGTTTGTAATTAACATGTTGAATTGTGCACTGACCTTTTATTTTTGTCTGAACTTAGGTGACCTGGTGGAAAAATAACAAGTAGGCTGTGTATCGTGTTTCCTTTGTCAAGTTTGCATATGGAAATACAAAGGGCTCTCTGGTTGTTTTATATAGTTTAGTCTGTCTGAGGTCTGAACATAGAAAAGTAAAAGTGATAAATAAGACTTTATAGAGTCCGCGCCACCACTGAAATCCGGCGGAAAATTTGTTGAACTACATTTTTTTAAATGCAATTTGATGCAATGACATATACACTAGAGCTGTGTATATTGGATTTGAGTGATGGCACGGACTCTACATGAACTTTATAGTTTCTACTTACCCACTAAATGCTAAACATATTTATTAAAAATGTGATTCTACCATATATGTTTTGTTTTTCCATTAAAAGGAAAAAACAACTAACTAACATTACTGCCACACACAACAGCTTTTAATAGAAAATCTACAGGTGTAAATCAAGGCAAGGCATCGTAAAAAGAAACATTAAACTAAAAGAACATTTATTTTCTATCAGAACTGGAACCATCCACTATACAGTTCACTAAAGAAAGGCACATGCTTTAATTTACAACCATAATCCAGAATTCAATTTTAAATGTCCTTTCTCATTTTAACCGCAAATAATTTTGTCAACTACCAGAAAAAATTTAACGCTTCGATACATCGAACTAAATGGTCCTAAACAAACTTTTACAAAAAAATACACAACTTTCTAAACAACTTAAAATAAACTTTATTGCTTCAAACTTTAAGTTCAAATGTCTTTAAAATAAAATTTTAACATAAAGCCTTTATAAGTCCATCTTTATGAATGACTCGTCGCGTTCGTATTTTGAAAAAGGTTCTTTTTGTTGCCACGATGTCTGCCGTAAATCGTCGTCCATTGAGAACCGGCGACTCGAAGGAAGCTAAAAAAAATTAACAACAAGATGGCGGTGTAACTACCTGCTATTAGATATTGAGTGAGTCGTTATATTTTAAAGAATTCTAGTGGATTCGAAAGGCCAAGTGATTTCGAATATTGATTCATTTAGGAAAGGAAGTGGTACAGTGCTGTTTACAACATAATTTAATGAGTTCTAAAAGTAGGTATTGTTTAGTATTGAATCATGATTTATTTTCTGTTCAAGAAAGACACACGTTACTGTTAAAGCTATTGTTAATTCATACAATGAATATGAAAGATGTAAGTATTTATATTTGGGAGTGACAAAATCTACGATTATTCAAGAAAACAACTGTATAATAGTCATACAAGAAATTGTAAAGAGCCTCGAGTGCGATAATAACGCCGACAAAACGCGACTACTGTGAGGAATCTTACGAGCAATCCGCAGACACCCACATAAAACAAGCAAAGTGAATAAATAATATTCATTTACGCCAGACAAGGAACCGAGGAATATTAGATTTTATTATTGCTCCCGAGTGGCATTCTCAACTTACACTGTGGAGTTATGAGAAGGATTTAATTTTACAGTTTTGAACGACTTACTTACTTCCACGAAGCTAAAGTAGGAAATATACCCCAACGTAGGGCAGTAAGAAATCTAGCCATGCTTTATGCCAAGTCGGGAACTAGCAAGAGAATAATAAAACATTCCGAGAGCTAAGCCAAGAAAACCATTTCACGAAATCTCGGACTAAACTGCTACACTGGTACTCCGCAAACCAGAAAATATTAGTCGTAGTATAACACTGCGGCATCCCGTGACCTTTCTCTAACCGCAACGGTATCAAACGGATACGAGGAGCGAATAAGAATTGAATAATATTAATTTACACCCCGAGCCGGCACGACTACTAGGTTTTACAACGCCACTAAATTCGCTTTATTTAGAAACTGCACCCGATCGGGAGACTGTCGTAAATTATAATTATGGACATTAGGTTATTTCTTTACCGAGTTTTTATGGCGTATCTATGTCGTTAAACTAATGCTGTAACTTGTGATTTGAGATCGTCTGCTTTTGGTGTAGGATTTTTTTAATGTGTTGCTGTCTCCTGCGCTTAGCTGTTCAAACATCGCAGCCCATAAAAGTCCACGAAAAGAAAAATGGTACACATAACTTTAAAAGAACATCGAGATCTCTCACAGCCTTTTTCGTTGTACGTACGTTGTTCACCACAGTACCTTTTGCATAAGCTACCAAACCATATCTGATAATATTTATAACTGAAATTACTAACGAAATAACCCTTATACAATCCTAATCACTCCTTAAGAAGATCGTAACGATATAACAGCATACAAACGCTAATAAAGCGCAGCCCACACAGGCGTCCTAACCTCACCGTATTTACCGTATCCTGCGAAGCTAAACAGGCCTCTAATGCGCCATGCCGCACCACGGTATCAACACTCCCAGCAAACGATATACGGTGACGTTTACTGCGCCACCAATTACGAACGAAGCGATACACCGTGCAATTGTTATGTTCTCGCAATCGAGTCAGATTTGATTTAACTCTGCAAGACTCGTTAGCTGCTGGTGCAAAGATGATTCAGTGATCGATTTTTCGTATACAAGTATTAAGTTTGGTGTTTTTTTTTGGGTTTATGATGAAAACATAATATACATAGATGATGGTGAAGTGGAGGCTAGAATTTTGAGAAGATATTAGGTAGAATTTCAAGTTACATTCATGATTCGGGAGATAGGGTTTAAAGTAATTTTAGAATCATAAGCGGCACGGTCAAACCAAAAAATCTTGTGAAAATTCTAGGCAATCAAAGAAAAATAAAAGCAGGTGTACGTACCTCAAGGTAAATGAAGCAAGGCCTTCGACCTTCTCACACATGAAAAAAATTACATTAAAGTAGAGAATGTAACACCAGACAGCACCAATGTAAGTTTAGTCCCACAAAACCTCGCCATTTATTAGCAGTAAACCGGTTAGTTTACTATCAAACAACACAAAACTCATTACATTCTAAATTACCATTTAACGACAGCCTCAGGGATTAAATTGGATCTTCCAGACATATTGCTGTTTCCAGACATTTTTTTTTGCTCTAACACATTACACACTCTTTCTTTTTGTTGCGTCGTGAAAGTAAACAGAACATGTAGTTTATTATTGTTGATGGTAGGTCGAATTTCATGCCATAAAAAGTGTCTACCTTCATTTTTATTCCCTTTTTCGAAACATTTCATCTTTTCATAATCAGATACTAATCGTTGATGATGGCCGATGCAATAATATTGTATGAGCTTTGACTTGTACATGTTTGGGAGAAATATATTTTGTTTAGATTTTGACTCAATTAGAAAAACTAAAGCATATACAAGCCAGGACATTAGTTACCGCCAATATCACCTCGCGTGGGTGTCAAGAACCCGGTAGTGGTACCACTAAACATATTACACGCCTGTTCATAATGATGTGCTAATTAGTCCCGTGTCGGAAACTAATTCGGCGTAGGATGACGGAGCAGAAGCCAAGTGTGGCGGATTGATAGCTGAATCTTATGTGGGGCGAAATTACAATGTGATACGCTTGATGTGTTTTGAATTACTCGAAAACGTATTGAGCCTTGGTAGAGATAAACGAACCTCTTCACTTGTAGGTGTTAACTAAGGGAATATATTATTGTAATCAATATTGGTAGCAACGTCCTTCAGTCTGTCATTTTGCGACCTGGACTCATAGCGTGGTTTTCCGAGAATGATGATTGGAAAAATGCCCATGATAAAATCTTGAGTTTTTAACACGAATCAGAGTGAGTTGTCTTGCGCATTTGTTGCGCCACTTCTTCTTCCTAAAATAAACATTGAAATTGATGAAGCGCGATGGTGGCTTTTGAGTGTTAATTTTGGAAGTAAAAAAAAGAGGCAATGATTCTCAGCTTAATTTGTGGTGGCAAGGTCAATAGGGCCATCTTTCTTTTTTTTATATATTTAATATCATTATTTAGTTTCACAAAATACACCGCAAATTATATAAATCAATACATAGTCCAATAGTTTAATCTTTCGCAGTGCGATCAAATCACGTATTAGATACCTATCAACTCTAACAAGACGAGCCACTGATGCCTAATAACATGTTAATTAATACAACTGTCAGCATTACTCCGGTATCGGGTGTCAGATCAGGAGCCGACTATTGTTCGTGTATCCTCGTATTAGTTGCTGTCAACAAGGGAGTGATTTTGTTAGTAATTAATTGATAATAATTAATACTCATGTCACGGTTGGGATTATTGACGGTTAGTTACAGTTTACTGTTTGAAGTAGGCTTGTTCGTGGTTAGGCTACAAAAAATAGTAGGATAACTGATGTTGTAGGTACTGATAGTGGTACTTTCAATGCCAGTCTATGGACAATGGACATTTGGTTTGTTCCAATAACAAATCCAGAAAACTTAGAATTTATGTGAACCTAGCTTTTGCTCGCGTGGAGGTCGGAAATTAACCCACAGGAACGTATTACCGGAATAAAAAGTATTCTTTGTCCTAACCCAGGTCATGCTCTACCTATGTGCCAAATTTTATTTAAATCCGTTCAGCCGTTTTAGGGTGAAAGCGTAACAAACAAAAAAACAAATTCACTTTCACATTTATAATATTAGTAGGATATGTATATACTATGTATGTATATAGTAGGATAGTAGAATTAATTAGGATTAGGATTGTTGGAGTTAGATCAAAAAACTCATACTAAAATTAAATGACATACCCACTTAAATATAAAATGACATATAGCAGTAAAAGATGACGCTATAAGTAGATCTCTGAAGACATTTTGTGTCTGTGGTCTATATTGCATCTGCAGGTAGGTGAATGCCCTTCTATGGTTAATAATTGAAACAGTTTCACGGATTACCGTGATTGATCGCGCCACCTGTCAGTTTGGACGTCAGTTGCGCAGGCGCCGCCGGTGCTACGCCGCGTAGATAGAATGCTACGCTTTCACACAGATAAACTTACTATCAATATATATATTATTATATATATACTATTTTGACATTATAATCATTGTTTTCTGTATTTTTTTTTTGTTATAAAGTGTAGTTTTCTGCTGTAATGCCAATAAACGCATTTTTCTTTCTTTCTTTCTTTCAATAAAATATTCGTTCGATTGGTTAGTAGAGAAATAATTAAGACGAATGTGACCAATATTTCAACTATCAAATAAGATGTCATTAAATTAAAAGAATTTGACACGACAAAGACAAACAAACAACACACATAGACAAATGTAAAGTAAAAAGTCAGCCATATGTCGTTTAGTAAACAACAAATAAATCCGAAACTGAAGAAGGCCAAGGCCATACAAGAACAGTATACCTGTGACCTCACAATCGACATAACAACTCACGATGAACCATGATACAGCCAACTTTCATCATCATACACAACCTACCAGACAAAACTCAACTGCCAACAATTCAAAATTCATAACACAACCTTACAAGTTACATTCCCGGGCAATAAATTAACAAAATAAATTACTTAAGGCTAATTAATTTTACGAGGCCCGTGGCCCCTCCACACTGGGCGCACACGCCGCATCTCGGAAGGAAATCTCCACTTAATTAACTTATTGGACCATTATAGCGGGCCCAGGAATATTGAGAGGGAGGGGGGGGGGGGGGCTGAATGCTGAAATAATGTCGTGAAGATAATGAGACTAGGAGCTGATGAGAATAGAAAGTATCCTCTTTGGCTAGGGTATATATTACGAGTACAACGGAGTTTTTTTTGGGGACGATGTAACTTCATCTTGTCTTTTTAATCACTGCCCTATAAACACGGTAACTTATGCATGCCTCCCAGCTACTGCGCCTAAAGACTTTTCCTTTATCAGTACCTAACTAAGAGTGGATCCCACTCTTAGTTAGGTACTTTACTTACTTTCTAGGAATACAAAAGAAAGATAAAGTACGTCATACCAACATAAGAGAAAGAGTACTTCATTAAATTAATAATTAATTTCATAGAGACATCTAGCTAGAATGGAAGAAGACCAGTGGACGACTCTTGACGTAGTATGGGAAGGACCCCAGGGAAAAAGAAAGCGAGGAAGACCATCAAGAAGATGGGTCTATGATATCAAAGATATACTCGTAGCAGGAGATGAATGGCAAACAAAAGCCATAGATGGAAAATAATTGGTAGGGTATTTTCATCGGTTTTCTTAAATATCTTTAAAAGAAAAATTATAAAAAATAAATATTTGAGATCCTCACAACAAGCCCTTTCATCTGATATGTTGAGCGGGTACAGTTTGCAAAACTTTTCCTTTCTTTTTTCTTGTTTGGCCCCCATAAGTGACCCCCATATTCAACATTTATTTATTTACATTACACGTCCGTGTTTGGGTCACAGAAAATACGAGTATGTACCAAATTTCAATTTAATCGGTGCAATAGATTCAGAGCAAATTGGCTGTGACAGACGGACAGACAACAGACAGACACACGAGTGATCCTATAGGGTTTCGTTTATTACCAGGCTTGCATGAATTCATGTTTAGTTTATTTTGAGTACATAAAAAAAATGCTATTTATAAATAGAAATCTATTGTTGCATGTATGAAAGATCATCACTAGAGAATTGCTCGATAGATTTGGCAGATTTTTTTTGTTGTATTCGTAATCGGTCTAGACAAGGTTTGCATGAAAGAAAATTTTGGGTCGGAACCCGAGCGACGCCGGGCTCGAACAACTAGTGTAATAATAAATTGGGATTCAAATTAACAACAATCAAAATAATCTATTTAGTTAAAAAATATTAACATCATAAAAATATTACAATAGATCTCAAGAGAAGATGAATTTTATATTAACTTTGTTGTATGCTAACAAATATATATATATAAAAAGCTTATTTATTAAGAGTGGGTACGAACAATAGATGAATAATTAAGTTCAATCACCATTTCGCCTGCTAGGCTTGGTTATAAATGTTACAATGGTAAATGGGAATAGTCCTCTCTCCAATCCAATTAACAATAGCTGTCAAACATGATTACTCTGAACTACTCTAAAGAGGGTGTATGAATCTTATTTAAATGCAACGTTATACATGTAAGTTTCGCCCCCAGCTCCAATAACGCGGAATGATCGTCTAGGGCTATAATCTGGCAATGTTATGTTACATGTAGAGTATTTTAAATCGAATAGAATGAGAAATTCGTGTGTTACTGATACCAAGAAATCCAAAGAAAACAGTACCATAATTTTCTCGCATCGCCATCTTTTTCAAGTAGACAGAATTTCTATTACTTTTTGGCAGATTTATCTCAACACATTTCTGAAACGGAAAACTGTTTAATGTTCGTAGTAAAACTCACTGCAACTGAAATACCTACTTATATTTTTAAGATGGATGAAATAGGTTCTCTCATGGATATAATAGGAGAGTAGAGAATACTCATGGATAAAGTTGATTCTTCTTCGAAAAAGATTTATTATAATTTAAAAGTTTCGATATCGGTAACGTATCGGTAACAAAACACGTCGATATCGGGCTCGTTAACCGATAATTCAGTCATTACCATAATAACGAGCGACAAAGGCTAACCGATCAAACCCGAGGGGAATTAACCTCTGAGATTGGAGCAAACGGCCGAACGACGCAGTTTTGTAACAGTGAGGCTATGGAGCTTTCGTAAACATGTCTGCAGAACTTGTGCTCTTACGTGCACTTTATCTTTATATAGGATATTTTTTGACATTGATTCAGTGAAAACATGGAAACATGAGTCATTGGCATCACTGTAAATTGTAGCATTTATAACGGGGGCGTTTAGACGTTCAAATTTTGCTGGAGTTTGTCTAATTTTGGGCGGGTTCTCCACTTGAGACACGCTACCTAGATGTAAATATCTCGTTCGTAAAGCAACATAAAACCTTTTATCGAAAATGAATAATGACCAAACATTTTCAAATAACCCTTTTCGCAACGACATTTCTGCTTCATACAATCAACTTACAACAAAATATCACATACATTTCCGCTCAGACACACATCTACAAACATTCCTATAGAGAGGAGCAATTTGCGAGTAGTTAATCTTACTGACTGCTCACGGAGCATGTCTGTACATAAAAGGGCTCGTCCCAAGGGTCGGGGAAGCGTGTTCACATCGCAGAACATACGGTCAGCCGGACCCGGCCGTGTCGGGTTCGGACCGTCTCGGGTTTCGGGACTACCGCGAAGTTTGCGAAACTATTGTAGTAGTGGAGAAACTTTGAAAATGGATCCGAGTTTAGCATAGCGTTTAGTTGTACTAATTACATGTCATTATAGTTACGTTTTAGTTTGAGGGTGTGGTTGGAAGATGAACTTGAGGTCTTCTATGCTCGCGGGGAGCGGAAGCGGAGATTCTGCCGGTTGTATGTGAGGAAAGATTAACAAAAAATTCTACCGTGTTTTCTGTCAATCAATGAAGTACCCAATGACCTATGGTTAAATAAATACTAGGTACACATGGCTACACATCAAGCTTTACCTGCCAAGTATAAACTGACCTCGCATTGTACGGAAATCCTATACAATGCGAGATCAGCATAAACTGGAAATGTATAGCTTGATGTGTAGCCGTGTGTACATATTAGGTACTACACTAAACACCATAACAGTATATCTTTTTCTATTTTTCGGTTAATGGAGTAAAGAAAATTAGGTTTATTTGTCACAGCCACGTGCACTTATAAAGATAAAGTTAATAGGCTTCCTTTTTTGGCAAAATACCATTCATTCTATGTAGTTATGCTAGTTGCTAACATCCTGTGCAGTTTACACAAAAATGAAACTAAAACAACAAAAGCTGGCAGTCACCGTGTGCACTGGCGTATCCACAAGTCATGCTAGCTACTAGCCTAGCTAGTGGACAGGACAATGGACACTGACAAACAGACCTACAGCATCTACATACAATAATATTGTATCGCACATTGAATAATAGTTGTTTATTGTATTTATATAATGTTACTTAGTTTATTTGCAGAAGTGGTTTTGCAATAAAGGATGTAAAAAGGTAGAAAAGTGTAACAAAAAATTGATAATGAGATATTTCTTTAACATTTTCCAGTTTTCCCAAAAACTATCACATCATTTTTAAACAAATTGTACAATCGCATTCAAAAGCTTTTTCTCTTTATAATTTGATTCATTCTATCTATGTGAATTGAATCGGAAATCAAGACAGGGAGGATAATTTGCAAATCGCAAAGTTGAATTGAAAAAAATATCCTGCTATCTATCAAATCTACGATTGAGTTTTTCGACGACAAAAAACGCAATAAGAAATAAATAATGCTCGTTAACATTTTAAATACATCAGCAATCTTCCTCTTTCTAAATGAAAACGTTCAAAGGGATTAAAATCTTAATATTGTATGCTCTACTACTAAGAACTAGCATCAAACATATTACTTTAATCCCAAATCCCAAAATAATTAAAAAGCTCCCCTCTGTAACTGAGAAATAAAACAAATATCCATTATTAAATAAACAACGACGGGACTAATAACTATGCAAATTCCGTCAAACAAACTGACGGGAACAACTAGTGCGGAATTACGCGCGTATATACAAATTATAGGCCAGTTTACGTTGAGCTCTCACCCCCCGCTGGATGTTTGAGCTGTAAGGTTGAAAGGAACGGATGTAGTGAGGTGAGGGGTCAGGGTTGAGTGGTCGATAGTGTTGGGATACTAATGAAACGTCTGGATCACTGGACGCCGCGGGCTTCGGCAGGGTAGTGTTAGCTGCAGAAGTATGAGGTTGATAGTTTCATTATTTGTAGTTTTTTTTTTGAGATTCTATTTATCATACCCCACTATTTTATAAATTCAGATTCACGACTAAACTAAACTCAATGAAGAGATTATTTTTGACTAGGAAGCAGTGCATCAGTGTTTGGTCAAAGCAACGCTTAGCGTGTGCATTCAATAAAAACCTTTGCTCACCTGTTTCAATGCAAACAAAACAAAAAATAAACTTTTTTAGTGAAATCCAACACGAGCATACATCCGAACTGTAACTTCCCAACAAACAGGGTCGCCAACATCAACAGTATCATCTAACAAACGCTGTGCGCGACTGTACGTTCAAAGCACAAATTCATTTAACTGAAGCTCTCTGTAAACTCAGGGCTCAACCCTGCAGCTATTATGTCCACGTTTTATTGGCGTTTGATTTTCCAAACTTTGGAGGGTTAATAAACAGCGAAGAAATTATAGGGTTATTAAATTTAATGGTCGTGAAAATGGAAGCGTCTCCTGGAATTTTGATCTTGGAGGGTTAACATTGTCTGCTTAGTGGTTATGTAATTAAATCCATGAATTATGTACTTCTATTTATACGCAATATTTTGTAGCTGAAATTAATCTAAGACACTAGAAAACACAGGGCAGGGCAGTGATAGCCTAGTGGTGAGACCGTCAGACTGCCAAGTCATAGGTCTCGAGGTCGAACCCAACGCACGCACCTCTGACTTTTCGGATTCATGTGCGTATTGTAAAATTATCAGTTGCTTCAAAAACGGCGAAGGAAAACATCGTGAGGAAACCGTCATGCCTGAGAGATATTTTTCGACGGCATGTGAAGCCAAGTCAGAGGCCCATGGGCGGCTTTAAAACACGAAAAGAAGAAGAAGAGTAGAAAATAAAACTGGAAGAAATGTTAATGTCCCTATCTCTCATAACATTAACAATACAAGAGAAGAATAATAACCACGGTATCGAAATTACTTTAGTTTTTTTTTTTTCAGTAGCCACTGATAAAAGAAAAAGGAATCTTCAATCATTGGTCTAGTGGTCCCAAGCACTACTACTGAGTACGAGGTCAGGGTTCGATTGCCTGGTCAATGTGCTATTGTAATGACCTTTTTCATTAGGAATTTCTTCGGAAAAGCCCGGAACCTGGATTTGTGCAAAGTTGATGACAATAGGCCCTGGACTTAAACATAACTGGCGAAATATTGCTGTACTATAGGTATCTCTGCCTAACCCTTTGGGAAAAGCGTGATAGAATGGAAAAACTCCAACAAAAACTGTCAATAAATAACAACGTAGGTGAGCTTTACGTAAAACTCCTTACTTGTTACTGTACTAGCTGCATTATACATTGGACATCGATTGCGTTCCCCTCTCATTATATCGATTATCGTTCACCCAGCCGACTCGATACTGTCAACTCGAGTGTTTCGCAACTCGACTAACATTCTCACGACTGCTGGATCCTCACGATTCGTGTTAATGGAAGCCTTTTGGTTTATTAGACACTGAATCGTGTGTTTGTCTGCAAATTAGTTACTGCTGTGTGTGGTAACAGTTATGTTACAATAGTTAAAGACGTCACTGAGGTTTATTTTGTTGTCAATTGTTTAGATCTTAAACCTACTGTGCTCAATCAAAGTTGGATTTAACTACAAAGCTGTTTTATGAAGCTTGTTGTGTATTTGTTGTGGGTTCTTCCTACTTTCATTAATTTCTTCGAGCGAAGACTTAATTTATTGTTTGGTGTAGAAGTAGCTCTCCCCCTGCCAGTAAGAGGGTGATATTCAGTATTATAAACATCACTATGACTCACTTCCCTCCTCTTTCTTTTATATTTACCACACTCCATATTTCTAGGAACTTTGTGGTTCAATAAATTCGAAATCTTTCAGTTGAATTTATCTTCAAAGAGATTTATGTATATGTATTACACAGCTCTAGCTCAGGTATAAACTAATTTGCAGAGAAAACAAAATATCGGTTGATCTTTGAAATCTACACAACAACGCACACACGATCAACACAACAAAACAATTTAATCGATCATCTTACCTGCCTGTTTACAAACATTACTCGAGATCCACTTATCCCGAAATTCGTGAACAATGCACACAAGGGTTCGATTCATTGATTGTATGGTAGAATACATTACAGATAAGAGAGATGAATCGGGCTCCATTGACGGATCGCTTGCCAGGGGCTGGGCAGCTGAGCAGCACTCGCTCAGCCATGGCCAACTGATAAGCAGACTAATATGAAGTTACAAGGGTTCACAGTTCATCGGAGAAAGCGTTTACTTTAGACGATGGGCCTTCAATCTGTTAGATGAATTGTCAATGAGGTTTCAACGAAGATAGAGTCGTAAATTGAATTCTTGTGTCTTGTTCAACAACATTGTACTATTAATAGAAATAACCTTTGTTTTTGAGATGTAAATACATTCACAATAGTGCAGTTTGACATTATGGTGACGAATTTTGGGAAGGTTACTCTGAAAGTCTTACCAAATGCAGACAAAGAAGCAGGCCACATACTGCATTTCACCTACCCTCATTGACAATAAATTACTGACAAACACACACTGATGGTCCATTAATTCCCCGCTCCTGTAAAAGGACCATCACGCTAAGTATGTCAGTACTGCGTTCCACTGATATTAAAATCATAGCGGTGACATTACATTATTTTGCATCAGTCCAGACGGCTTCAATAAAAACGCCATTTGTCTCGGTTACCATGCACTGATGAATTCAATTTGTCTGGCTGTGTGTGTCCGTTTAGGCAAGAAGGAGGTAGGATAGTAGAACCACCATTGTGCTTCCTGGCTTAGAAGAGACAACCATACCTTAGAGAAGAACTTTCAATAGTCTTAGAGGAATCTTGTGTCCTTTAGGACGTAAAACAATGCGCAGGAGACACCGAGGCGTTGCACTCAAGATCGTAGAGATCCTTTTGTTGTTGAAGTTGAAAACAGTCAACGATTGGTGAGGGTCAGCAAAAGTCGAAAATACTCTTTACTTCCCTACCGCCTTGTCGAGCCTCCGAGTGTTCCTCACAAAACATGACAAACGTCTCCATAAGTTGAACTTCTGAACCTAATACATTTCGTGATCAGTGTTCTTAGTACTACTTACTAACGCTAAACTAATTTGCCGTCTTCCTAGTATTTCCTCACTATTCCGGGGCGGTTATCGACTAGATAAAGGTTAATAGGGGTCAGGTCACTGGATCGCTGATGGTGCAATGTAAAAGTAACATAATTATGATTTAACTGTAGTTTTGAATAGGTTTTTAATGATGCAACCATTTTATACGTTAAATGGGGTACTTAACGTTATGAATTTATTATTATATGCCACGCCCGATAGAAAAGGCGTTTATAGGAATTTATTACCGCACAAAGTCACGTGGGTCACTTGTTCAGCTATTAAAGTTGCTTTGTAACTTGTGCGAGTAACTCAACATGATTACTTACCTTTTGCATAAACTAAATTCTGACTGATCTATTTCTTTAACGATTATATTCTTAAACAGTTGGCTACATCAATACTGCCGTCTAAACGCGTAGTTTGTTCTTACTTTGCTTTCTAGAGACAAGAACTTGGACATTAAATGATAAATGATGAATGAATCGTGTAGCTCAACTCAGAACTTAAGCTCTCGGAGCTCAACGACTAGACGAAATTAATGAACCTCAGGCGTACAAACCATTAATTATCGAATAAATAATCAGTTAATATCACCCACTTTCAAAATATACAGTTATAACCAAACATCAGGTGCTCGGCGAATTCCTTCAGCGTACGACTGGCGTACCTACCTACTTTCCTCCATTGTACTCTCGAGCACAATAAGCAATAACTTAACGACTCGGCAGGTAAATTTAACTTCGACACAACAATATTAATAATTTAAACCATGTTGCGTATGGAAGTCGCTTTTAAATTACTTAAGCTGTTAATTTAACAATTAGGTAGGTAAATGAAAACCGACGACAATGAAACAAGAACAACGAATAAAGTGGAATAGAAAGTAGATGATGACTTCTTTTCACCTGAAAAGTTCCTGTAAATGGGTAGGTACTCTGAGTGTAGTTATGTAGATTGTGGTTCTTTATTTTAAAGTGTTTCAATGTTCGAAGCTTTTTGTTTTGTAGTTATTGGCCAAGACCTGCCTGCGGTCTGGCAAACGACAGTTGATATTGATAGTACCAAAAGGATAGAGCAGCATCCGTATGTCAAGTCGTAATGTTTATTGCAATATTACCTACGGATAACATGGTAAAATTGCCGATCAACAAGAACGAAAAAAGCTTTTAACAAAACTGTCAGACAAAAGACATCCTGTCTATAATAGTCAAATTCCACTCATCAATAATGGCCGACGATAAAGTTGCCAGTCGAAAAAAAAAGCAAAATATCGTTATCTTAATTTGAATTATTTGAAAATCTAATTGTATTATTTACCGCAGGGTTTGTCAGCCCACGTTGTGATAAATCAAACGGAATAAGAGTGAGTGTCTGTCTGCATTGTACTGTGTTTACTCTAAAACAATGAGTTCATAACGTTTATCAGAGAAAGTTTCCTTTATAAGTCTGGCCGACAACTGGTTGTGAAGGGGTTTTAAACTTTAATTGAATTGGTAAATAATTACCTTGTTTAAAAAAATATCTGTTAGTAAATAATTACTAATGTCAAAATGTTGGCACTTGTAAATCAGGCTCTATGTCTGGCCCTACAATCAATCTGCCTGCCTTTTCCAAACTTTGTTGGGGTCGGCTTCCAGTCTAACCGGATGCAGTTGAATACCAGTATTGTACATAGAGCGACTCGATTACCTATTTGACCTCCACAACCCAGTTACTGGGTAACACGTTACCCCTTGGTAAGACTGGTTGTCAGACTTTTGGATTTCTGACTACCCGTAATGACTGTCAAAGATCTACGAAGGACAGCCTGGACCAACGACTTAACCGTGGCAAGCGTAGCTTAATCTTCGGCCGACCCGTGGGGCTGTTATTATTTAGTCACGAGCTTGTTTCTAACCCCACAAACTACATATTCCCAGAAAAATATAGAGCTATTTTCCTGTAAATACTTGTGAAGATATAAATTGACGTAAAAATGTTAGGTAATTCTCTTCGAATTTAGCCCAGACTCGTGTTTCTGTCATCAACATCATTTGACACGACGCGTGACGCTGCGTCTTAAAAAAAACATCTATTTTCCTCACAAATTCTTATCACGTCTACGACAAAAAGCGTCATGAATGAGTGTTTCAAGTTGAAATTAATAACAGTAATATATTATTACACGTGCTTAGGCCATTGCCGCAACGGCCAGACGCTGTTCAGCCACGCGACGTTCTATTTTCAAATTATTACAAAGCGTCGAGCGCGTTCCGATTAATTTGTCATACTATCATCGCGTTCCATGGCAAGGGAATGTTTATTTTTATTACAAACAGCCTAATCTTCATCTCGGTGAAAGATTTATAACGTGTAGCGGTTAAGGCAATTATAATTGTGGGCGCAGCAGGCGAGGAATGTAGCGTATTTGTTGCTAGCGACGGTTTTTTTAAAATTTATTTGTTTAACTTGTTGCGGAAATTAATATTTCTATTCGTAATTGTTGTGTCAAGTTGTGGAAATTTCGCCCGGGTGTCACCACTGCGTGGATCGCCCGGAGGACACGGTGGAGCATACGGTGGAGGTCTGCCCGGCTTGGGCGGAGCACCGCCGTGTCCTCACGGAGGCGATCGGCGGCGGCGATCTCTCGCGTCCGGCCCTGGTTCAGGCCATGGTTCGGAGCGAGAGTGCATGGGAGGCCGTCACCTCCTTCTGCGAAGCAGTTATGCTCGCGAAGGAGGAGGCGGAGCGCGCGAGGGAGATGCAAGCTGCACGCCCTCGCGGCCCTAGTCGCCGCAGGAGACGCCCCGGGCGTCGGGAGTCAAGAGCCGACTTCCGGCCACCGTAGGCGCGGGCCTGCGGACGGTGAGCAATGGGCAGCTCGCCGTCCGATCAGGACCAGGCCCGTGTCGACGGCGCGTTGTGTTCCACGCGCGCCTCAAAGAGATGTCAGCATCAACCGACGGGGTCGAAAGACCAATGCCTGCTGGGGTTGCGGGTTTGTCTGAAAGGGATATCGCGGCCCCGGCACACAGGCAACGGAAGGAACACGGGTGGGTTTTAGTCAGTAAAAGTCTGACACACCCTCTCGCTCTGCCCAGAGCGGGAGAAGTCATTTGATGATTTCCCACCCTCAAAAAAAAAAAAAAAAAAAAAGTTGTGGAAATTTAATTTATATGATTTGTTGCCCCGTTCATTTTATTGTGTTGTTTTAACAGCTGTTTCTCTTCTCCGTGAGAAAATTATCATTACCGTGCACGTTTCTGCGACCGCTTTTGTTTTTAAAGTAAAATAAGGCTATATTTACAAATTCCCCGAAGCCAAACACAGAAAATGTTAGCACAACAAAGACGTATTTTTTCCTCTTATTTTATTCCAGGGGCTTGATTGTTGAAAAGGATATAATTACATATTATTTTCAATCAATACGGGGAAGGAGGCTGGCGTGTCGATAATGCCGAGGATCGGACGCCAACTAAAGGTGTGATACCGCCTAGAGCTGCACTATAGTTAATACCGCCGAGATATCGTGAGGCAGGAGCGGTAGCGTCGGGTTGATTTAACACCTACGTACAGTCATTTTGTATCTAAAAAAAATTACAAAAGTTGCACATAGTCTAGAGTCGTGTAAACGTTAAATGATGACAAGAAAAATATCCTCCTGAATGATACCTACCAATTTTAAGTATTTTTCAGCATTAAAGCAATTCTTCAAGGTTCTTTCCTCATACTAACTACGTAAATTGAATGTGTGTATTTTTTTTTCAAGTATAAGATAACTTTTATCTGGGGAATATGTTTCACATTTTGACAGCTTTCGTAGAGAAAATATGCCAAACCCCCATATTTATTCCTCAGATAAAAGTTTTAAGACGATTGAAAAATCGACCCTAAGTAGCTAGGTACTTACTTTGATAGGTGTCAAAAACCAGAAAGTCAACAAACAAAAAAATTCATTCGCATACCAACTACAATCTATCGCTTGCACCACACACTAAATGCATAATTCTCTGGCTAGAGTCACGAGCGATGACTTTTAATAGTAATATGATGGGATCAGAGCGACGCAGCTAATGCGTTCGTGTGTTCCAAATCATTAAGTAGATCGAACTCGCTATACAATAGCAGATGTATATGGTTGGTAGGTTTGTAAATATTATGTATGGTGTATAGAACACGTTAGTGGACTTTTAGGGCATGAAACGGAGAATGCAAGGTATATAACATTATTAGATAGAACTTATATTTATATTTATGAAGCTCTTTTAATTTAAGGGTTACGTATGCGAAGTAAACTTTAATGAGTAGGCGAAAGGCTGTTGGTATTGCTATTTGATTAACATGAGAGTTTATGTACTTAATGTCGCTACTCGCTACACTTTACTACCACGTTACTGTTGTATGAGCGGAGTTCATTATCGTATGTTATTCTCTGCACCCTTGGCGAATGAGAGCTAGACTGAAAAACGTGTAACAATTTAACCGTCACGACACTTTTGTTATGTAACAAAAAGTGTTCAAAAGCTAAAGGAACTTCGACCCCATCTCTCGTTTTCCCACTTTTTATTAGGGTTCCGTACGTCCGAATGAAAAAACGGAACCCTAATACGATCACTCGTGTGTCTGTCCGTCTGTCACAGTCAATTTGCTCTGTAATTAATGGACCGATGAAGACCGAGATGACGTAAATGAATTTTGAATATAGGGGTCACTCTTGGGAAGCAAATAAAAAAAAAGTTTTGCAAACGGTAACGTGTGACATATGAAATGAAAGGAACTAATCTAAGGTCTCAAATATTTTTATTTTTATAAATACTTTTAAGGTTATTTAAGAAAATAGATGAAAAACCATTCCCCTTATTTCTGAAACTACTATTCCTGCCTATATATTTTTTAATTACAGAAAATTGTTCTATTGCAAATGGGAGAAATATATTTTACAACTACACTTTTAAGTTTGTTTTTGGGATAAATTCATCCCAACTACGGAACCTTTCATTGTGCGTGGTCTGACACGTACTTGGCCGGTTTTGTTTCAGAAAGGGCTCCTTTCAGGGCAACCCTCAACTTCCACGTGGCACCACACAAAAACCATCGACCGAATGTCTCAAGCAATTTTCTACGTCCTTAATCAAAAGGACTTTTAATCCTAAATCTACATAATCTGATTGAAGGTGCTACCCGCCTACACGGAGCAGTATCTAGTAATAAATCTGTGGAGATTATCAGCGTCGTTTATAAGCTGTTAGACAATGGCGGCCACTTAACGGCTACTATCGCTGATCGTCAGATAGCCGCAGATAAGTCGCCTTGTTTCTATTAACTGCTCTTAATTTATACTGATTATAAATCTTTGGTTCTGTAGTAAGAGATTAATGTACAGTTTCTTTGTATTATCTTTTTAGTTTTGTATGTAGGTCATTAAAGCAGTCTAAGAGATCTCGCGCACTAACTCTCTTCAAAATGGTTGAGCTAAATGGTGCTAATCCGTGCGTCATGTTAGTGAATGGGCGCCGTCAGTTGGTACTGGTCAACTCTTAGCTGCCTTGGCTGATTTTAATTTTTGAATTGTTCTTTGTTTTAATCATTTTATTACGGACGCTTCTATCGTGCACATCTTTCTACATTGTTCTCACATGTTTAATTTCAACATGAATGATGTAACCAATATTTTGTAACAATTTATGTAAAAGAGTGTCCGTGAAGTTTCTTGCTCGTTCTTTCCATAGGTACCTACTACGCTTTGGAATGGGCAACCAGCTTAATATTTCTGACTGACCGATTCCTTGACAGTTCAAAGTGCCTGTAAATGGTTTAATTGAAATAAAAGCTTTGTGTTTGAGACGGCCACGACCAGGACCAGTGGTCGCAGCGACCAGGTAAACTATAGAGACCGATACGAATCGCGCACTTGGTCGCAACGGCCAACTAGCCGCAGACCATACAATACCACAAGACGGCCACGACTGGCCGGAGTCGGCAATATAGACACGGCGGTGATCAGAATAATGCCACAAAAGCTTCCAAGGAGATTTAGCTTTTATTTTTCTAGATAAGCCTTCATCCTTGGGCATTAGGATACCAAGAGAACTAGGAAAAAATATCTCATGTGTACAAGCATCTTCAAGGCATTCGGGAAGCTTGGCAAACATTTTACATCCGCCATTTTGATGTCAAAATGGCAGATGTAAAATTTAAGTTTTGGGAATTAATGAACAAATGATTGGATTTTAGTTACTTAATCATGTGAATTTAGTAACAAAAATCCAATCATTTGCATTAATTAATTCTCGTTAAAGAAAATCATCAGTTTCCAAGAAAATCACTAGTATAACAAAATAACACACAAACATTTAGTTCAAGCTGCAAGCTCAATAAATTAACATTTGTAAGCCAAAGTTTATTGCCGGCGATAGTCTCAACAATGATTTTATTCCGCTCAATAATATTCAAAGACGGAATTAATCGAATAAATCGATTTATAATTAACAAAGCAAGCATTGAGACTTGCTTTTATCTGCTTGATTTACGAACGTACTTAACCTTCTGGCCATCGAGTATACAGTGGTCTGCCACCCAGACCGCCGCTCATAAATTCTTTATACTCATAAAATTGATCGTTTTTATGATCCTCATTTATGAATGTTATTGTAGATTGTACAAATTGCTAATTTTGCATGCAACTATTCGAACTAATAGTGGGATTTGCTGGTGGAGAGAAAGTTTGACCTTCTATTTTGGTACAGCCAGGGAAATTAACTGTTAAGCAAATTGACACCCTACGTCAATTTACTGTGTCATAGCTATTTCATACATACATACAACTGTCAAAGAATGACATTTGTGATTTGAATATACGGTTGATAATGAAGTCGGTAGTCAATTTGCATAACCATTTCCTTTATGGTGTTATGTTTTTCAGTGGCCAAGTGCGAAAGTTTATTTAATTAAAATAAATTTAAACTAATGTTATATTTCATTTATTTCAAAATTCTTTTAAAATAAGTACTTATTAATAATAAATTATATATTTTTTTCTTTGAAAATACTTTAACCACATTTATAATATTTTTTTTAAATTCAAATTATAACTAATTATTTTTCCCGACAAATTAGTTAATTTTTAATATGCTTTCAATGTAAATGGTTTGAGTTTAATCAAGATAAGGCCTACGGAAAAAGGAGGAGGTTCTCAAGTCAATGCGTTTATACACTATATAGTTTATTCAGTAATAATTTGTTTAAATATGAGTACTGCCACAGGAATCGTACGCAAAATACGCGCTTTGACGTAGAGTTGCGGACACTACCCCCTTTTACCTATCTACATGCCACAAGAAATAGTACATCTAGAGTCTAGATGAAAGCTACCTAGACCAAACAAATAGCTTTAACAAATGATTCAGTAATTCGGTAGTAAAAGCAGACGTCTTACTGACCTTACCTATAATCTGACATACACGTGTAGGAGCTGTATGTAGGTTAACATGACGTCATCCTACACTTGAATGAATTATCTGAAAGAACAGCTTTGACTGCGAGACGATGCTCATCAAGGTTAGATATAATTATTTTGCCGCATTACTGGAGGTGGTCGCCCATTCATGACAGCCTCCTTACAAGTAGAAAGACGCACAAAGATATAATTATATCCCTTAAACAAACACCGGAGGGTCCAGACAAGTGGGGATAGCTTTCAAAGCGTTTCGTATTTCTACACCGACTTTCAACGGGATAAGCGTCAGGGCAGTTTATTTCGTGGGCTGCCTTAGCGCATCCCTGTGTTCCTTTTAAACATTGTGAGGACACCGGCATGCCTGAGAGATATTTCTCGACGGCATGTGAAGCCAAGTCAGAGGCCCATGGGCGGCTTTAAAACTGACATCAGGTTAGTCACTACCCACACGAAAAGAAGAAGATTATGCTTTTCAGTAGCTTATGTCAGTACAATACATTTTTGGCTTTTCATCATCGTTATCGTTGATGTAATGTCATTTTTCTAGATCCTTAGTTAGTATTATACCTCTCGGTGGCAAAGAGACCCTTGCCGTTAATATTTGCGTGAAAGAAAATCACGAATTTATCAATTAAATCATATCTAGCTGTCAGACTACGCAACTTATAAATGCAGTAAATAATTAACTGCGAGGCGGTTAGTTACGAGCTAGGCTTACAGAGATTATCATATTAACGCCGATAGATAAATTCAATTAATTTTTGCTATTGCGTTAGACGTTAAGACGCCGAGAATGACTGTGGTGTTGGATTTAGCTGGATAAACACGCATCTTGATAGTACCAGTTTCGAACGTACAGAAATATTGAATTTAGAAAATCGTGGATGTTAGGCCCCGTTCCCACTATGTCGTGACGACAAATTATCGTGTCGTTTAAAGTGTCGTGGCTTGTGTATTGAAATGGAGGTGTTCACGTAAGGGACGATACGATTAACTGTAAATGAACTGTAAATCCAACGATAAATTAGTCGTCACGACATAGTGGGAACGCGCCCTAAAATTATTGGATAGAGACCGACAGCGGAAGGAAACACTGTTTCGTCTGGCAAGCAACTGAGTCATCTGCAGTACATAGTGGATAATCACAAGCAGAAAGAGAAGAAAGAAAGAATGTCGTAAGGAACCTTGAAGATGCAGTGGTTAGTCAGGCTCTCAGTGTGAGTCCGAGAAAACAGAAAGCAGCCATCATTAATCAATTCATTATATATTTACTTTATCACAACAATTTCTCAAACAGTCACAATCCGCCTCGCTAGCAATACGTCATCAGTTCATCGATGGTGCAGGACTTGTAGCAGCACTCGTCCACGGGGCTGCGCTTGCCGCGCACACCAGGCAGCGCGGCCGCCGGCGGCCCCCACCGGCCGCGCTTGTCCTCCTCGGGCCCCCAGCACAGCGTGACCAGCACCTCGGACAGCCCGCAGTACACTACCGGCTTGCCCGCACACACACAATACATCAGCGGCACGTAGAACAACACTCACTTCAACATGGCTGCTTTACTGAAAGATGTTTTACTACTCGATGTGATTGTCCCAATGGATGGTGGTTGAATGTGTTCATCCCTTAGATTCCTTCGCTTTTATACTAAGGGATACCTCATTAATATGCACTTTCATTTTTGACATCTTAATGTTTGTAGATTGTGGGCGTTGTGGCCCTGGCACTTCCCACTCTTTTCTTGTAACGCTGTGTAAAATATTAGCTTAGACTTCGATATTCATTGACTACGCATTATACGTTCTGGAGATTCGATAGTATCATTGTAGCAACTTTTAGACGTAGGTATGGATATACCTACGTCTAAAAATTGTTATCGTTAAGAACGTCGTATTCTAGAGATGTCCAATTGTCCCTTGGATAAATGATTGCTTTCTTCCTGTACATAACATAAACACATCGATTTTCCATGTCCAGTGGCGAGTTTTAAAAACAACAGTGATTTCGCAATGTTATGTGCTTTACTTGGAACTTTCAACAGTTTAATTCTGAGATTTATGTGAAATGACATGATGCAATTTTAGAAGGCATGTTCAAATCATGAAAAGTGACGTTGTTTGGAAGGTCAAACTTTTCCCACAGCACAATGACGTTGTATTTGTGTCGTAAGTAAAATTAAAGGTGCTTAACGTGAGTAGGATGTTTCACGACCTACACATTATCAGGTGCTAGAACATAAACTGAATATTAATGACCTACATCCAGGTATAAAAGCGAAGCAATCTAAGGGATGAACACATTCAACCCCCATCCATTGGAACAATCACACGAACAGTAAACATCCTTCAGTAAAGCCGCCATGTTGAAGTTTGTGTTGTTCTGTGTAGCGCTGATGTGTTGTGTGTGTGCGGGAACGCCGGCGGCGGCGAGCGGGCGCGGCATGTACTGCGGACGGCGCCTGTCCGAGGCGCTGGCCACGCTGTGCTGGGGGCCCGAGGAGGACAAGCGCGGCCGCTGGGGACCTCCGGCGGCTGCGCTTGCTGGCGTGCGCGGCAAGCGCGGCCCCGTCGACGAGTGCTGCTACAAGTCTTGTACTATTGATGAACTTATGATGTATTGTTAGCGAGAGTTATGTGACCGATTGGGAAATAATTGTGATACTGTAAATATATGATGAGCCTATTGATGTTTGAACTGTATGTTTTAATTTTATCAGCAGAGTCAACTACGTAAACACCCTTGGCATGATTGCAAATTTTATCCTTAAGAATAGCCAACAAAATCTTTTTGCTAAAGATTTTCACAACAAACCATATTCAAATCCCAGTAAATTCTTCTATTACATTCCTAATCCTAGACCATAACAGCATTACTAACACATAAACACCGGTACACCATCATTGCCGTCGAAACAACCAGTTGAACAGCTCCGTGCTAACCTAAACCTCTTCAATCTCAATAACCATCACGTGTCTCCACACAAACGATGTTGCTAATACTTGCTATGTCGCTTTAACACACAATCAACATAGATTATCTGATTATTACAGAATCAACACGATCTTTGAGATCGTACCTGAATAGAAGGTTCCGTTTAAGGCGGCGATAACCGCGATTTTATACTGAAGATCACGTCAGAACGAGTAGTGGTAATGAGAGCATTTTTTTTATAACTTAATATATGAATATTTTAGATTACGTTTATATAACATAGTGAAATTAATTTGTAAACTTGTGTCTAACGCGGATAAAAAACTGAGAACCACGCAAAATCTATCACTATTTTATAGATAATTTAATTATTGATCTTTTAGTATACGTGTTTTATTAAAATACCTTTTGTTTTATGTTTAATAAATTAATAATGCGTCTAATTTGGGACAGCGCTCTTTGCGCGCTTGGAGGTATAAAATTTATATTTCCAAGCGTGTTACGTGTCGCTTTCTTTCCTTCTTTCTTTGACGAACAATGATATGGGACATAAATTGTTATTTTTTTTAAATTTATTTGTAAATGTTATGCATACCTATATTGTTATTATGAGTCTATGTTACTTGAATAAATGATTTGATTTGATGGGCGAGTCCTATCTGGATGACGTCCTGGCTGGACGTAAGACGCGTTGCGTGAGCTCAGTACAGAACACGCAACACGCTAACCACTCAAGTTCACTGGCATATATCTGTGTCTTAATAGTGAATTAGTTTGAGAAACTTCTTAGAAGTTATGGGTATCGTAACTAATCATAAAAAAAATGTGCTTACCAGTTTATAATATGATATAAACTGGCAAGCATATTTTTTTAGGTTTAAGTGATATCTTTGCATGACGATACCAACATAAACGCCAATTTTTTTTAAATGACCTTAATTCTTATTGGTTAAGCCGAATTGAGAGAAGAAGGAAAATATAAAGGTATATTGAACAGAAAACAATGAGAGTTTTTGGGACTCCGACCTTACCCTTGTTCTAGAAGGTATCTATGAGGATTGCACCTAGTATTAATATAAAACAAGGTTTAACATAGAATTCGCCACCTTTGTATCTTGAGTTCTTTAGTCTAGCCATAGTAGTCCAATAGGGCTATCAAAGAGTAAGTGTCGCTTCATTCAATTCACAATTGCACAATTGAATGCTGTTTACGTCCAAATAAACATGCAACTGCTGATTACGACGTCCACTCAGGGGATTACCGTTAAATCTAACTTATTGACTTGTTACATTCAACGATTCAACTGATGAGTTTTGATTCCCATTCAACTTGGACTATCAAGAAGAATATACTAAATACTTTATATTGTTGTTTATAATTTAAAATTATTATCAACTTTGTTCATGTTTTCATAAAATAAAATAAAAAATCATTTATAAACTAGGCTGAGAATCGGCACTTTACGAACGTCAAAATTACATAAGACAGTCCCCCAAAAACGCCTAGCCTTCACCACTTCCTAGTGCGTTAGCTGGAAAGAAGTGGCGCAATAAACTCCCCAGCAGCACAGCTGTCTGTTCAGTTAGAGGAAAAAAAACTTGACTCTATACAATAGTATGCAAAATAATTTACATTACTCAACACAAAACATTAAATAAAATTATTTGCCATAATGTCAGCCAGCACACGCCAATTCACCAACAAAAACATGAAATCTATAATCAACCAGTCAATGATACACTTTGCGTCATTCCCTGGTCATCTTTACCCAGCCGTCATTAACCTGGCCTAATACCCCTGGAGCCATCATTCGTCTGTCATCATCAGTGATCGGAGTAGGTAGATTGAACTGGGGTCATTGATCCGAAACGTATATATTACTATGGACATTCCTCCGGAATTGGTGGATTATTAAAAAAAAACCGGAACTTATGTAGGAATTGTATTCTGCCAGAGTGGAAGGAGTCATTTGATGATTTGCCATCCTCAAAAAAAAGGTAGGAATTGTAATAAAATGAGCAATTTTATTCTTTATTATTCTTCCAATTTTTTTTTTTTTGTCACGATTTGACAAAACCCAACGACCAATCAGAACAAAGGATCATGGGTGGTACAGTAGTAATAATATCACTACCAACATTAACAATATTTAATTGAATCCGGAAATACCGGAATTACTTTCCGGAAAAATGGCTTATCCATGTTATTCTTTCTGTGTGCATTTATGATACAAGTACTAAAAATCAATCTACCTACTCCGATCACTGGTCATCATTCCCCAGCCGTCATTTCCATGGAGGTCAGTTCACTATCGGGTCATAGTTTGCAACCATACAGCTTAGATTTACAGCTGTCGTAAAGGAGTTACGAGCTGTGCAAAGTTTTTGTGCTGATAGCAACAGGTGGACGGTCATCTTTGTGCTAATGTAAATAGAGATGGATTCACAAGTTGGTGCTACTATAGTAAAACTTTTACAAAGGATCTAGAGACAGACATGACATCATGTGTGGTTGTGACTTAACCTTTCAACTCCACCCAGTTTTCATAGAACTCATACATTATGCCGTCATACATATTGGAAGTAAACCCTCCGGAAGGGTTGCCGGCATTACGTTTGCGCTAAGGTAAACCATCACGGACAGGATAGGTTTAAAATCGTGTTATAAAACACAATTACCAAGAGTTACCAAGCTTTTATTTTTTTTTGTGTAAATGTGTAACCGTGAAAAAAAATTGCTTGGATTTTAAAACCAATGCATGTACTAATAAATCTTGTTAAAATATATATCAGATTTAATTTTCAGGGTTTATAATGCTGTATTCGCTAAGAAAACCCTACATTTAAAATAAGCCCTTCGCGAGCGCTCCCGGCATCCCATATGCGACTAGGTGAACCCTCCAGGAGGGCTCCCGGCACTGAACGTGGTAATATGAATATTTCAGCTTAAAGTATACGTAGGTGGTACGTAGATATATGCATTGATAATTTTGTCTGCAGACTTTGCATAGCTTCGTAGAAAACACATTAAATTCTTCGAGCTTTTCCAATAGATAGCAATATAAATGGAAGGATACGAGTGGCCCCGAATCTAGCTCGATGACGTGCTACTTGAGAGGCCTTTATCCAGCAGTAGTGCTGCTGATGTAGTTAAAGAATCAATTTCCATAAATAAATTGTTGAGTTTCGTTACTTTGTTAATTTATTTTGTACACTTTATATTTGACCAACTTAACCCTTACTGAAACTTAAGTAAGTAGGTATACTTTACCTTGTGTGTTACCTTGAATTTACATGTGAATGAACACCCTACTGGAACTGACTCAGAAACAGTACCTATGTGATATTCAATATGGCTGAACTTTGCACGTACTTTGTCATGCTAATATTATGTTCAAGAAACTGTGAACTCGAAGTGCCACTTAAGTACTTATTTTAAATTTTAGGTACGGTTTCAAAACTCTATTTATCTAACCCGTCAAGTCTTTGGTAGGATAACTAAGAAATAACAGAGTGAAGTCACATTATATATATAGCCAGGGAGCTGGCAGAAAACGAACTATTTTGTAGGAAGCCCTGGGTAAAATATCTTAATAATTTAATAACTGGAAAAGTTGCTACATATTACAGTACCTACCATAACTTCACTTTCATATTATACAAGTTATGCAAGACCTTTAATGAGAACTGACTGAGAACCTGCATATCCAGTCCAGATATTAATTAATTAATTCAAATTGAAACAATCGCTCACAAGACTTAGTTAATTACCTATTCAAATGTACAATTATAATGCAGCCTGCATTAGATACGCGTTTATGTAATAAGCTTTCATATTAATTGAATATTTAGTCCAAACACTGACTATGAATTGGAGGAAATTAATTACTCGTACTGTAGCGGCATCTACATCGCTACATGCGAACTACGCATCAAAGACCTGACGTCACACAACATCCTGACGTCACACAAATCCTGCATCGCGCAATTAGAGTTTACCGCGCGATGAACATATATACAAGCTTCCCGACTTCAACCTCTGGGCAGTTGCCCGCCAGACACGACACCCGTCTGGTCGGAGGATCCTCCCTTTTCTATGGTGGATGAGTGAACTTTACACCCTGTTCCTCATACCCCTAAATACTATCAAGCATATTACTCGTAGCTTAGCAAATTGTGCTAAACTAATTATTTAAAGCCTTGTCGGTATTCGGAATATTCTAGAATTCTAGACAATCATATCAAAACGTAAACGTTGCTATTACAATAAGCTATTCATTTAATCTCTACAATTAAGCGAACGGTTTGAGAACGGTCCGCTGATCGCAAAATGTTAAGTTAACTAATAATTTTATTCTATAGTAAGGTCTGATTTTTCAACCGTCAGATAAGTTTTATTTGGGAAATGAATATTGAAGTGAAATAAAAATAAACCTATGACCTAACCCAGGTCATGGTCTACCCATGCGCTAAATTTAATTGAAATCCGTTTAGCTGTTTTAGCGTAAAAGGGTAACAAACAAACAAACGATTTTACTCTCGCATTTATAATATTACTAGCTGCGCCCCGCAAAACTACAAATATTTTCTCTTAAAATATTAGTGTAGATTATATACGTATGTCTTTAGAGGCATGAGGAACAGGGTGTAAAATTCACTCAAACTCCATAGAAAAGAGAGGATCCTCCGACCGGACGGGTGTCGTGTCTGGCGGGCAACTGCCCAACGATTGATGTCGGATAGTCTTATATACATATTATGTCGTACACGCAGTAAACTCGCGATGCAGGATTTGTGTGACTTCAGGATTTTGTGTGACGTCAGGTCTTTGATGCGTAGTTCTCATGTGGCGTTGTCGATGCCGCCACATGTCAAACTAGCATATTTATTCTTCAGATTAAAGTTAATTGAGTGACTATTGAAAAATCAGCCCTAAGTTAATATAAGTAGCCCAGGAGACAGGAGGCATTTAGGTTGCCACATCAAATAAATCCTGTCTTCGACTATCTTCATAATCATCTATCCAGACCTTTCATACATATGTTAGGGTCGGCTTCCAGTCTAACCGGATGCAGCTGAATACTAGTATTTTACATGAAACGACTGCCTATCGGGTAATACGATGCCCCTTGGTAAGACTGGTTGTCAGACTTTCGGGCTTCTGGCTACCCGTAACGACTGTCAAAGACCCACGAATAGTAGTCGGGATGATTATTGTCTTCGATTATCTTATATCTATTTATATGTACGAGTAATCTCTTTATAATGTAACATCGACAGTACAAGCGTTGCCATTATTGGAAGCCGCACTAGTGAGTGCATGCAACAAACATACACAAGAGAGGCAGTCGGATTAGAGATCGACCATTGCGTGACTTATAGATTGCAGGTCTACTATGGACTGTTTCAAAGTTCTTTAAATACCCATGACCGACTCCTTGACAATTCAAAAGTGCCTGTAATTGGTTTCTTTGAAATAAATGCTTTGAATTTGACGATAGTTTTGAAACTCATGAAGGTTTTTTAAAAGATATATCATTGGTTACACACGTAACCCGGTTCACAGGCCACTGACCATTTACGACTATTATAAATACACATATTTGTAAACACGAAGAACTTTTAAAATATGGCCAATAAAACCATTATAAGCTGTCAAAACGGTGTGTTAGAAACGCAATAAACATATAGACGTGGGCAGGACAGACAGACGAGCAACAAACTAAGAACCACTCAAGGAAACACCCACCAGCTCGTAAGAATAGTACGTACTTTGTGAATATCTTTATTTTTCATAATTTTCGTCGTAAAAAGACCACAACAGACTATAGAGTAATCGAATCTGCATAACAACAGCAAAACGACTGAGACTGTTGGAGTGCACTGTGTCTATATGTAAATATGTGTGTATTACGGTGTGTGTATAAATAAAAAGCCTATCGGACCACTCGGTGTCTAGTAATAGAGCCTTCAAATAAATTAGAGGACCCCTGCGGTGCGGGGTGTGGCCCAACACATAAAATTGCGGCGATTTAGCCATAGTTAGGCGATGAATACATTAATGCCTTATTTATATTCAAGTCACTAAATATGTAGCTTGAATTATAATAAAATATCTGCTTTATATTGGCTGGACAACTATGTAAGGTAATATTGCAGTTATTAGACAGCGGTATCTGATTTAATTTGCAATTATAGTTGTTACGGAGTTAGGTAATTCCTTCAACACTGATAATAAAATGAAGTGAAAGCTAGTTGAGTAAAACTTTGTAAAACTTAAGGAACTTTGTCATTATGCTAGTCGACCTAACTGAATGAAATCGAATCGAAGGCACCATTTAAAAGCGACAACTACACCATCGAAGTTCATACGTTTATGGTGGCAGGGATATCGACGCCCCTGCGTTGAAATTTTTCGTTGGTTAAATCAGCCGTTCCATAGAAATCTGCAATATCTGCGCGGTCAAAATGTATGGAACAGCAGATTTTTTTAAAATAACCATCGAAGAATCATGTACCAAATCCTTGGTATCAGTTTTCGCGTCGATTCTGCCATACTGTATAATCTGTATATATGGTTTTTTTTTTGTGTCTTATACACTATTAATTATGGATGTATTGCCTAGCACCGAAATAGTTTATGAATGAGTAACATTTTGAATGGTTCACACGGTTTCATGTGTTCTGTCCCGTTAAAGTTAATTTAATTACCTACCATATTGTGTCTCCTCAATCGCTCCGCTCACAACTTACGTCAAATTCTTACACCACAAAGTTAGTGCGAGGAAAAATTATCGATAGTTTTTGTTTTTTGTTTGATGTCGACACCTATCGACGTCGCCTCCCTAGCCGTGAGAAATGGCACTAGTTTGCATTCGTAATTAGTTGCCAGTTATTTATACATTAATGGCGTTTGGCAATTTTGTTTTATAATATTTATTTTACAGCTGTTTTCTAATGAATGTGAGTTAGGTGATGGCGAAGCAGTAAATGTTGTGACGTGGGAAAATTTAAAGCTGTCGTATTTTTCATGATAAGATAATTTATTTGCGTAAAACATGGCATACTTAGGTGTTATTAAAGCATAAGACATCATTAATTTTTTGCTTCAACGAATATTCAAATTTGAAATTACAAACATTAAAATTTATGTTAAAAAAATCCTTAATACTATAGAAATTATTTTCATTCAGCGATTTATATAACTAAATTTTGAATAATCTGCAATTTAATATTTTTAATATATTAGGTAATTTATTGTAAACACGTACACACATAACCAGACAGTTTTTATAATATTTTGTTAACCTAGGGAGCTCATCTAGTAGAAGTCTGTATTGATCACGGCGACTTCGAGAACTTATTTCCTGTGCTGTTTTGAACAATTCTTTATATTTCCTAACTAATAGAGTTATTTGTATATTGAAGGTGATCATTAAAGGGGCACTTTTACATCGTTAATGTTTATATACCTTCCTACCTACCTACCTTCATATACCTTACCTACTCCTTTGAGTATGTAAATAGCTTAGTATGTAGAGTTCTGTAGTTTTAGCCTACCCCCCATGGTAAAAGAAGGCGTGAGTATAAGTGCGTAACGTACTAAAGTATATTGAAGGTGTATAAAATATGTATTAAATGGTTTATAAAACGCATGATTTTATTCACTAAAAACGACAAAAAATAATTGCTCTCAAGAACAGTAATTTCAAAGTAATCTTGAGAGTAGATAATGCTTTATTACAACGTAAACCGGTGGCTCAAGGTTTTCTTATTTATTTCAAATATTCCACTATTATTTTACCATAACCTATGTGCACTGTGGTCGCGTCCACATCTACAAAAGATCTTAACGGCCATATATCTTCAATATATTTTGCTATTTATGACTACACAAATAAAGTTTACTTTTATTTAATTTTCAATTGTTAGTTCTGTTAATTTAATAAATAATTAGTGATGGTACTTACAGTTACGCAATACTACGTGGGAGTTGACTAATTATCGATAGTATGTCGTAATAACGTAACTATTGAACAGTACATAAGTTTATTTTAACTGTACAACAAAAACCAGCCAAGGGCGAGTCGTTATGTATTCTTTAGTCGATTATTGGAGCAGACGTAAGTAGAATCGACTATTGTGAAGCTCTTCAGACTCAAGAGAGGAGTTATTGCTCTAAGAATAACATTGATAAGTATAAAAGCTCTTAATTTCTCATTAAGGTTAAGGGTCGGCCCTTCTATTTCTGCTTCGACATTCATACTATAATTTTACATAGATACATCCCAATGTATCTCGAAAAGTTAAACTTAACCAAGTTGCCATAATAATTAAAAACCATGAACAACGACTCACCTGCACGCAATTACCTCTTTGACGTTTACGACTGACAGCTGTCTGAACCATCCAATACTACTGGCTGAAGAGAAACATGAAGACTGCGGTCACTATGATCACTTGCTTCCGTGTTGAAAGGTGAGGTGGGGTCGGCTTCCCCTCTCACTTTTCGAAACGGACAATTTGGTTTCATTTGTGTCTGGACATCTGGATAAGACTATCGGCACTTTAAACAAACTGTTTCACTTTCACCATGTGCTTTTGTAATTAGAATATTAAAATGATGGAACTACTACCTTCATTCGGATGAGTTGTGGCGGCATCTACATCGCCACATGCGAACTACGCATCAAAGACCTGACGTCACACAACATCATGACGTCACACGAATCCTATATCGCGCAATTAGAGTTTACCGCGGGATGGACATATGTTTATACAAGCTCCCAACTCCAACCTCTGGGCAGTTGCCCGCCAGACACAACACCCGTCTGGTCGGAGGATCCTCCCTTTTCTATGGTGGATAAGTGAACTTTACACCCTGTTCCTCATACCTCTAAAGAGTCACCAGATAACAATTCAATGTAACTCATAGTTATCGTGACTACACTGAAATTAGCTTGAAACCCAAGACGGCACAATATAATTATGTCGAAAGGTCATTCCTATTCCGACCTCATTGTAAATCTATTAGAATAATACATGTAACATTAAAACAAACACCATTTTAATGAGTCGTTAAGAGCTTATATTAAGCTGTTAATTTGATCTCCGCTTCAGAGCAGCACATAACTAATGTTTTAACATTCTCACCGCACGCCAATAGAGAATTTTAATTACCTGTAACAAGAAACAATAAATTTGGTTAAGACAAAGTGTGAATAACTTAAGTGATAGTACGTGGAAGAACTGTTTAATATAACATGTCACATTCATAATTTATTACTGAGAAAATACTGGGTTTCCCCGCGCCATGGGCGCCGGCGCCGCACAGTGGATCGTCCCCATACAAGAGGTCGGACATAGAATTAAAAATTGAAAAAGTATTTAATTGAAAAAAATGAAATATACAGTTGCATTACTCTATTATGGAACTACAAAAAATGTTACTACAATTTTTTTATTTGACCAGTACTTTATGAGCAATTCGATGAAAACTGTTATTTTTCTATGGAAATGGTCACAAAAATGTCTGTATCTCATGATTCCCTCCTTGTTTCGATTTGCGGTTTTCACTACTGTTATTTACCCATTTTATGCCACATTTTCTTCAAGGACACATGGTGCCCCCAGCGACCCCCTTCCGAGATATTTTGCTTTTAGTAACTATACTTTTTATTGTATAACTGATGAAATGGAGGTACATTAAGTATATTCATTACTGAGAATAAGTCATCCCTAAGTAGTTCCTTAAATAACAGGTGCATTTGCGATTACTTTAATGACTTATGAACGCTTCTGTTGCCATACAACAAAAGCGTTAATGAGTCCTTAAGTAAAGATTACCAGTACTTGCTTAATCTAATTAGTTATTGTAATTACTATGTTAACAGCCCTTAATCTCTGCATTGTGATTATCTAATGTCATCATTAGCTTATCAAATTCATTGCTAGTTGCCTACTTGCTGCCCTATATATTTGTGTGTTTAGCAAATGTAATTCAGTTGTAATTATAACTTCTATCAAGTGTTGTCATTATGGCTTTCCGTGGGTTTTCTACTTATCTAGATCTTTACGTTGCTCTTCGTAATCATAAAGATCTTCGTGACTATGACAATTTATTTAACACATTGAAGTCGAGTACTAACGTCCAGTTAAGTGAAAGTGATGTGACGGATCTCAAGAACTGGTGTCGACGATTTTGCTATAGGGTTTACACCAAATGGGTGCAATCAAGAAGGACAGTCGACAGGTTCATTAACAAGAACGGAGAGTGGTTAAATTCCGATATCGTTTGGCCAGATTGCTTTAAAGAAAATGTTGTTGACACTGAAGAAGCAAATGAAAATGAGGCAGAAGAGGTAGTCAGTCCATCAAAATCAGATGCATCAACTTCAACATATACATCTCCTCGCAAACGCTTTGAAGATTTATCGACTAGACACAAAAGAAGACGTGTTAATGAAAATGTTGCTAGTTGCAGTCGTCCGGATGAGCTTTTGCATACTGTTGAAAGTATACTTAAGTCTGCCGGAAAAAATGATATGGCCAGAATAATGAAAAATTTGCTGGAAAATCCTGAACACGTCTCAACAGTTTTAAATGTCCTGGAAACTAAGCAGAATCCTTCGCTTCGTGAAGTTCCTACTCACAAAGCACTTGCTCTTTACGTTTACTTGCAGTTATCCAAGTGGCGTTACATCACACTTCGGGACTTTAGTTTAAAAGAAGGTCATGCGAAATACCCAAGCTACTACTTGTTAGTTAAAGAAAAGCTTAAATGCTACCCGGCAAAAGAAGACATAACTGTGACTGAAACTTCCGCAAAGATACGGATCCAAGCCCTCCTTGATCTCACAGTTAGGAGGCTGATCGATTCACTTGAATCAAATTTTGATGCTGGTGAACCACTTGTGCTTCACAGTAAATGGGGTTTTGATGGAGCTTCAAGTCAAAGCATTTACCATCAAACGACAACAACAAGTGAACAAGACTTATCCAGTGTATTTATGGCAAGTCTTGTACCGCTTAAGTTAGTGACTTCTAGTGGAAGTATAGTGTGGCAGATTGATCGGCCATCGTCAACCACATATTGTCGCCCGATTTCATTTACATTTATGAAAGAAACGGAAGCGAATGTTAAGGCTGAAATGGAAATATTTGAGACCGAGATCCGTGAACTGAACCCGACTGATTGCGGCAATGCTACTGTTACTCACAATCTATGGCTAACCATGATTGATGGTAAGGTACATTCAATCATATCTGGTACATCGGCAGCAGTGTGTGATTTGTGCAAAGCTCGCCCAAGCGAAATGAATAACTTGGAAGAAGTGAGAGCTAAACCCGTGAATACAGATTTATACAAGCATGGATTTAGTTCATTGCATGCTTGGATTCGGTCTATGGAGTGTTTATTACACATTGCTTACAGAATGGACATAAAATCATGGCAAGCAAAAGGTGACGAAAATAAAAAAAAAGTTAAAGATAAGAAAGAAGCCATTCAAGAAGCTTTCCGAAGAAGCACAGGCTTACTTCTAGACGTTGTTAAGCAGGGTAGTGGCAATACAAACACTGGAAATGCTGCAAGAAGGTTTTTTGCAAACCCTGAAACGACTGCGGAAATTACTAAATTAGACGTTAATTTAATTAGAAGACTCGCCGTTATTTTGCAATGCATTTCCTCAGGCGAAAAAATTCAAGTCCAAAAATTTAAATTATATTGTGATGAAGCAGCAAATTTATTCGTGGAATTATATCCATGGTATAACATGCCAGCAAGTTTACACAAATTGCTGATTCATGGATCACAGATAGTGGACCACTTATCAGTAGTACCTATAGGTTTTTTGTCTGAAGAAGCATCTGAAGCAAGAAACAAGGATTTTCGTAAATTTAGAGAATATCATACACGAAAGCATAGTAGCATCGCCACTAATGAAGACATTCTTCATAATCTGCTATTATCTTCCGATCCTCTTCTCACCAGCTTACGACCGAAGATGGCAAATAAAGCCAAAAAGTCTTCATTTAGTGAACTAGACGATTTACTCATAGTTGATCAGAGTGAATTGGAGTTCATTGACGTTTCAACTGATACACTTGCTGCATGTAGTGACGTTGAAGAAGATGATGACGATAATAATGATCATGATGTCGTTATTGATGAAGATGAAGAAAATATAGTTTAAGTCTTATAGTACCTAATATTATTATTAACAAGCAGTTTCTTTGTTAATTTCTTGTTTTTGTGTATTTTTTTTTATTCTGTTCTTTTTTTGTTTTGTGTTATGCCACCCATCGGCCAATAAATGTTCTTTTTTTTCTTTCTTTTCTATTGTTTTTAGTAACTAAATGGTCGTGTTAATTAATTAATTTCCTATTATAATTTAGTTCTTAGTAGTTGTTTATTTTTTTAGTTTGTTTTAGGGTACATAGTTGTTTTATTTTTAAATTATTTTTACAGTGTTATATTATTTAAATAAAAAATATTTTTATACCTACATATTTTATTATTGATCATAAAACTCTATTTCTTTTCGATGTGTTATTGTAAATTCGACTCAGTCATTACTAAGCTAATGATGACATTATCCAATCACAATGCAGAGATTAAGGGCTGTTAACATAGTAATTACAATAACTAATTAGATTAAGCAAGTACTGGTAATCTTTACTTAAGGACTCATTAACGCTTTTGTTGTATGGCAACAGAAGCGTTCATAAGTCATTAAAGTAATCGCAAATGCACCTGTTATTTAAGGAACTACTTAGGGATGACTTATTCTCAGTAATGAATATACTTAATGTACCTCCATTTCATCAGTTATACAATAAAAAGTATAGTTACTAAAAGCAAAATATCTCGGAAGGGGGTCGCTGGGGGCACCATGTGTCCTTGAAGAAAATGTGGCATAAAATGGGTAAATAACAGTAGTGAAAACCGCAAATCGAAACAAGGAGGGAATCATGAGATACAGACATTTTTGTGACCATTTCCATAGAAAAATAACAGTTTTCATCGAATTGCTCATAAAGTACTGGTCAAATAAAAAAATTGTAGTAACATTTTTTGTAGTTCCATAATAGAGTAATGCAACTGTATATTTCATTTTTTTCAATTAAATACTTTTTCAATTTTTAATTCTATGTCCGACCTCTTGTATGGGGACGATCCACTGTGCGCCGTTGCGTAATCATGAAACATTCGGGAGTGAATAATCATTAGATGCGTCTAGTCGTATCACCTTTTCTCCCACTAGGCATAAAGAAAACAACAGTTTTCAATTACTTGAACAATCATATACCGATAAAAGGTTGATTCGTTCCTAAAAAGCTCGATATCAAGCTTATGTCTTGTCATGTCAAAAAACTTGTTTACTTCAGCAATTATCATGTGCCAGTAAACGGCCTAGTGATTAATATAGTAGTTTTATATTACGGAGCGACGCGCGCTTTACTTGTGGTAACAAGTGTACAAACACGCTGTGAATGTGTGCGTGAAGACGAGTAGCGTCAGCATACAACACACACATACTTAAGACTTCGCCATTGTCTAGGACGGTACCGAGAGTTCCTGCGCTTACACACACAATCACAGTGCGTTCGTGCATTTGGTAACCACGAGTAAAGTGCGCATCGACCACCGATCCGCACTTTTTTATAGGTTTCCAAGTAGTGACATCACTAAAGCATAGCTTCTGAAAGAACGACTAGTTATGAGTAAATGCTCAGGCAGGTGCTACTGTTGCGAGAGAGGTATTAATTCTTAACCTGATACAGATTAAGGATACTTAGTTTTATGCTACGTCCAAGCACAAGATCGCAAGACTGGCAGTTCAACAAGCTGTTGCCATATTTATTCATATTCCTACTCTATCGTAACTAAACCCCCTCACAGACATGGCCATACACTTGGTCGTGCAAAATATTCGGAATCCTCGCGAGTATCGGATGACTGCGCACGCGCTGGTACGATGGCTATCCCTCGCGTGGGAGGTACACCACTTTATGGCTTGTCCGCTGTTAAATAACACGCCTGTGAATGGTTACATGTGTTTTTCCTTGGAAGGATTCCTGTAGGGAACTTTTACTTTTGTTTTCGAGGACAGGTTTGGTTTGTTTTGTCACAAGGACTAGAGAATTGGTTAAAGTTTTAGCTGCATAGATGTTTTGCAGTCAGTTTATCGTGTTACAAGGATATTGTGAATTGTAGAAGGATAATCAATGCGGCAGTATTGCATGGGGGAATGGGTTAGACTCAATTGGACCGTGGAGTTTCTTGCCGGGTCTTTTTAATAAGAAACGACCAATTGGACCGTGCACCTAGCTTTTGAAGTTTCATAAGCGCTCAAGTGGAATAAAATAATTTGAATTACAATTGAACCTAGTACTAAAAGCAAAATGTTTTAGTTTTCAGTAATTATGGCTCTTTTGATACAGGAACTCCTAGTACAAGAGCCAAGGCTTTGAAGTGTAGAAAGTTATATATTCTTTTGCAAAAATTGTTCAGATAGGCAGTCGTTTCATGTACAATACTAGTATTCAGCTGCATCCGGTAAGACTGGAAGCCGAACCCGATAGATATATTTAAAAAAAAAACAATAAAATACAAGATGTGCACATGTTACAATAAAGGAGACCTGCAGCTGGCAGTCAAGATAAATACACACATACTACTATATTTGCCAGACATTCTGTCTAGATTTCTATCGCGTCCTGGATCATAAACGTTAGGTGACACGCACGTGGGGCGTATCGTCCTCATAACTGTACCTACGTGTGATGTGAGGTGAAGCTATCAGGAAAGGACAGCTATTAATAGATAGACTGCGTCTGCGCTGACTCATGGTCTATATTTGTAATTCTTATTGCAAAATAATGATAAGTTTTCTCCACAAAGTTGCCAGGTATTATATAAACTATTTCACTATACAACGAGCTTTCGTAACTCGCGAGAGAAACGCACCATTTTCAATAGTGCGAGAAGATTTAAGGTGCGACTTTAGTCACCAACCCACTTGCCAAATGTAGTGAATGACTATACGAGTATTAAATGTATAGTCACCACATATTATGAAACAAAGTTCCGCCGCCGCGTCTGTGTCTGAACGCGATAAACTTATAAACTACCGAACGGATTTTCATACAGTTTTCACCGATGGACGGACAGATTCATGAGAAAGGCTATAGGCTATTTAACATCACGCTGCGACCCTTAGGAGCCGAGCAAAAAGACAGTGCGTACAGGCGAAGTGACGCGGTGAGCCGGAGGCCGGGGAGATTTATAAAAATGTGGCTGTTATTTTAGTATATTGTGTATCTTACGTCTTCCACGCGGACGAAATTGCGGGCACAAGCTAGTATTTTATATTTCAAATGGCTATGTCAGCAGAGATAACATTCAAAACAGAGGTATCGTAGAGATTTATTCCATCACAGTGCTTCTTATAACAGAACTGACAGTATGAAAATATCCTCTTGCTAAATTTATGTAGATTATAATGCACACAAAACTTATTGTAAACACACAGGACCATTAGTCCTTGTACCCATTCAAATGACCAGATATTTCTCACTTATTCCCATTAAACGTATGATCGCTACAACCCAATACCTTGTATTATAATATTACTAGGTCCTGTAGCACTAAAACATAAAGTAAAGGATATGTAGGACTCTTAACAGCTAATGGCAGCACATTTGCATTGACAGTCGGATAACAAATGGTTACTGCCACAAAGTTGATAGCATAAAAAATATTCTGTGAAGTAACTGATACTGTAAATTAGTTCTATGCATGAGGAGGTAAAGGAAATTATTTATTTTGTTGAGACGGGCATATTAATTGTAGATTACATCTAAGAACATCGCGCCTTATTGTGGCAGGTGGTTGCATTTGCAGAATCGACTAAGTTTAATATTCACGATTGAAATAAAAGCCTTGTGAACAGTTTTCATGACATATGTATAAATATCAAAGGAAAACAAAGATTAGATTAGGTATTATTCTATTAACTAGGTATACATACAGTGCCTAGCAAGCAGTTTTATTAAACGACGTATTATCATATCACACTAGTCTTCGTATAACGGTGAAGGAAAACTTCGTGAGGAAACCGGCATGTGTCCTAGAACAAAAAATTCGGAGACATGACATCTACCAACGCGCACTTGGCCCGCGTGGTGGATTAAGACCCACGCCCTCTCGTCGAGATGAGGCCTGTGTCCCAACAGTGAGGAAGATTGTAGGCTAATTATGCTACAAACAAAACGTGATTTTCCCTGCTGTGTATATTATTGTCACACAGGTCGGTATGAGTTTTATTTAATCGTCTATTGGTCCTAGTTTTTCCTTTTGGGGATCAATAAGAAGCGATAAGCCTTGAATTACTTAGCGATTGGCGATAACGTGCGCATTTACGAGGCGAACAACGCGAGACGCAATAGATGATAAAATAAACAGCTATATATTGTAGTTGTGCTTGAATTTTTCTTCTTCATAGAAATATAGTGATGACAGTCTGATATATAAATGTTATTCATGAAATTTTGCATGGTATCATCAACACAGGTCACCGACTGACATAAAATAAAAGATGAAGCAAACAACATAGTTCCTCATCAGGTCCTGTATTTTCATTCACTCAGAACTTGATGTCATGCCGTGACAGAATAAAGAAAGAAAGGAAAAAAAGTATTTATTGAGACTCGTTCAGGAAATCACGAATTAAACTAAAAACAAAAAATTGGTGTCTGAAATACAATAAAAAGTAAAATATATGTAGTCTGTGTGTCTGCACCCGACGTAATATCAGTAACTTGTTTATGCCTTTAGTGTCTGTGGTACTCTATGGCATCGTTGTGATAAGTTAAGAGATGCAGACGCCGACGTCGAAAAAAAAAAGTTTTTTAAACATTTCAATAGTACAGTGAATAGTAGAATGAAAAGTGTTTTGTTGTCAGACTACCACAAAACACTTTTGATTCTACTATTCAACGGCATGTGGAGAAATACAGATAAACTAATATAATGACTGATTTTGGAATTTCAAATTTCACCAATGAAAAACAATGCAAAAAAAAAAAAATACAAAATGCGTAAGAACTACTGAATCAAAAATAAATGAATAGTTCCTTACAGACGGAATGATTCGTCTATCTATCTTCCTGCAAGGTTGGTAGCGGTGCCCAGTCAGTTAGTCACTTGATACTGCACCTCCAGGCACCTATCTACGCATTTAACTGCAATAGGGACGAGAAAACTTTCGCACCCGGAACATATCAAATGGCACAGTTAACAGACAAATATCAGTTAGGCAATTATCTTTAAACGGCTTACTTGCAGGCGGTAACCTTACTTAGAGACGTCTAATGATCAGTTAAATAGAAGATAACCTGCCGTTTTATTCAGAGATTTCAGATAAGACGTTAATTTTCTAAGTTCTGCTGTAAAATGAATGCTGTATCTTCTGAAGTTTATAAAATTTTACAGCAAACGTTGATATTTAAAACGCAATTAAACTACTCGTATTTATAATTTTACATCTTTTCTAAAATATGTAAAAAAAAACCTGTACGATCCGAAGGGGAATATAGATACTGCAATTAACAAAACGTAATAAGAAAAAATATTATTGAAAATAAAAAAGTTATTGCTATTTAAAAGCAACATTTTTAGATTCAGATCCAGATTCATTTATTAGCAAAAACATGTGTAGATAATATACATGGTATCATGCTTAATAAAGGTGTTACAATATAGTTATTTATGCTATAAGTGCGGAAGGAAATCATCTTACGCACGTGTATCATACAACGTTTTACTATGCATTGTGCGAGGAAATAAAAAAAAAAACGAGCGAGCCCTACGGCAGTCGCCTGCGATGTGTAACATCTAACATACCACGCCGTATATAAATGATAAAAACAAAATTCATGGCTTTGACTTTGATTTTGACTTCGACTTCGACTTCGTCTTCGACTTCGACTTTGACTTCGACTTTTTGATTTTGACCATCGTCATAATCATCGCCATCGTCATCATCATCATATGATTTGTAAATACTAATTTGTGAAAAACTTTTCTCTACTAAAATCTCTGAGACGAGACGGGCTGACGACGGCCTCAAAAATAAAAAAAAAAACAGAAAAGTAAAAATCACTAGTGAAAAAAAGTGACACTTTCCGCACAAATTGACTGCTTGGAAAACGCACTTTTCGAGCAAATGCACTGTAAAGTTTTTTTTGGCTCAACATGGTTGACTCTGGCTGTTGTACAAATTAGGTCGAAAGACTAAGATTTAAAAATAATATAAACAAATCAAAGAATAATAATAATATAAATAAATGAACAATTAACATTATATACTATTAAATTAAAAAACTTGGTCAATAGCCACGCGATTCAAAATAAATAGAATAGAGTCAGTCAGAACTTTCAGAGCGATTTATCATTTAAAAATTCTTCATTTTTTTTTTTTTGTACCAAAATTACCCCAAATCCATTAAAAAATTGCAAATTTTCAACTGGGGTCATAAGTTACGACTTTTATACACCCGCTAAACGACGGCCGACCAATAAAAAAACCCGGTTAAAGTCCTTTTTTTTCTCTTTTTTTCTGAAAATTTCGACATAAATATACTCTCAGTGCGACACCTAACAACACCCTTACGGATCGGACAGGTTTTTTTTACATGTTGTATATTAAAAGTAAACGTGAACATAACTATCCCATTTTGCCATCGCATCTATACGGTACTGTACTATACTTTCATGACTAAACTACGAGTTTGATAGGTATTTTATCCAAATATTTGATATCTGAAGAACATCAGTACTTCCCATCTTAGAAACAATAAAACATTACAAGCCTGTGATGCCATGACGCAACTATTGTGACATAACCTTCAAAAGGATTCCTTCAAGTCCAAAAGCACTGCAATCTTTCGCGAATCTGTCTCAACCTTGTGCCAAATGAGGTGCTTTGTCTGTGTGACATATTTGGGCAATAACACCGACTGTAACCAACGCGTAACACGTCTGTTCTACTTTCCCCGGATTTAGATCTGTATTATAGACGTGTTACATCAAAGTCGATTTTAGATATGGAAACAGGATGTTTTGGATGACATAGAGTTTTGTAAGACATTTTCAAACCAAATAGTCAGCCATCGTGTTACATCTTAAAAGACCACTTTAGAGTTCCTATATTGCAGAATTTATTGAAGACCCGTTGAAAAATCAAAGGAGAAATTTCCGTACTTATCACACACTCGACGGATTAGTGATATCTGGTACTGTAGGTAAATTGTGCATATTTAGTTAACCTAGTGTTACTGCTGAAAGCCTCAATAATAGGTCAAACATCCGCTATTATTAGAAGGGTCGGAATCGGATCGGTGCTCGCAATCCGTTATTATTTCCGCATCGGGAACGTACCGTCGCTCATCTTGACGTGAACTACCCCCTCGGGATGAGAATAACTGGCCTATTATTTTCCGGGAAACACAGCAAGCCCTTTCCCTAATTTCGTCGTTATGATGCGGAATAATAAGGAGGAGATATATCTTATGTAGGTATAGTTGGCCGCACAGACGTAGTAACAGAACCAGTAGGTATAAGCTGGCCTCTTATTCTATTGAAACTTCGTACTACGCTAGTCCAGCTCAAGGTCAAAGTGTAACCATCGTCGTGCGGTCGACTGTACCAACTTGTATTTATTTATAGACTTATTGTTATTTCCGTATCTACAAAAAAAATGTATACAAAAATAAATGTACCTACTTCAGAACATCAAAGGTACATAAAGTACATAACAACATAATACATATTTCGCGAAAATGTTTTTTGCTTACTTAAAGCAAAAAGATCCGTGAAAATCATAAATAAACATTAAATGATTTTCGTTTAAGTGAAGCTTAAACTCAAACTCAAAGCATTTATTTCAATTAAACCATTTACAGGCACTTTTGAACTGTCAAATAGTCGGTAAGTTAGTCAGAAAGTTGAAGCTAGTTGCCCACTCCAAAACGTAGATCTTTATGGAGAAGAACAGGCAAGAAAGTCCAAGGAGAACTATAACTTTATTGCATACCTACAACTCCACAAATAGAATGACCCAGCTCATTAGTACCAAGATACTTTCCCTATGTCCTACAATAAGTAACACTAAGTTGGCAAGACGAAGAGCATGTTCACCATGTTCACTTAGACCAAACACGGACTTACAGTTACAGTAGGTGCATTAAGTACATTCTCGATACAGTTTCACTTGGAAAACTTATGATTTAGTAAGTAGATAAATAATGTATAAGTTAGGTAATAAATACTTACAATTTATTGCGCGTCTCACTCGTTTGAATGGGGCAGAAGTTAATCGATGCATTTGTAAGGAGCGGCACTGGTTGCTATTGAAAATATGTCTTCCTGTGGTTTCTTAGGCCTTCAAACGGTATCAGGATTAACAGTTACAGTGTCTTTGTATAATACTTTCAAACAATTCATGTTTTAAATTATACCGAACTATGACGAAATCAGATGAAATAAAACAATATATTTTAACGGCTACCGTCCCGAAAATTTAAAGTTTTTACGTAATAATTATAGAGTTGATTGTACTTACACAAAACCGTTTCACTTTCTGAGAGTTTGACTGATATAATAATAATATAAACACTTTTTTCATGTGTGTCATTGTCACTATTATTTCCAAACTTTTTTGCACTACACTAACTCAAAAGGTTTTGTTCGTTTAAAAAAATATACCAACAACAACAATTAAAAATAAAATTTGTCATCGGAAGAAAATGCCCAGAGGAAACTCATGAAAGTGAATAAATTATTAACTGTGGACATAAACAGTCACCGAGTAACAAATTAACAACAGCTTAAGTTCGTCATCTCCGCAGTAAATATGCATAAATGATTGCAGTAAACACTTTAACATTCTCAATTACTATTCAAACATATCTAAAGTCATACATTATCATAGCGTTCTTCAAGAATTTATGTCAAAATGTGACGCTTTCTTGGTCACACTTTCGCGCTGTGAATATTCATAAAATATCCGCCAACATACGCGAGAGTATGGCGTCTGTTGGTGAACACACACCGTCCGAAGGTTTTCAAGAGGTTCGCTATAAATGTTCGTGCTGTTGAATAATGTGGACGTTTCCTTGACAAGCTGTTCAGGCTGGACCCGCCATCTTCCATAAGTCGTAACACGTTTGTCTGTCCGTCACGTGAGGAAAATGATAGGATGTCTCTTAAAAGATGCAGACATCATAGGACAGTAAGATACCGTACAAACAGGTATGGAGGTTGTTATCATATTTTAGGAGAAAATGAGTAAAACTACTCTTATAAACTTATCAAACCCACTACTATTACTACTACTAATATTATTACTTATCTTCCTATGCGTGCAACGATCAATTGATAAACGTGCTCCTAATAGTTTCGCACATAATATTTACCTAGTTTGGCTCGCGTCGAATGCCAAAATGCTATAGGATAGTTGTATTTTCGATTTAAAAAATCGTTCGAATTTACATTACGTTTACGGTCCCCTTAGTAAAAACAATAAGAAATTATAATTTTACCAGCGACCCTCTCCTGCTTTTATTACTACTTAATAAAAAATCGAGATTTCTTAGTTTTATGATGTTACTTTAATATCAACTTATTGTACACATAAATCTTCCGGTATAAATTCTATGAAGGATGGTGAAAACGTCATCAAAATCTGTTGCGTGGCTTAGAATAACAACGTGGTCATACGGACAAACACGAAAAGCGACTTTAATTTATAATATGTATAGATTAGAACCAAGCTGAGGCACCACGCTTGGCTTGTCCCGGCTAAAAGCTATATTATATGTATACGTAGGATAAGCCCAGACTGCAAGTTGTAACTTAAATCCCTGCACAAGTGCACAGTGCACCTGTACCCAAACTCTCGGGACCCAGGTGTGTTATTAACCCAATAAGCTAATGTACACAGTGCACACTGAAGATGTTTGTTTGTGTGTCAGCTTGTAGTCGAGAACGGCTGAACGGCTGGCAGTCACGGATACTGTGTGCAAACATGACAGACTCAAGTCGCCGACTGACTAAACACTGACATGATACTGGGCTGTTTACACGTGGATAGTTAACGGGATTTTAGTAGTTTATGAATGGCGGGAGGGAAGGAAACTTTTATGCTTAAAATCAACGTATAGCCTGCACAAATATTTTTTGTATACAGGAGGTGCATGTTCAATATTGAAGTAAATGAGATGAACGATTTTATTGTATTGTATGTACGGCCAAACTTGTCGCGATCTCATTCGTAGTCCGGTATCAGAAAACTTTGCATAAGTATCCAATTTTAGGAAACACGATTGTCAGTATTTATCATCCGACAGCTTTTAAGTTATCTCCTGTTTTAAAATACCTAAAATACTAATACCAGCCTCTTCTCATACAGAGAAGGCACGAGCATTGATCACCATTCACCACGTTTGCTCAAGACGGGTTGGCGATTTCTTGAGGATTCCTCACGATGTTTTCCTTCACAGGTGACAGTATCTAATGCACAAGATAAACAAAAAACAATCGCAAAAAAATGACAAACGGATCCGGATGGGAGCACCATTACCAAGCACCATTGACGGCAGCCTGTCAAAATATTTCTTGCATTTACTTCCTCTACTGGGATTTGGAATTTCTTCATTTTATATTATGGAAGCAAATTATTCTCCATGGAATAACACAAGAACTGTAGTTATGACTTCTGAGACGTTATGAAATACACGTAAACACCTACCTGTCAGGCCCCAGGCCATAAGTACTAGAACATACTTAAGAAACTTCCGGAAATGTATCAAATGAAAGTTGATATCCTAACGAATATTATAAATGCAAAAGGGAATTTGTTTGTTTGTTACGCTTTCACGCTAAAACAGCTGATCGGATTTGAACGAAATTTGACACATGGGTAGACCATATGTTATACCCTTACCCATATGCCAAATTTCATCCAAATCCGTCTGAAAAGTAGCCAGGTCATGAGAAGGACATAGGCTAAATTTTTTAGGGTTCCGTACCTCAAAAGGAAAAAAACTAACTCATATAGGATCACTCGTGTGTCTGTCTGTCTGTCTGTCACAGCCAATTTGCTCCGAATGTAATGGACCGATTAAGTTGTTTGTTACACATATGTATTTCCGTGACCCAAACACGGACGTGTAACGTAAATAAATGAATGTTGAATATGGGGGTCACTTTTGAGGGGCAAATAAGAAAATAAAAACGTTTGCAAATTGAACCGTGTGACATATCAAAGAAAAGGCTTGTTACGAGGACTTCAATTTTTTTTTTATAATTTTTAACTAATCTATACTTTTAACGATATTTAAGAAAATTGATAAAAATAGACCATTCCCCCCCTGACTCCAAAACTACTGAGCCTAAAATTTTTAAAAAAATACTGAGAATGGTTCTTTACTCAGACATTACAGGAAAACCTATAAGAAGTCTGGTCTTTAAGTAACATAGTAAATCTCTCAATATTGTGCGTATAAACTTACATTTGCAGTCGGAATGTATGGGAGAACATGTTTTTCAACTACAATGTTAAGTTTGTTCTTGGGATTAATTCATCCCATCTACGGAACCCATCATTGTGCGTGGTCCGACACGCACTTGGCCAATGGCCAAAGTTTGAAAAGGAGAAACAATCTAGCTTTTTTGATGCTCTAAGATTATTTTTCCCCTTTTTTATACATGTACATATTACTATTATTATTTCAAGACTTATACATTATTTATTTATTTATTATCTTGCTTTAAATTATACCTACGTATGTATACTGATACACCTAACAGTTATCTACCTACGTAAGTACACCGTGCTCGATCTTAGTACTTTATTCTCCGATGTTCCGTCACCGGTCCGGAATTCCGGATTTACATTTACATAATAACATCGACAAGTAAAATGTAACCCGCTGTCATCAAAACATTTGGATGCGCGCTGTAAACGCGCCAGTATCGGTAGTTCTACCATCAATGCGCCCACGCATGTTTTAAAACCTCGCTCAGTAGTTAACATAACCATAAACGACGTGGGAAATAGAAAAATTGGGAACGAAGCTATCTGTAGGAAAATTGGTTCAATTTGGGTACCCAAATACGGTACTTTACGGCAGTTTATCTACACACAAATGAATTGGGTGTTGGTAAACAGACCAAAGACAATGGATTAAAATAAGCTTTTTACGAAAGCCAAACTCTAAATTCTTTATCGCATTCTAAGATCTACAAGAGAAATCCAGTGGAAAATAAACTTTAAAATCATAAAACTCGTCAGTCCTCCTACAAGAACTGAAGCTAACTTAAGTTAATAGTAGATAAAGTTAAGTTGTAGTTAAGTTGAGGCAGTAACCGACTGCTCAGTGACAATGTGTTTAACACGGCAAGCGATGAAGACACCCTGCTGGCAGAGACACACGGGTTAGAAGGAGAGCGAATGTCAGCAATAATAATTGTGCAAATATATCTCTTCGAAATTCACTTTCAGATTACATTGATCTAGCTGTTACCCGCGATTTCATCTGCGATCCAGGATGAAAAGTCATCATAATCAGTCACTTTCGCATTTATAATATTAAAGTCAGGATGCCAGTTTTAACACTACTCGACACCTAAATGTAAATTACCTACCAACTCTCAGCACTGAGCCATACGACTCGCAATAATCTAGCTGCCTATCCCTAAAGAAGACAAGTTCTATCAATGCGATCATTATGACCATTTCTTCCAAATTCATAGGTACATTCATGATGGTACGAGGGCGAAGCTAATAAATAGCCTTCATGAATTAGCAAAGGCAAATCAAGCTAAATAGAAAATTAATTAGGTAACCCAGTGAGCACTAAACATTGTCTTAAGTCTCAGTGCAAAATAGTCTTTTGCGTTTTGCAAATATTGACACTTGCAGGAATGCTTGCCATCTTTCATCCCCGTATGTCTCAGACGTTAAGTGCGTCTGCAAGTGCCACTAAAATGCAGCTAGTTAGATGAGTCGCAGTCCTATGAATAAATTAATAATATCCCGCGTTATGGCCGCCAGTCGGAATCTCGTGTAATTGGAACTCATACTCGATCAGCATTTTATCGCCCGCCGCCATTCCGAGGTGAACGAAAAGTGTAGAACATCAACTTTATTATTTACTTTTTACACTTATACGCTTTTACTTCGCACTAGCAATATTATGGTTCGATATTGATTTATTTATTTTCATTTTATGTTTTATGTTTATTTCTTGTTTGTATTTTGTTTTAGCAGCGCGTGTGTCCTGAACATAACTCTACATATCAACCTCGTACCATATCCTACGAATAAATATCTGTCTTTGACTTTAATGAAAAGGTTTTCTGTTAAATTAATACGAATGCGTTTGTCTGTTTTCGTGCATTTGTTTTTGTGGGTGTAAGTACTATAGGTACATCTCTGTCCAACCTTTTGGAGAAAAGATGCGTGATGTTATGTTATGTGTTTATATGTATTTAGGTATTACAGTTTATTTACGTTTAACATTGAAGAGAGGAGCCATTACAATACGTCTCGACATATCTGTGATATTTATATTGAAATCGCAAAAAATCTATCATCAATTTAAATGCCAGTCTGCGGTCTTCTTTTGTTAAAAATAAAATGACAATGACAATCAATATTCAATATGGACCGTTCATGGATACCAAGTTTTTGTGGACAAGGGAATATCATTTTATTACAGACAGGTAGGCTTCCACAATACAGTTTTTTTGAACCCGATTACTTAACTGTAAATGGCGAATATCTTGTCTTGAATATTAAACAGCAGTATTTGTTAAATAGATTTACACACTTTATTTTAACAATACAGATCAAATAACACTACTACCAAAACGGTAATAAACTTCAAGTTCACTAGTAATAAATCCATGTCAAAATAACCTTAAAACTCGTTCACAGCCCGATCTAAAGTTGAAATAGCTTTTGTTTTCCATTCTGTGCACAACACGACCATTGAAATACGAATACGTAACATTATAAGCTAGCAAAGAGAGAAATAGAAGTGCTCGTTACATTTTGAAACGGATGGATGTACGTACAGTGACAGCGGTTTGGATGGATTATCCGACTGTGTACGGATTTTTTAGCCGTGGATTATCCGCGGGCATAAGGCTTCTCTGCCAATCGATGACAGGAAGTCTAGAATAGGGAGAACGGGTTAATGAAAATGCAACAATATTGTAGCTATAAATATATCGGGTGTTTTTATGGATATGTTACGTTTTCAGTAACATGCTTTAGAATTACTTTACGGAAGATATTTTTGCATTAAAATAAAGACATGAAAAAACGAATAGGTATTAAGAGGCGCAAGGAACAGGGTGTAAAGTTCACTCACCCTCTATAGAAAGGGGAGGATCCTCCGACCGGACGGGTTTCGTGTCTGGCGGGCAACTGCCCAACGACTGACGTCGGATAGTCTTATAAATGTTGTTCGCGCGGTAAACTTTAATTGCGCGATGCAGGATTTGTATGACGTCAGGTCTTTGATGCGTAGTTCGCATGTGTCAATGTAGATGTCGCCAGAGGTACCTCATATTATTGTAAGCCATTGTAATGTATTCGGCAAAACATAATAATCATCAGTTCACCCTAGTTTCTATTGCGTGCAGATTTAAATACACCACAAAATAAACCTACCCAACCTACTTATACATAAAATTATCATAATAACTTAATATCTGCAGTCTGACCGTATTACTATTATCTGATTTAACCGTTTCTTTGACCATAAGTAAGCTAATAAATGGCCAAGTGCTAGATTATCGTAAATAATAACATAATATAGTGCGTGGCACTACTCACTGCTGGTACTGGAAGTGGCATTAATAATTATTAAGACAAGATAATTTGTGGTTGAGTAACACTTAAAGTATTGAATGAATGGTATTTGTTGGTAATCAATGGTAATAAGTGGAGGATTATGTTCTTCATTACGGGTGTGGGCGGTACATTTGTGGTGTATTCGTGACTAGCTTCTCGATTTATTGCCTAGGTATATGTAGAAGACATGAAAACAATGGGTTCTCATTCTATGTTCCTACTACAAATCGAAAGTTATTGGCTTAACTCCTTTGCGACACAATATTCATTCAATCCATGAAAAAATGTCGTGAGTGCACTTTACAATTATTTATTAAATTAAGTATAACAGCTTCATTACTCTCCCTTCTTTTCGTACAACTACAGAAAAAATATAAAAAATATTTGTAAAAAATACCCCCAACGACTGCATAAGTTCAAGTTTCAGCCAAAAATAAATAAAATTAACATAGCTCTGTGCGAAGGGAAGTCTGCGGAAAAGAAAATTATTAACGTAGCAGCAGGTACCTGAAATGAGTAGCACCGGAACTGACGTCATGATTTATTCATCCCGACTTCCTTTGGAAAATTAACGAGATCCATTCATTGGGAAAATAAAAGGTGTCAGTTTGAATGTTGAGAGCCCTCGACGAGTGGATACGATGGCCAGTGTTAATGTGCCTTCATTTAACATTTTGCTAATTGAAAACATATTGCTGACCTTTTTTATTTTAATTACTTAATTATGAATGTACATACTTAACAGACTTTTCTTTTACTGAAAGCACCTCAGAAAATTGAGATGAAATAGAATTTTGTCATTGACATGTGCCCTAAATTTAATATTCAAGGCAAATGTCAATGAGAAAATTCTAAATTAATATTTTATTTTCAAAATAAACTTTCTAGCGAATAACTCCGTCATTACTGACATTTAAGACACCAAATGATTATCCAACTTATGCCGAAAAACTTCGAAATTACGACATTAGGGAAAACCTGAACGTACTAAAGAAAACATGACAGTCAAGTTAACCGACATTTTAATACAACTTAAAATTCAAAAAACGTTCTCATGAAGGCTAAATTATAATAATTTCCTGCTCACACTGCCAAGATCACAGCGTGAATGGACTTTTTACAACTCTGTGCTCAAAGAAAACATAGTTTTGAAAACAGATTTTCAAGAAAAACTACCTTCAGTCCCTAAAAGTAGAGTCCAAAATCCAATGTGTAGAGTAAAGTTGACAAATCATCACCAATGAGAGTGTGTGCCAATGACATTATGCGTAGACACGAGTTCGGTCCCATCCACTATGTTTATTATATCTTAAACAAACAAAAGTCTACCCTGTCTCATGCTAATAAGATCTACTTTCACCTAAACCTACACAGAGCTTATATTTTTTACTTACACTACAAACTTTATGTTACCTCAAACAATAGAAATTAACCTTTAGGTGTAAAGTAATAAAGTCGTAATTATAAATTTTAAGTTGGTTCATTAAGGGGAAGTACTTTCGGTTGAACTTCCGCGGCATTATGTAGCGTTAATCCGCGAGAGCTATGCGTGAGCGCGACGCACGCGACTGCCCTTAAGGCGACGCGACGACGACGGCCGAAGGATTTTATTTATATTTTATTAATGTTAGTTGACCGATGAAAGAGACATGGGAAAGAAACCTTCGTAAAAAGTGTTTCCTCTGTCGCTTAATGGTCGTCGTAACAATTACAAGAGTGACATGAAGATCAAACAGTGCGGTGAGCTACGACAAACAATTCATCATGTACGGAACTATGAATTGATACTATTTATTCATTTTGAAATTAGTCTTTTTTATCACACCGTAGACGTTGGCCCAATTAACGTAAAAAGTTAGAAAATTACATTTTCATAACAAAGTTAGGACACACGCAGGTAATAAATATCCGTTATGTTGCTTCTAAAGGCTCCCGATATTGGTCATAAACTCTTAATACATTTTACTTCGAGCGAACTCTTCCGAGTGATCTAAGGAAGGAGGCTGCAAACTTTTTCATCTTATTACGACTCAAACAACTTGGAACGTAAAGAACTTAAGCAAAGATTTTACTGCCGGAATAACTGAAAAATCTCGTTTCCGCTGTTCTATCGTATTTAATCACATTTTGACCCAAATGCTGGTTTTGGAAAGTTTGGAAAAGTTCCCAAGTTTTTGGAAAAATACCACCATTTTTCCAAAAACTTGGGAACTTTTCCAACCTACGTGAATAAATGCAAGAATCTATAGGCAGTTCTTAACGCCGTAGGTTAAATAAGCCCCTATAGATTCTTGCATTTCTCATATGGAAGTATAATATCAATTGCTTAGTATTCATAATTTTACAACATACACGCATAAAACCCGAAAAAATGAAATTTTAAATTGCATACCGCATTATGAAATCTCAATATTTCCACCGTCTCCCACAGACGGACACTGAATGTCAATAAATACAGTACACAGTACGGTACAGGACAATACAGTTATCCCATAAGTTTTCCAATTACAAGTACTTAGCATTGTGTCGTTATATTAAGTTAAACGTGTGTCCGCAGCCGGGCGGCGGCGGCGGCGGGCGCGGCTCCATCCATCTCCGTCATACAGCATCATTTGTAGTTCCCGCCACTCGCCAGTCCCGGCCAATCCCCGTATTGAATCTCAGCCCGCTCTCTTTGACTAATGGCAGTCCCACCATCCTCCAAACTGATTTATTAAATAAATTAACGTCCGCTTGATAAACGAGCTTTTTAAAAGCAAATTCTGATGCGAATTATCTAACGCACAGACTTCGCCTTAACTTCGGTTAATCTCGTTTCAAAAGAACTCACTTTATTTTGCTGAACAGCCAAATCCCCCTTTTGATTCGTTCGTACTAAATTCTACGTGTTTACAATCGTCACGGGCGATACAAAAAAACTGTATTTTCCGCCAATTTTAACGTAACCTCAATAAAATCCAACCTTTCTCTTAACCTCCTTTGTGCGTGGCATAGACAAAAAATAATGTTTTCATGCGTCGCAAAAGAAATAAATCAACATGGCTAAACTCACCCCAGTGGAAACCATAAAGTTTAGGGCGCATATTGCTAATAAAAACAGGGGCAGTGCCACCCCCGCGTGCAATGAAACGGATACAATAAATAAATGCCGTAATTAACTCTATTCATACATCAAAATTATCTGCCGTATTTACAATTTCCCCAAAATTTTGGCGTGCACAATGAAGTCGTACAATTTGTATAGAAAGCGCGCGAATTGGAATCGGATGACAGTTGGACGGCCATTTTGTATTGTTGTATTGCAATAATAGTGCAGACGGCAGGTCAGTGGGGGTGTCCGTGTTGCAGTTGCAGGCCGGATGTCACGCGAACATCTGCGTTAAGTTTGGGACGATTTAATTTGTCCTAATTGAATTGTAACACACAGCTGTTGAATTAAGGCGATTAATGTTATTAAGCTAATGAACGCGTGTGAAAGGGACACTGGCCATTGTCATCATCTGTTGCTTGTCTCTGCATAATGACTCGCTACACAAAGTCTACCGGACATAATTCAATGTCCACCCTCTAGTAAGTACATAAACCATTGCAGTTAGTCATTCATTAACCGACTGCAGACTGTGAAAGTTGTGCATACAGTATACTGAAAATAAGAATGACAATCATTAGATTTTAAAGCTTTATATTTGTTTCAAATTAATATTTTATCCTGTTTTCAATACCGATAACACTTTCAAACCACTTAACATATTCCTAGAATCAGAAGTTAATGCAACAAACAACTCATAGTTTAAAACGACATCTCAAATATCACGACCATAATATTAATGGCAACTACTTATTTCACACACGCCATTGCCCCACATCTAACACAACAACTATTCAGCATTTGATAACTTCATTAATTCACGAAACGATTCAATTTGAGATCTGAAGCATTCATCTAAATACGGTATTTGTTTGACAACTCGGAAACATACTTATTTTGGCGAAAGGCCAATTTAAAGCCCATGTAGGCGAGCTGGAATGGCTCCTAGCCTGAAATAGAACAAATTGCAGTCATTTGTGAGACAACGGTGTATCTTGTTATAGACATGCTGCAACCGTGTGGGAAGGTCGGCTACACTACTTGGACAACTTAGGAAAAATAGGTAAAATTTGTGTTAATTGAGGACTAAACTTAGGCGGTGCGGCTTATAGTCCTTGATAATGGAGCAGAAACAGATGTTGCCAAATTAACAAGAGCAGTTTTCTTCATGGACAACAATTAAGATATTTTAATGAGCATTGCACAGGCATGAACTAAAATTCATCTGGTATCGTTACTATGCATCGATTTGAATAAGTGATCCGACCGTTACCTAACACCGAGGAACTCAAGGTTCCTTTTCAAACAAGCATCATTGCCTATGCTTAAACAATAAAGAACAAATAACTAGCTACCCTATTCCTCACAAACCACCTGTTGTTTCAACAAAACATTTATAAACACACTCCGTATTCTAAAACAAATTCGTATATTCGTATTACATAACAGAACTGGCAACAAACGTTTCCATTGACGGCTGTTTAAAAAAAGCAAAGAGTCCTGTTACCGAGCGCTCCATAAATCTAGCAGTAACCGCGCGTTTAACGCCGCGTTAAAATAGACCTGAGGTTAGAGTGGCCAGGTGGATGCCGGTTCCGGGACCACGGGTTTATGTTTAACCTGGATTTTGTAATGGGACTTTGAAGTAAGCTGTCAAACGTTTCGTTTCCTTGTATTGGAAAGGTTTTATGGATGAAATAGGCTAGAAGAACAATTTAACTTGTGCAGTTTTCAGTAATAGACTACTGTGAGTTCTGCCTGAAGTAAATGTTTGCAGTATCATATGCAGCATGTTTACTTTGATGCAAAGCATTTGATATAAGAGGAACTTTATGTAATAACCATGTAATTACAAATAATCCCATACATACAAAACTATGGCAGAATTAGATTTTCCTTAAGCCACTTCCATAAACGCAACTAACTAATCTATTCATAGCAATATTAAAAATACCTGAACCATTTAAAATTCCGTATCCCAAAATGTAGCGCCCCATATCTGGCAACACTACACCGTACTATAGTTAAAGCGTTAGTTATTATTACAACGACGGTTTTATGACTGATATTCGAACTAAACGTATCGTTATTTTAAACAAATGTGACGTTAAAAACTATATAATAACTGGGGACTTTCATCGCTTCCTCGAAAGTTTCAAATAGAAGCACGTGTAATAAGGAAATGGTTTTCATAAAATATGAGACGGTTTTTATGAAGTTTGGGTTTGAAATGACTTTTTCCATCAAGTTAGGTTAGGTTTTTCTTTTGAGTATGAGGATGTAATGTGGCACCAACCTAGTCCACATTTATTTCTTTAGTCCGGTTTTTTACACATTAAACCTCCGCCCACCTTTTTCAAACCATCAACATCAATAAAAAACTTGGCAACATTTCTTAATAGGCATACGTCAACACATATACAGCCTTAAGCTCCAGCTAATGACATATTATTAGAAGAATATCCGAACGTATTTAACTGTCATTACTGTCATCAGCGCCCATCCATCATGGCGGCTTAAATTCTATCGGCGGCGTCCTCTGAACAAGGCATTTTTGAATTATCTCGTTGTTATATTATAACCAATACGGATGGGCCTATTTCTATAATAATGTAATCTATGAATAGAGTAGTGACCGCCTCGACGTCATCCGGAGAAAATATTTTGGTTGCAGTTTGCCCACTTTTGAGACTTTTAGAGCCAATTTAAAAAAAAGAATATTTAATAGTTATATAATTTATCTATTTATATTTCGTTTTTATATTATTCACTTTTTCTGCCTATCAGCCTTTTAAAAACACTACTACTTCGATGCAAAACTTCAAATGGTTAATTTGGCATTGCGCTGTATTGGATTTTTTATTGTTTTCCAGTTTTACGGACAACATTGCCGATCTGACAAAGGTACAGGGTGACCTACAGTGTCTGATCGGCAATGTTGACTGCTTTCTCTATAAAAGACAGTTGATTAATTCTTGGGTCTTTCCATAACCATTTTTTCTATGTAAAACGCAAATTAATGTTAAACACATGCAAGCAAACAGACGAATTATTCATCAATGCCATGCCATTATTGTAGGATTCAAAACGCAATAGCTACCAGTCAAATATTTCAAGTAGGAATTATTACATTCTGTCCTAAGTAGCTATTAGTTAATTTTAACCAAATTAATCTTAACACTGCAGGCAGTGGCACTGTATCCTTGCGGGTTATTTATCAGTATAAAGTGCGAACCTCGCCACACGTGGTGGGTTAAAGATCAGTGAGGTTAGTAGCGACCTGCCTAGCAGTCGTTAGTCGTTACGAAGTTAATAACACTACGATTTTTACACATACATAGATTTTATGCGGTAAATATATGCCCATATAATTATCTACCTACATTCAAAGTCATGCTAGGTGGTAGCGGTTACCGACCTTTATAGTTATTCAGGCTTCAGAATGACAGTGAACTTAAATTATTGTTACAAAGTTGAAAATTTGATCATTATTATAGTCTTATTGTTGACAACCTATCCGATTTAACGATTCCTTCCCATTGTAGGGTATACGAACAGGAAAACAGTATGACCAACTACCTAAGACTTTCTGCTCCACAAGTTCTGCTAACTGAACAGACAGCTGTGCTGCTGGGGAGTTTGTTTTGCCACTTTTTCTTCCCAGGTAAAGCACTAGGAAGTGGTGAAGGGTGGGCGTTTTGGGGGACTTTCTTATGTAATTTTGACGTTCAACAATTGCTGATTCTCAGCCTAGTTTTAACAAATGACTTTTAATTTTAATTTACACATATTACTATTAAAACGGTACGTATAAGATCCGCACACAAAATGGACATCAACCAATCTTGTCACACAGACAAAACAGAAAAAACGACAAGTTTAACTTTCATCTAACTCTAACTACATATAATAAGGGCTACATTATCATTATAAAAGCAAATAACTATTAACTCGACAACCAGCTTAACAATTTTATATTTTTGAGAACAACTTATCATAATAAGCTCCTATCAACCAAATTACGATGACCTATCAAAGCCTCCTGACCGTTCCCACTCTAGTATTAATAGAAATAAATGAGGGTTCATCTTATAGTGGTTTTCTAGTAATTGTAGCTTCGCGTGTCTGCATACATAATGCTCAGGAAATGACTTAAGTGCTGTTTTGAAAGAAAAGTGAAATAAATAGTGTTTGTTTTCATTGAAAACTTGTTTCTTATGTTAATAAGTGTGGTTACGTGAGAAAATATGTGCCGCTCTGGGAATGTGAGAAGAATTACTGTGCTATCACATTGATTATTTTTGATAACGTTTAAAATGAATTATTAAGCATTTTGAAAGTGATTGCGATACTTGAAATAAAAAAGACCAACAATTGATGGAACAAGAAGCTATTTTTTTTTTTTGTCATTCAAGTATTTTTTTATTACTTTTCACGTGTTTAGTCATCAATTCTACCTTATACAGTGCGAACGCGGCTTTAGGACACATTTAAAAAAACCTTCACAATCACAACAAGGCCAACACAATGCACCACCAGCTGGTTTATGAACTTCGTGTCATAAAAATCAGTACCTAGTGTATAAACTTTATAAAGCTAACGAGTCCAGCCAGCCTCCGTTATATTTGCGCTCGCGCTGATCTCTGACCCAACACGTCGCTCTCTAGGCTTTGACTGATGCCGACACGGTTATATTGATACTGGGGTCCTGCTTACCTGGTAACATTAAACTAGGTTTATTAGGTTTAATGTTATTATTAACATGGACTTCCTTCATAAAATGTAACTGAAGAATGGTCTGATTGAGGTCTTAGTGAAGAGATTCTATTATTTCGATGGGTGACTAAGTAGTATCTTAAAATTATTGCTTTATTTATCTTTTCAATCCGGATTGTTTAAGTGGGGTCTTGAGATAGGGTTATTTTTTTAAGGCCGATTGGAGTCTTTTTTTAATGACCAAAGTCAAAGTCAAAGTCAAATCAATTATTTCAAATAGGCCCTTGCAAGGCACTTTTGAACGTCAACAATTACAAAAAAAAAAAATTGATTCTAGTCGCCCCTTCCAAAAGGTAGTTTTCGTATGGAGAAGAATGGGCAAGAAACTCCACCGTTACTCTTTTAAAATGTTTTACAATATTTTGTATATGTAGGTACATTAGTTATATAATTATATGTGAAGACGATGCATCTAAAAATAAAAAAATAAATTACTATACCACAACATAGGTAAAAAGTTTTTTTTTAATAGAGCAACGACAGATAAATTAACTACTTATGTGATAGATACATGGTTCTCACATATTTACAAACATTGTAATAGTAGACGATTTTCCAAAAAAAAAAAAAAAGTTACAATTAATAAGTCAGTGTGTGAGGAAGTAATCACAGAATGTAAAATCAATGTCATATAATAAAATATAATAATTTATACAACTTAAATTAGCAACCAGTTTGATTTTGTCTAGATTCTAAATTATCCTATGGAGCTGGACCAGCATGTTTCCAAGCATTCTTATCTTGGATATAATCCTCTAATTTGTAATATGCTTGTTTACAAAGTGTACTTTTAATATGAGTTTTAAATTTCCATGGCACCATGGACCATCAATTACCATGGCATATCTTTAGGACTGATCAAGTTAAGTTGGTTGTTTACTTAACTTCAGAATCAGTGCTGAAGTTAAGTTAACAACCATGTTTCATCATGATCATCAACCTATAATGTTCCCACTGCACTAAGTGACAGGCCTCCTCTAAGTGAAAGGGAGTGGACTGTAATCTACCACGCGGGCCCAGTGCGGGTTGGTAGATGTCACATGTCTTCGAATTTTTGGTTCTAGGACATGCCGGTTTCCTCTTTCGTCACGATGTTTTCCTTCACCGTTTTGAGAGTAGTGGTGATGAAATTATTTACCTAAAGTATTCATCTGTGGGTTTATATGCCAAATTTACCGCCCTGAGGGGTTAGTTACCATCGATGAATTTCATATCTAACCACCCACCGTAAGGACTATTCTTGCTTGCAGCACTCGGCGGCTATAGCACCGGGCCGGTAACAGATGTGGTCATCGTGTTCACGGGATTTTGTTTGGAAACTGGTTAGATAATTATGAACTTTGACTTTGATGGTACATCTGAATGATCATCAATTTAGACCGGCTTGACGAATACTGGTTTCTCTCTAGGCGACTGTCTCCAAGTAAACTGCCTACCTGGGTTCGGACCCACGAGTCCATGACCAACAACTCGTAAGTCGGCGCCGATACCACTGGGCCACCACAGCTCTACCATGTTTGCAATTATCAAATGATCGAAATATATTTTTTATTTTTTAAGTAACTGTCGTCATTTGCACTCTGCTGAAAATTTTATCCTACCTGCGTCTAAATTGAACTAATGCCATGTACAAGTCAACGCAAAATATTTTTTTCTGAGAAGCTTCAAGAATCTCGTTCGATGGAAATCAGCAGGACATTCAACCGACCACAAATGTCTACCAGCAATTTATGCGAAAATAAGTCAAAACACCCTACCTCTACAAAGCAACTATGATTCTACCAATTGTTTTTGTACAACCATTGTACTAAAACTAAAAAAAAACTTTTAGCATAGTGGGCGGTCAAAACTTCACCACACATCAATTATATTGACAGTTCAAAACATTATTTCATTTGCTGTTACTCTACTTAAATCCCAAACGACTTTACGACTTATTTTTTAAGAAATAAGGGTGTGGTGTTACTTTCACGGATGGTAATGATTTACTTTGTAAGAAATTGTGACCGAAAGGACAATGTGTCAGTTTAGTTGTATTGAATTAATGAATAAACAATGATTTGAATGATGACTTCCGAAGGTAATTGTCTGAATGTGTTGGTTTTAATCTCAATGCCGCTGACAATGATTCATTTGAAATCGTTATGGTTGATGATGATTGCAGTCATCGTTAAGAAAATTAATGGTTTATGTGTTGTTTGTACCTACTGTGTTTTGTGTGCTGTGTTGTAACTTTAACTTTTAATAAATAATATAGCCCTTTCTGAAATACAAAAGACTAATCACCCGACTACATAGAAGGGTTATTTCCAAGACTTTATTTAAATGGATCATTATGAAAAGTCCTTTTGAAAACAAATGGCCTAAATAAACATAAACAAAAATATAAGAATAGAAGCAACATTACTATAATCTATGTAAAATATAGCAGGCTATTATGTAAACAGCAGTAGTTTGTCGAAGTGAACAACTTGTAACTATCTCATTGGGCTCGTGAATGCCATCAGTCTATTGGAAACTTGGGGACTCGCCAACCGGAGGTTTAAGCTCCATTTTATTGTAAACATAATGTTTTGATGCTAATGTGGGTATGAAAAATGCATTAGCTCTCGCGATTTTTCACACTACGTTTTTCAATCGCGCACTGGTTTTTCAACGCACTGTATTTTTTGCGCCCAGAGTTGAAAATCCAACTGAGAACTTCTGTAATGCGCAAAAAAAATTTGCTCACTTGAAAATCCGGTGCGCGATAAAAAATCGACGGTGCATACGAGGGCTCATTGTGTAAAGAGATGTTTTATTTTATGCCAAGAAAGAAGAGAGCTAATTCCAGCAGAGCATAGAAAACTCACAGTAGGTATAAGATAAGACATAATAGCAACATTGAAGTAAACACCCAACCATATAATCAATGATAGGCACTTAGTGAAAAGATAATTAAGTAAGGATAAAGGCTTGTTCAGACCAGCGCGGCGCGACACCGGTTATTGTTATACTGTGAAGTTTTCTTAGAAATTGTATTGTTCGTGTCGTGTCGCGCGACAAGTCGCTCTGGTCTGCACAAGCCTTAAGGTTATGCCTTTTCTGTTCGATACAAAGTTCCAAACAAGAATAGGAGAATTACGCCCATTTTCACCGTCACTATGAAACTTAAATGAATCCCTAAACAAAAGTGCACTGATGGATTTTCAACGCTAGGCTCAGCGTTGAGAGTTGAAAATCCAACAGTGCACTTTCATTTAGGAATTCATTGAAGTATCACTTAGTTGTCGGTGAAAACTGGCATTAATGTCCTCCGCTAGTATTTTAAGCGAATACCTAAATCCAACATTTTCTATGAATAATGCTAAGTTGTTTAATCAAAGTTAAAGACCACAAATAAAATGCAATAACATCACAATAACTGCCACAGTGACCATAGTCTAACAAAATACTGAAAACTGCCGCATCATAAATCTCCAGTAGATGCAAACTAAATAGACAGATATTACGCTCATACTCAATTCTCATGATCCGTAATGGGTCAAGCAGTAACCACGAGTGTTATTTCAGAGCAGCACTCGAATCCAAACCGAATAAATACGGTCAGTTATGATAACTGTGTTATTTACTCTGGAAATACTGATAGTATGCAAACCTATTAGGTAATAGGAATGATGGGCATACCGGGTGATTTAGCGGGATTTTTTTATAATGTGGCTTTGGATTCTTTGATCAACTTTTGAGAAACGTGAGAGGATGAAAAGTATTCGGAGAGAAAATTATGGCGATGAGGATAATGAAGCTGCCGCCATCTCGGTATCACTTCATTTAAGGCGAATAACATGAAAGACATAATTCTAATTGATATTAAGACAATGTTCTATACATTTTATGAAATGAAGAAGACCATTTCAGTCTCGGGAATTATTGTCTCAAGTTGTACGTGAGCAGCTTATGTTGTAAATGATCTTGTGAGATTTTTTATAAGGATAACATGCACTGCAATGTCAAGTACTTAATCTTCCAACTTATATGGTAGAAAAATTGTGTAGCTTATGTTCGTATCGTATACCTACTTACATACGGGACATATAAAAGGCACAGAAAAACACGATTTCCATTTTATTAAATAGTTTAATCAATAAACAAACTACTTGTTTCATAAAAACGCACATAACTATTGCGGTCTCGTTTTATTGCAAGAAAAATTACAAGATAGGTTAGATTTATTGAATGTATATTATTTTATGGATGCTGAGATGCTGAGAACCAGAAGAAGTAGACTCTTAAACATGGGGTTCAGCCGTAAACCGATGTGTAGGACATAGAAAAAATGGATCAAGCCATAATCAACACGCTTGACTAATGACTAGAGGATCGGTGTCCGTGTATCCCCATTCCATTTACCGGATAGGTGCAAGTGTATCCATGCAAGCTTCGCAATTACAATAAACCAAGAACATACAAAGGAAATTTCAAATAACCTTATTAGATATTTAGGTCCTTATTCCTTAGCCATAGGGAACTTAATATCTTGGGACTCTGCTGTTTAAAATAAAATAACCTTATTAATACGTAATAACTTCTGCCTTAGGTTCCTATGTAATTAGGTGGGTGTTTCATCGAAAATAAAATGCTGAAACTCAATAAAAAAATATAACAACTTGAAAAAGCAGATACCCACTGAGTCTAACTCAAACACTAAAACAACAAACCGAGATACAAATGATATGTAGCCAATTACGTTTATCGCTAGCGCTAGTAACTCGTCCCAGTAGCTCTCCCGTTGAGGCGCTGCCAACTCGACTAGATAGGTCCGGATAAACACTCGGCCGTAAATACTCGCTTATCTGTAAAGATTTTTTTACTGTGTTTTGTTGACAAAATTTGCTGCGAGTATCGGTTCTGGGGTCTGGGAGAGTAGAGTAAGTGGCTTGCTGCTAAGGTGCAGAAAAGTATAAATATTCCACCTTTTAGGGAGGTGAAGAGCTTTTATTACGCGTAGTACGATACTATCCTGGAGGTCAAAAATTGAAATTTTTCACTCGCTGAAAACTCCTTTTAATTTCATGAGCTTTCAGAAAAAATGCAAATTATTTCGAACACAACCTGAATATTTTTTAATTATTTTGCATCTACATAGCCTGCATGATACCCAAGCTATTAAAAACTGCAATAAAAATATAAAGCTCACCCTCAAATTAAAAACAGCAGTCAGTACTAAGTATTAATTCACTTACCACAGGCCATCATAAGCCCGCATAACCTAACCATAGACAATAATAACAGGAGATAGCCGATTGTTCCTCAAAAATAGCCATTAGACATGTCGTAAAGGAAATAAGCCATTGGTAATCAAATACATGGTTTTTATCACTTCCTAAGGCTATAAAACATGCCGTAGCGACATTTCTCGACAAATAACTTGATAATATCAATCACTGGAACTTATAGGGTTGGTGCGACTAGTTTTTACAACAAAACACTTAGCTTTTATAGGATAGTTAGCATTCCAATTGCCGTTTAAATCGATATTGAACTAAAGGTAGCCAATATGTTGCCAAACTCTGATTCGATAAGAGAAATTCCTCAACAAGAATTCATTCATTTATGTATGACTAAAAATACCTACTTTGCGTTCCTGTCCTGTTCCTTAGTGCGATTTGCTAAATTAGATACGACATGAGACTACGGATCTGCTACAATCCATTAATCTGATAGGTAGTATTTTTTGCTCCTTGCATTCAAGATTCAGAGAATCTAACTTCAAGTTAAAATGTAATGACAAACCCTGCGAGTGAACGAAAAAGGCTTTTCCATATCTTTCGGATGCTCCTACCGATTTAAATGTACCTTTTTCGAACATTTCGTTTTACTTCAACGCAAATTCCTAGTTATCAGTTGTCTTCCTTACTTAGTTATCAGGGGCAGAAAGCATTTTGTGGTCACTTTTTAAACAGATTAATACAACAGGTAAACGCATTTTAAAAGATTTCTGCATTTGTAGGACTAAGTAGCTCTCGAGAACGTGCTTTTATGTAACTGTATTTCTTTCTTATTTTATGCACTACATGAACACAGCAAAATCAGCTTGTAATGTGAGAAGGAGTGGGCCGTAATCAACCACGCGGACACTGTGCGTGTTGGTGGATGTCACATGTCTTCCAATATTTGGTTCTAGGATATGCCGATTTCCTCACGATGTTTCCCTTCAACATTTTGAAAGCAGTGGTGATGAAATCAAATAGGTACTCAAAGTTAAGTGCCTGATAGGGTTTGAACTCACGACTCGTAAGTCGAGGCACTCATAATGCGTTACAAAAGTCAGGTTTATAATAATTGTATAAGAAAAAATTGCTTCATTTCGAAGCTACGTCACAAAAATCCAGTTTTTCCTGTCGGGCCAGCCCTGTTCGGTGTCTATAGCCATAAACTACAATTCCGAGACAAACAGCACGTTTAACACTAAACTAGCACAATAAAATAACATTATCTTGATGCCGATCGACGCGCTGTGATTCATCCTAATTTTTATCCTTTTTATTGTCTGTACTTTAAAGGAAAAGGTATGATCGGATCGTTATCGGCGTGACACCGGCGTGTAAGTATTAAGCAGTTAAAGCCTCAAATGGAACAAGGATAATGATATATTCAACCCAGATAAGACATTTTTGAAAAGTTGGTCTAATATGAATAAAGGTTAGGTAAGGTACTCATAAATAGACTTGATGCACAGAATAACATGACTATAAAAAAATAAAAATCATTTATTTCAGACAAAAAAGTCCATAGGCAAGGCAAGGTTGTAACAAGAATTTTGCTTACAACTAATGTTAGTAACTAAAAAGTAAGAAGAAGAAACTAGACACCGTCTACCCCTGCACAGTAGGCTCATCGGTCTCGCAACACATGGAGTTCAGTGAACCTACTGAGCAGAACATTATCGTTTCTCTCGCCAATCATCTTTAGGACGCTACGCACCACCGACGCAACTTTTTTACGCATAATAATTGCGTAGAAGTCAGCTACGCTGATGCACTATTACAACTCATAAAGTGCAAAATACGGGCAACGATGTAGTGACTGCAATAACACAAAATTTTGCACATCGCCGTCTAGGACACTTGGGATTCTACTTGATTTACATTTAAATCGTCCAAAGAATTACTTATTATATTTGTTCCTATACCAAATTCAGTAGGTACATCGATATTTCCAACCCTACTTTGCTAACACGAACAGTAAGAATGACCCCTTATCACAGATTTTTTTCACAGGTAATAATAAAGCCCAATTTATCAAGCTTTCCGTCAACTGCCACAACATCTATAATATAACTTTATTGAAATAGTACAAAGTTAAGTTATTTATATTTTTATATTGTCACGGTTATGTGGGTGCTTCTGAATGTCCGTAGCGATAGTGAAATGGCTCGAAATGGGCTTTATTACACCGAATCATGGTTTTATGACTTTATTCTGATATATTTTTGTTGAAACTTGTTTTTGGTCTATATTTTATGCAGTAACTGCAGAAATGAGACGTCTTTTTTACGACTTTCTGGTAAAACAAGTTGTATTAGAATACTGGATGAATTTTGTTTATGTTATCAATGCCACCTATGTAGTAGATAAGCTTGTCAGTATAAAATGCTAGGAAAATTAAAATAGGTCAGGAATTTAATAAAACTGGTTTTGTTTAATAGCACGGTCGTTAGTTTAGTACGGATGCAATAACAAACTGTTATTTTTTCGGCCATTGTCGTAAAAGTTATTGCCAAAATTAACATGTTTGTAACATTTGCCGAAAAAGCTAATGTTTTCGTAAAAAGACGGTAAATAATCTATGTCTCATAATTAAGACATTCTAACAGTACAATTTATTAAGTTACCAAATAATCCATAAAAAGCGATCTAAAAAGAAAGATCTAGAAACTAACGATCTACATAAAAATCTAAAATAAGTCTTGCCCATTACTTTTAAGGGGAGATAATAATACTAAAAAAATAAAAGTAAAAATCCTTGAAACGACTTTAAAAGTAGAGTTGGTAAATTTATGATAATATGCGTTTGTGGACCACAAATCATAGAGGTGGGATGCGTGGGCGCACCTCTATTATCGCGGCGGAGTTTGTTAGCTCTACATTGTGATACCAAATGGATGGGTAATTACTTCAGGACAAAAATGTACGATAATTGTTGGTTACAATTCAAATTTCTATTGTGTTAAAGCAAGGTATCTTCCAAATCAAAACTTTTAAGTTTCCGCCTAATGCTTTAACAAAGGTAAAAGTTTTCATAAAAAGCTTTTAACTGTCAGAATTTCAATCAAACATAATGTATCGTAAAGTAACATCCAAAACTTCATTTTCCTAAAGACATCGATGCCCTGATTCCCATTCAATAAAAACAGTAATTCCGATCTTCAAAACAAGTAACCACTTTTTCCATCCACGTTCTAATTTTCTAATATGGTATTCTCATAAAGTTGACGGCCATCAATCTATGATGGATGGGGTTACGCTGCGCTCGCGCCGCTCAGCGTAAAAATTTATAACTCATAAATGTTAATTAACGGACAGCTATGCCGTGCAATAAATCAATTAATTTAACCAGCAGTTAGCCGGCAGGGAACGGGTTAAATGTATCTTATACTTACGATTAAGTACTGTTTGTAGATAGTTATTATTTGGTAGTTATTGAAATCTTTCACGCTATCTCAGTTAGTCTGGGTGGAAATTAAGAGAATTTGTGCAAATAATATTAAATTCGGTTTCAGTCTGTTTAATCAAATCTTTACAGATTAATCGGCTTTGAAACAACAACGCAATCAACTCGAACTGTCATTATTATTTCCATTTTACTGTCATTATCGGTTTTTTGGGAGATTTTCCCAACTAACTACTAACACTAACAAATAAAATATTTCTAAGTCTTTCAATGCCAGGTAAAAACTAATCATTTTCCAGGAAAATCGTAACACGAGCTTGGGTTGGCACAGGAATCTTTATTTTACATCATAACTCCAAAAGGATTAGAAAGATATGTTTTTACAAGGCTCGTTTAATTATGAAAACTCGCAGTAATTACAGAACAGCAGTAATACGAAGAAATTCATGAAATTCATTGTGATAATTTTCATGCAGTGTCATTCTATCGGATAAAAAAATAAGTGATTTCATCACAGACTCGGAAAATTTATTTGATGACTATAAGTATGGGCTCAACATAAAAATGTAAGCCCGTTTCCATAAAAATAATGAGTAATATTCTGGACTATAAAGGCTATTCTGTTAACCGTAGGCCTCACATTAAACTAAGTGTTAATCTCTGCTGGAGTTGCGGGTTTGTCCGAAAGGGATATCGCGGCCCCGGCACACAGGCAACGGAAGGAACATGCTTGGGTTTTAGTCAGTAAAAGTCTGACACACCCTCCCGCTCCGCCCAGAGCGGGAGAAGTCATTTGATGATTTCCCAACTTCAAAAAAAAAAAAAAAAAAGGTGAATGGTAATCTACCTTCATCGTAGTCTTTCACTTAACTTTAGCTTCAAAGTTAAGTTTAAAATAAGAAAGAAGCTGATTTACTGATTCTTTGATTCTATTTATTTTTATTTGATTTTGCGATTTCAAAATGTTATATACTTAATACTTACTTTTATCTCTTCATCATTAAGATTTTCAATTAAGTTTGAGATCGTTATTAATTCAAGTGTTTTTTTAAGTAAATTTGTAGAATTTAATGATCGGTCTACAATTATTGCGGAGTAATTACGGAAATAACATTGATTGGACCGTCGTAAAACAAACAGAGAGCAACAAAAAATAAGCAAATCATCAAATTGTTTGAAAACAAGAATGTAAATTACCTCTAATCTACGGATACTGAAATAAAAAATACATCGATTCGTAGAAACAAGTAATAATATATAGCAAGCAGGATAAAGTGATAGGGAGCTGACCTTTGCATTCGTTGGCATCCCTGGCGGTGGCGCGTCCCCAGGGTCGGTCGAAGTGGAAGGGCTTGCAGCGCTCGCAGTCCCTCCCCGCCGTGTTGTGCTTGCACTCGCAGGTCAGCTGCTGCACTCCGCCACCAGCTGCCACCTCCCCGCCCTTCATAGGAATGCATCTCGAAGCATGACCATTGCACTTGCATCGACCCCCGACAGCAAAGTCCGACACCGCGTAATGCTGGCTGCCCGGAGCGGCCTGCTTCTTGTTGTCGATCTCGTCGCCTTCATTGACCATGTGCAAGCGGTTAAAAACTACTCTAACATCAGTTGCAGTAACCCAGTCTTGGAGAACTGGGGATATGTCGAAGTTTGCAGCGCTTGGACGTCCTTCAAGGGTACTAAATGCCAGCCTCGCTCCGCCAGAGCTCTCTCCAGTCAGTCTATGACTGTCGGAGCACCTGGCTTCCTGCTCATTAGCAGCAGTAACAGTCGCCTTGTTGGGCCTCCCGTACACCCGTCTGCATTGACTGGAGTAAAACTGGAAGGGTTGCCAGGTGATGCCGTTGTCCGCGCTCTTGTAGATAGCTACAGAGTCAGGTCGAGCAGCTTTCGGACAGAATTGTAGGCTCACGTAAGTTAACTCATACTTTTTACCGAGAGATAAAGTAAGGGATACGTTGTCGGGTGGAGAATCATAGGAGGTCGGGGGTATCGGAGCGGATCTCCAGCAGGTAACATCGTGAGGGTTGTTCAAGTCAGTTAGATGGGTCGGCGGGTGTCGTCGGTCGGACCTGGCAGCATCGCACACTCTGCAGGAATTTTCTGGAGGCTGGTCTCCAGGCGGGTCACAGAGGCGCTCGGGGCCTCGTCTTCCGCAGATGGAAGAGGCGACAACAGGGGCGCCGAAGGCAGCGTTGACGAAGTCGGGGATGCAGCGGCGCGGGCGGCCGTCCTCCAGGCAGGGGTCGGGCGGGGTGGCGGCGAGCGCGAGGGCCGCGGTGGCTAGGAGGGCCACGGCGCGGGCGGGCATGCTCACTCACTGTCACTACACTCGCGTAAAGTTTCCGTGGGAGGGCGTTGCGAGCGGCACGTACTCGCCGGTCGACTGCCGCCGGCGGACTGAAGGGGCGCGGAGTCGCGGAGCTTTGCGAGCTTTGCTGGCGGTGGCGCGCACCGCGGCGCGCGGCGCACGGCGGTCGCGGGCACCCGCCGCGCAGTGAAAGTTTACTATTTTTAATATCGTGTGTGATTTGATTAGATAGTAGATACGTATAAATTACCTCTGTTGTACAAACGACATCAACGAGCCGTTCTTTGGCGGTGGACAGCTAAGTGCTCTCTTCCGTGATTGCGGCTCTTGTTAACTGTAATCATTCATGCTATTTAGAAGGTTGTTCGAATGTGACTGCTCAGATTAGTATATTATTATGTTTGCATTTTTTTTTACCAATTATATCATGAATCAACAATTAAGCTATCCGTGTCTAAACTTTTATTTCATAGATCTTATATAAGTTAGCAGCATTAGGGTCGCACAATAGGGACGTGGCCTCTGCCAGACGGTTTGATCCCGCGTGTGTAAGACTGCGCCCCTCCGCGCACCCATCATACCTGAGACTAATTCATAACTCGCTTACCCCCGGAGCCCCGGACCCCTGAGCTCTAGGGTTCCTACGGCTCCATTGAAAACGGTTTTGTTTTGAGTCCTCCGTGTTAATGCGAGACATTATTATGTTTGCTTGTTCAGCTTATTTGTATTTTTTGTTAACGTACTGTACATTTTTTAATTGGTACATTTATGTACACATTTTAAAGAGTTGTGTTTGTGTTTAGGATGTTAACTTCTTTGATTATTAACATCAAATATAGTCATCTTTATAGCCTTGTTAGTATTATTGCCATAATAAACGCAGAAAGCTTTCTTTAATTAATTACCTACCTAATAGGATATGCCAATCGTAAAAAGTTAAAACATGAAAGTTAACTAACTTCCGGGGCACGAACATTACCTATAATATTAAACTATCATTAAAAGCTCGTACAGTGCCCAGGTATGGAAAGTTTCCAATTTAATACGATGTAGGCCGCATCAAACTATCGCCTCAGGCCGTAGTGCCCGTAGTCCACAGTGCATGCACGGGATTCAAACTGAAAGCTTTTCACTAGTAATCATTACACGCTTTTATCAAAAGCTCTCTGAAAACAAGAAATCAATAGGTATCATAGTTTGGAGGTTGGTACAAAAAAAAAGTATCACCGATGTGTTTCATAGTGTTCGAATGGAGTTCTATAGAAAATGAAAATTGTATTTCGAATGCTGGTCAAACGAAAATATAAAAAATTGGTATTTCAAAAATGGAACGAGGTCAAAAATAATCGTCAATTCGTGTTATATATTTTTTATTCATCACTTAACCAACGTTATAAGTTGAGTTACATACCACACTGATAAAAACACGTACAAACGAAGCTAGTTATTAAAAAGCTTGTAAAAACTAACGTGTCCAAAATAAACGAAAAGCTCTCCTAAAGATATCAGCAGCATACATTCGCAACAATGGTATTTTGGTTTGAGCAAACCTTTATTTATTAAAATTGATTGATAGCCTTTCCTTAATTGAACCAAGTTACTTTACTTCAAAATAACTAGATCTAACTCTTAAACTCCATTAAATATCCAAAGCACAGTATAATGTCTGTGTACTTATATTTTTTTCTTGTAATTAAAGCTCTCGTCACTCATATGTGCGAATTATGTTCATCAATCACGTCGTTCATTATCCGCTGACATGTAGTTAATTAACTAATTAAATACCTTTCACATTTCATTTTGTTATTTGTTTGTATTTTAAAACTGTTTTGTTTGTATCAAAATTGGCTATAAGCTGTTGGTAAAGTGCCCGGACACGTACAGGTAGTTTCACTTACATTTTAGAAGGTTTTTTCATTTTGTCTATTTTGCGTTTTTTGTCGAATAAAAGTGAACCTTTTCCATATTTCAAATAAAAACTTTTAACCTAGAATTGAAAACATATGTAGGTACAAAACTAAATAACCTATTTATACAACAAAATTCATTCGATTTGTGTCCCAAGTTTGCATCATAATAGATATCAAATCTCTTGGATTGAATGTTCAATGTTACAAGCGGTTATACTTCTGAATAATGATGCGCATTTTTATTTCTCTGTCTGTCCGTCTGTCATGTCATGTGTCACCGAGCCTCAAACTGAGTACATTACATCACGCTTGACTCCAAGGGGGACCTGCCTGACAGCCTGATCCTTCTTCATTATTTAAGTTAAGCCCTTCACGGGGATATTGCCAGGGTACGTTTGATGGTAGCCACTGCTTTTGCGTTTATTTGCACAAACAGATGATTCATATTTATTTTTCATTGAAATGACATTATTGGTGAGTTTAGAATGCTCAAAATATTACCGGTTCTTATATCTTACTAAAAGTTTAAGATAGATAAATATAATACTGTTTATTATGTAAGTACACCATATTAATTGTGAGTATGTATGTTTCTTAATTTATAATGAAAAGTCATTGTTGTCTTTACAGCTTCAGTTTTTAGCAAAAGTTCGCCATTTGTCGTCATTGCTGCGTTGCTCTGGAAACTTTTTGCGCCGTTTCTTCTTCCAAAGCTCAAGCACTAGAAAGCCAAATACGGATTGGTAAAAACACCTTAATAAAAATAAATGATTTTTCAATTTATTTGACGAGAATAACTTATTTATTATTTATACTCGTCAAAGTAAAATAAATTGAACAATCATTTACCTAAACAAAAAAAAAAAAAGAATATATAATGAATATTCATCATATTTATAGAATGTATATTCTTTTTTTTTCTTTTTTTAAAAGTTTTTTAGAGTTTGCCCCTTGGAGTTTGCCTTCTGGGCATTTCACTGTATATTTCTGTAAACCAGCAACTCTCAGGTTATGTCATTGTTACTTCAGCTGACAGAGTGCGTTCAAACGCAGTGCATTCGTCGAGTGCATCGTTGTTTGGCTCGATATGCACCCAAAGATCCGCTCCCGACTATTGTCGCTCGACTGTTCACCGCTTAACGTACAGATTACTCACGTATAAACGTCACCAATAACACACAAGAATACAGTGCACAAATCTAATAAGACAATGCATGAAATGCATCATAATTAAATAGAGAAAGAAACAGAAAGATCAGAAAATACAGTCAAAAATGCTAGCCACAATCGTTCTACGCAAAACGAATACCAGAAAAAAGCTTATATAACAAAATGCGCACATTATAAAATTCCGAAAGCACTCGAGTAATTACAAAAAGTCCTCTTTAAGTTTCGTTTAAAATTCCGGACGTGCATAATTTCATTACGCTGCACTTGACTGCCGGGCCCGGACTCCGGAATGCATGGATGACGTAGTTACGTTATCTTCCCGCCGGCCAGCGGACGGTAATTACTCACTTCTGTAACTTCCGGTCACCCCTGCATCCCTTTATGGGCTTCATATTTTAATGGCGGAGAGATTTGCGCAATTTATAGTGTTTTTCGTGGAACAAGTTTTTGTTTTATGCGGCTGAAAAAGTTTGTGTGGCTATCTCACGTATTAATGTCGGAGTGTCCTGAGTTCTGGCTGTGCTTTGATTTGTGGTGCAAGTGTGTGAGCAACTTTGAGCACGTAGGCTTTACATATTTCTTAGTACTTAACTGAAGCTTAGCGATTTAATTAACATTAAACACGTCATGATTTCTCTTAATAAGTAAGTTCACATAAATACTTAATATGTATACTCGTAGGTTCAGTTTAGTTCCCCGTTATTTTCCCTGTGGCTATTGTGAAAACCGGAAGTGTAACATAATGTATTGATTTACAATACTCAATAACGGATTGGTACATAGTTTACAAGTTACAAGTAAAACATGGCTGATTCATTCAAATCATATCGCTTGTTTCAGTTCCATTATTATGTATGTGGAAAGAGCAATAATGTGTAAACTTACTTAGTCGTTTTAGAAAAAGGAAATAAATAATACATTTATCTACATAATTTTCTGTTACAAACTTCATCAAGTTAAGTCAAGATTTCGTCTCCTCTCTAGTCGTTGAAGGAGAAGAAGATGTCGTAACTCGTAATACACTTTAATCTGAAGGCCAATTCCCGAAATTAAAACGTTCAAAATCTAGTAGCAATCACATCTCACCGACAACTATGTCAATCGGTCAAAAATGAATGAAAGTTAGAGGTGGTTTTGGCCGATTGTACTGAGATTAGAATACGACCGATCTTTAAAATTCGGGAATTGCCTCTCTGAAGCGTAGAGTATCAAACTCTGCTTATAAAACAATCTAGGAGCTCACCTAAAACCTTCAAATTATATTCCTTTGGGAAGCCGAAATAGACGACCCTAATTCCGTGCTCTCTCTCCCAACTTAGACAAATACGACACAAAGCTTATTAGGTCATATATTCTTGTTACGAAAACCTATACCTAGAGCTTTTAAACCTGGCCTATATATATGCTCCTCCATCTAGACACCTATTTTAAAAGGTACTTTATGATTATAAGTTGAGAGTATCCCGTAGTGTATCATTACGCAAATGCTACGCGTGACGTGGCTCGAACAATGAGAACAAAGTGCAATTGTATGAATGGCTGCCAGGAGATTGTATCGAACATGTGAGGACCACTCCTAGAAATATTCTGTTGAGCAGCGGGATCATGATGTAGCTAAATTACAGGGGTTTTTGAGAGGAAACGTGGATGGCTGGACTATGGAAAAAAATGTATACTTGGTATTAATCCGAGAACTTTTTCTGCTTATCACGCCGTAAACGATAGTGTTTAAGAGCTTTCTTCGATAACAAGAAAACTTTATCCTTAATGACCACGACTGCCATACGTATTAGTGATCGTAGTTCGTTGTTAGTACCGAAAGAAGCTTCCTTTGAACCCTATTTCTCAATCGCTTTTACTCTCGAAACGGGAATTTTCTATTCATACCAGAATTCTATCGGTGGTTGCAATTCCAAATGAAAGTTCAAGGAATCGAGGCGAGTGTTGTACTCAAACTCAAACTCAAGCATTTATTTCAAATAAACCAATTACAGAAACTTTTGAATTGTCAAGGGGTCGGTCAGTCAGAAAGATGAAGCTAGTTGCCCATTCCAAAGCGTAGTAGGTTACTATGGAGAAGAACGGGCAAGAAACTCCGTGGACACTCTTTTAAATTAAAGAATTCTTACAAAATATTGGTACATCATTCATGTTTAAATTATACATGTGAGAACAATGTAGAAAGACGTGCACAATAAAAGCGTCCATAATGAAAAGATAAAAACAATTCAAAAATTAAAATAAGCCATGGCAGCTAAGAGATGATCAGTCCCTACTGACGGCGCCCGTTCAAGAACATGACGCATGGATCAGCACCATTCAGCTCAACCATTTTGAAGGGAACTTAATGATCCAACACACACGCCACCACCAGCGAGACATTTGAGTGAGCATGACATACTCTCAGCCGTCAGGGCTCATTCAAGTCAATAAAAGACATACCTACCCAGTAAATGGTAGCTTTGCAGAAGGTAATGGTCACAGTGCTCACATGTGCTATGCAATTATACAATACTAAGAGCTTGAATTTATACAATGCAAAGATAGTTCTTGCAATCTTCAGCAGCTCCAACAATATTTTTAATGCTAATCAACTAGTTTATGCGCCCTTGTGGAGCTGGATGTGACTACAGTGTTCCAATTAGTCTCTAGCCAATAACATAGCGCACATAATATATATTCCTTACCCAACACCATGTAACTATCCCCTAAAGGCGGCCTTAAAAACTGCGCTTAGCAAGTGTAATAACATAACTGGCCATACGAACTTGTCTGCGATGCGATCTGACGGATAGTCGCATAAAAAGTCGCGGCCCAATGGCGACTAATCGCAGCCATTACCCCTGTATGGACTACTGCGACACAGAGCAGTGTACAGCAGATAGTTTAATATTCTTTCTAAGCAATATCAGTTAGCTAGTTTACTAGAAACACCGAATGGAGTCACGAATAATAATATGCTTTGAGAATGAGAGACGTTATCACCTGGAATTCAACGAAAACTTGCTAGTAAAATGTACACGGGATTAATACCTAAGTGCATTTAATAATACTGATATTGTAAAATGAAGAAGCACTTCTATATTTCGTATAAAAGAAACTACAACAGACAATTATTTATTAAATCCCTACTCAACAACTACAAAGGAACTTTTGCAAAATAATCCTGCAATTTCTATCCGCACACTACTCTGTGCTAACCGCAGCACATCTACGGGCGAACGGACACAAAAACGGAATGGCAGCGCTGCCTGCTTAGTGGACAATTACTTATCGACGCCGGGGACATGTCAGTCTTGTTGGCGGCTTATTCTGAGGCAGTTGTGCTACGTCGTTACTATGTAGTGGAAAAATAGAAAGGACAAATTTTCTACTTGGTTTTTTGGTTTCTTGTATGTATAACACAAACTTTAAACTCATGTTAAACCCTAGATACTAAATCTAGGGTTTATATGCTACCCATAAGATACTTGGGTATTAAAAGAAAAAATACATGAATACAGAGAACTGACTGGAAAAGCCCATAGAAAATGAGAAAAAGTTTCTCCAAAACTCTAAACTTTTGTGTTGATAAAAAAGGGCTTGCTATCAAAACCATACCGTCTCATTTTGCTGTAGATTCCTGATAAGCCGGACCCATTCCAATCATTTCAACACAGCAACCATAAATCTACGAGCACATACCACCAGCTTTATCTGCGAAACACCACAGTTATCGATTTAAGGGTTAGAAAAAATGTTTAGACCCTCGAAGGACGGACTCCGACCTTGCGTTGTTGGCATTCCTTGGACCGTGGACTCAGAAGTTTGTAATTTATTGTCAGGATAAGTCCTTCCTCAAGAATGTCTTTAGTTGCCAAAGTTTGTAGGTTAATACTTCGTCGTTTTCAAGGAATAAGTAAGTAACCATGCCTTAGAAAATAAACTACATCGAATCAAACTTCTTCAACATCGTGTTTGGAAAAGAAAATGTTTTCAAAATTATCAATTATCAACAATATTTCGAAACCACAAGATTCACTTTATCCTATGTGTTTAATTGAGGACGTCATCAATAAAGATTACCGCTTGAAAGCACAAAGAAACCCTGAGACTCCCCAGCTGCACCTTTGCCTAAAGTTTTTCAGCAACTACAGCCCTTGACGATTGCACACAACCCTGATATGTACAAAGTCACTGAACTAATAATCTTCCCATAATTCCAGAATAAGTACCCCCAGTCCTGTCTCCCTAGTATCAGCACGCTACTAATCCGGGGCGGGTGAGCAGACGCTCGCAGGGATCGTGGGTAAAAAGTAGCTATGCGGAAGGTATGCGTGCGCGCCGCGTCTCTTCTGAGCGCCGCCGCGTGGTCGCACGGGTAAGGACGCGTGCCTGCATCCATCATACTGCTTCTTGATAAGTCACGAGAACGAAGATTGAGGAAATGGGAGATATGACTTCACTTAATACTCATCATCATTTCAGACGAAAGACGTCCACTGCTGGACATAGGCCTCCCCCAAATGGGGGGGTTTTCCATAATCGCCACGCTTGGCAGGCGGGTTGGCGATCGCAGTATGGTGTTAAAATGCATAGAGAATGCTGCTACCCATACTCTAGTCCCTTAGTCGATACCCACGGGACGAAATGGGATGGTACTATTATTTACGTCCGGCACCACACGGAACGACTTACTTGACCACTTAATTCTAAACTTCATAATTTTCAAGTGAAAATCAAAGCTCATTGAAGCCCTACTACATTTATTTCAATTAAACCAATTACAGGCACTTTTGAATCGTAAAGGAGTCGGTCAGGCAGAAAGATGAAGTTGCACATTCCAAAGCAAAAAAAACTTGTGAATTTTCCAGATAACATTTCAAGCTCTTTTCCTTAATTCATCTAAATCTCAGGTTAAATAAACTAACGTTACTAAAGAGGTATGTGGAACAAATAAAACCAGTACTAAGTATCTGCTACACGGTGAATCACTGCACCGCATTGACAGTCCAGCCCCTTGTGACCCTAAAACGTACCCTTCTGTGGTGATGACTATACCCTTGTAATACAATGTGCCTGTTGCCATATCCGCCATACTTCTGCAATCCATGTTGGTTTCCTCAGAATATTCATAAAAGGTATGTAGATACCGCTCGGCAGCCGCGAGAACATATTGTACAACATGGAGCATTCAATAACTTCAAGTTATGATAATCACTATTACTTTTATTGACAACTGCTAGTTTTTGTAGTTCTTGTTAAACAAGCCATTCAAGGATACCAGGGATTTCAATCGGGGAGAACATGCTTGATTTCCCAGATAGAAACTTCTTTTTCTGATTTAAGAAAGCAGGCTGCCAAGTTTTTCTTTTAGTTATCGCCGAATTTCAGGATTAGTGCAGCAAACCCGTACCCTAATTACGTAATACACGATCAATCAGAATCAGAATCGTTTTGAAACAGATTGCTAATACATTGCTTCATAAGTTCGAAAAAAAATCTGCTCAACGCCATAAATAACGCAATGAATGTTGTTGAACTGTCGAAATGAAACAGATTAGTCGTAATCGTTTACGAAAATGTGTTGCGTAATTAGATAACTGATATACATAGGTAATAAGGATCCAGATAATGGTAGTCTAGATATCCACTAGCACCTTGAATTTTATATTAACTGTCTCTAGCTAAGCCTTTAGATCGTATTGCTTTCTTATTTTTTTCTTCGCAATTTCCAAAAGAAAATTTCACACAACTCATATAAAAACCGTCTCAAGGTAGAATTGGCCGCAAAAAGATATGAAGATTCGCTTCAATATTAGGAATTACGAGTGTTCATATCGAGTAACGCTCAGCTTTTCATAGAAATGAGGTAAGAAAATATTACCAAGATTTTATATCTCCCTCGAAACGAGATAAAATTATATTATGAGCTGATGTGGAAACAGCTAACGCCCCTAAATACATTTTATCGATCGCAAGATTACCTAAATGTATATAATAAACACAAAGTTCATACAAATAATGACCCCAACTGCTCAATATTCACCTCACAGCTCCTCACCAGTCCTCCCTTGTAAATCCAATAAGTACGGTGTCCGTCTGTCCCGGCTTTCTCTGGAACGAAGTGCTAACGACACACTTTGATGTTAAAATTTATAAATAGAAAAATAAAATACTGTTGGATTTACTTAGATTAATAATTTATTGTAGTATGAAATAAAATCAACTAAATTCGTAAAAACAATTGTTACTGTCAGCCTGTATCATCCCACTGCTGGGCAAAGGCCTATCCCATGACTTCCAGTGGTTGCGATCTAGTGCTAATGTGGGAATCATATAATATTTTGGTCCAGCTCATTAGCATAGGCTTCGCTTTTCTTTCTACATATCGAGTTTATTTTTACCTGATTTCGGCGAAACAAAAAGGAGGGTTATGATTTTGACCGGTATGTATGTATGTTCATCTGTTACCTCATAACTTTTAAACTACTAATCATAATTTGACAAATAAGGTATCGTTGGAAGCGTCTTGATCGCTCGCTGGTTATAGGCTATGTGATGTTGCATTAAATATGACGCCATCTAGAGGAAATAAAGTCATGAACTAAAAAAATAAAAAATAATGCCGTGTTAGGTATCAAATGAAAGGGCTTGACGAGCTTCACATTACAAATATGTACATATATCATATTGTCAAAGTAAATAAATATGTTTAAATTGTTAAAAACAAGCATAAGTGAGACTGTAGGTACTACGTACGGCGCGGCTGTAAAATTAATACTTAAACAATAAAATCTAACCAAAAAAATATTAAAGCAGCTCTGCAAATACTTTAACACGTAATTATAACCCCGAAATAGTTTAAATAAAAAGTAAGTTCAAAAACTAAAACCCGACTACTGAAAAATCACGCTCTAAAAAGTATGAAACAAGAAAATATTTCAGACAGAAATAGAGACAAAGGTACAAAAATGGTCAAAGTAAAGCCGTGGTCACACTTTTTTTTGCATTAGCACCTTACTAGTACCGATACTAAAAGCTGTTCGTATGAAAGTGTTATTTTGTTCCCTATAAAATGAATTACCCTTACACTTGAAAAAAAAAAATTGATTCTTACCAACAGTAAAATATTAAAAAGCCAATTTGTTTGTGGTCAGAAAAGTGACTGCTGACCATGAGCTCCTGGACAAATTACACCTGCGCTGCGTGCTGCCAATTTAAAACCATTTAGGCCTGTAACTGATATTGCAACTTAGTCTTATGATAAATAACGTTTATTAACACTGGATTGTCGGAAAAGCAGTGAAATGAATGTTTGTATCAAATCTTTGCGTGGGCTGAGATGTGGCACAGTTATTGTTTTAGAAAATTGTGCTTATAGTCTGCATGACCTTGGCGATTCAGTGGGCGGCCATGTTTGTGGTCAGAATCATTGAGTTTTGGGCTGTAAATCTAAATAGAGACGAGATTACGAGTATAACCACGAAAAGAGTCAGTTCATTTCACATTGGTTTTCATCTTCAGCTTAATGAATTATTTCAATTTGAATATTTTTTCAATCGAACTCTTTAAGTTTCAGCTGTTAATCTATACGGAATCATTTCAGTCTCGTTGAGTATGCTTATCATTGAGCTAAGTCTGTCACGCACCCAGTCACAATCAGCCGGTAATTCGAGCGTACCCTAGCACCATCACAAAGCAGACAAGCATAGAAGGCGAATGCGACAGTTACAGTTGTCTTTACAATTTATTATGATCCGATCTGGTAAGCTAAGGGATATCTAAATTTTCGTGTGTATGTGTTGGCTATATTAGCACAAAAACGGCCGTTCCCATGATTATAATGACGGTCGGGATTTTTCAGTCTACAATGAAATAAAGTTACAAATAGTTGAAAATAATTAAATATATTTCGTCGACATGTATATAGGATGTCAGGGACATCGACGCGAAAACTGTTACCATGAATTCAGTACATGATTCTGACAAAAAAAAATGCTGTTTCATAGAAAAGTACCTACCTACTACCTACTTATACCTACGCGGTCAAAATGTATGGAACAGCTGTTTTTTTTAAATAACATACGAAAAATTTGTACGCAGGGATTTTTAGAATCATTTACTGAATCCATGGTAACAGGCTTTGCGTTGATGTCCCTACCACCCTGTATAATCAAAGATTTCGTTTATATTTTCTTGTGAGTCCCATGACAGAAGTCAAAGTCAATTCACCGGTTTCCAGGATGACCCAGCAGTACAATGCTTTATCATGTTCATTAGAAGACATAGACATCTTTTCTAATAATCTGGGTAAATATAAGTCACTAATCCGTACGCAATTAAATGATAATTATGTAAGTGTTGAACTGCCTGCCTAGTATAATGCATTGTTCGCTATTTTTCTAATATGTGTTCGTTGCTTTTTAATCTTTATTTTTATTCAATTTAAATTACCAAATTTAATAATGTACTAGTATATAATATATATAGTATATATATATATATATATATATATATATATATATATACTACTACTACTACTACTAAATAATTTTAACTTTCAGGGCTACTTCCATTTTTAATATACTGTTTGCTTGTTTTTATTGCATGATGTGGTCTCCTATAATTGAGGGAGCACATATATTGTTGTTCTTGTCTCTATATTATAGCATGTAAGGTGTATTCTTTGTTGGAGATCCTAATAAAATAAAATAAAATAAAAAATAAAAGTAAAAACCAAAAACAAAACCAAGTTGTGGTTGCTACACTTACATAGATTAAGTAATCTAACAATAACAAATTCGTCCTAGCTAGAGTGACGTAGCTTCCACGACGTAGACTGCAATATTAATTTTATAACTGAACCTTTTCCAACTCTTTGGCTTGTTGGCTAACGGTTTAAGATGAATGTCTGAAACTGCGGGCTGCAACTATTCGATATCATTGTTCTCTTGATTAGACAAGGAACGAGTATCGGTGGTAGATAGCACTGTCTCGTTCTAAGAATGCAACTAAGTTGGATTTGATATTTCATCGTAAGGAAGATGCACAAGATATCTCTAGTAAATATTTAACTTTGATTTTAGTTTTGTGGTTTGCAATTGAATTAATGTTGATTATTCAAGTATATGTACAACTATAAACTCTTGTAATCACTTTCGGACACACAGAATAATAAGCATGGTATTATATAATTTTAAGACCAGTATCTGCTATTGAAAAATCATCGACACCAGTCTCCACAGAAATGATAAGTAATGCATCGAGACACTACGATTTTCTTTGGTCTCAAATCTATCTAATCTTACGGTGCTGGCACACCCTATTCATCATTCTAAATAAATATGCTAAAACAGAATACCCAAGCTCTAACATATGTCCACTTCAGCAAATCTCCCAAAAGACGTCATTGACGAGTTGATCACGTCTCGGAAACACATAATTGGCTATTAGCAGCTGTTGTTGCGCTGGCGCAGCGCCAGGCTGGAACCAATCAGGTGCGCGACCGAAATACTGCAGTGTGAGGAACACGGTAGTTTCCTCACCGGGAACATAGGTAAGGAGATATAAGAGAAGTAAGCTATGGTCTGTCATAAAAGTATCTCACCAAAATGTAAATAAATAGATCAGAAAATGTAGTTACCTGTGGATGTCAATTTATAATGCAAATTGACTGTTTTTATTTTAACCCGAAATTCTAATTTTAAATCATACTAATGTATTTTTTCATAAAATTTTAATCGTTACTTTAAAATTAGAATTTAAAATGGTATTCAAGCAATTTCCAAGTCGTAACCTTTTGTTACTAGTTCTCATAAGTCAGTGATTGCGTAAGACTTTTAACCTGAACAGGGTTTGTTAAAACTCTTATTCGATACTTTTGGTACTTACTATATTATTGAAATATGCTATTTTGTAGAATGACAATATCAAACAAGACAAAATAAGTAAGTAAGTAAGTAACGAGAGTAAACTTCTGAACTAGAAAGGGAACTGGAAACTAATCGTTTTCTGACCTCTGACACAATATGCAATGCTCTAGTATTCGTGTTAGTGGAAACAGCACTGCATAATATGGACAGAGTAGGTGCAAGAAAAAAATGATAATTGACGAACTGTCTATCCTATCCTTTATTTAATCCTATCCTATACTATTAAACGAGCAGTATTTATCTATACTAATATTATAAAGACGTAAACTTTGTTTGTTTGTAAGTTTATATGTAGGGAGAAATCTCCGGAACTACCAGTCGGATTTGAAAAAATATTTTTCCATTGGATAGCCCAATTTTGAGGAAGGTTATTAATAAGGCGGACGAAGTCTCGCAGAAGCTAGTATATTATATATTTGTCGCCACAGGATATTGGGGAGGGGTCATGCTTCCATCCTCTGACATTGTTGTGGGCTGTTTGTGGATCTCGGACAATTAAAAGATAATAACAGCTTCTTACACTTAGTTTATGTACACTTAGTCTATACAGTTACACAAATCACTATTAACAACTATTGTCCTAATTAATCTTGTCCATTAATAATAAAAATAAAAATAAAGTAATAAAACTTGGGATCAATCTATGTGCGCACGCGTCTCATGAACGTGTGACAGTTCCTAGGGCTGAAGGGCGGCGCTCCTGTTGTTTCCGGCGCCCTCGCCCTCAGGTTCTTAGACTCCGTCATAGCGCACCGACTGTATAGAGTACTTCAGTCGGCGACTCTGTATTTCTTGCGACATATTTGTAATCACGTTCTCGAAAACGGCTCTAACGATTTCGATGAGAGCTGCCATATAGGGATTTACGGGAGCGAAAAATCGATCTAGCTAGGTCTCATTTCTGGCAAAATTCGTTTTCTTTATTTTCACAGCCTCGGGAAGTGATACAACGTTGGTATACCTGGACGATATGTTTATCTATTTTTACCCGAGCAGAGCTCGGCTGACGAGGTACTGAATAGTGCACTAGTAGGTATTACTTTTGAGAAATTACTGGTCGATTTCCATGAATGCAACGTTGACTGAAATCACTATCTAGGTATCAACTAGAAATTATAAATGCAAAAGACATATTTAACTCTCTTGTAAAACAAATTCACACACAAATAATTTGAAGTACAGTCAACAAAACAAATGTAGAGTCATCAACTGAAGCACATCAACTCAACGATCACTGATTTGACGTCTGTAGCGCGCGTATTGACGTGCCAACTTTCATTTGCACTTCAAGTTACACTCTTCATTTGACCTTCAACCTTGTGGCTTTCTGATAAGGTTGTTGGTGAAGTTTTGGAGGTGTAATTAGTATGTTTGTCTGTCTGTCTGTCGGCTCTTTGAGCGTCCAATGATATACCAATACTTAAGATGTAGGGTCTCATTAACTTTGTAGGTGTTTTTGATGGCAAGCGATATATGTAAGTGTTGGATTGATCGTTCAAGTAATGTCTATGTGGGCTTCGAAGTATTTATATCAGGTGACTATGTATGGGCAACACATTAAATAAAGTTGTTACTTTGTTGGTCAATCAAGGCTACGGTGTTGAATGGTGGTCAAAATATAATAAATCAAACAATTTGTAATGTACTATAGTCCGAGGTGTTAACAGGAGTGTTGACACATTGACAGAGCCTTGACAAGTGACATTAAGTATATTCAGGACAGGCACCAATTCTGCTTCCTGATGATGAGCCATACTTTTTTTATACGCCTATGATCATAGCATGAGCTGTTCTTCAATAGGAGAGGTAGAATGGAAGTACACTTAACCAAAGACACATGCACTCTTCACAGATAAAAAATAACACCTCTGTTCATAATACAGCAATTATGAATTCAGGCAATTTCCTCTTTCCAACAAAAACCTTCGTGCAACATTGCACTATAGTAGGCAATCTCAGAAAACTCTCGTAACTTAAATCACGAGGAAATCGATAAAATATCCAAATTCTCACTTTCGCTCGTAAGACTACACAATAATTAGCTGCGAGAGTATTTACGGCTCAATCTGCATATTGAATGAGTTATTAACATAAATTCCCGTAAAAACGTGTTAACATTTTTGGAGTTCCGCATCAAAATTCTGGTAACTTTCATGCATAGCTTATTGCAATACAAAGATAGACCGGTAAATGACATCATTTTGTATTCCGTCGGTCTTTATATAAAAGTACCAGTAAGTACCGTCTACTTAAATTCTTCAAGAAATCCTTGGGTTTTAAATAGTTGGGGTGCTGTTTTGTGTAGATTATCTAAATCAATATTTTTCAAAAGCAGAACCGAATTTACAGACAAATCATACGGATCTCTTCACCAAATCTCACTGAAACCTGTCTGACTGTAAAGCTGCGCAGTGTCACGCGAATCAGCAGGAAGGCGCGGATCACATCGGTATGCGCGCACGCACCTATGTCGAAAGCGCCGCGTAAATATAGTGTGACAAAACGATCGCAACTCAGCTTCATTCCACAAATAATTCAATTAAATCGGGTTAGTGTGCTGAGGATTACAGAATTAAATTACAAGATGGTTTTGATGAGAAAAGTGATGAATGTGCTTGTTGGGACCATTAATATATATACAGAGCCATTCATTTAAAAATTATTGATGCCTTTACGTTAATTCCTTCTACCTAAAGACTGAACAAAAGTGACCTAGCATGCAGTCACCGCCATTTTTTTGTTTTATTTTTTATTTTTTTGTTTTTATTCGTAATTTGACAATCGATAAGGTATTAAAACTTTTTGTTATTGTTTTACTTTGTTTTTTTTATGTTTCTCTGAGTGTGTGTAGTTAATTGGTGATCTCCTGTGCGAATTCCAATAAATTGCTTTTCTTTCAAAACTAAAAAGAGTGCCATTGCATCTCCATTCCCTGTCTCTCCAACCATCATTGCTATACATAGAAAACTCATTATTTTCAAGTATGCGGTCATCATGGTCACCTATAGCTCCTGTTTGAAAAAAAAATAGCAATTTCAGCCTAATCAGCACCTACCTAAGAGAAATGTTAATTGCTATTGCCACATCACACATCATAAATCCATAACCACTCTTTTAATTTACAACACAGTTACCGTTTTGCTTCCAAAATTATGACCGAAATAACCTCCAAACGAAACTAATTTGTCTTGAAGAATCCGTATAATTGTAACATGTTATGTTTATTTATGAGATGATAAATCTGAACAAACACCGGGCTATGGCAGGCCCTTATCGGGGCTGGTTGTAAATTTTATAGACCTTAAAACAAACTTGGAATAAAGTGGTCGAATAAAACGGATCGCTGTAGGCTATTTAGTACGGACGAGTGTGTGGCGGCTCGGATGGTGATCTATATCAATGTGTATATCTATTGCTAGTAACTTATATTTTCACTACGTATTTGATTGTGGACAAAAAAACCGTTTACATTGCAGTTCTTTCTATCAATAGAAAACCATAAGATCTCTGAAACGTTTCAGGTTCATCCTTTCTACATTCGACATGCCTATTTCACGAAATCGATTCTACAATTATTATTCGCTTCTACATTGTAGAACGATTTCAGCCATCAACCTGGCCAACTAGTGCCCAAAAACACACGGTAAAAATGTATAGCTACAGTGTAGTGTCTAGTGTCTACTTGATCCAACCAGCCAGTCGTATAGTATAAACATCTTCCAACCATGTTAGGTGTGTTCCTGATTGAGTTTTTACTGCGCCCCTACAGTTGTCCGTCCGCGTGTCTCGTTATCACACGAACACGTCCAATTACTGATAACGCGGAGATACCTCCGATTTGAGCCACATTTTACTGCAAGTGAATCAATTTCCATCTTATTATGGCGTCGCAAGCTTCTCCTTATCAAATTAACTATCTTTTGACCAATGTCCTGGTGCAATGAATATCCTGGAGCTGATACGAAGGATACATAATCAGTAAATCAACAAGGAAGTCTGCTGAACAAATATTGAACATGTCTAAGTATAGACCGCTGGCATCGAATGAATTTGAAAGAATTTATCACCACGTTTCATCGATTAAAACTTCCATAAATCAAAGAATTTGTAAAATGACGATGCCATCTTTTTCTAAACACAGCCTTATCTACTTTATTTTCGAACCTTTTTCGCTGAGTTCGACACAAATAACTGGTATTTTCATAAAAATCATTTAAACTACGTACATAAAATTGTACATTCAATGGGAGACTGTACAGCTATACAATTAAGGTCCTAGTTAGAGATGCCTTATAAATACCCTATTAGTACACAAAACACATAAACCTAGAGTGAACATTCCCTAAAAAGGTGGACTATTGAACACCCACTGCGAGTCGTTTGAGATTCTATTGCTAATCGAGAAATATTTGCAATACCCAGCTGTAACATAATTGTACTACACAGCCTCTCATGCGAATTTAAATCGATAGAATTATTGTGAGACGTAGGTTTAAGTGCTTGCCACGAATTACTAGGTTATAGGCTTAAGTGGTATCAAATGATCCGTTAAACACGGTTCTTGAAGTTATATAGAATAGTGTTCCACGTAGTCTACAAGCAAGATTGCATTGTATTTAATGTGTTCACTTAGCTTATGACTTTTTAGGAGCATGAGGAACAGGGTGTAAAGTTCACTCATCCACCATAGAAAAGGAAGGATCCTCTGACCAGACGTGTGTCGTGTCTAGCGGGCAACTGTCCCGAGTTTGAAGTCGGGAGCTTGTATATATGTTTATCGCGCGGTTAACTCTAATTGCGCGATGCAGGATTTGTGTGACGTCAGGATGTTGTGTGACGTCAGGTCTTTGATGCGTAGTTCGCATGTAGCGATGTAGATGCCGCTACAACTTCATCAGCAGTACATTACCAGATTTTTCCATAACTTCTTGCTGAAGAGTGTTTATCAAAGTGATGGTTGCAACGCAATAACATAATTAATTATAAACTTCAACATAATAAAATTCATTCTTAAGGCTCATGAAATGCAAGCATGACTTTCTAGGAATTGAAGTTATAATAAACCACTGTAAGAAACCACTTAACACCTGGGCAACTTACATGCCCGTCATACTTTTACATGTTTTAAAAAAAAACTCAAACTCCTTAAGTTCTGATTTGAGCTACTCGATTACTGACACATGTGTGCACTGACTGGTCAGGTCCACTCAAATCTGTATGGTTCTTTCCTCAAAAGACCATTTTAGACACTAATCTATATGATCCTCACACAATCGACTAAGATTATACAGGTCTTTAAATAAAATAGACTGTGACGTCGTGAGTTTGTTTCTTCTCAGAGTAGGCGCATACGAAACACCACCTCATCTAGTTTTTTAAATATGGTTGACGCATAAAACTGACTACTTACATAAATAGATATCATTTAATTAATTATCACTAACAATTAGGTCACTAATTCACCCAATATTATTGCTAAGTGTCAGACAAGGTGACCTTGAACTATTTATAGCAAGAGTACACGTCTGTCATCTCAACCTTGTTTTATTTATGTTATTCTATCGGTTTTACTTGGAAATGACGTGCGTTGTATCAAAAGCAGGTTGCTAACAAAACTTACTGTCTGTCTGATGTCTGTACCTACCTATATTTAAAGCGAGTCCTTCAGAGGCTAGACAGAAATAAATATGTAAGACGATGAGACATAAACTGAATATTTAGAAGAATTCACGCCATTTTTCTTCTGCGCGTATGTATTAAAGAGTATTCAATCTTTCTGTGCAAGCTGAATAGCAGTGCCCAGTGGTAACAGCCCCGATTAATGAATTATAGGTCGTGGTTCGAACCCGGGCAGGCGCTTTAATTTGTGTAACTTCATCACCACTGCTCTCAAATTGGTGAAGGTAAACATCGTATGGAAATCGGCATGTCCTAGGACAAAAAATTCGAAGATATGTGACATCTACCAACCACTGGGCCCGCGTGGCGGATTACAGCCCACTCCCTCTCGAGGAGAGGGGGCCTGAGTCCCAGCAGTGGGCACATTATGGGTGATTATGCAATCTTTCTGTTAACTGATAACACAACTCCCTAGAATTCATTCATTCAGAATTCAGTCTTCTGTTGGTAATGCATTAATTTCCGGGGTAGTAAAAACAGAGAACACCAGTATTAATTCTGGATTACCGTACCATAAAAAAAAATGGTTTTTCTTTTACAAGAGACTTTTGCCAAGTAGTTTCATCATCATATCAATCCAGCATTGTTTCGACAACTCCTAACTAATTAAACACTCCCCTTTTAGAAACAATTCTCATTTGTTCAACCTGCTCTACTCTATAACCTTTTTATTGAACCTCGCAACAAATACATAATATCAAATGTCGTGACAAATTGTGAAAGATTACCCCTTACTCCGGACGCCTTCCACGGCCTCCCCGCCTCCCCTGGCCATTGAATACATTTAATTAACAGGGGGTGGCTACCCCGCTGCTACGCACAATCCTGCATTCTTGGATGCGTAGTTATTTATATTGTGACTAGCTGGTGTTTTTGTAATTAATTTGTTATTTGACACAGGGTCTAATTTATTGTTATAAATATTTTGCATACAACACAACCTTGTAAAGATCGTAGCCGAAGAGGGATGATATTAATCGGTCGACGGACACTGAACGAGACACAATAGTCGAGTTTTATTGTTAATTCGCGTATAGGCATTTAGTGTCCCTCAAAGTGTAAAAAGCCTAAACTAAACACTATTGTCATCACTGAGTGTACTACTATGTTATAGCCAGTGATCGGAGTAGGTAGATTGAACTGGGGTCATTGATCCGAAACGTATATATTACTATGGACATTCCTCCGGAATTGGTGGATTATTAAAAAAAAACCGGAACTTATGTAGGAATTGTATTCTGCCAGAGTGGAAGGAGTCATTTGATGATTTGCCATCCTCAAAAAAAAGGTAGGAATTGTAATAAAATGAGCAATTTTATTCTTTATTATTCTTCCTATTTTTTTTTTTTGTCACGATTTGACAAAACCCAACCACCAATCAGAACAAAGGATCATGGGTGGTACAGTAGTAATAATATCACTACCAACATTAACAATATTTAATTGAATCCGGAAATACCGGAATTACTTTCCGGAAAAATGGCTTATCCATGTTATTCTTTCTGTGTGCATTTATGATACAAGTACTAAAAATCAATCTACCTACTCCGATCACTGGTTATAACGTATACAATATGAAAAAACCAAACAACAAATAACCCTGTCCGAACCGAAATAACATTACCAAAAAGTTTTTTTTTAAATTACTTGACTACTTTTATTTAAAATTCACATATTTAGTACCAAAATTACGCCAAATCTATGATTGCCCGCGCCCCATATAATAAACCGGTCAAATTCCCCATTGAAAAAGTTTTGCGATTAAAAAAAAAAAAACATGAAATTTACCACATAAATAGACTCTCAGTAAGATACCTAACAACAAACTCACGGATCGGACAGGGCTTTTTTTACATGTTGTATAATTAAGCAGATAGAACCGTGAACACCAAGATTTTACCAAAGCGTTGTTCACAAGTTTCCTGAGTAAGTTGAAGTGTATCATGTGCCTTTAGTAACAGAACTAAGACAAGAACACAGTAGAGTAGCCCTTTCACAAGATGTCCTTATGAATAAATTTGGGCCAGCCCATACCAGACCAGCTAGAATCGTCTATTCCATCTGTAATTAAACAACTCGCAATCTTGTAACTCGCCTGAAGGCAGAAGGCGTCAGCCATTGCATCACTTGTAATAACAATCCCGTAATTCTATATTAATAGTTTAATTCGCAGAGGGCGCTGTGAGCGACGGCCGGAAATTGCGCGCGGTTGCACTTCCGCATGCAGCGGAGCCTAAGTTCGGCGCAGTAGTCCGGGATACAGTTATTCCGTTATACCGGCAGGAGTAAGGTAGGAGCAGCCCGCGGCGGCGTTCAACTTAAATTCGATGTACGCAAAGATACAGAAGGCAAAGTCGCTTTGTTGTGTAAACTTTGTTATTGGAATAGTGGTTGAAATTAATGTGGAAACAAGAGAGGCTGCTTGTGTTAACATTTATGATATTTGAGCAAGATAATCTGATAATCTACACTAAGCAATTGTCTCCATATGGCATTCGGCTGATAACTAGTTAATCGCAATTGTTATAACTTCGCTTTACCTGTTTTCAGCTGAATCTTTACTCTATTAATATTTCCTTCTGTCACAAACAAATTTTACATACACTAACACCCAGATGCAGTTCAAATCCGAAGGGTACACAAAACATTAGCTCTTAGGTCCGTACGAAAATTAAACATCTGTCCCGTGCAGCACAGAAGACAACCAGTCACTGCACGAAACGCTCCGTCAAAAAAAAAACCTAAAAGAATTCCCTTTCCGATGTATTCAATTGCTAAGTTAACCCTACGGCCTCTGTCCACTTTTCAGCAGTTACAAAAAGCAACGATAAACTAAATGTCCCTAATTCCTAACCCCTTCGATTTATCCCCGGGCTCCCACATCATTGGGAAGTCTTCACGATGGACCTCGGCACCCTGGGAGACGAGCCCTGAATTATTCATGGCATAGAACAGCTGCCGCGATTCACTTTACATAATGCCTTCTGTTCATATCATAGATTTGAAGAATTCGGTTCGGAAATGCGTTTTTGATTTAGCGATGGTTTTTTGGAGACTTTTTATGCGTTATAGAAAAAGAAAGCGATACAGTTAACTCAACTTTTGAATAATTAAATAAATTAAATAGCACAGCCTGCCCCATGGGCGATGCGCGGTCTGGCGAGTGAAACGTCTTAGCTTTGAATACTAAACTACCTATGTAAACCAACTCTTAGTTTATAGAGGTTTTCAGAATCATGAATACTTGGAATATTAGAAGATCAACAATAGTTTCAGTTTTCAGAAGGCACAACAACAACAAAAATTTGCCTGTGGTCGTTTATGATGCTGAATCCTGTTTCTCACAGTGTATAATTACTTATAGTGGCAAAAATATCGTAACATTGCACGATATTTCTACAATCACAAAACATTAACCCAGGAGTTCGATTGATCCAGATGTAGTATACACATAATATATCCAAAACTGGTGAGGAAAAGATAAAAACCCATTCATCCACTTCCACCCATACATTACAGAACCATGTTCATCCTCCACCATCCACATGTATCCATTAGGAACTTTCCTCTGTAAGGTAAACACGCCTTCATTGCCGGAGCTGAGCCGTTCCGAGTGCATTACCGGCACGTGACCGGCATGCCCAATAACGGCCAGCGGCTAATTTGTGTTAAGTCTAGACTAGTTGCTGAAGAGTGCGGCCTTTTGTACTGAAGGCTATTGATGTTCTTGGAATGGGGTGGGAAGGAGATATTTTGAGCAGTTTACTTTATTTGCGAGATCTGCACGTTGCATTATTACTGTTTGAAATAGCTGTGATGTGACCACAACGATGACTTTTGATTGAGGTTGCTCTATCAAAACTACAGTGTTTAAGTCTTGAAACCCCCGATGAAAACGTGTCAGGACATTTGAAGGTTTGGAACATTGACATCATTGAACTCACGAGAGCTCACATAACAATGCTTATATAGTAATAGTAAGCAGGTTAGTTGCAGGTTGTATTTAAAACCAGCGGAGTATTTTCGAAACACACATAATTCAACAATATTCATAGCGTAATTTACTTACGTTGTTGAGTAGAACAAATTCAAACTTAAGAAGCAATGGATTAGCAAACTACCTAGCCTTTTCCCAACTATGTTGGCGTCGGCTTCCAGTGTAACCGGATGCAGCTGAATACCAGCATTTTACATGGAGCGATTACCTATCTGACCACAACTCAGTTACTCAACGTAGTCAGACTTTTGGGCTTCCGACTACCCATAACGACTGTCAAAGATAAACAAATGACAGCTGGGACCAACGGCTTAATGTGCTTTCTGAGGCACGGAGGAGTCTCGATATGTAATGGACGGTTACCCATCCACGAACTAACCGCGGCGAGCGCAGCTTAACTTCCGATCGATTATTTAGCCACGAGCCCCCCAAGCAATGGATTGTGAGTGAAAGTTTGTCACGCTTGCAGGCTAATAATGTGTGATCAGCACTGAAGATCCAAATGATCCTTGTATACTTACTCCGACGTATGATCGTGCAGAAAATTAGCGGTAACAGTGTCTGATTACACGTGACACGGCTTGCTCCTCAGTTGCCGGAACCCATCAGACTAATGGATGCTGCCACGCCCGCGTCTCAGGACCTATTAGCGATCATTACAGGCACTAACGACATCTTCATTATAAAGACTACTGGTTTCTGAGGGGCTTTGTAAAAAATATGTTCCAGTGCCATTAAATGTACTAAAGTCACACGCAGAGTTGGATCAATTAAGTGATGTTTTTTTAAAAATCGATTTAAAAAGATTCAATTTGTACATTCTTCGTTGTGTACGATTGTTTAACATAAACATTGTACTGCAAAACAATCTAAAACATTTGTCCTCTACTAAATCCGCGTTATATTAAGCTCTGTACTCAGAACAAGGTCATGTTTCTCCAAACGCCAGTTTATTATTACAACGAAATCTTAATCCTGTCGCTGTCGCCATTGTTTCCAGAATATATTTATAATTAAACTCTTCCGCTGAAGACGAAGAACGATCATAGAAATAAGGGAGATGTGAAGAAAATAATACAAATAAGTTACTGCAGGTGAAGCACAAGAGCCCTTCGTGGAAGTGAAAATTCATCATAATTATTCTCCTGTACTTACCCCAATCTGTTAGTGGTCGGCACAATATGTCTTTCTTCCATATTCTCTATTAGTCGACATCTTAGTAGTCAGTCCCTGTGGAAGATTCATCATTCTTAAATTTTGTTTAATACGACGACATGAAACATTCCAATCACGGCGCTATTTAGCAATACAGAGGAAAACTTGAAGTTTTGACTGTATAGGTGACGGTTACCATTACTATCAATCAGGCTCCAGAGCCAATCACAAGGTTACCTCAGACACAAGTGTCATGTACTGATCTTTAACTTTCTGTTACAGCTAGTTACGTTACACTACTGGTAATTATAGCAACTCAGTACCTTCCAGTGAGTGGGAGCAATGGTGGCCCAGTGGGAACGGCCCCGACTAACGAGTAGTCCTGGGTTCGAACCCAGACAGGCGCTTTACTTTGTGTAAATAATTTCTTCACCACTGCTCTCAAAACGGTGAAGGAAAACATCGTGAGGAAACCGGCATGTCCTAGAACCAAAAATGAGAAGACATGTGACACCTACCAACCCATACTGGGCCCGCGAGGTGGATTACAGCCCACTCCCTCGCCTTTGGAGGCCTGTGTCCCAGCAGTGGGAAAATAATAGACTGATGAGTACCTTCCAGGCTTCTTCCAGGAATTTCTTCCACAAGCAGCCAGATTATAATACATATATTATATAAAGATGTTTCAACTTATGGCATATCCTCTTTAGTTCTTTGATCCATGAACCATGTCGATATAGCGTGTATATTAGGCAGTAAATAAATATAAACCAGTTTCCAAATAAGGTGGTATTAGTATATTGTTTTAACTTGATTTATGTTTCGTAGAACAGTAGCGTGATAACCCGAGCGATAAGTGGTGAATGAGACACGGTGCGGTCGGTATCGGGGGTTCGAATCCGATCACAAATCAATGTGTTCAAACTTTAACTAAGATTATTGTGACTGTTCAAATCTTATCCTTCTGAATGATTTGTCATAGTTTTAACTAAAATTTTGTCATGGCAAAAAAGTTTTGAGAGGTGATTTTAGACACTCTTGTCAGTCTATAATGGGCATTAGGAGAACCATGCTATGCAGCCTTTGGTCTGCAGATTGTCTTGACATAATAAGTATCCACAATAAATCTCTCATCGCCCTAGAATCTTAATGCCAAACAAATTGTTCCTCTCTTTCTGTATAATATCTTACCCGTAACACGTGAAGAATCCAAGCAATGACGACAGGTGGCGCCACCTGAGCGATGCTAACTATGCTGAGAATGCAGTACAGTGCGACACGAATACGTCAGGTGTCACGCATCCCGCATTCAGTGCGATGACTGACACTGAGATGACCATCAACAACAAGGGAATACCTATCGATAGTGAAACTTCTCAAGACAAACATTGTTTGATCGCAATGGTCTACTTCTCTAAGGGCGATTGTCGGGCTAGAAAACTTGAATTTGGTTCACGAGCTCTTAGAAAACTTTCGACAGTTAAGATAATAGCTATATGACATCGTATTATTTGCAGATCATCAGAAAGTAAATAATAATCATAAACCTCGAATTCAAGCATTTCCAAAAAGAAAAGTAGAAAATAGTTCAGACTTTGAACTATTTTCTACATGAAATGAAATTGGAAATGTGTGAAATGTTTATGGAAATCAGAATAAATATCTTTAGAAAACGTACGAGAAAGTTGGCACATTTTATAGAGTGCACTTTTATTCGACAAGCAGGAACTTATAAAAGAAAATGCAAATAAATAAATTTCGACTACAGAATTCAGTATTTTCGTAAAATTGTGTTTTCTCCCGTAAAATTACTTAGTTTGGTTTAAAAGGTTGTGATATAAGACAAAAGACAATTTTACAATTTAAAATTAACCGTAATATCCAGGCCAATGGAACCATAACCAGTATGAAATTACGACTAGGAGCCGATAAATTAAAAGAATGAGTTCTGCCGAGCTCCCTCGTGGTTGTAATGAATTTATAGATCTACCGGAGAGATTTATGACGATATCGCGGCGGCTGTACGTCATTCTATTATTGATCACCTGATTTATACTTGTTTGTTAAGGCTTTAGAAGATTTGGCTGTCCTGTACTTGATTTGGAAAGAGCTGACACTTTCTTTTTATCAAATAGAACTAATAAATTATGCACATCTTGTGCTGATGCTGGAAAGGTTTCTATTTCTCCTTTAGAATGTAAGGTTTGTTGGGTTGCTTACTGCCAAATTGTGTTGATATTTAAAGCACTAAGTTATATAATTACTTTTAATTACAGGGTTTTAACGAAAAATGCTAGGAAAATGTTGATTGGTAAAAGTTTGTCTGACTTCTTCTTTTTTTCGTGTGGCTAGTGAGTAACCTGATGTCAGAGTTGTAAAGCCGCCCATGGGCCTCTGACTTGGCTTCACATGCCGTCAAGAAATATCTCTCAGGCATGCCGGTTTCCTCATGATGTTTTCCTTCACCGTTTTTGAAGCAAGTGATAATTATACAATACGCACATGAATCCGACAAGTCAGAGGTGCGTTCCTTGGGTTGGAACTCGAGACCTATGACTTGGCAGTCCGACGGTCACACCACTAGGCTATGAATGCATAAACACACTAATCTGACTTATAAGTACTACAAGTAACAACCAACTACGAATACCCCACATTTGCCCACACCACAAGTAACAGATAGGTGGCGGACAATGCAGTTAAAGGTTATTACTCGCTCAGTACTATTAGCTGCGTCTGAGGCGACTTAATTACAACGACGTGACGCCACCAGAAGTGCCTACGGCGGGAGTGTAGTGAATGCTATACTTTTGATTTTGGATATTACTCTATGATACTCAAAATTCCTCCAACCACCTACATTGATATTTACCCAAAATATCAATTTTACTTTAGTGTACATTTGATAAGTAAGTTGGTTTTAGAATGAATATATTATAGTAGATACTATTGAAAAAGTGATAAAAATGTTTGTTAGTAGTAGCACAAACTGAACTTTATGTGTGAGTATTAAAGTATTGTTCCTAATACCCCAATTTGTTCACATGCGAACCCAGGAACGTTGAATATTAACATTACGCACCTGACTTTACTGAAGATCATCATCAATAAAGTCACTATATCCTCCCGGCACTCACATCTGCCTTTCATTCATCTTCTCAACATGGCCAAATCATCCAAGCATACTCTTTTAGTCGCTGCTGTGGGGTATTTTAAGCACATTAATAATAAAACTAAATAAGTAATTGTTATTTATTTGTTGCAAAAAAAATGGGAATTTTTCAGTCTTACAGGTAAATACAGCTTTATTCTAATAGCTATGAGTGTGACAGTAACCTAAACCTCACGGTGTGATGTTCATTTTGTGGGGAGCACTGAGAGTGGTAGCGCCACTCGCTGCCAACTAGCGACATCTAGAGGTCGATAATTGCATGTAGCATACGTTTCAGATTGAATGTGGATAGAAAGATGGGCAGAAATCCGAATAATTTTAAAACTTAAAACTTGTTTTTTTTCTATTCCCTATTTCTCATTGGAGATCACAATAATGGTAGGTTCCTAATATAGATACTACTTACAGTAATTAAGGGTTTTCAAATAGGAGCCTATTTTAAAACCCTTCTTTACCTGTTTCCAGTTTCTTTACTATTTCTGGGCGACATCAGTGTAACTTTTAAACATGTCCATTATTTTATCACAACTTAAGCCTAAAACATCCATTTGTTTCTATTTTTTCACATAAATAATACCCTCATCTTCAGTTTTCCACCGAAGGCTTGTAAAAAGATAATTCTGTCAGCATATTGATGGGTGCGTCGATATGGCCGGCATACCGTTATCATCCGTCCAACCCTTAGCAACTAGCAACCTGACAGGCGCGTTATTGGGTCAAAAATCCGTCCATTTAACCGTTAAATGGAAGGATTTTTTGTAGGTATGGAAATGTATTTCCATTTACACGAAACTTGACCAAATAAATTGGTGTTTCTGTTGAGTTGGTAAGTGGAGAATGAAAAAAAAAATTTGTACAGCCAAAAATTGTTGTTAAATTTTTGGTGTTAATGGGTTCAGGGAAAATTTTTAAAGAGACCAAACTACAGAAAGATTCTCTGAAGCAATATGCATACAAGCAAGGTATCAAGTATGAGCCAGACCGGATCGATTAAATAAACAGCAATTTTATTGATACAAGATTGTATTTTCAAGTTCTGAAATATTCTGTAAAGACTTACACATCCACCATTCTCATATAAACAACTAGTACCTGGTCGACCGAGATTGAAAATACGTAGAAAACGAATTTTCCCAGATATGAGACCTAGCTAGATATGAGACCTAGCTAGATATGAGACCTAGCTAGATATGAGACCTAGCTAGATATGAGACCTAGCTAGATATGAGACCTAGCTAGATATGAGACCTAGCTAGATATGAGACCTAGCTAGATCAATTTTTCGCCCCCCCTTTTTTTATGTTGGGAAATTATCAAATAACTTGTCCCTCTCTGGGCGGAGCGAGAGGGCGTGTCAGACTCTTACTGTCTAAACCCCTATATTGCAAGTTTCACCGAAAACGGCATATACAAATGTTGCTCATTTTTCAAGTAAGTATTACATTTTCTTATTTTACCTGTATGACACATAAAACGAGATGTTTTTCCTGTGTTAGGTAGGTCATCATGTCGGATTTCGTGCCTCTCCTTTCACATTTCAATTTGATGTCAGTTCTTACTGAAAGGAATTAATTGTGCCCCAACAGGTAGGTGTTTCTTTTTATTATTTCAATGTTATTTACCTTTATTTGTGGTATTATTCCATCTTTATTTTACAAAAGACAGCTGTCAGAGGCATTTATAATCTACATCGTCGCCAATATGTCAGTCTGAACTATTTAAAAAGATTAATATTATGACGGTACCTTGCCAATTCATTTATGAAAATATTATGTATGTAAGAAAAAATCTAGATATTTTAAATAAAATAAGTGATAGACATAATTTTACTACTAGAAATAAAGATAAAATACATCAACCATTTTTCAGATTATCTAAAGTACATACATTTTTTATGGGGTACTGTGTTAAATGTTACAATAAAATACCTTGTGATATATTACAATTAAATGAAAGAAAATTTAAAACTCATATTAAAAGTACACTCTGTAAACAAGCATATTACAAATTAGAGGATTATATCCAAGATAAGAATGCTTGGAAACATGCTGGTCCTGCTCCATAGGACAATTTAGAGTCTAGAGAAATTGAAACTGGTTGCTTATTTAATTATGTAATTTGTTATTTTTTATAACATTAATTTTACATTCTGTGATTTCTTGAACTCACACACTGACTTATTAGTATTACTTGTTAAAATGTTAAGAATATCGTATAATTTTACAATGTTTGTAAATATGTGACCACTATATAATTTATCTGTCATTGCTTCATTTTCATTCTTTTTTACCTATCGTGGTATAGTAATCTTATTCTAGATGCATCGTCTTCACATATAATTATATAATTAACGTACACAAAATATTATAAAAATATTTTAAAAGAGTAACGATGGAGTTTCTTGCCCATACGAAAACTACCTTTTGGAAGGGGCGACTAGAATCAATTCTATTTTTTGTAAAATTGACGTTCATAAGTGCCTTTTATGTGCCTTATTGAAATAAATTGTTTAACATTGTAATTATCTTACATATTCAATTGCTAGAAAATTTAATGTTTTCTGCTGGATTATGTTTAGGTAAATGAGAAGACTATCTTTGTGGGATGAGCCTACTGTTGACCTCGATCTCGCCTGATGGAAAGCGATGAATAAGGTCTACGATCGAACGAGCATTCCCAGAAGATACCCACTCATTCTTGGTTTGAAGGCTGGCGGGTGGCAGAAACTAAGGAACACAGACCATGGGTCATCTTTAAAATTAGGGCAAACTTGATGAAATTCAGCAGTTGAGACCACAGTGCTTACGATCTCAAACTTTAAAAGCAAAAGCAATTTGATACTTATTTATACCTTTCCCTTTTGCTGGGCTTTTGCCCAGTTCCCTGCGTCAGGGTAATTTATTAGATCGGTTGAATTGCTTCAATTCTTAGAACTTAGAAAAGCTCTCCCTTTCCTTCAACGGCACGAATGTTCCTATTAATTGTGTCAGTCCCACAACTTCACAAGTGAGTAGTTAGTAGAAAGAGCGGTCAAACTGGAGTGACACTTTTCCTAACTAATTACTCCTCTTCTCATCCAATAAATTACTTTGTGACTTGGACTGTTCTTGCTCTAACTCTAACTTCAGAAATAAGTTGTAACTGTTTCGGACAATAATTTTATTATGAAACAAATTTTCTGTGTTTTGGACTACTTTCAGCAGTTTCAGCGATCACTATAACAAGTTACAGACAAGATTGTATCAAGTGGCTTAGAAGCTTTTAAATTAAAACTATCTTGTACCGAAACAAACACGTTAATTGTAACTGTCACTTAACTTTACAATGTGTAAATAGAACCATCAGAGTGCGTATCACCCAATCAAGCCGTGACAATAACAATTGACTAGGAGAAATTGTATTACATCGTAAAGTACCACACTCTAGACAGCCTAGACTGTGCAAGTGACCGAGTTACACAATTAACACTATTATGCACATGCGTCGACGCACGTGCATAATTGCGCATAGTTACACTTGTCCATTCTCATCAATTATAAGAAAATTGACTAATTGTTCCCTACAACAATCTAGATGATTTTCTAAGAAATTCTTGTCTGCTGTCAATGTATCGTGTCTTATAGCCTTGATGTCTGTACTTTGGGTAGCAGACGACGCCCTATGTCTTGAGGAGAGAGTCAACCGCAAGAAATCACGAAAATGTGGCTTAAAAAGTTACTCGAGTCTACTGTTCACAGATAACCCCAAGACATAAAAGCGGCTGAGTGCGAATAAATATGTCAAATCAGGCTTGTACCAACAAAAATTACCTCGTTGGATTGATCGTGATAATCTCTGGACAACGAGGAAGAACTGATTCATCCCTCGCCACATTGCTGTCGCTTACAATAAAACTGTTTTTGGGAATACAGTGACACACCGTATCATAAACAAGATGCTATAAACGTTGCAGCTTTCTACGTAATATTTTATTGGTGTTACTTTCATTAAAAATAAATGGTTTGGAGTTAATAATTCAAAAGGTTTTTTTTTGAGTAACGTATATTAATGTGATCATTAATTTTTCTAGAAAGCTTCTAGTAAAAGTCAATGATCACATTTCGTCTAGAAAAACAAATTTTGTTTCAACCTATTACTCAGAAAGCAGCTAAGTCCATGGAACGAACCTAATGAGATTATTTCTTGCTTCAGGTCTAACGAATTATTAACAAAATATTGAAACTAAACTAAAACATAAACAACGTTTATTATGTCAACCAACTTGTAATATTAACTAAATCAATATTGTAGATAAGGCACCTATTTATGTATAAATAACTCAAACACGGGCCCAGTTCAGTTGGTTCAACAATCTTGGTATATCATATGGCGTTTGAATAAGACATTACTGCGAGTTTGCGACCAAAAAACTTAGTAAACTAATCTGCTAATCTAAGTAAAGGTGATTTAATATTCACGTTGATTTAAATGTACTTTTGCTAAGGCAAGGTTATTTGAATTAAATCATTACGTGCTAAGTGCAAGAAGTCAATGGGTTGAATCAAATGTGATTTCATAAAAGGCTGGGTCAAATCTTATAAGATTTAGTTAAGTCTTAGCCTAACTAGGATAACCATTTTCTTAACAGGCCCAAGTAGTATATTAAGGTTTTATGAGATTCGTATTTAATGGCACCTGTTAGGAGATTTTGCAAATAAAAGGTATGCCCATGAGAATATATAATATATCTCATGCCATGGTTGGAAAATGAACCACTCTGCAAAGTTGGTAGCAGAGTTACTTGAAAAAAAGTTTCATACCTTATTCTAATCTAGTTATCTGATTCACCCATCGTAACCGTTCGTTCCCGAAGTAGCAAGTCTTAGCAATACAGCCGCCAACTATCAATTTACTTAGTATCGGTACTTACACATAAAGCACATAAGTACAAGAAGTAGTGTCTACAACAGTACAGTGGTGACAAACGTAAAGTTCCGAGAAGCGCGAGGCGCAGTGCCAGTCGTAGTCGATGTGTTCGTATATCGTTTGTAGTGACGGCAAAGATTTAACTAGTGGATAGGGATTATCGTGGATCTGGCTGCTGGGCGGGTTACCTAGAACTGCTGTGTCTAGAAATGAGGTTGAAGTTGACCGATATCTATTGGCAACGGAGCTTTGACTAAACACATGACCTATTTGTTCTGTTTTTGATCATGTTTCTATGCAATAAATACTCGTAAATGCCTGAAATATTATAGTATGAATACTGTTTTAAAATAGGCACCTGGTTGAATAAACTAATAATTAATCTAATACGTGAAAAGTAGCACTGATATCATAACGCCATCATGAAATTCAAGCTTAATTTGGCAATCCTTCACTAGCATAAGCTGTTGTGATGTTCAGGAGGACTACTTCTGACAAATTTGCAATAATGAGCTGAATACTTACAGTAAACGAATCGGTATTTCAAATAAAACCACTATCCATGCATTACATCACGATATAAACGTCTGTATCGCTTCAATCACAGATCAATCAATCCAAATGGCCGTTGGATAGAAACCTCGCCGATCGGCTATCACTCATGTGTTGCCGATTGATTTGTCAGCCGCACGAACAGACGAGGAAATAGAGACATGGGCCGCAGACATTGATGTAGAGAAACAAAAGTGGCACACAATATTAAACTATGGTACCATGAACATAGTGCTATGAATAAGTAACATGTTTTCTTGGCCACATAATTTATCATTTTATGAAGTAATTCTTGAGGATCAATGCTGTCGTCATTTTCGCCTGGATTCCACGTTATACCTACTTAAAATGGCTGTTACTGTTTGTTTTTTCAAAAAATCTATGGATTTACTTGGGCTTTCTATCTTTCTGTTTACCTATTTTACTATGAGTCCAATCCTCTAAAAGTGTACCTTCTTATTAGATTTCTTCAATTACCAAGAGTCTTATAATATGTACCTAATGTTATGTTATCAAATTGATGACATTTTTTTTTTCTGAAGTACAATACTGAAATTTATCAAGCTCAGCAGCAGATCACCGGGTATTCACTGGAGCTATTTCAGATTAATTTGCCCTGCTACATAACAATCGGCAAGAGCACTCATCGCTTTCACCCACGAAGGCGTTAAAAACTTATTCTCGGATTAATTTCCCCTCTCAGATTACTTCCTTCAAATGCGTTTAAAAGAAAAAGTCGTAGCGTTACCGTCTCGGTACGAATGGCGGGCGCGTCTAAGCGATTGGCGACGCTGCGCGGGCGCTGATGCTGATGACGGCGCGCTTCGAGACCACCCGGACGATAGATTTGTACCCACAGTGGATACAGCCTTTGATTACATTTGATTTGATTGTAATTATATTTATACTTTAGTTGATACTCTCTAGCTGCTGACGTGCGGAGGGACAATTTGTTGACGTTGGGCTACTCGCTTGGTGGTCACGACTTTCTACTAAAACTCTCCACATCGGTCTCTAAATACCTTGTTTAATGCCTCGATGAGGTATTTAACCTTCCAGCCATTGACGTAAGTGTTACTTATTTAATTTATGCCTGTCTATACATTTTTATATTTTAAAACTCAAAAACTCAAAGCATTTATTTCAAATAAACCAATTACAGGTACTTTTGAATTGTCAAGGGGTCGGTCAGTCAGAAATATGAAGCTAGTTGCCCATTCCAACGCGTAGTAGGTTCCTATGGAGAAGAACGGGCAAGAAACTCCACGGACACTCTTTTCAAACAGAATATTTTTACAAAATATTGGTTACATCATCCATTTTGTAATTATACATGTGAGAACAATGTAAAAAGACGTGCACGTTAAAAGCGTCAGTAATAAAAATAAAAACAAATCAAAAATTAAAATAAATTCAAATAAGCCGTGGCAGCTAAGAGATGACCAGTGATCGGAGTAGGTAGATTGAACTGGGGTCATTGATCCGAAACGTATATATTACTATGGACATTCCTCCGGAATTGGTGGATTATTAAAAAAAAACCGGATCTTATGTAGGAATTGTATTCTGCCAGAGTGGAAGGAGTCATTTGATGATTTGCCATCCTCAAAAAAAAGGTAGGAATTGTAATAAAATGAGCAATTTTATTCTTTATTATTCTTCCTATTTTTTTTTTTTCAACAGATAAATAATGAATTAATTTAGTTTTGATACCTTCCTTTAAATTTTGAATTGAGTAGTAATAATATCACTACCAACATTAACAATATTTAATTGAATCCGGAAATACCGGAATTACTTTCCGGAAAAATGGGTTATCCATGTTATTCTTTCTGTGTGCATTTATGATACAAGTACTAAAAATCAATCTACCTACTCCGATCACTGGAGATGACCAGTCCCCACTGACGGCGCCCGTTCACGAACATGACGCATGCATCAGCACCATTTATGGCTCTTTTCTGCAGAATAAAAATAGAGTCGATATCTGCAAACTACGACCTCCAAGGAAATCATTCCAATTTAAATCCGATCCTTTAGTTAAAGTGAGCAACTAAATTCTTGGTACCTATATTGTTCTCATTCATCGAAAACGAATTTATTCACTTGACTAACCATTTCAATTTAATAAATTACTCCACAGTCCGACAAAATTAAAACCAAAACTGTTTACCTTGGGTTATCGATTACTCACTCGGGCACGCAAATTACCAACCAACTAATAAATCAAAGTTGAAAATTTCAACATAATTAATTCTTGCCCCTTCGGATAGCAAACAAACGCATCTCGTTATAACTATCCCTCACCGTAGAGGGGTGAGCAGAGAGAGCTAAGTCCCTGAAAAATGTCAGCAATATTTTAGGTCGACATGCCGGAGGGCAGAGGGTGAAGGGTCACAAACAGGATTAAATAAGTTCCGATCTAATTTACAAATACGTATCTTGCGCGGATAACTGCACAACTTTAATGGCTTCATTGATAATTGAATTATAAATTGTTTCATTAATCCGCAGCTAAAGCAAAAGTGTAAAGAAATTGAACGTCATTTAAGTAGATTGAAAAGTTACTATTGAATATTTTTCAATGGTTTTTGCTTTTTGGGATTCAACGAAAGGAGAGTGAGTATTAGCAATTAATTTAAGGAAAAGTAGATGTAAAAATGCTCCAGTACAAGAAGACTGGATAGAAAAGGGCCAATAGCTGTTGTGCACTGAAGAAAAACTTATGTCCCATTGTTTTAATAGGTTATGTTATGTGTGTCTGCGTGTTAAACTGAAATAATAAACAATAACACCTGTTACTGATAATAATGATAATGAAATGTGTAATAAGTAATAACCAATATGTGATATGATAAAATAATTACTTACTATGCTTAAATTTATAGTAGAATAAAGGATTTTTTATTGTATCTGTGTGCTATGTTTCTAATAATGTAACATTTACTTACGTACTTAATATATTCTGGCCGCATATTTTTGTCCGCCACTGCACAACATCTGTAATTTTCGGATATACGAGTAGGTAGAGTCCGCGCCACCACTGAAGTCCGGCGGAAAATTGTGGGACTACATATTTTTTATTGCAATTCGATGCAATGACATAGACACTAGCGCCGCGTCTGTCGGACTAGAGTGGTGGCGCAGACTCTAAGTAGGTATAAAGTTAATTTGCTAAGGCTATGTAACCAAATCGATAAAATACCGTTAACGGTAACGTTGTTTGTATTATTCTGTGCATCGAAATAAAATTACTATTTTCCCAGTACACTACAGAAAATGGAATCGAATCCGATCGTCAAATCAAAACAAAATATTTACCCATCGACGAGCCTACTGGGTTCCCGGTTCCCCACTTACGGGGTAATAATAAAATAATATTAATAATGCGGCGGTGTGAGGGCGGCGCCGCGTGCCGCGCTACGAACAAATCCAATTTTTAATAAACTCACTCTTTTAGCCGAGGAAGGAGAACCATGCTTGTGGGAAAATTGGGACATAGCAGCGTTGTTTTTCACAAAAAAATAAGTAGGTAGGTAGACCTAAACAGAAATTTTAAATCCCATTCTGAACATCTGAAGCAGTGTAGGGAGAGCTATTTTCTACATACTGAAGAGCATAAACTTTTCAGCCCGATAAACTTAAAAACTTCTACTTTAGACATAAAAATCACTTAGGTACCTAAATAGTCTTTACTAATAATTATTTTCTTTGATGACATTTATAATCCATTGGTTTTAAAGGCTGAGCCAAATATACAGGTGCGATATTTTTTGTAGGTTTAGACACTAAGACATGGAAATGAAAACCATCACTTTATTTATTCGTAACATTTTCTCTCTACAAAGGAAATGCAAATCTGAAGGACTTTCCATAAAAACCAACGGTCCCTTTCAATCCAAACGCACAGTCACCCCAATTTCCCCCCAACCAAAGCGAAGAGAAAAGACACTGTTTATATTACTAGTGGATTATTCGCATCGCAGCGCGCTCCGTCCTTTTGCCATAGACAACTATTTTTTGCGTCCTCCCCACAGACTCGAGGCAAAAACAATGACTATTCAGCCTCTGCCCTCTGAGGTCATGGAGTTCATCACTGAGAAGGATGTATGGGAAATAGATAGGCGTTGATGAATGAAGATGTATCGACTTAGACTAAAAGTAAAGCAAGGGGGAGAGCCCTGTAAATAAGAAATTAACTTCTTCATTATTTTCACGCGTTACGATATCCGGCTAGCGAATCCCAAACAAGTTTCCGTAGAATGTTATGGTTTCTAAGACTTAAGTACTTTACCGCTACATTGGCTTTACAATTAAATTAAAAAGATCCCTTATCATTTCAATAAATTTGCGACGCCATTGCCATAAAAACAAATATTACCCCACAAAATGGAGTGCAGGAGTCGTAAGTCATGGATCATATTATAACATTCTTCAAGTGTAGTTTCTTAAAAACAATCCAAAAAATGTTTTATTACATCATCCTTATTGGCTAACGTGGCGCATGTCACGGCGAAATGAAGTGAAATAAAATTCTTGCAGCAGCAGCGAGACGGCGCTGACGACAAGGGATGCTTGAGTGTCGATACGGGTATCGACAAGCAATTCACTTTCATTTCCTTAAGAAAATTTTATGGGTAGGTAACCTAATAACATTATGTGCCATTCGAAATATAATTCTAGGTAGGTACACCTCCCACTCACACACACTCACAATCACAGGTTGTCTATAAAAGATCGCTTTTAGCGATAAGACCGCCCATTGTGTCACCCTATGTAAAATTTCTGCATTTTTATCTGTAATTTTTATGGTGTACTTAGGTTCAAAGATATTTATTTCCCATAAGAACTATATAACAGTTCACTTATAATGAGATACAGAGTTACTTCTAAATAATAATACATAATATTTGCCTCTGTGGCGTTGGTGACGTTATATGGTACATACATGTTTCTACTTTAATACAGAATATTCTATTCTAATGACGCCAATGACCAACTGTGAACTTCTATAGTATTCAGGCTGTAATTAACTTATACTTACCTAGTTAATTGACTCAGGCGTGACTTTGCGGAAATCCATTATAAAAACACAATAGACGAAGTATATTTAGTAACCTAATCCGCTTAACTGTTTTTAAAGAGTCATAAAGAACCCTGTAACAAATCGTCACTTTTTTCACCTCTCAACGAAGCATCCTCAGGATGACGATTGATTTGTCGCTAGCCGGGACATGATGTGTTGCCACGTCAACCGCCGAGCGCAGTGTGAGCATGTAACTTAGAAACTAAGTGACTACACGCTAAGGGCACCCCCTGTGGGATACGGACCTAAGCTTAGGGCGTCGCTGGGGGAGGACAGCAAGGGACAGGCTGGATCGGATTAATGAGCCACATCGCCCGACAACCCCACCTATATAGAATTGCGCTCGGTCCACCTCGGCTACTTACCTACTTTAATAAACAATTCAAGTTTGAAAATTGTATCATGGGCTGAATCTGATACTTTTTGTAAGAGTTGTATAAAGTTGAATTTGTAATTAACCGTTAAGTTGAGTAGGTGCTCTCAGTAGCCAGATAGGTACCTACTTTAACGCAGAAACATAAGTCTGCAATGTATACATACAGCAGCTGTGCTACATATTTTATTACAGCTTAGGTAATTATAACAAATACTTACCTACCATCGATATTCCAGCTGCACATCACTACACAGACATACATCGACATTAATCTCAGCGCACGTGAAATGCACATGTTTTTACTTTTTATTTGCATAAAATGTTCGCTCGCACAAGGAGACAAATCTTAACGGATTTTTTTAACTTTGTCATTCTGTCCCCAAAGTAATTATGAGATAACGAAATAAATGTCGCTCCGACATTTTAAAACAACGGTATTTGCATATTGCCGACTTGAAATCTCAGAAAGTGTGACAAGTTTATTTTATTCTGAATGAAATTAAGTCTTCTGTCATGGAAGATCGATAGCTTGTGTATCGAAAGTTATTTGATCAATAAATTACTTACATATTGTAATCCTTATAACCGACTTAAAAAAAAGGATGAGGTAATGAATTCGACGAGGGTTTAAAGGCTTGTGCAGACCAGCGCGACTTGTCGCGCGACGCTACACGAACAATACAATTCCTAAGAAAACTTCACAGTATAACAATAACCGGTGACGCGTCGCGCGACAAGTCGCGCTGGTCTGCACAAGCCTGAAGGCATTGTGATGTATACCTACTCTATTCTATGCAGTAGGTACAGTTCTGCTCATCAACACCTAATGATTGTGCTAAACACTTAAAAACTGTATTCAAATCAAATAAAATTAGTTGGGAGCAGTGGTGGCTCCGTGGTAACAGCTCCGACTTACGAGTTGTAGATCGTAGGTTCGAATCCAGGCAGGCACTTTGTGTAAATAATTTCATCGTGCTCTCAAAACGGTGAAGGAAAACATTGTGAGGAAACCGACATGTCCTAGAACCAAAAATTCGAAGACATGTGACATCCACCAACCCGCACTGGGCCCGCGTGATGGATCACCCACGCGTGGTGGCCCACTCCCAGCAGTGGGAACATTAAAGGCTGATTATAGATATGGATTATGGAAAATTTGTGAGTCATTTAATTTGGTTTTAGATTGTATATTGTAGATGTATAAGATATAAGTAAGTATATGTAAAGATAAAAACCGAAACTCAATAAAGAATAAATAAAAAATATTTGCTTCAATATGGGTACAGTAGTAAAATTGGGTATGGGGTGATATATATAATAATAATAATACCAGCCTGTTACTGTCCCACTGCAGGGCAAAGGCCTCTTCTCATACAGAGAAGGCACGAGCATTGATCACCACGCTTGCTCAAGACGGGTTGGTGATTTTAGAGTCCAGGTGTCCTCACGATGTTTTCCTTCACCGATGTCATTAATATCCAAGATAAACTCAGAAAGTACATATGAATTGAAAAAGTCACATTGGTACTTGCCCGGATTTGAACCCACAACCTCGTGCATGAGAGGCGAGGCCTTAACCACTGGGCCATCACGACCACATCATCATCACAATACTTTATAACAAAGGTAAAAGAAGAATTATATTTATGAATTGTTATAGATCTCTAGTTTCTCAATAAAACCCGAACCGTAAGGTAACAAGAACTAGCGAAGGTGTAGGTAAATCAAAATATTTGTGAACTAGCTTCTGCTCGCGGTAATCGTAAGACACCACAATATACTAAAGTAACAGCCACATTTTTATAAAACTTCCCTTTATACTTCGTTTATAGTGATGGGCTCAGCAGTCAAAATATGAAGAGAGTCAGAGCTGGTGACGCAGGAGCAAGCGACGTACAGGTGTCCGCGTGACAGTAGATTGTAAACACACAGGATTTCTCATTAACAGTCACCTAACCATGGATATTAATTTTTATTAAGCAAAGATGACAGAAGAAGCCTATGTTTTGGTTTTCTGTGTACGTTCTACGAACTATCTTATAATTATGGAACAAAACGCAAAAAAGAAGCACAATAATATCAGTTCTTGGTTTGCTAAGCAGAACTTTTAACAGAAAAGCTATATGAATTTTATACTGACCCAAAAAAACGACATACTAAGAAAATTTTAGAATTAACGTTATTATTATTATTAATAGTTATTAATATAATTTAATAGATGATGTAATAATTTGTAAAATAAATAAATGAGACGTTATTACTATAATATTGACAACGATAACAACAATATTATATATATATATATTATATTTAGCAGTTTCGCTCGCTCGCCATTTTCAGTATTACAAGTGAGAGAACCCAAATTAAGTACGTACCCTATTTCTGTCCTCCGCCCAATCTAAATTTGCATAGATTTGTTATTTTGATTTGATAACCCATTGTTATCTCCGGTTTAACAACGGAAGAGTCCTTTAATTGTTATTATTATCTCAACCATTACTGCCATTTTTAATTGTCTCTTTTAATTAGGGCCTCTTGAAACGTCAAGTGTCGGGAAATTGCTCGAGATTTCCCTTTAGATGAAGCTGCCATAATGGACGTCGGGTGCTGATTAAGGACTATCAATTAATCTTCCAGAATAATTGATGTTATGCTAAAATCAAGATAATGAACATCAAATAGATGTTAACTTATAGACGCCTTAATTTCATAAACGTCTGGGTAGCATTAACATTTTGAGGTAGCTAGGGTAAATTATCGACAAACGAAACCTATTGATAATAAAGAGGGCGTGTGCTTATGACTACATGAAAGAAGTGATAAAATATGCTAAACGTGACTGATGACAGCTGATGACGAGTTCAGCGCCGTAGGTATACGCAATTCAGCGTCACCGACCGACTGGAGCCGAGTATACCAGATTCAACGTCACCGACCCTAGCGTGACGGTTCAGTTTCGTTCACTGTTCAGAAAGAGCGCAAAAGGCGGAAGTTTTCACTTCATAAAAGTTGGCAAACATTATGAAGCTTTTAGTTGTTACGTCGTTGATTAATAAAATAACGCCTACCTACTAGCAATTGCTATCCGAAAAGATGAAGGCGAACATTCTAAAATCAGAGCATCTGCATGAGTGAGCGTTCCAACTACCCTAATATAAAGCAAGTAAAGACACTAACATCGCGCCAAGTTTATTCAAATCAGCAACAAAAGACGTCCCTAACTAACTGTACTGCGTTTTTATTCGTTGCGATAACGAGTTGGCAGCGTGCTTAATGTGTCAGTGTAGCGGGCGGCACTGGGCCAGGGGATAACTCCTGTTAGTTATGCCTTCCACTTGGCTCGCCTAGCTCCAGCTAGCGTTAGATCGTAGTCGCGTACGTAAGCCAGGCTTTGTTGCAGATTAAAGCTGGATATTCTTAAAATCCTCTTATAATTTGCTGGTTTGTGAAAAATATATCGTTGATCACACTAATGTAAGGACGGATAGACTTGCGTGAAGGAACTGGAAGTTAAATGATGATTTTGAGATAAGATTTGCAAAAAGGTACCGCCAACAGAGAGAGTCTTCCGTAGTATCCTCCAAAATTGAAGATAATAACGATGGCAATACATAGTTACCTACTAGCGACCCGACCCTGCTTCGTAAGAGTTTTACGACTTGACAAAACATCGAAATGTCTATATTATACTTACCTATATTAGTTTAATGTTAATGTATTAAACACATGAACCTCTGAAATAAATACTGTAAAAGATGGTGGAAACCGATGGTTCAAAAAAAAATCGGTGCCTCCACTTGTTGGTTGCCCCAGGGCCCACGGGACCTTTAAATCCGGCCCTGCGCATTCAATCGGTAATTAATATTCTCCACATCTCTACCAGACAAACTTGGGTAAAGTTATCTGTCACTAGTGTCAACCCCTAGCATCAGATGGAATGACAGCTCACTTTCCCTAAGCATTCACCAACTTTCACGGTGAGATTTTTGTAGAATAGAACACCTCGTATGTTTTTATGAAAGAATGGGCCTGCTCTTAACCCCGATCTCATCTGATAGAAAGCGATGGATAAGGATGATTTTCGTCGTAGCCTACCCCTGCGGGAAAGGATACCTAGTTATACACGGTTAATTTTAGCTCGTTCTGGAACGAAAAGCCATAAACTCGATCATCGAACTCGAAACGATTGGGGCTATTATTTTCAATAAATTACAATTTAAAAAAAACACGAAAAATCTAATTTATTGTTTTTTTTGTGAAATAATGAGAACTCGAAGTAACTGCGATCAATGCATATGTGTGTAAAACGTATCGACGAACGGCAACACTTGCGAACGGTACCCATTGAAAAATCCATTCATCGATCAGACAGCATAAAAACACATACGCAATAGATAAATAGGTACACAAATAAAAATACGAAAAGCGAATTCAGACTTTATTTCTTAACCGTAAACGGTAACAAATAGAAATTTCACCAAACTAGGTACAAGGTAAGTAGGTACGCAGTTTACTAAAATTATTCTGAGAAGTGTCCGACCGGACTTCAAAAGGATGCACAACCGAATTCCGCGGTTAAATGTATAAAAATAAGGTCTTAATTCGGTCCAATATTTTCATAGAAAAGGGCACCACCATCTTATAATGAACTCTATTCGACAGATAAAACGATTCATTTTTTCTGTTTACATTGCCTGCCTTTGTAGAAGCCGCCGCGCCGCGGCCGCAAGCAAGCATTGTCGCATAAAAATTGGTTTAGGCAGTATTCTTTTTATTTATCATAAATATGGTAGGTAGGTATGCTTATTAAGTAACTATTAGCTCGATTGGTCGACACTCGATTCAAGGCCTTAAATACAACTCCCAAGCGTACTCGTCGTGTCTAGTTGAAAAGTTACGAGTACTAGTGATTTCGTGATGCGAGAGTAGTGAATGAAATTTCAATTAGTTTCTCTCGTTTACGAGGAGATGTGATAGTGGTAAACACCGTGCCGTGCTTCCGATACAAACGAGAGATAACGAGGTGAATGAACTTACACCAACCTATCGTACCAGAAATGAAATACCTACTTGCAGGTACTTACTCGCAGCCGGACTCGCACACGCACAGCTGTGCCGCGCTACGTCATCACCAAGCGGATCGCGTACGATCTTGCGTTTATGAATGAAATAGTGTAGCGCTACTAAGATTTAACTCGAATGACAGAATAAAAGTGATAAATTTCTAACTTCTATATTAGATGTCGTAAAAAAACAATAACAATGCTAATAGTACCTATTAATCGTCTGGAGTCACTGTGTTTCGGCTCCAGAACGATTTAAAATTAATCGTGTATACAGGGTGTCAAGGACATCGACGAGAAGCTTGAGCGTTATTGACTCTGGCAGGGCCACCATCAGGGATTTTAATTTGATTACATAAAAATATTGTCGCTTATTCTCTTCGATCTAGCTCTTGGACTATACCTTACTAATTGAACTCATTATATCTCCTAAACTAAGACCCGATTAAATCTGCGACTTGGCGACAAATTGCGACTAATTGGCGACAAAATATGGGAGAAAACAGATCTTCGCTAGGTGCCCTAGTTTTTGGGATATAAATGTGGCCCTGCTGGGGAGACTCTCTCCAGATCGGCCACCTATAAACCCTTATATCTTTTGAACCAGTGACCGACAAATTCTGATATTTGGCGACAAAGTTCGACTAATTAGCGACAATTTTTTTGTGTAATCAAAATTAAAGTCCCTGATGGTGGCCCTGCCAGAGTCAATCACACGAAGCTTGATACCATGGATTCAGTACATGATTCGGAACCCGCCTGCGTTGGAATTTTTCGTCGGTTATTTAAAAGTTTTCGAAAGTTATGAAATGTAATTGTTACACCTCCGCTACGTTATACCTCCTCGTCTGTCTGTGGGCCAAGCTGGGGAGCATCTCCCCAGCTTGACCCAATTGAATCTCAAAAGCTAACACTTAGCGAAGATCTATTTTCTCCAATTTTTTTTCGCAAATAGTCGTAATGTTTCGCTAGTCACAGATTTTGTCGTGTCTTAGTTTAGAAGATAGAGTTCAATTTTTGAGTTATAGTCCAAGAGCTAAAACGAAGAGTATACAAAAAATCTTCGATATATTATATAAAAATCAGTGACCGACAAATTCTAATATTTGGCGCCAGATTTCGACTAATTAGCGACTAATTTGTTGTGTTACTTGCTAATGCAGAGGGATGAGTGGCACTCCGAATAAATGAAACAAAGAATTTATTAAAAACTTTTGTATAATAATTATTATTGTACAATAATCGAGACACACGAGAGACACCCACACACCTCACACAGTCATAATATAATGTAACTTAACTCAATCCGAGGCAGCCTCAGTTTCTACAGAAATGGAATAAATAACATTGGCAAGGCACAGTTTATACCGGCAACCTAAGCCAGTCATGCAAGTATGCCTGCTTCAACAAGACCTGGGGGCCTAACACCACCTCTAAAGCAGTATTCTTTTAATATTACTTTAGTGTGGGAAAGAGATGAAGCTATACGTCCTGTTGAGCTTCTTCTCTTCGGAAATAAAATCATTTATCATTATCATTTATCTTTCTCACACTAAAGTAATATTAAAATAATACTACTTTAGAGGTGGTGGTACGGCCCCTGCACCCTGATTGCGTAAATCATTTGCAATCACAATCCGAACGATTTTGAAGGAAATTCATAATCCACTGCTTCACATGTTTGAAAAATTCGTCTGCTCGACCACGTTAAATAACGCAATGAATATTGTTGAATTGTCAAATTGAAACACATTGCCATTATACGTGTGTTACGCAGTTAGCCTGCAGGTGCAGGACGTTTAGCAAGTGATATCTCTGAGTACAGCTGTAATGCACATTTGCGTCGTATTGTTAAAAGGCACTTTCCCCAAGACTGCCTCCAAATATAAACTAAAAACAAATGATTACATCTACACAAACTAATTGGATACAAATTAATGAAATTCCCATCTTTATCGTGCATACTAATAACAACATAATAATTGTCTAAAAAGTAATAAAATCTACTCTAACTGAACATGATTATTATCAATATTTTTCACTAAAGTAAATAATACTAACTAAAGCAAAAATAAAGTGGAATCTTATAATCTGTAAGAAATTATTTAGTGAAAATGGACAAAGGTCCTTTGGTAAGTCTTACGTATGCGATTTATTCTTCAGATAGATAAATCTAAAATTGAAATAATATTGGGATCTTGAAAAATTTAAACTAAAAGTAATATAAAATAATAGTTTTGGCCTCTTTATGAGCATAATAACCACCCTGCCGGTAAGACTAATTGGTATTTCAAGTATTACTACTATATAATTTTATTATATTAGTTATGGCTAACATGACTTGTCTACTTTCACCCCATATGAACACATCCCCACATTTTATTAAGAGAAAACAAAAAAATACCACTTTGTTAAGACAAAGCGAACAAGTTTTAAAGTTTATTCTTGATGAAGATAGGCTAAAATATGAAAACAAGATTATAGAAGAAACAGAAATGGATAGCGCAATCCTTTTCTATTCAACAAACATGACATGCTTTACAATAGTCATTCACAGTACCAAGACGTAAGTTCATGCCATGTATCTGAAAAGGCTGCAACCTCAACGGTCAGTCAAGCATCAAGATTCGCCATCTAAATAAGGAAACTTTTTCAATATGGCAGCTTTTTATGGTTCCTTCTATCTTTCAATTGACATCAGTTCTGCGCCTGCAGCCCACTCTTTCTTCTCCTTGTCGACCGCTTGGTCTTCTCTTCAGCCACGTTATCTTCTGACTCCTGCAGCACCTTCTTGCGAGAGGACCTCCTCGGAGTAGCCGCATCATGGTCGTCATCTTGCGTCGTGTTCATACTCTTGCGTCGACTCCTCGTCACCACCGGGCTCCTATCTTCAGCATCCTGCCGCACTAACTTGGACCTTCTTCTAGAATTTTCTTTATTCTCCACTTTTTCGAGATCCATGGAGGAAATTCCGCTATCAGTTTGTATCTCATCAGTTTTCTGCTCATTTAGTTCGCTGTCTGGAGTGTGGTAGGATACGTCTTGTACGTCGGCGTCTGAACGGTTGAATAGTACCATTTTGATTGATTTCCTGGTGGATTTCTTTCCTGTGTTTGTGTTTTTGAGTATGCTGCGTCCCGGAGTCGCGTGTAGGTTGATTGGAGTCATCGGCATTGGGGTTTGCTGCGGGAAAGTTTCGTTTTAGTAAAGGAGAAGTAATCTTTTGTGATCTGATTCATATTAGGAATGCGTAAAGCTGACACGTAGATTTATAGCACATACTTCTTTTTTTACGCTTATGACTTACCGGTAGGAGAGAGAACCCGTCACATTCCACATTCTTGCCAAATACTGATGCACGCAGCATCGCAAATGATGTTGAATTCTGAAATGGAATTAGTAAAATTATAATTTTGCACACCATCTACAATTTTCATACACACAAAAACATTATGGATATAAATTCCCGTCCCCAAAAATGTTTACTTAAGTTTAAGATTTTAATGTTGAGTTTGGTTGTTGTTTGATTATTATGTCGTTAATTATTGTTTCTTAAGCCTTTTATTGTTATAGGTTAGGTAGGGTTGTTTTTCTTTATATATAGCCTTTATTCAGTGTTACTGTTGTATTACAAAAACGTTTTATCTCAGTTCCGAGTCCCTGTGTGAGTGTGTGGCCTTTGGCAAAGGTATCCTCCATCCCCTTCCATTTCCCCCTGTTCCTTGCCTGTTTAGTCCATGTCTATCCCGCCATCCTCACCCAGTCATCCTGCCATCTTTTCAAAGGTTTCCCTTTCTTTCTCTTCCCCTCTCTAGGGTACCATAGGGTTACTTTTTTGTTCCGTTTCTCTTATCCCCTGCGGCCCATCTCCATTTTAATCTTCTCAGTTTCAGTACTACACCTCGTATTTTTGTTGCCTTCCTGATTAGATTACACAGGGATTGGTTCTTTCTATCTTCATTTTCCCCATCATTGGTTCTAGTACAAAATAAATAAATAATATTGCTTCCAGGATTTGTGAATGTATGAATTATAATTGTAATATCATTACTGTCTAAAACTTTGATTGCCTTTTGGTTCATACCTGAGCTTAAATATCTCTACACAACTATCACTTCATAGTGCTTACCTTGTTAGCCGAAGCCTTCTTCGCCTCGCTGGATAGCACGGCCTTCAACAGACTGCTCTTGGAGCCCGGCGTGCGCGCGGGCGAGGGCGACGTGCTGGCGGGCGAGCGCACGGGCGAGCTCACGCTGAAGAACCCGGCCTCGAACGTCTTGCTGTCGCCCGAGGGGAGCTGTAGGGTAGCTGGGGCCTCTTCTTGCACCTTCTTGGCTTTTCTTGCGGCTAGAAGTAACATTCAATTTTATTTTATATTATAATTACAATTATTTTATTGTTACATCTGTCTTAGTCGGAAAATAATCCTCCCCATATATTTGTTGGGAAACATTAACTTAATGTACTGAAATCCAAGTAAATGCCTTTTAAAAGTGTAGTTGCGCGGGTAATCGGGGCCGAAAAATAAATGAAAACATTCATACATGCGCTACCGGGATGCCATCGGCGTGTGAAAAGAAACTAAGCGTGACAAAATGATGTAATGGTCAAACGTAAACGTAAGGTGAACGTCAAATGACTGCCGTTTACCGAACATGATTTTTCCTTTTAACTGCCCCAAGAAACATTTAACCACATAAAGCTCACCAGCAATCATCTCCCTCAGCCGACTAGGTCCACCAGTAGGCTTAGTAGCTTTCTTCACATTCACAGTTGGTCGGACCACTTTCTTCTTGACCTCAACTGGTTGGTCCTCTACCCAGCCACACAGACGCAACTCTTCAAGCTTCTTGAACCTCATGTCTACGTTCTCTACCTATAGCAGAGAAAATATTTAGAATTTTTGCAAAGAAACTGCTTGATAATAAGTTTATTAGAGTAAGGTATTACTAACATTGGAAATAACAGTGCATTTAACCCTATTGAATTTTAATATGCAATGCAACACTGACAGAAAAGAGTTCATAGCATAAATTAAACTGTTGTTTCATAGATGAATAGAACAACTTGATATTATGGATATTTACGATCAATTTTGGACCCAACTGTAGACATTAACAGAAGGGGTTGCAAAAGCAGCTCGTCTTCATTTCGAGACTCACATTGATTTTCAGGAATTGAGAAAATGGTCTCATGAGTCAGAAGTTCTCTGATATGAGTTTTTTGAGTCTTTGTAATTCTTTGAGCTGAACTGAGTTGCTGTGCTTTAAAGTTGGTTATCAATATTTAAGGACTCAAGTCATAAAATCTGCACAAAAAGTCATATCATAAGTAAGTAAATTTGTTCTTTTTAAAGACTCAATCACGAGTCTCAGTCCTGACTTCTTTTGAAAAGACTCAATCTCAAGTTCTTTTAGACAGGACTCTTGTCTATCAATAAAAGACTAATTAAAATTGAAAAGAACTTGAGCTCTGAATATTTTTTCATCGCAGATCCAAAGAGAACTCCTACCTTAACCTTACCAGGTTTTGATATCAGCACAGAGCACCCATACCACTACTACTCCAGAGCCTGTCACAGGTGTGAGTAACAGAAACGTCACTCTACAAAGCTAAAACTCTTTACGTTCAGGCACAGCAGTTACCTGCATGAACACCATGTCCCAGAAGCCGTGCAGGTCAGTGCGCGTGATGAGCGCGGTGCCGGGTTCAGGCCGCGCGCATCGCTCTACTAGGGACGCGAACTGCTGCAGCTTTTGTGACATCAGCAGCCGAGCTTGGCCCACTGCTGATAGCACTGCTTCCTGTGAAGCAACATGGTAAAGGATACTTCAATAGACGTGTTAACCAATGGGCCACTCCAGGAATTTATAAAAGTAGAGCGAGATTATATGAGTTATATGGTTTGAAAAAATATAGGTTTGATACTCCTTTCCTAGTATGTCAAAAATTATTTAAAATTATTTAAAAAGGTTAGTGTTTTTGCTAAATCAAATTTTTTAAGTGATACAATTAAAAAATCTAATAATAAAGTAAAAACCACTTCGAAAATTATTAACAATAAAACGGGTAAGTCGGTTAAACAAGATAAACAATTTGAGATTATGGTCGACAATAAATTAGTTAATAAAGCAGCTGACGTAGCTGAGGCATTTAATGAGTTTTTTGCCAACATACCTGTAACTACCACTCGCTCCTTAAATTCATCCCCGTCTAAAGCTGAAAACCTTTTGCTTAGTAGTGTGTCTAAAATAGTCGCTTATTTAGCTTGAACATGTAACGCCTCGTGATGTAGTTAATGTTTTTAACACACTCAAGTCCAAAAACACAGGTGATTACTGGGGCATCTCCATTAAACTTTTAGTGTGCGTTACCCCAACAAGAAAGTATCTCCTAGAGTTATATGAGTAGAACGTATAGTTGGTGCCTTATCTGCTGTAAATGTGCCCCCACATAAAAAATGTGTGCCCCCTGTCGTTTCGAAAAAAAATCGAAAAAACGATTCTTGCTGGGGTAACGTTTTTCTAGCAGGAAAATTCTAAACGAATGATCGGAGAGAGAAAAACTGTGCATGGCCAGATAGCTTATATGTGTGCCAAAATGTGCCCCCAAAAATAAAATCTGTGCCCCTTCAGATTTTCGAGATATTGCATTTCCTGCTGCAGTAACGTTTTGATGAATAGTATATCTCTAAAACCATTGCATGTGCCCCTGTAGAATAAACATACGCGAGTAGCTCTTAATGTGTGCCCCTTTGTGCCCCAATTAGATTTTAGAAAATATTTATAGTTTTCAAGTTATCGCGGTTTTATGAAAACCCGAAAAAACATCGCAGCGCCTAAATGAGACAAGGCATAACTTCGCTGAAAACTGTATTCGGTCTTTCTTGACGCTAATAATAACCATACAAAGTTTCAAAAATGTTCATGCATGCGTTTTTGAATAATCTTGCTAAATGTAAAAACGATGGTGTCATAACTTTGACGGCAAAATACAAGGAACTGGCACAATCCCAGATGTGTAGGTGTAAACCAAAATCTTGTGCCTTTAGTCAAAAATATATGGTGAAAATATTGAGCTTCAAATGTTACGCATTAAGTAAATATAAACAAAAAACCAAAATATGTAAACAACGGCTGGTTATCCGACCAAATCTGAATGACTACTAAAAAGCGACGGATTCATACTTAACGAGGACCTTCTTTATTGGACGTATTATACCTAAGCTGTTGTCCTTACAGTCGCGTTCAAAAGTTTTGAGGGCTAATTAAAAAATATATTAAATGCACCTTGTGACTATATAAATGAAACAGCTTGTTGATGTGGAAATTATTATTTTTATTCCCTTAATTTTAATTCTTAAAGTAATTATTGCATCAAATCACAGATCAAATTTCCTACCTATAAATATTATAAATTATTTGCACGTTGTGTAGTCATTATTATTTAAATCACAGATCAGTTTTTCATAGCCTAACATAATTATAATTAGTAAACATCACAAAAAATCACAGATCAATATTAAGTATAAGAATAATATTGTGTAAAAAAATATTAAATTTGAAATTACAGATAAATAATATTCTTACGAGTAACTTGCATATACATACAACATTATCACATGACTGTGGAATGACACTTAGATATCTAAAACGCCATCAAATCAAAATTATGTGACAATACATAATCAGCATTAATATAATCGTTGGTTAATAATTATAAATCCCTCATAGGTACGTAATACGACATACAAAATGGAAACACGTTGTTGCATCACAGATCATTGTGCGGTTGAGTATAGGTATACACTAAATACAACTCTCAAAACTGTAGGTACCAACATTTATTTGGTTAAGGTGAATGCTCCAACCAACCCGCGTAATTCAAATTTTCTTACGTTTTTTGCAATTTGCACACCAGTGCTATGAGTGCTAGGTTGTATGTTGATTAAAATATTATTAAGAAGTATAATCATCAATATGAACTTGGAGGGTTGCTCCAAGTTCATAAATGTGTAGGAATGACTTTTTCTGTTTTTCTTGGTTCCTACACCTTTATGAACTTTGAAGGTTGTATTGATGATTTTGATGATTATAATTCTGTAACTACATGCGTCTTACAGCCGCGAATAATATTTTAATCATCATACAACCTAGCACTGGCTTGCAAATTGCAAAAAAACGTAAGAGAATTTTATTTCGCGGGCTACCCTGGAGCATTTATCTGACCCTGTACAATTTTGTCTATTCTACTATGTAGACTATTACATGTGGCATAATATTATATTTCCCAGGTCGTTGGATTTTACTATATAAGTCATCATAGCATTCAAATAAATTACTATTTTTTCTGTAGCAGTGAGCCCTGTAATGTCCAACACTTTTGGGTTTCGAAGTGGGTTCATATTCTATTACAGACAGAATTGTGTACTCCTTATTATTTACTTCAATGTTACGAGGCAGATCATCCAAGTTAGCGCACACGTCATGAAGTTCATAAATGATAATATCTTTAACATTGTATATGAATGATATATTTCCAGCGCAACAAATATGACACTCTGGAGTAAATTCTGTTCTTAAACATGATTCGCAAGCTTCTTGTAGGTGGTTGATACCTTTAGTATTTATTATATCCAAGTTCAACGGCAAATACTTGCAATTGTACAATTTGTTTTCATCTGCATGACTTGTGCACATACTATTAGAGCAAACTCTTTGTCTTATAGCGGAAACGAATAAGCTACTTGTACATATTTCATCTAATATTTTGGTCGTATTACATGAACAGTCAACTACGTATTGGGTTTTTGATTGTTTAAAAAGTTGAAGGAGCAATTTCGCTCTCAGGTCATATAATTTTTTACCACAATTCTTGGCATTCGATAATTCTTTAATTAATGATAAGAAATCATGAAATTCTCCTTTATTAATCTGTGCATCTACAGAGTCTCTAAATTTTTGTCTATCTTTGTAAGCTATCGCAAACGTTTGTGAAACAGAATCGAAAGCACATGTGTTTGTTATTATAGTCCTGTTCTCAGCGGTTTTAGAATTTGCCACGTTGCCGTTTTGTAAAATATAAATTGGTTTGGGTTTTAAACTTCTGGGTGTGGATACGGCTAGCCCTCTCCAATTTTCAATTTTTATCGGGTTATCTTGAAAAACTGACTGTGCCTCAAAATCATTATTTTCGCACTTCAAGAGGTTAGGTTTTGGTCTTTTTGTCCTTTGTGTTCGCACAGTTTGTTGAGCTCGTTTACTTGAATCTATTCTGTGCAAAACGTCACTGGAACTAAGTTTTACAGCTCCATTTATAAAACCATGGTGCTGTACTAAAAACTCGTCTAATCGCACGCGTTGGTTTTTCGTATCAAAGTATATAGTTTTTAAATCTTTGAAATGATTTTCAACATTAGAGCTTGATGCATAGTGTTTGGCATTTTTGAAATGTTTGTTCATAACGCAACCCCACAGTGGAATTTTTTTCAGAAGTCGTTTTAATGTACTGTTCAATTCCGGTAAGAAATATTCATTTTTGTTATCTGATGGTTCAACTAACTGCAGATACAATTTTTCGGTTTGTATTAAGTCATCATAAAAGTTTATTAAAGGTAAAGAAACATCTTTGTCATTTTCGTTGTGAAGTATTTCGATTTTTGGTTGTATGTCATTTTCAGTATGAATATCTTCTAAATTTTCGTGATTCGTGTGATTTATAATTTGGACCTTTAGGTTTTCAAAAGCTTTATTGCATTTGGGCTGCAAATCATTCAAGTCCGTACTCCTGAACTCATGGAGCGATAACGTGATTATGTCTCTTAAAACTGTTTTAAGTTCTTCATAGCACCGGATCTGCTGAATATGTTTCAAGCAGCGAACGTAAAATAACTTAACTTTTTCGGAAGTTTTATCAAAACAGGATTGTTTATAAAGATTTTTAATAAAATGGGATTTATCCATGCGAACATAACAGAGAGGTATTGCTGCGGTATTTCCTTCAAGCACATCAAAACACTGTTTTAAATAATCATTGAATTCAATTTTTTAAAATACTTTAGTAATTGCTCCTAACAGGGCAGAACTGTCGTCACTAATTATTTCATCTGGCAAAACTTTTCCGATTTGCCACGTATTTAACCATGTGGTTATCGTCTCCATTGTATGGGATTCGGAGGCCATGTAGCACATTGGTACACTGGTATCCAGAGTGTAGGCAACCACTGCATATAAAAATAAATGTTTAGGAGTGCGATATTTTAATAAATCATTAGAAGGTGGTGGCTCAATTGGCTGAAATAAGGAGCCAGTAGCATCAATAGAAAGTATTTTCGACCTATTTTTTAAAGTTTCATTGTAATATTGGTTTTGTTTATTCGTCCAAAAATATGTGAAGAAGGGAACAAGACTGATTTTACGGATAAAATTATCGTAAGGAATGCAGTGCGCCATAGCATACAAAGATAGTATTGTATTTTTGTCAAACTGTAGCGCACTTCTGGCTTCATGACGCATTTTTCTTAAATTGGGTAATTTAGGGAAAGTTGTTGGCTTTTTTGGATTATCTATAGTCATTACCTCGTTTGCCATCGTGTGTTGAACTTTTAAAGCTTTTTCGTATATTAACTTTTCTTTGATTCGGTTTACTCTATCAGAAGTAAGTCTGTTTTTAATTAGTGGGTCATGAGGATAATTTTTGTTGTAATTATTTAATTTACAAGTAACCTTTACGTAAGTTTTAGATGGGGGGGAGATATTCAATGACAGTAGCGCGTCACATTGGGTACACCTGCCAGTACATTTGATTTCATTAAAGTTAAGATCAGCAGGTACATAACTATTACTGAAAGCAAATGTACACTCTATATTAGTTCTAAAAAAGATTTGGTCTTGAATTTCGTTAGTCCACTTTTTTGGTAGGAGACGGTAAATTGAATTTTGGGGTACGATGTTCGAATATTCTGCAAGGCTCATTTGAAATGTTATAATGTCGGAGTCAGTATCTTTTTTTTCTTCAAATAGGTTTATACAATCATCGAAATAAAAAAAATATGTTTTATTTCTTCTAATACATATTTGTATGGCTTTAATGGCCATATTGTGGTTAAATTTTTCACGCAATTCCTGCTGTATGGAAATATAAACATTATTGCTTTTAGGAGGAATTGCTGCTTGGGATTTGTCTTTATATTTACTAATCACTCTCTTTAAATATTCTTTAGAAAAATTTCCTTTTCGAGTTGACATTATTGTATAGTAAAATTGTCAAAATTGTACGTATGTGAATGAAAGAACGGGTGTGTTAAAAAAAAAAAGAAGAAAATAAAAGTAACTTAAAAATAACTCTTGAGAGACTTGTGAAGCGGCTTACATTTCTCTACCGTATCTTTTTTGGGGCAGACTACCCGCCCGTTGGTGGGACGACATTGTGAAGGAGGGCCTGTATCATATTGGGTGAGGTTGGTGCAGGACCGTAGTATGCTGAGAAGAGGCATATACCATATGAACTTTCTTGAAGGTGGGTATTACACTGAAAAATAATGGAAATATTTCTATTTGACTTTTTTTTCTTCAGACAATTTAATTCGGCAGTATATATTTCTTGAAGGAACCACGAGCAAAAAAATACTCGTACCTACTAAGGGACCAGGACCACGGGCAATAAACGAGAAACTTGATTTATGTAGGTACGTCTCAGGTCTGAGATGTACGTTCAGCCTTCAGCGTTTAAAATGACGACATAGGTTTTGTACTTGGCCCAAACCAAGTATTGTAATTGGCCCAAAACTCCTGAATCTATTTACCCATTTCCTGACTCTACACTATTTTTATAGGTTGTAAGTTTGTGTATATCCAAAGACTAATAAATTCTCTATGTGTATATCCGTGGATATAAGATGTTGTGCTCAATTTTTTCCAGAAGTACTCCAGCAATTAAGTTTATAATACAGTTCTGATAAAATTTAACCCTGAATAACATACATTTAGCCTGATCGGTCCGCCAGAACTTTTTGAAATATATATATTCTATAGATCAACAAAATTATTACTTACATCATCTAGATAAACAATGGGAACCCCTCCCTGCTTGGTTTATATTATTGTTGTTATGGCTGCCATAGAACATTCTGTAAAAATCAAATCAATTATTTAGTTATTTCGGCTAAAAAGATACAGCCCTGTGACTGTGACATGTTGAGTGTTGACGGATTGTGGTCGAGTCTTAGTTTTGGAGACATGAATTCTTGTCATGAATTATTTTTTTACATAGTAACTAGAAGTTATTAAGGGATTATATGTCATGAACCTACCACAAGAAGAGAATTAAATACGTATTATACAAAAAAGTAAACAAATTACTGAATCGCTTTTGACGAAATTTCTATTGGACCAATCGGAAAGTATGTATATCCTTTCAGATGAAAACAAAACAAACATGATTTAGAACATATTAGTTAAAAAATAAATAAATAGGTACAGTAATGAAAAAAAATCCCAAGTGCTTGATAAGGTACAAGTATTTTTAAATAAGTCAAAACAATGCCATTAAATACTTACCACTGCAGATCGTGCCATAAAATTCACCACCCCTACAACCACATAATTGTTATAAAATGCTTATACGCCACTTTCAACCAACTTAAAAAAACGTAAACAAACAGTATCAGTGCAACTGCATGACTCAACGTAACAGTGTCCTTGGCGTCATAACATAACTGCAACTGTTTACCAATACCAAGTAATAATCCAAACGCACTTCCTAGTCAATAAACACTTTGTATCCATTATTCATAATAGAGCGACGTTACACGTAACTGTCTCTGTCACACTAACACCGTACGCGTACTAGCTGTCTCACTTTCTCTAAGCTACACAAAGCGATTCCTTGCGTGACGACGTCAGCGGACGCCGCGGGGCCAGAGATGTATGTAGCGGTGTGGGGAGGCGAAAAAAGGGAATCTTCTGGTAAATGCTCCAACCAGCCTGCGAAATTCGAATTTTCCTACGTTTTTTTGCAATTTGCAGGCCAGTGCTTGGTTGTATGTTGATTAAAATATTATTCGCGGCTGTATAACATATGTAGATACAAAATTATAATCATCAATATCATCAATACAATGCTCTAAGTTCATAAAGATGTAGGAATGAGTTTTCCTGTTTTTTCTTTTTTCCTACGCCTTTATTTAGTACGAAAATATTTAGTGTCAGTTTATTTGTTGTCACGAAACGTCGCTGCAATTTGTACAAAAAAAATACGTGTGAATAACAGTGCATTTCCAAATAAAGAAGCGAGTATTATTTTCATAGCATTAGCCTATTAATACAATTCATGTATGTATCGTCTTTATCTGTATATTACAAGTTATTCTGATATTGTGGCTAATTGAGGTTGTTTCTCACGAAAATGCTACACATATGAGTCACATTTCGTCACTCATATGACGTAACTCACATGAACTCACATCTACGTGTAAAGTTAAAACATGTTTACACTGCGGCTGAAAATTTTAACAAATTACATATATGCCGGCGGCGTCCGGTGTTATCTCCATACAAAACGTTTCACTAATAAATAAATCCGACATTTACGGAAAATAGATATAAAAGAGTTTTAGTGTAATTTTTTAAAATAATAATTTGGAGGTTTCGAATAAATGCTAAATTTGATCATTAAACCTGCATTTTAGCTCCCTGCCGGACCCTGCTCAATTTGAGCAGTAGGACATAGTTTTAACTCTGCTTTACAATAAATGTGACTTACATTAGTATAAAAATACAGGTATGTCACAAAACAGTTTGGTCACGATTTTGAGCATGTTAGTCACATGTACATTTTATTTGAAAATGGCTCTTATAAATGTACTTAATCATGTGTAAGGTCATAGAAACAGCTATTAAAATATAATCCAATAACAACTTTATTTTATTAGTTATTACTTTTCTACTTCAGTGTACTCAGGCACAACACGTGTGAACCGGTTAGTGAGTAAAGTAAAGAAGGTCATCGATATGTATGAATCCGTCGCTTTTTAGTAGTCATTCAGATTTGGTCGGATAACCAGCCGTTGTTTACATATTTTGGTTTTTTGTTTATATTTACTTAATGCGTAACATTTGAAGCTCAATATTTTCACCATATATTTTTGACTAAAGGCACAAGATTTTGGTTTACACCTACACATCTGGGATTGTGCCAGTTCCTTGTATTTTGCCGTCAAAGTTATGACACCATCGTTTTTACATTTAGCAAGATTATTCAAAAACGCATGCATGAACATTTTTGAAACTTTGTATGGTTATTATTAGCGTCAAGAAAGACCGAATACAGTTTTCAGCGAAGTTATGCCTTGTCTCATTTAGGCGCTGCGATGTTTTTTCGGGTTTTCATAAAACCGCGATAACTTGAAAACTATAAATATTTTCTAAAATCTAATTGGGGCACAAAGGGGCACACATTAAGAGCTACTCGCGTATGTTTATTCTACAGGGGCACATGCAATGGTTTTAGAGATATACTATTCATCAAAACGTTACTCCAGCAGGAAATGCAATATCTCGAAAATCTGAAGGGGCACAGATTTTATTTTTGGGGGCACATTTTGGCACACATATAAGCTATCTGGCCATGCACAGTTTTTCTCTCTCCGATCATTCGTTTAGAATTTTCCTGCTAGAAAAACGTTACCCCAGCAAGAATCGTTTTTTCGATTTTTTTTCGAAACGACAGGGGGCACACATTTTTTATGTGGGGGCACATTTACAGCAGATAAGGCACCAACTATACGTTCTACTCATATAACTCTAGGAGATACTTTCTTGTTGGGGTAACGCACACAAACTTTTAAGTAATATAATAGACATCGTAGCCCCCTATCTAGCTGTTACTTTTAATAAATGTGTTGATTTAGGAACTTTTCCTGACCTCATGAAGAATAGTAAAGTCATACCATTATTTAAATCAGGTAATAAAAATGACGTTGGCAATTTCAGGCCTATTTCTATCTTACCAGCATTTAGCAAAATATTTGAAAACTTAATACTCAAGCAGTTGCTAAGACATTTTAATTTAAATAGCCTCCTTCATAATGAACAATATGGCTTTACAAAAGGTCGTTCGACTACAGATGCGGTTGTTGCTCTGCTGAAACACATATTTAACGAATGGGACAACTCGCAAAATGCTATTGGGGTTTTCTGTGATCTCTCCAAAGCCTTTGATTGCGTGCACCATGACACGCTTTTGCATAAATTGCGTCATTACGGTGTGCAAAACGAAGCTCTCAACGTTATAAATTCTTATTTACATAATAGGTCCCAATGTGTAGATGTTAATGATGTAAAATCTTCCGGGCTACCAGTTCAGTTAGGTGTACCTCAAGGCTCAATACTGGGTCCATTCTTGTTCTTAGTGTATATCAATGACTTACCATTCTATTTAAAGGGTATCTGTGTAGTTGTACTGTTTCCAGATGATACCTCTCTTATTTTTAAAGTAGACAGGAATAGACTAGATTTTGACGATGTAAACAGTGCACTCTCAATGGTTACGGATTGGTTTACGACAAATAACCTAGTTCTCAATGCTAAGAAAACGAAATGCGTAAAGTTCGCCCTACCTAATGTTAGAAATCTAGGTCCCAACATCGTCTTAGATAAAGAGGTGCTTGAATCTGTAAACTCGGTAGTTTTTCTGGGCATAACAGTAGATGCCAAACTTCAGTGGGGCCCACATATATCGAGCCTAGCGGGAAGGCTCAGTTCGGCCGCCTACGCCGTCAGGAAAGTAACACAATACACTGACGTTGATCAGCTCGGTTAGTCTATTTTAGTTATTTTTATAGCGATATGTCCTACGGTCTTCTGCTGTGGGGCAAAGCTGCTGATAATCAAAATATATTTGTCCTTCAAAAACGAGCTGTTCGAGCTATTTATCAGCTAGGTGCCAGTTTCTCTGAGATTTTTTCAAAGATATTGGTATCCTTACGGTGGCATCTCAATTCATCTTCGCCAATATCTTATATAAGGTGTATCTTTTCATACACGAAATATTTTAAGAGATATACCTATCGCTGGCACAGAAACTATAAACACGAAAAAAAAAAATTATCTCGATGTTTTTTATTTTGCGTAATTATTATAATTTTAAAACTGCTTGAGACATTTTGCATAAAACCTTTACTTCATATTCTATGAATGACCCGCCCGTCGCGGTGAGAGAGTTGACGCGCCGCTGCACGCTGCATCGAGGCCGCCTCGATGCGGAGCGCAGCGCGGCGGTGCCGCACAGACACTTGTCTCTCGCTCTCGTTTATTATGTGTCGAGCAGCTTGTTGGTGAGGTTGTGTTCGCTTCGCATGCATGTCTTCACGCAACCTCGCAAGCATGGTAGTTATTTCGCGTCCTGAAGGTTACCGCACTCCGCAGTCTGTTTGTTTGCCGGACGCAAACACCTGCCCGCACCTCATGTTGTATGGGACCTATCACTGGTGAACTGTAGTGGACATACGAAAATACACCTCTGCCTATCTCTACAGAGAATGCAGGCGTGATGATGTTAAAAATAAACCAACGTAGGTAGACTTCGTAACTCGATCTAGTGTTATTTTAATAGCGTATCGCTTACAATAATAATAAATCTGAATTTAAAATACAATACAATACCACCTAAACCTAAGTAGGTACCTAAAGGATTAATTTCCCTCCTTTAAAGTTTTACGAAAAGAAAGCTAGATGTGATTAAAACAAATTTTAATCCTAATCTACAATACTTACCTACACATTTGTAAACTAGGTAAATACAAATAAACAGCTGATAGGTGCAACTCGAATTCGCATTTTAATGACCTCTGTGAAGTTATTAACATGCATCGAGTACTATCCGTCAGCTGATTGTTAGTTGACTACCTATCTACTCATACAGATGTGAATGTTAAAAAGTCTAAGTGCGCAGCGCGGATTTATTTGATCAAAAAATCGTACCAGAGATTAGCCGTTGTCGCCCCGCAGTGGTCAAAAGATAAATGGGATAAATGTCGTGTCATTGTGGAATAACATACGGTATGATTTATCAAAACCTATTGGACGATTAAATAACTACATTACGGCTAGATTATAAGTTTTATTGACTAGTCTTTTTGTGGGCAAACAACATTTTTATTGTTAGTAGATCCGTAGTTGAATGATGGCTATTTAACTCAAAACGATTGTCAGTGTTTACCTTAATTTATGAATACCTAACCCAGTTCCGCGACGCTGTTAGCCTGTTGCGCGGGTTGCAGGTTTGGTCTCGCATGGAAATCGTTGATTGTTGATTGTTGATTCGGGTTTCGGTGTTTATGCATAATATGAACTTTGTGTTTGTAGACGTATGCACAACACTCGGGGGCGATGATATCTCTTTCGAACAACCCGCATCCACGGCAACGATGTCAATAATGAATAATACTTATTATTCTACGTTATTATTGTTATAGTTTTATATCGCATGTGTAGTTAGTCGGAAACCTGTTTATTTTACACGAAATTCAGATATCCCATTGCGTCAGGTATACAGGTGCCCTTTACGAATTACTGTAACAATAATTTGGCGTGTTTAAAAATTAGAATCAACTTACCTATTTATAATAATTTAAAATGTACATACCTAATACCTACGTAGTTTTTATTTACACTATTTACACCAATTGTTGCACATATTCGCCCTGTTGTTGGACGCAGACGGCTGCACGTTTTAATATGTGTCCTTGCACTTTTAATAATGTGTCTCTATCACTAGCCATCACTGCGAAAGCGTTCACAATTCGCGTTTTTAATTGTTCCGCACTTGATATGGTATGGCCGTCATTACCATAAACCAGGTCTTTAGCCCTACCCCACACATGAAAGTCCAACGGCGTAAGATCAGGCGAGCGAGCTGGCCAGGCGACCGGTCCACCTCGACCTATCCAACGATTGCCGTACTCGATAGAGAGGTATTCTCGAACGAGCCTATCATAGTGCGCGGGTGCGCCATCATGCTGGAAGTACATCAACATTGTCCTTAAATAAATAAGTGGAATGTCTTCTAGCATGGTCGCTAGTACGCCTGTCAAAAACTGTAGGTATGTTTGACCATTAAGCCGATCCAGGAACACAGGTCCTAAGAGTCTATCGCCTATTAACCCAGCCCACACATTAACACTGAACCGCGTCTGGAAATGATCCGGCCTAACAACACGTGGATTTTCTGATGCCCACCAGTGCGCATTGTGGATGTTAAATAACCCAACGCGCGTAAAGGTGGACTCGTCCGTCCAGAGTATGCACCGCGTCGGGTCTTCAAGTAACCAACGGCAAAATTCCACGCGTGGAGTTAAGTCCATCGGCTTTAATTCTTGCACCCTCGTGAAGTGGAACGGGTGCTTCCCCTCATCCCGCAGAAGGCGCCAAACTGTCATTTTGCTCACGTTAAAAACACGAGCGGCGTCTGATGTGCTGGCCATTGGGTGTCGCAAAAAGAAGTCGACGATGTCGTCCTCAATTCTTGTTGGCACTCGTTGCCTGCCTCCGTCTGCAGCTGGCGGCCTGTAGACCCCATAGTCCATGTGCCGCTGTACAGCTCCAAGGATGGTCTGCAGTGATGGTCTTCTCCCAAATCGCTCCAAGAAGAGGGCTTGTTCTGTGACCAAAATATTTCCACCCTCATTGTAGCAAACCACCATGTTCTGGTACTCCTGGTTGGTATACCTGTAGTTAGGCATTGTAAGTATCTTGCCCGACCGAACCCGACGCGTGTCAGCTGAGGCGCGCGCGAGCGTTACAACACGCGGATTGTGTGGGACTGGCGAGGCGCGGGCACCGGGCGGGGGAGGCAGGCGCCCGCGCGACGCGCTCACATGTTTCTCTTTGGTCATTCATAAAAGCCGCGCACCGCGCCGTCTCAAATACTGCCGCTCGCGTACAAACTAGCGTAATGGATGTTAAAAATTAAGAAGGAACCAGTATTTATTATGTATGTTAAGTTTAAGTTTATTTTTATTTTTTATAATATACCTAGATATATATTTTTTTGTGTCTATGGTTTCTTTACCAGCTATAGGTATATCTCTTAAAATTTTTCGTGTATGAATAGATACACCTTATATATTAGGCAAAATATACACTTACACACTAAAAACAGTGATTTTCACAATGTTAACACTAGAAATAAGGACAAACTACGAGCTCCCTTTCACCGGCTTCATAAGGTTCATAACTCATTTGTTGGGCTTGGTATAACTTTTTATAACAAGCTACCCTCTTCTGTGGTAGATTTGCCTTTTAATGCGTTTAAAACGAAAGTAAAATCCATGCTTTGTTCAAAGGCATACTATTCTATCAACGACTACTTAAATGATAAGAATAGTTGGTTGCTGTGATAACTCAAGACAATGTTTATTTTCTTTCTCCAGAATAAGCTTACCTACTGACAGGTTATACGAGTTTATATAATTGTTTATTTTATTTGATTCGTCTTAGATAAAGAGGTGCTTAACACCTCTTTTTCCCGCGATTTCGATAGAAAGATTAAAACAAGAACCAAAGATCTACCGCGAATGGCGCTTTTCCTTACAAACGCACTTTGTACAGTAAAATTATCATCATTGATAAACAATACTTCATGTTCTTTCAACCAGTGTTGAGTCAAACATAACACCTGAACATCATAGTTCTCCATAAACTAACTTAACTCTAGCTCTTTGCCAGACAGACCCTGCATATTTTAATGAATTCATATTGGATGAATGGTTAGTAAGTTAACTATAGGATGTAATTCTTTCCAATATGAAATAAAAAGTTAGTTTTATGATAAGAACAGTAATAAATAACTTGAAGATCAAAGGAATAAAAATTTAAGATTTTTTTTTTAAAGTTACAAGCTATTCAATGAGTTTTAGATCAGTAAAATTTTCTAAAAATCTTGACAGTTTACCTGCACAGACTCTGACAATACAGTCTGTTCCAGAATCTTGTCCCAGGTTTCACACATCTCTGTCATACGCTTGATCTCTGAGGCCAGCTGTCTTCTGAAGTGGTCCACACTGTCAATGTTACTGGTATCCTCATCCAGCAGACCTGTTCCATAGACAATATTGTAGTTTGGGTGATCTTTGTGATCATGAGTGAGCAAATAGAAATGAATGTGGTAACTGAAACAACTTTTATGTTCTACAGGGCCCTGTTAGTAACTCAAAATTAAAATACCTTTGCCCTCTTTCACAGAAATATACCAGTACTATAAATAGTAGCAGAATAAATTTGAAATAATTCTGCTTTATTAATCAAAGATCAAAAACTTATTGAACATAATATCATAGGGGATTACATACCCTCATCAAGTTTCTGCTTCATCTCCTTCCTTGCATTAGTTTTGCCTCGAGACATGGTGACACAAGGGCTTATGTTCTTAGCCTCCTCAGCTATCTGCTCAGGAGTCATAGCAAAATCATCTGAATTCTTGGGAGACCGCAGACGTTCCTCAGAGCTGGATTCACTCCTAGGCACGGGTTTGTAAGGAGTGATATTCTGTACAGATTTCCTCTGTGTCTTGGTAGTTATTCTCGGTGAACTTTGAGGTGGTAAAGACTTCCTCAAGTTCTTACTTGTCAAAATTGGTGAGAATTCGTTATTCTGCTCTATTTCGCTTGAAGAACTACTCTTTAGTGAAATCATTGTAACTTTATTGGTTTTAAGAAGTGGTTTGTTTACTTTGCCTTTGGTCAGTATCTCTGTTTGCTTACGCACAGCTTTTGTTTCTGTCGCAGCCTGTTTGACAGCCTTAGATCTTGTCTGCTTGTTGGTTTCCTTCTGAGTGGTGGGTAAAACGGGGTCAAATGTTATATTATGTTTCTTAGTCTTTGGAGGTGCCAGTTTTGGCAGTTTTGTCAATGTTTTTATTTCTGGTGGTTTAAATGATGCATTTTTGGGTGCAAATGAGCGTGATGCTGCCTTAGTTTCCTTGGGTTTGACGCCAGTTGCTGTCCTAGCCGACTGGGACCGTGTAACCCTCCCAGAAGTGCTTGGCATAGGCTTTGGAGGTGGAGGTGGGGGCACAAATTTGAGTGATGCATGTGCCACTCCTGCTATAAAAGGTTTTTTCTTCTTTGAAGCAGCTTCTTTTTTCTTCTTCTCTTTTTCCACCTTCCACTTCTCTAGTTGCTGTCTCCTGTGCTCCACTTTGCACTGCACAGGGTTAACTACAGGAGCTGGACTTTCGCATTTTGACAAGTTCCTCAAATTGTCAAAGAATGACAATCGGCTGCTCTTCCTGTACTTAATGTTTTTCTCTAGTCTCTTTTGAACCTGTAACCCAAAGTTATTCAGATAAATTGGTAGTTAGTATCACCTTATTGGACCACAATGGTGCATTCATAAAGTATACTTTGCTTCAATGCTATGCAATATGTTAAAGAATGTAAAAGTGGAATGAAAATATTTGCTGTTTCTTAATATAACATAAAAGTTTTAGGAGTTGGGAGCTAAGGATATTTATCTCTTACAGTCATGCAACTTAAAATGATCAAACAAAACATGCTTAGGTAGAACAGTGGCGTGTTTCATATTACAACCAACATTACAAAGTACAGCGATATGAATGCACCCTGTTATACCTACATTACGAGAGGGTTCTACCTCATGCATGATGATAACTAAACTTTATGATTTATGACTATAGTACTAGAAACACACCCCGCCAGCTACGCTGCCGAACTGTGAGGGCTTGCTCTTGTGCTTCTTCGCGTGATTCTTCATCAGCTTCCCGAAGTCAAAGCTTTCCTCTGCAATTTGTAGGTAATATTTAATCCTATATTCAGTCTCAATACCCACTATTAATTTTACGTATAATTACTATTGTTTGTATATTCAAAAGGTTAGACATTTACTCAAACACCTAATTAATGGCAATTACATTGAAACATAATATTTTAATAGGATCTTACCCATAATAAACACCTGAAACTAAAAAGCGAAATTAATTTTAAATAAATAACTGTCAACAAACTCAAACAAAGTCATTACTAGTGAAGTGCGTTAAGCGTCGTTGCACAGACTACATAAAGATACTATATATTCACAGAGCACTTTACAATAAGAAATTAATAAGGACGCGTCTACGAGTGGTTAAGACTTGAGACATTGGCACTTTAGTAATAAATTATAACGATATTCACATATCTATTTTCATGGAATAAGTAAGAACATACATTTAGCATAGCATCCCAACTGAAGTGGCAAGTATTAAGGTTTCGGTCGGCCCGGGTACTTTAATAGTACGTGACCGGTTAAGGCTTGTGCAGACCAGCGCGACTTGTCGCGCGACGCGACACCGGTTATTGTTATACTGTGAAGTTTTCTTAGAAAATTTATTTTTCGTGTCGCGTCGCGCGACAAGTCGCGCTGGTCTGCACAAGTCTTTATGCAGACGGTATGTTTAGTCGGTTACTTGACATAACCGACTAAACGTGCTGTCTCGTCACGTGTTTTTTTGTTTACCTTTATTAACTACCTTAACCTATAGAGTATACCTCTAGATAAAATAGAATGTAACGAAGTTGGATACCTTTAAAAAATCTAAGCATTTGAGTTAGCAATGGGGTTAAAACCCGAAAGCTCGTCATAGGTGGCAGTACTGTTGTTCGTCCACAAACCGCCATTGTTGTGTATTTGTTTACTATTCTGTCAATCACAAAATAAACTAAAACTAGATCAAAATGTATACGACTTAGAGTGTAGCACAGTTAAAAGACGAGCTAAAGAAATGTGGAGCGTCTACTACTGATAAAAAAGCAGTTTTACTGGAAAGGTCAATAAATAGTGACAAATTTGAATTCGAATGAGCAAATCGTGAATATGACGTCTAAAAGTGATTCTGTTATCCTATTTACAATATAAAAAATATATTTTATACTGTAAATAGGATTAGTATATATTTTTACTATATTTTTTTGTTGTAGACTGGAGGCGATGATAGAAATAACCTGATTGAAGTTGAAAACTAGCTCGAGGATGATCTTCCTGACATCCTTTACTGAAAACTTCAGAGATTTTAATTCTACCCACTGATCTGATATGATAATGTAAACAGACACACACACCTTTACTATAATTTACATAATATCACACCGAGTGCCTGATAACAGGCTTATTTCTCTTGGGAGCATTGCCAACACGCGTAGCATGAAAACCATAGAAACGGGTTTTCTATGGGTTTTGTCGAAGGAAGAATAGACAAAATGACAGATTATGATTATTTATCTGTCATTTTGTCTATTCTTCCATTCTATTGCTGTCGTGATAAACGTGCTGCCAGCATACAAATTTCTCCTACATTTTTTTTAGATTTAAAATGGATAACACATATTCCCGACGAAATATCGGGTATCCAATGTTTTTCTGAGAGCTTATTCCCACTGTTTTCGTCTTTTAATATATTTGGCAGTGGGGATGAAATCGCAAAGCTATGAACAAGTGGCGCTGCTAACGCATTGCCCATAACATCGCACTGTCATTTTGATCTCTCAATGTTTACAACAGGAACTAGCGTGTGTTTTTTTTATAATTTAACGAACTATATATTCAACGTGGACTGTACCTCAGTTAAAAGCTGAACTGAAAAACCGAGGAGCTTCAGAAAAGCGGATTTGGTTAGCAGGTATGAACAGCTAATTTTATTGTTAATAATAGAAGTAAATAACCTAATTTTATAAATAGCAACATGTCGTTCCTTTATTATCGTAGTAATTATAAACTTTTACGTACTTACACATTAGTTATATAACATATTCGATGTTTCATGAGCTACGAACATAACCTAGAAATTAAAATCTGAATTTGAAATTTGTTACAGAATCGAATCATTTGATAGAAATTTGAATTTTGGGATACCTCAGCAGCATGAAACTGATGATACCAAGATGGATCTTCCACCTCCAGACAGTTATCATGACATAAATAGCAGCACAAAGCTTCCATCCATAACAAAGCAACATATTCATCTTTATTACAATGAATAAGTATGTACCTAAGATGAGGTTAATAAACGTGTATTATATCTATTATAACATTAATAAACAGCGCGGCATTTTTTTGTTAGATACCGTTCAAACTTTTTGGAATCAAGTTTTGTATGTAGTTTGACAGCTAATGTCAGCCAAACGTTACCAGCGACACACTCAGCAAAAGTTGTCAGTTTTCTTCCCCATTAAAGAGTGGTATTTTTGCTGTCAATAGTTGTGCAGCGGAGCATCTTAATTAATTATGCGTAAAAGAAGTCACCTGTTTAAAAAAAATGGATAGTATCAAGACATACAAATTCTTGGACTAGTGATAGTAGCGACATCTGAAGTGAGCAAGTGGCAGTTTTTATCCCTAATAATGAGATAAGTATAAATGATCACTCTTGTATTCTAGTACAATATTTATCAGTTACTTTCTGACGCATGGCTATAAATAAAACAGACCTTGAATGCTGAAATAAATTGATATACCTCCCAATGAATAGCAACATTCGGGAAATAAAAACGAATTAAAGGGCAATACCGTTTCCGACTTCCGGCTGTCAGCTGATAGACTCCCTATTGCTTTCCAAAACCTATTTCGATTTTCGCAAAGAAAGAATACGTCAGGCACCATTCAACATGGGCTTGAAATACGCGATCAAAAGCTAGTTGTAGCTGAAATATTGCTCTAATTGTAGCGTTATTGTTATTATAGTTTCATTTCACATGTACGTTGTGTAACTTTATTAGTAGAAAATGGATACGTTCAACATAGGATACTTCGGTTATGGCGTTTGTTGATCATTAAAAAATTACGTTCGGTTCATAGTTTTTCTTTATATTTGATGTCAGCTTTTCGTTTGTGATCGTCTGTTTAGTTCGTGTTTACGTGTTTAATGTAAAAATGGTGAAGGAGAAGCCTAATTCGATTCGGATTTACGACGACGAGGGATTTAGACGTCGTGCGGCGTGTATCTGCGTTCGTTCTGACGCCGAAACAGAGGTTAGCGTTGTATTTCTGTTGTTTCGTGTTGTTTGAGATCTGGAGAGGTGTTAAAGTACGTGTGTTTGCTGTTGTGGTATGTAGGTGCTCCTGGTGACATCGTCGCGACGTCCCGACAACTGGATTGTGCCCGGCGGCGGCGTCGAGCCCGAAGAAGAGCCCTCGGTGACTGCTATGCGCGAGGTGCTCGAAGAAGCTGGTGTCATCGGCAAGCTGGGCAGGTGTCTCGGGGTTTTCGAGGTGAGGCACACGTAAACATGAAAATGTGTCATCATGTCAGACACAAGTGTCAATCAGGCACTGGAATCTGATGACAGTGATAATACATGAACAGAATCATAGCTGGGACTGTAGTAACCATTTTCGTGATAGCCATCCTTTATCATTGTGAAACAGCATTGAAGCATATGGTAATCACTTAAAAGGTCAATTTCTCAGTTCATCACATGTGTTATCAAAAGTGAGAGAACCTGATCTGTCTAAACATATTCAATGATGTATAAGTGATGATAAAGTAGAATGATACATAAGGTCATAATTAATTCAATAGTCATGAAAATCTGAATTATGTTGACAGATTCATTTTCCACACAGTCCATAGTCCAATATTGTTCTAGTAATCTCATTCTGCTTGGCTAGGTAATGTTAGATCATATTAATATAATATTCACGAAGTACTTATGCTAATGTTGCTATTATCCTTGACTGATTAGTTACAAATGTTCCTTCCTTTATTAATTATCAGTAGAAATCAGAAATTACATAAAATAACTACAAGCATGAACTGATTTAACGTTCAGTGAGTTGATAATTGCAAAGTTCCTTTAGTATTTTTTTCTGTTACTGCTAACACCTACGTAGTTTATCAGTAGAAGATGGCCATAGGCTGTCTGTAGAAGTGTTTAATTAATAAAAAAGATATTGTGTAGCCTTATTGCAATATTAAAAAAATCCAATGACAAGATTAATTTGTCAATTTGCATTTTTTGTTAAACTACTTCTATGGCCAATAATATTATAATTATTATCTTTCCCTAAAATTATTATATACCTGAGATTTTTTTTATAGCTGTTGTGATATCTTAGACATCACAAGGCCAATTCCCGTTATTAAAAACATCCAAAATCTAGTCACATTCTCATCTCAGTTAAAATCAATTTAAAAATATAGGTCAACTAGAGGTACTTTTGACAGATTGACACTGAGATTACAATACAAATGTTCTTAATAATATGACAACTGCCCCTTAGCATTGTTTTCTCATAACATAAATAATAGATACATCGTAAATAGTCATTATATTCTGACCTTTGAATATAATTTAAATTATGAAATGGCACCAATGAATTCATACTTTTACTAGCTAGTACATCTAAACTAATATCTTTACATGGTACAAAATGAAGTCGCTACCGCTGTCTGTTCGCTTAGATTTTCTAAACTACTCGATGGATTTTAATGCATTTTTCAGCAATAGATATGGTGATTCAAGAGGAAGTTTTATATGTATAATACATACCCGTGCGAAGGGGGGTCGGTAGTTATTATTATGATAATATAAAGAGAAAAGATTGATTTTTTGTATGTTTGTTTGTAATGAATAAACTCAAAAACCCATTTAAAAAAATCTTTCACCAATCGAATGCTATATTATCATTGAGTAACATAGGCTATTATTTATACAGATATCGCACGGGCGAAGCCGCTGGCGGAAGCTAGTGTAATATAAATATTGGAGAAAAAAAAAAGTTCTTTACAATAGATAAATATGCCATGAATTTATTTCACAGTAAGTTTTGTTTCTGTTTATAAACAGACTATTACACAATAGGCTATTAGGAGTGGAGCCAAAGAAAAAGCTCTGTATCTAAGTCACGTGACGGGCGCACTCATATCGAATGTTTGAACAAACCTACTTCAGCCAAATCTCGTTATTTAGGCGGATATTCTCGTTAGCCATTGAATAATGTTGCTGCGGATTTTATGTCCTACTTCCAAATATGATAATTTTATTGTTTTCCTTTTAATTTTACTGTGGATGATTTTAATGTGTTATACATGACGTAACTTATACCTAAATTAAATATGGGACTAATTTTACATTGATTGTAGAATGTAATGTAACCTTTCTTTTGTACTTGAAACTTCACAACAACATTGCCTATTGCCTACATACACCTTTGCTTAATTCATACTCAATAATTAAGCTCCAGGTGCAATGTAGCGGACACCTGACAATTTTGAAGTACACGGCGAATGCGGCCTTTGTATGTCCTTTTTACCCGACTGCCCCAGAAGGAGGGTAATGGTTTTAGAGAGTCTTCTCCTGACACTAACATTCATGTTATATTTTGTCACTCAATCCCTGCCGAAATTGGAAGCCCCCCGAACGTATTTATGGGGCGCTTCAAATCTCACTGGATGCCAATCCTAATTAATATTATAAATGCGAAACTGTATTTGTTTTTTTGTTACGCTGAAACGGCTGAACGGATTTGGATGAAATTTGGTACTTCGGTAGATCATGACCTAGGTTAGGACAGGATACCGTTTATCCCGATATTCCTACGGGATCGAGACTTTTGCGGGTGAAACTGCGGGGCGCAACTAGTAACAAAATAATCCAATGTACTAATCCTAAGTTTTTCGAGCTGGCTGGAATCGATCAATCAGCATGTTCGAGTTTTAAGAGGCTTCTATGGCTAGCCTGTGACCATGGGCCACAAAGGATACATACACGCACATTACTTATTTCGTAATATAAACGATGTGCAGTGTTCAAAAGTTTTGCCATTGGATTGTGATTGAATCGGAAAATAAATAATATCCTAACCTAGATACAAACCAATCGTCTATGTCCTTTATGTGACGTAGGCGCCATGTGACGTAGGCGCCCTATTACGGCCCTATGTGCTAAATATCAGTCGAATGGTGCTCGAGTTAATAATATACATAAATAGATCAACTGGCATAGGTATGCACTGCTATTATCTACTTTTAATACGATATTAAGTACCTTTAACGGCATAATGCATAGGTACTACTTTCTGTCCAATTAACTAAGCCATTAATGATATCCCAATATTTTTTCTTTATGTAGAGCCTTAATAGCCCGGGGAATTTACGCCGAATTTTAGGCTAACTTTGCATTAATTTAAAACAGCGATTTTTTTCATTTAACGTGTAGGGTATGGACAAGGAAGTATGTTAAAATATATACCGCGAAAAGTTCACCCCCGCGTGTACGTTTTTTTTTAGAAAACATAAAAATTTCAAAATTCAAAATTCAAAAGTCATTTATTCAAACTAGGCTGAGAATCAGCACTTTTCGAACGTCAAAATTACATAAGACAGTCCCCCAAAACGCCCACCCTTCACCACTTCCTAGTGCATTAGCTGGGAAGAAGAAGTGGCGCAACAAACTCCCCAGCAGCACAGCTGTCTGTTCAGTTAGAAGAACAAAAAAATAAGATTCTATATAATAGTATTCAAAATAATTTAGATAATTTAGATTACGCAACACAAAACATAATTTAAATTATTAGCCATATGTTAGCTAGCACACGCCAATATACCACACAACATCATCGAGAACTATACTCAGGCAGAAATAAAAACTAAACGTAAACAGAACTTATCTAAATAAAAGCCTCCAGGCATAAAGGGCGTGCCCGCTTACATATAGTTGTAACTGGAAGTTATAAATGATAAACTAGGACCATCGAGATAAAATAAATAAAACAAACAGTTAATTACTAATAACAATAACTAATATGATCAATTGTCGAGGTCACTAGCTAACCACATATTGCAATACAACTCATTAGAAAAAACATTGTAATGAGTAGATTATGTCAACAATAAATTGAAATAAAATTAAAAATAGCTTGACTTATAAAGTCGAATAAAAAAATAAAAATAAAAAAAATACAATTATATAAACTCATATAACTTGTCAGTAGGTAATCTGGAGAAAGAACATAAACATTGTCTTGAGTTAATCACAGCGACCAACTATTCTTATCATTTAAGTAGTCGTTTATAGAATAGTATGCCTTTGAACAAAGCTTGGATTTTACTTTCGTTTTAAACGCATCAAAAGGCAAATCTAGCAAAGAAGAGGGTAGCTTGTTATAAAAGGTTATACCAAGCCCAACAAATGAGTTATGAACCTTATGAAGCCGGTGAAAGGGAGCTCGTAGTTTGTCCTTATTTCTAGTGTTAACATTGTGAAAATCACTGTTTTTAGTGTATAAGTGTATATTTTGCCTAATATATAAGATGTTGGCGAAGATGAATTGGGACGCCACCGTGAGGATACCAATATCTTTGAAAAAATCTCTCAGAGAAACTCTGGCACCTAGCTGGTAAATAGCTCGAACAGCTCGTTTTTGAAGGACAAATATATTTTGAATATCAGCAGCTTTGCCCCACAGCAGAAGACCGTAGGACATAACGCTATGAAAATAACTAAAATAGACTAACCGAGCTGTATCGACGTCAGTGTATTGTCTTACTTTCCTGACGGCGTAGGCGGCCGAACTGAGCCTTCCCGCTAGGCTCGATATATGTGGGCCCCACTGAAGTTTGGCATCTACTGTTATGCCCAGAAAAACTGCCGAGTTTACAGACTCAAGCACCTCTTTATCTAAGACGATGTTGGGTCCTAGATTTCTAACATTTGGTAGGGCGAACTTTACACATTTCGTTTTCTTGGCATTGAGAACTAGGTTATTTGTCGTAAACCAATCCGTAACCATTGAGAGAGCACTGTTTACATCGTCAAAATCTTGTCTATTCCTGTCTACTTTAAAAATAAGAGAGGTATCATCTGCAAACAGTACAACTTCACAGATACCCTTTAAATAGAATGGTAAGTCATTGATATACACTAAGAACAAGAATGGACCTAGTATTGAGCCTTGAGGTACACCTAACTGAACTGGTAGACCGGAAGATTTCACACCATTAACATCTACACATTGGGACCTATTGTGTAAATAAGAATTTATAACGTTGAGAGCTTCGTTTTGAACACCGTAATGACGCAGCTTACGCAAAAGCGTGTCACGGTGCACGCAATCAAAGGCTTTGGAGAGGTCACAGAAAACCCCAATAGCATTTTGCGAGTTCTCCCATGCGTTAAATATGTGTTTCAGCAGAGCAACACCCGCATCTGTAGTCGAACGACCTTTTGTAAAGCCATATTGTTCATTATGAAGGAGGCTATTTAAATTAAAATGTCTAAGTAACTGCTTGAGTATTAACTTTTCAAATATTTTGCTAAATGCTGGTAAGATAGAAATAGGCCTGAAATTGCCAACGTAGTTTTTATTACCTGATTTAAATAGTGGTATGACTTTACTATTCTTCATGAGGTCAGGAAAAGTTCCTAAATCAACACATTTATTAAAAGTAACAGCTAGATAGGGGGCTACGATGTCTATTATATTACTTAAAAGTTTAATGGAGATGCCCCAGTAATCACCAGTGTTTTTAGACTTGAGTGTGTTAAAAACATTAACTACATCACGAGGCGTTACATGTTCGAAGCTAAATAAGGGACTATTTTTAGATACACTACTAAGCAAAAGGTTTTCAGCTTTAGACGGGGATGAATTTAAGGAGCGAGTCGTAGTTACAGGTATGTTGGCAAAAAACTCATTAAACGCCTCGGCTACGTCAGCTGCTTTATTAACTAATTTATTGTCGACCATAATCTCAAGTTGTTTATCTTGTTTAACCGACTTACCCGTTTCATTGTTAATAATTTTCCAAGTGGTTTTTACTTTATTATTGGATTTTTTAATTGTATCGCTTAAAAATTTAGATTTAGCAAAAACACAAACCTTTTTAAATAATTTTGAATAATTTTTTACATGCTCTAGGAAAGGAGTATCAAACCTGATATACCATATTTTTTCAATTTTACTTGGTAGAAATAAATATTAACAGATATGTTTGTATGGAGTATTTGTCGAAGAGATGAAGTATTACCAGTAGGTTAGAAAATTAAACAAATTCGTCCACGCAAAATTCGATAAAAATTAAATTACGATTTTTTTTTATTGTACTTCAAGCAAAAATATTAACAGCGGCTTTTTTACATTAAATTGCCTAACTAAATATATTAATGCGCTATCGAACAAAATTTAACATATTGTACTAGCGTAAGATATCAATCAAAGTTATTTTGCTATAGTGGTTCAGGCAAAAATGTAACAGAGTTAAATTTTGTTTAACTTTTATTTATAGGGTCTATTACACTTAATTACAACAAAATTAAACACATTAAAGCAAACCGTAACATTATTTAAAATTATACTTCAATATTGCATACGTTACACGTCGTGTACCTGTTCAGTGTACTGCACGGCCACACTGTTCAAAGATTTAAAAAAAAACGTCAGTCACACAATACAGTAGTTTTTGCAGAACTGTTTTATAAGTAAACATAAACATCTGAAACATCAATGTATTTAAAACTAGCTTTCGCCCGCGGTTTCACCCGCGTGGAGGTCGGAAATGATCCCACGGGAAGGTACTACCGGGATAAAAAGTATCCTATGTGTTTATCCAGGTTATAAACTATCTGAATGCGAAATTTCATACAAATCCATTCAGCCGTTTTTGCGTGATTGAGTAACAAATATACAAACTTTCACATTTAATATTAGCATTTGTATCTGAGTGAGATTTGAGTGTATCTAATCATTTAAACCGTATATAAGAAGTTCACAATCTTATATTATTGTTGTCTTCTCTTTTGTTCGTTTTTAGGGTTCCGTAGTCAACAAGGAACCCTTATAGTTTCACCATGTCCATCTGTCCACCTGTCTGTCTGTCTGTCTGTCCAGGGCTTAGCTCAGTGACTCTTAGTACTAGATAGCTGTAATTTAGCATGGGTATACATATTCATCACGCCGACAAAATACACATAAATACAAAAGACAAAAAAAAAGGGTACGTCCCTTACACGTAAAGTGGGAATGTTTTTTCCCTCGTATATCCTATGGTGTGTGGTGGGTATCGTTGGAAAGGCTGTTAAAAAATATTGTGAGTGTGTGAATACTATGTTTGGATTTAGGGATCCGTTTGCAAAATATTAAGCTGTTAAATTGTTAGAGTCAAGTCCGGCCCTGCCAGCTATTGTGCCAACTATAACCTTCCGCTGCCGACTTCAGTGGCCTTGGTCATCATAGCTACCAATGTTCTAAATATCTCCTCGAGAGTGCTTGTGAATAATTTCGGAGAGTGCGGGTCACCCTGCTTAACACCCTTTCGTATCCTAAACGAAGGTCCTGTAGAACTCAGTTTAATATCTGCGCTGCTGTTGTGGTATACACGATTATTTTTAAATCGTTCTGGAGCCAAAACACAGTGACTCCAGACGATTAATAGGTACTATTAGCATTGTTATTGTTTTTTTAAGACATCTAATATAGAAGTTAGAAATTTATCACTTTTATTTTGTCATTCGAGTTAAATCTTAGTAGCGCTTACACTATTTCATTCATAAACGCAAGATCGTACGCGATCCGCTCGGTGATGACGTAGCGCGGCACAGCTGTGCGTGTGCGAGTCCGGCTGCAAGTAAGTACCTGCAAGTAGGTATTTCATTTCTGGTACGATAGGTTGGTATAAGTTCATTCACCTCGTTATCTCTCGTTTGTATCGGAAGCACGGCACGGTGTTTACCACTATCACATCTCCTCCTAAACGAGAGAAACTAATTGAAATTTCATTCACCACTCTCGCATCACGAAATCACTAGTACTCGTACCTTTTCAACTAGACACGAGGAGTACGCTTGGGAGCTGTATTTAAGGCCTTGAATCGAGTGTCGACCAATCGAGCTAATAGGTACTTAATAAGCATACCTACCTACCATATTTATGATAAATAAAAAGAATACTGCCTAAACCAATTTTTATACGACAATGCTTGCTTGCGAGTAGCTACGCGGCTTCTACAAAGGCAGGCAATGTAAACAGAAAAAATGAATCGTTTTATCTGTCGAATAGAGTTCATTATAAGATGGTGGTGCCCTTTTCTATGAAAATATTGGACCGAATTAAGACCTTATTTTTGTACACTTAACCGCGGAATTCGGTTGTGCATCCTTTTGAAGTCCGGTCGGACACTTCTCAGAATAATTTTAGTAAACTGCGTACCTACTTACCTTGTACCTAGTTTGGTGAATTTTCTATTTGTTACCGTTTACGGTTAAGAAATAAAGTCTGAATTCGCTTTTCGTATTTTTATTTGTGTACCTATTTATCTATTGCGTATGTGTTTTTATGCTGTCTGATCGATGAATGGATTTTTCAATGGGTACCGTTCGCAAGTGTTGTCGTTCGTCGATACGTTTTACACACATATGCATTGATCGCAGTTACTTCGAGTTCTCATTATTTCACAAAAAAAAACAATAAATTAGATTTTTCGTGTTTTTTTAAAATTGTAATTTATTGAAAATAATAGTCCCAATCGTTTCGAGTTCGATGATCGAGTTTATGGCTTTTCGTTCCAGAACGAGCTAAAATTAACCGTGTATATTTCTTAAGAGGTCTATATATTTCTGTTCCAGTTTTTGGTTTTCTAATGGTTTGAATTTTTCGGAGTGTTTGATACTATCGAATGCCTTTGATCTGCGAAGGCTAAATAGAGTGGTTTATTATATACTGAATATTCTTCTAGTAGCTGGTTACTGGCACATGGGTTTTTGAACTTTTCCTGATTGTAATTTGGTATTAAACAGGTTCGCAAGGTGGTGCAACAAAGTGGTAGAGTCGATTTTGAGCGCTTCTGTAGTGATTTCATCTTCCCCAGAACTTCTATCATAATGCATTGTAGTAAGTGCTTTGTGCACTTTATACCGTTTATTGGAGTGGTGAGTGATCGGAATATAACAATCTATATAAATGGGTTACTATTTCCATGATTTTGTCTCTGCTGTAATGCATTATGCCATCATTATCTACCAAACTGTTAATCTAACTTTTTCCTTTTAAATAAAATCATAGATCCCTAAGTTTTAAAACAAGGAGTCACCTCCTTGTTTTAAAACTCCTAATTATATAATTATCCTAGTAAAAAGATCTATGATTTTCTAAGGCTACTTTAACCAAATGTGTATTATGATTTCTCAAATCTTTACTAATGCTCCTTTTAACTTCTTCATCTATTGTTTTGTATTCTGTTGTTACACTACTGTATTAGTTCGTTTTTCTATCAAATCAATACTAGCTGTTAGTTTATTTATATTTCTGGGTTTGTTTTTTATGGTTTTACAAGTATTGGTTATTCCGGTGACCATTGTATGGTATTGTTTTTCTGAGTCTGTTTCATCAAGTTTCAGTTCTTCAAAATAATTTGATCATAGGTTGTTATGTTCAGAATTGTTAAGAAAGTTTTTTAGTTTGTTTCGTAAACAATTTGGCTCGGTGAAGTTTAGTCTGATTTTTGCATGGACTGTTCTATGGTCTGAGCTGTATTTGAGTCTATTAATGACGCTAATATTTTTTAATATGACTCAGATGATAAATCATAGTCGATTTCATTACGCGTGAAGCCGTCAGGTGACATCCAAGTCCATCGTTGTTGTAGTTTCTTCAAAAAAATCTATAGGCTATGTACATACTCTGTTCAAAGGCGAACTCTATTATGTCACAGACATTTCTTTTTAACCTTTGAAGAGTGTGGCCGTGCAGAACAATAAATACGAACTACAATGTATTTTAAATCTTGAGAATGCAATATTGAAGTATCATCATCATCATTTCAGCCAAAATAATGTCTACTGTCCATTGCTGGACATAAGCTTCCCCAAACACATATATTTTAAATTTATATAATATTTAAAATACACGGTTAATTTTAGCTCGTTCTGGAACGAAAAGCCATAAACTCGATCATCGAACTCGAAACGATTGGGACTATTATTTTCAATAAATTACAATTAAAAAAAAACACGAAAAATCTAATTTATTGTTTTTTTGTGAAATAATGAGAACTCGAAGTAACTGCGATCAATGCATATGTGTGTAAAACGTATCGACGAACGACAACACTTGCGAACGGTACCCATTGAAAAATCCATTCATCGATCAGACAGCATAAAAACACATACGCAATAGATAAATAGGTACACAAATAAAAATACGAAAAGCGAATTCAGACTTTATTTCTAAACCGTAAACGGTAACAAATAGAAAATTCACCAAACTAGGTACAAGGTAAGTAGGTACGCAGTTTACTAAAATTATTCTGAGAAGTGTCCGACCGGACTTCAAAAGGATGCACAACCGAATTCCGCGGTTAAGTGTATAAAAATAAGGTCTTAATTCGGTCCAATATTTTCATAGAAAAGGGCACCACCATCTTATAATGAACTCTATTCGACAGATAAAACGATTCATTTTTTCTGTTTACATTGCCTGCCTTTGTACAAGCCGCGTAGCTACTCGCAAGCAAGCATTGTCGTATAAAAATTGGTTTAGGCAGTATTCTTTTTATTTATCATAAATATGGTAGGTAGGTATGCTTATTAAGTACCTATTAGCTCGATTGATCGACACTCGATTCAAGGCCTTAAATACAACTCTCAAGCGTACTCGTCGTGTCTAGTTGAAAAGGTACGAGTACTAGTGATTTCGTGATGCGAGAGTGGTGAATGAAATTTCAATTAGTTTCTCTCGTTTACGAGGAGATGTGATAGTGGTAAACACCGTGCCGTGCTTCCGATACAAACGAGAGATAACGAGGTGAATGAACTTACACCAACCTATCGTACCAGAAATGAAATACCTACTTGTAGGTACTTACTTGCAGCCGGACTCGCACACGCACAGCTGTGCCGCGCTACGTCATCACCGAGCGGATCGCGTACGATCTTGCGTTTATGAATGAAATAGTGTAAGCGCTACTAAGATTTAACTCGAATGACAGAATAAAAGTGATAAATTTCTAACTTCTATATTAGATGTCTTAAAAAAACAATAACAATGCTAATAGTACCTATTAATCGTCTGGAGTCACTGTGTTTTGGCTCCAGAACGATTTAAAAATAATCGTGTATATACAGGTTGTTAAAGAAATTGCATGCCATAGCTTAGGGGTGGGTTGAGTATGGATAAAGGAACGCAGGTTCTTTTTTTTTAAACATATAAAAATGATTGCAAGATCAACCTAATTTAGTACCTACTAACTTAAAATAGCAATCTTGTTACGTACCTAGCTACCTATCCTTCGCCCGGCGTTATCTAAGTGTTCAGGCGTAGGTATTTCATTGCGTTCGATAGCAGGTAGGTAAGTCTAGGAAATTATTAAGCATTTAAACAAAATAAAAACTCATTTTAAGCAATTTTCTAATAAATTGTAAACGATTGCTATTTAATTAGTAAGTACTACATCAGGTTCATGTTAAGATAATTTTCGTTTTTTTTTTAAACTTTTTTTATTTATTTTTTACGGGATCCTTTATCGACTCTGAACTCACCCTGAAGCTATGGCACGCAATTTCTTTAACACTGTATATATTTTAAATATTACGGTTTGCTTTAATGTGTTTAGCTTTCTAGTACTAAGAGTCTCTGAGCTAAGCTCTGGACAGACACGAACAAAAGAGAACACAACAATAATATAAGATTGTGAACTTCTTTTAAGCGGTTTAAATTATTAGATATACCAAGCGAACATACTACTATCCTGCTAATATTAAATGTGAAAGTTTGTATATTTGTGTGTTACTCAATCACGTAAAAACGGCTGAATGGATTTGGCATTCAGATAGTTTATAACCTGGATTAATACATAGGATACTTTTTATCCCGGTAGTACCCGTGGGAGAACACAATAAAAATATAAGATTTTGAACTTTTTAAATGATTAAATACACCAAGCGAACATTTAAAATACATTGATATTTCAGATGTTAATGTTTACCTGTTAAACAGCACACACTTTCTACAAAAACTACTGTATTGTGTGACTGACGTTTTTTTTTTTAAAATCTTTGAACAGTGTGGCCGTGCAGTACACTGAACACGTACACGACGTGTAACGTATGCAATATTGAAGTATAATTTTAAATAATGTTACGGTTTGCTTTAATGTGTTTAATTTTGTTGTAATTAAGTGTAATAGACCCTATAAATAAAAGTTAAACAAAATTTAACTCTGTTACATTTTTGCCTGAACCACTATAGCAAAAAAACTTTGATTAATATCTTGCGCTAGTACAATATGTTTAATTTTGTTCGATAGCGTATTAATATATTAAATTAGGTAATTTGATGTAAAAAAACCGCTGTTAATATTTTTGCTGGAAGTACAATTTAAAAAAATCGTATTTTTTGTTTTATCGGATTTTCCGTGGACGAAAATGTTTAATTCTGTAAAAATATATTGGTTTTACCAATTTTATATATATTGTAACCAAAATTTTCCTGTTAACAATTTTGCCTCAATTTTAATTCACAAAAACGCGTTTTTGTTTTTTTTTTACCTTGATGCGGCCCTGGCAAATGTTTAATTTTCTGTTATTATTTGGAGAGCTAAGTTCAAAAACACGATCCAAGAAAAAAAATCGCTGTTAAGATTTAGTGCAGGGTTCAAATCTAATTTCCCCGGCCTATAAAGTAATATCTAAGGTATAATCTCTTGGGATATAAAATGTCCTTTGACCTAGATATCCGTAGGGCCGGTCGGTATGAGTAGCTACCTATATTTCGTCGGAAGCTTCCAATCTCGAGCTTACTTCCTACTTCCAAATATACAAGATCAATGGTAGAACAAGACTAAAGCAGTGGCCCTTGCTTTACTCAACCAGTCCAGAATCATTAGCGAGGTATAACAATGTAACGTTTTAATTTATACCCAGAATAACAACACTTCATCATAACAGTAAGTAAACAAGCTATTGTTTACCCTATCTAAATTAGTTTAGCCGACAATGTAACGTTGCAATGAAGCGATCCCGCTGTTTTATAAGGAAATGTTATGGCTTAATTATAGGCATTGCGAATTAATAGGAAATTGGCGAGCTTTAAAAACAATGATTCATTTGAATAATATTATGCTGCGCAGAATTCCCTTTCGATTCGTGTAACTTGTAAGTTATGGTCTGAATTATTGGATAGAATATTCTCGAAAAATTTAAAAAAATGCCAAGGTTCTCGAAAAGTTTAAAAGTTATGCCATACTTAACATAAATTAAAGAGGCACGGAAGTGGATAACGAATTCTAGGCAGAATGGTAGAATCTGCACTTTACTATAAAATATATTTTTGACCTAGAATTTGTCATGATCGGTCCGTATTTTCCCTCTCTAAATCTACTGAATGTATTTCAAGGCTGCTTATCTGACTCACACAGGCCAATCGTTATAAGAAAAACCTAACTACCTAGATACTAAATAAACATCTAACTTTTTTCTTATCCAAAAAAGATATCAGAAAACTCTCCATCCATTGCCAATCACATCCATTCCAAACAATGCCATATTTCTCCAAAGTCGTACCGATTACACAATTCGTACCGCAGATAGTACGCGCATGATGCTACTTGAACAAGAACAACCCACCCATCCTCAGGAAAAGGAATGTCTTCATTTACGACACCTGTTATTTCATGTCCGGGAAACCACACGGATAGCTAATCATTGCAGGAAATTTCAATTTAACAGCTTATTACACTTTGTACATTTTCTCTTTGCCTACATAATATAACCACGTTCATGAATCCTTTAATACGGTCTCAGAAGTTAAAAAAGTTGTCAATAGCATAACCTCCCTTTTTCGAAGTCTGTTAATTAGTAAAGCTGTAAGCAAAAGCGCAGTTGTTTGTTTTTCTTTGAATCATTAATTACGGACATACACATTGAAATGTAAATAGAGAGACTTTATAGATTAGCATGTTTATGAACGTTCCAAAGACAATATGCGCAGCATTGGTGGAGCTTCACGAATTTTTCCTTTGATTGAACGCTGTGTGAATTTCCCGCAGATAAGACTTGTTTATTACATTGTTTCGTTCGACCGTTAATTCACCTTCGATTGTCCTAGAGATATTTTAGATCTTAGTATCTGCAACACCTGTCTATAATATGCTGAAAGCTTAAGCTTTAAGCACCGTTCTTATTTTATTTTACAATAAATCCCGACAAAGGCAATAGGTAATTCAGTCAACAGCTTAAACAATATTACAGGACCAATCTAACGATAACCTATTTACCCTAATCGATCGAGGCATTCAATCCACAGGCGACACAATAGCTAATGAATACTCAAGTGCGAATTAGAAAAGCATTGCCTTCATTCAATTTGGATCATACACATTATTTACTGATTAAAGCTTATGATTTAGCTCATCAGAATGAACTCCTGACTTATCAAACGCTAACAACTAACGTTCCTAATTACGTAAGCAATTACTTTGTCGTAAAATTAATTAAGATCGCTTGATTGGTTTTACGTCATGCCTCACTTCCATTGTTTACAAACTAGATTTTATTCGAGACCAACGCTACTTTTGCAGTGCTTCTGTTTTTGTAGTGCAAAGTTCCAAACAGGTTTCATTACTGCGGGAAAAAATTACAAGCGGTGTGACGTCATTTGATCCCCGACAATCGCTGTGCAAAGCTACCTGTGTGTAAAGTTACATTACTCGGCAATGTCAAATATTGGCAGGGCCAGCCGCCGTGCGAGGCGGGCTGTAGGGTATCATGTTTTGGAGTCGTGGTCAACACTTTGTTCACTAAAATCGACATTAAAAGTCGGTTATCTGTATGAACTCAGTGAACCTAACACATAATAGGCGAATGAATGTCTCGTTTAAACCCAATATATGTTGCCAAGATTGCTAATGTGTTGTTGGGTCGCTGACCTACATGAAAACCGTTTACGAATCCCCAAATGATCATCATTCAGATACGGGATCAAATGAACATAACTAACGTATATCCTTCTATCTAAATCCAGAACCGAGAGCACAAACACCGAACAGAAGTGTACGTGATGACGGTGACCCAGGAGCTGGCGGAGTGGGAGGACTCGCGGCTGATGGGGCGCAAGCGGCAGTGGTTCAGCATCGACGACGCGCTGGCGCAACTGGCGCTGCACAAGCCCATCCAGCGCCACTACATCCAGCAGCTGCGCCGCTCTAAACAGAACAAGCCCGACGACCCCGGCAGCTAAGCCGCGCCCCCCCTCCCCCTAGGTTAAGTCAGCCCGGAACTGAATCGAGCCGCGGCCCCCCCCCGCGCCTCCCGAGCGTTGGGCTCATAACGACGCAGACGCCACACGTATAACATCTCCTTTTTTCTATTTTTACGTATATTTTTATACTACGATGGAATAAATGTTAATTTTATTTTGTTAGCATTAAAACGAAAAGACATACAAGCTCTATTTTTTATTTTTATTAATCTGCGTTTTTATAGTCCTGATGAAATGAGTTTTAAAAATAAACATTTTATATTGCTCTTCTGTAAAGTTTTTGTTTGGTGGACGGTGGTTACCCAAATATTTACCTTGCGAAGCAGCGCAGAATGCTCTGCTTTTAGACTTCTGAAAAAACTGTTTGACGTATTTTGTAATCCTATTCAAATAGTCGGAAGCCAAAACACGTCATTGGATATTGACACAAATACTACACCACAAAACGTACTCTGTTCATACAAAGAAGGCAAATTAAACGTGAACACATGTTTTGAACTGACACAAACACAGTAAGGTCTTCATCATTCACATCCTGGCGATACTAGCCAGGAAGACCCACACGCTGAGGACATTGTTAGGGTAGGCGCACACTTCCACGCCGAGCGCAAACTCCGCGTTAGGGTCGTCGCACAGGTGCAGGCCGGTGGACTTGACGACGGATATCACGGACTTGGTGTTCACGTATGACATGTTTAGAGGGAAGCCATATATCTAGAAAAGAGAAAACATAATTTTAAAAAATTGTCGATCAATTTTTCAGAGCCATTTCTAACCATTTTCTTTAGAATTTACCTTAAACGTGACCATCAAATGTTTCAGCTTCTGACTGAAACCTGGCTTGGTTCCTGTTGGATTGAAAACCCAATATTCCCATTGTGGCAACATGTCGCGTAACAGCGTGCTGCAATACCTAAAAATTTTAAAAATATAGTTGCTTAGACGTCTCAAAACTTATAGGATTTGTAAAGCAACAGCAACTGGCCGATAAGACACTTTTAGAAAGAGACGTACGAGTGAAAGAGAAAACGCTCTACATAACCGAACTTCTTAGAACTTGATCTGGCAATTTTTACGGCCGTAGTCTACCTTCAGGCATTTCTAACTCAAGCTTACCTAATTACCATTAAAAGCATACATAACATTTTAGAAATCTGCGAAGCATCACACAATAATGCATAAAAATAAAACAGCCCATCTCATCTCATTACAGATAGCAGAGGTCAATTCGCAGAATCCCCGCGCTTAGTAAATAATAACCCTTGCAGAAATTGAATTTAAAAAGCCAAGAAAAACGAACACGCTCAATAGCACTCTGAAACCCCCACACAATAGAAGACATCGGTTGTCATCAAGCCGGTTAGTATCTATAGACCTCCATAATTTACCTGTTCCATACAGTCTTCATATGAGACCGCCACTTCTGCACCTTGGTCTTGATCTTGGTCTCCAGTGCCACCCTGAGCCCCTCCACATTTGGGGGAGGGGTGTATAGAGCGTTGTCTGTCACCACCGGCTGCTTCATTACGAAGACTGTTTTGTCGAACACCTGTAGGGACATATTGAACCTTATTCTTGACGAATTAAGGTCGTTCTTCCGTTCCGATAAAATTTCCACTAAAAGGCCGTTCTTCCAACTAGAAAGACATACTTACACCTTGCCAATCTGAAGACCTTGTGAAATCGAACGACATATTCTCACAATCTTGAGACGCTTGCACATTCACCCATATCTGAAAAACTTACACATCTTTCCAATATTCTCAACACAAAAGCGCCTTCATTGCACACATTTTCGCTAGTTTTTACTTACATTTTCGTTATCAAACACGTAGTCAACGGTCTTCAAAGGACAGCCCACATCTCTGAGCTCGTATCTTTCCCCACTGCTCGCATCACATACATACCATGTATAACCATCACTCTTGTTCAAGAACCCTCGACTCCTGAACAGCTGATCGTTCTCCAGGACTATCCTGCGTTTGGTCAGGTCGTACTTTATCAGAACGAAGCTGCTGTGACCTCGGGGGAGGCCCAGGCCAATGGCCACCCAGCATTTGATGCCTAGGTATATGAAGTAGCTGGCTAGCAGGATTGTGTGGTCAAAAGGCGAGCCATGGAGGACTTTTAGCAGTTCCTGTGGAGGAATTAAAACTAATTTTAAATGGAATCTGTATTGAAAACATAAACGGGCAAAAAATATGAAGGCATAAATACTAACAAGACCCAACAGAGTTACAGCATGCGACTCCGTCACTTCATAGCTAGGAATCAACGACACGTATCGCATGCTCGCGTTCATCATCTTGGCTAAACTGTCTCCTTCACGGGCGCTATAAATCGACTCCCTCTCTTCCTGGCTCACTCCATCTACATCCAGATCTCTCCGTCTTCCACTCGAAGATGAACTTTTCGAAAACCCAGAGGACTTCGAAATAGCAGAGTCACCCCTCGGATTCTTCGGAATAAAATCCCTCTCAGGTAAAGGAATTGGCTGTAAAAACTGCGTGACGCATTTGTTTCTACCCGCACTATCTATAAAAGTCAACGAAATATTCCTCATCGGAAATTCATTTGTGTATTCTGTTACGAAATTGTTCAAATGTTTGATCAAATAATCGTCTTCTATTGAGCTTGGTAACGGCTGGTTGTAAGCGTGTAATCCTCCCAAGTGCGAGAGGCTGCTAGTTACTTCTAATGTAATGAAAGCTGTGTCTTTCTTCATGAGTTGGGTTATTTCTGGGATTAGTGATGTTGACTCCTTCGTCTGGAGGGTTTCATATCCAAACAAGAGTGGTGGGGTCATGATCTTGAATGTGCCCTGTAGCTGAAAGCGTGATACTTAGATCAATATCGGTTTGGTCAATATTTGTGCAAACTCAAGTGGTATTCAGTTGGATAATTTGTCTACTTGCTTATGGTTTATCCTGGCTGAAAAGTTTCGGCTGAATGTATACGTATAAAGATATCAAAACGTCCAAAAAAATTAAAAGTGCGCGTGCGGATATTATACTTATCCAAATCATGTAGGGATCACAAATGAGTAAAAGCTGAATTTAGTAGTACAGTCAGCAACAAAAGTCGATAAACACTTCAGTTTTCTAAATCAAAAATTTTAAGAATATTTACTTCTAGCTATTATATGAAATGGCAGAGCAGATTATCGTATCATTTTGTGTCAATTTCGATGATGTGTTAAACTACCAGTGTTAAGAGCGTTTATTCTGAAAGCGGGCAACGTCACAAATAGATACTTATCAAATATTTCGCTGTTTTGATTAATTTGGCAATATTACTGTATGGAAATATAAAATGTGGCTAACTAGTAATAATAATAATGAATAGCAATTATAACACTGAATTTGATGTTGTAACCGTTTTAGGTGTAAAAAAAGCATTTGGAAAGTTTCCAAATACTTTTTTACATCTAAACCTAAATATTCGTTCTACGATATTAATTATTGCATTTCATAACCAATATTTTAGTTCTCTAGTTAGCCACATTTCATATTTCCATACAGTAATATTACCAAATTAATCAAAAGAGGTAAATATTTGACAGCTATTTGCGACGATGCCAACTTTTAGGATAAACGCTCATAATCGAGTTTCGTCACTTAACGTAGCTATCCTACAGACCAACGCAATTCTTATGATAGTAACGAAATAGCTACTTCCAAAAACGTATTCTTTGCAAATTCTAAATAAGTAGTACCTACATCTTAACTATTTGACCAATATTATTGTAGTCACGCTCACGACAGAATCAATACACGAATAGATTAAATGATCACATTGATGTATTGACTCCTACGATCATCATGACTATTCTGTGTAATTTGCAGTGCTAATCCGAAACGGTGATAGTGCTCAGACGTGCTAAATGTATTGTGTAGCCAATAGCTACATATACGTCAGTGCGACACGCCCATCGCCAGCTGGCGTCACCGTGCAATGTCCGTTGCCAGGACGTTACTCTCAATTACACTGGATTGAGTATGAATCACGTTGCTTCCTCGCGACATTCGCACAATAATATGTCACTCTCACGTAGGTATGTTGAATGGACACACCCCTTTGAAGCCTTTTTAATCGTACTTCGACAGAATGTACCTACTTCTGGGCTTGGTATTATTTGTAGGTATCGTAATTCAAAACTAACATAATTACCTAATTATTTAAAGTAGCTCGGAAGCTCTCGGTAGGCGACGGTATATTTTTAGAACCACAACTTTTTAAATGGCCTCAAAGGAGCAGCTTATAACCAACAAGTAGTCGATAAACGCAGTGGCTGGGTTTACTGACTTCTGTACTACGGCTTGCGTGTTTGAATTCCTTGTAATACCGATTTCGGAGGTTTGCAGCACTTATTAAGATTTTGTATCTACCAACTACTAGGACAAATTCCTAGTGTGTCTACTAGATACTTACAGTGCCCAAAGTTAGTACCGCATACAGTGGAACCTCCAAGGTCCCGAGCCACTTGTTATAGTACCGGTAGTGAACCGTCTTGTTCGAGTGCTCCTCTTCGGAGAAACCCTCCACTATGTTCGCCTTGTACTCGTCGAAGATGTTAATGTGGATGGACGACAGTGGCTCCAGTCTGTAAGTAAGCAAACGAATCAACAATATTTCTTTCTTTTGTGCAATATTTGTTACGGATTTTCGAGGCTGTTCGCTTGTAGCTCTGTCGTCCTTTTGACCATCTTAAAACAGAAGTTTTGTTAATACAGAAGTTCAACTTGCAAAAAACGTCTAAAAAATAATTTCGTGGGTTACTTTAGAGAACATTTAATCTAACGTTCATGTTATATACCACTAACTTCCGCCAGCGGCTTCGCTCGCGTGATAGCTTTATAAATTATAGTGATAATATAGCAATCTATTGGTGAAAGAATATTTAAAATCGGTCGAGTAGTTTTTGAGTTTATTCATTACAAACAAACTAATCAAATCTTTTCTCTTTTTATTATAATATTAGTTAAGATAAGCGCGGCGGTGGTAATGTGCAAGAGAAGAAAGGCTTAATGTGCAAGAGAAGAAAGGCTTAGTTTATGTTTGTGTGTAAGTACTAATGAAATTATGCCATTTTAATGGATTTTTCTTTTGGGTTTTATTGTTCATGTGGTGTGCAATTTTTTTTATGTGGGGTAGGTAAGTAAAATACTATGATTACTGACTTGGCGCTTATGTTGAGCGTGTGACTCCACGATGGGTGGCAGCCAATGGCAGTAACTGTTTGAGCTGAAGTCCCTCTGTAGTTTACCCGGATGAATGGCCTTAGTGGTCGAACTTTAAAACCTGTAAAAATATTTATAGTAGGTATTGGTCAAAAAGCAGTCACACGGCACACCGGTTTTTTTGCGTTGTTCGGGGACTCGACTCGAACAACGCACAAACCGGTGATAAATACCTACGATTATTGAATTGTAGTAGGTATATTCTGGGTTTTCTCACCTGCGATCTTCTCGTCATCTTCAGACGCCTCATCCAGCGCGGCGGCACTCCGGTCGCGCAGATTGAATGCCCTCAACACAGTCACGTGGATCTCCTGGTCTTTGCTCAGGGACTCTTTTAGAATCTGTAGTTTGGTAGTGTTGGATGCCGCCGCTAGCGCCCCTACGTTGGACTGATTGGAAAATAGGCTTCTGCAATCAAGAAAGCAGATGCTCAAATAATTGTGCTCAGTTTCGTAGCAAAATTATTTTGTAATACAATATTGAAAGGAAATGGTAGATTTGATATCAAAATGAAAACTTATTTGAGTACTTTTCATAACCATGATTTAACAAGAAAGAAGTCATAGAAGCAAATGCTTGGTTGTTTAAAAAGGTTAATTAATTTCGGTTCTCAGTTTATTCTCGGAACTTTGGAAACACAAAATAAGTAATTGAAACACAAACCTTAAACTTAAATTGAACTCCTTAACTACGTCTTTATGGGTCTTCTGCAGCAGGTACTCATTCAGATTCCTCAACATATTCTTATTTAGCTTCTGGACATACTTGGCTCCAATAAACCTTTGCAACTCGATTGGATCCATTTCTATTTCTCTATCATTCAGATAGTCCATGTCGAATTCCTTTTCATTTGTCTTTTGAAGACAATTCAACTGCTCAGTCGTTATTTGACTTGCGTGGAGAGGAACCAGTTTCTTGTCTATGTTAGTAAATCCCCCAATATTTCTCAAATGAAGCAACTTCAACCTTGTAATGTCAGGATTATTCTGGTCGAGAGCAAAACTATCATCATCTAGAACCTCCATTTTACTAAGTTTTTGCAATGTCTTTACCATGTTTTCATCAGTTACATCTTTTTCATATGTCTTACTAACTACATCTAACAACACATCTAAAGTCGGTTTGTCAATGCCATGTAACAGTCTTTTTATTTGCCCGCCAGTTTCCATGGAAGATTTGATAGCTTCAGATTGATTTTGTTCTAGTTTATCATTCCAACCCACTTTTATGTAAATTTTGTATCTCGTATATAGTTTTTCTTTGAACAGATTGCTACTTTTAAGTCTTACTTTATTTGCGTGAGCTATTTCCTTGATAGTAACACCACTGCCTACGTATTTAGAGTTAGGTGCAACTATTTCTTCATAAATAAGATCTTCAGCAACAAATTCAGCACTGGCGTTTGTTTTCCTTACCTCGAATAAGTTTATTTTAAAATCTGAAACCTTTGTCTCGTTTTCTAATAATTCTACTCTTATACTTATATTCTTTGGTAGAATCTGTACAGAGAAGCTCTCTGTAAATTCTGAACTAAACATGTCATTACTAGAATATTTTTCAGACTCGCATACGAAAACATCATCCACATAGATCAAAAAATTATAATTATTTTGCAGAAACCGTTGACCCACTTGCCTAAAGTCAGTTAAAATGCTTTCGTCTTTTTTCAAATTCATTTCTATATGATCTTTATTAATAACAACATTCACAAACGCTTCCACTTTAGTTTTGATTTTCTCTTCGTCTAGATGCAATTTAGGCTTAGTAGGTTTATTATCGGAATTTCCTTTTTGTTCATTCTTCGCTTCTTTATATTCTATGTAATTAGTTACGTAATCAAATTCAATTTGGTCAAGCATATCTTTGTATTCTTTGTTAAATGTATCATTCCATTCTTTCTCGTATTCAACTTGATTTAAAACTCTTTTCGTTATTTCCAATTTATACGGTGTTTCAATACATTCACGTTTCTCTCTAATCATTTCTATATCCGACCATAGTGATATTACTTTATGTATAATCTCTTTTTTGGATTTTAGTATTTCTTTATATTTTTCTTTGAGCTTAATTATTTTTTCTGTGTATTTTCTTACAGTTTTATCGAACCGTACATCATCTTTTTTACTAGGACTGACTTTCATGAGATCTTTCTTAAGATTATCCTTTGTTTGTCTATTAACTGTAATGTCTTTTATAAGATCTTTTAACAGTCTCTGAATATGATTATATTCATCATAACTTTCTACAACTTTCAAACAGAGTAGTTTTTCTAATGTAAAAGAATGATGATGTTTAGATGTAATGTCTTTTATTGAGATGTCTAAAAACTTGATGGGAACATCGTTATCTTTATCATTGTTCGCAAATATGTCATTAAACATACCGGGATCAACATATTCGACTGCAATTAAACAGTCTTCAGTCACAGCATTTTCGAGAATTCTGGGAAATATTGGGCTCAAATTAACAGCCACAGATTTTTGAGCCCACCTGAAAAATGAAATATTATACTGAATTAATTTTATACATAAACTCACGCCTTCTCCCCACGGGGGTAGGCAGAAACTATACAACTCCACCAGCTACGATCCGAAAACTTAAAAGATGACGACGACCTGGAGAGGCAAAGACGTAGCATTGCGTGTAGAAGTAACATGCTAAATAGACGTTTCTTCCATTGCTCGAAGCAAGTAAAAATAACTCTGTTCCAGGCTTACTGCCAGTCGTTCTACACCAGTCAACTTTGGTACAAGTACACGAAGAGTGCATACAAAACTCTTTGTGTACAATATAATAACGCGTTTCGGGTCATGCTTTTTTTTTTTTTTTTTTTTTGGATGGGAAATCATCAAATGACTTCTCCCGCTCTGGGCAGAGCGAGATGGTGTGTCAGACTTTTACTGACTAAAACCCACCCGTGTTCCTTCCGTTGCCTGTGTGCCGGGGCCGCGATATCCCTTTCAGACAAACCCGCATCCTCAGCCTGCCCTGGCGGTATAGTGCGACTGCGATGTTTGCTGACAGCAGAGTAACCGACTTCTTTTCGCTCATGGGGAAGCTCAGGGCGTCATTCTTTTCGCATGTGGTGGCAAGTAAAAATAGTATTGTCAAAGCTGTTTTTCATACTGTGCATTTACTGAGGGAGATAAAATAAATGTAATCATCAATGTTATGGGGTAGGTACATTTGTTTTCGCTTCTTTGGTGTGAAATGATGGGTTGTTGAATTGTAGTTTTTTTTTCTGTACTGTTTTTTTTTATGTTCGTTTGTAATAACTTTTGTTTTAGGATAAGATCATTTTATGGGTGCTAATGCCTGAAATAAACTATTAATAATAATAAGTTGTTTTAAGTAAAATAGGTATCTGATATGAGTGTTTTTTAGATTGTGTAAACTAGGTTTTCTCACCGATCTATGAGTTATTTTTGTTCTAGATTTAACTCTACAACATAGGTAGAAGGAATTCTAAACTTACCCGTTCTCTAAATCAGAAGAAAATGTCTTAGATTTGTGAAATGTTGGGATTTTAGTTTTTAGGTAACTATTCTGTCGCTCTTTAGTAACATCCACCATAGTCACAACATTTTCAGTCACAGGTGCTACAGAGGCGGCTATCTCAGAACTTATTATGTCCATTAAAGTCGATGGTTTATCTTTCTTCTTCCCCTTTTTCTTTTTTAAATACTTCTTAGGTACAGCTTTTACCTCATGTTTTGTAAAGAAATCATATTCATTCAAGTGTTTCGGTGACTGTTTTGAAGAAAATGAAGTTTCGATATCATCGAGTGTAGTGTCTTGCTTGATCTCATGATATTCTTGAATATCATTTTCAAGTGAATCATCCACCGTCCAAGTATTCAATTCTATATTTTCATTCATTTAGCTTATTTTTCGCGACAATTTATGGAGCACGATGTTTGTTGTTACCGCCATTCGTTGCTATGGCAACACAACTTTCAAATTGGCATCCTTGTCTATGCCTTAAAGACAATGAACTTCACATACAAAGTCAGAAAGTGAAGGAGAACTGCAATTATCTAAAAGAACACAATAGGGTTAAGAGATGAGCCCTGTGGTACTCCTACTCGTTTCATCATCCTAAAAGCCGTTAAGCTAAGTCGAATTAATACTGCCACAACCATAGACAGAAATCACAAAGTAATGCCTGCATTCCGAGTTACGCTGTAATCGATTTGAGCGTGCTAACGCCTGTACCGAATAAGCTTGAGCGCGATAACGATGTATCGTGAATCATAGATGACGTCATGACATGCGGCATCTTGCGATAACGCCGACCATTTACTAGTATCACCGTGTGCGCTGCCAAAAATGACAGTTGTGCTGTTTTGTTTTGAGTCGCATCATAACTTCAGACTTTTTTTTTTTTGAGTTTGGTAAGTTATCAAATAACTTCTCCCGCTCTGACGAAGACTTTTACTGAATAAAACCCACCCGTGTTCCTTCCGTTGCCTGTGTGCCGCGGCCGCGATATCCCTTTCTGACAAACTCGCAACCCCGGCAGGCATTGGCCCTTACGGACCCCGTCAGTTGGTGCTGACATCTCTTTGAGGCGCGCGTGGAACATAACGCGCTGTCGACTTGGGCCTGGTCTTTATCGGACGTCGAGCTACCCATTGCCGCCCGCAAGCCCACGCCTACGGTGGCTGGAAGTCGGCTCGCGATTCCCGACGCCCGGGGCGTCTCCTGCGGTGACTAGGCGCGCGAGGGCGCGAATCTTGCCTCTCCCTCGCGCGCTCCGCCTCCTCCTTCGCGAGCATTACTGCTTCGCAGAAGGAAGTGACGGCCTCCCATGCACTCTCGCTCCGACCATGGCCTGAACCAGGGCCGGACGCAAGAGATCGCCGCCGCCGATCGCTTCCGTGAGGACACGGCGGTGCTCCGCCCAAGCAGGGCAGACCTCCACCTTATGCTCCACCGTGTTCTCCGTCCGATCCACACAGTGGTCACACCCGGGCGTTTCCTCCCACCTTATACGGAACAGGAACCTCCCGAAACAGCCGTGTCCGGTGAGGACCTGCGTCAGGTGGAAGGTGAGGACGCCGTAGCGCCTCTCTAGCCACTCCTCAAAGAGGGGACTTATCGCCACAATTGTAGCGTGCCCAATCATAACTTTAGACTAACGTGGCATTTTGTAAATTGTGCTTTTGGCTACCGTGGCCACCTAACCAACGAAAAAGAAGAATTTTATAGTTTAAACACAAACAAATATGATATGCAAGTTTTGACGTTGAGCGAGCATCGTGAGGGCGCACAGTGGGCTGAAAATCGATCTTCATAGACTTAGAGATCGACTTAGTAATTTTTTATTTTTTTCGGCAGAAATGGGTTCAGGTATCGTATATTGATCAATGGTATGGTTTCGGTCGGCACGGGTGCATTAACAGTACGTGACCGGTTTGCTATTTCAGTTTTTCAATAAACGTTTTTTTTTTACTTATTAGCACTTGGTTGAAAAAAATGTATGGAGAAATATGTAAAAAAGGATATATTTCGACTTCGCTACAAGTGCCCCTAATTTTCTTTGGCACGATTATACCCCTTATTTTTCTGCATTTTTTGACATAGCGTACAATGCGCGCACTAGTTAGAATTGGGAGAAAAAAAATAAAATGTGTTTTTAGAATATAAAAAAGGTTTTAATCTGTTTATAATTGATATAAGGTACTTAAGGGTTACCTTGCTTACGCGTAAGCTAGTTCGTCACTGTATTGTTGATTCTGTTCTTCAACCCTCCGTTTTCTCTTTGTTTTAGTTTGTTTTTTTTAGTACACAATTCTACAAATGGTTTACGAGGACTAAAACGCTTAGTTAGTGTTCCAACAGATACAGATTGGCTGGTTGAAGGTACTTGATACTCTGTAATGGCATCCTCTGCAGCTTCATTCGGAACAACACAAGATGGCCAATCCATTGTACGCGCCAACCAGTTTTCGTATTGTTTCTTAAATGTTTCAGGGTTTAATTTGGCGTTCTTCCATCTTTTTATGACAGCATGGCTGAATCTTCAACAAAATTCCTTTAAAAGATCGCTGTCTTCTTCAGAAAGATTTAAATTGAACTAGACACAACAGTTCGCAGCAATGCAAGGTAGTTAGGTACCTAGCTTGCCAGACTGCTTTAAAGAAAGATGGCAAAGAAAATTTGGCTGAAGTCATTGATTATTTAATGAAAAATCCTGAAGAGGTAGCAAAATTTTCGCAACTAATTAAATCTCAGAAGCACAAGAAATGTACTTTTACCCCGGAGAAAGCGCTTGGATTGCTGCTATCACTTAAACTGTCAAAGTGGCAATATATTACATTGCGAGAATCTACAATCCGCGAGGGTGCATCTGATATTTATCCATCGTGTTATAAAGTGCAGCAGGCTAAATTAGTATGTTACCCTCCAAAGGAGGCGTTTAGTTTTACAGATACAATGGCTAAAGTATCTCTTCAAGCTCTTCTTGACATAACTGTGCAACGTATACTCAAAAGTCTACCAGACAAGCCGCCTCACCAGTCCTTAAATTTACTGTCAAAATGGGGTTTCGATGGGTCATCAAGCCAAAGTAGATATAAACAAAAAATGGAAGAAGGAAAAACTGATGAAGCCATTTTTATGACTACTTTGGTTCCCTTAAAACTAACTGCTGCAGTCGGAAAGGAAGTAATTATATGAGAAAATCCTAAGCCGTGCTCTACACTATTCTGTCGACCTGTACAATTTATATTCGTCAAAGAAAGTGAGTTGGTAGTCAAAGATGAAATGACTAAAATGCAAGCAGAGATAAAAACTTTAAGCCCATCCAAATGTGTTGATGGCATTGAAGTTAAACACAAACAATCTCGTCATGACGATGATTGATGGAAAAGTGTGCACTTATCTATCAGAAGCTCGCTCCAGTGCTGTGTGTTACTTGTGTTTGGCGAAACCATCTCAGATGAACGATCTCGATGCTCGTATTGCGTAAAGAAGTGTTATCTGATATGATCAAGTTTGGTTTGTCACCTTTGCATGCTCAAAATAATAGCATGGAACACTCCATTTGCACATAACATACAGACAAGACTTAAAAACTTGGTCTGTCAAAGGAGAAGGAAGGAAGACATAGATACAAGAGAGATTTCGAGAGGAGTTAGGGCTTCTGATAGATATCGTGAAGCAGGGAGAACAAATGACGGAAATACGGCAAGGAAATTCTTTGCATTTCCTGAAACAACGGTAGCTATTACTGGCTCGGATGAAGAAATAATGCGCAGCTTCGCAGTTATTTTACAAGCAATTACATCAGGTGAAAACATCGATGTTCAAAAATTTTGAACTTATACCCGTACGACCGCAGAGAGAAACCTACAGTTCTATCATTGGTACTATATGTCAGCAACATACAGTACATAAATTGTTGATTCACGGAGCTGATATCATCGAAAACTCCATTGTACCAATTGAAAATCTATCTGAAGAAGCATCTGAAGCACGTAACAAAGACTTTCGCATATACAGAGGGCACCATTCACGTAAAATAAATAGGACGAACACAAACGAGGATATAATGAAGATGATGCTTCTGACCTCAGATACTTACATTTCTGCAATACGGCCAATAATGCATCGAGCTCAACATAAAACAAAGATGAGGCAAGAAACTTTGGATCTTTTAATTGTTGAACCGAAGCAACAGGATGATATTGAGTTATTTGACATAGGTGACATTATTTATGACACAGAGTCTGATGAATCTGATATAGATGTTTAGGATGCTTGTAGCTTTAATTATGTTTTTATTTATTTATTTAAATATTTTTCATTTATTTAATATAATTTTTTGAATTGTTCAAGTTTCTTTTTAATTATGAGTCAGTCATTCACATTTTTTTTTGTATTATAATGCATATTTTATAAAACAATGCATGGAAGGGTATCAATATAGGGAGTTTATCTAACTACTCTCACTAAATTACAAAAATCTTTAGATATTTACCATGTACCTAGTTATTAGTTGTTATGAAGAAAGAAAATACATTTATTTAGCACAGACACGCACACAAAAGGCACACAACACAACATATTGTACTACAAACAAAATTCAAATTAAAAAAGAAAGAAAACAAATAAACAGTGTAAATTGCGTTTTATGATACTAGCAAGAAAGTGTGCCTTGCGGCTGCACTAAATAGGCCTAGTTCAGCAAAAATGCCAGACAACTAGTGCCTGACGTTGGTTTTCAACTAGACCTGAAGTGTGAGGTGACGGATGTAAATCAATTACATACTGCAATGTGTATATGTATACTTAAATATAATAAATTTGTGTAAGATAATAATAATAATGAATATTTCAATAGTTATACAAATTAAATTAAATTGCAAGACAGCAAAACAGAAACCAAACTGACAAATATTATGTTGAATCGATTGCTATTCCATTTATGTTCATATATTTTTTTATAATCCTTTTATAATCATTTAGTACCTAATATCAATTATAAACACGTTAAAACCTTTTTTGTATTAATAAACACATTTTGTTTTTTTCTCCCAAAATCTAACAAGTGCGCGCATTGTGCGCTACTTCAAAAAATGCAGAAAAATAAGGGGTATAATCGAGAGAAAGAAAATTACGGGCACTTGTAGGGAAGTCGAAATATATCCTTTTTTACATATTTCTCCATACATTTTTTTCAACCAAGTGCTACAAAGTAAAGAAAAACGTTTATTGAAAATCTGAAATAGCATTAAATCGATCAATATACGATACTTAAACCCATTTCTGCCGAAAAAAATAAAAAAAAAACTAAATTGATCCCTAAGTCTATGAAGATCGGTTTTCAGCCCACTGTGGGGCGTTCACGAGCGTTCCGAATTGTTGACAGCCCTCAGCTGTCATAATCGTGATATCTAAATCGGAACGCCAAATATTAATGTCAGCGTTGTGAGCGATTACGTTCTAATTCGGAAAGCGGCCTCAGTCATGTGCAACTGACAGTGACACTGACATTGTCACAACAAAGGGAAAAGTTTCCCGTTTTCGTTTTTGAAACGAAAGTTTATTATGTTTAAAAGATGGCACGATTCTGTTTAAAAGACAGTGACGAATACTACTTGGCCCTGTCTGATCAGCCAAAACAATTTGACGCTGATAGCCCAGTTACAAACGTATTTTTCGACGACAGTAATGGACAGGTAAATGCGCATCTATTTTCTTGCCCCTCAGTTTTTTTCTTGTTATTATACTAATTATTTATGTTTTGTTTGTCTCAGTATAACTATAGAGGCATAAACCATCTATAGGAAATGCTCTTCTAACTTGATCAAAGCGCATATTATGTGCATGTTTTACATGTGATAAACACAATTATTTCTCTCTTGTAGGTGTTCACAGTTAGATCTGGGGGCGTCACAGGAGTCACGGTCAATGGCATGGATAATTCAAAATCCACTTCATTCCGAATGGAGGACCGTGGACCAATTATATCAATAAAATTTTCACCAGACCTCAAAATTCTGGCTATACAAAGAAACCAGGATAATCAGAATGCTACTGTAGAGTTTGTAAACTTCAAAGACTTGGCCCCTACCAATGTGGAGTACTCTCATACTTGCAAATGGAAGAATGCCAAGATCTTGGGATTTGTGTGGCCCAAAGTGAATGAGATTACTTTTATAACAGACCATGGGATAGAGTTACTTCAAGTTTTGCCTGAGAAGAAACAGTTGAAGAGTTTGAAAAATACTTCCTTCAGGTATTATTATTACTGTTTCTAACTCATTATTATTTTGGGTAATGATCTTGTGTTGCCATAAAAAAAACAATTAAGCTAGAAACATAGTCAAAGTATTTATTTGTAAAACATATATAGTAACCATACCTAGTACCTACAGTGTCAGGCCAAAATATCAACAGAACCCATGAAACATCAGTTACTATTCTATAAGACAGCATACAACTATAATATTGATTGTTCTAATTCCCAGCTGTGCATGGTTCTCATGGTGCTCTCAGAGTAACATAGTGCTGCTGGCCGGTAACAATGGAGTGCTGCTGCAGCCGTTCTCACTCAACAACTCCACCATCACCAAACTACAGAAGTTGGAATGTTAGTAATAAAGATTTATTAAATTTTTCTTTTAATAACTAGTAAAACAAGTTCAAATCTTACATTTATAAGCCTTCATGTATTATATTTACTCTAGAATTTCAGCAATACTTTTTTCATGAGTTCTTGAAAGAAGACTATGAACTGCAGTGGCCTAGAACAGTCTAAGTTTATGATTTAAATTTGAATGTTTTTTACTTAGAAAACCTTTTTCCTAAAATATTTATCATGCAATCATAATAAGTCAAGGCGTAATTTTTTTTTTTTTTTTTCAGGATGGGAAATCAAGTCGAGGCGTACCTATAATTAAATTAAATGATAAAACAACTCGTGATATTCATGTTCCAGTGGACGCAACAAGGCCGGTTGTAGAACGCGACGTGTTCATCCTGCGCCTGTGTGACGCGACGTGGTGCGCCGTCTTCAGACACGCACACTCCGCCACAGTGACAGCTCCTGGACCCACTGAGGTAAGCATACTATAGAAAGAATATTGCTTTGTATGTATAACACACAATCTTACTACTGATTTTATAGTTATTTACTGTTTAGACACGAGATGTGGAATTAAAAGTGTTGGTACAAACCTACTTCCAGAAATAAATATTATTTAAAATTTCTGGCAATGCTGAAAGAATGCATGTTTCCAAAATTATTAAACAGTTGATCAGCTACCAAATAAGTGAGGCTATTCAAAACGTACCCCAACCACAAAATTCTAAAAAAGTTAATAATACAGCAATAAAACATGTCTTCGGGGACTTGAAAAACTATTTGGAGCTTTTTAAACTTTCAGATCATGAACATAGTAGTAATAATAATTATAATATGACGCAAGCTTATGGAGATAGGGAAAGGTGTTGTTTGAAACCTGGTACTATTCCTTATTACTTCCATAAACTGAACACAGACCAACTTTCATCTAATTATAGCACAGTTATTAACGACACTGACCTTTTTCGTGAATAATGGATCAAATACAGTCTGTAAAAGTACTTTGATGCAGGAAACCAGCTGTTTAAGGATTTTTCATCAAAATGTATGTGGAATAAGTAATAAAAAAACTGAGCTGGAATTATACATTGCAACCACGGGTATTCAGTTGGACTACCTTTGTATAACAGAACATTTCTTAAATCAACAATCTGCTCATGTATTTAATTTTTCCAATTATAATTTAGTTTCATACAACACAAGGACGAACAAAAAAAGGAGAGGTAGTCTTATTTTAGCACATATAGATAAAGAAAGTGAAAATATTTAATATATTTTGTAAAAAAAATGTATAGATCAGATAGTTTTGAAATATGTGGGGTTAAAGATCTTGAAACAGAGTTATACCTTTGTTGTTGCTACAGAACTCCTTATGATAAAAAAATTTAAAGTTTTAAATCTAGCTTAGAAAAATTGTTAGAACATTTTATTAATAAGAAGTGCATTATATGTGGTGACTTTAATATTGACGTACTTGTTGACAGTAAGAAATATGGTGAATTCTTAAGCATATTGACATGTTATAATTTTCGATACCTTATAAATACTCCTACTTTTGTACGGAACAACGCATATTCGTGTTTAGACAACATAATTACAAATCTCGCTGATGATGACATAGATCAGTGTTGTGTTGATCACAATGGCTTGGCAGATGGTCATGGTGGACTTTTCTGCAAAGTTGTTCTCGAAAAAATAAAGAAGAAATCGAAAAACTCTATTCAAAATGTTATAGTAAAAAAAAAGAATATTTCATGAAAAAAATAATATTGCTTTCAAGAAAAGTATTACTAATAAAAATTGGACTAATATGGGAATAAATAGTTTTATAAGCGGCCTTGGTAAAGCATTCTAAGATTGTTACCGAAAGAAGTCAATTAGAATAAAGCCATATAAAAACACATCTATACAGTGGATTACTAAAGGGGTTAAAGTTTCAAGTAAAACGAAGAGAGTACTATGCTCAGGTGCAATAAATAATGCCAGCGTAAAAAATTATAAAAACAATTATGTTCGAATTTATAGAAGAGTTATTCAGTAAACAAAAAAAGGCCACAATAAATCATTTAAATACTGCTACAAATATAACAAAACAGACGTGGAAACTTGTTAATGAATGTACAAAGAAAACAAAAAATAGGCAATGTATAAATTTTATCCTAAAAGTGAACAATAAAATGATAACTGACCCCCAGCAGGTCGCAAATCAATTCATTGACAGTTTTGTGTTCAAATCGTCACTCGCTAGCGATGAAAAAGAAAGGGCAATCACTTTTCTATTAGAAAATACAAAAAGAGTAGAAAGTGATTTAACTTTCTGTACAACTACACCATCGGAGATTACAAAGATTATTTGTAAAATGGCCAATAAAAAATCTTGTGGCTTTGATGATTTACCGATATCGATTTTGAAAGAGAATATAGACTCTTTGGCTTTCCCCCAATCTGATTTTTTAAATAAATGTTTCGAAGAGTCTATCTTTCCAGACCAGTTGAAATTGGCTAAAATATTTCCTATATTCAAAAAAGGTATTAAGACTGATCCAAAAAATTACCGACCTTTATCCCTTTTGCCTACGTTATCAAAAGTATTTGAAAAAATCATTAAAACTAGGCTGATGGTACATTTAAATGTAAATAAAATAATTAATTCAAGACAATTTGGGTATCAAAAAGGCGTCGGTTGCACAGATGCAATAAATACTCTTATAAATGACATAATTAATAAATGAAATGACTAAATGAAAGTGGCTGGGCTATTCATCGACCTTAGCTCCGCTTTTGATACGATTGATTATGAATTACTACTAACAAGTATAAAACGTGGTGTGCCCCAAGGCTCTATTTTAGGACCAATACTATTTATTTTATTTACAAATTACTTGCTTAACTTCATGCACTATGTTCAGCCGGATGTAAAACTTGTTGTTTTTGCAGATGATACAAATATAATAATTGGGGCGAATAACTTAAAAGAATTGACCAACAATGTAAATAAAAGCCTACAAAATCTCTGCGATTGGTTTACAGCCAATAAATAACCTTTTGCTAAATACAAGTAAGACTAATATAATTTTATTTAAGACCACAACTCGCCATAATGACAATTTAGATATAGAAATCAAAGGAGACAAGATTGAATTAGTGGACAATGTCAAATTTTTTGGGATTAACATAGATGTGCATTTAAATTGGAAAAAGGAGCTGGCTGCTATTGATTCTTCAATCTCATCAGCATGCTATGCACTCAGGAGCCTTAGAGATATGTTAGATCTAAAGCAACTAACGGCTATATATTACGCGCTGGTAGAATCTAGATTAAGATACAGCATAATGTTTTGGGGTAACAGCTATAGTTACAACTGCCAGAAAGCTTTTATTTTACAGAAACGTGCCATTAGGACCATAGTAAGGATCTCACAAAGAAATTCATGCAGAGAGCACTTTAAAGAATTAGACATTTTAACAGTACCAAGTTTATATATATATTAGCTATCCTAAATCACTTTGCTAAGTATATTCATGATTATACCTGTTATTAATTTGACATTCTATTTATTTGTTGACATATTTGAAATTTATTGAAATTAATTAGCCTTTTAAATGTATTGTTTCTGCATGTGATAATTTTATTTAATATGTAATGTTCAACACAATGTTATTTGTTAATGAATAAATAAATGAAATGAAATTGGAATATTGAGCATATAGAACTAATAACTGCCACCACAAGTTATAACACAACCGCCTCTGCTTTGCACGGTTTTTACGACTGAACTTTGACGAAATCTCTATGTTTTACATAGAGATTTCGTCATTAAGCAAGTTCAATAGCAATATGACTTACGAGTTGTAGGTCGTCAATTCGAACCCAGACAAGCAATTTACATTGTGTATTTAATTTCATCACCACTGCTCTCAAAATGTACCAATAAGAAGTTCTTACACTAACCATACCACTAACCATGGATGTTTGAGAAACAATAAAAACTTTTTATTTTTATTTATATGAAGTAAAATGTTATTTTAAAATTGTAACGGTGTAAACAATTGTTGGTCGGCCGCTATAGAATAAAAATAGTAAATTAAAAAAAAAACTGTGAGTAAACCGGCATGTCCTAGAACCAAAAATTCGAAGAAATGTGACATCTACCAACCCGCACCGGGCCTGCGTGATGGATTATGGCACACTCCATCTCATAGAGTGGACCTGAGGAACTGAAATCGGGAACTGGAATCTGGGCCTGTGTCCCAACAGTGGGAACATTATTGGCTGATTATGCTTATATGCAATATTAATGTATTATACACATAGTCAAATAACTAAAACATCCATACAATTCCTCCAGGTGTGGCTGATGCCGATCACAGGTCCGTCCGGCTTCCACTACACGCACGTGCTGAAGACCGGCCTGGTCGGCAGGTTCGCTGTCAACGTGGTCGATGATCTGGTCGTAGTGCATCATCAGGTAAGCCACGCTTAGTGGAAGGCTGGAAGAGATTGAACTAGTCTATAAATAAGAATTTTCGAAAGAAGTACTTATTTCCTGAATCAATCCCAAGGAGTGTATGAAGGCTCTTTCTAGAGCCTTCATGCACTTCCTGGGATATTCTCGTATCAAAAACGCGTTAAGCCGTAGAAACCATCAAAGTCTCGTGAACCATCTGGATGAGGTACACACAGAACCGGAATGTATGGCAACAACTGTCCAATAGTCAGTCCTCATCGGCCTGTTTGGCACCAGCATGTAATATTTCATTGCTTCAACAAAGTTATACCACTGATGGTTCCCCTAAAAAAACTAAAGTTAGTGTAAAACCTCACAACTGTGTACAAACCCAAATAAATAATGATATTGTGATATTTAGTGATGAAATTGGGAAAGACATGGGCCAGTTAGTATCAAATATTTGCAAGGGAAAGTCAGTTACCAATTATTGTATGCCTGGCTTAAATTATGTTGAGATAGTGACAAAGATAATTAGTTTAAATTTTCACCAGGATACAAGTTTGGTATTATTGATTAGTAACAGAGGAAATGTGAATCAGCACAGTCTGCTTCATCTGCAGGATCTGCAGTCACCATGGGCGTTCCGCAGGGTTCAATTCTAGGTCCTTTCTTATTTTTAATTTATATAAATGACTTACCTTACCACATAAGGGATAATCACAAGATCGTATTATTCGCAGATGACACTTCCCTTATTTTTAAAATCAAACGTCAGTTAGTTAACTTTGAACAAATTAACGATGCACTCTCTAAAGTTGTGCATTGGTTTAATGTAAATAATCTTCTTCTGAACGAAAACAAGACTAAACTCATAAAATTTTCAACGCCAAATGTCAGGCAGCTAACTACCAATGTTCAAGTTAATGGAATAGAACTGGACCCTGTTGAGTCGACAGTTTTTCTTGGAATCACTATTGATAGTAAATTACAATGGGGCCCACACATAGAAAAATTGTCAGGAAAGCTTAGTTCGGCCGCCTATGCTGTTAAAAAAATTAGACAGATAACTGACGTAGATACAGCCAGAATTGTTTATTTTAGTTATTTTCATAGTCTTATGTCATATGGGATTCTTCTCTGGGGAACCTGTGCGGACATTAATACTATCTTTGTTCTACAGAAAAGGGCTGTTCGAGCCATTTACAACCTAGGTCCGAGAGATTCCCTTCGAGGAAAATTCAAAGAAGTAAATATTCTAACTCTAGCCTCACAATATATTTTTGAAAACCTAATGTATGTACACAAAAATATATCAAATTTTAAGAAAATGTCTGATATTCATAGTTTAAATACCAGGAATAAACACAACCTTGCTGTACATCGCACTCGTCTCCACAGAGTAGGCAACTCGTTCATGGGTCAATGTATACGCTTTTACAACAAACTTCCCATTGACATTCGAAACTTACCCATTAAACGATTTAAAATTTGTATTAAAACCAAACTTTGTAAAAAAGGGTACTATAAAATTTCAGATTATTTAGAAGATAAAAAAGCTTGGGATTGAGCTGCTCGCTCTGCTAAACCTTGTGATAAAACCATAAAACTTGACATTAGAATTATTTAGTAAAATCATTAAAATATACCAGTTTTATTTAAACATTAAAACAAAATGACATGATTACTTTGTAAAGTATAATATTATTTTAATTACCTATTGTGAATGTGAGGACTATGTGGATATTTTTTTAATTTAATTTTTTTTTTCTCATTACTCCTTTTTTATCCTGTCTCAGTTAGTTTTAATGATGGTCTGGCAGTTTGAGTAGTTTATGCGGCCTACCCAAATGTCCTTTCTTTGGTATTGTTCGTCGAGTTGAGCTCCTTTTGTTCTGAGTTGAGCTCCACGATTACTGACAAATGCTTGCACTGACTGGACAGGTCCACTCAAATCTGTGTGGTTCTTTTCTCAAAAGACCATTTCAGACATGAATCTACATGGTCCTCATATGGCTTGACCAAGATTATGTCTGGACTTTAAAAGAGACTGTGACCTCTGAGTTTGTTTCGGCCTTTCTTCTCAGAGTAGTCGGATAGGAAACGCCGAACTCATCTAGCAAAATTTAATATATTTTTAATATGACGTGTAAAAGTGATTCCTATATCCTATTTACAGAATAAACAATTTCATTTCATTTCATTTCATTACTAACTAACTTTGTTTTTTTTTTACTAATTAACTTTATAACAAACTTTGTGAGCTACACTTAAGACAGATTGTTATGTTTACATTTCCTTATAGTAACAGTTTGCCACAGAGAGAAAATAATTTTAGACAGAAATTGAATATAATGTTAAGTAATATGACAATTAACACTGATAATTTTCATGTTATTGACACTAACAAGTATGTTAGTAAATATTTTTATGTGACAAAATACAAATTGTATTTAGCACCATGTTTAAAAAGACAAATAGCTTTATCGCTATACTTTTTTTTTACTGATTTATCAGCCAACAAATTGGCTAATAAACCTGTTGCTTCTATTGGGCAATTATCTGACATTTTCAGTGATTCAGCCAATAACTTGGCTACACAAGCTGACATTAATTTAAATTAGAAATTGAGACAATAGAGATAACCTCTTGCATAATTAATGGAGATAATTTAAATTTAAATACTAGTCTAAATCATCAAAATGTCAGAATAAGTTCTAACATAGTTCACCTGGTGCACCAAAATATTCAAGGTATGTTGAGAAAAGACCTTGAAATTGAATTATTCATGAACATATGATGTAACAACATTGATATTTTATGTATTACAGAACATTGGTTAAAAAGCCATCAGTTCATGTTTAACTTCAGTAATCACCAGGTTGGTAGTTCATTCAGCAGAGAAAATACAATACATGGTGGCTCATTGATACTTTTAACTAAACAATTTAAATTCAAAGAACGTAAGGATATTGTTAGCCTCTCTGTTGAGCGGACTATAGAAATAGCTTGTGTGGAGTTGTAGCAGCTTGTTGTATTGAGCGTGTACCGGCCTCCGTCATCGATTTATGCTTTGAGAGTATCATGGATGATGTGTTGCAAAAACTTGGTAAATTAGGGAAAAATATAATTGTATGTGGTGATTTTAATGTTAATTTATTGGAGGACTCATCAAACAGCCTAAAAATTAAAAATTTATTTCAGTCATATAACCTTAATAATTTATTTTTGGAGCCTACTAGAGTAACCGCCACCTCAAGTACATGCTTAGATAATATATTTACTAACATGTCGCCTATTAATAAACAAATTATAAGTCAACTGGATTCCGACCATTGTGGCCAGCTGATTACATTTAGTAAACAAGATAAAAAAGTGGCTAAGAGAGTTATCACGGTTGTGCCAAAAACTGAAGGTCGCTTGGAGAGTTTTAAAAACAAACTTAATAGTAAATTACCCTACTTGCCTTATTGTGATAATCCTAATGAACTGTACAATTCCTTTTTTGCCATGTATTGTACAGAATTTAACTCAACATTTATACCAACGCAGATCTCAGTTAATGGTTCTGCAACCTTCAGTGAATGGGCAACTAAAGGGATATTTAAGAGTAGAATCAAACTCTTTGAACTGTACGAAGAATGAAATTATAATAAAAGTAAAGATTTTTATCAATATGTTAAGAATTATTCCAATTTATTCAAACAAGTTTGTAGCGAAGCTAAGTGTCGATATTTAAGCTCAAAAATAAAAAAAAGTCAAAATTAAATCAAAACGACTTGGGAAATTATAAACAATGAGACTGGAAAAGACAGTAAGCGTAGTAGTGACTACAGCCTTACTGTTAACAATATAGTTATTGAAAAGGATTCAGAAGTTGCTACAGTTTTTGAACATTTCTTTGCAAATATTCCAGTCGCAACCACTAAATCTTTAAATTCTTTACCCACTGTTGCCGAGTCTCTGTTGAAAGAAAATGTTGATAATTGTAACCATGAATTTAATTTCGACTATGTTACTGCTCGAGATATTATTAAAACTTTCAATACACTCAATGTTAAAAAAATGCTGATCTATGGGGAAATTCCGTAGAGGTTGCAAAATGCATAATCAACACTGTAGCGCCTGAATTAGCAATTATCTTTAATAAATTTATTGACTGTGGTGTAATTCCTGACTTAATGAAGAGTAGTAAAATAATACCTTTTCGTACCACTTGCTCAAAAAAGTGACATTCTATGCCACAAAAAGTGAACATAACAATAGTCATTTTTAATCTGTTAAAAACGGAAAGAAAATTGTACTGAATTTCATTCATCCTCTAGGGGGAGAATGTGATTTAAATTTGGAATATTTACCGAAATGTATACTGAACTACATCTGTGTTTACACCATTGAGTTTGTATATAAAGCATTATACATCTTTTTGAAAAAGGAATACGCATTTATTATGCAGTTATGATTATTAAATAAAATTACGAAAACCGACGAGGCCGTATGAGCTTGATGCCTTTGCTTTTCCGACAAAAAAATATTAGTCTAGGAAGTTGCCGCGTTTTTGTTTTCTTCAAATACATAAACGTTAAGTTTATTTTAATTTATTTTTATAAATAAGTTAATGTTCTAAAAATACGTTACGATGTTAAATCAAAGCGACTGACAGTGAATTGTCGGATTCCATCAGTGCAAATGCTGCCGCAAATATAAATAATTTGCTTCAAACAAAATCCAAGGAAAATTATTTAAAAACTTATGAAGAATTTTCAACGTGGAGAAGTGCGAAAGGCCTATCAATTTCAGAATCAGTACTTCTTGTCTATTTTGATTATTTATCCAAGACAAAGAATCCGAATACATTTTGGTGCATATACTCAAAACTGAAAGCTTCAATAAGCATCAAACACAGCATTGAAATAAATAGATTCACGAAATTACTTACTGGCTTTTTTAAAAAGAAAATCAGAAGGGCATTGCGCAAAGACGTCTAAAATTTTTACGACTCAAAATGTGGAAAAATTTCTTAATGAAGCTCCTGACGAAACTTTTCTGGCCACAAAAGTAAGTATACATGATTTAACTATGAATATTTCGTATCTTAGTAATGGTAATTATTCTATATATTTACCTGTTTTTTATCTTTGTTATAGGTGGCCTTAATTTTTGGACTCAATGGTGCTTGCCGCGGATGTGAACTTGTAAACTTAAAGGTGGAGGACGTTGAAAATCATTCCAATGAGTTGCTGCTGATTAATGTAAAGGAAACTAAGACAAAGAAAAATCGGTAATTCATTGTACAAGGACAATATACTAAAATCATTCATAAATACCAAGCATTACGTCCCACCAACATGGAAAACAATAGATTTTTTATAAACTTTCGGAATGGGAAATGTACTCGACAAGCCATCGGCAAAAATAAAATTAGCAATATGCCAAAGGAAATTGCTAAATATTTAAAACTTAAAGATGTTGAACTCTACACCGGTCACTGCTTTAGAAGAACTTCGGCGACTTTCTTGGCGGATTCAGGGGCGGATATTACGTCAATAAAAAGACACGGTGGTTGGAGCTCTGATGGAGTAGCTGAGGGTTATATCGAAAGCTCAATGGCGAATAAAACCATATTAAGCACTCAAATTAACAAAAATATAAAACTTAATCCGTCAGAGCCACAACCATCTACTTCCGGCATCTTATCTTCGTCCGTAACTCACGATGCACCACCACCACTATTTCCGACGTATACTATCTACAATGAAACGCAAGTTCCTCAGACATGTTCTTGCAACAGAGAAATACTCAAATCAACTCATCAACAATAAATGTACCAAACAAAAATGTAACTCTGTCTATCAATAATTGTACCAATGTTTCGAATGTTAACTTTTACTTTTAATTGTCATTATTTTTAATAAATGCTTATCTCATATTATTATTGTGTTAATTTTTTCGCAAATGGTACGAAAAGTAGAGTATTTTCCTCGGTGATAAAGCTGTCTTAGTCTTGGGTGAACATAAATCCCTCACTACACTCAGGACTCGTCTTAAATCCCTCACTACACTCAGGACTCGTCTTAAATCCCTCGCTTCGCTCGTGATTTCAGTTTTTAACATCCTCGCTACGCTCGAGAGTAAACCTCGAGTCCTTCGTTACGCTCGCGATTTAAATCGTCACCCGCGACAGAAGACACTGCTTTATCCCATTGGTTAATAATCTACTATTATTTAAATCGGGCAGCAAAGCTGACCCCACGAACTTAAGACTAATTTCTGTGCTCCCCACCTTTAGTATTTTTTTTGAAAAATTGATGCTAGATCAATTGCAAAGACATTTTAATAGTCATAAATTATTAAACAGTAAACAATTCGGTTTCACAAGGGGTCGCTCGACTTCCGACTCTGGTGTTGAGCTTCTTGCACATATTTTTGAGGTCTGGGAGGAGTCACATGATGCCCTAGGTATTTTTTGTGACTTATCTAAGGCTTTCGATTGTTTTTCTCATGATACATTGGTCAGGAAATTGCTTCACTATGGTGTTAGAAACACTGCTTTGGATCTTCTTATTTGGATAATAGGATCCAAAAAGTGGACGTTAATGACAAGCGATCCCCGGGTTCTATTGTCACTATGGGAGTTCCGCAGGGCTCAATTCTTGGCCCTTTTTTATTTCTCGTATACATTAATGACCTTCCTTGCCTTATAAAGAACAGTCATGAAATAGTGTTATTTGCAGATGCCACATCACTTATATTTAAACTTAAGCGACAACAGACAGTTACCGACGATGTAAATAATGCTGTCTCTAAAATAGTGCATTGGTTTAGTGTTAATAATTTAGTTTTAAACGAGAAAAAGACTAAATGTATTAGATTTCTGACACCTAACGTTAAGCAGGTGAAAACCAATGTACTAGTAAATGGGACAGAATTGGATCTTGTGGACACCACTGTGTTCTTAGGTATTACTTTGGATTCGAAGCTGCAGTAGGGCCCACATATAACCAAATTGTCGAAGCGGCTAAACTCTGCAGCCTACGCGGTATATAAAATCCGTCATTTGACTGATGTAGAAACAGCTCGATTAGTATATTTTAGTTATTTCCATAGTGAAATGTCGTACGGCATTTTGTTATGGGGAAATGCAGCCGACTTTCAGGCTATATTTGAGCTGCAGAAACGAGCCATTCGAGTAATATATAACCTTAGTTGTAGGCATTCACTAAGGGATAAATCTAAGGAAATAAACATAATGACAGTAGCATCTCAATACGTTTATGAGAACCTGATTTATGTAAAAAAGAATATTAATCTATATTCTAAACACAGCGACATTCATAGCATAAATACTAGACACAAAGATTTATTTATTGTGCCCAGGACTAGGCTCCAAAAAATTAGTAATTCATTTAAGTGCCAAAGTATACGTTTTTACAACATGTTAAAGAACTGAGCTTCAATAAATTTAAATCATTTATTAAACAGAAACTATGTCAAAAAGGTTTCTATAAAGTTAAAGATTACTTAGACGACAAAAAGGCTTGGGAATAATTAAGCTGCTCCAATGTACCCCCCAAGCAACAAACAAGTGTTTTAAAATCAACGACTAGATGACACTATATGAGTTCATATAATTACTTTCATATAATTATTTGACTGTATAAGTAAATTTTTTTTTTACTTATTATTGACATAATCTACTCATTACAGTTTTTTTTTTAATGAGTTGTAATGTTTTACGTTGCATAATGTAAATTATTTTGCGTAACTGCTACTATATACAATCAAGTTTTCTAACTGAACAGACAGCTGTGCTGCTGGGGAGTTTGTTGCGCCACTTCTTCTCCCCAGCTAAGCACTAGGAAGTGGTGAAGGGTGGGCGTTTTTGGGGGACTGTCTTATGTAATTTTGACGTTTGAAAAGTGCTGATTCTCAGCCAATTTTGAATAAATGACTTTTGAATTATTATTTTTTTGACTGAGTCATTCTGGGCTGGAATGATGATGATGTATAAAGAGTGACGAGTGTTGGAAAGACATAAATCCATTTGCCAAGGAACGTGTATAGTTTAACAGTAATTTTTATTATCTTTTACAATATTATTTAGAGCCACCTAGAGCACTAGCTGAAATTACAAAATTTCTCCTTCCATTACAGGCAACTCGAACGTCTCAGCTGTTCGACATAATGGAGGAGTCTCGTCCAGAGAGCGGCGTGGTGATCCACATCCCGTGCGTGCCGGGCGTCAGCATGCAGCCCGCGTCGGTCGGCGACCTGCACTGTCCTATGTGTATCCTTTAATACAATTTAACATCAATTTATAACATACTAAAAACTCTTGATACTCAAACACGAAGCATTTATTTCGATTAAAACATTTACAGGCACTTTTGAATTGTCAAATAATACTTTGGAATTAACATTAGATATAGTTAAGAAGACATAAGTTAAGTTTTAAAAGCTTCCTCTCTCCTACTATGTATTTTGCTGTGCCCGACAGGGTTCAAAATGATCTCATTAAATAGACCCAGTCTCCGGTATACATTGTGGAATCCAATAAATGATTAAGTATTGAATAACCAGCCCCTGCTTCCTCTGGTGTAATATACTGATGTGGCGCCTGTCAAAACATCGAGATTTCTGCGCTATATCTAAGTTAAATATTGATTTAATATTATTGTTGTTGTTGACACATAAACTTTAATCTATACATACAATAAAAAAAAATTGAAGTATCTGATAGGGTTTTGTTTAAATTGGCTGAAATATGATGATGATTGTTGAAGATGTCGGAAAAAATCATATCGACTTGGAGCTATACTGGCGTGCGCCGCGTAAACCGTATGACATACATAAAATTAATGTTCTACAGGATTGTACATCAAAAAGTTCAACAAAAAAGTCCGCGATAGCATATATGTCTATCTTCTAAGGATGACCTACAGTAACCATTTTTATCTTTCAGAATTTGATAAAAATTTAATTGTTATTTCCGAAGCTATTTTGACCGGTACTAGTAATTCCTTGACTGAAGCATAGATTCTGATACGTGGGTGGTGTTTCAACCGGACTACATAATAGACGCGCGGCTCGGCTGTCTGTGGCGCGTCAACCTCATACCTGCCGGGCTGGCGCACTCGGTAACGTATACTTTCATTTTATAGCAAAAATTGTTAATAGACTCGTCCCTTACCACAACTGGTGATAATGTGGCTGTTTAATTTACCTCTGCCTAAGGGTCAGTTCATACCGAGACGGGACGCGACGCGACGCTGCGCGCACTTATTGCGATAGTGATACAAAGTATAACTTTATTTACTACACAAAGAGGTACACATTTAATTGAGATAATTCGAAAATGCGCGCTGCGCCTCGAGCCTCGTGATGCCTCGCGGCGAACCGCGATGCGTCACGAAGCAGCCATGCTTCGCCGGTAGGCCTGGCGTGCAACAGTGGCGTAGCCGACGCCGCGAAGCGCAACCTGAAGCTGTCGTGATGACTTGTCTCTACCCTTATCTAGCGGGGCGGGAGCTCGTGGCGAATGTTGATATGTTCCGCTAGGCCGCGCGGCGGCTCGCTGCCCCGCGGTGTGTCTCGTTGCGCAGCGAGGTGTCGCGCTGCCAGCGACTTCACGATGCGCCTCGCGACGACGCGATACGTCTCGCGGCGGAGTGATGCGCATTACGAAACCACTGACCTCTTCAAGCATCGTCGCGTGACGTCACGTCTCGGTGTAAACTGACCCTAACCCTGCAAGGAATACAGGCGTGTTGATATGTTGTGCTAACGAAAAGTATGCGGCAGACGGATTACCAGGTATTTTGGTACAACTTGGGAGACACCTGTGCGGCATCAGTGCACAGCGATAGGCAGAGTTGATTCAACAGCGACACACAATCTATACAAATACCTGTATTTCCACGAGTTCCATTTACGACTTTTTTTGTTTGTTTGTATATTACCCTCAGGTTCCAAAAGACGAGATATCAAAGATAGTAGCAGTACTACTACGTCGAACTAACGGCAAGGACACAATATACAGGATTGTAAACCAGCTAGTGACTGAGGCAGGAAGCTATCTCGTGCAGCTGTCCCAGGTGTTCGACGAGATCAACTGTGTGTACAGGTGAGTTGAATAAGCAGTTGCCTCTCCAGAACCTTTATAGCAGTTCTGTTCTATCAACAAAACTTAAACTGATAAATCATTTTATTTCTGTAAGTAGGTTTCAGTCAATAATATTCTTTAAACCATTCCCCCTCTAAAAAGCTTATTTTATTCACTGAAAAAAATGAATAATAAGGTATTTTAATCACAATTTTGGTGTTTGAATTTAGAACACACCAATATATTGGACCTCTATGACCTATCTCAATGCTATACAACCTCCTTGTGAAAAAATACTCGATACACAGGACATGAATATCGCTTCACAAGTTGACCATCCTAATAAGAAAAAAACCGGCTAAGTGCGTGTCGGACCACGCACAATGAAGGTTTCCGTAGTTGGGATTAATTTATCCCAAGAACAGACTTAACATTGTAGTTGAAAAACATGTTCTCCCAAACGGAATGTATGGGAAATCATGTTTTTCAAACCGCAAATTTAAGTTGGTCGATTATTACTCGTTATCCTGTACATCCTACTTAGCTCTGATAGTTTTCCTTTTAATTTCGTTATATATACTACTGCTGTGAATTTTTTCACAAGTCCAAGTACAACCATTTAGCTAGAAGGGGGGGGGCATCACTCTAACAAAAAAAATCAGTTAAAGGCTTAATATTTCGCAAAGGGATCCCTGAATCCAAAAATGGTGTTGACAATCTCACAATATTTTTGAAAGAACTTTCTAACGATACCCCACAACATGGGGTAGATAAGGAAAAAAAAAACACCCCCACTTTACGTGTAGAAAAAAAAAATATTTTCTTGATTTTATTTTACCACTTTGTCGGCATGATTAATATGTATACATATGCCAAATTACAGCTTTCTAGTACTAACCGTCTCTGAGCTAAGCCGCGGACAGACGGACATGGCGAAACTATAAGGGTTCCTTGTTTACTACGGAACCCTAATTACTCTTAATTTTAGTAATCGTTCTAATTTTAATGTGCATTTTAATTAATTTGACCTTCCATTTTCTTCATTAAATGTCTATTTTCGCTTAAATCTTTCTTTTTCTCGTAGTCATGTTATAAAGTATAGTATGCAACGGTTGAATGAAACGGATTTATATCGAGGGCCATGAATCACTCCCTACGGTCGTGTTTTTTTTTTTTTTAAATTGTATGAAAAAGTAACAGGCTGGCAAGAGAGAAAGTGAATTTGGTCAAAATCATGGTATAATAATATACTTCGCCAGGTAGGGCACTCCGAAACACAGTGGTCACGTGGGCAACACATGACTACGTCATCACCGCTATCGATGGTTCTCAAACTTTTTAGTTTGGGGAAATTTCATAAAACATTGACATAAATATTAAATTACTTCTAGCTTTTGCCTGTAGCTCTACCCGCGTTGTAGGTTTCCCTTGACTAAAAGCATGATATAAACTAAAAGTACCCTATGCCCATCCTAGGGTTCCAAGCTTCAAGTTCCAAGCCAAGGTTCAGTAGTATTTGTGAGAACAAAGGTAAGTACATACAGACAAATCTACTTTAGCATTCATAATACTAGTAGTGGATTCTAGGGATTACTAAAATAATACTCAAACACATTGTAAAACTCGTCTACTTACGAAGTTTTATTCAAAATGTAAAATCTAAAAATATTTTACTTCACATAAACTTAAATGGGCACGTGAAACATCCGAGGCCCTAGTGTGAGTTTCTTTTAACCATCTCGACTTTCCGCATCGACCGCGTTCGGCGCTCTGAATGGTCCTTCACCAGTGAAGGCCAGTGAAGGGCCTCCGAAGCTGGGTGCACGGTTCCAATTGGTCGTTTCCTATGGACAAGAGCCGTCAACAAGCTCCACGGTTACTCGTTTTATAATAATTGTCTAATTCGACGTAGGAATTTAGTACACTTGTTAAAATTACATCTTCATTTATAATAATTAGATCAGGTGGATTACAGGCGGAAGTTTCGGGCTTTTCTAAAGGTGCTATCAGACAAGAGACACTTGGATCTTCACGGGTATTGGTAGAACATTTAAAAACGTCTGCGGAATGCTTCCCTAAAATATACCATTTCAGACGATGTTTGAGAGAAAGCGCTGTGGGATGATCATGACATGACCATCCCACAGCGCTTTCTCTCAAAAAAAAATTATTCTCATATATAAGAGGTATGGGTGCAACACATTGTGTTGCACCCATACCTCTTATATATGAGAATAAATTTTCTAAAATGTCTTGGTTCAATCGAGAGGTTAATATGTATTCCAAATTAATGTTTGTCCTCGCTTTTAAATCGGATAGTAAATGTACAAGAGATTTGTTAGATATTAAAATCCCTCTTTGGAATGGAGTCGTGGATGTCTTTTTACCCGTTTTTATGTTTTCCATCAAGTGTTTCATTTCATCCAAACAAAATTTTGAGCATCCAATTTAATACCATATGCATTTTTGTTCCCTTCAAATTTCATTCGAGCGTTGAAAACATCGAACCAATCATTGAACACTTTGAAAATGTATGACAGCTCTAACCAATTATCGTCCCGCAGAAAATCTTTTATGCCACACCATTTTATTGCCTGTGCCACTGTGTTTGAAAACAGTTGGGCAGCTGGGCGTACTTTTTTCCTTTGCGAACCTTCAACATTGAGATGATATGACGTTATTTTGTGACCCAATTTAAGATCGTTCTGAGACAAACCCAGTATTTTTTCTATCGTCTGTTTTGTTAATACTTTGCTGTTATATACAAATCCATGGTCTATAAAATGACTCCTCGCTAGTTTTAGTAGATGAGGGACGTCAAAAAAAACGTGGACCTTCAAATCGCTATCACTAGGATGATTAAAATAGGTCCTTTTGCCATCTTCAACGCCAATATTTAATGACTTTATCAATCCCTGGTTCCCAGGACCCATATCACAAGTTACTGAAATCACTGTTAGACCAGCATCGTATATCTTTTTTAATATGTCGAATAATATGTCTTTGGTCATCTTCTGGTCACATTTAAAATATATAGGCTGCTTCCACTTTCCGCAAAGGCCACGGGCCATAACACATTGACAGTTGTTATGAGGTCCAACTTTTTGTTCATATTTCTTGTCTATTTCAATTTTATTTGAGAGATAAATCTCATCAAACGACAACGTCACAAGTTTTTCCAGCGCATTAAAACTCTTGGCTTTAAATTTCATCAAAGTAAGAACGTTTTCTAATAACCCTTCTTTAATCTCAAACTTAGACGGCCATTTGCGGAGAGTGGAAAATTCCGGCAATGGAACCCCTACGGTGGCTCTCAAGTGGCGATAGCCCTTTGGACTTATACTTCTTAACGAAATAGCTGCAGCTATATCTTCGGCGGACCATCTGACACGACGCTTATTAGAATTTATGAAGCAACGAATTTGGCCGGGGGTAAAAAAAATCCGCAATTATTTTTTTTAAACATCTTATTCTTTGAAACTCCTTTTAAATAGCTTATATTCAGCCAAAGGAATCGTTATATTTTCATCACTGAAACAAAGAATAAAAATAATTAGCTACCGTAGGGAACAGGTACAGTTACAAAGGTAAGAAATATTATCAACAGAAACTTTGAATTTCTCATGACTAAAATAGAATTTAAAAAAATTCAATGTACATACCTTTTCTCAACAATCTTTGACGAGCCCGCAACGTCATTAGCTGGTGTTGTATTATATTCAGAAACACACTTCATGTTGCCTGAAGTATCTACAATTGGTATTTCTTCTATCATACTAAACTACTATATCATCAATCAGTAATGTCGGTAATGCGTCTGGCTTTAATTTTCTCCCTTTTCTTGGCGAGTAATTTAAGAGAATCTGCTGCAGTGGCTTGCAATAGTCAGAAGATAAAAAATAGCGATACACAACAAAATGTCGGAATGCCAATTAGACAGCCCGTTTCTGTGTTACCTGTAGTGTGTAATAATAACTCCCCAACCACGTTTATTACTTAAGCTAATCTGATAAAATAATGAGGTTTTAATTAACAATTACGTTGGTATATGTTTGTTTCGTTTAATTAGACAAACGAAACGACAATTTCAATGCTTTGTATATATTTTTTAACAGAATGGTGACTGAAAATCTTTCCTTAAATTCGTCTTTTGTTGCAATAAAGTGGCAACTGAATAGTGACGTATCTCCCGGAATGCCAGACCTTGTTTTATTAGACCTTGGTCAAAATGAAAATCCAAGATGGCGCCTGCGAAAATTTTCAGACTTTTCGTCATTGGTGTCGTTTTCATAGTTTTCGAGGGTGCTAAAGCCGAAAGTGAGGTCAAAATGAAAATCCAAGACGGCGGCTGCAAATTTTTTTAATTTTTTCGTAATGGGTGTCGTTTTAAATCATACATGAGAAGCAAATTCGTTCCTGACGGGTGTCGGACCGCATACGTTTTTTTTCCTAATAGAGTTTGATTAAAAGTAGAGTGTTTACCTCGGGAGCAACACTATTTTAAGCTATTTACTTTGAATCTCTCGCTGCACTCAGGATCCTACTTTAGAATTCTTCGCTCCGCTCTGGATTCAAAAAAACACTCTCGCCTTAAAAATTGTTGTTTGCTCCCATGGCAAACAATCTACTATTAAAAACTAGTTGACTATTGAGGTCGGTGTTTCCTATCCGACTACTCTGAGAAGACATAGCGAAAAAAACAGAAAGGATACAGCCTCATTTAAAGTCCAGACATAATTTTGGTCATGTAGATTAGTGTTTAGTCTTTTGAGGAAAGAACCTCACAGATTTGAGTGGACCTGTCCAGTCTACTGACAAGAGCTCTTCATCCCCGTGCCCGCAGGAAGTGGGCAGACCTGGAGGTGGCGCGCAACACGGCGGGGCAGGCGCTGGAGTGCGCGCGGCCGCAGCACAACTTCCGCGTGCTCGTGGCGCAGCCCGACATGTGCAGCCACGTGCTGCAGCATCATGCGGATGACCAGTACTTGGTGCAGGTAAGCTGTCGGCCATAGAACTCTTGGATTGTATACATCTGGTGTCTTTAAGGACATTTACTGACAATTTTTTTTACATAACTTCCTGTGACTTAAAATCAATATTTTAAATGGAGTGTCTGAACGTCACTATACTTACTTATAGGTAATTATTTCGAAAGAAGAAATAATTTTAATCGAATAAATCTAATACAGATTGAGTTACTTTCGCATTTATAATATCAGTATGGATTTCATTAATATCACTGCTTTATTGTGATGCATAATAATGGTAATGCTCTTACATAACCCACCATTACAATATTCCATCATTTATTTATTAGATTCGATCAATATTTTTTCTGACAACATGTTGCAATATCATTACAAATAACACCATTGTCCTTTAGGTAGTAACAGCCTACATCGCCTCTCTCTGTCGTCACGACATGGTAGTCCAGCAAGCCGCAGCAGAAGTAACTGTCCGAGCCCTCGTCACACGAGGAGCCGCCGGGCGCCTCCGAGCCGCCTTGCGTAGAGGAGCCCTGGGTGACGCCAGGCCGTTGGCCTGCGCCCTGCTGTCGCTAGGACACATGGACCCGGCCGCGGCGCAGCTGGCTCTCGATATGCTGTGGAGACTGCGAGGATATGAGGTACCGGATTGAAAGACTAATATTGTTTTGGAAGCATATGTTGTGAACACAAAATTTAACCAGCAGACATATCTTGAGGCCACTGACTGCCGGCAAACTGCTGGCTACGTGTTTAGAACACGGCGTTAAGAGACCTTCAGTGTTCTAACTGGGGAACGCAATCTCGAATCTCGTGAGAAGACAGTTGCGACAAAGCACATTAGACTTAGCACATTATACTTCTTGAGAAGCCATGTTAAACATAACAATTAATGGATTAATAGTATGCATTGTGTGTGGCGTTATGTATGCATAGTACAGATAATTGTTTTTAGGTTTCCGCACCTCAAAAGGAAAAAACTGAACGCTTAAAGGATCACTTCGTTGTCCGTCTGTCTGTCTGTCAGTCTGTCAAGACCCATTTTCTCAGGAACATGTGGAGGTATCAAGGTGAAATTAATATCAAATACGTAGATCTATAGTACCTTGAAGCTCAAAAAAATCAAGCTTCTAAGAAAATGAACTACCATTTAAAATGATTAATTTTTATAATACAGTCCAACCGGGATCTCGAAATCGTATTTTTTTTTTTTTTGATAATGTACTCAATTGATTCAATTCCAGTTATGGTGATGACCATTCTCTTATGAAAAGTAAAAGAATGTATTGAAGCATTCTAAAAAATTTAACCTGAAGTTTTACGGGCAGGTTATCACATTGGACAAGTACATTAACAATCTGCCCGTAAAACTTCAAGTTAAAATTTTGTTGCGATTCGTTTTTCCACTTGCCCGTTGCCATTCGTTTTTCCACTTGTCCGTTGAAGTTTCACTTCTACTATGTGTCCCAGCACACATTTCGGTTTTTTTTTCGCTGGTTTACTGCAAATTATGATTTCTGCGTTATAATCAACTAGCTGCCCGCCACGTCTTCGCACGGGTAGCACTAAATACTTATCTACAGTGCACCTACCTACCTATCCTACCGTACCTATCTACACTACCCTACCTACGCTACCTACGGCACTTCATTTCTGGACATTCACTACCCTCCCGTACGGCCCGTACCCCAGTGACGCCTACATTGCTTATGGTGCTGCCTAGCTAGCCGAGCAGGGTGAACGGCTACCACGCAACTTTTATCTAATACTTACATTTTTAAACTCGTGATATCTTTCGAATGGAATGTCCGAAGTGAATAATTCAAAAAATTATATAAAGGTATAGAAGCAGTCTTGAATATGAAGTTATTTATTTTGATAAGGATTAATACCAAGATACAAATAAAGAGTCTTTTCTAACGGCGGCATTTCAATTAAATTTTAAAAATAAAAGAACACTTATTGTGACATAACTATAATAGTTATACATATGCTGTCGCTACAGTTTTTGTAAATAATGATGTGTTCTGCAAAGTCGTAGTACATTATTTTATTCTATCATCAATAGTTTTCGCAGCGCACACAATGTCAAGAATATTTTAGTTATTTTTTTTACACGATGGGTTACATTATTGGAGTTTTAGTAAGGACCCCTAATTTCTTTGAAAATATAATATAGCCTATGTCACCCGGGGATAGTGTAACTTCCCAACAGTTTAAAGATTTTTCAAATCAGAACAGAAAAATTCCTAATACCCCCCCCCCCCCCCCCAGTCTATATAGAAGTTACAGTTGAAAAAAATAGTAGATTGTTTGCCTGGGGAGCAAACAACTATTTTAAAGGCGAAAGTATGTCACTCGAGCTTAAAATACTGTTCCTCCCAGGTGGACAGTTTACTTTTTATCACCCTCTATGAGAAAATAAGTAAGTGGAACTTATGAATAAAAATAGTACGTATATTTACATACAATTAGGAATAATGAGACAACATAGAATACTTTCATTCTCACTACTTGAGGAAGACACAGTCATTTATTATAAAACTAAGTACTATCTGAATTTGAGTAAGCAATTACGAACGAAGGCGGAATGCATTTCGCACGTTTTTTATTTTTTCACAACCTTTTTTTTTTTATTTGTCCGGCGCTCGGTTTACTTTATCAAACAGTCTGTTCCTTGTTCATACAATGTTTGTGATTGATCTCTTTGGTGATTGGAACTTTTACTAACAGTATTCACATTCAATAACTACAGTTCGTAGTGGAAATCGGCTTTTATTAAGTAAAAAATATACCATTGAAGCCGCTGCAGGTTCACACCTGACTTAAATCTTATTTTTAAGGGGGCTTATTCTCGCGTAAAGTGGTTTAAGAATCAACTTGAAATGGAATGTAGTTTTTGGTTTATTTAATACTTCAAGCACACAAATGTACAGAGGCGGACTTAATGCCATAGGAATTTTCTACCAGTCAACCTTTGGGTGATGCAGAGACAAACAGTGGCAGGTGCAATAGGGAGAATTGAGGAATAAATATTTATTTAAATATAAAGATATACATATACCTATTAAAAACTATAAATATAATATATATACACCTAATTATATATAAATATAAGTAACAATAAATACACATACGAGGGGTGTTCAATAAATAGTGAGAATGCGATACATTCTCCTTGGAAAGAAAAAAAATTAATACTGGCAGGCATAGCCCAGACATTAGTTAAGATGATAATAAAAAAAGCAATTAATTCTCTTTTGTTTTTTAAAAGTAGAAGTCTATTGTTAGCGTCGTTTCGGAACGTGTTCTTAAAAATGGATAAAATTGAAGTTCGCGCGGTAATAAAATATCTCTGCTTGAAAAATTTTACTACGGAGCAGGTAAATCAAGACTTGAGAGCAACATTAGGGGTTCATGCTCCTCCATATTCTACGGTTGCGCGTTGGTGTGCTGAGTTCAAGCGAGGAAGAACTTCTACTAACGACGACCCACGAACGGGACGCCCCATATCGGCAGTGACTGAACAAATTATTAAAAAAGTTGAAAATATTGTCTTGGCGGATCGTCGTGTTACTGTTCGTTTTATAGCTGAAGAAGTAAAATTTTCGATAGGCAGTGTCCATAATATTATAAACGACCATTTCGGTATGAAAAAAGTGTCAGCGCGCTGGGTGCCCAGAATGCTTTCTGACGCGCAGAAACAAACTCGACTGAGAATTTCACAAAGCTGTTTGGATTTGTTACAACAAGATCCTGACCGATTTTTGGCTCGATTCATAACTATGGACGAAACATGGCTTCACCATTATGACCCGGAAACGAAACAACAGTCCATGACTTGGAAGCGACCGTCATCTCCAACTCCAAAGAAATTTAAGGCGATTCCATCCGCCGGAAAGATCATGGGCTCTCTTTTCTGGGACAGCCAAAGTGTGGTAATGATCGAATATCTTAATCATGGAGCCACTATTACGGGGACTATGTACGCAGGACAAGTAACAAAGTTGCGTGAGGAAATACGCAAGAGCGTGAGGAAATACGCAAGAAACGGCGTGGCAAACTCGCTAAAGTTGTTTTGTTTCACCAAGATAACGCCCCTGCGCACAAGTCCAGAGTTGCGATGGCTGCCATTCAAGAAGCTGGCTTCGAATTGATGGAACATCCTCCATATTCACCGGACCTTGCTCCTAGTGATTTCTACCTATTTCCGCGCTTAAAGGAACATCTCAGGGGCCAGAAATTCGAAGATGATGACGGAGTAGTCGCCGCCGTAAATGATTTTTTAAGGGATCAGGAAGAAGATTTTTTTAGAAAGGGAATTTTAGGATTAGAGAAAAGATATACAAAGTGTATAAACCTGAAAGGTGACTACGTCGAAAAATAAAATAACATATAATAAAAGATAATTGCGTCTTACTCATTCTCACTATTTATTGGACACCCCTCGTAAATATACTAAAACAAGACGCGGACATACAGACAAACGCGAATTTGTTTTATAATATTTAGAGATAGAGATGTTTAACCAACCATAACGATCTACAAACAATTTAAGGCTAGGTTATCCGGCCATTTCAAACGCTATCTCCGCCTCCCCCAATTGCAGAGCGATGTATTTATTTACGATGCACTGCCGACCATTTCGCGGAAAATCCATGCCACAGCATAAAATATTTGCAGTTGATCAACTGAACTAGTTTTTTTCTTAGGTTCGATTTTTTTCCATAAGTTTTCGTTTTATGGGACCTACGGTGCGTTGTAGTGAACTAAAGCGATTACTTAAAATATCCTGTGTACCTGATGGGCGTTTTTCACATAAATAACAGATAACGACACCAACCCGATACCGATATGTCGGCAGCTATACTGACATCGATTCGATACCGATATTATTATTATCGGCCCGATGATATTGGTGAATATCGATGACCATCGCGACGCCCCAAACAACCATAGTACCTACCTACTAAGTATCGACGTCTCGGAGTCGGTGCAAAAAAGTGTGTTCAAGAAGAGAATGCCGCTACTCTCACCGCACTGTGCCTTCCCCGGTAGATATCGTGCCGATATCGGCGTCGGTCGCTGTTTGCGACAATATAGGTGACAATAACCACATAACGGAAAACCGTTTGGTAGGCACTAAACGTATTAGATCATCTGATCGCCGATATCGTGACGATGTCGGGTTGGTGTCGTTATCGGCTAATGTGCTGTGTTGTAACAATCAATTCATTTTATTAATTAAAGAAACAAAATTTTTACATTTTGATATAGTGTTATGGGATAGTTCGTAGAACGTACAAAGAAAAACATATTGAAGTTTAGTTTTTTAGTCTTCTGTCATGTATGGTTTTAATAATAATAAATATCTATGGTTATGTGACTGTTAATGATAAATCCAGTGTACAAACTGCACACGGGATTTTTTTAGTGATAGTCGGGGTAGTCGGGAATAATATGTAAGACTCAGTTAGTGTATCAAGCCACCAACCAGTGGCTTTGCGGTAGTAAGGTGAAAGATTAAAATTGCAATGGTTCTACTGGGTTGGGTATTGCAATAGTTCAAAAGTCACGCAAAACGACATTTTTATAGAAAATACTAAAGTCGTAATTTCGTTCGTTATAAAAGGAACTCTTGTGCAAAATTGCATGCTTCTAGACCCAGCAGTGTAGGTTGTTCGTTGTCTGCCAGTGAATTTTATTTTTTTTATCAAGTAAGTGAATTTAAGACAACAATTGCGAAATTCCATATAAACTTTCATCCCCTATTTAACCCCTTTAGTGACAGAATTTTAAAAAATCTTGAATTTGAGGTTTTTTTTAATTACAATGGGCTAAACTTTGTCTTACTGTTTCGCTTAAACTGTGACCATATTCTTTTGTTTTGGTTGTTTCCCACCGCTCATGAAGATCCGTAAATATTGACAGCTACATATGAAGTAACAATTGACGTACTTTATTGTCAAGGGACGTACCTACTGCTACAGCTATAAATTTATCGAATCTATTATTTTAGGACGTCGACATTTTAGAACGACATCTTATCGTATACAGTAGCGCTAGTGACAGTGACATGCAATTTTCATATTATTTTGTGCTGTAATTAGGCAAATAGACGAAAAATGGTTTTGAAAACGACCCTGTTTCGGAAAACCAAATTATCGAGAAAATTCAAATTTATCGTGTTTTGAACCTTTAATTTCCCTCCAACAAAGATGTATCTATAATATGTATTTTTTTCAGGACCTAAATACACTAATTTGACTATTTAAAATTGATTCTAAAACAGGCAAATTCCGATAACCCCCCGTTAAGAGCGTTTATCCTAAAAGTTGGGAACGTTGCAAATATCTGTCAAAAATTTACCTGTTTTTATTAATTTGGCAATATTACTGTATGGAAATAAGAAATGTGGCTAACTAGCGAACTAGTATATTAATAATGAATTGCAATAATAACATTGGATTTGATGTTGTATCCGTTTTAGGTGTAAAAAAGGCATTTGGAAAGATTCCAAATACTTTTTTTACATCTTAATATTTCGTTATTCAGTGTTACGATATTAATTATTGCATTTCATAATCAATATTCTAGTTCGCACTAGCGAACTAGAATATTGATTATAGCCACCTTTCTTATTTCCATACAGTAATATTTCGAAATTAATAAAAAAAGCGAAATATTTGACATCTATTTGCGACGTTGCCCACTTTCAGAATAAACGCTCTTACGAGGGCTCCCAACGGTCCACTGACGCCACTCCTTTAATAAAATATTATCTTGTGACTGAGAAGGAAATATGAATAACGGCTAGTAAGAACCCTCGGTAAGTGTCCCTAGAATTTTCTAAAACCTTTTATAAAGTTTCATGTTGAGACACGACGCAACAAAATACGATCAAGAGAGAGGAATGTAGCCGCTTTTCGTTTTTTGAATTCGAAAGATTCGAGAAATCGAATTTTGTTGCTTCGTGTCAATATTAAACTTTATCGGAAAAAAACCGGACAATTGCGTGTCAGACCACGCACAATGAAAGGTTCCGTAGTTGGGTTGAATTTATACCAAGAACAAACTTAACATTGTAGTTGAAAAACATGTTCTCTCATAAAAAATTTGTTCATGGGATAAATTCATGCCAACTACGGGTTGGCATGAATTTATCCCATGAACAAATTTTTTAAAGTAAGTTTTAAATTTTAAAGTTTATTTTAATTTTAAAGTTTGTTGTCTCGAGAAGACGATATAAAATATTATTCCTTTAAAAATCTCATATGTAAGTGTGGTATAACTGTACCACTTTCGATCTTTTGTGTTTAGGACCATTTGCTCATAGGACGATTTCCTAATAGGACATTTTGATACGGAGGGATCTAAATGATGGCTTCTTCACATTCTCTCTCTTTCTCCATTTAATTAATGCAAAGGTTGTCTGTAAAAGATCGCTTTGAGCGATAAGACCGCCCATTGTGTGATGTGTCACACTATGTAAAATTCTACATTTATATCTATAACAGGCCGTGCGTCCGATGGAGTTTTCCATCGGCAAAAATGACGCACTTCCATACAGACTTTTGATGTCTATCTAACTCTTTTAGGGTATGATTTTTTTAAAATCGTTCCTTAGTGCTCACCTTCGTTATAAGGGGAACTCTTGTGCATTTCATGCTTCTGGATCCGGCTTCGACTGCGCGTTGTCTGTCAGTGAATCTAGGATTTTTTATTAAGTAGATTTACATGATGTATTAACGAGTATTCTATTTTATTGTTTCACAGGAAGTAGTAGAAGTCCTGCTGAGCTGGAGCGAGCCCGTGGGCGCGGTGGGCGCGGCTCGGCAGGCGGGCGGCGCGTGGCTGGCGCTGGCGCCGCGCAAGCTGCTGGCGGCGGCGCGCCAGGCGGCCGAGGCGCGCGGGGAGCCCACGGCCTTCACCGCCGTGTACCACGCGCTGCAGAGCAGGAATGAGAGGACCAGGGGGGCGCCGCACTTCTTGAAAGGTAATAAAAAAAGTAAAAAAACATGAGACTGCAAATAAAAACTTCCAAGTTATTTTAGTTCAATCTCAGATTTGATAACTACCGACTGCTTCAGACTACTTGTAAAGTGAACCTCTTTTGTACTGTTTAATTGCAGTCAATTCTTTTTTTTTTATTGGTTCCCCCGTGGATACACATGATCATAAATACTAAATAATGTATTTTTAAGACTTTACTTATTAACATCTAACTTCCGCCCTTACGATTTTATAAAAAGCCTATAACCATCGCGGGATCTACGCGAATCGTTAGACACCTAATGTCAAAAACATGTAAGATTTGAATCGTTAATAACTACAAAGCTTTTAAGGCTAGAATGATGGTTGAGCACGTAAAAGATAGGTCCTATTTATAACAATTTTGGGATATAATTTGCCTATGACATCACATCACATCGCGAGGGCATGCGTGTGACCGTGACCCTCTATTTTTCACTGTAGGTCAAAATTCCAATTCGTATAGTCCAAAAAGGTGTTCAGCTAAAATGTTGATTCTGGTGTCGTTCCTTCCTTTCTGTGCTTAGCTTGACGCTTTCTATTTCTACGAAGAATAGACACAGATCTTTCTATACAAAGTGACATTTCGTTTCTCCATTTTTGACATCGCACTGTAGAAATCCTTCTACAATCGGTCATTTTGTCTTTCGTTTATAACGATCTTTGTCTAGGCTTTTTAGGGTTCCGTACCTAAATGGTAAAAAGGAACCCTTATGGTACGACTCAGTCTGTCTATCCGTCTGTCTGCCACAGCTGGATATTTCAAGAACTACTAATGCTTGATAGCATTAGTAGTTCTTGAAATATCCAGCTTTCAAGCTTTCAATTCAAAATTTCAAGTTGATACTTGAAATTTGGAATAGTTTTAATTAACGTTTGTCCAACTATTTTGCAGATAAGAAAGTTTTTTTTTTTTTGTTAGTGTCTGAACGGGGTTCTTAAAAATTCGAAGTGGGGCTACTAGGGCATGTGGGGGATATTATATGAAAGAGTGCACATTCTCAAACATTTCTCTTTTTCTTTAGCCCGCGTAGCGTTCGACTTTTGACGAAAAATTTAAAAAAAAATACCATTCCCCCACCCTTATCTCCGAAGTTTGCATAAAGAAAAATCTGAAATTATTCAATGTGATAGAAGTGTATGTAAATATTACAGGAAAAATAAAACGATTTCTCTATATAGCACACTTATCAGAAATCTTCAACAAAAAATACAGTAGTTCCTATCGGTCAAGAGATGGCGCTGACCTAAAACTGCAATATTCTACTCCGCAGTGTTAAAATTCTCTGACGAATATAGGCATCGCCGATGAAAATTTAAAAACATTTCACGGTTCACAACCAAAATGTCCTTCTTCCTACCTACTCGCAGGTTGCTTTGGGATAAGTACAGTTGTAGTTTTTTCCGGGCAAAAAACTTTGTTTTTGGGAAAAATTCATCACAACTACGGAACCCTTCGGTGTGCGTGGTCCGACACGCACTTGGCCGGTTTTTTTTATGTAGTCATTTCAGAAGAAAGTTTTCTATCCCAAACTGTCAAAATCACACTGACAACTGACAGTTGTCAGTGTGATTTTCTCTATGGTAGTGAAGACAATTTGATTTTGTGATCGCCATGCTAAAGACAGTAAAAAACTTTCTTCTCGACGGCCACAAAGTATATACGGTTATCTACAAAATTATGATTTTACAGGAGAGCGTTTTGAACGCAAAACTCTTGATAGACTCGGATGATGACTAAAAAATATGTTTTAGTCCGTCTTTGATATTATAAAAAAATATTGGACACGTATTTTTTATTTTTTTACGTAATCTAAAGATTACGGCGATACATTGAGGTAAAATGTGCCATGACGTCACGAGTATGTAGATTTTATACGTACTAGTGACGTAGCGACCCCCACTCCCCAACTTAAAATGCGTTTTATCTAAGTAACTTTTTATTAATATGATAAAGCAAAAAATACGTGTCTAATATTTTTTTATTATCTGATTGACGGACTAATTAGATTTTCATTTTTTTTACCCAGGCATCATCCCTATTAATAGAAGAACAAAGCTATCTTCTCCTATTTTACATACGGTATTACCAAGGCAATGGTTAAGGCTAATATTACTGTAATATCTGTAGTTTTTGTAATTCATTGTAAATATTAAATAACATCGTTAAAGAAATTTGCTATTATTTCACCACACGTTTTCACGAAACTGCGACGCGGGCTCGAACAGCGCCTTACTCATTTTTTTTTTTTTTGTGTTAGAAGGCTGACAAATGAAAAGCTGTAACTTCTAAATAAAATTCTACTTGTCATGATGAAGTGAGAATGCATTAAATAGTACGCAAATTTAAATCATGTGTATCGGTTTCCGGCAGTATTTTTTGCAAATCTTATTAGGTAGGTACATAATATGAAATTACTATGCAGTTTCCTCTAAAGACCTTTTCAAATGTTGTCCAAGCTCGTTAATATCTGTGTCAATATTTTTCACTATCAAATCACACTTTACCTCTAAATATTAATAAATCTACATCGGTCGAAACCAGTTCATGACAGTTTTAAAAAAACACATCATTATCATGGTGTCGGTTATTTTTCAGCTGATAACTTATCGACACCATTAAATGTGAGATTGTCTTGCTGATGTCATGGGGTTGCTGCTTCAGATAAACTCTGTTTTATGATGGCGATAAGCCATTTGTAGGGTGCCTACAGAGAATGACGATTTTTAATAATATATGCTGCAAGCACTGAACCATTATGAATTCACATTATACATGACTAGCTTCCGCCAGCGGCTTGGCCCGCGTGATATCTTTATAAATATGCTACTATGCCTATGTTACTAGGTGATAATATAGCAATCTACTGGTGAAAGAATCCAAAAAATAAGTCTATTGGGCTTCCATGATCACCAAGGAACCCTTATCGTTTCGCCTTGTCCGTCCAACTGCCGCTGCTTGGCTCAGAGACTGTTAGTACTAGAAAGCTGTAATTTGGCATGGGTATACATCTAATATTATTCACGCCAACACAATTGTAAAGAAAAATAATTTAAAAAAAAAACTCGTCTATCCATGGTGTGTATCGTTGGAAAGGTCGTTCAAAAATATTTGAATGACCGCTGATTAAGTTTGTGAAAATCATTTTAGGGAACCATTTGCGAAATATTAAGCTTTAAAGTGCTAAGTTTGTTACAGTCAAGTGTCGCCCCCCCTGCCAGCTAAATGTTTGGTGGTAGTTTTGAAGGTTTGTATATGTGATAAAATTCACAGCAGTAGTATACAGGGTGTCAGGGACATCGACGCGAAAACCTTGGATTCAGTACATGATTCTGAACACCCCTGCGATGAAATTTCTCGTCGTTTATTTAAAAAAAAAAAACTGCTGTTTCATAGAAAAGTGCAATAACTACGCGGTCAAAATGTATGGAACAGCTGTTTATTTTTTTCCATCCAGTATGAATATTTATATAACGAAATTAAAAGGAAACTATCACAGCTAAGTAGGCTCTACAAGTTAACGAGTAATAATCGACCAACTTACATTTTGAACAACTTACATTTGCAGTTGCAAAAACATGTTGTCCCATACATTACGTACGGCCGAACATGTTTTTCAACCCTTCATTGTGCATGGTCCGACACGCACTTGGCCGGTTTTTGAGTTCATTACAAAAATAAATACAAAATATTTTCTCTTCTTAATATTAGTGTAGATAATTGTGTGCAATGCTTTTATTATTTGCAGGGATTTATAATAAAGCGTTTCACCTCATTACAATCATTAAACGTTTTATTCTTCACTCACAAATTCAAAACAATGTGTACAGCCAATGAGTCCAGGTTAACCAAAGCTCTATTGTTTCAGGCGAACAATGCGACACTTACGTGGAGTACTACAAACAGATCACCGCTGAACCACAGTAAAAGAAAAATACTTGTGATGGATTATAACACAAAGTCAGAAGACTATCGAAACGGCTTGGCCAAATTATTGTAACTTTTTTATCATCACATTTGAGCTGTAGAATCTAAAAAGTGTCGCCTGCGTTTATGAACAACAATACAAAAAAATATGCATTTTATACGTGATTATCACAAGTTTAAAATGTCATGTAAAAAGAAACTCTCAAACTCAAAGCATTTGTTTCAATTAAACCATTTACAGGCACTTTTGAATTGTCAAATAGTCGGTCTGTTAGTCAGAAAGTTAGTTGCCCATTCCAAAACGTAAATCTTTATGGAGAAGAACGGGCAAGAAACTCCAAGGACACTCTTTTAAATATAGAAATTACAAAATCCTGGGTACATTATTCTTGTTGCTTCTCTATATGAGAACAATGTACAAAAAATAATCAAAACAATTCAAAATATAAAATTTTAAAAATAAGCCCTGGCAGATAAGAGATAACCAGTCTCAATTAATCTCAAATATGAGACCGTGTTGTGAGAGAAGGTTTGTTCCCACGACACAGTCTCTTGGCAATTCGTCAAATTGCTGGAACAGTCAGCAGTGCATCTAATAACGACCATAGTTACTAAAACATCTTGAACTTATCCAATATAATTTGAAATGCGATGTATGCTTTACCTAAAGTAAAAAAAAAACGAAGAAATCACGTTTTGTCTTATAGGGACCCCCTTTAATGTTTAACTTTATTTTATTTTTATTATTTCTTGATAGAGCGGCAATAGAAATACACAATCTATGAAGATTTCAACTGTCTACCTATTACGGTTCTTAAGATACAGCCCGCTGACAGACAGACGGACAGCGGAGGCTTAGTAATAGAGTTCCGTTTGGCACCCCTCGGGTACGGAACCCTAAAAAAAAACGAATGAAACTCTCAATTTCAGAATAATGTCTACCTTTGAGATCGTTCTACAGCGTGTGCAAAAACGAGTTTTTTTTTTAATGTTTTAATAATAATCCTCCACAGACGTTAATTTAATTATTGTGCCTCGCATTTGTCCAATGTAATTTGTAAGATGTTTAGTTGAAATTGTAATTTAAGTAGGTATGTTTAATGCTGTATACATCTCCTATACTTTATACAATTATGACAAAGATGTACCTACAAGAAGTACACTATCTTTCATTGTTTATCATAAAATTTTATAGATGTAATAATTATGACAAAATATTTATAATTATTATAACAATGTTTCTCTAATTAGTCGAAATTATTATGTAAATTGTAGATAAATGTTTGTAAAAATGTTGGTTAGTTACATAATTAAGTAATGCAATGTATATTTTGTTATGAATATAGACAAATGTTATTTTCATATATATTGGTTTTATTAGTGATCCTTATCAAAACGAAACACTTAGGTACGGGGCCTAAGTGTCCCACAGCAATGGCAAGTAAAGAAAAAGGAGAAAGAAAAATAAGTTTATTTGTCACAGAAACACGTGCATAAAAAAATAATATAAAACTCGAGTAGATAACAAAACAATACCAATACAATAACGCGCAGAAAACAGAAATAGTCGGCAGCTGCTGGCACGTCATGACTGTGACAAGAAGGTTTCCACTCAGCATGATGCTGTGCTATAGAGACCCACAGCACAGGGCTGATTTTCAGTGGTCACAAGTACGATATTTAGTTGCATAATTTTGGGATCACATCACACCACAATCATGTCAATTTGATACTGAATTTGTTTTGAACCGCTTCATACGGTTAAAAACAAATTTAGTTTGATGTTCACTTGTTATCCCATCATTTTACTGTAAAATACTGCTTTAGGCTGCCGGTCCACTGGAGCGGAAAAGAGATGAGTTGACCAGTGGACAGGCAGCCATATGCATTTGCTTCATTCGACCAACCAACCGTCTAAAACAAGCGATATTATGGTTTGTAAAAAAAAACATTAACTGTGGACTAATCCCAACTATCATAGTATTCTGCCTGTTGATACGGAACACTTAAACAAGTAAGTAAGACTCGTACTTGACTGGTTTCTTTTCTTGATTATCTACTTCTAGCTAATGGCTCGACCTTTTCGGCTAATGGCTCTATTAGCGTCACGCAGTTTGAAGATTCGTATAATTACCGGTTTTATTGATCATACAATAGGTAGTTAAATACTGATGTAATTAAGTGACGCGCCTTGTCTTGATAAACCCTTGTTATTTCGATAAAGGCTAGTTACGAGTAGGTACAACCCGTGCGAACAAATTAACTAGGCACCTCGCTGGAATGCATTCCCTCTTCCGCGTCGCCTTGTGCGTTCTGTAGCGATAGCATACTTGTGATGTGACGTCACAGCGCCAGGTGCTTAGTTATCACGTACGGGTTGTACACACGGCTACACATCAAGCTATACAATTCCAGTTAATGCTGATCTCCCATTGTATAGGATGTCCGTACAATACGAGGTCAGCTTATACTGGAAATGCATAGCTTGATGTGTAGCCGTGTGTACCATGGATATTTCCCGTTTACCGCAGGATATATCCTGATGCATCGTTATTTTAGTGGTCGCTAGCACGTCTGCTAAGAAAAGTCCTGGATACGGTTCCCAGGTTGGGCAGTGTTATTGGGCTTTTCAACTATAAACTCAGTAGCAGATGTGTCTATATTGGAACAATGAGACCTAAACATAAACCTGGCGAAATGTGTGTACCATCAAAGAAGTTCATATCTAACCAGTTTCAAAACAAAATCCCGTGAACAGGATGACCACATCTGTTATCGGCCCGGTGCTATAGCCGCCGAGCGCTGCAAGCAAGAATAGTCCTTACGGGGGTTAGATATGAAATTCTTTGTCAAAGTCAAATCATTTATTTCAAATAGACCCTTGCAAGGCACTTTTGAACGTCAAAAATTGATTTTGACGATGATTTGAAGATGATTTTGAATTTTGATAGTACAGTACAATACAGCTCTGCCTACTATTTCAAGGAATACAGGCGTGATGTAATGTAAGATATAAAATATACTTCCGCCGTCACAAGAATTATGAGGTTTTATCTACATTATTTTTATAAAGACGAAAGTCAAGATCGACGCAATAGATACCTACCGTACCTACCTACTATTTGTGATATAGTTTATCGTCAATTAGGAACTAGGTACTTACCAATTCTAATAATTGCTATGTCAGTTGTTGATACATTATTGTGTATAGAGATAAAAATCCCTTATCTTAAACCTATGGTTGGGTATTTCACAAGTTCATGGTGATGACTTAAGACAGGTCTCTTGGGTACATTACCAGTCGACAGCGATGCGGATGAATTTTACGATGCTGTATTTTAGTTTTTGAATAGTTTCAGTTAAGTTAGAATATAATATATAATTTTGCTATTTTTATTTAGTCATAAGTTGTTATGGACCCACTTGTAAATATTACCCTTCAGTAAATATTAGTTGAAAAACATGTTCTCCCATTCTCACATACATTCTAACTGCAAATGTAAGTTTATACGCACAATATTGGGAGATTTACCTTGTTATTTTAAGACCATAGACTTCTTATAGGTTTTCCTGTAATCTATATGTATAGACAGGTTATGATTAAAAAATAATACCTACCTATTCCCAGTCTACTCAAGTAGGTACAATAAACAGTTTTTTTTAAATCAGTTCATCAGTCGCTCATCCTGCCTAGTTAGAAGTTGACCTTATAATGTTGACTTGTGAAATACAAATGAAATATAAACATAGTTAAGACAAGTAAATAGGTAATGTTATGAAAAGGTATAGTAGGCTATTCTATTTAGGGGGTAGACAGGGTGCGAAGAATCAGATATACATACACACGTCTAACGGCATTTACATAGATCCTTAAAGACATGGCTACATAATTATTACTTTCGGCCGTCGGGCATCAGTAGATACAAACCTTGGACATGAGATTATAATAATTCTGTGATAAGAAAATGGCACTTCTTTAATAAGTAGGCCCCTATCTATAGGTAATAGATAGTTACATAAATACTTATCTATATAGCTAATATTAGAAGTCTTGTGGCTTGCCTGCCCTAATCAGGCCTTGCAAGCTTCCAACTAAACTTCTCAACGATGATGCATCCAGGATAAGGGCAGCACAGCAACTGCATGCCCTTTTTAGTGATACAGTTATTTAGTTCTGTGATCACAATCAGTGTAAACATAATAGTTATGTTATAACTAAATGCCTCTCCCCAATCAAGGTGAAAAGAATCAAAATACAGTTCAGAGTATCAAGACAGTGTATATTTATAAATATTGGATAACATGTTTGACATGTTTATCAGTTTTTTGTAAAATGCAGAATATCAAGGACAAAAACATAAATGCTTACAAAAATAGAAAGTTTTCCTTAAAATTAGAAGTGTACAACAGCACGGATAGATTTGCCCACATGCATCAGGTGGAAAGCCTCATTGATCTCCTTCAGAGGCACATTGTGGGTGACAAATGCATCTAGAGGAAGTTTGTTTGCCAAGAACTCATCAACAAGCTTTGGTACACTGTCACGGCTTTTGTAACCTCCAAAAGCCGTTCCCTTCCAGGTACGACCAGTAACAAGCTGGAATGGGCGAGTACTAATCTCTTCACCGCCAGCAGCCACACCAATGATGACTGACACACCCCAACCCTTGTGACATGCTTCCAGAGCAGCACGCATGGTGTTCACATTACCAATGCACTCAAAAGTATAGTCCAGACCTCCATCAGTCAAGTCCACAAGGACCTGTTGAATGGGTTTGTCAGAATCTTTGGGGTTCACAAATTCATTGACTCCAAACTTCTTAGCTACTTCGAATTTATCAGGGTTGATATCTACTCCAATGATGCGTTTAGCTCCAGCAGCTTTGCAGCCCAATGCAACAGCAAGACCAACTGCTCCCAGACCAAAGATGGCACAGTTAGTTCCAGGTTCAACCTTGGCTGTGTTGAGAGCTGCTCCATACCCAGTGGGGACTCCACAACCCAGCAAGCACACTTTATCTAAAGCCGCTGCTTCATTAACTTTGCACAGAGAAATTTCTAGAACAACTGTGTATTCACTGAAGGTGGAGCATCCCATGAAGTGGAACAGTTCTTGTCCCTTGCAGCGGAAGCGGCGAGTGCCGTCGGGCATGACGCCCTGGCCCTGTGTGATGCGCACCTTCTGGCACAGGTTGGTTTTGGGGTTCAAGCAGAAATTACATGTGTTGCACTGGGGTACGTACAGGGGCACGACGTGGTCTCCGGGCTTGACGGAGGTGACTCCCTCGCCGACACTCTCGACGATGCCGCCGCCCTCGTGCCCCAGCACAACAGGGAACACGCCCTCAGGGTCCTTACCGGAGAGCGTGTATGCATCAGTATGGCAGACTCCAGTCGCGGTGATTTTGACGCGCACTTCGCCGGCTTTAGGCGGGTCTACTTCGATTTGTTCGATGGACAGAGGCTTGCCGGCCTCCCACGCGACGGCGGCTTGACACTTGATTACTTTCCCGGCTGTCGACATGTTCGTGTGCACTGGATGACTGCCACAAAATAAATAAATTATACAATACAACTAGCTGATTACATGAAACGACCACGTTCGATACAACGTATTTATATAAGTCGTAGCGATCAGACACACAGCATTTAACTTTAGTAGTAGTGGCGATGATGTAATATCTGTATTATGAACGTTATCAGCCAAACTTCAACGCTGATAACCTTGAACTCTGATTCTCTGTCTGTATAGTTACTTTACTCTTTGATTGACTCTGATCAAATTTCAAATCGGCAACAATGCACAGATATGAAGGCCGCTTTCCGAATATGAACGAAATCGCTCACAGCAATCAGCATGCTCTGTACTTTGTGGCTCAATGCGCTGACAGCTGACATCAATATTTGGCGTTCCGAGCTGCCCCGCATTCCGAGTTAGGCTGTAATCGATTTGAGCGATTTGAACGGCCGTTCCGAATAAGCCTTAGCGCGATAACGATGTATTGTGAATCGTCATAGATGACGTCATGACATGCGCCATCTTGCGATAACGCCGACCATGCCTTTTACTAATATCACCGTGAGAGATGACAGTTGTGCTGTTTTGTTTTGAGTCGCATAATAACTTTAGACAAACGTGGCATCTTCGAAATTGTGCTTCTGGCTACCGTGGCCACCTAACCAACGAAGAAGAAGAAATGTGTAGTATAAACACATAGAAATATGATATGCAAGTTTTGACGTTGAGTGAGCACCGTGAAAACGTTCACGGTAGGGATGGCGATCTGAGATCGATTAATCGAAGAATCGATTTTTGGAGCCAAAAAGATCGATTTTTTAAATCGATATGTAGTACTGTATCGATTCAGTGAATCGATATTTCACCCTTGAAAAGCGACATTCGATTTTCTTTTATTTTTTGGTATAAACGGTATAAACCAAAAAAGTATTTACAATTAATTGAATGTACCCGTATTATAAGTGTGCTGCCGGCTGAAGGTTAAAGGGTTAATTATTCAAAAACTCGCGAGATGGCTGTGTGTTTGGATTCATTCGCCTCTCTTTAATAAAAAAACGTTAAATTTGTTTGTAATCTTTAACTTTTTGTATCTGTGATTGACATTTCTTGTTGCGTCATCATTCATTAAAATTTATAATACGTATCTTGTTTTTAATAAAAATAGATTTATATTACATTATAAACAAAAACTTGAGAAAAAGATCGATTTTTCAGAAATCGATCTTAATGGCCTCGATTTTTTTGTGATTCGATTCATTAGGTCACAATTCGAATCGATTTAAAAATCGATGTTTTTCGGATAGAATCGCCATCCCTAGTTCACGGGCGTTCCGAATTGATGACAGCCCTCAGCTGTCATAATCGTGATATCTAACTCGGAACGTCAAATATTGATGTCAGCGCTGTGAGCGATTACGTTCTTATTCGGAAAGCGGCCTTATAGTTAACACGATTATAACAGCTGAGGGCTGTCAACCATTCAAGATCCATCTTGGTATCATCAGTTTCATGCTGCTGAGATACAGCAAGAAACTGATGATACCAAGATGGATCTTCCACCTCCAGACAGTTATCATGACATAAATAGCAGCACAAAGCTTCCATCCATAACAAAGCATCATATTCATCTTTATTACAATGAATAAGTATGTACATATGATGAGGTTAATAAACGTGTATTATATTTAATAAAACATTATTATACAGCGCGGCATTTTTTTGTCAGATCCGTCCAAACTTTTTGGAATCAAGCACAGACTAAGTAGTACTCAGACGGTAATCTCCCATAGTAGAAAAATCGCTATACGATTTGCAACTCATCATTTTGACGTTTAATATTTTTTTAAATTTTACCCATTTTGTCGCTCATGTTGTTATGAGACCGGGTCTTTTTGCCAAGGTTTGTCGAGCCCAGAATATTTTGGAAACTAGCCTTTTAAGCCTTACAAAAGAGGTTCTGCTTTAATTCAAGCAGAGGTTGTGATTGTGTGTAGATAAGTGTACCTATAGCACACCTGTGGTCTGTGTGTATTAGAAAAGGAATGTCAAGTGATGGAAATAAAAAACATTCAATATTTTTATTTTGTTTTATATTTTATAAATGCTTTCTTTTGCATTGGTGGCAAACTTTTGTTTTCCAACCTATATACATCTGTGCCCTTCATTATCTTATTTATCACATTGCGCCAATTAAATACTGCTAATCGAAGACTTAATTCTAGAAAGAATTCCTTAACAGCATCCCTGTGTATCACACAATCCAGAAAATCAAACGAATACTTGGATCTTATTTTATTTTTAAGTTCTTTTATAATACCAGTTAGGTGTGGTGTGAATTCCAAGTATTCGTTTGTTTCCTGAATGATATAGCCAAAAGTCCTCACGGCATTTTCGGAAGGGTAGGTCAATTGTTTAAGGTTAATTGTGTTTCTATATCTTCCAGATATCCAATTACTGGTAGAGCTTATTTCACGAGAAGGAAGGTTTTTTTCACATTCCTTACAATTGTTTTTGTTTAAAAAAATTCTTATAACCCACCCTGTGGTATATGCCTGTGAGTGAACTTTCAGCTTTTCTTGCATGGCAGTTGTGGGGATATTCTCTAGAACTGCACTCCGAAGGTTAGAGGATCCAGCTGAGCAGGCACTATCGGCATTTATTTTATTATTTTTCGTAGTTTCAAATAAGGCCTTGAGTTTTACTAGTTGCTCACCTGAATCCTCTTCACAATTGTAACCATCGGAGTAAAATTTTATAAATCTTGTGATTAGAAGTGACTTAAAGGTGGTGGCAATTTGGATTATTGTTTCTAAAATTGTAGGCTCTGACTTGTCCAAAAAAGTTTTCTATCAGATCAGAGTTGAAATATCTTGGTCTCAAGATCCTTATATTTTTATTCTTGAAAAATTGCCACAACCTTTGATAGCTTTTCAGCGTAACTATCCAGTTTTTTAGTGAGGCCACTGATATCTCTCTATTATTTTTATTTTCGACAAATTTTATACCTTGTAATTTTTTTATAGCCTCGCCCCAAAATCTGTGGTGCTGAGACGAGGCTGTCACTGCACTCCGCAAAGGTTTACCTTTATCCCTCTTATTTGAAAGGCAGGCTCCATTGACCGAATCAAACAAATCATCAAAAAATTATACCATTTCTGCCGTATTTCTTAAAGTTGGGCTGACTGGTTTGCCATCGGCATATTGAGCTGCAACAAAAAAGTAACATGCTTTAAGTATACTTATTTTTATGTGACACAATTTGCAGTCGGTGAGAAAATTACATTGCAGGCAAAATACTTACAGAACTGAGCAGTGTATGAAAGAGTAGCTGCCCATGTTTTGCTGAACACTCTCACACAATTCTTGCCCTGCAATAAAAATAGATATTATAAGTACAAAGTTTTGAACACCTTGAAATATTGATAAACAACACAATTCACATGATATATTCAATACAGCCCTTTATGCATGATTATTGTGATTAAACCTAACAGACTAGGTATCCTTAAACAGCCATCTTCAGAAACATTCTCAATTCAAAAATATTATTTACCTTCATCTTTTTAATTTTTTCTGGAATTACGTGTTCATCGTTCAATTTGTATAACAATCGCATTTGCGCATGATTGCAGTCCGTTTTATAGACATCCACAATATCGTCCCATTTAGATATTTTATTATCGTATTTTATATTTTTGGTTAAGAAATTATTTCTTAACCCCTTTATTAGGTGCGGTGGATCATGTATCACGCTTAGTGAATGACCATTGATGGTTATTATATCATCTGAAAATAATGACAGGAATGTTATAATAATAGCAATAACCTTTAACACGCACCTTCAATATTCAATTACATTGCATCACACCTGTATTCCCCAAACAGTTATGTAGAGGTCACCCATTAAGCCAATTAATATTATTTTTAAGTCAGTTTGTGTGTGGAATATGTGAAAAATATCTATCCATTGAAGGACACTGAATGAGACAAAATTGAAGTTATATTATTATTACTTCTGGGGGCGTTTAGTGTCCTGCAAAGTGTTTAGTGTTAATAATTATGAATTAGGAAAATTCTCAATTATACTCACCAATTCTAATCTTATTTGTTCCCTCTGTGTGTCCTCTTGAAGGCTTTTTAGAGCTGATTGAAAGACTGTACCTTGATCGCATGCTAGGGCTATAGGTAACAAACCTGTATTTCCTACTGCAGTTACTACATCCTTTATTATTGTTTTAAGTTGAACCCCTGATGTAGCTCCCTTACAAAAATAGAAGGCTATAGGTTGTTGCCATTTGTAAAGGGCTCCTCTCAACATGAAGACAAGTGCATGGTCAGCAAAGTCAGTCATTTTTTCCGGAAGTTCGACAAATCCAGTGATGGAGTCTTTCTTTTTATTTTAGGTCAAGGCTGCTTCTAATGCAACCTCATCAAAGAGAACTGAACAATATTTTTTATTTTCTTCCCATGTATTTACCTGAAATCATTAGTTAAATATTATTACTATTGCAATATTAACACTACATCTATTATTATACACACTCCGATCTATGTAGCCATGTTTCCTTGAGAATCAGGGTTAAGGTTAAATATAGCCATCTAATAAGTACCTCTTGTTTAACTGCATCAAATACTTGAGCACTGATCCCAGCTTCAATATTTAGTTCAGAAACCATTTTATTTAAAGTGTGTTTTGTGGGGAGTATAAATATTTTATGTAAGAATCTGTAACACTTTGGACTTTGCTTTAATATCGATAAAGCTATAAGTTTCTCTTCAGTAGTAAAGCGTCTCCCCTTTGATTTTTTGGTGCATTGCTTAATTTGCATCCACATAATTGTTTTGGCCAATGAGTTCATGTTTTCAGTCAGTTTTTCAAAAGAATTTTTCTTTGAAAACTTTAGTGCTCTTCGTGCTCTTTGACTGAAATCCAACTGTTTCCGAGATTTTAAATATTCACGGTACAGCCTGGCACATTTTGGTGAAAGAGACTTTTTGTTTAAAATAATACGCCTTCTTCGGACACAAAGCCTCGGAGTAGAAGGAATAACTGCGTCTGTAAATAAAAATGTATGATAGATATAATGATAGCTCAACAAAATATGAGTGTGCTGTGCAGATTGTAAAACAAAAATGACACAACAATTTTGTCTACATTATTTTTATTAATTGCCATGTTACTCAATTACTTTACTTTTGTACAAATACCAACAAATTATTAAACAAAAAATTCCAAATGCATGTTGGTCCTGCGCACTATTCGGTGAATACTTGTCTCATTATTGGTGAAATATAATGGTAATATTTAATTACTTCTTATGATCTGGTTTTGTGAGGCTTCATTTCCACAGCCTGAAGTGGAAGGCACGTCAACGAACGGTGTTGTGGTGTGATCCACAAGGTTTGCATTATTAACAAAAACATCAAAACCTAAAAAAAAAATATTATAATGTGATTAATATTTCCATCATGGAGTGATTGCCAAAAACATTACACAAAGAAGTGTTTCTTTGCAATTGGGCAAAAATGCCATCAAAAAGTAATACATTCAAAAATTATAAAGTACTTAATATATTAAAAACCAAAAAAAAGATAATAGCTGTGACTTACCAGTTTTAGTCATTCTATGTTTCTTTGTTGGTTCAGAGGTACAGTAGGTATGATCCTCATGCTGCCTTTTCTTGGCATAGGTGTGATCAGAAACAGCATTGTCTGTAAAGAAATATTTAAGCTTATCAACATAACACCATACTTATTTATAATATACGACTGCCCAAAATGAATAAACAGTAAAAAAAAATCTAAGTGCGAGTCTGACTCGCACACAAGGGGTTCAGTGCCACCATACAATATTGAACAATACATATTTTTCGTTTTTATATACCCCTTTAAATTTTTAACTTTATTTTATTTAGGTATAGCAGAACATAGTAGTACACTCTGTTTCAAGTGTAAATCTATTACGGTTCAAAATATACAGCCCTGTAACAGACGGACTGACAAACGGACAGCGGAATCATAGTAATAGGGTCCCGTTGGCACCCCTTGGGTATGGAGCCCAAATAATAACTATGTGTATGCCTTTTCAAAATACTATGTGATAATATCAAGTTATTAACTTATTATGGACAGGAAAAATGTTAATTACACAATATGCGAGTGTATATTGAACAATTTTAATTTTTTTTTTGGTTTTAAGTGCATTTACGGCCAATTTGACCCACTTTCAAGACAGAGCAACATAGATGGATATAGGATACTTTTTATTTTCTTTAAAATGTATGGCTTCTGTGTGAAATTCCAGAGTGGAAAATTCAAATCCATTTTTTTTTTTTACGTTCATGAATATTATAGACATGATGCACTTGCCATTTGAATATGTGAGGAATATATGAGAAAATTTGTATATAATGAAATCATATTATTGATGTACTTACCAATGGTGTGTGCGTCAGTGTCCATAGTTTGAAACCGAGGACTAGGAGTGCCACTGCTGATTTCGCTATCGGAAAACAGCGTGGGATAGGCGGCAACAAGAAGACAAGTCCACACGTTGGTCGAGATGATGAACTTCTGTTCAAAATGCTTTTGACAGACATAACGCTTGTGAAGATCCTCTGCCCTCAGGTTTCGCAATTCTTCACAGTTAATACACTCTAACCACTTGAGTCCTATCTCACGTTTGGGAAATCGAAATAATTTAACGTCCTTTCGTTTACTAGCGCAATTCACAATACAGCAAGTACGGAACATACTGCACGTTGTAATTACACTATTACAGGTTTAAACTTGAGAGGATAAGTTACGGAAATAAATCAACGTAGAACTTCACTCAATCAACTTTAAAAACTGTAATGGCGGGGTGTAGACAACCACAGACTACGATAGACTTACAACAAACCAATATGGCGTGAGATTGCACGGGCGACAAAGGGGAAAGGGACGAGGGGCGGTTGTCACTTTGAGGAGTATCACCCATAGACAAATACGTCTATTAATGCCAGGATTTTTTGTTCCGAGATTACCAGCCGTGGAATCAAGTTTTGTCTCAGAGTAATATTAGTTATTACTCTGAGAGTTTTGTATGTAGTTTGACAGCTAATGTCAGCCAAGCGTTACCAGCGACACCTCAGAGTAATAACTAAAGCAAGCGACGCCCTCGGCAAAAGTTGTCAGTTTTCTTCCCCATTAAGTTTTTTGTTTGAAATAAAAAAACATATATTTAGTCTGAATTCGACAAAATAACTGTGTGATCTGATCATACTGATCATGATCATTTTTATACATTTCGGTATTATGTCTCCTAAGCATATCTTCTGATGGCAGAAACTCGATATAATTTTTTGGCTTCTTTTAATTGCCTGTTGTGCCAATTACATTAGGTACCTGATTAAAGAAAGTTTGTAATAAAAAAGAGTTAAGAACTCTGTCAATTAGGCAATTCTTTCATTTTAACGTATTAAATTGCTTCAAACTATTATCTATCGTTGGGGAATTCCCCCAGTCTTATATAACACTGGAGAAGCCATATGCACAATATTCCGAACAAAAAAGTCTGCCACTTTTAGCGGGGGACGTGGTAGCGGAAAGAGAAGTCCGTACCATTAATTTTTATTTTATCGATATTGATATTCATTCGGAATTTTGCTTGAATCCATGAAATAAAACAGCTGTTGCATAAAATTATTTTTTCTCTTCTTATTAAAATGTAGTTACATTTTAATAAGAAGAGAAAAAATAATTTTATAAAAAAGACTACAATTAAATAAAATTAACAAAATTTCTATGTCAGTAATCACAATAATAAATTAGGTCAAGTTCAAAAAAAAATTGTACATAACCACTTCAATGGACATAAAAAAATTATAAAACATTGAACAATAAAAAAAAAATAAACAAAAATAATTACTTAGTAATTTTTACTAGGAAATTAACCATGATTCAATATAAAACGTAGCATGAATCGAGTATTTTCCTCACGTTGCTTCTGTGACGTCACCGAGTCTCGCTACATCTCGTCTAATAGTTTTCTTTTGCATTACGAAAATATACGTCAAATCAGCAAAATTTACACGCACTTGACATCGATTATGTCCTCTAGTCAAAATGTTAACGAGACTACTGTAGGGTTGAGGTCATGTTTGAAACCAAAATTGACATCTCGATAATTTCCTAGTAAAAATTACTAAGTCATTATTTTTTTTTATTGTTCAATGTTTTATAATTTTTTTATGTCCATTGGAGTGGTCATGTACAATTTATTTTTTTGAACTTGACCTAATTTAATATTGATATTACTTACTTATTACAAATTTAGTTAATTTTATTTAATTGTGGTCTTTTTCTCTTCTTATTAAAATTTAACTATTTTATGCAACAGCTGATTTATTTCATGGATGCAAGCAAAATTCCGACTGAATATCGATATCGATAAAATAAAAATTAATGGTACGGACTTCTCTTTCCGCTACCACGTCCCCCGCTAAAAGTGACAGACTTTTTTGTTCGGAATATTGTGCATAAGGCTTCTCCACTGTTATATGCTCTAAGGCTAGGGGAATTCCCCAACGATAGATAATAGTTTGAAGCAATTTAATACGTTCAAATTAAAGAATTGCCTAATTGACAGACTTCTTAACCCTTTTTATTACCAACTTTCTTTAATCAGGTAATGTAATTGGCACAACAGGCAATTAAAAGAAGCCGAAAAAATTATATCGAGTTTCTGCCATTAGAAGATATGCTTAGGGGACATAATACCGAAATGTATAAAAATTATCATGATCATACGGTTATTTTGTCAAATTCAGACTAAATAACTCCCCTTTTTAAAATCTACCGTATTTTTTTTAAATCTACTGTATTTATAAACTGGGAACACCGTAATCCATTATTTAGAGTTGGCAACACTGCTCACCTTCAACAAAAACCAACAAAAACTCAAAAACATCATCGTGTTTGTACACGCGGTGTGTGAAAAACAATGGCAAAATTACATAATTACTACGTGTTGTGCCCATTAATAGATCAGAAAAGTTTTCTCGGCGTTGCAGAAGATAAAGAAGAAGAACACGTTATTGTTACTTTGGGACGAAATGTCGTCAATAAATATCAAGTAAGTTAATTTTTAACAATTTAAACAATCACAAGATTATTCCAATGCCAAATTTACACCTTAAAACTTATTATTACGTTTTAATCCCGTGTTTGTTAATCTGTAAAGGTTATGACCGTACCTTACTTTTTCAGCTTTCAGACCAGAAGCAGGTCGGTGGATGGACATCAAAAGACCACATAACGTCTACTGTAATCTACGATAAGGAGCAGGCGAGCTATGTCGGTGTTTTCAATAAAAATACCATCAAAACATGGAAAGAGGACTCAGACAATTTGGATAAAATCAAGAAATTTAAGGTAGCTGAGCATTACTAACTTGAAAATTATTTTAATGTAGGGTCTGGCTTTACTATACACATATCTTAGGAACCTGATAACAAACATTCTCCACTCCATTCCAATGTTGCCTGGAAGAGATTGTAGAAAGCATTATGGCAACCCATTGTATGCTTTGTAGTGTTTATAAATTTTTGTAATGGTGTACATTAAAGAATAAATTATATATATAATTCAATTATAATTTCGTTTTCAGTTTCCCCTGAACATCTTAAAAGTCATACCTAGGGACAAGCAGTCGTCACTCATCGTGTTCTCTAACGGCAACTGTGCATCTCTACCGTATGCACTTGACAACAGAAAAACGTACGAAAGCAAGTCTCTGTTGAAAGACACCGACACAATAGTTGAATCAGCTTGCTACACAGTCAACAAGACAGATTTCATTTGCTATATTGTGAAGAATAATAAAGATAACTATGAAATAATTAACTGTCCATTACGAGACGAGCTTGGTGACATGGACAGATCCAAGTTGATGAGGACCAAAGTTACAAGACCTGATGATGTTTATGTTGTTGGAAAGTTTATCTGCACCAAGGAGAAGAATGCTGTATATATTTTGTGTAAGTATTTATTCATTTACTGTCCATTTTCCACTCTACAGGCAATTTTCACATTTATGGGACTAATGTTTTTTATCTGTTTTCAGGGAGTGACGGGAAAATGACAGTAAATAACTTTAAGGACTGGAAAACAATAGGTAGTGTACCGTGGGTATCAACTCTGTCCAGTGTATCCCTAGCTTGGATGGGTAAGGAGCATCTCATAGTGTTTGGAAGCAACACAGAGCAAGATGGAGCCATCATTATAGCATATAACATAGTGCTTGGAGTGGGATCATGCAGATACCCCATGAAGATGTATTCAGAAGGTGCTAAGTTATATTGCTTCCATGGACGCATCATTTTAGAAGCTTCAAACCATATTGGCATGTTGCCTTATGTGCTACAGACAAAAAGGAACCTGTCAAGTCTCTTAGGATCCCATGAAGTCATTCAAGATGAGTGTATGGAGATAGCAGACTGGGATTCACCAACTGAACTGCAGCTCCCAGTCAATGATGAGACCAAAGACCTTGTAAAACTAGGTCTCACAGAAAGAAGTATATGTAGCAATGTCATACCTCCACTATTAGAAAAAGATGATTTTAGAACTGTGTACCAAACACTCAAGCAGTTCAAAGACATTCCAGAAACAACTTTAGTGGCATTACTGAAGTATTCTATAAAACTAGTGAACCCAAATAAAATTGATGTCACTGATGCCGAAGAATTTACAAAATTATGTTCTGGTGAGCACAGAACTAAGAAGGAACAGATAGTGCACAGAGCTAAGTTTGAATTGCTGAACTTTACTCTGCAAATCTCATTCAGTGATGCATTGATTATCCCACCTTTGAGAAGTGGACTCAGTTTAGATGACACTCTATTTCTCATGACATACATGGCGCATGTCCTTGTGAATTCTGACAAAAGTATGGACACAGACTATGAGAGCAAGCTGTTTGATTGGTACACACTGTTGATGGATGCATTCTACCAACAGTACCTGATGACAAAGGATGAGAAAGTAACTTCAGTTTTGCAAAATACTCTAAATATTGTATTAGACCTTATAAAGCAGCTACACACAGTCAGTGAGATATTACCTGTTATAAACAAATTGCTGTCTGGTAAGATGATTGAGAATGATGAAGATTCTATGTCTTATGCCATTGAGTTAATGCAAATATAAAATTGTAATTGTTAAACTGTACTTTTATTTACCTACTGGAAAAGAAGCTTAACCTATCCTGTGCCGGAACGCAATGCGAGACATCATGGTGTTTTAATTGTTTCTGTAAGGTCAATGATTTAAAATAATCAAAATTGATGAAAGAAATAAATCTACACAAACAATTACTCTATAGTCTTTTTATTGGCGGCTCTAGCAAACTGTACAACCATTGGTTTCTCCTTCAGCATGTAGCCGTTAGTTTCATTCAGTGCAGTTTCTGCCATGCTCACTGAAGGGAAGGTCACAAATGCTTGCCCCTTCATCCTGCCTTCCTGCATGACTCTCACATCAAAGCCAGTCAGTTCTTCATCAGTCAATCCTTCGACATAACGCTTGTAAATACTTTTAACATCTTGCTCAGTCACAGTTTTAGCCAAATTTTTTATGTATAATCTCATTGATGGTTGCCCAGGATGATAGTTTTTGAAGACGGGTAGAATCTTCATATCCTTGTATGATATCCTGTTTCGTAACAATTCTTTCTTGGTAATGACAGGTTGGTCTGGATCTTCTTGTTTTTGTTCAACTTCAACTGGTTGCTCCTCTTTCTGGAATTTTCCAAGTTCTCCTATAATTTCTGGTTCTTCAGTGGGCTTTTGTAAAGCATTGTGATGGACATTTAGCATAATTTTCTTTGGTTCTTGAATTGGAATAATAGTTTCGAAGACTTCTTGCTGAACTACAGTTTTCTTAGTCTTAGCCGCTGGCACGGCTGGTGGTAGTTTCAAGGGATTGTGCTTGGGCACTGCTAGTTTTCTTTTCCTTGTTACAATTTTTCTGACAAGTTGTGCTTTGTGCTCATCCTCTGCACTCGATATCTCAGACTCTGGCTCACTCATGGGTGCTGGTGGTAATTGTATATCTCCTACAAAGAAATGCTGATATGTTTCTTTGAAAAACTCCTTTGCTAGAGTATTTTCTTGGAAGGGTACATCAATAGACATCTTGTTCATCAAATGCAATGTTTGTGTATAAAATGGTTTGTGGGTAAATAATGCATGAATTATATTGACAGCTATTTCTGGATTGATGTCTGGGTACTTGTACTTTAAATGTATTGGGGGAGGTTGATAAAAGTCGATAGATGGATTCCATGCATTCAAAACTTTTAGGAATTGTTTTATTAAATTTGTAGTCTCCGAATTCTGTTCTGCCTCTGGCTTATCACTTGTTACCGGTTCCTTTTCTTGAGAATATTCAACCACTAGTCGTTTGTTGGCTATTTCAAGTTGATGAAGGCGCGAAAGCGATGCTTTTGCTTTATCTGCGCAACTAAATGAAGCAAAAATGTAGTTTCGTTTCGATCGAGTCTCCCAAACTTTATCAGCTCCAAAATGCTTCAGGAGTTGTTGCTTATCTTGAAACGATAGCGTAGCTGGTAAATGCCTTATCATTAATACTTTTGACATGTTTTATTTTTTATTATCTACCGTTATAGTGAAACCTGTTGAAGTCGGGCAGGTATAATATAGTACTCTCTAAGTCGGAAAACAAAATATCTAAGCAACTTTTCGTCGCGTAGCCAATTAAATTTGTTGTTATGTCAACGATGTCGAGATGTGTCCCTCACTCATGAGGTGCCTCGTTTGAGGTACTCGTGATCGCAAATTGAAAGAGTTACTCAAATTTCAACATTGAACCAACTCACTCGTTCACTCGTCCTCACTTTAAAATTGACATTGACATATTGACGCGAGTACTCGCGAGTGAGTATTGAGTGAACTTAGTGAGTGAATGAACCGACTTTCATAATTGTACATACATCGACGTACGACTCCTCGCCTCAAATGAGGGGTACCTCTTGAGGACCTCGCGAGGTAAAATGAGGTACTCCCTCAACCTCATATAAAAATGACGAGTTACCCATCACTAGATGTCATGCCCACAGAGCATGTAATTATAAGAGGCGGAACTTAGAACATTTCAATTTGAGAGAGTTTATGACCTTCTTTAGCCAACCACATAAAAAAAACATAGCTACCAACATGAAAATTATGACAAACTTGACAATCATGTCCTTAAAGGCAAGAACTGTCATAGAAAGGGTTGCGCAACGTATATAATTCAATAAACTTATCGATATCAATAAATGCATTCTATGCAGATAATAGTGAGGTTACAAAACTAATTTATCTTGAAAAATCGGTAAAATAAAACACATTATAATTTGAGTATTTATTAATTTATATAAATGAGCAAGCAAATCGGTATCAGACCAAAATGGCTTCCTTTTTTTATTTATTTGCACCAACGTCACAATTTCTTTTAGCACACCAGACTCAAAATTGTTCAAGAGATTGGCACTGCGTCTTAGTGATGCCAGGCTGCATTTAGTTTTTTAGTAATTGTTCCATTAACTGATTTTCCCTTGGTGTTCAATCTGTAAAGATAATTAAATATAAGCACAATTTTCGATGAGACGTACAAACATTTTTCTGCATATAAAACACAGGCATCTTTTCTATTTGAAATGAGCAATAGAGGACAAATTAACTCAATCAATTTTGAGAATTTCTTTCTCTGTCTGACTGTCTATTTGTTTGTAACATGAGAAAAGCTTAATGGATTATAATGAAACTACATATTGTACTTCACTTATGGAGACTATTCCCCTTTTTGTTGAAGTCCTTTTTTCCAAAGTTGTTAGCACATATATGTTTCGCTGCTCATGCAGTTTTTCTATTGGTAGATGCACTCGTTCTTAATTACCAACTGCTTTTAGCCACTCTCAACAGCTGGAAGACACAAAATATAAAAGGTTACTTATAACTGACTACGTTTGACTGTGAATTTATTTAGTGTGATTTAAAAGTTAAGAAAACACCCAATTTACACTATCAGCGTAACTAAATGGAATAGATTATTATACTAAGAATATGAAACTCTATTATTTCATATTCCTAGTATTTTAAATAATGGTGTCACAGGTAGATAATATATGTATAATCTTAGACTATCTGACTCATTTAATTTGCAGTCGACCTAGTTAGACTAAATTACATTACAATTTAAATTAGACAAATATTACTGTAGGCACGATGTTTTAAACAGTTTCTTCAAGAATCTTCATTGATGGCCCGAGAGTCGTATTACAGAATTTAAGTGATGCTTTTCGTAATTGTAAATTAGCAGTGTTAGGTGAGCAGAAGACCACATTAGCAATAAATATCAGTACCTACTCACCGGTTTGGATCCAGTAGAAACTTGGAAAAATGCAACTTATTTACAGTATGCCAGGCCTCCTTGATACCGCAAACTTCACATGTTCTGTGAACCTTACCCATGATGGTTCACAAACTCAGAGTCACTGTCAATTATTCTGATATGTTATATTCTGATTCTTACAGAAAAAGGAAAAACAAACAGAAAAATCACAACACAAACAATAATACTCGCGCGAAGGCAGACATGTCTGTGAGCACTTCGTAATGTAATGGTGGTCATTATGTCATTTTGACGTGTGTTTCTGAATGTTGGCTAAAAGACGGTCACAAATTCCATACAAAAATATTTTGTTCGGAGTTTCACAGCACTGGTCATGCCCATGGTCTAATAAAACAAAAACAAGGTCTGGCATTCATTCCGGCACCAACACATGCTTACGTTACTATCCAGTTGCCACTCTATTGCAACAAAACACGATTAAGGAAAGATTTTCAGAAAACATAGCTTTTAAATTGTCGTTTCGTGTGTCTAATCAGTAATCACACAAAACGAAACAATTCAATTTAAACATAAACCAACGTAATTGTTAATTAAAACCTCATTGTTTTATCGGATTTGCACAGGTAATAAAGGTGGTTGGGGAGTTGTTATTATTACAAACTTCTGTTAACACGCATGTGATAACGTAGGCTTGTGTCGCCCACGTGACCACTGTGTTTCGGAATGCCATACCTGGTGAAGTATAATATTTATTAAACCATGGTCATGCCCGTCCCGCCCGCCCAGCTGTTTTTGACAGCAGGCTGAAACGGCTGGAAATGGAAATCAATGGGATCACACTTTGAATGGGATGGATGCCCTAGAAAGGTCTTCTGGACCGGTGGTATATTCTCTGATTTAACCTAAAATCTTCCTTCACAATTGTGCATAAATAAACCTTCATAAAAAAATGTGACGTAAACAGAATACTCCTGAACAATTGCTAAATAACCAAGTATCCGAAAATGACGTTTGATTTACGTGCCTGTCGTGTCAAGCTGTCAATGCTCATGTCATGATGTCATGTCATTTCTCATGATCCGTGCGGGGGTGCTCAGAAAATGTTTGAAAACAACAACCCGAATTAGTTGACCGGTAAATGAGGATAAGTTGAATAAACTCGAAAAAAAATGAGTTCGAATAAAGACTTGTGATTGTGTACTTGTGTAATGAGCATAATGGCATCAAAACCAGAAAGAAAAGTTGTAAAAGTCGTAGTTTTGGGCGATATCGGCAGAAGTCCACGTATGCAATATCATGCGTTATCTCTTGCAAATAATGGATTGGAAGTGAATATTATTGGATATTTGGAGTCTCAACCTCTCAAAGAAATCTTGGAACACCCTCACATAACGATAACAGAGCTTCAGCCTATAAATATTGGCCCCAGATTAGTGAGATATGTCGCCAAAACGATATGGCAGACGATAAGTTTACTTTTTACTTTATTCGTCACCGGAAAATGTAATTTTGTGCTCTGCCAGAACCCTCCAGCAATTCCAACATTGCCAGTATGTAGATTATACTGCTTATTTAGTAAAGCCAAATTTATAATAGACTGGCACAACTATGCATATTCTATCATGGCTATGTCTCTGTCGCCTGATAACATACTTGTTAGAATAGCAAGATTTATAGAGAAGTTCTTTGGTCAGTCAGCAGATCATAGCATTTGTGTTACATATTCTATGAAAGAGGATTTGATAATGAATTGGAATGTTCAGTAAGTATTTTTTTTTGTAGGTAGATCTTGTTTGCTAGCTTTTATAAATGAACTAATATCTAGCAGCAGGTTTTCCCATGTGATATCTTTATAAATACAACAGGACAACGATGTATTTAAATCGGTCCTGTAGTTTTTGAGTTTATTCATTACAAACAAAAACAAATAATTTCTCTTTATAATATTAGTGTAGGTGGAACAGTAAGTTATGTCACTTAGGAAGAAAAAATAATAAAAAGTTGCTACCAAATAAATTAATTTGTTTCTTATCTGTTTAATATTCAGACTTTAGTTGGACTAATTCAATAACTTGGAACATTTTATGACAAAATGACATTAGAAGGTGCCCTTTTCTGCAACTTTTAGTTATAAAAGTCTGTAATGATGGTCTGTAATGTAATGTAAAGACTGTAGATTTAATACAGTTGGACTTTTATAACTAAAAGTTGCAGAAAAGGGCACCTTCTAATGTCATTTTGTCATAAAATGTTCTCAATAACTCCCAAATATAAAAAGGAACTGCTGTGATTAACTTATGCCATTCTTATTATTTTAGCAATGCCATAGTCCTATATGACAGACCACCAAAAATATTCAAGCCACTCACTTTACAAGAGAAGCATGATTGGTTTGTGGCACTAAGCAAGATATACCCTGGATTTGCGGGCTCTGGACGTGAGCAACTGAATGAGGACAACGGGCAGGTTGTTGGAAAGACATTGTTCACTCAGCAGACTAATGGCCAGGTGCAACTGAGGCCGGAAAGGCCTGGCCTTTTATTTAGTAGCACAAGCTGGACCCCTGATGAAGACTTCGGACTACTGATGGAGGCTTTACAGCGTAAGAAATATATTCTCATTATTAAATTAATAATGTACATGTTTGTATTATAATTGCTACAGATAAACAGCTGGTACTGGTAATGTCACAATGCTGAGTAGTGAGTTGTCTTCATAAATAAACAAATTACCTAACTATTATTCTCAGTTAATTTAATATTGTTGTTTACAGTCTATGAAACAAGTTATGAACTATCTAAAACCCTGCCAAAATTGGTATGTGTTATCACTGGCAAAGGTCCCGAGAAGCAGCGCTATTTGAAGGAAATAGAGAGACGGAAGTGGCAGAACATCCAGGTCTACACACCATGGTTGGAAGCCGCTGACTACCCTAAGATGGTTGCCAGCGCAGACCTTGGTGTGTGTCTCCACACCAGCTCATCAGGCCTAGACCTACCAATGAAAGTAGTCGATATGTTTGGGGCTGGACTCCCTGTTTGTGCATTTGATTTTCTCTGGTAAGTTCAACATTATTAAGTTCTACAAAAATCTGAGCCATGCCTGTTTGTAATGTGGGTATGGATGCTATAATCTACACCATCACTCTTATTGTCATCTACATAAACATACATTCTATAAAGTCAAAGCTTTTCCAGCTTTCTGTATGGCACTGACAATCAATCTTATAAGACTCCTATTCTTTGCCCACAGCCTCGATGAGCTTGTCGAAAACGGCGTCAATGGGTACACCTTCAGGTCTAGTGATGAACTCTTTAAATTGCTAGCTAGCTGGTTCCTGGACTTCCCTGGCAACACCAGACAGAACCTGATAGCAGAGAGGATGCGCAAGGAAATCGCCACCTTTAGGGAAACCAGCTGGGAGGCCAACTGGGACCTAAGAATCAAAAAGTTGTTTACCTCCTGATCAAGTGTTGTTTTAGTTTTAGGGGCCAATGTTAATGTAAATGAAACCTATATTTTTTTAAGAAAAATGTTATTGAATTATTATTGAAAGATAGTCTTTTATTGCATTGCAGATGCATTGTAGACAGTTAATTTCAATCTTAGGCCCATATAAACTAATCCTTCTCACATTTTAAGTATCCACTTGATGACTTTTGGCAATTTATAAGGTACATTAATTGTAGATACCTCAAGCAGGAAACAGCATTTGCATTAAGGATGCTTTGAAGACAGTACACACACACACACACACTCACAAGGTAATAAAAATAGACATAACATTTTTGTTAGATTTTGTAATTTCAATAGATTGCTTTACAAATCAACCCATCAAAGTATTTGAAAATACAAATTGTAATATTATAAAAAAATAGCACTTGTCATTCATCACACACCACTTAAACTAAGAGTCTCTCAATTTCTTGTTGAATGCTCTGGATCTGCGGCTTCAGCTGCGAGCCTTCATTGATTGTGATAGAACAAGAAATGATCGGGCGGGACACGCCACACGCCCGGCCCAGAGCTTGCTTAGACCTAACAAATACATAAGGTACATTTTTGTCCTCACAGAGGATAGGAATGTGTAGCACAATTTCCAATGGCTCGGCATCAGCCGCCATTATAATGAACTCTGAGAGTCCTCGGTTCAACGTCTTGGTAGCTTCGTTGGCGCCCTTGCGAAGCTGCTTGTAGTTGGAAGCTTGTTGCACCAAGTTCAAGATTTTCGCTGTGAGGGAAGCATCCGCTAGAGGGTATGCCTTGGGATTAACTGCAGCCTCATCGCCCTGAAAACAAAAATAATTCAACTGTAAGAAAAGAAGCGATAATATCAACATAACCTAAAAACATAACCGCGTGAATTTAGCACCCAATCATATTTATTTTAGTATCAACTAAATATTTACATTTCTTCACATAAATGCACTGATAACAATTCATTTAGCTAGTTAATCATGGAATATGGCAAAATAGGAACACGTGCTTACCATGTTGATTGTTTGTTGGTACAGAGTGTTGATTTCTTAGTCAACCTCTCGGCGATTTCTCGCTTCACTGAGGACCTTGAATCACAGAGAAGATTTGGAGTGTTATTAATTTTACTCAGTTTACTTAGAGTAAACAGAGAGGAATATAATAATTGTGAAATTGCAAATGCACGACGCCGTTAGGTCCACACACTTTTTAACAATGACCCACAGACTAAGTAGTACTCAGACGGTAATCTCCCATAGTAGAAAAATCGCTATACGATTTGCAACTCATCATTTTGACATTTAATATTTTTTTAAATTTATCCATTTTGTCGCTCATGTTGTTATGAGACCGGGTCTTTTTGCCAAGGTTTGTCGAGCCCAGAATATTTTGGAAACTAGCCTTTTAAGCCTTCCAAAAAAGAGGTTCTGCTTTAATTCAAGCCGACGTTGTGATTGTGTGTGTAGATAGGTGTACCTATAGCACACCTGTGGTCTGTGTGTATTAGAAAAGGAATTTCAAGTGATGGAAATAAAAAACATTCAATATTATTTATTTTTTAATTTTGTTTTATATTTTATAAATGCTTTCTTTTGCATTGGTGGCAAACTTTTGTTTTCCAACCTATATACATCTGTGCCCTTCATTATCTTATTTATCACATTGCGCCAATTAAATACTGCTAATCGAAGACTTAATTCTAGAAAGAATTCCTCAACAGCATCCCTGTGTATCACACAATCCAGAAAATCAAACGAATACTTGGATCTTATTTTATTTTTATTCATATTCATTTATTGCATTTCATGTTGTTTACAGGTTGTTACATTGTGATAGTTCCAAACAATGAACCCTGCTAGGGCACAGCAATGTATAGGCGACAGGTTTTAATTAATTTAACATGCTATCATTATTCATTATTAATACAATTTGTTGATGTCGATTAATTTAAAAATTATTAATTATTATTATACATTATGTCATTCTTACAAACTAAATAAATAAATTATCATTTTCTGACTGATGTCTTATAGAGTACCTAGTTATGTATGTGTAATGTGTTAGAGTCGATAGTAATTTATTTATTTCTCAGTTAAAAATTCTTTTAGGCTATAATATGATTTTAAGTTTAAGTAGTTTTGTAGGTCATTTTTGAATTTGTTGTCATACTCTGTATCCTTAACTGAATTCGGGAGTTTATTATAGATTTTAACGCACATGGCCAGAGGCCCAGAACGAAACATAGCTAGTCTTGAAGTTGGTACCGCTAATTCGTTTAGATATCGGTTTCTAAGACTGCGTTGCTGTGGGCGTTGCTGTTTTGCTAGCGGAAAAAGCGATGGGTGTTTTCTCACAAATTTACTAGCTTCTAGGATATAAATACCTGTTAGCGTATGAATTTTATGTTCTATAAAGTATTTTTTGCAACTTTCCGTACGTTCTATATTTACTAGGATTCGAACGCTTTTTTTTGTAAAATAAATAGTCGCTCTATATCTACACTATTTCCCCACAATATAATTCCATAGTTTAGCCACGAATATGCGTATGCGTAATAGGCTGAAAGAGCTGTTTTGAAGTCGGTTGCTTTTTTTAGTTCTCTTAAGGCGTATGTAAAGCTAGCCAATTTATTTGATAGGGTTTGTATATGACCTTTCCAGTTTATATTTGTATCGACAGTCAGGCCTAGCAGTGAAAAGTCGTTTACACATTGTAATTTTGTATTATTATATGAGAAGTCGATATCTACCTTTTCTTTCTGATTATGATTTCTGATTATGATACTGATTATGAGATGATTTTAAGTTCTTTTATAATACCCGTTTGGTGTGGTGTGAATTCCAAGTATTCGTTTGTTTCCTGAATGATATAGCCAAAAGTCCTCACGGCATTTTCGGAAGGGTAGGTCAATTTTTTAAGGTTAATTGTGTTTCTATATCTTCCAGATATCCAATTACTGGTAGAGCTTATTTCACGAGGAGTAAGGTTTTTTTCACATTCCTTACAATTGTTTTTGTTTAAAAAAAATCTTATAACCCACCCTGTGGTATATGCCCGTGGGTGAACTTTCAGCTTTTCTTGCATGGCAGTTGTGGGGATATTCTCTAGAACTGCACTCCGAAGGTTAGAGGATCCAGCTGAGCAGGCACTATCTGCATTTATTTCATTATTTTTCGTAGTTTCAAATAAGGCCTTGAGTTTTACTAGTTGCTCACCTGAATCCTCTTCACAATTGTAACCATCGGAGTGAAATTTTATAAATCTTGTGATTAGAAGTGACTTAAAGGTGTGGCAATTTGGATTATTGTTTCTAAAATTGTAGGCTCTGATTTGTCCAAAAAAGTTTTCTATCAGATCAGAGTTGAAATATCTTGGTCTCAAGCTCCTTATATTTTTATTCTTGAAAAATTGCCACAACCTTTGATAGCTTTTCAGCGTAACTATCCAGTTTTTTAGTGAGGGCACTGTCTGTCTATTATTTTTATTTTCGACAAATTTTATACCTTGTAATTTTTTTATAGCCTCGCCCCAAAATCTGTGGTGCTGAGACGAGGCTGTCACTGCACTCCGCAAAGGTTTACCTTTATCCCTCTTATTTGAAAGGCAGGCTCCATTGACCGAATCAAACAAATCATCAAAAAATTATACCATTTCTGCCGTATTTCTTAAAGTTGGGCTGACTGGTTTGCCATCGGCATATTGAGCTGCAACAAAAAAGGAACATGCTTTAAGTATACTTATTTTTATGTAACACAATTTGCAGTCGGTGAGAAAATTACATTGCAGGCAAAATACTTACAGAACTGAGCAGTGTATGAAAGAGTAGCTGCCCATGTTTTGCTGAACACTCTCACACAATTCTTGACCTGCAATAAAAATAGATATTATAAGTACAAAGTTTTGAACACCTTGAAATATTGATAAACAACACATTTCACATGATATATTCAATACAGCCCTTTATGCATGATTATTGTGATTAAACCTAACAGACTAGGTATCCTTAAACAGCCATCTTCAGAAACATTCTCAATTCAAAAATATTATTTACCTTATCATCTTTTTAATTTTTTCTGGAATTACGTGTTCATCGTTCAATTTGTGTAACAATCGCATTTGCGCATGATTGCAGTCCGTTTTATAGACATCCACAATATCGTCCCATTTAGATATTTTATCATCGTATTTTATATTTTTGGTTAAGAAATTATTTCTTAACCCCTTTATTAGGTGCGGTGGATCATGTATCACGCTTAGTGAATGACCATTGATGGTTATTATATCATCTGAAAATAATGACAGGAATGTTATAATAATAGCAATAACCCTTAACATACACCTTCAATATTCAATTACATTGCATCACACCTGTATTCCCCAAACAGTTATGTAGAGGTGTTCACCCATTAAGCCAATTAATATTATTTTTAAGTCAGGTTGTGTGTGGAATATGTGAAAAATATCTATCCATTGAAGGACACTGAATCAGACAAGATCCCTTTGATTTTTTGGTGCATTGCTTAATTTGCATCCACATAATTGTTTTGGCCAATGAGTTCATGTTTTCAGTCAGTTTTTCAAAATAATTTTTCTTTGAAAACTTTAGTCCTCTTCGTGCTCTTTGACTGAAATCCAACTGTTTCCGAGATTTTAAATATTCATGGTACAGCCTGGCACATTTTGGTGAAAGAGACTTTTTGTTTAAAATAATACGCCTTCTTCGGACACAAAGCCTCGGAGTAGAAGGAATAACTGCGTCTGTAAATAAAAATGTATGATAGATATAACGATAGCTCAACAAAATATGAGTGTGCTGTGCAGATTGTAAAACAAAAATGCCACAACTATTTTGTCTACATTATTTTTATTAATTGCCATGTTACTCAATTACTTTACTTTTGTACAAATACCAACAAATTGTTAAACAAAAAATTCCAAATGCATGTTGGTCCTGCGCACTATTCGGAGAATACTTGTCTCATTAATGGTGAAATATAATGGTATATTTAATTACCTCTTATGATCTGGTTTTGTGAGGCTTCATTTCCACAGCCTGAAGTGGAAGGCACGTCAACGAACGGTGCTGTGGTGTGATCCACAAGGTTTGCATTATTAACAAAAACATCAAAACCTAAAAAAAAAATGTTATATTGTGATTAATATTTCAATCATGGAGTGATTGCCAAAAACATTACACAAAGAAGTGTTTCTTTGCAATTGGGCAAAAATGCCATCAAAAAGTAATACATTCAAAAATTATAAAGTACTTAATATATTAAAAACCAAAAAAAAGATAATAGCTGTGTCTTACCAGTTTTAGTCATTCTATGTTTCTTTGTAGGTTCAGAGGTACAGTAGGTATGATCCTCATGCTGCCTTTTCTTGGCATAGGTGTGATCAGAAACAGCATTGTCTGTAAAGAAGTATTTAAGCTTATCAACATAACAACATACTTATTTATAATATACGACTGCCCAAAATGACTAAACAGTAAAAAAAAATCTAAGTGCTAGTCTGACTCGCACACAAGGGGTTCAGTGCCACCATACAATATTGAACAATACGTATTTTTCGTTTTTAATATACCCCTTTAAATTTTTAACTTTATTTTATTTAGTTATAGCAGAACATAGTAGTACACTCTATTTCAAGTGTAAATCTATTACGGTTCAAAATATACAGCCCTGTAACAGACGGACTGACAGACGGACAGCGGAATCATAGTAATAGGGTCCCGTTGGCACCCCTTGGGTATGGAACCCAAATAATAACTATGTGTACGCCTTTTCAAAATACTATGTGATAATATCAAGTTATTAACTTATTATGGACAGAAAAAATGTTAATTACACAATATGCGAGTGTATGTTGAACAATTTTAATTATTTTTTTGGTTTGTAAGTGCATTTACGGCCAATTTGACCCACTTTCAAGACAGAGCAACATAGATGGATATAGGATACTTTTTATTTTCTTTAAAATGTATGGCTTCTGTGTGAAATTCCAGAGTGGAAAATTCAAATCCAATTTTTTTTTTTTACGTTCATGAATATTATAGACATGATGCACTTGCCATTTGAATATGTGAGGAATATATGAGAAAATTTGTATATAATGAAATCACTACTTACCAGTGGTGTGTGCGTCAGTGTCCATAGTTTGAAACCGAGGACTAGGAGTGCCACTGCTGATTTCGCTATCGGAAAACAGCGTGGGATAGGCGGCAACAAGAAGACAAGTCCACACGTTGGTCGAGATGATGAACTTCTGTTCAAAATGCTTTTGACAGACATAACGCTTGTGAAGATCCTCTGCCCTCAGGTTTCGCAATTCTTCACAGTTAATACACTCTAACCACTTGAGTCCTATCTCACGTTTGGGAAATCGAAATAATTTAACGTCCTTCCGTTTACTAGCGCAATTCACAATACAGCAAGTACGGAACATACTGCACGTTGTAATTACACTATTACAGGTTTAAACTTGAGAGGATAAGTTACGGAAATAAATCAACGTAGAAATTCACTCAATCAACTTTAAAAACTGTAATGGCGGGGTGTAGACAACCACAGACTACGATAGACTTACAATAAAACCAATATGGCGTCGATTGCACGGGCGACAAAGGGGAAAGGGACGAGGGGCAGTTGTCACTTTGAGGAGTTTCACCCATAGACAAATACGTCTATTAATGCCAGGATTTTTTGTTCCGAGATTACCAGCCGTGCAATGACCACAGAACAGAACAGACAATGACAGTTGAATGACTACGACCACAGACAAGCTAACTAGTCTGTGCCACAGACCATTGAGATAAAAAAAATGTCTATGCCACAAACAGACAGTCAAATGACGGAATAGGGATGGGATAAGAAATTGATGATTAATTAAGGATGATTCATCGATGTTCTTCTTTTCGAGTAGATGGTAAAACATGAGTTATGTAATAAGTTGGGCTCAGTAGGTGGCCTGGCCACACCAATCGCGGTTTCATTGCCCTTTTTGAAGTCCTTAGAAAGGTAGGTGTGTGGACACTTTGGACACTCCAGCATTATGGGAATTGGTTTGGTCGGGAGCACCGCATTTGCACTGCGTAAAGTGCGTATCTATCCCCTCGTCCCGTGGAGTTCTAAATAATTCAAGCTTTGAAGTAAACGCAATAAAAAAATACGGCCATTTGTGCGACATATTTTGATACCTACTCGCAAATAAATCAAAAGCAACAGGGTACTTGCCGTTGACCTAGAATCATGAAATTTGGCAGGAAGTAAGATATCACAGCACAAGTAAAGGAAAAAGTCCGACAATCGTAAATTTGTAGTTTTTTTTGCGTTTACAAACTTACATTTGCAGTTTTTCAACTACAAAGTTCAGTTTGTTTTTGGAATAAATTCATCGAACCCTTCATTGTGCGTCAACACGCACTTGTAGTGATGGGTAACTCATCATTTTTATATGAGGTTGAGAGAGTACCTCATTTTACCTCGCGAGGTCCTCAAGAGGTACCCCTCATTTGAGGCGAGGCCTCACGAGCCGAACTCATTCTATAAATTCTGTACAATTATGAAAGTCGGTTCATTCACTGACTAAGCTCACTCAATACTCACTCGCGAGTACTCGCGTCAATAATGTCAATGTCAATTTTTAAGTGAGGACGCGTGAACGAGTGAGTTGGTTCAATGTTGAAATTCGAGTAACTCTTTCAGTTTGCGATCACGAGTACCTCAAACGAGGCACCTCATGAGTGAGTGACACATCTCTACGCACTTGGCTGGTTTATTTATTCATGGCTTGCCTTGTCTGTAGCACTGCTCGATCTTAGCGCGGCTTAACATAAAATCACCCTTTACTTATTTAATTTATGTGACTAGAGTAGAAACAGCATGATAGACGCCCACCTAGGTAATAAATTTAAGAAAACTACAAAAAAAACAAACCAATTCTCTGAATCTGCAATACTATTTAAAATATTGCACAGTGACAGGCATTGTTGTTGCCTACTTTTCGATTAACGAGGATGGAAAATAATCAAGAACATTTGACTATAATACACAATTTATTCATTAATTGTTACAATTCAGTTTGTGTAGTAAAATATACATACTTATTTAATATTGTCTTTGTAAATACCTAGGTAATGGTATGGCTTCTGGAACACGGAAGTGAAACCTTAGAACAGGATCTCACTATTCAAAAGGGTTTAACAAGCTAGCATTACCTAACTAAGTACAGTAGTTTTATTTTTTTATTGATAAAAGAAGTATGACCAGTGGTCACTCACTATGTATGCCGAAACTCATCAACTGCTGGACATAGGCCTCCCCCACGAATTGTCATGAAGGCCACATGAATTTGAAAAAATACAGAATGGATTTTTGAGACGGGGCCGTAAGGGTAGGTTCGTTAATTGTTGTAGCTACAGGAAAACGGTCATAACAGACTACCCATAACTTTTTGAGAAATTTAGATTGGCATTGACAGATTTTGGAAAAGTTGTAGTCAGTACGAAAATGGGCAATTTTCACAAAAACGTTTTTGATGCCATTCGATAATTTTTCATAAAATAATCAAACAAGTCTATACTTAGCTGAGTTTTTCAACCTTTTTCATGACGCGGCCCCCTTAGTATAAAGATTTTTTCACGACCCCCTACCCTCCACTGTATAATATGTATTTTATTGAAATACTAATATCTAATTCGTTGGTACAATTTTTTTATAATTACGTATCGGCTAATTACATAATTATGAGAAATATTACATCGCCAAACGCCTCCGCGGAAAAGCGATACAATGGATTTGTGGGTACTGCGTATCCCACTCACCTCCTAATTAAATCCTAAGTAAATGTGTTGTATAATTTATGGGCTACGAGGGATTTCCCAGTAGAGTAATTACGTTAAATGCAGCTATAGATGAGGCAAGTTTGGGAATCAAAGAATCTGCTGGAATTATGTAAATTTCTAAACCAACAAAACAAAGCTTATAAAAATATTTATAATTTTTTTCTTTTACTGAGGCCTCGCGTCCCCCATTAAAAGGCTTTGCGACCCACACGAACACTGCTCTATTGAATCAACTGAGGTTTGAGTACTAGAAAAGTCAGAAATCACGAAAAACTTTTCCCATACATGTCGTAGGAAATTAGAGTCCCAACTTACTTTTTTAAGATGGATAGACTAGCCACAACATAAAATATTAAAAAAAACAGGAGAAGTGGCATGGAAGTGTGTCTGCGTCCGCGTGTCACGATCAAGTTGCTCATGTCATAGGCAAATGGCCGTCTCCGCAAACTAGTGCGCTTTCGACCGCGATCGAGACAACATTTAAGAATGCCGTGTTGTTCAGTGGTTTCTTGTAAATAGAAACTTTATAAATCATAGAACCACTTATCATCTATCAGCACAAGTATTTGTCTTGAAAATCATGAAAAACAACTAATCGTAAAATATTTCTTGTTATTTTTGTTTTCATAAGTATATCACAGCGATTGTACTATTTTTGCAGTAAATACATTGCTTCTTATCCACTACCTAAGTATATCGCGAAATAACTAGACAAGCAATGTAAAAATCACAAAACGATACTTTATATATGCGATTGCAACACGTAATACGGCCGCTGTATCTTGCGACGAGTTAGTGATGTGCTTGTGCAGATCCACTAACGTAGGCTATCGACAACTGGGCACGCCACAATTGCGGCGATAAGTCCCCTCTTTGAGGAGTGGCTTGAGAGGCGCCATGGCGTCCTCACCTTCCGCCTGACGCAGGTCCTCACCGGACACGGTTGTTTCGAGAGGTTTCTGTTCCGCGTAAGGCGGGAGGAAACGCCCGGGTGTCACCACTGTGTGGATCGCCCGGAGGACACGGTGGTCTGCCCGGCTTGGGCGGAGCACCGCCGTGTCCTCACGGAGGCGATCGGCGGCGGCGATCTCTCGCGTCCGGCCCTGGTTCAGGCCATGGTTCGGAGCGAGAGTGCATGGGAGGCCGTCACCTCCTTCTGCGAAGCAGTTATGTTCGCGAAGGAGGAGGCGGAGCGCGCGAGGGAGATGCAAGCTGCACGCCCTCGCGGCCCTAGTCGCCGCAGGAGACGCCCCGGGCGTCGGGAGTCGAGAGCTGACTTCCGGCCACCGTAGGCGCGGGCTTGCGGACGGTGAGCAATGGGCAGCTCGCCGTCCGATAAGGACCAGGCCCGTGTTGATGGCGCGTTGTGTTCCACGCGCGCCTCAAAGAGATGTCAGCACCAACCGACGGGGTCGAAAGACCAATGCCTGCTGGGGTTGCGGGTTTGTCCGAAAGGGATAACGCGGCCCCGGCACACAGGCAACGGAAGGAACACGGGTGGGTTTTAGTCAGTAAAAGTCTGACACACCCTCTCGCTCTGCCCAGAGCGGGTGAAGTCATTTGATGATTTCCCATGCTGAAAAAAAAAAAAAAAAAAAAAAAGGCTATCGACAACAATGTCGATTGTCCTATGAATTTATATTACTATTAAAGTTTATTCTTCGATTTGTCACCATTATAGCCCGTTTGGAAATATTGTTTTTTACTCATTTTGATTTTCTTATAATGTTTAATTTTTTTGATTAACGAAAAATTTGTTTTTCGTGAATACGTCTTTAAATTTGCTTCCATAATGGGAGGCAATTAAAAAACTGATGAAAACAAAATCGGGGAATACATTTTAATGCTGCAGCTACATATCTATCATCTACATCCAAAATTGAATTACACCACTAAAGGATCAAACATTATTGTTTTGTTTGTTCACATAATTAACAATGTTGCTGATTCTCTTGTACACCGAACTAAACTATCACTAAAATTCCTTACTTGTGGCTATGAGAATCTTAGAGCTATTCTGCAAATAAAATTCTCTAAACTAAAAAATAATTTTGACACAACTAAAATAGAATTTGATAATCGCGAATCCACGTGGTACCCACGGTTTGCCCTAACCCGTGATTTTTTTTTGGAGCCGGAGGCGCGCAGTGGGTGCCGATGCCGCCTCGACGTGTTTTATATGGAAAACATGAAATATATAAAAGAAATTACCTACATGTTCAGGTTTAGGGGTTTAAGGGTTCAATACAGGGTGTAGAAAGTTTCATTATTTTTGCGATAGGTGCACCATTTTCGAGATATAAGCAAAAGAAAAAAATAATACAGTACGGTTTTTGCACGTAGTCCAACCAAGTCAAGATGTTGGTGTGAATTTTAGTTCATGAAAACTTATTTTATCCCACACCTTTTTAACCGCTATTAAAAATTGTCAGGTTTAGTCTGGTTTAATATTTTACAATTAAAATTTTAGGTGAAAAATGCCAAATTCAGAATAGCAAACTTGCTTGCTGCTTAATTCACTAAACTAAAAACTCAGTACTATCTTAGAACTGTCAAACTAAAATATAGTTAAGTTGTGTCACTTTACTCTATTTCAGAATGGGAAATCGTTGTTTGACAGGAATAAACTTTTGAGTGATTTTTAGTCTAGTTTAGAGGCATTTGTGACAAGAGAATCGGCACCAATAACATCTTTTATACCATGTTTTTAGCAAATAAATGATATTTCTATTTCTAAAGAATTCGTCTCAAAGAAAATATGACTCGTAACAACAGACAGACGGACATGGCGAAACTATAAGGGTTCCTTACCCTTATAGTTTCGCCATGTCCGTCTGTCTGCCCGCGGCTTAGCTCAGAGACGGTTAAGAAAAAGAAAGCTGTAATTTGGCATATTAATCATGCCGACAAAGTGGTAAAATAAAATAATATCTAGTAAAATAGTACCTCCCCTACACGTAAAGTCGGGATGTTTTTTTTTTCCTCATCTACCCCGATGTTGTGGGGTATCGTTAAAAAGATCTTTCAAAAATATTGTGAGTTTGTCGAAACCATTTTTGGATTCAGGGATCCGTTTGCGAAATATTAAGCTTTTAACTGAAAAATTTTGTTAGAGTGAAGTGCCCCCCCCCCCCCCCCTTCTAGCTAAATAGTTGTACTTGGACTTGTGAAAAAATTCACAGCAGTAGTATATACAACGAAATTAAAAGGAAAACTATGAGAGCTAAGTAGGCTGTATAGGTTTACGAGAAATAATCAACCAATTTCGATTTTCAGTTTGAAAAACATGATCTCCCATACATTCCGTACGGGAGAACACGTTTTTCAACTACAATGTTAAGTTTGTACTTTGGATAAATTCATCCTAACTACGGAACCCTTCATTGTGCGTGGTCCGACACGCACTTGGCCGGTTTTTTTAAATTTTATTTTCTGTAACTCCCAAAATTTTTAATACATAATATAAATGCGAGAATCGATACTTTTTCATTTAGTCATTCACTAGCGTATAACCTACTCATACTATCATATGTATTATAATGTGAAAGTTTGTATGTTTGGACGTTTGTTACTCAATCACCCAAAAACGGCTGAATGGATTTGGATTATATTCGGCACACCGATAATTTATATACCTGGATTAAAATATAGAATACTTTTATCCCGGTAGTACGTTCCCATGGGATTATTTCCGAACCCCATGCAGGCGTAGCCACGGGCGAAAGCTAGTGTAAAATAAATGGCTTTTGCTCACCACAACGATAGACTCGGGCTTAAAATAAGATTTTTTGTATTTAGGGCTTGTCGGTAAAAGTTTAGAAATTCTGGGTCTTAAGATAAAATCTTGTTTAGTAATAAGGCCATTAGAGTGTTTTGATCCGTGTTCATACACGGATCAAAACACTCTGATGGCCCTACGGGATATATTGGCATCAAAAAACGTTTTTGTGAAAATTGCCCATTTTCATTCTGACTGTACTTTTTTTTTTTCAAAAACTGAATGCCGATCAAAAACTCAAAAAATTATTAACAGTCTCTTAAAAACGTTTTCTTATAGCTGCAACGGTTAAGGTACCTGCCCTTATTGCGCCATCTCACGAAAATGCAACCTGTATGTTTATTTAGTTTTGTTCATTTTACATTACACACGCATACATGCATGGATGTTGAGATAAACTACATAGGCATATTATAGAAAAGAGTGAAAAGAGGGACGCCATTGGGTCTTTGCGACCGAATTCGGTCTTAGAGCGATCGCTATCTCTGTCGAGACTGCCGCCCTGGTTAAAATGAAGAAAGTGCATCATAGCAGACGATTTTCTATAGATATTTATCATAGAATAACGTAAACAGCATTTTTTTTTTCCATTGATATAGAGCAAGATTCCCACACCACACTTTGACTTTTGTTAAGTAAGTGTTCCATACGAATGTAAAGTCAGTGTCTGTGAATTCAAGCTCGCTCGCGCTGTCTTGTTACCGCAAGCTTATAACTAAATGACACACGAAAAGCTTTTAGTCTGTGCTGTGCCATATAGATTGAGGAACGTGATTAAGTTAATCAGCCCACAACCCAATCATGTCAGAAATTATAAACGATTTTTTTTATTACAATGAAGAGAATGAAAGTCTGGGAAACTAAGGGCAAGATTCATAGAGCGCACTTCGAGTTTACTTTGCCAAGTAAGCGTTTCATACGAATATGAACCTTATTCTAACGCATATAATATTCAGTACTTGGGCGACCAAGCTCTGCTCGGGTGAAAATACGGATAAAACTGAATTTTCTCAGATATGAGACCTAGCTAGATACATTTTTCGCCCCCGTAAACCCATATATTGCAGCTTTCATCGAAATCGTCATGGCTTCTACACACAATGCCGCCCGGCGTGATGGCCGCCGGCACTGCCGCTGGACAAGCCGCGGCGCGCCCGACCCTGCCGCAAAAAGGATTGCAAAGGAAATGGAGATGCAAAAGCCGGCGGCACCTGCCGCTCGGCAAAAGCCGGCGATTTCTGACTTTTCTAGTACTCAAATCTTAGTTGGTCCAGTACAGTTTTTTGATCTTTATAAGAAACAGCATCGATTGGCATAAAAAAGTTTTTTGTGAAAACTGCCCATTTTCTTGCTGACTGTAATTTTTTTTCAAAATCTGTGTATGCAGATCGAAATATTTCAAAAAGTTAAGGACAGTCTCCTAAGACCGTTTTCCTGTAGCTACAATGTTTAAGGTCCTTATTGCCCCTTCTCAAAAATTCACCCTGTATACAATGCAGTCCATGGGCATGTGACCGCCCGTATTTTTCAGAATATTCATGATAAATTATCTAAAATAAACTTTAAAATGGGGGGCTGTCTTTAATTATTTATTATATATATATATTTTTTATAATTATGTTTTTTTTTAAATAAATACTTTTTTTTTAGAAAATATGCCTTGTTTAGTTTGTTGTTTTGTTGTTGTGTTTGTTTAGTTTTTTTCATAGTCTACCAATTTCAATAAAAAATGTTAGTTAATCCGATAAAATAACTCATATAGATATAGAAATAATAAACAGAATACAAATCGAGCCAATAACATCGGAGATATAGCAAACGCTACTCAAAAATTAACAAATTGAATAACATGAAAAATACTAAAGACCCCCCTTTAAAAAAAAACATGAATATTCAGAAAAATACGGGCGGTCACATGCCCATTGGCGAAAAATATAGGATATTCGTATAAGCGGATATGTATAAGCGTCGCATACGAATATGAACGTTAACGTTATGTGAAGAATGTTCATAATTGTGTGCGGGGCTTAGCAAAATCAAAGCGCGATCTGTTAATCTTTCTCTAAGCTTAGAACACATACAAAACACATTAAATATCAACAACCAGAAATGGCGCCAGTGTTTATTATTACGGTGCGCGGGATTTATATCCTTAATATTTACGCTATAATGGTGTTTGAAGTTTGAGTCACATTATATTATAATCGTAGGTACACAAATAATGTGAATGTAAACACACATTGAAACAAATCCGCCTAGTTAGAAGGTGTCGCGCGCACTAACCACGCGCCACACGTCCAAACAGCGAATTAAAATGTTACATGTCAGTGTACCCACCTTAATGGGTGCTACACACAATGCCGGCGGCATGGCTGCCGACCCTGCCGTATAAAGGATCGCAAAGGAAATGGAGGCGCAAAAGCCGCACGTGCCGCTCGGCACAAGTCGGCGGCCATGCCGCCGGCATAGTGTGTAGGAGCCATAACAATTAGTAGGTAATTATTTACACCTTATTTTTTTAAATTGTAGTTTGACACTGAAGCCTGTCAAATGAGCACTTCACATATTTAAACTAGATAGGTTTTTTGAAAGGGTTCTGATTGTTGTGATGGTTCTGATGATTATGATGATTTGGATGGTTCTGATGATTTGGATGGTTCTGATGATTGGGGTGGTTCTGATTCTGATGGTTCTGATTTTGGCTGGACAGGAAGGCCAGATGGCCCTTAGGACACTTGTTGGCGTAATGTCCTTTGGTACCACACTTGAAGCAGGTAACTTCTTCCAGTGGTTTATGAACAATTCGCTGCAGTCTTTGAGTGCTAACATCGTCGCTATCAGTGGCTGGTTTGACGTAGCCGAGGGCGCGATATCTCGCCTCTTCTTGTCTTTGAGCTGCTTCTCTTTGCTGTAATTAAATTTTAGAAGTATTGTAGACATCAAACAAAAAATAATTATAAAATCTTTGATACTAAGTATGGTGTTTTCTAAAAATTCACCCACAAAAGATTGATGAATTAAACAGTTTTTCTGTACCTACAATACAGAAACTACTAGCACTACTAACCTCAGCTGGTATCTTATTACAAGAGGAAGCTTTATGGCCAGCTTCGGAGCAGTAATGACACACGGGCAGTCTCTTAGCATCCTTGGTTTGTTCTGGAGGGGCAGGCAGCTCAAACCGTGGATGCATGTACTTGCAGGTGGACCCATCAGGACAGAAGCCAGAGAGGTAGTTCATACAAAACACGCGGCGCACATGTCGGTGCCGGCAGTGGGGACCGTGACGACAGAAACCTCGGTCATACCTGTAAAATAATTTTGTAATTTGCTTGATAGTTACACAGTAATATTTTAAATCTTGTTACAATATTTTAATAATTTAGGCATTATCCAAGTGTATATTATTACAGTTATAAAGTTATAGGCCAATGTATGTGGAATTGCACATACATTGGCCTATAACTTTATAACTATATTTGTTGCAGTAGTAAAAATAATTCATACTGTTGGTAATTATTAACAGTATGAATTATTTTAACTACTGCAACAAATATTAATAATAAATTGTTTATTAGCCATATCATGTGTTCTTACATTACCCTAAAACCAATACAAATAAATTCCTAAAATTATTGTTACAAAAGGAAACATAGGTTGAGCCTGTCTTGTGGAGTCCTTTAGAGTATTAAATTTGAGATTTCAGACTATTATTTTGAAAATTTAAAGTAAAACAAATCAAAACAATACACTTCAAACTAAACATACACACACAAAATACTTTTTTCAATGTTAATAATATTTATTTGTGAATACATACCATGGGCAATCCTTAATTTTACTCTCAGGGTCTATATGAAGGAAAGGACATTCTTTGTTGTGACAAGCATTAAATCTAGCGTAGAAGTAGCATTCAGGCATCTTGGACATGTCATACTCGTGAAGGAACTCGCACTGGTCGCCTTTCTTGCAGAGGCCTCTCAGCCAATGCTTGCAGACCACCGTGCGGTCACCTCGAACGTGCCTGTAGGGGCACTGAGGACCGTTCCCGCAACCTCCAGGCTGGCTGAAGAATTCACATACTGCCGCGGTTGACTCTAAAAACAATGAGTTTTTATTAAGCAATACGTTACTTATTAGTGCATAGCAGTAGTTATTAACATAATGTTGAATAATTGTATGTGTATGGGAAGGAAAACAACTTACTATCCATTCCTGGGAAAGGTAATGGTAGCGCTCCATATTGCTCTTCTAAAGCGTAATCTATATCAAATTTTATGTGGTCCACGTTAGCGACAATGACTTCCATGTTTTCTCAGATTATTTTTACTTTCTTGTGGAAATAAAGAAAAATACTTCTTGCCAAACGCAGGGAACACAACAGCAAAAATTCGCAACGTAAAGACCACAGATTAGTAGTAAAGACAGTCAAAGTCAGTGGCACACCACAGCTAATAAAAAATGTGTAATTGTGAAATGTGACAGTTGGCTGGAATGGTTATTACATTACGTTTAGTTACATTCACAGACTTTGTAGTCTGAATAGCATCATTGTAAAACAAAATAGAGAACAGATAGTGTCATCCACAGAGTACAATTAAAGTGCCATCCACGACGATGCACAGTGGAACGAATGTATGGAGAGGTTGGACGTAGACATCTCCGAAAAAAAAAGAGTTAAATTAAGCCAAACGAATGATGCCATCTTATTCGATTACCTAATGCCTTCATAACTTGTGCTTATAAATTTCTTCATAACTCCCATATTTCGGAAGTAATTTGAGAATATGTGATATTTTACTATGAAAATGAGTGTGTTCTCTCCCTCCTGATTCCGGCCTTGTTTCCAGTAGCGGTCTCTAATATCATAATGCTAATACTAAGAGTTATATTTAAATACTAAGACACATAGTGCGCCAAATGTGCACTTTCTGGGATAAAGAGTGATGTTTATTTTATAACACAAAAATATATTTTTTGTTTATTTTGTTGATTAAAACCGTTTTTCTAAAGGTTTACCTTATTAAAATAACATTTCTGAGCAGCCAATTAGAGAAGATATAAGAGAATTAGGATATGTGATTAGTGACTTAAGGTTTACATATAAAACTGATGCACTAATGATGACTGATAAGAAGATTGCTTTTACTTAATTACTAAATGGCTCTAATACACTAATTTCGCATGCATCATTTTCAAACTAATTACCTTGCAATATTTAACAAAGGAGGGTACCTGGATTAAATATAAATAGGTCACTATTAGTAACTTTAAAATCAGTGTTGATTTACACCTCGTTGTAGCCACGCTAATGTCGCAATGTATTTTCAAAATTTTAATACAAATCTTGATCTTCACGTTGCTTTATGCGCACGCGCACATAAAGATATAATATAAGATTTACGCGACTATAACTATTTGTTCAGTGTTTTAAAAGATAACTGTTGTGTTCAGTTATGTGAAAGTTCTGAAACAAGTTTAAAAGACTGGTGTCGTCGATTTTGCTACCGCATTTATGCAAAATGGACACAGTCTGGAAGAAGCACAGATAAGTTTCGGAAGAAACATGAGATTTGGCTACAGGCTGCAATTCAGTGGCCGGAATTTCTGAATGAAATATTGAATCTTCTACAGAAAATGTAAGTGATGTCATCGAGCCCATAATTTCTCCTGCTAAATCTGATGCTTCAACTTGTACACATCCTATTCCTCGTAAATCTTTTGAGGACCTTAGTAACCGGCAAAAAAGAAGACGCACTGAAGATACTCTTCCATGCAGCAGTAGCAGCGCTGAAATTGTGTTTTCGGCCGAAACGGCGCTTCGAAAGGCAGGAGAAAGCGATACAGCTGATGTAATGAAATACTTGATGGAGAATCCAGAAGAGGCCTCACAAATCAAAGCCTTCATTGAGGGTAAATCGATTCAGGTACGGGAAATATCCCCTTTGAAGGCATTGGCTCTTTATGTATCGATGAATTTATCGAAATGGCGCTACAACACTCTTCGGGATTTCAACACCCAAGAAGGAGCTCTTAAATACCCGAGTTACTACATGTTGGTTAAAGAAAAAATTAAGTGCTATCCGGCCAAAGAGGATCTCACAGTTACAGAGAGCTCTGCAAAAATCAAATTACAAGCCTTGATGGATTTAACCTCAAGAACACTTATTAGGTTGTTAGAAACCCCTGTTGATCCCAATCAACAGCTCATTTTGACCAGCAAATGGGGTTTTGACGGATCATCTAGCCAAAGCATTTATCATCAAAAGACGAGTGAAGACGAGCAAATCGATCTTGCTAGTAATTTTATGATTAGTCTTGTACCACTGCGGCTCGTCTCACAAGGTGTAACAATTTGGGAAAACGAGCGACCATCTTCCACTTCATTTTGCCGGCCAATATTGTTTAAGTTTATAAAGGAAACCAAAGAAAATGTGCAGAGAGAGATGGCTGAAATCGAAGCCGAGATTGAAGCCTTAACTCCATCCACCATCTCTGATGGAATTAGTGTCAAACACCAACTGCTGTTGACAATGATTGATGGTAAAATTCATTCCATTATATCCGATACAGCAGCTTCAGTGTGTGACGTATGCAAGGCTAGTCCTAAAGAGATGAATCATTTTGAGTTAATCAAAGATAAACACGCCAACGAGGACATGTATAAATATAGCTTAAGCTCCCGTCACGCTTGGGTTTGCTCAATGGAATACTTATTACACATTTCCTACAAATTAGACATAAAGTCATGGCAAACAAAGGGTGATATAGCAAAAAGGCAAGTTGATGACGGGAAGAAAAGAGTTCAAGAGGCTGTAAGAAGAGAAACGGGCTTACTTCTCGATGTTGTGAAACAAGGCAGTGGATCCACCAACAATGGCAACTCGGCAAGGAGATTTTTTGAAAACTACACTAAATCTGTTGAACTGACCGGAATAGACGTTATGCTTTTAAGAAAAATCTGTGTGATCTTGCAGTGTATTTCATCAGGAGAGAAGATCAACGTAATTAAATTCCGAGAGTTCTGCTTTGATACTGCTAAGCTTTACGTGGAGTTGTACCCATGGTATTATATGCTTTCTTCACTTCATTAAATTTTAATGTATGGGCCAGACATAGTTCAGAACTTGTCAATTGTGCCCATTGGTTTTCTATCCGAAGAGGCATCAGAGGCTAGAAATAAAGATTTTCGAAAATATAGAGAGGGGCATTCTCGAAAGCATAGCAGTATCTCATGCAATGAAGATATTATGCACAATCTTTTACTGTCTTCTGATCCACTTGTTACAAGCATTCGTCCAAAAGTAAATAAGTTTGTAAAAAAATCTTCTTATAAGGAATTTTATGAGCTTACGGATTCTGAGAAAAGTGAAATCGAAATAAAAAAAATAAAAAAATCGAATCAATTTAGCGGATATCGATTCTGAATTTGAATTAATTGATGATGATGACGATGATAATTAAATGTTGCTATTGTTTTAAAATGTGTAACTTAGTAAATTAGAGCTCACATCTTAATTATTTATTGTATATATATTAATTAAACTAGGTAATTTATTATTTTATTATCTAAAATACAGTGTTTTTATCGTTATTGTAAAACATATATAAATAAAATATTATGTGAAAAAAGTCATACTCTCATCTGTTCTTATGAATATTTTCGTAAATAATACACAAGATTTTAAAAAACAATATTTAATATATTTATATATGACCTCTACATACGTCTGTCTGCAGTTTAAAATAAATACAAATGAGGAAAAACCATTTCAATTTTTTTAAATTTTCATTTCCTTTTTATCCCAGAAAGTGCACATTTGGCGCACCATGTATTAAATATAGCTCTTCGTATTAGCATTATGATATTAGAGACCGCTACTTGAAACAACGCCGGAATCAGGAGGGAGAGAGCTCGATACACTCATTTTCATAGTAAAATATCACATTTTCTCAAATTACTTCCGAAATATGGGAGTTATGAAGAAATTTATAAGCACAAGTTATGAAGGCATTAGGTAATCGAATAAGATGGCATCATTCGTTTGGCATAAATTAACTCTTTTTTTTCGGAGATGTCTACGTCTAACCTTTCCCATACATTCGTTCCACTGTGCGACGCACCCCTCTTCTTCCCAAACCCTAACTGTGCGTTTGCAATGGCGAAATATTCACAACAAAACATGTTGATCTAGAGATTAGTTCCGGTCAAACATTGTCTGTACAGTAAAAGAGGGCAACATTCCGGTAGTTTTAGCATTGTCATAAACACTAAATAAATATGAGTGGATAAATTAGTAAATACGACAAAACTAAAATATTAGCGGTATGTTCCACACATGTACTGTAACCGATTAGGAAGAAAAGTGGGGTGCGTCTTCGTTAATGGAACTATCTGTAATCACACTAGGTACTAAATGAAATGACTAACTATCGAACTATACAAATAAATATAAAAACAAAGGGACACTTAGTCATCGAAGTAGAGTCCGCGCCACCAAGTCCTTTTGACGCGGCGCTAGTGTCTATGTCATTGCATCACATTGCTTTGTTCAAAAAAGATTTTTTCCACAATTTTCCGCCGCCCTTCTCACAGCCACAGAATACTGTGATATAGTGGCAGCATTGCCACGTTGAATAGCAATGGCAATGCTAATTCTTTGGCTAAACGAGCTAGCCATCTATTCACGTGAAGTGTCGTGCAGTGCACTCGGGCCCCGTTGTGTGAAATCTAAGTGTAAAATGTGTTCATCTCACAGTTCTATTTGTATAAAATTAGTATCCGAACATAGATTATATAACGCAGTTGATAACAGCAAAATATCAGTTCCAATGAAAATAATATTAGTATTTTTAGCCATATAATCTTTGTTTTACTTACGTTTTTGAACAGAAAGAAAAATATAGTTGTGTCAAAAACTCTGTGCAGCAGCAGTAGTCAAAAAGTACTTTAAAATGCGTTTGCTCGAAAAGAGCGTTTTCCAAGCAGTCAATTTGTGCGGAAAGTGTCACTTTTTTTCACTAGTGCTTTTTACTTTTCTGTTTTTTTTTAAATTTTTGAGGCCGTCGTCAGCCCGTCTCCTCTCAGAGATTTTATTATTTCAGAATGATGATGATGACGATGGCGATGACGATGGCGATGATTATGACAGTGGTCGAAATCAAAAAGTCGAAGTCAAGTCGAAGTCGAAGTCGAAGTCGAAGTCGAAGTCGAAGTCGAAGTCGAAGTCAAAGTCAAAGTCAAAGTCAAAGTCAAAGTCAAAGTCAAAGTCGAAGTCGAAGTCGAAGTCGAAGTAGAAGTCGACGTCGAAGTCGAAGTCGAAGTAGAAGTCAAAAGTCCAAGTCATGAATTTAGTTTTTATCATTTATATACGTCGTGGTATGTTAGATGTTACACATCGCAGGCAACTGCCGTAAGGCTCGCTCTTTTTTTTTTTTTATCCTCGCACAATACATAGTAAAACGCTGTATGATACACGTGCGTAGGATGATTTACAGGTAGGTACACATATCCTGCATTCCGAATTACGCTGTAATCGATTTGAGCGTGCTAACGGCCGCCGGCCGTACCGAATAAGCCTTAGTGCGTTAACGATGTATTGTGAATCGTCATAGATGACGTCATGACATGCGCCATTTTGCGATAACGCCAACCATGCCTTTTACTAATATCACCGTGAGCGCTGTCAAAGATGACAGTTGTGCTGTTTTGTTTTGAGTCGCATCATAACTTTAGACAAACGTGGCATCTTCGAAATTGTACTTCTGGCTACCGTGGCCTTAGGAGGCCACGGTAGCCAGAAGTACAATTCTTCGTTCTTTCCAACGAAGAAGAAGAAATGTGTAGTTTAAACACAAAGAAATATGATAAGCAAGTTTTGACGTTGAGCGAGCACCGTGAGAGCGTTCACGAGCGTTCCGAATTGTTGACAGCCATCAGCTGTCATAATCGTGAAATCTAACTCGGAACGCCAATGATGGATGTCAGCGTTGTGAGCGATTACGTTCTTATTCGGAAAGCGGCCATAGTTTATCGGGCAGTAGTGTGCAGGCAGTTTTACTATTTGTTTTGTCGTTAAACTCAGCTCAGATTGTTTTGTTAGTTCGGGAAAATACACGGAGATAACTGGTTTCAAAATGTCTATATCTGATTTAAAACATTCTCTGAGGAAGTATGAGTTTCCTGTATGTGCTAAAGAGGCTCTAAGTAAAATTGGTAAGTTAACCATCTACTTACCACCAATAAACAGTGAATACAAATTTAACTTTTTCCTCTATCAGTATGTCTTCCCAGTCGAGACCAAGTCCTCTTTTAACCAGACTCTAGTACGTATCTAATGAGTTACTATTGTTTTTAGAACAACTGTTGGTAGGCCGTGCGGCTCCGTCGAACAAGCAACTAGACATAGCGATGGACATCATATCAGAATTTGTGTTCTGCGAGTCAGACAGGCGCGGCGGCCGGCGGGGCGGAGGCCTAACCCCGCTCCAGGACTTACAGCTCATCGACATCATATGCGATTACCTGTCGTCATGTACTAATGAGACTACTAAGAATACAGTGTTCTTATCACTGTTTGGTGGCATGGAGAGTCAGAGGAGATTGAAAATACTGAGTATACTTGCCAGCATGGCAGTGTCTGCATCTAGTACACCAGTAAGTACAAATCATTTATTTTTATCAGAGAAACAATTTATGTCCATGTTATACAATCAACTTTTATTTTGTTTTAATTGAGCATTCAAACTATACTCTGCATTTCAGGTGTTACTTGCAGTTGGTGTATGGCTTCAACAAATGGGCTGTTCATCAGCACAGTCCCTGCAACTGGTTGAGAATGTCATCCGAGACCATTTCTACCTGAACACCTCGAACCAACTGGCTCTGAAGTCTCTAGCTAACACGGCCCCACAGTTTGTATCGAACTTCATCACAGCAGTGACTGAGCTATACATGCGAGATGCTCAAGGAACTACTAAATTACCACCTAAGAACCTTTTAGAAGTGATCACAGCTTGGGTTAGTCATTTAAACACAGAATAAAGCACTCAACAACTCAAAACTTAAACAAGAACAGTTAATTAGTTATCTGTTCTTCTTTGAGTTGTGAGATCAGCAGCAGAATATGGGAGAAACCTTCAATTTTGGCATGCTTTTACACTTCACTGCCGAAGTTAGGCTGTCACAACAACATTTAAGCTGAATGGAATAAGGAATTCTTGTTTGATTTTGCAGGTATACTCAAATCCCACTCTGTGCATGTCAGCACAACTGAATCCTGCTGCACTTCCAAGTGGATCCATACCAATGGCTGCTGTGACACCACTGGCTGGTCTTATACACTGGTGCGCACTTGCTCCACTTCATATTGATGAAGGTAGTCATTTTATACATTCTGTGGTCTAGAAAATCTTTTAATTAATTAATAGAATTACTTTGATTAATACTTAAACTTTGACTTTAATTAATAGAAAATGCATGATAAAGTTGTTGATTGCAGGGCAATATTGAAAATATGATTACTCTTTACAGATACAGAAATGATAGAAGTACCAGTACCAGTCAAAAAAATTAAACTGGAAGGTGATATTGATAGATCGGTCATAAAAACTGTGACTAACAAGCCCCTGTCAGAGTCAGAGTTGTACATAAAGCTTCACCTCGGCGTGTTGCACAGCCTGCGAGCCGGCCGGCGCACGCACGGGCCCCCCACGGCGGTAAACGCGCAACATCTCGCCGCGCTAGCGCCACTCGTGCAGGGCTACGCGCACGCTGTACTCAAAAGAGGGAGCAGGTTGGACACTGATTACAAGTTACAGGTTGGTATTCATTGTGATTTTTTTACTATTTATACAAATGTAATTCACTTTTCAAGACCTATTAATAATGTATCCAAAAAAGGTATATTAAAACTGTTGATGCCACTCCACCCACTTTTTATTCATAGAGCTCCTACGCAATGCCGCCATACATATGCAATCTGATCCTCCGGAAGGGTCACCATTAAGTTCGAATCCATGTTAGAAAACACTGTTTTCAGGGGATCTTGTTGCTATACTTAGTATCTCTGAGAGTATTTTCATGTACTAGTGGAATTTGTTGGATGTGTATTTGTTGTTACAGGATTGTCTAGACAGGATAGGGCAGGCAGTGCAAGTGGCCCTAGCCAATGGCTGTGTCTATGGCAATATCAACAACCTCCTTGCTGCATTAGACACATTGCCAGAGAACAGACTGCTGCGCATCATCATCAAAACTCACCAGCAGACCATCTGACAATTGCTTTGACTAAATGATAAAGAGTGAACATTGATAATGAAAAATCTCTGGAGTCAAAAACTGTTGCTTTAAAAAAATCAGCAATATAAATATATCATAGTAATTATAAAATTAGCTATAACTAAGATGGTCAAAGTAACGGTTCTTTTGAATCAGTTTACCAAGTTTATGTAAAAAAAAGTACGATGAAATTGATGTATTATGTGTACATAATGTAAATAAAATACTGTGATAGTTTGATACAACTTAATTGTTATTTATTTCAAAATGGTTTAAATCTCCGACTCTGTTTGATCTGAGCTATTTTCTTCTTGTCTTCTTCAAATTTCTGCCTCAGAGACACAATGTGCTTCATTTTTGATTCTCTTATTTGGAAAGTGTAGAAGTTCTTCAACTCTTTTCGTTTTTTGTTCTTCTCTTCCTTCTGCATTATTTTGTTTTCTACCTTCTCTGTTCGTGCAAAGCTTTGGACCTTCCCTCTCTTAGTAACAGTGACCCATCCCTCATCATCCTCTTGTTCCAATTCTTTCTCCTTCTTGTCTGCTTTCTGTGCATTTTCATCAAACTGCTTCATAAATGTTTCTACATTTTCTTTGAGTGTTTTGGGCAACAGAATAGTATTGTTGTATTCATCAATCCATTTTTTTATTCCCACTTTTATTTTGTGAGCATTTGAGTTCAGTGGTTGTAGTACAGTTAATTTCAATGCTTTATCTAACTCCGCAACCTTTTTGAAAACTATGTATGCTGCTCTGAATGTGGTTTTGTTTTCTTCTGGCATGAATCTTATAATATGCTTTATGTCAGCAGTTGATGGTTTTAAACACATTTGAACCGACTGTACAGTGCCAGCTTCTCTGAAAGCATTAATCAATCCTTTTTCATCAGCGTAAGGTGGCACATTCACTACTAGTAACGTACGACCCTGAGGCTTGTCTTTTGTGTGTTCTCTTACTATATGCTCCTTGAGATATACTGTGTGTGGTGCTACTGAATCCTCTGTTAACTGGAGCTCTAAACCTGCAAAGAGAAACAACATGAATAAATACATCTGACACTTGTCAGAAACTGTTAAACCATACCACTGCTTAGCCAAAAACGGATAAACGGATAGATTTATTCTTACCTTTAAAATCTTGAGTACGTTTTGCAGCTTTCATGTTTGTAGTTTTGTAATCTTGCACGTTTGACAAACAAATATAGTAGTGTGTTATTTACTTTTGTAATAACTATCAAATCAACATGTTTATTGAGCAGAGGTTATGTTCACAGATTAGTATTATGTTTGCTGATGATAATGACAATTGCTTCGTCGTTCAAAATCTACAAATGATATCGGTATAGGTGAAATATTCCAACTGTAGTTCATTTTATTAATTCAAAAATGAACATTATTTTATCTAAATGTTTCACGAAATGATTAATATTCATTGAAATTAGGGAATTACTGTAAACGAACTACTTTTTTCGTTCTGAAATATGGTTTTATTTATTACTCTACAATCTCTATGAGCATGAATTGACAGACCTTGACAGTTTTCAACAATAACAGTGACAGTCGTGACAGAATAACCATTTTGTCTATGATATACAGTGACTGTTGGCGAAGAGTGTCTGTTTTGCCCGTATTTTGTCGAAAATTTACGGCCATGTGTGTTAACATTTACGTGTTAGACAAAATTTCTAGTGATGATACCCACCACTGCCAACAGTAAAGTGAAAAACCCGAAGGGAACGGAGGGTACCGACACTCCGGAAAGGGACGAAATTGGACAAGAAAACACGGACGATAAGGTCAGAGGTTATGTTGGTGCCTACGATGCATCCTCGTCATTTGGGGGACCATCCAGAGATGGCAGGTATCGGTCCCGCGGTCGTGTCACCGAGTTCAGACCGTCTCGAGGCGGTGGGCGCGGAGGTAGGGGCCGCGGCGGATTCCCGCCCCGCGGCGATCGTGAACCTCTTGATAATTCCTATAAATATCACGAATCGTTAAACCAGGCCTCCAACGACACCTGGTCTCAAGGAAACAACAACAACAAGTTCTATGAACGTTCAGAGTTGGTTGTCAATCTTCCCGAGGACCCTCGCATCTCCAAGTTGCTGCGTCGACTATGTGCCGAGGTGGACATGGAGAAATCGCTTGTCATATGCAGTAAATTACAAGACGCTGTTATGTTGCCGGAAAACTCGCGCTACATACGACGTTCTTACGACATACTAGTAGAGTCACTCTTGGATGTGCTCTATGATGCCCCTGGCCCTGAGACAAAGGAAGGTGCATCCATAGTGCTCGGGAGAATCGGCTACGTCATGGGTCCTGACTTCAGGAAGCATCTAGATTGGATTGCCGCTAGTTATGCAGTGCATAACTCAACTATAAAACATTTTCTGACTCTCTCATTTTCAGAGACATTTCAGCTGGATTACCAAACTCCTCACCTAACAGATTTTGCTGAATTGACTCTAGATAGGCTTCAGACTATCATTGAGGGCACAGACACAGCTGATGTGTTCATGTCTGCTATAAACGCTATGATCATCATGTCAAATTCATATCCAGAACACTTTGCAAATCATTTTGTTGACACAGTTGACATTTTGGTTGGTTGGCATGTAGATAATGCTCAGCCAAAGAAGATTAAAGATTTTGCTCTACAATCATTGTTTAAACTCAGTCGCCACTGGCAAGCAGATGTTGGATTTTCAGTAAACCTTCTGAATCAGTTTGTAGAGGACATGGTGGTATATTCTACAGAGATGGATTCAACTCATACTGACAAACAAAGTGACACTACCACACCTGAAGATTGTAAGCAGAAGATCACGTCATTCCTCAATGTTTTTAACACTGTTGTCAAGAGCTTAGGGACACTTTTGAGTCCTACAGTGTCACAAATTGTGTCGTGGTCATTTCTTACAGAAGCATTCACAAAGATTTTGCAAGTTTTAACTAAAACTCTGAAGGATGATGCCGAAGCAGATCTGATACTGGCAGGTAATGAATGTATTGCTTTGCTTTTGAAATATTTGCAATCAAAATCGTCATCTTGTTCTCCAGCCCTGTTTGCATTAATAACAAAAGAGATGAGTAACTTTCTGCAAGGAGAGGAATGTGTTAGCCTCAGTGTCATTGACTTAGTATCCACTGTTATAAAGGAGATTGCTTCAAACCTTCCCATTGAGTTCATTTCACAAACTATTGGACCTGAATCACTTTTGCGTCAACTGCGCTATTCAGACAGTTCTCACATTTTAAACAGTGTGATGTCAGTATATAGTAACTTGTTGAACTTGAAGAATATTCCACTTTTACAAGAAACATACAAGTATGTTTTGACAGATATTCAGAATTCTTGTTCAGTTATAATACCCGACATACAAATAATAAACCCGGAGTATACAGAAGAAGTCAACACAGATGATGCAGAGAAAAATGTTATATTTTATTTACAATGTTTATCAGAGCTGGCTAATGCTAGTAACTCTATTATTGGGATGTGGGCATTACAACCTAGCATACTAGAACTGTTAGCCATCAAAATGTGTCCTCATGATGAAAAGCTCATTAAGGAGAAGCCAGCTCTTCAGTACTCTGTACTATACTTGCTTTATTCACATTGCAAAAAGAACAATCACTTCATTGCTTCTAGTGACTTGGTAACTAATACACAGCAAAGAGCGAATGATATATTTGGCCTATCAAACCTGAGTCTTGGTGATGTTTCTAGCTCTAGCCCAACATCTGGACATTTAGCTGTGATCCTCAATACATTAAGCATGGTATTAGATGAAGATGCCCCTAGAGAAACTTTAATTTTAGTCCTTAATTGGATTTCTGATATATTTTGCCAGTTAGACAAATATTTACCCATAGTGAGCATGTCAAAGGGGTTTCTTGTATTAACAACTAACATGTTGTCACTAGCATATCATTTTGATGAAGATATTGTTTTGCTTGTAATGAAAAATTCCCAACATTTACTGAAAAATAAGACCCTCACTTGGAATGTTATGGTGTTGAAGACAATAGCAGTCCTATGTATACTACACATTGATAGTCAAAATAAAACATTGTCAAATGTTTGCAAAGATGTGCTATTTGAATTACCTTGGGATATTGTTCAGCTGGAGTTGGACAAACAAGTTGTTAAAGTGTTTACTGCAAGGAAAATGAGCCAGAATGTGCTCAACAGTGATACGAAGGCTAATTCATTTAAAGAATATCTCATGCGAGGATCATTTTGTAACCTATCAAACCAGCATTTTAAAATAATAATGAATTGTCTTCTCCCTAACACAATGGAGGATAAAAAAGCTTTAGTAGATGCGTTTTTAACATCTTGGCCTTTACAAACTGCTGATATCCATGAAAATAATCTTTTGTTCTTCCGGCAATGTGCTACAAGTTTCTCATCTATTTGCGTCGGATGGGTACTCTCAGAACTAGCTCAAACTTGTGTGTCATTGAAATTAAGAACTATTCTGGGTAAACCACAAGAGACTTTTATGAGGATCGAAGGAGCTTTGAAAGGAATAGCAAGAGAAATATCATCCCATGAAACTAAATACATTGGCAGTGACCAACAGCAACTGGTGGAAGTTGTAACTTCAGAGCAAACGCGAACGCGCTGGATAACAGAGTTCATGATGTTCCTAGAAAAATACATTTATAATGCCGCAGAAGGGACTGCTACAGTACTGCCAGCTGTCGCCAAACCTGTTAAAACATTCTTTCATACGAACAGGCCGACTTGCCGCGAGTGGTTCACTAGAGTACGTCCCGCTGCGCTTGCCGTCAGCCACTATGCTGGACATTTCGGGGCTGCCATCTACCACGCTTCACTAATATTGCAAACAGCTGCTAATTCGAATACAAATATTGACATCGAAGCAATAGCGATTAGCGTTGCAAGAGCACTTATAAAAATTGAAGAGCCAGAAGTGTTGCACGGTTTATACGTATGGATAAAACATAATTTTGACAAGAAGTTACTGTGGCTTAAAGGAGCCGCTGAACAGGCAAATTCTAGACATGAATTAGCTGTTGACTTCTATAAAAAAATAAACAACTTAAAAGAAGAATCGAAAGAGGGTGAAACATCATCCCATGTAGATACAAGAATTACCAGGTTCATTGACGAACAGGTAATGGAAAGTTACAAACACATACAAAACTGGGAAGACATGCAAACATGGAAAGACAGTGATCAATTTAATTCAAATATTTCACAATGGAGCTCTTTTTCAACGTTAAAGTTTTTCGAAGATACCTCAGAGATCCCGCAAGACCTCACTAACTGGGACATACTTGATAATGAAGCAAATGAGATATCGAAGAATACATGTTCCTATCAAGGTTTATTAAACAAAATTGAATCGACTCTTGTATGCACTGCAGTGAAGATGTATAACAGTGATTACAATGACAAATATGAGGACTTATTAAAACAATGTGACATCTTACTTAAATCACAAGCGGAAGAATTCTCCAGAACTAATTCCATACATTTCTTAAAAGAGGTTGCTGTCTTGCAACTAGCAAATCACGGGTTAACCAATATTGTGAAGAGCGGAAAAGTAATTCCTAATCCTTTTAAACCATCAACAGTAAAGGATTATAAGTACGGAACTAATTTTAAAAACCTAAGCAGAATATTATGGTGGAATCAATATTTTACTAAGCTTAATATGACAGAAGAAAACGTTTTCTTTGCAGAATGCCTTCGCCTAGATGTGATAAAAAGTTCTAGGAAGAACGCTAACTTGTTAATGGCAAAAAGAGAACTTTTAAACCATTTCAAACACAATTCTGCTTTTCAAATGTGTTTAGGCAGCGTTAATAATTTGGATGATTTAAGTGAAGCACTACTTATGTCTACTAATACTTACGATCTCGAAATCTGGACTCTTAACAACGCCACTGCTTTGGCTGAGCTTTGTAAATTGACTTACGCGAAAGAAGAAACTAAAATACGCGCTGTCAACCTTTGTGCGAGCATTTCCTTTGGATTTTCTCAAAGATTGGCAATGAGTGAACAAAGTTATGAACTGCGGGAAAAAGGTACAAGACTACTGCTCACCCTTTCGAAGTGGGTGCAAACCGAAACGGAAAATATATTGGACACAGATTCACCCTTACTGAAGTTGGTATCAGCTTTACCAGAAATAGGTTTGGTAGACAATAATATATCAGAGAATGTCATACCAGTATCAGACTCCGCCGTTGGTAAACTTCTGCAATTTGGTGTTAATCAATGCCCAGGACTAGCTAAAGCTTGGGCAAGTTTTGCTGCTTGGTGTTTCAGATGGGGTCGTAAAATGGTTGAATTTAGTTCAAAAACACGAGAGCAATTAACAGAAAATGATAAGTTACAGATAGAGAGCGTTATGATTGGGTGCTCACCTCAAGATTTTGAGCAGGTTTGTGAAATATTGTCGAAAACAAAAGCTACTTGTGACGACGAAGACATTGACTGGAACGAAATTAACACATCTGAAATGATTGAAAGTCAACTTCGGACTGTTCCATCTTTGAGCAATGCTTATCCTGAACACCTTGCATTGTTAGTGGATATTTGGCGTCAAGCACAAAAACGAGTATTTTCTTACTTTGAACTTTCGGCTGATGCTTACTTCAAATTCCTGCAGCTTATTTGTGCATCTGACTTTATAAATCACAGCGGAGAAAACGCGGTAGTCAATGCTACGTTGAGACTTCTACGTCTAATTGTAAAACACGCAATGGAGTTGCAAACAGTATTAGAATCCGGCTTAGCAAACACACCTACTCAACCTTGGAAAGTGATTATTCCACAGTTATTCTCACGTCTTAACCACCCGGAAACCTACGTGAGGAAATGTGTGTCTGATCTCTTGTGCAGATTGGCAGAGGACACACCGCATCTGATCACGTTCCCAGCAGTAGTTGGTACGGTGGAAAATGAACAGAACGATCTAATGGAGTTGAATGTTGCAAGATCTTTCATATCTAATGACGCTGAAAGTGGGGAAGAGAATCTTGACTTAGAAGAGCCTACCAGCGATAAAGTTGTCAATAATGAACTTAATTCTTGTTTCCTAGATATGGTGGAAACACTTGCAAAACAAGCCCCAAAAACAATTCAACAAGTTAAACTGTTAGTCAAAGAATTGCAAAGAATCAATTTACTATGGGATGAACTATGCCTGGGCACATTAGTCCAACATCACTCAGAGTTTACGAAGCGACTTTCGCAATTGGAAAGCGAAGTTGCCAAAGTAAAAAACAATGCACACTTGTCAGCAGAAGATAAAGAAAATCTGATCAAAGAGAAACATCGCATCATTTTTGAGCCAGTCGTTTGTGTGTTGGAACAACTCTACCAAGTTACTTCCGCAAAACCTGAGACCCCGCATGAAGTGTCTTTCCAAAATAAATTCCTGACTCTCATCACCGATGTGATAGACAAATTGAAGAACCCTGCGAATCCTGATAAACCTCAGGAGTCATGGGCACCATTCAAACAACTTCAAATAAGACTTCAACTAAAAGTAAACAAAAGAACTTCATACATTTTAAAGATGTCGGACATCAGCCCCGTATTAGCAGAACTTAAAAATACCGTGATAACTATGCCAGGAGTACATACAAATCAAAGAGCTGTTAGAGTCACAATAAAGGCAGTTGAAAATACTGTGGCTATTCTACCAACAAAGACAAGACCAAAGAAATTGGTGTTTAACGGGTCAGACGGTAAGCCTTACACGTATTTGTTCAAAGGATTAGAAGACTTGCATTTAGATGAGAGAATAATGCAGCTGCTGTCTATAACAAATACGATGATGGCCAGGGATTCTGAAAATAACGATAATCAAACGTATAGAGCGCGCCATTACTCGGTGATACCTTTAGGTCCTCGATCGGGACTGATCAGCTGGGTAGACAACGTGACACCAATGTTTGCGGTGTACAAACGTTGGCAAAATCGGGAAGCTGCTATGCTATCAGCTAAAACCAATAAGCCAGTTAATATCTTGCGTCCTTCTGAGTTATTCTACAACAAGCTTAATCCGCTTTTAAAAGAAGCCGGTATATCAACGGATAACAGAAAAGATTGGCCTGTGTCGATCTTAAAGCAAGTTATGCAAGAGTTGGGTGCGGAGACTCCTCGGGATTTACTGTGGAGGGAGTTTTGGTGCAGCAGTGTTAGTCCTGAGCAGTGGTGGCAGATAACGCGTCGGTACAGTTACTCGGTGGCCGTGATGAGTACGATAGGCTACATAATCGGGCTTGGTGACAGGCACATGGACAATGTGTTGGTGGACCTCACGTCGGGTGAGGTGGTGCATATAGACTATAACGTGTGCTTCGAGAAGGGCAAGACGCTGCGCGTGCCGGAGAAGGTGCCCTTCAGGATGACGCCCAACATGGTGACAGCGCTGGGCGTGACTGGAGTTGAGGTGAGTGTTTTTACGATTACTTCCTTGCTGGTTATCAATTGTACTTTATTTTAAAACTTTCTTATTCCGTAATATCGATAGTGTTCAGTTTTCCAGGTCTTACTTAATGTTTAGTTGCAGTATAAAGCTCTGGGTGGATTATAAGTTTACCGGATCTTCTGTTAAGACATTCTTGTGTTCTTGACAAGGCAAGTTTAGTAGGTTCTTACTTTGCTAACGTCTTCCTCTGTTCATGTCACCCGTGGGTCTCCTGCAAGCATCTTGATCACGTGGGAGACTTGTGGACTCAAACTTCCTGACTTACGAGCGACTATTCACAGATTTTCGTCACTCGGACTTATTATGGTCGGACTGGGGTAATTATATTTATAACAAACAGGGTAGTTTAGCTGTAAATATCGCAATATTGTAAAGAGTCAAAGAAATCAGAAAAGTATAGCTCATAATTACAGCCCTGGTGACATTGGTCTCATTTTGGCGTAACCTCGTTCCAACAGGCTTTCGCGATTAAGGCTAAACACTGATATTCCGTGTGTGACCAAAGTTTCAAATAATTGAGTTGTGCCCGTAGCTTTATTTATGCTGTTATAGGCTCGTCTTGCTTTTATAAAATTAACCACTAATTTTACCTTTAATCTTTGTTAAGATTTCTGCTACGACGTATCCCGCACAACATCCCGCGAACTTAAGAGTTCATCTTTCAGGTTTCATACATTTTTGGACACTGCCGTAGTAATGTTGGTTAGGTAACGGTCACATTACGGTGGATTAATATAACGTTTCTTTTTTGTTTTTACAAATACATACACGTGTTTGCAATATCGAGTAATTGGATAAAGATAGGGCCATTAATCTAATAGCTCTGTTTGATTGCGCTCAGATTATACCTACAAATTAATGTGGTATTCTCGATGCAATATTCAGTTAAGAAATTCATAAAAAGATAAATATATTGTAACAAGCTAAGCGCTAGCGTGATTCTCGTCCGTTACTGACCTCTTTAGATTGCACAATACGGACAAACAGGATTATATCAGTTGTGATACGTTCTCAACGTTATCAGTCAAACAGTCATGTTTCGTTAATTTAGTTAGCTTCATAAATATTTAAAGCAGCTCTTCGAATAACTATCTGTTCATTCAAATTGTACTTTCCAAGTTTTTGTCTCGACATTTTGTAATTGATAACCTCATTTATTTTGCAATTATGCAAATTATTCAAAAAATTAGCTTAACTGTCTTTGGTAAGAAAACATCTTTAAATTAGTTGATGTAGCGCCATCTATGTACGGATTCAATTATGTTTCAGTCGGGTACACATTTTATATATTTCTGCGTTTTGTCATAGATGGCGTTGTGTCTTACCCAAGACAAAAATAATGTTTTGTAGGTCTGAGTTAAATAATACACATTATGTACATACTTTAATATTACATAGAACATCTTTTAATTAATATTTATATCTTTTAAACATCTTTATTTGACAGAGAACCTCTTATTAAAACATCATTGTGGCAGGGAACTCATTATAATCTCTCAATAAAAATTCAACAATAAAGCTTTTAAAAACTTGAGCGTAGATTCGAACAGGTACCTAAATGCGAAAGGGGTACCTACAGTCACTAACAACTTTAAATACTAGAAGCGTTTCACGTTTCCCACAAAACGTCTAATGATCCTTTGTACACTACACTATGTCTGCGCGCGGGCCGGGCGCGGCGGGCCGGTGCACGGGCGTGGGCGCGTCGGGCGCGTACGACGGGTTGGAGTCGCCGCGCTCCGCCTCCACGTAGCCTGCGTTCTCAATGATGCGGCACCGGGCTGTGTCCGCCTCGTGCTCCATGTACAGCAGGCGCGCCGGCCGCCCCGCGCCGAGGCTTGACAGCGCGCCCGGGGCGCTGGATCGGGTTATAGAACCTTCGCGAAGCGCCACTGAGCCTCGCTTCCTCTCCGGGGCGGGTGAACCTCGATACTCCGACGTGTCGGGTCTCTTGCATCGCAGTAGTTTAGCGAAGGCGGCGCGGAAGCCCGCGTTCTTCCACGCGTAGATGAGGGGGTTGATGCCCGAGTTGGACATGGCCAGGGACGACGTAACCCGGTACGCTATGTGGTTATGCAGCGGCAACATGGGCAACGTCTGGGCACATGCCACCACCACGAACGGCATCCAACATATTGAGAATGATCCTAGCACTAGCAGCACCACCTGCAAAAACAACTTGTGTTAATGTCAAGTTTTGGAACCAGTTGGTTTTAGATTACGGTGAGTGTCACGGTTCTGGAAATTGTGGAAATTGTATGATACAATATTTATGTAGCTGAAATAATGCATTCGCCTCATGACGGAATAAATACACTTGGTAATAGGTATAACAAATTGATCTCAGGCCAATCGCGATAGAAGAACATTACAAACTAATCACGAAGTAATGCTTATTACGAGATAAGCGATTACAAAAACTTCCTTGTAAAGTAAATAGAAATGCGACGGTTTTAGTAGTAATTAAAATGAGCAAACTAGTTTTAAGTATAACGCGTTTTGGATTAATTTGCGGGGGTTGCTTACTAAAATATTCTATTACCTACAATATTTGATTTACAAGCAAAAAGGGAAAGAAGCGGTATCATTTGGAGCTGTCAAACTGTCCACGTATTTTTTCTTATGCTGTAAGCGGCATAATTTGCCCGTTTAACAATTAACATGCATGACACATTCTCTAAACCTAATTTTGTTTCTTCCAATTTGAGGGCTATCTATTTCTTCCTTTTACATCTAATTTGACAAGTCTTCAATGGTATTTTTCATGTAATGTAATTGTGTCTTTAACTAATGTAATTGGCCTTGGCCGTTTTATGTCAAAATAAATAAATCGCTTGTTTTAATTAATGGTAGCAGTAGTTAAGGCTGGGGTCTATCACCTGTATGCTCTTCCAATCGTTGGCCCCGGTTGGGCAGCAGGTATTGGCTCTCATGCGTCGCGCGTGGCAGGTGGCCTCCCGCCATATCCGCCAGTACAGGATGAACATCACCATCCAGATCAGGGAGAACATCGGAGCCAGGATGCTCGTCGTGTAGTTCGTTGGCACCACCTGCAATATTTATGACAATTCGGTTAATATCTTGGGTATACTCCATTTGAATGGGACAATTACCGCCAGTCTCTGACGATACGCGTGTATTTCTCGGAGGCTTAAAATGAATGTGCTACAACCAAAAGTTTTTCTAGAGCCAGATAGCATTTCCAGATTGTTTGGAACGGTTAACTCCATTGTGTAAAAAGTGCATGCTCAGAAATTTCTGAATTCAATTTCAATTAAGAATTTTCTAAAATCTCTTTTATGTTTGGTTTCTATCTTTAGTTGATATCGACTCCCCTTTAACGGCCTGATATCCATATTAACATACTCAAATATAGATTGAGGATAATTAAGTATTCGCACGTTAGCAATATTTGCTCATGTATATTAAATATTCGCTTTATTTTATTTCTTTTGATCAACAAACGGAACTATACGAGCAAATATTTTAGGCCGGGTTGAAAAAACTAGAATACAAAAGTCGTATCCGCATGTTAGTTGTCATGTCTATCTTTAGCAGTACTCAGTTCAAAGATTAAAGTTCCATTTTTTACCTCGGTTGTTCAATAGTTCAAATCTCATCTGAACATTCCGTTTTAAATGTCTTTGGTAACTTTATCGCCACCAGATATAACATCGAAGAGCAGCATGTTTATTTACCCTATAATGTAATGTTTACAAATAATGGCACCAGTCCAACAACTTACTGTCAGTTACTATAATAGAAATGATTCTAGCGGCGAATATTATAGTAACTTTCCTGAACTGGTGTAACTTTCTCATAGTAATGTCTCGTGACTTTACTTCTTCGTGCATATATCAAACAGCAATACATTTTGTGTGTGGTTACATTAATACACTAATGTATGAGATAGCTCCTCGGGCGAACAAGTACGTACTCGGTAACAAGATATTCTTCCCAGAAACAAGTGTATTAACTATTTACGTTGTAGTGTTTTCAGAGCGTGCCTCGAGGATACCATTTCTTTCCACTATGAATTTCGGATAATGTTGTCTTATTACGGAATGTGTTGTCAGAGTGTTCATCCCCGGAGATATTTATATGTTTTATACTCGTAGGCAATATAAAGGTTAGCATGTTCAAATTCTATAACAAGCAATATCATGTTTTATGGTGCTTTTATGTGTAGAGAACGCTGAATGTTATGAAACTTCCATAAATTTTCGTATCCATAATTATGATAAGTACCCACCGTGAGGTATCCGAAGTAGTGGTGAATAACAAAGCGTAGCATAAGTTAAGTTCCATATAAAAATGTAGGATTATCGTATGCGGTTCTATGTCAGTATAATTAAGAAGGAAAGTCTGCTCTGACTTTTGCACGTATGGAGATTTATTACCCTTCGTTAAAACCTCTGACCTCTTAACGGTAGGACGTGTGTAAGGCCGACCGTGTACATACCAAGTTCATCTCGCACGCGACTCCTTCGTGCCACTCGTTCCAGAATACGGGGATGCAGCTGATGCAGACGGCCACCGACCACGTGAAGCTCATCATGAGGCGCGTTACCAGCTTCGTCATGTACCGGCTGTAGTGCAGCGGGTGCACTATCGCTATGTACCTGGAAATATAAAGCATTCAAGTTAATATAACAACAGGCGCGGAATACAAAATTGCTCTAGAAGTTATAATCAGTAGATTATCAAGAAACAGTTACACAGAAAGTAGTTTATAATTCTATATTCAAGTTCACATGGCGTGACAACATCACGACATTGAAGTCTCTTCTTATCTTAGTGAAAAGATTTCTTTGACATAAAAATTTATACACGGAGGGCATTCCACTTACCTGTCTACAGCTATCGCTATGATGTTGTAAATGGACGCGAGACACGCTAGGATTATGAGGATGAAGCGCATCAGGCACGACCACTTGATTGTGCCAAAGTCATCGTTCAGGTAGAAGACCAAATGGTAGGGCAGCGTTAGCCCCACCATCAGATCTGATATGGCCAAGTTGAGCACGAACTGGTTGGACACGAGCGACGATAGCCGCCGGCTCATGGTCACCGCCAAAATCGTCAGCGTGTTCCCGCTCACGATCAGCAGCATCAGTGAGCCGTCCACGATGCTCCATCCCCAGTGGTTGTAGACGTTCGTACTCGCCCTCTCCTGGGTCGCGTTCCACCCCAAGTCGCTATCATTCCCGAATACAACGTCCATACCATCGCTGGCCGCGGACGCCAGCGCCCCCCACTCCGAGTAGTCCGACGTCGTGGTTCAACTCACGCGCACATGCTCTTAACTGTTACCCTCACCCGTCACTCGCGATACACTAAATATTTTCACAGAGGTCTTTTCTCGTTTGCACTTGTCGCACATTTTATTTGCACTATATTGTTGATTCCGAACACCTGGAACAAAGTGCAGTTATTAGTCGAGTTAGTATTTAGGGCATGTGTGGGGTGTACGTGCAACGGGGTCCTTGTAAATTCATAGCGGGCGTGCGCAAGTAATGTGGGCGTGAGGCGCTCAGTATGCAGTGACGCGTCGGTCGCCACACAAATGAGTCGGCAGGACCGCCCCATTTCGTACGCCTCTAAATCACATTATCATCTTTTTCTAGGGATAGCCTGCGAGAGCGGCGGAAGTTGCTGCTCCCGTTGCCGCCGCTGAATTATTAATGTTGCACAGTGTGAGACGAGCCCTGTCTGTCTGCGCCCTAATCGGTTGCCGTGCCGCTATAAATGAATTATTTCCAGACGTCGAAGGCCACATGGTTCATAAACTCGCGACTGTTTTGTAACAATTATAATCGGTAATGTTTGAAGGTGGCGTCCTTCAGCGGCAGGTTACATATTCATGTGCAGCTCCATCAAGTTGGAAACTCAATAAATTCCGAACACCGAGTGCGACTGATCTTTGGATATGGATATGTAACGAAAGAGTGCTTTCAAACGTTCAAAGTTTCGCACTGGAACAATGTGTATTGGAAATGTAGACACTTGTGGTTGAAAGCTCTTGAAATAAAAGTAGTAAAACTGCAGAAAGATTGCTGCTAGAGATTTTTTTCTGATAGACACGTTTGTATTCAATTTTAAATAGGTCTAGGTTACACAGCCTTCCGCTGGAATTAGCGCTTAATATGAAGCAAATAGAAGTTCCTGAATTACAACGATAAGACGTGGGAGAAGAGAAGCGGGAATATATTATAAATAAAATAAAAAAAACCTTTTTCAGTTTCTTAGATATTAATTCAGTGGGTGGATTGTTTGTCGATGAAATATTTAGCTCAGCTGGAACTGACAGCGTCAATTATATAAGACTAATCTGGAGCAAGCGGCGACACGGCCATCTGAATTACAAATAGGTACGGATCAAAACACTTTGCAGAGTCCATTAATTTTAATCCATCAACACCATTTTGCTCATCTTCTGTCGTTAATTTACTTTTTAAAGATAAATTGGTTGTTGAGGCTTTATTTAAGATTCCTTAATCTTTAAAAAAAGTTCGAATATAAATTACTCAAATCTGTTAAATTAAATAATAATTGTATATTAATAAAGCATGTTTGATACTACCCAAACGTGCTATCAGATTCTGAAATATCATTATTAATGCGTTTGAGTATTAATGACTAATAAAATTATAGCGGGTTCATTTATTTCGATTTCGTTTAAGTGGAATCGGTGCCGGCGCTCATTTGATGGCAATTTATGTTCGGACAAATAACGAAGTAGCTACGCGGTAGTATTCGTAAATTTCCTGAGACGCGGAAACGGCTTTAGAATTTTTGCACGGAATCGGTCCTTCCTTACGCAGATTTCAGAGTTCGACAGCCTTATTACGACAATTCGTTGGCATTTACTAATAAAATGATCAATTTGCAAGCGAGATTGGATATCGTATCGATATCCTCGGTTGGGTGTCATTGATGGACGCTTTAATAAAATAAGAGAGCAGTGAGCCTCATCAACATCAGATTGCGATGTTACAGAACGATCGTTGCTACTACGTAATTGCTCAGTAAAGCCAAACGAAGTTTTGATGAATGAAATGTCAAAAGCGGTTTTACAATTTGGCTGCATGCTTTTGTGTGGCAACGATGACGAATACCAGATAGCAATTTGTAACGCGATGATTTCGACGGCTAGATTGGATGGATGAATTTATTCACGTGTGATTCTGACGCGCGTTTGTACGCGTGTCGGCGAATTGTAGTCTACGTATTGGATTAGTTGGTAGTGTTAAATTATTTATGATTATCTCCGAGCATACGTTAATGCTTTTAGTTCTAGTGTTTTGATACGATACTCTACTTTTGTTGTTCTTCTTGAGTACGAATAATTAAACCTAAATCTGATTCTTAAGGCGTGTTAGAAAGTATTTACTAGAAATATTCATCTTGTAACTCGGCTTCAATAACGCCGAAATTAAGCGAAAGTCTTGTTGATTAAAGTTCCGTTGTCTTGGAAAGGAAAAATTCTAATGAAATATTGATTCATTAAACAACAACGTTTACTTACGCAACTAGGTACGCAAACACCAAAGTTCTAACGAAGCCATAAACTGGATACCTGTTACGTATTACGACTAGGTAGGTACTTCAAAATACCAACTGATTTCAAAGTCAAAATAGACAAAGTAGGTGAAACAAATATGTTAGTAGCCGTCGTCCATACAGATGCGAGACTGAGGCAGTATTCTGGTCACAAGCGCACAGGGCTACTAGAATGCCCTTTTGCCAATGCCTAGTGCATTAGCATGCACTACGATCACCGTGACTAATGTCGTTTGTCTATGCTTCGCTCATGGCGCCGGTTTGCGGACTCTCCATTATGATCGTTTTGGTCTGATCGCTCCTAATGCTAGCCACACGTCCCCACTTTACAGCTGAATAGCACGCTTAAGTAGATTTTGTCGGTAAACAGCGCTAAGGGTATCGATGCTGATACTTGTGTTTTTATCTACTTATGAGAAGTAGGCACACGAAAGTGTTATACGAAGCTGTATAATAAGTTAAAAAGTGGCAATAACCGAACCTATGAGTTTTTTCCCCAATATAAGTTTATTGGAAGTTACGCGGACCTAAGGACTACTTTTTATTTTGTCATGAAGCCTTTGAGCCTATTCGTACAGTCACTCAAAGAAATTGAGAAAATCCATAACTTGAATAACTTTTTCAATAAGTATCGGATGAGCTGGTAACATCAACAACAAGACAAAGAACTATTAATCTATCGTGATGTGTGCTAATGCGAGCCCACGCGTTGATTGAGCTGTTTTACAGCCATGTGTGTGAAAATTAAGCTATTTGGCGCCAACCGCCATATTGATCACACGTTACAACTCACTTCACTCGCGGGACTACACCTCGTTATTTATTACCTAACACTGAAGTTACCTTGTGCGTTGAATTAGGGGATGGAAAATTAAATTGAAATATTTTGTAACACTCGGGAAATAGATCACTACCATGCTATTATTGAAAGAAGGTACGTGCTTATTATTCTTAGTATTGTAAAAATGTAAATACAAGGATGGGACAAACGTAATTAAATAGCATTACACTTTGAAACAGTAGTCACTCGCATTCTATTAACCTTCTCGGCTAGTCGTACCGTAATTGAATATTGGAAAATAGCACTGTGACACTGAACAAAGTTAATCGAGAAAACAGTTGAAAGTGGTAGTTCAGTACTTGGTATCGATTCATAAATATTTTTGTGTTTATTTACGATCTGTTTTATCTACGATCGTCCTTTACGTAACGTGGCGTGCGAGCGTCGCGTGCGCCCTCTGCAGTTCGATTATTAACTATTGTAACAAATTTAATTGCTCAATTTTTTGTTACATTGGGATTTTAATGAATGTTTATTTTATATTTTTAGTGAGTACATTACATCACGTACATTTGAGCTTCAATGTCACGATTGAATTTATATGTCAAAATAACCAACGATGTTAAATTATTACTGACATGGAAACCAAGTTTGAATAATTGTTTTTCCAAATATAATAAACTCACATATGTTTAAGTAAATATCAGGGCAATGTTGCAATATCAATATCTGCAACATAATATGCTTGTCTCTGTTCAATTGCATGGCACCGTACCTAGGTACCTACTGATTGTTATATCAACAAAATGTCTATTAAATAATGTAACAACGTTTTAAACAAATAAAGCAGCGTCTGACACTTACCGGTTACTTTACGAGCCCCGGAGATATCGACGACTATTAATACGTGCAATCTCAATCACTCTCGCCAAATAGATATTGTAAATCCAAACAACGCCCTAGAGAGAAAAGACCACAAACATACTATCTTGGGTAAACTCCCATTTGATTCGGCAAAGGTCAAAAATGAAGACAAATGGCTCGGCTATTACTGGCCACAATTCAATCAAGATAGCAATATTCTTTTTATTACAGTCGGACTATGTAGCCGGTCAGGGCAGCCAATATGTTTGGAAGTAAACATTCAGAGGTTGCAGACTATCTGTGCTGGTTCATTTTGTGATCTTGGATTTACTACAGCGTTATCAAATGACGTGGTTAGAGGTCGCGAGATAACGATGACTTCTATGATTCATTGATTAGTTCTTATTAGTACACACACTCGCGTGTAAAAGAATTTCCTCTAGCCGTATTTACGTAAATGTAACATCGCACAATATTGTACCAGACGAGCACAAACATTCTTTTAAGAATTGTGTTATGTAACACAGTATAATACCAGGGACTAAGAAAGTTTCGTGACGACATTGTTCGCGTTCCCAAGAGCGCGCAGAAACGAAAATGTCTGTTTTATTGGAGAATTTCGCTTGTCAAATAACTTTGATTTATACTCGTACTTGCCGGTTCCAGCTTCATTTAAACGCCTGAAAACTTTATCACATAATCCCTTTAAATAACACAAAATGTTTAATAGGACAGGCGCCCTCGAAAATATGAACTCATTACTTCGTTAGTACTTCAGAAATAATGTTACGAAGTTGAGGGCGACCGCAACAGTGGGATTGTCTGAAGCCAACCTCTAGAGAAAGGAAAAAGTTCTATCTAATTTTCATTAATACTTCCGCCGAATTAAGTTTACGATTTAATTGCGTGATAGAAGTGAATGGCAGAATGGAATATACTTGATAATAAAAACGGTAGCGGAGCGTCGCTGGCCTCGATAAAAATATAGGACGTTGTCCCCAGAACGTGAAGAGCTGTTACTGCAGCTCCGAAGTGCTGGAAGTTATCACCGAGAGAGGAGACTACCGCCGTAGCCGCGAGCTCCCGGACTATTACCGATACGAGTCACGATTACAGCTAATCATATTTTCTGCTGCACGTGAACATCGTGAATAAACAGAGAAAGTAACCGAACACGTGGGTGGTACGATGTTTATTTGTCCAAAGCCGGATGTACAGCCGAGGTCGAGAGGAACACATACTATGTCCGCCTCGTTAAACACGGAATAACCACAAAAATTACGAAATTATCGACTCGATGAGCGCTTTGGAATTGCGAAAATCTTTTAAATAGGCATCGGGCAGTTGCACAATGCGTGCAAATATAGCGAAATCTGCGTATTAGTGACGTCAGTTATATTTTTAAAGCTGTTTGACAGAAGGTTGTCGTTACGACATCATGAGTGCAAAGAACTGCCAAAAAGTAATATCTACTCGCGAAATAAACATGACACAACCATCGAAACGAAACAATGACATTAATGTTAGCGTAAATATAATATTTTGTAGACTACCCGACGTCTGATACAGATTGTCTACCAGAAGCCCGTATTTTCCTCATCAGTGAAAACAAAAGTCAAATTAAGAAGCTTTTTTTCTGGAACTCAATTAAAAAGTCTTTTGACTAAAGCTCAGTTCGGGACTTTGGAATTTGAAAAGAAAATATGTCCAAATTGATTATTCAATTTATGGCAGAGAAACAGCTAGTGCCCTAAAAGATATTTGTTCATGGAGTTATATTTTAACATTATAGTTATCTTGATGATAGCTCGGCGGGTGACTATGGCGGTTCCCACATATTTGATGGACTGTTTTGCATGGAGCAAGTGCGGCCATCGCTCATGTCAGACATAGGCTAGGGTGAACGAAAGGTCGTCGGCCGGCGAATAAACCTTCGCCCTTTCACAAACCCTGTTTCAGTACAGTTATTAGATATTGTATTTTTTAGATATCATAACGTAATATCTAAATTGGTAACTGAAAGTTAATTTTCGTTTTGCTGCGGTTGTTTTACGGTACGTTTGAAGTCACGTCAGCAAAACTTTGTTTGCATTCAAAAATTTAATTTAGATAACCTGAGACGGATTTCGGTATTTTATTTTTAGAAGCATCGAATTATATTTTTCGGACTAAACTAATTGCCGTTCACATAGAAAGGCTTCTTAAACATTTTTACCATTTTCGGGAACAAAAACAAACCCCAATCGAATTAACAAGTCACTTAACAAACAGGAAACTATCTGAGAGACATTCCGAGGACGCCAAGCTTATCACTCTGATTACTACTAACTTTTAAGTGTTCTTCGTGTGAGGTGATGTCGAGGTTCCCGTAAACATGTCCCTCGATACACTCAATAGAAAGTACAGTAAGTACAGTAGAAAGGCGTTGCGAGTGAATCTGTCGACATCAGCCATTTTTGATTGTCAATGTTTATTGAACTGGGAACTACGTTTGCAGTTTCGTTGCAGAATTTAAGTTGAAGTGAAAGTAACGAACTCGAAAGTTGTGTTAAGTTTAGCTTAGTTCAATTTAGCAAATGTTTGAAAATACTACCAGTATGTTTAGCACAATATTTTGGTGGTAGCTAATATCTTGTTATCACGTTTTCGTATCATGAAAAAACACCTACCCGTCTCGTATAACATGGATTAACCTTCTAATAACAAACGCCAAACGACGATAAATCAATTTACAAACGCGATTGCACGGGGAAGCTTAATAGTCTTTAAAGACGCTTCACATCGGAGCGCCTCAATAGACTGCGTCCTAATTGGCCGGTGATCTCAGTTCCGTCATCGTGTGACAGTGACATACGACGTCTCACACGTTACCACATTACATCGCAAGGGTAAAGCGGCGCTTTTCATTAACAGCGCTTAATTGATCAGATGGGAGCCGCTAATTCCCGTTAATTTGCTTACTTTAAACACATTCAATTTAGTGTCTGTATTTGGTGTGATACAGTTCTGGTCGCGGAAAATTTGGAACCCAATGCTATTTTCGGATGTTTATTAAGGTAAACATTATCGAAGGCGAACTAGGGCAATTATTAGGGAAAATTTATTACGTTTATTTATAAAAAGCGTCATTGAGTGTTAACTCTTTTGAAGTATTTTCGAAATTGTCCAAAAATTGTTTTTGCTTCCGTCAAAGCCCATGTATAGTTTACTTGGAAACAAAATAGAAGATGTTGGTCTTTTGAGCTAAAGTAGAATAAAACTTCGTTTGATCATAACGGGCCTAACGAATCCTTCTGGTGTCAAATATAATCACGAGTTTTATTTCCACGATCCTATATAAAGCAATTTAGAACTGATATGTTTGGCACAAGTCTCTGCTCTTGGGAGCTTATAGGAAATTGCGTTAACGCCCCCGAGAGCAACTCGAATCTTTTATTTCTATAGATATAGTACGCTTCGTTAATGCAGAAATAAATTGACAAAACATCAAAGAGGGTCCGGTTGTTTCCTTTGATGTGCAGATCTATTACACCGTAAGACGTCAGTAGGTCGAAAAATAATTGATACTCAGGACAAACTTGTGCGTACTACCTAATGGACAAGATAACTTTTGAAGTACCGAAAACGTGTTTATTTGAATTTTAATAGGCCACCTACGAGATGAAAGTGAATATATTTTTATATTTTCTGCTAACGTTACTTTTAGGGACATAAAGTTGCTTGTATACAATTGTGGTGTCTGAATGGAGTGCATTAAATCATTTCCAACTAGAGTTTCTTTTACAATTATGGCCGTGGAAAATGTTACGTTTTCTTGTCGACTTTTTCTCATTACTAATCTCCTAAAACATTTTATGTTCTTGACAATAATAGTGGTCCCAGCCGGGTGACTGTGGTACCCTTTCACATCCACCGCCATTTTTATTATAGTGATAAAAGTTACATTGTGTGTTAAGGGTGCGCCGGTCAATGTGTACATTACCCTGAAAGCAAATAACCTTGTGATGGACAGCGCTTTAGGAAAGCTTTTTATTGTATTAACTCTAATAATAGACGCTCTTAATCTTTTGTTGAGACAACAATTAGGCCATTAACATTTTTGCGTGATTATTTGTTGTTTCTAAATTAAAAGAATTCACCTCGTTGCCAGGATTGGTCTTATGAATGCCTACGAAGAATATATGGTTCCGTAGCTGTACGTTGTACAGACCCTCTTTCTTATCGAACCCATTTTTATTGAAGTCTGCCACACACGCGTCATAGGGCGCTGATGGATTTAAAAGGTTCGCCTTTCTTTGTCAAGCGAAAGTTCCTCATCTGGAAGTTTATCTAGATTTTGTTTTGTTTATAGATGTAGAACTTTGTTTTCTGAGTTCTACTAAATAACTAAACGAGGCATCGTGTAACTCAAAGGAGCTGCGATATTTTATTCATAAGTTTCATTGTTTCTTGAGTGAAGTTCGCTTTGTTGAGAGTTGTTCAGTTGTTGTACAGCGAGCTAACACAACGTACAGCTAAATATTTTATAATGGTAGCTTGTTCTTGTATTAAATTACACGCCACTGTTGTATCCTTGAACTCTATAAACTACCTCGACTTTGTGGTTCATGTGATATTTTTACTATAGATGGATTTCGTACAATAGAGCTTCTCGTTTAATTTTCGTAATTAACTATTACTAGCGAATTACTATAAAAGTAGTTCCGGTTTATACTCATCAAATATTAATATGTTCATCTTTATCATATGTTCTTCTCTTCAAGTATTATCTAACTGGTGTTGGTGTTAGGTGCAGATGTTAAAGGTAAAAACATGTTGATTTAGTGTTGAATATCCTGATTCCTGGTATTGGTGTATTCCACTGCTTAATCTAATGACTTTGTTCTAGTTACAGATTTTTGTACAATGCCCAAAGCTTTTACATAGAAAAAGGTACGATCATAAAATAAAGTATTTGAGGGTGTAAGACTGGTCATTTTCCGCACTGTTACAGTCAGCACAAAAGATCAGTTGGACTTTATGGGTGAATGTGGTCGTATTGTGGAGTAGGCCGCCGTATCAGATAGCTTTTACGTTTCATTAAAACTTTACTGTTTGTCCGAGTTTACTATCCACTAACTTTTCGATATCCTTTCTATGCTTTGTTATCTAACTTATTTTATTTCATGTCTACTGCTGATAAATCTCCGGTTAAAATTTAATAATTAAAACGTTTATTGACATACAAATATGGATGTTTATCAACCTGTGGTATCGTGCCGTGCGTAACGACATAACCCACCCACGTTATCCAAATTACCCGAAATGACCGACTGCGTTTAATTGCTCTAACATTAACTTTTATTTTATCATGCAACAGCGCCAATTTCACCCTTAACAAATTGTAAATGTATTGTTCAGGATTACGACCAATGTTTGGAGTACTTCAGGGGTTTTAACGATAAATTGGGTGAACAGAGTAACCTAGTATCATCTTCGATTGATTAAATTGTCCATACAGTGTTACTAACCTAAAGTTCAGGGGATAATATTTCACTGGAGCATTTAAAACATTCCTATATTGTTTGTAAAGTGTACTAGCCAATAACGTTTATATAAGCTCCGACAAGCTACTGTATAATAGATAGTCGAGAACCTTTTTTAACATTTTGTAGATCAAGTTCCAGGCCTAGGCGTTATGAATTTGTCTAACTGTCGGCAATATGTCTAGCCGAGATCAAAATTAACGATCGAGCTTCATAAGTTGAATTTTTACTGTCTCTCGCATATATCAGGGAGTGGGATTTAAAGTGTTATGTTCCTCGCTTAGGTGAAAATAATGTTATGTTGTCCATCCATAAATTTGTTATCTAGGTGGGTGTATCCAAAGAAAGATCTAATATCCTCTTTCTCAGCAGGTCATCTCCATTTTCTCTAAGTTCTACAATCATTTGCCTAATCAGATTTAATTTGCTTTGTACCGTGTTATAACAGCTCTTTGTGCAACATAGTTTTCCTCACTACAAACATGAATACTAAGGACATGTGCTACTTCAAACGTGTTATCATTATGATGCTGTCGATATTAATTTATTATTATCTACGTTATTATCTATTCAATAGTATTTCCTTAGCTATTTTTTATCATGAATTATGATGAGTATATACTTATAATATACGGCTACAGGCTAGCCGTATAATATTAGTTGTTATTCATAAAGTTTGGTACTGATAAGCGTGTACGGCGGGCGGCGCGAGCCTGCTTGATGCGACAAATGCTGGGTGTTTTACTCCACGATAAAAGCAAAATGTGTTATATTAAACTCGTCCCAGATAGTATTTTGTAAAATGTAAATCATTCAATTTTCTATCACAAAATAGTCGGATAACATGTAAGTAGATGAAATCAATTTCGCTCCTAAAATGTCGTCTGAATTTTCAATCGAAGCATCAATTCTGTATCGATAGTTCATTTTTCTCTATCCATTGAAAGAGTCGGCACAGAATTCAATCATAGACTGGTCGTAAGCGTCCAATCCAGAAGCGTTAGTATTCTCTGTTGACCTACTGGATAATGGGTTTTCAACCCCATTCCACCCCACAGATATTGGCTATTTCTCTCATCAAATTGACAGTGAACGCATCATCCATCTATATCGCATATATCAGGTATGCAGGTTTTCTTACTTATGGTTTCACGTTGTAAGTGTTAAATTATGCTGTTTAAATATTTTCCTTTATTACTGGCTCATAAAACTAATCACACTTCGCCCGTGTAATAAATAACTTGTACCTTCTAATTGATTCCTAATATTTGTTAGGTTCGTACGATGACAACAGCTTACTCATGTTATGTTGTTTTTCCATCCATATCAGCATGAGAATGGATAAGATATTGTTTTATGTAAAAATATATTCAACGTGAGTGTATGTTTGTCACTCGGATCTCGTAAAGTAAAATTAAGAGAAATGTTGAGTCATGACTGACCTCTGGGGAGCAGATCCTTCTCACACATTTATTTGACTTCATAACTCCGTGAAATTATAATGGATGGACTCTGTGATCAAAATTACCGGCATTCTGGGTAGTAATCATCGCACCTTTAATGGTTTCTGTAAGGATTTATGTTGTTGAAAAAATTTGTTTATTGCCTTGGGCGTCTACTGCCGACAGTGTATGGCGAAACTCAGCTCTGTGCGCAAATTGGATCTGATCAATGTTTATTGCCCCCGAAAACTCCTTCGCTCTATATTTTTATCCAATAAAATGATGTAGTGCGATAGTAACGCTACATGTTTACGAGGCGGTACGTATGTAAAGTGAGTGCGGTCAACGCACCGTGGTTTGGGCGCACGACGCTAAAGTGTATCTGAAATTATACGAGGTCATACAGAAAGCTGCCCCTAGGGCAATATTGATGTAGGCCATCCGGTGTAATGGAATAGATAATTCGAAGCTTCTTATCGACCGTTGAGCCTCAGTTGACGCCTCTAGTTTTTTTTTGCGTCATATTTTCCTTTATTTAATTCTTAAGTAGGGGGAGTCCTTTGGCAATTTATGATACGGAATTCGATACCTTACCCGTCGACTATTTCTCGAGGCGAATACCTTTAACTTTATACTGCCCATTTAATATATTTTATTTAATACCATTATCCTGGAATAGCCTACATAAATGATAATTTTATTTGCCGTTTAAAACACAAGGTTGGCACCTGGCAGAAGGTCGTAAACTGAGCACAACTGATAAGTCTCAAATCTAGCGAGATTTACCGGTTAATGGCACCATCAAAATCTAACCCTTTCTAAGCTCCTGGATTACGTACACTGGAAGCCTGAGTTATCACTTCCACTACCCTTGGATGTTAATTCGATTGCTTATCTGAAACTTCTGCAGGGAGCGGTGTCGGGGTTAAACTCTGTGTGCACTGTCTTTGAATGTTCGCTTTCCTCAAAGCCTGATCTCTGATATTTCCCAGACAACAGATAAAGAGCCTTCAAACGTAAAGTTTGGCTGTCATAGCAGATTCATCATTCATCTCCATTGTTCGACTAATTCAACAGATATGTTTGGCAGGCGGCGGCCCATTTATAGGCAGTTAGAATCCGTTACAATCTTCATTGATAATGCTGTAGAGATACTCGATCAAGGGCGCAATACGATTGCATTAGCCCCGTTAGCTCGCGTGCATCGAATGTCTGGCTCAACACTCGAACCGAATAGTGAACCAGCCGCGGTCTGCAACAATAACACCAAGTAACAAGGTTGCAGCGACCTATTTATCGAAATAAGTCTTCCGAAGCCTATTCACGCCCGACTCAATTCTCTCGTGTTTTAAAGAAACAAAAGCTTTTAAATGATAGGATTATAGTCCACAGAATGCAGAGCAACGCCTCGCCTGAGAGGTATTCTTCGCAACCGAACTCACGACCCGGCAGATACAATCAACTTTGAGATATACTTTTGGATAGCAATTTCAATATCCCCTAAAATTGAATCCCAAAAAGATAAAATTCCAACCAAATCGGGTAGTTACATAAGTGAGGGCGGGGGGAGTCCGTCGAAAGCTTACGTAAGCTCGTCTGGAACTTTAACAGTGAAATACAAAGAGTACTTGTAAGTCATTTCTTATAGTGGTCATGTGTACACACGCCGTGCGTGGTTCCGTGCGGTTCGGGGTACGATCCTGCATTTACATATCGGACGCGACAAAACCAGTAACAGCTTTTCAACGACGTGCTAAATTCTAAACGTTCGGAATTATCTTGAAATTACGTTTATTGCGACACACTGCGAGAATTGAACGTGTATCCGTGAAACAAGTTCAAATGTTTTAGTGTTTGCTTTGTTAAAGATTATATGAAAGAACGTCCGAATCGTATTTGCTTTCAATGATCATGCAAATATGCAAATGGAATCGCGGGGAAATGGAATGGGCGCCGTTCGAACGCTCAGCAAATACTTATCTGGCACCGGACGGTGGTCGCGAGGACTCACCAGTGCCGGCTATCGACTATCGTCAATATTTACCTCCACGACGATACTGCCATTGGCGCGAACAGACTATCAAAGTGGTCTGATATGGGCAAACATCACGCTCCTACATTATACAACAACACTGGCACTTGAACTATGTTTATTCACTGGATGCAACTTTTTCGTGTTGGAGGGTTCTCTCCGAGGGTGTGGGATTGTTCGTAGGTGACGTACGCTCGCGTCGGCGGGCGGCACGCAACTAACGGCCGCGGTCGCCGCCGCCGGCTTCCAAACACGAAATTCGAGGTCTTTGAAGGCATTAGTGGACAAACACCAGTGGCAAAGGTCATGGTTTTTTCGTGATTACTCTATGCTACAAATATGTATTTGAAGCGGATTACTGAGATGATATACGCAGGTTTTTCGGCAGCACGTTATTGTGTAATGATGATATAGGACTACTCGCTGTTTTTGCCGGCCGGAGTTCGTGAAATGTTTTTAACGATTACAGCTATGATTCTTAAAGTTAATATTGTTATTACCGAAATGGAAAAAGTTTAGTAAGCTCTACCATATTCTCGGTTGTTATGGTACTTTATAGTTGCTTTTCTTAGTCCCAAGAATAACATAATTTTCTTAAGGTTCTGAATAATTATTTCCAGTAAGGTTTTGTGGATATCTGAAGTGAACTATGCCTCAGGCAGTATCTATGAATACGCCTCTTCAAAAAGGGAACTGTAAAATCAAGCTCACTATTTTCATTTTCGCAGTTAGGAAGTTCATTGTTTACTGAATTTCACGGGATGCAAAAAATACAGTAATGGTTTTAAAACTGCAGGCGCTTTTGTAACTTATTTCCCTCCGCCGACTTTTTATTTATATTTAGACTAAGGCACGAAATGCAACACGAGTCCCACACTATGAAAGAATCGAGAGACTAGGTACTATAACGTTCTTGTCCTTGATAATACTGTCATAATTTGATAATAAGTCATCGTTTGCATCTTACAGCAACTTACTAAATGTAAATAAACTACAAAACCTTAAATCTAGACGTATAATGCTGGAATCGACGTTTCTGTCTGATTTATGTAACAAGTTAGATAGTTGTATAGACATAAGCAATAGAATAAGTTATGTAGTACCCAGAACAACTATATGCCGAGGTGTGCGCACGCGAGCGCTGTTTGCTGTAACCTCTTGTCGATCAAACCCCTGCGATGTCTTACCACGCAGTTCAATATTTTCCGGGATATCGTGCTCTTTGCTGTTTCTGCTGGAAAATTTAGAAGTATTGCGCTTAAAATTATAGCAGAATTAGGTACTTAAAAATCCTAAAATCATAATTTCTATTTTATACGTAATATTCTATTATAATATATTCGTTCTCTTTTTATTATTTTTACTTTTATTCGTTTCAGATTAGTTTTATTTTTGTATTTAATCATACTCTATAATCAATATTATTTATATCGCACGTCGTTCGTTTTTGTTTAACTTTTTTATATTATGTGGAAAATGTTGTTGGCTATACATTTATACTACCATTTTAATTTTAAGTTCTGTACCATAATATTGTAATGTGTAACTGTTTATTTTCCCAAATAAAATAAAATAAAATAACGAACTCACCTGGCAGGTGATGATCGTTCTGGTGATGGTGATTAATACTACCCATTTTGATCGATCATTGTTGTTTTTATTTGGTGACGCCAAACAAAAAAAAATTGACCTACTTTAAAGAAAATTAACTAACTTGTTTGATAAACTTTAGAGAATTTCCTTTGAAGACTAGATAAAATCTCAGCCTGCAGTTATAATATTATACCTTTCGTTTATGACGGAGTAGCCAGAGTAAATCTTTTGACGGACTTAAAAGTGAACGGGGCAAAAAATATTTTAGAGTGTCACTATTGAAGACTAGATCAAATCTTATTCTACAGTCTGCAGCTCTCGGTTTATCTGTAACGAAATAGGCAGTGGGCTCCGTTAGCCAATTTAGCGGTGTTTGCCAAGCTGACGACTGACGAGCTTACACTTCACGCTACGTTTGTTGCCACAGCTTGCTCGCATGTATCACCTGTTCCACCTCTCTCTAATTGTTACGAATTTTTTAGCTGCTTGATACCTACATTCTGAAATAGACATGACAATTTTCTTCTTTTAATGTTGTGTCGTGACTCACTGCAATTCATTTTCTTACTTATGTCATGTTCACTTTTCAGTCACTTCGTGGCGTATGTTGCCAAGCCTTAATGTTGACTGTTGTTAAAACCTTCGCTTTGTTCTTTTCAAGCATTTTAACATGTACGTAAACCTTCGTTAATAAAGCAAAGCAAGCAGCTAACTACTGAGTGCGATGCCTTTTTTGCTCGTTATTCCCGGTGGAGAGCTTAATCCCGTGTGTCCGAACCGGCACATAAATAGTCGCTAGGTGTTGCGCGGCGCAGATTACGCTAACTAACATTATCCCTTTGTGCTACCCAACGAATTTATTTCGGACAATACACTGACTCGGGAATAATTGCATGTTCATGCTTGGAGGTGCGTGATAGGAATAGAGAAGTAGAGTTTGGAGATAAACAGATAATCTCTTGTGTACTCTTTGAAGGTACCTTGTTTACTTACTGCTTATAACTGGTCGTCGATATAATATAATCTTTTTTTTTTACACATCTCCCTTGCTTGTTAAAGAACTTTTGAATACAACGACCAGTAGCGAAGACCAGTAAGAAGCTATAAGTAGCGTATGCAAAATCAAGTGGATGGGTACCATTCCGTAGCCGACCGCAGGCGGCAACTGCAGGCGACGTGTCGCCGCGACACGACTGGTTTCTATGAAATACCTTCCGTAGCTAGCGACACGTAGCCTTCATAGAAATATATAAGAATACATAGAGTCCATAACATATATCCACAACATCGGTTACGTTGTCATTTTTCAACTCTAACAAAATTAAAACTTTTTTTTATAAAATTCTCTTTTAACAAAAACTTGATGAGAATCAAAACTAATTGAAGAGCTTTAGTTTTTCATCAGAAAATGCATGTGCGCAATATTATTCACCTCAAAAATGCAGCTTTGAAACATCGCGACTATATTTTTAAGAGTGTTCCGCAGAGTAATGAAAGGATATTGTACAAATGACCCGCTTTGTGTTTTCTGCCTTTAATTTCTTGTGGTTTCTCTTGAAATATTATTTTCTAGGTCCATTGTTTGCGCTTTTGTTCTTATTTAGCAGTCTTCAGGCGTTTGATCACATTTTTCATCTGAAATTAATCAAATTCCTCAAAACGTTTTGGCATAAAAGAGGCCAAGAATGTTCGATATTTCCGGACATAAAGATTGATAGTCGTGGTTGGGATTTTTATTATCGTTCAGGGATAGTCACAGGGTTACTGTAGTATCATGTGAGTCGCTATGTCCCTTGACGTCACACGTTGTGGTCATAGTCCATTTGAGTTGAATGGAACCAGTAAAAGCTCGAAGCAGCAGTTATTTCGGGACACAAGTGCGTCTGGTTGCAATCGTTAATATCGATCATGTCTTTATCAATAAGTCGCAATTACTTTATTTTTATCTCTTGAACATCGACTCAATTCGGATCTTCTGAATGTTTATTTTTGGTTTTAGTTTATTAGGGTTCCGTACCTCAAAAGGAAAAAACGGAATCCTTATAGGATCACTCGTGTGTCTGTCTGTCTGGCTGGCTGGGTGTTTGTATGTCCGTTTGTCACAGCCAATTTGCTCCGAATCTTCTGGGCCAATTTAGTTGAAATTTAGTACACATGAATTTCTGTGACCCCAACACGGATGTGTAACGTAAATAAATGAATTTTGAATAAGGGGGTTACTTTTCGGGGGCAAACAGGAAAATTTAAACAAACGTTTTGTAAACTGTATCCGTATGTAACCGTGTGACATATGAAATGAGAGGGCTTGTTGTGAGGATTTCAAATATTTTCTTTATTGTATAACTTTAAAATAAATGCTTTTAAAGATGTGGCGGCATCTACATTTCCGAACGAACTACGCATCAAAGACTTGAAGTGACACAAAGTCCTGACGTCACACAAACCCTGCATCGCGCAATTAGTGTTTACCGCGCGAACAGCATATACAATGGGCAAATACCATTGGCATGTGACCGCCCGTATTTTTCTGAATATTCATAAAAATTATCGATCTTTTTATTTTTTCAATTTTTTTTTGTTTTTTTCAATATCCTCCTATGATTTTATGGACTTATACTTGTATTTTTTAATACACAGTATTTGTTTTTAATGTCGACAAATTTTAATAAAAAATGTTCGTTACTCTGATAAAATAACTCAAGCTTTTAGAAATAATAAAAAGAATCCAAATCGAGCCAATAACATTGGAGATATAGCAAACGCCACTCACAAAATAAAAAATTTAAATATTTGAGATAGACCCCCCTTTTAAAGTTAATTTTCTATAATGTTTTTGAAATATTCATAAAAATACGGGCGGTCACATGCCCATGGGCGACATTGTATTTAATTTTCCCGATATCAGTCGTTGGGCAGGTGCCCGCCAGACAACAGCCGTCTGGTCAGAGGATCCTCTCTTTTCTAAAGAGGATGAGTCAAACTCAAACTCAAAGCATTTATTTCAATTAAACCATTTACAGGCACTTTTGAATTGTCAAATAGTCGCGTCAGTTAGTCAGAAAGTTGAAGCTAGTTGCCCATTCCAAAACGTAGATCTTATGGAGAAGAACGGGCAAGAAACTCCAAGGACACTCTTTTAAATATAGAAAATTACAAAATCCTGTTGCTTCTATATGTGAGAACAATGCACAAAAAAAATAATCAAAACAATTCAAAATATAAGATTAAAAATAAGCCATGGCAGATAAGAGATGACCAGTCACAACTGACGGCGCCCGTTCACGAACATGACGCGTGGATCAGCACCATTCAGCTCAACCATTTTGTAGGGAACCGAATGATCCAACACACTCGCCACCATCAGCGAGACATTTAAGTGAGCATGACATACTCTCAGCTACCATGATCTTTCAAGTCAACATACATATTAATAAATTTAAAAAACAAAAAAAAATACAAACGGCTCCATGGTGCTCACATTTACAAAATTTGAAAAAATGCTTCTAAATTATACAAAACGAATTTGCAATGTGTTTGAGAGATTAATAGAATGTTACTACCAAAAAGAAAGAAAATCATTATCCATTGGAGTATTCAACAATTAAAAATTGTTTAAATAAAAAAAAAAACATTAAGTTTGTAATGTCAGAATTTTTTTAAAGGGGAAGCAAATCTTCCAAACATTAAAAATTTTAACTAGTGAGCCCAAGTGGCTGTGGAGCAGGACCAGCATTAAGCCAAGCATTTTTATCTATGATATAATCATCCAACTTATAATATGCTTATCTACATAGTGTGCGTTTAATGCATGTTTTTCTTCTCATTCAGTTCAAGAATATCGAGTGGTATTTTATTATAACATTTTACACAGTACCCCATAAAAGAAGTGTGCACTTTAGACAATCTGAAACGTGGTTGGTCTGGAGTGAACAAACTCCTCCTATTCCTCAGACTTCTAAAAAGATATTTATGAAAATAGATGAAAATTGTCGATTCTCGCCCCGTATGGTTCTTTACTCACTGGTTATAGGGAAACCTATAAGAACTCTATGGTCTTAAAATAACTTGGTAAATCTCTCAATATTGTGCGTACAAACTTACATTTGCAGTTGGAATGTATGAAAGATAATGTTTTTCAACTACAATATTAAGTTTGTTCTTGGGATAAATTCATCCGAAATACGGAACCCTTCATTGTGCATTGGTCCGACACGCACTTGGCCGGTATTTAAAAAAAATATTCAGTTAGCTTTTGCTTAGGTATATGTTTTCAGGAAATTGATATCTTGCCGTTTGATTGGCCTTTCACGGCATTTATGTCTCGTTGTCTGCTCACAATACTAATCCGAAGCAGTTTGTATTTCTCAAATAAATGGAGAACCTAATCAGTTTATTAAATATCTTATAAATACAAAACAATGTAGGATTTGTACAAGTAGGATGATATATGTAGTCAGTGAAGGATTTTTTTTTGCTGTTTTTTCTTCAAAGTACAGACTTGCCTCTATCTCTCGGGTATAGTTTACAAGAGTTACCGCTACAGTACTAGTTACTTGTTCTGAGTGAATTCCGTCAGCTGTCACCTCGGATTTTTATTCCTTTCCCCTCGAGTTTCATTAGTTGAGTAAACCACGGAGGTGTGCTGTGTTTTGTTGTTAAATGTGGAGTGGCAAGTGAATACCGTGTGTGTTGATGGGTTAAAAGCTATCTCATTCTGATGTAGTTTTGTTGTTTTTACTAATTTTTTTTGGTTTTAGTGTCATGTGAAAGTTACATATGTTGAACCTGGGCTTAAACGTTTTCCACAGTCAACTGTTGTGTAAACCGATAGCATTTTAATGTTAGTGTACGGAAATCCCAGCTGCATCCATCTGGATTATCATGATTACACTGATAACGCCCACGATAACACAATTAATTGTCTATCCATAGTTGACGACTCACTTCCCCAGGAATTTCTCGTCTGTAGTATCAACATTCATATTCAGTCCTTTTCTTGTACAAATTAGCCAACAAATAACGAACGTGGATTTCATTGTTTAGTCCTGAGGCAGGTTTTCTGAAAGTGCAAACTCAAAACTGCATCATCACGGAGTTCCCGTAGAACGGACCTTCTGCACTTAGATGGTCTCTACATGACCACGAAAATAGCCTAACGACTTATCTTGTAATAATATACTTGGATGATCTAGTGACCTTTGACTGCCGTAGTCTCATCTATCGAAAGGTCGCCAACAAATAGGTCAGTACGTTAGTACCTCAGGTTCAGTTTGGCGACCTCACTCTTAAATTTTGTAACGCCTGAAATTTTCAGCTTGCACTTTGTTCATTAAGAGAGTATACTTCGGTTGGCTTTTGTCCCGTCTACAATTATTACCTACACACTCATTATTCACCTAGGCAGTTTGGTTTGAAAATAAAAAAGCTTAGGTAATTGTAATTTGGACCCTGAAAGTACATTAATATGTACGCTTGTGACGCTCCGGCGGGTAAAGCAATTATAAAAACATATGTGGTGCCAAAGACTACTACTGGGAATACGTTTGGCATAACGTGGTTGGTTGAAAGCTAATAAAATTGAACTTGTAGCGAGAACTGATATGAGCAGTAGTAAGAGAGTTTTGCGAAACCTTCATGCTTCGCTTTTATATTTCGCTAAAGCCATACAGCGTAATATGGAAGCATGTTTTACCTTTATCAATCTTACTACAAATTGAACAAATGTAACTAACTTCCAATACTTATTTTCTGCACCTGACCAAACATCCGACTCTAAGGGAATATTTTCCTCTATTCCAATCCAACCCAAGCAGTAAATAAATTAAGGCTACTCTGAAAAATTCCTGTTAATCGTCCGTTCGGATCGTGCTGCAACACCTGCGCTATTTGTGCACTCATCAATCTCATCTACGTGCTCCGAATGCTGCGATGTTCATCCCGCAGCTCCACACGTATTTATTCCGCTTTAAGAACAGTTTCTTCAAAGATGAAAGGTGTAAATAAGGCGTATTACTTGCGTGATCGTTATGGATGACATGCATTCAGAATACCTCTCTATTAAAATATAATGAAGGATAGAAAAAGGCTTGATGTTGAGATGATATTTAAGAAATATTCAAATTAACGATACAGGAATAAAATGAGTACTGCCATGCTATGTGAAATAATACAAATGTATTCAAATTGGTAAATTCAGTAGCCGTTCACAAACCATAAATTATACTTACCGCCTGTACCGAAATGACACCAAACGCGACGGTCGGAAGCAGACAGGGAAAACTAAAACATAAAGAGTATGAACCGCAAAAACTGGCAGTCCTGAATAAACAGTCCACAAAGGAAGCCGGGCCGCAGAGAAACAAAACGAAATGTTGACATTCAGAATATCTTACTTTGATGATATCATGGTGCCTTCACCATGAATTTAAATGAATGTGTACCTTACGCATTAGTCTTGGGTAATTGCGCCTTTTGCCACAGCAATTAAGTTTACCATGCATGTCGAAATTGAAACGAAGCGGTTGTTGAGGTGTTGTATGGGATCTACACATTCTTAGCTGTAATATATCTGACGACAACATTTTGCTCAGTTCAGATCAATTTTTCCTTTTATGTTCTTTAGTTCTGTAAAGACTTCCCTTTTAAACATTAAACCAGTATAACGACCTAAACTTCGGTCATTATCATTTGGTGTCTTTAGCCTGTTGATTATAGGGTCTTGGATCAAGGTCCCTTGGTTCATAAGCTCAAGGCCGATAGTGTCGTGGCCTTCACTGCAACAACATCAATAAGTCCCAATTACTTGCGTTTTTATATGATGTCAGCTTCTTACCCTCGGGAATCCCCTGAATGGAACATTGGGGATTGATCAAAATGATTGTGTTAGCATCTTGTATAATACAGGAAAAAATGCTGGTGATATTGTGGTTTCTGAAGTGAATGTTGCAGAGGGAGTTTCGTTAGAATAGTGATGATTGGTTGAATAATTAGTTGTCGAAAAAAATACAGTCATACATATTTCCACGCAGGCGAGAAATGGTGGCCTAAATTGTTATTTTAGATTAAAAAAAAATGAAATAAGTTAACTTATTTGAGGATCTTATATTCAGAGGTGCGTGTACACATGTAAAATACATTACACCGTTTAAGGTTACCTACGTGTTCTTCGTAGCAAGTAGGAATATAAAATATAAAAAGTTTCAGACTACACGTATTTACGAATTTATAGCTGTATATATTTTTTATCCTCGTAGACTAAACGTAGACTAGTCAAGGTTACGCCTACAAACAAAATTAGGGGTTCCTGAATAATTTTAGTATTGGCATAACATTTATTATCAAATATATCCGTAACGTTTGTTTTTAAAGTATTTTTACTGCGGATGCCTCAAAATTTTGGTACTTCAATATAAATTGGTTTCAGAGTCGGAAGTTTTGTAACTTTGAAGGTAAGGTAAAAACTAGGTATTTTGGAATATTTGTTAGTAGTCTTGCGGACCCCGATAATTTTTGGCTTCTTGTTGAAGATTCTTTGGTCAGTAATTTCTATAAGAAGTTGGGCTCGACGCAGTGTGGTGCTGGCAGAAAACAGCCTATATTTTATTGTGGTTAATGACTTTTAACCCCGTAGAGTTTATTACCCCAGAGAATACAAGTTGTATTATTTGCCTCGTGGGTAGTTTATAACGGAAAGGCCATTGTTTGTTACCAAGCTTATATTCAAAGTAAACGATCGTAGTAGATCCTACCTATGAAGTTAGTGGTATTTGACTAAAACTGCGATGACTAATGGTGCTTTAATTAAGTTCAAAGTATTTCCTCCGCAGTTAATAAATCTTTGTTAGTTTTCGAGAAAATATTGTGTAGCTTTTACTTATTAGCAGATGGTAGCCATTTATTTACTTTTCGTGTTATCTGTACAGTGTATAGATTGGCATTGTTAAACGAGATTAATGATGTAGACAAATAGGCTATTAAGAGAAGTAAAGCGATGCTTCCCTGCTCGAACAAGGAAGGTCGTATGGATTTTCTGTTAAACCAGCTTAGATGTATGGCGTAAGAGAATGAGGTCCACTTCTTATTTTCTCTAACGAGCAGCTCGGCTGACCGCAAATTTATTCAAGATTCTATTTTGTTTTAAAATAGAGCACAATTTTTCCATACTGTGTAGTAAATCCACCTTTTTAATTAAATTACTTTAGTAGCACTGCGGTCTGACTTTAGTAAAAAAAACGTACTAATTTTCATACCGAACAAAGGCTTTTTAGTTAGCAAAAACTTGTACCTTTACATTCATTGTTTACGTGCCTTAATTCCGTGTCAAACGTAACCTTTAATTTCGTTTTGCAAATATTTGGCAACCCTCCTGCCGCAGGTGTTCAAAACGACAGTTATTCATATTAACGTGCACAATACGCTTCCATTCATCTCGCGTTACTATGTTTTATCAATTTGCGTTAATATATAGTGTAGTGGACCATCTGTGCGCTTGGCATTCACTGGCTGGCTGCCGTCCAAGGACATTCCATGTTAATGTCAAGAACACTGTGACACCCGCGTGATTACACCCTCATGTTTAGAGGACATGATAAAATACACATGGATTTATGAGCTTGTACTTATTATATAGTTGTTGGACGAAAACTTCGATACGGATGAGTTGGAAAAGTTTCAGTAGAGCTGACGTGGTAATCATCTCTTGAAGATGTAAGAATTGCTGTTGAAAATTGGAACTGAGCTTGATATACAGATATGCGTGTATAGCAGCTTGGTACTTACTTTTTAACACAAAAAGTGTGAAATTCGCGCTGCAAACGTATGCCTTTCTGTTTTTAGTCATGTTTCTTTTGTGACCTAGATGAGTGGGGTAATATTTCATTTGTCAAAAGAGGATAAACTTTGCCACAATATGATTAATATTTAATTCTACATGCGTGTTTTGGTATCACACTCGGCATTTACAATTTCACTAAAATGTTTTTGTAATAGAAAGTAAGAGAATTCAGAGAATAACAAATAAGCTACGTTCTCTGCTTAAACTTAAACTTGAGCTTCAAGGCTGGCTGGAGAAAAGAAAAACGCAAAAGCAATAAATATTCCGCCATAACAAATAGCTTCACTATCCTTTGGCTTGCTCAGAGAAATAAAAAGTGTGCTCCGGCAAGCGTGGCCCACTTATGTTGCCAAGTGTCATCATAATAGGTCAAGAGCAAACTTAAGTTGGTTCCACCGGAGAATGGCGCCTCAGCCGAGCGGGATTGAGGATGGAGGATGAATGGAAACTACAACCATCCCGCTAATGTTGCCAGCCTGATCTCTTTACTTAAACATGGAACTGAAACTTTGGGACTACGAGAATTCCCTTACATATACAGGATGTCTCAAACGAAGTAGTACAAAGGCAAATGGTGTAAAGCGGTGGTGGCCATTTCTCATTTAAAAATTTAAAGGTGGGATATTCTCAACAGTTTAAAAAATTACGCAAATTTAATAATTTTCAAGAAATTTTACATTTACACTTGTATTTTTCGACCCTGAACAAATTTTTTGACGTAGCGAGTTCAAATCTGGCTGGAAGACGCCGTGATACTGTAGGTACAAGATTATGTTCCTATTTACGTTCAGTGTGGCTCTGCAACGCTTCACATTTTATTTTTACTTGTCTTTTTCTTAGTTTTTATTAAAACTTTAGAGATATAGTTGACCTATCATAAATAAACTAATGTATATCATAATCATATATAATTATACACATATTCAGTAGATTATTGTTCCAAAAAGAAAATAAATTGGTAAATAAGGGAATACCTGAAACATAACCTTATGAATATTTAGGGAGACAGTGCTGTAGTAAAGAAATGTGAGTAAAGTGCGTCTTGTCTTGGTATTATGTTTGTTGTAGTGAGTCGGCGTAATTGGAGTTCTTTTTAGGGTTCTGTACCTCGTAACGAAAACGGAACCCTTATAGGATCACTTCGTTGTCTGTCTGTCTGTTGGTCTGTCAGTCTGTAAAGACACTTTTTCTCAGGAACACGTGGATATCAAGTTGAATTTTATATCAAATACGTAGGTCTACGATTCCTTGGAGCTTTAAAAAAATCAAGTTATTTGTCAAAGAAAAAGCCCGAAAATTGTTAATTTGTAGTCTTATCACACAACAACATAATTATATTTTTTGCGATTACAAACTTACATTTGCCGTTGAGAGAATTCACCGTGACGTATATCGATGTATGGGAGAACATGTTTTTCAACTACAGTTTTGTTTGTTCTTCGTTCGTCCGACACACACTTGGCGGTTTATTTTTTTGGTTTATTGCCGTAATTGTGCCTCAGGGCTATAAGATCACGAATTTTGTGATTGTTCACAAATAACGGTGATGTGCCAACGTCTTTAATGGCTCATAAACTAACTTTGTTACCCATTATAGTGATGAGGACGACGTAACAGTGTTTTCTTTTAATCTTTCTTTTGTATTTACTACGTCATAATTACTACTTACCATATATGTAAACTATATGTTTTTTGTTTCAGGTATGTTTCACCACTAAATCAATACAGCAGTATCAGGTAGGAGACAGATCCACGTAGGAAGACAAACCAGGTTTGATAGCACAATGCACATTACCTCTGGGGCTGTTCTCGAAGGCACGATAGATCATGTTAAACAGAAATTAGTGTTGGCTGCCCGCCATTTTACACTACCAGGGCTAATATGCAATCTTCAGTGTCCGTTATTCATCTAAGTAAGTTTTCAAAGTCATAGACGAAGAGATTAAACTCGTAGGATAAGCTTAATTAAAATAAAGACCTCAAACATTACCTACAATGTAATCTACTCGCAAACGAACTCGTAAGTTTCTAATTAAGATCAACGACCGTCCAAAGTGCTGGACATTTATAAGAACAAGTAAAGCCACTTCATAAAAAGCACGTGTTCGCACGGTCCCAGTGGATGTCATTCGGCTACTATCCCGAATAAACTGGACCATAAAGACCACATGTCTACCGGAGACTATTAAAAACTTGCCTAGTAAGCCGCGACACACTGAGAAGCGATAAAATTTCACGACCACAACCCTTTTGTCGAAAGCGTTAAGGCCGAAAATCCCATGGTGGAGGGGGATACGTGGATATAAGACAGCGACCTCCAGCGGGCATGGTGCTCGGCCTTGGCACGTTGCCAGCCGTTACAGCCAATGTCAATGGCATCAGCCAAATGCCATGCTTACTTTCGGCGTTTTATCGCGCCCCGTCTGGGGTCTGGGGGGTGGCAGAATTGGTTCCTTGTTGTTATAAAATGTTGAGGTTATCTGGTTGTGTTACATGTGTTCGTCCTTCGATTGCTTAAAATGGTGTTCGCAGTTGATGGTCAGCACTGTATTGTACCTACCTACGAATGTTTGGGGTTTTAGATAGGTAGTAAGTTTATGTTTAATATGGCTTGCTTAAAATGATTGTGGTGTGCTAAAAATAAACTTAAACCTAAATACAAAATAATTATTTTAGAGTTCGTTTTCAATTTGATTCAACAAAGCTGTGAACTGTGTGTATTTTCACAATGTCCGTAATGTTAATGTCTAATTTTCCCAATATACTCTTATCAACCGGGAACGTGTCTTCGCAGACAAATGTAAAGGCAAATTCTCATGAAAATAGATCTATAGTAGGTTGCACATGCTTCGAAATATTCTGCATATCCGAAGGCTCTATTATGTACATGTTCCGTTCGATATCTCTCGCGAGTGAAGAGATTTATTTGACATGGTTTCAATTGTAAAATAGTGGCTGAACATCAATGGTTGCGCGGAGCTAAGTACCAAATTTTGTGGCGGAACATGAAAGTAGGCTGTTTATTAAGCAGTGGACTACGATACCTCGATGAATGTTTTAGCCCAAATCTATATGGTATGTGCCACTGACTGTCCATCTGAAGGAAATACAGCATTTTATAAAATGTTGAACTTATAAAACATATGATTATTACTGTAATATTTATAGCCAACTAGCAAGCTTTTACTTACCAGGAAAGACGTGAAGGACAACTCAATCACTCAAACCAGAAGGGTTACGTGAAAGCGATAGCCAATAATAATTTTATCAGCATTGATTGATAACTGGAGGTCGTCCATCAGAAGGTCAGGATGCCTCTGACATTCCCCATGTATTTGTCACGGGAGCTACTGCGAGCGAACGAATTTTATTATGATGCCATATCTTTATTGTTGATCGGTAAACCGTCATAAAAGACGCGATAACAACTGTTTATGTAGCTGCTCAGTATTTCTGCGTGCGTTTCGTAAAAACGTTATGGTTTCGAATCTGTTTATTGACTTTTTGGAAAAGTTTCCGCACTTTTTCGTCAGTGAAATGTGTGGGCGTGTCGGCCTATGTACGAAGTTCGCTTGGCAAGCTTATTGATGTGAGTTCGATTGCTATATCGGTTCCAATATCTTTAGGGCATACTTCAAATATTTGTACAGCCATTTTTCCTACTTTATGGATATTTGTTCTAAGCTCAGTGGTTTGTGTATTAGATTTGTGTGTTATGCTACCAAAGAGCGGGTATCTGAGCCTTGTTCATTTTCTTTATTGTCGTGGGAAATCCTTTTCTTTTGTTTTCTGTAATTTCTGAGCAGTTCGGTATGAATAAGAAATGCACGTCGGGTACAGAACTATAATCGTGCGTTCGTAGTGAAACATTGCGCGGCCGCATGAGACCTGTGACCCATTTCGCCCGCCTACCTCGAGACTTGCGTGTGTTTGCTATAAGCGCATACACTCTATGTTTTATTGTCGTATTAACAGCCAAATAAGAAATATAACTCGCATAAAAAACCTATTGTCGCTCGTTATGACTGCATTTTATTAACAAGACTCTCTCAAAGCTGTTTTTCCTCACGTTTTATACAGATTCCCGTGAAACAAATCTAATTTGGTGGCTATTAAATTTTTCCATCATAAAACCGGACGGGGGTGTTTTTCACACAATATTGTCTCACCGGAAGCCGGCCGCCCGCCCTAATCGCCATCAAATGGCTGTTTACGGTCCGCCCAGCGCCATTCTCATCAACATACCTTTTGCTCGTTACACCTGCTCTTTTGATCGCAGTATTTATTGTGTTGCCATATTAAATGAGATGCGAAATCAGTTAGGAGAGTTAGGTGGAATTTCGTAAATTATTAAATTATCCTGTTTATGAAATGTTGGATTGGTAACCGCCTATTGATGGGGATGAATTGAAAGATCCCGTTTATGAGATGTTTTATGTAACGCGCGTGTTACTTAAACGGATCAGACGAATTGAATAACGTCCCATTTGTTAAACCGAATGTAGGCTTCTCGTAGCGTTCTTGTACTTAAGGACGAGCATATTAATGTGTTTTTGTACTTTTTTTGACAGTGAAGAGTATAGACCGTTCATCATTCTTTATTTACTGCTTATACGTTTTGTTTGTAAAACAAATTGTTAACTACACACGTTAGGCTGGGTCTACCCATCAAATTAAATTCATGCAGTAAAATTAGCCAGTTCCCAACAAGTACAAACCTCTAGAATCTGGCAAGTTCCACGTGTGCCAGTTAGCGGTTTACTTTACGTAACGTTGCCACTAAGTTGGCGCACCACACTCGGTTGTTTGGACCAGCCTACAATATGCTTTGCGAAAATAATTTGTCCAAAAATAAACTTAAACGATGTCGGCTGTGTGGTTTCCTTGTTCCACATAAACACAGTATTTTAAATGAGACTGGTGTAACGGTAAATAGTGTCACATACTCTGTCCTGATTAAATTTTTTAAAATACTAGATAGGATTAACTCCAACCACTATTTCGCGTCAATGAAGCATATTTAGAGGATAAAAACCTTTGCACGATTTCCCTCGACGTACTTTATACCAAATCCAATCAAACTTGAAAAATTCCTCGAATTGGTCCTTCGGGTGTATACAGATACCCGAAGCACCAGTTCCCAAAATGTTACAAGTGTGACTGCACACATCTTGAGATGCAGTTAATGGTAAGTTCGGAAAGACGCTATGTAAATCGGCACGAGCGCTTAGGCAGATTTTGTAGAACAATGAGTAAAAATAAAGTACGCGCTTAACCTAGAGGCCGACCTGAACGCTTTCAAAACCCTAGAATGATAGTTTCTCAGATTGCAATCTAAATAGAAATTGTTTTTTCAGTTTTTTTCTCACAAACATAAAACTCTGGCGAGATATTATCTCTGAAATGACCTACGTTTATATAATACATTGGCATTCAGCGGGCGAGCCTCCTCTCGTTAGCCTCGGCTGATTTGCTTGTTTTTGCACTTAGACATTCATGTTTGAAGATTATAGAAATGAGGGAGATCTGATATCAAAATTTTATGAGTTCTATATTTATTTTTAAAAAAAAACAGCCATATCACATACGTAACCTACACTTACGCTAGAAGCAATCGTAATAACTCAAGGACTAATGCACATGACAATAAAAGCGTACATAACGTTTCCACAATATATTACTGCTTTGAAATTGTATTCATATACAACACTAAAACAGACCAGCGTAATTAAGCTGAAAAAGCTAAAAATTAAAATAACTTGACGGATAGTGTGTTTTTTCTAAATCTCTGTAGCTATTATACGTATATATTATTATATTTATCACTTCTCAACATCACCAAGCGGCTATCTACAATATGCCAGGAGCGTGCCCTCAGCTTTTTCGGACACATTATGCGTTCACCAAACTCTGGAAATTCTAATGATACTGGGCCGGGTGGAAGGAAAACGCACTCATGGCAGAGCACCGGCAAGATTAGCGAGCGGTCAACACTGCTTAACTTCATTGCTTATCCTTTATAATGTGAGACTGTAAGCCTAGATTAGTTGTAACAAAAGGGATATCAAATCATTTTTATTGGCCTTTGTGTGAATTCTTAGAAGTGTTAAGGAAACTCTTTGCAAAAGGCAACTGCACGGTTCTTTCTGACAGATTAGTTCGGATGTGATTTATGGTAGAAAGTCAAAATATTCGAGCTGACTTATCTTTTTTATATGCACGTGTAACAAAAAAAAATTTTTTTTATTAGGTTAATACTTTTCAGACACGTCGCAATTGCGTGCCGATTTTTGGATTGTATCATCAGCATTCCCCACATTTGTCTTGTATGTACGATAAGCGATCGTTTTTAACACCATTCACATCACGTTAATCGCTATAGGCAACATTTAATTATATTGCAAAGGACCTTTGGCACATCTATCCTATTTCTGTAATCTTCGTCCACCCCACGCCAGCACAGTTGAAACAGCGCTTGCGGGCTTTTTGTCCGCTCCGATGCCGCTTTTATCCTACCATTTTTTCCAACCCACAATGTATGTTTTCATTATACTTCGTAGTGATTACTTAGGGCACAAAATGAAGGGCTATTATTGAAAAGGTCATTTATAGGGTTTTTTTTAATAAAATATTATTCATGATTCAGGGAAAAATGAACAATGGCAATGAATAGATAACTGATTGAGGTAAATTCAGTCTTTCCTTATTTGATTAGATTTTTTCATGTTAAGATTAGGTATCTAGCTGGCAACTTCGCACTATGCATTCCTCTTTAGCTTTTTCACATTCATCAACATCATTCGAAAGACGTCCACTGCTGGACATAGATACCTTGGCCTACCCGAAGCATATCCGAACCGGCCGCCCATTATTTATACAAAAAATCTGCTCACTGGGTTGGGGTTTAGCGCTGTTCTATTCCAAACATAACTAATATGTCATTAGTGCATTTTTTGCCATTACTTTAGCCCACAAAACTTCATAATTGTTTAAGTGTATTCATATTTGATAACATTGCAAATCTGTGACGTAACCATTGAATAAAAAATCAATGTATTCAGCAAGCTTCGATCGTCCAACATTCCTCCGTGGCTATGAATTCGTAACATTATCGAGACTGTGAGACGCTCCATTGAGTATGCGCGACCTGAGGTGGCGCTACAATCTGCACTAACATTGTCTTATTGATATTTCTGCCCTTGGGGATGCAGCTCTGTTATTTACATTTAACGATTCACTTTCTTGAAATTGTTTTTATAGAATAAATAGTTTCCACAGTTGTCTATATGTTTTCGAATATGTATTTACATTTGACGGCCTGTGTGCATATGCTCAAAGATGAATGAAAAAATGAATGATGAATTGAATGATGAATGTGAATAAAAAAAAACAAAAACTTAAGAAATGTCTGTTCGATCATTAACTGAAATATTTCCGTTCATATTTCCGAGGTTTTAACACTTCAGACTCTCGTAAAGGGCATGACGTAAGAAAACAAACCAAGCCCAAACAATTTTCGTCCAACTACATCTCATAAAATGTCTTTATTGCCAAGTCTAGTTTCTTTATTCACCGAAAAAAAGCTGGCCTTTACCTGAATAGCCTTAAACAAGTCATCGACCTTCGTCCATTTCTCTCATACGGTGCTGAGGCACACCTAGAGCTATTTCTGCCTGCCCCCGAACCCCTTTAGGGCGCTCAATATAACCCCTAATAAAGATGACGAGTTTCCTTCAAAACAACGCCGGCGATGTTTTTCTTGTCTGCGTTCTGTTTCACTATGGAGATTTGTAGATGAGTTGCTTTTGTGATATTAGTTGTAACTGGTAGTAAAAATGGTCTTTTAGGTGATGTAGATTAATATAATTCGTAGTTATTAATCCCACTGTTCCGGTTGATTAATTATCATTCTAGATGTTATTTAAATTATTGTTTTCAAAATAATTTATTAAAACTAACGCTTCGATTTTAATTAACCAGCTACCTTTTTTCTTTGGTATATGAACGACACAATGTGTATGGAAAAACCTTTTTAATAAAACAGTCCTATGAAGATATTGCTAATTTATTCTATAAAAAGAGACGCTTGAGGTGGCTCTCTCCTCTGTACCTCACCTAGTAAGGCATAGTGCACGTTGATACATGAAATAAGAAACTACTTAGGTACTAGGTACCATCTTTACAAACACGCCATGAAGAACTCACTCAGTTTCAGTGTTGACATTTTCTAATCCTAATAAAACTATTCTGTTATTGACCTATTGATGTTTTTCGCATCGCAGTAACTTGTGGTCCTTCTGTACGCATCACTAATTTGTTCTAAGTCAGATGTTTCGTAATAAAAAAAATCTAAGTTACGTACGACTATGCCTGTCCTTCGCACATAAATATTAGGTTTAAAACAAGTTTTGACACGCGGTATCTACGCCAGGCTTTGGATATACACATTATTGTGTTATTGTGTCATTTGTTTATAGGACAGGTGTTTTGAGGTTAAGACCTGTTCCTTATATTCCATTTGTTATTATGACATAAATAACATTGATGTTTCCTTGTACCTACGTACACACTACAGTTATGCTTGGTACTATATCCAATTTTCCTCTTTCGAATAAACAAAACTGAAATAAACAATTCCAAAGTTTCTCACTGAATCGTACTATTGTAGTTTTGTAATAAATCTCATTTCCCACTATTCGTTCTGGTTCCCAGTCCTATAACAATGAAAGTTCTTTAATTCTCTCCTGAGCACCGAATAGTTTCCTTACCTAGTTCCTTACTTTGGAATTTACCTTTTAATATTTCAAGCGTGAAGTTTCCCAGTTGCCTGGTTTTTGTTTGGAATCTAGGATATTCATTATAATTTTTGAAGGATTTTAATAAATTTCCTTTGTGTAGGAAGTTATGTTGATACTTTGTGAGTTTATATTAAAACATTCTTTGAAAGGCCATGTTTATTTTTAGTTCGCTTCAGTTGCTCTTTTATATCTTTATCCAAAACATATAGAGTTATGTATGAGTGAGCTGTTGTTACGTGGATTTGACATAAGTTATAATATTCTGAGATAAAGTTCTATATTATTTGCAAAATGGCTAAAGACAATAAAGCTTATGAATGATCACGAATTGTGTGACTGTTCCATAGTTAACATTTTGAAGTGAAATATGTGTGCTAAATGGTAGTAATTTACCGTTTAATGTAGCGACTAATTTAGTCTATTGCAGGTAGCAGTTGTGCTTGTATGTGATAAATGGAGTAATGTCGTTTGCAACTCCGCATCACGCAATTAAACCTGTGTTTGATACTCAATTAAACCTGTGTTTGATACTCAATTAAACCTGTGTTTGATACTCAATTAAACCTGTGTTTGATACTCAATTAAACCTGTGTTTGATACTCAATTAAACCTGTGTTTGATATTTAATTAAACCTGTGTTTGATACTCAATTAAACCTGTGTTTGATACTCAATTATTCACGTTTAACGTACTTACGTCACCTCGTATGTGCCTAGTTTGATTTGAGTTGTCTATAATATCAACTTTGTTACATTTTGGTGCACAAAAATCAATCTTGAGGCATCATTTCACTTATCGTGTAATGGGACTCTCGTAAGCCAGTGCAGGGCGATAAGCCAGTGGTATTCATTAACTGTCTTCCAACACTAGCTTACTTACTTGCCTCCAGGTACACAGGCTTTAGTATATGGGACGGGTGAAGCCTAACTTTGATGCAAACTTTACGTAACCGAACTAGCCGAATTTCGGCGTGTCGACTACAACTAGAGAAGCGTAACTTTTTAGACAGCCATAATTGTGAGACTGCCATTAGGGAACTGCACAAATAACTTTATAGCCAGTACTTTATTCTTTTCTACATACGTTACTGAAATTAGGTGACGAGCAACACGCTGTGTATTTATACTTTGAATTTGTAAAATAAGTTATCCGTGACTCACATAATGATTGGTAATGGAAGACATATTTCCCAAGGTTGGCTACGGTTGTCTGTTACATGAAAACCCACGGAGTAATAAATTTTTAATCCCTTACGATGCATACGTAATACGGATAATTTAGGTAAAACCCTTTAAATCCCTTAAACAATAACTTTACTTGACAATTTCCCAAATTATATTCTACCCCCATAATAATTAACTCCGTTTGACATTTGACTACACCATGAACGTTTCCTATGAATCCAACTTTCAATTAAAAGTGCACGGTGGTACGTTTATACCGGTGCCCTTTCACAAGGATGCCATTTAAAACGGCCTGTGGTTCAAAATCTTGCTTTGACTGTGGTACGGAACTCTAATCATATGTTGCTTGATTTTGACTTGGCAAAATTCTTTGCCGGTAAATATTGTAATAATCTGATATGAAATATCGATAGTATTCTGTAGTTTACACAAAAATAAGATAGGTAGGGTAGTAATAGGAAGGGTCCATAAAAGGCAATGATTTAAATAAGTTCAGACATATGTGATGATAATTATATAACTATACACACTATTATTACTTGTCAATCAATTTAAACCTAAATAACTTGACGTTCATTATAACACGAAAGTTTTAGCCAGATATATACAATGACTTCACAGCACTGTAAGCAACTATGATGTAATCTGTTGTATTGTGTGCACAGTACAACAATGAGATCTGTCGTGTCTGCAGCCGACGTGGAGTGTGTTCACTTGTTTCTGTGACTGTTATGTACAGTCAACAACACAGGGACGAACAGGCCGTCTAAAATTATCAGGTCAACTTTTGCTGCGCTGCCGTCACGACATGACGCGGGCAAAATAATTGACATCGGCTCAGTAGCCAAGAAGGAAAAAAAGAAAATGTAACTTCAAACTGACAGTTCGGTATACTGTCAAAATGACAGTTGTCGTGTTGTGTATACTTTGAAACACTCCTTGTATTATTGAAGTATAGTTTATTTTTCTTAGTTGTTCTTTTTATTTTGAACCATCTATCTGTCCCTGTATTTATGAAGCTGACTGTACAACAGTTACTCGGAGTGTGTTAGATTGTGAGTCGGGCTCCTTTCGTGTGGAAAGAGCATGTGGAGTTTATGAAGTGTGATAAAGGTTTTTGTTTTCAGTGTTTTTGAACCTGTTGCTAGCATGTCTTGCTGGCACAAACAGACATTCTGCATACATTTACAAAATGTTTTTGCGATTAAAGAGCAAATATGTTAGAGAATTTGGCATGTATTAAATTAATTTTGCTAAACAAGCCCAGTTTTTTGTCTCTTCGAAATAGGACGTCAGGAACTGCGAGTTTGTTATTTATTCCGTGAACAATTCATACAGTTGATCGCTTTTTCGAGCAGACAATAGATCCAACGTATCGAAAACCAACAGATTATTTCGATTGAATATTGAATTAATTCCAAAGAATTGAGCAGTGTTTGTTTTTAGTTAAATTGCTTGCCATAAAATACACATAGGTAGGCAGTACCTACCTAGCCGGTACAGGCTGGTGTCCAGAAGACTAACGAAGGCTAAGTCAGTACTGTAGCACTAGAAGAGCGCTAACTGTAGAGCAATATTATGTGGGGGTGTAGAATAATAGACGATAAATTTATTTTATATTTGTCATCTTATCTCAGAGAAACGTGTACACTTCCACGCGTCTATTTAAACACTGACGTTTTTCCGAAACAATAAATTAATCAGTTTTATTTTAAAATTAATTCTAAATTCAACCAGAGTTATTTTTCTATCAGCCTGTACGACATAAGGTCGCCTTTTGCATGTAATACTTAGCCTTGGTTAGTCTTCTTGATACAGTACGATACAACTTAGATGTAGCACGCATTTGAAAATTTGCATTCATTCATTTCAATTTTACGAATGTATTTGGTTATATGACTTCATAAGTTATTGCGTTTGCGTAAAGATCATTTTCACCTAAGCAGGAATAGATATTGGTGATTTTGAAGGCGTACCCAGTTCGGATGGTGATCGGTTTTACGAATTTTACCTATGTTACATCGTAAGTTGTGTCGTACTGTACCAGCTTGTAGTTTGAACTTGATGAGTTCTAGTTAATTCTATTTCTTGAACGTTCTATCTATTATTATATATCTATATTCTATTTGACTAGTGGGAAGTAATTGTATGTTGGAGCAAATATAGAGGTGTTTTCAGAAACCCATTGCTATTCACTCCTGTAAATTATTTTACTCAAATTGCTAGTTAAAGATTTGTTAGTCTATAAGTTCAAAATACAGAAACGTGAACAATTTTGTGAATTTGTTCCAAGGTATAACTAAACTTGCCTAGCCTTCAAAAATATGGCTGAGTTGTTGTTGTGACGATATAATAACAAGGTTTTAGCGCCCGGAAGCTGAAATGCTACATTAATCCTAAAGTGTCCCTTGTTATTGTATGAACTTTATCCTGTTACGGTCACTTGCAAGGGATACAATAGAGCTGTGAGGTGTTACATAAACAACATGCTATGCTATGCTGTTCATGAAAAAGTAGCACTTTTTAAGATAAAAAAAAACCGGCCAAGTGCGTGTCGGGCCACGCACAATTAAGGGTTCGCGTAGTTGGGATGAATTTATTACAAGAACAAACTTAACATTGTAGTTGAAAACCATGTTTTCCCATACATTCCAACTGTAAATGCAAGTTTGTACGCACGATATTGAGATATTTGCCTATTATTTTAAGACCATAAACTTCCATGTAGATTTTACTGTGATCTATGAGTAAACAACCATTCCCTGTTTTTTTTTCACTGTTTTTGGCTTAGTAGTTTTGGAAATAATAGTTAATTTATTTTAATATTATTTTTAAAAAACCGTTCCTTACAACAAGCCTTTTCATTTGATACGTTACACGGTACAGTATGTAAAACTTTTTTATGTGACCCCGAGTAGTGGCCCCCTTAATCAAAATTCATTTATTTAGTCCATGTTTGGGTCACAGAAATTCATACGAGTATGTGTACCAAATTTCAACAAAATTGGCTGACGCCAGCCAGACAGACAGACAAATAGATTCGGAGCAAATTGGCTGTGACAGACGCACAGCCGGTCAGACAGACACGAGTGAGCAGTCCTATAAGCGTTCCGCTTTTTCCTTTTGAGGTACGGAACTCTAAAAATTATGTTTTTACAATATAAAATGGCTATGAGTTCAGTAGTTTCCGAAACTATACAAAACATACATAGTGACGTACCGACGGTTCTGTAATGGAATATGTAGCCCATATTTATTTCTTCCACGTAGACATTGTACTAAACTCGTAGCTCGTAGCGCTACGAGAAGTCGTAGCGCCTCTACGAACTTCTACGCGGTTTTCGCTACGTAGCGTAGTTCGTAGTTCACACAAATTGTGACTATTTCTGTACACATTTGAAACATGTTTGTGGTTGTTTGTTCGTTCCCTTGTTATCTCGTCGTGATGACATGGTTAGTACTATATATTCGCAAGTGTTTTTCTTGTAGTAATTGCACTTGTAAATGATAACCGGCCGATAATGTGGGAGTTATCTTATCTGAGTACACATGCAGGTTTATTTATGTAGGTACTACAGCACTTGGTGTAATTGTAATATAAACACATTGGGGAGATATTGAGTATTGATTATGATTAGTTTACCTAATTAATGCGACTTGTTGATTGAATATCTTTGCTGTCACCTGCAGAGCGTAATTAAAGACGATACTTTCTTTTAAGTACTTATTTTGTACTAGAGGAAATTTAGTTAACTAGTGGACTTTGATAAATTGAGTATTTAATGTTTGAAGTCATGTGGGAAGATGCTTTATATATTACGGATATTAATCACATTGTAGTTGTTCATTCATAATAAAATCCATGCGAGCGGAGCGTGGTCAGTCATGACGTGGACACTTGAGATCCAACTATATGATGATGCGCTGACGCACAACTGCACACGCATTCAATACTGCGCCGGATTGTGAAACTGAATGCGTTATTAGTATTACGAGAATATTTATGGGTAATACGTTGATTTTATGGTATTATAGTAGGTAATATATATGATTGTATGAACAACATGAGTCATGGTGATGAATGAATTTGTTTGCACTAGTTTGGTTTTACAAAGCATAGGCAGTATACTATGAAATGATTGGGAGTTTTAGAAAGCACGTACAAGAAATAACGGCTCATGATGATCTCAGAGAAATGTCGCAGTTAGTGGTCCAAGCTGGGTACTAGTGTCATAATCAGAATATGATGATAGATTAGTTGATGTCTATCAAAAGCAGCTGCTCATGTGGCAGTTCATGATTGTAAACTGTTATAAGGCTACATGAGACAGCCGCGACAAATGTATGCGAAACCCTTAAATTCACATGCATGTTTTCTGATTGACTTACCAGTTTTGGTCTTTAAAGGAAAGGCGGTGAGTTGAACCCACTACTGCTACTGTTGGTTAGTTTTACATAACACTCAACTATTCATAATATTTGTTTACTAATACCACACCACACAGCCCTTACTTACAAAATCAATACCCGTGTCCATGCTTGTAAACAAACTCGTATAGATTTGTTTACTTATTCACTTAGAACTGAATTATCCGCGAGTGCTCGAGTGTTTTACAGCGGTCGCTTTGAATATGAAATGTGGGGCTCCAGTTTTGGCGGAGCGCCAGTCCAGAGGTACGAACTAGGATGGTCAGTGTCTGCCAGGTGGTTTGGTTTATTTCTTGGAACTCTAGAGGGGAGTGGAGCTGTCGTTTTGATAACTGGCTGGCTCAGTCCAGTGGTTTAAATTGGGTGGCTAAGACTATGAGGGTGTCGCGGGAAAGTCCGAAAGGTATACCGTAGTCCCTGGCAACGTACAGGCAACACTGAAAGAACAGGGATGGGTTTTAGTCAGTAAGAGTCTGACAGGCCCTCCCGCTCCGCCCAGAGCGGGAGAAGTTATTTGATAACTTCCCACCATAAAAAAATAAAAAATAAAGACTATATGAGGGTTCTTCACTAATGTTATTTCATTTTGAGTAGCGTCCCTTTTCGGAAGGCTAGCAGAGCATATTGTGATTGTTTTGCCCATTTTTGATTTTAGTTCTTTTCATATTAAGGATTTGAATTTGGTTTAGTGATTGTATTAATTAAGTCTCGATCATCTAATCATCATAGTTGGTTATTGTTATCATTATTGTTTATTTATCATAAGTACCTTTACTCCTGATCATAAAATAATGTAGAATGAAATCCTGTCTCATCAAAACTTAGAGAAAAGTTAAAGTATCCCGAGTTAGGAGCCCCTATTTGAATATACCTTGTACCTACTTACTTTGGAACTTAGCGGGGACTTTGACCCTTAAGTAAATATAATATAGTGGGACAAGTACAATAATTTTAGGTTCCATTTTTATAGGCGTCGAAAGGTTTTAATTGTCAGAATTTCACCTGATATGTATATTTAAAGGCCCATTTTTGGCCCACCTCTCAGTAAGACCTGATCAATGCGAATGAATTTGAATCTAATGAATACTGATCAGACTGGGTGATCCGCATGAGGATCGTTACCATTTGCTATGTAACTGTTTGCACTGCTTGTTAATTAATTAGATTAATTCAAATTTTACAATGTACAGAAGGAGGTGGTTATGATTTTGCGATAATTTGTTGACTTTTATTCAGTCACGATGTTCATTGGGTTAGGATTTGATGTTGAAGGTAGTTATGGAGGCACTTGGCTTAAATGCTGCATACCAATCAACATTCTTTTTCACAAATAGGCTCAGGCCTACACAGAAGCTATGTTGTTTCGAAAACCACTCTAATTTCAAAGCACTCTCATTTTATTATTATTATACCTACACTATCAGCTTGGGGTATCGTGACTAGAAGAGCCCAGGTTTAAGCCGTGTGTATTGTATTGTGGCATTAAAAACGAGTCATTTAACATTGGTGGCGTTATTGTCTTCTACATTGGTCAAGGTTACTGTCACAGTTCCGTAACTACGAGGCGTTTTAAAAACTGACTTTCCCCCTGTAGTAGACATGAATAAGAAAGCTGAATAGTAGTAATAGTATAGAATAATTATTTTATGAGGATGATTTTATTTCATAGTTTATCCAAATCTTTGATCGTAATCTTACAAACTGTCGTTTTTCTGATATCTCAGAATGATATTGAAGAAATGAATACTGCTAAACAATCAGCTTTACCTGTAGGCCATAGGATAAGTAACGGCAAGTAAATCATGAGCCGTCAGCTGCACACTTTGTTGTGCAGGAGTCGATTGTTTTCGAAAACAATGGGTTCCGAATGCATTTATAATTGCATTTCTTTTGAATAATACAACTTTGAAAATATGCTTTGTTTTTATTTAACTGCCTCTGTATGGTGTAAATTGAATAGGGAGATTTCAGTATTTGTATTGTAGTTTTTTATTTTTAAGACTCGTCTACTAACTCGTAAAAGAAAAGTGGGCCCAAGTACTCATAGCAGTATTGACTAGATACAATAATTATAGTACTAAAGCAAATCAAATATCAAATATATTTATTGTGGATCATAGGTAGGTACAGTACAGTTCTTAAATATTTGAGAAATCTCGTTCAGCTATGTCCCGCCCGTAGGGCATACAATAATTAAACATAAATTAGCGACTAATAAAATTAACATTATTACTAATTATTAGCAATATGTTATGACCTTGTGGAAATGTATGAAACCACAATAATGCTGATACAATAGACACACTGTGTTCCATTACTTCAACGTAATTATCAACCTGTACACTAATATCCTAATGGATATCTACAATGGACACTTGTGTCCTAGGGGGATAATTTCTGTTATTTCTGTAAGAAATTGCTGATAGTCATATTGTTGTTGATAGAGAAAGGATTGTGTTTCCGTGGACATTTTTTCCCGATTCCTAAAGTTCTTCGTTCAGTCGTGACCTTGGGCTAAAGGGATATGTTACCCTGTATATATTTTGTTCTTCCTTAAATTGTTTTTCTCTTTTTTTGTCTTCTGTTATTTTTCTAATCTCTTCGATATGTTATTTCTCTGTCTTTATTATTCTTTTCCTACTTTTCCATATATTTTTTTTTGCATTCTGAAACATTTTGCTAACTAATCAAAATTATCCTGTGGTAGGCTTAATAAAACCTTAAACCTATGGTCCTAGCATAGAGAAATAGGTTCTCACTAGCGTGCACGTGTTATTGTATCCACTTCACCGTAAATTTTCATTAAAACCATATTTTTATGTTACCATCAGTATGAGTGAAAATTAAAAGCGCAAATAATCTACTGATATCAGTCCCAACGTTATCACTCACCACATGTACCACTTTTTGGGGATTAGGACATGATATTTTTCGATGCATTTCTAGGTATACGCGATTATACAATGTCATGTTATTATTTTGCGGTTCAGAGTTCTTGAAACTGTTTATTTGTTGAATATTTAAAATCTTTTCTATCAAATTTATCACATCAATACAGTTTGTGTGAACATTTTGCTGCAGCAGTAGTAGTAAATTAGTACTACTAAACTAATACATGAGTATAAGTTTAACCGTTAATCGAGATCTTCTTCTTTTCGTGTGGTTACTAACCTGGTGTCGGAGTTTTAAAGCCTCCCATGGGCCTCTGACGTGGCCTCACATGCCGTCGAGAAATATCTCTCCGACATGCTAGTTTCCTCAAAATGTTTTCTTTCACCGTATTTGAAGCAAGTGATCAGCGGTGAAGTGCGTTAATCGAGATAGAACATAGTGAATTGGTACTCATTTATTAACACAAGCTGCTTTATGTTTGTCTGGTACAGAAGTAAGAGCTGCACTACATTACTATTAATCATTGATTAACATTGGCAGTACGATTACGATAGTTTATTTGCATCAGTGCGGAAGCGACCCCCCGGGGTGCGCCAGACCTTTCTGTTTCGATGCAATATTAAATTGGAGCGCTGTCGTCTATATTGAGCAGTTTTAGGACGTTAACTATTCAGTGGGTTATGTAATGGTAGTATGGCAGTGTCAGGTATTGTTATGTTCTAGCTAAAATATGGGGATGACGACGAATATTGGTACTTGAATTTGGTGTAAATTTATTTTATTATTTATGTACACACAGTAAAATACACAGAGATACGTCATAATTATAATTTGAGTACAAAGGTACTGCTTATTTCTTTAGAAATTTCTTCCAGCAGACCTGCGAAAGGAGAAAGCCAGAACATTGCTCTAACTGTAAAAGACTTTCAAACTGCTTTTGATCTCAATTATGTTCACTTCAAATGAACTGAACTGTTTGAACTCCATTCAGCCGTAAAAAGTGCCAAAACTCTCAAAAACAATCCATCAAACCGCAATAAAAATTATTTTATCTCAAAAAAGATAATTGGCAATTGTGTCCAAATGGGAGAGAAATTTTGACTAATTTTCCACAATGAAGAACCCTTTCTAAAGCCGGAACAAAGAGAAATTATAATGCTAAGTTACCGTGACACATTCGGCAAGTATCGGGGACGCTCGGCCGTCTTCGGAACAACAAATTATACGTAACGGAACAGGCGAACGAGTGTGAAAACTTGACGGAGCATTGTTTCTTACGACGCAAGTTGCCTTTGAACTCGGAAACTGTTTTATGTTATTATTTCAGATGAAATCGGTCCCGAAATATTAGGTTTCTTGAGCACTGAACTTTGTTTAATCAACGCTGCAGACTTTGTTTAATCAAATCTTATACGGGTCCAGTACAGCTGTTTGAAGTTCAAGTGCTTCTAAATCTTTTGAAGTGCCTGTCTTGCTGATTTTCACATTATCCTGATCAAATAATGTTTGCAAAGTTTCACAAAAAGATGTTATACAAGGTTTCAAGTTTATAAAAGTTTTTAACGTGCATGAGATAAAGATAGTTTTAGCTTTATGTAAGTATTATAAAATGTAAATATCAGCAAGTTCTTTAATAACTTTTAACGAACTGTTTACTAATGACTTGATCACGTTTACACTTAAAACTTTGTTTTAATCTGAAGTTCTTGAAGTTTTAAACTACGTGATGGCGAAATACACTCATGATTGGTATCCAAGGCATCTGCAACAAATAAATTGAGATATGCGTTACAAATGAATGTGTGCAAGTACCCCTCGCATCTGCATTTAATTGCACTTGATAGACACGCTCCGAATAAGCCGGCTGCGGGGTGACAGACTGAAACATAGATTAATTGTGTCTCTATACAGACTGTGTTATGTCTGTTCTGTAACCTAGTCTTGCAGCAGACAGCCAATTATGCCTGATTAATAGGCAAATTATTAGCCAGATTTATTGGTTCATTTTGTTCTGGGATTGCGTTTCCTGTAATTTAACAATCGGAACAACTGTGAATGTCGAAATAATTCAGATTCACGCTCAATTTACTGGACATGGAATTAAAGTACCGTGTGAAATGGCGCCCGGTTATTAGTATGACGCCAATTTTCCATCGAAATAATCTGTTTCTCTTTAATTATCGCCAGACTTGACTTCTCTCTGATGCCTCTAGGACCTGTATTGCAAACACATTCAAAATATAACTTGGTTTCGTAAACAAAACAAGGATAGGAGTATTATCTAAAAGGCTTTAGCAAGTAAAGATTTCTTGTTGGGATTGCCTCATAGTGATGAGCAGGTATTTGCTTGCAAGTAATTAACCCAATTCCGTCAAGATCATTATTTGGTAGTTCATTTTCGAAGCCATCCAATAGCCGATTGAGACAAAATTATGTACAAATCACAAACACGAAACTATATTTTATATTGTTAGTATCTATTGAATTCATAGACAAAAGCTATTCAAAACTTTTTTGATTACCATTTCAAACAAAAGCACCGAAAACATTGAACTGGTTGCTATACTTTTTGTGGTGAATAAGCCAGCCCTTTTGGAGACGATAAGGGATTATGGGCGAAAATAACAACATGGCGATCACTAATCAGTTAGTCAACTCTGGCGATAATAGAATTTTTACGACCGCTAATTATAGTGGCCCGTTTGGAGGCACATTGTAAACGTTTACGTACGTATATGAAGAATAAACACGTGTATTCACGTCACATGTATTTTCTGTGAACCTTTATTTTGATTTGGTTAAAGTTTCACGGTTAATCATCCATTGGCACCCGGCCGTAAATATGGCACATCGAGTCGAAGAAAAAGTTCGGCTTTCTAGAGTTCTCTGAAAGCCGTCGTCGCATGCCATTATAATCATAGGTGTTCCTGTACCCACAAGGTATATAGGCATGCGACCATCACGGCTTTATCTTGACCATTTTTGTACCTGTCTTGATTTCTGTCTGAAATATTTTCTTGTTTCGTACTTTTTAGATCACTTTTATTTTTCCGTAGTCAGTTTTTAAAACTTAATTACCGCACTAGCGATTACATTTTTATAGCTCACAATGGTAACTGTTTGTTCAACACTCAGGCGTACCCGTTGCGTAGTCGTTACGTAGCCGGCCCGCGCCGCCATTGTTCTTCTGTTACACAAATAGATTCATGTACACCCTGTTAGCTCTGATGCTGTTTATTTTTTCTATTTTGTTACGGTTTCGCGGAAAAGTTTGTATTTTATGAGGGTGAATTTTGGTCTTTTGTTTTATAGAAGTTGTATGGCTTTTCATGTTATGAGGGCACGTGATTTGTCCACAACTTACGTAACATAATTTCAATCTACTATCAGTAGGGCTTTCTAAAAAGCTGAGTGCTGGCCATGTGAAGTAATTTTACATGAAAATCATTTGAAGGAAGAACATTTATTATTAATAAATGACAGGTAACATTTACTGGGGTCGCCAAAGTAAAAAAAAAATAAAAATCTTTACAATAAATATATACCTTTGTACCTTTTCCAGGTACCGAGCTACCTTTCGTATTTTTTTTTTTCACAGCTTTCATAATGTACCAAAGTGACTTTTGTGTTATAACATTACTGTGGATAACTAAAAGCTGGAATGTTGTGTGACTGACCTCGTTATTTCTAGAAACACCATCTAAGTTTATTTTAGCATTTAATTTCCTTTATTATACTTATTACGCGAAATCCTGCTGAAAGTAATCTTAAGTCTAGGCCTCATTCAAATTTACTATTAAGCTTAGAAGTTTAGAACAAACCCAAGAATCAGGATTTCATAATAGTCACTTATTTTGACACGGCGCGGCGCGGCGCCTCATTTTCAGAAAATTATTGTGTTCATTTTCCGGCGGTTCCTTTTATCTCGACCTCGTTTAAATCTGAGCTTATCTTTATCTTTTCAATAGTTAAAATATGTCTTCCATTACATTACTGGATTATCTTTAAAAATATGTCTTTTCCTGGAAAGCTAATCTGCAAGATGGAATTTCAGTGGTTTAAAGTTATCGTTCTGTCATTTTGGGAACAAATACTAATCGTCATATCTACCTAAATGAAAATCTTGCATTGAAAATTCTTGTGACGTTTGAAAATTGAATAAGTAGTTACATAAATCATGAAATCCATCAAATATGAATGTTGGTACTTACTTACGTAACGTGTTTCCTTAAAAAAATTGTCCGTTGTCAAGCTAGCATGTTTGACTATTGTCTACGTTTTATCCTTAGAACATAAACCACAAATCCAGCCACACTACGTAACTCCACCCTTAACTAAAACATTAAGCTAAAATAATCGCTGCCGAGCGTAGGCTTAATCTCAGACAGAATTTAACGAAAACCACTGTTCATAACCAACAGTTTTTAGAAGCTACATAAAACAACCCTTGGGTTTACATCCCACGTTAGACATCAAAGCGTTTCACTGAAGATTTAACACAAATGGCCTGTGACTGACTGATGGAGGTCTAAACTATGTCAATTAAGGAATTACTCACAAACTGTCGACCTGTCTGGACGGAACCACCAGATATTAGTTTTGACCACACAGTAAGAGTTACGGAAAATTAAGCGTTAATTAAATTCAATTGGAAGGGTATTACGTTACTTCTGAAAACTCTGAATTCGCTAGCAAAGTACTACCTACGTTAACAAACGGATTTGGTATTGTTTGTGTAGTAAAAATTACTGGAAACCTGAAAAGGGGTTAGTGTACTATCTTATGGTCAACAGTTACTATGGGAACAAGCCTAAAATCGCGTAAAGAAAGTCAAATGCTCCATACGTTTATGTTCACATAACTCGAGAAAATGTAGGGAACAGCTTGATTGTACTATCAATACTAACGAATACAATGACGCTCTTTCAGGTTTTCAGTTATTTCAATTACACCTTGTAAGGGGACCAGTTACCTATTTATCGAGTATCCAGTATTTCTAAATTCTCAGACAATCTCGAACCACCAGACCAAATACCATTTCTATCACCAAGTTGTAATAATGTTAGCAGCAGAACTGCCGGACGATTGCACACCATTAAACTGCCGTTACAAATCAGTTGGCAAAGCCACGTTAATAGGGCATCGGGGTAACGGGTCGCCGGTTCCAATCCCGGCTGGTCGAAAACCGGACGCGGTTGGACAGGGCTGTTTGAGTTTATGACTAGATTAACATCGTTCAGTTTATATAAATGTTGTTATTACGAGTTAGAAGAATATTGTCCCAGCTTTTTGGTATTTGATTATGGCTTTGTGTACCCGTCTTGTGTTTCAAATCAAGTCTATTTTCATTTTGCAGAAGTTCAAAGGTGAACTAGCTATTGTTCAAAGTGTCATGTTCCTCTCGTAGATATGTGATTGTAATCTATTTATTAGTAACACCAGATATGACTTCTACGTATAAATCTTTGTTAAGCATGATTTGACTCGGAAGTTACAATCAAAGTACTTCACAATTACTCTTGTCACGTGTTTCACAATCCAGACGTAGTGGCGTTAATAGGCAATCTACGCAACGGGTCGTCGGTTCCAATCCCGGCCGGGACGAGGTGCCCGTTAATTAACGCGAGACTGAATGACGAGCTGCCCGTATGCTAACGATGTGTTCATAATTCAGCGGGAAACGGGAAAACACATGAGCGAAGGTCGAAGGTCAGGTGTCAATATGATATCTAAGTAGGCGGAGATTCAAGGCATTATATGAGTTTTATTTTAGTCAAGAAAAGAGAATGTAAAACAGCACCTTGGTAAATTTTAATAAAATGTTGTTCCGAGGAAATCCTTAATACATTTTGGTCTTGAAAGCTTTGTACTCTGGAGTTTTGAAATTCTAGAGGGAAGAGGATCTTAAAACAAAACTATTTATAGAACGGAGTACAGACCAAGTTTTGTTGTTGTATTATTGAAAATAAGACAAAGGGCTTGTTTGGTCCAACCTAATCCGAATGAATAATTTCATAATCAGTTTTTACACGTACGAAAATGGTGTTACAAAGCTACGACTTCGAGATATCGAAACCGCAAGTCGAGCTAAAAATAGAATAGCAATCCGCATCAAATGTGCAGAATCTAGTATGCACAAGTCAATAGGTACTAGTGTTAGAACATTGACCCAATTCGGGAACATCTGGTGAGAAGCGAGATGCGACCAGATATGCCCGCAGGCTGTCGTGACACAGATACCTAGTGTTCTAGGTTTACTAGCGAGCTATCTGATACATTTGGGCCCGATTCCGTGATATGTACGGCATCTTTAGTCATTGTAGATTTAAGGATTACGAATGCTTTATGTGTTCTACTCAGATTAGGCAAGGGATATCAAGATCTGTTGAAATAGCAGTGCTCTTAAATGTAAATCTCCTCCGATAATAGTTTGTGCCCGAAATATCTAGTCTTTTGCTGTTCGAAAAACTATTCGGTGTCCGCGGATCACAGGTGACAGTTAATACGTTATGACACCGGTCATAAGAAAAATTGGAAAGAAATGTTTCGCTAAATGTGTTCCTCACTGTCCGTGTCCGTGTTTGATCGATGACCTGTCTCGCTGATCCACGCCTTCCACGTCTGAACTTCGCGATCACTGTTAAACTTCGCGAGAAATGTTCTCAGATGGGTTCGCCTAAATGTCTTGTGACACACGTATTATGTAACTTTGCTGTTATCAACTGATTTTTTCTTTATATTTTGGGGTTTACTGAAACATATCTGTTATGTAACCAGCTTGATGGCTTTACTTCTGCGTCCAGTAATAGACTGCAATTATTTCTTCACTCTGAGTTTACGAGTTACGTCACCACCACCATTTTAAATTGTTTTAAAGAAAAGCTCCTTACGATTTTATAAAACCTGACGCGAGGACTTAAAACTTTGATACAGTTGCGTAAAAACATATTCCCCGGAGATTAGTGAGGCGTCAGAACGGAGGTCTTAGAGGGAATTACGTCATATTGAGAGGGCCATGTAATAACACGAGTGTTTCACTCCGACACAGATTTTGTATAAAAATTTCGGTAGACATTGTTAGGAAATACGAGTAAAGTTACCCTTCGTTTTATGTAGCTTTGAATTCTCTTTTATTAATAAAATTCTCTTAAAATAATCAAAATGGAATGGAGTGTGAACTGTTATTTTTATGTAAATGGCGGTAAAAATAATAATAAACTTAGTGTACCTATATGGTGACACGTTATGAAGTAAATCAGCTCCGTTTTATTTCACACAGCACCACTTTTATAACTTCTATTAGTCTCATATTTCCACAAAGTGTATAAATCAAAATGAAGTATGCGACCGTTTTGAGGCGACTCACTTTACCGAATTCTTATTAAATGTAAGGTATTCCGTGACAAAGTTGTTCGGTTGAAATGATTGCCGCTCCTGGCGTCAACAATAGATTCATTCCGAAGAACTTCTGAAAAACGAAGATGTTATGAGCGATTAATTTAAAATTTAAATTACGACTATCTTTGATCATTCAGAGTCTGATCTAGCTGGAGTAGCTGGTCGTCACGTCACATGTAAATTATGCAAACTGTGTATTTAAATTCATATTTTTTTTTCTCTGTCCATTACCGGGGGTGGCGATACAGTGATTAAAATGTAAATTTCTAGAATGATCTTCTGTCCCTCCACGGCCCTCGGTGGCTCCGTGACACAGAATGTTCGCGACGGCTCACGCCTTGCCGTGCAAGCGTAATTGTTCGCAAGCCTTCGCTCTTTACTTGCCACTTTTGTTCAATAATATTAGCTAAGTATGCGAATTGCTTCGCTTCACAATCTAGTTAAAATTAAACATTTTAGTTCCCCAAGTTGGTTTTTCTCTCATTTTCTTGCGTTGTGAAGGTCATGTAATGTTTGTTCTTGAAAAAGGCCCTGAAACAGATATTTTTTGAATACTCGACAACCTTGCAGGGGAAACTTGAACGGAATTTACATTCAGAGAGAAGTGTCTACCGGTTGAATAATACTGGAAATGCTGGCGTGTATAAAAATATGTGTTATCTATCTATTCTGCAAGATTTTCTAACCCACGTAGGAAACAGAAGTTCAAGTTCAAGGGATTTACGCGCCTCTGGGGTATAGGGGTTAGTCTCTGGTAACAAAATGAATTTGTAAAAGACCTTGAATAAATACAGCTCTAGAATACTGAAAAATATCTTCATCGGAGAATTGCAAATGGTCATTAAATATGTCAGTCAACCCAGTTTGGCAGCAAAATAAGTTAGAAAATGCTAACTACTTCAGCAATCTTACAAATAAAAATAAAATTATATTATATAATTAAAAAGGTAAAACACTAAGTATAAATTTGCTTAAATCTACGAAAAATTCAATTGTGTTATGTGCCTGAACTAGTTCATCGTGTGTTTCAGGAGAGGCAAGGTATAATGTTTTTAAATAATCACATTAAGTATAAAAATCTAGTCATCGAATAGGTATGAAGGTAAGTGAAATTATATTAAAATTTAAAAAAGTCTCGACACAAACATTTCCTCATTTGTCTTTCGTACTTCATCTTGGTGATGAAGTAGAAAAGACCCTGTTCATCATCTATCTATAACCTATTCATTGAGACCATTCCAATGAGCCCAAACACGATACCTGTGCTGTAAGTTGGTAAGGGAGTTGGGTATTCTGCAAATTGCAGGTGATGCTGCAGCATCAATTCAAGGTTACTATGTTCTTCTAATGTCATTGAAGTAACAGAATACCAAATTTCCAATCAAACAGACCTGTGGAAGACGCCCACATCCATTCATCAACTAGAAAAGAGCTCATAATCTTCAAACGGCTGAACCGACTTTGATAAAACATGTCTAAGAACCATCGCCAGAAAACCTGCTTTCAAATAAATAAAAAAACCATATTCAAATCGGTTCACCCGTTTAAGAGCTACGGTGCCGCAGACAGACACAAACATATAGCGGTCAAACTTATAACATCCCTCTTTTTGCATTGGGGGTTAAAAATGTAACGGTATAAAAACAGCATACTCCAAATCAAGTCTGACCATAAAAGCAACACCGACAGCAGCTGGCCGCGCTGGCACCGTCCCCCAATAACAAGTGAACTTGCACTTGCGTTAGCCGGGGCAATAAGCTCCGATGTGGGGCATCTTCCAAAATCGATAGCGGTGAAAGTGGGCAAGGACGACCTTTGGCAGCGCGCCAGCCCCGGCCAAGGTCCGCCACTGAGGATGTTCCACTATTGATGAGCTAACATTATGGATATGTGGAAGTTTTGGGGAGCGTGCGCGTGTTATTAGCTGGGGTTCGAAGTGCGACATATTGTGATTTAATGTGTTTGTGGGCTCTTCGGTATTGCTGCTTATTAAACTGTAACTTATTTGGTACATATCTTATCAAAATCTGTGCCCATGCAAGGAATGTTGTTAGAAAACTATTTGTTTTTACAATAACAGCTTACGACGACATAAAAAAATTGCGGAACAAAAAGTCCACAATTAACCTTAATTTAAAGCTCTTTTCACGACTAAAATAAACGTGGTGGTCACATAACAGTTCTAGGCTTATAATCTTTAATCCAGTTACATAAAGTCCGTGGTATGCGCGCATTCGGTACCCCTGTGGCCTGCCCACGTATTCCACGCCCGATATTTTGAACCAAATATAGCTCCAAGGTTACATGTACGATACAAACCTAGTTTCCATACATTTGTTGGTCGCTAAATTGTAGCGTTTTGAAGCATAAATGAACACTGGGCTGGGTCGAAACAAATATGTACTCGGGGTAAAATATCGCCGTATAAATGGGGCAGTGCTAAAGAGTTGTATGCACGATCGAATACGGCTGTTTAAGTGATAGACTTCGGAGCATTTTAATTAAGTTGGCCTGTGAAACAATGGAACTGAAGACTGTTTAATGCAGCGGTTGCGTCTGAATATAATATCTGGAATGAAAGTGCCCCGCAATATCCCCCCAAATTAACATCCAAAATTGTCGAACAGTCCTCCAATAATGCATTTGGTTATGAAACCAGATTTAAATTAGGACGCAGCGACCCAACAGTCACTCAATACGAGCGTGTAATCATGTGTGAAACGCCATTAAATTTGGGCGCAAATTCCCGGCGGCGCGGCGGAGGTTGCAGGCGCGAGGAATTTGACTGTGATGCAAGCAGTACTCGAGATTCTTTGAGCTTGCGGTGCAGATGCATATCGGGGTTAAATACGGGTTAGAGACATATTTGTGGTGCATTGGATGACGGTGTTAAATGGAGCCGGTTTGGTTGTGGTGTAGTCTGGGTAAAAGCTCACGTCTATGTGCACGGTGCAGCACTTATTGCCAAAAGATTACTTCCACTTTTAGTTTGTTTTTTTTTTATTTTGTGTTTCAAGAACTATGTCCAAATAAACGTTTTCTTTCTTTCTTTACAACCGAATCTTGTTACTGCTCAGTCGATCTCAATGTGTTTGGTATTGGGGTTGGAAAGCACAAGTGTTTTGTTGTAGCTTTGTCTTCATTTTAGAGTAAAGCTTATAATTGTTTCTGAAGCGTAGCACGTGATGTTCTGTTGTTAACGCCAACCGCATAGGAGTTAAGTTCAGTTAGTTCAGCTCACAATACCAGTGAGTGAGATTTTAAGTAGGTCAACACTAAGTGCGTTAGACCAAGTTCTCGAGAGCAGTCGCGTAGTTTTGGGCCCGTGTTGATGGAATTAATAACTCGTGTTAATGCTGGCTCACACGAATTTACAGGACACTAGCCTAATCTCACCCACAAGGACCATGCAATTAATAAGTTCACAGCAATAAGCGACACAGCTGGTTTTACACATCTGTATATTAACGACGTGCTAGCAAATTAAAATGCAAATTAAGAGGGCGACTGTGTCCGGCGTCCGGGAGCCGTGTCCGCCGTCCGATCTGTCCGGCCGATCCGGACTATGCGTGCCTAATCATGTATTCGTATTTATGCGAGGCTGTCACCACGATCATTGTCAGGTTAACCGTTATGCAAATGGGAGGAAAAATGGCCGCTGTGGACAGTGCGATAGAGAGAATTAACGAGTAGGTTTGATGACGGGAATAAAGGTTTATTTGATGCAATAAACAAAGTTTCATAAAGTATTGTTACTCGTATTTATGTTGTACATTAGATTTATTGTGGCAGTAAACAGTATTTCAGGCACAATAACACAATGTGTGAGGTAGACGCGTTAGGCACGACATGCAATGTGTCTTCGACAACTTCGAGCTTATGGGTCCCTTGCAAACTTATGGTTGTCCCAGTCGAGTTGCGTGTGTTAATCAAAAGATAATATGTGAGCAAAACTACGTAGTTATTAAATAAATAACAGAAATAACTGGACAACGGAACTTACAATTTTAAGCACCCCGACCTTTATTTTTTTATGAAACTGACATAGCAACCTGATAGATTATTATATTTACGACAGCATAAAATTCGTGTCTTTTTTCGGATATTTTTAGTATCACGAAATAAAACTGTACCACGATTACTGCCAGTGTGATCACGCAGGCATCAATCCATTCTATTTCGGGCAAGACGTGACTTCAGATATAATGGTTTGCATGTTACGTACTTATCATTTGGGAATATGCTAAAGGGATTTATGAATTGTGAAGACAGGGCTCTTAGGCTTTAATTTAATAGGCTTGTTGTTCTACGAATAAGCTGATGACGTCCACGTCATTTACTATGTAGTATACATGAGCCTTACTAAGTTAAGGATCTCATATGCAGTGCTTCTGGTCTCATTTAGAGATAGGACGTTCTAAATTGGGAGCAGACGATAAAGTACAGTCTATATGATCTGAAATTAACCTGTCACCGAATATTTTCAGCTCCAACTTTTATTTTACCACATTGCTGTTCGGAGGGTCCACCGGTCTGCGCTTGCGTTTCTTCAGATAGTTAAACACAGGTAGCAGTAGTAACATATTTTTAGTACTTCTTTTCAATTTCTACTTTGAATTCTATTTTTTTTTAAGCCCTATCCAACAAAAAGCTGTTCTGAAAAAATTCCACAGCCGTCACAAAAAAAAAACTCAACTCAATTCAATTCATTTATTCAATAACAATTTTTACATCGTGTCTAAATTTCTATACCTAAATACCTATATAAGAAACATCATGAATGCAATATATGTTTAAATCATTACAATTATCCAAATTACATTAAAATCAGAATAATAATAAAAAATTATAAAAAAAATGTCATAACTCAATTCATAAAATTCAATTTTTTTTTTCATTTCATATCAATAAAATTATGTTACTTTCAACTTTTGTATTAATTCATCAATAGAATATAGACACTTATTTAACAAGAACCGTTTAAGCTTATTCTGAAACCCACTTGTATATACTAGACTTTTTTTTCTGTCTACAGTTTATTGAACATTTTTAATGACTTGTGGTAGGCGCTATGTTTTACAACGTTCAGGTGAGGCACTTGCTTCATCTGGAGGTCATTTCTTCTTGTACTCTCCCTTTTTAACACGCTTTTATTAGATCGACCTGTATGTAACTATGTAATGGAATCTAAGGTAACTAATTTAACCATCTTCCAAGGGTCGTAGCGTAATGAAAATTGGCAGCTTTATGTAGTTCTGATGACAATACAATAATATGGTACTGTCGAACTGATCTGATGATGGAGCCGGAAGATATGAACTGGAACTTCATGATGGAAAAATTGTATCATAGCTGTTTTGGATTTCTTAGAAAAGTCTTGTAATGAACTTTGACTACGATTAGGTGTCAAGGTCTGATGATGAAGCTGGAAGATAGGCACTGGCATTCCATGATGGAATATCGTATCATAGTCGTGTTTGCACTTGTGAGAAAGGCCACGTAATGAACTTTGAACACGATCAGGTTTCAAGGTTATAACAAACCTATTATTAGCTTGACCTGTATCTATCGTATATACAAGATCTATCTATCTATGTAACGGAATCTTTCAACGTAATTTTCACCAACTTCAAGACGTTCGATTAACTTGAAAATTTGCACACGTATCAAGAACCGATGACAATACAATAATTTAGTATCTTGGAACTGATCTGATGATGGAGCCAGGAGGTGGTTAGTGGAACTCTTGCAGTGGCTACTAGTAAACCCCTCGAGTTTAGGGTCATATGACTCGGTTTGACGAGTTCAATATGTTGCATTTGGTGTCGAGGGTCTGATGATGGAGCCAGGAGGTAGATAGTAGATTTCTTTAGTGGCTACTTACTTCGTTGACTTTAGAGTTATTAACTAAATGAAGAATATACTACATTAAAAAGTAAAAAATAAAATTGTACTGTAAAAAGCGTGTTGTTTAGTTTTTTTTAAACTACAATTTTATTTGCCTTTCATCTTCAGTCTCATATTCAAAGATATCTTTTGATAAGTGACTAAGTCGGACCAAAATGTACAAACTTGGGACTGTCAATATATTTAAGTCATTAAAATGTGGTTTGCATGATTCTTGCTGTTGAATTGTAACTATGGTTCTGACTGCTCTTTTCTGAATCACAAAATACTTTTGAGTATTGTAATCATAACTTCCTCCCCAGAAAAGTATGCTGTATCTCAGTTTTGACTCAACTACTGCGTAATAGACCATTTTTAAATGTTTTATGGTTACCTGGTTTCTTAGAACGTAACAGGCAGAGCTGTTTGCTATCTCTAGCTCTTGTTTCCACTTTAATTGGCTGTCGATATGAAGTCCCAGAAGCTTAACCACTGGGACCAAGTTCACTGTTTCTCCATTTATGACGCAGTTAATACTATCTTTATTTTTAGAAGTAGAACGAAAAAGCATTACATTGGTTTTACTGGCGTTAACTTAACAAACGTACCTAAACTAGTTAATCGTCCGCTTATTGCTAGCATGATTGCATTCGTAACTCAATCGCTGTTGTGGGGTTGCATGTTCACAATCGATCGCCGTCATAGTACAAACGATTAATTAAAACGCGCTCATTAACGCCTTTAGTGAATGTATTGCGTGATATGAGTTGCTGGAAATGTGCCTCATCGTTTGGTCTGAATACTGCCTGATGTGGGTCTCTTGTAGCAGAAAACGTTCGAAATAATTACCGATCGAATAGGTCGATCGGTAATTATTTCGAACGAATTATTTAACGTTCGAATAGGTAATTAAATATGGTCCTGTTGTCCTGTTCATATTCAGAACTATATAGTTGTGATATAGGTTCTGAATACGTATAGATAAGATTAAGCAGGGAAATTGTGTGTAAACTAGACTACTTTTGTGTGTTTACGAGACAAAACAGATAAATGCTGATGTATTTTATTTCATTTTTGGGGTTTCGCAGTAAACGAGAAACCCTTATAGTTTCGCCATGTCCGTCTGTCCGCGGCTTTGCTCAGAGACTCTTTGTACTAGAAAGCTGTAATTTGGCATGGGTATACATATTAATCACGCCGACAAAGTGGTAAAATAAAATCATAAAAAAAATCATCTATCCCATGGTGTGAGATGTCGTTGAAAACATCGTTCAAAAATATTGTGAGTTTGTGAAAACCATTTTTGGATTCAGGGACCTGTTTGCGAAATATTAAGGTTAAAAGTGTGTCCCCACACTTTACTTACTTACTTACTCTAACAAACACAAAAGTTCTTCGTCGTCTAGATTAATCCTTTAAGTCAGCTCATCTCCTTCGAATACAAAAACGTTAATCTCCACTACAACATGTTCCCAACTGCTTCTAACAGGGCTGACACTTAGTTCCAACTAGTGATGCAACGAATATGAATACGCATTTCGACTGAATATTCGTTTTCGCCAAATCACCGACGTAGACCTATCGCGGTTTATAAGCTCATATCTATGACCACTTATGGCCTGAACGTGTACGTTCTGTCAATACTTTTCCACTCATTACCGAAAAAGCTCGCTAAAAGTAAACATAGAAATAATTGGCAGTGCCACACATCGAGATATAGAAAATAGTGTCGAACACAAAGGGCGGGCCGAACTGCGGCCACACTAATTAGTCGGGTCATATCGCTGCAGAGTCAACATTCATAGGCAGTTAGCAGTTAAGGGGGAAAATTGTGCACTTATTTACGAAATACTCGGTATACACATTGCTGGTATAATTAATTGCGCTGAGAATGCTGCGGCCGCGGTCTGCCGTACCGTACTCCGACGGCATAACACGACCGCGGTCTGCCGTACCGTACTCTGACGGCATAACACGACCGCGGTCTGCCGTACCGTACTCTGACGGCATAACACGACCGCGGTCTGCCGTACCGTACTCTGACGGCATAACACCAATTTAACGTTTTTGCTGTAGATGTTGCGATTGCAAAAAACAATACTATTCGCAAAATAAAGACGGTAACTTACTAGTTTCCCAAACTCTGTAAAAAATACTCAGTAGCAAAATAAATAATGTTGTAACATAACAACAAATCTTTCTCATATTTTCTTTTTCCAATTTTCGCCTCACAATCAGTCGTATCGTAATTCGCTTATGTATTGTTATTGGCTATAATATCCGTACGACTATTGGTCGAAGCGGCGAACTAGATCTAATCGAAAAGCTGAATCGACGTTGTAGAAATGAACGAGAAGTACTAATTATGAGCTGCGAGTCACAGCCGGAGCAATATTGTGCTAATACCGACGGAAATGGATATTTCAGGATTACAGATTGACTTATATTTATACTCGAGGTCCTGCTTACTTTCTTTTCAAATATTGACTCGAGTTATAATTGTATTTTAATACAAGCTTGCTATTTACTGATTCTAAGAATTATACCCATTTATTGTAGCTTTCTTAGTAATGCCTTGGTGGTAGAGAAAGTTATATGGAGCGGATTAAATGGTTTAACACGCAAGCAATGGTTCGTAGCTAGGATCGGTGTATAGTATGCAGCAACTTCGACTTCCTAATGAACGATATAGTGCAGATATATCACTCACTAACGCCATATGAAGCTAATGCGGCAACATTACGGCTCAGTGGCACGTCGGCGCAGCTGCACTTGCAGGCAAGCTCAAGAGGTTAAATTCACACAGATACGAATATGGCGTAAAAGCTGCGACTGCTGTGTACAAATTGATGAGGTGTAAGAGATGGTGTGGACTCAAATGGGTGGATCGAGCCACCGTTATGTGCAAGGTCATTTCGGGTATCAGGTGTGTCAAAGGCACATGCGTAAGTGTCAGGAGTGATTGTGGGTGCGTACCGGGATGGTTACAGACGTTGCAAATAGTTGAACAATGGCGATTTTCTTACATTGCAATGCCTTGTAATTGCTTGTTTAGTACAGAACGAGTTTCCCTTCTGTTTTTAGGTACCCAGTGGTGCTAGTCAGTCGGTACAGCAGTCAGTCGGCACGGCACTGCGCGGGCGCTGTCACGATGCACTAATAAACTGTACACCCGTTACAGCAGCGAATTTATTTCAATTGCAAATTACGAAAATTTATTGTAAAAGAAAGAAAGCAAGATAAATTGTTTTTCTCATACATGCTCGGAAATTCAAGTATTATTTTGACAAGCTTCTTCGAGATAAACTGAAAATGCTATACTGGTCGAATACTTGCGAGCGCGGCAGGCAATGTTTGTATGAAAACCCATATCTGTCGTGTTTAGCGGCCAAATAAATTACTATGAAAACTCATATCGATGACATTGTCCATAACCTATCGTCAACAGCTCTGATTTTCAGCAACTACCTATTATACACGAGAACCGTGGGTAATAAATACGTTACTTAAATGTGAAGTACGCTCTGAATATACGAACGGACAGATAAAACGAGAGAACGTACCTCTTTGAAATGTAAAAGTTTCACATATCTAAGTCACATCCGCGATCCCGAAGGAGGCGGAGATGAACTGGCAATCATTTATATTTTGATCACGATACTTTATTTCTGGTCCTTTTGATAAATTGAGCTTACACCCCTGTCATAAGGGATTTCTTCCTGAATTGAGTCCAGCTTCAAATGACCAAGGTAAATCTGAGTTTATAGGTCACTAACAGGTACCGAACGCGTGTAATGATGTGAAAATATCGATAGCTACCGTCACACGTCATGTCGGACATGAGTTACGACTCAAATGCATTCACTCTGTAAGCTTCCACGAACAGCAAAAGCATTTTAAAATTGTGTGTCGCATTTTAAACTGATGTGCGCATATGTTTTCTTCGTAAGATAAGAGAATGAAATGGCCCAGGTTAAAATAATAGAGCTATTTAGCATAGTTGACGATGCATTATTCGCAATATCCTCTTTGTTTTGCAGCAACAGATATGTTTCTTTCCCGAATCTCCATATATCTTTGTATGTGAAATAGATTTGAATGTGAAATATCCGTAATTCGGGATAGTCCCGCTACTCGTAGCTACCGGTCACAAGATCCCGGTACCCAGATCAAAGTGTACGTCCTCCGGGATACGTTTATTGCACACCGTTGTCCTGTCGTATTCTCCCGCCTGAGATTTATACGCAAATGTTTGTCCTCAAACAGTGGGAAATATATGGGAGAGAATGTTAGAACCGGACTGCCTCGACTTTATTGTTCTCAGAGAGAGAGATGCACAATCAAGTCTTGCCTGCCGGAACAAAGGCTCGCAAAAATAGATGAAATAGTGGTTTATGTAGGATGTCGAAAACTGGAAATTTTATAATTTTTTTCTTATTAGTTTAATGATCGTTAGTGTGCAGAGCTTGTCTGTTAATTTTGTGCGTCTTGCTTGACATCCCCATTAACATGGCCATATAAAGTTTATTCTTCGAAGGTTTTTTGTTTTGTCCAAATTAAAAAACGATAACTGTTTCGGAGCAGTAATACCCAACGTGTTTGGATCCACATCGAGTCGCTTAATTGCGCCAGTATTGTGGGAACCCGTCACACGGACGTCATATTCCTTGTAACAAATTAGTCCCGCAAGGAGTGCTGAAAGTTTGGCTCAACTTTGAGGAACTAATACAAACTTTTCTTTTAGATTACGAGTGGTCTATTACATTCAGCGAGACAGTTGTTTAAATATCACTAGCCCTATAATTTTTTAACCCCTATAAGTTTAATGTCACTTCTATTTTCTTACTGTGCTGCTCTCTTCTCTCTCACCTCTTCTTATTGTAGATCTTTAGCCAGGTCAATCAGATTACACTGTAAATCCTGATTGGTTCTATTAGAGACGTGGCACATTTTCCGAAATGGCCCAGTCTTCATTTACACTTCGACCTATACCTACGTCATTGTTATGCGACGAACGTCGATCAAACTGAGTAGCTACTTACATTTATGCATATTGATACACGGATCACGAATCTAGGTCTCCCAATTCGTAACACGAAATAGTATAATGATCATCTCATCTATCTACGACTATAAAACGTTTTGAGTCTAGTTTAAATAAACTTATTGATAAATTATGTAATGTGAAACTCTTTATAGCTTATAATTTTATGGAGGAGCGTTATTTGCTGCGTAGCTGGTACTATCCCCTTTGTGTTGTAGTCCTCGTCCTAAACAGACATAGGCTTACGCAAATCATTTCAGCACATATTTATCTTTCTTGGTACATGCGAGCGTTATGCCCGCAGTACAATCTAACTTTACGTCATGTGCCTATCAAGATACAATTGTGTACGTAAATATATAATATATTTACTAGTTTTAGTGTTCCAATCTGGAGATATTTAGTTCAAATTTAATCTTATTTTGGTTCGTTATTTTACTGTTTTAGAACTTTTATTTTCTTGTAGACTTTCCGTTTTTTTATTTCAATGTTCAACTGCTTTAAGATGTACTTACTGTTCTATATCTACTTAAGCTGTAAGTATTCCAATCTTATTAGCACATACACTCGTAAGTGGGTGTATTAATTATGCTTTCATAATTTACTTAATTAATTCTCTAAACGAATTAAGTCCCTTAACCCGTGTTTAAATGCTCATTATGGTCTTCAAACGCGCTTAAAACCAAGTATTTTGTTTAGTAAACGTGTCAGTTTATGTTCTCATTATTTTAATAGAAAGCTCTTTAATTTTCTCTCACAATTCGTGGCGAATGCTATAATCGTGCTTTTAGCGAACGGAATATTTGAGTTAAGCTTGAAAGGCAATTAAATTGTAGTGACGGGTTTGTTAAAACGTTTTGGGCATTATCCATAATTAACTTTTTGATTAATTGCATTTTTTCCAGTATTCATTTCATTCAGTTTGAAATAAAAAACTAAATGTAGTTTCCAGTCAGTATGCAGTAGTTACCAATTTTATTGAAATGCATAACCTTGTTATGTAGTTCACTCGTTAATATTTATAACTGTAACAACCCAAGTTTTAATTAAGCATCGCCATCGTTCCAAACTTCAATTAACTACACCAAACATAATTCAGACAAAATACGCGCAACAATAACAGATATTATGCCAGTAATCATTTCAAGTAGGCGCCCAGAGTAGGCACAATACACGCATTTACATATTCAGGGGCTTCGCGTTATCTCTACACAGGTATACGTAACGTTTGTATGTAGCAGTTTCATTTGCGCCGGAGTCCACGTTGGGCGCCAAAATAAATGATTATTGCTTTCGATGTTTCGACTTGTTTTGAATGAATGAAAAAGCCGTTTGAAATATTCCAATATCAGACATGACAAGCCAAGTTATTGCAGCAATAATACTTTATTTTGAAAGGTAACACTTTTATAGCAGTGACTTGAAAGGTTACTTAACACCTAATTTTATTAAAAGGACCACTGAATCGTGATTGATTTTGATGTAGTGATTAATAAAAGCAAGTGAAAAGTCCTTTTCGAGTACCAAAAATTAAAAATATTTCTTTGGTTTAAAAGGAATTTTATTAACATTTCAGATTTATTACAGCGAACGTTTTAAAAATGTTACGTCCAATTCAAATTCTCATCAACCATGGCGTCTGTAGACATGTTGTTGTGAGTCCCACGTCGGGCGCCATCAAATATATTACTTTCGGACTCGTCTTTTATGATTGCGTTGCATTTCATTGCAATATCTCGTTTGGTTCTTCGGTCTCGTTCACCAACGGGGCCCAGGAGGTTCGGAAATTTTCTATTTGGTACTACATGGTCGCCAGCACTTAGGTTGATTTGAATTACAAGTCCCAGAAGCGCCGGTGGACAGTAAAACTTACGTGATGTGAAAGTCTGAGTGTCAATTTCGTCGCTGTTGAAATTTTAAGCACGCGTTCAACTCCAGCCGTGATGTCGATAGAGTTATGAGTTATACTTGCAACCCATTTCTCCCATTGACTCAAGTTTGTGATCTCATTTCGCATCGTATACGAAGTCGCAGTACATAGATGACATTACTCGTCATTGTTATTTTTAGCTAAAAAGTTATATCTTATTGTTGAAAGTGGATGATGCCGTCTGGAACTTTAAGTAGGTAGCATTCAGGCTCGTATTCGTTGGTACTAGGTATCGCTTAAAATTTTAAGCCTGAAACGCTCGGGCGAAACAACCGTGGCGATACATATCTGCGGGTTTATATGCGCACATTCGATGTTTTACATACATAAAAAGTAAAATATAACCTAGTATTTTTTGTATTCAGTTTTTACAGTTATTGATCGGTATACGTCTATTTTTACGACAGCAGGTTTTTGTGTATATTCCGTTATTCTGTCTTTTCGGTTCATAAATCAATGTACTCACATTAATCAAATCAAAATATTTTGTTTCACATAAACCTACATGGGCACTTATGCAGCGTCAGAAGCGAGGTGCGCGGTTCCAAATTTTATTTTCCTATAGAGAAGAGCCGGCAAGAAACTCCACGGTTACTCTTTTAAAAATAAATGTCTTTTACAATGTTTTCAAATTACAGTATTAATAGGTATGGGAGGACAGTGTAGGCTTGTCAACAAGTACCAGGTACTTAACAAAATAGAAATTGGTCTACAAATCTACAGTATATTAAGCATACAACGCTTCAACGTTCTCACATTCACAAAATATAAAAGAATCTACATAAAACATAAATAAAATAATAAAAATAAAGACCTATTTTAAAACCATAATAACATGATTGCCATTACTCACTCTGTCATTTTAAACAACACGATTAGAGAATAAACTTCAATTGCTATGCAATATACTTAAAAGCTTTTTAAGTGTAACAAAAGCTTGCACATGTCGAACTCTACAAAATATTGAATTTTGTACGTAGTATTATTAAATTCTTTTCAAAAGGTCGTAAAAGTTTTTCCTCCATTTGCAGCGGGTTGTGTAGTGGTAACTTGTTTTTAATAGTATAGCCCCGCGGCCCCGGCGGCACCCGGGAGTGTGAATAACAATGATGCAACCGGTTTATTTGCTTAACCAAACGAGTATTTTCGTATACATAAACGTACTATTTTTGTCTACGCGTGTGAATATTACATGTGGGTAGTTTCGTCTGTTTATGCGGGTAGATGGTTTTCCCTGTTTTGTATGGTAATTATGATTAAGGTTTGTTTGGTAGCTATGATTGTTTGTTGTTTTAAGACTGTTGTTTCGCTGAGATTGTTGCGATTATTATTGTTAAAGATTTTTTGTGTGCTTTATCTATATTTAATGGCTTGAAAACTAATGTAAATTATTTTGTTTTAGGTAATTGACCATCAATTTCTACTCTGTTGTCAAACATAGACACAAGAATCTAATACAACAGTCGGTAAGCGTAATTTTACTTGTAACAATATTTACGTGTATTTTAACACCTCGTAACAGCTCAACGGGTTGTATATTGAAAATTTAATTCTTCAATTAAACGTTTTATGACTATTGTCATTTAGCATATTAAATAGCACTGGGTGGGGCAATAATAAACATGATTTCACGATTAATGCTGTGTAGGGAATGCGGATAAGATCTATTGTTAATATTGTGCAATTCTATGTAAATGGCTGGTAATATGGCTTGTGCAAAAACGTCATCTAAATCATATTCTGATTTCTGAGAGATGATAGACCTGGATGAGACTCGCGCAGACCAGGACAGCGTGGCATAAAACGGATGAGGCCTATACTCAGCAGTGTGTGGAATAAGGCTGCCGACGATGATGATGATGTTGATGATGATTCTGATTACTATAAATAAAGTTGGTAGGTATACCTACTTACCTCTGTATTTGACCACAGAAACATTGTCCGTTTTGACAAATACGCCAATTTATAATGCTTTTCATAGAACTCATTTTAAACTTATGATAACATGATAAAAGCAACAATAGAATCCAATAGAAAGTTAAACGAGATCTACTAAGTCTTGGATCTATTGGGAGTGGAAGAAGGCTCCATTGATGTGGAATCGATGATACCTCTGAATTGGCTGGCGGGCTGCAAACGCCAGATACTCGCGCTTTTGTACTCCTTCGTATAATACATTAGTATTTACTTCAGGACCTTATTGCAGTTTTAAGTTGAAACTGATTTTAGAATCGGGTTCTAGTTTTTGTTAATGACATTTAAAATATCTCTTTGGCTTTTCTTTTAGTTTCATTTGAGTCTCTCAAATTGTTTTTATTATAATGAACAGCAATGAAATGTCTTCTAGAAAACTAATTTAAAAAAAGACGTTAAAAATTCATCAACTTTTTTAAACGCTGTTTTAAACTCAATTTGCTCTCACCGTTTCAAACACAATTGAGGGCATCACAAGACTAAAACGGCAAATTAGTCACTCCATCATAAGCCTCTCACATTGCCGTTCAATCGAACATAATAGGCGCTAAATATATCATCAACATACATCAACCACATACATAAATAAAGGCATTTGCTGATAAGCGCGCCGCGATCACTCTTCCTCAGCCACTGAATTATGCATGAGTCGTTGTGTTTACGCTACAAGGGCAACTATCTAATTTGTTATTGTTAACTAACTATTTACGTGTGTTGGGGTGTTTTGGATAAGATAATTGTGTTAGGTTCTATTTTTGTCTATGGATCATTTGATTGGTTATATCAATATCAGTGCTGTATACATTTTACTGTTGCAGTTTGTGTTGGAATGTATGTCCCATTATTGACCTACATTTTTCTGTCAAATTCTGTAATTCCTGTGTTGTAAAAAATAAAATGAAGTGATTGATCATATAAAATGCAAGCCTTGTTGCATATATATAAAATCCTATGATTTACGTACGTACGCTTAAGTTCCTTAATACCTACAACGAAATACGTCTTTCCCAAACCATGCTAATAAATAAATCTTTAAGCAAATGACTTAAGGGTATTACATCGGTCACTTCCTTTGCCCTGGGGAACCTAAAGCCTTAAGCCTGAAGGTCCACATGCAAATTAGGCGTGTATTATTAAGACGGAGTTAGGGCCTCTAGGGTCTGAAGCTATAATATAGCCGCTGGTATAATAAAATAGGCTTGAAGAAGTGTTGAAACTTGGTGTAGATGTTTAACAGTGAGAACAGTATTATAATAATTTCTTCAGGAGTCAAGGTAAAGCACCGGCTTTAACTCTCTTGAAGAAATTATTATTATTTAAAAATAAAAATAAATAAAACATATATGGACATATTTCGGGACCCTGGGGTCCCGGACCTTTGGAAGGCGTATGAGGTGCCGAAGCCAACTCTCAGAGGCACCTTGCACATTTTTAAGTGTTGAGGTACCAACCGACGATTATCCTACAGGGATACTACACTACGCAAGTGTGCACCCAAGAACAACCCCCGGTCGGTGCAGGACTTTTGCAGAACTTGGAATCTAAACATATTGGGCTATGGGTTTTATTTATTTATTATGGGACAATAAACAGCTACAATATAAAATGTTTACAAATAACAATAATATAGGTTCATAAGTAGTATTAACAATATTGCAGCCCACTATATTATTCGCATGTAACAAAATTAAGATAAATTAAAAAGTGCCACTAGATAAGCGTTACTCAGATATATAAAACATAATTAATTATAAAATATATATATATATATATATTTAGATTAAATAAAAAAATTGTCTCGAGCACGCTCGTCGCTAGCTGTGGGTGTTGCTGCCCCATACCCGCGCCGCTGCGGGCTTCTGCCGCAAGCTGTGCCAAGCTGTGCTGCCGTGTCCATCTTCATCACTTGAAGTGTTGTACTCATATCCGCTTGCCGAGTTGTTTCTTGTGCCCCCATACGCGCACTGCGTACGCCTTCAGCTATATCCAAGGCCTTACTGAGCGTCAACTCCGACATCGCCTTGGTAAATAATTTATCTCTCTCTGGTCCTGGTGCCATGCCCAGCACAAAACGATCGCGAAGCTGTTCATCAAGATTTGACGCCACGAACCCGCAGTGTACTGCCAAACTACGTACTCGTGCCGCCCAGTCTGGCAGTCCTTCGCCGACATGTTGCGTGGCACTGTGGAATTTGAATCATTCCGCGAACGTGCACTTCTTTAGCTTAAAATGTCCATCCAATAAAGCAACTACATCATTATAGCTCAAGGTACCGACCTGCCGCGGTATAGCCAAATCGCGAATCAATCTGTAACTTGATTCTGAACAGTCGCTCAGCAGAATAGCTCGACGTTTAATACCGGCTTTATCCACATCTACCCCAATTTCGTTTGCAAGAAACCACTGTTCGAGTCGCTCTTTGTACAACTGCCATTCTTGATGTTCATGGTTAAACACCGTTAATGTGCCGACCGAAATTGTAGCAGATACTTGCGCCATATTAAATACGATAAGTACGCGTTACTTGTACTTGACCTCGTCGCCAACTGTTGTAACCGAATGGGGGTGGGTGGAGATGAATAACGCAACCGATACGAACAAGCTCATATATTGGACTGACGCAGCAGTCGTTAACCTTAAACTAAGGAACTAGCCTACCCTACTTATTTATTACTTATAAATAGGTAGGTACCCACATAACAGGACTGTTCCTTATTATCACAAATAAGAATTAACATTATAAAAAAAAGGAATTGACAGTACAATACAATTAATAAAAATAATTAAAACGGTTGAAATAAATTAAATTTTGAATGAACGACACACTATTTCTTATTATCATTAGATAAGATTTTTCTTCGGTGTACTAGCCAAACACTAACGTCAATGCAAATGCAAGTATGCAGAAAATGTCAATAAAATGCAAGGAATGTCAATGAATGCTCAACGGGAATTAATCTAAATGAAAATGCAAGTTGTCCGACTCAAATCACGTCTAATTGAACACTAATTAAATTATTTACAAAAATGCATCATCTAGGCTCCGCCGTATGTTAATGCACTTCCGAATGTAGGTCGCGATCAATTTGCAAATACGCGAACCTATACGTACTAACTAACTTATTGCATCAAAAATACATATTTCAAAACCATGTACTTACACCGTTCAATTTTAAAAACATTGGACTTAAATTTATATACAAAAATATCAATATCAATGAAGTTAGATAGTTAAGATTCCACCATGCGAACCATACGACGGGTTTGGGTGGCTATAGTGCATTGGTTACGTAAAGGACTATTATTATTAACATGTTGCCGGCCACCATGATTCGGTAATCATGGTGGCCGGCAACATGTTTCTCGCAACACAAAAACATGTTGTGCAACTTTTGTTTTCCATGAAGACGGGGCCTAAGTCCCTAAAAACAGCTATCGTAAAAAAGGGCCTCTGAATTATGAATACACTGGCAAAAGTTACCATTAGGGCATGCAATTATCCGCCTGATTTACTATTCGGATATGTCGGATAGTTCCAGAATAATATCCGGATAAATCCGGATAATATGGATATTTTGGATAATATAATACCAGCCTGTTACTGTCCCACTGCAGGGCAAAGGCCTCTTCTCATACAGAGAAGGCACGAGCATTGATCACCACGCTTGCTCAAGACGGGTTGGTGATTTCAGACTTATATTAACTATATAAGTCCAGGTTTCCTCACGATGTTTTCCTTCACCGATGTCAGTAATGTCCAAGATAAACTCAGAAAGTACATATGAATTGAAAAAGTTACATTGGTACTTGCCCGGATTTGAACCCACAACATATTTTGGATACTACTGTAAAAAAGAATAAATCCGGATACTATGGATATTATGGATACCACTGTAAAAAAAGTTAAATTAAACTAATATAAGTTTCTAATCGACATTTTCATTACAAAAACTAACAATTGGGTAAGTAATTAATTATACGTATACTTATGTTACTAACGGATCATATACGTATATATCATATTTAAAAACGTTTTTGAATTAAAACAGTTAACTTAATAAAGTTTTGTCATTTGGTGTAAATGTTATATGGTTGTATTCCTGAAATAGAAAGAAAGAAAGAAAGAAAATACGTTTATTTGCGGTACACATGACGCAAGGTAAGAACAAAACACGAAAATAAACAGTTTGGGGGAAACATGCGTCACATCCACGCAAAACGGCCATCGCTCAGCATAAAGCTGCGACCCTATGCGAGACAGAGCCCCAGCGCTGGTTTTCAGCGACAGCCGGCGTTGACGTTATGACGTCAACCGGTGCAGCAGAGAAAAATAACAAAAAATAAAATGAATAAATACAATACACAAGTCCTAAATGTTTATAAAAAATATAATATTTAAAATGGTAACATTTCGTACCATCGGCGACTCACGCGCCACAGACAGTCTGTGCGCGCAGCTGTCGTTTATGCTTTTTGTTTGACGTTTTGACATATTGGATACGTAATAAATATAACATGGCGCATTATGTAATTAATGTTGTGATGCAATGCATAATAATATTATCAAAGGATGCATTGGGTGATTGTGTACCTATGTTTCTTGTAAATAATGTTTGTGAAAGTGTGAAGGTGTAGATGACAAGCTCCTCGCAAATAAATATGATTTGATTTGAAAACAACAAGATTGGAACCCAACCCTAAAATAGTTGGAAAAGGGCTAGGCAGATGATGGAATTTTCTTATCTGATGGAAAGTAAATAACTTTTCAGTTTCTCTTTTCTGCTGGTAACCACAGAAAAAAATAAGTTTAATTCATTTACAAAGGGCATTTAGATACATGTTTTTGGAGATCACCCTTTAAGCAGGAATTGCTTGTATTAGGAGACTCCGCGCTTCTACTCAATTCAATGCTTCAATTCTTCAATTGAAATGTAAACAATGTAAACATATAAAAATTAAAAATAATGGGTAAGTTTAAATTATACAAAGAGTAAATGAATGAGCATTATGGATAGAAAAAGGCCAAAATGCGCGTATTCGTGTGTTATGTGTGAGTATGAGGGAGAGTGTGAAGTGTGAGGGTGTGTTATGTGTGAGCTAAAATAAGCATAATTATTTCGTTCTCCTATCCTAATTAGTGTCCTGTCTGACATAATAAATGCGAAAGTGTGTTTGTTTGTTAATTATTTTGCTTGCTTTCTTGTGACGCTTTCCAGCCAAAAAAGCTTAGTACTGTCATCATCATCGCTGCCGTCAACTGAAGTCGAGCTCTTGACAAAAGCACTTTTGAATATTATCTTTATGGTGAATTTAGTAATTCTGTAATTAGATGGATTTTTGAAGATATCGCATGAATTTTCACAACTACACGATTGCGAATACCTATTTTGTTATAACACAATGTCAAATGGGAACTATCCGTATTATTCGTTTTATCTGGATAGTAAACCTAATAATATCCGAATAATGTTCGATGAATATCAGGATAATTTGAATGTCCGGACAGCATGCCCTAATTATGATGCTTCATCGTATTACAGTAGGATTACTGTTACAGATTAAAATTCTCCCAACACGTAGTAACCAAAATTTCCTAACTGTATACCAGTATCTGGACTGTGGCCGTCCTTGGTCATGTCGGCGGTAATAACCTCACTCCCTGGCGGCCACCCGCGTTCTGAACACTCTTACATGATGCTACTTATATTATTGTTCTTGTTTAATTTTATATACACAGGCTTTTGGGTAATGTCCTTTTCAATTGAGATGTTTTTGGTTTTTGCGATAATGAAATTGTTTTGTTCATAACCAAGCTTATGGCTGTTCATTTATCTTTAATGACATTCTAACCTATTGCTTTGTGACTAACATAACCACAGTATTGTGTTTTTGTAGCATTGCAGGACTATAATTTTTCAATCGTTGCTACTATGTCACAATTATTAATGGTGAAGTCTCTAATTTATTATAGTCCAATGCCAAAAAATGGCATGTCAATGTTCACAATCAATTTTTCATTACTTACTTCTCTTCAGTAATAATAAATCAACCTCCAAAAAACACAAATCGTGATCAGACTTTCAAATATTTCAACAAAAACATCAATGGGAGAGTGCTCCAAACTCGTTGAATGAAAATAAAAGAAACCGAAAATAAACGCTTCGCCAAGTTTGGAACTAAAGGATTGTCCGAACAAATATATAGATAAACTGATATGTTTGCAAAACTCTCGCTTTTATTGCATAGTTGTAAGAAAAGTTGATAGTTGGAAATGATGACACTGACATTAAACCGCTATTCTATCGGGAATACGTTTCAATTTTATTGGACATTATTTTATTTATTTTAATTTAATTTTATTAGGATCTCCAACAAAGAATACACCTTACATGCTATAATATAAAGACAAGAACAACAATATATGTGCTCCCTCAATTATAGGAGACCACATCATGCAATAAAAACAAGCAAACAGTATATTAAAAATGGAAGTAGCCCTGAAAATTAAAATTATATAGTTATTATACTAGTACATTATTAAATTTGGTAATCTGAATTTATCATCCGTCATTGTGATATTTTTTTGTACTGGACCATACCTGAGACCTTCAGGTTTTGGAGATATTTACGGTCAAAGTTGCATTTTTCTTTTACTTTAAATATCTCCACGACTCCTGTACCGTTGCATACACCCATAAGCAGAATGTTTTACGTGCGTTACATTACGCGCTGCCTTCAACAACATTTTTCACACTAAAAATAACCCAGCTATATTTTTTTTTCTCTATGCTACTTGTTTTGATGTACAGAATGCGTAGATATCTCTATGTGACGGGTCGTTTACACCTGTATATATCTGGTTCAGTAACGTCACAACCTATCCAAACTTCATCATGTATTATCTGACCCAATAATCAATAGATCTGAATTGTTTATTCTGTCAACTGTCCCAGAAAGTGACAGCCATGTTGGTGTAAATGTAACGTATGTATACATAGCAGTTTGAAGACAATCGATCGGCTGCAAGTGGCAGCCGCAAGCGGGTCGAGTGGTCGCTAATGAGATCGAATACTCGCGAGTGTTAGATAAACGGTTCGTATGTATGATGACTTGGTTATGTTTATGCCCAGGCTAGCGTCTGTGTTAGTAGGTCTTTAGTGTTTATGTGACTTTAGAAATGGGATTTCATAACTGTCAGTACTGTTAATAAATTATCGTGATGTCCAATGACTTAGTTAAGTTTTTAATGTCTTGATGTCATCTTGTTCTCTTGTAGGTGTAACCATTATGATGGAGTTAAGTAACTAAACTTTGTGGTCCTTAGTTCCTTGTCCTCTAATTTAATTTCAACATAATGATGTTAATTTCATTTTGTATGCTTTTAGGATCCCGAGATCAAACTTACCTACTTAATTAAGGGTAGAAAATTCTACAAATGCTTCATAAATGCTTCACAAATGCTTCTAACATTAAAAAAAAAATCTATTAGACCTTAAGCATTTGAATGTGAATCTAAACTAACCTTATCACAAAACTACTACTGTGTGCTAACTATGTAACCTGTTCATTTCCGAGCCCCCATCGCTTTGGCAGCGAAATTAACTGCATACCGGTAACCGGGCGAGAGACAATCAGCCGACATTATTCAAATCTGCGAGAACGGACGGAATATTGAGCGATCTCTATGCTCATCTAGTTTAGGATAGAAGTTGTATTTCGAAGGTAAGGGTTGACTGATAGATATGTACCTAATGATTATAATTTGGACTGAATTGGATGATTATAATTTGGACTCGATAGAATCTCGCTTTTTGAAAGCTCAATTCTATCGAGCTCAAAATAATGATAAATTAATTTTGAAATATCCTCTGTCTATAAGACGACAGTTATTCTGGGATAAAGTTAAAGATACTAACGGATACTAAGCATAATTTAGAAGAATAAACTATTCTCTTGCACAATACTCTCATCCACAGAGTTGGACCTCAACAATAGATCATAAAAAGGTTTAAACTGATCGTTGAAAATTCAATCCTCCATTAGGTTCTGAAAATGTAATTTTTCCGTCTCAGCCCAACTCCAGGCGAAAGTAAGAAGTTCCCCAGTAAGTTTGTTTCGTTAAGATTTGAACTAAAATTTAAACTATTGTTAACTTAAATGGAATTTGCTGTTTGCTCCCACTTGATGTTTAACATCACAAACATTCGTTTTAATTGTTACTTCATGCCACAGAGCACCGAGACGCCTCGGCGGCCGCTGCTAGAAGCGGCAATGTCAACAGTTTCCTTACAAACCCAGCATGTTACCGTTTACTTGTAGAATGACGCGAATGAAGTGCAGAAACTGACAGTTTTGAAAGCAGTCCGTGACCGAAGTTGTGCGCTTAACGCACTTGCGAAGCGATTTGTCTTGTTCAGTTCAATGCTCTGTATCATTCTGTGATGGCTCGGTCTTTGCATTAAGTGTACTTTGTTAAGTAGCTTGTTTTATTAAGACTTTGTGAGTATGTGTACTGTTCTGAATACTATTAATAGCTTTGTATTCATATTGTTTCGGGATTGTTTGTGTGTTTTAGAGGTTGACTGAATACTGAGTTATTTATTTGTCATAATTATAAAGCCTTTGACGTCAGAATCAATCCAGCCGCAACTAATAATGCATTGTTCCCAGTAACAGTTATTAATTTCACCCTACACACTCATTCGGTTTTACTTTTTTATCCCACTAGCTACTGCCCGCGTCGAGGTCGGAAATGAGTAACAAATATCTAAAACATACAACCTCGCGACCGCCACTCCCCAACTTTAATGCGTTTTATCTAAGTTATTTATAATTTATTAATATGTTAAAGCAAAAAATACGAGTCTAATATTTTTTTATTATCTAAATAGAATTTCTTTTTTATGACCCTATTGTCAAGGAGTCGGTCGGTCAGAAAGCTGAAGCTAGGTGCTTATTTCAACGCGTAGTAGGTTCCTGTGGGGAAGAACAGGTAAGAAACTCTATTAACAATCATTTCTTTAAGCTACCAAGTTTTCTAGACAGATTTTGACGATTGATTTGTCGTTTGTATTATTTTTCTTTTAACCTACCCTACCCATGTCTAGCTACTTCATGAAAACGTCATACATGCCTATTTCATCATAATATTGTGTACTGAAAGAGGTCTACTTCAAAGCGGCGTCATATCGCCGAACTGTCTCTTCGCGCGACAGCTCGTGTCATGTCCTAAGACGAGCACATTACCGGCTATACATTAGCCGGTAATGTGCTCGTCGTCGAATCAATCATAATAACGTCTCACCCGATTGTTTTACTTCTATTTCATATTATACAATAGGGGCAGAAGGCATACTCCCAAAAACAAACTTTAAACAAAATGGCCGAAGGACGCATGACAGTCAAATGCAAATTGTGTCAAAAACGCTGTTTTTCATTCACGAATAGTGATTTAATTTTGTTTCTGAAAGCTTTTAAGCTCAACGTCGTTTCTTAGGATATGATGTTACATGCGCTAATACACAACGCGGCGAGGCTAAATCTAATCAAGTCTTCTCCGCTATTGTCTATTTGTGCTTGAACTTGTCATAGCTGTTTGTGTAGCGTAAGCCTTCTTCACCTGCCCCTTCTGTGACATCATGTCTCTTTCAGATTTCCCGGTATATGACGTCTTATTTATTCCGCCATTGGGTTGTTATAATCGTTTGTTTTTCCTTCACATTGTACGGATTCCCGATAAATATACATTTTATTATTATAACCGGTTATTGGAACAGATTTCCGCGGTCATGTGATGCGTATTTTAATATAAAAATTATTGGAGTGGAACAACTGCAGGAGTTCCCGGCAAAATAACGATGGCAAATTGGAAATGGGCTCCGGTATGCATGCCCCGGGCCCCTGGGAGTGCACTCAGAAACGCAACTTTATTCATAGAGCATAACGGTTATTGCTGATTTGTAGGTAGTCTCACCTATTAAGCAAAATTTAGATCAGTAGTTTTCGCACAGCTAAAGTGCTTGATAATTAATTGTACGTATTGAATCCAGATTTCCGTCGCCGTTTTCTGTACGTTCTGTTGTTGAACAAATGAAGTACCTGTTAATATAGTTGTTTCAATTTGTTATAGAAATACAACATTATTATTTCATAATCACACGCTGTTTGTTTTATCCGCACATGAAATATTAGTTTCATATTCTCTAACAAAACAAAATTTTTATTTATTTAGTATTCAGGCCGAAAAAAGCCTATTAATATTAATTCGGCGTTCAAAATAAATAGCTCGAGTGAACGATTACTAATGGACAGGCAATATATCAATGTGTAGTTTCGACAATTTTCTCCATGAATAAATCAGGCGAATTTCCTGGCGAGGGCGAATATCCGGCGTTTAATCCTCTAATATTCGGCGGACTCTCGGCCGGATATATACGAAAGCGTAGGCCTTTAAGTGGTTTCTGGCAGACTGATGCTCAATTTAATTATCTATACACATCAAAAGTGTCTAGGGATCAAGGTATATTTTTAAAATATTTTGTTGCCCTATTGAAATTAAATAAAAATGTTTATTTAGATTGATTAAATAAAATGTTTTCGTATGTGTGGATCGACGAACTACTCTCTGCTTTGGCATTAATAAAGACGTTTCGCGATTTTTGCTTATGCTGGATTTTTACCTTCGATAATCCTGACATTAAAATGTTATAAAAATTTATAGATTTTTTATCGCGTAAAATTAACAATTAGTATTCGGTATTTCCGCCGTTAACGCGTATAACACAATCGCAGCGATTCGGCATATCTCAATATGAGTTCATCCAAATCAGGTTGCGGAATGGCCGCCCACGTCCGTAGTAAGTGGCGAAAAAGAATTCGGCAGCTGATATCTACAGCTTTTCACTTGTTACACTTGTTTGTATTCGGCTGAAAGTTCGACATGAAGTATGTTTTGTCGATATTTTTATGATATGCTGGGATAAAAAAACTCGGTGCAATGTGATAGGCTGCGCTTTAAAAATCTACAACACAACAGATTCCAACAAAAGCCTAAACTTTGAAGAAAATTCTTTGTAGAACTTTATCCTCAGCTAAGTTCAACGCGCCGTGATAACCACGACTTCTGCTTACCCCCCTGGCGTTATTTTGTAAGAGGGAGCTACTCTTCGTTTATGCGTTACTTATTTCACTCAAATGTTTCAGAACAGCTACCCAGTTTCTTATTTTCGTACAAAAACTCTTCAAAGGAGTCGAACAAGGTTATTCCAGAATCGATCTCTACCAGATGCTGTTAATAAAATTTACTTTCCGAATATGTGGCACCTAATTATTTCCTGTTTAATAATTTAGGTACACCCAGTAATTAAAACATAGGGAAACGACATATAACTTTTGAGTAAAAAGGTACTCCTTATTATTGAGAAATTTCTTCCAGCAAACCTGCGAAAGGAGAAAAGAAAAAGAAATATGCGTCGAAACACCTTACTGTGTTATTTTGGTAAACAGTAGTCGTTTCATCTCGGTTCATCCATTCCTTTTCACTTGGACGCGGATGCAGATCTTATTCTAATCTTACAAGTGCCTAAATTTGACCTCGGACGATGAAGAAAACTGTCTAAAACTGAAAAGTTTTAGCGTTTTCTTATACGTTTCGCATTTTCCTTCTCAGCGTCATCTTTTTCTCAAATTCCTCTATTATACTGGAATACCTTTATTTTCTATTTCACTGCAAGTTCCCTGCTACTTGCATAACTCCGGATGTGAAGGAGCCGTCCCGGTCATCTTTTATTTTCGTGCTGCAATGCAATACATTTTGCAGCACCTTTCTTTTGAATTCGTAGTCTCCTCATTAAGAACTTTGCTACGTTGAAAGCGGGACGCTTTTTTGTACAATTTTTGGATATCTCTTTTGTTCCTTGCAACTGTTTGACATCCACCTTAATTTCTTTCTTCAACAACTTCTTGTACATGCATATGTATATTAACCCCTTAAAAATATCCTGTTCTGTTTCTGTATAGGTGACTATAGTTCTCCAGTGCCCTGTGGCACGTGCCGCGTTGCGACCTTGACCCGCATCGGTATGAGCGTTGCACTTGAACTGACAAATTGTAGGTTCCACTGCAATCCTAATCACGCAATCCTATAATCCTTTACAACGGTTAGACTTGGCATAGATAGATAGATATAATACTCTTTATACATTTTTTTTTCATTCTGTTGTTTTGTTTTGCGTGCTACTATTTGTTGTATGTTTATTGTGTGCATTTTGATTATGAAGGTTTATTATTCATAATAAACCTTCATAATACATTGTGTGCTATATCAGCAGTTCTTACTTTTATTAAAATGAGCTTATCTTCTTGATCACATTGATTGAATGCTAATGAGTACAGCACCGTGAAGTTAGAAAATACAGTGTGTGAACAACAAATCACTGTTATACCGACCTTAAAGGTTAAATCCATGGCGCTGATTAGAATTCCATTACAATTCCCTTACTGAGAACACATACCAATTACTAAAATTGACTAGATTTCCATTTGGTTCAGTACATTTTTTTATGCTCGATTACGGGAGCGCAAACCCCCGAAACAGTAATTGCTTCCCGGCAGTACCTGCTCACGATTGCATAATACTACTTGGAAGAGAAATGCAGAAGTTTCACTTATAACTACGAAAGGTACAGTCGCTATCTACATATAACAAATAAACACAATATATAACCTAGAATCCACCGCTGGGCAAAGCCCCTCAGAAATTACACCAGAAACTCATTCAGTCAATAAAGAAAGTAATATGGAACTGTCCTAGACCAGGGTTGCAGAATAATCGCACTTTTGCGACATTTAGATGTCTCATATTGTCGGCTATTCTTGCATGGGCTTGTTTTCGTGTACAATACAAGTGCTTCTGCACCTATCTGTGTGGTGACAATTCCCCCTGCGATATTTCATGTAATGGTTCCGTACGTTCAATTACTGAATTGAAACGTTTTGGGAACGACAAGAGTACTGAGACTTTATTGAGCCAACATGGAATAATAAATTGGGGATAGGGGTTCCAATATGGGATGCCATGTTTGACTGTGCTTTGTTCGAGATTACACCGGGTTATGGGACGTTGGATAAACGGGAAATGTATGATGGAGGTCTTAAGACAATAGCTGCGGTGGTGGCTCTAATTTTGTGGGGAACCTATTAATTTAAACTAATACTTACTTATCTGGGTTTCGCAGACCTATGTGAAATAGGCGAAAGTAAATGAGAACTAACAAATCAGATGAAACGAAAACTTTTAAACAAGTTTAGACAAAACGTCAGATCATTCTAAAACACACTGACGCTTGACATAAACTAAACTAGTATGACAGCTCGAGAGTCTAAAGACTAACCATCACTGACTTTATATTTTTCAGTTTATAAAGTTACTGAAAAGTAAACAAATAAATAAACTAATTAAGTTCAAGACACTTTTCAAGTGTTTACTTAATTAGAGCTCCTTAGAACAAACATTGAGTAGGTACAGTCGTTCATTATTTTTGAAATATAATTTTTTTTAATAGGACTGTAAACGGTTTATTCAAGTGTTCATACTATTTATAAACTAAATTAAAGTAGGTTACACGCGAGTTGGTAACGTTTGCTTATTTGTTCTTGAGCTCTCACTGTTGCTGGGTGTATGATAACCAGAAATTATGTATGTGTACCTACTATCTACTTCTTGCCTTTCCGTATACTGTTGAAATTATTGAAAGAGGGCCTAGAATTTTAACTGGCAACGAAAATAAAAAAATCACGTTGTCATGCATGTTTCTATGCACTTTGTCTGTTCTCGTTGTAGCTAGACCAAACAGGAGCTATACCATCACGAAAGTCATGGAGCTTGCATACAGCTTGAATATAAACAGTCAGAAAATCTGAATTTTCGCTACGAAAGTAAACGACGTCCCCATTTATTTTGTATACGTACTTTATTTTAAAGGTAATAGTCAAAAAGCACCTGTATCTTAATACTGTCTTGTGTAACAACGCCAATGGGACTCATTCTCAGTAGCCTTACTACTTGAGCAAGAAAATAACTTGTTGAAGCATTACATTTTTCTTATTTTTCTACAAGAAACTATTGACTATCGCAACATAGTGACAGTTAGTGCATGCCAACACGAATGTTTACATGTTGAGTATTTGCCAATCCGACAATGATCACTTAAAGCAATTTGGAAACTGATAATATTATGAAATCTCGTGCCAATAATGTGTTTATGAAAACATTAATATTGCGAAATGGTGTTGAGTTACTAATGAGTTCCATGAAAGTTAACTTATTTACTTCACGAGTGAGTGTTCAGTTAGATACTGTGGTAGGCAGAGTTGATTGACTGAGTCATTGAAGCGAGATATCGCATAATTAATCTGAGAAGCTCTCATGCGCCGTGGATCATGCAATCGGGTTATAGTGTAACACGGTCACTCTGCACGCGTAACTTAATCACTGGATCCCATCGGATGACCCTTAGGCAGGTAATGCTTCAGACGGATAGGCTCTTAGCTAGGCTTGTGGCAATAGGGGCATCTATTGCTTCAAGAATAGAAAAGCAAGTAATATAGTCATCAACAGTACTTACCTTCGTTCGTTCGATCGTTTACATGAAACAGTTTCATCCATTAATGGATATTAATGGATGAAACTGTTTCATGTAAAGTTGGGTCTTGAGAACTTGTAATTGGTCTTATCCGATACAAAGTTCAAATAATCTCTTTCAAAACTGTTAAACACTAAGTAGTTACATTACATTAGAATGTCTAACGCACGTACGATTACTGCATGCAGTATGTATGCATACTGTCGGCAGCAGCGCGGCAATTGTCGAACACGTGCTTGCAAGCGGCATGCATTATTCAGTCTGCGCGGCGCGGCAAAGCTAAGAAATAACGAGGGGAACCGACGACATTTTGTTTTCAGCGTCATGGACATGTGTGCAACAAGAATATGCAATTATCTTCTTTGTGCACTAAGTCGCTCGACGGCGGGGTTGTTCTTAAAGATGTTTCTTCTCGTGCATTTAATGTTTAAACTCCGCCTAACGGACTAGAGTGACTGCACAAATTGCCTTTGTCAGGCGGTATAAATTTTAGTAAAGCTTTTGTTGGCCTCCCGTATCTAAATATCAAATCATAAAAGAAATACGATTCTATACAACCTCAAAAAAAAATTAAATATGACGTAACTCTCCAGTAATGTCTGAATTAAGTCGACAATACAAACCACGGCCGTCCCTCGGTGCTTTTACACAATCCCACAACTTTACCCAACCATTGTGGTGGAACTCTAAAAAAGATTACTTTTCTCGCAAATAATAGTTCATTCAATTCGTTTTACTTATTTTTAAGGTGCTATAGGGTCACGTTGAGAATTCTGAATTTGCTTATTTTAACTTGAGCAACCGATTTAAAATACGAAGGAGAATATTTTGATCATCAATCAAAGATGCTGGACCGTTACATGTTTAGACCTGTACGTATATATATTACTTTTACAGAGTTTCAGCTCAAAAACTCGTAACATCAAATATGCAGTGTTTGTGACTGGCTATATTTCATTAATTCCACAGTTCCGCTATACGAGTATGTTCGAATGTGTTTCGGATATTGGATGTGATCGATCGGGTGCGGTACAGATTTGCAGCTGAACTCTGAAGTGACAGAAAAACCCATTGTTGTGTCTGGGAAGACTGTATTTCATGGGAAATAGTCTGGATGGGCTTAATGACGGTAGAGAAGCATTTGGAATCGGGACGGTGGAATATGTGGTTATTTTTCAAAACAATTTTCGAAATGAAATCCCATGATTAAAATCTGTTTTATAGCTGTCTGAGTTCGCTCCATTTGATGTGTTACGAGATTGTGATTATAAATAAAACAATATTTATTTTTTGATATTATGACAATATATTTTGTCGAAATACCTCATTGAAAGAAAATCAACATTTTGACAAATGGAGCCATGTTGGAATGTGTTTATTAAAACTTGATGGAGGATGAGTTATTGTGAACGTTTTGATATTAGACGACAAGAGATTACCATACATAATCAAGATCAAGACAAACATACGCACGGTTCACATTAAAACGTATCATTAACATGGAAATAAGCCCGAGATTATTAAATTTGATGTAATTCATCATAGCCGGATTACCCGAAATACTGTCCGTGTTAATTTTAATCAAGCTACATTTATGATTCACAAATAGCGAATAAAATCAGCACTCAGCGTTTTGATGGCAGAATGTATGAGTATATTACAATCTTTGGCTTATATTCATACTATTACTGTTAGCCTATAACACCCCACTGTCGGGCAAAGGCCTGTCCCCATGATTTCCAGTGGTTGCGATTCAAGTGGACCACTGGTCGTTTGTTTTATCCAGCTCGTCCCACCATCTTCTACGGGGTCGGTCCGCGACACCTAGCTGTCTCAAGGCTCGACATAGACAAAAACTGTTCCCATATTTATTTGACTTTATCATCAGCATGGATATTTTTCAACCATACGGTTAAGTACTAAAAAATATAATAGCTTTGTCAGTAATAGACGCGGCAACATTTACACAATTTTTAGGGTTGCATAGTAAACAAGGAACCCTTATAGTTTCGCCATGACTATCTGTCTGTCCGCGGCTTAGCTCAGAGACGGTGAGTACTAGGAAGATGTAATTTGGCATGGGTAAACATATTAATTAATCAGGTCGAAAAAGTGGTAAAAAAAAAAAAATGGTTTCCTCCCCTACACGTAAAGTGGGGATGTTTTCTTTTCTCGTCTACTACATGGTGTGGGGTGTCGTTAGAAAGGTCGTTTAAAAATAATGTGGATGTGAGAAAATCATTTTTTAATTCAGGAATCCGTTTGCGAAATATTAAGCTTTAAAGTGCAATTTTTATTGAAGTTGAGTGGGGCCCCCCTGCCAGCTAAATGGTTGTACCTGGATTTTTGAAAAAATTCACAACAGTAGTATATATAAAGAAGTTAAAAGGAAAACTATCACAGCTAAGTAAGCTTTACCGGTTAAAGAATAATAATCGCCCAACTTAAATTTGCAGTTTGAAAAACATGATCTCCCATACATTCCGTATGGGAAAACATGTTTTTCAACTACAAGTACTTGGGATAAATTCATCCTAACTACGGAACCCTTCATTGTGCGTGGTCCGACACTCACTTGGCCGGTTTGTTTTAAATCTTAAATCTGTATTATCTAATGTCCGCCCTATAAGCTTCACTGTTTCACCGACTACCGTTGGAGACAACACAAAAGTTCTTCGTCGTCTAGATTAATCCTTTAAGTCAGCTCATCTCCTTCGAATACAAAAACGTTAATCTCCACTACAACATGTTCCCAACTGCTTGTAACAGGGCTGTCACTTAGTTCCAACTTTTAAACCAGAATACATAGTGCATAACAGGTTGAATAATGTACTCGTGACTTTACGTTATCCGTCGCTCCGCGCAGCTCAACCATTACTAATGTGCGCTCTATAACCATAACATATATGTGCCGTGGTACTTGCAAGCCAAGGTCAAACGTTGCAAGCTACTGCAAATGAAGGTAGACGTAAATAATTTCAAGCTTCTTAACGGTAGACGAAAAGGTTCGAACGCTTAACTTAAAATTCTGGGTGAGAATGCCTATGTATACGAAAGGAATATATCGACAAAATTGGGTGACGTGAAACAGTTTCAGTTTTTTTGTGTTGGTACTGAAAACGACCTTGATGTGTTAGCTTCAATATTGTTCGGTAATATAAAACTTTGGTGTAGGTTAAGAAACGTGTTTTAGCTACATTATTTTGTTACTGTGTAACAGATTAACGACTTAGTATTTTAGCATGTTTCGTTTTGAGTACAGATTATAAGTTTTGATTATAATTGCAACCTTGTCTTAGAAAATAGAGTCTAAAGTGTAAAACATTAGTTTCAATCTTACAATTACTTCTGTGTAGAGAACGAGGCGAACACGTTATTCTACATTAAAATGTCTCCCAATTTCCCCAGCAGTGTGGATAATAAAGTTTTATTTAGTTAATAAAAGTGTTGTGTGCTATATGGCGGAGCTTAGGACGTAGTTGTTAAGCGACGCGTGTGCGCAAGTGGCGCCCGATGTGGGACTTTTGACCTTTTTGCAGCTTACTGTTCTTTTGGCGGGTACTTGTCATTTTGTGAGTATTATATGTTTAAAGTGTCGTGTGCTGTGTTGCGGTGCTTAGGAGGCAATCGCTGGCGAAGCGTGTACGCAAATGGCGCTCGTTTCTTGACCTGTTTGCCTCTCACTGCATGTTGGCACACTTCTTATTTTCCAAGTATTGTGTATGTACTGTTGTATTTATTAACACGGGAGTTTTGTGGTAGAGCTTAGGACAAAAGTTGCTAGGTGCCGCATGTACACAAGTGGCGCCCTCACACACACATGTCACAGTTGGCGGCTAGTTATCATTTTGTAAGTACTATGTGTGTAAAATGTTGTGAGCTGTGTTACGGAGCTTAGGAGGCAGTCGCTAGGTGACGCGTGTGTGCAGGTGGCGCCCGTCGTGGGACTCTTGACCTTTTTGCCGCTCACTGCGCTTTGGCGGGTAGTTATAATTTAAATATTATGTGTATTATGTTATATTTATTTACGTGGTAGTTTTGACGGGATTTTAATATTTCTATGTATTTTTGTGATACTCAGATGATTCTATAACACAGTTTTATTTGTAACTGTAATAATATCATCCTTATTTTATTATACAATTGCAGGTAAAAGCTGTATGTATCATTATGCAAAAAATAACACTACGGAATAAGCAGATACTAAAAATCTCAATATGATCAAAGTGCATTTCAAAATATCAAAGGCGTTGCGTTAGTACGAATTTTTTTATTCGCCTGTCAAACCAAACACCACATAGTCACTGCTGCAATAATCTATTCGTATTCGTCAAGTCGTTAACTAATTGATTGTAGTTGTTCAATTAGTCCTTGATATGTCACGGTCCACTTCAATTTGTCAAGAGCCGTTGAAATTGTTACGTATGTTCTGTGACCTCGATAAATTGCTACCTAGTTATATCATCAATAGTAATGGCCGGTAAATGTGTGGTTTGAACACCCATTTAATTTTCCCAGTGGCTAATTTTCTAATCACCATCAGCTAGACAGGCAAATTGTAGAATATTTGTTGTCAACGACTCTTCAATTACAAATAAAAAAGATTAACTGGAGTTGCGTTTATTTGTTGGTAAACGTTCATAAATCTTCAATGAATACGAGTGAAAAAGTAATTCTCTATCTGTTTATTTGCTAACGACAGATACGTGGCTTGGTATTTAGTGAAGAACATGTTTTACTTTGCATCCCGGTACATCAAGATCTTAACACAGGAGTAAGACCACGGGCACAGCAAGTTATGAAATAAATCAGCTTTCCTGAAAACTTAGCTAATTACTTTGCGCGAATAACAAAACCCAACAAGTGCAAAATATAAACAGTTTAATTTAATCTCTCTGGCGTCACTGTAGATTGTTAAATAGGCGTATCTGTTGCGTTCAGACTAAAACTTAGCATTCTCGTATAACTAGTGAGTTTAACTAATTTCATTAGTGGACGACACGGACCGAAACTTGTGCTTGTTTTTTTATAAATTATGCGGTTAATTAGTAGGTCTTTCTTTAGAAAGTTTACACTAGAGGATAAATCCTCTAGTGTAAAACTGGTCCTTCTGCACCATTTTATTTTAAAAAACTTGAGACAAAATTGTGCGATTATGCGATGCTTTCGTTATATTCGAGTGTCCGCGCATTGTTCAGATAATCGAGTTAAAAATCAATTACGAGCCGCGCCTCTCTTGCGAGACACGAGACAAGTGTTGTTTACTCAGTGTAAGTTAGTTAGTAAGTCATTGATTGCATGAAGAACATTTTTTCAACTAAAAAGTTAAGTTTGTTCTTGGGATACAGTCATCTCAACTACGGAACCCTTTATTGTGGTCCGAAACGCACTTGGCCGATCTAATTTTAATAAGCATTTGTCCCTTAATTTCCATATTTTACAGCTATAATAAACATCATCACCATACTTAATCAAACTCAAATGCATACCCATATTCAATAACAAACATATACGATCAAATAAAATGGTGTTCAGCAACAAACGTGACACAAATCAGCAACAAACTCACGTAACACAGTCATAACTAACTTCACCACCATGTTAATTAATCAGCTTATTTATACACACAACTTGCTGCCATACAATTGAGCGCAATGAGCTAAATAAGCGGTAGCACAGAATAGATACAGGGGGCCTACTCCCTAAGCGAAATCGGTTCGTTCGGCTGTCGTTACGGGCCCTTTGCTCTCTGTCTAACTCGCGGTATGTCCGTAAGTGAGACTGAGACCGAAGCGCCCGTAACGACGGTCGAACTAACGGATTTCGCTTAGGGAGTAGGCCCCCTGAAGGTCGGCTTCGTACTACGAGCAGCACCTCACATACACATAGACACGCGTATAAGTTTGTACAAACACTTACACGTCAATCATATGTTAAAAACTAGATAAGGTCGGCTCTTCCTATACGAATACTCTGAGGCGAACCAAACTTAAGGGGTCTCCAAGGGTGGACCAAGGATTTGCAAAACGTCCGGTTTCAAAAATTACCGATTTGCAGAATCGGACATTCTGCAAATCGGTAATCTTTCCTCCGGAAAAAAAAACAAAAGGGAAATTCACAAAATTTCCCTTTTCTTTTTTCCTTTGAGACCGCCATCTTCTTATTTGTTTTTCTAGTAACGACAACTTTTTTAGTGGCTAACCTGGTGTCAGAATTTTTATGCCGCCCATGGGCCTCTGACTTGATTTCACATGCCATCAAGAAATATCTCGATCGCCATACGTATGCGTCTATACAGGGTGGCAGGGACATCGACGTGAAGCCGGCTACCATGGATTCAGTACATGATTCTGAACCCCCCCTTTTTTTTTTGGTGGGAATTTATTAAATAACTGCTCCCGCTCTGGGCGGAGCGGGAGGGTGTGTCAGACTTTTACTGACTAAAACCCACCCGTGTTCCTTCCGTTGCCTGTGTGCCGGGGTCACGATATCCCTTTCGGACAAACTCGCAACCCTGGCAGGCATTGGCCTTTTCGGACCCCGTCAGTTGGTGCTGACATCTCTTTGAGGCGCGCGTGGAACACAACGCGCCGTCGACCCGGGCCTAGTCCTTATCGGACGGCGAGCTACCCATTGCTCACCGTCTGTAAGCCCGCGCCTACGGTGGCCGGAAATCGGCTCGCGACTCCCGACGCCCGGGGCGTCTCCTGTGGCTACGAGGGGCGCAAGGCGTGAAACTTGCCTCTCCCTCGCGTGCTCCGCCTCCTCCTTCGCGAGCATTACTGCTTCGCAGAAGGAAGTGACGGCCTCCCATGCACTCTCGCTCCGAACCGTGGCCTGAACCAGGGCCGGACGCGAGAGATCGCCGCCGCCGATCGCCTCCGTGAGGACACGGTGGTGCTCCGCCCAAGCCGGGCAGACCTCCACCGTATGCTCCAACGTGTCCTCCGGGCGATCCACACAGTGGTGACACCCGGGCGTTTCCTCCCGCCTCATGCGGAACAGGAACCTCCCGAAACAACCGTGTTCGGTGAGGACCTGCGTCAGGCGGAAGGTGAGGACGCCGTGGCGCCTCTCAAGCCACTCCTCAAAGAGGGGACTTATCGCCACAATTGTGGCGTGCCCAACGCTGGGTTGCGACAATCGTTCTCTCCATGCCGCCATGAGCATAAAAAAAAAACAGCTGCTCCATACATTTTCACCGCGTAGGTATTGCACTTTTCTATGAAACAGCAGATTTTTTTTTAATAACCGACGAAAAATTTCAACGTTTTTTCATGTACTGAATCCATGGTAACCGGCTTCGCGTCGATGTCCCTGACACCCTGTATATGCGTGCGCCTGTTGTTCTCGTTGTATGGAGACGGCCTTCTGTACCTATACATTTTGTGGGACACGTACCTGCGCCAGGATATTGAGACGGGCCATGATTTCCGAACGATCGTATCTGTAAAATGAATCTAATAGCTGTTTCGTTATCGTATCATTTTAATGTACGACTATCTTGGAGTGAATTATTTACCGCAGGCCTGTAACCTAGGACCAAGTCCATACCGCGAATTCAAAAAACGATGCAACAGCCATTCAATAATGGAGCAAATAATATTATAAATTAATAATGACCGCTTCCAGATTGCTTAATTGTTGATCGTTAATAAGTTTTGCATTGACATTTTGCTTTACTTACTTTAAAGCCGTCACAGTTCCGTTATATTTTTTTTTGTAAAGAGTCACATATTTATGTCGCCTTTAATAGCCTAGTAGTTTGATTCTACCCGAGCAGGTGGTATCTCTGTGAAAGCTATTCAAAAGAGATTGAAAGAAGAATATAACCATAAAATGGCCTCTATCGAACAATTTTATGACACCATTAGAGAAGTCATAACCTTTATGGCATCAAAATGTCCGAAAGGCATCAAAACTGTTATAAAGATATGCAGTACCTACCGTATGTGATCTTGTGCAATGAGTGGAACGGAGAGGTCAGATGGTAACCGTTCTGTGAAATATTAATATTGATCTACATGTAGTATGCTGAACTTATGAGCTATTCAGCGTATATAGACAGAAGGCTAGCTCCTTGGTCCTGTGACGTGGAATAATTGATCAGTCACGATTTTTTCGCTAAGCAGTATCTTGAACAGCCCAGCTGACTGTTTGATTTAATATTTTTTTATAAAAACATAATGAATCGCCATTTTCCTTGTTTCCGAATGGCCCCAAAAGACACAACATAACCTTAAAATGTACTTTACAAACTTTTAATTACCTCGTTCTTCATTAAATCGCTGTGGACTTCTACGGGTAGGGCTGTCACGATCAAGAGGGCGACTCATGACCATAGACCTCGTCACACCTTCGAAAGACGATCTTACATTCTAACATTAATAACAATATCTATCTAAACTAATATTATTAAGAGAAAAGATTTGATTTATTATATGTTTGTATGTTTGTTTGTAATGGATAAACTCAAAAACTACTGGACCGATTTAAAAATTCTTTCACCAGTAGTATACTTACTGAGTAACAAACAGGCTATAATTTATAAAGATATCAGGCGGGCGAAGCCGCTGGCGGAAGTATATAAAATTATTTTGTACTTGATTCTCTAGTTGTCTAACAGTGAATATAAACAAAAATATATTTTTGCCTATTCTACATTAAAGATTTCTAAAAGCTTTTTTAAAGTGTAAAAAGATAACTTAAAGGCTAGATAACACTGTGCCTTGTATAATATTACCACATGAGTGTTTCAAAGCTTCCATTTTCACATAGTGCACGTGGCAGCCCTGTCCACAGGTCAAATGTCCCTAATGGTGTCCAATTAACTAAGTCCGCTCTCTATTTACCGGCCGCTGTAGAAAATATGTCATTAACTTAAATAAAAAGTTGACTTGCTTGCTCTTTCATTTGCTGTGGTCAAGGATTTTTTTATCTACTTCGTTGGAGGTACACGAGGGGACCCTAGAGTTGTTCTTGATTACTTTGGACAGTAAATCTTAGGTTACCTATATTTTCCAGTAATTGGATCGCGTAGGTTATGCGTTCCCTGAAAATACAGTTGTACCGTTGTACTGAAATCTAACCCTAATATTTTCCTGAAAATAATAGCGACGACGAAAAGGAGTTAGTTGGTTTAATAAAAGGTTACTTTAATGTTAGGATAATATTAGTAAAATGAATAACAAAGATTTAGGCACAAGTTTACTGCCGGAATTAATTAAAAACATAGACTTTAGTAGAAGAAACTTGTATCCTTAGTCGTAAAGTTAACCCAAGATTACTGAATTAATAAGAATTCACTCATAGAGTATGAACAACATTGAACATAACCAAGGCCGAAAAAAAAATATTATTCAGGTTTTTTGTTGACTGTCGTCTATTTACTTCCATTCGGAGTCCTCAGAGCCCTTGACGAGATAAACAAGATAACGAATATAAAAGCTGTTGCTATAAACACTTGTAAGGTATATCCCAGACTCTCAGTCCAATGGGACTCGGATATTCAATATGCTACGTGTTCGTATGACGCGATTGGATGGGGGACGGCAGATTATGCAGAATAACATGATGTAATCTCGAAGTCGTAGTAGTTGTGTTGTTGAGAATACGTGGATAATCAGGTCGGAGGGTTATAAGATGATTGAATGGCTTATAATATGAATGTTTATAAACCTTTTTTTTTATTATGACTTCTTAGCGGTATTCCGCTGCAGACCGACCCCAGCATTGTTGGGAAAAGTCTAGACAGATGAGTGGCAACACAACTCTGTCTTACGATCATTTTCTGAAGTTTTTTGCACGAATCATAATGTGAAACATTAGAGAGTGCTTTGCGATAAAAAAAATAGTTTTGCCTCCTTTCTGCAACTGTTTTTATTGTTACACTCCTGCTAGTACACAGAACCTACTTAATTTATATATCATTGTATAGATAGTTTTAATGGAGATTAATTCTGTGTTTTTCAAAAATTGATTTAATGCCGCAAAAACTAAAAAATCATAAAAATAGTTTTAAATTTTTTCCCGACAATCAAGTATGAAACCTGCACCTGCGAACATTGAAGCTTCCGAAAAAATCAATGAATTAAGTCAACTTTTTGTTAATACATTTGTTTCAGTCATTGGGGGAACCCTGTTGTAAATGGCTCTTTTATTCAAAGTAGTTTAATTATAAAAAAACTAACTACGAGTATTACAATATAATATATATTTCCAACTTCTACCCTCTTCCGTTGCCTAGCAACCAACAAAGCAAACCTATATAGTCTTTGACAGTTGGTAAAGATTGCGAGGTAGGAAATTTTCCCCATATTGATGGGTAACATGTTTTAATGAGCGTTATGAGGCGTGCACTTTTGGACTTTCCCAATATTTAGAATAAGCAGTGGTTTCAAAATCAAGATCTTCAATTCGTTCTAAAAAGCTGCCATTGTTTAAACGTTACTTTCCGTCTCGCAAAAGATAAGGAAAAACATTCGGCAGTTGACGGCCGACCTTCAGTAATTGGAGAGGCAACAGTAGAAGAAGCATATTTTTCTTTCTTTCTTTTTTTCCTATTGATCTTCGTTAACATTACACCGTCACATATCTACTAAACATCCTTACCTTTGATTCCTTTAACATCATCCTGTGAAAGGACGTATTTAATATAATATTCTGAAGAATCCCGCGAATACATGACAATTGAGCGGAACACCTGGAATCTATTGTACATTGTTGTGCCGCCATGTCGCTCAAAAGCTTTGTTGTGGACGTAATTGCCTTCTTTGATCAATTACAGATAGCACAGAGACGTCTTTTCATATGAGTAATTGCTAATTTCTTAAGATTTTAAAGATCTTTAAGATTTCATTGCCTGTACTTTTCTTTAGAATCAAGAGAAATGATACGATCTGTTCCCTGTGGCATTAATTAACAACAATTGTGCGACATCGCATAATCTGTGGTTAAAAATAAACCTTTTCCTCGTTTGTGTGCCGAATTTGAATATCTTTTAATAAATTATTCCTCATATCATCCTTTATTCCTAATTCGCCTATGACCAGGCAATTAAAATTGCCAGTTTTACCTTGTATATAAACTTGTAACTCGGAAATGAGTATAAGTTTTTAAGTTTGGCGGTTTTCCGGCAACCTAGCTTCTGCCAGATGTTCAGAATAGCTATTCGCGAGTGGAACTATAAGCAATTATTGTGGCTTTGTCTTCGAGATATTTGAAACTAAAGATGTGGCGTACGTGCTGCAATATTGTTGATTTATTTTTAGGATGGGAGAAGAGCCAATAGTTCTGTAGTAAAAGGGTGTGATTTCAATATGCAATCCATTTCACAAATCATGAAAGGAAATAAAGTATAGGTCTTCTTTTCTTGACATTTTCATGCAGTATTAACTGTAATATTTGTGCAGCAAATTGTCAAGTTGTTTGATTATCTCTAATAGATCATGCAGATGAGATTACTAGAAGGAAAGTGATGGGGTTAATGGAGTGAACACACAGCTGTGTCTTTGTATTCTTTGCAAAGTAAGCAAATAGTCTATTCAATATAAAAATAAAATTTATTTTAAATTTATATGAATTACTTTTAGTCGAAGTTAAACGTAATAATTCTCCCGTATTCGCACATTTCATTCTTTCAAAAGTGAAATTTATGAGCTAACGATTTATTTTCCGCCTTTTAAACCGTTGAAATATCCAATTACGTGTGGGTTATTTACCTAGCTTACGTAAGTGACTCTTTAGACTTCAATACGTTTAAATATACAACTTCACTACATCAGTCCTGCGTTCACAAACTTGCATTTCAAACATCCCACACTTGTACCTAATAAAGAACACAATTAACTCCACGTTACTATGATCCGGTACATTAACTGTTACTTAAGATTAATCCTCCGCGCCATGTGTTTCACTAACAGCGTCTGTGGCGCCACTCACTGCAGTTGATGCGAGCACTGAACTTGTTTGCTCACTCTCTATGGCTCTGTTATACTTTTAACTTCATTAATATTATAGTCCGAGAAACCCACTAAAGAATGTACGTTTCATTTTTGTTAAACTCTTTGTTTGTTGAACTTGGCTACCTAATGTGTTGATCAAAAATATTGTATTAAAGTTACACAAGCGATGAAGATCGCACGAATGATTTCAAAATGTTACATTCGTACCCACCCGTGCGGTGCGGTTCAAACTGATATACAGAAAAGTATTGCCATATCCTCTGTGCAAAGTTACATGCTGCGAAACGTGGTTTAGCGACGGATTGCACGGAATTCTAAGCACCGGTCATCGTTTATTTTGTTAGAGTCTGCGTCTGATCTCAAAGTACTCGAACAAAGTGTGACGATATAATTAGGGAATTCCAAATGCTAAACCTTTCAAAAACCTTTTAAAAAAGAGTCGTAACGCTATCGGAATTGCCATTGCGTCGCATGAAATTACACTAGCCTTTTATATATACGTATGTAGGTTTTATTCACAACCATTCGATTAAAAAAACAAACAAAGTCAATTTAAATCAAAGCTTTCACAGTTCCCCGATTCTACTTATTACTTAAGCACTATTGGAAAATATGGAAATCTAATTACAATATTACGAGTATTTTATTTGCAGCAACTCGATTGGAAACAAGACGCGACCGTGAATAACAAACCGATAAATACGATTAATTTACCGGATTTGTGTAAGATATTGCTGTACCATTCGCGTGGAATTTTAACACCTTATTCGATCTGTTAAAAGGGCTCTTGACTATAATTCTCCATCTGAAATCCAGTTTTCTTTTCGACTACTTATTTTAGTACGTACGATAGGAGATTTAGACTATATTCAAGTACCTATAGATGCGGAGCCCATCATTTACGTGGTCAGACGGAACTAGCAAGAATCTATTTTCCGTCGTTCATACATCAAGGAATTACTCAGTTGAACAAACAAACACACGAATAGTGTCGGATGTTACATTTCACTTTCCTCATGGATACGCGGCTACAACATACTCCTACGCACCACACACACGTAAGAGTTACCATTACTTAATCAGTGACCACACTTCTTGCAACATTACCTACACGTTACTAGTGTTATCTATGTATACCAAAACTTAGCGGGCCAATGATAATCACCACATTTTGGTAGACCGATTGGTTTGTGCATTTTCTTGCCTCTATCACTTTATACGACACACGTAGGGCACGTGGTCTACTCTTTAATAGAAACCACACAAAACTACTTCCACACATCAAATAACTACCCATACAGTAGTTTATGATAACATGCAAAACATTCGTCCAAACAGCCAACAAACAGCTCTGGCGCAGGGACTAAAATAAATCAAAAGCGCTGTTGACCCAGTAAGTTAAAAGTTTACACACTTAGAGGACATAAAGCCGGCTATAATGTTAGCCCACTTTATGAGCCCACTAATGGACAAACATACACATTCTCGTTTTGTGGTCGACATAACTTACACATGACGTAGCAATTGCTAGATTGTATAGTTTCCTAATAAATAATTTGTGCCTAGATTGTGTTGTGTATTCGGAGAGGTAGCCGTCCCGGTTGAAGGCCTCAACGAATCAATAGTTCTGTCTGCTAGTTACGTGAAAAATAGTCACCTCTACTGTTACACGAAACAATGGCATTGGAAACTATTTCTCGTTTAGCGAAGTTACATCGCGCATAGCAACAGAACTTGTATCTGTTTTGGTGTTATATAAGTGCATGAACTATCGTATTTGTTAGCGACGGGTTATGTTCCATTCAGGCATCCAGCTCTGAGCTCTATACATAAACCATCAAAGCTACGCCTATCTCCTGAATCTCCATATCATAAGGATTCTTAACATCCTCGGCATTAAGACGTATTAGTATTATCAGCGGCTCGACGGCAGCTCGTGTTTCGCACAAAGACGCCTGTAATGGGCCAGATAGATATCTCCACTGAACGGATCCCTTTCACACAGACTCGTCTGCATATAAAACCGTTTGACATAATCTGATTAATGTCATCGTATCGGTAATGCGGATCGTGTGTTTGTGAGGATATGTCATTACATCACAATTGTCAGACTCACAATAGAGATCAAATCTTAGAACCAATTTAAATGAATGGTTGTCACGTTGATTGGCGTAAGCATCGGCCTGTAACTGAAGCGAAAGTCAGATATCGTCTGCCCTTTCCGTTAATATTGTTACAAACAAATTAATGTTCTCTGCAACAAACAATCAAAGTCAGAAGTACTTTAACTCATTGAAATATTAAACTATGTTTCAAACTGTAACATCAAAACGAATTTTGGATCCGTGATCACAAATTTATATAGAAATGTAGTTTTGAAACTCAATAACGTAGGCATTATGTATTCTAAAAGAGATCTAACATAATATTCCGTAACCCGTCTACGGTGGCTACGCGCTACGTCGTAGCAGTCTACGCTCGTAGCGTGTAGCCACGTAGCACTGACATGTATTACTCGCTCAAAGGATCGACTAAACTAATTTTATCTTGCTGGTGCAACTAGGTTTTTTGCTGTTTGAAAATCTAGCCTGAAATTGACCTTTGATAACGACTGGAGTTTTGCAATAAATCGATGACGTAAGCTAGCAGAGTGTCGATGATATTGGCTGTCACTTATAATGAGGATGTGTGTGACGTGACGACGGCGTCACGGCGGCGTGACGTGCTGCGAAGAACGTTACTTACGTATATCACTCCTGACTGACATGTTCAATATACAGCCAGAACGTATACGTGGGAGTACTGAGAAGATGTTGCTATATTTTATTTTACTAGCATTTGTTTCGAGTGCCTGCTTTATCATGTTTACGTTTTTTATGTCAAACTATTTTGTGTGTGTGTGTTTTTAGCCTAGTATATTTTAACAAACCTCATGAAAATTGGAGTATATTTGGAGATTTTTCGTAAATATGCATTTCGTTCCTGGAACACCCAGTTCACTCGGGAATGGCTAGCTAGAACTTTGTTAGGCGTTTTAATGCGATAGACTGAGTTGACTGTTAATAAAAAGGAACAAATTAATGTTTTATCATTCCTTCAAAAGATTTTTACAAAAGGAATATAAAGGAATATAAAGCTAAGTATCGCAGGAATAACCAAATGGAATGTGTCGCAAGTATTATATCAAAACGGCGTAAATCAAATTTCGTTTATCTGCCTAAACATTATTTATTGCATTATTTATTTGAAGAACGGATTCTAATCATTTGTGATTTAAATATTTTCTGACACCAGCTTTTTGCTGTGAGTAATCTCCTAATATAATGTGAAAATATGCTTTTAAGAAGTCAAAAATGTCTTCAAACCAGTTATTAATTTAATACGTAACGCAGCTAAATGGTTGTATGTAACGTCAAATGTATACATACATGATAGCATGATATTCAAGAAGTATTTATACTTTAAATTTTTCTATAATAGTGTTAGTAAAACTTAAAGAAACAATTTTTTTTCTTTTAATGATACGGAATAAACTTACTTTTGCATCGCCAAATAAATATAGGCTTGTTTCTTAAACATTTTTATTTTCAAAAAAAATACAAGTCAACAGAATCTATAATCCTAATCAAATCAATTTTACACGAAGACGCTATTCGATTTAAATTGTAACGACTGTTATTATCATTGAATTAATTTCCAATCCAATACAAATCTTTTAGTTTACTTTGAATATAAATAGGCGTTATATTTCTTTTGATAATTGAATCGCTTTCAGATATTATGTCAAGTTATGCTGATCGAGGGATATAAAACGTTAACGTAAACAAAATAATGCATTGAGATAAATATTACTGCAATATTTTATGGTTATTTGTCATATCAGCAAAAAATAAAGCTCTATAATAATACCTTATTTCGAAGGTTTGAAGATGATAATAAGTCAGCTTAAGTGCAAAGTAAGATATACTTTCACTAGGCTTTGGAATTAGAAAATTTTCAGGCTCGTTTCATTTCGTGCATTGTTTTTTTTTTATATCCGTCGTATTATTTAATTATAAATTCATAAATGTGTCCGTTCTACAACGTTATCAGTACAAACAATTCATCGCCAGGCAATATAACCTCATGTGTATAGTTCCCGAGACAAAGTCCTTGTGTAGAGACACGCGACATTAGATCACACGTCGCGTTGTTTGTGTTAGTTACCCACTCAATGTAAGCTGTAGGATACTTTTGGATACACGTGTTCGCGTGTACGGAAATGTAGAAAGAGAGAAAAATATGTTTATTTGTCACAGAAATCGTGTATACAAAATAGATAATGACAATATAGCGATACCAAAACGATAACAATACAATAACGAGCACAAAACAGAAATAGTAGGCAGCTGCTGGCACGTCATGACTGTGACAAGAAGGCTTCTACTATGGACACCCATAGCACAGCGCTGATTTTCAGTGGTTACCCGAAAAAGACGTTCAGGTTTGGGTTTACAAATAGCATAGCTATGTTCGCTAATTTCAGGACACTGTAATCTTTCAAAAGTGATACAAAAGTGACAAAGCGTAATAAGAAATGAAATAAAAAGACTGAGACTTTGAAACGTACCTGCGTATTACAATCAACTCTCTAAACTTTTAAGTAAAAATCTTTCCCAAAAGAATCGACGGCTGATTTATTACTCCTAATGACCCACATTTTATATAAAAGAAGAAAAATATCTATATTTGAATAAATTTGCATAATTCTACGTTTTATTCCACCATCAATTCCTGACAAATTTCTCTGTGATTATTAGGGTGACTAGAATATAGTATGAATATTGCATCGAGTCACCGCGCGACCTCTCCGCCCCTTGTTCATTTCGTGTGGATAGTGACTAACCTGGTGTCAGAGTTTTAAAGCTGCCCATGAGCCTCTGACTTGGCTTCATATGCCGAAACCGACCAAATGAATTAGAATTCATTTGGTTTCCTCACGATGTTCCTTCACCGTTTTTGAAGCAAACCGCCCCGCAAAACGTATTATTATTTCACAACCTCTATGAAACATTGAATGGTAACGGTACTCTGTATTCCTCGATATTGTTTTTAAACCCGCCATATATACGAATGTGAATTTAAAATTCTCAAGCATTGAAGCTTTGAATCTATAATGTACCTGCTTCTCAACGCCATCTTATCCAAGTCTATTTTAAAAAGATCGTGATTGTTTGCAATAATGCAAGACTATAGAGCTCAGGTAATTCTCGGTTTCCGTGAGAGAGTGTGAAAGTTTGGCATTTCTATTACGCCAAACGTTTTCCATCAGTTCTAATCGGAGAACCAGAAATCTAAAAAATGTAAACATAAGTCCACATTTACTTGTACACTATCGCATAAGGAAATAAAGTAGGTAACTAAATCCGTCGTATGAAGTAATTGCCGTTTTTAACAACATTGCTCAACATATCGTCGGCTTTTTAGGTCTTCTTCTTCTTTTAGTGTGGTTAGTGACTAACCTGGTGTCAGAGTTTTAAAGTCGCTTATGGGCCTCCGACTTGGCTTCACATGCCGTCAAGAAATATCTCTAATTCAGTTGGTTTCCTCACGATGTTTACCCACAATACCCACATGATTCCCAAAAGTCAGAGTTGCGTGCCTAGGGTGCTTTTCTAGGTTTATTGTAACATTAAAAAAAAATCGTTGAATAAATCACACTTCCACGCTCCTCCCATCAAATGACAACATAATTCTTCCATATCCAAGAACGCGCAATTCATCAGCACTGGCCGGAATTGGGGCAATATCTCCGGGCGAAATATTTTTGAGCGCGCGCCCAAGTTTTAATGAAGTGTCGCACTCCGAGCCCCGAGTTGAAAACTAGCGTCAACTGCTTACAGGCTCACACTTGACTGGAACTTACGAACCACCAGCCACATCTGTGGGTGTGATGGATTAACTCATGTGGGTCAAGAGCTAGAAGTATTGAAAAGGTCAATTCCTAATCAGTTGTGCAAAGATATGCAGTTGATTAATTTCATATTTTCACGACGGCTAGCATAATAAACAGATATGTACTGGGAACCAGCTATCTAATTACGCAACACATTTTCGATTTGCAATTGAGTCAAATTGGTTTCGTTTGACTAGAATTGCTTTCAAAAGTTGTAAATTGAAAGCAATTCTAGTCCAACGAACCCAATTTGACTCAATTGCAAGTCGAAAATGTGTTGCGTAATTAGACAGCAGGAAAGATAGCAAGCAAAAGAGGAAGCAGATATGCACTGGTATCGTGGAAGATGAATTTGATATTTTTCTACAATGTTATGATGCAAAGACTCTTAGCTCCCGATTATGGGTATCACATACTAGCTATCTGTCACTTAAATCAAAGGGTCTCTACCCATTTGAAATCTATCTTACCTTTACCCAGATCGTTTCTAAGGAATCTATCTGACCAATTCTGCTTCAACCTTCTAACCACAATATCATAACCACATGCAAATAGATGATCAGGTGGGTCTGTCGTCAAAAGCTGCGCAAACAGTTCTTACAAAGGGACCCGCCGCGTGAATAAAACATGGCCGCCGCACCTTTGACCTGTAATTAGCTTCGTAATTGTACACACGACGTACGAGACGCACGAGGGGGGGACCTTAATACATACTGAGGATTTGGGATTTGTAAAATTAGGATCAAATAAATGAATTAAAAAAATGACGAAAGGGAGGCCTCCCTTTCGTCATTTTTTTTCTCGCAAGCAGTGGGACAAAACAGGTTAAAAATAATAAACCAATGAATTATTTCTTATACATTTTTCCTGGGTTGCCAGTTTCAATAAAATTCTTTTGTTTCTGTTTAATTGTTTAGTTTTCACTATTTAAAATACTTATTTATTATAAAACTAGCTTTTGCCCGCAGCTTCGCCCGCGTGGATGTCGGAAATTATCCCACAGGTACGTACTACCGGGATTGTTAGACACCTAATATCCTAGGAAAAGTCATTGACTCCCACCGCTGCGCCCGCGTTGTCGTCAACCATAATTATTTTGTCACGCGTAATTTTGGTTCTGTGATATCTTTTAAAGTATTCATTTTAATGATATGATGTCAATGCATATTTTAATCTAAATTAAATGCCAAATTTAAATAAAATATTTTATTGGATAAGGATAAATAAAATACCGATCAAAATTGCTTAAGATAGACATGATTATGCCATCGCAGACTTTATTTTTGAACTTTTAAGATATACAATTCTGTAAAACATAAATTTGATGTATCTCTTACAGCTTCCGCGGCGCACGCCAGTAAAGCTCCCAGTCGGCATGTTTTTTTCCGACATCTTCGACAATAATCTTCATATTCACAAAAACCTTCCGCATGAATCATTTCGTCCATTGGTAAAAACCGTTTGAAAATCCGTTCGGTAGTTTTTGAGTTTATCGCGTTCAGACAGACAGACAAACAGACGCGGCGGGGGACTTTGTTTTATAATATGTAAGGATAAAGATGCTGTTAAGGGGCATATTGATCAATATTAAATGAAGAATATATTGAAGGTACTTAATTGGATAAGGATTAATGCTGTAGGTATTGCTTAAAATCGCTTCGTAAATAAGCCATTACTTCTCGTAAAAAGTAAAGGATAAAAAATGGTTATTGTGGGTTATCCCTAAGAGATAGACATATACCATCGCGGACTTTTTTGTAGACCTTTTTAAGGTGTACAATACTGTAGTACATAATGTTGATCTATCTCGTAGGATTCACCCAACGTTTGCAATGTAAGCGCAAACAAATGTTTTTATTTACGACATTACATTAGAAACCTCTAAAATGATCAGTGTTTCTCTACTATATTATGCATGTATTATACATATATACCTTCCTCTTGAATCACTCTATCTATTAAAAAAAAACCGCATCTAAATCCGTTGCGTAGTTTTAAAGATCTAAGCATACATAGGGACAGACAGCGGGAAGCGACTTTGTTTTATACTATGTATAATGTAAAACACATATATCTCCTTACTCGTAAGAAGGCACTTACTCAACAATACTCGTATCTTAAACGATGTTAGCACAAATAAACTTCCACACATAGCACAAACTTTCTTCGCCTACATTCTCCTCGCCGTAGTTAATTATTTAGCTACGTTTCCACATCTCAAATGTTAACCTTACCAGCCCAGAAAGTTAATTCAAAGAAGAGAAATTCCAGTGAACTACATTTTAGCTATTAAACTTGTCAACAGTATATTAGTATTTGGCGTCTTCGCAATGTTGGACAAAGTTTTAAAATGTTCTTGGTTTCGCGAAATGTCATTTACCACTACGGGTATTTTTGGAAATGTGGCAGGCTTATTTTCTGTATTATGTACCTATCTAGATTTCTCTAAAGCTTGTCTACCTCTCGGAATGGTGTACGAAAATTAATACTACCAAGACCGCCTTTGACCTTAAAATAAAATATTCATTTTTTAAATTACACTCTTCGTCATCAGGTCTAGTTCAAAATAAATTAAGCCTGTTAAATTTCATTACTTACATTTCTCAGTAGGTATACAAGATAGCTTAATCTCAACAAAGCGAAAAAGTAAACATCTTAAATCTCCTACATTTATTATGAATGTGTAAGTACTCGGTGCGTGGGTAGCGCGTCCGATAACCGTATAAAAAAAACTGGTCTTTTGAGCTGAATGACGTCACTGCGATGTCCCTGGTCGAATGTGAGGTAACGCTGAGGAACGCGTTATATAAGCACCATGACTGTTGATTGCATGCGCCGCGGATCATTAGCTTAAACTTAATTTACGAAATCATATTGATAAATTAATATGACTAGAATATGTGTGTATCAAGCAAGCGGTAATAGTGAATTGAAACTAAATTTTACTCAAAATAAGTATTAGTAGGCAATTCTGTCAGACTTATAGTCCAAGTTATGAAACTGCTCCATTTACACCTAATCTTATTACACAAGCTTGTATTAGTCTGTTCATTATTTATTTATTTATTCAGGTGAGGTATACGGCCTCTCGGGGAGCTGTATACAAATATGAATATTAAATAAAACATATGTTATGCACATACAATATGTATACAGGGTAACGGTCACACGTAGGTGTTACGGCATCACATAAATATGAATGACGCAATCAAGTACGTAGAACGTTATCCTTACCTACGTACGGGTGTTAGAAATAATGGCTATTTCACACAATTTGAGTTTCATCTTTTTTTTTTTTTTTTTTGGTGGGAAATCATCAAATGACTTCTCCCGCTCTGGGCGTAGCGGGAGGGTGTGTCAGACTTTTACTGATTAAAACACACCCGTGTTCCTTCCGTTGCCTGTGTGCCGGGGCCGTGATATCCCTTTCGGACAAACCCGCAACCCTAGCAGCCATTGGTCCTTACGGACCCCGACAGTTGGTGCTGACATCTCTTTGAGGCGCGTGTGGAACACAACGCGCCGTCGACCCGGGCCTGGTCCTTATCGGACGGCGAGCTAACCATTGCTCACCGTCTGCAAGCCCGCCCCTACGGTGGCCGGAAGTCGGCTCGTGACTCCCGACGCCCGGGGCGTCTCCTGCGCCGACTAGGGGCGCGGGGGCGAGCAGCTTGCATCTCCCTCGCGCGCTCCGCCTCCTCCTTCGCGAGAATAACTGCTTAGCAGAAGGAGGTGACGGCCTCCCATGCACTCTCGCTCCGAACCATGGCTTGAACCAGGGCCGGACGCGAGAGATCGTCGCCGCCGATCGCCTCCGTGAGGACACGGTGGTGCTCCTCCCAAGCCGGGCTGACCTCCACCGTATGCTCCACCGTGTCCTCCGGGCGATCCACACAGTGGTGAGACCCGGGCGTTTCCTCCCACCTTATGCGGAACAGGAACTTCCCGAAACAACCGTGTCCGGTGAGGACCTACGTCAGGCGGAAGGTGAGGACGCCGTGGCGCCTCACTAGCCACTCCTCAAAGAGGGGACTTATCGCCGCAATTGTGGCGTCCCCAGCGCTGGGTTGCGACAATCGCACACTCCATGCCGCCATGAGATCCCGCCGGAGCTTTCTCCGCTGTGCCGTGATTTCTCGCGGCAGCGGAGTTACGCCCCGGCGTTTCGCCTCCTCGCGACAGTCCCATATGTGCGCGAGGACTTTTGCCTCCAGATCCCATGACGGATTTGTGTTTCATCTAAGACCAGATTTTGGAAAATTTACAGATTTCGGCCGCGTCTTATTTAAAATCGATCATCGCGCGAATAATCGATCGGTCGTGTGCATATGTTAATTTTTGTTCGGAAAACTGGAAACCGCCATCTCTCGGCGCGACCACGCGTTCAGGTTAACCGAACAAGTAGTTCGAACGATCGTGAATTGGCGTGACGATCGCTTTTAAATAGGACGTTGGGTTAGATAGTCAATTTTATTTATTTTATATAAAAATCTATTGCCGTGCATTAGTCTCACAAAAACTCGAAAATGGTTCGACCGATTTGAATATATATTTTTTTGTTTTGTTCGCCTGAATCCTGGGTGGATTAGGAAAAAATAAAATTAGGAAAACCCACAAGAACAGTCGAAAAATCGAAATCGAAAATTGACAGGACATCGTCTGATGGGTCAGCTAGTTTATTGTAACAATAAACACCTACATTTTACAAGATTAAGTTAAAATTGAATTTTAAAAATAAACAATGTCAAATATGACAATTATGCCAATGACTAAAAATACAACTAATAAACAAAATCCGTAGCTTAAACATAAGTCATATAATAATCAAAAAGAAACAAAAGAGTCTAATGTTCACAAAGCCTACATGACAAAATAATATTATTATGAAGTTATTTGATCCCCGTACCCACCCTTCAAAAATTGCCATAACCTTACCAAACACCCTACTACTCTACTGAACTCCATAATTCAGTTAACTACGCACACGTAACAGACATGAACATTTGTCGATAACTTATAACATTATTACAATTGTTAACTTACCCAAATCCCACAAGTGCCTCCTTAGGTCAGGGGATTATTATTACAATTATTAATATTGCCAAGTCTTTGTAATAGTAATTCTAAGCTAACAATTAGGTTGAACCTTGCTACTGAAATATTGGTCCTGTATGGTTTCGCAGCCAAATGGCAAAAAGAAAATCTTTATAATGTCGTGTCCACTAGACTTATTATTGAGGCTTTATAAGGTGCCTTGGAACCTATAGAAAGGTAGGTTTGTAGTAATAATTACGGAATTAAATAATTATTCTATTTTATCTATTATTCTTTCCTTGATAAAAGGATTTTTTTATGCCTAGTACTGGAGCAGCAATCCATATTGAACGAGAATAGCATCGTCTGGAATCAAACATTATAAATAAAAGTAGGTATTGTAGTCGTAAATGAAACAACGCTCAGATAAACCTCGTATGTCCGTCGTACCGCGACGCTGAGAGCACTCAACATGTTTACCGATGGTCCATCGACCAGGAACATAGAATACGAGGAGACACGGTGACTCCTAAAATGTATTATTCTGTCATCTTATCCTCAATAGTGTTGGCTTCCAGTCTAAATAGATGGTTTTATTCGAACGAAGCAAGACTCCAATAATATTCGGAATATCTCTTTAGTTTCAAAGATCTTGCTACGAGTCTAGGATGCTACGCCGCTACGTTGCTACGCCGTAACTCGTAGCACTGCTACGCGGCTACGAGTTATCATGTTGCAATCGTTAGGTCTTTGTGTTTGTTAGTTGGATTCAATTTACTACTGTATTGTGTTTCTAGATATTTTCTTTGTACGTTGTGCAAGTATTTAGTATCTACATCAGAATTTTTATTTTTGTTCAATCCATTATATTTCTCACAGTATGAGTAGGACCGTGCTCCGTATCCCGGTACGATTAGGTGACACATAAAGTATTCAAGTTGCACTACCGGCACAGGATACTTGCTTCCACAATACAAACTATCGTAAACGTATATGTTGCAAAGATTTTCGATAAAGTAAAATTTGATTTGAAGCAAACCTGCTGTCATAAATCGAAATAATTTGATTTAAGTCACGTAATTTTGTTTTCAATTTTTCGCAATAAGATTTCTTTATTCCAATTTTATTGAAATTTACATATTTAGAGGCATCTAAATATGTAAATTTGATTAATTAAATTCAACATTATTTTCACAGCAAAAGTAATCTATACTATAAAAATGAATCGTAAAATGTGTTGCTAACCGCAAAACTCGACAACGGCTGCACCAAATAACAACAATAATACAAATAACAATAGTAGCAACATAATCTCAGAACGGTTTCTTCAGTAGATAATGTTTATTTGCCTTCTTGTATACCGGACAAAGTATTTCGGTATTTATAGATATTTGTTATTGTAAATGTCATAATGTGGACTTGACAAAGAAATTATATAGTTCTTTTATATTTTATCGTACACAACTTTAGTACAAGTTATCAGTTTTAAAATAAATCGTGGTAAAACCACTGATATCGCGCCAGACTTGTTTTTGTCGAAACGCCGCAGTCAAGATGATCGCCATCCGGGGACTGGATTATCCCAGACCGCGGGAAAGATACGAGAATTTAGGATTTATTGCCAATAACTTGACACACGAGATTTTGTTATCGACACATTGAGCTATTTGATTGTATCTGAATAAACCAACGTTTTACAAACATATTTGTATTTAATACTAGCTGCCCGCTCCGGCTTCGCACGGGCGCACCTACCTACCTACTTACCCACCTACCCTATCTACCGTACCATGCCTACCTGCCTACATACACTACCTGCACCTAGCTACCTACCTACCTACCTACATACCTATCTACCTACCCTACCTACCTACCTATCCTACTTACCTACCTACCTACATACCTACCAACCTACACTACTCTGCAAAATTCATTCATCAAACGCGCTAACTGTCCAACGCGCGAAGTTAAAATAGTCGTTAAGTTTTCTGAAATTTTCAAATTTTCTGTGCAATTTTCTTAATTTTTCTTTCCGTAAGAACCTGGTCCGTACAATAACAAACACAACAAAAAAAGAATTATCCAATTTGGTGCAGCCGTTGTCGAGTTTTGCGCTTAGCAACACATTTTACGATTCATTTTTATAGTATAGATTACTTTTGCTGTGAAAATAATGTTGAATTTAATTAATCAAATTTACATATTTAGATGCCTCTAAATATGTAAATTTCAATAAAATTGGAATAAAGAAATCTTATTGCGAAAAATTTAAAACAAAATTACGTGACTTAAATCAAATTATTTCGATTTATGACAGCAGGTTTGCTTCAAATCAAATTTTACTTTATCGAAAATCTTTGCAACATATACGTTTACGATAGTTTGTATTGTGGAAGCAAGTATCCTGTGCCGGTAGTGCAACTTGAATACTTTATGTGTCACCTAATCGTACCGGGATACGGAGCACGGTCCTACTCATACTGTGAGAAATATAATGGATTGAACAAAAATAAAAATTCTGATGTAGATACTAAATACTTGCACAACGTACAAAGAAAATATCTAGAAACACAATACAGTAGTAAATTGAATCCAACTAACAAACACAAAGACCTAACGATTGCAACATGATAACTCGTAGCCGCGTAGCAGTGCTACGAGTTACGGCGTAGCAACGTAGCGGCGTAGCATCCTAGACTCTTTGTTCTCTTTGTTTTATACCAGATTCCTTTTTCCTTTGAGCGCTCATCAAAATATTCGTGCCATCTATGTCTACATAAATCTTTGACATGACCAAGCCAGCGTATCAGCGTATAATAGTACACAAGCATAGTCAATACCCTCGCTCAATGCTTGTCGAGCTGCTAAGTCTGCCTCTTCGTTACCCATGATTCCAATGTGTGAAGGTATCCATTGTATGGTGACGGTTTTATTTAAAGATTGCATCTTACAGATTAAATCTAAAATAATTATGGCTATCGGGAATCCTCGAAGACTCGAGGGTACCCGAGCCAAATGTTGGAGGCTGCTTTTTGAGTCCGAAAATATAACGAATTTCTCTTGATTTATACTCAATAAATATAACAGTGCTTCAGAAATAGCTATGAGTTCACAGTTCATAATAGAAATCTTGGAATTAATTTTGAATTTTGCTTTAATATTAAGTTGTGGATCAAAGAAAGCAGCCCCCAGTTCTGAACCATCCTTGGACCCGTCCGTAAATATTTTATAGTGTCGACTGAACTTATCATCTATCATTTTCACACATGTAGTATTAAGATCAGTTACATTAACTAGTCTTTTTGCTGATCTTACGCCTTCAATTTTATCATTAATTGCACTAGATAAATCTATATTGGTAACCCAAGTACCTAAGGAATAAATATCTAACATTGGGCTCGAGTACAATGGAAATTCTGAGTAAACTCTGTGTGCCTCCACTAAAAGAGAAACTTTCTTGTTTCTCCAATAAAGTCCCTGGCATCGGTTGGACAGCTCCTCCAAAATACTAATAAGAATATTATTATTAATAGATTTAGTTTTTAGATAAAATTTACAAGATAGAAAAAGTCTTCGGATAAATAATGGTTGAAGACATAGCTCACTTTCCATAGCATGGATAGGCGTGGTTCTAATAAATCCTCCTATTATCCTCATTGCCTGATTCTGTACTCTGGCAAGCTTTTGAAGATGACTGTTTGCACAGTTTCCGTACAAAAAGCAACCATAATCTATTCTACTGCGTATTATGGCTATGTATAGCCTTCTAAGACGTAAGGGATGTACTCCCCATTTAGCACCAGCTAAAACTTTTAAAATATTTAAAAATCGGCAAACTTTTTCCCGAATCTCATTTATATGTTTACACCACTTTAACGAACTGTCCAACCACATTCTAAGGTACTTCACACAATGCACTTGCTCAATAAGACTGTCATTAACAGATAGATGGATTATATTTCCTCTTCTTCTCCTACTGAGACCCAATTCTGTCATCAAACTTTGAAACACAAACAACGCGTTTTGTATATGGGATACAGAATCGGATACCCTCTTCTGTATGTCATACAACACAAAATCATCAGCATATTGCGCAATGAAAACATTATTAATTTTCCTACAAACATAAACTGTTGCTGCATTAAATAGTAGAGATATAATAGGCTATTATCCTGTAGTTCAATGAACAGATGTCTCTGATGAAGATACTGCCAAAGATAATTACACAAAACAGAGCCCACTCCTAAGTTATCCAAAATTCGTAAGAGAGATGTCAAATTTATATTATTGTAGGCACTCTCAATGTCTATGAAACAGCCAACAGTTGGACAATTTTCAGAAAAACCAGTTTCAACCCGTGCTACCAAACCAGAGAGACCATCATAACATGACTTAGATCTTCGGAAGCCTGTAGTGTCATTGGATAATATATTATTTTTCTCTAGAAACCATTCAAGCCTGCGTGTTATGATAGTATGAAATATCTTACACAAACAAGATATTAGTGCAATAGGTCTAACACCCACACACGAACCCGGATCACCTCCCGGCTTCGGTATAGGAATAATTTTAACTTTTTTCCATTGGTCTGGTACGAATCCGGATGACATAAACTTATTGTATAAGGAAGTCAGCATAATTTTAGCTATGTAGGGTAAGTGTTTTATCATAGAATATGATATATTATCGTGACCTGGAACCGAGTCTTTATTTTTAATTGAGTTATTTACTTCCTGTACCGAAACCGGGCTGGATAATTGCGAGTTGTAAGAAGTAAATAAAGGAGGTTGTAGCGTTACGTGATCTGGGGCCAGACTTCGCAATAGTATTTCGGCTTTATCTTGATCAACTGATGATGCAGGTAATTTGTATCCTTTGACCCATCTCATCCGCCTCCACATTTCTGCCGAAGAAGTCACACCATCTATGCCATTGCAAAATTCCTGAAAAGATTTATTCCTGGCTTGTCGTACTAGCTTTTGCGCTTCAGCCACTTTTCTCTGTAGTACTTCAAGATTTTTTGGGTTGGGGTTACCTCTAAAAATGGCTAGTGCAAGACGTCTCTGTGCAACAATCTGTGACAACCTTTGATTCCAATATGGTTTCGGTATGAATTTGTTTGACTGAAGAGGATTGTCGCTCACTTTAATCAAAGGTATGTATTGATCAGCTGCAGAGTTAACAATATCTAAAAATTTATTATATGCGCATTGGTGATCCAAAGGTAGCTCCAAATTAGTTAATTCCAATTCTATATACTGAGTGTATGTTTGCCAATCAGCTTTTTTAAAGTTTCTACGTTTTTTAAAATTATGTGAATAATTAGTTTCTAAACAAATTTTAATCATCATATGGTCACTTCCCAGGTTTTCATTCATTACCCTCCATTTTAATTCCAAAGCCAAATCCGTTGAAGCAAAAGTCACATCTGGGGAAGACTTTTGTATAGCTCCATTGACCAATTTCAGGCGTGTATGTGTGTTATCGTTTAGTGTGAACAAGCTGTTGTCCATAACAGAATCGAAAATATGATTACCCCTCGCATCAGTTCTGGAAGACCAGTTTGAGTGGCTGCATACTTATCACTTTTGTTGACTGTACGTGCAAGTAATGAGTGGACGAGTCGTGTTCTTTGTGTGATTAACAATTAAAAAGGACTTCACTTACACACTGACTTAAGTCCTTCATTCCAATGTTTAAATCATATATCGATGCGAGAGATGCGAACCCGCGTCCGTCTCTTACTTATTTCCTCGTTTTGAAAGAACACACTGAAACTGGCATTCTGGTTGTTAATCACACAAAGAACACGACTCGTCCACACATTACTTGCACGTATAGTCAACAAAAGTGATAAGTATGCAGCCACTCAAACTGGTCTTCCAGAACTGATGCGAGGGGTAATCAGATTTTCGATTCTGTTATGGACAACAGCTTGTTCACACTAAACGATAACACACATACACGCCTGAAATTGGTCAATGGAGCTATACAAAAGTCTTCCCCAGATGTGACTTTTGCTTCAAAGGATTTGACTTTGGAATTAAAATGGAGGGTAATGAATGAAAACCTGGGAAGTGACCATATGATGATTAAAATTTGTTTAGAAACTAATTATTCACATAATTTTAAAAAAACCTAGAAACTTTAAAAAAGCTGATTGGCAAACATACACTCAGTATATAGAATTGGAATTAACTAATTTGGAGCTACCTTTGGATCACCAATGCGCATATAATACATTTTTAGATATTGTTAACTCTGCAGCTGATCAATACATACCTTTGATTAAAGTGAGCGACAATCCTCTTCAGTCAAACAAATTCATACCGAAACCATATTGGAATCAAAGGTTGTCACAGATTGTTGCACAGAGACGTCTTGCATTAGCCATTTTTAGAGGTAACCCCAACCCAAAAAATCTTGAAGTACTACAGAGAAAAGTGGCTGAAGCGCAAAAGCTAGTACGACAAGCCAGGAATAAATTTTTTCAGGAATTTTGCAATGGCATAGATGGTGTGACTTCTTCGGCAGAAATGTGGAGGCGGATGATATGGGTCAAAGGATACAAATTACCTGCATCATCAGTTGATCAAGATAAAGCCGAAATACTATTGCGAAGTCTGGCCCCAGATCACGTAACGCCACAACCTCCTTTATTTACTTCTTACAACTCGCAATTATCCAGCCCGGTTTCGGTACAGGAAGTAAATAACTCAATTAAAAATAAAGACTCGGCTCCAGGTCACGATAATATATCATATTCTATGATAAAACACTTACCCTACATAGCTAAAATTATGCTGACTTCCTTATACAATAAGTTTATGTCATCCGGATTCGTACCAGACCAATGGAAAAAAGTTAAAATTATTCCTATACCGAAGCCGGGAGGTGATCCGGGTTCGTGTGTGGGTGTTAGACCTATTGCACTAATATCTTGTTTGTGTAAGATATTTCATACTATCATAACACGCAGGCTTGAATGGTTTCAAGAGAAAAATAATATATTATCCAATGACACTACAGGCTTCCGAAGATCTAAGTCATGTTATGATGGTCTCTCTGGGTTGGTAGCACGGGTTGAAACTGGTTTTTCTGAAAATTGTCCAACTGTTGGCTGTTTCATAGACATTGAGAGTGCCTACAATAATATAAATTTGACATCTCTCTTACGAATTTTGGATAACCTAGGAGTGGGCTCTGTTTTGTGTAATTATCTTTGGCAGTATCTTCATCAGAGACATCTGTTCATTGAACTACAGGATAATAGCCTATTATATCGAGTCACGGGTGTAGGCATAGCTCAAGGAGACCCTTTATCCCCTCTACTATTTAATGCAGCAACAGTTTATGTTTGTAGGAAAATTAATAATGTTTTCATTGCGCAATATGCTGATGATTTTGTGTTGTATGACATACAGAAGAGGGTATCCGATTCTGTATCCCATATACAAAACGCGTTGTTTGTGTTTCAAAGTTTGATGACAGAATTGGGTCTCAGCGTCTCTCATAGAAAAACAAAGGTCTGCCTTTTCAGTAGGAGAAGAAGAGGAAATATAATCCATCTATCTGTTAATGACAGTCTTATTGAGCAAGTGCATTGTGTGAAGTACCTTGGAATGTGGTTGGACAGTTCCTTAAAGTGGTGTAAACATATAAATGAGATCCGGGAAAAAGTTTGCCGATTTTTAAATATTTTAAAAGTTTTAGCTGGTGCTAAATGGGGAGTACATCCCTTACGTTTTAGAAGGCTATACATAGCCATAATACGCAGTAGAATAGATTATGGTTGCTTTTTGTACGGAAACTGTGCAAACAGTCATCTTCAAAAGCTTGACAGAGTACAGAATCAGGCTATGAGGATAATAGGAGGATTTATTAGAACCACGCCTATCCATGCTATGGAAAGTGAGCTATGTCTTCAACCATTATTTATCCGAAGAATTTTTCTATCTTGTAAATTTTATCTAAAAACTAAATCGATTAATAATAATATTCTTATTAGTATATTGGAGGAGCTGTCCAACCGATGCCAGGGACTTTATTGGAGAAACAAGAAAGTTTCTCTTTTAGTGGAGGCACACAGAGTTTACTCAGAATTTCCATTGTACTCGAGCCCGATGTTAGATATTTATTCCTTAGGTACTTGGGTTACCAATATAGATTTATCTAGTGCAATTAATGATAAAATTGAAGGCGTAAGATCAGCAAAAAGACTAGTTAATGTAACTGATCTTAATGAATCATGTGTGAAAATGATAGATGATAAGTTCAGTCGACACTATAAAATATTTACGGACGGGTCCAAGGATGGTTCAGAACTGGGGGCTGCTTTCTTTGATCCACAACTTAATATTAAAGCAAAATTCAAAATTAATTCCAAGATTTCTATTATGAACTGTGAACTCATAGCTATTTCTGAAGCACTGTTATATTTATTGAGTATAAATCAAGAGAAATTCGTTATATTTTCGGACTCAAAAAGCAGCCTCCAACATTTGGCTCGGGTACCCTCGAGTCTTCGAGGATTCCCGATAGCCATAATTATTTTAGATTTAATCTGTAAGATGCAATCTTTAAATAAAACCGTCACCATACAATGGATACCTTCACACATTGGAATCATGGGTAACGAAGAGGCAGACTTAGCAGCTCGACAAGCATTGAGCGAGGGTATTGACTATGCTTGTGTACCATTATACTCTGATTGGCTTGGTCATGTCAAAGATTTATGTAGACATAGATGGCACGAATATTTTGATGAGCGCTCAAAGGAAAAAGGAATCTGGTATAAAACCATTCAGTCTGAACCGCTTCGTTACCTATGGTTTGAAGGAGGGGAGATAGACAGGAAATATGTAGTGGCTCTGTTGAGGATGCGTTCTGGTCACATCCCATCGAACCAGTTTAGATATTTAATGGGTCAATGTACTTCACCAAACTGTACAGTTTGTGGGGTAGTTGAAGACATTTATCACGTGTTGATGGAATGTGACCGGAACATACAAGAAAGACAATGTTTGTTTGGTGTTGGATTTGAGGTGGGGGCATGCAACAGTATCTTAGCGTCCCCGAGGTCGGAGGAGGCTAGTATATTGTATAGCCTATTATCGGTTATCTACCGGGATGTATAGGCCATCATGTCATTCGATTGACGATTAAAAATTTATGATAATAACTGTGTATTACCCATTGTGTTAGATTTAAGTGATTGATTGTTTTTCTCAACGGGGGTGACATTATCACTAAGTGACAAAACCCCTTTAAATAAATAAATATTAAAAAAAAAAAAAAAGTATTCTGTCTTCTGTCAGATACCTATTTTGTGTTGTAATATATATTTACTTAAAACTAGCAAACCCGACAGACAGTGTTCTGTCCTTTCAACCAAATTTCCACACAAAATACCATAGAAAAAAACACTTTAATTTTTTCCCGAATTTTCCAATTTTCCGGGCTACTTATCCAATTTTTCATTCTCTAAAAACTTTGTTCAGATAATAACAAACATTAAAAAAAAAACAAATCGATTGAGCCGTACTCAAGTGATGCACTTAACAACGAAAAGTATTATAATAATAATAATAATAATTTATTTATTTCAAATAATTTACAGACGAGAAAATACATTATATAGTAGCATTATACACGATTATTTTTAAATCGTTCTGGAGCCAAAACACAGTGACTCCAGACGATTAATAGGTACTATTAGCATTGTTATTGTTTTTTTAAGACATCTAATATAGAAGTTAGAAATTTATCACTTTTATTCTGTCATTCGAGTTAAATCTTAGTAGCGCTAACACTATTTCATTCATAAACGCAAGATCGTACGCGATCCGCTCGGTGATGATGTAGCGCGGCACAGCTATGCGTGTGCGAGTCCGGCTGCAAGTAAGTACCTGCAAGTAGGTATTTCATTTCTGGTACGATAGGTTGGTGTAAGTTCATTCACCTCGTTATCTCTCGTTTGTATCGGAAGCACGGCACGGTGTTTACCACTATCACATCTCCTCGTAAACGAGAGAAACTAATTGAAATTTCATTCACCACTCTTGTATCACGAAATCACTAACTAGTACTCGTACCTTTTCAACTAGACACGACGAGTACACTTGGGAGTTGTATTTAAGGCCTTGAATCGAGTGTCGACCAATCGAGCTAATAGGTACTTAATAAGCATACCTACCTACCATATTTATGATAAATAAAAAGAATACTGCCTAAACCAATTTTTATACGACAATGCTTGCTTGCGAGTAGCTACGCGGCTTCTACAAAGGCAGGCAATGTAAACAGAAAAATTGAATCGTTTTATCTGTCGAATAGAGTTCATTATAAGATGGTGGTGCCCTTTTGTATGAAAATATTGGACCGAATTAAGACCTTATTTGTATACACTTAACCGCGGAATTCGGTTGTGCATCCTTTTGAAGTCCGGTCGGACACTTCTCAGAATAATTTTAGTAAACTGCGTACCTACTTACCTTGTACCTAGTTTGGTGAATTTTCTATTTGTTACCGTTTACGGTTAAGAAATAAAGTCTGAATTCGCTTTTCGTATTTTTATTTGTGTACCTATTTATCTATTGCGTATGTGTTTTTATGCTGTCTGATCGATGAATGGATTTTTCAATGGGTACCGTTCGCAAGTGTTGTCGTTCGTCGATACGTTTTACACACATATGCATTGATCGCAGTTACTTCGAGTTCTCATTATTTCACAAAAAAAAACAATAAATTAGATTTTTCGTGTTTTTTTTAAATTGTAATTTATTGAAAATAATAGTCCCAATCGTTTCGAGTTCGATGATCGAGTTTATGGCTTTTCGTTCCAGAACGAGCTAAAATTAACCGTGTATAGTAGTAGTATACAAAGACAGGAACTAAATACATAATTATGCTGTAACCACAAGGTCTGTACATAATTGAGCCCTGCCTCTTAAACTAGGGTGACCTGTATCTTAAGAGACAGTGATCAGCTATAGGTATCATAAAAAATAGACAAAACTTGTGAAGTGTGTCAGTTTGCCATGTTTGTGTGTTTGTGTTTATACTTCTGTAATTATCTTACTTATATATAGAATGTATTTTTTATAAACATAAATTTATGGTAAAAAGGAGGAGAAGGAAGTGCAACTCAAAATGTGGGAGAGTGTGTGTGAAAGTATGTAACTGCTCACCCACATGAATATGGAGAGTGTGAGTGAGTGTAAATTATGAGTGTGCAATGCGAAATAGATATTATTATTAAGCAATGTATGTAAGTAGGGATTCTGTTTGTAAATAGTCTTGTTGTAGTAGCCATTCTGTCACCTTAGACTTTACTTGATATCTGTTGAGGTCGCGGATGTTGAGGTCTTTGTGAGCTTTTTTGTAAATATATGCCCCAAGTGTGTGGTACTGGTGTCGGGCGAACGATGTTTTATGCTGTGTGCCTGGGGGAATGAATAATTGGAGAATTATTATTTATTAATGAGAAAATGGATTTACAATATAAACAGTAAAATTGATATTGCCAGTGTAGCGTCAGTTTTTCTGCCCGCCTCTTATCTCTTTTGTGTTGTGTACCTCCCAAGTGCACTATAGTTGTACTGTCGGCGACAAACGGCGGAATTTTTCAATTGGCGCTAGACGTCGTGTGTGAACGAATGTGTCTATGCGCTACTTCTGGCCCTCGGGGAGCCTGCGGACCTTTCTCTTGTAAATAATCTACGGTTAGTTGTTATGTAAGACGAGATTAAAATGACTTGTCTGGTCTGGATAATAATTGTCTTTTGGTGCTTCTGAATCGTAGGTTTTATGATAGATAGATAATATTCTTAAATTACTTATAAGTAGCTGATTACTTTTTTAATGCTTTTAATAGCTGGTACGAAAACAATATGTAAAGAAACATAGAGTATCTATTTAAGGCTCATTTTCATTGGTTGATAGGGCTCGTATGCGGCGTGCGGGAGATTTCTGTATTGCGTTCCATAGGGCCCGCATGCAGGGAACCGTTTTCATAAGTCGATAGGGCCCACTTGTGGGGTGCTAGAAACTTCTGTAAAGCATTCTCTAGGGCCCGTATTCGAGGAACCGTTTTTATTAGTCGATAGGGAAGGATTTTGGTATAAGAAGAACCTGCTCCGCATGTTTGGCAGTTGCTTTGAAAACTCATTTTCATTGGGCGTGAGTCTCCGCACGCTTTTTACCTACTGATGAATTTCATTAGTCGGTACGCCCGCTACGGGGGTTCCCCGCATACGGTGTACCGACCGCGTTATCGACTTATGACTGTCATTAGTCATTACCCCGCCTGCGGCGAGTCATGCTGTATATCGACCGAGGTATTGACTGATGAAAATGATCCATTAATATTACCAGCAGCAGCTTATAGTAGTTTGATTAACCGGCATCTAGAAATGTGAATTTCTAACAAATTTCCAAAAATAGTCTCCTAAAGTTATATCAATCTATCAAATAGTCTTTATCGGATATCGACGTATACATAAAATATTTCAAGTCAATCCTTCTCAAAAATACTTTCACATACTAATAGATAAACAAAACCGATCACTTCTCCGGGACAAAAAGTAAAATAGGTCTCGTTTAAATATTCAGCAGGTAAAGGTTGAGCTGCTCCAACATATTTGGAGCGAAATGAGCGGCCCAGCTCCTTTGTGAGCTCAACCCGGAATATTTCCTGCAACACGTCTTTGTGCTTGACTTATAATATGCAACACTACACTCTACCGTGTACTAAATGTTAGTTAGAAAGTTATAGGTTAAATAGTTGAGGGATTAGCAAAGCTAAAATCGAGATTAGTACGCGAATGCAATTCAGATATTTTTAATTAAAAAACCTTTTTAAATATCAAATTACTTAGCAACATAGTTTATCATCAAATGCTTAGAAGCGATTAACGCACACATGAGACAATATTACCAAATAGAGTAAATAGAGGAATATACTTCCCTGCACATAGTACAATGTCTTAGCTAAAAGCCTACAATTCCGTGGTCGACCTTCAGTATAACTCCTACTCATTACATTATACACAGGCAAGTTATAATCTTAGAACGTGAAGCGAACTCGTAACAGGTTGCTACAGTGCGGCGCATGGCGGCTCATATCCATAATGTTATACGAGTAAAGCAGTACAAGTTGCCGCCAATATTCATGTTACTTGCTCTAAGCTGGGATTGAAATAGGTTCTAATGTGTGACGTAATCACATGAGCTTTTGTAAGGCTTGTTCACGTAATATATCCTACATCTTGTATTTTCTTTCTGTAGCTAGTTAACTCTTAGATTCAGTAATGTGTGGGCTCTATTAAAGCAGTATATGCATACACTATTAAGGTAATCTAAAATGGTTTGAAAGTGTAGTTTATTAGTTATTTAGGTCTCGCCTAAGAGTCAACGAGTAAATTGGGTCAAACTAGGCGGCCGTGGGCTAACAATCTTCTTGGCTTATTACCGCCGCGAATTATTACCGACTGTGGCTTTAATATGAACCTGGATTGTATCGGCAAGAACAGGCTTTTCAAGTGCGCGGTTGGCAACTGATTTATCACAAATTCAAAAAACAATATGCGGAGTTTAATTGTGTGTGTATTAAAAGACGACTCGTTGTCGGATGCCATTATGCAATTAATTATGCATTTTACCCTTACTGTAAAAACTAAATTGTGACAGGTGTAGTCTGCGAACTCTTGCGCATCACGATTTTACAAAGCCAGTACCGTACGCAAAATATGCGCTTGGACGTGATGTTGCAGACACCAGCCCGTTATACTTTACTACATATAGCCAGTAAGTTCCTCTGCATTATGAAACTGTTGATAATTTGAACAATGTCTCCTTTTCTACAGGGTATCTTCCGCCTCGCATGCGAGCACGTCCTACGCACGATGCGTCGTGGTCGCGAGACTCTCCTCACCCTGCTTGAAGCCTTCGTGTACGACCCGCTGGTGGAGTGGGGCGGCGCTGCCGGCTCCGGGGGCAAGCGCCGCTGCACCGCGCGGGACGTGCGCGCAGCTCTAGATATGATGGCCGTCAGGGCGCAGGAGTTGAAGCATCACTTCACTGAAGTCACGTGAGTATTGTTTGATTATTTATCACACTATTTCGATTGAAAAATCTTCCGCCATCACACATAAAGGCAATAATTGTGCAGTCCCTAATCTTTCCCATAATTGACTATGGTGATGTATGTTACTATGACCTGAATGCAGATGTCCTCAATAAATTTGAGTACTTTCTCAAACATTGCATTCGATTCGTTGTAAATATGAACATGTATCCGCGCACCGATTGCTTTTAAAGTGATTACCCATTCGTCAGCGCAGAGAAGTGAGGGTTCAGTCTATGTTTGTTCTCTATTCTTGACAAAACCACCTCTCCTTCTTACCTTCCCATATTCAATACTTATGTTCCGCCCATAGTAAAAATCTTCTTTTCACCAGCAATCGTCTTCTACGACGTTCTTCTCACCCCTCTGATTTCATTCACTCTTCTTTCTTGGTCCAGGCGGTCTTTCTTTGGAATGCTACCTCTGAATATCAGCACTCGTAGCATGACAACCATAGAAACGGGTTTTCTACGGGTTTTTTTAACTTATGCATAAAGTTTTAATAATAAATAAATATTCCATACCGGCCTGAAATATAGGCAAGGCAAAAGCTTTTTATCACAAGAAAGAAGATAATAATGACCAAGCTAGCTCAGTGCGTGCGTGTTGGCTTTCTTTTTTAAATTTTGCTTTCTTTCTTGGCTATTTCAAACTGACTTCAGTCCAGATTTGCGGATAATTTCCTTCACCGTTCCATCAGTGTCACGACATACAAATATATTTATTTGCAAAAGTATTACCTTATTATTATTTATTATCTCCTTTACTTCATTTAAATACTTATAAATTACATTTTTGAATATTACAATATAAAAAAATATATAAAACATTTAAAAATATAAAAAATAGTAGCCCACTGGTATCGGGAACAGGGTCCAAGCTACCGCGGCGGTCAAGGCTCCAGGAACCTTCTGACAATGCGAGCCATGTCCAAGAGTACCGGTCTCTGAATCAAGCCCTTGCTCCAGCTGCCCAACGAGAACCTCCTTAGGTGTTGGTCGAGGCTCTTGGCAATTAAACCATTGGCTGATACGACTATCGGCGCAATGATCGCTGAGTTCACATCCCACATGTCGACAACCTCGCGAGCCAAGTCAAGATACTTGATTTGTTTATCTTTCTCGGCTTTCACGAGGTTCCCGTCATCCGGGGCCGTTATGTCAATAATCATTGTGCGCCGCTCTACTCGATCCACGACCACTATATCAGGTTTATTGGCAAAAACGCAGCCAAGCTACGGACGCTAGTAAATCTACATCTGGTCAATATAGGGCTCGAAAGTAGCGTCCGTGAAGCTCCTTACTCTGCCATACCTGCTTGCGATCTTTAGTGTCAAGCACTACAGGCTTGCGCCAATTCTCTTTAGCCAACGAGAGCGGGGTGAGACCCTTGTCTACCACGACCACATCTCGATGCATCCCCACGTCGGCTTCTAGGAAATATTCCCTGAGACTGCATATCTCACGATTATGGAGGGTCTTAGCGTTTAAAAAGCCACGACCTCCACACTTTCGCGTGATATACAGTCTCATTACCGATGACCGTAGGTGATGCATTCGATATGCAGTCAGCAGCGTACGGACCCTCCTATGCAGGGCGTCGAGTTCGGTGTGAGTCCATTTGAGTATGCCGAAAGAGTACATCAAACCCGGCATGACCCAACCGTTGATGGCGCGATTATTATTTATTTATTATTAAACTTAAAAAAGTTAAAGAAAGTAAGTTAAAGTTCAGGCAAAAATTGAACAAAATTAATTGTAGTTTAACTTTCTTTTTGGGCTCTCTTTTATTTATAATTACAAGAAAATTCTTCTTCTTCCCAGCTTAAGCACTAGGAAGTGGTGAAGGGTGGGCGTTTTTGGGGGACTGTCTTATGTAATTTTGACGCACGAAAAGTGCTGATTCTCAGCCTAGTTTGAATAAATGACTTTTGAATTTGAATTTAAACACATTAAAACAATTTTATTTTTTTTGTACGTAGATTGGTATTTAACATTTTGCTTTAATGTGTTTAAGTTTCTTGTATGTAATTAGATCGGGTAAAAATAAACGTTAAACAAAAGTTAAAGATAAGATAAGATAAGATAAGATAAGATATATTTATTTGCCCAAACATGTGTACACATACAAGAATAAAAACGTGCATGCAAGATGACATAACGAAAAAAATACAGGTTCAGACATGTTTGCCATATGCTATGGCGTGCAAATATGAATAGTTATGATTACTAGTAATTCATTTCAAGTCAATATCATTAATTTAAAGTGAATTTAGCAAACAATAACAAATTTAAAAATGTCAACAGCAAATAACAAATTAATTAATAAAAAATACATGTCAAAATAAATGCTTCAGTCAGTCATTAATTAATATTATAAATAATCAATAGTGTACAATTCTGTCATGAAAACAAATTAGAATAATAAAAAAAAAAAAAAAAAAAAAATAGATTAAATTAAAAATGTTAATACAAAACATAATGTCAGAATTTATCTGCAAAAAAATCTGAGACACTATAATAACATTTTTGACATAGCATAGTCTTTAATTGTTGCTTAAATAAATTAACATTATTTTTTTTTAGCTCCTTTGGCAATTTATTATAAACGACTGGTGCCATATGAAAAATACTCTTATACATTAAGGCAGTATTCGTTTGGCGAACACAGAGACGACTTTCATCTCTTTGAGTACGACTGAAAGCTTCAGAAGCTAACACAAAAAGTTTAGGATTTTGTTTCACGAAGACAGCTACTTCAAATATATACAGTGAAGGCAATGGTAAGATACTGTACTTTTTAAAGAAAGGTACACAACTATCGGTAGATTTTAAACCGAACATAGCCCTAACGCACCGTTTCTGTGCCTTAAAGACAAGAAACTAAATTTAATTCTGTTATATTTTTGCCTGAACCGCTATTGCAAAAAAACTTTTAATAATATCTTGCGCTAGTACGTTTACAATACAATACATTACAGAAACGTAAAGAACACTCTGTTTAGGGCTTACTGCTTGTCAATGTACACTTGCCAACTCTGGTGCAACTTCACAAAAAAGATGTACGGTTCATTGCGGGTTCAGTACAATGATGCGTACCGAACCCTTATGAAACTGCCAAGGTATTGCAGTGCCTCGAGCATGTTTGCCGAAGCGAGGGTCCCGGACTTTTACGCCATCATGAGGTCAAGAGTCGCGTCTTTTTGGCAAAATTTGAGACGCTCCAGTAACAGCATTTTGAGGGTTGTCTCGTGCAACCTAACAAGTCCCATATTTGTGCACTGGATTTTTGTTCACCTAAACTAGAATAAAAAATGACGAAAGACAATGTATAATAATGATAATGACAATTTTTAATGATATTTTATTTTTATTTTAATGATAATTTTTAATGATAATTTTTAATGATAATTTTTAATGATAATTTTTAATGATAATTTTTATTGATAATTTTTAATGTTTTTACTACCTACTTACTTATTTATTTATTTTTGTATATGGGTATTTTGCCTGAAATAAAACACTATTTATTATTTTTATTTATTATTACATTACATTACAATATGTTTAATTTTGTTGGATAGCATATTCAAATTTAACAAGGTACTTTAATACAGAAAAACCGCTGTTAACATTTTTGCTTGAAGTACAATAAAAAAATTCGCACTTTAATTTTTATTTGACGGATTTTTATTTTTTGTTTTCATTTTGGGCTAAATTATGAAAGTGCCGAACATCTTACTCTCTTCAGTTATCACAATAATGGGAACAAATATGTATGGCCATTCCCTGCGCTACTAGATGAGTTTGAAAAACATTGTTTTCAGTATGTTTTAGATTTTCAAACTCAACTCAAACTCAAAGCATTTATTTCAAATAAACCAATTACAGGCACTTTTGAATTGTCAAGGGGTCGGTCAGTCAGAAAGATGAAGCTAGTTGCCAATTCCAAAGCGTAGTAGGTACCTATGGAGAAGAACGGGCAAGAAACTCCACGGACACTCTTTAGATATGAGAAGGAATAATAGTAATCTTATTAAAGTAATAGAATTTTATGCCAGTAAACATTACAGTTATAATTTTTTACCGTGGGCCTAAACAGCGATTTTTCACACTAAAAATAAAAGTCCGTTCCTAGTAATATTTTTAGCTTAATTTAATAAGTTTGATGTACAGAATGCTTAGATAACGGTTATGTGATGGATTTTTTAACATCCTGTATATGAAAAAATACAACAAAAATTAAAAAAAAACAGCTCCAACCCGTTGTCTTAAATGTTTCAAGCCGGTACGGAACAGAAAGAACGACTAATTAATTGCATGTAGTTTAAAATAGCCGTATTAATATTCAAATAATACTGCTATTTCAATGTACGAGTACTAGCAAAAGAAGCGTGTATGATAGCAATAGCTTGCCTGAATATAAATCAATTAAATACATGAAGTAGGTAGGCATGAAAAAGTGTTTGTTCCCGTAGTAAAATATGAATGTAGCATTTTTTTTTTTTTGTTTGGCACGGCACTTTCACGTTTAGCCCAAAATTTTATGGACAGTGAATGATCTCCTTTCCGTGGAGTTACGTTTAATTCTGAAATAATATATTAGTTTTACCAATTTTTTATAACCAAAAGTTTCCCGTTTCTGTTTTTTTTTTACCTTTATGCGGTCCTGGAAAATGTTACATTTTTTATATTATTTGAAGATCGATTTTTTATCTTAAATCGTGGTTTTGAACTTATCAAAACCACGATTTAAAATAAAAAATCGCTATTGAGAGTTAGTGCAGGATTCAAACCTAATTTCCCCGGCCTATAATAAAGACTCCTAACAATACGAAGATACATAGTGTAATCAATGTTATAGCTATACGTCTAGTGAACGAGCTGCGTCGCCGCCGCGCTGCTGCTTTGTTAGGCGACGATCTACGACGCTCATCTCGCGCAGATTTACGTTCTCAATAAATACTGCACATTAACTGACGTAATGGCGCGATGGACGCAAACATTATCTTCCTCTTACCAAGCTTCTATTTATATCAACAATAGTGATGGACAGCGCGGATATCTTTGAATCACGCCGGAAACTTGATCTGCAGGTTTAGGTATAAGTATTTAGCTGAGAAAGGAGTTCTGTTTAATAACTTTGTTTTATTCTGTTATTACAATTAAAACAATAGTTAATGTAGTCTGAAAAGTATTACCGGTGGATGAACAAAAACTCTGGCATAGGTATAAATAGACATACTGCTTGTCTTTATTAAGCTGTAAATCTCAAACGACGTATTTTTATTGTAATTATTTTTATTCCAATCTTACTATCACTTATAAATACAATAAATCCGCAAGATTTCTTATTTAAAAATCATTAACATCGATATCAACCCATCCCTATTTATGAAGTCAGTTTTCAAGTGTGTTACTCAACAGATAATTGAAAGCTTCTTTCAGCCCAACACGTTAAATTTTATCGAGGCCGCCAGTTACTATGTTTGTATAACAGAACAATGTTAATGATGGATGAATATTATTATTAATAGTTCACTGCGCTGTCTACATAAACTACGCGATGGGTGTCGATAAAGACACAGTTCTGTAGTTGTCTATTGTATGTAACTAGTAAAGATGAATACAATAATTCTGCAAATACACTGACCACCTGGTATAGGGGTATTTTTAACCCAATAAAAAAAGCAGAGGTTGCTATACATTCAGCGAGTATATATTTTATTTGCAAATAGGGCACAAAATTAGTAAAATTCTTTGAAATTAAGGATAATCCTCCATAGATACAAAATCACACCTATTTAAAGTTTTGTCGTTAACGTTTCAGTAACTAGTTGGATCGAAAGCGCTTTGTAGTTCCTAATGTGCCCATTTGTGTGTAGCTTAATTACTTAGCACCCTTGATGAATGGATTCGACCTTGTTCGATTTAATTTACACCAGATAAATACTTCATGTTTATAGAAACTCTCGCTGGACTATTTATCAACACAAGATTACATCTATTTCATTACGGAGATCGTTACAGACACACTCCCCAGCGTCTTGTTGTTAAGGCTTTATAGCGTCGTTTTCTCTTTTATAACAATCATTTCACGAATTACACCTGTCATGTACGCCGCCTAATGTTTCATGTCAATTTGGGTCCTTGTTCAAAGTTAATGTTTCAACATAAAAGACGCATCAATATAACGTGCTTCCTCATTCCCTCTGAATTATTAATTCCACGCGTTCAATATATGCCTCATTAAACATTCATAATGTGAAGTGTTTATTTATTGTTGAATATTTGTTTCAGGGAACAATTTTTGGCCGTACTGCCGGAAATAAAGCAGTGTGCGGATAACTGGCTCAAAGAGAACGAGGAATTAAAGTCTGTGGAGACGAGACTCCAAGATTGTCACCAACAGATGGCTCTCATCAAGGAAATAGAAGCTTATGGACCAAATCTAAATAACCATCCGCTATACGCCATCTCCCAGAAGTACACGTCATACAAACAAGCGAAGAACGCCGTGGAGGAATCTATGAAGGCGTTAGTGAAGATACTCAAAGACTTCGACACTCAGATCGAAAACTTCGCCAACACGACAGAAGCTATCAACGGCCCACAACTTATGACGTGGGTGCAAGAGTTCTCTGGTAACGACGAAGAGGAGCAACCGATATTTGAACATATTAAAGAGTTCCTCACCAACGCGGGTCAAGGCGCCATGATATCACAATGTGAGCAAGCCGAGACGGAATTGTATCAGAGCATGAAGCAGACGCACCACCTTGTCAGATCCTGCCTCGAGCTCCTCTCACAATACGTGGCAGTGTCTCAGTACTACCCTCAGAGCCACACGGAGTATCATCGTGTGGTTATGTTCAGAAAATTCTTAGCTGCAGCGCTAGATAGTAAGTCTCCCGAAGTGTGCCGTGACGTGTCCAGTCAAGTGACAGCCCTGATCAACGCTGACAACAACAAAGGCGACACTTCACAACAGATAATAAACTACAACTACCGTCTGCAAACCATGAATGTTGAAGCGAACGCTAATTTGACCAAGGCTATTGAAAGACTACAGTTGGAAGGTGGCCCTGAAGCCTTAGCGTTGGCTCAAGATGCGTACCGCGACGCTAAGACGAACATCAGTAACTGGGTGAGGGCTGAAGAAGGCGCGGGGGCAGCTTTAGAATGTGTCGTCATTGGCATGCTTTGCAACTTGAACAGGCGCTACTTGATGTTGGAGAATGGAGCACAAAGCGCTGGAGACTGTCTTGTTGACCTTACATCTCGCGAAGGAGAATGGTTCTTAGATGATATGAGTGCATTATCTATGCAAGCAGTTGAGCTGCTCTCATTACTTCCTCTACAATCAGCATCGGCCGAAGATGCCGCTATGCCAGTCGCAGTGGAGTGCGTCAGAAATGCAAACCTTTTGCTCGCCGACCTGGTGCAGCTAAACTACAACTTCAGCACCATCATATTACCGGAGGCGTTGAAGAAGGTGCACTCTGAAGACCCATCAGTACTGCTGATGATCAGCGAGCTCAACGCTGTGATCATGAACTCACCGGTGCCTCTCAACGAGTTGTTGACGCAGTTGGAGCTACATCTTAGATATTTGGTTATGGATATGGAGGTGTGTTGTATTTTATTATTTATGATGTCATCAAATTATTGAATGAAGAAGCGTTATAGCAAATTCAGAATAAAAATCTCTGGATTAAAATCAAGGATTTTATAAGTTTTTAGGCACCTTTATACGAAGCAGTTTAGCAGCCCAATGCATTTATAGTTTGAGCAATGCTAAAGTATAGATAGACATTCCAAACGCTGTTCAGATCCTACAACTATTACATTTAGCAGGCAATTATATTGCAAAACTCTATCTACCTTTTAAAAAAGTATGTTAAGGGTGTTAAAAGAGCCATCACATGCCGATATTTACGCATTCTGTACATTAAACAATGTAACACTGAGCAACAATTATCGCTGGGAAACGACTTTTATTTTCGGTGCGAGACATCGCTATTTACGGCAATGTGTTTTACATTGCGCGTTACTGTAAATAGCGATTTTTCATTACCTGCCTAATAACATCATAACATTGCTTTCCTTCCAGTCCCCAGCAAGCTCCGCCCCACTCCTAGCCGCGGAAGTCCGGTCCCGCTACGAAGCCCTACTGTCCGCCCCCACCGTCGACGCCGAGGGCCAGTCCGCCGGCCGCATGCTGCTCATGGGCTTCAACGGGCTGTTCGCGGCCGTGGAGCTGAGGGCGAGGGAGTTGGCTGACCATCTGGCCATACCTATACCTCCGGCCTGGAGAAAAATTGATCATATTAGCGAGTCTATGCATATGTCGGTGAGTGTATTGTCTGTTATATTTAATTACTTTTTATGGTGGTTTTTTTGAGGTTTGTTACAAAACCCTTCACCAATGCTACGCCATTGAACATTTACCTATGTTACGACGTAGGTAAATGTGTACAGTACGGTGTGTCTGTGTGGGTGTACGTTAGTCTCACCCTGGGCAGTCAGCTCCGCTGCCTCCCGCTACCACCTTGCTGATTGGCTTATATTGTTACCACGGCATGAGCTATTCGTTTGTAGTTGGTGCCGCTACTGGAGAATGTGAAAAAAGATTCCTTTAAATATTCCTGTTGTTTGTTACTGACGTGCAGTTAACAGTGCCAATATCAATAATAATACTGACCTTTTTAGTATCCCACTGCTGGGCAAAGGTCTCTTCTCATACAGAGAAGGCATGAGCTTTGATCATCACGCTTGCTCAAAGCGGATTAGCGATTTCAGACTTATATTAATTATTATTCAAGGTTTCCCACGAGGATTTTCCAATTTCATTTCAATAATAATAAACCCTTTTGTGTGTGTGTGTTCCAGGCGGCACTACAGAGTCCATTGCTGCGCGGTGTTCTAGAAGACATCTTCCTGGTGCGTCGCGTGCAGTCGATGGCCGAGGTGTTCGCGATGTGCGCGCAGAGCGCCTGCGCCTTCAAGGGCAGCGGCCCGCCCGCGCTGTTCGACGACGCCGCGCTCTGCAAACCTGTCAGACGGTAAGGGAGGAACAGTTGTGTCCATTTGACACTGACACACTATCAAATCAACAAATTTCATTTGTTATACAAACAATATACTACAATACGGCCCATGAATCATGGGTGATCTGAACATAGGCTCTCCGAACTTTCCCACATGGACACTCACTTACACTTCCCTTATGTCACCATTTGCATTTGCACAATGTTATTACGCAGCCTTTTGCGCAAAGTTGGACCAGCCATGATTCATTGGCCGTATTAAACTGATCTACTGTTAGAATATCAACATGAATAAGTGCTCTGTGTCATAATGAATGAACGAACTCTGTGTCTTATTGACCTGGGCAGTACCTTCATATACGCCCAAAAGCCTGGCTTGCCCTATGAAACACATAAAAAAATAAGCAAGCAATTGAATTTGTAATTACTAATTACTTATGTTAAATACCTCTATCGAAATTGCACTATCGAATAGTGTGATGTTAAATAAATGCACCAGCACCATGTAATAACCTCTATTGTAGCTAATAAAAGAGTTCATTTGTTCAACTCAATTCTCCCGGGTACAGTAAATGTTTTGTTTGTGTTTCAGGTTCACAGCCGAGTATGTATCACGCTGCGTGCTGGGCGTGCACTCCAAGGCGCTCGCCAGCGTGCTGTGCTTGCTATTACGTCGAGCAAGACTTGACTTACACGCTGAAGTTGAACAGAAGGAAATCGGTAAGGCTAATTATAAAACAGCATTTTTTGGTCAACGTGCTGTTTAAACTAATTAAAGAAAACAAACTAGAAGATTTGTGTGTTTGTAAAGATTTTAACTGGAAAAGATAATTTTTATCACATCTATTCAAAAATAGCTAGTTTATTCTTCTTTAAGAGCGCCTATCGATTTCACGGTCTAAAAACAGAAAATTCTAGTTTTTTCAGCGCAATTTTCTCAATAACCTTAAGATATCTGGTATTTTTTTAATGCAAAGTTGTTTGTCACCTATTTAACTAGTAAGTCTAAAGATTACAATTTTGATAACTACTCAATATAAATTATGAAAATTAAAATTCTAACACACGTTTTTACGAAAGCACGAAACACCAGGATTTTCAATTGCTTTTATAGCTTACTGGCAGCAAATATCATTCGTAGAAAAATCCTAAAATACTGGGCATACAGTATAAATATTAGTAAGCTTCCAATTTATTTTTTTAAATTTTAATAAATGAGTACTTTAAAAAAAATGTGATCCACGCTGAAAATACGCATTAAAATCATGTGCAAAATCGTCGTCTACGCGTAAGAATTTATTGAAAAATACAATAAAAATTAAATATTTTAAAATTTGAGGTTTTTATCTACCAAAATCAATATTTATATTTTATTTTTGACTATTTTTTTAAGTGTAATTTTTTTTCTAAATAATGCCTTATAAACCGATGCGCTAGCGCGAGGCAATCAGTCGCGCCTAAGGGCTTCTCGACGACCGACCTGTGTCGCCCGTGACGTTCGCCGCTCCAGACGTAATTGGCGAATAGCTCGTGATTTTGTACTAGGCCTAACCAGTTTTGAGACTGAGTATATCATTTTTTTTATTTATGCATAGTGTGTCACTTTGTGATTTGCTAATGTTATTCATACATTATTTCTGTTGTACTATTAATAAAATAGTGTTCAATTCTTAGAAAATAGGTCGGGGGAAAAAATCAATGGTAAAAATAAAAAGTTGAAAAAACACGGAAGGCACATGCCATGCCATAAATAATTATTGTTGCCAGCATCTTACTTAATTAAGAAAATTGTTGTAATTCACTATCATTTCTGTAATATCATTCAATAAATTATTATTATTATAATCTAAAAATGTGTTAATTATATTTGTAGAGAATTAATAGGCAGAAATCTGCCGAAAATCAAATATTAACTGGAAAATCATCGATGGTGATGATCGGGACACAAGGTAATTCTTTTTACCTAGATATAATTATAGTCACAAAAGTTTCATCATCATCAACAACTACCTGTAAGAAATTGAATAGATGTTTTGGTAGGTACTGGTATTATTAATTGTTTCAGTTACACTTACAAACAGGATTCACATGACCACAAACGGGTTTTGTCGACGTAAGAATAGACAAAATGACAGATTGGGTTTATGAAACTGTCATTTTCACAAAACCCGTTTCTATGGTGGTCTCGCTACGCCTGCTGGCTCGTTATCGGTAGGTGAAAAGGGGGAAATAAAGTATTTTTCAAGTATTATTTAATGTGCAAACACACTGTATATCTTCTATACAAATAAATAAAATTGAAGTGTCTGTTTGTAATGTCAAAATAACCGCCGAAAACATACGATGAAAGAAGCAGCTGCTGAAGAACGTGCTCTAGCTGCTGAAATACACCTACTGGAATACCAAAGATACCCGTGGCAGCCGACGCGAGTTGGTGTAAACTCATGCTTGTATAGATTGTTGATTTAATAAAGAAACTGAAAAAAGTATGTTCTACTTATTTTCACGCTGTTGCCACAGCTTATATACGCTGGTCACATTTTATAGTTTGTTTTTACTAAAGTGTATGCCATACATAGGTAACGATATTATTATAGGGTATCTAAACATAACACGTCATAATCGCAATAAAATCCATTCAGTTTATCGGCACCTAGTAAGTAAAAACTATGGAGTGTTGATAATAGCGGTAACGGATCAAGATTATTTGTTCCCGCTGCACTGTGCGACAACGCACACTACGATTGTCAGCGATAGTTCGACCGCACACAGAAACACTGCGCTGCGATAGTTACCTAAACTAGTAGCGCGCCGAAATTGATAGGGGCTCTTAACAGGGACTAAAATAGCTCTCTTGGAACGTGGATATTGTTAGTAGAAGTTCCAATAAAAAAAGCGATCGATCACGAACATTGTATGAGCAAGTTACAACACGCGAGACAAATTAAAAAAAAAAGTTTGTGAAATAATTGTGATTAAATAAACTTACTATTTATTCTTATTCATAAGTTGCACTTACTTATTTTCTCATAGCGGCTGATAAAAAGTAGAGTGTCCACCTTGGGAGCAACAATATTTTAAGCTCGAGTGACGTACTTTGAATCCCTCGCTGTTCTCGGGATTCTAATCTAGAATCCTTCATTCCGCTCTAGATCCAAAGAAACGCTCTCGACTTTAATGTAGTTGTTTGCTCCCTGGCCAAAAAATCTACTATTTTATCACATCTATTCAAAAAGAGCTAGTTTATTCTTCGTAAACATGACTAAAATAGCTTTTTAATTCCTTAGGGGCTAAAAGTGATTTAAATTTGGAATATGGATATTTTTAGTAAAAGCTCCAATCACCAAAGAGATCAATCACGAACATTGTATAAACAAGTAACAGGCTGGCAAGAGAGAGAGAAAATATGAATTTGGTCAAATGAAAATCCAAGCTGGCGGCTGCGAAAATTTTCAATTTTTCGTCATTGGTGTCGTTTTCATGGTTTCCAATTGTGCTAAAGCCGGTAGTGGGGTCAAAATGAAAATCCAAGATGGCAGCTGCGAAAATTTTAAAATGTTTTATGGGTGTCGTTTTCATAGTTTTCCAGGGTGCTAAAGTCAATAGTGAGGTCAAAATGTAAATCCAAGTTGGAGGCTCTGAAAATTTTCAAATTTAATATCATGGGTATAATTTCCATGGTGTTCAAGGGTGCTAAAGCCGATAGTGACGTCAAAATGAAAATCCAAGATGGTAGCTGTGATTTTTTTTAAATATTTCGTCATGGGTGTCGTTTTCATAATTTTCGAGGGTGCTAAAGCCAATAGTGAGGTCAGAATGTAAATCCCAAGATGGCAGCTGCGAAAATTTTCAAACTTTTCGTCATCGGTATCGTTTTCATAGTTTTCGAAAGTGCTAAAGTAGATAGTGAGGTCAAAATTCAAATCCAAGATGGCGGCTGCGAACATTTTGTTTTAAATCATACAAGAGAAGAAACTTCGTTCCTGAGGGTCGAACCGCACACTTTTTTTTCTCATAGAGGGTAAAAGATAAAAAAGATAAAAAGTAGAAGCAGAGGTGAACACCTCGGGAGCAACACTGTTTTAAGCTTGAGTGAAGTACTTTGAATTCCTCGCTATACTCAGGATTCTACTTTAGAATCCTGAGTGCAGCGAGATAGAGTAGATCTAGAATCCTGAGCTCCGCTCTGGACTCAAAGAAACACTCTCATCTTAAAAATAGTTGTTGTCCCTTGGCAAACAATCTATTATTATTACCTCGCAGTATGTGCGAAAAGTAGAGTATTCTCCTCGGGAATAAAGGTGTCTTCATCTTGGGTGACGGTTGAATCCCTCGCTGCACTCAGGCTTCTAGTCTTAACTTTTCGTTTCGCTCAGAAGTTAACTTACAGCCGTAGAATCCTTTATTGCGTTCGGGGTTCCCAAGAGCACCCGCAACATTAAGACACTGCTTTTTTCCCTAAGTAAATAATCTACTATTCATTCGTGTTCCCAGGCGCCTCCTGGAGCGTCCCCCTGGAATCCCTCTGCGAGAAAGCTCGTCGCCGCTGCACCATAAGCAACTCCGTGAGTGGTGAGCGCGGCGCGACGTTAGCGCGTAGCATGCAGGCTTCGCGCGCGCGCGTGCACCGTGCGGCGCGCGCGCACGCCGAGCACACGCGCCGCGCCGCCGCCGCGCACCGCGCGCGCTTGTTGCACGCTGCGCACGCGCATCTACACGCTGAGGTAATATGTGTTTGTTTAAGCCTTACAATCCATGATAAATGGTCGCAAAATTCTTAGATGACATCATTTTCTGGCCCAACTACAAGAACGCTTATTGCTGAAACAATTTTGTGATAATTTTACCTTGTATTTTTCAAACCGTATGAAATTTTCCTAAAACTAAACCTTTTACGTCCCCCTACTGGGCAAAAAAGCTCTTCTACGACGTTCCATCTCTCTGTGTGACTGTGTATTGCTTTATCTATCTTGACAAATTTGTGTCTTGTTTTGTTACACATACAAAAATGTACAACAATCACGCTTTATAACACTCATGTTACCACAACGATTATAAGACTTTTGTCCGTTTTCACTAACACACTCATGTTTATATTTAGGTGCTGGGCAGCAACCAAGAGACAAGCACAGCATTAGCGCGTCGCTCTCGAGAACTGACTTCAGCGGTAGAACGCCTCACCGCCGCCGCGAACAAGGCGCATGCCTTACTGACCGCAGCCCATCAGAGGTATGTAGATATTTATTGTACACCTTTCACTTAAGGCGAAAACGTCAGGGTAACGGTAAGGGTTTTAAATTTTTTTGGCAATGTCGTTAAAGATTTACAAATGTTCAACAGGGGTCATAAGCAGTGATCGGAGTAGGTAGATTGATTTTTAGTACTTGTATCATAAATGCACACAGAAAGAATAACATGGATAAGCCATTTTTCCGGAAAGTAATTCCGGTATTTCCGGATTCAATTAAATATTGTTAATGTTGGTAGTGATATTATTACTACTCAATTCAAAATTTAAAGGAAGGTATCAAAACTAAATTAATTCATTATTTATCTGTTGAATAATAAAAACAATCGAATTCCGATCGAAGCTTTAATATTTATTTTTTAGCCTAGGATAGCTAGATAGCTAGATCTTTTATAGATAGATATAAATTGTTGCACTTAAATTTAAATATTTTCATAGTGGTCATGGTAATTTACATTAAGGGTAGAATAAATGACGGGGCCCCATAGAGGGCCAATGCCTGCTGGGGTCGTGAGACTGTTTTAAGAATGCACCACGACTCTGAAACGTAAAGGGCATACGAAGGAACAGGTTGATTTTAGTCAGTGAAGTCTGACAGTCCCTCCCGTTTCACTCTGGGCGAGAGGACTCATTTCATGATTTTAGCACCAAAAAAAAGGGGTAGAATAAATAAAAAAGATAAAAATCAACATTGTTTATTGTTAAATATGTACATTTTACATTTATTCACATTTTTAATCTTCATCGATTACAATGTTAGCATCCTGGTAACCCTGATCTTTACAATTAAAATATATAACTATGAGTTTCTCTATATTTTCTATTTTCAACCTATTTCTTTTAACATCTAAAGTCCATTTATAAATGGAAAAAGACCGTTCTACATCTGACGATGTCAAAGGAGCAAATTTAAAAAAAGGTATTAAATTATGTGCTTCATTTTTTTCAATGGCCTCACTATTTTCTCTAAGTGTGTCTAAATCTGGGTTTCGTTCCATAACACGCTCTATTTTATTTTTTATATTTTCTGAATTGCACTGATTTATAGCATCTCTGACGTTGTCAAATGCTAAAAGTGAATCTGTCAACGATAAATTATGCTTTTGCAATTCTTTTAAAGACAAATGAATTATAAAATAATTGTCTTTAATGTAATTTAAATCTTCTTTTAAATTTTCTTTTTCTATAATATTTTTTGCCTCTCGAATAGATACCGCATCAGAGCTGCTTAAACAAAATAGTACTTCTTTTATTTTTTCAAAGTTTTGAGCGTAATAAAATGCTGCCTCTAACCAAGTGCCCCATCTTGTAACAACTGGTTGGGGAGGTAGCGGCAAATCTGGATATTTTTCTTTTAAAATTTTGACTCTACTTGGGGCTTTCAAAAATACCTTTTTAACATTTGCTATTAAAATGTTAACATCGTGATATTCTAACCTAATTTGCTCAGATACGCGATGAAGAGAGTGCGCCAAACATGTTACGTGTTTCATTTCAGGTAAGTATTGTTTTAAATTTCGTCCTGCAGACAGCATATATGCAACGCTATCAGTGCAGAGGACAAGAATGTTACCTACATTCGATTCAAAAGAATCTTCCCAAAAGTTTTCCAAACATTCCAACACAAATTGCGTGATTGTTTGTCCATTAACTACAGTTAGCATTTTACATGCTACCAAATAAGGTCTAGTCAAATTGCTAGGATGTAATGGTTTTATTAAAAAATGGACTATATAGCGACCTAAAAAGTCTGTCGTTTCATCTAATGATATCCATAGTTTCTCATTTTTATAATTCTGCCGAATCGAATTGATTTTATTCTTAAAAAACTTGTCCAAGTAAACTTTCCGTAACTGTGATTCATCTGGCAGAGTACGATTATTAGTACACGTACAACAACAGGTACTACACATATATTTTTTAAAGAAATCTTGAAAAGTAGTATTTTCATCTGAGACCACGGAATATTGCACAAAATGAGAAATTTTATAAGATCGAAATAAAACTCCTCTTCGGGCCGCTTATACTTTCCCTGGTGTACGGCTCCTTCGATATGTCTTTTAACGTTTCCTTTATTTATGGTTTTCAAATGGCTTTCACATTTTGAACAGTATATTGTACCACTAGCGTGATCGTAAAGTAGTTCGGGATGACCGGATATCCATTTTTCTACAGTTTCAGCCTTGACGTTTGCCATATCTGAACTCTGTTGAAGATGGAACCTCGTATATCACCTAAAACAAAGACATGAAAAAATTACATTTTATTTAGTAGTTGTTGTTTTTAAACGGTTTTATTTAGCTTACTCCGTTTGTTTTATATTTCGTGGATCAAATTTAGTCATTGAAATTTCACCCTCTTCCTGTCAACCGATTGATCTAAAATTTGGTATTCGCCTTTGATTCTGGTGAAAATACAATTATGTATATTCAAAATTATTGTCAATCCAAAATGGCTGCCGCTACAAGATGGCGGACAACTTAGTTTTTTTTCAATCCCGTCAATATGGGTATCAAATGAAAGGGCTTGTTAAGTAGAATATGGTGCACTATACAAAATTAATATTCAAGATGGCCGCCGCTACAAAATGTCGGATGAGGTTGTTTTTTAGTACCCAAAAAACAAAAGAAACCTGAATAAGGCACTCAAATTATATACGGATTCCAGTAAAATGTCGGTTAATAGTGGAGTTAGCTGAATTGCGACTACATTACTAGAATATCATAATTTTGTTTCGCACTAAGCTCACTGGTTCATACTCTATTAAAGATTTAACAATATTAAGAATCATGGTATGTTCAGCGGGTTAAGCAAACAAACACAATACTAAAATATTCTTATAGTACATCCAAACATGCTTTATACTCCTTGTAACTAGTAAAATATTACTTACCAAAGCTTGGTTTAAATATGTAGATCCAATTCAATAGTGAAAAATCTGAGTCCGTATATTCGAGCCAAATCGTGGTTTAGAGCAGATTCCAGAAGTCAGTATGTACACAAGCCAGGGTCAAGTAACGTTTTCACAACACAGTAACAAACAAAGATGCGCACTCTACGAACCGAAGTAAACGAGTGAACTACCTGGCATGTCGTCGGCGGGCGTACGCATTGTTCTGATAACCGGTTATTGTACCACCCATGATCCTTTGTTCTGATTGGTCGTTGGGTTTTGTCAAATCGTGACAAAAAAAAAAAAATAGGAAGAATAATAAAGAATAAAATTGCTCATTTTATTACAATTCCTACCTTTTTTTTGAGGATGGCAAATCATCAAATGACTCCTTCCACTCTGGCAGAATACAATTCCTACATAAGTTCCGGTTTTTTTTTAATAATCCACCAATTCCGGAGGAATGTCCATAGTAATATATACGTTTCGGATCAATGACCCCAGTTCAATCTACCTACTCCGATCACTGGTCATAAGTTATGAATTTTGGACACCCGCTAAACGATGGCCGACTGCACCCAATGCAATAGTCCGGTCAAATTCTCCATTGAAAAAAATGTTTTTTTTTTTTTTTTTCTTTTTTCCTGAAAATTTTCACACAGAGTCTCAGTACGATATGTTGTATAGATACCTTAGGTAAACTTTTTCTACTTTCCTAAGATTTAAGTGTAATATTTTCGTGCGGGTTCCAGACGCATGCACTGGACTCCAGTTTGCTCCGAACAAGTACATTCAAATAGATTTAATAGCGCTGATGTTGCTGAAATCTTTAGCATTGCGCAGTATGAAACCTAATCGCCTAGATGAATCTTTTGCTACCGATATCATGTGATCATGAAACGTTAGCTTGTTATCAAATGTGACACCCAGGTCCTTCATTCCAGTTGTTAATAGCGCTGCCATTAATTTTATAAGTAAAGGTGACAGGGTTTCGTGCTCGAGTAAAACTCATGAACAAAATGGAATTTAATTCGTCCAAATTCTCAATAGCATTTGCACGAATTAAATTCCATTTTGTTGTTAACACTCCACTCCAATATCGCCATAAATATCGCATAATATATATAATCAGCTTCAGAGTAAATTTCTGAAAAGAGTTTTAAATCATCTGCATACAAGGTTTCTGGCGTGATGAATAACTGAAGGAAGATCGTTGATCATTATCAAGAAAAGAAGCGGTCCCAGGATTGATCCTAGACTGACTCCGCAACGCGTATGATAGGGTTGGCATTCATAAAAGCCCAGTCTGACAAACTGCTGACGATCGCGGAGGTAGTCAGTGAGGTGCCGATACTTTCTCTAGCAGAATATCATTATTGACCCAATCAAAGGCTTTCCGGAAGTCGAAAGTACAAGACATCGACCTGGCCTCCACGGAACAATCGTTTTCTTATAATTATAGACTAGCTTTGCCCGCGGCTTCGCCCGCGTGGATGTCGCAAAATATCCCACGGGAACGTACTACCGGGGCTACATACCTAATAGCCAAGGAAAAGGTCACTGACTCCTACCGCAGCGCCCGTGTAGCCGTCAATCATAATTATTTTGTTACGCGTAATTTTGAATCAGTGATATTGTTTAAACTATTCATTTAAATGACATGATGTCAAGGCATATTTTAATATAAATTAAATAAGATAAGGAATAATGTAATACCGGTCGAAATAGCTTCGGAAATAACAATAAATCTTTTATCAAATTCTGAAAGATAATAATGGTTACTGTGGGTCATCCTTGGAAGATAGACATAATATGCCATCGCAGACTTTTTGTTGCACTTTTTAAGATGAACCATTCTGTAAAAGATAAAGTGTATGTATCTTTTACAATTTACGCGGCGCACGCCAGTAAAGCTCCCAGTCAGCATGTTTGTTTCGGACATGTTCAATCAAACAATAATCGTTATATTTCAGCCAATTTACACAAAATCTAATGAATTATTTATATACTAAATACCTTTCGCATGAATCACTGCGTCCGTTGTTGAAAACCGTTTGAAAAAGTAAATGCGGGCGAATGGACATACGAGCTCAGATCTATAGACACAAGGTCTTATTTTCTGAGGTGGAAAATGAACCGGATACAATTGTAGAACAGTCTCTCGAGCTTATCCAACAAAACCGCATTCAAGTCAATGTAGCACACGTCACCATAGTCGACGATAGGGAAAATCAAAGTCTGCACAAGCATAGTTTTCGTCTTAGCAGACAAAAAGTTTCTCAGACGATACAGGGATCGCAGAGTACCGCTGACCCATTGACTAACATTAGAGACCTGGTTTAATTTATCGCGTTCAGACAGACGCGGGGGGGAATAAAAAAAATAAATAAAAAAAAAGTATTTCGCGTTGAATAGGGATGATGCCTGTGTAAAAAAATCGAAATTCTAATTAGTCCGTCAGTCAGATAATAATATTAGACACGTATTTTTAGCTTTATCGTATTAATAAAAAATATTTAGATAAAACGTATTTTAAGTTGGAGAGTGGGGGTCGCTACGTCACTAGTATGTATAAAATCTACATACTCGTGTCGTCATGGCATATTTTACCTCAATGTATCGCCGTAATCTTTAGATTACGTAAAAAAAGAATAAATACGTGTCCAATATTTTTTTATAATCTCAAAGACGGACTAAAAAATAATTTTTAGTCATCATACCTATTTTTTATATATTCAAAAATGTTATTCGGAATGCGCTCGCTGTCGTGTTGTGGTAATTGTGGTGGATTTTATGGACTGCAAAAATAAGTTTGTGTTACATTGTATTTCTTGAATAAGTATGAAAAACAAAGTCATTTCTTAGGTAGTTGGGTTGGAACTTATGACATACCGACAGACGGTAAGCGAAGTGATCCTATAAGGGTTCTGTTTTTTTTCGGTTTGAGGTACGTAACCATAAAAACCAAAAAAAAAATACAACTTATTTAAAGTTGTTTTTTTTTTTTAACAGTCGGTCACACAATCTTCAATTCATAAACCAACCTCTGTCATTTAAAAGAAGCTATTTTCAGATCAATTACACCCCTATTTAATACCATGAAAGCCCTTTATATTATTTCCCAAGCTGCAGTACGGCAGCGGACAAAAGCTCCGCCTACTTCCTCCCGGAACCTCTGCACGAATGCCCTGCAAAAACGCCCGTGTTGACCCACTGTAAGGAAAGCTGGACTGTGCAAATTAGTTAAAATATAGTTTTGACGAGGTTGTGACAGAGAGGCAGACAGACATGCACATAGACAGAGGCCATGATCAATTCGGTTCATATTTGGCAGAGATGCACTTATAACAGATGAATAATGAACCTCCTTCATTTTGAAGTCGGTTATAAATATCTATGTAAGAACTTGAACTTATTACATAAAAGTTGTAACTTTTAACCCCTAACCACACTACGATACACGCAGTGTGGTTCAGAGTTAGTCATATTTCCTCCGAAATGTATGGGAAAAGTTTTTATGCGATTTCTGACTTTTCTAGTACTCAAACCTCAGTTGGTTCGATAGAGTTTTTTGATCCTTATAAGAAACAGGATCGATTGGCATCAAAAAAAGTCTTTGTGAAAACTGCCCATTTTCTTGCTGACTGTATTTTTTTTTCAAAATCTGTGACTGCAGATAGGAATCTTTCAAGAAGTTGAGCCATTCTCTTTAGATCGTTTTCCTGTAGCTACAACGTTTAAGGTAGCTGTCCTTACTGCCCCTTCTCAAAAATCCAGCCTGTATAATATAGCTACGGTAACATTTTTTTAACCGACTTCAGAAAAGAAGAAAGGTTCTATGTTTGTCTATAAATGTTTTTCTTAATAAATTCGAATGCTGAAACTTGATGTAAATTCTTAAATGTTATAACGTACTCGTAATTCGCAAGATCCCGTCGCATCAGCTGATACGTTAAAATCATGTCGAGTTTCGTTACGATGTTTTCCTTCAGTAATATGCGACGCCGTTCGTTCCAGAGTGAAGTGGGGCGCGGGAGCCAACCCCGCGCTTGCCGGCGTGGGCGCCGGCCTGGCGCGAGCCGGGGCCGCCGCCGCCGCGCGCGCCGCCGGCCTCGCGCGAGCCGGCGCCGAGCTGGCGCAGCACGCGCGCGCCGCCAGCACGCAGCGCCCGGCCCGCGCGCGCGCCAAGCATCACCACGCGCTGCACACTGCGCTGCATCACTGGGAGAAGGTAAGGGGAGAGGGCGTCATACGAGTATGACGGAATCAAACAGCTTCTGGAGGGCCTTAAGAACGGGTTTTCCACCGGCCTTTAGATTTTCGGCCGTAATTCCGTCATCAGCCTTGTTGTTTTTGAGATGCTTCAGAGCCATCCTAATCTCGTACAAGCTGACGTCCAGGATCTCTTCGGTATAGTGTCGGGTCAATCTAGCTCTTGGGTCGTTTGCCAGATTCGTAACGGGGTTACTTATTGACATGTATAACTGTCCATAGAACCTCTTGATCTCTCAACAGCTCAGTTTTGGCGGATACGATCCTGCCATCATCGGTCTTCAGTTTTGTAAGCTGGCTCTGTCTATTGAACCGCTGGTACCGGTATAATCGGGTGTATGGAACGTCCTCCTCTATCAGTCATAAAGTTATCGTTCATAACTCATAATGTGTGACAGTATTTTCGTAAGCTCAATGAGTCATATTTAAGACCAGTATAACGTTGCAAAAGTTATAAATCAATAAATACCATATGTATCATAATTAATTTGTCAACAAAATTCTATTTGTTTAATTTTGTGTAATGACTGCAGGCGTGCACACTAGCACAGAAGTATTCTCTCAAAGTATCGCCAGTCGAAGAGTCGCTCATGGAGATGTTACATCCTGAAGGAAACATTGATACACAATGGGTAAGTCATTTTCTTAGTAATTAAACTTAATTTAATTGTGTTATGTTGCGCCAACGACCCAAACATAAAGAGTGTTATCTATGTAAAAACTTTACCAGTTTGAGTATTTTTTATTAGCATAAACGTAGCTCTTAAGAGCGTTTATGCAGAAAATGGGCAACGTCGCAAATAGCTGTCAAATATTTTAGCGTTTTGATTAATTTGGAAATATTACTGTATGGAAATACGAAATATGACTAACTAGTGAACTAAAATATTGCATATGAAATGCAATATGGTATGGTTTCGATCGGCACGGGTGCGTTAACATTACGTGACCGGTTAATATCGTAACACCGAATATAAATATTCGGTGTTACGATATTAACCGTTTTAGATGTAAAAAAGTATTTGGAAATTTTCAAATGCCTTTTTTGCACCTAAAACGGTAACAACATCAAATTCAATGTTATAATTGCAATTCAATATTAATATTTTAGTTCACTAGTTAGCCATATTTCTTATTTCCATACAATAATATTATGAAATCAATTAAAACAGGTAAATATTTGATAGCTATTTGCGACGTTGTGAACTTTTTGGATGAACGCTCTTAAACAGACGGCTGATTTCAATACCGTTTATTAACCTACTAGAAAGTTAGTTTAATCGGGGATCTATGTTTGATGAAAATCTGTTACACTAGTTTGAAGGTCATCAGCACTTTTGTTACTTTTAAGTATCAAATAGATTCGAATGATTTATTAGTGTGATTTAGGTCTTATAAAATATGTTTGTGCTCAAAAATCTCCCCATTGGCCGCATCGGGGTCACATTAATTCAAAATGCTGTTGTTCCAGGTGGACAACGTGTCGGCCCTGCTCCGCGAGATGCTCGCGTCCCTCGGCGCGGCCGGCGCGGCGCGCAGGGCCCGCGTGCGCGCCGCCACGGCCGCGCTGCGGGCCGCGGCCGAGCGCGCCGCGCCGCCCGACGCCGGCCGGCTGCACCTGCTGCAGGACGTGCGCGCCTCGCTGCAGACCTTACTGACTGTCAACGAGGTGAGTAGCACGACACACTAGTGTTTCAATGCCATCATCATTCTACGTGTGAGCACGCACTAGCACAGTACGCTTTCGCTCAAAAAAATAGATCGTCGACCTTTTTCGTAATTCCATAAAGTTGCACTTATAAATATCTCCCAATCATTATTTTACTCACGATGAAGACTTGTGCTATATGCAAGGATCAGTTTAACGACGGGGTGCAATGTGGAAGCTGCAAGAAATTCCTGGAATTCTGTTGTGCAAGTGTGTCTGAAGCGGGCTGGAGAAAACTGGGACCGGGCCGGAGAGCGCAATGGAAATGTCCTGCCTTAAATCGTCGTCTGCTCTGCGTTCTCCGCAACCTTCCGCTTCATTGGATACGGTACTGGGTGAGATTCGTGAATTGAAGCACCAGCTGCTGAGCTTACCAACCTTAGTCAGCGACATAAGATCGATTAAAGACGAGTTGTCCGAGCTTAAGAAAAGCTGTGACTTCTCTAGTGGTAGACTTGATGAATTCGACACCAGACTTGCTGGACTAGAAAAAAAAACCTCCGAGTTTGAGAAGCTTCAGGACACTGTCTCTTCATTGCAAGCAAAATTTGCCACAACTAAGCTTGAGTTTTCTTCGTTTGATCAGCGATCCAGGCTAAACAATGTGAGAGATGTCGTGCGGTGTCCCGCAGGGATCGGTCCTGGGGCCGCATCTGTGGGACATCGGCTACGACTGGGTGCTGCGCGCCGACCTCCCTAGCGGCGTCAGCGTGGTTTGCTACGCTGACGACACGCTGGTCCTGGTGCAGGGGAGGTCGCATGAGGCGGCGGCCGAACTAGCGACACGTTGGGTTGCGACAATCGTCAAAAGGATCCGGCAACTTGGACTCGAGGTGGCCTTGCACAAGTCCGAGGCCATGTGTTTCTATGGTCCTCTGAACGCGCCACTGTCGGGCTCCCGGATTACGGCGGGAGGGGTTCACATCGGTGTCGAGTCGACGATGAAGTACCTGGGACTCGTCCTCGACAGCCGGTGGAACTTCGTGGAGCACTTCCGACGTTTGGCTCCCAAACTGGATAGGGCTGGGGCTGCTTTGAAGCGGCTCCTGCCCAACCTGGGGGGTCCAAACGCCTCCTGCCGGAGGCTTTACGCGGGGGTCGTGCGGTCCATGGCCCTTTACGGGGCACCGGTGTGGGCGCGTTCATTGAGGCTGCGACCGGCCCGGCGGTTGAACGCGTCCCAAAGGGTCATGGCCATCAGGCTGGTCCGGGGATACCGCACGGTCTCCCGTGAGGCGGCGAGCCTCCTTGCCGGACTACCGCCATGGGATCTGGAGGCGAAAGTCCTCGCGCACATGTGGGAGTTGCGCGAGGAGGCGAAACACCGGGGTGTAACTCCGCTGCCGCGAGAAATCACGGCACAGCGGACAGAGCTCCGGCGGGATCTCATGGCGGCATGGAGTGTGCGATTGTCGCAACCCAGCGCTGGGCACGCCACAATTGCGGCGATAAGTCCCCTCTTTGAGGAGTGGCTTGAGAGGCGCCATGGCGTCCTCACCTTCCGCCTGACGCAGGTCCTCACCGGACACGGTTGTTTCGGGAGGTTCCTGTTCCGCGTAAGGCGGGAGGAAACGCCCGGGTGTCACCACCGTGTGGATCGCCCGGAGGACACGGTGGAGCATACGGTGGAGGTCTGCCCGGCTTGGGCGGAGCACCGCCGTGTCCTCACGGAGGCGATCGGCGGCGGCGATCTCTCGTGTCCGGCCCTGGTTCAGGCCATGGTTCGGAGCGAGAGTGCATGGGAGGCCGTCACCTCCTTCTGCGAAGCAGTTATGTTCGCGAAGGAGGAGGCGGAGCGCGCGAGGGAGATGCAAGCTGCACGCCCTCGCGGCCCTAGTCGCCGCAGGAGACGCCCCGGGCGTCGGGAGTCGAGAGCCGACTTCCGGCCACCGTAGGCGCGGGCTTGCGGATGGTGAGCAATGGGCAGCTCGCCGTACGATAAGGACCAGGCCCGTGTCGACGGCGCGTTCGCGTTCCACGCGCGCCTCAAAGAGATGTCAGCACCAACCGACGGGGTCGAAAGACCAATGCCTGCTGGGGTTGCGGGTTTGTCCGAAAGGGATAACGCGGCCCCGGCACACAGGCAACGGAAGGAACACGGGTGGGTTTTAGTCAGTAAAAGTCTGACACACCCTCTCGGTCTTTGAGAAGTTTGATGATTTCCCATCCTGAAAAAAAAAAAAAGAAAAAAAAAGCTAAACAATGTGGAGATTAAGGGTGTCCCCCTAAGGAAGGATGAGAACTTATTCTCAATCGTTGACGCCATCAGCAGCAAAATCAATTACAAGTGTTCTAAGATCAAGATTAACTACATTTCAAGGGTGCCTATACAGAATTCCAAGGAAAAATTGGTGATAGTGAGCTTCCTCAACAGGTATATAAAAGAAGATTTTATGGCGGCTGCCCGTGCTGTTAAGGATCTCTCCAATTGGGACATAGGTTTTCAAAGAGCGCCACAACGTATTTATCTTAACGACCACTTAAGTGTAGAATCCAAAACTTCTGAATATAACTAAAATCGCCGCTAAGGAGAAACTCTATGAACTCGTCTGGGTGAAACATGGTAAAATTCATGTGCGCAAGAATGTTAATTGCAAAACCATTATAATTGGAAAGAAGTTCGATTTAAACAAAATTGTTTAAACCGCTTTTATTTACATCCAAGATTTATTTGTTGCTTTTCTACTTTTAAAATGTATCGAAGTTCGCACATCAGTTGTTATTTGCTTTGTTTTTGTAAAAGGTTTAGCACCTCGGCACTACTAGTGAGCTTCCATTGTATTCCTTATCGCGCTGTTTATCTTCCGAGTCCCAACACTTGACTATAAATTTGTCTCGCTCACGCATATGCGTGTTATATATTGCTGCTTGCTTGCTCGCACAGTCGGGTCTGGCCTGACATCGAATTATTTGTGCATTCTTGTTGACTTTACTTATTTTTACCCACATTATATCTTAAACCACGGATCATAAGCAGATGTATTTAGAACTAAGAAAACCTAAAGTCACTAAAAAGTTAAAACATGAATACTTAGCAACAGATTACATCATGCTGTACAAATCAATTGAAAATGCCGAATTTTATAATGAAGAGAATGACTATCGAAGACTGGAAGATTTCATCACAAAACAAATCAAAATAAACAAAATAAAAAAAGTTAAAATTCTAAACAAACCCCGAGATGATTGGATCAATAAACATGTGCTAAATGTTTTACACAAACGCAACGAGGCGTGGGGCGCTCACAAGGAAGACATTGACAACAATGAAATCGAATTAAAATTCAAAGATATAAGAGATGAAGCCAATAAAGCAATAAGAAACACAAAAAGGAAGTATTACCTCGACAGTTTTAAGAAGTGTCAGAAACAGCCGAAGAAAATTTGGAACTTGATTAATACGTTAGCAAATAACAAACACAAAAATAGTTATGCTCCTTCAAAGCTAAAAACGGAAACTGACGAAATAACAGATGGGCAACAAATCTGCCAACATTTCAACGATTTCTTTTCCACAGTTGGTTCTATCTTAGCCAGTAAAATAACACATACACAAGCTCATACCACATTGAATAAAACACAATCACAAACCCATACACTGCAAACATTAGAACCATGCACAAAAAAAGAAATAAATACAATCATCGATAACTTAGATATTAATACAAGTAGCGGAATTGATGGAATTACTGTTAAAGAAATAAAATGCATTAAAAACCTAATACTAGACAATTTAACTGACTGTATAAATAAATGCCTCGAACAAGGGATATTTCCCGATAGCCTGAAGGTTGCTAGGGTAACCCCGGTTTTAAAATCTGGAAGCAAGACTGATCCGGGCAATTATCGTCCGATATCCGTACTGCCGGTGCTCTCCAAAATATTTGAAAGAATAATTTACACTCGCCTTTACACCTACCTGACAGACATAGACTTCTTTTTTGAGCAACAGTATGGATTTCGGCCAAAATCAAATACCTTATCAGCAACCATGGATTTAACGACTAAAATAAAAAATGCTATAGACCAAAGACAATATGCCCTAGGTGTCTTTATAGACCTAAAAAAGGCATTTGACACGATTAGCCATAATTTGCTTTTAAGTAAGCTAACTAACGTAGGGATATCAGGGCCCGCTCATAAAATTCTTAATTCGTACCTAGAAAATCGGAAACAAATAGTAAAAATTGAAAGTTACCAAAGTTTACCTGCCAAATTAACATACGGAATTCCACAGGGATCTATTCTAGGACCGTTGTTATTTTTGATTTATATTAACAACATAAACAGTGTTAAAACATCGGGCAGTATCACACTTTATGCAGATGATACTTGTCTATTTTACTTTGGTGACAACTTAACTGATATTGTGAAAGAAGCTCAAAATGATTTGAATATTTTAAATAAATGGTTCCTGTCAAATTTATTAACTATCAATACAAAGAAAACCGCATACATGGTCTTTGCTGCAAAAAACAAAGAAATTCTCAATCAAATCCAATTAACAATAAACAACGAAAAAATTACAAAATCAAACAGTGAAAGATACTTAGGCCTCATTTTAGATACAAAGTTAACTTGGAGACCCCATATTGATCATATTAAGTGTAAAATATCTCCTTTGATAGGAGCGATACGCCGAATATCTATTTGCATTCCTAAAAAAGTTCGCGCAATGATCTACAACTCTCTTGTTAAACCCCATATTGAATATCTCATTGAGATATGGGGAACTGCAGCAAAATCAAACGTCCAAGAAATACAAGTTCTGCAAAATAAAGCAATAAAAACACTTTTTAACTATGACTACTTAACACCAACCACCAAAATTTACAATGATACAAAAATACTTAAAATCAGCCAATTATACATACTTAAAACATGCACTCTAATACATAAAATCATAACACAAGGTACGCATTCACAATTAAACTTTAAAAAGAAAACTTACACATACAACGCTAGACGACGAGACAAACTAGAATTAAGGCCACCCAGGACTAACTATGGAAGAAAAAACATACTGTACGAGGGAGCAAAACTGTATAATCAACTACCTGATGATGTAACCAATAGTGACACCATGTATACATTTAAAAAAACCCTAGAAGAACACGTTAGAAAACAACCCTAACAATACCGATTGTCACCTTTATCTCTTAATTCTCATAGTGTGAACACAGAGAATCGCACTTACTTTTATTTTTTTATCTTACTTTTCTCAATATGTTAAGTGAACTGTAATGTTCTTTTTTTTTTGAGAAATAAATGTCTTTAAACCGAACCATAAATTCATGCCTCTTTTATGCGTAACTATTATCTGTCTCGAAATGAATTGGCAGTTTTTTTTAAATGATGTTGTTGTTGATGCTTATTCAATTATTGATGGATATATTTGCAATGGCTAACAAAAGTGAACAGTGTCTGACCGTCTTTTATCAGAACGTGCGGGGATTGCGAACAAAGACTGAATCGTTCTACCATCAGGTTCTACAGAATTCCTACGATATTATTGTTTTAACGGAGACGTGGTTAATGGATGGCATGTTAAACTCGGAGCTGTTTGATGACCGTTACTTAGTGTGGCGTCGTGACCGGGACTATGCTATGACTGGTCAAACGAGAGGTGGTGGGGTGCTTATAGCGACTCGTAGGGAGTTACCTGCCACTCCGCAATCGCTCCTGCACTCCTCGGCGGAGGATCTCTGGATCAAGTTACGGCTTAAAAATTGGAAGTCACGAGAATACGTGAACCTATATATTTGCACTGTTTACTTGTGTAAACAAAACAAGGGTTTTCGTTTTCGGAACAACTTAATAACTTCCTGTCCAAATTGAACCATACAGCTTTGAATAAAACCCCAGATGTGTTTTTAATTTTAGGTGATTTTAATATGAGTGGAATCACGTGGGTTCCATCTAATAACCTTTCGTTAGTCCCAGTGAACCCCGCCACTTGTTATGAATGCTTGTTCGCGGATGAGTTACGTACGCTGGACTTTGGACAGTATAATGGGGTAGCTAATGGGTACGGGAAACTGTTGGACTTAGTCCTCTCAAATAAGTTAGCCTGTGTTAGTGAGTGCGTTGACCCTCTAGTGCCTATTGATCTCTATCAGGATGATAGAGATCAATAGGCACTAGAATTGTTAATCAATATTGACATCTTTGAAATACCTCCGCTTGACCATGCGCCGCGGTTGCTATATATCTATAGCACCACTCAACCATTACTCTCACTTAACCATTTTTGGATTCAGGGATCCGTTTGCGAAATATTAAGGTTTTAACTGAAATTTTTTGTTAGAGTCAAGTGCCCTTCTAGCTAAATGGTTGTACTTGGACTTGTGAAAAAATTCACAGCAGTAGTATATATAACGAAATTAAAAGGAAAACTATCAGAGCTAAGTAGGCTCTACAGGCTAACGAGTAATAATCGACCAACTTAAATTTGCGGTTTGAAAAACATGATCTCCCATACATTCCGTATGAGAGAACGTGTTTTTCAACTACAATGTTAAGTTTGTTCTTGGGATAAATTCATCCCAACTACGGAACCATTCATTGTGCGTGGTCCGACACGCACTTGGCTGGTTTTTTATTATTAGATTTTTCGTAACCAAAAAAGATAGAAATAGTAATGTTAAGGTAGGTAATGTATGGGCAGCTCGCCGTCCGATCAGGACCAGGCCCGTGTCGACGGCGCGTTGTGTTCCACGCGCGCCTCAAAGAGATGTCAGCATCAACCGACGGGGTCGAAAGACCAATGCCTGCTGGGGTTGCGGGTTTGTCTGAAAGGGATATCGCGGCCCCGGCACACAGGCAACGGAAGGAACACGGGTGGGTTTTAGTCAGTAAAAGTCTGACACACCCTCTCGCTCTGCCCAGAGCGGGAGAAGTCATTTGATGATTTCCCATCCAAAAAAAAAAAAAAAAAAAAAAAGGTAGGTAATGTAGGTAATGGTAAGGTAGTAACCAAAATTGCCTATCTTCAATTCGATTTTTCAGGAAGTTGATGAGACTTGGGAATAAAATAAAAATAATACGAGTAACTTCTGATATTTCCAAACTTTTTGTGTAACAGAAACACAAACTATTAAAATTTTCTCGATAAAAAAACATCACGAAGTTACCTCTAATTGTCCCGTATTTTCGTTTTGTACTTAATATGGTAATGATTAATTGGATAAAAATTAGATGATTGTTATAATAAAAGACGAAAATAATTGTGTAGGCTTTTTTTTATTCCTATTAGTTTTGGTTTTATTACGACTACAAGCTTTTAGCACTTACGACGTTCTTAGTTCGTGGAAGAAGTCATCTTCCGTCGCACGTTGCGGGAACTTCAAGCATATTTTTGTTTCACAAATCAGTTGCCGAAGCTCTGTTGAGACGAGAGGACTGCACTCAAATTTTTGGCCGCGCTGTGATATAATTTATTTGCGTAAATAATATTTTCGTAATTTATCACATTCTAGAAAAGAAACTGTGAAATAGAAAACATGAAAAAAAACCACTAAAACCACTTCCAATACGATTATTAAAAGCTTTAAGAATTGATAAACTAAATAAATACCGAGGCTAAATAAAAATATAAAATTCAATGTTGATATTTGAAAACTCAAGATGACATACATTTTATTTGACAGATTTATGACTGTTAAAGTACAACTACCGCCATTGTCCTGTATTTCGGTCAATTTTCTTGCGGAGAAAATTTACAACATAGCCAACTGGGCAATTCCGCGTTTATTTGAAAGCGCTGTGTTTTTTTTGCGCTGGAAATTTTAAATCTTATTGCGATTAACTCAAGATCCAAATTCGTGTACCCCACTTTTATTGACAAACTTCTTATAAGGTAACGCTTAGACGAACCATTTCGAGCAACTTTTTACCATCCCGTAAATCAGGTTGAAACCAGAAAAGCATAATAGGTTATTGGTATATTATTATATCCTTTACGGGAGCAGGGTCCAAGCTACCGGTGGTCAGGGCTCGTGTGTTATCTATGCTCCTGAGAGAGGAACCTCCTAACGATACGCGTCGTGTCCAGAAGCTCTTGAAGCCCTTTCTGGATCAAGCCCTTGATCCAACAGCCTAACGAGAGCCTCCTCAGGTGTTGGCCGAGGCTCTTAGCAATTATGCCATTGGCCGTCACGACTATCGGATTATTTTTCAAAAACACAAACAGCTTAAAAACTCTAAACAAAAATTTGACAGAAAAAGAGATAAGCTTGACATTATGTCTATAGTAACAAATAGCATTTTCTCAAACATGCTTGGAAATTCGAAAATTCATTCGAGCGCCGGCAATATCTGACGTGTTAGCAGCTAAATAAATTACTATGAAAACTCATATCTCGACACCAGCAATGAATACAACGCTAACTTGAAAAAGTCGATTTTAAACCAGAGGCATTTCAAAGAAAAAATGTGATAACTTTTTTATTAATAAACATATTTTATTGTTTTTTTTTGTGTTGTCTGTTCACTTGACAATACAAAAAATGTCGTTATTTAATTTCTTTATTAATTGTTAGTTTTGAATTTAACCCGAGTTAGCCGTGTATACACAAAAAAACCGATAAATGAATGTGCAATAAATTACACCAACTCATAGTTATCGTAGCGTACATTTAAATAGAATGTCAAAAGGTGAGAATGCTAAAACATTACATTAAATTCATATTAATTGTCAAACTATACCTAAAATAAAAATAAACGTAAATTCTTTAATAATAACTACAAAAAATCAATACTAATAGCTTAAACCGCCATTTATTAGTACTGGTAAGCGTGTGCTTACTCTCAGCTAAGTCTTGCCTTTTTTGTTACGAATATTCACGAACGGTACACTAGGCTAACTAGAGGTAGCGTAATGCATGTCGCGCGATTGCAAAAATTTAATTCACTTAGCGTTATGTAAAATTTGTATTTGTTCCTTATTTTTTTGGAATTTCTATATAATTATTTTGGTACTAATTGAACGTCCATACCATAAATAATTTAGCATTCAAAACGGAAATTGTCCAAAATTCAAGTTATTTATTTAACAGTAAAAACAGTGTGTACAGTGTGTAGTTAGCGTAGTGTAAATTGCTGGTGTCGAATCTGTCATATTATTTTAAAAAATGGAACGAACTTTTGTTGGTTGGTTGCTCCATGGCAACCAAGGAGGCAACTTATCAAAGATTTTATTAAATTAAAACGAATTTACACGAAATTAAATTTCGATTTGGTTTGCAAATAGAGGTGTTTAAAGTAATGAAGAAATAAATGAACATATTTGGCGCGTGTAAAATTATCGTTGTTCGTCATTGATTCTGGAATTTATAATTAATTCACTTAGTTTTCATTTCCGCGCATTTTTTGAGAAAATTACTATACTGATGGACTCCCGTATGTGTGCCTCGGTTTCGCTTCGGCCCTCATTTTCATTTAGAATCGCCATAGTTCACATTGTACGTAGTCGGGTTTTTGTATTTTTTTATTAACTTTTTTTGGTCACAAATGTTTTCGGTGGGGATTGTTTCTACTCGCGCTTCGCGCAGGAAAGATTTTCATGACACATGCTATGTGATATGCACAATGCAGTGCAAAATCCACTATACCAATATTATTTTTTACTTGGGTATCAAAGTTTTCCACGAAGACGTCGTGAGGTACAAATTGTACAAGATCCTAAATAAAATTTGGTTAAATTTGAATTTGAACCTTGTCACGTCAACATAGAGTTTCTAGTTGCAAAACTTGCATTTGATCTAAGATTCTGAATTCAAGCTTAGCGTATAGTATATGCAAAATAAACAGATGTTTTTAGTTTTTACCTATTGAAGAATTGCATTGAAAATAAAGGGAATGGGTAATGATCATATTTCGTTTAAATATTGTAATTGAAAAACCATTTCGACGTATAGTTGGTGATCACTGTGGTCCAACAAATATTCTAAGTTTATTGATATGTTTGTTCAATCATGTTCGTCCTTAATAATTATGACCTTTATGATGTTATCATTCTAAAAAGGCTTATTTTCCTCAAAGTAAAAAAAGGAAGGTAAGTGATACGATTAGTTAGATAGTATTTGCTTCCATATCGTCAAAAAAGCAAGTTTATTGCGTTTATTTTCATCATGACTGATAATGTAGTATGTAGTATAATACTTTGATGATGATCCGCTCGCATTTGCGCGGTTTTCTAATCAATGCCTATAACTGACTAATAAACATCGGATAAATACTCGTATAAGATAACAATTATGTTCAGAGGCAAATAAAAAACGTTTAAAATAGTAGCCCACCAGCATCGGTAACAGATTCACGTACTTACATACAATAATGTAATATATGGAATAATATACCTACTTGTATACAGCGATCATACTTAGGTAAATTTAATAGAGCCGTTTCATCTGATTATTTTGCGTATACTTACTACAGAAAAAAAAAAAATCGACTTCTATACTTAGCTAGATAAACACCACCGGGTGAAAAGTTTTTACCGGCGGGAATGGATTGTTTGCTTTTTAACCGCCGACGTATGAAGAGAGGTGTTAATAAAGCCAATGTTAGATAGAGACAGTACTACTACAATCTGACGACACAAGATAGGTACGCTATAGTTTCTTCGTTTCATTTTTCCGTGAGAATAATAAAAAAATAACTTTTAAAGCGTGTTATTTCCCCATAGTTTTGCTTATATTGTTTATCTTTTCATAAATCGTACTTTTTCTGTAACATCCTGAAAATAAGTACTAATTTATATGAATATAATAAAGTTAAAGAGTTTTTTTGAAAGCGCTAATTATTGGAATTGCCAGCCAAATTTGTTTTTTTTTTACAATTGAAAGCCCAGTTCTTTAGCAAGATTATAGGGTATTTATACGCGCACAGATTACTAAGCCGGGGTGGCGCGCGAGTCCGTGCCAACACGGAATGTTGCCAGTTAAAATATTGTATTACACATTTATAATTCAATTATTTATTTTAATTTTAATGTAGCTATTATGACACAGATATTGGGTATTTATGTATTTTAGTTTCTCATTCACAACACACCACACACACTGATGTATGTCACAACATTTTATTTGATTTTGTGAGCTTTTCATGTTATCCTATCTTTTACTACTTACCTTTAATTTATTCTGTTAATTTATTAAAACGGACACACACTTCCCTGTCTTTATTATTCTAGCGTATGGCACTCGTGGGTTGCAGCTGAAAATCAGCGTCAGGTGGTACATTTGTGTTGCCATCTGACATTTATGCTGAGCTGAGGCCCAATTGGTATTATAATCATTGTTTCCTGTTTTTTTTTAGTTATATGGTGTATTTTTCTGCTGTAATGCCAATAAACGCATTTTTCTTTCTTTCTTTCTTTCTATTTAACAGCACGCTACTACCTTAAGGAGCCGAGGTAAAAGAAAAAAGGTCTGAAAAAACGCTAAGCAAAAACGAAGTAATAGCGCGGGCGGGCGATGCGATGCGACGCGGTAGATCGGGGCCGAAACTTCATGCGGACTAAGTCACGGACAGAAGCTAGTTGATGTATATTTTTGATGTAATAAATTATTACATTTCTTATGTTTTCCTCACCCCAGGGCGACAACCCGGCCGCTGAGTTCCTAGCAGAGGAGAAGGTCGTCAGCGCGCACACGGCCGCGCTGGCGGGCGTGCGCGAGCACGACGCCGCCGTGCGCGACGCGCGCGCCGCCGCCGCCTGGCTGCAGGCGCATCTGCGCGACCAGCACGACAAGCTGCAGCTGTGAGTCTACACACTCTACACCGCCAGGCTACAGCTTACTCTATTAACCCGCAGTTACACCCATATACAAGTTGTGGTTCTTGTTTCCGACAAGTCTTGTAAAAAACTTGTCAAGAACATATTGTGTATAAAGCAATTGTATCGTATATGTATTGGCTTCGCTTCAGACATGTATTGTTAACTACTATGTTCCTTAGCGTTAAGTTTTGTATACAACTAGTCCATACAACTTGTTTTAGGTGTAAATGAAAAACAAGACTAGTAAACAATCCACGTAGAATACATGTTTTCTAACTTGGTGTAAACGAGCGATGATTACAGTACAAAGGTGACTTGTCCTAAGTTATACATGAATTAAGTATCTTACTGCCACACTCAGAGACGTCTAATTGTTACTTAGGGCGCCCCTTAGCAAAATTTTAAAAAAAGTTCACACTCAGAGTCAGTTAAGGGTACATTAGCGTCCCTTAATGACAATTAAAGTTAAGTATAGCAAAACCTTTACTTAACTTTTTAACGATTGATTTTGACATTTAAGTTTGGGGTTATATTTTGATTTTTACCGGTGAATTCGCTTTCACATTAAGCGTTTATTAAAAACAAATAATTACTGATTTGGCAGATTTATTGAGTTTGTAGACTATGTCAGAAGATATAGATAAGATAGGACCGAGGCGGTATTTACGAGTTCAATTCTGATCCCTTAACAAAATACTCAATTCAAGAATGGAATTCCAATATAGATGAAGATCTTGACAAAATACGTAAATAAAACAAATACCATTTTTTTTTCACGTTGTGTTGGAATATAATCCAGCATGAAACATAACTATTAGATGTACAAATATGTATTATCAGAGTACATGCAATTCAATTTAAATTAGAAAATACCCATTACGTAGAATTAAATAAAAAATATTGCAAATATAAATAAAAAAACCGTGTGTCAATAAAGGAATAGCCAATTAAACACAAAAAATAATCGAAAAATAAATTCCCCGGTTTGACATTGACGTCGTAATCGCTTTATTTTACTTAAATGAAATGAATGTTTCGCTTTGAATTTAGTAAAAACTTACAGTAAAAGAACTGCCTGTCATAAAAAATATTTTTTTTGTTAATTATTATCAACACTTTTTATATGTGGCTACACAAAGGCTTTATCGATATGCAATCGATAAGATACTTCTCCCTACGGATACTTAAAACTGTCATTAGCTAAGGAACCCTTAAATTATGTCTCTGGGATGTAGCGTTGATTAACGGATTTAATGCTAATTAGTTAAGTACGAATTAGGACTAATAATGTAATTACCAGGTCCTATGAATGTTTGTGTTACGATGTTATTTGAACATTATTACGTACTAGCTTCTGCCCGCGCCTCCAACTATACCATATAACATAACCTATGACAGTCTACAATAGTGTAGCTTTCTATAAAATATTTTCAGTAATTATAGTTATTTTCGGTAAAAAAATAAAAAAACGGTTCAGTGCTAACAGAGATAACCTCGTACGAAAAAACAATGTAACCTCTTTAAATTATTACTTCAGAAGACACTGACCATGACATGCTAGATGATAGAGTGGCAACTATAGTACATTACTGTCGCGGCCTGCAACAAGGCATTGATGGAAGAACGTTAAAATGAGGGCTGAGGCGAAGCCGAGACACACATACGATCGTCCATCAATGCCTAGTTGCGGCCAAGGCATGTATAGTTCTTTTCTCAAATAATGCGCTAAAATTCAAACTTAAGTAAATTAACGATAAATTCCAGAATTAATGACAAACAACGATAATTTTTCACGCGCCAATACGTTGTTTTGTTTCTTATTTACTTAACAGCTCTATTTGCAAGCCACATCGAAATTTAAACAAAATCTTTGATAAGTTACCTCCTTGGTTGTCATTGTCGAAGTAAAAACTACGTTTGATTTTTAAATTACACGACAGATATTATGAGTTTTCATAGTAAGTTTGCCGGCTCACTTTCGATCATGTTTGAAAAAACATAATATTTGTATTTTTACAGACTATACAACAACTGGCCTACCGAGGCGAGCGGGCGGAAACTGACGCGCCAGTCCGCCATCACCGCGGGCAAGTCCAACGCCAACAACAGACATGGTGAGTTACACTATACTCTTGATGTTTCGATCATCTTTGTAATGATCAGCACTCCAGCCAAAAGACGTCTACTAATGGGGCATTACAACAATCCCGCCCCTTTTTTGCGGCACACACATGTTAAAATTACAAAATTCGTTGAAATCAGTTGAGCGGTTAAGGCGTTAAGAAGTACTAAACATATATATTTTTTTTTTAATGTTCAATGTTTAAAATTCAAATTCAAAAGTCATTTATTCAAACTAGGCTGAGAATCAGCACTTTTCTAACGTCAAAATTACATAAGACAGTCCCTCAAAACGCCCACCCTTCACCACTTCCTAGTGCGTGAGCTGGGAAGAAGTGGCGCAACAAACTTCCCAGCAAATGTTTTATTAGCTAAGTTTTATTTTTATGCATAAACAAATAGACACTCCCTCGATTAATTTAAACACACAATTTTAATATATTCCATGTTAGTAATTATGTATGGGCTTCAAGTAAAACACTTTCTCCATATAGCAAGCAGTACCGATGACGATAATACTGCCAATGTCTATGTGTGAAATGGAAAACATTAACTATTTATTTTTATACAAATACGTTAGTTGAAATCACCGAAAGGATTGCGCTATATTCCTGTTCCTTGAATGAATTCGCAAGAATAACCAAGCTATTGTGCTATAATTTGTAATTTTTGTATATGTTCATAGATAAGAACCACTCTATCGCCTTGAGATATCCTGTAATGATAATATTTGTTGGTGAATAAATATAAATTAAAAGTTATGTTGTAAACTGTATGTCAAAGAAAGCACTGTTTGTAATAAGTTACAAAATCTAATTATTGTTAAAATAGAGTTAAATAAGTACACTATCATTAGGTTAAAACAAACCCTTTAATTATAAATAATATACAATAATGTTGTTATCGCAGGAGGAGAACGCAACGCCGTAGGCGCGGGCGTGTGGAAGCGCGTGCGGCTGAAGTTGGAGGGACGGGACGACTCGCAAACCACGCGGCGATATGCGCTGCACGACCAAGTAAGTACTATATAATGCAGTCTATCTCTAAAATGGACGACGTGGTTCCTTACTGTTCAAAATTTCACATAGCCCCTCTCAACGAATCACCCCGTAGAAGTTACAGCAGCCTGTAGTGCGAGTTTCATTAGACCACCGAATAATATTCCCGTCCCGCTCGCAGGTGGACCACATGATCAAGGAAGCAGTGAGCTCCGGGAACCTGTGCATGATGTACGAGGGCTGGATGGCGTGGGTCTGAGGTCCCCGCCTGCGTCCGCCGCGCCTGCGCCGCCCGGCCCGCGCGCCGCGGACAGGAGCCGACCCGCACGCGCCCGCGCCCACGCGACCCGCGACCCGCGCCCGCGACCACGAGGCACGCCCTCGACCGCAGCGCTGCCGCACCGCGAAACGATTCGTTTAAACCTCACATTTCGATACCACGTTTTTTACTAGTTTTATCTTTTTTGTTCGCGTTCGTATGTAGCGCAGCGCGTCTGTGACGTCGCTCGCTGTCGGGCCGAGCATTAGGGTTAGATTATGGTTTCTGTAGAAGCTCGGAGGCTCAGGCCAGCGAGCCGAGAGCGTCGGATTCCTGACCAACTGTCGCACCGGCGCCCCGGGGCCGAGTGGGGCGCCGCGTCTCAACTCGTATTACAACTATATATTCGGCGTAGTTTTAAGACCTGTCTGCCACGATGAGTGCAATGACTGGTGGCGCTATCTAGAACTAATCGTGACTGCTGTGTCACTGAATGTGTCGCCCTCTGTATCGACGTATTATTGTATTTTACCAGAAATATGACGCAGTCTATAAACGTATGTAGTATATATTTACAGAAAAATTATTGTTACACAAAATTCCTACCGGATGTTATTTTCAAGTAAACTTAAGTAAATGTTATTTATAATATCCATGCGGTTACTGTGTTTATTTCTATAAACATCTTGGAGTCCAGGTGACGAAATTTAACATTTATGTGACATCTCTGGCGTACAAAATTTATTTTTATCTCATCTATGATAATTTTTGATATAAAAACTTATACAAATACAAAAAAAAATATAAGTACATATAATAACGACACGAACTGTGCAGAATCGATATACTGATTTATTCATTTTTCTTCTCTAAATGTAATTTGAATGTCATGTTATCTGAAGTAGTGCAATATACCGCAATTTAGAATTACAGTTCCATTGAATAGTAATATTGTAGCAGTTTCACAATATATCCATTGGTACTATAATAGCTAGATTTATATTCCATTAAAATTTAATAGGCCATTAACATAGAAAACTGAATACATAGTTTAAAATCTGCACGTTACTCTGTAGCTCTCATCATATTAACATATTCATGTAACACATCCATTTATACCTTAACTTCGATAATTCTAACATAAATGTATCTTAATTTAGGCATTAATTTAGTTGTACTCATTTCCTGTAAAACTTTCGCTAAAAGTCTATTTATAAGCTTGTTCAAACAAAAAGTTAATAAGGCGCCATCTACACTGGCTATCGATTTCGTCATAGGAGTACTCTGTTGACTTCTTCAATGTCGCACGAAAAGTTTTATATGCTAATTCATAATGTACTTACCAACCTGCTCTATTAGTTTGGTAAGAAAAACCACCAGACCTGTGCCGATCGTTATATCAACTCAGTATTACTACTTAAGTGTGAATTAACATCACAACTGAACAATCACTCGCCGGCGTATCAATACGACTGGTGACATCTCCACGCGTCCGTGACGAGTAGTCGCGACTGGGAACGATACGCCGGCGATGTCGTCCATACGTTGTGGTGTGTTTTGTCTAATACTGGTACTTCACTTGGCGTATTTGCGCAAATATTCGCGTTACTTGCGTATTACAAAATATATCCTGTATTTGTTGGAATAAAGTTCATTTTATATTAACGAAATAACGCGAATATTTGCGCAAATACGCCAAATGGAGTGCCAGCATATTAGCGAGCGGCACGACACGTCGCATTACGCGTAGGAATCGTAACGTTATGAGGTGTCTTCGCACATAGCGCTGGTCCAGTGTAGGCTTTTTTCGAGCATATACGCAGCGTAGATGTTGCGTAATAGCGACACGTACAATCACGTCTAATGCAGTATACATGTACGTAACATTTACGTAGCATCTACGCCGGACATACACTCAGTGCGAAGATTCACTTAAAGCGGGGCGGGACAAGCGTAACTCAGCGTAATTTACGCCCCTCAAGTTGAGTCGCCAACATTACGATGCGGTTTGCGTCACACTTGACGCAAAATGATCAAATTTAGTCAAACGTAAACTCCGCGACTCATTCTGATCGACTCAAATTACGCTTGCCTGGTCCTACCGTCGTATACTGCCACTCGACGTATTGCGGCAGAGATGAGCTCGTAACGCAACTATTACAATATACTCGCCCGTGTAGGTGGCACCTGACATACAAAACGGCTAAGGGACGGCACACATTTGTACGGAACGGCGCACGCCCTTAACGTTATAAATGACGATGCAGAATATTGTATCTACCTATGAAATTAAATGAAATTGTTTATTCTGTAAATAGGATATGGGGATCACTTTTATCGACACAAATGTTCAGTCATAGGCTATCAGTCCCCAGTAAGAATATAGTCGACCAAGAAATTACTTAAATTACTACCACAGATGAAAACAGATGGGTTAGTCTGCAAAATAGTTTAATAAAAAAGCAACTCTTGCTACGACACAATAAAGTGCAATTCAGGTCCCACAACGCTAATTACCTACAGTTATATTCACCTAGAAGTTGCCTCTCTTTCTATCACGTAACTCTTATGTCTTCTGACTACGTTACGCCCACTGAGTTCGACAAGTCGAGCCCGCCGCGTACCTACTTGTAGCTTCATACCTAAAATGCGGAGTGACCCATCTCCACTACTCTGTGGTCATACAACGACAAGAGCTGTTTTTGCTTTCAAGACCTATGTGTCCTTTAGATAATTTCAACCTTAGTGAGTTTCAAATTTACAGAGAGTTTTAGTCAAAAGTGGTAAAGCCCAACAAGGTCGACCATATAATTTAATGTCAAAGAAGTCAAGTGTCTCAAAGTTAAGTCCCTCATTCTAGCATTAGAAAACTTTGATATATTGAACAGAGAAACTATTTCGGCTTATTAACATCTCTTCTGTCCACGTTTTTTGGCGGATATGATTGAAATCTTAATTAACATACAACAGATTAACATAAAATGTTAATATTCTCTGTAGTTTGTAGGTTCTCCATTCTGTATACAAATAAAAGAACATCGAAATTATAAGAAATAATTATCCTAGACATTTAAAAATTATCAATATCGACTGTTTTCCAAATGCAATGATTAGTCCACCGATATCGTAATAAAATAGTAGAAAATTGTCAGAAAAAAAATCCCTACACAATCCTTTTATAGGGGATGAGTACATAGTATAACATAATATAATATTATGTATCGCGTACCGCATTATGTAACTTTCACGCGCGCGTGTGTGAGAGATCGCACCTTCACACGTCCCTAAGACGTAGTGTGAGTGTTCGCACGTCTCTAGGACGTAGTATGCTTGTAACGTGGATGCATTCGATACTTTTAATACCGTTATCATCCAGATTTAGACCACATAAGACCACTTTCGAGACGCACCGTCCCAAGAGAGCCACGAACTATAGGTAACTGTGCCTCATTAGTCGAGGCTTGATAGGTTTACGTACTAAGTGTTAGACTACCCTTCCCAAGACATTGGCATCACTGTCATCACGCAATAATATTATATATGTGGCGTCATACTAATAGTTTCCAGCGACTGCTGTTTCATTGAAAATATAGTTAAAGAAATAATATTGGATATTAAATACGATGAATGTTGTGTACTTAGGCTTTGTCTGTAAACTACCGCACGTAGATCTCCCCATTGAATGTATTTCCCTGTAACGCGAACTTCTTGGTCTAAATCGTTACAATGCATCCATCGACTGTGTGACTGAATCGCTTCATATTAAATAAAATGGTGTATGTAGAGCAGGGGCTGTTTTATTTCAAATTATCCCTTATTCACTTAAATATTATTTAAAAGCTGTGTGTAAATGTCAGCAAGCTATGAAAATAGAATGGGTTCTTTCCACAAAATGGAAAACCGAGGGGCCTATGCACACTATCAGACGACAAGACACTTTTCACCCCGTTCATCCCTAAATACTCACAAATATCATAAGAAGCGTCCACTGATGAACGTAGGCCTGCCCAAAATATTGCCACAACGACCTGTCCTGCGCCACCTCGGGCAGCGGACGAGACCTTCCACTAGGCCGTCACTGTTACGCCTGGGCAGGAACGGCCAGCGTCTGGTGATGGGGACCATCACGGGACACTGCTCGCTAAACAAAAACTTCCACATAATAGGCATAACGGACAGTCCTCTCTGCAAGGCGTGCATGGAGGCTGGCGAAACCGTCGCGCACGTATCTTTGAATGCACAGGCGTCACCCAGATTAGAACAGAAACCCTCGGGTCACCCAGAGCTTTCACAAATGTTCTGAACAGACCAGGAGTTATAATTAACTTCTGGAGGGAGGTGGGCTGGTTGGAATAACTACCAAAAGGCTGCAATGGCCCACGCACAATGGTCCACCTGACGGACTAAGTGCGGAAACCAAACCCTATGACATAGAACATAGGTCGTCACTGTGGAGGCGGTTACCCAAGCTAGTGAGCTTAATACCCACAGCTGCGTCTACGCTAGCCGGGTTAAGCGCGAGCCAAGCACTGCGGAGGACGAATTAGCGTAGTAAGGCGTGGTCGTTCGTGGCTCCTAAGTACGGCTACGCTACAAGAATTTATGCTTTGCTCATACTCGGCTCTTATAGCCTAGGCGCAGCTTACATCGAAAAAACTCAGCCTATCGCAGTCTACTGATGGACGTAAGTCAATAACTGTATGACCTTTCAATCTCAAATACGAATTTATTTGTTATACCGAGTACCTTCGGAAAACTGGCAGGCCGTCTTTGAAGACTGTTGGAAGACTGGTAACCACCCTTGTAAAAGCTGAGCAACAGTGAGCGCGCGAAGTGTATAGCTCGCGTTATCGCGTAAATGTAGCCCCAGCGTAGGAAGAAATTATTGTGGATCTATTTTGAACCTGTAGGTGTGTTTCCGAAGTTTCTGCCGAGCTGCACCGCCCTGGCGCTGGTGGGGCCGTGGGTAGTTACTAGTATACGGTTTTGGCGCGTTATCTTTATGAAGCGAGCGTATTTTTATAAACCCTTACTGGGTCGGCCTGGTCATATTCTTTTTTGTATTTCTTTTAACCTTATTAAGCTATTTAATGTAATTGATAGGTGTTCACAAATGGAAAATGAACATACTGGAGGATGTACACTCACTAACTTTTGCAAAAAAAACCAATCGAACAACACACATAAACACAGATAATCTATCAGAATCACAAGTCTCAAGTCAACACGAGCCGCGTCTTGCCAGATTACCGCGCGCGGGAACCCCTTTGTAAAATCTACCACTCCCGCCGGAAGTCATATTAGAATCCCAATTTATATTTCCCGCGGAATTTAGAAACAAGATATTATCGGAAAATATTTGAAACTGTTACATAAATTGACAATCTATACAATAATCAGAAGAATGAAAGCTATAGGGTTTATAAACGAAAACTATTATAATATTGATGAATATGATTTACAGTACTATTTCCAAGTTACTTAATCATAAAATAAATACCCTATAAAAAGGATCAGATACAAAACCCAACTGACCACGACCACAGTTCAACTGACCACGTTCGCATTAGAATTGTAATTGTACATTTAGGTAAAAAAAGGTTTTTAAATATGAAGAACTTTCGTATAATAGAGACAGTTTTTTTTTGTTTAGCCTATGTACCCCTACTACTGGGCAAAGACCTCCCCCAAGCCCTTCCAGGAACTCTTCCCGCGGCACCTCAAACCAGCCTTTTTAGGGTTTCGTGCCCGAAGGGTACCTAACGGAACCCTATTATTAAGCCTCCGCTGTCCGTCTGTCTGTCAGCTAGCTGTATCCCATGAACCGTAATAGGTAGACAATTGAAAATTTCAAAGGTTAGGATAGAATAGAATTATCTTTATTCAAGTATCATATGACTCAAAAATGATTAGTAAGACTTACAACTATATTAGTAAGAACTGACACTTCAAAAAAACGAACAAATACCTAGTGGATCACCGTTGTGGCAACTCATGTGGGATGGCACAACAGCGACCCACGAAAACACAGTCTAGGCGACTTGAAATCATGCTTAGGATACTGTTGGAGCTGCTCCACGACCTGCGCACCATGAAAGCGCACCTTCTGTGCATGGTTGTCTAGAAACAATCTACATGTACACCGCGAACATCCCTGACGCACTACAGAAGCGGGGCAGCCCCACCCGCATCCTAACCGCGTTATTATATTGAACGTGGGAGAGCATTGTACGATCTTTGCGTATATCTAGCCCACAGGCTGCTCGTGTAAAAAGACGTACAGAAGGCTCGAAAGAGCGTTATCTTAACAGGATGTGAGCATCGTGCAAACCTGCGAGCCAGCATTTTGATCAGCTATCTAATTACGAAAGACATTTTCGATTTGCAATTGAGTCAAATTGGTTTCGTTTGACTAGAATTGCTTTCAATTTACAACGTTTGAAAGCAATTCTAGTCAAACGAAACCAATTTGACTCAATTGCAAATTGAAAATGTGTTGCATAATTAGATAGCTGGTTTCCATACCAAAACTTATAAATATTTAAAAGTTTTGTGGTTAAATTAACCCGTTCCAACTTTCTCCATAACACATCGTAGGGAACCAGATCACAAGCCCTAGATAGCTCCAGGAAGCAGGCATAAATAGGCGTCTCGCGCTGCGCATAGTATGTGACAGCATGCTTAAGCATGCTGTCCAAAAATCCAAAAATCCAAAAATCTCAAAAATCAAACGACAAAAATCTTTAATATCACAGTAGCTAGTGAAATGGGCCTATAGTTACTGCTGTCAGAGTTCACCAGTTTTGTTTTTAGCGATTGGCTCAATCACTGTTCGCATCATCTCACTAGGCATATAATCATGACTCATACAGAAACTATACAGCATAGCAAGGCAAGTACCCTAGGCAAGTGATAGCCAGCATATTGGAGGTGCTCGATGCTAAGCCCATCATGGCCGGGGGACTTACCCCTAGACATACGTGTAATCGTTCGAGTAATCTCTGCGGCCTTAAATTTAACCCCTATTTCCATCCCGGGCTAACATCGGGCACCGGCCGCGACGGGCGTAGAGAAGATTTTTCAAAGAACGTTTCTTTAACACTTTCGACTCCACCCATTTTCATAGAACTCCTACGCCATGCCGCCATACATATTGGAAGTGAGGGTTGCCGGTCATCCATCGCGGACGGTCAACGGCATTAGGTTTAAAACCGTATTATAAAACACTGTAAAACGAAGTAAAATAATGTTTTTAGAGGGTCTTGCCGCTGTATGTACCTAGTTTCCAACCTTTAAAATTTTTGTGAATATTTGTAAGCGTGAATAATAAATGAACGTCTTAAAAATATTGGCAATCTCTTCTGGCTCACTCATGCCACCGACACGCTCACAGGAATGCTCGGTCTGATCTTCAATTTATGTGTGTTTCCAAAAACTACGAAATTCATTTTTAGCGTGGTGTGAGGCTAGAATATCCCTTTTAACTTTGTTTTCATTTTCTGCAACTGCAAAAATAACTTTGTAATTCATAGTATCATTATAAAATACAAATTTATCTTTGCGATTTTGACAATTTAAGATAAACAATAATAATATTCTTCATTTAGTATTTTCATTTATTTGCTAAATATTTTACGGTGGTATGGAACCCTTAGTGTGTGAGTTCGACTCGCACTTGGCCGGTTTTATTTTATCTTAATACAGGGTGGCTGTCACTAGTACACCTAAATATTCAAATACAAAGTTTAATTATTTCGTTTGTAAAAGGTAAAACAAATTCACTTGAAAATAAAAATTCATCAGACTCCGAGCAGCTACTGAGAAATAAAGAAAACCCAGTACCTCATCATGCTCCGCAGTAGCGCTTGCGACCACTAGACCAACGAGGCAGGTATTTTTAAATAAGTAGGTATAATTACATCAATGGTAGGTACAATAATCGCTGCTGCAAGCTTTCCACATCGGTGTTGAGCTGGCAGGGATTCTCATAACTACATATAAGGCAGTGTTAGAAATATTGTTACTAAATTTTGAGTCTTGTTACTCTTACTTGATCATTAAATTATAAACAAAATAAATAAATAATAATATTGATTCCTAAATAAAACTAACCTACATAGATCATCCAATGGACATAATATACGAACAGGACTGAGCTCTCGTACCAAAAACACGAGCAGAGAGAGATAATGTATATCATGAAGGCTGTTTATATCTTTCTAATCAGGTGGCCAAGCATTCCTAAAAGAAACAGGAATGTTCGTTTTAAAATAATTTGTGTCCGGTTGACACTAAGTGATTTCAAATTATTGCTATATTACAAAAATTTGAATTAAATTACTTAGAATATTGAAGTTGTGAAACAGTAAAATTATTTTCTTTATGTACAGATTGTAAAACTATAAATAAATTTATTTAAAACTAAGCTAAAAACTAAAAATATTATGTTACTAATTTTACCTGTAGTTGGTGAAATATTTTCTACCATCTTTAATATTTTATATTTTGGCAATTGAGAAAAAGGGACAAATAGCCTCGGCTCGGCTCTCTCTCGGCGCATTTGCCTCGGCTAAGATAGCCTAACAAAAGTAAACCTAAGGTCCAACTCTTATGGTTCATTTTTGTATGATACGATTTTCGGAGAGCTCAGTTTTAATTGTATATTATGTCCATGAGTTACATTGACTAGCCGCGGGCTTGCGAAAGATAGAAGGAGCAGCCAAGAATGGGATAGCGCAGGGAAGTGAAACAAAAAAAAAAGAAGTTGTGTGTGCTGTGTATACAGGACGTTTAAGATGGACCTTAAACGTCCTGTAACTTTTAACTAATATTTGTAGTATCCGCGTTTAAATATGAGACATGGGTCCTGAATCCGTACGGACACTATTCTAAACTAATATTATAGACAGAGAGGTGAATAATTTGCTTTCTCATCTCATAGGTAAATCAAACGTAGTCTAATAATTGGCAGTTTATATTTATTTACATAACAATAATCACATGTGGGATGAAAAGTGAAGGAACTTAAATATTGTAATAATTTGAACCTGTTTCATAAGATGGGTAATGCGCAATAAAATACGTTTACTAACTTAAAGTTCACGTGAAATACAGCTGACAGTTACTACGCCTTTACGCCTGATTGAATCTAGGTCCAACTAAAAGAATTTAAACTTACTGATTTGGAAACACATACCATGCTGCCAAGCATATTATAAGTTGGTGTATAACATCGCTGATAAAAATGCTTTGGCTCAACGCTGGTCCAGCTCCACAAGAGCGCATAAACTAATTGATTAGCATTTGAAAATATTGTTGAGCAGCTGAAGATTGTAAAACTATCTTTACATGGTATAAATTCAATCTCTTAGTATTATATAAGTGCACACATGTGTGAGCACTATGTACGTACTTTAAAGCTACCATTTACTGGGAACGTCTTTCGTTGACTTGAATGTGCCCTGGCGGCTGAGAGTATGTCATGCTCACTCAAATGTCTCGCTGGTGGTGGCGTGTGTGTTGGATCATTAAGTTCCCTTCAAAATGGTTGAGCTAAATGGTGCTGATGCATGCCGGGCACATTCGGGCGCCGTCAGTAGGGAATGGTCATCTCATAGTTGCCAGGGCATTTTTGTTTTTATCTTTTTATTACGAACGCTTTTAACGTGCACGTCTTTCTACATTGTTCTCACATATATAACTTCAACCTGAATGAGGTAACCAATATTTTGTAACAATTTATTTAATTTAAAAGATTGTCCGTGGAGTTTCTTTCCCGTTCTTCTCCATAGGAACCTACTTTGCTTTGGAATGGGCAACTAGTTTCATCTTTCTGGCTGGCCGACCCCTTGACAATTCAAAAGTGCCTGTAATTGGTTTATTTGAAATAAATGCTTTGAATTTGAGTTTATTGATAAACCAAAGTAGTAGTCCGGCTAGGATGTTAGGTTGAACTGTTACCAGAATCAAACCAAGCTTTACTCAAGCATTACACGAAATGTAAAACTCACAATTAAATTAAGAACGGACAACAGTCTTGTGATTCGGTTCAAGGCAAACTAAAGCCCCATTCAGACGATACAAGTTTCTTGCCTCTGGGATACAATAAAATTGAAGCAACAAATGATCTTTAAACAATGTTTAGACGGTGCGACTTTTAATGTTGCTTCAACTTATTGTATGCCACATGCAATTAAATCGCATTGTGTAAATCAGGCTTAAGTTCCTACGGAGTATAAGGCAATTTAGCAAGAGACTCGAGAGAGTATACTGCATTAGTTCCTTTCCTAACGTTTGTCAGCTGTACTTCACGTGCCACAGAATACATCTATAAACACGCCCTTGATCCCCGATAGCTATGAATTAAAAGAATACTCAGAAACACTCCCGCGCATATCACATGAAGCACGCCACACAATCTACTCGTGCACAATCAACAAAAATAAGTGATATCATTTCAACACTTCGCTAATGAAACAAAAACACGCTCGATGTAGGAAGACAAACAAAATATGTTGACCTGATTTATATAGCGGCTTTATGAACATAATTTTATTTGGAGATTTTATGAAGCCGTGTTGAGTATTGGATAGACTTTTTGAGTAAACTTCGAATGAGTTCTTGTGCGAGTATTACTTATTATATATTAAGCCGCAAAAAACTTAATTGAAAATCAGACATCAGTCGGAGAGATTTTCTTACACGTTATTTTTTGTTTATCTTCCTAATTGCATATCCCCGTAGCCTTACCAACACAGTCCAACATGTCGCGAAGAATTTAAAACTATACTAAACTGTACACAATAATAATTACATCTATATGTGCAATAATAAACTCATGTTATATAATTTCAATAATAATAATAATATTTTTAGAATATTTCACATAGAGCATTTAGGTGACAATTATAATAATATGACAAGATCGAAATATAAAGGAACGTTCAACGTTTGGCAAATATTATATTATCAAGACGGAAGCAAACAATATCTATAGAAAACATCGCGAGCGCGATTTACTTACTTCTATACATAATTTAGTAGATAGAAACCTTCTAGTAGCGCCATCTATACTCCACCATTATTACTATTACTTATTTAGTCAGATAAAGTTGCCATGCAGGCGCTTTCTCGCCGGGAGCATTCGCCTGTAATGTAACCTTACCCACGCTCCAACTGCGTTACTTCTACCTATTTAATTATACAATGTCGATATGGAAATTATCGAAAATTAACTTTAAAAGAAGAAGAAAAATTGTATAACATGAAAAATATTAAAGATAGAACATCTATCTTTAATATTTTTCATGTTTTACAATATTATTTTTTTGAGCAGTGTTTGCCATATCTCCGATGTTATTGGCTCGATTTGGATTCTGTTTATTATTTCTAAAAGCTTATGAGTTATTTTATCGGAACACTTTTTATTAAAATTTGTCGACTATGAAAAAAAAACGGAGAAGATATTTTTTTCTAAAAAAAAACAGTATTTATTTTAAAAACCATACTTAGTTTAAGTACCAAAGTCCATAAAATCATAGGGGGATATTGAAAAAAAAAGAAAAATATACACAGAACATAAAGATAGATTTAAAGTTTATTTTCGATAATTTGTCAAGATTATTGGTATAATATTGCCCATGGGCGGCATTGTATGTATTAACCTATCCTGCTGTTTTCAGAGATCTCTACACTACCTAGCAGTTGACGGCCTGCGCTGTGTACTTGAAAAGCCCTTGCTGTTACAGTGGAATCTTTGATTGTTACATTACAGGCGAATGCTCCCGCTGAGGGAGCGCCTTTATATTTTAGCGCCATGTCTAAATTAAATTATTAGAGATTAAAATACTTTTGTCTAAATCTTGTTAGAGCAGCTGTCCACGATAATAATCACCCGTCGTCAATCAATAGAAACCTCAATCAATTGCACTGATACAAAAATGATAATATCGACACTTCCATTCCTCAGTGAACGAAGATTATTAATATTAAAACGCTGATTAAGTATGACATTAGATCTTGAAGACTTGTATGGCATATCAATGATGGCTCCTTATACAACTTTGCTGATAATTGCTTATTGATATGCCGTGTGCTTGCCGTACTAACTGCCGTGGCGGCTAACGCAATCTTGTATATATCTCTTTCATTCATTGACTTAATTTTTTATAAAAATAGCTTTTGTTATTAATACAAGCCATTTCTCAGTGCATTAGTAATATCCAGTATTAGCACGCAATGTTCTGGAAGCAATTACCCAGACCTACGTAATGGTAAAGAGGTCTAAGCAAAAGCTTCAGATTTGACTGAAACGTGCCAGAAATTGTAATGTCCATAATGTGTGCATGCAAGCTCTATCAAAACACAAGTATGGGTGAGTCATCAAATGAATAACCCATCGGCAACCAAATAAATATCACTTTGTGAGACACACGACATGATATAAACGAAATTTAATTAGCAGAACGTCTATTTTCGTGTTCCATAACATCACGCCTATGTTCCCTAAAAGGTTAGGCAGAACTGTGCCCAATAGTTTCGTGTTCTCAAAAGTAAAAAGATAAGAAATAACCCCATCACAATTCGGGGTCAATAGTGGGGAAGAGCAGTTGGTATTAACACATCCCTTTGATTTCAGTCATCCATAATATCCCAAAAAAGCATAATCAGAGGTGTTTCACGAACTTCGACGCTTTCGGTTTCATAATTAACTATTATTCACTAACTGTTCGATGACCATACCCTGTCCTATCATAACCTTATCAATCTTGAAGTTCGATATATCTATGCAATCGCATAATGTAAAATACTGATATCCAGCTGCATCCGGTTAGATTCGAAGCCGACCCCACCATAGTTGGGAAAACGCAGATGATAATGATAGTTCGATAAGATCGGTTAGATCAATCTCATTTGTTTTTTGAGGCTTTATTAGGTCCTAGCAGCTGGTTTTACTCCCTTGTTACTAGCACAAGTTTAGGCAGGACGTGTGCTATCGTTTAGCAGCTTGTTTGAGCGCGATGAGCTCGTCGAGCTGTGCCTTGTACAGCTGCGTGACGTCTTGCAGGTCCAGGCGTAGTTCTGCCATCTGCTCCTCTTTCTCGCCGTACATTTGGAGGAGGGCGTCGTATTGTTCTTGTACTGTCTGAAAGAAGATAATAAGCTTTTTAAATATCATGTGCTTGTCGTCAAAAGAACTAATAATGCATTTGAGCAATGGTTCATGAAGTTATTTAAGATCTTCTATGACACTTACACAAGTCAATGTTGTATTAACGTGGTACACGTGGAGCCTTATACAGGGTGTTTGGCAGAACGTTGAACATACGAAAATGGTGGATAGGTGGGGTCATCTGCTACTTACTCAGCCCTAATTTATTTGGCCCTGGCCCACGGGATATTTTTTTAATTTTTTTTTGTCTTTCTTCTTGTTTCACCACTTTCTTAACTTTAAAGTGTAATTTTTATAAAAAATGGGTAAAACAGGCAATATTTAGTATTTTTTTAAAATCTTTTATGTTGACAGATTCTTATAAAATTATTGCTTTATTCAGATGTTAGCTAGAAAAAAAGTTATGAGTCCTCAAACTTACAGAAAGATGTAAAAAATACTTAAATCTTAATTTCAACTTGCATTTAAAAAAAAACAAAAAATGATTGAGGAGTTCCAATTCTAGCAAAACATCCCTAGTGTGTGAGCTTTCTAATGGTATGTAATTTGCTTTTATAAAAAAAAAACTTTAAGAGTTATGTCATAATTTTTTCAAGTAGGACATTTTTGACGAAACTCTAACTTTACGGAAAGTGAAATGTTTTACGAAATTTAATACTGCAAAGTTGGTGAAAATTAAATGATCGATTGAAATTATACTAAATATTGCCTGTTTTACCCATTTTTAATAAAAATTACACTTTAAAGTTAAGAAAGTGGTGTAAGAAGAAGAAAGACAAAAAAAAAAATTAAAAAATATCCCGTGGGCCAGGGCCAAAAAAATTTGGGCTGAGTAAGTAGCAGATGACCCCACCTATCCACCATTTTCGTATGTTCAACGTTCTGCCAAACACCCTGTATATACTATGGATAAATTATGTTTATAATAATTTCTCAGCCAGGATTTGGTTTGCCCGGGACGACCTACGCGAAGGGAATGATCGTCACGAATTAATTGCACAGAGTATACATTTATTTTACAAATACCTTTTTTTGAAAGAAATATATCTTCATGAGTGACGGGCGTTAATATGAGACATCGAGTATTAGAGACTGTCGTACATTATATTGACAAGTGAAGCTCTACGAATCCGTACTTTTTATGAAACTCAATAATGTGACTTATTGACGGCAGCTTACAACAGCGACAAACATCCCCTAATTTCCTTTTTTGGTTGAGAACCAAAAAAGGAGATTAGGGGATGTTTTTTTAGCAGCATCCTCCTTTCCGATGATGTAAGGGAGAAGTAGGGCAAAATGGTCAATTAATTTATAAATGAACTAAAAACTCCTTTTTAGATGGAATTTAATACGTCGTAACGCACCTGCATCTCATCTAGCGCAGCCTGCAGCCTCGCCAGATGCTGCGACAGCGCCGCCCTCTCACACAGCAGCGCGTCTCTGTGCTGCGCCAACGTAACGCACCTGCATCTCATCTAGCGCAGCCTGCAGCCTCGCCAGATGCTGCGACAGCGCCGCCCTCTCACACAGCAGCGCGTCTCTGTGCTGCGCCAACGTAACGCACCTGCATCTCATCTAGCGCAGCCTGCAGCCTCGCCAGATGCTGCGACAGCGCCGCCCTCTCACACAGCAGCGCGTCCGTGCGCTGCGCCAACGTAACGCACCTGCATCTCATCTAGCGCAGCCTGCAGCCTCGCCAGATGCTGCGACAGCGCCGCCCTCTCACACAGCAGCGCGTCCGTGCGCTGCGCCAACGTAACGCACCTGCATCTCATCTAGCGCAGCCTGCAGCCTCGCCAGATGCTGCGACAGCGCCGCCCTCTCACACAGCAGCGCGTCTCTGTGCTGCGCCAACGTAACGCACCTGCATCTCATCTAGCGCAGCCTGCAGCCTCGCCAGATGCTGCGACAGCGCCGCCCTCTCACACAGCAGCGCGTCTCTGTGCTGCGCCAACGTAACGCACCTGCATCTCATCTAGCGCAGCCTGCAGCCTCGCCAGATGCTGCGACAGCGCCGCCCTCTCACACAGCAGCGCGTCCGTGCGCTGCGCCAACGTAACGCACTTGCATCTCATCTAGCGCAGCCTGCAGCCTCGCCAGATGCTGCGACAGCGCCGCCCTCTCACACAGCAGCGCGTCTCTGTGCTGCGCCAACGTAACGCACCTGCATCTCATCTAGCGCAGCCTGCAGCCTCGCCAGATGCTGCGACAGCGCCGCCCTCTCACACAGCAGCGCGTCCGTGCGCTGCGCCAACGTAACGCACCTGCATCTCATCTAGCGCAGCCTGCAGCCTCGCCAGATGCTGCGACAGCGCCGCCCTCTCACACAGCAGCGCGTCCGTGCGCTGCGCCAACGTAACGCACCTGCATCTCATCTAGCGCAGCCTGCAGCCTCGCCAGATGCTGCGACAGCGCCGCCCTCTCACACAGCAGCGCGTCTCTGTGCTGCGCCAACGTAACGCACCTGCATCTCATCTAGCGCAGCCTGCAGCCTCGCCAGATGCTGCGACAGCGCCGCCCTCTCACACAGCAGCGCGTCCGTGCGCTGCGCCAACGTAACGCACTTGCATCTCATCTAGCGCAGCCTGCAGCCTCGCCAGATGCTGCGACAGCGCCGCCCTCTCACACAGCAGCGCGTCTCTGTGCTGCGCCAACGTAACGCACCTGCATCTCATCTAGCGCAGCCTGCAGCCTCGCCAGATGCTGCGACAGCGCCGCCCTCTCACACAGCAGCGCGTCTCTGTGCTGCGCCAACGTAACGCACCTGCATCTCATCTAGCGCAGCCTGCAGCCTCGCCAGATGCTGCGACAGCGCCGCCCTCTCACACAGCAGCGCGTCCGTGCGCTGCGCCAACGTAACGCACCTGCATCTCATCTAGCGCAGCCTGCAGCCTCGCCAGATGCTGCGACAGCGCCGCCCTCTCACACAGCAGCGCGTCTCTGTGCTGCGCCAACGTAACGCACCTGCATCTCATCTAGCGCAGCCTGCAGCCTCGCCAGATGCTGCGACAGCGCCGCCCTCTCACACAGCAGCGCGTCTCTGTGCTGCGCCAACGTAACGCACCTGCATCTCATCTAGCGCAGCCTGCAGCCTCGCCAGATGCTGCGACAGCGCCGCCCTCTCACACAGCAGCGCGTCTCTGTGCTGCGCCAACGTAACGCACCTGCATCTCATCTAGCGCAGCCTGCAGCCTCGCCAGATGCTGCGACAGCGCCGCCCTCTCACACAGCAGCGCGTCTCTGTGCTGCGCCAACGTAACGCACCTGCATCTCATCTAGCGCAGCCTGCAGCCTCGCCAGATGCTGCGACAGCGCCGCCCTCTCACACAGCAGCGCGTCTCTGTGCTGCGCCAACGTAACGCACCTGCATCTCATCTAGCGCAGCCTGCAGCCTCGCCAGATGCTGCGACAGCGCCGCCCTCTCACACAGCAGCGCGTCTCTGTGCTGCGCCAACGTAACGCACCTGCATCTCATCTAGCGCAGCCTGCAGCCTCGCCAGATGCTGCGACAGCGCCGCCCTCTCACACAGCAGCGCGTCCGTGCGCTGCGTCAACGTAACGCACCTGCATCTCATCTAGCGCAGCCTGCAGCCTCGCCAGATGCTGCGACAGCGCCGCCCTCTCACACAGCAGCGCGTCTCTGTGCTGCGCCAACGTAACGCACCTGCATCTCATCTAGCGCAGCCTGCAGCCTCGCCAGATGCTGCGACAGCGCCGCCCTCTCACACAGCAGCGCGTCCGTGCGCTGCGCCAACGTAACGCACCTGCATCTCATCTAGCGCAGCCTGCAGCCTCGCCAGATGCTGCGACAGCGCCGCCCTCTCACACAGCAGCGCGTCCGTGCGCTGCGCCAACGTAACGCACCTGCATCTCATCTAGCGCAGCCTGCAGCCTCGCCAGATGCTGCGACAGCGCCGCCCTCTCACACAGCAGCGCGTCTCTGTGCTGCGCCAACGTAACGCACCTGCATCTCATCTAGCGCAGCCTGCAGCCTCGCCAGATGCTGCGACAGCGCCGCCCTCTCACACAGCAGCGCGTCTCTGTGCTGCGCCAACGTAACGCACCTGCATCTCATCTAGCGCAGCCTGCAGCCTCGCCAGATGCTGCGACAGCGCCGCCCTCTCACACAGCAGCGCGTCCGTGCGCTGCGCCAACGTAACGCACCTGCATCTCATCTAGCGCAGCCTGCAGCCTCGCCAGATGCTGCGACAGCGCCGCCCTCTCACACAGCAGCGCGTCTCTGTGCTGCGCCAACGTAACGCACCTGCATCTCATCTAGCGCAGCCTGCAGCCTCGCCAGATGCTGCGACAGCGCCGCCCTCTCACACAGCAGCGCGTCCGTGCGCTGCGCCAACGTAACGCACCTGCATCTCATCTAGCGCAGCCTGCAGCCTCGCCAGATGCTGCGACAGCGCCGCCCTCTCACACAGCAGCGCGTCTCTGTGCTGCGCCAACGTAACGCACCTGCATCTCATCTAGCGCAGCCTGCAGCCTCGCCAGATGCTGCGACAGCGCCGCCCTCTCACACAGCAGCGCGTCCGTGCGCTGCGCCAACGTAACGCACCTGCATCTCATCTAGCGCAGCCTGCAGCCTCGCCAGATGCTGCGACAGCGCCGCCCTCTCACACAGCAGCGCGTCCGTGCGCTGCGCCAACGTAACGCACCTGCATCTCATCTAGCGCAGCCTGCAGCCTCGCCAGATGCTGCGACAGCGCCGCCCTCTCACACAGCAGCGCGTCCGTGCGCTGCGCCAACGTAACGCACCTGCATCTCATCTAGCGCAGCCTGCAGCCTCGCCAGATGCTGCGACAGCGCCGCCCTCTCACACAGCAGCGCGTCCGTGCGCTGCGCCAACGTAACGCACCTGCATCTCATCTAGCGCAGCCTGCAGCCTCGCCAGATGCTGCGACAGCGCCGCCCTCTCACACAGCAGCGCGTCTCTGTGCTGCGCCAACGTAACGCACCTGCATCTCATCTAGCGCAGCCTGCAGCCTCGCCAGATGCTGCGACAGCGCCGCCCTCTCACACAGCAGCGCGTCTCTGTGCTGCGCCAACGTAACGCACCTGCATCTCATCTAGCGCAGCCTGCAGCCTCGCCAGATGCTGCGACAGCGCCGCCCTCTCACACAGCAGCGCGTCCGTGCGCTGCGCCAACGTAACGCACCTGCATCTCATCTAGCGCAGCCTGCAGCCTCGCCAGATGCTGCGACAGCGCCGCCCTCTCACACAGCAGCGCGTCCGTGCGCTGCGCCAACGTAACGCACCTGCATCTCATCTAGCGCAGCCTGCAGCCTCGCCAGATGCTGCGACAGCGCCGCCCTCTCACACAGCAGCGCGTCCGTGCGCTGCGCCAACGTAACGCACCTGCATCTCATCTAGCGCAGCCTGCAGCCTCGCCAGATGCTGCGACAGCGCCGCCCTCTCACACAGCAGCGCGTCTCTGTGCTGCGCCAACGTAACGCACCTGCATCTCATCTAGCGCAGCCTGCAGCCTCGCCAGATGCTGCGACAGCGCCGCCCTCTCACACAGCAGCGCGTCCGTGCGCTGCGCCAACGTAACGCACCTGCATCTCATCTAGCGCAGCCTGCAGCCTCGCCAGATGCTGCGACAGCGCCGCCCTCTCACACAGCAGCGCGTCTCTGTGCTGCGCCAACGTAACGCACCTGCATCTCATCTAGCGCAGCCTGCAGCCTCGCCAGATGCTGCGACAGCGCCGCCCTCTCACACAGCAGCGCGTCTCTGTGCTGCGCCAACGTAACGCACCTGCATCTCATCTAGCGCAGCCTGCAGCCTCGCCAGATGCTGCGACAGCGCCGCCCTCTCACACAGCAGCGCGTCTCTGTGCTGCGCCAACGTAACGCACCTGCATCTCATCTAGCGCAGCCTGCAGCCTCGCCAGATGCTGCGACAGCGCCGCCCTCTCACACAGCAGCGCGTCCGTGCGCTGCGTCAACGTAACGCACCTGCATCTCATCTAGCGCAGCCTGCAGCCTCGCCAGATGCTGCGACAGCGCCGCCCTCTCACACAGCAGCGCGTCTCTGTGCTGCGCCAACGTAACGCACCTGCATCTCATCTAGCGCAGCCTGCAGCCTCGCCAGATGCTGCGACAGCGCCGCCCTCTCACACAGCAGCGCGTCCGTGCGCTGCGCCAACGTAACGCACCTGCATCTCATCTAGCGCAGCCTGCAGCCTCGCCAGATGCTGCGACAGCGCCGCCCTCTCACACAGCAGCGCGTCCGTGCGCTGCGCCAACGTAACGCACCTGCATCTCATCTAGCGCAGCCTGCAGCCTCGCCAGATGCTGCGACAGCGCCGCCCTCTCACACAGCAGCGCGTCTCTGTGCTGCGCCAACGTAACGCACCTGCATCTCATCTAGCGCAGCCTGCAGCCTCGCCAGATGCTGCGACAGCGCCGCCCTCTCACAGAGCAGAGCGTCCCTGTGCTGCGCCAACGTAACGCATCTCATCTAGCGCAGCCTGCAGCCTCGCCAGATGCTGCGACAGCGCCGCCCTCTCACACAGCAGCGCGTCTCTGTGCTGCGCCAACGTAACGCACCTGCATCTCATCTAGCGCAGCCTGCAGCCTCGCCAGATGCTGCGACAGCGCCGCCCTCTCACACAGCAGCGCGTCCGTGCGCTGCGCCAACGTAACGCACCTGCATCTCATCTAGCGCAGCCTGCAGCCTCGCCAGATGCTGCGACAGCGCCGCCCTCTCACACAGCAGCGCGTCTCTGTGCTGCGCCAACGTAACGCACCTGCATCTCATCTAGCGCAGCCTGCAGCCTCGCCAGATGCTGCGACAGCGCCGCCCTCTCACACAGCAGCGCGTCTCTGTGCTGCGCCAACGTAACGCACCTGCATCTCATCTAGCGCAGCCTGCAGCCTCGCCAGATGCTGCGACAGCGCCGCCCTCTCACACAGCAGCGCGTCTCTGTGCTGCGCCAACGTAACGCACCTGCATCTCATCTAGCGCAGCCTGCAGCCTCGCCAGATGCTGCGACAGCGCCGCCCTCTCACACAGCAGCGCGTCCGTGCGCTGCGCCAACGTAACGCACCTGCATCTCATCTAGCGCAGCCTGCAGCCTCGCCAGATGCTGCGACAGCGCCGCCCTCTCACACAGCAGCGCGTCTCTGTGCTGCGCCAACGTAACGCACCTGCATCTCATCTAGCGCAGCCTGCAGCCTCGCCAGATGCTGCGACAGCGCCGCCCTCTCACACAGCAGCGCGTCTCTGTGCTGCGCCAACGTAACGCACCTGCATCTCATCTAGCGCAGCCTGCAGCCTCGCCAGATGCTGCGACAGCGCCGCCCTCTCACACAGCAGCGCGTCTCTGTGCTGCGCCAACGTAACGCACCTGCATCTCATCTAGCGCAGCCTGCAGCCTCGCCAGATGCTGCGACAGCGCCGCCCTCTCACACAGCAGCGCGTCCGTGCGCTGCGCCAACGTAACGCACCTGCATCTCATCTAGCGCAGCCTGCAGCCTCGCCAGATGCTGCGACAGCGCCGCCCTCTCACACAGCAGCGCGTCTCTGTGCTGCGCCAACGTAACGCACCTGCATCTCATCTAGCGCAGCCTGCAGCCTCGCCAGATGCTGCGACAGCGCCGCCCTCTCACACAGCAGCGCGTCCGTGCGCTGCGCCAACGTAACGCACCTGCATCTCATCTAGCGCAGCCTGCAGCCTCGCCAGATGCTGCGACAGCGCCGCCCTCTCACACAGCAGCGCGTCTCTGTGCTGCGCCAACGTAACGCACCTGCATCTCATCTAGCGCAGCCTGCAGCCTCGCCAGATGCTGCGACAGCGCCGCCCTCTCACAGAGCAGAGCGTCCCTGTGCTGCGCCAACGTAACGCACCTGCATCTCATCTAGCGCAGCCTGCAGCCTCGCCAGATGCTGCGACAGCGCCGCCCTCTCACAGAGCAGAGCGTCCCTGTGCTGCGCCAACGTAACGCACCTGCATCTCATCTAGCGCAGCCTGCAGCCTCGCCAGATGCTGCGACAGCGCCGCCCTCTCACACAGCAGCGCGTCTCTGTGCTGCGCCAACGTAACGCACCTGCATCTCATCTAGCGCAGCCTGCAGCCTCGCCAGATGCTGCGACAGCGCCGCCCTCTCACACAGCAGCGCGTCTCTGTGCTGCGCCAACGTAACGCACCTGCATCTCATCTAGCGCAGCCTGCAGCCTCGCCAGATGCTGCGACAGCGCCGCCCTCTCACACAGCAGCGCGTCCGTGCGCTGCGCCAACGTAACGCACCTGCATCTCATCTAGCGCAGCCTGCAGCCTCGCCAGATGCTGCGACAGCGCCGCCCTCTCACACAGCAGCGCGTCCGTGCGCTGCGCCAACGTAACGCACCTGCATCTCATCTAGCGCAGCCTGCAGCCTCGCCAGATGCTGCGACAGCGCCGCCCTCTCACACAGCAGCGCGTCCGTGCGCTGCGCCAACGTAACGCACCTGCATCTCATCTAGCGCAGCCTGCAGCCTCGCCAGATGCTGCGACAGCGCCGCCCTCTCACACAGCAGCGCGTCTCTGTGCTGCGCCAACGTAACGCACCTGCATCTCATCTAGCGCAGCCTGCAGCCTCGCCAGATGCTGCGACAGCGCCGCCCTCTCACACAGCAGCGCGTCTCTGTGCTGCGCCAACGTAACGCACCTGCATCTCATCTAGCGCAGCCTGCAGCCTCGCCAGATGCTGCGACAGCGCCGCCCTCTCACAGAGCAGAGCGTCCCTGTGCTGCGCCAACGTAACGCATCTCATCTAGCGCAGCCTGCAGCCTCGCCAGATGCTGCGACAGCGCCGCCCTCTCACACAGCAGCGCGTCTCTGTGCTGCGCCAACGTAACGCACCTGCATCTCATCTAGCGCAGCCTGCAGCCTCGCCAGATGCTGCGACAGCGCCGCCCTCTCACACAGCAGCGCGTCCGTGCGCTGCGCCAACGTAACGCACCTGCATCTCATCTAGCGCAGCCTGCAGCCTCGCCAGATGCTGCGACAGCGCCGCCCTCTCACACAGCAGCGCGTCCGTGCGCTGCGCCAACGTAACGCACCTGCATCTCATCTAGCGCAGCCTGCAGCCTCGCCAGATGCTGCGACAGCGCCGCCCTCTCACACAGCAGCGCGTCTCTGTGCTGCGCCAACGTAACGCACCTGCATCTCATCTAGCGCAGCCTGCAGCCTCGCCAGATGCTGCGACAGCGCCGCCCTCTCACACAGCAGCGCGTCTCTGTGCTGCGCCAACGTAACGCACCTGCATCTCATCTAGCGCAGCCTGCAGCCTCGCCAGATGCTGCGACAGCGCCGCCCTCTCACACAGCAGCGCGTCCGTGCGCTGCGCCAACGTAACGCACCTGCATCTCATCTAGCGCAGCCTGCAGCCTCGCCAGATGCTGCGACAGCGCCGCCCTCTCACACAGCAGCGCGTCCGTGCGCTGCGCCAACGTAACGCACCTGCATCTCATCTAGCGCAGCCTGCAGCCTCGCCAGATGCTGCGACAGCGCCGCCCTCTCACACAGCAGCGCGTCCGTGCGCTGCGCCAACGTAACGCACCTGCATCTCATCTAGCGCAGCCTGCAGCCTCGCCAGATGCTGCGACAGCGCCGCCCTCTCACACAGCAGCGCGTCTCTGTGCTGCGCCAACGTAACGCACCTGCATCTCATCTAGCGCAGCCTGCAGCCTCGCCAGATGCTGCGACAGCGCCGCCCTCTCACACAGCAGCGCGTCTCTGTGCTGCGCCAACGTAACGCACCTGCATCTCATCTAGCGCAGCCTGCAGCCTCGCCAGATGCTGCGACAGCGCCGCCCTCTCACACAGCAGCGCGTCTCTGTGCTGCGCCAACGTAACGCACCTGCATCTCATCTAGCGCAGCCTGCAGCCTCGCCAGATGCTGCGACAGCGCCGCCCTCTCACACAGCAGCGCGTCCGTGCGCTGCGCCAACGTAACGCACCTGCATCTCATCTAGCGCAGCCTGCAGCCTCGCCAGATGCTGCGACAGCGCCGCCCTCTCACACAGCAGCGCGTCTCTGTGCTGCGCCAACGTAACGCACCTGCATCTCATCTAGCGCAGCCTGCAGCCTCGCCAGATGCTGCGACAGCGCCGCCCTCTCACAGAGCAGAGCGTCCCTGTGCTGCGCCAACGTAACGCACCTGCATCTCATCTAGCGCAGCCTGCAGCCTCGCCAGATGCTGCGACAGCGCCGCCCTCTCACAGAGCAGAGCGTCCCTGTGCTGCGCCAACGCTCGCAGTTCTCCGTCTCGCCGCGTGAGCTGCGCGAGAGTCTCCTCCACACACATGGCTGACGATGCTGTGGGTGTCGCGCAGCCTTCTTCCTGTAACAGATTTTATGAGCTAGATGAATATGGTGAACATAAAGGTGCTCGACATGCCGCTGCGGTTTTAATTCGGAACGCGGCGTCACTTCTAAACTTCAGTTTCGCAATAGGCTTTTGTCTAACAAAATAAACCGGCCAAGTGCAGGTCGGATCAAGCATAATGAAGGATTCTGTAGTTGGGGTGAATTTATAACAAAAACAAACTAAAAAAAAAAAAAAAAATACACTACAAATGAACGATTTTCGGACTTTTTCCTTTACTTGTGCTATGAGACCTTGCTTTTTGCCAAATTTCATGATTCTAGGTCAACGGGAAGAGTACCCTATAGGTTTTGATGTATTTGCGAGTATCAAAATATATCGCATAAGTGGCGATATTCTTTATAAAATAATAAAAAAAATAAAATCGTTTATTGACCAAATAAAGAATCTTTACATTTCCTTAAAAGTAATACAAATAAACTATTCCTGATATTATTGTCATAAAGGAAACATAATTTTAATATTTTTACTTATGGACTCCATACTAGGTCGGGCCTGTCTCATGGAGTCCTTGAGAGTATTTACCAATTTAAAATTTCAGGGTCGATACCGTATTGTGTTTATTACATAATATTTTAAAAATTTAATGTAAAATCAAAATCTTTTAAAAATAAAACAAAATCGTGAAACAACTATGGTTTTAACCATTGAATATATATACTTTGATGTTTAGATTCATTCTCTCGCACGCACCCTTGGTGCGTGCGAGAGAATGAATATGTAGGAGTATATATACGGGGTTTAGGTGGTAGTGTGGGAGTGAAATTGTGATTGAGGATAAGAGTGAGAGAGTGTTTGTGGTAAGTATGTTATGACAATACACGAACGAAGGCTTCTGACTCTGAGTAGGATTGAGTTAAAAGCCATTGTTTAATTATTTTTTTTACTTGGTTGGTCCTACAACTTCTGATGTCACTGATTTTTGCAATTTTGTTGTAAAGGAAACTGAGCATAAATTCTTGCATACGTTGTGCAAAAGCGGTTTTTACTACAGTAAGTGGACATTTGAAGATTCGTTGTTTGAGTAGATGGTGGTATTCTGTGGGTTGGATTGTTATTTTGTGTTGTTTTATTACTATTTTATGGATGTATAACTGTCGGACATTAAGCACTGATGCTTCTTTATACAGTTGATCTGTAGGATAACGAAAATGTTTTCTATACATAACTTTTAGCACTGATCTTTGGGCTCTTTCCAATTGTATCATTGAGGTAATGCCAACCCCACCCCATACTGTAATGCAGTAGCAGAGAACTGACTCACATAATGCCACATACACCAAGTGCAAGATCTTTTTGTTGGCCGAGTTACGTAAAAATTTCATTACGTGAATCACTTTTCTGATTCGCTTTGCTACTAAGTCTATGTGGGGTCTGAATGAAAGATGTTGATCTAGCAGAACGCCTAAGTATTTTAGAGATTCGACCTTTTTAATTTCCTCACAGGAGCAAGGGATTGTGCTGCAAGTTGAAGGGTGGATTTTAAGATGTAAAGGGAGTTTTGGTGCTGATGAAAGTGTTTTATGGAAACAGATGTAGTTCGTTTTTTTAATATTTAGTGACAGAAGGTTAAGATCGAGCCATTTTTTTATGTTAGTTAAACCATTTTGGGCTTCTTCGCGGACTGTTTCCCAAGATTTACCGTGAAAAATAATAGCCGTGTCATCTGCATAGCAGATGACTTCTGCGTTTTGGGTAATGGCATGATGAATATCATTAATATAGATGATAAATAGTGTCGGGCCCAGGACACTACCTTGAGGCACTCCAAATTCTACGCTGCTTTGACAACTGGTGATATCCCCAATTTTCACACATTGCTTTCTGTTAGTAAGGTAGCTCTCAAACCATTTAAGTGGAAGTCCTCTTATACCAACTGACTCGAGCTTTTTTAGGAGTATGGGAATGGCAACGGTGTCGAAAGCTTTTGCAAGGTCTAGAAATATTCCTATGCATTTTTCATTTTCATCTAAATAAGACGTTACAAGGTTGGCTAAAAGACTTACTGCATCTTCTGTGGATTTCCCCTGTCTGAAGCCAAACTGTTTGTTGGATAATATATTGTTGGAATCTAGGTATAAAGTGAGTCGTTTGGTAACTATTTTTTCGAGAATTTTGGAGAATATTGCTAACAGTGAAATGGGTCTGTAATTATTTGGGTTTTGTTTTGAACCGCTCTTATGAACTGGAGTGACCTGCGCTTCTTTCCATATGTTAGGAAATGTGCCTGAGCCTAAGCTAAGGTTTATAATGTGGGTTAATGGAATTATGATATCGGATTTAATTTCTTTTATAAGAGTTGGTGTAAAGTTATCTAGGCCTGGGGCACTGTCGTTTCTCAGATTTGTGATTATTTTGTCTATCTCAAAAACATCAGTAGGTTGCATAAAAAAATTTGTGTTTAGAGGTTCACCTAGCTGTAGTTTGTTAATAAGTGATTCCTGGGTTTCATTACTATCCGCGAGAATTTTACTGGCTAGGTTTTTGCCAACAGAGGAGAAGTAATCATTGCAGTTGTTTATTGAAGTTTGTGCCGATGATTCGCTTTTAAGTAGTTCATTTGGGTTAATTCTATTGTTCGTCTGTTCACTGATATTTCTGATGGCTTTCCATAAACCTTTAATATTGTTTTTGTTATCTTCTAATTCTTTGTTGTCGTGTTCCCGTTTAAGCCTGTGTACAATATTTGTAAAGAAGTTCCTGTAACGATTGTAAATTCGTTTTTTTGTTTGGTCATTAGGGTGTTTATTCGATTCACGATGAAGTTTGTCCCTGTGGTTCATACATCTAATAAGGCCGGGAGTAATCCAGGGTTTTCTGATGTATTTAGAGCGGCTAAATGTCTTTTCTACCGAGTGTTTTTTTACTGCGCTAGATAGAATGTTGTGGAATTCATTGGTTGCGTTGTTTACGTCTATTTCGGACACCACTCCAGACCAGTCTACTTCTTTAAGTTCCTCTAACAGAGCAGGGAAATTGATTTTATTTAAACTGCGTTGTTGATATTTTGAACCGGTAGGCATGCTGTACCCCAACATTACCATACGATGGTCGGTGATATCAATATCACAAACTAAACCTATAACAGTTTGATATCTTGATTTGAGGAATATGTGATCTAAGCATGAGTTTTGACGAGTTGGTTTTGAAATAACTTGTTGCAGTCCATGTTCGGACATTAAACATAAATAATCCGACTTTGAAACGTCTGTCGTCGATAAAAGACTCTCTCTTTACTCTTGACTCTAAGCTTAGTTTTTTTTAGAGCTCCGTAGGGACCGTAGATCTACGTATTTGATATAAATTTCAACTTGATACCTCCACTCGTTCCTGAGAAAAAAGGTCTTGACTGACTGAAAGACAGGCAGACGGACGGACAGGCGGACAACGAAGTGAAGGTTCTGTTTTTTCTTTTGAGGTACGAAACCCTAAAAATACGTCTTGTCACTCCGTCAGACGGCAACGTTGTTATCTACGGAAGCCTTTTCGTAGTTACATAAAACCCAGTCGTGTCGTTGCGGTCTGTGATTACGATTCGGCGACATTGTCGCTTGCGGTTTGTGATTGCGATCGCCTTGATCTTCTGCCAGGCACCTTTAGAGTTATACCTTTGGTGTAGCAAATGTAAAGCAAAATAGTTTTTTCAACACAAACAACACATTGTTCTCAAGTCTGTCCAACTAGTTAATTGTCTAATCAATCAGCCCTAATCTTAGTATTCACTTAATTTCTATCAAAATGATCCCTCAAAACATTCATAACATAGAAACAGTCAGTTACAAAAGTCGATTAACACTTTTAGTGTTATAATATCTATATTTCTTTTTTTACATATTATAAATCATAGTCGCTATTAATGTCTGTCTGTGTTGTTCATGGAAATAACGCAACGAATTTTGTTCCAGTTTTCACCATCATTTAGAGAATTTATTGTGAATGTGAACTTACAAATATGCAGAAATTTTGATGGTGTATCAAGTTGTATAAACTGTGCGAAGCAGGAGCGGGTCGCTGATAAAAATCTTAAATGTATTCATTCATTTACTAACAGACAACGCACAATATAAACCGCTGGTTCTAGAAGCATGAAATTTTGCACAATAGTTCCTTTATATTCTCCCAGGCTCTTCAACCTATACATGAACCGGCTGCTCCTTGAGCTCGGCAGCACCAGTGTCGGATGTCATATTGACGGAGTGTGCATTAACAATATTAGTTATGCTGACGACATGGTGTTGCTGAGCCCATCGATTGGTGCTTTGAGGCAACTGATCGCTATATGCGAATGCTATGCGGTGAATCATGGGCTCAGAATCATGGGCTCAAATATAACGTCACAAAGAGCGAACTAATGGTTTTTAAAGCAAGCAATGTGACATATTCATGTATTCCAACTGTCGCTCTTTGTGGAGAACCGCTGCGAAGGGTGGACAAGTTTAAGTATCTGGGTCATTGGGTCACTGAAGATCTTAAGGATAATTGTGACATTGAAAGGGAACGTAGGTCGCTGGCTGTCCGTTGTAACATGCTGGCTCGCAGGTTTGCACGTTGTACGAAGCCAGTTAAAATAACGCTTTTCAAAGCTTACTGTCAGTCCTTCTACACGTGCGGCCTGTGGGTCAACTTTACTCAGCGGACATACAGCGACCTACGCGTTCAATACAATAATGCACTGAGGGTGCAGCTGCGGCTGCCGTGGCGTAGTAGTGCGTCAGGGATGTTTGCAGATAATAATATTGATGGTTTTGCAGCCATTATTAGAAATAGATGTGCATCCCTGATGACTCGTGTTCGCGGCAGCACCAACAGTATTCTCAGCGTATTCGCAGATCGGTGGGACTCCCCGATGTTGCGGAGGTGGATGCGGCTCCATGCTGAATTTTAATTGTATATTTTCATGTCTGTAACCTACTAACACTAGAACTTAAGTAAAATTGTTACTAACCCTATGGACTCCGGTCTGAAATAAAAACTTTCTATTCTATTCTATTCTATAGCGAAAGTGAACTCTATAGAAGGATTTTGATAATTCACCGCCTAAGGTCAAGATTTTTTTTTTATAACCGACGAATAATTCAACGCCGTGGTATTCAGAATCATTTACTGAATCCATGGTATCAGTTTTCGCGTCGATGTCCCTGCCATCCTGTATAAAATAAGGGATTAAAGTTTTTATGTTTTTTATATTTTTATTGTCGATTACGATGTGGAATCTTATCGGGCACACAGCTTGTTATCAATAAATAAGTAAGTGTGTACGTACAGACTGCCACAGCGACGCCGACAGCGAGTCGGACGCGACCGAGTGCGGCGGAGACACGTCGCCGCGGCTCGACACCTGCTCCTGGAAACGCAATCAAACAATCTATATTTTACACAAATTACAGCCCTATGTTATTTTCTCAAAGTTGAACATAAACTGGACTATGAATATGAAAATTGACGTTGATGAAAAGTCTTGCGCAGAAAACATTTTTTACCAATAGCTCTGCAATAAACTGCAGTTGTTACCTTTGGCGGCATTTCCATAATCAAAATCGTCGTGATGATAAGACTCATTGTCGTCGCATCGTTTAATTAACATTAGGTATAATTTAATTAGCTGCTAATATGTAAATACCTGTAAAATAGCATTCCTCTTCTTCTCGGTGTCGAGCGCGCTCTTCTCGGCGCTCAACTGTTGCTCAAAATCGCTCAGTTGCTGCTGCAGCTCTGACACACGACTCTCATGCACAACTCGGAGTGTCTCTAGTTCTTGAGTCTTACTGTTGAGTGGATAAATACTTGTTAAAGGGTCAGCTTACAATGTCTTTGATAGTTACTGTCTACCAGATGAAATTACAAATATTACAGAATTTGTATGAAATTTCTGCCAGACTAGGACGTAATGAAACAGACCATTAGCGTAGATTCTCAATAAAAAAAATTAGATTCTTGGTAAAAAATCTTACAAAAAAGAAGTCGGAATTTTATTTTTTTTGTTAAAGAAGTTTTTTAATTTTCAGTTTTTATTTGTGGTATATATACCTACTCCACACAATTTCGTATACAGAAAGTTTTATAACAGCCCCAATTAGTCGAAGACAGCTGGACTGATTTGGAAATTTCTTTTGTGTTTGAAAGGGTATGACTTTCCAGCACGCGTAGCATGACGCTTTCTATTTCTACGAAGAATAGACGGAGCTCTTTCTATACAAACTGACATTCCGTTTCTCCATTTTTGACATCGCACTGTAGAAATCTTTCTACAATCTGTCATTTTGTCTTACGTTTCTAACAATCTTTGTCTAGGTCCTTCTACATGTAGACTATTTCAGAAGAAAGTTTTCTATGCCAAACTGTCAAAATCACACTGACAACTGACTGTTGTCTAAGGTAGTAAAGAAACTTTCTACTCGACGGTCATAAAGTATATACGGTTATCTACAAAATCATGATTTTATAGAAGAACGTTTTGAATGCAAAATTGTGATACTTAATAGAAGAACAAAGCTATCTTCTATTTTACATCATTTAGTTAATAGGGCATTACCAAGGAAATGGTTATGGACAATATTACTGTAATATTTTTTGTTCCAAAACACAGTACGTACTTCGTCATTTTAAGAATAAATGTTGTGTTCAAACAGAAAAAAGTCCTATGACAAAACAAAGAATTCTGAGTCGAATTATGTCAAAGAGTGAGTTGAATTGTTGGGTGAGTTGTTGTGAGTTGTGTTGTTGTTGTGAGTTGTCTACTCTTCCGTCGACAAAAAGTTGCTCATGCTACGCGTGCTGGTGGATGGGACCACCTGCACGCGTAGCATGAGCAACTTTTTGTCGACGGAAGAGTAGACAAAAATGACGTTCCGTGTAGACAGTACGACGGCAGCAAAGTAGAAAGAGTCAACTGCACTTTTTACGAAATTCACTCTTTGACATAATTCGACTCAGAATTCTTTGTTTTGTCATAGGACTTTTTTTCAGTTTGAACACACACACACAACATTTATTCTTAAAATGACGAAGTACTGTGTTTTGGAACAAAAAATATTACAGTAATATTGGCCTTAACCATTTCCTTGGTAATGCCCTAGTTTCTAAATGATGTAAAATAGAAGATAGCTTTGTTATTCTATTAATTATCACAATTTTGCATTCAAAACGTTCTTCTGTAAAATCATGATTTTGTAGATAACCGTATATACTTTGTGGCCGTCGAGTAGAAAGTTTTCTACAGTCTTTAGCATGGCGATTACAAAATCAAATTGTCTTTACTACCTTAGACAACAGTCAGTTGTCAGAGTGATTTTGACAGTTTGGCATAGAAAACTTTCTTCTGAAATAGTCTACATGTAGAAGGACCTAGGCAAAGATTGTTAGAAACGTAAGACAAAATGACAGATTGTAGAAAGATTTCTACGGTGCGATGTCAAAAAGTGTCAGTTTGTATAGAAAGAGCTGTCTATTCTTCGTAGAAATAGAAAGCGTCATGCTACGCGTGCTGGGAAGTCCACACTGTCATCAGGTCAGGATCTGATGATGGGATCCTGGAGAAATCGAGGAATTTCTTCAAATATTATAATAAGCACCACCTATAGCGAGTTGGGTATTTTTTATAGTTACTCGTGCAGTTGCTCTCGGAAAGCACCATTTCGTGAAGTGAGAAATGTTTTTATATGCATAAAAGTTGGGCAGCACTTTTCACCTAGGTGGGTCGAAAGATTCGATCAATTTACCAATTTATTCTAGGTCACAAATGTTTTGCAGTCCGGTTTTTTTTCACTAAGTTATAGCATTAATAAAAGCATTAAAAAAACTGTTGCGCAGTCGAGTGAATAAAAAATAAAAAAGTCGTGTGCGCTCGGGAGACCCCCGTCAGGACCAAAGTTCCTTCTCATTTAAAACAAAAACATATTTTTTGCAGCTGCCATCTTAGATTTACATTTTGACCTCGGCGCCTTCAAAATCTATGAAAATGATATCCATGACGAAAAATTTTACAAATGTCTCTGCCGCCAGTTGGATTTACATTTGTTCCTCACTATCTGCTTTAGCACCCTTGAAAACTATGAAAACGACACCCATGACGAAAAATTTGAAACTTTCGTAGCCGTTATCTTGGATTTACATTTCGACCCCACTTTTGGTTTTTCGCAGCCGCCATCATGGATTTTCATTTTGACCAAATTCATACTTTCTCTCTCTCTCTCTCAGCATGTCTATGCAGCATATCTCTCTCTCTCGGGCCGATGTGTACAATTTTAACCCACGACACTGTAATCACTTTACGCTTTTCTTTTGTTTTTTCTGCCGGCGTTCTTTCTCGCTCCCTCTTTCTTTCTCTTTGAATTACAAGAAGACAGTCGCAAATTTTATCACTTTTTAGCGTGACGCTTACTGAAAGTTTACATGCCGGATTAAAAAACTTCGTTCGAAAAATTGAGCTTTACTTACATCACCAGTTCATCTTCTAGCCGTTGTATATTCGTGGCGTGCAGCTCGCCAGCCTGCAGCAGGCGCTCGGCCCGCGCGCGACTGTCGCGCAGCTCGGCCAGCACGTCGGCCAGGCGCGTCTGCAGCGCGCCGCACTCCGCGCGCGACACGCGCTCACGTTCTGCGGCGGACGCCAGGGAGCGTTCTACTTCAGCTGCGGAAAGAGGTATATAATTCATTACAATCTGACATACAGCACTAAGGTTTAAAATAGAGTTACTCTTATGTGAGTCTCGCCTAATAATAAATCATGAAAATATGAACGCATACACGAGTTCAGATTGCGTTAATCTCGCGACAATCTAAGAAGCCGATTTGACGTTTCTCATTATACATGCCGCGATGACTTTCTTTGTAAATTCAAATTCAAATTAAAATAGTCATTTATTCAAACTAGGCTGAGAATCAGCACTTTTCGAACGTCAAAATTACATAAGACAGTCCCCCAAAAACGCCCACCCTTCACCACTTCCTAGTGCGTTAGCTGGGGAGAAGAAGTGGCGCAACAAACTCCCCAGCAGCACAGCTGTCTGTTCAGTTGAAAGAAAATTGATTCTATATAATAGTGCTTATGCTAAAATAATTTACATTACCACAAATTGCAATACAAGTCATAAAATAAAAAATTTATAAATTGATTTACAGTCAAATAAAATAATCCAAACAATTATAATATGCTCATATAGTATCATGTAGTCTAAAATAATTGTTTGTTGCTTGGGGGGGTACATTGGAGTAGCTTAAGGACGCGTTTGCAAAATTGATAGGTATAGAATCGAACATTGACACCGGTCACACACACAAGTGTACACACGGTTAGCTGCGGGAATAGTAGTGAAGTGAACTAATTTTGATACTTTGGAAAATTGTTTTTTTTTTTCTTAATTCTATATAATACATTGGTACCTACAAAAAATGGTTAGTACTGTTTTTTATATTTTTAGTAACCTCCGGACTTGGTGGAGTGACCTGAAGGTGTACTTCGGTGAATGCAACTGGAACTTCTCGACGAGTAGAATTAGGTGTGCCAAGTTTGGGCTCGTTTTGTTAGTTATGATGAGACCTTACCTCCGGACTTGATGGAGTGTCCTGGAGGTGTACTTCGGTGACTGCTACTGGAACTCCTCGACGAGTACAATTAGGTGTACCGAGTTTGGGCTCGTTTTGTTAGTTATGATGAGACCTTACCTCCGGACTTGATGGAGTGACCTGAAGGTGTACTTCGGTGACTGCTACTGGAACTTCTCGACGAGTACAATTAGTTGTGCCGAGTTTGGGCTCGTTTTGTTAGTTATGATGAGATCTTACCTCCGGACTTGATGGAGTGACCTAAAGGTGTACTTCGGTGATTGCTACTGGAACTCCTCGACGAGTAGAACTAGGTGTGCCGAGTTTGGGCTCGTTTTGTTAGTTATGATGAGATCTTACCTCCGGACTTCATGGAGTGACCTGAAGGTGTACTTCGGTGACTGCTACTGGAACTCCTCGATGAGTAGAACTAGGTGTGCCGAATTTGGGATCGTTTTGTAAGTTATGATGAGACCTTACCTCCGGACTTGATGGAGTGATCTGAAGGTGTACTTCGGTGATTATTAAAACAATAAATTAAACGTTATCAATTCTTTATTTTCAAAATATTTGTTTGAGTATGTGACGAATGTGCTCTTAGCTCCATACTTCTCGCCTGTCTTGTTTGTTGTGTATCTTGTTTCATAAAATAAGCCAGTTCTATGATTCTTCTTCTTGAAACTAGGAACGGTTTTAGTTCTTCATATTTGGAGTTCTAAAAACAAAACAATTTTTTTTTTAGATGTATTTGTCGTGCAAAATAATTTAATAAAGTGAATACAATACAACAGTTAGTAATTAAATATGTATTATTAATAACTTACGTAAGACGTCACCAAATTGTTTTCATTGGAAGTAGTACAACCCGTTTGATTACATCCTTCTGAATACACCTCAGATGTATCACGAGTGTTGCGATTACCTTCAGAAACTCTGTGAAGAAAAGAACTTATGACAATAATGGTTCCAAATAATGATTTTGACATATCAATAAACAAATACGGTTAGTATTTGTCTTCTTTTTTCTAAGTTATGTCTACAGGCACGAATTCTTTTATGAGAACTTTTCCCAAATGTTTTATATCCAAAAAGCAAAAGCATCTTAAACAAAAATTCAGTTACGAAAGTTAGACAATATGCACTTTATTATAAACAAGATAAACGAGTAGTATTCATACTTACTAATAGAAGTATTTAGCGAAGTACACCTTCAAGTCATTCCATCAAGTCCGGAGGTAAGGTCTCATCATAACTAACAAAACGAGCCCAAACTCGGCACACCTAATTGTACTCGTCGAGGACTTCCAGTAGCAATCACCGAAGTACACCTTCAGGTCACTCCATCAAGTCCGGAGGTAAGGTCTCATCATAACTAACAAAACGAGCCCAAATTCGGTACACCTAGTTCTACTCGTCGAGGAGTTCCAGTAGCAGTCACCTGAGTACATCTGCAGGTCATTCCATCAAGTCCCAGACGTCGAGACGTCGTACTTACTTTTACCGAAATAAAATTATTATTATTAGAAAAATCTGTGAATGAATACAAAATTATCTTACCATATCAAGTATCAAATTTGGATTATCGAATATTTTGTATTTGTACAGCGATCTTTTTCCACACGAGTCGCTGCAAACAGGCAACACAGGGTCCATTCACGACAGCGGCCAGGCGCGGACTGAGGTTTCTTTCGAAATATTTGTGCAATAAATCAAAACAGACCAAAAATAAAATAACCCTTAATGCAATCGATTAAGATTCATCCGTTATAGCAAAATAAGTGAAAAAGTTAGTTTCGGTTTTAATTTTTTTTTGCGGCTATTTGTGACATTTTGAAACATTTTTTTTCCAAGGTTCTGAATTGAATATGTCTGCCTACTAATAGTATTTTTAGAAATCTTAAAAAATATTGTTATTAGAACAAACAATTTACCTAAACTCAACCCGGTATCGTTAATTTTGTGGAAAATGGAAACGGAAGATCGTTTTTACATTATAAAAAACTATAATTTTGAACAAAAAAGTTCCTATCATTTGAAGATGAAGAACCAACCTATATGTGGTAGTTATTAGTTATATTTAATTCGGTTTAGTTTTGTCACAAAATTTACTGAAAAACAGCATAATTTTGTCCGATTTGCAAACGCGCCCTTAATTAGTCCCAATCCTTTTTGTCGTCTAAGTAATCTTTTACTTTATAGAAACCTTTGACATGGCTTGCGAGTTTGTTGTAAAAACGTATACGTAGGCTCCAAAAAAATTTGTAATTCATTTAAGTGCCAAACTTAAATGAATTACTAATTTTTTTGGAGCCTAGTCCTCGGCACAATAAATAAATCTTTGTTTCTAGTATTTAAGCTATCAATGTCACTGTGTTTACAATATAGATTTATATTCTTTTTGACATAAATCAGGTTCTCATAAACATATTGGGGCGCGACTGTCATTATGTTTATTTCCTTAAATTTATCCCTCAGTGAATGCCTACAACTTAGGTTATAAATTGCTCGAATGGCACGTTTCTGCAGCACAAATATAGCCTGAAAGTCGGCTGCATTTCCGCACAACAAAAGGCCATACGACATTACACTGTGGAAATAACTAAAGTATACTAATCGAGCTGTTTCTACATCAATCAAATGACGGATGTTATACACCGCGTAGGCTGCAGAGCTTAGCTGCTTCGACAATTTGGTTATATGTGGGCCCCACTGAAGCTTCGAATCCAAAGTAATACCTAAGAACACAGTGGTATCCACAAGATCCAATTCTGTCCCATTTACTAGTCCATTGGTTTTCACCTGTTTAACGTTAGGTGTTAGAAATCTAATACATTTAGTCTTTTTCTCGTTTAAAAGCAAATTATTAACACTAAAACAATGCACTATTTTAGAGAGAGTATTATTCACATCGTCAATAACTATCTGTTGTCGCTTAAGCTTAAATATAAGTGACGTGTCATCTGCAAATAACACTATTTCATGACTGTTCTTTATAAGGCAAGGTAGGTCATTAATATATACGAGAAATAAAACAGGGCCAAGAATTGAGCCCGGCGGAACTCCCATACAATAGAACCCGGGGATCGCTTGCCGTTAACGTCCACTCTTTGGATCCTATTATCCAAATAAGAAATAAGAAGATCCAAGGCAGTGTTTCTAACACCAAAGTGATGCAATTTCCTGACTAATGTATCATGAGAAACACAATCGAAAGCCTTAGATAAGTCACAAAAAATGCCTAGGGCTAAATGTGACTTCTCCCAGGCCTCAAAAATATGTGAAAGGAGCTCCACACCAGCGTCGGAAGTCGAGCGACCCCTTGTGAAACCGAATTGCTTACTGTTTAATAACTTATGTTTATTAAAATGTCTTTGCAATTGATCTAGCATCAATTTTTCAAATATTAGGAAGCACAGAAATAGGTCTAAAGTTCGTGGGATCTGATGTGCTGCCCGATTTAAACAAAGGTATTATTTTACTACTCTTCGTTAAGTCAGGAATTACACCACAGTCAATACATTTATAAAAAATAATTGCTAATTCAGGCGCTACAGTGTTCTGCAGGAGACGCCCCGGGCGTCGGGAGTCGAGAGCCGACTTCCGGCCACCGTAGGCGCGGGCTTGCGGACGGTGAGCAATGGGCAGCTCGCCGTCCGATAAGGACCAGGCCCGTGTCGACGGCGCGATGTGTTCCACGCGCGCCTCAAAGAGATGTCAGCACCAACCGACGGGGTCGCAAGACCAATGCCTGCTAGGGTTGCGGGTTTGTCCGAAAGGGATATCGCGGCCCCGGCACACAGGCAACGGAAGGAACACGGGTGGGTTTAGTCAGTAAAAGTCTGACACACCCTCTCGCTCTGCCAAGAGCGGGAGAAGTCATTTGATGATTTCCAATCCTCAAAAAAAAAGGCGCTACAGTGTTGATAATGCATTTTGCAACCTCTACGGAATTTCCCCATAGATCAGCAGTTCTTTTAACATTGAGTGTATTGAAAGTTTTAATAATATCTCGAGCACTAACATAGTCGAAATTAAACTCATGGTTACAAATATCAACATTTTCTTTCAATAGGGACTCGGCAACAGTGGGTGAAGAATTTAAAGATTTAGTGGTTGAGACTAGAATATCTGCAAAGAAATTTTCAAAAACTGTGGCAACTTCTAAATCTTTTTTAATAATTGTATTATTAATATTAAGGCTGTAGTCACTACTACGCTTTTTGTCTCTTCCAGTCTCATTGTTTATAATTTCCCAAGTAGTTTTAATTTTATTTTGACTATTTTTACATAGCTTCGCTACAAACTTGTTTAAATAATTTGGAATAGTTCTTAACATATTGATAGAATTCTTTACGTTTATTATAATTTCTTTCTTCATACGTCATGTATGAACGTCTACTTAAGAATTCGAAAAATCTGATTCATAATCCTAATTAATTACTATGTTATCCATACACTATAACAATGAGTACCAATCGTAAACACCAAAATTTACCTTTAAATTGAAATAAAGCACTCAAAAACAAGACTTAATAGTTGATTAATATTCGAACAGGACGTTATGACAATGTTGTCTTTGGGTTCGTTGCCGTAGTGTTGTGATCGATTTAATTTTTTGACCGAATAAAATCGATGTTCTGAAATCGATACTTTTACAAACATTACATTTATAAAAGATAGATACGTATAATTACTGTATTATTAAATGTTTAAACATATAAAAACAATATCTGATCACATATTTTTAGCTTTATTTTGATACTTGATACAAATTTAGTGAATTTATTTATTGATTACCTGATGATGATGCTGATGACGTGTAATAAACCGATATGCCTCGAGAATCAGTTTAAAGCAATGTAGATAAATTGTCGATTACAGACTCTAAGGATGCTAAACCGATATGTCTCGAGAATCTGTTTTTAAAACAAACGATTTTTTTTCCCACCTCTACCCAAATTATTTTGATAGGTGTCAAATCGGGCTTCTTAGATTGTCCCGAGATTATATGATTGAAAATTAATTTATATAAGGGTAACCGACGAACACAGTTCAACTGATGATAATTTTTCTGGATCATCCAGTGACGAAAGTGAATAAAAATGTTACACATTTTGTGAATTTATTTAATTACCTGATGATGATGATAATGACGTGTAACGATATACCTCGAGGATCATTTATAACCTTTGGTATGCCGCTACTGGCGAAGTGACGTTACCGCTGTGTGCCGAGAAATATTAGCTGTTGCGCAGCCGCGCAAGTCAAGTTTTTGATATCCAATATCTCCAAGATTACAAAACGTACCTTATACGAGATTTTTTATAAAAAAAAAATGAAAAATGATGTTTTTATTATTGCATAATTTAGTAGAATATTGCCAGTCGTGAATTTCTACAACTCGATTATCTCTTACGATTCGCAAAAACTAGATCGTACTTTAGAAAAACACAAATAATATAAAGGCAGTAACTTCACTCTGAAATTTTCTTGTTTTATTTTATACTTAGATATTTTATGAACCCGATTACATAATAAAATAGTTTATGAAAATTTGTGACACAACACAAGTATGATTATTGAAAAAAAAAGAAGCATTTTCAAGCTCGGAACCGCGTTCGAAATGTTTCGAACACTGTTCACACGAGTTATGGACGAAAATGAACTGTTTGATTCGAATGAATGAAATCTAACCAAAATATATTGAGTGAAGTTATTTTTCGAATGAAAGATAACTTCACTCAATAGAAATATTTTTAAGCGATTATCGATCTGATTGATCTCTGAAAACAACAGTTATATGGAAAAAATCGCGTGGGGTCTCATCATCGTGGATACGCGTTCCGGCAGTAGGTATACCGGGATTGCGAGGATCGAGGACGTTCCGATATTCCGATACCAAAGTTAAGCAATGTAGACAAATTGTCGATTACAAACTCTAAGTAAGATAAATCGATATGTTTCGAGAATCGGTTTTTAAAGCAAGCGATTGTTGTTTCCCATCACTATGCAAAGTATTTTGATAGGTGTCCAATCGGGCTTTTTACATTGTCGCGAGATTATTTTGCGAAACTCCGCAGACGTAATGGGTATCGATAACTGAACACAATAACTATTTAAAAAAAATTGTTACTTCTAAGTTTTGACAACTAACTAAATTTGACCCTGTATAGCACTGACAGTTAGCACGAGCACGAGTCCCCTAACACGCTATTTCAAGCCTAATGGATGGTGGCACTGTTGTAAAGTAAGATGTCAAAACCAGTACATTTCACGTTAGGTCTTTATTTTGTCATGGATTGAAATAAAATCCATGTCGAACTTTAGTGGAGGATAAACTGAAACGCAATAGTTATTTATGCCACAAGTGCGGAAAGTAGGTGATTTCCGAGGAGTGTATAAGTTGACACGAGTCGGAAATCATCTTACGCACGTGTATCATACAACGTTTTACTTTGTGCAAGGAAACAAAAAAACGAGTGAGCCTTTTTACTTTGACTGACTTGAACATTTTGACTTTGACTTTTTACTTTGAATCACTTTGACTGACTTTGACTTTTTACTTTGAATCACTTTGACTGACTTTGACCATCGTCATCGTCATCGCAATTGCTATCGTCATCGTCATTATCATCAAATTTGTAAAACTTTTCTCACGTAATAAAAACTCTGCGACGGGATGGCACCGGAATAAAAAATAAAAAAATACAGAAAAGTAAAAAGCACTAGTGAAAAAAGTGACAATTTCCGCACAAATTGGCTACTTGGAAAACGCTCTTTTCGAGCAAATGCATTGTAAAATATTTATTTAATTTAAACCATTTACACACTTTTAAATTGTCAAGGAGTCGGTCAGTTAGTCTGTTAGAAGAACGGACAAGAACCTTCAACCTTCTGTTACTGGAGCCATTACTTTCCAAATCAATATCTAAAGATCCAACGTGGCACTCACCAAGTTGCACGGCCCTCTGCCTCAGCGCATGCGCGTGCGCCTGCTCGCGCTCCAGGCCGGCGCGCTGCAGCTGCGCCAGCTGCGCCAGCACGCCCGCGGCGCCGGCGCCGGCCGCGCGCCCGCTGTCGCTGCTCTCTAGCGCCGAGCACGCCTCGCGAGCCTCGTACAGCTCTCGGCGTAGGGCTTCCGAGCGAGCTACCCATTTCTTTTCCTCTGATAAATTAGAATAACATGTTTATAACGCCCAGGCCAGGCAAGGAGTGATGACATATAAAGTACGGCTGTGACGAAGTGGCGTTCAAGAACTGGGTCCTAATTCCACGTATTTTCAAATGTTTTAGTGGTCTCTCGATTGTGACAAATCTGTCAAAAACACTCAATCTAGAGACAACTGCCGAAACGTTTGTAAATTAATTTAAATCCCTTGGTACCTGAGTGTAGGACTTTTGGTCTTACGGCGGCGGCGAGATGAGTTGACATAATTTTTGTTACCGCGAGTAAAACCTGGATGAGCCCACATCCCGACTTCGCCCACTACAATTAAATAAATGCTATGTTTCTATCTATATTGTATTGCTTACCGTTGACCATCTCAACCCTAAGCTGCTGTAAATCCGCCCTCAGCCTCTGCACCTCTTCATCAGCCCTCCTCTGGTTGTCCTGCGCCTGCTCGTAGTTAGCACTCCTTCGAGCCAGATCGGCGCTAGTTCGTTGAAGGTCGGTCAATTCCCGTCGAGCCCCTTCTAAGGAAGCTCGGCTGCCTTCCAGCTTGTGCGTCGTGTCGTCTAACTGGCTTTTTGTCTGGCAAAATTATAATACTAATAAGTATGTAAAAATGATGTAAAGTGCTACAAAAATCTTTCAGCTCCTGAATGACGTAGGGGGCATTTATAAAATTGTCACCCAAATTATATTGATATAACAAAATGGCGCCGTTATTCCCGATTTTGGCCACGCGCCTAAAATACCTTGTAGCGTTTTAAGTGTAATTTCTGTACTTTCATTGTATTTATTTTTTTATGTATAAGTTCATTTTTGCCTGCTGTATTTACCGCTTAATATTGGGCACTTGGCTTGAATGTTAGTTAGTCTTAATCACAGACCATGTAACTTTGTGTTAATACAAAGTAGATAGACCAATAAATAAGTAATGAATACAGACACAATAAAAAAAAACATTGTCTTACAATGGAATTTTGAGAGTGATATAACTACACAATTGTATAAGAATAAGAATAAGAATCATTTATTTGCAGAAAATACAGGTGCTACCAGTTGTAAAAGTTGGTGGTTAATGTACAGTCCATACTTTGCCTGTCTAGGGCATGCAAATTAATTTTACTAATATAGGTATCTAATAGGTACCTACTTATTTAAGTTAAAAATACAGAAAATTACCTATGTAGGTACTAATAAAGTTTTTTTTTTACATTAAGATTTTTTTATATTTCACAATAAATACACACACACACAATACACACTTATCAAAACTTAACTTAAAAATAACATTTTATGTTACAGCAATTCTTTAAAAACTAAATAAAACACTTCACAAAACAAATAGGAAACTTAAAAAAATGTTTTTTCTTTATGTTGAAGAAATTCTTGTAAACTATAAAAACAGTTTTTTATCAACCATCTACGGAGTTTAATTTTAAAATATTTAAAAGGGAGCTCCCTTATGATCTTTGGTAACTTATTAAAAATTGTAATGCACATATGATAAACATTATTTTTGATTAGAGTTGTATTACAAAAAGGAACTAAAATTTTTGTGGCATCTCTTGGTCTCTGTTTTGTGTAATTGTCACCTTTGAATCTAAAGAATTCATTATGTTTCCTCACAAAAACCGATACCTCAAATAAATATATGCCGGTCAAGGTCAATAGATTCAGTTTTTTGAATAAAGGCCTGCAAGACTCAAGTGGACCGACACTGCATATAGCTCTTACACATTTCTTTTGTACAATAAATGTCTTATCATTGTCTGTTGAATTGCCTCATATTTTTAGTCCGTATCTTAATATTGATTCAACATACCCTCTATATCTATGCGGGCTGTTTTTTCGTCTGACATACACAAATCTATTTAGTTTACTGCATACGTTGTTAATGTGTTGTTTCCAATTACAAAATTTGTCTAGAGTTATACCTAAGAATTTAATACTTTCTGTTTCTTCTATGTTTTTGTCTTTTATTTTAATGTTAATACTATCGGAGAGTTTGCTTTTGTATGTACGAAATTTTATGAATTTTGTGTTCGATATATTTACACATAGGTTATTAGATTCAAGCCTTTATATTACAGACTGTACAGCTTCATGTATATGCTAGCATACGATGAAGTGTTTGGCGAAAACATCAGCTAGTACAATTTTTTTCTATTATTCTATTAAAATAGGATAGAATGGTGAAGAAGGTCGCGTAATTAAGGAATCCTTTCTATCAATTTTATCAACTCGACTATCAAAGTTTACTTCCAGACAAGGTCATACGGATGAAACAAATGCCTTTTGAGCTGGAATCTGCCATTGGACGTGTTGACTTGTTTCAAGTCCCCTGCTGTTCTTCTTTTAGCTCCTAACGGAGAAAAATCTTCATCTACATAAACAACATTTAATTCCGTTTGTTTGGTGCGTACGAGTGTCGCCTTACACAACTGATAAAAACTCTCGCCGCGATAAGCAAAACATAAAACACATGTAGCCACAATGGACATTTTACAAAATTAACATCCATATACCTATCCCATTTCTGTAATTATGTAGGCATATTCTGTGAAATGGAAACGCGTTTCAATTCTCTGTTATACTAACGCGTTCGAATGCTCATATTATACTCTATTTACCTCTACACCTGTCTATCTATAAGAAGAACTATATACCAAAATGTTTTATAGATAGTGCCTGTTTCGATAGTTAAATTAACATGTACTTATGTACGTTTTATTTAAAGTACAAGTACCCTAATTGCGTAATACACGATCAATCAGAATCTGAATCGATTTGAAACTTTGATGACTCTGAGATTGCCAATCCGTTGCTTCATAAGTTGAAAAAAAAATTGCTGAACAACAAGGTTGCCTGGACTGAAAGAGATCGCAGTAAGCGATAAGGCCGCCAATTGTATATTTTGTAGTGTATTACTTTTTCTTTATGTAATTATAATCTGGTGTACAATAAAGTATATATAAATAAATAACAACGTCAATAACGCAATGAATGTTGTTGAACTGTCGAAATTAAACAGATTAGTCGTAATCGTTTACGAAAATATGTTACGTAATTAGATAGCAGGTCAGGCAAAGTAAAGGTCGACCGAGCTCTGCTCGGGTTTTTTTTTTTTCGTTTTTTCTCAGATTTCCCAGACCTAGCTACATCGATTTTTCAACCCCTATATTGCAACTTTCATGGAAATCGTTAGAGCCATTTTCAAAAACGTGATATACTACTGGAGATAAAGTACAGGCTGTTCTTTTTTCGGATTTTGGCCGGTTCGATTCCCGAGTGAGGCAATTCGAAAATCTTTAAATGTGTGTGTGTGTTTTCTTTGATTAAAATTTGCTATCTCCAGGATTTAGAGTATTTTCCCTCCAGGTGAGGTTCAATAATTCCACCCTGTATATTTAATAAACAAATATTGCTCATATAAATGTACAGGATTTATGATAAGTAAATAGTAGTTTGGTTTAATGTATTTTAGTTTCTCTTCTTATCTTACACACGGTGTCTACGTCTCTATTTTATTTATTTTACAATACAGAAAAAAGAAAATGATATCAATCTCAAGACTCCCATAAGGCTATCACTGTTAAAAAGTCATTACATCTATTGTAGACCCAATCCCCTAACTCGTAACAACGTTACATCTTGGTCACAATTAATGGCTGTATGTATGTTCATCGATATTTTCTACAATTGTGGACCGATTTTGAAAAATCTTTGTTCTTTTGAGAGAGGAAGCTCGTGCGGTGGTCCCATGTGTATTTTAATTTATGTTTGCTTTGGTAATTTTTGAGTTAGCTTCAATAATAAGTATTTAGTCCACTTATGTACTTCCTGTCATTGTTGTTTTCATAGGAATTAGTATAAGAATTTGTGTGGAGTACACAGAGTGCATTTTTGAGATGGGGCAGTAAGGGCAGCTACTTGAACCGTTGTAGCAAGTAGTGATAGACGATGTGAAACATTAAAAATGTTTTTTAAGAAAGTCGGTTGTCTTTTTTATTTTTAAAAAGATTATTTTATCTTTATTTCGTAACATTATTCTTCTTACTATTAAAACTGACTTTGGTTGGAGTCAAGTTCGAAAATCGAAACTGGGTTGATGTTTTAAACCTGGGTCTAAAATTAAACTTGTTTTGTAACGAGACTGCTTGAGTTCAGACAATAAGACTCCATCCATAGTAGAAGCAGCAAGACTGAATAATGTATATGTTTGTATGTTCTGTACATACCTCCATAAGTTCAGTCTCAAGTTTCTTATTAGCTGTGGTGAGTCGGTACACAGCTTCAATCTGGCTAACCTCCAGCTCCTCCTTAGCAGCTATAGATCGCTTCAGTCTGTCCAGTTCTGTTGTTTGCTCTGCTATTTTATCCCTGGAAAAGCAAAAATATTAATAGGGATGATGACTAAAAATTTTTTTTTGTCCGTCTATGAAATTATAAAAAAATATTGGACACGTATTTTTTATTTTTTTACGTAATCTAAAGATCACGAGTATGTAGATTTTATACGTACTAGTGACGTATCGACCCCCACTCCCCAACTTAAAATGCGTTTTATCTAAGTATTTTTTATTAATATGATAAAACGAAAAATACGTGTCTAATATTTTTTTTATTATCTGACTGACGGACTAATTAGAATTTCATTTTTTTTACCCAGGCATCATCCCCATTAAAACACTTTTAGTGACACGCCAAATATTTTTCCTGGTGAATGCTATGTTAAAACTCTTTTACCAGTTATTTATTTAATCCATTTTTTTTTTATCTATGTTCATATGCTCAGATGCACATCTGCACGTACTAGTAAATTTACAACCACTCCAATCTTAGTGTACTAAACATCTCTGCTTACCCAATAATACAAGCGCGATGCTAAGTTTTATCTTGGATTTACATGGGCAACTATTATTGCGCAATACTTGGCAATTCCTATATAATATTTGTATAGCCATAAATTGGTTGGTATTGCCGACTACGTCGTAGCTAACCACAATACTGCCAAGAATTGTGCAATTTATTGCATGTGTATAGAATAGAATATTTTTATTTGCATTAAAACATGATACATTAAGGTCTTATTAGTATAATTTCGTTAAAATCATAATTCTAGTAGTTAATGTTTCACTAAGGACCGGATATAAATATTTAAACATGCTAAATGTGTGTGTGGCTGTAAGCGCATTTTAACAATCTGTCTTGGTTTCTCTCACCTCAAGCCCTTAATGACCTGTTCGTTGTCCTTCTCCTTGCTCCTTAACTTCTTAATGATGTTGGACTGCTGCAGCTGCTGCCGTGCCAGTTTCTCGCCTTCCTCCTGCAGCTGGGCAATTACCTCGTCCTTCTCTTTGAGCGAATTTTCTAGTTCTGAGGAGTTCTTTCGGGAAGAAGACTCGGATTTGAATGTGTCTAGTTGTTTTCGTAGCTGATCCTGTGAATATGTAAGTTAAATTTCTGTTAGCGATTTCAAAAAGTTATATATATAGGACCCCACTTGCACCATAAATCACTAAACACGTTTTTTTTACAAGCCTGCGCTTTCCTTGTTTGGGCAAAGGCCTCCACAAACGCATTTAGAGCAAAAAAAAAAAACATTTTCTTGTTTCTGCCTATTGTTTGAAAATGACAAAGACAGAGAGATGTTCCAAATATGTTTAATTTAACATAAAGGGCCTATTTCACGATGTCCACGTAGCCACACCAGCTAAAATAAGTTAGTTCGCATAGTTGAGCCAGATTTTCATACATCCAGTCCACCGCAGTGGACTCTTACGTATGAAAAACTGGCTTTAACTTTGAATAATGACTAAAACCGCTATGAAAATAAAGACTCTTTCAAGGTCAAACTGAAACCATTGACATGCAGTTAACTGTAAAAGTTTTGTTTGTAAACAAAAATAATGTTCTTTGAGATTACATGTTTTATTGTAATAAGATATCAAGAATAAGTAATCCAAATCTGGATTTAAAAGATTTACATTTTTTTATTAATCTTTATAATTCAATATTGTTAATCTTAAAGCTGTTTATCTGTAACTAGCTTTTGCCCGCGGCTTCGCCCGCGTGGATGTCGGAAAATATCCCACGGGTACGTACTACCGTGATTAGATGCCTAATAGCCGAGGAAAATGTCATTGACTCCTACCGCTGCTCCCGCGTTGTCGTCAACCATAATTATTTTGTATCTGTGATATCAACCGGTCACGTACTATTAATGTACCCGTGCCGACCGAAACCTTAAAGTATTCATTATGTCAAGGCATATTTTAATCTAAATTAAGTGCCCAATTTAAATAACATATTTTATTGGATAAGGATAAATATAATACCGGTCAAAATAGCTACGGAAATAACAATTAAATTTTTATCAAATTCTGAAAGGTAAAAATGTTACTGTAGGTCATCCTTAGAAGATAGACTTAAGCTACCGCGAACTTTTTTTGTTGAACTTCTTAAGGTCTACAATTCTGTAGAACATAAATTTGATGTATCTCTTACGGCAGTAATGCTCCCAGTTGGCATGATATTTTCCGACATCTTCTACAATAATCGTCATATTTCAGCCATTTTAGCAAAAACCTTAATTAACTATAGCTACACAAAAACCTTCCTAACTCCGTAAATTGGTGAAAACCGTTCGGTAGTTTTTGAGTTTATCACGTTCAGACAGACACAGACAGACGCGGCGGGGGGCTCTGTTTTATAATATGTAAGGATTTATGGATCATTATTGGAAATCAAATCACTTTAAATATCAAGCCATGCATATTTTAAAATGTCAACAATAAAATCAACAAATAGTAATAGGTAATGAACTTCTAAATGAAGGTCATTAATTATTAAAAATATTAATAAAAGATTTCATTTCATTTCATTATTATACATTTTTCAATACTAGAACTAAAGATTCCTACCTTTTCTCTGATCGCCTGCTGAAACTTCTTCTCTAGTGCTGACATCCGCTGTGTGTAATCTTCTGTGATGGTGTTAATATCACTGCCTTCGTGCTTTGACATCAATGACTCCACCTGACTCTTCAACTCCGCATTATTCTCTGCCAGGTCTGCATTACTTCTGCTCATTTCCAACAGTCTGTTCTCTCTCGCTTCAAGAAGCTCTGCCATTTCACACAGCCTTTTCATCAACCTCTCATTCTCTGAACCCTGGCTCTCATCACTTGTGTTACTCTGCACTGATGCTTCTGATAGTTCTCGGTTGTGCCCCCTTATCTTTGTTGCTAAAGACTTCCCCAGTACCAAGTCCACTAGGTTAGGCGATGTTGTGCCATCAAACTTTGACTGCTTAAAAGCATACTTAGCGGGACTGTTTCTAAACCCATGACCATCTCCATTAGGACTAGGAATTATTTCAATATCTGAAGAAGTAGCGGTTTCTAACTCATCCCCAGATGTATGACCAGAAGTTCGGTCTGACCCTATCTTGACTAAGTCACTTTTACTATCAGAACTTATCGGAGATGTTCTTTCTTTGACACTGCCATCTTTCTGTGAAGAGCTACTACTAGATTCATTGCATTGCTGCTTTTCAACATTGACAAAAGCAGAACTTTCAGATCTCAGCATGTCATTAGAAACATTGACATTGTAAAATGATGATGAGTCACTCAATTTATCAATTAGAACATCTTCTTGTTCCTTCTTCTGTTCTTCAGCAGTTATGTCTAGGTTAATACTGTCATTGTCAGCGTTTAGAGTCCTGTCAGACCAAGAGCCATCATTTGAAGAGTTCTCACTCATTTGCATCCTCTGTGGTAAGATGGCTTGCTCCAAATGTATGAATTCTTTGTCCATCACTTTTCTCGTTGTGTCTACCTTGACTAGCTTGGGAAAAGGGCTTGCAGACTTGTCATCAGTATCCAACACAGTGGGTGCTGTGCATTCTGATATGGAGTTGTAAGACATAGTATCTTCATCATCATCAGCAACTAAACTAACACTGTCAGCAGTTTCTGCTTTCTCAGTCTTATCACCAATGGGAGTGGACTTCTTATCACTGAGGTCTCCAGGGGACAGGCAGAGGGAAGATGAGTTGCTGTTTTTACCACTAGAGTAACTATCAAAACCAAGGCACTCAATAGAACTAGGGCTCACCAGACTATCGGGTAATATTTCTACAGATTCTGAGTTATGTTTCTGGCCGGTACTACTGCTGTGTGATATGGAATGAACTGACGCCTCAGAGTCAGGAGTTGTCTTTAAACTCTGAGATAACACTTCTACTGAATCAGAACTATTTCTACTTGACACAAGAGACAATCTATGTGACTTTGCTGAATCACGTCTCTCTTCAACTTTTGGGAGTTCATCTTTTAAAGATTTTGTGATTCTGTGATCTAATGCCTCACTATCTGACATGATTAGCTGACTTTTGGAGAACAAGTCATCGTGACTGCCATATTTAGTATCAGAAAGAACATTCAGAGACTTAGCTTTCGGAGGTCTCACGATTGTAGGGTCGTCTTCTTTAGGTTGCTCAAAGAATGAGCCCGCGAACGAGCCCCAGATGCTCTGAGACGTGGACTTGGACGGACTCTCGGTGACGACAGGCTGGTCTTTGATAGGAGCATCCTGTTCACTCTCTGCGCTGACGGTCAGACCCCAGGAGGAAAAGAAATCCGTGTTGTCTTTGAGTGACGTGTTGCTGTGTCCGGGGGACGACTTGGCGCTGGTCTGTGGGTTCGCTTCCTCCTCCGGCTCCTCTCCGCTCTCGTCTTGGATGTCCAGCGCTTTGTCTATAGTCTTCTGTGCTTCCTTCAGCGCGTTCTTAGCGAGGCTCGTGAAGCCTGACGTGTCGAACCAATTCATTTTGTCGGCGCATTAGACACAACACAGCACGAACCACAGCTTATTCAAAACACTTAGTAATTGCAGTAATGTATCACCCCTAAAGCAACCTGAATATCGTGATTGTTATGAGATTATCCATGGAAATAAACTTCAACTTATCACAACAAACCAGATGACGTTTCCATTTTGTTTATGTATTTTTCGAAAGAATTTTGCAATTGTCAAAGTATTTTACTAATAATTATTGCTAAATGTTTGATAAGAGATATTTTTTTAACTATTAGGAAATTATACTGTAATTTTCAGATAGCACAAGTGCCACGAAAAGTATATGAACGACTGATTTGACGTTTGATAATCACATAAAGGGACGTCGCTTGACTTTAGTCATGGAGATAATGCTTCAGTTTTTCGCATGATATCTCATAGCTCCAGTGGCGCAATTGGTTAGCGCACGGTACTTATAAGACAGTGCTTCGTGTGAGTAATGCCGGGGTTGTGAGTTCGAGCCTCACCTGGAGCAATATTTTTGTTGTATCTTATATTTGTGTACTGAACATATTTTCAAGAAAATGTAATTTATCAGTGTAATAATACTTTCAAAGAATAAAATTGTAAAGGGCATATTTTATCCAGACAATTATGAAATGCGTCATCATCATATAGTATATATATAGCCATTGTTTAGCGCGCGTTTAGTGGCTGTTGTACCTATTGTTGATGAATGTATTTGCTTGGTAGAGTACCTATTTGACCAATTTATATTTGTTATTGGAAATGTATTTATTACCTCTGATTAAATACTGTTTTACTACGAAAAGGAACATAGAAATAAGGGCTTTTTTATATGCTTTTACTGTAATTCTTCGTTATTTTGCCAAAAAAATACATAAATAAAAGAAATCATATATTTAATATAATTTATTGATTATCTTTAAATGATTATATACAATATAATAAAACTATCGGGCCTTTAACAATGTACAGTCAGACATTAAAATTATTATAACTAAAATTGTTCAGAAGATTTGTAATTACAATTTTGAAAGGAATTCTAAAAAAAATCGGAAGAAGAATTCTGAATAATAATTTTTAATGTTTATTTATATCATTGAGGAGCCTGAAAATCAATGGACCTTTATCTTGTACCGAGTTGTACCCTACAAAGAACAATTCAAGTGTGATTAACAACTAACATAATTCTGCTTCATAAACATTTCACATGAAAAACGTTTGAATTCAACAGCAGTGCTATCAAAATTTGATTAATTTGCTGATTAATTAGCTCGTTTTACTAATAAATGCGGTTTGCATGCATTCAACACAAAACACAACATAATTTGAATCATGAATTGTCAAAATATCAATTTGATTGTTTGGAGCATTGATTCCGTACCCGACCGCAGGTGGTAACAGCAGGCGACGACATGACGTCGCAGCGTCATGTCGCAGCAGTCATGATTCCGAACCCGACAGCAGCCCGTATTCCAGTCGGTAGATAGAACATAGAAAAACATGTTATCGCTGGAGCGTTGGCGGTACTACTGGTTTGCGGTCGGGCTACACGTGGCGCCTGTCGGTCGCCCGTAGCTGCCGACGAAGTGTCGCTAGCTACGGAAGGTATTTCATAAAAAATCATAGAAACCAATCCTGCAGTTGCCGCCTGCGGTCGGGTACGGAATGGTACGTTTAATGATAATTACAAACTTACAAAGCTTCTATTGTAAGATATTTGATACAAAACACACAATTATGAAGGATATAATTGAATACACCGTAAAATTATGATAGCTAACTCGTGTAAGTGTATTTTGAATCACAGAGTAATAGTAAATGGAGTATTGATTGTCATATTTCTAAGAATCAGCCGTTTTTTTAACTACACTTGGAAAAGATGATTACACCATTACTGTTACTGACGTTAAAAATTAAAACACGAAGCTCTAAAAATTAATAATCACGTTAAAATATAAATAAATATATAAACATCAAGATCGACAGACTGACGACAAGCAACCGACTAAAATCACATCCTACAAACTCGTCGTCGTAATCTATATTTTTTTCATTCGAAACTACTAAGGACCTGCTTCACAATCTCCGGCATTATCTACCAGATAAATTCAGTAATAGGACCTCTACCTAGTATAAATTCATCTGCCAGTTCAGCTAAGTTAACCGGAACTTACCCAGCGAAACCGGCCATTTCTGATATAATATTTTTGTTATATTATTTGTGTGGCTTAATTTGCTTGGACAGAAGTACTGACTACTACAAATAAATAAAGTACAAACAAGTTACTGCCGACAAACTCATTATGAAAACTACATCACATAGTAAATTAAACTATACCACTATTTAGGCCTGCATACAACTGTTTATGCTCGAAACACGTAGATGAATGCAAAACTTGCATATTGTGCGAAATAAATTTTAGACACAACTTAGAAGCAATATCGAAATCGTGTGACCGGCATGCTAGAGACACTGAATATTATAATGATATTTGATGATATATTAGACGTAATAAATGAGAAGAAAAACAAAGAAATTAGAATTTATTTCGCATAAACTTCGGGCAGAAATAGAATAGACGCAGTAAAAAAAAAAACTTGAACATTTCTTGATGTACACAACAGCTGCATTCGTATTTATGCAGCTGTTGTATTCTATTATGAATCTAGTCCATAAACAAATACCGTATAAACTGAACTCAACTTCAAAATATGAATAATCATTGTATACAGGCCTATTAAAAAGTAAAATATTTTACACGACTCCCGTATTCCCAGTCGTGGGAGGGGCAGGCTGTGTGAACATGAAGGTGGTGGCGTTCTGTAACAGCTGCTTCTTGACAAACTCTGTGGTGGCAGACTTGAGGTTCTCTTTGGCCCCGAATTTGCACTTGATGTAGCCGTACAGGTTGGCGCCCGTCAGGGTGAGTGCGATGAGGACTAGCAGCTGGAAAAAGTCATATTCTTTATGAATAAATTATGTTCATCACTTGAAAGGATGAAGGAAGATAGAAGGAGTGAAAGGTCTTTTTCGAGGAGTGGGTCAGTGCAGGCTAGCAGAAAAAAAAACTTGAAAGAAAATACAGAATAGGTTGACATTACGGTTTCAGTATTGAAAACATGTTATTATTAAACATTTTATATGCAACTGATGAAAAAGTAGTTAGGTGTGTAGGGGTTTGCTATAGAATGTCTCTATTGGTCAACAGAATCAGATTATAAAAGAGGAAAGCGTACAGTCATATTGATTACAGTCATTATGATTGGTGATGACGCGTTTGAAGAATACTCAGACATTGATAGGTTTGATCCAAATAATAGCACTTTACTAATCACACCAGTTGATCAACATTTGTAATAGTTAAATCATGTATTTTATGACATATCTGATTACGACACTTTTTATGACACTTATCAACTATGGTGTTTACCTTGAGATACCGCTTAAAACCATTTGTTACGAATTTGCGATGTAACATTCTTATGTTGAAAATGTGTCTCCCAAAACATTTATATGGCCATTGGAAAATACCTAATATTAAGATAGGTACACATATGTGAAACGTGCGTAATGCAACATGAAATTTAACAAATTTGCCTAATTGTTCTGTTACATTTCATGTTGTATTACATATATTGGGGGACGTTTCACATAATTATATGTACCCGCCAGTATGAGTCCACCACGTCAGAATCGATTGGCTAACATTTAGAAACAATACTTTTTTTTTTTTTTTTTTTTTTAAATATCGGCACAAAGCTATAAAAAAATATATCTTGATAACTTACCATCCATTTGAATTTGAGTCCAAACAGACAGAATATGAAGAATGTTGACCAGATGGCCGGGCACAGTATCAGGCCCATCCAGAACAAACGGCTCTCATTCTGGTTCACGCGATTCTGGAAACAGTATAATGATTTATTACTACAAAGTTACATAGTGTGCACTGTTCCTATCCAATCAGCATTTATTTGGCTTTTTATGATTAAAAAATATATTTGTTATAGTATTTTTATCTCACGAAGCGACGCGCGCTTTACTTGAGGGAACCAAGTGTACAAACACGCTGTGAATGTGTGCGTGACGAAGAGTAGCGTCAGCACATAACACAGACGCACACACATACACGCACACACACATGCACTCTTCCTTTTTTGCCATTGTCTCGGATAGTACCGAGAGCTCAACCGCTTACACACTCATTCACTGCGTGTTTTAAAGCGCGCGTCGCATTGTGAGCTAAAAAAAACTGTAATTATTTTTTTCAAAATTTGGTTTATCTATTCTATACTATATGTAATAGTGGTGTAAAAGCAATCATAACACTCACATTTACCTGTTTTGTCTCAAACACCCAATGTGACTTGCCATCATCGTCCACATAGTTCCACCATCGCAACCCAACTAGAAGACGACCTGGAAAAATGATCATATTAAATCTTAAATACAAAAACACTTGTAAATTCATCCATTAGCAATCTAGTTATATGAAATCTGCTAATAAAATTCAACTTGACAATATTTTATGTTTGTAACTGAACAGGGTAGTCACATCCAATATGTTTCTTCCACCAGAAAGGATAAACTTGATCAATTAATAAGTAAATTAAATATTTACATATTTTTTTGTTTTGGGAGCAGTATTCATAAAAATGTTAACAATTGGCTTATATTTAATAACTTAATTTAAATTTGGCAATATACACATAGATAATACTTTTCGTTTGCACATTATTTCTCCATTTCTTACTACTCTGTGTCATTTACAACATTTACTTCCTTTGGCAGACAGACTGCAGAACTGAAATGTATCTTTCTATCATATTATATCAGTATTGCCATTAATTACTGAATGTAGACCATTCCTTACCTCAAGAATACATAACTTGTTAACTTTTTTCCCAATGAATGTGTAACTTTTATTGTTTATGCTGTTGGTGTACCAATTTCTTAAGATTTTTTTTAATTCGCTGTAGACAACGCACCGCCTAAACTGCTGGGTCTAGAACCATGAAATTTTGCACAAGAATACCTTTTATAACAAAAGTGAGCAGAAAAGAAAGATCCATCGGCACATGGCGTGTTCCAAATAAACTTTCAACTTTGTAACATTGCTAATTACCTGACTACAAAGAAGGGATATTCTTTATAATTATGTGTTTTTAATTACCATTTCATTACATACCGCTAATATTTTTGACAGTCCAGAAGTCAGCAGATAACAGTAGGATGACAAGCACAAAGCTAGCGATGAAGGAGTCAGAGAACCATCCACAGAGTATGTAGACCACGATGGCTGAGCACCGGAATACCAAGTGGAAGAACACTATGTATGGGTGCCTGCAAATTGTTTGACACATGGTTATAATATAACTGAAAAAGAACTGGGCCTTTTTGGCGCAGCCGTGAGGCACACTCCCCTGCAAATTTCTTACATTGCATACACTTTTTATTTGATTTTTTATTTTTATATCTGCTATATAGATTGTGAGTCTTTTTCTTCCAAACTTCTCTATCAGTCGTCATCTCGGTAGTCACCCCCTTTCTATCCATATCATCTTCCACACAGTCCATCCATCGTTTCTTTGGTCTTCCCCTACTCTTATAGCCATTTATACTCAGAACTTTCGTCACAATATTTTCCTCATTCCTCTGCATCACATGACAACCGATTTCCACACAACACGATACTACTACTATCAAAAATATATATGAATATTTTAATAGGTGTTACTAAAAAAGATTTGTGAAAAAAATACAAAATTGGTTTATAAACGGATAAGTTGCACGCTTTTGAAATTATTCTTCTATCCTTGTCATGCAAAACAATCATTGTATTGAATGGTGTGAAGTTACTATGGTGTTCCTGTGTTGTGACGACATATGCTAGTAGTGCTGTCTCTGTCTAGTTTAGACTTGAAAAAGCATACAGCTTCTCCATTTTTTTAGATATATAAACTACTAATTACACTCCGCGGTTTCACCCGCACAAGTCTCGATCCCATGGAAATATTGGGATAAAAAGCAAAATAAGTCCTCCAGGTCATGGTCTACCCATGTGCCAAATTCCATCCAAATCCGTTCAGCCGTTTTAGCGTGAAAGTGTAACAAACAAACATATTCACATTTGGTTTTTTTTTTTACATTCTGGCTTCATTCTTTCTAAATTTTGGAAAATAAAATATAAAAATTCCAGTCAAATATCCTGTTTGTTATTCCCGGTTGGTTTTATGGGGCAATTTTTGAACTAGTTTGAAGTATAAGAATGCTGTTAACTTTTTAATTTAAGTATAAAGAAGCATAACATACTTAAGCACATAGTGGAATGCTTGTATTGAAGGTATGTGACAACAATAGTATCAATCATGTTATGGAAGTTAGAATAAACAGTAATAATAATAAACATTTTGTTGTTCGTTGTCCCATCAACAAAAAGCAAAATCAGTTGAAGGGTATTTCTTTTGTATTTGCAAGGACTAATTTTTATTTTGGAATTCCTGTCCAAACAGATAAAACAATCTATGAAACTATGATTTTGCTAAAACCTGAAAATGTTTATTGTAGGCTCAGACTTGAGTCTGAGCCTAAGACAAAGTGCTACGAACAATACAGTGAATCATGCAAAAAATACACAGCTGCTCTGTGAATACACGCACACACGCACACAACCTTTTACAGTGACACTACAATCAAACTACACCACACAAAGTGCACACATGTTTACGAAACTGGCTTCACTTCACTGTTGACAGCGCTCTGTCTTGGTTTTTTACTTGGTCTGAGGTTGTAGGAATATTATTATTGTTTTTATAAATTTCAGGTCACAGTAGTCCTCTAAAATATATTACACGTCATATCTTTGACTCTCCTAGAAGATAACATGTTGTAATGTAGTAACAACAGCTGGTATAGAAAATAAGTGACACTTACACAAACTGTTTGGTAGCGTTATCCTCTTCACCGAAGGCGAGCGTGTCGTCGTCGAGCAACGGCACCTGCGGCACACCTGGCTGTAAGTAGCGCGGTAACAACACTACATCAGCTCAAGCCGTGCAAAGCAAATCAACAACGCTATTCATTCACTATCGAGCTCCAAATTAACTTCTCTCTACATAATTACTTGCAAATCATAACAGCTAAGGAATAAATATCAGTAACGGGCTATGATGTAATTATAATGTCGATGATAATGGTCTTGGGGAAATGTTATGAAAAATAAAATCAATCGCTGCTTCCAAACATGTTAAAGAAATGTAGTTGAAATTAAATATTTTAAGTACTTACCGTCGCCGAATTCATTCCTGGATTATTCATCTTTGTTTAATCGCTAATTACTACTTTCTGCTCTAAATATCATGTATTTTTTTACTAAAATATAAATATCACACTTCTTCTAATTCGTCATCGATCACTATTTCGACAATATTTTGGCGACAAGTTTTTTGTGTCACTTGACAGCATTAACTGTTGTGCACAAGAGACGGCTAAATACTCTTTCTATTTGATAGAAAGAGAAAAATGCACAACGCATGCTTACATCAAAAGCAAATATCGCATTAATTGGAATGAATTATTATTTGACACTGACAATTTAAGTGGACGAGGCAAAGCGATGACATGTCAGATTAGGGTTCCTTGGTGCACCTGTATTTTTCTAAATACTTTCTTGTGGTTCCATAGCTCAGATGTTTATTAACTGAGCTACGAAACCAGAGACGTTGTTCTGATAGAAAATGACTACGCAAACATCGTAAATTCACACGAATGTTGTTCGTATGTACGAACTCCTGGTCAGACGATCAAAAGGGTGTCGTCGATTGTTTCGAATCCTGGCTAAGCTTTAGTTTAAAATCCATCGAGTTGGAGTTGTCGAGTTGTCCATATTTTTTTTACAGAAAGATTATATTATTAGAAGCCTCCACCCAAAGTTTTAAGTTGCGGAGATAAATAGTTTACGAGAAAAAAACAGAATCAAAGTCGAAGTAATTTCAACAATATTTATTCACCTTTGACATTTAGCCCCGTATTACAGAACCTCACTCAAAACTCAAACATTACTTAACACTCGTTTAAAGCCTTTTGATTGGTTGAAACTACTTTTAAGTTGCTGCTTGTTGCTGTTGAATGCTTGAGTGTTGAGTGAGGTTCTGTAATACGGGCCAGTCTCACCATTGAACGTTTCGTTTTAAGTAAGGTCAACCTCTAAAATGTTTTACTTTATATTAATGATGAAATAAATACGAATATTTAGTGATTTAGATGCACTTTACGCATATTTCATTATATTACTTTTATTTCACTGATTTTAAATTAGTGCTAAATTAACACATAATAATTTACCGACTATTGCCGAAAGGTGAAACAAAGCGTAAAACGATTCCTTTTTGGGTTGTCACTACTTACTTTCCATAAATACTTACGTACTTCACATAGTCTGTCAAGCTTGAGGCACAGAGCCTGTAACTTTAACTTGAGGTTGAGACTTGGGGCACCCCAGCCAACAAATACCCCAGTTCGGGGTATTTGTTGGATCGCTTCGCTCACTCGGAGTGAGTAAAGTAAGTAACTCGGACAAACAGTGAGTGTCACTCACTAGACCCCACCATCCCCTTCTGAACCTAACCTGTCCGAGTCGGGGTGCCCCAAGTTCCGACAAATCTTGACTTAGTAAAAAGGTAAAGAGAACTTACGTTACGTTGCAAAAGCGAGCGAAGCGAGCTCGGGACTTAACTAAGAACCCGCCATACTCTTCGAGGTTATTTTTTTTAAACCACTTTGAAATAGGCGCCCTGCTAAGCGGGCCTCCGTTCCTCCGTAGACAACGCCTGACAAAAAAAAAGGTAAAAATTTCGATTATGGGCCATCGATTTATGGGGCGGTGAGGGGAGGGGAGGTAGGCTACCCCTCTGTACCATTCCCACCCTGCGGAACCCCGTGGTTATGGAGATATCAAAGGTTAAAGTTTTTTAGGTTAGATTAAAAATTGTCATTATGGTTCTTCGATTTATGGGGCGGGGAGAGGGGGGTGAGAGGGGATACCCCGTGTACCATCCCCACTCCGCGGAACCCCATTGTTATGGAGATAACCAAGGTTAAAGGTTTTTAGGTTAGAACAAAAACTCCCCCACAGTTTGACTTCACCTTATCTCCGGCGCTGCGGGAAGAGCAGCCCTTCCTCCCTTGCGTGCCGAAGCGGACGAGAGCTGCTCTCCCTCTGCGCCTCCGGTTTTTTATATACACTCTAGGGGTAGGGCAGACAAGAACACGTGGAAAGTGGGGTGATCTGATTCGGTTTTGGGTATTTTTGGGATATTCATATAGTGAGAATAAATAAAACACGATAAATTTTTTAATTGTTATATTTATTCAAATTTATATACATATTTTATGGCATTTAATAATTTTTCACGTTCCGTTCCACATTGTAAACAAAAAGTCGTTATTTTTTGGTTAAAAAAGTCAATGTAATTGCTTAATTACAGCACGGTTATTGTGCATCTTAATTATACACCAAATTTAATAAGTGAATAAGTGAAAATAATATTTTATTTAAGTAAAAAATATGACATAAAATTGAATAAAATACACCTCTACGGTCAACGGAACGTGAAATGTCAACTTTGACGTCTACTATGACAATTTATCCAACCTAAAAATGTGCAAATTGCGTGTTATTTTCGAATTTCAATTGAAACTTTAAAAAATTATATCTCGTAAACCGTGAATTTGCGCAACTTGAAAATTTGTAAAAAGATTTCTATTTATGAGTACTCTCTACAGAAAAAATATGAACTTCCAAATCAACGGCCCATAATGGAAATTTTATCCAAAAAAAAAACACTATAAAAGTACAGTGCTTCCTCAATAAAAAAACACCCAAACATAACCTCAACAAGATCCTCAAAAATGTAAATCCTAATGCTAAAAAATACAAAATAAAATGTAACTAAAAAACTTTGTAAAAACAAGCTTTTAATGAACTAAAAAGTACAACATAAAGGGTAACATAAATGCCTTTCAATAGTCCCATAGCTGTACTTAGCTGGAAATTATACAAACTCAAACTCAAAACATTTATTTCAAATAAACCAATTACAGGTACTTTTGAATTGTCAAGGGATCGGTCAGTCAGAAATATGAAGCTACTTGCCCATTCCAACGCGTAGTAGGTTCCTATGGAGAAGAACGGGCAAGAAACTCCACGGACACTCTTTTAAATCAGAATATTAAAAAAAAAATTGGTTACATCATCCATGTTGTAATGTAATGTATACGTTTACTAGTAAGTAGATAACTTAATAATAATAATATACCGTGCTCGTCCTACAACTACTGTTAAATGTTCAAATTATAGGCGAGGACGATGGCACCCTAAACACAAGTTAAATCTTACTTTGGGTGCCAGAGTTCATCGAAAACACTCTTTCCCTTAGTTGTAACGCTGCATAGTGTTTTAGATAAGTGTTTTTTGTACAACTGAAGGTAATAAAAATCTTTTTTTTTTTTTTTTTTTTTTTTTTTTTTTTAATTGTACATGTGAAAACAATGTAGAAAGACGTGTAAAACTAGAAACAAAAACAATTCAAAAATTAAAATATGCGGTGGCAGCTATAAGATGACCAGTCCCCCATTGACGGCGCCCGTTCACGAACATGACGCATGCATCAGCACCATTTAGCTCAACCATTTTGAAGGGAACTTAATGATCCAACACACACGCCACCATCAGCGAGACATTTGAGTGAGCATGATATACTCTCAACTGCCAGGGCACATTCAAGTCAATGAAAGACGTACCCAGTAAATGGTAGCTGTAAAGTAGGTATATAGTGCTCACACATGTGCTATGCAATTATATAATACTAAGAGATTGAATTTATACAATCTAAAGATAGTTTTACAATTTTCAGCAGCTCCAACAATATTTTGAATGCTAATCAATTAGTTTATGCGCCCTTGTGGAGCTGGACCAGCGTTGAGCCAAGTATTTTTGTCATCGATGTAATCCCCCAACTTGTAATATGCTTGGCAGCATAGTGTGCGTTTTATACAATATTAAAATTTCGTTTCATTCAATTGGGAGTATATGGGGAGGTATTTTATTGTAACATTTCAAACAGTACCCCATGAAGGATGAGTCTACTTTAGCCAGTCTAAAACCCGGTTGAATTAATTGGTCCCTATTTCTAGTCCTATAATTGTGTCTATCACCTCTTTTACTGAAAACACATAGATTTTTCCTTACGTACATGATGTTTTCATAGATATTGACAAGGTACCGTCATGATGTTAATATCTATAAACAGTTCCCTTAGAGAATCGCGTCTGCGAAGGCCATATATTGCTCTGATGACTCTTTTCTGCAGAATAAAAATAGAGTAGATATCTGCAGCCTGCCCCCACAGTAAAATACCGTAAGACATGATACTATGAAAATAACTGAAATAGACTAGCCTCGCGGTATATACATCAGTAAATGACGGATTTTTCTCACAGCCTAAGCTGCTGAACTTTGGCCAGTGGCGTAGCTAGGGGGGGGGCGTCGGGGGCGCTCCGCTACGGGTGTCACCGGTTCCGGGGTGACACCCGACTGTATAAAAAAATTGTCATGTTTTTTAATGATAAATAATTTGGGTTTGAAGCTATCAAGTTATCCCAACAAAATAATTGAATTTATCAATTGTGATTATTTATAAATGCACGTATTATTTGAAATAAATGTTGACAAGAAATTATTCACTCTGACCCCACATTAGACCATGATTTTTTTCCAGTGTACACACTGTTATTTTTATGTTCATGAATTAAGGCGCGATCGGTCGGGGATCCCCTCAAAATGGTGTCGTTTCATTTAGCCTTACTACACTAACTATGATTGGGGATTTCCCAGAAATAGTCGTTGCTTGTCGCCTGTGTCATTGCTCATTTCTTTAGCGAATTTTGTTTGACGTGAAGTGAATATTGTTGTTAAAAAAGTAAAGATTTCATTCTTGGGTGACACCACAATTATGCGCACCGGGTGCCACCCATGCTAGCTACGCCACTGACTTAGGATTCCTGCAAGAGATGTTAAATGAGGACCCCATTGCAGCCTTGAGTCGAGCGTGATCCCCAAGAAAACAGTTCTATCGATGAATTCTAATTTCTTCCTATTCAATACTATGTCACAATCACTACTTTTAACATTCGGTAAAGCAAATCTAATGCATTTAGTTTTTTTCCCATTTAATACTAAATTATTAGCAGTGAACCAATTTTGGACCTGCAGTAGGGCGTTATTTACGTCGTTAAGATTTGATGCACATTTAATTATCTTAAAAATTAGAGATGTATCGTCAGCAAATAACACCATTTGTGGTTATTTTTTTAATAAATGGGGTAGGTCATTTACATATACTAAAAAGAGGAAAGAACCCAATATCGAGCCTTGTGGTACACCCATTTTTACTTTTAGACCAAGTGAATTGACCCCATTAATTTGAACTTGCTGTTGTCTATCATTTAAATAAGATTTTACCAAACTGAGCGCAAGTTTATCTAGTCCGTAACGCTCAAGTTTCAAGAGTAAGGTTTCATGATTTACGCAGTCAAATGCTTTTGAGAGGTCACAAAAAATTCCTATGGCATCTTGGGCCCCCTCCCACGCTGTAAATATGTGTTTTAAATAAGATTACACCGGCGTCAGTCGTACAACGTCCTTTGGTGAACCCATATTGCTGATCGTGTAAGATTTGATTGGTGTTAAAATGATTAAGCATTTGATTGACCATTACCTTTTCGAACACCTTGCTGAATACCGGCAGCACGGATACTGGTCTATAATTAATTGTTGGTGTCTTTACTGTCCCCAGATTTAAAAAGGGGTATAACCTTACTGTATTTCATTTTCAACACAAATAACTGCGGCTTTGTTGGTAGATGCAAGTTTCGCTAGGACATCTTCCGTTATTGACTTAAATATAGAATAGTTCTGATAATTAGGGGGTCTGTACACGCACACTACAACATGCTTATCCAGCTCAACACAGGACAGTTAAACCAACCGACTGATAAACCAACTATGTCATTACGTTACTTCGATTTTAAACAATTTTTTATCAAGATGAGAACCTCCACGCAGCATAGATTTACGGTTAAAGCAACTGCCCACACTATAGTTCTCATAATTAATTAGCATTTGGTAATCCTCTAACCAATGTTAACAAACAAAACAGTAAAACAATTAATGTCAAACTTTGTTTTTTCTAAAAACATTTCAATTTCTAATAATTTGGAAGATAAACCTTGAATATTTTGATAAATTAATTTCAAGGCATTCTGCTGATCTCCTTTTTTGATATTTTTTTTATTTTAGAGCAAGAAGACACCTTCTTATTGTTAGATATAAGAATATTCTTACAGGTATCTTTTGTTGTCTTACAAACTAGTTTAAATTACTATCCAGAGGCAGTGAACTCATAGTGAGTGAGGGACATGGAACCTCCTTCGTACAAAAATTGGTTTTATTTATAACATGTGCGGCAACCTACGAAAAATTTCAACGCAGGGGCGTTCAGAATCATGTACTGAATCCATGGTAATAGTTTTTGCGTCGATGTCCCTGACACCCTGTTTAAAAATTTCTCACTTTAAAAGTCATAGGTTTCACTTTCGAAAGAATAGCACATAGTCTCGCCGATATTTCGGATTTCCAACTTTTTCGGAGACCTGTCTTCCACAGTTTTCGTCTTCTTACAAATACATGGGGGCCGTATTTTTGTAGTTACACAGCTGCGCAACGGTATGCGCACAGAGGAGGTCGCTAAGCTACTAACTTAAAGCCTCCAGCCAGGGCATAAATATAACTTATAAAATAGGCGAACGCTCGCTAAGGGCATCCCCTGTGGGGTACGAACCACGGCTTAGGGCGTCTGTACGGCTGGGGGGAGGATAGCATGATGGGACAGGCTGGATCAAAGATATATTATTATTATTAATAGGGGAATTGAAAACTACAGGCTCAGCTTCGACGCGGACTGGCGCATTGTCGAGCAAGGGTCAGGGGGGAGTATAATTTACTCGGGAGGGTCGCGATCGCGGACCTCGCGGCAAGGTCGAAATGCGTGTTGGTATGTGTAGCTTTTATAGAAAAAAAAATGTGTGCTTTTCGTTTATTTTATTCAATAATTTTTGGGACACATAGTAGAAGTGAAACTTTAATGGACAAGTGGAAAAACGAATCGCAACGGACAAGTGGAAAAACGAATGGTAACGGACAAGTGGAAAAACGAATCGCAATGGACAAGTGGCAAAACGAATCGCAACAAAATTTTAACTTGAAGTGTTACGGGCAGACTGTTATTGTACTTGTCCAGTCAAGTTAAAATTTTGTCTTTAGAATAGTCTTGTATCATAAAGTTTATATGTATAGAAGTTCCACTTCAAAAATGCCAAATTTTAGACATTGGATAGTAGCGACATCTGAAGTGAGCAAGTGGCACTGTTTATTCCCATTCTTTTACTCATTTCCTATTCAAAGTTATCTAAGTGCGAGGGCGCCACTTAGGTCAGAACTCAGAGGGTCAGAAGAATAGACAAAATGACAGATTGTGATTGGTTTTCTGTCATTTTGTTCATTCTTCTGACTTTATCGGTATGCGGTTCCCCGGCTTCCTGTTATACACTTCCGTCCCTTTTCACGAAATCACTCCCACAGATTGCAAGAAAGCGAGAAGAAAGATGTTACACCATATGTTACACAATTTATAAATAAATCAATGAACCTAGCTTTTCGATTGTTGAACGAAACGACGACGAGCGTTCTGTTGGAAATTTCTAATTGTTATTATAACACATCATTTGCGTAAGTGTACAAATATGTGTTATTAAGTTATTTTGAATAGGACCTTCAAAGAATATTATTAGATTCTTTAATGCAGCAGTGCAAACCAAAATAGAAACTTGTTTTTGAACGAAGGTGGCGCATATCGCAAACACCCGTTCTAACTTCACTTGATTAAAAAAAAGATACATCTGTCAAAATTTTGCAGCAGGGCACATGCAAAGGCTGTTTACAATTTCGCAACATAATTGTGTTTGTCGTTACAGTGTTTTTTTTAGCTGAAAGGTATCGAATTTTTGTGTGTCGTACGATGTCTTCCACCGGCGCGGTGGTCGGTTCCCGCGTGTGGTCGTGATTCTCGGTTTTAGTGCGTGACAGGTGTGAATTTTGCGTAACGGAGTCGCGATGGGCGCAAAGGCGAGTACCGCGAACGGGGGGCAGAGTCCGCGCACGAGGACATTCTCTACGAGCTCCAGCTCAGAGGTGGTGGGCAACACGGGGTTCAGTCTGCTGAGGGCGATACCAGGGATACAGGTGACGAACGACCGCCAGCGCGCGAGGTCTTTGTCGTCGGTGCCGGACCTGCATGCGTCTCATGAGGCGATCGCGATCCCCCCCAACTCGCAGAGCTATGAGGCGTCGGCGGCCGCCAGCCCCGACACGGACTCCAGCTCCAACGAGGAGGCGGGCCCGGTGCCAGGCACGTCGCTGGCGCTCGGCCGGGTCTACGCCGCGCACTCACTGCCCTCACACATCTGGTCCATAAACGGTGAGTACCCTCAACACATATTTGCCACTCAACCAGCACTCAATATGTACTCATTCAGTCTTATCTGCTGTTAGGTAATCATCAGTGTTATTATTTTGCAAGATAATGACTGCTTTACAAAAATAACAATGGTTATGAACGCAATCGTTACTAATTAGTTGTATTATGTGCACAAGTAGGTGTAACATACAAAATGCTTGCATTGAATATGTTGTGAGATATGGCAGTAGTATCATGTAATGTTTCAAATTGAACTGTTTTGAACTAGTCAAGTGGCACGTTTGTGAGATAAATGATATATTTCATGAGTAGAACATTGTTTGATCAGCTCATTAACAAGTTCTCTGTAATAGATAAGGTCTATTTCTGTCTACAAAATGTTTTGTGTACAATTGAAATGTTTAGAAGTCTGGAGAATATTAATAGTTCCAATGATGGCAATCAAGCAATAATTTTTTGTAAAATACCTTCAAATATTAATTTATTCTGTTCTATTTGTAACTGACTATACATTAGTTCGAACATTATTTGATTCTTATTGGAAAACTATTAGAACTATCAGGAAAGGATGCTATTTCATGAAATTTTTCCTTCATTTATGTAACATTTGAAATAAAAAAATAATGCTAATTATGTTTACTTGATGCAAATTCCATTATCACCATATTGACAAAGGTAATACCAATAAGTATTTTAGTTTGATAAAAACTTATCAATTTATTTTTTATTGCTTCGGTCATCTATCATTGTAGGAAAAGTAATTCATCTTTGGCCTGCACATTATTTTCCAATATAATTGCCATTCAACATAATGTAAAGTCAAATGAAACAATTCTTATATTATAAGGATGAAATCATGACTTTTTTAGCATGAACTGTGAAGCATCAAATAGGATTCTTTTTACTTTTATAATTTTCTTTGAAGGAAATTATAAATCAATCAATAAAAATAGATCAATGATATAGTATGGAGTTCTTTGAAAAAGATAAGGAAAAAATAGAGAGGTATGTAAGAAAAAAAGGGGAGACCTTTACCCAGAAGTGGGACACAATAAACGCTAACAATAAACAAAGTGTATTTAGTAAATCAATAATCTTCAGAAATAATTGAATAATGAAGTAATATTCCAAGACATATAATTTCACATAATATAATCAAGTCATTTGATATTAGATTAATAAAACAGGCACACTGCAACAGTTTCAGCTTGAAATGAAATGTCTGCTAAATAAACTTTAAAAAATAAATGGCACATTGCGAGTTGGATTTGCACAAGGTTCGCACACAGAGTTCTGTACCGTATTAAGATGAGCAAAAAGCTCCGAAAACACGTTTCTATTATTTGTTGTTATAGTGGCAACAGAAATACACAATCTGTGAAAATTTCAACTGTGTAGCTAACTGTGTGTAACGGTTCATGAAATACAACCAGCTGACAGATAGGCGGACAGACAGACAAAGGGGGTTAGTAATAGGGTTCCGTTTGAAACCCTTAGGGCACGGAATCCTAAAAACTGGCTTCTGCCTGGGACTTTGTTTGTGTGGAAGTCGTAAGACACCACAATATACTAAAATACCAGCCATGTTTCCAACCTTCATTATTACTTCGTTTTCACTTAGCGATTTTACTGTTTTTTTTTTTCGTTTTGTTGGGATCCTAAGGATCGTACCATGATGTTTAACCTTCCTCAAATAATTTTTCTCATCTGACTGGTAATTCTAGAAATGAGTGCATTCAAACCAACAAATAAAAAGCTTTAATATATTACTTAATACATTACTTGTTTCCTATTAACATTGATCTTGGAATCCATCAGAAATAATAAAGTATTCTGAATAGTTAATGAATCATCTCTTAAAGAATTGTTACCTAATTATAGTCTTGAATGGAATATTAAATCAGTGATTTCACTGTTTATGGCATTTATGCTGTCGGCTTTGTTATGTGATGAAAAGCCAAAAACATTTTAATTTTTTTTAATGTTATTAAAATATTCTCCACTTAACATGATAATGTTAATCTGATTAGATAATCTTTAAGTATTAAATTAAAATTCATGTTTAAAGGTGATATAATATTATTATTAATATTCAGTTATTTATTTTTAATCTAAGTAAGTAAGTAAATATTATTTCCTTTATTCTTCTTCTTTTCGTGTGATTAGCAGTGATCGGAGTAGGTAGATTGAACTGGGGTCATTGATCCGAAACGTATATATTACTATGGACATTCCTCCGGAATTGGTGGATTATTAAAAAAAAAACGGAACTTATGTAGGAATTGTATTCTGCCAGAGTGGAAGGAGTCATTTGATGATTTGCCATCCTCAAAAAAAAGGTAGGAATTGTAATAAAATGAGCAATTTTATTCTTTATTATTCTTCCTATTTTTTTTTTTTGTCACGATTTGACAAAACCCAATGAACAATCAGAACAAAGGATCATGGGTGGTACAATAACCGGTTATCAGAACAATGCGTACGCCCGCCGACGACATGCCAGGTAGTTCACTCGTTTACTTCGGTTCGTAGAGTGCGCATCTTTGTTTGTTACTGTGTTGTGAAAACGTTACTTGACCCTGGCTTGTGTAATATCACTACCAACATTAACAATATTTAATTGAATCCGGAAATACCGGAATTACTTTCCGGAAAAATGGCTTATCCATGTTCTTCTTTCTGTGTGCATTTATGATACAAGTACTAAAAATCAATCTACCTACTCCGATCACTGGTGATTAGTGACTAAGCTGGTTAGTTGGTGGCTGGTGGTTTGCTTTATTTATTACATTTTAAATAATATACATTACATTTTAAAATATTTTAATAAAAATCTCCAATTAAGTATGTTGAGATAGTACTTACGTTATAATATGTGCTCAAAATTATAATTATGTTGTATCTCTATGTATTTTACTGTGTGTACTTACATAAATAATATTTATAAAAAAATTGTTTCTTTTTGCAAATGGATCTTCAGGTTCAGATACATATAAGTAACAATTGAAATCCCTTATCATTGACCCGCACTAAAACTCCTAGTCTATGTAACACTTAGTATGGGAGTCTACTGAATGCTGACTTGCATTTATTGTCTGATTTCAATATTCATAAATCATTTAAAAGGCAAAATGTAAAAGGCCCAAAAACTGCTGATGTCATTGTTGATCAATAGTTATTTATTCAGTTTATCTAAAGAGTTAAATTATGCCAAACCCATTTGGTAAAATCGATAATCAAATAAGGAAGGCATTTACCTGTTTTTAACCGACTTCCAAAAAGGAGAAGGTCATATATTCGTCGCGTATGTTTTTTTTTTTTATGTATGTCCGCCGATTTCTCCGTCAATTGTGGACCGATTTTGAAAATTCTTTTTTTGTTTGAAAGGGTATGGGTATGGGTCCCAAATTGGTCCCATATAAATTTACGTATTTTTCCCACTTAGAATATGTGGATGATATGATGATAACTTCCTGTTATTTACATAGCAGGTAGTGGTATTCGAATTTGTGTTGGGTAGGTACCACAACTAAAAAGTGAAAAATAAAAACTTTTATAATAAAAAAAGCGCTGTTGGTGTCTTTGGTTTTGAATTTTCTTTTTTTGCCACCGACATCCGAAATAGAAGTTATTTTTGACTTTGTAGTGTTTTTTTTGGAAGTCGTTTGATTTTTTTACGGATTATAAAAGTTTTTTTAAGGTGAAATCGTACGAATATTATATTAGTTTCAACCAATTTTTACAATGTTTATTTATCCTCATTTTCCTTAGGCCTTTTAATTTTAGCCAAAATCTCTTTCAGTATAATATCCTGAAGTGCGCAACTGCGGAACGTTTGCGTTCAGGATCGGGATTTCCATACAATGTCGATAAACATCCACGCGGGGGTATCTTGGCGTCATCACGCGAGATATTTCTGGCATGTTTGGCGCAAAACTATTCAAATAGTTTGTTCACCTCAGCCATTATGAACATTGCTACAGACAGGGGCATCACTTGTCATGCTATTGAGCTATTACCACGCTATTTCTGCCTACCCCACGAAGTGACAGCAACATCACTATTAACTCCCGTGCGTCTACGCGTCTGGGAGCGACTTTCTCGTACTATAATAAATCGTGGCCGCTTTTCCGGGTTGGGGCGCACGCGCTTTCGTCGTTCAGTCGCGTTCGGACTACCGCAGCGTTCACATCGCCACCAATATGTACAGACGTCGCTACCGCACCACCCTCGGCCTTGGGCTCGGATCCTCCTTCTCGTCATCTTTCTCTACGACCCTGTCGTTCAGAACCACTACCACCACCACCTCATCAGCGACCGACACGGTCAGGTCGGATGCGCGTGCGACTGCTGCTAAGCTCAAATCGAAGTATGAAAACGCCGGCACAGCGCAAGGTGCGTGTGTTACTAACGTGTGTGCGATTAATACCCATTCTGTTGTGATTTCGGAAAATTAAAATATATTTTCGTGTTTATTTTCCCCGCATATATCGGGAGAGTAATGGCCGGTCGTAGCCTCTTTGTTTGTTTTCCTTATGTGAGGGATGTTCGTTGTGATTGCCCATTTCAACTATATTTGTTTCCCCGCCCTTTATTGCAATGGTTTTCCTCTTTAATAACATGGATTTTCCCGACTGAAGCAAAATTTTCGTGATCCAGATAAAAATGTGATAACTTCGGTTGCTTTTAATATTATTGTTTTATCAGAGCTTCTGAAGTGCTTGAACTAATATTGTATCTAGATTTTTTGTTTGAACTTTTATTAACTTCTGTCTAGATGAAGATAGAGAAGTATTTTATAAAAAAAATAACTTAGATATGAAACACAGTCCAACATTAGCTGACAGCGTGCTGGATCCTGGATTTTTTGTTAATAAATCATTCAGTTGTAACATGTCCTATAAATAGTGAAGTTGCTCGAATTCTGTGACAAGTACGCTTTGACATAATTGTGTCAGACAGTGAGGAGGGAATATTGAGAACGGAGAGCTACATGATCTGACAAGCACTAAACTAGGCGACCTCGAGCTTTCGAGCTAGCCACGAAAAATTGACAGTGAAAATAGAAAAGAAAATCCTTCAGTTTACAAATATTTAGAGGTTACCGAACATACTGTTCTGTGTTAATCGTAAAAGTTTGCTGATCATACCGTATGTTCTGTTTTCAAAACTTTCGCCGAAACGGTGTGATTGTGTGATGCTGAAAAGTTTTATCGGTTGGTCTGAGACAGAGGCAATTAAATCAGCAACAATTTTGACAGTTGTTAAATTTGTTTTGTAAGCTGCAACTTACAAGTGTATAAAATATACCTACTTATAACGTTACGATTTAATCCTAGGTCCTCTTAGCTGTAAGTCGTAACTCCTTATTTTTCATAACGCAAAAGACACCCTTAAATTAAAATAACTACTAGAAACATCTCCCCAAAGGACTAACGTTAGGTTATTTCAGCATTTTTAGTAAACAACTGTTTTTAAATTTTTTCTAACACTACATTACCCTCTGTCTGCCTTTTCGGGTAGTCAAGTTACGAATGAACACAGCCTTTGACTAAATATTTTTACTCTACTCTTTATGAGCTGTAATTTAAGCGTGTTTTACTTTTCCTTTTTTGCATAATGAAGGTCTAGGAGCGAGCTTTCGCCCGCGGTATGGAGCTTAATGTACTTTAAACTATCCTGTTTTAAATTACATAGGTTTTGTGAGAAGTTTTATACTGATAGTTGTAGGAAGATATGCCAAACATTCGTTCTGACTCTATTAATTCATTGTAATAAAACTGACGGATCAGTTAATTCATAAACTTTAATATTAAGTTAAGCCTTAAGTAATGTCTTTGAATGTTAAAATATTCATGAACATTTGCAAACAACAAGAGATTTACTTGAAAGCCTTGATACGGATCATTTAAATAATTATGTCTACCATTAAAACATATTGCCTGCCCAACTATAGTCAGGCCACAGGAAACACGCTGTAGATGACAGGCGTCAAGACTTTAAATATGTCTGACATTTGACTAGCGTCTGATCTCGATTTGTCGTAAAATCTAAATCAAATAGCGCGTCACTCCGCTATGATATTCATTTTAATATTTACGATTTAGACGAAACTAGTGCTGTTACCGCACTTGTAAACATCTTGATATCCACAAGTTTGAATTTAGAAACTAGTTTTTGAAATAGGACAGAAATATTCCGCTGTTAGTATATTATGCCGCAATTGTTAAACAAAGAATATTTATTTATTTATTTTTATTTATTTTATTCTGAACAAAAATACATTTGTGTCGAATACAGGATTAATACAATAATAATAATCAATAAAAGTTACAATTAATTACAAGTTATTAATACACGGAATAATAATAATAATCAATAAAATTTACAAATAATATGGATAAAAAGTCAAAAATAAAATAAGAATTCAACTCAATCAAAAAAAAAATCAAGAAAAATAATAATAACATGTCAAGAATGAGACTTAAACGATAAACAAGTTACACTGTGGCATTATTTTTGTCCCTAAAAAACTCTTCTATACTATAGTAGCACTTCGTCAATAGGAATGAGTTTAATTTGAATTTAAATATTCTTGGATTATTAATCATTTTTAATTCTAATGGCAATTTATTGAAAATTTGTACAGACTGTACTTTAGAGCTATGTTTGACAACATTTAATTTTGGCTGCAAATAATTAGGCAAATCTTTCCTGCGCGTTTCCACCCTAGTTGCCCTTTCTTCCTTTGTCTCGTATTTCTCTAGGTTTTTTAGAAAACTACTTAGTAGGACCAAAATATAAAGACAAGGTACAGGTAAAATCTTTAATTTCACAAAATGCTCTCTACAAGATTCAGTTTGCTCTATGCGAAGAATAGTTCTGAGGGCCCTTTTTTGCATAACAAAGGCTGCATTTATATTGTATTTATAACTGTTCCCCCATAGTTTAATACTGTACCTCAGCTTGGACTCAACTAAGGCAAAATAAACATTTCGTAACTGAGCAATGGTTAGTTCGTCCCTTAAACTTCTTAAGGCATAGCATGCACTGCTCAGAGTATTTGTGATTGCTTCCAGTTCTTGTTTCCAGCACAAGAGCTCATCAATTTGTATTCCTAAAAATTTTAAATTTTGCACAATTTCCACTTTATTCCCCAATGAAGCTATTTCAATACTATCATTATTCCTCACAGTTGATTTGAATAGCATACATTTAGTTTTCTCCACATTGAGTTTTAAATTGTTAGTGGAAAACCAATGTTCAAAAGCAGACAGTGCATGATTCACTTTGTTTTCTAAGTCCCTTATAGAGATATCGTTCATAACAGCACTTGTGTCATCAGCAAAAATAACCATTTTGATGTCTGGTACTATCTTATACATATATTTAGCTAAGTCGTTAAGAAATATATATGTTAAATATATATATATATGTTTAAGCAATGTGCTTATTTTTTGAAGAACTACATATCTGCTGTCATAAAGGTCTTTTAGGTGACCGTGTTATCATAACAATGTTTTTGCACCATCATGACTGAGTTTTTGCGTCTTATTTTTGTTCACAATAATGTTTAGTTTTTATATTGCTCTTATTTTCCGCACGGTTCTGGAAGTAAGACAGCGTATCTGGTATTTGTTATCCCGAGTAAGTTTCACGAATCAGCTGTGGGAACTAGGTTATTGTGGACAGCCTAACAACCTGTCACTATAAATTACTACTGCGATTTATTTTAAACGTCACTGCTACGAGCTTTGCTTAGCGTCTGGGTGCGTTGTGGAAAATGCCAGTACCTAGTATACCAAATTGCATAAACAACGTAGACCAAGAACTTTGCAATCTACTTACCTAAATATTATGTTTCAGAATAATAAGGTAAAGTGTCTGTTAAAAGGATTTTGAAAACCGCGTAACATTCACAGTTCGCAAACATAGTAAGCGCTTGCCGCCACAATTCTCGTATCTGTTGGTCCGTATCCGCAGGGTCGCTTCCCTAGTGGAAATGTAGAAGTTTACCCGAGGAAGTTGCCTCAATAATGTTCTATTTTATTATCCTATCCGCTATCGCAATGTTTACGTGACACCAATTCTGTTAGAAAATGACGCACTTTTCAGATATTTAAATATTAAAGAAGAAGAAAATTATATGAATGAAAAGTTTGGAAAAAAACAGCCTTTTTTTAATCAATCAGCTCTTGGCCATAAGTTGTAGTTAAAGTAGTCTAGCCAGAACGAACGAAATTGGAACTTTGACGTCATCATCATGAACCCACTTTCAGGTGGAAAACAGGGTAACTGCTGGCACTGCTGTTGGATGATCTTTAATTACCCACAAGAAAACATTCCACAGTTCAGACTTTCAGGGTCAGAAGCCAAAGCCTACTCAAATGAGCAATACTATAATAAAATTCAATTCAAAATTCAAAAGTAATTTATTCAAACTAAGCTGAGCATCAGCACTTTTCGAACGTCAAAATTACATAAGACAGTCCGCCAAAACAGCCCACCCTTCCCATATACAAGACATCACAGCCAAATAAAAAATCAGGAGTCACACGTGTTGATATATTGCAAGTATACTTATAGTGTAGTTATAGATGCATAATATATTTTTGAAATGTGCTAATTAAGCCCTTTCATTTGATACCCAGCATGGCACCATTCAAAATGTTTTATTTTTTAGTTCATGACTTTATGTCCTTTAGAGGCCGCCATATTCATTTTAAAGTAACGTCACATAGCCAGACGATACAGACGCTTCCAACGATACTTCTCATTAGTCAAATTATGATGAGTAGTTTACAAGTTATGAGGTAACAGAACATGAACATGCATACATAGATACATACATACATAGATTCATACATACGTAGTCTGGCCATAAGTTTTGTCACATATGGAAAGTTAAATAAATGACACAATGAGTTAAGTTAAAATTATTCGAAATGTCCTCCTCTTGCTTCGATACAAGCCTTCAATCTGCAAGGCCAGTCATCAATCGAAGCACGCACGACATTCATGTCAATATCGGCGACTGCTTTAATCAGGGATGCTTTAAGTGACTCCAAGTTGCGATGGGGTTTAGCGCAGACCTTCTCCTCTAATTGCAGCCATATTTTGTAATCCAAGGGATTCAAGTCTGGACTGGATGAGGGCCAATCCTCATGCCTGATAAAGTCAATTCTAGTCAGTCAGTCTAGGGTCGTGAGCCAGTTTTGGGTAATTTTCTTCGGCGCAGAATCCTGCTGGAATACCCAGTGCCTGTTTTCGAACATTGTTTGTGAAAGAGGTTCCACAATGTTTGTTAGGACTGTGTTTTGATATACGAGGGCACTGGTTTTCACTCCTTTTTCACAAAAAAACACCTCCGTTGGACCCAAATAGGACACCCCAAGCCAAACCATGAATGCCGAAGGGTGATGACCACGCTGAACACGTGACACACGTTTGTTTGCTTCTTCACTAGAGTGTGCATACACTTTATCATTTTGTTTATTGAAACTCTCCTCAACATTAAAAAAAAATTCGTCCGAAAAAAGTATTTCGCGGTATTTTTTTCCCGCGTACCGCCTTAACAAAACCCGGCTTCATTCGAGTCTGATTTTCTTCAGCCGTGCGTTAAGAAGATGTGCTGTTATTTTTCTATAAGCACGCAATCCTAGGCCTTCATTTAACACACTTTTAACAGTAGTTCTGCTTAGTCCCATATGCAGAGCCAACATTTTTTGCTTGCGGACAGGATTTCGTTGGATTCGCGCCTTCATTGCTTTGATGACCGCTGGAGTCCGAACAGTACGAGGCCGACCGCTCCTTTGTTTATCTTATAATCTTGAATCTTCCCTGAATCGTTTGATAGTACGATAAATAAATCTCAGTGGAATTTTCAAATATATCAGCAGTTTGAAAATCTCAGTTGGCGCGTGACCGCAACGATGCAATGCAATTACTGCGACTCTGTCTTCTTTGCGCGTCCACTCCATTTTAGAAAATGAAAAAAATTCCAGAAACCCTTTGTTTTTATTTTCTTTAAATATTCAAATTTCGAATGCTCACAATATTTTCCTCGGCTTGCATTCTAAATTCGAAATTTTACCTATGTGACAGAACTTATGGCCCGACTACGTACATTACAAACATACATACCGGTCAAAATCATAACCCTCTTTTTTGCCTCGCCGTAGTCGGGTAAAAACAAGGCTTTCTGCGAATTGGGTCTCCAGAGAAAAGAAAATTTTACGATCACATTCTCAAGGCATACATGTATTTAATCGAACCGTGGCTCGCATAGTATGTCATAAACGTGTACAGGTAAATTCAGGCCATAACTTCAGAAGCTGGTTATGCATCAATGCAGCACATAAACCACACGTGTAATGCTTCCACGTGACTGCACCTGGGACTTGGGGCGTCGTTTAACCGCTACAAGCTTTCGAAGTTTGTGCTGTTGAGTTAAATAGCATCATTTCGTCATTTATACTGCTGCATATAATATCATAAAGCGCATTGTGAGATTCATCAGGTTCTTCCAACCATATAGGGTCTTATGAAACCCATTTACTGGCGTCTCAACATGTAACTTACCAATTCTGTACGCTGTAACAGTTTTCAAATGTGATGGGCATACTAATGACTTTTAAAGTTTATCTTTCTGTCCATGGTAATGTAAATGATGTCCCTGGAAGTATGGATCAAATCGAATAAGAGCGTGGGCAAGGTCATTTTCAAACTTTAATCCTGAAAATTTTGGTGCAATTTTTTACGGTTCAAAAGTTATGACTTATTTTTGTTTTTTTTTTCAAACATTTCGCATAGTGCTCAAAGAAATTAATCCTAAAAAATAACTATCAGGGCTATCAAAAAATATTTTTTTCATGACTTAACCCAGGGGGACACTCTGTATAACGAATAGTTTTACATCTAAAGAAAAAAAGAAAGAAAAGACATTTATTTAGCACAGACTAAAAGGCACACAACACAACATATTGTAGTTCAAGTAAAAACAAAATTTGAAAAAGAAAGAAAACAAATAAAAATTGTAAAGTGCGTTGTAAGATATTAGCAGGAATGTGTGCCTCGCGGCTGCGCCAAATAGGCCCAGTTCAGCAGCAAAAATGCCAGGCAACTAGACATCTGACGTAGAACTGTGGCTGGACAGTGGGCACCGTTGATATGTTAAATATTAAGTTGTTACTAAGCGATGGCCCTTACTCAATATTAAACAAGTACTACACAAGAGATAAAAACTAAGAGATTATTATGGACTGTTGTGCACCACCAAAAAGCTTAATACAGTATATTCCTTTTTATTTACCGCGGCGGCGTCTGTGAAACTTTACGATATCCGCCTAAACACACACGTGCCGACTATGAATACCACCCCATATTGATCCCGAGGGTGTCATAAAATGCTTCTTACGTTATGTACGGACTGCGAATCCCCATTCTTTTGTTAAAATCTTCTCATTATATTCTTGCAGGAATTACTGTATTAGCTTCTCGATCATTTGTATAGCTGCAAATTGATTGAGTTGTCTACTAGGCGAATTGAATGGGAAATCTATCATTATTATCCCAGACTCAAGTGGATCATGCGTGCATAATTTTAACCAGATGCGGCTGTTGTAACTACTGATAGCATTAAACAAAGGAAGACCTCCGCTTGATCTTCCAATTCTTCACCATTCAAAAACAAGTAAAAACAATAAACGACAATAAATATTTTTTTTACATGTTGGCATTATTTGCAAAAAATTATGTTTCCTTACCATAAAATTGCCAATTTTCGTGTCGAATCAGCGTGTCGGAACTGCTCACCGCACGAGATTGTGTCTAATTACCTGTGGCGTCCGCGTTCAGGTGCTAACTGATAGAGTGGTAACGGTGTCTCGTGTCTGGAGCTAATTGAACTCTATTTAGCGCATTTTTTGCCTAATTGCCTAATTAGTTGTACAAGATACTACGTTTTCATTATAGTGACAGGATTTACACCTGTCTACTATTTTAATTGAGTTTTTATTATTAATTCAGCACTCGAGTCTAGAATTTTTGACGCCATAAAATCTGATTGGCTCATTCCCCATCAAAAGCTACTCCAATATGTATTTTAACTACAAACGTTATTTGTGAGCGTAAGTTAAACATCCGTGTGTTCCAAATACTAGCACAGTTAGTACAAGCGATGTCCTATATGCGCTAACAATAAAACTGGGTCAGGTATAGCTTTATACTAGGCATGAATTGATTTATGAATGTAGAGGAACAATTAAATTTGGCTTCATTCAGACAGCAGGCGGCGAAAATTTGTGCATAAAGGATTAGTAGAGAGGAAGAGATGGATAGATTTTGACGTGAGGATAGAAGTGAAAACGAAAGTAAACCATATCGATAAAAGAGATTTAAAGTGAGAGTACGTAAAGTCCAAAATAAAGAGCTATTATTGACCTATTCATATTATTTCTTTATAAAAGTAAATCCGCGTCCAAACGCTGTAGTAAGATCTAAATTAGTCAGTAACCGTGTGCGGTTGCCACCTGGCCAATATTTGGCACTAGCCTGGACTCGGCCGCCCCACTGACTTGCCCTACATCCGCTTTAAATAGTGCGTACGCGCATCTCACTGTGCCGCTATTGGCACATGTCGATTTTGCTGAAAACTTACATTGAATGTTATTGAAACTTGAGATGTATAATAAAATAAAATAAATCCAAGAAAATTTGTACCGCGGATGTATTTTCCCGAAAAGAAAAATTACGTATACTTCATGCCTTTTCAGGTTAAGTGTAAACAAAATGTCAAGTGTATACATACATTTTTTTCGTCGAACATCAAGAGTCGTTTTAAAAATACTACAGATTCAACTTTAAACCGGGAAAAATATTTGTTTGAAGCTATTTAAAGAACGCGGACTAATTTTATCAGATTTTTCGCCGGATATCCAAAATTAACAATCAAGTTCACTAACACTATTCGCATTTTGTTTCCTGGGAAGTGTTTTGATGATGTGAAAACTTATGAATCAAATAATATTGGTCCTGCTGTTGATTAATTCGTTGTACGTTAAAGAAAAATTTACTGGTTGCAGATTCATACCATTTGGAGAAGAGACGTGATGCAATTTTTATATCAAAAATATTTTGGACCTGTAACATTAGGTATTTTACCAGAAAGCTTAGAGATTCTAGCTTTCAACGTTTTTCTCAACCTAGACGACGGTACTTCCAAACAAAGTCAATACCACGGACACCGAATTCCAAATCAACCAAAACTTCCCAATTCCATTAACATGTATAAAAACAATAGACCCAGCGTTTATTGTGGGCACGTTCCCCAGTGGGTGCGGTTCGATTCCCGTTGGATCCCCGCCAGTTCCCGTGTTTATCACGACGGGATTTAACTCAGTCTCCCCGACTCCCGAGTCGCCGGTCTCTGAACTCAGCCTGTGCATTCGCCAGGAATTAAAAGTTCTGCATTTAGATTCGTCACGTGTTTCTTTGCGTAATAAGTGATCAGGTTCATTGGTCTTGAGTTCTTGAAACTTCCGGGACGTGGGGTTTGGTTTTTGAAGTCTGATTTCGGAGAAGTTGTCGATAAGAGAGTTGTGTGGAAGGATTGTTGTAGCCACTTCTTTTATCCTTGGGTTACATGAAACGCGTGACAATATTTTTGGCGACGTTTAAGATTCTTCGCGTCATTGTTTTCTCCTTTTTAGAATGGCTTTTTCAGAGTTTTTGCCGGTATCAGTAATTTGCTCCTTCTTCGTCAATCATTTGGAAATACTCCAGATCGGCTTCGTTTAGCGATTGTGTTTATATTCCGATTATTCGCAATAATTTATTAGTCCTTCACGTACGCTTTGCGTGAGTTGTACGATTTTTAGCTTCTATATTTACGAATCTACGATGGATTTCCTGAATACTGTTTTACGCATCAGGCAGATATTATGTATTTTTTGCATCCCTTCTTTTCCTGATATCTTTTTTGATGTTCATATTGTCTGCTGCTAAAACGAGTTGATCAAGTTTCGCACTATTGGTCTGACTAAAAAGGAAGTACTTGATTTTGTATGCTAAATCAACATCTGCTTAACTGGGCAAATAAAACAGGTCTCAGATGACCTCAGGGTCTCCAAAACTGGATTTGGCATGAAGAGATCATAAAACTCGATAAGGATAATCTTGTACTTTGCAAAATACCTTGAGGACGGATCATGATGTTTCCGTGAGTATTAAAGAAATTGTCAGAATTTCTTCGTTCAATCGAATTACAATACCGGTTTATATAAAAATTGCCTCGAAGGCCGAGCTGTCGTGTCGCGCGCCAGTATTTTTAGCTCTTCTCGTTAACCGCTCTGTTACATGAGAGTTGTTCAGAAACCTAGAATTTTACCCTAAAGCAACCCCTATATATTTCTTACTGCTATTGCTATGGGCTTTGGTATTTTTATTACTTCGATGTCTTTAATACAAGTATAATTAACTCATGTGTCTTTGTAATGCTAAGGTTTTGATTGGAAGCGGTTAGAAAAGATTTTCTTTTATGTGACTTGTTTTAGAACTTAAAATGATGCCACTCTAGAGTATTAATAAAACTTTAGTGAAATAAGTTACAGAATGAGTTTCCCATACTTATGAAAAAAAGTAATGTTCGTATCACATCCGTTTTGAAGAACGATATTAGCTAAGTTGTTCTTGTCAAATAATAAATCATGTTTGAAACATAATTTACCACGTGCAGCTGTGTAGAGCACGCAGTTGGTACAATTTAGAAAGAATAACAAAACTACTTGTAATTTTTTTATTACTGAGTTTGGTAAACCCACGTAGACTATAAACCATCATGTCATTATGTTATGACTCTGAATCATAATATAAATAAAACTCACGTGTCGTAGACACAGCATCGCCAGTCAACAATAGATCAGATAATTTGTCTCTTATCTCCACAAAATGTGAAATTATGCCAAATCTTTGATGTCTCTCCTAGCTTGCAGATTCATATCTTTAAACGATCTACTACTAGTGTGGGAAGTCAGTTTGTTTGAAGAAGCCTTTGATTGATTTTATTGTTGCATTGATATTTATTCTGACGTTTTGAATTGTCTGAGCGAATAATGCAGAATATATAGGATTTATATCGTCTTACAACTATGGCTATGATAGAAAATATTCAAGATTCGGAACTTCCTAGGTTCATATATCTCTGCCTCCCTAATTTAGTTGATAACTCAAATCTATTCAGACTTAGGTATCTGGTGAAATAATTTACGTTTAAAATAGTTACTTGTAAAGATGTTACTCACCAGTGCACAAAGGTCTTTATATCACAAGAGGAAACGTCGCCTTGGCAATGACATAGGCTCGCAGCTCGCACTATCTTACGATCTTGTAAAAGTCAACGTTAATTTACAGCTTTTTCACATGAATCTTTTTTTATCTCGATCTTTACAAATGTAAATTTCCCAATACACAGGCTCATTTATAAACTGACTTATATTATGCGTTCTGGAGAAATCATCTCGGCTGCGTTTGCGGAATCATTACCAAGTCGAAAATAATTTTGAGCTTCCACAAAAATATATTCCAAGTATTACCCATTAATTGGGAACATCTGGGAAAATTTTCTTCGGCGCGAAAAAAACATTTCAATCTTCAAAACACGTAACTTCGTTTCCTCTGTTCCTTGAATGGATTCTCCGCCGAAAAGTGATGGAACGTTATTTTCTACAAAACATGTACTAAATTGGATCTGTCCTATTATTTGAGAGGCTGTGTTGTGTTTGTGCACCTTCTGGTTGTGTAGGCTCTGACAGAATAGTTAATTATCATTGTCCTCATATAATTACGCGTCATTCTCTTTGTGCCGAATCCTTTATGCAGGAAAGTGTCCGTGAGGTTTAGGTTCTAAACTACTTAACTACTGGTTATTTTCGTATCTTGATCAAATGATAACATCAATGGAAATACATTGCTTTTTTGACGTCACTGGGCTCGTCTAGTGGATTGACGTCATCAGCTGTGTTTTTTTCCGCAAAGTTATTGATATGTGTTCCATTTATAATGTTCATTTCTATTACCTCCTTGATTGTATGTTCGAACTGTGATGTACTCTTAAGAAGACATAGATAGAAATTTAATGGGTTATTGAACTTGCTGGCACCAGATCCTGTAATTGTTATTATTATGCATTGCATGTTGTTGTCCATGGGTTGCAGCTGTACCATTTTTAACTGATTTAAAAAAGGAGGTGTGCGTCTGTGTCATCGATATTTTCATCAATATTGGACCGATTTTAAAAATTATTTTCGAATTTGAAAACTCTCTAATTCTCCTGATGTGTGATCGCATATAAATTTGGTCAAGTTCTGATGAGTTCTTTTTGAGTTAGCTTCAATAATACAAATTTTATGTATGTTGATGATGTCATTATAATTTCCTTTCACTGTTGTTTACATAGCAAGTAGTGGTATACGAATTTGTAGGTAGGTAGGTACCACAACAAAATTTCGGAAATCGGTATCTTTGGTTTTGTATTTTCGTTATTGCTACCGTACGAAAATACAAAACCAAAGACATGGATTTCCAAAATTAAGTTTCATATTATATTGTTTTTTTTGGAAGTCCGTTTTTTATTTTGTAGAAAATAGTTATTTATGCTATAAGTGTGGAAGGTAGGTGATTTCCGACGAGTGAAGTCGACACGAGTCGAAAATCAACTTACGCACGTGTATCATACAACGTTTTACTATGCATTGTGCGAGGAAATAAAAAAAAAGAGCGAGCCTTACGGCAGTCGCCTGTGATGTGTAACATCTAACATACGACGACGTACGAGTATATACGTATAAATGATAAAAACAAAATTCATGACTTTGACTTTTGATTTTTACTTTGACTTCGACTTCGACTTTGACTTTGCCTTCGACTTTGACTTTGACTTTGACTTCAACTTTTTGATTTTGACCATCGTCATACATAATCATCGCCATCGCCATCGCCATCGTCATCATCATCATCTGATTTGTGAATACCAATTTGTGGAAAACTTTTCTCAAATAATAAAATCTCTGAGACGGGCTGACGACGGCCTAAAAATTAAAAAAAAACATAAAAGTAAAAATTCAATACTATACTGATCGTAAGACTGTGTACGCCTGTTTCCTTGACCTCTCAAAGGCCTTCGATCTTGTTTCCTATGATGTGCTTTGGGACAAGTTGAGGGACAGGGGTGCCCCTGCTGAAATACTGAAAATTTTCCAGTACTGGTATGCCAATCAAAAGAACCAGGTAAAGTGGTCTAACACTCTCTCTTCAGCATATAGATTGGAATGCGGTGTGAGACAAGGGGGTTTAACATCCCCCAGGCTTTTCAATCTGTATGTTGATGGCCCCATCACTGAGCTCAGCAGCATGAGTATTGGATGTCGAATAAATGGAGTAAGCGTCAATAACATCAACTACGCGGACGATATGGTGCTGCTGGGCCCAACTGCTGGGGCAATTAGAGAATTGCTCAGAGTTTGTGAGAATTATGCTGCCTCACACGGACTGATTTATAATGTCACCAAGAGTGAATATATGATTTTTAAGGCCGCGGGTAGGTGTCCGGACTCTGTTCCGGAAATAATAAGACTGAATGGGTTCCCGTTAAACAGGGTGTCCAAATTTAAATATCTTGGACATTTCATCACCAACGACCTTAGGGATGATATAGACATAGAGAGGGAGCGTAGGGCTTTAGCGGTCAGAGGTAACATGTTGGCACGTAGATTTGCTCGGTGCTCTGACCAAGTAAAAATTACGCTTTTTAAGGCCTACTGTCAGAGCTTTTATACGAGCAATCTATGGGTCAATTACACCAAGAGATCGCTGGATGCCCTGCGCGTACAATATAATAATGCATTCAGGATGTTGTTGCGACTGCCCCGTTTCTGCAGCGCTTCGGAAATGTTTGCTGAGACCCACACATATGGCTTTATTCATGCTTGTTTTTTTTCATGCTATAATCCGTAAAAAAACCGCGTCGCTGCTGAGCAGAGTGCGGGGTAGTCGCAACTATATCCTGAGAGCTGTGGCGGAGAGCTATACTCCAAATATTCGGCATTTTATCCGGAGGTTGCTCAGGTAGGAAACATGTTTTCTTGCCTGCTCGTCCTCTGCGTGGAGTGTGCATCATTGTATTTTATTTTATTTTATACCTACCTTTAACTACTACTAACACTAGAATATAAGTTGTTTTTGTAATATTAACATAATATGGATCCCTGTTATCTGTAATAAATGAATTTTAATTTAATTTTAATTTAATTTAAAAGCATAATAGCACTAGTGAAGAAATGTGACACTTTCCGCACAAATTGACTGCTTGGAAAACGCTCTTTTCGAGCAAATGTATTGTAAATGTTTTTATGATATCTTTATGAAAGTCCACCCAACACATGGGATGTCTAATGCAACAAAAAGTAAATTAGGACACTAGCCATATATTCTTAGAAACGTCTTAAATTACCCATCTAATGTATTTCTAAAGCCTTTTCAGGTAAGGGTTATTAATCTTGTGACAATAGAATGCCGCATCCAAGGAATCTGGCAGCTCTCAGCACGTCTGAGCATAATATCGATTGCTGGATGCATTACAAGAGAGTTCATCCGAGTTTGAACAAATGTCACGTCTGTTGATCGATGTGACCTGCCGTTATAACGAGCAAGTTATCGTAGGTCGTCAACTCGCATCGTGTTCTGGATTCTTGTTGGAAGAGAAAATGGTTGAACTACGGATTTAGTGGTTAAAGACAGTGGTTTTATACGTGACTTTGAGAGACTATGTGATTGTTTAGCCAAGGTAGCCACATATTAAAGGCATAGCTATATATTAGGTATCTCTATATATATATTATAGCTATATATTATTTATAGGGCAGTGATAGCCTAGTGGTGTGACCGTCGGACTGCCAAGTCATAGGTGTCGAGTTTGAACCCAAGGCACGCACCTCTGACTTTTCGGATTCATATTGTATAATTATCACTTGCTTCAAAAACGGTGAAGGAAAATATCGCGAGGAAACCGGAGATGCACTATGCCTGAGAGATACTCGTATTTCTTGACGGCATTCGAAGCCAAGTCAGAAGCCCATCGGCTTTAAAACTTTGAAACCAGGTTAGTCACTAACCACAAGAAAAGAAGAAGCCACATATAAGATCTTCAGCAGCAAGCCTGTCCGTACCTATAGAGTAGATTCCTCAAGTAATTCAATAAACGCTTATTAAACGGCAAATTGCTGTAGCAGTCACGCCAGGCGCCATTATTACGAACCACCTTAATTCAGTTTCCGGGAATTCATCTATCTATATTCTCTATTAATGTTGTTTAAGTTGTATAGAATAGTGTTTCGAATTTCTAAATGTCAAGTGTTGGTTGGGAACTCGGCGAAAGCAGTTTTGATTTGAATCCGGATCTAGGGTTTCAAGACCTTTAATAGGCTGGATAATCATATTATGTATCGTATTTGAATGTATCAATTTGTGCTCGGTAACTATGTATCTATTTGGCGTGCTCGTGACACAGGTGGGGCTCTCTTGTGCCTTGCATAGTGCACTAAAGAGTTAAAGATCAGTGTTTCCTCTCTCTTATTCCAAGATCTTTATGGAAAACTACTGCCGGATGAAGACTTTCAATCAAGTAACTGGTCTCATATCAATCCGTTAATAGAGTTAGACACATCACTTACTCCATGTTTTGGTAGAAAGCCAAATTGCAATTTATTACTTGACGCAAACGCCGCCGGTTTCGAGGCGATTTATTTAAAAACGTCTCTTACTGTAATTATTATCTACTCTTTGCTTGATTTATCTGTTCAGTTGTCGGAGTACGCAATCATTATTTTAGACTCAAAAAAGTTAAGATTAAATCGTAGTTAATATTTGTTTAAAAAAAATATACATATATTGTGTGAAGGTCGGGAAAAGTAGGCCGTATATTCTGGAGTACGTGTTACACAATTTGTGTCAGAAATTGAAGATTAAAAGATCTCGGTGGTGATAGGTTTATTGGTATTTTTGTTTTGGTTACCGACAATGACTTTGGCCCATCAATTGACGAAGATGTCGTAAGAGGCATCGTAGATAAGCCAAGAGGGATTATGTCAGATATAACAAGGCAAATACTTTCTGTGCTCCGATAGAAAACCCAGGGCGCATTACAGCTAAATACGTTGATAATATCATGATTCTTACCACATTTTATAGTTTTATTGCTGTTCCTGTTCTGGATTCTGGGACAATATTTGAAATTAAAAATAAAGTTCTTAGTTTAAGACAGGGATGACATAAGGATGTATATGAAAAATCATTAATATCGTGTTCTGCTGTCAGAACTCTCTCGTTTAACGATAGTTCCGTATTACATTCTAGTACCATATTACTTTAAATATTATTATTATGTAGAGCGTTATGTTATGACCAGAACATTTAAATCATATCTTCAATCTATCCATGCAGAAGCTTACTACCTCCAGATAGTTAAGCAAAAACTTGCATGCAACAAGCATGTGAAGTATTTGTGAGGTCTTCAGTGTAGCAGACTGACTCCTAGATTAGGTACTGATTCCGCGATTCGTAACATATTCTCAAGTTTCTCGTACCGAGAAACTTGAGAAATCCAGATTTTAATATATGGAAAACGACATTCTTTTCTGTTAAACAGATCGTACCTATAGAAAGAAGTTTTAAAAGGTGCGATTTGGGTCCTAAACCTCAACACTGGAGTTGCGTAGAGTCAATAACCATAAAGAGCCTGCGTGGGCGCTCGTAATGACCTCAAATTGCTGCAGACCGCTGAATCATATACGACTGGTCGATCACAATACGTGAAGTATTTGTCTCTGGATGCATTGAGTTGATATGTGGAAACTACCCAATATTCTGATAGAACGGGGTTTGATGATTACCACTGAAATTAATGATGTTCTTAGTTTAACATCTTGGTCGTGTGAGTTTGCTAGGTTGATTATGGACAAACTCATTAAAAAGTGGTAGTTGTTCAACACATCTCTCAACGTGGAACTAATTCCAAAGACCTTACACATCTCTACCCTTTTGAAATACTAGAAGTCAAGAAAGTATTGTAACTTAAACCAGCTCAACATAAAAGTAGTCCAAAGTCCGCATAAATTCAATAAGCATTTCCAACTTAAGCCAGTCGTTACAAGTTACATCAACCCTGCAGAACCGTTAAACTATAAATACTAACAAATCGAACAAACTTGAGACTTAACCCACGTAGACACGCATATGCAAATACCGGCCTTATTTCAAGTAATCAGGCGCATGTACGGCGCATGCAAACGCTTTCAACTATAAATTTTAATAATGTAATAATTAATAGAAAAGAACCCTACATCCTTGGGTTTGATATAATTTGAATTAAAATCACGTAACGTGTTTAAAACAAACAGACTGAGTATGTAAACTTTGCTTGCGCAAGTTAGAGCCTTCGCGTTACGTCTTGTTTGTAATAGCGCCATCTGTTGACATAGCATTATAACTCTGTTATTTCTTTAGGTTTTGATTACACATGGCGGGCTACTATTAAAAGCCCGAATAAAACTTTTACATTGTTTTTGGCAATATTGAGATACTTGCAAGAGTTTTTCACGTAAGTAGTAAAATATTTTATAAACAGTGAATACTTTAACAACCAAACCTTGCAATAATGTTTCCCAAATCCACTAATCGGATCCTCGCAAAACTCACAAAGGGCTTTGCTTGATAAAAAGCCTAAACATGGCGCCCATACAACGGCTCACAAATAGACTTAGCAGATCAAATATGCGGGTGTTACATAAGCCTCTGTATTTTTCATATGTGACCTTGACACTCGTAATCCCCAGCGCCCTTGACCTCGACCTACGAATTGGCTAGAACGGTTCGACTTCGAATCTTGTTCTAAAACTGATTTATGTCGCTGTAAAAATGTTGCGGATTGACTTTGTCTATGTTTGAGTGATAAATTCAATAATACGAGTTTGAAGAAATAATGGAAACAATAATTTGAAAGTTTACGATAATATTTTTAGTACATTTTGTAGACTTGTCTTTAGTTTTCTTTATTTAGTTTTGCAGGCAATACTGTGTTTACTTACGTAAGTCAAGTTAAGTTCGATCATACGCAAGTACTTACCTTGTGTAGTTTAGTTTAATATCCCTGGCTGTATCTGCTTAGGTTTGTGAAACAATGAATTTCAGATTCCTGATCATATCTATTCTCCCGATAACTTAATTTGCCTTTTAGAACATAGACGATGACAATGTTAAGAAATTTAGTATCTAACTAAGCACCACACAGATTCTTGAATTCGCGCCAAATTTTTAAACTTCGAACAGAAATTTTCTGACGTATATTTTTTTGTTTTTCTTCGTACGTGTCACTTTACAGCTTAAATAAAGCGCATGCGGCCTTGTGTATTGGGGCTAACTTGCTATTTTTACTGCAAGGCATTGTTCATAACACCGGCCATGCTTGCCGCGCAAAAAGGCGGGATCAATGCATACTGTGAACTGGATAAAGTGTAATTTAGGCTTTATATGGTCGTTACTTCATAATGAGACAAGAAACTATAAATCATTATTACTCCTACTATTTCTGTAAATCTATGGTGATAGAACATTGAGGAGGCCTAGTCCAGCGGTGAACTGCTACAGGCTGATGACGTTGAAACATGAACTCATAATGTATTTTATTGCATGTATACGTGTAATAGGAACGCTAGTTAAAATTGGCAGTGTTCTAAATTGCCTGCGGGTCGTTGACACACGTCTAGCAACGCCCTAAAGACTGACTTTCCATAATTGGCTTTCACTACTGCCTCTAGTGCTTTTGCTTTTTATGTAGAAAGTGGCGCGCTTTTAGTTCTATTCAAAAGCTTTGTCGTCTATTGTAGGATTTGCTATTCCCAGCAGTGGCGTGCCTAGGGGTCAAAATTAAGGCAAGTCGAGACATAAAAAATAAAAAAAACATTTTATAATTATTACCAAAACTACAGAATGAATGAAGTATAACTTTCATGTCCTTTTGAGAATTCTGATGTCTTTTTATGGCACCAGCGAAGTTATTTTATATCATCGTAACCTGATGTACATATTCTATTTGATATTATCCTTAGAGAAAAATATGCGACACCAACAGCATAATTTGTTCAAATAAAAGCAGCCTCCAATCCAATGAGGATTGTACGCTGATCGACTAAAATGCTTAATATGTGCTAATAATGCTAATGTTTACATTTCTGAGAAATACTCAAATCAGGGGTAGGTTTAGGTGAAGTAACGAGATTATATTTGTCTGTAAGACTCAAAGTATTTACCTTTCCGAGTAAGGATTGCACACACGTTATTCCTTCACAAGGAACAATTTCATGCGTTTCCAAATTCATTTTAATGATAAGAAACTTTTTCAAGTCAAGCCGGGCTTTTCGGCTTTAATGAAAGGAACGCCACTGATTCCCAGTGACATGATAATGTTGACTGACTGACTGCCTCGTTATTTTAGTGGCCGCAAGCACTACTGCTCAGCATAAGGTCCTGGGTTCGAGTCCCAGGTCGTGCAAAGTGTTATTGGGTTTTTCTATCAAGAAAGAGGAATTTCTCAGTAGCAGCCCGGTGTTTGGATTTGTGCCCGGTTGATGGTAAATAGACTCTCCCCCTATTACATGCTACTTAAACGTAACTGGCGAAATGTGGAAGTACTATTAACGTACCATCGGAGAAGTTCATATCTAACCACCGTAAGTACTATTCTTGCTTGCAGCGCTCGGCGGCTATAGAACCGGGCTGGTAACAGATGTATACATCGTGTTCGCGGGAGTTTGTTTTGAAACTGGTTAGATATGAACTTCTTTGATGGTACACCTCTGTCTATAACACTCCGGGGAAAACAGGCGTTATATTATGTATATGATGATATAGTCAGGACTCATTTGACGCAATAGAGGTGATCTGTACACCCACACCTTACCTGATAACAGATTACCAGCTACATAGTTAGTCTGAAGATAAAGCAGCTGCATTACGCAGTTTTTCTTAAGATATTTCCGTCTCTTGTTTGTCATTTGTCAACGCTTGCAATTTACAAGTGTCTGGTATTTAACTATATTTTTATTGCACTAGGCTCGTGATTTTAAGAGGTTTATTCTAGGGTATTTGGGATCTGGTGATTATAATTATTTAAGCAGATTTAAGCTAATCTGCACTAGCAATTGGCCCCGGTTTTATTTGGGTTTATAAGTCGTTCACTGGAATCATGCTGTTAGACTGTTTAAATTATTCTTCAGTAAATATATGAGGCAGACAGCGTCGGAGCTGTAAAAGTTTACGAGATAATTCTAAGATATTGAACCTGTGACGTAAACAAAGTTATATGTGGAGAGAATTAAGTTGTGGGAGGTTACTTTTATGCCTATATCACAATTTTGGTTTTATGAAGAAAACAACACTTAATTTTCCAAATATGTTTTGTTTACAAGAAATTTCCAAATCATGCAAAACGTATTTCTGTATGATGCTTTTGTAATCATTTTGATCAACATAAGTGGGTTTTTACGAGGATGGAATTTTGCGATTATGGTTGTATTTCCCTTCAAATTATACCAATTCAGATAAACGTCTCAAACATTACAACTCTCCTGTTTGAAATCGATGTATGGGATGATGACATAAAGCTGAATCCTATAAAGACACTGACATTCATGTGCTGTGCTCGTGTGTCCGACTCCCATCTATCACTCCCCGTGATACTCATGCAGAGGAAACTCTAACTCAAAGCATTTATTTCAATTACACCATTTACAGGCACTTTTGAATTGTCAAATAGTCCTCCAAGGACACTCTTTTAAATATAGATATTACAAAATCCTGGGTACATTATTCTTGTTGCTGTATCTATGAGAACAATGTACAAAAATAATCAAAACAATTAAAAAAATAAGACTTAAAAATAAGCTCTGGCAGATAAGAGATGACCAGATACAACTGACGGCGCCCGTTCACGAACATGACGCGTAGATCAGTACCATCCAACTCAACCATTTTGTAGCGAGACATTTAAGTGAGCACCTCAACTGCCAAGCTCTTTCAAGTCGACATCATCTTAATAACATAATAAACGGCTCCATGGTACGCACATGTAAATTCTTGAAAACTAAAGAATTATATCAAGGAGATAGAATGCCAGCCATACACATACACATGTCGTACATAAACCAGTCAATAAATCGGCTTTAGCTACATATACCCCACTAAGAGCATTCTTTGTCACAGCTAGCTGAACTATAGCTTTAGCACCAAGAAATCCTAGCTATTTGATAACTTAAAACCTTCACCTTTTTCTCTCTTGTAACATTTTTGCGCCAATAATGAAGAGTATCCATCAAAATGACAGTTTCCGAATTGTGCCAGGGCCAGGCATGTGGCAGGTCCAGGGCTCTCGACGCTAAGTTTTCGCAACACTGCTCTTGTATGACTGCTGTGACGTGCTGTAGTAGTTGCATGGACAACTATCAATAATCTGTTCAGATGCTTGCCGTTTTCAGATTTAGTACATTTCATGGTCCTATTGGCCTGTATCAGTATATATATCATAGTACATAATACAGGATGGGTCACGAAACGACGTCAAAATTTTTTTTTTGAAGCGACTCTCCAAGAGCTTCCCGAACACCCCCATATTGTATTTTAATCACTCAGCGATATGTAGTTTAGGACGGTTAGGCGGTTGTTAATATTTTTACGGAAATTCTAACTTGACATCAGACTTATTTATTTTTCTCTTTCAGTGTCGCATTTTTTGAAAATATTTTTGAAAATTATAAATCCTTTAATTATGGTCTATCGATCGATCGATAAAAAATAATATCTGTATAAGGCTGCTTCACAGCTGTCCGGGAGATACGTACGGGCCGTCCGCACACGAGAGACCCGTACGGGTAGCGCCCGCAGTGCTCTGAAACGAGGGAGTAGGTAGTACGATACGTTGCACAGGCTCTACCCAGAGTGGGTCGCGTACGGACCAAACCACGTCGCTGTGAAACAAAGTTCTAGCGCCTCACGTGTGTGTCCGTTCCGGGAGCCCGTACAGTTTCCGGACAGCTGTGAAACCAGCCTAAACAACACCCAAAGTGACAAAAAGTTAGCTCAAAGGGAAAATTTTGGCTCGCCGTTGTTTTACGGGCCACCTGTTTAATCACGTCTTGCCTAGTGACATTATCTGTACAACACAAACAAATTAAAGTATACCGTCTAATGATATCTAAAGAAACTCTAGAAAACAATCAGCTATGCTAAAAATAAGTAAATTACTTGTGGTAGACGTCGACAAGATTTTACTTTCTTTCGTAATTTTCCCTCTTCTTTGTCTTTTACGCGTCGAAGAGCAAACCGCAGGAATCCTGATTACGCACGACGAAGCCACACAAGCGACAAATGAGCTTAAAACTAAAACCAGACTTACGATAATATGCTTTATTATACGCACATTATTTATAATAATCTATAGACATCGGTAATAATGAAATCAAGTCAAGATACATTCTGCTTCATTAAAAAAATGTTAACTTTTCCGAAACAATATCTAGAAAACGTGCCACGATTTTCGCAAGTTGTACGTCAAGTGTTGTAGCTTTTCAATTAATGTTTACAGGGAGTTATTAATCTCGACGGATCTCAACACTTGTTTGTTTTCTTAATATTACTTATTTTACTGTCACTGACTTCTTTGTTCTATGTGACAGTGACATGCTATCCAAGGAATAATTTGGACGTTTTGTTTCTAGAAATTGGCAAACGATTTGTGGGGTTTTGGCTCCCTTGTTTGATCTGACTTAGTTTGCAGTTTACTCCATTTTTGAGCTTTTAAAATATATTCCACAGATATTTGTTCTGTTTCCAGATCTTTGTGTAAACGATTTGCGTTAATTACTCCACAGTGAATATCTTAGTAAAGAGCTACAATTTCCTAGAATACATTTGATTCTTCATCTAATTTAATTGCAAAATTCGTGAAATTTTTGCTGAGTTTACTTTATGATTCACCATAGGTTTTCGGATCAACTCTTCAGTTTGATTAATATTGTTCTGGCACAACTAGACTAAAATTCCATTTTACGACTGCACCGACTCTCGTAAAGTCTCCTGTTTCGAGATTGGATGCTGCCGAATACCAGACTGATCCCTCTTTGTTTATTCATAAGCTGGTATTGACTCTCGGAATATGACTGTTTTCTCTCCATGTTTTCTTTTGTTTACTTGCTACAGATATTCTTTTAAGTGTATTTCTATGTACTTTATGTATAATATATCAACCTGCTTTTATAGATATTATAGCGTTTCGTTGTTGCTGTTTATTTAAAAAAAAATATTAGTCACATCAGTAGTTTTATGTCGAGTTCTTGTAAGTATTACCGATGGTTTCTTTAGGAACTCGGTCAAGGTATAGTAATTTTCAGTATGTTGACCCTTCTACAGGTGTTTTACGACATTGTGTTCACAAAAATAGTTTTCTTGGCTGTTTACCAGGTTTTGCTTATAAAAATTGTCGTGAGATCGGTAAATGTATTATTTACCGATCTCACGGCATTTTTTTACTTTAAAGATTGTTTCTTTCATTCATAAATCGGTGAGATACTGATAATGATTTTTACTAATGGGAATCAAAGCAGACTTAAAAGTTGTCGGTCTCTATGTAATTCTAGTTTTCGCAGAAATATGCCTGCAAAACTTTCCCTTAATTTCCAAGAAGTTAGTAATCCTTGGGAAAACCATTTCAAATTGTACTCTAAAGTAAATAGAAATCTATTCAAAAGTAAAAAAAATCCATGCTTCCATTTATTCCAAGATTTCAGTATTCTGACTACCTAAACAAAACAAAAATCTTCTACAACTTTCCGTGTAAAGGTAGTACGTAATTAATGATTCCGTTAATTCATTTATTTTGTTTAGAATCAATCTTCGATCATGTTCGGTAGGCAGTGACCTTGTGACGGCGGAGTTATTTTAACACGACGCAAATTTTACGCAGATAATATTGTAGATACGAAGACGTTGTCAGACTTAGCAATTTTTCGTTTCTTGAATTTTAAGTGATATTATTTTTGATGCTGTCTAAAAGTTGAACGTCAGCGGTTCATTGACATGGAGCTTTACTGCAATCCTTTTTATCAGCAATCCTGCGAGGTAATTGCGTAACAATTATCAACGAAAAAGCCTTTCATTTTTACAGTTGAACAACATTCATTGCATTCTTACGTTGTTCAGCAAACGAATTTGTCGAACCTATGAAGCACTTAGGAATTTCCTTCGAAATCGAAAGTGCGTTACACAATTGCGGTAATTTTGTAGTACTCAGCACATAAATAGTAGGTTGCTATGCCAACGACTAGTCTACTGCTTCCACGAACGTCATAATAACAGAAGTCTTAAAATAGCAGTCACTACGACATCCCGATCCCGTGTTGTGAGTTGTGACTTGTGAGTCCAATTGAATGGTATCAAATAGTAGGCTTTTATGAATCGGTTCAATTGTACAATTTGCGCGTGAATATGAAGCTGCTTGAGAACATCATGGTTTTTGTACATCCTGTCCCGCATTTAAATGAATCCATAGAAACTAATTGTTTAAACATCAAATCTGCATGTTTCTCCGAACTTAAATATTCTCAATTGATTTATAGGTCTATTATGTTTAAATTATCAGCGTGTTCTGTATTTTTGCCACGTTTTCGACTGTGTTTTTTATTCAACTCGAGTTTTGCCCGAAGTTTTATTTCAATATTTTTTTCACCGCTGACCTCACTCGGTTTGACGTGGTATATTAGTCAGTTTTCTTAATGAGAAATATTTTTGATCCGATCTCAGCATTATCTAATGTGGTAAAGCTTCTTCTTTACCACAGTAATCGTTTGTTGAGCGTATGCCAACTTTATTCGTAGGAAAATCATAAAAATTTAGTTTCATCGCAGTTTCTTAGGCTTTAGTTCAGTTACTCCGTTCTGCTGCGCAAAATAATTTAATTTAGCGAAACACGAGATTCGAATATTATAACACGTAGAAACAGAAACAATTTATATCGTGCATGCTTGCAATGTAATCCAGACGTGTAGCTGTTATGATGATAATTTTGTCGCATGCAATTTGTTTCGAAAGTAATTTCGTCGGAGGAAGATCTACTTAAAACATAAACACGAAGTTATTGTTTTGAAGCAACAATTTGAAACTGGTTAAATCAATGTGTTTTTCAGCAATCCACACAAAATTCGGATACTCTTTGTAACTTGAATAAGAAACAAACTCCACTCAAGTATCTCAGAAATTACAATCCTTTGTTTCTCGACTTGTAACACATTTTACCCGACTTGTACCGTTCCCAATGCTTTGTAATGCAAATGTGAATTTAGTCGAACGCTACATTTGATTTGTTCGCATGACACCCGCAGCCGCACCCCGCTCACACAAGGACACGTCGTGCGGAATAAACTGCGTCTTCTAATGTTATTGTGTGTGTTATTGCTCTGTTTATCGTATGAGGGGAAAGAAAAATATAACGTACTTCTTATGATTGGGTCATTCGTTTGGTTTTCTTGATAATCTGGAAATGAAAGAGAGTTTGGTGCTCGATTTATTTCTGAATGCTTAATGTTACCATCACGCTTGTTTTCTCGAATGGTTAGACAGAGGGGTTATTTAAGAGCACTTTAACAAACCCATTCCACAGGGTCTTTCTGAAATCCTATTTCGGTAATGTAAGTATTACCTGAGAATTTCCGAAGTAAATTTCAAGGTGGGAAATCAGCTAGAACCTCATGTTGACCTATACTTAGCTCATAAGGCAATACATATAGTTGGCATAGGCAGTTCCATACAGTAACCGGTCATGGTCTTAGGAAAAGCAGGTCACCGTCCGTGCTTGTTACCGCCAAGCCAATGACGTCAATTCTGTCCTTCCTTGTACCCTTTGAGTATTAGTACAAATATAAAAGGAATCTTTTATCGGTAATCCATCAGTCGTATACCTAATATTATAATAACATATTCAAGCTGTGAATGTAATTGTTTAATATTCATATCACATCTGTGATAGTCGTAATCGCTAACTGATTTTTTGTCTTTTATGTTATAGTTCAACGTTAGAATACTAAGCAGGTGTCCTTAACAACAGTCGAACTCAGGTTCTAGTTGTTTCCTTCGTTTATTTTGATCGAAGAAGTCTCGATTTAAAAAAAAAATACAAAAAAGAAAACACTACAAACAAAACTTATTTTTCACTATGTAGTTTTTTTTTTTAAGTCGGTTTTTTTCTGTTTTTATTTTTTTCACTTTTTAGTTGTGGTATTTGTGTGGGGTAGGCCCACACAAATTCGAATACCACTACCTGCTATATAAATAACAGTGACAGGAAGTTATCATCATATCATCCATATATACTAAGTGGGAAAAATACGTATTATTGAAGCTTACTCGAAAACTATCCAAGCAAAGTTAGTAAAACTTATATGGGACCAACTTGGGAGCATACATACCCTTTCATACAATAGCGCGACGAACATATGATCTCCTCCTTTTTGGAAGTCGGTTAAAAAGTGAATCCATTGTCTGATGTTATGTAGGTTCTTCACTCATAAGGTGTAACCAACCAAACTGACATAGGTAAGGTCTTTTTTTTTTTTTTTTTGAGGGTGTGTAATTATCAAATAACTTCTCCCGCTCTGGGCGGAGCGGGAGGGTGTGTCAGACTTTTACTGACTAAAACCCACCCGTGTTCCTTCCGTTGCCTGTGTGCCGGGGCCGCGATATCCCTTTCGGACAAACCCGCAACCCCAGCAGGTAGGTAGGTCTTCCTTGGGTGTTATAGCGAAGTCTTGGTAACGTACCTCTGTGTACCTCTTCAGCTTCTCCTAGGTGTTTGGTATCTTACGTGCCTCTTCATGCCCTTAATCGTCTTATCCAAAGAATATCCTCTCTAAGGGTCTTGACCGCAGACGAGATTTATTCTTTTTCCATCTATATAAAATGTTACCAACTTCAATCCGATTATCCCGAACTTATTTTAATTCAATCCCTTTTTCTTTCAATCGGCATCTACTTTTATTATATGTTCTGAAAACTGAATACTACTCGTACATAAATCATTTACTTGGGTCAATTCATCAATATACATGGTCGACGATATTGGTAGGTCATTGGCCTTATGTTTGACATTTAAGTTTTCTTTAATCTGTTAACATAAATAGCCACCCCTAGATTAAACTATTAATTCGTACGTTTTACCAGTCCTCCTATAGAGCATGGCTTTTCTCTTTCGAACCCTTCAATGAAAATAATTCTCGAAGTAAATCGTCTTAACTTTACTATTAAACGATTGCTTTGAAAAACCCTATTTTCAGGCCTTGTTCTGACATTTCATCTAGTGCTGAAACTAGGTTTTCATTTCCAAATAATTAAGGGGTTTATTTATAAACGTTGCTTTAAGTTAAGTGACGTTCAAACGTCAAAAATGTATGGTTAAACAGTCGCTAATCAGTACTTGACTTTAAGGAACGTTTATAAATAAACCTCTAAGTCAACAACTACAGATTAAAGCGACGTCTTAACTCATGAATCCTTCTAAAGACGATCCTACCAACAGGGGCCATAACAATAACAATAAATCATCGAATAACTTGCTATACTCACCCGCGAAGTTCCCAAGTGGCCCAACGTCCACCACGACAGTCGCAGGCCAGAAATACTCCAAGGCCTGGTCATTGGCCGTGTGATGACAACGGAGAGGGCTATTTATAGCCGCATGCAACTCTTTGTTCAATGACGCGACATAGCAAACAATGCGACTGGTATTCGATTTCAACTTACTTTCATTAGATACATACACGCTTACATAAACTCACGCCTTTTCCCATGGGAAAAAAAGGCATAGAAAGGCATTTATAGTTTATTAGTAATGTATTAGAAAGACATAGTTTATTAGTAATGTATTAAACTCAAACTCAAAGCATTTATTTCAATTAAACCATTTACAGGCACTTTTGAATTGTCAAGGAGTCGGTCAGTCAAAAATATGAAGCTAGTTGCCCATTCCAAAGCGTAGTAGGTACCTATGGAGAAGAACAGGCAAGAAACTCCACGGACATTCTTTTAAATAAATTGTTACAAAATATTGGTTACATCATTCATGTTGAAATTAAACATGTGAGAACAATGTAGAAAGACGTGCACGTTAGAATTAGAAAGACATAGTTTATTAGTAATGTATTAGAAAGACATAGTTTATTAGTAATGTATTAGAAAGACAGTTTATTAGTAATGTATTAGAAAGATAGTTTATTAGTAATGTATTAGAAAGACAGTTTATTAGTAATGTATTAGAAAGACAGTTTATTAGTAATGTATTAGAAATACAGTTTATTAGTAATGTATTAGAAAGACAGTTTATTAGTAATCTATTAGAAAGACATAGTTTATTAGTAGTGTATTAGAAAGACAGTTTATTAGTAATGTATTAGAAAGACAGTTTATTAGTAATGTATTAGAAAGACAGTTTATTAGTAATGTATTAGAAAGACAGTTTATTAGTAATGTATTAGAAAGACAGTTTATTAGTAATGTATTAGAAATACAGTTTATTAGTAATGTATTAGAAAGACAGTTTATTAGTAATCTATTAGAAAGACATAGTTTATTAGTAGTGTATTAGAAAGACAGTTTATTAGTAATGTATTAGAAAGACAATTTATTAGGAATGTATTAGAAAGACAGTTTATTAGTAATGTATTAGAAAGACAGTTTATTAGGAATGTATTAGAAAAACATTTATAGATAGTCATAATGCATTAGATCAGGGGTTCCCAACCTTTTAACATACGCGCCCTCTATGTTGCTTTTAACATACGCACCCCTTATGTTTCTTTTAAAATCAATAGGCCCCTGAGTTACTTTGTCGACATAAGCTGAAAAGTATAAGAATGTAAAGCGAGCGAAAGTGAGGTGAAAAATCTAGCACCCCCTTGGATAGGTTAGATTTTGTTTTGATCATTCAAACAGAAATAGAAATTACTTTGTCAACTTATGCAGAAAAGTTGAAAGCGCGAACGAAGCGAGCTCGAAAATTGTAGCAAGCCGCGTTGGATAGGTTCGGTCTTCTTTAGTCCATTCATACAGAAATAGAAAAACTTATTTTGTCGACTTATGCAGAAAAGCTGAACCAGATTTTATAGCCTTAGTAAGTATTATGAAAATGTTTGGGTTTTGGAAACTAGTCTTAACTTTTCTAATACCAAGAATATAAAATTTAATAAATCTATACTTTATTATTGGAGCCGCTGCGCCCCCCATTGGTCACTACGCCGCCCGAGAGGGGCGCGCCCCACCGCTTGGGAATCTCTGCATTAGATAGTTTATTAGTAATTAAAGGATTTTCTTTTGAGAGGTGTGCCGCCAAGTTTGACCAAATGATTATCTAAGTTTGGAAACTGTGGTAAAGAATGGTATCTGAAAAAAAAAATGTTTTCAGAGATTTTAAATGTTGATGTTTTATGCTTGTAAAACTTCGATCAACAATTGTACAAGCGGAAAGTGGTCAAAATTATGTCAATCAAAGTTATTTTCACGCAAAGGTGTGCTCTTAGTTCCAAGATTACTGTCAATTTTCATCATGCGTCAAAATAACTGACATTTGTCCAAATTAGTTTACTAGAAATATACTGACTGAAATACGAAAGCTTTCAGCTTTGTAGTAACAAATGGCTTCCACTCAATCGTCTTTAAAATTTTCCTCCCTGAAATTCTGTTTATGTCTGCTAAGATTTGGATTTATTTGTTTAGTTATAACGTTACAGTTAATATTACATACTTACAATGGACAATACAAGAGAAAGCTTAGTAGGTTCTATCAATATTCAAAAAACTGTGTTTTTTGCAATCAGAGAGAAATTAACTTTTGTCTTGATATTTATCTGCCAGGCTGGCTGCGGCTAGTCCTGAGGATGATAATATAATAATTTTCCCAATTATGTTTGGGTCAAACATAATTGGGAAAATTATTATATTATCAAAAATTCTGTGGCTTCCTGTCTAACCGGATGCAGCTGAATACCAGTATTTTACATGGGGTAATACGATACCCCTTGGTAAGACTGGTTTCGGACATTCGGTCTCCTGACCACCCGTAACGACTGTCAACGATCTACGAATGATAGCTGGGAACAACGGCTTAACGTGCTTTATGAGGCACGGATGGGTCTTTATATGTAACAAATGGTCACCCATCTACGAACCGACCGCGGTAAGCGTAGCTTAACCTTCTATCAACCCGTGCGGCTGTTATCACTTACCCACGAGTCCTAAGGATACCAAAACAAAATTTCTTCGGTCATAACATAATAGTTTAATACAATTTTGCTCATTGCTTTTATTTCGAATTGTGTAACAGAATAACTAGGCGGAAAGCCGAAAGACATTTCTTTCCTATTTTAGCCTGACCGTCATACATAATTAATCAGAAAACTATCATAAAAGTGAATTCTTTATGTTTATTTCCTTATGCATAATTAATATTAATGGAATGCCCAATAAACCGGCTTAATTTCAATGAACAAATAACGATATATTTCCTCCGCTTATGTTTGTGCTTATAATGAGCATTTGTTCAATTCGTTGTCTCAGAACGACTCTCAATTAGAAGATTTATTGTGGCTGTAAAATTGCCACCGTTTCATATGTAGAGTGAACTTTATGTATGTAAGTAACTACATTTCTTATCTAAGCGAATGTACGTCATCAAAACATTTGCGTCTAAATTCTAATATACCTATTATTCGTTGAAAATTTATGAAAATTCCCATTGCATTTTCATTTAGTGTTCATGGTGCAGCTAGATGGCGTTGGCGTCGAATTATAAGTCGCTATGGTTTCGTTACCGGCGTTTATAGGCATTCATCGCTCGACATGGACCAGTTAGCCTGAATCGCCCACTGGGTATAGGCCTCCCCTATAATGTAGGCTATAAATCATCATCATATATTTTTGTTGAAAGCTAGTCCCACGTTTGTGGTCGATAGCTTTTGGAATACCTTGAATGGCTTGAATAGAACAAAACCCACAATTAGTTATTTGTAAGTAAATCTATTATCATGATTCCATAATGAGGTAGCTACTGTAACTTACTATTCTGCAGATCCTCAATCATTAAAATACTTTTCGTTATTAATTTATCATTGAACATTATTACACAGGAAAACTTATCAGGCAGTTCTGTATATGTTTCCAATGTTGCCTTTCCCATATTTTCACTGTTTATCAGTTGAAAGGAAAATTCTGATAACCGAATTCCATACCGTCCCGAATTCAAATTCAGAGGGATAGGCTGAATCAAAGCACTATTTCAAAACTGATATGGTTTCTGGTGTGGCGTCCTCTTTTGTAACGTGTTTTCTTCAATCGTTATGGAAAACAGCGATAAGACGAGGTAAATTATAACATAAAACGCAAAATACATAAGCGCAATAGTACATTTTGATGCAAGTGTGCAAAATTTGTCATTGCACTCGAGGTGGCATTGAAGCCCGAGCCGAAGGATGGATAGCTTATGTTATGAGGTGACCCTTTCTTGCTTTTTTTGTCTCATAGGACACCATGCGACAATAGGACACCGAGTCCATTAAGGTATTTTAAGGGGAACCCTTGTCAAATGAAAACAGATTCATTTCACCACTCAAAATATGCACATGCACCTATTCGTGTAACAGTGTTCTCTCTGCTATATCCATAATATTTATAACACTTTTCACCACAATCTATTCAATCTTCGAGTTATCCACAAGAGAGGTGCTGAGCCCACTGAGCAATATCGAAAGCTAGTTCTTTCCTCGTATCGAGAAAATAATATTGATTTGTTGAAGTGATTATTTTTAAACTCTCTGCCATATTTCATTTTATCTAACGCGTCTAGATTGCTCTGCTTGACGTCAGATGGAGAGTCAATGATTGAACAGCTAACGAACAATAATAATAAAAGTTAATACAATACATGAAAATAACTTTCATGTAACATGTAATAGATAATCTACAATCTACCAAATGGTTTTTCGCAAATAATAACTCACTCCCACTATTAACCCTCGCCACCTCTGCCATCGTATGGCAATTAAGGAACTACGTACAGTCCACCGGGCATCCGTAAGAATAATTTAACATTGACAGCGCCTTATGTCGTAGTTGTAACAGCGATTTTCGTCGCGCAAGTTTCACCACCGATGTGCGGTTGACTGTACCTTTGGATGAGGCTCAACAACAATCACCGATCACCGATTCATCTTCCAAGCTTGGTCAACTTGGTGACTTGGTTCACTCGGTGATTACTTATAAGAACCTACTCTAATAAGCACTTGTCATTTTGATTACAGCTGTCATTAAGAGTCTCATATTCAGTAGAGTCCCGAACGAAATTGCAGACAAAACACCAATATCTTACAGGTTGTTACTGTAACGGCATTTTTCACAAACATATGTAGTACTAAAAATGTAAAGGAATGTTTTTCATATCCGGAGTAAATAATCCCGACTTTTCTAGGAATAAACTCAATACCGCTCGTTTTAACATAGTACAACATGCGGGATATGTACTGCAGCTTTGATTGCTACTGGCGGATGTTTCATTAATTAAATACTGCAGTGCAGCATGTAAATTAGGTCTGTAATATATGTCAGTTTATAGCCTGTACGTGTCTAACTAAATTTCTCAGATATGCATCTTCTCTGAGCTATACTTAGTAATTTTGTTCAGCGAGGCGGCTAGCTGATTAAAACCTCTTCATACGCATTAGGAATACGTGATTCTGCTTAGAACACTGAATTGGAGCATACTACTAGAAATCAGCGAAAGGAGAGTAGTGGTGGTCCAGTGGTAACGGCCGCGACTTACAAGCTGTAGCTCGTAGGTTCGAACCAAGACAGGCGCTTTAGTGTAAATTATTTCATTACCACTGCTCTCAAAACGGTGAAGGAAAACGTCGTGAGGAAACCGGCATGTCATAGAACTAAAAATTCGAAGGCATGTGACATCTAGTAACCCGCACTGGGCCCGCGTGGTGGATAAAGGTCACTCCCGTTTATTATGCGACTAGAAATCTGGGCCAATTTATGATATTATAAACTGAAAATTCCTAGTAGTATTTACTGCTTTTTCTTCTAACAGTATGTATGGCACTAGCATTCTTTCATAAACCCTAGAATTACTAAGCTTTGGTAGCAGTGTGGTCGCATCGTGTAGATACTAGAAGAACTATAGGAACCTATACTTCTTTTAGTACTTACACGATGCGAAGATTCTCTTGTCCGCTCAGGGTCCTTAATGGTCCTCAATAATAAATTACATAGGTTATAACGAAGAAGATGAGATGATCCAATAGCCTTGTTGCACGGTACTATGTTACTATGGCTACATCTAGTTACTTGTACGTCAAGCTACAGAATTAGCTCGCCAGTCAGTTGCTCAGAGCTGTACATAGAGCACTCGAAGCGATATAGAATGGGAAAACAGGAGATTAATGAGTTCATACACCCCTTTTAGCGAGATTTATTCGGAAGGCCAGACGGGTAAAATTGAAAATATGATCACACCGGATCCAAGGTGCGGTAGATAAGGGAAGTCGCTAAGAAATATTGTGACACGCAGTTTTTACCTAACATCCGCTGTCGTTAGAACTAAGATTATTTGTTCTAGCCTACTCGAATAAATTATCTTTTTTTTACCTGCCCCACTTGTGAACAAAGACCTCCCCCATTCCTTCCACGAGGAGACGATAGTTAAAAAGAGAGGTAGATTAAAAAAAAAACAGATGAAATAATGAGTTCTTGTGTTGACCGCTAGATGGCACTCATTACCTCAATTTTAACCGACTGCCAACTATTTTCACCGCGTTTCATTGTAGACCAACGCTCAATTAAAACTCTGATTTATGTTCAAGTTCCACGTAATGAGTGTGATGACATTTGAAAATTATTTATTGCGTGCTATTATTTTAATTATTGTACAAAGAAATTTTATAAAACGATGAAACATTTAAATCATTTTGTATAAAAGTGAAACTGAGTATAATAAAATAAGAGAAAACCTCTAGTTCGTTGTTGTGCATTTATCATGCCTTTAATATTTATAAAGGCGCCTACAACAAAAGAAATAGCAACAATTTCCAACTCGTTGCTATGACCAAATGTTCAGGCGCTCGCGTTCATGTAGAACTAGAATAGAAACACGGATGTTATTTCGCTATTTTGTTCAACGTTATGTTATTTGCGAGAATTATTCCTATTGTTTTACGTTTCATATAAAAAGAGTTTGTTTATTTTTACATAGAACTCCATGTTCTTTATATAACAAAAGATCGAAGTAATCGACTTTGATTTATTATCATATTTTCTAAATTATTTTCTCTATTTGTTTCAGGTAAGAGTTGTTATTATTATTAACATCGCCACTGGCTCGTTCAAAGATCAAACAGAACAACATGAAGTCGAGAATTGAGTGTACAGTAATAAAGAAAACAAATCATCAACATGTTTACGGTTTGACCGAAAAACACGCTTAGTAAGTGCCTGCAATGTTTGCTACCAAGAAGTGCCAGTAACTGTAGTTTTGACGGACTTCATAATTTAATTTCCATTCAGTTCCAGTCACTTACGTTTTTTTAAAGAAGTTTCAGTCCTCAATGTTTTTGAAACTTACAGACGAATTTAAGGATTCCATAAGGATATTGGCTATAGGTTTTTGGCTAAGATGAGACGAACTATTATAGCTATACTGATTTTATGTTTTATGTCTTTGTATGCCGTGTAGGTCTATTCTTATATTTATTTTATTGTTTTTATAATATAATTGCGGTAATGTGGTGTGTCCGGACATACCAAGTTAAATATAGTTAAAAGAAAGACTCCTACGCGTTATCATCATTCCCCCGCTTACTTACATCAGCACTTAAGTACAGGCGTCCTGTCTTAAAATTAATCATGAAGCTAACTGTCTCATCTTCCAAGAACTCGTTACTCACCACTTCTGATATCATTATGTTCTGATAATGACCTGTTGTATCAGCTTGCATGACAAGACAATGTATGAAGAAGTTGTCGCGCTTACCGTGAGATACGTCACAAGCATTAACAATTTTCACATACGAATTTGGGACTAATTCCGAGACACATGTGTTATCTTTTGTCACGCCAGTGCTTGCTAGGTTTGCAAGAAGCTTGTCATCAGTCTATCAGTACGTAATGTAGGTACTTGTATTCCACGAACGCGTAAGAGCTGAAATTTAAGTGGATGACATTCAAACGTGCGGTGGTCTTTGTGAGAGAAAATAATATGTGCTTTAATAATTATGATCTTTAAAGGGTAAACTGAGGAGTGGGGAAAGTTGGCACCGATGTGATAATTAGAACCACGTTTGACATTCACATGGGTGACATATGAGGAAATTGCACCATATTGTGATAACTAGCGATCCCATCAGCTTTGACGTCCAGCAGATCTTCTCAAACATGTTTCTTATCTTTCTACGTCATCATTACGCCATTGATAGCGATTAGCACAATAGTAGTCTATTACATTATGCGTATCACGAAGGAATCTTCGTAATTATTGCCACTATCTAGCCCACTATGATCTTAGTTAGTTTCAAACTTTCAACCCAGCAATTCCGTTTCAAGGATGTCTCGTTCTGCACATTATAATGCTGCTACAAGTTGAAAACCATGTATATTGTAGGTTTAGTATTGTATTGTATTCTATACCCTGATGTAAACGTGTTCGCCTCAGTGTAAGCTATGATTAACTTTCAGTTGGCTCTTTCAATATGCGTCAGATGACAAGCAAGTAATATTAAATGTTTTCTTCGAAGACGATTTATGATACACGGCATTAATACCGATTTTAATACGGTTTCAAATGCCATGTATAGACTAGAAACTACTATAAAGCTGTACATGACTTTGGCTTTTATGCTTCAAGACAGAAGGCAGGATTTGGCATGAATACGAAGTCACACTTGACTGAACAATATTTGAAGGACAACTTATTTCTGTATGTAGTTATCTACGAAACGATCCGGCCTCAAATGAATGTTACTTAGTGTGAAGTGAATATTGGATGCCTCTAAAGGTTAACTTCGAAATATGGTTGCTCAACTTTAACTAAGAATATTTTAAAATCACAAATAGGTATGAATATGGTGCAATTGTCATGTCTAGGTTTGTCAGATCATAAAAACTTAATATAACTCCTAACTCTGTTTCTCTGATTAGATTATAATTTTTTCATTTGCCGGCTATACTGTCTGTACTGTAAGTCTCAAATCGCCAGTATACCTGATGCAATCACCTGGATGAGGGACGCACGGAACCGGGAAATATGGCAGAAAAAGGGGAGGCCTATACCCAGCAGTGGGTGATTCCGGGCTGAAATGATGATGATAAATCAGTAGGACATTGTACTATATTTTTTTAACGACAAAACATATGGAGTCGGTGCCATAACCAAACACAACAACCAAGATACCAAGTTTGGTAGTTGTTACTTCAAATGGAACCACCAATATGGAAGCAGATACTACTGCGTCACTTACGACACGCACTAGTCGTTATGACAATGACAACTATAACAAGCGCATATACAATAACCAGTACCGGTAGCCTCGTTTTGAATATAAGAAAAACAATAGCTTTACACAAGTATTTGGGACAGCTAAGAGAAGTTACCTGGTTTGCTCAATGTTTTGTTTTATTTTCTTTATGACATATGTAAATTGGTGATCGTGTTATTTTGAACCATAGACCAAAGTATAAGAAAGCATATGTATAGTAGGTCCACTTATCCAAGGCCTAAAAATTTAAACTCTAATTGTATGAACGACTGCTGTACTATGAGAATCTTTCATTTTCAGCTAGGTATCGTCCATAGCCACTATTTGAATTCTTTGAAATATGAGTCGACTTCCTCAACCAACATTTTGTAGGAATGTCTTCAAAGATTCTTTATCCATTTATGCAAATGCATTCATATTCATGTCGATGTCGTTGGTATGTTAAAAACTGCGCAATACGTACGCAGAAATTCCACATGACTATATCGTCTCTCTAGGGTATGCTTCAAGTGTCTTTGTCCCTTGTTCACTGCGGAAAATCTAGGCAAATTACTATTAATACTATAAAATGGACTTGGTTCAAGAATTTGTTGTTACTGGATTTAACTGGTTTTTATAACCAGAAGTGTTGTTATCTTAAGCCGTAGAAATGACTATTGGTTTTCTGGATAAGATCTTGGTGACACGCTGCCATGGCGTGCTACAGTGTTAAACTTTATTCTCAAATGTCTATTCTCGATACTTAAGTAGTCTTTTTTTTTTTTTTTTTTTTTCAGGATGGGAAATCATCAAATGATTTCTCCCGCTCTGGGCAGAGCGAGAGGGTGTGTCAGATTTTTACTGACTAAAACCCACCCGTGTTCCTTCCGTTGCCTGTGTGCCGGGGCCGCGATATCCCTTTCAGACAAACCCGCAACCCCAACAGGGAGTAGTCTTTATCTTCATTACAAATATTACAATAGTATAGTATCTAGTTCTCTATATAAAGCTAGCGCCTTGAACCGTTCAATAGCATTTATATGTACGTAGACTAAACTATAGAGAACGACTTTTACTTTACATATTTAGATCTTTAATTCGGAGGTTTTTCGAAAACTGCTATTACGTCCAGTCCCACTACGTCCCTGCGCTGGACAGTTTCATTCAGAAGTAACAAAAAAGTAAATGTACTGCACATGTTATTTGGCCAAGAAATACAAATGACCACCTTTCTTTAACATTATCAGCCTGTAAATTTTTGGTGTTGACTCTAAATACGCACTTCACCACTATTCCTTATTAATAAAATCAACAGTATCAACACCACTTTGCCGAAACACTAAAAATTTCCAGAATGTAGGGTAACAGTCGCATCGTCCCAGCTGCCTCGCTCCACAACCGGTTCAATGGCATCAGTAACGCGATCCAGCACTCCACCGCGTTTCTTTTGGGACTGGCTTGCATCGGCAACTCTGGTGTTATACCTTCACAATGTGGTTTGTGCAGCGAAGTGCTGATTTGCGGGTGTGATTCTGCCATTAGGATAATGACTTCCTCCTGTTTAATGAAAGGGGCCATAATTAGGACTGTGGTACACAGTCTTGATTTTGTGTTTATCTCTAAAATACAATATTGGGCTGTTTGCTACAAAGCTGTCTAAAAACAAACTTTGGAGTATAATGTTTATGAAGTGCTTAAATAACAAGTTCAAGCAGTTCTAAGTTTTACACACACTGCCTTGATGAACGTTGCCTCATACACTACTGTATCTGGCAAATCTCTTTTGAATTAAGTATTATTGTTTTTTTCTTATTTCCTAACCATTCTTAGGAAATACATGAGTAAAATATTTGTAAATGAGATCACAATTAAGTCATTCATTAGATTACTCATACCTTTTTCTCACAACTATTGTTTTTTAACCCAATTCAATTCACTATTTCCACAATACATTTCGATATACTTACTAGCATTGTTCATTTTTAAGTTTTGACGTCATTCTAAACATGTCAAGGGCACTGTGACAATGGACTTATCAAAGACTTTTCACTCTTGTCGACGTTCCTAATGACCGAACGATTTCGTAAGACAACCCTCTCGTCTTCTCAATAAGAATCTGGATGATAATCATGGCTTCCAGCGGTTTGCCTAGTCCTTCACCAGGTTTTCGGTCCACCTTGTGGCAGGTCTGCCAACGCTGCGCCTTCCAGTACGCGGTCGCCACTCCATTGGATGCGAGAAGCACAGGACCAGTCGATGGGGCTAGGAGGAGGTCTTTGTCCAGCAGTCGACGTCGTTCGGCTGAAATGGTGATAGGTCCTAGGAAACGTATCTCTTTTTACATATTTCTGCCACAACACAGGTCTTCGCCTTCTAATGCAACCACCCTATCCGAATTCGTCAGATCATCTATCTCCTGCACGCGTAGCATGACGCTTTCTATGTCTAAGAAGAATAGACATAGCTCTTTCTATACAAACTGACATTTCGTTTCTCCATTTTTGACATCGCACCGTAGAAATCTTTCTACAATCTGTTGTTTTGTCTTACGTTTCGAACAATCTTTGTCTAGGTCCTTTTACGTACGTATACTATATCAGAAGAAAGCTTTCTATCCCAAACTGTCAAAATCACACTGAGAACCGACAGTGTTGTCCAAAGTAGTGAAGACAATTTGATTTTGGAATCCCTTTTTGAAACATTCTATTCGACGGCCGCAAAGTATATACGGTTATCTACAAAATCTTAAAATCATGATTTTACAGAAGAACGTTTTGAATGCAAAATTGTGATAATTAATAGAAGAACAAAGCTATCTTCTCCTATTTTACATAATTTAGTTAATAGGGCATTACCAAGGAAATGGTTAGGGCCAATATTACTGTAATATTTTTTGTTCCAAAACACCGAACTTCGTCATGGTAAGAATAATTGTTGTAGTTGTTTTTATATAAGTAAAAATAGAGAATCAAACAGAAAAAGTCCTATGACAAAACAAAGAATTCTGAGTCGAATTATGTCAGAGTGAATTTCGTAAAAAGTGCAGTTGACTCTTTCTACTTTGCTGCCGTCGTACTGTCTACAAGGAACGTCATTTTTGTCTACTCTTCCGTCGACAAAACGGTGCTCATGCTACGCGTGCAGGCTGGGACTTGTTCTACCAAGCGAAGGTTTCTTCCGATCGTCTCCTAAAAGCAATTCCACTCAAAAATGAAATTTGTCATTGTGTTTACGAAATTCGAAGTCAAATAGTCAGCTGAAGTCCTAATTCGCAATTATAATTAGATACAGTAGTTTGATAGATTGTTTACGGTTTGGACAAATGTCTGATCTCGAGAATCGTGATCGATTAATTTATATTTTTTTATTTTATTTATAGTTTTTTATAAATATAACAAGTTTTCTTGTGAGTTAGATGTCTCAGTTCTCTTTTCTTGTGCACGAAATTAATTTTAAACAACAAGTAGTATGAAGGATCGCGAACTGCAAAAACTTTTTTAACAAGAAAAGTTTTCTGGAGTTTTCCCAAGCTGGCTTGCTTTTCTACTGTACCTACTTGTTTTCAGGAAAAGCAAAGCACCAATCCATAATTTTGTTTAGAACTACTGTGACGTTGATGAAACTAAGCAGAATACACAGTGTTAGTTTGTTTTTGCAACTTGTCTGAGAATTGAGACGTTCAGCCGGTAGCCATTTTGCGCTTACCCAGAATGTAAACAGACCGTGTCTGCCTGCATCTGTGCAACTTTAAGTACTTCTGTCTCTTTCGCTCGTATGTCGGTGGTATGTAGGTCAGCGAGGAGCTTATCGGTCACAGGTTACCTGTCTCGCTCGCACGCCGCGAGGCTTTGCACACAAAACTCCAGTGTTGTATGAGACGCCGCGGGGCGCGCACGTCTCCCGTGATATGAGCCCGCGCATGCGTACAAACGCATTATTACGTTCGGTGTAATCAGCTGATTGTCATTGTTTTTTGTTATTTTCTATTTGTGATCTCAGTGCTGTGATATAAAGATGGGTCAGGCGTTCGGAACGACGAATTCTCACAATGATGAGCAGAGGCATTATACCAGAAAAGAAATAGGTATGTCAATTGTCTTGTTTGTTATTGTTGGACTCCGCTGACAGCGCGGTGGTGGGCCGAGCACTGTTATGTTAATACAGGTATCATACTGGCAACTTTCTGTCCAGGCTATGCATTGAACATCAGAATACGCCAAAGGAACCCACTGAATCCAAACCAACTCACGCTGAGGAAAGGATAAGGATTGGCTCCCAGGCCTACTCTCATATTTGGGTAAAGGACAGTCTCTCAATATTAGTCAAGTAAAAGCATATACCACTCATCCTTACAATCAAAATGCGTCCATTACAGCCACCTAATGCGATTCTTTAATTAGACGACCGCCTAGTCATATCTACATGAGTAAATGGTTTTCCCCTAACCCCAAGTAACCTTTGCGATTTCCCTAATTGCGTCCGTGAATTGGACGCCCGAATTCCTTAGAATTATTGAAGAAGGAGGATTTCCAAGTTTCAGTAAGTTTTTGAACATTTGGACATTGTGTAATGTTTGTCTGCAAAGGAAATAACTATAACAGATACAACGAATAATCCAGTTATAATGCCTTGTAAATGGGCTAATGAAATTGAACGACAGTCACGCGTATTAAAGCTTGATATCTATCTAGTTATATTATGTCTATTGTCTCCAGTGTTATCATCTATTGAGTCCATGTCTGCATGTTCTTATCTCGTTTTTAAGACTAGAGTACTATTCATAAGTGGCGCATGAGTCGTTAATGTGACTAATAAATTCATTTTGAATCAGTCAATCTTTTTATGTAGCGAAAATTCAAAGATTAAAAGAGAATCAAGTGTAGGTGTGTATGTGTGTTATATATACTGTGAGAAATTATTACGGATGTTATTGAAAAAATCGAGTTTAACAATTGTTTTCCAATATATAGGTACGTTTAACAATACATGTAGTCTGGTCGGACTGTGCTTTCTTGAGGGAACTCCGGATTTTTTTTAAATTGTGTATAATTTAAATAACAAACAAAGTTGTAGTAAACTTATGTCGAGAAAGTTGCCAGAAGCCAAAGAGTCTGTTATTCAGCGGACTAACAGAAACTTTCTCTTTAAAGTTTATGTATAATTTATGTACTGTTACATATTTATGTAAAGTATTACCGTTATGACTTGTTTCCACAAATTTCTCACACTGAAATTAAAATAAAACAAATACAGTGATATATTTTGGTCCCATTTGAGACATTAATTGTTTTGAGTCATCCGTAACATCTTCCCCATCTTCTTCCATATAACTTTTAAGTTATTTATCGTCTTTAATAACAGTAACATTTATTCATAAAACTCTATCTCGCCTCGTATTAATAAGAAAAATACTACAACAGTTATTAATGTCAAGATGAATCCACTTAATGTCTGTAATGGTGTTCCGTAGCGAAGATGAAATGGCTAAGAACTTGGCGTCAACTTCCCATTATGTTTTTCATTACTTATATTTTTTGCTATTAATCTTTGGATGTACTAAATAGATTGCCGTGAATACATTATTTTAAACTTCAGTGCTTTTGTTGATAATTTTTTCTTAGCATTGTTTTACTTTCTGGGGTGACACAAAGTAGAGAGAGACCTCTTATCAATAGATTTAATTTATTCAGGAACGATCATTGATATCATTGCTTGTATCTAAGCAATGATGTCAATAATTATTCCTGAATAAGTGGATGGAATTCTAATTACCAAATCAAATTATTTTCAACTAACAATAAAAATAATAAGTAATTAACGTGAAAATGCGATTTGGGAAAATCCATAGACGTAACGTCTAGGCTAGACCATTACTCATAATCATTAACCTCATAGAAGGAAAGAACCGGCGTGACGTGTCAGACGATTGCATCAGTACCTGAGAGTATTTCATACAATCATATCAATGGCGATAAAGTTATTAAAAGAAGTGAAGTGTCATTCACTCCCCTCGGCTTGTACCTGTCCAGTGACGGACGTAGCTAATTCTTTAGTTACATCTTACACTATGTCCTAAGCGGATTCAGTTATATGTTCGATCTTAGGTGCGTTATTTAGTTGAACAGCAGTTTTACTCAGGTGTTCTATACTCCATGTTTCATAATCATTGTCGAATCAACCAGTAAATTCAAAATCTCAATAAAAGCGTGGTTCTTGTTTATGGTTGGAAGGCCAGAATTAGACGGAACTTGACGTGGGTTTTTGTATTGATGACTAGCTTGTTGTGGCTATTGCTTTAGCATAATACCTGTTATAGTCTTATGAATTCTGCTTTGGTGAGGCGTTTGATTCATTCCATATATCTTAATAATAAAAATAATAATTGTTATATCTTAATGAACACTTACGGTCCATTATAACGTGCTTGTTGTCTCCTCAGGAGAACGTTAGGATGGCTGCGTATTGGTCTTATCGAATTGAAATGAAATTGTTTATTCTGTAAATAGGATATCGAAATCACTTTTACACGTCATATAAAGCGATGCGTGCCGAAGCTTCGTATGATTGTCTCGCTAAAAAGTTATCGCGTAAAGGCTTGTTCAGACCAGCGCGACTTGTCGCGCGACGCGACACGAACAATACAATTTCTAAGAAACCTTCACAGTATAACAATAACCGGTGTCGCATCGCGCGACAAGTCGCGCTGGTCTGCACAAACCTTAACAATGCGGTGGTAATATTAGCGGCTTCGCCACGTTTATTATGTACCGCCACCCGGGTGATAAGTGCTACGCAGCTCGAACTACGCAACGATAACCGATAATGGTTGGTCACATCTCCGTGTATCGTATCACTGTGCGAAGCTTCGTCACGATAGACGCGGCCGCAGCATGAGAATAAAGGCTCGTGCAGACCAGCGCGACTTGTCGCGCGACGCGACACGAACAATACAATTTCTAAGAAAACTTCACAGTATAACAATAACCGGTGTCGCATCGCGCGACAAGTCGCGCTGGTCTGCACAAGCCTTTAATGGGGAAATAAACTCAGGGGGAACAAAAACGTGTGAACAAAAACAACTTATTTTGCGCTCCCCTCGTATCTTATCTCCGCGTAATAAAGTTGTTTTTCCTTCGCCGTTATTGATAAGATTTGAATGTTTGTGACACTTTCATTGTACTTATGATGTATGCATTTCTTATCGTCTGTTATGAAATCTAGAAGATATCGGTATTTATTTACATAGAAATTAGATAATTTTGAGGTGTTCTAGAAAGTATCTGACAATATAATTAACATAATGTTTGTTTGTCTATTGTAAACTTAATCAAAATGATGTCTAAATGTCGTTCTAAATAATTAACATATTTTGTTTATAGAAAATAATTAACATTTTGTTTTTGTGTGCAAATAAAGACTAAGTGATTAAAATACGCATAGAAATAACGGTTTTATTTACTTAGTTTCTCAAAACCAACAGTTAACAAAATAATAACACTGGTATATAATCATTTTGAATAACAATATAACAAATTAAGAACTATATTAATATTTAGGCTTTTTTAATGAATTATCATGTTTTTATCGTATGCTTAATTAAGGAGTTGGTTGATTAATAGTAAACGAAATAGGCGAAAAACCATGTTAATTAATTATAAGTAACATGTTTTACATTACTTCAAGGCATTGAAACCTTGGAATTACTAATTACGGTATGCATTTGTTTTAATTAACAACTAGTTTACATTCATCGATATAAAAGTAAGAAACTTTGATGGTTTCATACTTTCGATACTTGCAGAAGTTTGTAAATTAAGACATCTATGTGTGTATAGTTTTTTTAGCTCTCGAGTTTCGCTAGCTAATTTAATCAAATTAACTGGCGAAACTTCACAGGCTTGACGGGTATCGTTATCAAATCATGATAAAAAAAAAAGTATTTCATCAAAACAACCACATTATATTTTCGGCTTGCGTTTTCTGTGTGCGAGTTACGGTTCCGAGTGCAAAATTAAAATGTTTAATTGAAATAAACTCAAAACTCAGAATACAAAAATATACAAAACCAAGCCATTCGCTTAGGACATTCGTTAAGATACAGAACAGATGCAAAATAGAGAATTATTCATCGTATTTGAAAGTTTATCCAAGTTTATTGCACTTTTTCTTGTTTTTATCTCTATGTGTAAACATGGCGCATTTTCCTTTTATTTTGTAACTTGAAACTAAAACAACGACATAAAACGTCCTATAATCATTAAAATCTCTGCAAGTGCTGTGCACTTCTATAGGTGACGAATTCACAATATCTAAAACTGTATATGATTTTTGTTTGCGTATGTTTTAGTGAGTAAAGCCGTTGAAGTGCCATATCAATAAATAAAATAAAACGATAGTGAGAAGAATTCTTAGCTCCGTAGAAATATTAGAAACCAATGCAGTAGACATAACTGTGTTATTGAATGATTCTTGAAGGCGATGAACTCAAATCTATTCAGAATAGAGAATTGTTATGATAAGTCAACGTATCTTGGAGAGGTCAAAAAGAAGGTTCAAACGTGTCAGGTCTTGTGATAAGAGAAGTTATAATAACCTTAGTTTCTCTAGTATCCTGGCAAATCAAGCGCAAACACATCACCCGTATCTCAGATTCTCGGCTTGAATTAGTGAGTTCGTCCATGATTTTAGAAATTGTTGTAACCCTTTGTAGTAACAAATATTGTTGATTAATTCTATTAATGTTTACTATTTTATTGCCACAATTTCTATTATACCAAGGAAAGAAAGAAATATATCTTATTTGGGGCACGCACAGGAAATACAAACCATTAACAAAAGGAGAAGCATTGCATGAAGTTTTCATAGAAATTGTTCTACTAGTCGCGTCGCGCTAATATCAAAGAAAGAAAGAAAATTATTTTATTTGGGACACGCACAGGAAATACAAAACGTTAACAAAAGGAGCACTTAAAACTTAACGAAAATAACAATGAAAAAAAAATTAAAATTGTACTAACACTTATCTTGAATACGTCAGATATTTATAATGACCCGGCCGTCACCGAGATTATCTGCGCCTGCGATGGTATTGTGTAACTCAACAGAATACATAATTTAATTATTGATAGAGCTGTGATTTAATACTGACTGACCAGTTGATTCGTTTCACAATAACCTGTGGTCAGTCAACTTGCGACTATTTACCGGACCGGGTAGGGAACCGGTTTATTTGCCGTTTTATTGCTGCTCGATTACTTTTGCTGTTGCTGCCTGTGGTGGTCACTTTCTTCTAATGATTGCATTCACTTTGGCTTTGGTTTCATGTAATTGTTTACTTTCTGTTATGATTGCGTGAGGTTAGGTTTCGTATGCGATTGAATCCTGTCGTTTTCGAAATCTGAATGTAGCTTTGATATTTGCGTTGACTTCTGCAAATGCTCGGAAGTGGTTGTGGTTGAGACAGGTTTTGTTCGCGAAGTTTTTTTTTGTTTTTACTTAATACTTCACTGTTGGGTATGTTCTTTTACAAGGATAATCATATTCTTGACTCTATGTAAAGGAGAATCTGTTGGTGTGACATTTTTGAATTTCAAGACACAGACATTTCTAGATATTTAAAGTTTATTTAAAAACAAAACAGGCAATTCTGATGTCTCTCATAATTTAATGATACCCTACTTTTTAGCAGACTAATAGGTACATAGTAACCTTAATCGATTTTTACATATCAAATTGTCATAATTAAGGTTTTTTCCTGTACTTACAGCAGGAAAATAACGAATAATTCTTGTAATAATATATACAAGAATTATCTGTTTTTTTTTGCTGCATTGTTTCGGTATGTATCACCTTGTTCGTTAAAAAGGTATATCGGAAGGATATGGTTTTTAATTGAACAGGTTTATTAAGCTATTTATATACAATTAATTTTATTCTGGATAATCTGTTATTTTGTACCTTTGCATTACTTTACTATAATAGGGATGTTGACTGGGAAAAAAAAAACTATTAAGTCCGTCAGTTAGATAATAAAAATATATTAGACTAATAAAAAATGGTTTAGATTAAACGCATTAAAGTTGGGGAGTGGGGGCTTGCTACGTCACAAGTCAGTATAAAATCTACCGGCCAGTGACGTCATGCCACATTTTAACGCATTGCCTACTCAATGTATTGCCGCAATCTTTTGACTACCTACGTAAAACAAGAAAAAAATACCGTGTCCAATATTTTTGAATAATCTAAATGACGGTTTTTTTTTTTTTTGTCAACATCCCTATTATGTATGTAGATAATTTAGTACCATATAATAGAAAACGTTTTTCCATTCTATTAAATATCTTCTACTTCTCATAATATAGTCGTGAAAGAAGTAGGTAATCAGTGCGGTTGACAGCCTCCACCATCTTGTTCCCATATTATGATTCCATATAAAATCAAGCGATCTATAATTCTATTTAATTTCAACAATCTGTAAATCAATATATTGACACATTGAATTGATACTGTAAATTGAATACCTAAACTAATAAAAATGCTAAAAATAACGTAGGTCAAAAACCGCCTGATGCTAATAAAAAAGACAGACAGGAACTACTTCAGGTCATGTGATCAGCTACAAAAAGTGACCTGGCCAATACATACCTACAAATATATATAGATTCTGTAAGAAACCTGTTTCGATTTAACGTAGAAGGCTAATGACTATACACAAAGAAAAGACAAGAAAATAAAATAAAGGATATTATGGATTACAAGGAAATAAGGTCCTGAGCTTGCAGGTAGACAGTTTTTTATTTTGACACTAAGGTGTCAAAATAAAAAACTGTCTAAGCTGTCTTTGGACCTAAGGGTCCAAATGAAGTAAGGGTTATCATATGAAAAGTAACGTATATCTCAAACCCCTGTTACGTTGTGGAATGATAAAAATCACCATACGAAAGACGTCAGAGCATCTCAAGCCGGTAGCACGGTTAGTAAGTAAATATATCAACACAAATAAAGCCAGTGTACTCAGATCTTGTTAAGTGATCAATGCTTCTAATTTTAACTTGCTAATCACTTCACTAATCGAAGTGTAAATAGACCATTTATAGATACAGTAGAATGTTCTACGATCTATTATTAGGTTGCTTTGTATTTGTGTTCTTTGTCTCTCTCTATTGACGTTATCATAGTCATCTTAGGGATATTGACAATAATGTGGCCAGTTCTATCCTCCTATGTCTCCATACAAGCTCACGCAGGTTGCAAAAATCCACTTTCATCACTTTCATACATTTTCTATGAACCAACGCTCACTAAAGGCGGAGCGCACCGCACTATTTTGTATGAAAATGCGTTGAACTGCGACCCTGTAATGTGGTTTAACAACACTGTGGGATCGGTAAAACATATTCATATTATATGTATTTGCGTTTTTCAACCTCACCTCTCAACCACTAGATTAGTGTTTTTCAACGTGTGGAGCTATATGGGGGTCGTGACTAGTCGCGAGACCTCAGTAAAAGAAACAAAAAGTTTGCAAAAACAAAAAAAAAAAGCAAGAAACTATGTTTTTTTGCTTTAGATAATTCCAGCAGATTTTCTTTTAGATTGGTTCCCAAACTTGCCTCATCTATAGCTGCACTTAAAAACCCAATTACTCTACTGAACTATCCCTCGTAGCTAAGACCCTCATAAATCCATCAATTATACGACATAAAATATACTTAGGATTTAATTAGGATGCGAATGGGATACGCTGTCCCCACAAATCCATCGTATCGCTTTTCCGTGGAGGCGTTTGGCGATGTAATATGTCTGTTAATTGTGTAATTAGCCGATACGTCGTTATAAATAATAATAAGAAAGTTGTACGTATTTGATATTTGTATTATAATAAAATACAGATTATAAATAGTGCAAAAAGGTTGAAAAACACTGCTCTAGATGATCATAGAGCCACTACTAAACATGGACATTCTAAACGAGTTTGCGGTTCATGTTTAGTCTCCAGTTTCTAGTATATATAATGGGAGCTGGTAATATATTTTGATTCAACAGTTGCGTTAAATTATTAGTATATCAAACATCAATGAATAAACGTAAGCATTGAAAGCTGTAGTCAATTCCAGAATTGGTTGAAAGTAAAAGTGGTGAGTAACTTCCATTGTCTTTCCAATTTCATTGTATTTCTTAGGATTAAGAAAATACTATTTTATGAGTCTATGTAATAACTAATAATCAATCTATGTATTAGCTGTAGCTTATGTAATGATTGCAATTAGCACCACCCGTCACCTTGAGCGTAAACTAATTACTGCGCAATTACCGCTATGATTGTGTGTATCAAGCATTCATTAACATCATAGTACCTATGATTATGTGCCAGTACTTTGATGCAATGTTCTTTGTAGGTTTATTATTTACGTGGACGATATACTGTGTGAATAGTAAAACTGATTGTGTTATGCAAAAGAACTGAAATAAGAATGTGAAAGAGTACTTCTTTGCATTTATGGCTCTGAATGTTAAATAAATACAAAATTCTGCTACTTTTGTCAAAAAAATCATTGCCTAGTCCAATTTAGTAATATTTCTCAATTTAAAATATAATTGAAGATACTCTTGTAGAATTTTTCTTTGCTAGCTAGTTCTGAGTGTTCTTTTTCAAGAGTGAGAACTGTATCTGCGCTATATTCATCCAGACCATTTCAACTTTCAACAACAACACATTTATTTTATAACCCAACCGTAAATCGCTAATAATTTGTCCTCAACCACCTCTATAAGGTACAAAAAACAACAATGTATCAACCGGCTTGTTTTTATTCTTTGTTTAGCTCTGAATCAGCGCGCGCCGGATACGTGGCGTACCGACGCGACGCGTCGTGTCGCTGGCGCACTTTTATCTTTTTAACTGCCGTTCACTGGGGAGATGAATTAAAAGTGCAAGCGCAAATTAGTTGACATAATATCTATAATGAGCGTTGAATTAGTTTGATTAGGATGTGGGTAGTAGAATGTTTAGAACTTTTCCAATATCTTACATGACTCCTTCAAGCATGGCAAAGTTCGTTCAACCATGTCTCTCATAATGTCTTCTACGTATATATGAAATAACAACATTGACCACTTTGCTCGATTCGGTTGATTTTCCTCTCAATTCGACCTTTGTGAGAGTGAAACTCTTAAGAAAAATGGAAAAGGTGCATGCTCGGACGTACTCCAAGCGTGCAGTATTAATAATCGATTCTTTCTACCATTACCATTTGAAACATTACCTTGTAACTTGTGACTAGAAGCACTTACTGAACGGCAATGAACGATAGTGACGCAAGTTGCGACGTTACCGCTAAGAGAATTGTAAATAGATTTTGTAATTTGTCAGAAGTAGTTTTATGATCTTCATTAATTACGAAGATACTTCATTATAAAGCCACTCGTTTGATCATTCTCTCCACTCAAAATAATATCTCTGTCTGAATCACTGGGCGCGTTGACAACACAATAAAAAGGTTCAATTCGCGCGTAGTTGTGTACTGAAGTGTGGCTGAGGTCGACCGGCGCCGGCGCAGCTCAAGGAGAACCGCTCGCCCGCAAACAAACGCAATTCGTTTTTAATTTACGATACGAATACTCGACGTTTTGTACGTAAAGAAGTTTGAAGGCAAAGAGTTTAAAGAAAGTTTTAAACTTTCCACAAAATATCGGGTGGAATCCAGCTTTCCAGAACAAAGTCCTGGAAGTAACTAATAACCATACATACCACGATAGGAATTTCCTTTGTAATGGAATGTCATAGATTTTGTAGGTGTTTTATCAGGGCAAATAAATACCATGCTTTGAGGCTATATTTACATATATAAGTATGTATTCTTATGTAGTTTATTAACATTTTGGTCGCTTTTTAGTTTTCACGTTGCTACCGCTACTTTGATAAAATTATAATTCTGAGCGAGTGACTGGCAAACCAGAAGCCAGAAGGCCATTTGAGATTATTATTTTGGGATTGTTTAAGGAAGATATATTTTGATGAAAATATATTTATTTTTAATGGCTCTTTTGCCGCATTCAAGGTTTTTACAACATCATTAATTTTATTAATTTTATTCAAATCACTAAACGTAAAAAGGACACACATTACACATATTTTATTGTACACAAATAATATTGTACAATTTTTTTTGCAATATATTCTCCTGCTAGACTGCTAGTAAATAATTAGAAATTAGGTACAGGGAATGTTATCTTAGGATTTCTTGTCTTGTAGATTTCGATTTGCAACGGAAGGTGAATCTCGCTCGTCTTTCTGTTGTCATTTTGTATTTTTTTTCGCACACACACACAATTCGGAGTAATAAACAGTTCCACTCACATCACACATGACACAAAATGGCGGCGGTACCTATTCAATTCAGATACCGGTTAAGTGCGGTTCGCACTTAGTTGGGCCACTCGCGAATAATCCAGTTTGCACAGAGCATTCGATGTATTTGTGCGAGTTCCAAATGTGGGTGTCGGACAATGTTTCACAGCTTCAAATGGAGGAATTGAGCTGATTTCTGGGAGTTTTAAGCGGCACACAGATGTTCTAAATCTAGAATATCCGTGTCAGGTCGCCTTTGGTTTTGCGGTTACTCGTCACGCCTCCTGGCTAAGTAACGTCATCTCGGTGAGACATGGCCTTTATAAGCGGTCAGCGAACCGACTATGACGAGTCTCAGTTCTTTATTACCAACTGAAACTAGAACCTATCAAAATGGCAAACCTGGAACTCTACAGTCTTCAAAAGTCTTAAATGACATATGTTTTAGAAAGGCCCTAATGATTTCAATTAAGCTTTAAATTGCAGCGGATATGAAAAGGAGAGTGAATACGGGAAGTAAAGTAAATGGTGCTTAGCAGGTTGAAGCTAAAGCGTCTATCGGAAATGAACAGCCGGCACTTGACAATAGTGCACGAGTGTATCTGCACTTGAATGGAAGCTGTAAACACATGGAGAAAGCGACACAGACGGACGACGAGTACAAATCGTAGCAAGTGCTTTCCACCCTTATGAATCACGTATTGCATTGCTATCGCTATCTCGGCTTATTTTACAAATGGTACGTTGAGGTATTTCGAATTATCTGATCAGCTTTATCAAAATCTTAATAGGGTTAATACTTTGTATCCGTTTGGTATCCGGTACAATGTGCAATTGAATGCACGTGGTAATTTCCAGATTCAGAATTTTAGTCACAATACCGTTGATTGATAATTAAATGCATGACGTGTAAACTTTGTATAGTCTACTCTTAAATGAAAACTCGGTGCCCTAGATTGCTAACTAGCTGAGGTAACTCGAGCCAGTTGTCTAAAAGTCTAGACGTTCGTCCTTCACGTCATTGGATCCTCGGGTCGAGTTTGTTTTGACTTTGGTTTTATCACGTCCGTCGTGTGAATGTCCATCTGATACGAGTACAATGGGTTATCGAGATACGATCGCATACAAACGAGTATTCTTTGTGTTGTTACGTAGGTGTTTTTTTATGAAACTGTGACATAGGCTACTAATATTCAGTAACATAACATCGCCTTGTTTCCCAAAGAGTTGAGCAGAAGTGTAACTATAGTACACCCACATTTCTTCAGTTATGTTTAATATTTTAGTAGCATCTGGTAAAACTGGAAGCAAATAGTGGAACTCAATTGTTGTAGAAATATTGCTATGGATGGGGGTGTCCCCTTTTAAGAAGATAATGGGTAATTCTGTGTAATTGACAATATAGTTAACATATGTCAGATGCTAGAGAAAGGCAAGGTCTAATTAGGCTGAAGTTCATTCAGAAGTTGGTGAAGTTATCTATGTATAGTTACAGTTGCAATACCAACCGTGTAAGTTACATAACTTAGGCAAGTTACAAACGTCATTTATCCATACAATAGCTGCTCATAGTTTATTCTTTGCTACATATATTCTAAGATCCTGATGTTATATTATAACAAGTATCGACTGAACTAGTCGCGAGTTCGTGACCCACTGCTAGACTATAACTGGATATAAGACTATCGGTGACTTCACAGCCAGGTCTTTCGCACTGGTGACGCCATATTTTTCGATCATTTCAGCGCACAATTTGGGTGGTATTCCTATACCTTACAAAAACCTGCTAAGAATAAGCAAATAGACAAACAATTTTATCTAGAGACGGAACAAAAAACAAGTCTTTGATAAGGGACGTGTTATTATTTCTGCTAATGATATGTTATCGCGATAGTATGATAGATAGTGAAATACCGAAATCTGGAGCTATAACCTCACTGACACACTTTACTGAAATGCGTCGTTTCTTTTATTTGGGATTAAGAAAGCTTTTTGACAGTCTGTTCGTTGTTTGTGAAATACTTTCAGTCTTTAAATATTCTTTCTTTCTCCTCTTGTCATAACAACCTCACAGGGTTCATGATAAAGAAGATGTCCTCTTCTCCTTTTCATTTGTATAAAGAAATATTCTCCTGTTGAAATGTGGTTCGTGGCAAAGTAGAAGATTTCTTCCTTCGTCTCCTCTCGTGTGTGTCTTAAAAGACAAATTAAAATATTCTACATGGCATTCATCTTCTTCGTATAAGTCCCTTTGTACTAATCACTGTATTGCAATTATCAATACTTTTTCCAAATATGGTGAATAAATGAGTGGTATTAATAGGCCATTAAGATTTCGAGCTGATATTTATGATTATAATAATTTATTGACCAGTTGACACTTTTATAACCACTTATCTATCATCGTTTATCTAATTAGTACGACTAATTGTCCCAGACGAGATATTACCGAAGTCATTGACTTCTTCACCCTGTGATTATAAAATCCGCCTGTCTGATCCCCTAAGTCTGACAACTATGAAGGTTTTAATATTTATATTGAAGCCTCTCCTCTGATTGTTTCTTTACCTTTTAGAGGTCATTTATGTGAATTGGAATTTATATTCATTATTTCGATGATAGTAGATTTTTTGTCTTAATAGTTTCAATACATTTTGTGGTAACTATAATGAATAACTCATTGCTTTATTTATTTGCATAATGTACACACAGTTGCAGGCTTTTCGCTTGTTCTGCATATTATACATATTTTTATATTCCATTGTGATATTGTGAAGGTCTTCTGAGGCTTCTTTCTATAATAAAACTTTATTCATCTTGTCGACATATTCTATAATCGAATCCTGTTATTGTCCCCTTATGTCACCGCCATGATTGTCATTTTCAATGGGCTTCAGAGGCAGCTGACTGAGCACCTGACCAGAATCCAGCACTTTCACATAAGTTAGAAAGGATCATGTACTTACGCAACAAGTGCTCTCGCTCATACTTTTAGAAAGTCTTCTAACGTTAATTTTGCCTGTAAATGTTAGAAGAAATTCTCATTTAAGCCTGTTGACTGATGGCTGATTGATAGGCTTCAATGTTTAGATGGATTAGAAGTTGAAAAGAAATTGTGTAGGTACACAATCGCGTGTATGCGATTGTCGAATCGATTGTTGAATCGGCGTCTGAATTCAATTTCAATTACAAAAAAATCACTTAGATTTGTTCTGGGTGTAAGACGTCTCATCTGTTTGCTCGTCAGCAAAAATTCCGTTTCATAGTAAACTCGAATTCATAGAAATACATAGGCTCATGCCCAGTTGTAAAAAATATAACCCCATAAACTGCTACCCCTATCTTCAATCAACTAGCCCCTCTTCCCTCATTGTTTAATTAACAAATGGGTCGTTACTAGCTACACATGAAACCACATTAAGGCAACAGTAACCAGCAAAACAAATACACAATTTAAATATAACTTTAAAAGTACGTAAACAGATAAAAACTCAATACATACGAGTATAAGGCTGTCCAACGAGATAAGTTAGTTCGACGGCCTGTAATGGCTGCCTTGGCAGTCCGTTGACGCTACTCCAACTTGTTTGAGCACACAAATACGGCGGATTGCGTTTGTTTTACTTACTCTTGAAGCATTTGATGGTCACCAGATAAGGTCTACGTGGTATTTGTTTTGTTTCGTTATCACTATCGGATAGTGGCAGTTTTGAAAGTCAAGTGGGATTACATTAAGTGCTTTGCATAACAATAGATGTCCTAATAAAGAAATGATACTGCGAGACTGCGACGGAATTTAAGTCGTCGTCTGTCACTTTGTTTATCGGTTCTTTTGTTACACAATGATTTTCATGATTTTGGCTTGTCTACGTATTTGCCATTTGTACACGAATTCCTATCAACGTTTTATCATATTTGAATTTGTAAAATAAGCAAGTCCGCCTTTGTACCTTATTGTGTGAGAGAAGTTTAAATGAATAAATAAGCAAGGAATGTCGGATATTATGCATTCTGGTGCACATATTTATTTGCCAAACAAATCAACAAATATCCGTATCTATCTTCCGATCCTTTATCATGAACGATGTGCACTACACGTAGTAATTAATCCGAAGATTTGAAAATCACGATATCGTGATTACGCGTTCGCAGTTTCGCCCAACGACCGGCGCTTTTGCTATGCTTCGGTTTCACTCACTAATGATACGGCAACACTGGTTGTATACCTCGGCGTTGTGATTATGAGGTGTGGGCCATCCCTAATGATGTGGTGAATACTATGCGAAATTATAGTTCCCTTCTCTATTTTATTCTCGCTATTCCTGCCATGGAAGGGGTTATTTAGTCGTATTTTGAAAAGTGACTGAAGGCTGACCAATCACTGTCAGCTTCAACTATCATTAGGACGATGAGAGACAGGATATACGTAATAAGATAACAGAACGTGATTACTAAGATTAATCACACGTTGACGACTCCGCATAATAATAATCTCGTCTTGATCTCAAATCCCCGGCGAATACTGCTTATCGGATTATGGCAAATATTATAGTACATACTCAGTTACAGCAAACACGGCTGATACCAAATTTCCTCTTAAGAGATCGTCAATAAATAACGTGTCGTAAACAAGGAGTGGAAGTTGTGACATTTTGATATGCGACGTTCCATCTAATAGGAAAGAGTGACGTGAGGGATCGGTGAAACAGTTTGCGCGACGCAGACGCCATGTTATATGGCTGAGCCCCAAGGGACGTGGTTAATGCACGAAGCGAAGACACCGTGATTCTTATCGTGTGTTAATGTGTTTACGCTTTTGTGTTCCCTTGTGGAAAAGGAAGCCGCGCACTGAACGAACAGGAAATGCGGGAAATGGAACCAGAACGTTTCCTGCGGTGAGATGAAATGATCAGGCTCACCTATCGATGTCTTTGCGAACCTTAACCGAGTTTCCTTCTTCGTCATCTAATTCACGCTTTAGATTTTCCTGAGACGACAGTAGGAATCACCTTGAATCGAAACAGAAAAACACGTTTACGTATTTCCGCGTCGAAAACAGACTACACAACCCAATTTCTACAATTGTGAAATTACGGTTCATTAACATTGTCACTACTATTTCAGTGACATGTGTAGTTACAGGTAATCACACTGATTGTGGGTCGGTCGTCGAACCGCGGTATTTTCGTCCCAATGACGCGTTTAAACCGGAAGCGTAGCCAGTAGGACAGTAATGTCATACAGCAGCCATTGCCAGGTTTTTGGCAACCTGACGATAAACTTCCGTGCGCATTATTTTGGAACCGTTAGTGATCGGTTGCGGTAGATCGGTTAAAGACTTAATACTGTTATTGATTTATTGTAATATTAACTGGAAACTAAGCGAATCTATCTGACAATTGATGACAGCTCGATACAAACCAGTGACGTCTTAAGCATATTTGGAAGCCACAAGCATAATACCATACAAATAGCACATCATTACAATAGATAAGAGAGTTTTCTAAAGACCTAAATTATAAAAATTATAGAATATACATACATCCTGAGCCCACATTAGCAGTAGTTGTGTTTGTGGCTTTCAGATATATCAAGCAAGCAATTATTATTTAGTTTATTCGCAAGCTTTATTACACTTTTGACTCTTACTTTGATTAAATTTCCCTAGCTTACGTTAATAATTCAAGTTGACTCAACCTTTGGATACCATCAGCTCTACATTCACACTAGTTTACCTTGATGATCGCAAATGACCGTGCACGAAGATAATCTGCGTGATATCACCGCGTTGACATGAGCTCCTAGTACAACGAGCGTCACGGTTGCGCAACTAACTGCGCTATGATTGCACAATCGTTTATTGATAACTCTTTATGCCGTCCGTTCGTTATGTTTTTAACTATTTTAGTATTTTCACTATTTTTGTGCTGTACCCTGTTATGTGGGAAATTGAATTTAATTAATACTCGAATGTGCATCATTTTTCTCTCATAACTGTTATGTTGTTCCATCTTCTTACGACAAATCTTATTGAAATCAAATATTTGAGTTGTTACTTTTGGTACAAATACGAATATTATAATGGACTGTCTCAAAGATTTGTTAAACCAAACTTTGTTAAAATCTTCATTCACAAAGTTATATCGGTTCTTCATGATGTCGGAATTATTGGCCTTACGCCAGATAGAAACAGAAAGTTATGTAATGTAACCAACCCTGATGATCAGGTCTTTTCAGTGCCAGAATTTTAAATTAAATAGTTGGGATAACATTTTGAGTTAAATATGTAGTTGTCTGAAACGGCAAAGGTAAACTTTGCCATTTCATCGATGAAGTTCAGTCCCAAGCTCTTGAAACTAACGTTCCTACAAAGAGTCATGCTACAAGACTAAAGAAATAATCAATATTGCAGCATCAAGTATACTGGAAGTCAAAACATCTATAATTTCGCCATCTTTGACAAAGTTGCCAGTTGTCGTGAATTAATTGCACTTAGCAACTCTTTTGAGACTGCTTTGTATAACTAGTTCTGTGATCTTTATTATTTTCCGTTTATCTTTTGAAGAGTTATGTACAGACAGAACCATTGGTTAGGTTGTGGCAGAAGTGGACTTACCGCAAGTGCGAGATTGAATCTGGATTTATGACTGGCAGACCTGCCCGTCGAGAAATTCAATGGATACTGGTTGTAGACTAGTATTCATTGAGTTAGTGGCTTGTTTCATTTCGATATTGATTTAGTGCAGGTTTGTGTTTGATCGGCAACTGTTTTGTTATTGGATATAATATTGATTTTAGTATTGATATGAATCATTAAATTTATACTACCAAGGACTTGATCATGTTTTAAAAAGCCGATTTAATTTCAAAATCCATTCTAGATTACCCGATTCTGCATTACAAACCACTTCGTTAATTACACAGGTCGTATTTTATGCTGCCCTTCATTAGGCGGACTATTGATTATAGCTTGGACTGGGTAATCCATTTTAAAGTTACCCTCGTTAGTCTCAGCACTTAGTCCTTGATCTAAAAGTACTAGAAAGGCCCTAGAAACATTACGAATTATTTTCTGAAGGTCCTTGATTGTGACAGAAGAAATGAATGCAACATTTGTCTGAAACTAGTTTGTTGTTGAAATGAAACTTGTCGCAGCAACAGTTTCGTTATTAGCTCGTACAGAAACTGGTATGGCTACTGTCATTACAGCTGTGATAACAGTAAGGGAACATTCGCTAATAAATTATTGACATTACAGATTGCAACTCGATCGTGGATACCAATAGATTAATGATTAACATACTTTTTGGTTTTTATGAAGTCACTAAGTGAAAGAGATGATATTAACTGAATCAAATAAGAATTTAAGCTTTAGTTTACATCACCATCATCATTATTGACAAATTGATATGTCTTCTCTAACCCACTAAAAAGGTTTCCATCATGATTCCTCCTTAATAAAATGTTCTAATTCTACACCAGCATCTTCCAGTATATTCTAGACCCGAAATCCATTAAACCTCATTAATTTTCTCGTACACATACTCACGTGCTAAGCTAACGGAGATACGGTCCTCTAGAGAGAGAGACAGATCCACAAGTACACCTGTTTACATGTACCTAGGTAACTACATAGATGACAAGCTAGGATATAACATGTTTCTAATTAATTAAAATGACAAATGGTCACTAACTTTGTATGTGCCTATTTTCCCTGTTGCTTACAGGGAAAATAGACAAGTTGGAAATGTTTTACACTGTTGAATGGAAAAGAAGAGATGATGATATTTGATGAAATCATAAAAGACAATTTTAACTTTCTGCGAATCAGCAACAACATAATATCGATTACACGATTAGCATCTTAGAAAGAAAATATTATGCTTGTTTTCACCGACAACTAAGTGACTAAATAAAAGTCTACTGTTGAATTTTCAAGTCGTAGTGCAACTAACAGTGCACTTTTATTTAGCGATTAATTTAAGTGTCACTTAGTGCTGGTGAAAACGGGCATTAGGCCTACAAATCAAAACTGGTCCAAAATGAATCCATCTTAACTTTTGATAAGTGATAATGAGAATATATTTTCCATTTTGCCCCAGACTTCGTCCAGACTAAGTTCAGTCGATGCAATTATCGATGAGTTGATTTTTCTACCGTTTTTCATCGGTTCGATTCAAGAAAGAACTCTTTGAACTTTTTTATTTCAAAATCGACAAAACTGCTATGGATAAGTTTTTTTTGCTATGATTTTGCAATTGCAGTCGAGTGCTTGTGATCCAAAAGTCTGGTTTCAGTTAAAATATTCAAATTCACAGATTTTTACAATTTTCTTTTGGAATGATATTTATAATACTTATTCATGTGGCTATTCTTAGTTTTATTGCCATTTTTAAAAGCAATTATAAAGTCATGTACGTACAGTCCTTGACCGTATTGTAAAGTATATTAAAGTCACTTTTTTATACAACTATATAAAGTACGATTGTAATTGCGTTAGTAATTCATACAATTTACGTCTCTTGTTAACTCTGAGGTCGCTATTCAATAGTGGGAGTCCTAAGCATTGTTATTTTTTCACGTTTTTTTTGTTTTGTTAATAAATTATCTTTCAGAATGTTTTAGTTGTCCTATATACTAATAATATTTGTTTTTTGTTTGCAGGTAAGTTATGACAACTATCCATTGAAGTGACTAAGGTAACAATGAAGAAATTTATAAAATTCATACATTATGACGATGATAATTTAAATAAAGACAGGAAAGAATCGTAGGAAACGTTGATTGAAATGATATTCACATAATATGAATGTATTCAAAGATATAACAATCGTCAAAGTTGACTGTGAATATTTTCTGTTGTCTGAGAAAATGTTAGAGGCACTATTAAAGAAATAAGCCTGACGGTTTTTGTCCACCGTAGCCGTCACCGGGACGTCAACGAGAAACGTGGTTATTCGTAACGAACGTGACGTCCCGGTGACAGCGATTGTTTGTCCATGGCGACTGCACTCGGTTGTTCAGTATGTTATTATGATAGATAAAAACAAAAGTCGGGTGAACGGCACCTTCGCCGCTGCAACGGCGGTGTGTGGACAAGATCAATCGTGTTTTGTATTGCCGGCACGTCTGTCGGCCCGTCACAATTCCGGGCAGAGTTCTAGCGGTCGCACCGAACTACTCGAAAATTCGGGTGCCGGGATCCCTGCGTTCGGGTGACGGACGTGCGGTGAACACGCGGCCATAGTAAATGTATGTATCGTTACTTCGGCGCCGTCATCTCGTTGTCGTTATCGGTCCGTTGACGGTGGCGATGGATAATACTCCTTTAATGATTTGACGTTCCTACAGTACCATAAAATTATGATATTCAAAGAAGATTACAGTTGTCACCACATGGCCCGTGGGTCTATTAAAGCTATAGAAAGGAATTAAGAGAGAAATAGCAAATATTCTAGACTAGGTAGGTAAAATAAAAATGCCTCACGATTATGACTAAGTTAGTAAACCAGTGTCCCACACAAAGCAGTGATGATCTCATATGTTTCTGTCCATCCATAATCACATAGATTAAAGCAATTACATTTTATTATAAACATACATTGTAACTATATACCTACAGATGATACAGTCCACACCAGCGATGAAAATCAACATACACCGGGAAATCTATATTTGTAAAGCTGATAAAAATGATCCATTAATATTACTGATTAGGAAAAGAAATATAAAAGATTTACTTATTTGACAGGAAAGTACAGAAGGTCTATTGCTTACGAAGATAAAATTAATGAATGGAAAATTACCTTCTGAATACAGGAGTAAAACTTTAGATTGTAAGAGACATAAGGAGAGAAATATAAATAATGCAGATAGACAAAACTTGAATATTACAAGATACAGAAGATGTTGTGAAGAAGGTTTGAATATGAATGTGGATGGCTTTACAAGGAGGGGAACACCGAAGAAACGCTAAATGGATTGTGTGAAAGATGATATGACAACAAAGAGGGCGATTTCAGAGATGACGGTTAATAGAGATGAATGGAAGAAAATATATGCTGTCCCCCCCCCTCAAATAAATTGGTTTAAGGGCATGAGGCTGATGATGATGAGATAACAAGATAACGAAAGATTTGCGTTTTGCTTGTATAGCACCGGTTTGGAACTCGTTATGCATTCATTGTTTTGTTTCCTATTTCAAACTGCTTAAGCTGCGATCTCTTCTATTGCGGGTATCTAACCCGCATGCGTTCATGGTCTAATATTATACCGTGAGTTTGGGTCTTTGTATGAAATAGCCGTTCAGTACTATTTGTATTGTGGTTTGTTTGTTTGTAAGAATGTGTGACGTATCCATCATTCAATGTAATCTTTATCATGCACTCGACTTATTATAGTCGTATGTACTCGCACCTGTTATCATTTCCTTCTTACGTTTCACTGTTGTCTTGATAACAACTACTGATTGTAATGTTTTGCGTTTTAGTTTGATACTCACTTGGTATTTTGGTGTGTGATGTTTGTTAGCAACTGTGTAAGTAAACTTAAATAGATACTTATGTTATTTTTTAATCATTGTTGGTCTCTGACTGTAGAAATGAGGATATGTATTATTATCTTATTATCCTTCGTAACTTCGGTTTGATATATTTCCACTTTCTTTTTCATTGAGTGTATCCTATACTATTAAACGAAAAATATTTGTATATATACATAAAACGTTCTCGAAAACGGCTCTAACGATTTCGATGAAAGTTGCAAAATGGGGGTTTTACGCGGGTGAAAAATCGATCTAGCTAGATCTCATATCTGGTAAAATTCGTTTTCTTTATTTTCACAACCTTGGGAATGTGATACCACGTTGGTATACTTGGACAATATGTTTATCTATTTTCGCCTGAGCAGAGGTCTGTCGACCAGGTTACTAACCTAACTTATTAATTATTAATGCCAATAAGTTAATTATACAGAAGTGCGTTATTACGGTAAAAATAATAATTTTCCGTTTCTTTTCAACAATACTGCAATGCAGCATAACTTTCAATTAAAGGATTTAACCACAAATCATCTCACTAATTGATTTATTAATTTTCCACATGTAGAGCACCACAGTAGAGCACGGTATTGTATACAAATTAAATACTATATAATACATTTGCTCTCATGCATATCACACATTTATTGCAGCACAGGACATATTTTATTAAAGCAAATTGCAAGACCGACTTTACAGTGATTTAACCTTCTTATAACATTTGCAACGATACCGTGTACTACGTATACACAATTCAAAATCAATTTGTTACAAAATTCACATATCAAAGCTAACAACTGAATAAATAACAAAGCTGAAACGTTCACTACTGGTGCCAAAAAAACTGTAAACAAAACACAATAGTTCGATACTTGTATAGTCAATACCAATTACTAAACACAATTGAGTAAACATTTCAATACATTACAGGTACGGTAGCGCACTCTAGTTTTAATATTATGAAACGTACAATCATGAGATTTTCACCTGAAATTATTAAACTACAAAAAACTAAGTCTAACAACAGAAAAATAAAAAAATAAAGAAGAAAAAGTAAAAGTTCTTAAAACTAAGTTTTGGTATTTATTTTGACTGATATTGAATTCGTCTTAGACCATAAATCAAATTCCTCTGTGGAGGCAAAAGCTTTTCCCCTCACAGAAGGAAAAAACATGGATTGTTTGACCTGCAGCGTGATTAACATTGCAATTCTGTTTCAATCGTTTTAGGCCTCTATTGATTGTAACTAGCCAGTATCTATGACTAATAGTTTTAGATAAAGGGGAATCATAATTTAAAAAAGAACGTTAATATTATTAAAATGAGTCATAGGAAGATAATAATATTGTAAATGTATCAATCTTTTAAGGCTTTTGGTGGTCAGAGTGACTGGCTGACCTATACTGAATTAAACTTTTGGCTTATCTGGACAATAAGATCGATGACAGTTCTTTTCAAATTGATCTAGAAGTTAAATCTGCTACTTACTTAACTTTATCAAGAAGTGGCGTAGACTCCGAGCAATTTTGTATTGCCAGTAACGCATTCTTCATTAAATAAATCAGTATATTGAAACCAAAAGTCATGTAAATTAAGTTATTTTCCACTAATAATCCTTTAAAATAAATCATTAGAACAAGTATGATACTGTTCACTGAATATGGAGTAACTAAGCTTGTTTAGGTGTTATTAGTATTCTGAACGTTTTTTGTGAATGCTAATCCGCTCGGCAGCCCGCCCTAGACACGACCGCACCCGAACGAGTCTCTAATATTAATGACCTTATCTAACATAGTCTGCCCACACCACGCCGGTTTTAACGATGTACCCTCACAATTTTCATACGTAGGTACTTAACTTTTTGTTAATGTCATGTGTGATTTAGTATGCTTGCACTTAAAATACCTATGTTATGTTACTTTAAAGAAAATAATTGAACAATGAAAATAACTGAAATCTTTTATTCTACTATCTTTGAATTTTTTATATCGATGTCTAACGTTTCTTATATGGTGAAATGTTAACCAATACTCTCTTCGAAGTTCTCTACCTTAGTAAAAAGATTTTGTCATTTCATTAAAAACTATCCATAAAAATGGAACACGTTTTCATTACGCTTTACAATACACGTAGTATATAAAAGAAGTAAAATCGTTTTTCAGTTCAGAAAAAACACGGTACCTACAATATTAAAAAAACTAGTAACAGAATACATAGGTGCTAGATTTTTACGAATTCCCTGGAATCTACTCTAGGATTCCCTGTCCAACATTATTATATTATTGTAATGTGTGTACATAATGTAACTCTTGGAACTGTATTACTTTAGAGCACCTAAGATTTTTCTACGTCAGTAGACTTAATTACCCTTGTTATGCAGTACATATTACATGAACTCGCTCGGCTTTCGAGCTTTTCCTAAATGTATTTTCCTGGTTTTCAATACAATGTCATTGTCGCGGCTGCTGGCCCAGTGAACTGTGAAACGCACTGAACTGCGTTTATTTCGCCAGAGACTAGACATTAGCCACTTCCTGTTGCTGTGGAGATAAAAGTAATATACTTACATTGTTACATGGATGAGGGACGGGAAAAATAATCTGTGTAACGTAAAGGCTCCCGCAGACGCGATTCTAATAGAACAATTTCCATGAAAACTTCATTAAAATTGTTCTACCAGAATCGCTTCACAGTGTCGCGTTGCACCTGTCTGCGGGAGCCATAAGGCTATAAATATGGAAGAGGGGATTGAAATTATCTGATTTCAATATAGAAGCCATGAAATGAATAAAGGAGCTAGTAAATCAAATTGACTAAGGTTTTGTAGACAAGGGACATATGTTTTATGGTAGAGCCAATGATGCGAAGTAGCTGGGAGACCAAACATAGTGCACAGTACTTATAACATGGACCAACAGCCAAAATAATTTTGAGGTTGGGGAAGGAAGAGCCCACTTGTAACTCAGATATTTATAATAAACATAAGAAAGAAAGAAACTGCAACCCTCGAGTGCCGCACGCTAGAATAATACACACGTAGGGAAGTGTCTGTCCGTAAAATTTATTGTAAGAATAAATTAAAGGTAATATAAACAGCTCATACAAAATTCAATTAAATGTTGTTAGGTACATGTGTGTGTGCGTTGTGTTGTGAGAAATAAAATAAATACCCAACATCTGTGTATTTTCTAAATAATAACATTAACTAAACATCACGCCTGTATTCCCCGAAGGGTCAGGCAGAGGTGTACCTATAGTACACCCATATTTCGCCAGCTATGTTCAACTTCAGTCCCATGTAATAGGGGGCGAGTCTATTGCCAACTGGACACAAAGCCAGACTCCAGGCTGCTACTGAGAAATTCCTAATGGTAAAAACCCAATAACCTCATACTCAGCAGTAGCGCTTAGTGTTTATAATAAACTTGACATAATATCTAACAGTTAAAAAAAAACATGTGTGCAATTCACACGTGGTACAAGTGAAAGCTTCAAAAATTTAGGCCCAAGCAAACTCCCACTATGCCTTGGTAAACACGAGTGGAGGGGGTACAAAGAGAACCACGAATATAAGAAACACTGTATAATGCTTCCTATCTCATTTTCTCCTACGTTAAATCTTATGAATTTATGTGTCTCTCTTTTTACTGTCGCTTTTTCGTTTCATCAACCTTCAAATCACAACGATGCTAAAGAAGTTTTCACTTCAAAAAACTTCCAAGGTTATTTAAAAACTTAGCAAGAACACTTGTGTGACACATACGTTATTCTGTTGAATTGTTTGTTCGCTTCATTTTAATAATTAGGTCGCCGTCACCGCATTTAAATTAGTAATAAATACATGAATTCATTTATTAGCCAAATATGTCGTTTCGTTGTAATTAATATTCTGTTAAATAGGTAAAACTGTCCACCCAGTCAATACCTATGTACCTATAGTAAAAGTTATAAGAGCATCACGTCAGTTAAATTATAACGACAAGAAAAATGTTCCAAGAGTCGATTAATACATCATCTGAAATTCTAAATATTTAACAAATAAAACGAACAAAAAGCGAAGAAAGAAATAATTCAATACATTCTTATACTCTTGTTTGTTTGGCGTCTTACTTGTTGAAAACACACGGGATCGCAATTCGACCTGCATCGCAATCCCGTGACCCCCGCGGTCATTGATATCTGCATAATCAATTTATATCATGAATTAATTACGCCGTTAATGGTTTTAAACCGTCGACCCTAATGAGTATTTATAATTATTTATAGCTGGATATGATTGGATCTTGATGTGGAAATGAATTAACTTGTTTTGTTATTCCGTCATCAACGAATCATAGAACAAAATCATATCGCTCCTTTTTGCTTCGCCGTAGTCGGGTTATAACAACGTATCTGCAGATATCCTATAGTTAAATTAAAAATAGTCTATGATGTTCACACTTAGTAATTTACATTTTGTGCCAGTCTATTTGTCATCTTACGTTAAAAACTCACGATTCTTTATGCACAAGTCGTTATTTAAATTAAGATTTGTTTATGACTGCATCTTAAAACTGCATTTTTATTAATCCTGTTTAAAATCACGTAGCTATCGCTTCGAGCAATCAAATTTAAGACCCAATAAACGCTTCAACCTCGTAGTTTGACGTCCTTCTGTCGTAATAATGACGCAAAACAATAACAATTGCATTAATGTTGATAACCGTGGCGGTTCCGCGTGTTACCCACACCCGTATAATTCGTAGTCTGTAAGTGCGAGTGATTTATACGACTGGAGCGAATTTATTAAATCATTCATAATCGTTTGCTTTACGCCTCGTTTCAGTGGGGGACAGCAGATGCAGGGGTAATATCAGCCTGTGACTGTCTCGCTGTAGGGCAAAGGCCTGACTCACACAAGACTCATACAATGAGTCCCAGATTTAGTACTCACTGGGGCTGAGAATTTCAGGCCGCAAAGTTTAGGTTTCCATAGACAATTTTCTTTATAATACCCAAACATGCCGAAGATTAAGTTAGGCCAAATTGGTCCTTTGGGTCACAAAGACACTTTAATGTATATTTTCCTTTTTTTTTTATTTATCTTTTGCCACAAAAACTCGCACAGGTCTAGTCTAGGCTTTTGTCCCTTTACCTATTAAATGGGGAATTGGTTTGTGTCCGCGTTATTTATCGTAACTTTATCCTAGAAAGCAGTCACGCGTGGCAAAATTAGGTTTATTGTGTGGAGAAATTGCCAAATTGAAAAAATAGGTTACCTTGGATTTCTCAAGTATTTTCTTAGATGTTTTATTCATTTTGGGACCATAATTTCCTAGAAAATAATAGTTTCTATACTTAAGTTAAGTTAACTTCCTCATCGTGTGAAACATTCTCATTCTTCTGAATATCCTTCTTCTACTTTCTACTCTAACAAAATACGTAAAATGTTGTGCGCAGTTCTTTTTGGGGATATCATATAATATGAGTAAAACAAATATTAATCCGAATTTAATAACATCCCCACAAACCCAACATTACCTACTCATACAAATGTAACGTGATCATTTTCGCACATCGTTCCGTTAACGGTGTAACTGTCCGTCGTCATGTCATTTTCCGAATATTGTACAAACACGGTCACCCCAATCTGATGTGAACCACTCTAATGATAACCATGATTTTGGCACTTTTGATGACTTTATTCACTTATTATAACTGGCTGCTTCGCCTTTTTAGGTTAACTCCTTATTTGTTGAGTCTAGTATCTGATTATTGGATCGTCTTTTGTTTTGGTTGGGTGGTTGACTTCCTTGGTGTTGTTGTCAAGACAAAGGCACTATATGAGCCTAATTCTCACGACATTGTTTGCCGTAGACTAGTGACGGACAAAACAATAGAGGCTCCCAAAAACACAGATCACGCCACAATGGCCTAATAATTTTGTGGTCATGTCTTCACCTTCATTATGAGCTTTTAGCGAGAAAACCGCTCATTGTGTCACACTATGTTAAATTTCTACATTAAGTTATTTGGTGTACATACATAATAAAGGCTTAAAGAGTATCCTATTCCATTCTATTCTCCTATTGGTAGTCAGAGACGAACAGATGCATAGCTTGCAGAAAAGGTTTGTGTTATGGTTTTGGGAACACAGATGTCTGTTGTTCTCTTACACGAATTGCATATTTAAATCCAAGCATATGTTTTGTTGCTTACCCCACATTACTGTAATTTTAACCCATACAATAGCTGTGATATAACACAAGTAACTGCTTCACCTAACGGAACAGTCACTCGACTGATCGCAGGACCTTGACCACGATTGGCTGCGGTTCAAACTGATCATGCGCAGCAATTTCATCAGCGCGCTCAATTTGATAATCATACCTAATAGCCTCGTTGGGCAGGATTGTATCTAGACTGCATTTATTGTTGTTGACGGTATCTAGAGTTTTCCATGGAAAAGATTAAGGTTGATCGGTTGATTGAATTTTCTTGCGAATTAGATATTTTTTTACACTGTTTTGATGCTGGTATCAACAGTAACCGAAAAGACAATGACTCTCATGAATTTACCATTTCGAATGTGTTTAGCATCGAAAACTATCAACTGATGACGGAATACCCAGAATCCTATTCAACAAAATAAATACATCTACCTCTTGTTTGTATTACATTCCAATGAAATCCAAAACAAACTAATACGTGCAAGCACAAAAGTTCAGATGGAATACCTCTCGAATCGCGACAGAACAAAACGATTCCTACTCGTATATAAATCGATTAACTTCTCGATGTATGCTACTCGATGGTGTAATCGATTCAACCTGCCGGCCACGGGGGCCTTGTTAGCGGTGGGCAAATTGGTTGAGATCGTTCACACCTCGTGACTTTGATGGCGTCAATGTTATGAGGCAATAGATGGCCCTTTTAGTGACAATTGATGGGCACACACGGTAACATGTGGTGGGACGTGTTCTAGAAAAATTTAGAGTCTGTTCGTTTAATGACAAATTTGTCAATAGGAGCGGTAACGCTTTCAATAAATATACGCGTCGTAAAACGGTCACTGCGGCGGATTAAACGCCGTCGAACATTCTATCAACACCTAAGGCATATTGAGGTCGACTTTCACTCCAGGTAGTTGTGAAAAAACATTACTGAAAATTTTCTCCCTCGCCGTCATAACAAAGACGTCACGTAAATTCATATATCAACAGACAATTAAACTAAAAGTTAGTCCAACCCCAGACGGGCGCACTTCCCGGTCGTCGCGACGTATCGATCGTGAGCGACGCCAGGTGAAACTACTATACTACGCTGGTATAACTAAACTGCACTACAGTGCACTTGCATAATTCGAGGCTAGAGCGGCACACGTAGGGTTGGCGAAGATGACACTTTATTTGAATGTCACCATTTTAAAGTCAGATTACCCTAATTGCGTAATACACGATCAATCAGAATCTGAATCGTTTTGAAACAGATTGCTTATCCATTGCTTCATAAGTTCGAAAAAAAAATCTGCTCAACAACGTAAATAACGGAATGAATGTTGTTGAACAGTCAAAATGAAACAGATTAGTCGTAATCCTTCACGGAAATGTGTTGCGTAATTAGATAGCTGGTTGCCTGGATTCGTCATGCCGCTTGCCACCGCACCATAATAATAACAGCAATTTACAAGACGTCACATAATAAACACAAAGCTGGATAAACACACTATTTTATATTCTTTACGAAAATTCATTTACTGGAGAATAATTCCATTACATTATCTGATGCTGAGCCTCAAGCAGTATCAGCGGATTTACTAAGCTTTATTCAGCAATTTCAGATTAGATGAATTAGCAGCCTCGCAACAGAAATCTGAATCACTTTGTATTCCATTGCGTTTTACGAGCGCTCGTCCAACGATGAAATAGTCTAGAGTCTAGAATCTAGACTCTAGATTAAGGCAGTGTACTGTGAAACGGAGGTAGGTGTCGCAATCTAAGTACTTTTTGTAATAAATGGGGCTATTTAGGTTAAAGAGTACTGACGGACCGTCGTAGTTAGTTAAATATTATTCAGTAACAAAGTTTTACCCGAATTCTGGGTAATTTGACCTTTCAGTTTTAAGCACGAGTGTGGTTTGAAATATAAGAACATTTTTGTTACATATGATTTATATACACAAATAAAACTATGTAGGAACCGCAAATAGGCCATTACACGCGCAATAATTATGGATTAATAAGAAAAATATATATTACGCGGAGACAATTATTTTATTACTCGCTTCAGCAACGAGTTACGCCATTATTGTCGCGATAACACATGATATATGAGTACGACGTCCACAGCCTTCACTTACCAGTTGTTTCCCTATTGTCACTTAGTGCCAGCCCTAGAGATAACAGACCCGGATGCACTGGCGGACAGAAAAATGAACCACTCAAATATACGGCTTTATGCTCCGCACTATTACTACGTTGTTAGTCTGCGTGAATATGTGGCTACATGTATTTTTATTGACGTGCAAAAAATATTATGGTTCTATGAAATATGCAGTTGTTGATGAGATTTCAGACTAAACGGAATATGGAGTTTGTTTCGAGTGTTTTTCATAGCTAGGTTTAGCATAGATATGGGATTGTAGTGATTTTGAGAATCTATTTGATAGAATGTCATTTACAATAAATAACCGCTTAGACCTATTTCCCAGAGCACTCTTCTCGATTGAGCACACTACAGTAGCGCCTGTTCCATCAAATAGTTTGCTTTCATTAATCTCACAAAATGGTGCTGAGTCTCAAAGGACCAGAATCCCTTCTTTGCTCACTTGCATCCGAGCACTCGTGATATGTCCGAATTACAAATCTAATTCGAAAACACACATGTCTCAAGAAGCAGTGAAACTTGTAATGCATATAGAACAAACAGTTTTCCAACTTTTTCCTCTAAAAGTACAAAATAGTGCTACAAAAATACCGGGAAGCTGTAGACACTAAAGATTTACGGTATTTTTCGCTGAATACGTGAGTTTGCAGGGGAGCATAAATTACATAAGTTCGTAGTCTGCTCGTCGGGTCAATAAAATCGGTTAACATAATACCTATCCATGGTTTAATATCCCTATGCCAATGTCTTCTAGCCTTTTACAACATTTATGAGGATGTAGACTACCAATTTAATCTTATTGAATGGACGGTACAATTATAGACTTGGCTCACTTGCACCGAGCGAGAGGGAGTGGGAAGCCGCCACCTCCTTCTGCGAAGCAGTAATGCTCGCGAAGGAGGAGGCGGAACGCGTGAGGGAGAGGCATATTCACGCCCCTAGCCGCCGCAGGAGCCGCCCTGGGCGTCGGGAATCGCAGGCCGATTCCCGGTCACCGTAAATGCGGGCTTGCGGACGGTGAGCAATGGGTAGCTCTGATAACAACCAGGCCCGGGTCGACGGCGCGTTGTGTTCCACGCGCGCCTCAAAGAGATGTCAGCACAACTGTAGGGGTCTGCTATGACCGATGCCTGCCGGGGTCGCGGGAAAGTCCTAAAGGGATACCGTGGCCCCTGGCAACGTAGAGGCAACACTGAAGAAACACGGGTGGGTTTTAGTCAGTAAGAGTCTGACACACCCTCCCGCTCCGGCCAGAGCGGGAGAAGTTATTTGATACTATCCCACAAAAAAAAAAACTCACTTGCTCCACAAATCACTAAATGCGTTTAACGCTAAACACATTTTAAACATCATCATGTTTCTGTCATGTTCAAACGATTGACAGAAACAGAACAATCTTTTAAATACGTTTAGCTTTAAACATACATTTGTGGTGCAAGCGACCTTAGTTATCAAAGTAAATCAATGGTGTCTTTGCTCTCTTAAACATAAACAGTTGAAAATCAACGTGGCTCCAATACACCAAAATTGTCCAACTTTGGAGCCAAAAGGCTTTTTAAAAGAAACTAAAACTGATTGAAGAGACGTTATTCGTTTCTGTCAGTGTGCACTGTGCAGTGAGGTCGCAGTGGATTGTTATGTAAGTGCTCCTCGTTACGACAGCTATGCAGTACATCTCAATTAGTCTTATGGAAGGCTTTGTTTGAACTTCAGCTTCTGTATTAACAAAGGTCAAAACTGGGCAAAACTGGTGGTAAGCAGTAACCGATGCCCACGGCAATCTGCAAACCAGAAGTATCGTAGCCGCATTGACACTTTAGAGAAAATTAAAATGTCATGATGAGACAGAATTGATGTGCCTTATCCGGCACCCTCATACCTTTCTGACCGGATCTCAGCAAGTGTGCTAATTGACTGCCCACAAATAGGTATGGTGGTATAGTGCCTACTTCTATTGACGAGCTCCTTCACAAATAACTATACGACTACTGTCATGTATTTTCTCAGAAAAATAACCGTCGGGACTCCCTAGCTAATAGAAATTTGAAATATTCGTAGAGTTTTCTGATTGGCGTTAATTGAATACTGTAACTTGATCTATTCTTGTTACGTTTACGTACAAGGCGCAGGTGGCGATTTATCCTCATTAACATATTTTTTATATATCAATCCTTTAGTTAGAAGGACATTCTTACTTTTGTCGGGTTTCTGCAGATTCGAAATGTTACTTCCGTATGTATCGTGTCTGAGCTAAGAGATTTTTAAGAAAACATACATAAAACAAAAACAGGTTTTTCTACGACCACTAGATCAGATAACATGCCAGTTATCTCAATCCTGTTAAACGACTTGGATTATGAAATATTAAACATGTTTGCATTTAGAGTTCTTACGGTCATATAAATGGAATCATATGAGACTGATACGAGTCTCCTTAATTGCTTGTATAATACAAACATTCCCACAAATCGCGAATAACGTCCAACGGTGTGTTTCGGCAACTAGGTCATGTTATGTGAAAGGTTTGAATAGTTGTTTTGAAGAAAATACGGATAAAATGTTCACAGACTTTGGCTTGTTCATAAAAATACGCTTTTTATGAACTTCTTGCAACAAATTCACTCGAAACTCCTGAGAAGTTGCCTTTTGTTGAAAAGGAGAGAAATATCAAGTTAAATATTTGGATAGGTTTTTTAACAATAATTACAATCTGGGCTAATGTTATGCTAATATTTACCAGAAACAGAATTAATTCAATGCATGATAGATAACAATCACTAGGCCTTGACAACATAATATACGTAGCTATTTTCCGTCGTAAGACAACTCAAAGTAATCATTGAAGACTTAGGAGATAAACGTAATTACCTTAATTACGTTTATTATTATTATCATAATGAAGTAACGACAATGTAATGGTGCTAATTTAATCTTGGCTTACTCAGCTATCTACGTGTTTTTTTTTTTTGTTTTTGTTTGAGTATGGGAAATCATCAAATGACTTCTCCCGCTCTGGGCAGAGCGAGAGGGTGTGTCAGACTTTTACTGACTAAAACCCACCCGTGTTCCTTCCGTTGCCTGTTTGCCGGGGCCGCGATATCCCTTTCGGACAAACCCGCAACCCCAGCAGATCTACAACGTTTCATTAGGCTTTATAGAAAATAGGATTTGGAAAAGATTAGGATAGAAGACTAGTCATATGTCTTAGAGACAGATCAGCAAATAGGTACCTTCTTCTTCGTACCCCAGGACCTTGAAACAAAGTAGGTTTTATTGACAATGTATCTCTTAGTAAATAATATTTTTCTTTGTATGTCGAGTTCTCGACCCTTGAAATTGCGCTTCAATTTACAAATGTGTCTCCAATTCAATTTATTTGCTAGTTGTTTCAGACGAATACACTATGTTAAATTGATAAACACAAAATAAACAACAAACATATATTTGTAAAAGAGAAAAGAAACTGCCTTTTTAGGGTTCCGTAGAAAACAAGGAACCCTTATAGTTTCGCCATGTCACGCCAGCTCAGAAACGGTTACTACTAGAAAGCTGTAATTTCACATGAGTATACATATTAATCACGCCGACAAAGTGATAAAATAAAATCAAGAAAAATATTTTGTTTTTAGGGTACCTCCCCTAAACGTACAGTGGGGATATTTTTTTTACTCGTCTATCCCATGGTGTGGGGTGTCGTTGGAAAGGTCTTTCAAAAATATTGTGGGTGTGTGAAAGTCATTTTTCAATTCAGGGATCCGTTTGCGAAATATTAAGCTTTAAGGCTTGTGCAGACCAGCGCGACTTGTCGCGCGACGCGACACCGGTTATTGTTAAACTGTGAAGTTTTCTTAGAAATTGTATTGTTCGTGTCGCGTCGCGCGACAAGTCCCGCTGGTCTGCACAAGCCTTTAAAATGCAAATTTTTGTTAAGAGTCAAGTGTGTGCCAGCTAAATTGTTGTAATTCATGTTTTTTTTAAATTCACAGCAATAGTATATATATCGAAGTTAAAAGAAAAACTATCTCAGCTAAGTAGGCTTTACAGGGCAAATAATATCGACCAACTTAAATTTGCAGTTTAAAAAACATGTTTTCCCATACATTCCGTATGGGAGAACACGTTTTTCAACTACAATGTTAAGTTAGTTCTTGGGATAAATTTATCCCACTACGGAACCCTTCATTGTTCGAGTGTGTTTTTTTTATTAAGTATCGCGAGCATAAAAATACGGCACATTTAATTTGCTAGCAAACGTACGAACTGCTAAAGAAAAAGAGTGTAACACAGCGTTGCGTGCATTTGGTCGGATATGTACTTGTGCGACCACACACCGGAGCGACTGCCGAGAGCGCTGAGCTTGAACACTGCCACACAGACTCTCACTTTGTATAAAACACTCGTGCAACGTAGGTATCGGGACGTAAGTATGGTTTACGGAGTATAAAATGACTCTTAGGCTATCAATGGAAAGCTGGAAATAGGAAGCTGCTGTTTTTACGCAGTGAAATAACAAAATACTATAGCTTCTTTTATTTATATAAAGTTCTATTTTAAGAACACGATCATGAGAAGCAGATCTCTTCTCGAAATCTGCGCGGCAAAAAGCTTGTAAGGACCAAAAATCATATTACATTCTGAAATCATGTTCTTCTAACTGAACGGACAGCTGTGCTGCTGGGGGGAGTTCGTTGCGCCACTTTGTCTTCCCAGCGATTGCCCTAGGAAGTGGTGTAGGGCTGTCGTTTTGGGGGACTGTCTTATGTAATTTTGACGATCGAAAAGTCCTGATTAGCCTAGTCTGAATAAATGACTTTTGATTTTGAATATTTTCCTGCAATCACCAATGAAGTTATATCATTAAGATTGAATCTTTGTAAGTATGATCTTTAACCTTAATTTCGAAATCTGTAACCGTACAAGCAAAAGTGCAAAAGCGAACTCGTTACTAAAGACTTTGATTAATGTAAGTGGAAGATTAATCTGTTGCACTAAATTTTTTGCCCCGGTTCAGTAAACCATCGACCCGATCGAGTCGGCACCAGTAGGTGTGGATATACGTCCACTGGCCGCAAACCGATCGCTCTGACGTCACCGCACAAATGCATCGCGTTCGCACACAATGTGTTATGGCCGCTCCTGCTGAAATAAGGCTTGAGACACAAGCGATACTTTTTACATAGATTGAATGAGGGCTTTTTAATAAAATGTATATGTAGAATAAGAATAATAATTATGAATTGGGTGCAAGATGATATTGCTACAAGGTTTTGTAAATAATGAGATGAACGCTAATTGAGATGTATCGAAGAAGACATGCAGTACACCTCAAATAAATTAGGACAAGGTCAGGAGGTTGACGAGACTGAAAAACGCAATAGTTCACGACATTTTAGCACGTAGACTAGTTGGACCGCTTCACGCAAGCTTCGGTGGAAAAGCAAGAGGATGAGACTGTACTTTAAATTGATTCTGTGCCCTTCATAAGTAGCGGTCTGTCCCTCACACTAGTAAGTCATAAGCAACACAGTCGATTATAACCCACAGCTGCTAATATCACCTCGTGTGCTCAAGCCCTATTGCCGCTCCCATATAACTTCCAATGAGTAACTCATCGCATTTGCAATGTTATTTTTGACCTGATGGGCGTAGCCGTCAGCAGCTGGTTTAGATTTAACAAACTAACTAATAATATCGGGAACTTGTTGAAGAAAATTGTCGGAAAATTATTTTGTTTTTTTTATGTATAGTCTTCCCTAAAAGCATCAGATGAAAGTGTAAACAAACCCTGTTGACGTAAAATTCTAACGCAATCACACATTTAAAGACTAACACATGCGTCTTTATTTAGAAGGTTTTAACTTTGTCTCACCACTTATTGGCATCCACAGGTACGTTTTCTGATCCACTTGTTTACTTTTTTCATCAAATACTTTTGGAACACAGTATATATTTTTTATGATCTTATCAGATCCTTGTTGTTTATACAGTATGATTAGTTTACTGATAGTTACTGAAGTTCTATAAACAGTAGTATGTAAGTAAATAGATAAAGATTAGCTTTATTATTTATCTACCATGTATTGATAAAGTATCTAGTACCTATGTACTTACAGCGCGTGTAAGAACCCAATGCCCTCGTATTCCGTAGGTAAGTACATAGTTTACGACAGGCTTCCGATCCTTACATAATAGTAACATGTTATTTAGTTTGTATTAGTTATCGTGTACTATTTATTTCCTAATTTATGTTTAATATGTATTTTGTAGTGTAATGTGGTGTGGAAACTTGTGAATGGCCTTCAATATAATATTGTTTAAGATCACTGTATAACTTAGCTGTCAGTTTTCCGAATAAAATAAAATAAAATGTAATAGGGATGATGACAAAAATTTTTTTTTTAGTCTGTCTTTAAGATTATAAAAAAATATTGGACACGTATTTTTTCTTTTTTTACGTAATCTAAAGATTACGGCGATACATTGAGGTAAAATGTACCATGACGTCACGAGTATGTAGATTTTATACGTACTAGTGACGTAGCGACCCCCACTCCCCAACTTAAAATGCGTTTTATCTAAGTAATTTTGTATTAATATGATAAAGCAAAAAATACGTGTGTAATATTTTTTTATTATCTGACTGACGGACTAATTAGAATTTCATTTTTTTTACCCAGGCATCATCCCTATTTACTGATATATAATTTACGTTAGTTATAATAACGGTACGACTATAGTATTTAAGTAATTTTTGCCTTTTTGAGGAAAAACTTTTGAAAAGAAAAACTTTTTTTCTTTTAAGCTTGTCCTAATTCGTAATTTATCGATTTTATCTTACATTCAATAATCTATTTGCTTCAGTATAGCCTTACGGTATAAAAACGCATTTCTTAAAATTTCCGTTTCCATTTCAATATTAGGAAAAAGGTGCAAAACTTGTCATGAGATCTATTGGGTTTTGAGAACCAATGAAAGAGACAGTTTCAATTTCCACAGATTTATTTATTATCCTTACTAGGCAGGAGAGGTGTGTGTGCGCTCTCGCTTAGTCCAGACTGTGGTCCAGACGGAACACTAGCGTCTAAACTATAATAAAGTTATGCACCATGTAAAAAATGTATGAAAGAGAAAGACTCTCAAACTACTTAAGTGGGACCGACATATTTTGTTGTATTCCAACAAGATCTTGAAACTACTATTGTCACATCTTGAAAGACGTAAACCGAAGGGCGGTTTACGTACACTTCTTGCAATTACCAGACCCAGTGTTAAACCACAAGTGTAAAAGTTCTCATAAAACATAAGAAAATACCAAGACCTCCATTTACTGCTCATTAAAAATACCCTTTATAACTTTCATGATATTTATTACCTCATACATTAAATTATAAACAGTAACTTGAATCTAAAGTTATGGGCCAAATTAGCATATAGTACCTCACACCTCGGCGCCTAGGCTCCAAAGTTGGAGCCTAAGTTCGTCGCTTGAGACGCTAAGTTGGACTACTAGGTACTCTGATAATGTAATAATAGGTGCCAAAGACTAGTGTTAGTTCCGTTACAGAACTAATTTGAAGCAGGGTATTGATATACAGAATATAGTAATACTAGCTATTGCGCAGGCAATAGCTAATATTACTATATTCTGTGGCTTCACGCGCCGGAGGTCGGGAATTATTCCACAGGAAAGAGATAAAAGTATCCTATGCCCTAACCCAGGTCATAGTCTACCCATATGCCAAATTTCATCCAAATCTGTTCAGACGTTTTAGTGTGAAAGCGTAACAAACAAACAAACTCACTTTCGCATTTATAATATTAGTTAGGATTATACAGAGTGTAAGGGACATCGACGCGCAAACTGTTTCCATGAATTCAGCACAAATGATTATAAAAAGAAATATGCAGTTGCATACAGAAGTGCAATACCTATACGGTCAAAATGTAAGGAATATCTGTTTTTTTTTTAAATAATCGATTAAATTTTTTATTGGTGGGTCATAGTCAATCATGAACTGAAATCATAGTAACCGTTTGCGCCTCAAATGTTCCCTTAAACCTTGTATTGTTTTACAACCGAAAGGACCAAATTGTCCTTCAGGTAAAGCTGAAATATGGAATGTTTCTAAAGCTTTCTAGTACTTACATTAATTTTACCGTATAAAAAGACGTATTTATCTGTAAGAAAACTAGAAGGTCTAGGTTTCTTATTTACTTAACAATGCGTTTAAATTCTTGGTCCTACGGTCCTAAGTAATTTATTCATATTACAACGTATTCTAAAGTAAACACTACGACTTTAACAAGGAAGAAAGATGCTACAAATGATAGAACATTTTAAACACAACAACTTCCACAATAATTCCTAGAATCTTCATTAATTAAGCTTTGTTCTATAAGGTAAATAAATAAGCAAACCGTTATTTATTTACGTGAAACTGAAGATAACTTATTCACATAATTTTCCTTCATTGCTTTCTTATTATTTGTTATTTTCTTATGTATCCTTTTACCTACTAATCATTATGTAGATTTATTCTCTCATTTTAATTATTTTTTGTTACAGGTAAGGCATCTCTCATTACAAAGTTGACTACAGGAAGCGTAAGTAACGAGACGATTAATTTAACGACTTCCATATCTCATGCAGTTCAACATTATTACTTCTGCGCAATAAAACGGTTCTGCAGACGATCCCTCTTAATTATGTAAGTTCCTTACTACTGCCTTTATTGACAAATTTAAACTTGCTATGATATCTTTATAAATACCCCGGAACTTCCAAGAGAAATTTATTTTTCCAGCAGTTATGGAATTTATCAAAGATTTAAATTGCGTCAAAAGATGGTCACGTTTCTGTTTCGTTTTAATACCTTTGACACATTAAAATGACGCAGTGACTTGACTTGATTCCCATGAAAGTGCCATTATAAATTGTGCGAGCTGACTCTTTTCAGTATGGACACTTTTTCTAGCGACTAAGTGCAGTGAGGGTAAATCTAACGATTCAAATCTTTGGAATTTAATCAGAAACCTGCTAACAATGCCATAACAGCTTCCTGGGATTGATGCAGCAAACTTTTAGTTTGGTTAGGTTTTATACATGTTATCCGGACTTACGAAGATGCCATTCAAGATGCTTTCAGTATAACGTCCTAAGCTAGATAAGAACTTGCTTGAAGATGCAAAGAGTTTAAAACTTATCCGTACAGCCCGTACATCAGTCTCGCAGTTTAATCTTAAACGATACAGCCCGAAACTAAGGCACGTAGCACCCCTCAAACTCAGCAGGGTATCGAACCCGGCGCGGTTGGCAAGTGCCTGCGACAGTTTGGCGGGATGCCGGCTCGCTGTGCCAGCCCTACCCGCGCTTATTGCATTCTCAACTATGACCTGATGTGATGTAATCACGTAACATGCTGATGCATCGCTGATGTGGCGGTTATTACCTTAGCTCTTCTTATGAAATTGACAGTTTGGATATGGAAGCTTAGATTTTAGTTTGAAGTTGACAGTTACGAGTTCTCAATTTAAAGTGGATGACAGTTATGTGTTCTTCTTTTGAATTGGCATTACGTCAGTCAAGTGATCTCACGTGGCTTCAGAATTAGGTTAGTGACGCGCGAAAAATATGAAGTAGCTGTTAGCAGTAACTTGACAATACTTTGTCTATTGTATTAAAGCAGTCGGTGACTTTTAAATGATGGTTAGTGATAACCTGTCAATGACTGTTCTATTATCAGACTGACAAAGTTTCGGTCTTAATTTCCTAAATATAATAAAGACATAACAATGAGCTCACGTAGCTGTTCTTTTCTATGCAAAAACTAGTTCTCACACGTGAATTGAACACGCCATCTTTAGTACAAAAACCGATTGCATGCTCTTGCCTTATTCAATTCATCAATACTCTTCATTCAGTCAGAAACTCTTAACCATGGATTTGGACTTAAGAAGGAATGTAAAACCTTGGCAAATTTTCGTCTTATCCAGGCTATCCAGCTATTCAGGAACAGCCCATTAATTAAACCTCACGTGGACACTAGCACACATCCCCCATTACAGTTGCCAGCACACGTAGAACCAGTGCGATTAGCGTCAGTTATTCTAGTTGATTACATCCAGGTGGACGCCGGCCATTAATCATGGTGACAAGCCAATGCAGTCGTCCTCGCAATTAAGTTTGATAATCGCACCACCTGACGCGTGGAAGCCTGATAAATCATGGACAAGGCCGATGGTTGCCAGTTGTGGAACGTGTAGGATTAGTGTGTGGTAGTTACTCTTTCTAGTTACAGAATTTATCAGGTATCTTTGAGCTGGAAATAAGAATTAATTAAAGTTTATTTACGCTAACAAAACTGCATTAGTTTTGTTTGTCTTTCTGCATTTTAGCTAGTTGTAGAGACGGTCTCATTTTGTATTCTAAACTGCTACTGACCTAGCTAGCTGACTAGGTTTTTCAGATTTTCGCATTTCCAAGTGTACCGTCGATTGCAGCTATGAAAAATGTGAAAATACTGTTCAGTTTGCTCACTCACAATGCTGAACGTCATAATACAGATGTGAAAAGGAAATTACCTTACAATGCACGGTACATGTGCAGACTGAAATGTTGCACAGGAAACAGCAATGTGTATTGATCGTGCCCTTTCACAGTTCCGCACATGCCCCATATACTACCCGCTACTTTGTGTGCTCTTGTATGCTGGGTAGATGATGCATTCCTGTATTTTGATGTCTTAACAGTCTAAAATTATTTATAATATATTAAAAAATAAAGTAATTGACGACCACTCATATGAAAACTATTCGCGAAAATTCGGCGAAAGAGTTTAATTAATAACTCGTGGTTCTCATCGTTCACCCCAGCTATATTAAAAGCACTATAATTCGCAGTTTTCCGAACCATTAAATCGAAAAACAACGTCCAAACTCCGCGAAAATTTGGGAAAAATAACAGCCATTACCGAGCAGGCTATAATTGAATCAGGGGTCAGAACTCCGTTGATAGGGCTAGTTCATCATCCTACCCTCACTCCAGCGCATTATTTTTAAGTTTTCCACTTATTTGTCTTTTCCCAGTCTCTCAGGATTTACGAGCTTGCCCGTCCGTTTGGAAATCTGTAAATAATCTAACTTTTTGGCTGGAGCTCGCTGTCATTCGGCGGTCTTATTAAAAAAAGTTTAAGGCTCTCTTTATAGTTAAAGAATTAAGTATGTTGCCTTTTTGTTGTTCGCCTTTGTTGTCTTACGGCTTACATACTGTTTGATGTACTACTCTTTGATACGTGGTTATTAAAAGTTTGGGCCTTGTTATTTTTAGACTATGTTAGTTATGGTGGAATTCTACATCCCTCAAAGAGTATACCATTCATGTTGGCACTATCGTATCCATATATAAGAACTTCTTGGGTTACCAACCAATATAACGTGACCATGTTATCCATTAGATTAGTTACAAATTATTTCTGAAATTAGAATGAAGGTGCTACTTTAATGGTTGTCCTGTGATTAGCGCAGTACTGAGACGTCACCGTACTTGTCCACAAGCTTCATCAACTACTCCATTGAGAGGATCACGACATTTACCAGTAATCTTACATAACCGTGCGTAGATACAATCCAGAGTAGTCATATCTTTAGCTAACTTTGTATTTGCCTAATAATTATGTCTGGTTTCGCTAATGGTACAGAGATGTGATGGGAAAGTAAATATTTGTATCATCCCGGGTAGGGCTGCCAGATACCTACAATGTAGAAAACTCATGCTTCATTTTAGGACATTCATTAGTCAGTAAATAATACAGGATATACTTAGAATATTGCGTTCTGTTGTAGGTAGTTTGCACTATGTTAGAGTGTTTACCATACTTTAGCTAAAATGATTCAAATACTTAATTAGTTGCTGATTGGTAACAACAGATATAACTCTCATTATTAAATAGGCTCCTGAGCAGGGGTCTAAATAGGTTCTTTGTAAAACTTCCAACCCTATCCCACCCATAGTTGAGTGTACATGTGTACAATGACGTCACGGCATCCACACTCGGTGTGTTGATCTGTTCGCAAACAAACCAATTTATTTGCAGACATGTCGAACCGAACGGCGGATTATGGCTTTCACATTATAACCACATAACTGCTATAGCAACCACGGGTTGTTACAAATGTAAATTAGGGAACTAAACCATGTATTTGTGCTTCCATGTTTTGTGGGTTATTAATAAAATCACAGCTGCAAATGCAACTGAATAAACTATACCTCTGTGAGAGGTGTAATTAAATTTGTAGATAAGTACATAATATCGTGTCTGGTAAGCCATAGCAGTAATCTTTAAAACGTTATTCGTCTATAAGTGTACCAGTATAATTCCTTTCCTCTACTCTTCAAGGATCACGGGGAATTCAGTTAAGGTAAATACTTTGCGGTTCAATGTCTGTCAGGGTTGTTACAAATGCAAAGCACGTCATCGAATGTCAGAATATCTTCAAGTATTATATGTGTCGGGAAAGGAACGTCTTACAGACTTTTGAAGAACATTCCGATTTGGATTACTCAGAAAAACGAAAGCTCAAAGTCTGTGTTTATTTTAGATTTAGAACGTTATTGGTAATTATAAACAACGATAATTTTACCAGAACTTGATACCGAAGAATGTTTAATTGCTTAAAACCGCTTTCGAAATGTAGCGACGTCTAACTTTATACGGTGCTACCCTATTAAAAGTGTTCCGAGAAAAGCTCCCGCAGAGCAATATAGCGGAATGGGGAAACATTGTGTTGTTTATGTCTGTGAAAGGTACTCTTGAACCTTTCTCCGTAGTCGAGATAAAACCCTTAAATGCGCATCCAACATTTCTTAAGGAAAAAAGCAAAATTGTTCTTGATATTAGTCATTAAAACATATTAAAAGTAATATTGTTTAGAACCCAGTGCCGAGCCAACAAACAAAACGTAACAAACTAGTTAATTAAGCGGTAGATAAATCCTCCACGGTCATTATTCCGTAAATTCTCGCTAACTGCACCTTTGTTTTAATTAAATATTATTCTGAGAGAAAAACGCGTCTTGTTTCGCCTCCTATATTTTATCCTTAAAGACTCATTTTATGAATGCACCCTCGTACCTTGTTTCCTGGGGTTTCCACAGTTTTCCATATTTTCTGGTCTGTAATGTGGGGTAGGCGGCACGGGCGGCAGTCGCCGTCGGGCGCCAGTCGCGGCCGGTCGCGTCGCCGCGCTCTACCCTTTGCTCCGACATTCAAATATCTTTAATAACTAATGTTGTTATGTTATCCAAATAATCCTGAATCGCGATTCTCCAACTATTCTATAAAAAACACTGAGTGGGTGTCGCCTTTTATTATTCACATAATTTAGCTGATTGTGGTTTCATGAATCGTTAAGTGCCAGGTATAAAGGTACTATATTAATCACCACATAATTATAGATTGTAAAAGGTTCTACTTATGTGACTTTGATCAACAACGGCGTGGTTACAAAACAAAGACACTGAGTTTCCGCTCGAGGAGTTGTGAACAAGTTTTGATTAATTTTTGCTCGTATTTTGTATCAAGTTAGTCTGTTTAATGCCTTGATTGATGCCATACGTCTTCGTAAAGTCAAGGATTTCACGACTTGGCATGATTGAGTTTATTTAATAAGAATATTACCCGCATTACAGCGTAATTACACAAAATAACGCTAAGCCTCAGCGTGACCTTAACAAACACAATTATATTTAATTAAAAGCCCCACAATCGAGAGTTGTATAAGTGACGTTTTCTTAAAAAGTATCTCAAGGGGAATTGTCGAGGCGCAAAAATACAGCGAATAATATTTCGTTTGGTCGTGTTATTGCAGAAATTTCCTCAAGGCGTCCTCTGTGAGACGTTTGTTTGCAGTAAAATGTTCGATATTCACTCCATGGCGCTTTATTGATGCATAAAAGATCCGATTGTTGCTTTTTGACACGATAATTTGTTTGTTTGTTAATATGTGGTTTCCAACGACGGGAATAAATTTCTGTTTAATTTTTTCCTGGATGAGAAAAATGGATTCGTATTATTTTATTTAGGGCTATCATTATCGCAATCTATTGTTAGATACCTATAATAATATCGGGAATTAAAGGTAGAAGTTATTATTAAAACATGATACCATGTGCAGCTTAAATGCGTAGTTACTGATCTCCTTGAGACAACCTTAAAAATGTATGTAAATTATTGGTACAAGGCAGACGCACTTTGTAGAGAACCAATAAATTATGCTCCTATAGATCTTGTAATATGACATGTATGGAATTTATGGGTAGAACCAAAACATCCAAGTTTGCAGGACATTACAGATACACAGGACTATCAGTCCAGTGTAAGCAACACAAAGATGTTTAAACAAATAAATTGATCTTTATCTTTATCTTTATCTTTATCTTTATCTTTATCTTTAAAGAGCCTCAATCCTACACATTAGGACAGGAATTGGAATGTCTACACTTTCTCCCAGAATTTTTACACCCCCAACTTCTTGGAAACTAGATTCTATTTAATGTAATGAAATAGGTCATCCCCTGACCCTTTTCGTTTATTTTATTTCTTTGTTCTCAGTAAAAGTTTGTAAATTTTTTGCTCCTACACGGCAGTTATTTTAACACGGTATTCTTATAATAAGTTCAAAGTTTTCTTTTAAGTTACAGGGGAGTTACCCCTTCAGTGAAAACTTTTTAAGATTAAATTAAATTAAACTGAAATAGAGTCGCCTTGCGGCCATTATCCTCGTTTCTGGGAAGGCCTATCTCCAGAAATGAATTCCGATGAAGATATTAGTTGAGTTGGATGTCTCTTATATCCCTTATAACTATACCTTCTATCGTCCAAGGATGTGACAGTACATTTTCGCTCAACACTTTAGGAACAAAGAAAACATCAAGTACGAAAACAGAAGAGTACACGATGACAGAAAAACCGTCGACTGTATAACAAGGCTTCGTTTCACAGAAAGCATTAAAAAAAACTCGAAAAAAAAAGAAACAAACCAGTTGAAACTTGAAGTAACAAGTGAGTAGTACGCATATACAGGAGTATTGTTGAACGTAGGTCGTTAACCGAAGGTGTCGCTTGGTGTCTTTATTTCCGCTTCCGGTAGTGTTGGGCGGGCGGGGCGAGGGCGGGTGGGACCGCATCCGGCGCCAGATAGTTTCCGCCTTTTATCACTACACTCCGCTCTGAAATATTAAAAATAAGAAAGAGATAGTGAGACCCTTTTTATTAGTTTCCATAGTTTAATGTAAATAGTTGAACAGTGAAAATATTGCTTTTTGTTTTCGTTTGAATAAATAATATACTACAATAATGAAAAGCTTCGTTGTTTTAGGTTTAGTTAATGGACCAAAAGTTATTCAAACACTAAAATTGAGCTTTATTTTTTGTGAATACCGTGAGGGTATTTTTAATAAAAACAAGTTCAAATAAAGAACAGACGTTTTTTAAGGGACGAAACCTAAGCTTCAAAAAATATTAAAGAATTTTAGATTCCAATTTTTTTAAATTTAAATCTTGAATACTTAATACGTAAAGGGGTCCTAGGAATGTTACTCAAACACAACAAAAAATCATTGCTGGCATTGCTAATTGTAACAAAAAACCTCAAGGTTAGCGCCAGAGTAAAAGGTCATAAGGCTTAGATAACTAAAGGTTAGTTTTAAATTATGCTAACATTATTCTTAACTTTTCCTGAAAAGAGCTTTTTATGTTTTGCTGTTAAACAAACTGGTAGACAATGACATACTCTTATAATAAGACATGACAAATATTACAAGTGCATGTATATTAAAATAGAAAAAAAAAAAAAAACGCCGACACAAACATTTCCGCATTTCTCTTTCCTACTCCATCACCAGCCCCTGTTCATCATCTATCTATAACCTATTAATTGAGACCATTCCAATGAGCCTAAACACGATACCTGTGCTGTAAGTTGGTAAGGGAGTTTGGTATCCTGCAAATTCCAGGTGATGCAGCAGCATCAGTTCTAGGTAACTATGTTCTTCTAATATGATTGAAGTAACAGAATACCAAATTTCAAGTCAATCAGACCTGTGGAAGACCCTCACATCCATTTATCAACTAGAAAAGAGCTGATAATCTTCAAACGGTTGAACAGATTTTGATAAAACATGTCTAGGAACCATCGCTAGAAAACTTCCTTTCAAATAAAGAAATCCGCATTCAAATCGGTTCACCCGTTTAAGAGCTACGTTGCCACAGACAGACACACATAGCGGTCAAACTTATATCACCCCTATTTTTGCGGGGGGTTAAAAACTGACGCGTAAAATAAGTGGAACGTATCAACCCTGCCATTCGTGTGCGTAAGAAATGAAATTTCGTCTTGAGCGAATACTGAAATGACTTAAGTGTTAGTGAAACTGATGAAAATTTTGAATTTGAAAGAATCCAAATCTTAATCGAAAAATTAAGAATATTGGATGGATATACACAGCCAATCGAATAAAAGAAAATAACAAACCCTCACGAATTGTTGCCAATATTGGTAATGTAAATGAACAGATGCAAGCTGTTTATACCACAGAAGATACAATTTGACATGACAGGCTTCGTTGAATTTCATTTATTGGCAAATTGGTTGCCAATCTTACAAAACTAAATTAAAGAAATCGATATCTTCTAAATCCAATTTGCGATCGTTTTGTGCCTGTTGCGATATTTTTCAAGCATTTTTACCGAGAGTCGGCGTCTCTATGTCAATATCAATTTGCTTCTCAGGATATCCTTGATTGTTATAGTCGGTGTTATTCTTGAATAGTTCTCTCTCCGCTAGTCTTTAGCTTTTCCTATTCAGAAACCTACTCTGATTACTTAAGCTAAGCTGTAGCTCCGTCTGAGATTTCCCTAGCGGCAGTCTGTTTGTGTAAACATCAGAAAGTCGAGAACTTGCTTGGACAAATAAAATGCATCGTAGGCGAAGAGAAGCTAACAGCTGAAAAGTTAAAATATCCTGATTAAAAAAAAGAGTGTCCTTGGAGTTCCTTGCCCAGTCTTCTCCATAGGAATTTACAACGCTTTAATATGAGATCTAGTTTCATCTTTCTGCCTGTAATTCTTTTGTTTAAGTTTGTGGCATAACTTGCATTTTAATTTTTCAGCAGCCTTGGTTCCATCACTAATATTATTGAAACCTTGTTGATTTTTGCACACACGCATATCACTATAAAAATATGTGGTCTTATATTGTGTGTCATAATTTGTTAGTATCGATCGCCAGCGACTGCGATTACCGATACTATCTGATGATTTCATAGCGGGCTATATACAGCGGCTTAGATAATACTGCTCGCGTTGATGTTATTGGTTTTCCCACTGTAGGGTTTCAGTCAGAAGGCTTTATAGCTCCGTGTGAAAAATTTATTCAGGTGCATCTTGTCTAGGATTAAAGGATAAGATAACGTGGAATACTTGTATAATAATTTTGAAATATTTTCAGCAGTATAACACAATAGTGTATTTTGTTAATCTCACTTTAGTGGAAGTGTTCTACTTTCCGCTTTTGTTATTGTAATTCAATTTTTTAAACTCCACGTTGTTAACGCTGGCCTCGGTAACATTGTTAAAATTCTGTTGTTCTGACCTATGTTGTACCATGCGAACTGGAGACCTTTATTACTGCAAGGAATTTACATTACCCTTGTTATTGCACCCAATGTTGGAAATAACATTGCCTTCACAATAAATACCGCAAATATCTCATCTTTGATCCCTTTGGAAATGAAAGGGTGTGATTTTGACGCCATCTTTAGCTCGACGTTTGCCAATGACGGTTTTAAGCCCCATGACCCGACAAATGACGATCCTTTGGCAATCCAATCCCGGAATAAAACGTGATTTCTTTCATCGGGAGAACACAATCATACTTTTTTCTGGCCGTCCGGGAAATCTAACGCCAAACTTCAAGATACTCTTAACCTTTTACAAAACCAATAAGTTGTCACCTTCCCGTTCCTACCCTCCTAGCCAAAGGATCAAATGGAAAAAGGGATATTAAAATAAACTGGTGAAATAACCCGCAAGAGCGGTTTAACTATGCTGATTGTTCTCATTTCACTTCAATGTTAACTAACGACTTTTTAGAGCTTTGTGAATTTCCGCAAGACTCCTATAATATTTATCTACATTTTTGTAAAGTATTGGAATTTTGTAAGGTATGACTTGCAAAGAATTGTGTTGGTAAAGCTTTGAGTCCTGGAAGAGTTCTTTAGATTCTTTCACTCAAAGTATATCATCGTCTTCGTATGTCGTCTTCCCGATTTATTTTATAGATTTATATCTCGTCTTCCCGAAAATATTTAAGAATACCTAATGGTTCATTGGCTGTAGAGAAAACACTCATAATAAAGTTTGCTATGCTATAACTCGCAGGCGTCTTGTTAATGTTTTGTCAATACTAACCTAATTAGCTAATTGGACTTATTCTAGACACGTAATACGATGTCTAGGAATTATTACAGTTTCACAGTTATAGAACTTAACTCAAATCTTTGCCGGTTTTTTAGAAATGTACCTTCTTTGTGCTCTACTAACGGTAACTTAGGTAAAAAATTACATGAGCCCCGAAAAAGTTTTATTTCGTTCGTGTTTCTGCCGCAGTTTTATGAAAAATAAAAAGGCAATATACACAATGTTTACCGTATCTAAAACTAGACTTGGTCCTAGTATGAATCCCAAATTCCAACACAATGAATTTGTGCCCTGAACTGATACCGTCTACAAGAATGGAGGTTTATAAGCCCGTGACGCATTAATACCAGGAGGGGTTCCGGAAGAAAACTAATCCAACGATGTAGCGGAAAAGCTTTAGGAAAAGACACGGTATATTGACAGCGAGGGACCTATCAGCTACGGCCACAACTTGCTTACTTATTGAGGAGACAGCACTAGCTTTCTTTGGTGTATTTTTTTCTTACTGCTACGTACGTATAGTACTTACATAAAACTTTTTTGAAGTTTAGTTTGGTGCCAATTTTGAAGCTAATAGCAACTAATTCTTCTCCATACAACTCGATGTACTAACAAAAACTGTTTTAAATAAAAGTATCAACCGCAATTTCCGAATATCCTGCAATGAGCGCTGACTTTCCTTCACCGACTTTTGACAAAGCATTTAAAATATTTTAACAGCAGCCAAAGCTTAGAATTTGTACGTTTTCTTCCTTTACGGGTAAAACCTCAAGCTGAACTAATGTGAAGTGAGATAGCAACGCGCGCTTCGATAGCGTTTGAAAATTCTAGTCGACCGTAAAATTGAGTTCAAACTTTACTTCAACCTATTTCTCTTAACATGGAAATAGAAATAACTGATGCAGCTTATTTTTCTTTCAATTCTTCGTGCACCAAGAAATCAATAAGGCTTTTGAAATACATAAATTAAGTATTTGCCCGCCGTGTTGGTATAAAATTAATTGATCCAATTAGTATGAAGCCAGAAATAAAACCTAAATGAAATAAACGACTGATATCAAACTTTCATTATCAGGAATATTATAAACGTTGAAATATATTAAAACCGCAGGAGGATTCACAAAGCGGTCCCATCAAATTATATTTGACGTGTAAAATGTGAAAACTTTTGTGAAATATGACATAATATGAAGCGAAGCGAGGCCTACATGACGCCGCTGGTTAAGCCGGTGAAATGAAGTCGCTCGAACGAGCGTTTTGCGGGATTCTCCTCGTCGTATTAGCGAGTGCTCCGATGTGTTTCAATTACGTCGACTTACTAACTGGCGTGTCATGTTTTAATGTCGTACAATTCACACTTCTGCTTTGGATTATGACGGATTTCGGAATTAAGTGGTTTTGGAAGATGGTTATTTTAATTTGGAGTTTTGTTCCCTTTGAAATCCCTATTCTTGTTTTTGCCTTAGTTTTAACAGCAACGACAACTACTAATATGAATGAATGATGACTAATACTTACAAATGTGGTTTACTTGTCCCTGTTCACGACCGCACCAATCTTTCTCTTACGTTTGGGCTCTATCTTTCATTTTGTCACACTAGATTTCAACAAGCTCTTAATCAGCTACACGTTGTACATTTCCTATATCATCTCCAAAGTTCAAACTAGTGTTTTTCCTTAATCTAATCTCTTCAATTTTATCTTAAATTATAGGTTATCACCGGTGGTTGAAATGTTTTAATTGGAGCGATTGACCCGCGACCCGCTTGCACGACCTGCCTGCACGGATTCCTGGTTCCAACGCTACTTCTTTTTGCAATAACCGCTGATCAATACCGCCCATGAGTTATTAGACTTCACGTAGTTTGAGGACGGGTTACACAGAAGTTGAAAGTTTTGGGATTGTTAAAGTGGTAGGGCTTAATGGTCGCAAACTTGCTACAGTGTACTCAACATGTAGGCAAATACAGGAAAAAATATTTCATTTTAATGATGCGGGTTTTTATTTCCAAGCTGGAATATTTTAAACCTAAATGCTAGTTATAAATATGCGAGAAAAACACGACAGTAAATATCCAAATGTACGAGATTCAGGTCATAGTTAAGTGGTAATGACTTCCGACTTCCCGAAATATATCGAGTTGTATGAACTCGGCTTTTATTTGTTTCTGATTTGACTCATGCGTGTTTGTTCATGGTAATTTCATCTTCTTTGTTAGGCTCACCGCAAGTCATCTTTTGTAAAAGTTTCACCAATGCTTTCAGTGTTCATTTGTAAGTCTGGATTTTAGGCCTCTAATATTTCTTTACAAAAAATTATAATTATAATGTTTATAACAAACTTCCTTCCTCCACGTCTTTGTTGTTTATAATTAATATTCATACTTTTAGCCTTGTTTTACTTTCATATTTTTTCGTTAATTCCCTTTCAACTTCGAAGTTAACTAAAATTCCTGCGAATATCAGTGAACCTATATTACTAAAGGCTCTAGAAAAATATAGTTTGTTTTATTTAGTGATGAAAATGTAGTATTTTCTCTCATGTTGTTAGTTTCGTTATTTCTCTCAATACTTGTGATTCAATAACCATGCGAAAAACCTTCCAAGTCTGGTTCAGTGCCCATAAGGTCGGTCTATATTAAGACAAGAATGACTCGTACGCATTTCTTTTTGCTCACACATCCTTACGTGCAGGAGTCTGTGTGCAAAATGACACATCGCTGTCATGATGGAAATGGGCCGATCTTCGTTCATTGACATTATATCTACGTCATGGTTTTCTTACACCTGTTTATCTAAACTTGTGAAACTGTTTATTTAAATGTTGAAATGTATTTTAGAAGTTGATATTGCTTTTAACACTCAGTAAATGTTGTTTTTTCTTTGTTCTGTCAGCTAAGTTCTGACTTTCAATTCGCCTTGTCGTTGATATTTTGCGTCAAGACCATATGAATACGTAATCAATGAGGAAAATGTCAAGAATGGAACTATATCTTTGTGTGACTTTGTCTGTATTCATGTAGGTGGTTTCTTTTTCCTTTTAGACCCAATTAAGATATTATTAAATTAATTATTAAATTGTCATGACGTGAATTCATCAGTAGCTAGTATAGTCCCCCTTATTAACCGCTACATTTGACGTTTCCGGTGTCTACTTTGATTCTTGGTAATTTCGTACTTACTCATCAGAATTTCCATCTATTAATCATGAAACATCTCCACTTTTTGCTAGAATTTCTAAATTATATGTTGTCTACAATTCCCCATGTTACGCACAGCACTACATATATTAATAAACCCCATTGCGATAATGGCTGGCAATTTGTCGTGACGTCAACGCCATGCTGTGCTTCGTTCAATGTACAATTGTGGCTAACGAATCACTTGGCTTCTTTGTAGGTAGTTTCAGATGGTTCTCTAGCTACAAAGCCACCTAATCATCTTATTGAAGTTATTAATGATTCAGAGTCAACGACACATAATAGAGCTCTATTCATGTTGTTTCCTTCGCTATCGATAAGTTCTCGCTTCGAGAAACAATGCGAGCATTCACTTTATGGACTATCGATACAATTCAAATTTAGTTTCCATAAAATTTTACAAGTGAATATATCGAGAGCGGGTATTGACCGTAACTTGACTGTCGCTTACATTGAAGATATTCTTCTTTGATATATTACAAGCATGTAACATTTTGCTTAGTGTTCACGTGTTTCAAGTAAAGTAATATAAAAATAATTCAACTAATGCTGCTTTTCTTCTCGAATTAGTACTTGTACTTGTAGTCATAGTGACACGCCACTAACTTACACAAGTGATTACTTAACCTCACAAGACTTCTAACATCTGCCTCGTGCCACTCCTAACATAAATTGCATTCGTATATATTACTTGGAAAAATAACGAAACTTTCCCGAACAGAGACAATCCGCCTCACTTTGATTCACTTCTCAAGATTGTAGTAATTTGTTCCTTTTAGGGTTCCGCAAGTCAAATGGATCGTTTCAACTTTCCCGTGACGGCCCCGTCATTCCACCGATGGTTCCGTATTAATCTTTCCACGTACACTTGGGGCCAATGAAAATCGACCGACCGATGTACGCATACAATTTTCATCTTTGTATACCTTTTATTTATGGTCTTGATTTGTTATATAATTCTGCTTTCCGAATGAATAATGGTGAATAACGTTTGCTAAAAGATGAAAATGTAATTGAAATGTGATACTGAAGATTTATAACCAAGATTACTTTGCTTTTATAATCGTACCGTCTTTTGGCTTGGTCCATAATACCTTATTTTAATAGCTTTTATAAGAGATCTCGGATTTGTTTCGATCAAACTATACCACATAATAATAGACTAATATTCTGATAAAACCCATGAATGGAACTTCTTTGATTGAAGGAAGGAAATTGGCTTTTCGTGGATATGTTTGCCGAGTTTTATTAAACCTATTTCCATCTGAAAATATGAAGAAAAATATACACAACTCTGGCTATTAGGGCAATAAAAACAAATAATAATTATTGTAGCTGAAAGGACGGACACACTCGGGGCCAGAATAAAATATACATTATTTGGATTTCTTCAGAACCTAGAACTGAGATATTAGATTGTTCTAGAAGTATATTTATTTCTAATTTGTCCGTGAAAAGCTGGGCTTTGTACCGTTGCGTGTCGACGTAGCCTCATTCACGGCTCCGCAAATGACAGCGGTCCCTTTAGGGTAATCATTATGTACTCAACTTGATAGCGGGTAACAAGCGCTGCTTGTACTCGAGGGCTAGTAATCTTTATTTGGAGTGCTTCTGTTTCTGGTGTGGGCCGGAGTGGTAAATAATTAGAGGTTAGTTTTGCATTTATAGTATTTGTATTTTGAAAACGTTCAACAGAAGCTCACAGTGACTTGTGACTGTTGGTTTTTATCTTTGTTATTGGATTTGGTTCCGTTCCATGACTGAATTTTGACTCTTGTCAAATCTTTTTCATCCATTGTCTGTATTTCGACTGCCATTCAATTCAAGTTCTATTGTCCAAAAAAGATATTCAGCATGTAACTAGCGCAGACTGTTTTGTTTCATCATTTAGTGAGGTCACATGCATGCGAGTCTGTCAACGTGCATTCATAAAACAAAAATGTTGTATAGAAAAGTTGAATGGTATTCAAGTCTCTACCTTCAAAAAAGTTTAGTTGAAAAGCTACTTGGTTTTAGTAACAAAGGTATCAGATCTGTGCCAGGCCGCAGCAGACATTAGCTGCACGCAATGCCTTCACACGTAAACCTAACCTTTCCTTGTTGGAGTTGTTTGTTTAACAACCGCTTTCACAGTTTTACCTCTTCAACGTCATTTGTGACCATTTAGTAATACAACAATTTGTCATCTACAATTACTGTAATTTTGATTTCATATTTTTATGCAATATATTTTTTTTGTCTCATTCAGATGTTGTCATTTTGTACGTCTGAGGTTGGAAAAATATGAAGACATAAATTGTATTTTAGTTATGCAACATTTTGAGGTCGACAAATAAGTAGAGACAAATGATTCGACTCGGTTTTGTGTCATTAGTTCATTACCCATCTTATTTGCACAAGTTTTTGTACGATGGCTTGAAATTAAGCAACATTACTATACCAGTCACCTTACCTAAATACATCGACACCTTTATTTCTGAAACCGTCAAACGGCTTTTCCATGACACAAGACAGAATAGAGGTAGGCAAACGTTTGACTAAGTAACGTATTTTCCAACTGTTACTTTTAATTGTAGTGTAGTCTATACAATACCCGGAAAATAAGGAAACAACACATAACAATTATTATTCTATCATCAAAATTGAAAGCTTCCTACACAGAAACCATCACATATCTATATTTAACTTGATTCTTTCAGTATTCGGTGGCCGTTTCCACAAGTTCCTACGTCACAAATCAAATTACTAAAATCCGTTTCTATTTTCGTCCGCGCCAGCCTTATGAATCTTATTAGTACAGTCAGGGACACTTTCATTTCACTATGTTACCGTTCGTCAGAACTTCGCCATACATGCGCGTGACAATTTTTATCAAAACAGTCGCGTTGCGCCTGTTTGCGGGGCCTCAAGTCCAATTGCGAACAAAACCGTGTATAAATATAAAAATTAGTCTATTTACATTTTTACGTACAGCGCAAATGAAAAACCATGTTAAACCAGAAATAGTCATGCCAAGTCGTGAAATATGGACCCTTTGTTAGTGCAAAGAAAAACGAACATCAGGCAGTTTTTTCGCGTGTATACTGGGTCTATTAATATAGCCTTATTTGCACACTCAAGGCAGGATTGACCAAGCAGTCCTGTGCAAGTGACGCGCGCTGGCCGTCGGTGACGTCACGAGTTGCGTGCCAAATGTGACGAGAACCTCGCGACCTAGCACACCGGTAACAAGCCATAGCCAGTTACATTCCAACTCTAACGACGAACGCACGTACTTGTATCCAATTTTCTATAAAAACTTTATCGTAATTATTTTGTGATGACTTATTGAAACTATGTGGTGTGACATTTTTTTGTCCTCGAGTGTAATGTGTACTATAAGGTGATAGTGAGTTTTCTGATGTGTGTGCGGACTAGTGGTATGGTGGCGATGGGTATTATAATAGGAACCTGTGTGCCTGATGCTGAGCAGGACTCCGCCTATGGGGCGCAGATCCGGCGCCCACCCAGGAGGATTTTATACGGTATGCATTTCAAGGTGTTTTTGTCTATTGCTTACAAAACATCTCATTGTTTAAGTCGTAAACAATCGTAGCAATCGTCGTAATAATGGCAACAATTATAAAAAGGTTATTATTATTAATATTCAATAAAAATTCTTGAAAGAAATTCCTTATAATATTGGCACGTTTAGTATTCATAATATTTTGGGATGAACAACAAAATCCTTTTATTAAAATTAATTACGTATATATAGGGTTTGAGCCCGTTTTTAAGGATGTTTACACAAAGATCCTTGTTGTCACAGTAACGACCTCGCTAATAAAAATAAATAAATATAATTAGCCACCACGAGTCACGATTGGTTACTTCGACTGGCAGCAAGGACGACCATGTCGAGAAATGCGAAGAGAATTTCTCTACGAGCCAGATGAACAGCTTTCTATGATGATAAATGATGCTTATGATCCGTTTTCCATTCACGAATGGCCCACGGGCAATGAGTACTGCCACTCAACACTTTTGAAGCCGTTGAATTTTGAATTTTTAGACGAAACAGGAATTTCTTTTTAAAGTATGTTCCAAATCGGAAGGGGGCAATACTCAGTGTGGAATTTTCTCGTGTCATTAGCATAATTATAGCCAGACGTAAATATGTCACATCAAGATTTAGAAAGAGACAGTCAATCTGTCACACAGTTATGAGTGACAGAAACGACGCTTTAATAAACCGAAATTTTTCTAAAGTACGATGGGCCATATTTTACGGCCGAGTGTGTAAACTTTAGTTCATAATTCTGTGGTGGCGTCTACGTCGCCACATGGTAACTACACGTCACACTGGCGTCACGTAAAATCCTGCATCGCGCAAGCAGAATTAACCGCACGATTAGCATATATGCAACGTCCCGACAACAACGCTGGATGAGTGAACTTTACACCCTGTTCCTCATACCTCTATAATTTGATTACCAGTCTGATAAATCGACGGCTCTGTACACACATATCGATCGAAACCACCAATAAAACAATAATGGAGAAAGTAAAAAAAACTTTTGTCTGTTATGTACTAGGCCTCGGTACGTCGTTTGTGTAAACATAGGAATATATCAATTTTTATTCTGTGACGTCATTGCGGATTGAGGTTCTTTTTTTTTTCTGTTATATTCTACGTATTCTGGTTTTTTATTTGATTAATGGATTTCATTTATTAATTTGTGATTGATTGGTTTACAGAATATCCAAGCGAGACTTCTGTTTGATTAGTATTCAATTGATTTTTTTATAAACGGGTAGTAAAACTTAACTTTTCTATATTATGTTATTCCCTCGCATGCGTGGTCTAGCAGAGCTATTAGCTAGATCCAATCACTCAACGTCCTTTATCGACATCGGTCCTTTGGTCCTATGTCCTGATAGCCGCGTCCTCGAAGATCGGTCCCAGATTACATGTTAAATTAGAACGTCTGTCGTCCTCTATCAAATACATTTGTAAGAATACAAAAGACTATTATTTTACTTTATTTTTAGAACTGATGCTTTTTGGTCTAGTAACATACCTACACTAATAGGTACATAAACTATTTGTGTATATGTTACTATCAAGAGTATAATGCTCACCAAAAAATAAAAACATAACTATACTCTAAAGGTTTAGGTAGTTAAAAAAGGGTAAACAAAAAAAACCACGTGACTCATAGATGCTAAACCTTTTATTTCAAATGTTAAAATCATATTAATTATAGTCACATATATATTTAGTCTCTATTCTGAATCTGATTCTGATGAACTCTCTGTCACATTAATAATAAAGCGTTCAGTGGTATCATCAATTATTTTGTCTAATTTAAACATTTTCTGTTCTTCTTTTATTACATGACCCTCACAATTTTTCCAATTCTCAGCAGTCACATTAGCTAAAGCCTCTGGCAAAAGAATTTTTAGTTCAGCCATTTTAAAAGTTTTATTTTTCTCGGCTACAAACCCCTTAACTTGAGCCCATATTAACTCAATTGGATTGAGCTCACAGTGATATGGTGGCAGGCGCAATACTGTGACACCATATTCCTTGGCCAATTCATCCACAACATAGGATTGGTATTTGTGTTTTTCATATTTAACTTTTATTAATAATTGTGCTTTTAATTCTGCTTCTTCATAAGCAATATTTTTTTCTTTTAACCACTTTTGAATATCAGCCTTTCTTGATGCGGTTGTTGGCACTTTTTCTTTTTTTCGACTGTGATAGGGTGCATTATCCATCACCAAAATCGAGTCTTTTTCCAGTTTCTTGAAAATTGTAGTGATCCATTTCTCAAAATTATGTGCATCCATTTCTGAGTGGTAATCGCCATCACCCTTACTTGCTTGAAATATTAATTCACCTCCTCCAACAAAACCACTTGATGAACCTGAAACAAAGTTTTAAATAATATTCAACAACTGACTAATAATCATTATTTTCTTATAAGTTAAAGTACATGTGAGATGCTCATAGCATCTCACATGTACTTTGACTTAAAATGTTAATTTATTATAAATTGACTGCCTCGTTCGTCTAGTGGTCGCAAGCGCTACTGCTGAGCATGAAATTCACAGTTCGATTCACAGGTCGGCCAGTGTTATTGGGTTTTTCTATCTAAATTTTCAGTAGCAGCCTAGACTCTGGAGTTGTGCCCGGTTAATGGCAAGGCAATAGGCTCGTGCCCTATTTATTACATGGTACTTAAACATATCTGGCGAAATGTGGGTGTTCTATAGGTACACCTCTGCCCAACCCTTCGGGGAAACAAGGTGTGATTTATTATGTTTACTATACATGATGTTTATCACAAGCTTATAAAATAAAATTGTCATCTTGGCATTTCTATTAAAGGCTATAAAGTAATATTCTTACCAATGTGGCCTAAGATAAGGCGTTTTCCTTTCCCGCTGGGATTCTTTAATCCGGTAGACAAACCCTGCCTGTGAGCCTCTTTGCAGGATGTTATTGTCGTATCTTGCCATGTTGAAGATTTGGTGTGTCCTGCAAAAAAACAATATTAATGAGTAATAAGATATTTACAAAGGTAACAGAGTACAATATTAATTTTTATAACATATTAATGTTGTTATCATACCTTTATTGACCCATGTTTCATCCAAATAATATATTTTCTTCCCGACTCTTCTATATTTTGCAATCTCATTCAAATATTTTACACGCCATACTGCAATGTCTGGTTTGTCAATAAGCATACTCTTGCGACTGCGTTTGGAGTATTTAAAGCCTAATTTCTTCATCAACTTACACATTACATCTCTTTTAATATTAGGTAGACTGTCATCATTATTGACACTTTCCATTACTTTTTCAATAGTTGGCATTTCATTTGCAAAAAAAAAACGTATGTACTTTTCTCCTCACTGCGGCTAAATCCATATCATCGAAACTGTCGATTAAGCTTGGTTTCGTTGCCGGTGGAGGAGGAGACTGCACTCTATGCGATATTTTGTATTCCTTAATAACCCTGTACACAGTTGGTACAGACATACCCATTATTTCACCAGTTTTTTGCACTATGTCTGTTTTTGACGGAAAACAGTCTTTGGGCTATGTTTCTTCCACATATTTGAACACATTTATCAATGTCTGTTTCTCAGATGACGAAAGAGGTCCGGTTTTGAAGCGTTTCTTCTTCGGTGATGGAAATGTTTGTGCGAAGTTGGTCTGGCTAGTACCAGCCTCGGGTTCACTCATTTTTCCACGATACGAATTTAAAACCCAATAACGATAAATAACAAAAACGAACAATAACTAAATAACAAAAACAAAACAAGGAAACAAGCTAATATTATCACAATTCAACAAAACCAAAACGCACGGATACAACCGCAATGTCGATAACGCTGTCAACAAAGGCGTCTGGTTAACCGACTAAACGTAATACCTGCCAATTCAGTTGCCAGACTACGTCACAGTTGTACTCTTCAATTTAGCAATGTTATCTAATTAGTTGTATTTTCTAAAAGGTTTGGGGAACCTGTCTTTTTGGGTTCTTTATAATAGACAGATTACAAAATGTTATATTATTATTATAAATCTAACAAAAAAATTGTACTAAAGCAGTTACATCTACGAAAAGTTGTTTAAGAATAAATGATAAAGTTTAACATACTATAATAAAAGGGGAAACTATCATGTCATCGAAAATAAATTTAATTTTGTTCTAATGTATTTTTTAACAAGAAAATGTCAACTATAAAAAACCCTTTTTACGATTTGTTTACCCTTTTTTAACTACCTAAACCTTTAGAGTATAACTCAAACTAATTTAATTGGGACCAATTTATTTTGTGTAGCATTTAAAAAGTGTTTTGGTGAGCGTTTTAAAAGGTTTCGTTTACAAGGCCATGTATACCAAAGTTATTGATAGAAAATTGTCGAAACAAGAGTAGTGAGTTATGTGCGAGGGAAACCGTCTGGTTGAGCCGAGCTGGCCTTACTGCTTACAATCACGAACCGCGGTGAAGGCATTACTTTTTATTGATGACTATTGTTTGCCTTTAAAGTTATTGTTCATCGATTACCGTGTGGTGTGCTCATTGGCTAGATCGCGGTATGTAAGAAGAGCTTTTTGTGTTTGGAAAGAGAAAGTAAACCTATTTTTGTTGGGATGGGACTCGCAAAAGGAGAACACAGACTAAATATTATTTAGCTGACTTCTTTGTTTAGCATTGATCAAATGTCATAATTTTTAGGGTTCCGTAGTAAACAAGGAACACCTATAGTTTCGCCATGTCCGTCTGTCTGTTTGTCTGTCTGTCCGTCTGTCTCTCCGCGGGGTAGCTCAGAGACGGTTAGTACTAGAAAGCTGTAATTTGGCATATGTATACATATTAATGGTGAAAAAACAAAGTGAAGAAAAATAATTTTTCTTAGGGTACCTCCTCTACGCGTAAGTGGGGATGCTTTTTTTTTTCCTCGTCTACCCTATGTTGTGGGGTATCGTTAGAAAGGTCGTTCAAAAATATTGTGAGGTTGTGAAAACCATTTTTAGATTCAAGGATCCGTTTGCGAAATATTAAGCTTTTAACTGATTTTTTTGTTAGAGTCAAGTGTCCCCCCCCTGCCAGCTAAATGGTTGTACTTGGAGTTGGGACAAAAATCACAGCAGTAATATATATAACGAAATTAAAAGGAAAACTATCAGAGCTAAGTAAGCTGTACAGGTTAACGAGTAATAATCAACCAACTTAAATTTGCGGTTTGAAAAACATGATCTCCCATACATTCCGTATGGGAGAACATGTTTTTCAACTACAATGTTAACTTTGTTATTGGGATAAATTCATCCCAACTACGGAAGCCGTCATTGTGCGTGGTCCGACACGCAGTTGGCCGGTTTTTTATATTATTGCCATAAAATTTACCAATTTAGAATAATATTATTTAACTCTGGTTGGTTGGATTGTTTGACGAAATATTTTGTGTCTACAGGAAAACAACACTGTAAAGGATAAAAATAACTTGTGTGATTTTTTATTATTTGGCCTATTTAATAATATCCGCAATTATACTCATTAATATCTAAAATTAACAATGATTAAAGTATCTACCGAAGTAAACCTACTATACACACCATTAAAATGATAGCTTGGTACATACATCAATAAAAAAAAATCGTCTACTCGTAATATTACAGCTGTTGGTTATTTAGAATCATAATAACAGTTCAAAGTTCTTTAGATTGGTTGACGTTTGCGCAAATAGTATGGAATCTCTAGTCATACCAATGAGAAACTATAACATCCCGAAACTACGCCATGCTGACCTACATAGGAAAGCTACCCACCCTCCGTGTCCGATCACCCTCGCGACACATGGATGACGTCGGCGACACCGATCGATGTCGGACACTCAACAAGTGATCAGACCTCTAGAACTGTAGACCTGCTGCCAGGCTGCATCTGCATCCAGAACTTAACAGTGTCAAGTGGTTCCAGAACGTTTTTCTTTTTCATTATTTGCAATTTCAGATAGCACCAGATAGTTCGGCACTATCGTGTAATATAGCCTCATATTAATCGCTATCGGTGACATATTTGGCGTTAGCATAAACTTCACAGAATAAGCTGCATTGGGCGTTCTAATGAGACGACACCAGCACATTGGGCGTTCTAATGAGACGACACCAGCACATTGGGCGTTCTAATGAGACGACACCAGCACATTGGGCGTTCTAATGAGACGACACCAGCACATTGGGCGTTCTAATGAGACGACACCAGCACATTGGGCGTTCTAATGAGACGACACCAGCACATTGGGCGTTCTAATGAGACGACACCAGCACATTGGGCGTTCTAATGAGACGACACCAGCACATTGGGCGTTCTAATGAGACGACACCAGCACATTGGGCGTTCTAATGAGACGACACCAGCACATTCCCAGAGGAAGCATCTTGAAGCTGCTTACGCAAGATGCTCTGTATACGACCCATGAAGTTATTAAGTAGTCAGAAACAACTAGTAAATTACACTACTTTTTGTGCAGTCGTGTAATTAGAATCACCCATTAGTAGATTCCTCGCATCAATCGTTTGCTAAACAAATTCAAAACCTTTATTGAATTTAATTGTAACACCATCTGGTAATTTATAACTCGATGTAAACTAAACAAACATTTTTGACAGTAGGTACCGTCCAAATAACCAGTTTCGCCACGCAAACATTCAACCACACCACAATGACGTAAACGCTAAATGACGCTAAATGGAATATTACGCACTAAACTCATTAATTAATTAAAGCAATTTTATACACATTTGATATAAACTTGGGTTATCTATGTACGGGTCATGGAATCGGGGTCAAAATACTATCTTTGACGTAATTCTTACGTTACGTGTATAGATACCGACACTATGCAGGAAATAACAAAAGGAACAAAAGTATCCGAAAATGAATACCTATATATCTGTCGTCGGCAGATCTTAGAATTGATAATTTCATGAAATACAAATAATTTATTTTCTTTCTCAAGTTATGTACATCTAGTGGTTGAAGTGACCTTTTAGACAAAAATTGCCTGTGGACACTTCGAAGGACAATTCGAAGCTTAAAGTTACCTGGTGTACCAACAATTTTGAATCTTATTATCTTATGAAAACAATTCAAAATAACTTTACATGAAATAAGTGAGTGGGGTGTGTGTTTGAATGAGTGTAGGTTGTATGTTTTTTTGTGAGTGGGTGGGTGTTCGTGTGGATGACAGAATTACGATGCGTGCTGCAACACAATTCTCAACCAACAATTATTTCATGAAATGGTCGAACATTTCCTGAATTGATCAATTCTAAGATCTGGTAACGACATATCGATGTATGAGCGATTGCTCTTAGTTGCCTAACTACTACTAACTAACCTGCGTTCTATGTGCTCGGTCTTCTGGAATTACCAAGTTTGTGGTGAAGAGTATTTTTACGGCTATATATTTTTAATCTTGAATCGTGTGTTCCGTTTTCTGTTGTATATTTTACGTATAATGTTAAGCCATGTCTTTCCCCATGTTTTTAATCAGCTTGATGTATGCCAATTTCCAAGAGATAAGTTCCGAGATGAGGGTTGTCTGTATTCCCACATTATTTTATTGGTTGGCACACATTAACATGTCTGAAGTAATATGTAGTGACAGTATTACCTACCAAAGTGGTCGTACACTGATTACAAGTAACTCACGTTATCAAACGTAAAAGGTTAAGCAACTACATGAACGTGAAGGTTTTCTAGTGATCGATAAAATCAATCACAGCTAAAAGACTCCTACGAATAACAGGTAAATGAACAAAACAAAAAAACTAGGTACTTTTTATTACAATATAGAAATCTAGGTTAACAAACAATATTACAAACACTCTATAAAAACCAACATCGACAAACATTACTTCAATGTAGGTACTAGGTACGTGCACAATGTAGGTACTAGGTACGTGCACAATGTAGGTACTAGGTACGTGCACAATCCATAAAAAAGAACATCAACTATCACATGTCACACCAACCAAACGCCGTTTTAAATGGAACGTCTACTAGCTGTCTCATGTCGTATTCTTGGGCAGTCCAATATACACGTAATCAAAATCATGATTCAAGGTACTGGCTTGGCTCGTCTGCGAGAACACCATAGCCCCCTGTGGTTGCGGCGGGCCATAAGGTTGGTTCTGTAACACTACAAAACTCGGTGGTTGTGTCTGTTGGTCATATGGATGATTTGCTAGCGGCTGCATAACTGGCCACTGTGGAATCGTCGGCGGAAATGCACCCGGCAGCCACGGTGGATTCGACACGTACATACCCGGCACCGGTGGGTGCGGGTGCTGGTGCAGGTATCCCGGCCCCGGTGGGGCTGGCGGAGGGTACATGGGGCACGGGCACACGGCCGGAGGAGGAACCATACATGGATTCATGCATGGATGCTGTATGTTCTTTTTCTTCTTCCTGCACGTTTGCACGGGCGGGCAGGGCACCTGCGTTGTGGTCGTCGTGGTTGTCGCGGTGCTGGTTATGGGAATGCTGTCCTTGAGCGGCACTTCCGGCTCGTCCTCAGAGTCCGAGCATATCGGCGGTGTCGGACAACCGGCCGGATACATGATCCCTAATCATTAGACAGTATTAGAAAACGGATATAACCAAAGGACACAAGTAAAAGTTAATTAACAATGAAATGAGTTTATTAGGGAAGGTTCATCGAAAAAACTGATCCGAGTCCCAGCATTTTCAAAACATGTTTTTGGTAGACTTCATTCTTATAGATTCCAGTCTTATAGTTTCCATACGAACCTCGTAGTGCTTGCTGCGACACATATGTCGGCTGAGGCTGTTGTGGTTCCGGCGGCTCCTGCGGTGGCTGCTGTGGCTCTAAGGGCTGCTGTGGCTGAAACGGCTGCTGTGGCTCCAACTGCTGTTGTTGCTGCCCCTGGTATTGCTGCTGTGAATCCTGTTCCGCTTGTTGTAATGCTTCCTGCGGTCTTATTATCAGCGCGTCGGAATCAGTACTGGCTTCTACGCCATCCCTCATTCTCACTAAATATTTTAATGTTGGCTTTATCTTGGCCTTTGTAGTCCGTCCCAGCATCCTTCAAAAGCAAGAATTGTATACTGTTATATCACACTATCAGGAGGCACCTGAAAGAAATCGACTTTAAACTGACAATGTGAAAATGCATTAAGACTCGTAAGTTTTCTGTGCGATTTCAAAATATTACTTTTCATCTGAAAATAAGTAGCAAGAAACTAGAACAATTCTTAAAGTTCACGATGAAATACAAATTTGTATTTCATCGTGAACTTTAAGAATTTTTTTACCGTTCTCGTCGCCTCTGCTTGCACTCCTCGCACATAGCGCAGTACACTTCCAGTACCGCTGGATGCTCCGTGTTCTCGTGGCACCTTCTGCAGGATATCCTACAGTCTATGTAGCCAGTACTTGAGGGTATGATGATCAGCAGCACCAGTATTAAGAGTAATGGGGACCTGGAATAGAAAATTTTCAGCTGGATAACCTGTGAAAATATACACTGTCTGTGTGTGTGGGTGTCTGTGTCTGTTGAGTTGTGTGCCTTTTAGACTGTGCTAAATAAAAGTATTTATTTTCTTTTCTTTTTTATCAGCGGTTAGGTCTGTTATAAGCGGAAATAGCCCTTGACATTGAAAATAGCAGCTTTTGATTCGTTTTCAGCGTCATTGGTGTGTATTTATTGGCTAAGTATTTTATTTCACGCAGCTCGGCTCACGCGTTTAAAGAAAAACAAGGCGTGTGTTGAGTGATTTATTTCTTGATTCATATGTTTGGTTCATTTCACTCATTCCATCCAGGATATTTAAATTATGAGTCAATAGGAAACCTCATTAGATAGTTATCATCTCTCGTATTATTTTAATGCTCCGGATTCTTTTTTTATTGCATTAGCGTCAGTTAGGTTAGTTATTATCAGCAGGAGCATTAGCAGGAGTCAGGGTTTCCATATATAAATGTATCATACTTTTATGTCAATAAATATTATTATTATTTTGGGGAGTGTTTTTTTTTTCTCAGCTCTTAGGCTGGTTTTAGCTACATTTACGGGCCAAAGCCAAGTAATATTATTATTATTATTATTATTCCATAAAGTAGAATTTATGTTCCTTGGAAGATGAATTCAAGAATAATTTACTGGAAATCTTATTAAAATTATGTAACAAGGCCAAAAATACAACTCTTCACAAGTCTGTAGTCATTGCCTTCAATGTATACCCTATAATTTAGTTCCTAGTGTAAATACTTAATTGTATAATAACTTACTACTGTATTGTTTTAATTATTTACTGTTACAATTTTTTTTTTATTACTTATTAGTTTATAGTCAATTGTTCGTCGAAATATTGATAAAATGATATTCCATACCCGTATTTAGCATCATATTTCTCAATATCCATTAGAAAAGCGTAGGTATTTGTTTGTATTAAAGTTGAACACTATTTGTGGATCGTTTGTTCGCGCAAGTTTCTACTGATGTGTTCTGAGCGTAATATATTTCAGCGGCGTGTTACGTAAACATTGCGAAAACAATTTATGTGCCGCGAAGTTATTTGTTTTAGCTATCGAGGCATCAGGTGTTCAGTGTTTAGGAGTTGACGACGGTGGATACACCTTAGAGTATTGCAAAAATACGAACATTATGGAGTTGTTGTGACTTATATAACAGATTTGAGTATCTTAAGATGGCAATTTTCATCATGGAAGCATCTTTATTGCTTCTTGTTCCAACAAGAAGAAATAAAGATTTGCTTCCATGAAAGCCATGTTCCACGATGTACAGATTCACTGTTACATGTAGTTATAACCACTGCCGTAATTCCCTAAACGTTGTTTTCCTTTTTTTTTTCTGTTTATCCTAGTCACTATTCAACATTTCCCCGTGTTTCCAGCATCGTCGTTGGCTAGAACCAAAACCAACGCCCTATATGTTCTTTATTATGTTTATCTACTGTTGTAAACGCTGTCTCGTTTACCTACGGATCTCTTTTAACACAAAATATGTAAGTTACTATTTTGTTATCCTGTATCGGTCGGCCGCAATCTCTCCCAAAGAATCGTTTCACACATTGAGTCGAACCGGAACCTTTTGACCTATTGTTGTTGTTTGTGTTTAGGGTGTCCCAGACAGATGATAATCTATTTCAATTCTAGTTTTTTTTTGCTGAAAAGTCATACTATCGGCAATAAATCCTGTTTTCTCCATGGAGTTACCAAATCTTTTGCCAGGATCTGTTAAATACGGACAAAATGTGCTCAAATTTGCCTACCTTACGTTCCTAAGGCAACCTTACTAAAACACCAACCTTTGTCACACAAAGTTTGACAGCGCATTTAGTAGTACAAATAGAGTTGATCACAGGACCCGGAGAACAATGATCAATTGAAGTTGACGGCGCGCCAGTAGCCGGTCGTTAGTCCGGGCCGGGCCGTAACCGGCACAATAAGCCGGCGGCCGTCACTCTCGGCCGTACGTGTGTGGACTACGGATGAGCATACATGAACTCACAGAAGGTGTATCTGGACAAAGAAATAAGACAAAACACTCACTGAGCTAGAGAAAGTACGAAAAACTCAAATTCAAAGCATTTATTTCAATTAAACCCAATTACAATTTTTTGTGTTAATTTTTTTTTTTTTTTGTTTTTTTTTTTCTGGTGCACAATAAAGTATATATAAATAAATAATTATAGGCACTATTGAATTGTTCAAGGATTCGATTATTTAAAAAGATGAAGCTTCGTGCCCATTCTAAAGTGTAGTTACTGTGGACAAAAATAGGCAAGAATCTCCATGTACACTCTTCAAACAGACATCGAATTACCAACTGTCTTTGTAATCAAAGACCAAAACCATTGACGTCCCGAACAGCAGCTGTTTTTTGGCTATAGAGCGTTTTCCAGCGGTTGCGCGAAAGTCTTTACTTCGAAATAAACGCGCCATATTTTTCTCCATTTCATGTAGCTTGTGGAACTTCTGTATCTACCTGCATGGTGGTTCGGCTGTCGTGTGTTGTGAACGGGTCACTTGGTTTGTTTTTATTCGGCAGATATAGGCTTAGGGGTTTAGTACCAAATGGTTGGCTAGTAGAAAGAGAAAAGGTAGTATGATTATTTCACTATTTTCACGAACCTTTGGATAAAGTTGATTTATGAAACGGAAATAGAATTGATTATTCAAATATTCACAATTTAAATCATTTTATTAAGCTGTCATTCTTTTGTATTGAATCTGTTAACTTGATAACCCGCACACTACAGCCTATTCTTGAGAAGAAGACTACATCAGTTCTTATAAGATCTACCTCTACAGCTAGTTTAATCTTCTTGTACGTGGAACGAGTCAGTAAGTATATATTGGGGCAAAACATGGAATGTCACAAAAAATTCAAACATAAGTTAACTATGGCAACACTTAGGTTTTCGCGCGTATTTTTATGTAGCATAAGTAAAAAGCGTAAAAACAATCACAGTCCTTCATAACTTCAATATTTCAAAACCCTGTACAGGTGCAAAAGTTCTAACTATGAAACATTAAAATGTTGAATAAACATAATGTTGTTTTAGTGACATTCATTGTTTTACCCCTGTATCCTTCATAGTGTGCTAAAGTTGATAGAATGAAACCAATTAGATGGGTTCGTGTGGCGGTGCTGTGTAGCAAAGTGTTATGTACTGCTACTATGCCGTACGATTCAATGTAATCGCCACATTACATTGTTACGATTCAATGTAACCGCCACATATGGTTGTAAGCCTAAGCAGTGTCTTGCATTTGTTGTTGAAAACAAAACGAATGTATAAAGGTTCTTTTATAAGCATTCATAATTCTATGGAACTCCCAAATATTTAATGAGCATCATCTCAGTCAACAAGGTTTGTTATTGTCCAGATTGACTGACTGACTGTCCAGATTGAGTTGGATGTAAGTACATGACTGAATATTTTAATACGCATAAAAAGCTCCCGCTAAGTGCTTATCTAATAAAAAACTTGGATTTATTATAAAAACGATGGTTTAACAAAACACTAAAAACAGCAATTGAGCATAGTAAACACAGCTTCACATGTTTTCCATGCCATCTTCACTAGAAGCACGTAGGTATGTGCCGGTGGGTGCGCTGGCGCGCGTGACTGGACTCGCAACGCGCGGTGCGGGTCAGGCGCGTCCGTGTTTTTGTTGTGACGACCATCTGAAAGGGAATGGCATAATAATGTAGTGTTCTTTGTTTGAGAAAATTAATTATGTTTTTGGAATATTTTGATTTTACATGCTTACTTGTTGTGTCGCATTTTGCATGTTGACAGTCGTGCAATAGTATTACCTATTCATCACTCCGTTAACACGTCACGCTGTATTTTATCGTAGTTATAAACCCAGTGTTTGCGTTCACCTCATAATATAATGAAATTAAACAAATACCTACCCCACTTATCCGTTGCCTAGCAACTAGCCACATCATAGTACTATAAACCACAGTCTAGTGCTCTCGCAGACGAGGCTTGACATCACACAAATAACTGCAGAAGGTGCATTTATCCAAACTTATACAATATAACTTTGAACAGTAGGCAACATTGGGGCAAAGTGTTATTGGGTTTTGTAATCAGGAATTTCACAGTAATAGCCCGAGTCTGAATTTATACACAACTAGTCCACTTATTAACTTAATTGCTTAAACTTATATACGTACCTACGTATATTGAGAGCACAGCGTGAGCAATTTCCAGCAGCAGGGAAAGATTGAAAATTGCTGCAAAATTCTTGCTTGCCTGAGAAGTGGTTCAAAATACCGAAGTTTTTCTTCCAAATCTTGACCTTCTATCTTGTATATTATTTAAGGTATGGTACCTATCTAGTTTTCTGTATCTTACTTTTCTGCGACTAGATCGAGTCTGTATGCTAGGCCGCGCGTGGTAATTCATTTGTTACCATCAGATGCCTGAAGAACGCAGTATTTGCATGCGGAATATTGATAGATAGGCATTATTTTTGGGAAGGATTTTTATCTGGTAAAATCACAAAGTTATTAAATTCAATCATTTTGATTTGCTACCAGCAAATGTTTGTCAACTAACCACGCTGTAGATCGAAGGAAATCTCCACCATTGCAGTTTATCTTATGATTAGCAAATCTTCCGTCGCCGACGCTGACAATTGATTGTAAGAGGCATGGCGTGATATTATTCGGGTTCTACTCAAATGGAATTCCCCAACTAGCCGCGTGGCGCGTACCTATTAACACGTTCCATTTCATTGATAACTGGACACGTACGTGTAATAACATAATGTACACGCGTATTACTTAACCTAACTAGATTCACTATCGTTATATTAATATGGTGTGTAATAAAATACACATATCATTACGCCAGTATCCCCGTAGAGATGGGCAGTGTACCTATAGTACACCCACATTTCGCCAGTTATGTTTGGGTCCCATACTGTGTAATGTTGCTACACAAGATTTAGGGTGGTCATCCCAGATAGAACATAAGGTTCCTGGATGCTCATACACAAACAACTTGTACGCTCGGATTAAATAACTTGTTTTTATTTTCCCGATTTAATTACTTAAGACGAGAATAAACGACTTTTAATGATGATTTTATACTGAAAATCACGTCTAAATGCGTAGTGTTAATGATTTGAAATATATATATGTTAAATTAGAGCATTTTCTTAATAACTTAATCAGTGAACATTTTAGGTTATGTTTATATTACATAGTGTAATTAATTTGTAAAGTTATGTCTAACGCGGATAAAATACTAAGAATGACGCAAAAACTAACAAGCGTATTTTTCTGAAACTTTCACCATTTTAAAGATAATTTAATTATTGATCTTTTAGTATACGTGTTTATTAAAATACTTTTTGTTTTATGTATAATAAATTAATAATGCGTCTAATTTGGGACAGCGCTCCTTGATGGGCGAGTCCTATTACTGGCTGGACGAACGACGCGTTGCGTGAGCTCAGCACGCAAGCTAACCACTCAAGGTCACTGGCATTTAGTCGCGTCTTAAATGAGAACAGCTCATCACACCACCATGGTTAAGATATTAGCCAGTCAGCTAGCGGGACTGCCATGCGACAATGCTCAGCATGATATATTTTAAACTTGTGAAGCCGATCCAATCAAATTCCCCCCATATAACGAATATCGATTTAAACAGAACGCACGTAGCACAGTAGTATCGATTGTCAGTCACTCGGTACTCACCTTTATTGTCCACTACACCTAATTGCATAGACAATAATCAGTGGCCTCTATAATATTATACTTGACTTCATATGGATAATTGACGATCAATACTATTGAGTTAAATGAGGATGGCTACCAAAGTCGGTTAGAATAAACATAACGATATTGAATGGTACAGCGACATTGAGTGAATTGGTCGCCACAGCAATACAATCAAGCAATCTAATCAGCTCATTGTATACCATCTGCAATTCTTAATGCCTTAATACTCTTGATTTTTTTGTCTTTAGGTTTTGTTCGCAGAAAAACTGTCTTCTTTAGGACAACACCCTGTACAAAGATTTCCCCGATTCTCAAATACACAACAACTTTAGCCTTTCTTGCCATTATACGTAGGTTCATTAAGGACACAAAGTTCCATCACTCCCATCTTTGATACACATCATCACGGCTTCTGCAGCTGTTTACTTCGTTAGCGAAAAAATATTTATGAAACGCATTATACCAGGTAAGTACATAAGTACACGCGATAAAGCGTTAAATTGGCTTACTCTTACCGGATTACCTGAGGCTGGGACACACAGAATTTTATATCATCCCGCCATGTTTGACGAACTGAGATAAACTTTGAGTAAAGCTCGGCCGATTATTTATTAACGTATTGACACTATCATGTTGTTTATTATTCAGTAAACATGTTTATATCGTAATATTTTATGCACACGTTTGATAAACCTGATGGATTAGTTTATTAGTTGTTACCTACTCTGTTATTACCGGTCATAATGTGTTGGTTATGTAGTTGATTTAGAAATTATAGTTTGAAGTGGGACGCTATGGGTTAGATCAGTAATGTCTAGTCCAATACCAATACACTTTGTATGATTACTATCTAGTACTTATCTAAATATTGTCGTTAATCATCAGTGGAGCATTACTTACGTACATTTTACATTAAGTAAAAGCTTTTCTGAAAACTGATGGTAGGTAATTACTATCGTTTCGTAAGAATCTTACTTACATCGAAATTGCGAACTGTTTTACTTCAGTACCTACCTATAATTTTGTAATTTTTGAATCTATTCAGGGCAGACCATTTTGAAATTGTTCTCTTGTTGAGCCGAATACTGTTTTATCCAAATCAGCGAAAACGTTTCTCAAGGGTTTGAAGATATTTTATCACTATGCCCCGTAGCAATAAAATTCAATAAGAGCATTCTAGAGCAATTGATATCGCTGCATTGAACTTCTGTAGCACTGCAATGCTATCTGTGTAACCCAAGAAGCAGAGGAGGATTAATAGTATATGGGATGTATTATTATCCAGAATGTACGGTAAACTTTTTTTTTCTTTGTGTTCCAGGTATAAAATGTCCGGTATGCAGCAAGTTCGTGTTACCGGACGACATAGAGTGCCATCTCGTCATGTGCCTCACCAGGCCAAGACTCTCCTATAATGGTTAGTAACTACTTAATAAACTAACACTAATTAAGTACTTGATAAGTATTTCAAGGGTATTCCAAGGGGTATCGTGTTACCCAGTAACTAGGTGGTGGATAGGAACTGGATTGTCAGATAGGCAGTCCCTCCATGTAAAATACTGGTATTCAAGCGTCATCCGGTTATGCTGGCGGCCGAGCCCAATGTTTAAAGCGGGAAGCACTGAACTGGCCGGTTTGGCGATGCTTGGGAGGCTTTGCTTGAAAGGCGTCCACCGATAGACGTAGGCCTCCCCGGCCTACGTCTATCGGTGGACGCCTTTCGGCTGAACGATGATGCCTCGATGAAAGACCAATAAGACCACAATACAGACAGATTTGCCCTGTAGTCTCGATGCCAAGCTTTTTTTTAAAGAAACCTCCACTTACAAAAGATTTCGGATTGAAAATCTACTACAGTTTCATGCTATGGTGTATATAAAACTGGGAAAATTGTAAAGCAATGAGTCAATCGTGCATTGCACAGCTTAGTCAGCTTCTTCGAATTGAGCGTAAACACAAACTACGTGCGCGCGGTAAAACAAACCGCAGTGAGCTATTTTGGTAGCTACTAACGAATTCATGATTCTTACCAAAATGTAGTGCAAATCTATCTATCTATATATATATAAAAAAAACGGCCAAATGCGTGCCAGACCACGCACAATGAAGGGTTCCGTAGTTGGGATGAATTAATCCCAATAACAAACTTAACATTGTAGTTGAAAAACATGTTCTCCCATACGGAATGTATGGGAGATCATGTTTTTCAAACCGCAAATTTAAGTTGGTCGATTATTACTCGTTAACCTGTAGAGCCTACTTAGCTCTGATAGTTTTCCTTTTAATTTCGTTATATATACTACTGCTGTGAATTTTTTCACAAGTCCAAGTACAACCATTTAGCTAGAAGGGTGGGGGGGGGGGGCACGTGATTAACAAAAAAATTCAGTTAAAAGCTTAATATTTCGCAAACGGATTCCTGAATCCAAAAATGGTTTCGAAAAACTTACAATATTTTTGACTAACGATACCCCACAACATGGGGAGATGAGGAGAAAAAAAACATCCCCACTTTACGTGTAGGGGAGGTACCCTAAAAAAAATTTTTTTTCTTGCTTTTATTTTACCACTTTGTCAGGATGATTAATATGTATACATATGCCAAATTACAGCTTTCTAGTACTAACCGTCTCTGAGCTAAGCCGCGGACAGACAGACGGACAGACAGACGGACATGGCGAAACTATAAGGGTTCCTTGTTTACTACGGAACCCTAAAAAAAGAAATGCTGTTCATTGGTAAGCGCATCACTTGAGAACGGCTGGACCAATGTGGCAATTTCGGGTCAGCTATCTATAATTCTATACATAAAATTAATTATAATTGAAGTGTCTGTTTGTAATGTCAAAATAACTGCTTTATATTGCATATGAAAGTATAAACGGTACATTTTTTTTTTTTTTTACATTTTATGTCTATAAGTCTTTTTGTTCCGGCTAATCTCCGGAACGGCTGGAACGATTTTGACAGGTCTTTCACTAGCAGATAGCTGATGTTATAAGGAGTACTTTTATTTTAGAAAAAATATTAACACATTGCTGCGCGCTGCTTTGCCAGCCTGGAGTCTACGCTGGCAAAGCAGCGTGCAGCAATGTGTACAATGTTCTCACATATTCAATCAATTCGGGATTTAAAGAAACATTTCATGGAATAACTTACTATCTAGCAGTTAGTATGACACACGGAGCTTTAGAAAGAGACAGTCACACAGACGTGAGTGACAGAGACGACGTTCTCTACAATGCGTAACTGAATTTAATGCACATTATGAGAGTAGTTTCTTCAGAATCGATTTCTGTAATTTTTTATAAGTATATAAGTAATTTTTTATCCCAAAAATAATTAAAACTACGTGAATTACAGTCATACTTCCTCTGTGCAGTCAAAACAAACCAAAATGGATGAAGTACTTACCTACTACGTTAGACCCTGATAAGTGTGCGACTGTGTGCGTGCGTAAATTTGTAATGTGAACACAATTTTCTCACACAATCAGTATAACTAATTTTACAAATATACAATGTTCTATACGTAATAGTAAAAATTCAGTGTGTTTATAATGATTATAACATATCTAATATTTTTATTGGAGTGTGCGTTAATTCCGGAACATGTTGTAAAAAGCCCTCTTCATGTGCCATAAGAAATCGGGGTAGGTACTGTAAATTATTCAGCTGTTTTCACAAAGCCATTTACAACTCGCCTACTTCTTTGTTCTAAAACTAATTAGCCATCAAGTTAAATTACCTCGGTAAGTCCCAACAAGATTTGCGAAGCAGCTGAACATAACTCACAATGCGATTCGCCAAGAAATAGTGGAAATAAGCACTTTAGACCAGGACAGAGGCTTTCCTGGTAATTACCGACGAGACTGAGTGAAATACCTCATTAACCATTTATGTAGAACCCGGCAAGATAAGCAGTGAAATTATGCTTGTCTTTGCATTGCTGTTATTACTATTTTCCTTGTAAACTGAAGGAGAAAATCTATTTTATGAAATAACTTGTTTATCTACGTAAAGTTTTAAGATTCAATGTTGTGGAAAGTGTTAGTTTACAACAATGTGAAGTCAGAATCAATTTATCGAGTGAAGTTTATTAAATTAGTGAGACTGCTTATAAGAACCCTTACTTTACTCAATAACTAGTATGAAATGTCTGGCTGGGTTAATTAATTTGAGTTTAAAACTTTTACAATACTTGAAGTGCCTATGTTTAAGCTCTTTGTTTTTATTAATTTCTAAAGAAATGAGTTATTGGTCTTGTAAAATCTCTATTGAGTTCGGCTCAATTCTTATATCCAACCATAAAACTAGACAAACTGGACTGGCTTAAAATTGGACCATTTTGAAAACCTTAATATTAAGCGTAGAATAAGTACAAGGCCCCCTACTTTTGGACACGATTTACTAACTCAATATAAGATAGCTACCTATCTTCCATAACCAGAGTCTTTGTGTTAGATGTTCATTTATGTAATGATTCTGTACTGTGTTTCCAGAGGATGTGCTGAGTGACTCGAAGGGCGAGTGTGTGATCTGCCTTGAGGAGCTCTCGGCCGGAGACACCATAGCCCGCCTGCCCTGCCTTTGCATCTACCACAAGGGGTAAGAACGTTGTTCACTTAATATATTGGTTAAAGTCTAGTTGAGGAGGTCGTGGCTAAGTAATAACAGCCGCACGGTTATGCTACGCTTGCCGGGGTTGGTCTGTGGATGGGTGACCATCTTTACATATCGAGACTCCTCCGTGCCTCGGAAATCACGTTAAGCCGTCGGTCCCGGCATTCGTGGATCTTTGAAAGTCGTTACCAGTCGTCAGAAGCCCGAAAGTCTGACACCAGTCTTACCAAGGGGTATCGTATTACCCAGTTACTGGGTTGTGGAGGTCTGATAGGCACTCGCTCCATGTAAAATACTGGTATTCAGCTGCATCCGGTTAGACTGGAGGCCGACCCCACTATAGTTGGGAAAAGGCTAGGCAAATTGATTGGTAGTCTAGTTGTAATAGTAGCCTAGGATAACTGTAACGAGGCCCTGGTTTTATAACCATCGAATCTATGGTTACAAAGCTTATGTAGGTAGGTACTGTTCAGTTCACCAAAACCTGAAATGCAGTGATTATTATGTTGCCATTTTATGGAAGAGAAGTGTGTGACTATGGCTATGCACATACAGGCTACTTCATTGGGTATTTGTGTTTCTGGATACAGGAAAAGATTAGATAAAATTCCGTGTTACGTGTATATATGTGTGATAATATGGCGCTGGCTCAACTTGTAGAAAATTGAAAGAGAAGATTTGCCATATGCTACAGTAATTTCCTTTATTGAGGCACGTGCAGAAAACACTTAGAGACACTGGTAGTGTTGCAATAGAAAAAGCGGAAGCAATTATAACAATAATTTAAATATTCTGTTGCACATTATTTTTAGAAACGCAAAAGTAAGCGTTTTGCGCAGTTATAAAGAGGTATGTACTACAAACAATTAATTTCTGCTGATGACTCACGCCACAAGTCATCAGTAATAGGTGAATGGTTGAGGCTAAATGACTTAACTCACGACTATCATGAATAATCATCGTAACGTCGCAATTAATAGTCTATTTGTTTACCAACACTCGGTGATTATCTAATTATTTTAATCAGCATCTAATCATGGAAACGAAACACCGTTAATTGACTTAATCACCGGGTTAGCAGATGATTTTTTGATCGCAATATAAATATTGCTTATAAAAAAAAAAGTATATGATTTATTTTCGGGAAGGAAAAAAATCCACAAGACTAGTAGAGGTATTATAATAATAATTGTAGCTTTTACATACATAACGACTTGTTCAGTTTCATGTACAACGAAGGCTAGATAAAACTAAATGAGTTTCACAATCAATTTGCCGATAGCGCGGCGTTATCTGATGATACCGACAGATAGTCGTTGTGCATTGGTTATTTATTGAAACACTGCGATTACCGGGAAGTGAATCAAACATGCAGCAATCTAGTTAAAACTGCAATATTATCAAAACATTGTTATTGTGACTACTTACTATGTTGATTATTCACACGTTAATTAATTCATAGTGTCCATGTAAAAAGGTTTTTGTAGAGAATTAATTTAGTAGGCTCTTTGATCTAACAACTGAATTTGTAAAGAATCGATCGGATATTATTTAGTTCCTAAAACTAGTTTTAGGAACTAAATAATTTGTAATTAATTTTCCATACTTAATGATAGCTTGTCAGCCGTAAGCCGTTGGTCCCGGCTGTCATTCAAATTCAATTAAAAAATTCTAAGTGTTTTATTTCACATAAACCTACAAGGGCACTTATGAAACGTCAGAAGCTAGGTACGCGGTTCCAAATGGTCGTTTCCTATAGAGAAGAGCCGGCAAGAAACTCCACGGTTACTCTTTTAAAAGTAAATGGTTCGTGGAACTTTGGCAGTCGTTACGGGTCGTCAGAAGCCCGAAAGTCTGAAGTCTTACCAATGGTGGATAATACGACACCCAGTAACTGGGTTGTCGACTGATAGGCAGTCGCTCCATGAAAAATACTGGTATACAGCTACATCCTGTTAGACTGGACCCCAATATAGTTGGGAAAAGGCTAGGCATTAAGATGAGATAGCTTGTCAAAACAATTCTTAATAGGTACCTTTTTACCTACGTTAATTTACAACTTAGTTCCTTCTTTATTTATAAAGATCCCTCACGATTCAACCCCTCCATTTTATATTTGCCATACTCGTGAAAAATACTCTCAAATCCCCTTTAGCAACATAGCTGCCTCTTCAGGCCTCTCTAGGGCTCAAAGGGCGATACCTAGACAAGGCTTCCGATAAGGCCCTCAACGATCTAGGTCGGCCGATACTTTAGTCGAGAACTTTTGACCTGGACTATGCTGCTACCCTAGTAGGTACCCTACCTAGCCTGTGTTCGTAGATAGTTGTGTCATATATGTGCACTGTGCAGCTACTCTATTTATAATGGTTGAGGAATGCGTGAGGATAGAAGTTGTGGATGCCAACGCCATCTGTTGAGTGCAATGATGTGTTTAATTAAAACTGGGCAGCTATGTGGCGATAGTAGTATTACAAGAACCTCACCTAGATTTTTTTTATCTTTACAAAAGGTAGACAGAGCGTTCAGTAATGAATATGGACAGTTTTTAAGATACAACATTCATTACTCTTGCAAGAAGCCTGGCCTTATTTTCAGAAAGTCGAAAATCAGCAGTAGGACACAACAGACTCATAATAAAATGTTTTTCTTGGTGTAAAATAGTAACATGTATGCTTTTTTCATGTTCCAGATGTATAGACCAATGGTTCGAAGTGAACAGATCGTGCCCCGAGCACCCCGGAGACTAGAAGTGCGGCGCGGCGCCGCTGCCATGCGCGAGTGATACTTTTATACTGAACTGACTGTGCCCGCGGGCTTGTAAATATAAACTTATGCTAGTGAGATGTTTTACCGTTTAATGATTAAAACAAAATAAGAAAAAAAAACAAAGACAATTATAGTAAACGAAACGCTATGGGAAATTCTCGGTGGAGTATTAATAATACTTATAATTATAAATTTTACAACGTTACTCTTTAGTTCAAACGCGAAAATGAATAGGTTGTTTTTATTTGATATGTATAATGTAAATTATTACTTGTATGTATAGTGAACGTTTGTTTTGTTTTGCAGTAAGGTATATAAAGCAAGGGTTATGTTAGTCCCGGACTGTGATTGTCGCGGTTTACATATCTGTTCTTAAGCTTATATATTATAATATATGATTTGATCTTTTTCATCTTGATAATAAAGTTGATTTGTTTCTAAATTTTCTAACATTGTTTTCTTTGTGTGCCTTTTCCCAATATAGGTGAACAGGACAAACACATCGTTGCCGTAAACCTTTTTGATTGCAGTAAGAAGCCATTTATTTAGGTGTAAATGACAATGCGATCGGAGAGACTTGACAATTAGGTATTTGAAGAAATCGCTTTCGTGAGCGCTCGGCGGCCGGCCGCTTATCGTGCGATATGGACAGCCGCAGATCCGACTGAAAAGCCTAATTAAAAAGTCATAATTCGAGGTGTGGCTCTCTCCTATTTCCTCCTCCAAGATTGAACTAATTTAAAAGATATTTTCATTGACTGAATAAGTAGAATATATACTGTGTCCCTATGTTTTTATTTTTTCATGAATAGTTTCCAATTTTTACACTAGACCTCTGTAGACAGCAGTCTAATTAGGCAATTTTGAGCATTTTTTTAGGGTTCTAGTGCTTACAAAGTTAATTTATCATCAAAAAGGAAAACATAGGGGCATACATGTAGTTGATATTTATTTTACTGTAAAAAATCATTGCTTTAAGGTCATAAACCAGAAAGAAAACAGACGAGAGCGTTTCTATAGAGAAAAGATCACCCGCATTTCCTCTTAATAAACGCGCAAATAAAACAAGATAATATTTCTAGAATAATTATATTTATTGACTTTGCGCCTACTACTACAAACATGAATATCCCGACGATCGTAACAATTAGGAATCCTTACGAGAACTCACGAATAGAGATCATACACACAGAGATACATTAATATCGATCAAACGGTAATTTAATGACATAACATCACGCCTGTTGGCCCCGGAGCGATAGGCAGAGGTGTACAATATACATGATAGGTACACCCCCCATATTTAACCAATTATGTTTAAATGAATACATTATTAAATAATTGAAGATTGCAATCCGCTAATAAGAGCTGTCGGAATTAGATTAGTGGATGAATAGAAATGTAGACATATTAACGTAATGTTATACTAATATTGCAGGGAAAATACTTTGAATATTATTCTGTTATACTCGTACGCACATTTAATAGAAGGGCATTAATTGAAACTGTTTTACGATAATATTATACATATTTGTGTGGTCCAAAGCATTTTGTTTTGGTCTCATATTGGTACAACAAAATAATATCAAAAGTTTATAATAATGTCGATAGAATTACCTTTAGCACGAAAATCAAGCACAATAGTGTACAATATCTGCTGTTAACATTCACATCGAGCCGCAGAGTTTGTCACACAAGAAAAGTATAGGTCACGATTGTGGCGCGTGGCCAAAATCGGAACTGACGCCGCCATCTTGTTTTTGAATACATTTTAAGTGACATTTCACAATTGTTTACCAACAGCCCCCCTGTGTCAACGTCATGCGAGCGCCAAACGATCCCCATAGCGGCATAGTCGCCGTTATCGTATTGCTATTTGTAACAGTGCCATGTGCCGGCTGTGGAACTACCATGTACAAGCAGTAATGAGCATGGCTTGCGAGAAACAAGGATATTTTTGGCGCCTGAATGTTATTGACAGGGGGGCGTCGTTAGTTCCGATGTTGCCACGCGCCTACAGATCCTTGTAAGTACAGCAAAATGACTGTCTGAGTGGCAGAGACAATACTCTACACAGCCAAACTTGTTTTACAACTCAATATACCGTATTAACGTCTGCGTACTTGGATTCAGATCTCTATGTTCGTGCTAGGTGTAGTCCTGTGGTCTGTACGTCCGTACGCATCATAAGCGCTCGGACGTGGAGTTGCGGACACCAGCTCGATATACAATGATGGTAGCGCAGTACAGCGGCCCGGGCGTCACGCCCGTCAGCGCATGAAGGAGCGGTGGCGCGGCCCGCGCGGCATGCGGCCCGCGCCGCCCCAGCCCATGCCGCCTGCAACAATACACACGGTCATAAGACTAAAGAAACGATGGATAGATTGTGTGATATACGACTAGCGACTCGCTCCCGCTTAGCGCGGGTGCCATGGTGTAAGTTATCTCTAAACATATTATATAAACTAGCTGATGCCCGCGGCTTTGCTCGCGTGGACCCTAACTCTTTTTCAAAAATAAAAGTAGCCTTAGTTACTCCACATCAGCAATCTGCCAGTAAAAGTCTCGTCAAAATCGGTCCAGCCGTTTTAGAGATTAGTCGGGACAGACAATAAAAAAAATAAAAAAATTGTTATAAATACCGTATATACTTTCCTAAGCACTTAGTCAAAAGCTGGCGTTGACAAAACAAAAAGACACTTCAATTTGATTTATTTGTATAGCAGTAAAAATTTAAAGCGCTTCTGTGTCTGTGTGACTCCGTTGTTCTTCAAAACTACGCAACTGATTTTGATGCAGTTTTAGCACTATTATTAAGTCGTCAAAAACCGTGCGAAGCAGATACGGTCATTTATGATATAGAACTAAACAACTTTGTAAGGGGAGAAGCTTTTGCCCTGCTGTGGGACTGTTTCATTGTCATGACACAACGAGACAAGAACAACACAGAAACAGTCATGGCAATGCTTATTATCATTCTACTAGCGAGTGATAAAATGTTCTTCACTTTGTCTATTCCTGTCCGAATTTAATAAACTTGAATGCCGCACAAATTGAGAAGTTCGCATTTTTGACGTATTTTGTCGATGGAATTTTTAAGTGTGGTCGTACCTACCTCGGTGATCTAGAGGTAACGCTTGCGACCAGTAAGCTATTAGTTACTTGGTTTGATTCCTAGGTGGTTACTGGGTTTCGGACATTGGCTTCACAGCGTATTCTACCAACACGTATTTCTGTACGACCAGCTATAAATTCGATTCAGGGTAAAGAATGAAGAAACTTACCCATCATGTATTGGGAGGCAGGAGGGAAGTGCCCGAAGTGTGATGCTCCCATCTCCCAGGCACCGCGCCCGCGACTGTAACGAGATCTAACAGATAAACTAAACTGTGCAACGTGGGGTCTTGGGTTTGATTACTAGGTCGAACAAATCTGGTTAATATGACTTGCCTTGATTTGTTATTCAATACTTTTCCACGGTAAATACAGGATTGACAAATTAAGATTATAAGATCGTTTTATTTGACTGTTTACTTGGTACAAGTGATTATTTATGCACATGAGTTTTTGAAAAGCCTCTGAAATTTGCTACTAGTAGCGCCATCTATCAACAAATAAAATAAGCTTGCCAATGCCATCTATCGGTGAAGTTGGAATATGCAGCGCAAACTGTTATGCAAGTTGTTAGTAAAGGGCTATACTCACAGATGCCTGTAGTGCGCATGCATGGGCGCGGCTGACGCGAACCTGCCGCGATCCGCCACGGCTATGCCGCGACGCATGCCGCCTCTGTGGACACACAATTATTTATTAAATGCAAAATTGTGAAAACTGTGGGATAAACAGCAAATCTTTCTTTCGAATCGCCATTGGGAAGCTTCAATTTGCAGCGTTCTGCCTAAAATTGGGTTACTCTTCATGCGTCTACAGTCACCTGGTGAGTTGCGTGGCGGTGTAGGGCTGGTGCAGGGCGGTGAAGTCGTCCACGTGCAGCGAGGGCGGCCGCGACGTGTTGGGCGGCCGCGACCGGAACGCGTCCGCGCCGCCCTCCGTGCGCACGCGCGTCAGGGCCACTGGGAGCGGAAGACGGTCCATGTGAACTTATTTTTAAGATCTTGTAAAACATATTTGATATGCAATAAAGAATTGAATTGAAATATGAGGCTACAAACAAAATAAAAAACTACCTGCGTTACATAGCCACATTTGTGGCAACATTGACAATTTAAAACAGAAGCCTGTCAATTTCAGACAATTTCTATCAAAGCTGTAATTTTTTTTGAAAATTAAGAAATTCACACCTAATCCTCGAAATTAAACTTTATGCTTTGTTATTGTAACTTAGGTCAGTGTGCGTAGTCGCAGCGGAAAAATGTCGAATTTCTTAATTTCAGTTTACCAGATATTTAGTGTATGACGTCGTGTAATTGTCTCTGGTAAGTAAAAATTTGTAAAAATAAAAAAAACTAATTAAGAAATTCGACATTTTTCCGCTGCCACTACGCACACTGTAGGTCAGCCATTCAGAGCAGATTTTTATAAAGACTTGATTAGGCTCTCTAGAAACTAGAACACGATTATGGAGTAGTGTCGATGCAGCCCCGGACCCAGGTAGCAAAATGACTTCAGCGGCAAAAAACTGACGTCATCCCAAGGTCATTTGAGTGTCCGTCGTTATTCGTCAAATATACATATAATACATATGTCACACTGACGTCATTTTAGCGTCTGGTATTAAATGGAACGTCCTGGAGACGTTGATTTAGTCAATTCTGTGACGTCCTGTGTTTCTCATGCACGATACTATACTCGTACAGCTAGCAACGTCCATGTAGGGTTAATTCTGCGACGTCCTGTGTTGCTCGTGAATGTTACTTCCTAGCAACGTCCATTCGGGGTCAATTCTGTGACGTCCTGAGTTGGTCATTAATAAGACGCTATAGCAGCGTCCATTTGGGGTAAATTCTGTGACGTCCTGTGTTGGTCATTAATAAGACGCTATAGCAACGTCCATTCGGGGTCAATTCTGTGACGTCCTGTGTTGGTCATTAATAAGACGCCGTAGCAACGTTGCTGCTGCGTCTTTTTAACGACCGATAAACGTACGTACATTTACCAATAAATTAACATAATTATACAGGTATAATTTGTTACTAACACACTTTAGCGGATAGTAAGTTATAACAACTATTGTAACAATAACCAATATGACATGACAGGAATATTGGCTTTGTAGTTTCTAACCCTATTCACATTAGGGTTAATTCTGCGACGTCCTGTGTTGTTCGTGAATGTTTCTTCCTAGCAACGTCCATTCATCATTTTCGTCTATTCACTAGAAACGTGACGTAAATTTAAAGCGTCATGTTTTACATTTACGTCACGTTTCTGAATCGCGGCGTTTAGGTGGGTACTGAGCGGCGTTACGGGGCGTAATGTAACCTGTTACACAGTGAGCATTCCTGCAGTCAGTACGTCGTGTTACTGGGACACCAGCGAGCAACGAGCCGCTCGTTGCTCGCTTTGAGTGCTCCACCCGGCTGTCGGTTTTTTGGCGAATCCTTTGACTGTTACGTTGCTTTGATATCTTGAATAGATATTGCATACTACTAAAGGAATCTCCTGTACCATAAAAACGAAGCGTTAGTGCTAATCGTTACGTGACACTGATTGCTTTTCTATAATTTGTACCTTTTTTATGTACCTTTGGTCCAATTCAATTCAAGAGTTCTTCAAAATCGATCGGAGACATGCGTACAAAGTTTTTATAGTGTCCTGTAATCATTTGGTTTTTTTAATATTGCTATCAATGACAAACCACCACATACGCCTCTGTTTTTAAATAAGTTTAATGTCCGGTAACGTTTTTTCTTCTTATTAATTTGGATGAAACAATAATTAAATAGAATCAAAGACCCAACACGTCCTCGCTGTATCGGCCATCTTGAGTGAACTGGCGGTGAAAGCGGAGCACAGAGTTTTGACGAGCATGTTACGCCGATTTTAGAATACAGCGTAACATGTTCGATGCGTAACACGCTCGATGCGAATGTTACATTACACCTCGTAATGTTGGTCAGTACCCACCTTTAGATTCTCCGCCGTTGAACAACCATCGCGAATTTCTGTAAGAAATTCATACTTACTTGGTCTAGGGGATACCTTGATCAAGAAGGTGGTTCCCCTAGTGCGAGGCCTTCCCATTACTCCTTCCTCTACTAACTCGGATGCGTAATTTTTGATGAAGTGGGGACTGAAGTCGCGTCCCTGAAGACGTTAATATGTATGACGTTTCTTTAAGACGTCATGACGTTATCTGGAGACGTTAATGTGACGTTATCTTAAGACGTCCGTTATACGTCCTTCAGAAACGACGTAGGGCCTGATGTTAGGCCTTCATTGCGTATGTGGGACGACTTTTACTGACGTCATTTACGCCGAAAATGACCGCGAATGGACGTCGTCATGACGTGAAATTGCTACCTGGGGATGAGATGCAGAGAAACCTTTCCAAAAAGAGTAGATTATGTTTTTCTAAAGTAATGTTCAAGTGACGTCTAAGCCTAATTCGGTAGGTGTTATGGATGCTATCAAAGTGCAAGTGGTCGGCGTGGTACCCGGCGGGCGCTTGTCGTCGACGGGCGCGGCGGCGGCGGCGGCGCGCGCGCAGCCCGCCAGGCGCCGCACCGCGCCGCACACGGCGTCGCCGCCGCCGCACACGTAGCCCGCCGCTATCTCCATGATGTCGCACGACACCTGGACATTGGGACGAAAGGGGGTAAATAATGGTCCTCTTGAAGACATGATCTGATTGTGGATGAATGGACTAATTAAGAAATGGAGACTTTATTGGCATGTCAGAATAACTGTGAGAGGGATTCATGAAAGGTTTTTAATTAAAGCAAATAAATACAATGTTGACAAGTCTATCTTACATTTTTTGGTAAATATTTGTAAAATCGTTTTGTGTATTTGTATGAAAAATAAAACAAGATGGCGGCGTTACTTCGGATAGATCCATGTATGTACAACTGTAAAACATGATACAGTACGAAAATGTTAAAATAAAACAAAACTAGACAAGACTCACCAGCTCACTATCATTGACATCATCCTCGCCTCCCGCTGCGGGCACATTCAACCAGTAACTCGACGTCAGCCTTTCATCGCTCGCCTCCCCTATAGCGTATATCGTCCTAGACTGGAACTGAGCCACCAAGCTCTCAGGCCCTGGCAGCAACAATTCCTGGGCTTCCGGAGGAGTAGCCGGCTCCTCCAACACCTTCAGCTTCTGAAGGTGGCTGGCCAAGAAGCTGGCGTTGGCCAAGGCATCTTCATCGGAGTTTCGTTCCTGAAAACGGTGATTAAAATTGCTGTTCTGTTCTCTTGGCTGTGGAAGGAAAGTCTACTCTTAATATTTACCTACAGGTAAGGTGTTACTAGCATGCAGCAGGAATTAATTGGTTTCAGTAAAGCTTGGGTTCTCTAAGAAAGCAATCCATGAAAGCGTTTTTCATACTGTCATGGCAAAACCATAATTTTGCGTCCGATTTGTGACGGCACCGTTTATTTAGGAAACTCAAGCTTTACATGCATTAGCGCTATAAATGACGAAAAAAAATGATGTTGAGTCAACAGGCAGAATTTGTTCTAACGAAACTCAATTTTAACATCAAAATATAAACTTTTTTTACAATGGTTAATATGAACTAAACTATGAATATGTAATAGTAAAATGTGTGACATGGCTTTGATTCTGTGTAAAATTTAGCTTTCTTAGAACGAAAATGACAATACAAGCTTTCATAACAAAAAGAATAATACTTACTCTCAAAATCTTATCCAACTTCAAGACAGGATGCTCTTCATCAGAAGGCGAGAACCCCACCATGTCAGCCATTTCTCCCACTGTCAGCATGGTCTTCCGCCCCACAGGACCCTCGCCTTCCTCCATCTTGAGAATCCTGATGAGGTCGATGTACAGACTCAAGCATTCCGCTTTATCCTCGCCCTGACCTTCCAATGCCCATTTGAACAACTTGCCTAGACTTTCTCGTCTTTTCGAGACGAACTTCCTGAACTGCTGGAAACCATATTCATGTTCCGTCAGAACGAAATAGGCTCTAAGTATAGACGATGCAACGGAACAGGTTTTGGTTGTCGACTCAAGGCAGTCGGCTGTAGCATCCAAAAACGCAGCCAAAGCGTCTTTATTTGGTAAGGAGTTTGATAAAATGATATCCGAAGCTCCATTATGTGGAGTCAGGGTTATTTCTGCATCACAGAATGCTGCTAGCGCATGTGCTGCGTATTCCTGAGCTGCGGCATGTTCGTTAGATGAGTTGGCAAGACCTAACACTGAACTTAAAGCAGTTTGAACATCAGTCGCCCTAGGTCCTCCACTGTTCATAGCGTGTAAGACTGCACATTTAACTGGCGCATGGGACACTAGGCAAGCCAAAAAGCCTAATACTCTAGCAATGCTAGCAGTAGCCGGTTCTCCAGGCTTTAATTCTCTAGTGACAGCCCCAACAGCAGCTCTTGCGACGGTAGCAGCTGTATTAGGCGCTAAATCAGCAATTTGCACACAGACACGACGCAGCATATGAACTACGGGCCTATAGGTTGACATACAGATGATCTGTATCATGTCTGTTAAATCGTTTGATAACGCGTGGAGGTGTGCCGACCAGAGACGTCTTTCATTCGAAGCATCAGCTAATTCGCGGTCTGTAGGGGGCGCTTTAGTCTGCATTGGCAGCGGCAGCGGCAATAACTCCGAAAAGACTAACAGACCAGGTACAAAAGTGTAGGGTGCTGTGGTAATGTAAGATATGACTTCGGAACAAAGGGATGTCCAAGGTCCTCGACGGATGGAGTCTCCATCGTTAGCGTCATCAGCTATCGGTTGAGCGTATGCCAGTAATGCTCTAACAGAAGCTTCAGCAGCTTTGGCGGCAGTTCTGTATCCTACAGATCCTAATGGGAATGCTTTTGCTATGCCATACGTCTTTAGTAAAACTGGGGCTGCAGTTAAGTCCCGGAATCTTGGTCCACGACAGCGGACTACCCTTGCTAACATAGCATCTAGTAATCTAAGGCATGGTAGTAACATCTGGGCTAGTTGTAACCCTTTCACTGATGCGAATAGCGAAGTATGCATGCTTGGCTGGTCGAAATGTGCGGCTAAACGGTCTAAAAGTCCTGCCAAATGCGCTACACCATCTAACGAAAACAATTGAAGGACATTGTATTTGTATTTTAGTTCCACATATTCTTCAGTCGCTGACTCACAAGCAATCGTCACGTTGTTCTCATAGTCCGATATGCAATAGTGCCTCAATATCCTTAAACATGTCATTAGTTCTCCTGGTAAGTCCGGAACATGTTCTGAACTAGCTTTAAGTATTTCGACACACTCTGCCATGTCTTCTCCTGATAAAACAGTCGGTTTTTCAACAGGCTTTAAGTAAGGGATCACTTCTTGTAACACACTAGATACGCTCGGCTCAAATCTATCATGTTCTCTAGACACACTGATCAATCTTTGTCCATATTTCTTCAAGAACGGAACGTTAGCTGCAAATCTTACCGCAGAAACTATCAGCTCAATAGCATATCCTTTTGCTGGCGATTTTTGTTTTAAAGGCGAGTCGTTTTTAGTCTTAGCTCTCAAGTCATTCTCAAAGACTTCCATGAGACATTCAGCGTTATCTCCCATGACGATCACGTCTGGTACTGCAGTTCTACCGATGCTGCCGAAACTGAGACAGTATAAGGACTGTAATCTATCAATAAGTTCGTTTTCATCAGCCTTTCCTGCTTGCTGATCACAGATGGACTGCAAGTAATACAACGCTTTTAACCTATACGCCAATTCTAGGCCTAAAATCTGCAGGTCACTGTAGTTGCTTAAATCATGAGGGTAGAGGAACTCCTCAGTATTCTGCTGGCTGTATGGCAGAGTCAAAGTTTTAAATAGCAATCCACTCATTTCCATATTCTGGTAAAGAAAGTTCAGTCCGTTTTGGGAGTTTATCAACTCATAGATCAAGTCGTGAATAGGACTGACGACTACGAGATTATTGCAAGTCTGGGGACAAGTCAACAAGTATAAACAGACTTCGAGAATTTGATGAATGTTGAAGAATTCTAGTAAAGTTTCGTTTGAGCATTCTTTGTTTATCTCGAATTGAGCGGAGACTGGTAAGAAACGTTTCGGTTGCGATAAATGGAAGCATTGCGACCGATACATGTATAGCAACTCTTCAAGGGAATTTACGATAAAATGTGCATCAGCTTCTGAAAGCTCAGAATCATCACTACTAGACTTACTGAAGTTGATCACTAAATCATGCATTTTGTACAACAGTTCATAGATATTCAGTTTCTTTATCAAAGCACTGATTGAAAACTTCAATCTCGCGAGAGGATTCGTCTGCATCATTGTGATCAACGCTTGATAACCATTCCTTGGCTTTCTGTCATCATTTTTATCAAATTTCGGAAATACAGTTTCTTTCATGAAATGATCTATAGATTCTTTTGACGATAGACTTGCGTTTAAAGCTTTTAATATCATCAGACGGATGCTCAAAGCCATGTATTCTTTGGAATACATTTCTATTAGTAACATAGACATATCAATGCCAGATGTTAGAAGTAATTTCGTCACCTCTCCATTATGTCTGTGACCCATTAAAGCTTCAGCGAGCCGTATGCCACACTTCATGTGTCGTATCTTGTACGTTGGTTGCTGCTGAGCTAAAGCAAACTCGAAACTCAATCCAATTTTGCAAAAAGTTGTTAATAGTTGATAAATTTCCGTAAATTCAGCAGTAGTGTCATTCTTATTTGGATTCATGAAGATTCTCAGTATTATGTCGGTGTTCTTGCAAAGTGTTGTAATTGATACGTAAAGTTGTTCACATTGGTGCACCCATTCCTCTCTAGCAGTATTGTCAATTTCAGTGAAAGTATTCGCAAAATATTTTTGATCCAATTTCTTATTCGTCTTTCGCATTTCCGAGATCTTGAACAATTCTGGACTAGCATCACACAGTTCATCAAATGTAGCATTCAATACATCCTTCACACCTTCCCTTTTAGGTCCTAACAAATGTATTTTGTTCACATGTTCATACTTATTCCAGTCACACTTGAAAGGATTGTAATATTTGATGATGTCATCAACGCCGCAGTAATCGTTCACGTCGTAATCTACCTCCATATACACTGGACCTTCAAGATCATCACAGATGTCTTCGTCAGACAGAATAGGTTCAAATTGCTCAGCATCAATAGACCTGTCTTCTTCTGGGTTCCTATTTGGTGACTCTATGGGCTTAGCAGTTGCATTGTCAACTATTTGGACAGTAACTAAGCTGGTATGTTGTTGTTGTTCAACATAGGCCGCATTTTCGGCTTCTTGTGAAGGACTGCGAATGGAGGTTTTGTGACGATAACTCTGGTGATAAAAGTCAACTCTTGGGATTTGCTTTCCACTTCTATCATACTCTGCTCCTTCCTCAGACCTGATGGAGTTGATAGGACTTGATGCATCAACTTCCCTTGGTGATAAAGGTCTTCGACTACTCTCCCCAGGTGGAGTCCTAGGCCTTTTCCTCGGGTCATCACGACTAGGAGACCGGCTGCTGTAACTAGATCCCCTGATGCGACTGTAAGGCGAATGACGCTTCCTATCATACGATGACTGCTTCTCATAAGACGGCGCACGTCTTTCGTACGACGATGCGCGTTTCTCGTACGGAATTTTCCTTTCGTATGACGGAGCTCTCTTGTCGTACGGTGACCGTCGTTCGTACGAACCGGCTTCTTTATCGTATGATCCGCCGCGGGATCTATCGTAGGATGGTTCACGATGACGGCGGTAATCATCCTTTTTATAGGATCCTCTATCCCAGTCGCGATCACGGTCGGTGGAAATCGCTCGCAAGCGGTCAATACTGCGAGACCTCGAACGACTAAGCGGACGATATTCACCCTTTACGACGTAATCTCTATCGCGACTCCTTGATCGAGACCGAAGTCTATCTATTCTGTCGATCTCTCTGCTTCTGTCGCGAAGTCTGGACGACTCCCGACTTCGTCCCCTGTCGAGAGACCGTCTACGACTGCGCACGTCTCTCCTATCCCTGTCCCTGTCATGGTCAATAGACCGGGGACTATGACGCAACCTATCAGAATCCCTTTCAATGCTGATATCTCGTTTCTCCCACGTGCTCTCTTCAATGTGCTGGTAAGTACGAGGGTCTTTGGGCTGCTCAGCATCATAGTAGTCAGCTCTATACATCTGACCTTCATAGTTCTCAGGATAGTTGGCAGGCCCATAGGCATCAGGATTGGCTGTGGCTACATTGCCAGTGTAAGCAGGTATTGGGACTACAGGTTCTTGGGTCCATTCTGGGTTTGGAGGGACAGCTGGTGCGGGTGCCGGTGGGACCTCGCGGGCAACTACAGGTCTTTGGACAACCGGAGGAGGATTTGCACCCACTGGGGTCTCTGGCAACACTTGAGTCAGGTTGCCATAGACAGCCAGCGTGATTGTAGTGTACCAACCTGGAAAATACATTCATTCAGAATAAGTTTAATGTGAATTCAGATCTTAAAATTATAAATACTGGTTTATTGAGCCAAGTCACACATGGTTGTTTCCTTACAACCACTGAAGGTAGAGAGACTGCAAATACAAGGACAGACTTCTAAGGAAAACGTGTCTATATTTATTGATATAATAAGGTTACATTATTATCTTATTTAAGCTGTAAATATAAAAAAAAAACTTTTTAAGTCTGTTAATCAATAGTTTATTATGAGTTTAGGCAAAGTATTTATGAACAGGGCATGACCAGGGACGGAAGAAGATGCAAACACCATGATGTTCAGAAAGATTTTACAGTAAGTGAATGAATCAGACAGTCCATCTTACAACAGTATAATGTTGGTATCACTGGCCACAGCAGCATATTTAATTGAAATCAATAAACAAATAAATCAGTCTGTGTTGTTCCAATGCAGGGCAAACACCTCTCTTTTCTTTATCCACTCAACACCATCCCGCACCAACGTGGACCAAATAATTGAAAAAGAAATTAAAATTTTAATTAGTTTATTCCAAAAGTATCTGGTGGAAATGTAAAGCCATTCTGTATAATAGTTGGAAGGAGTGTTGTTATACAATGTTGGCTAGAGATTGAGCAATCACTCTATTGAGAAATAGTTATTGTCATGTTAAGAAAGGATTTCATTTACATTGATTTCATTACTACATGCTACTGTTGAGCAAGAGGTCCTGGGTTTCATTCCCGGCTCGGGCAATGTGTTATTGGGTTTTCCATCTAGAAGTTCTCAGTAGCAGCACAGAGTCTGGATTTGTACTTGGTTAATGGCAATAGGCTCGTCCCCTATTACATGGGAATGGGTACTATGTATAACTGCCGAAATATGGGTGTACTACAGTTACACCTCTGACTAACTCTTTGGAGGTGTGATGTTCAGATTTGATTGAAATGTATGTACACTAAATACCACTTTTATAGACATATTTGTGACCACTCTTATTCTAAGAAAACTCAGGATAAAAGCATAAAAAATTGCAATACACTGATTGTAAATAACAAACCTTCAATTGAGACCAGTCTGTGAGTTCCATAGGTATACATATAATCTAACGGAATTAAGAATTTAAACATTTCAAATGATCATTAGAAATCAAGACATTGCCATTTATCAGCTAACAAAAGCGCTGCTGGAAGGAAATTTAAATAGTAAGCAGTGGCACAAAGCTACTGCTCTTGTTACTTTTTAGTTTTTTGGATATGCATCAATTAATAATTATGTCCGAGTATAGAACACAAACTAACCTCTAAGAACAAGTCCATCAGTTGGAATTCTTGGCTGATCCAGCCCATTGCCGCACTCCATGTGTATCTGTCCATTCTGGCAATAGTCCAGGCTGCCCAGAGCCTCAAACGTGGACGCTCCAGGCTTGCTTAGGTCGTTTACAAAGAAGTCTATGTGGAACTTAGTGGGATTTGTAGCGCCTAGTCGCACACCGCCGGGAAAGTCGCCTTCTACGCGCGCCCCGAGAGGAATTATACGTATTTCCCTCACATAAACTGACTTCGGAAACTGCACCAAGTCTAAATTAAGTTCCTGAAATAGGAAATTCAATTATTTACATAAAATTATCACAGATTACGGTAAACAGTCGCTATTTGCATCTCGAAAATAACATGTTTTTCTGTACCTCACTGGTGTCGTGGGAGAATGTATCGAAAAACAAAAGGTCTGGCTGTTCGTTTGCCGACATTTTCGCTGATTTTTAGTCAGCCTTTTCCTTAATTTGTTGATTAAAACATTTTGCAATCGAACAAACAAAATCGTGTCCTCTGCTTTCGACAGCGCGTTCACGATAATAATTAGAATGAAGTGTGGTAAGATTTTAAGCTTAACTTTGATTCGAGTAAATTGTATCGTGTAAGAGTAGGATGCCTATAAATTCATGCTTAAAATTATGTTTATGATTTCAGCTGTAACAAACTCAGATTGACTTTTCGTTGATTGTGATTTTGTGATATTTTTTTATGTTGCCAATACCAATATTTCTATCAGTGTTGTAGTAAAAAAGGATTTTGATATTTTTTACTGTGTATTCTAAAACTAAACGCAAAGTTTTATGAAAAAAGTCAATAATAAATTAATAATTGTATAAAAAATAATTGCCTGTACTGTGGGTGGTTTTTAAAATAAGAATTATGACGATGACGAATGTCTCATGTATGCGACTTCAACCTACCTACTTGGAAAATATATGTTCCGTTCGGGAATCGAACCCGCTAATTATGCAAGTAAAATGCAAAAGTCCCAACAGCGATAATTAACGAATACGAACGAGTATTTATGACTCCAAATCATTCAGGTGTAGGAAAAGAAAAAAAGTGGTTACATATGGCCAGACGCTGCTGTCTATAGCTCAGCATTCAAGCTTAGGTTCAGATGATAAAATATTTGTTTTTAAAACAAACACTCTGTTAACATGAGTTTTTAAGCTCAATAATTTATTTTTTCTTGATATTGGAACTAATCAATGTTTAGTTCAACGCAGTGTATAGAGTGCCACTAGCGGCACTCTATCCTTATCGAATAAAGTGTCACTAGCGGCATCATAGTGCCGCTGCCTCGACTCGGCTAAAGTGCCGTAAGCATTGCATTGTCGCATAGCCGCTCCCGGCACGCCCACCCTTCACCACTTCCTACCCTAGCCTAACCCTGCTTTAGCTGGGAAGAAAAAGTGGCGTAACAAACTCCCCAGCTCAGAATAGAACGTTATTGAAAATTGAATGTTCCTGTAAAATTTCCCAATAAAATACTAATTATTATAATTATAGTAATAAATTAATTTATATATTATTAATAATAAATAAATTAGAACATAAAAAGTATAGTAGGTATTAGGTAATCTATATATATAAAAATCAATTGCTGTTCGTTAGTCTCGCTAAAACTAGAGAGCGGCTGGGCCGATTTAGCTGATGTTGGTTTTGAAATGTTTGTCGTAGTCCAGGGAAGGTTTAAACGGTGAGAAAATTAGGGTAGGTAGGGTAGGTAGGGTAGGTAGGGTAGGTAGGGTAGGTAGGGTAGGTAGGGTAGGTAGGGTAGGTAGGGTAGGTAGGGTAGGTAGGGTAGGAAGGGTAGGTAGGGTAGGTAGGGTAGGTAGGGTAGGTAGGGTAGGTAGGGTAGGTAGGGTAGGTAGGGTAGGTAGGGTAGGTAGGGTAGGTAGGGTAGGTAGGGTAGGTAGGGTAGGTAGGGTAGGTAGGGTAGGTAGGGTAGGTAGGGTAGGTAGGGTAGGTAGGGTAGGTAGGGTAGGTAGGGTAGGTAGGGTAGGTAGGGTAGGTAGGGTAGGTAGGGTAGGTAGGGTAGATAGGGTAGGTAGGGTAGGTAGGGTAGGTAGGGTAGGTAGGGTAGGTAGGGTAGGTAGGGTAGGTAGGGTAGGTAGGGTAGGTAGGGTAGGTAGGGTAGGTAGGGTAGGTAGGGTAGGTAGGGTAGGAAGGGTAGGTAGGGTAGGTAGGGTAGGTAGGGTAGGTAGGGTAGGTAGGGTAGGTAGGGTAGGTAGGGTAGGTAGGGTAGGTAGGGTAGGTAGGGTAGGTAGGGTAGGTAGGGTAGGTAGGGTAGGTAGGGTAGGTAGGGTAGGTAGGGTAGGTAGGGTAGGTAGGGTAGGTAGGGTAGGTAGGGTAGGTAGGGTAGGTAGGGTAGGTAGGGTAGGTAGGGTAGGTAGGGTAGGTAGGGTAGGTAGGGTAGGTAGGGTAGGTAGGGTAGGTAGGGTAGGTAGGGTAGGTAGGGTAGGTAGGGTAGGTAGGGTAGGTAGGGTAGGTAGGGTAGGTAGGGTAGGTAGGGTAGGTAGGGTAGGTAGTGGTGGTCTTTGATGTGGATTGGACTCAGCAAGACGTGCGAATTGTACGTGACTTTTGTCTTGTCCAAATTCATGCCGAAGTCAACCCTCCGAGAGGCTCGATTTAGGCTGTGCAGCATCTGGTCGGTTCCAGCGTCTCTGTCATAAGGACGAAGTCATCGGCAAAATGAAGGTGTGAGATGTACTCGCCGTTCACGTTGATACCAGGTGTCCAGTCCAGTCAAGCGTGTTAAAGAAGTCCTCCAACGCATTGGTGAACAGTTCATCATCCCCCTGTGAGCAGTCGGGTCGAATGGGGTTATGGTTTTCTGATCCTGGATCTGGACAGTCATCGTGGCAGCGTCATACAAACATCTCAAAACTTCTATGTAATGCCAGTCAATTCGACATCGTTGCAAAGAGGCCAGAACTGCCCATGTGTCGATTTGCACTGGTTGACATCCGGGGTGTCCTCGTGTAGTGGCGCGTTAGTTTGACTCGTTTGTCATCTGCACTAAGTATGTCCCGTAAAAATCCTTGATTTCCTCGACTCAGACTTCGAAGTCACGATTCTGTCATCAGCAGTTCTTAGTTTCGTTAGATGGGACCTCCCGGAAAACCGGAGGTCCCGTCGCGTCAGCTTCCTAATTTTCAGGTTAAAGGCCCTCTAATTTAACGAAAACGGCCGCGTGAATGGCCGCTCTCGTCTTTCCCTCCCATTTCATAAGCCCGAGAGTCTCCGAGGAAAGTTTGGACACCTTATTTTTCCTGTCTGCGGGACACGTCGCGTAGTCCTTTGACTTCCTCGTCAGCTTTCTCGTCAAAAATGCCAGTGGTTCCCTGTAGGGCGAATCGATTTTGAAGTTCCAGTTGAAATGTTTGGAATCCTAGAGCGGCTTGGAGCTGCGTAAGTTGGTGGGTAGGCCTCATCATGCGGATTCTTTCAGCTCCGAAATTGATATTCAGAATGCCTCGGACAAGTTTGTGATCGCTTCCGGTACTAACCCTACTAATCACGGAGACGTCTCTAAATATGTGCTTATCCGTCATGATGAAGTCTATCTCGTTCCTTATCACGTTATCGGGCTTTCCCAGGTCCACTTCTTTTGGGGTTTCTTTTCGAAGAACGAATTCATTAACAAGAGTCCCTGCGACTCATAAAAAGTTGCTAGTACCTATTTCCCCCTGTGATTCCTGTGCCCTAAACCGTACTGTCTGACTTTCGATTCGCCCCGTTCTTGTAGGTACTTTTACTTTGCCATTGAAGTCCCCCATAACAACGTTGTTGTGGAAATTTGTCGTACTGTGCATTGCCTTGGCAATATCCTCGTACAAGGCCTCGGCTGTCTCGTCAGTCCATGTCGAAGTCGGCGCATATACCTGCATCAAATTCAGCTAGTACCTGTCAGTGAATTTCGGTACAAGGTACGTTATCCGTGTTGATACACTACTGATTTCCACAATGCTGCTAGTGAGTTCATTGTTGACCAGAAAGGCGACACCTTGGAGAGCTTGTCACTTTTGCGGAAGTAAAATAGGTGGCCTGATTCCAGGATTATCGTGTCCTCCCCTTGTTTTCGGACTTCAGATAACCCCAGTGTATGGTAGATAATGCGACCTAACTCTACCTCAAGTTCGGCAACATGATGGTCCAGCCTCATCGATCGTCCAATACAAGTAGCCAGATGTAGTTTTTGTCGTTGGTAGTCTGCCGTAAACGGGGTATTCGTCCCGTCATTACCGTAACCACTACTTTGACCACGAATAGCGGGACGACCGGGAACTAGGGGTCGTTGTTTTAGCACTATACTCATTGGGAGGTATAATGCCCGTAGTCATCACGCTGGGCATGTGGGTTGGTGACCGCAGAGCCAATGCTTTCGTAACGATGACGCTGCTGCCCGTCATCACTCTGCAGAATTTAGGTTGGCTTGTTAGATGGTTATACTACAATCGGTCAGAAGCCAGTTCCTCATTCGTCAGTGACCACCTTCGTCCCTCTCTTCAAGTCAAGTCTTCTTGTCTTCTCGTCAAGTCTTCTCGTCGCCTATCCCACAGTGTTGGAACACCAAGGTCTTCAACCAGTGCGTCCTGCCCGTCATGACAGACGATGCCGAAACGTGGACACTGACAGTCGGGCTGGTTCACAAATTCAAGGTCTTTGTTGCTAAATTATTCGGAAAAGAACCGGAGTTACCGACATAGCTTGCAGAGCAGAATAAGCAAACTGAAGTGGCAGTGGGCTGGCCATGTTTGTCGAAGGACGGATGGCCGGTGGAGCAGACGAGTCCTGGAGTGAAGACCGCGCATTGGCACGTGTAGTGTGAGACGCCCCTGCTAGCTAGATGGACCGGGACAGACTGGATGCGGAGGACAGGGTGTTGTGGCGAAGCCTGGGAAAGACCTATGTCCAGCAGTGGAATGTGATATTAGGCTGAGTTGATTAATTGTTATGCTAAGTTCGCATACCAGAAATGGTAAATATGAGAATCCTTATAACGTTATGTAACATTTATGTAAGTACCACTTGTTTACCCATATTATGCGAATAAATGATTTGATTTGATTTGAGTATCATCATACAAGAACGCCAGGAAAGCACGGACATATGTACAGGTAAAGATCTTCAAAATGATTATGACGAATTTAATAACAAGAAATAAAAAGCAATCTTTAGAAATCATAAGGTAAGCGTAGCAATTTCCTCAAGGATCCGTGCCTGGTCGTACCATGTTAGAGCTGTGACGTGTGCGTCAAGATACCTAAGAGGAAAAATAACAAATATAATGAGTTTGGTGAGAAATATTAGCAGGTAGGTAGCTAAAATTAGTTTTATAATTTGCATTGTAGATATATAAGCTCGTCTAAAAATTCAATGCAAATGATAACAATTATGATGCACCAATACGTTAGGTACAGCACAGATGTAAACATGGATGTGGGACTTAGATTAGAACATTAATAAACAAAGATGTGGTTTTTGAGCAAAATACCCATTGATAGTTTGATATGATACGGTTCAACCACAGCTTACTTTTTCGAACGAGTGTCATAATGAGTTAAAGTTATAGAAAACCCAATTAATGTTCTCTTTGCGAAAAAAATAATTATAACAAATGCCATTTGTTACCGTCTTCCAAAATAAAATTCCCATATAAATTTTATTAATATTGCTTAGATATTTTTTGAGTTAGCTTCAATAATACGTATTTTTCCAACTTAGTGTATAGGGATGATATGATAAGTTCCAGTCACTGTTATTTACATTATCAGGTAGTGGTATTCGAAGTTGTGTGGGGTAGCTGTACCAAAACTACAAAGTGAAAAATTAAAACTTTTTACAACAAAAAAAAAAAACCGACTTCCAAAAAAATCACTACAAACTGAAAACTTACTAGGTACTTAACTGTGGCGAATGTTCTCCTCGAGAACAATAACAGATAAATTCTTGTGAGTAACATCCTCCTTGAATTGTCAGATAATTTTATTCGGGGTTTTACCTCTTATACCTAGAATAATCAGCTCTAGCTAGCAATGATGCTATGCAATAGGCTGACACTTCATGGACTACTTTCAAGTTAGCTTTCCGTAGTACCTACCTTTGTAAATATCATATTGACTGGCAACTAGCTGTTACCAGCGACTTCACCTGCGCGTTTTGTTTTATTTTTTTCAGTTTTTCGTGCAAATATCCAGGATGAAAAGTAGTCTATATCTTTCAGTCCGTCTCTATGTCTCTGGTTACCTGTCTATCACATAACGATTGATTCAGTGGTATAGTCGTGAAAAGATAACAGACAGAGTTACTTCCCCATTTATAGTTTTAGTAGGTATAGAGCTGGCTGCTTTTGACCTCAGAATCAGATACGTCACTAGAGCGTAGATCTGCGACCTTTTGACCGCGGATACATCATGACTTCATGAGAGCGTCATCCTTATTCTTTATTTTAATAAGGAAGTGCAACGAGAACGAGTATATACGAATACAGGGATAGGGGATAGCCCAAATAATGAGTCAGTGTTGCCAAAGCAAATTATTGTTTTTTATAGTATATAATACGTCTAAAACATCGAATCTTTCTACATATTCTCATGAAACCTAGACTTAGATTCCAGAGCAGACTGTTGTTAATGACGTGATCAGCTAAAGCGCCTGATTGTTTTCAATAGCTAATGCCTTCAACGTACGGATCTCGGAGGTAAGTGTGATTGGACTAACTGAGGTTTTGTACATAGTATCCATTACTAGGTAGGTACTCTTGTGTAATGGATGAGGTACTGTTTTTCCTTCGTGATTGAAGTTAGGTTGCTAGTCATAGTAGGAACCTATATTTTATACTGATAGTAAATGAACGCCTAAGGAAAAAATCACACTAGGATAAGCAATAGTTGCAGATCATCTAGAGTTCTAGAATAAATATGATAACTTGTATTTCAGTATGTCTGGAGTATTGTGAGATGAGCGTATGACTGTCGAGTAGTTCTATACTTTTGTTTACTGTACTTTAATAATGTGTTTGTGTCTTTGTCTTTAACTATTGTAATTGGCCTTGGCCGTTTTACAGGCACAAATTCTTCTTCTTTTTGAGCGCATAGAATTTACGTAAGTATTTGTATTAAATGAGTTTTGTTATTTAGGTGGCCGTGTTCATCGCGGCATCACTATCAGTACTGTTTGGACCAATCTAGTCTAATCTAGGACCAATGTAATGCTCTGGGCCTGTGGAGCAAAATGTACGACTTAGGAAAGACCTGTCCATTATGATTGATTGTAATATACCAGGTCGTTTTTACATAAAAACAAACAGTACTTAACAGTTCCTGCGACCAGTTTTTGTGAGTAATATTACAGTGTTCAATGTTGTAATTGCCGATCGTTAAAGTAGTCATGACGAGGCATCGTTGGTAAACTAATGTCGGTAAAATATAAAATAGTGGAGTCGTGATTGAGGAGTCTTCTTGTTGCATATTTTTCTTTATTATCCATTTTTTTGTCCATTACTTCGAGGATATTCGTTGTATGCATGGAGGTAATAATAGTTATTTGTTAAGCAAGGCTGCAAAGTTGTTTTTTGGCGCGAGTACTTGTATTAAAACCTGAGCAAGCGAAGGAATCTAGGATATATAATCCTTAGCGTAGCGAGGGTTGCAAAGGTACGAGACGCAGACTAAGTTTGCTGCCGAGCGAAACACAGAACTTTTCACCTCACTACAGCGTGAAAAATGTTAGGTGCAAGAAAAACAGCTTAAATAATATATTAAATTAGAAAACTCAATTCGCCATTATGTACCGTTTGCACTAACTCTGCAGGGGCTGGACTCGCTCATATTATAGGATTTCTAACGATTTTATCAAAAAACAAACCAATATGATGAGAAGAAAATTATAAAAAGTTTTTCTTTTTCATGCAGTGTTCGTGGTGGCCAGTGCGATTATTCTAAAAATGAGGTTGGCGCACTGACATGAAATAAGTATTAATGCATTTTCAGAGGACTGGTCGAATAGAACATTACTGAATAGAAAGATTCGAATTTTATAAACACTTTCCACGCTAGCGGTTAATAGTAGTTTATGAAACTGTTGCATAAAGACGGGTATTGAAAATACGAGAGTGTGTTCAAAAACCGAGCCGTAGGCGAGGTTTTTAATAGTATCACACGAGTGTTTTAATACCTAGTTATGTGCAGTTTCATACACTATTTTATCTACTCTCATAAATTGGGATTGAACCTACTAATTATAAGATCAAAGGTAAAGATCAAGAATAAAAAATTCCCACAAAATTCAGTACAACTTCACGTATGAATGACGCCTGCTCCCAACACATCACCGTGCATGCGCTACAGCGGTGCTGCTGTCCCCGCTAACGTTCCATTACAAGTTTGATGGAAACTCCTTGGTGATATTAACTTCTTGGATTTGCCCTGCATTGTAATGGAAAAAAAATGTTTTACAATGCATTTGCTCGAAAAGAGCGTTTTCCAAGCAGTCAATTTGTGCGGAAAGTGTCACTTTTTTTCACTAGTGCTTTTTACTTTTCTGTTTTTTTTTATTTTTTGAGGCCGTCGTCAGCCCGTCTCCTCTCAGAGATTTTATTATTTCAGAATGATGACGATGACGATGACGATGATTATGACAATGGTCAAAATCAAAAAGTCGAAGTCGAAGCCGAAGTCGAAGTCGAAGTCGAAGTCGAAGTCGACGTCGAAGTCGAAGTCAAAAGTCCAAGTCATGAAATGGTATGTTAGATGTTACACATCGCAGGCGACTGCCGTAAGGCTCGCTCGTTTTGTTTTTTTTATTTCCTCGCACAATGCATAGTAAAACGTTGTATGATACACGTGCGTAAGATGATTTCCGCACTTATAGCATAAATAACTATTATAACATTATTTTGTTAGAGAAAAAGTGTCATAATATGATTCTTTTTTTAAATTTCGGTATTGTGTTTATAAAGTATGTCAATATAAACTCGTTTTGAAGTTTATAATTCGATTATTACGATATGAGAATAGATAAAATGCACTTTTGCACTCAGATTTCGAATGTTAAACATAATCTTTCCGAAGTCGTGAGGTGAAAAAAAATTGTTTGTTGTTTCTCATAGAAATAACTACTAGCTGACCCGACGGAAGTTGTCCAGCCCAAATTTCAATAATTCATACAAAAATCCCATAGAAAATAAATACACCAATTTTGCAACTTTTTTTTTTTCGTTGGAACCTGATTCAAAAATAACAAACCTTTTAAACCTATTATTATTAAAACAGTCTGTCCAGCCGTTCTCATAGTTATGTCCTTACCAACGAACATGTTGTCATTATTATTATATAGACTAGCTGCCCGCCCTACCCTACCTAACTACCCTATCAACAAAAAAAATAATTGCGAAATTGGTCCAGTCGTTTACGCGTGATGCCGCGGCCGTGACCAAGGGAAACAGGGATTCATTTTATATATAGACTAGCTGCCCGCCCCGGCTTCGCACGGGTAGTACTATGTAGATACTTATCTACGGTGCACCTACCCTACCTACTCACCCTACCTACCCTACCCACTTACCTACCTACCCTACCTACCTACATACCTACGTATCCACATACCTACATACCCTACCTACACCTACCTCCCTACCTACCTACCTACAGTACATTTGCGCCAACCACAATAGAAATCTTCGTTCATCTCACAATCGTCTTCTTCAATGTTCCACTCACCGCACAGACTTCATTCACTCTTCCTTCTTCACTCAATCTATCTCTCTGTGGAATGCGCACCCTCAGGAAATCAGGATGGCGACCAACCGATTATCTTTTAAAGTTAAAGTTCGCGAGCACATCCGCAAGAAGCTGGCAGTATCATCACAACGATAATGTTTTCCCATTGATTGTCTTACTTGTTTAAGTATTTATGTGTATTTATTTGTACTTATATTTATATTAATTAGGTGTATATATTATATTTATAGTTTTAATAGGTATATGTATATCTTTATATTTAAATAAATATTTATTCCTCAATTCTCCCTATTGCACCTACCTGTTTGTCTCTGCATCGCCCAAAGGTTGACTGGTAGAAAATGCCTATGGCATTAAGTCCGCCTCTGTACATTTGTGTTTGAAGTATTAAAAAATAAATACCTACCTACCTTAGGGGTGTGAAAAATAGATATTCGCCGATTCTCAGACCTACTGAATATGCATATAAAAATTCATAAGACAAGTATGGTAACTAACATTGTGACACGAGAATTTTATGTATAAGATATCTACTGGTAATTTAATGGTACTCTATAGCTTAGTACACCATTCGTGCTAACCCATCCAGTCACACTCTTAGTATTTAAATAATATTATGCTTGTGCTAAATTTGCGTTCACAGCTGGGCATCGAAGTCAAGACGATCTCGCACACGCTACAATTCAGCTATTGACTATTGCAGCTTTTTAAATTCAATAAATAATGAAATACATTTCTGAATAATTTTACCAGTGAGTTAAGAAAACTCTGAAGAAAAAACAAGTTAAGTCTAAAGTTGTTTTTACAAGCTTTATTATTTGCTTTATACCTCGTTCCTATTTGTTTCCAGTTACTCATAACATAAATTTTTCAAGCACTTCCTGGCATACGATTCAGCTGAAACTTGGCATACTTATAAATAAATAACTTAGTCATTGTGAAAAAATGTCGGTATGATGTTTTAGTGTGCAACTTAAAGTCATTTGTTTTATAAACATTATAATTTACACATTTTTGTATGGTGTTTACATTTTTATGCACATTTTATTCATAGCTGTACATTCCTATGTGATCTATATTTATAAACTCTATGTATTACGTGAAATGGAAGGAAAAGTAAGTACTTTTCTATATCCTTGCTATGATTAATATTATAAATGAGATTCGACTTTGTTTGTTTGTTTGTTTTCACTCTAAAACGGTTGAATGGATTTGGATGAAATTTGGCGCATGGGTAGACCATAACATGGGTTTGGGCATAGTCCGACATAGGATACTTTTTATCGATAACTTGTACGTTCAGGTGGAATAATTGCTGCGAAGCCGCAGACAAAAACTAGTCACCTATAAATATTAGTAACTACGCAAGACCTATCTTGATTTCCCAGTTTTTCCGTACTGTTCAAGGAAGCATCGAATGATTTTAGCTGGAAAGTGAATTAGTTTTTCCTGCCTCATTCTATTCACCCACGTAGATTATGGTCCAGCCACAGCGTCCAGATTGAGGCACAAGATGACAATTCGTTGATTCTCATTGTTTATTACAACTTTCATCTTGATAACGAAAGGGGATGTGCACGCACAGGGATCAGCAGTCGTGTACGTACACTAGGTATCAGTGACGTATCATCTCAGCTGATGCCGCTCCGGTGTAAGTGATAACGCAGAGTCATGTTTACAAAACCGAAATGAAGTTTGTTGTTACCATAGTGTTAAAGGGATGTTGCCGGGTCTTCATTGGGGTTGTTCTGTACCTACTTACAGTCTCAGGATATAGGATGATGATTAAAAAATACAAAGGAGTTAATTAGACTAATACGGTAAACAAAAAAAAAGACACATTTATGCCAGTGACCTTTTTTTTTTTTTTTTTCAGGATGGGAAATTATCAAATGACTTCTCCCGCTCTGGGCAGAGCGAGAGGGTGTGTCAGACTTCTACTGACTAAAACCCACCCGTGTTCCTTCCGTTGCCTTCCCCTTCATCCCTTTCAGACAAACCCGCAACCCCAGCAGGCATTGTCTTTCGACCCCGTCGGTTGGTGCTGACATCTCTTTGAGGCGCGCGTGGAACACAACGCGCCGTCGACACGGGCCTGGTCCTTATCGGACGGCGAGCTGCCCATTGCTCACCGTCCGCAGGCCCGCGCCTACGGTGGCTGGAAGTCGGCTCTTGACTCCCGACGCCCGGGGCGTCTCCTGCGGCGACTAGGGCCGCGAGTTCGTGAAGCTTGCTTCTCCCTCGCGCGCCCCGCCTCCTCCTTCGCGAGCATAACTGCTTCGCAGAAGGAAGTGACGGCCTCCCATGCACTATCGCTCCGAACCATAGCCTGAACCAGGGCCGGACGCGAGAGATCGCCGCCGCCGATCGCCTCCGTGAGGACACGGCGGTGCTCCGCCCAAGCCGGGCAGACCTCCACCGTATGCTCCACCGTGTCCACCGGGCGATCCACACAGTGGTGACACCCGGGCGTTTCCTCCCGCCTTATTCGGAACAGGAACCTCCCGAAACAACCGTGTCCGGTGAGGACCTGCGTCAGGCGGAAGGTGAGGACGCCATGGCGCCTCTCAAGCCACTCCTCAAAGAGGGGACTTATCGCCGCAATTGTGGCGTGCCCAGCGCTGGGTTGCGACAGTCGCACACTCCATGCCGCCATGAGATCCCGCCGGAGCTCTGTCCGCTGAGCCGTGATCTCTCGCGGCAGCGGAGTTACACCCCGGCGTTTCGCCTCCTCGCGCAACTCCCACATCTGCGCGAGGATTTTCGCCTCCAGATCCCATGGCGGTAGTCCGGCAAGGAGGCTTGCCGCCTCACGGGAGACCGTGCGGTATCCCCGGTATTCACAGTCCAGTTATGTACGTATTTATAATTAAATGTGTTTTCTATTATCTATTTATCTATATGATAATATTATACTTAAGACGCATATATATGCCAGTGACCTTGAGTGGTTAGCTTGCGTGTTCCGTACTGAGCTCACGCAACGCGTCGTACGTCCAGCCAGTAATAGGACTCGCCCATCAAGGAACGCTGTCCCAAATTAGACGCATTATTAATTTATTATACATAAAACAAAAGGTATTTTATTAAAACACGTATACTAAAAGATCAATAATAAAATTATCTTTAAAATGGTGAAGGTTTCAGAAAAATATGCTTGATAGATTTTGTGTGATTCTCAGTTTTTTATCCGCGTTAGACATAACTTTACAAAATAATTTCACTATGTAATATAAACATAATCTAAAATATTCCTATATTGAGAAATAAGAATCTATCCTAACCTATCCTTATTAAGAAAATGCTCTAATTTAACATATATTGTTTCCAAATCATTAACAGTAGTCGTTTAGACGTGATCTTCAGTATACAATCATTAAAGGTCGATTATCGTCGTCTTAAGTAATTATGATACAGTTAATATGACGCATAACTTGTAGTAGCAGACTCGCTAAAGACACAAATAAAACAGTGGCGCGGCGCTCGGCGGTCGGGATCAAACTGTACAGTGTAAAGCATCTCTGTTATGGATCATAGAGACACAAACAGTCTACAGACAGTCGGCATTGTTTAGATATGACTGGTACCTGGCCAGTCATATCTCACCTGAAGCAATCAAAGACACGCGTCTATTGTTTTTTCAGAGAAACCATAAACAGCTATAAAGGTTTATGATCGCCCTCGTTATCCCAACAATGCTACCTAAGCATGGGCCATGATGGGCACGCACAAAGCCCGTTGTTCTAGAGCAGGGATGGGAAACCTTTTTCAAACGTGAGATAGGAAAAAAAGATGGTTGGTCAAATCGAAAAGAGAGGCTTATGCTCAGTATAGTGGGTGATGTCGGGCAGTGGACGCTGATCATGATGACCAGTGATCGGAGTAGGTAGATTGAACTGGGGTCATTGATCCGAAACGTATATATTACTATGGACATTCCTCCGGAATTGGTGGATTATTAAAAAAAAACCGGAACTTATGTAGGAATTGTATTCTGCCAGAGTGGAAGGAGTCATTTGATGATTTGCCATCCTCAAAAAAAAGGTAGGAATTGTAATAAAATGAGCAATTTTATTCTTTATTATTCTTCCTATTATTATTTCTTGTCACGATTTGACAAAACCCAACGACCAATCAGAACAAAGGATCATGGGTGGTACAATAACCGGTTGAGTAATAATAATATCACTACCAACATTAACAATATTTAATTGAATCCGGAAATACCGGAATTACTTTCCGGAAAAATGGCTTATCCATGTTATTCTTTCTGTGTGCATTTATGATACAAGTACTAAAAATCAATCTACCTACTCCGATCACTGGTGATGACGGTTCAACCGATCTCGATATCTTAGAAAAGTTGGCAAGACTACATAAAAAGTCTCACATACATACATCTTTTACTATGTATTCGTAACGATGCGTCACCAAACATTTTAAAATGTATAAATTCTTTATGTTAATTTAGCTTCGTGTATGAAAAATATTTGTTCAGAATAATGCGAAACTAAACAATACGAATTGTTAAGAATCGTTGTAGTAACCTAAATTCTTAGATAGCATAGTAATTAAAAGTACTAGTTAGTACACAAACTAATCAAGATGATAATTTTGATGAAACTCGTAAATACGACCATTAATTGCCTCAATTTGGGAAGTTGCATATGCATAACTTAATATTTTTATTGTTTCCAGATCACCTAGACCGAGATCTAGCTTCTCCTAAACCTAACTTCCAGAATTCCAGCCCTTCAGGAAACCTATCTAACTGAGTTTGTATGTTATTAAACATAACTTCGTAATTTTGTAAATAAAGGCTATACAACTTGTAGTCAGACGCTCGGTACTGGCTGAAAAATCTAGATAAGTAAATTAAAATACTAGATTTCTTTACGGCAACAGACCAGCTTAAGGTTTCTTTATGTATGGTTGGAATCGGTTCAGAACCTTTTCAGCAAAATCACTTGCAAACAGTGTAATATTTAATTAATAAAAATCCCACTCAGTATGACTATTTATCTAATAATATCTTTTCAGCGGGTATAGATATGATTGTTATGGAAGCCTCAATGGATAAGTTATTTTATCGCGAATCCTGTGATATGTAACACGCCATGTATAACTACATAATTATATACACATAACGTATTTAAAATTAATAAAAACATTAGAACAGGAAGCGGTTCACGGCTCTCTAGGAGTTCTAGTCATCGACGTGGAACTTTTAATCGTCTAGTACATCATGCAGTAGTTCTCAAGACCCCCGAAAACCGCTTCCTGTTCAGGAAGCGGTTTTCGGCACTGTTTACTTGTGAAGACTTATCAGTGAAATGGCGTTGTTATTCCCCCGTTAAATACCCGTTTTCTTTCCTGAATCTAGAACAAAGCCGCCCGGTGAATATTGGAGAGATGACTTTATTTTTCTGATTTGCTTCCCAAGGCTGCTAAGCAGTCGCCTTGCAGGATTTGGTTCCGTACTGCCAGGTACCTTACCGGTCCGGCCAGTGGAAAAACGCCCAATGCCCCGTCCGCGCCACCGGCCGTGGCTCGCGTGCTCATGGGTTTTCTATTCCCTGTGTAGGTAAGGTTGCCATCCGTCTGGATTTGTCCGGACATGTCTGGCTTTTTGATTCCCCGAGACAATACTCAAATTTTAATGAGTATTTTTGCCAATGCCCGGCTTATGTCAGGACTTTTTAAATTTAGAAATGGTTACTGTAGGTGTAGGGCTCCTGAGAGCTACGCTACAGAGCTCGGAGGCAGTCGGCAGTGTAGCGTGTTTACCCGCTACCGCCTACCTGCATCCCTGCAAGCCTGCGACCACCTGTGCGAGTCGTGGGGTTGCTAGCTTAGAAATTAGACGCACGACTTGGGGAGGTTTTAAAGCGAGGTATTGTTTTCGTACTTATTATGGTGTAATTTTCATAGATTTTATTTCATTAACTGCCTAAGAATGATTTCCTATACATTATTAAAGCGGTTTTCGAAAGTTCTAAAACTAAATAAGTACTTTGTATGCATGGAAAGTAGAATATTTTTAAAAGGCTAAACTTTAATTTACCTACTTTGTTTTTTATTCTTTCTTTATAATTATTAGATTGGTATAAAAATCTCATCAGTTTCATAACTTAAGCAAGTGTGTAGCCGTCTAATGCAACTGTTTAATTCTTAACCAATAACCACTATGCAACTCTTAAGCAACCCCGACATAACAATGCAGACTCAAAAATGCAATATTTACGCAAACTCGCGTGAAAAATATACCTTTTGTGCAATTTGGTGTCGTGGAGCTTGCCACCCTGTGCAGAGCGAGTGGTAGCCGGCCGGCTACACCAGTCGCTAGTCCGCACCCGAACTGAGTCCACGTCTGTCGTCGCGAGGTGCGCAACGACACGTCACCAAAACTTTCCAACCCGAACTAAACTTTCTTCACGTCCCACTAAACTAATATAATTTGAAAATAATAACGCGAGTGCCCCATTTTTATTGATATTATTGTGAGTGTTTGTATAGTGTTGATGTGGTTTGAGGTGAAGTGAAGATGCGGAGCGCCTGGGAGGCGTTCTGCCTCCTGTTGCTGGCTGTTGCAGCCGCAGCACAGATCGACACGAGGCACTTATCAGGTCAGTATTTACAAAATTACTTACATAAAAATAGTAACACCTTACTTGCAAAGCTAAAACACACTGTAAAGCATATCGCCTCAGTTTGAATTAAGAACGCAACGTTTTTCTTTTTTTTTTAAATCATTACCGCCTAGTCTAGTTGTTCTATAATTTTAAAAACTACCGCGAAAACGTTTTTGCAAACGATTATTTGGATGAAATACTGTAAATTACTACCAAGATTCGTAGGTAACGGTAAATGTCGGAGATATTTTGTCGTGATAGGTAACCTACTTAGCAACTTTTATCGAAACCGTTGTCTTCAGAAACTCAAGCCGTTTAAAAAAAAAAAACTGGTTTTAATTAATTTATAAAATAAAACCTAATCCAATATAAGTACAAGTAGACGAAGCAACGTAGACAATTTATTCGTTTTAAAAATACCTAAGCAGTCGGGTAGTCAGAGTTATCTTTGACTAACTAACTAATTTAAAAAACAAGTAGAGTTATTCCAATTACTGCAGATTGCTTTAATCACTATTTGACTCCACTTATCAAAATTGCATTTGTTCCACAGTTATCTATATTATATTCTTTAGATAGGCAACGTAGGTCAGTAGGTAGAGCCTATAGGTACCTACCTACTATTCCACTTCTATCAATTAGGTAACATGTTTTTGATGGGTACTTAGGTAGTAAACCAAATAAAGTAGGTACCTACCTACATTCTCTTAAAAATAAAGACGTATCATTCTGTCGCATATTTTTTTTTAGGAAGTTTTCTAAACAATTATTGATCTGCCCACCCCAGGTAACAGGCTTGAAGTTTCTATAATTAGCGATGTTGGCCGTACTAAACAACGGTGTGTTTGCATCACAAAAGCCATAGACAATGGTCTATGGTACGTGATCGTGGAATGAATGGCGGCTGACTTGTGTTCGTTGAACTGCCGCGTTTTTTGTCCGCCATCTTTTGTGAATATTAAATAACTGTTTAAAGCCCCAAAATGTATGGTATCCGCGGTATTGTGATATATTTTGGCCCGGATAATTTTAGTATAACAGAAAACAAGATGAACGAAAAGTTTTTCGACTCAAAGTTTGGTCGGCACTTTGTGTTATCAGTCCTTATCAAAACGGAAGAATTTTTCTTCCAAACTATGTTAGGGTAGTAGGGTACTGTCTTATCATCACGAATTGTGACCATAACTTAAGAATTTTGACGACATAGAAACTCTGAAAAAATTCCACTGCAGATAATCGTTTTAATTTAAATTACAATTAACACTAGTAAAATAATGCCGGGTTTTGACAAACCGATCATGTTATTATTACAATATTATAGAAAACCTTTTACAAACTAAATGAAATATTTTATGAAAATAAGTAAAGTGTGCGCTCGTTGAAATCTTTTCCACTGCACTGCGTTTATTTACGTCCAAGCATTATTATAATAAAATTATTTGACAGTTTGAATGAAGAGTGAACTCTGCAGACTTGTGCAAGCAAATTATGTTGTGGAAGAAGAATATTTGAAAAGTCCAGACTTCAGTGTAAGACACTGAAGTCTGGACTTCTTCCAAGGCGAATTTGCGAGAAGTTTATCTCTTACGCTGTATTGTATCGAGAGACGAGTATTGTCAGACTGACAAAAACTATCTTTTGTTGACAATTCGTCAAATATTTCTAATATCGCAGGGTTGTTTTTGAGTGATGTTGAATTGATTTTGAACGTCATGCAAAACTTTGTTTCTACGAAAAACGAGTTATCGAAAAGTATATTTAAAGTACGACAAAAAGTCAAAATACCAGCTCAAGTGAACACGATTGTACCCTCTAACCTCAAAATTACCGACCTTTTGCACACCCATAATAGCCAAAAGGTATTTTTCCAAGATCCAAATGTCAAATACACAATCAAAGTGCAATCTGAACGGATCTACCGTTCATTGCAAAGTGGTGTAGGTACAATTTTAGTGTTATTTTGACATAAGTGTCAGGGTCAGACCTATGTTCTTTTGGGGTCTTCGCTGGGATACGGGTTAATGACCTCAATGGTGACGTCACGGCCAAATTGACCATTTTGTTTTAGGGGCCTACTTATGAAGTTTTTTTAGTCCTATAGGTGGGTTTTTGGGCGATCATTGTGATACCGGTTCAAGTAACTTAGATGTTAAAATCTTGTTTGGGAGCAAAAATGTATGAGTTGTTTGATCGTTTTGTCACTCTCTTATGCCTTTTTTTGTTTTATGCTAGTTTTGGCATAATTCTGCCAAAAAATAGTCAACAAAATACATAATTAAAATGTTATTTACTTCAGACCCGTGATCCATATTTTGGTTAGTACACTTAATAATTTCTGGCAATATTTGGCTTAGAATTAAGTTAAGTTGTTTTTTATGCCGGTCGTGAGATTTGTGTAGAATAATTTTCCAAATTTAACCAGATTTTACTAAATTACAGACACAGTCATTCATAATATGGTTTAAAAAATACCCTAAGAAACGTTTACTAATTCATTCAAATTCATGTCTGCAGTGCCATTAAAATAGCCAAAAAGATAGTACAATGACACATAGAAGTTTGCCAAACGATACGTGCCTAGCAAATCGTATTCAGACGCGCCTCCACGCGAATAAACCCACAAATTAAATCTGATGGCCCACAGCCACTACTCATGTAGATACTTCGTACAATGTACTCACTATTGTCTTGAACTAGTTGTGCTAGAGAACAGTAAGTTAAATATACAGAAGTTCTAAGTGAAACCATGTACGGAATTAACGCTGGAAAGACGTCACACCCCAAACAGATAAAAAATATTACTAGTGCCTGGATCTCTACGTATAGTGTTTACGCTAGGGTCAGATTTTCAAGAATCTATACTCAATATATTTATTGCATACTTAGTACGTACATCACCTTTGTACGTACTTTTCTGCTCTTTTCTTCTTGTCTGTATATATGTGTGTACATAAATGGTTAAATAAATAAATATAAATAATTAAAAAATTAAAAGGTGTCTTTTGGCACTACACTGCAGTTTCCACTTGGTTTTTTTAATGTTGAGCCTTAAGCCTTGTGCAGACCAGCGCGACCTGTCGCGCGACGCGACGCCGGTTATTGTTATACCGTACAGTTTTCTTAGAAATTGCATTGTCTGAGTCGCGTCGCGCGACAAGTCGCGCTGTTCTGCAGAAACCTTTACTTACTGTCTAAGTCTCCCGATATCTCATTTCTTCAGCCTATTGCATTTCAGCATTTCACAATATCCTTTCTTGAAGAGGATGCTGTAGATGACGTGGTCAACACGTGGAGCAAAGAGTCAGTTCTCTTTCACCCCACCGACAATACACCGGTGACATTCGGGTTTGTCATACTCATTAGTTATAACAGCACAGATAGCCCAAGTTTCTGTATGAGTCTTCTGTTTTTCCCATGATGTGGCGCGATGACGTCGCCACACAAACGTGAGTTTCAACCACTCGAGTAGTCCACACCCGACGACATTGACCACCGGAAGACGATTCGTCGCGACGACGTGTTGTCCGCTCAATAAGTCACTTCCGGTAGTACGACCCAATGGGGCAGCATCACAATCGAGATCATACCTTACCGCTAAATAAATAAAGCCCTATTCCGTCTGGATGCAATATGTTTAGTCTCCAAAACGCTGATGCGTCTGAAATTTCATACGAGTCGCAATTGGAATTGGCACAAACGAATCTGTTGCTTAATGCACGAGTACTAGAGTACAGAATTGCATTTAATCATTGAGAGTTGCATTGGTGTGTGGCTGACCGCAATCATTAAGAATTTGGGTTACGTGGTTAGTACTTTTTATTTACAATTGATTATTTTTGCTTTTTTGCGTTAATTGATTTCACGGTCGCTGCCTGATACCTCTCACTTGGTAAAAGTAGGCTCTGTAATAAAAAGTTCATGGTTCAAAGAGTTTCCGTAGGAGGTCTATTTTGGGGTCAAACTTTTTGGTAACAGCTTTTAATAACTATTGGAAAAAAGTAATCTTTTAAGCACGCTTTCTGTAGTTGTATCAATTTGTGCAGAAGTGGGCACACAAATGGGATAAACTAAAGTAATAAGTTACAGAAAAAATCGTTCTACTGGTTCCTTATTGAAGTAAATTAATTATATTTGATAACCTCAGAAATATAAATAAATGCAAAAACGGATAAAAATAACAATTCAAACATATTTGCGCCCGAACAAACAAAATCGTTTCTCGCAGAGATAGCTAAATTAAAAAATAACTTCAAAAACTTTTACTTCGATGAGCGTTTTTATGAAAAAGCGGTCGAAATTACAATAGACACGAACGGAGGCACTTTCTCCCGCACCCATTGCGCTCACAAGCGAACGTAATCGCTTTTTAGGAGTTCAACAACACCTCTACAGGTTCACAGATTCACTGAGAATTTGTGCGTTTTCAGACTTCTGAATTGAGCTAAGAAAGTAGAAATTTCGGTGATTACCTAGATGTTTATTTTATCTGCTTTGTTAGCTTTAAGAATTTGTTTAGAGCGTTTTTATTGTATAGTCACATGACAATAGAACGTGTTTTTACCTGATGTTGGAAGTGGGTCTTCCCCGCACACGAATTCTAAAGAATCGTCGCCTTATTGTTAAAACCAACATGGTTTAGCAAACAGATAGCTGGGAAAGCTTCTTAATTTTATTTTCAGCACATGTATTCTAGGGACATACTTCATCAGTATTTTTCTTGGTAGTTCTGAGACCTGCACAGAAGATATTCCTGCAAATCCTATCAACCTTGTGTTCTTTCAATCAAATTAACAAAATTCGGGAAATCGGCACCCTAATTGTGTTATTCACTTCTGAATCATTTTGAAGAGATTGCTTAACCATTGCGTCATCAAGTCGTTAAAAAAATCTGCCCAAAAACGTAAAAAACGCAATGAATGTTGTTGAACTGTCAAAATGAAACAGATTAGTCTTTCGTTTACGAAAAAGTGTTACGCAGTTAGATACAGTGAGTGACAGCGGGACTCACTTCTTATTGCGACAATTCCATACTCGCCTTTAACCCAGATTTAACCTCGTGCGGGTAGTAAATCCGTAGCGAAATGGATAGCTCAATGGTACATAAATAGCCTATAATATGGTAAGGATTACCTTCTGATTGTTATATGGATATTTGAGCTGCCTTTTATCTAGTCTCTTTTACTTGTTGATGCATTTTTACTTTTTCAGGCACCATATTCATTCATGGATGTTTAACTCAGAACAAAACTGTTCAATCATATTCCTGAGCTATAACTTTAGAAGACAGAATTTAGTATCAAATCCACCGGTTTCGGTCCCAACTTGTCAGCTCCAATTCAATGTATCTGTCACTATCAGGCCAATTAATTACCACCAACTTTATACAGACTGGTCCGGATACTGAAGATTTTACATCAAATTACTACGAGTTAGTTCACAACATTCTAAAGTGGTATCTAAACACGCGGCGTCTCGCTCTTTCTTCGCTCGAGTGAAAGGGAGGGAGAATAGAACCAGTTTGGCAAGCATTCGCCTTGAACTTGTATAACCGCTAGGCCAAGTGGTACACTCAACTTCAGGTCCATGGCAACTTTTTGACGTTGACAGCGCCTTTAAGTCGTAACAGTATGGGTGGTTTCCGTATATCAAGTGTTACTACTGACTCAGTTTACCGTACCCGGCTGTGGGATAGTCCAGTTTGTGGGTTTACTTGCCAATTTGACTTTTCCGACATCAAGTAGGTACCCAGTGAGTTGTATGTACTCGATAGTTGGTATGTTAGGTGGTTGATCTGGAAAAGTTTCCAAGAAAGTTTTGAAACGATGGAAGACAGGAATCAATACCAAAAGGTGTTAGTAATAAAAATACGCCAACGATTTGGCTTGGCAATCTGTTTAAATAATACCTATACGAGGATCCTATTTGTTTTTTTTTGTCGCGACTACGTCAATACTTCAATAAGTTTTTTTATTCGATTGAATTAGTAGGTATTCAAGATCATACTCGCAAAAACTGAAGAACAACATGATTTATTTTTTAAACTAGTTTATTTTGGGGTTCACAGTCCAGTTATGTACGTATTTATAATTAAATGTGTTTTCTATTATCTATTTATCTATATGATAATATTATACTTAAGACGCATATATATGCCAGTGACCTTGAGTGGTTAGCTTGCGTGTTCTGTGCTGAGCTCACGCAATGCGTCGTTCGTCCAGCCAGTAATAGGACTTGCCCATCAAGGAGCGCTGTCCCAAATTAGACGCATTATTAATTTATTATACATAAAACAAAAGATATTTAATAAAACACGTATAGTAAAAGATAAATAATTTAATTATCTTTAAAATGGTGAAGGTTTCAGAAAAATACGCTTAATAGATTTTGCGTGATTCTCAGTTTTTTATCCGCGTTAGATATAACTTTACAAATTAATTTCACTATGTAATATAAATATAATCTAAAATATTCCTATATTAAATTATTAAAAAAATGCTCTAATTTAACATATATTTTTTCCAAATCACTAACACTACTCGTTTAGACGTTTAGATCTTCAGTATAAATCATTTAAAGTCAGTTATCGTCGCCTTAATGTGAATATTTCGGAGACAAAAGCATTCTTTTACAAGTTTTCCGTCTAAACTTACTTTCACTTCACCGTCACAATAAAAATCTGGTTAGAATTTTTTCAGCCATTAACGGTTGGTTTCGTAACTGAATTCAAATGGTTTGTTTCATGAAAGTTTTGCATAACAGGAAGCGTGTTGGTGGCAATTAATTGAAAAGTTGTGATTATATCGCACGCGACGACGTCGCCGCGCCGACCAATCGCGTGCGTCCAAGGTATTGGTAATTGGTGATAGACTTATAATGATGGGCTGTCAATTTTGATGGATGGGTGTCGGGCTATATTTGAAGAGTGTCTGAATAAGTTTCGAGAGTCGTTTTCGCAGTTTTTCTAGCGACAGGGTTGTCTCAATAACAGTTTATTGTCTTGTCCTAATCGTTGTGTAAAAAGAACTGGGCTATGTCCATATTTGTCTTCTATTGTTAATATAAGTAGTCGGGAAAATGCATCTTGTTGTAGCAATAGCTTTCATTTTGACAGTTCAACAACATTCATTGCGTTATTTACGTTGTTGAACAGCCAAATTCGAACATAATGAAGCAATGGATTAGCAATATCCTTCAAAATCATTCAGAATGTGATTGAAAGTGTGTTACGCAATTAGGCTGCCGACTCGTATCGCCTTGTCTTTGGATTTGACTTTTGAAAGTATTTTGTTTAAAAAAAAAATGTAATAAAATATTATCATTAGCACATATTAGTTACATTTTACACATACCGCACGCGCACTGCACTTTTATTGCACACGCGTGTACGAATAACCTTCAGCCACCATAAAAATACAATAAAACCTTTTTATCAGTGCATTGTCAATGTCAAAAACAGCCTCGTGATGAACGACGACCGCTTACCAATGCACGGGCGCCAAAGAATGTCAACGCTCCCCCCACTCTGATCTCCCCTCTTATTATTGAAACATCACAATGTTCACGTCTGTTGACGGGTTGGTATGAGGTTGGGTGTTCGTCATGCGAATGTGGTCGGCAATGGATGAGAGGTGAAATGAAAGTGTTGTCAGAGTAGGTCATTGACTCGCATGCTTCGCTGGGTGTGGTGGAAAATCGTCGGCAGTTAGTAACCATGGCGGTGTGGTGGTGATAGGCTTTCAAGGGCATGGGGTTAAGTTTGTATGCATCCTTCGCTGTTGCTAAACGTTCTAAATGGTAATATGTTGGACGGAATACGGAACTGTTGCAAGTCAGTTTTCGACTGGTTTATCGTAGCTGGCCACGACTTTGGGTACCTACGTAGATAGTCGTGGCTTACATGTACTTCAGTTTTTATAAAGGGCACTCAGAGGTGTCTCTAATATTATTCAACTTGGTACTTACATAAGTACTCGTATGGGTACTCATTTGTGCTTATGAAATCATTGTAAATTTATAGGTACTTAGGAGAAAAAATCACCTCTTGCTACAATGTCCGTTTTTGCATATTTGCATCTAGATTCTACATTCAAAGGTCAAAGGGCAAAATTGTGCTTATTCCTTAGTCAACTTTTATAAATCCAGGGAGTATAAATACATATTCTCCTCAGAAACTCACAAGAATCCGCTTTCAGGGTGAACGAAGCCCCTAACTAAATTAGCATGCCTTTAAGCTTTCATAGTTAACATTTAGATTCTGTATACGTACATTAGGATCTGCCTGTATCGGTACCTGTCAAAGAGTATGTTTTAGTGTCCACTGGTTTTCATGTAGGAGGAGAGAGTACGACCTTGCAAGTAGGAGGTATGCTAGGCTTGACCTTACTTGATTTAAATCTTAGAAACGTAATTGCGATTCCACGTCGAGAGATTGTCACTATCACTAAAGACTGAACGTTTTGCTTAGAAGTTTTCAACTCACAGACTTTAATGTTGTATTGATTATTTTATTAGTAACCTTTTGGCAGCTAAAACCTCTTACTGTCAAAGATACAGTCCCGAATTCAAGTTCATTCCAAATAACTTCGAAATCACCCCCCATTGGATTATCGGACATCTCGATAACTACACCAACGTATACCCATATATTACTCAGTTTAGGAGCTCGCAGCCCCATAGTTAATAGTTCGACACTTAGTGAGGCAGACTAATTTAACTTTGAAAGGGGTGATTGATGGGAAAAACTTCGCTCATTGAAAAAACTGGCTCAGTGGGCCGCCATTGTTGGCTCAAACTTGCGTAGGAGTTGAATATTACCGAGAAACCTTTCAATGATTTAGATTGATTCAGAAAACTTGCACGCCACTGCCAATTTGATAGAGAAAAATATTGCAGTATTTTCCAAGAGCGTCGTTTATGGAATGGTATGATCAGTATGATCCAATATTGATAACAGCTATGCCGTTTGCCCGACGACGTGGTGATGAAGGCAAACAAAGTTCTGTTCTGTAACTAGATTGATTAACTCCTGGATGGCATGCACAAAATAATGCAAATTCTGATGGATACCCCGCTGACTGTGTCGTGCTGGTTTTTTGGGTAGCATTAACCAGTATTGGTCTTGAGGTTTCTACTTGATAATATGCAACAAGTCCCTGATTTACATTTAGCTATACTAAAAGAGACGCTGCTATCTGTGGATTTTATCAAAGATATCTTGGTTGCCTTTGTCTCTGCAACACACTGACCTATGATATAGTGTCAACCAAACTTCCTTTTCCTTCCTACCTCACCAAGCGCGTCAATTCCGGTGACCGACTCATGCGCCACACAATCTGATGAGAATGCTATGATGACCGACCGTGATTGTATACACTACACAACCATAAGAACTGTTTACCTTCCCATGTTTTCTGTGCTGCTATGAGAATTTGCCTTTATGTCACGGTGCTGTTATGGTCATTTGTAGTTATGGGGCGATCCCTAGCGATAAATTAATTTTTCGGCGCTCCCTGAGTCTGTTTTTCTCACACATAAATCTTGTATGATAAAGTATCTAGAATGCCGTCTCTCTTTTCTGTTCATGCAATTTCTTCTTCACCCAATTCGTAGTTATGGTTTTTGATCCATTTATCTATTGATAAAACTTCTGTACTAATCCATATACTAAGTAATAGTTTAATTTTTCTTACTTTCCCTCTTTCAAAAACGTCATGCGTCATTCGGGTCACCAATAACAAAACAAAAGACAGTGCCAGCCCTTTTCAACGCTCAAATAACAGTTCATCATTACGATAATAGCGAGCGTCGCCGGCGCAATGGTATAGCGAATTAAAGAACTGTTAGCCGACCTCTGACACGCAGCGCTAGCGAGGCCAGAGAAACTGCTGCGCATGTAGGTACACTCTGTTTGAATAAATGGATGTGTATTGTTGTTTGTTTAGTCACGATAGGCGGGGTTATGGTGTGTGCCGTTAGGTGAAGAATAGAGTGGTTAGGTGACCCGCTCAGGAGGAATATGGAATTTAATCGGCCACATTGCGACGCTACACCCGGTTCCCTATTCACATTCCCAGATTATTTTATCATGTTTTTTGAGATGTAGATTGTCAGAAAAATTAAAATTGACATTTACAAGTACCTACAGCAGATTTCAATTCTTATTGTGGAAGCATAAACTTGATAATTACTTATTAGCATCCGTGCGTGCTGTTACTATCTCAAGGTATTTGTAGTTCGTAATGACATTTACATGGGATATTATTATCCATAAACTGTCTTAATACCACCAAAAATACAACACCTTTTAACTTCCAAAATCTCAAAATACCTTTAATAAACAGTGTGTTCGCAAAGCGTGTCGTTGAATTATTAAATATGTAGTGGTCAACATTGGTCACATTGTTTGTACTGCTACTCGAGTGGTTAAGGGTTGAGATATAAGATAATACCAGCCTATTACTGTCCCACTGCTGGGTAAAGGCCTGTTCTCATTTTCATACAGAGAAGGCACGGGCATTAACCACCACGCTTGCTTGGACTGGTTGGCTATTTCAGACTTATATTAACTATGTCTATGTTTCCTCACGAAGTTTTCCTTCACCGATATCAATAAAAAGTATAAACACAGAAAGTACATAAGAATTAAATATGAAATTAAGTTTTTTGTAGGGAATTTTGGTGATTCTGACCGCATTGATTCAAAGTTGCTGTTTTTTGAGCTGTTAATTTGGGTGAATTTAAAGATGCAAAATTATGTCAAATTAAAAAAACGTTATTAGAGGATACTCGTGAGGTTTGCAAATGGCACAGTATTATATAGAATAGTTGTTCTTACGTTCACATTTCTCAAAGAAGATGTCGAAGACGAAGACTGATAATAAGTCCTAAGAACCTAAGTATTTATTTCTCTCCACACCTGTTGCTAACTCACTGCTAGGCAACCTTAACTGTGCCATATTTATGTACAACAAATACATCAGTGGGTACATTATGTACGTCTATGGATTAGCTATGGTTGTAATACGTGATTAGCATGGCTATAGTCCGCGATGGGGCGTTGTGGTAAGACGTAGAATGATTTATAGAGCCCCCATTCTGTTCTTATGAGGTTTTGATCATGTGTTATGCCACGTGTACTTAATGGCTCTAGCTGGCCACTTGGAACGTCATTACAGACTGTTGTTTACTACATTGGATGGTAGTGAGGCAAATATTAGTAGAACAACTATGTTTAAAAACAATTGATTGATTCTTTTTTGTACAATGTTGCTAAGCAAGGCCTTTGTTAGTATGCTGTTGCCTTACCTCGCGTTTATAAAACATGTGTTTTATATGTTGTGTCTAATGTTTTCATTTATCGTTTACACCTCAAACAGATTGTAAAGACTGGTTGTGTACAAAACTTGTAGACAACTTGACAACAATATCAATAAGGTGAACACAATAGTTAACAAAACACTCACGTCAATACATTTAAAAAAGGTAAGTACCTAGTTTTTGAAAAGTTCGTTATAAGATTTATTAAAAACAAGTACCACACTTATATAAGCCATATTCTTCAGACAAAAATATCGGTGTGAAAAGAAGCTTTGTTTATTCTTTTCTAAGAATCGTAGACCCAAGTGTGTGAGCTATTGTGCTTACGATATTTATAAAGAAAAATGGCATCTTCCTTCACAATATTGGATAAATGCATTCATGGTGACACGACACCTCATAAGTCATTGCGTAATTTTCTAAAGCCACAATACTAGCAACAATAAAGAAAACTGCTAAAATAACCGTAAGATTTTTCCAGTCCATAGATAATACACACATTTTTCCCTATTAAATAATGCCGCCAATTCACTTCCTTTGAAGTCTATTATTATTTATTTATTTTATTATTACGACATAATTATTATTTTGAGTAAAGGTACTGCTTATTTCTTAAGAAATTTCTTTCAGCAGACCTGCGAAAGGAGTAATGAGAAAGAAATGTAGACAACAAGAACAAGAAGAGAAGAATATGATTTTGTGGGGTCTACCCTTTATAGCAGAACTTTTTATGTCATAATATTATTTTGAATATCAGCGGATGAAGTTTATGAACTTCATTTCGCTGAAAATCGTTTGACATACACTCATTTATCATATTTTATACTCAATTTTGTAATCAGAATCATCTTTTTTTTCGGAGCATCAAGATTCGGCCAGATACCCGATTTTGTGACGTCAAACTAACATTTTAAATATACCTTCACATATAATGCAAAAAACTAACATATACTTAAATAAACACAATGCTCAAATATATAAATCTATTTATATATAAATATATCATCTCACAGAATAGAATATATTGTTTTATCAGATAATAAAGAAAATATACTTATTGCAGGTATTGAAGGATGGTCATAGACCGGTAAACAATAATTATAATTTTTCATTATAGTAATCTAGGGCAAGAATAAACAAAACAAATAAAGACGACTGTTGTGATTTGTTAAATCTATCAAGACTCCTAGAGGATTTAATATTATTGATGAGCAATTTATATTGGAATAAGATTCCCTGAGCCTATCTAATGCCCCGTGCTCTCGAAGGATGGGCTTAAACTTATCCCCATCTCATAGAATGGAATAAAACTTATTAAGAAAATATTGACAGGTAAGTAAACATTGTTCATTTTAAACAAAGTAAATATCAGATGCAAAAACAACATGATCAATCAATCATGAAAATGGCCGATTGCATGATTTGTGTGTAGTCGTGGCTTATTAAAATTCCACGCAAGCTGTATTATTAGGCAACTGATAAAGTACGAGTAGATCCCAAAATTACAACAATATACTGCTAGGTGTTTACAAGGCAAATGTGAGTGGATGCCCTAGCTATAAGGACATAATATAGTCACCTTATTGGTGATGCTCTTCAGATATGTCAGGTGGGTAATACTCGCAACCGGCGTGCGTGTATGACCGGTGCCCTAATTGCGTAATACTCGATCAATCAGAATCTGAATTGTTTTGAAACAGATGTCTAATCCATTGCTTCATAAGTTCGAATGTTTTTTTCGGTTAACAACGTAAATAACGGAATGAATGCTGTTGTACTGTTAAAATGAAACAGATTAATCGTAGGTAATCGTTTACGAAAATGTGTTGCGTAATTAGATATTAGATTTATATGAACGCGTAAACGAAGCAAAGGGAGGATGTAAGAATCGTAATAGGTGGCGATCTATAGTTTCTGGCTACCTCCATGGGAAGTATGCTTGAGTTTATGTATGTGTACTTACTGGTCTCGAGCAAAGTTATTCCTGCTGTACTTATTATAAACTAGCCGACTCGACATACGATGCCCAATGCCCAGTCCAAATTTCAATTATTAATTAAAAATTTCCATAAAAAATGTACTATCAGTTTTCCCGAATTTTCACATTTTCCCTGCAACTTTTCAATGTTTTCTTTCCGTAAGAACCACCGAAGACCTACTCGATGGCCGAAACTACGGATTTCGCTTAGGGAGTAGGCCCCTGATTCGGACTATTACGAACATTTTGAAACAAAACATAGCCAAATCGGTCCAGACGTTCTCAAGTGATGCGCTTACCAACGAACAGAATTTCATTTTTATTTATCGACGATGAAGTTAGTGAAACATGGCCTTTGCCCAGAATAGATATCAAACACAGACTTCTCACCAATTAACGTCTATTTCAAATACGATGAGCTGAGCAGCCCAAAGTAAGTTCAATACTAAGTAAACGTAGGTTCGTTACCTAAACTTAACTAAAGGTAGTTATTATAACTTTCGAATAACAAACATGATCTGGCCAATTAGAAAATAGTTTAACCTATCACGATTCTGCAGTTAACTTCGGCCTGTTCGTTACTTTGTTCAACCTTTGTATACAATCGATATTATATAGTATCGAGTTATTTAACAGTTAACAAAGATACCTTTTTTGAAAAGCATAGAGCAGTCTGCACTGCTGGACATGACCTCTCTAATAGGGATGACGCCTGGGTAAAGAAAATGAAATTCTAATTTGTCCGTTAGTCAAATAATAAAAAAATATTAACGACGTATTTTTTGTTTTAATAATTATATAATTGATATAATTAATAAAAAAACACTTAGATAAAACGCATTTTAAGTTGGGGAGTGGGGGTCAAATGGCAAATTTTACCTCAATGTATCGCCGTAATCTTTAGATTACTTAAAAAAAGAAAAAATACGTGTCCAATATTTTTTTATAATCTCAAAGACGGACTAAAAATATTTTTAGTCATCATACCTATTGCACGCCATTCTCGATGTTCGACTACTCTCATCTAGCAGCTAGATGAGAGTAGTCGAACATCGCCTGCCATTCTGCGAAGCTCGTCGCTCCACATAGCCTACGCGCCTTCTACTCGCCATTTGCAGTTTTAATTGTTTGGGAATTTTGAATTTTGGTAAATAAATTCATTTGTTATTTAACTTACATATATATATCAATATTCCTAGCAGAAAGCTACACTATTGCCGAGTACTATAGCGTATGTTTTATAATATAGTTGACAAAAACGCTGGCGAAGTCGCGGGCAGAAGCTAGTCAATAATAAAAACCTTGAGATTACAACTATTATCTAACATAAAAATAATATTACTTTATCGGTGTAACATTGGTGTGTACAAGTGTCCAGTCCCAATAAATAACCTAATTCACTTTCAAAGGTATGCTAACAACGTAGCCATCGTGTAACACGCCGTGGCATAGCTGCCTGATCTTGCGCTCGTCTATCTGCCTAGTATTTGTGTGCATAAGTGTCAAATATGAATGACACGGATTGTTTTAGCCACGGTTGCCTTGTTATCACTATAACCCATCATATTCCAAGCCGCGGTATCGTTGCTCAACCTCGCGCTCACCAATGTCACAGTATTTGTGTACGCAAGTGTCGGGTCTCAATGGCGAAGGCGTAGGTTATTTTTTTCTAAAGAACGAAAGAAAAGAAACTCAAACAACTACTTGTGTTGTGTTTTTAAAACGACCTCCGTTCTAATAGGGCTGGTATTCGATTAATTATTTACCTAAATAATTAAACATTCAAAAATTATTGAGTTAAAATAAATTATTCCATAAAACAGAATTTAAAAACATACGATGCCATTATATATGTACTTCGGAAAAATCTGCCAGTTTTTTATGTCTACCACTTAATTCCCAGCTATTTATAAACCCTATGTATCTAGACAGACACTAAATAATTACACAAGATATTTCCCACCTTTCACAACCTATTAAAAATCTCACATAATAATAACAATTATTATTATATTATCAAACTAAACCACCTGCTATATAACTGCCGGGCAGCCCTAGAACGGCGCGCGCGCAGGCTGGCACGGCCCGGCACCGCTAATGCACGCGGATCATTGTCAACCGACCATTGTGTGCAGGGCTATTGCCACGATGGCAGTATCACAACATTATTATTGGGTTTTGCCCGAAAAATACCTATTTTGAATCCGTACATATGGAGGATATGGCAACACGGCCCTTTCTGTCTGTGACTGTCGACTGAGGACTTATTAGGAGGGTCTTTAGGTCATGAGTGATGAGTTCTAGACCCATATATCCCAGTGTCTTGTCTGGAGGGAAGAGTACACCTTCGAAAAAGGCATCATTAGCATTATCAACAGCACCATAATTATAATAATTTACTCGGAATGGCACTCTTTTTTACCCAACTACGGCGAAACAAAAAGGAGGTTTATGATTTTGACCGGTATGTATATAAATATGTATGTATGTTCATCTGTTACCTCATAACCAGTGATCGGAGTAGGTAGATTGAACTGGGGTCATTGATCCGAAACGTATATATTACTATGGACATTCCTCCGGAATTGGTGGATTATTAAAAAAAAACCGGAACTTATGTAGGAATTGTATTCTGCCAGAGTGGAAGGAGTCATTTGATGATTTGCCATCCTCAAAAAAAAGGTAGGAATTGTAATAAAATGAGCAATTTTATTCTTTATTATTCTTCCTATTTTTTTTTTGTCACGATTTGACAAAACCCAACGACCAATCAGAACAAAGGATCATGGGTGGTACAATAACCGGTTGAGTAATAATAATATCACTACCAACATTAACAATATTTAATTGAATCCGGAAATACCGGAATTACTTTCCGGAAAAATGGCTTATCCATGTTATTCTTTCTGTGTGCATTTATGATACAAGTACTAAAAATCAATCTACCTACTCCGATCACTGCTCATAACCTATAAACTACTGATCATAATTTGACAAATGAGGTATCTTTGGAAGCGTCTTGATCGTCTGTTGGATATAGGCTATATGATGTCATATTAAATTGAATATAGCGCCCTCTAGAGGATGATGAAGTTTAAAAAAATATTTTGTACTAATGCCATGTTGGGTATCAAATGAAAGGGCTTGACGAGCAGATTACAATTATTATGTAACATATAAATATCATATTGTCTAAGTAAATAAATATGTTTGAATGGTTAAAAAACAAGCATAAGTGAGACTGTACTACGTACGGCTCGGCTGTAAAATTAATACCTATTATACTATAAAAGCTAAACAGTAAAAAAAATTAGCAGCTCTGCAAATACTTCATTAAGAAATTATAACACCAAATAATTTAAATAAAAATTAAGTTCAAAAACTAAAACCCGACTACTGAAAAATCACGCTCTAAAAAGTATGAAACAAGAAAATATTTCAGACAGAAATCAAGACATACGTACAATAATGGTCAAGGTAAAGCTGTGGTCGCATTCCATTAGAATTTTGTAGGTGTACAGGCAAGTGTAGTGGTTAAGGAAATGCTTTATAACATAGATATCGCGTAAAACAATAAGCATTTAAAGGTTTAGTTTAGCTGTAACAAACTGCAGTAGTTAGTTTAGTCACGTTAGTGTTTCCTAGATGCTTTGTCTACAGATGAAACTGTGCCCCAGTTTCATCCGTGGTGATAACTGATAAGAAACTAACAAACCTTTCACTGTTTATGACTTCTTTGATTTTAAGATTTAAAAGATTACTTTGAAGATCCTGAAATGTTTATGGGACACTCTTTACGGTTGACGAGAAGATAGATTTAATATAGGTTAGTCAAGATTCGAACGTGGACACGCAGTGGTCATGACTTGAATGCATGCATGCATGTCGTCGCTGCACACGTGTGGCGATTCATCGATGTCTCGAACAGTACGATATCAGCCTGTAAAATATCCATTGCTAAACATAGACCTTCCAAATTGTCCCAATGATGGCTACAAAGTAACGGCTAAAGTGGAAATCAAAGGAGTAGTAGATGGTGTTTGTTTTAAGACGCAGATATATGCCAGTGACCGTCAGTAGTTAACTTGCGTGTTCTCAACTGAGCTCACGTCGCTCAACGCGTCGTACGTCCAGGCAGTAATAGGACTCGCCCATCAAGGAGCGTTGTCCCAAATTAGACGCATTATTAATTTAATATACATAAAACAAAAGGTATTTTAATAAAACATATAGGTACTAAAAGATCAGTAATTAAATTATCTTTAAAATGAATCAATCAATCATCAATCATCCCCTAACTGAGTTAAATAGGGGTAGAAAGTTATTTTGGGAGTGATTTGCTTCGAAGTTGATATCAATACTCCTTAGTGCTTTTGATTTAAATTACATTTTATTTTGACACATGTTTGAAAAGTCAATCCGATTTTATTCAAAAAAGGTTGAACTCACATAAAGGCTTGGTGCTTGCAATGCAAATACTCTTTAAAATTGGAATGTCTCGAAAGTCACCGTACTATACATATTAGTACCACATTTGAAGGTTTCTAAGCTTTACAGAAGCCTGTATTTATTCCTAGGATTCCCCTAACATCATCAAATTACTCCTTCGAATTCAAGAGAGTGCAGTTTCCCATCAAGTATGCTTCGCAATGACTATACACAAAGCTCAAGGTCAAACTATTAAGGTATCGGGAGTAGACTTAAGGGAAAGCTGCTTCTCCCACGCCCAGTTCTATGTGGCATGCTCCAGAGTAAGCGCACAGAGTAGCCTGGTGATTCTAGCACCCGAAAGAAAAACAAAAAATATTGTTTACAAAGAAATACTGCGGTAGGTGTAGTATTTCGATTTCGTCGTAAAAAGATAATACACCCGTGTAACTTTCGCCAGATCAAAGGCCGAGTTTCGTGTTCATAGTTTTTTTTTTTGTGGTTTATTTAATCTTTATATCCCTACATTATAATAAAGATTGCTATATTTTATAATTATTCAAACATTTTAACATAATAATTTATATGCTATAACAAAATTAATAACGTAAAAAACTAATAAAAAATCCTATTAGAACCATTTTCGACTTCTACGCGGACGAAGTTGCGGGCAAAAGCTGGTATGAACATAATATAAAATATTCCTATAAGTTATTAAGAAAATGCTCTAATTTAACATATATTTTTTCCAAATCATTAACACTCGTTTAAACGTGATCTTCAGTATAAAATCATTAAAAATGTCGGTTATCGTCGCCTTAATGGAGCCACAGAGGTTGTTATTTGTTTTTGCCGAAAACCAAGAAGGAACTCAACAAAGATCTACATATCGAAATATCACGAACTCAGGGGAAACCCATAAGTAATTATATGTAAAACACGGTACTCATATTTTTGCCGTATCTAATACAAATTCGCCACACATCGTTTCTGTGAAGCAAAATAAACGCCTTCGTACTTTTGACCGGTAACCAAACTTAAACAAAAATACACACAATGCGTTTTAGTTTTAAACATACAAGTGTTTATAAACTGCAGAGTTATAACATCAGCAAATGTAACGTTGTGTTCGACCTAGTTTGCACCACATATCGCGGTCATATTTAGGATGGGTGTGCACTTTTGCTGCTGATTCAGCGGCTTTATGTAATTGTCTGAGAACTAGGAAGTAAGTTATTGTTGTGGTTTGGATAGAAAGTCTAAATACTTACCTATATATATATATATGTATTTTTTATATTTGGTGGAGGGACATGTCGTGAGAAAAGTTTTGTGTATGAATGGTGATTGATGTTGGCTTTAGGGCCTGTAGAGGAAGACCAAAGACAAGATGAACCGATTGTGTGAAAGATGATGGTCAGTAGTTAGTACTGATATGACAGCTAATCTAAAGATGTATTTAAGCGAAAGACATGCTGTGCGCACCCGAAATAAACTGGGCTATGGGCAGTCTAGGATGATGGTCGATACTTAGGAAAGGTATCACAGTACCTATCATTACTATAGTATTAATTGATATAATCAAGAATAACCTAATGGTGTGACCGTCAGATTGCCAAGTCATAGGTCTCGAGTTCGAACCCAAGGCACGCACCTCTGACTTTTCGGATTCATGTGCGTATTTTATAATGATCATTTGCTTCAAAAACGGTGAAGGAAAACATCGTGAGGAAACCGGCATGCCTGAGAGCTATTTCTCGACGGCATGTGAAGCCAAGTCAGAGGCCCATGGGCGGCTTTAAAACTGTGACACCAAATTAGTCCCTAACCACAAGAAAACAAGAAGGAAGAAGAAGATCAAGAATATTGATACTGCTTGTAAATTATTGACGATTAAAGGCTTGCGCAGACCAGCGCGACTTGTCGCGCGACGCGACACGAACAATACAATTTCTAAGAAAACTTCACAGTATAACAATAACCGGTGTCGCGTCGCGCGACAAGTCGCGCTGGTCTGAACAAGCCTTTAAACCAGATTTTCTCATGATTTTCCACATTCAAAGGTCCCTTAGTAATTAAATTAATGACATTAAAAATTAACACCACATAACTCAAAACGTTCTAAATATTTTCATTTGCACACAAAATGGCGAAATGTATTGTGTATACGCAAAATGCCGGAATTGAGACACTCCATGGGAACAACAGCGAACCATAGACAATGACAATGCACTGTGCTCAGTTATTACTGACGAGTTATTTTCTGAAATTATTGTTCCACATTGACGTTGAGATAGGGACTATGATTCTATGAATAACATGGCGATTACTGTAATTTTCGAGCGGAAAACTACAGTTTTGCTTTAATAAGGTTGTTTTAAATAAGCGATGGGTTTAGGCACACTGCGAAAATCTGAGGTAAATGGTATTATTGCGTTATCATCAAGTTCCATTTTTTGTGTAGTTGGTAGGTCGGTTGCTTGATCTTTCGCTGAGAAGTTCTATTCTAGTACTTGACCATCGTGCATTTTCCATTTCACCTTCAGCGACAGCCGATGAAACATCGTAACCAATAAAAATTCTTAACTCGAAACCAGACGTTCCGGCCGCAACGGCCGCACTTATCCTAGCAATAAATACAGCAGCTATAAGCAGAATGCAGCGGCTGCAAACGTAGCGCATTACAGTTATCAGCCGCTTGCAGCCGCTGCGTTCCCGTTTACCTTATGTAATTGGACTGTTTGTCTGCCGCTGAAGCTTTCCGAGATTTTCATTGGCGGCAATTATTTTCATTGGGAGCTGTCATTTTGTTGATGATGTTCGTCAGAGGAATTGACATGTTGAGTGAGCTCTGTAATCCGCAGCAGGGTTCTAATTGCAGTTTTTTAGGGTGCCGTACCTTTTATGTTTTTGGGTGGGAAATGATCAAATCCGTCGTCTGTCACAGCCAATTTGCTCCGAATCTAATGGACCGAAGCTGAAATTTGGTACACATATGTATTTCTGTGACCCAAACACGGACGTGTAACGTAAATAAATGAATTATGAATATGGGGTTTGATAAAATAAAAAAAGCATACTGTACTGAGTGACATGTCAAATGAAGAATTGAATGAAGGGCTTGTTGCGAGGATCTCTAATATATTTTCATAATTTTAAAATAAATACATTTAAAGATATTTAAGAAAATATATGAAAATTTACCATTCCCCCTCCCTTATCTCCGAAACTACTGAGCCTAAAACTTTGAAAAAGTACAGAGAATGGAAAGAACCATTCTCTGTACTTTTTCAAAGTATACATAGATTACAGAAAACCTATAAGAAGTCTATGGTCTTAAATTAACATGGTAAATCTCTCAATATTGTGCGTACAAACTTACATTTGCAGTTGGAATGCATGGGAGAACATGTATTTCACCTACGATGTTAAGTTTGTATTTGGGATAAATTCATCCCAACTACGGAACACATCATTGTGCGTGGTCCGACACGCACTTGGCCGCTTTTACTGCTTAAACCTTTTTCCATTAATCATTGGTTTTCAATTCAACTCTGGTAGCGTGATTCTTAATAATAATTATGATTTAAATTATAACAGTACTTAAGTATTTATTTATTAGGATCTCCAACCGAAGGTACACGCAAAGCTTGACACATAAAATATAATGGGCAAAAACTGGTATTAAGTAATACCCTGCGCTAGATTTCGGTTCTACCTCCACATACAGAATCTTGAGACTTTTATCCACATCTGCATTCAAAACATCTGTCCTGAGCCCCGACAAAGTAATGAAAAAAGACCTTTCGTGAGGCGAAGAGTATTGGAGACAATTTTTTTTGACAATCTTTTTTCTTACTTACCCCACAAACAAGAACAAGCTTGAAGGCACACACATGACTCACGCCCGACAATAGTCTCAACAAGTGAGGTATTGTTATTGAAACACCTGGTTGTTATGTATTCGAATAAATAACCATTTTAATGTTAATTACGGTGGTTGTTCCAATATAACCTCGTACAACCTTGAGGTTTTAATACCCTCGCTTTTATGATACATAACTAACATAACGTGGTACAAACGGCTACACATATCAATGAATATATATCCAGTATAAGCTGATCTCGCATTGTATAGGATTTCTGTATAAGGAGAGGTCAGTTTATACTGGAAATTATTGCTTGATATGTAGCCGTGTGTACAATGTTATCCTCATTCTTTAAAATGTTTTGTTGGTGTAGGTACAGGTACTATTCCTCCCAGTTTTTGCTTACTGTGACAACTTTCTCGTTCCATGAATGTCTTTGAAACACCTCATAACCAAAAAATTATTCAACTATATAGATATTTTAAAACAATATATTTTAAAACTAGATGACGCATTTCCTAACTGCATGACTGATCTCTGAGAAGAAACGCCGAACAAACTCAGAGGTCTCAAGTGAACTCTTTGAAAGTCCTAACATTATATTATTAAGATATTATGAGAGTCTAACAATGCCGGGCCATGTGTGGAACGCCTTTTGAAGAGAGAGCCATTACAGCCTTTGAGTTGACCTGTCTCGACAGACGGCATACATGTGTAACGATAACATTAAAACCTCACCCTTATTAAATAGTTGCGGAAAATGATCGGGTTCACCGGCAGCGAACCGGACCGGATATCGGATGCCGTGCAGCTGCGCCGGACACTTCGTTACCGGCCGCCGTATTCATTGATTGCGTTAGTCTTTTATTAGCTGCCTGATAGACGATACCATCGACTTCTGATTAGGTTTTGTTGGGAAAAATATGGCGTTTCTATTTTATTACGTTTTGTTGGGTTAGCTGACTGGTCAGCTATAAACTAGTTATATGAGTTGCCCTGAAGATACTTGTGGACAATACTTATACCAGGAAAAATGAAGAACAATGTAGAAGTTTTTCAGTAATATTCTATCTATGGGCATGGGTCGTCGGTCGACTTCCTACCACAACATTTTTGTCTAACCTAACTCTTCTCTCATAACTGACATCACCAGTCGGTCGATTCTGTAAAAATATTAACGTGAAGCTTAGGTGAAGTGAGCGTGAAGTGAGCTGTCACTGCTACAGAATTGACCGGCAGGATGCTAGGGATTAACACTATTGACAGCTCACTTCACGCTCACTTCACCTAAGTTTCACGGTGATATTTTTACAGAATCGAACGGCAGGACAAGCAATGTTAACCTATTTCTTTTCGATGTCATGATTTTCTGACGGGTGCATGGGATGCTATACGATATCGATAAGATGCAATCTACCTTTCTTAACGGTCTCCTTCGCTGATCATCTTGCTCATCGTAATTAACTAATAACTAGATACCTGCTTCTTAAATCAGTAGTTTGTTAGTGTTCTTCTGTCCCACTTCCCGGTGTGTCCGCTGTGTCCAGTGTCCGCTGTGTCCAGTGTCCGCTGTGTCCAGTGTCCACAACAAACGCGCGGACGTGCCGCCTGTTCGCTAACATTTGTGCGGCGCTGTTTGTGTTGCTCCTGTATTTGCGTATTATTTCAGCTAAACACCGCTTGCACTGCCTGGAACTGTAGTTAAGAGAATCTAGGATTGTTTTACTTACGTTTTTAATTTTGTTTTAATTACTAGAAAAGAATAGGGGCATGGGAATGATGATACTAGAAAAGAATAGAGGTCTTTTATTTGCAACAACTATCGTGGTAGTATTTTTCGAAAGGTTATCGAATATTATAGGAAACACCGACCTCATCCAGTTTTAAAAAGAAAACAACTTACAAAATAAATATCATTTACCAAAAGAAATATTTAAGCCTATCGATTTTGGAAGTTCACAGTATCAGTTCGGCTCTGGACAGTTTTTTTATTTTTTATAATCGTTGCCCCACACTAAGACTTTCTTCCTGTATCGTGGGTGCGTTTACAAACATAGAAACTCACATACACTAACACCCAGACCCGGAACAATTACTTGCAGATCATACAAATATTTGTTCCGTGCGGGGATCGAACCCGCGACACGTTGCGCAGCAGTCGATCGCTCAGCCACTGCGCCAACCGTGTCGTTTTTATGCAACTGTTTTTTTCTCTGGTTTAAAATTCCAATAAAAATACCTATTGATTGACGCAAGCTTGATTATACCCTGTTACGACAAGACTTTCAGGAAACGTATAGTCTCATCTTGCAATAAAACATTGTAATAAATATTGTGTTCCGTGGTGGTTCAGGAAGTAATACTCGAACCTACCCCATGATTTCTAAATTGAATTAGCATTACAATCATAAGCTAGAAATAATTGCGTCGTACCATCATAATTAATAACGAATTAATTATTAATATTGCGTTTGCACACGTGTTTAGCATTCTTATGCGCAGGAGTGGAAATCTGTGTGATTTTCTTAGAAAATGCGATGAGTAGTTTATGTTAATGAGTGTTACATAGTTGTGGTTTTACATGGTTGGCCCTCATGTTAGTTGTTCTGTAGAGGGTAAGTAGCTATTGAAGCGGATTCGTAAATATTACCGTGCATTATAAAATTGAGTTCGGTTATCAATAAGCAAAAGCAACAGAGAATATAGAAATCAGTGTTTATTTGCAACATAAACTTAATTAATGTCATATTATATACTTAAGTTTTAAATAAACTCCTTGAAAGTTTTCGTATCCAATTTAAAATTGCAAGTCAGTCTCCGATAAATGTTTTTGCCTATTCATCATTAGTTACTCAATCATCAAAACAAAATAAAACAGTATATACAATAATAATAATAATACCTACGTCTACCTTAATAATACCTACCCAAACAATTAATTGATTAATCCATTTAATCAATCAACCCAGCTTACCGGGCTCTTGGCCGGCCTATAATGCCCTTACACACCAGCGAGCCAACACCAGCCAAGCGGTTTTAACCCAAGTACACACCGTGCCGATAACAGCAATTACTAGGCGCCACTGAGCGGAGCGATTTGGCAACGAACAGTGATGTAATTAAATGTTGCACAGTAGTGCACCTAGCCGTATTGCCTATGAGAGGTTCTATTGCTCTTATGATGGGTCTTCTCTTATGATTAAGATGTATATTTAGGCAGTATGGAGGTATGCTTACCGAAAAAGGCACAGTTTATTCTATATCAGAATAAAAGCACAGATTACAGACTATGTCAAGTATCGGTCAGATAGGACCGAGAGTTATTGACCAGCCCTATTGCTATTCATCATCATCTCCATCTCTGGCAGCCTTGTTCCACCTACTGCTGAGTATAGGCCGCCTCCCTTTTGTGCCATGCTTCTCTGGGCTGTGCGAGTCTCATTCAGTAGGTCTCTTCTGTAGGTCTTGCACTCACCTGGCTGTCAGGCTGGCCAAGCCTGTTATTATTAAGACGCAGACATAGATATAAGAATATTTCTATGGACGCGTGTCCAGCTTTGCAATTTAATAACGTAACCATTTAAGACGCAGATATATGCCAGTGACCTTGAGTGGTAAGTTTGCGTGTTCTGTACTGAGCTCACGCAACGCGTCGTACGTCCAGCCAGTAATAGGACTCGCCTATCAAGGAGCGCTGTCCCCAATTTGACGCATTATAAAGTTATTATGCATAAAATAAAACACGTATACTAAAAGATCTTTAAAATGATGAAGGTTTCAGAAAAATACGCTTGATAGATTTTGCGTGATTCTTAGTTTTTTATCCGCGTTAGACATAACTTTACAAATTAATTTCACTATGTAATATAAACATAATCAAAAATATTCCTGTACTAAGTTATTAAGAAAATACTTTAATTTAACACATATTTTTAACGGGACACAAATACAAACTCCAGAGTGCTACTAAAAGTTTCCTAAAGTAAAAGCCCAAAAACTCTGTCCGACCTGAGAATTGAATCCAAGACCAATCTTAGGAATCACGATTGTGACCACTTGAACAAAGTGCTTATTTTCACAGTATGTATGTAATGAATGTATTAATATTAAACGTCGGTTTTCAGTACAAATATAAAAGTAATCTGCAAAGGGTTTGATGTAAGATGTAAGGTACACTGTATTCACTTCGGTGGGTCCAGACGAGGTGGGGCGGGAATGAGAGCGGTGTGTCAAGGACTAGGATAATTACGTTAATGATTGATTATATACTATGACGTTGTACTCGTATTCTTGCAAATAAATATTATTGTTATTCTTGAATTTTATCACCTTTTGTTAGTGATAGGACATCACTAACAAAAGGTTATAAAAATTCAAGAACTATCTATTCTATGTTTACCACAAATCTGCAGACAAAGATGAGCCAAAATATTTTGGACACCATGGGATCAGGATCTAAGCATACAGTATTTAGAACTAAATGTCATTTATCTGTAACAATGATTGGTCTTTTGGACCTTAATTAGGTACAGAAGTTTAGTTAAATGAATGCTTTCTTTAATTTGATCGATAACTTCATCAAAAACCACAAAATAGTACCTGTTGGGCCTTTAGTCCAAGTGCTTCTCTTGAAAATTCTTTTTGGCTTCTCGTCCTCTGTGAGTGGAACTGAACCCCACCCCGGGGCTTTGACCACCGATGCATGCTTATCCATACGATCAGGGTCCGAGCCGTATTAATTCGGGCACACAATCGCTTTTTTAATGTACAAACACGAAGCAGTGGGTTCACGAAAATTACAAATTCCTTTGTTAGAAAGTCTTTTACGTGAAACTTTGATGAAAGGTCTGGATGATTTGAATTTTAGTTCGGTGAAGGATCTTTCATGTTTTTTAATCTGTTTATTTGGTTTTTGAAAGCCTTTATTTAGATAGACATTTGACTGAGTATTGAGATAGCCTAACATTGTATCCTGTACCTAGGTATAATGTAATGGCAGAGGTTGAAAAAAATAAAAATTAAGACATAGTTGACGTCCTGCAGCCAGCGTCCAGTCCAGCGTGGTGCTGGACGTCAAAAATTTCTTTAAAGTATTTTTTTATTATAATGGAGGAATATCGGCTAATAGCTCTGTTCAGTCTATGTAAATCATAGCCTAACGAAACCCCAATTACTAACGGTTTGTTTAAAATATTTAAAATCAGAGATTTTGCAAAATCACCAAGAATCTCAAATTGATAAAGCAAATCAAATTCTAATATTGCTTAGGGCATCAAAATAAACTCTAGAATAAAATGTCTGGGTAATGTAAAAAAATGGTCGGTAATTTTGCCTGAAAAGATTATTTTAGTTCGATTTAAACCATTGGTTTAATATTCTGTAAATACGATCAGAAAGCAAGACTGTTTAACTTCTACGTTCATTTCATTGAATGTTCACTTTCGACCTATACTTACCGTGACCCGACTCTTGACAATGTCACAAGAAAGTAATGTTTAGTACTAGCTGCGCCCCGCAGGTCGTCACCCACATAAAGTCTTGATCCGGTGGGAATATATAAAAGTAATCTTATTTCCTTGTCCAGGTCATGGTCTAAATCCGTTCAGCCGGTTTAGCGTGAAAGCCTAACAAAAAAACTTACTTTCACATTTATAATATTAGTTAGGATTCACCTTAGAGTTTTTGAATATTGTTAATAGGTAATTATTTTATTAGAACTATTGTTTAGGCAATTACCATGTGGATGGAGCTTCTACGTTAACCTCAGATGTCCCCACAAATTGACAGTTATACCTTAGAGATAACAAAATAATTGTTCTCGGAATCCGTGCTAGTTTAATTAAGTCCTGTGTTTGTCAGAAATTAAATCACTTCTCAGAACATCTGATACACATTCCATGAAATCAGGTTTCAGGCCTCATTGTTTATTGGTAAAGACCTAGCTAAACTTAGCACATAGGCCCAGTATCGATGTAGATTACAAATAAATTGTATCAATACTTACGTATGCCACACGCCGTGCTCGATCGACTCGACCGGAAAACGCGTCACGGAAGAGTAGACCGGCTTCCGCTGCGCATGCGCATACGAACGAAAAAATCCAGTTAAACTCATGTTTGAACCGAACAGGGCTCTAGAAAGTGCTTAGATAACTGATTGGTTAAGTAAAAGTGGTTAAGTAAATAAGTGTAACTCTAAATTGGGATTATACAAGAGTAGTTTCTAGAAGCTTGTTTAAACCTTTGGTTAATCAATCATATCATCATTTACTGCATTCATGTAGTTTACAAGTTGTTACAAGTATATAGGTTTCATACATGAACCCTGCTAGGGCACAGCAATATAAATAGTTTAATGTGCTACAGGTCAGAATATAAAAAACAAATGTGCTTAAAAAAAAATACTAGTTTTAATATGTTTATCAGATGTCCACCATTAGTGATTTAAATAAGTAACTGTCTTGATATAATATAGGATAGGGTAAGAACAATTAATTGGTCATCATTTCCATTCATAAAATAAGATAAAAAAATCAATTAAAACAAATAACGATAACAATAATAATCATGAAACAACATACCATAACATAGGTAGGTAATAAATCAAAATTGTAGGTGCTGTGTGTATTGTTTACAGGTATGAATTTCAATGCCAAGATTTACTTATCGTCAAAGAATTCCTTTAGAGTGTAGTACGATTTTAATATAAGGTATTTTTGGAGACTGTTTTTAAACTTATTTTCGTACTCTATATCCTTAATTGAATTTGGAAGCTTATTATATATTTTCACGCACAAGGCTAAAGGTCCTGAATGGAACATAGTTGATTTTGAGCTTGGTAAGACTAATTCATTTTTGTTTTGGCGTCTAACACTGCGATGTTGCGGGCGAAGGTCTGCTGTTAACTGTTGGTTTTGGTAAACTACACAATAAAAAGAACGTGATTTTCAATTACAACATTTAACTGGTTTTAATAAAAGACAGACTATTCGTTTATTACTGGCGATCTGAATACAGGTTCTGAGAAAAAGTGACTATTCCAGTCACTCTCAGAAAAAAAAACAGAATTTGCAAACAAAAATTGGAAGAATACTACAACCACACGATACTTAGTTACTTATATACTGTACTAATGAACAATTATTACAAAAAAAATCTTCCATATTCAAAAGACCTCATGTTCTTAATGTTCACATTCTGATATATATCATGAAACAAGGCACATTGTTGAGCCTATCTACCATCTTCTAATTACGTCGGCTGAATAGACAAGATTAATTACATATTATTATTAATGCTGTACACTATTTACATAAGTATTACTTGTTCAGCTGGGTTCCATAGGAGGTCCTAAGTTGCGCGCAGAAATGAGTTTGGTCCTTACTGTCGCGATTCCCTTTTCATATCTAGAACATTAGCGACGTAAAATAAAATGGGGCTGTTAAAATTATGTTAAACTTCTGTGTTATTTACAAAAACAACCTGTTTTAATAGCTGTTTGATCTACACAGTGTAAAATACTATTTATGGGCATTGTATTACTCAATCGTGCTCGAAAACTTAATTGATTGATAAAAATATAAATGAGAAGTGCAGAGCTCCAAACCATTTACAAGAGTCTGCCACCATATAGAGACAGATGGACCATAGCTTGATAGCTGCAACCAGCATTTTAGTGCACCACCCTTCCATGGAATCCCTGAACATAAGCATACACGACCGGTGTTTCAGCATATAACCGTTATCCGGGCTCGATAACCGGCCGACACATTAGCGAGCTGTACCCCGGACGCCCGGACGCGTCCGGACTTTCCGTCCGCAGTCCACAGCGTCCGGAATGCTGTGTTTAATGTTTATGCGGATTTTGTAAAGTAGTGCTAGATTTAAGCATGTCCGGTTTTTTTACTTTTTGTTGAATCGAAATGTTATTTCAGGAATGAACTGGGTATTGTAGAAGACGGAACGTTTTTAATCTAAACTACCGCTGACTTCTACGTAAGGGACAGCCCTCATGACAGTTTTACGGGGTGGTAGGATCTATTAACATGCTCACTTTTCACCAACACATGTGCTATAAACTCGTGACGATACTTTTTCTCGGAACACAGTGCAATGCAATAAAACTACCTTTAATAAAGCTTTTACCTTACCTTCGATAACACTTAACCCGTACTACCATATCACCTTATCTTCACAAACAAACCTCTACGTATTATCGATATCTCAGCCACCAACATCGCGAGCACGTTGAACAGTATCGGGTGTTAACCCTCGCTTGCTATTACGAAGGCGGCGCACGACCCGGATGTGTCGGCGCTTGCTCCGCGGCGCGAACGGGTTACAAAGCGGAGGTAGTGTGTAGCTACATATTGCAACTGCTTGGCTGCTTCGAAATTATGTTGTAGAATGAGAAAAAGTTGTGCCAATATTTCAAAAAAGGAACGCTTTTTTTTTGCTCGTGAATGATTTGAGGTTTGGATGGAAGGAACCGATTACCAAGGGCTATACTATCTATGGCAGCCACACTATTTAGATATAGGTTAGGTATAGATTGACTTTTCTTTCTAGGTAATTACATTGTAAAGTAAACCTTTATGGAAAACGATGAGTAATAAGTACAAACAACACACAATTATGTAATACGAGGTACCTACATGATATTATAATTTACCGTGACTACTTAATATCATAGACCATAGAATAACGTTTCAGGTATTTATATTTTCACACACATTGTAATCTACATAACCCAGTTAGTATCAATAGACCAGTCATAATGTAATCTGAGGGTCTTCACAGATCAAAACAACAAATATTGTGCAACATACAATGCATTAATATTGCATTCAAATGCCAGTGCAATAATAGACAGCACAATGACATGACATCATAGATGTCACTAAAATCTATTGATTGTTTTGTGTGATGCGCCTATAATCCCTGACCTACGATACTGTAATTTATTCTCGATCGCTAGGACCAGAGTCATCCATCTTCTGCCTACCAAATACAATAGCGCAAACAGAACAATTCCTGCCCGCATGCTTGCTCAATAAGCACTTATCAACTAATCAATTGGAGAGATTACCCAGCTATCTCAAGGGGCGCCCGACGCGGAACTTAGGACCAGTCATCTGACGGTTTCCTCAACACAAACAAAGGACCAACCTTGCGTACCCAAGGCTGTAAAACCTGCATTTTTCCTTTACAATGAGTTACTTCTTGTAGTGGCTTGCAGTCACGTATTGGCTATACTGATTATATTTATGGGTAATTATGTTCGTGACGATAGGAGGAATATTTTTCTGTTTAGGTTTATTTCATTAGCTGCTGCTATGTTTTAAGATAGTCAAAGTCAAAGTCAAACAATTTATTTCAATTAGGCACATAAAAGGCACTTATGAACGTCAAGTTTACAAAAAATAGAATTGATTCTAGTCGCACCTTCCAAAAGGTAGTTTTCGTATGGAGAAGAATGGGCAAGAAACTCCACCGTTACTCTTTTAAAATGTTTTTACAATATTTTGTATACATTAATTATATAATTATATGTGAAGACGATGCATCTAGAATAAGATTACTATACCGCGATAGGCAAAAAAGAATGAAACATAAAGCAATTACAGATAAATTAAATATGTGATAGATACATGGTGCTCACATATTTACAAACATTGTAAAATTATACGATATTCCTAACATTTTAACAAGTAATACTAATAAGTCAGTGTGTGAGTTCAAGAAATCACATAATGTAAAATCAGTGTAAAAAATAACAAATACATAATTAAATAAGCAACCAGTTTGATTTTGTCTAGATATGGCTTGACAACCTGTAATTAAGGTTGTTGACTAGACTATCTAGAAGTTACTCTGAGTGCAAATATACCTACTGCGGCTGATATATATACATAAATATGCTCTAGGCATAGGAACTTCACAACACATACTTGAGCCTTTTTGACGGCGTGGTTAAACCAAAACGGTCAGTTGGTACCATTTTATCGATTTTGATGAATGAATACAGGTTTGCTTATAACCTAGATTTGAGCCTAGGGTTTGAGAATACGAGAAAATACGGTTCTAGGAAAGTTCGGTGTGAAATCTGTGATGTCCGCTTGAATTCAGACCATTGACAGTTCTGGTCTATAAATAGAACTACAGATTGTAGTTTCCCTGAAACGGATAAGCACGCAACGCACAACTATCCCACATGCAACTTTTGTTTTCCCAAACTAGCCACTAACACATTTAGTCCAACAATAACACAATATATTCACGCTCTGCACTCAAGGGACTGGCAGCAAAGCCGCTATTATGCCACAACAAAGGAGGAACGTAAGAGGATTTAGAAGGACTCCTCCCACAATGCTTTTATCTTGCTTGATGCAGTATCATTATAATACTTTCGTTGTTTTTATTTAAAGTGACGGTAGAACAATCGATTTTGTGGCAACCAAGCAAAGGCTGTGGGTTTGACTTGCCCCTAATTTAAAGTCTTGCTAACTAATAAAGTTTGACGGTTTGATAATTTGAGGACTCTATTTTATCCGTGTCTTTCTAGTTTCATCTTTAAGCTGGAAATAGTATAAGTTTAGTTTAATTGATTTGTTAAACAAAAGAGTAAATACAGTAGGCACTCGGTAATCCGACAGTGGTCCTATAGTCCGTTTTCTAACTTAGCTCTCCTACCATAGATATCCGTCTCCTATTCTGTAGTCGGCAGGTTTAATACAAAAGTTAAAAAGCGTGCGTTGATCGTTGTCGTTCTGCAGTCTCGTCCGATTCTACGAGTAGGTATTATTACGTAAACTAATAAAGATTTTTTACTTTGCAAATCTGTGTTAAAATTATTTCTTACTAGCTAGCTGGCGTTTCCTATAGAAATCCAATAATCCGGCATGGGCGAAAAAAAATGGGTGCCGGATTACCGAGCACCTACTGTAGCCCTATAAACGCTTGAAGTCAAAGTCGAATAATTTATTTTAAATAGGCACATAAAAGGCATTTTTGAACGACAAAAATTACAAAATTATTGAATTGATTCTAGTTGCCCCTTCCAAAAGATAGTTACCGAATAAGAAATAAAGAATTTTGTTTACCAATCACTGTTCGTATAATCTCCGATACGTATGATATGGAAATAACATCGTTACCACGATAATTAAATACTAGTCGATAATATTTTTATTACGTCATGTTTCGCCTGGCACATGGTGGTACAAGAAAACCCATCAGGAATCTGAACTTTACGAGAAAACTAATAAAGTTTGTTTTTCTTTGCAGGTAATTGAACACGATTTCTTTGGATCCGCTATGGAAGGCTTGGAGGATTTATCTGAAGAAGGTTGATATTATTAAATAATTAGTTATTTATTATTCTTGGTATGTTTTTCTCGTTTTATGCCAAGTTGTTGTACATACCTAAGACGTTTCTGAGAATCAAATATTCTCAGAAACTTATCTTACTACAACAACTTTACAATGTTCCTAGAGAAGTTATAAGTACTATAGTTTGTGAAGAGATGGAGATTTAAATATTGTTTTTAATTTTGATGTCTTTTGTTAGTGTTACATATTATTATAAATAGTTTAAACTTTTCTGGGGAAATTCTCTTAATTATGACTCAGGTAATTTGGCCAATTTGCCATGACTATTTTGTGTGTACACATCAAGCTATACATTTCCAGTTTATGCTGATTTCGCATTCTATATGATTTTCGTACAGTGCGAGGTCAGCTTATACTGGATATATAGCTTATATATGGTATATTTTTTCTTGAAAATTATCACATAAATAGACCCTCAGTACGATACTCAACGACACCCTCACGGATCGGACAGGAGAAACTCCGCCTTGAACTGAGACGCATCTTTTATATGATTACATTTTCCAATATGATAATCGGTTTTGCAAACAGTAAAAACAACAAACATCAAAATCTTGCCACTATGAATAACATGCGCATAACAAGACATTTTAAATGGCGTTTTTAAAAGTGTATAAAAGTACATCGATTATCAAAGCCGGTTTAATTGGTTACAAGAATAAAAGCATACACGTACATAGGTACATTATATGCAAAGAGGAAAATGTATAACACTTCCTTTTGAATGTGACACAGTCGGATAAGATCGAGGAAAACCGGAAGTGGGCAGATTTATAGCTTCCTATTAATGTGCAATTTACAGCATTTTAGTCGGAGCCTCATTATGTAGTCTTTCCGAATCGTTTCCATTTATATTTTGAATACGAGGAAAAATTTAAACATTCTTGAACGATTTTCCTGGAAATCTGCCAGTAGTTGGTAATTCCGTAGATAGCAACAAATTAAATTATTAATTAGGTAGCTTGTAATTAAAAATAATGTGTATTTTAGTTTTCACTTAATTTATTTCAATTGTTCTATGACTTAATTAATTCTATTTATTTCCCGTTCACATGTCGAGGTCGTGTGTTTCACTCCTAAATTAGTTTTACTCACGAAATTATTATGTAAGACACTTAATTATTTGTAAAACTATTATATAAAAACGAAATATAATTAAGTTAATTAATATATTATGCTTTTTTGCTCCTCTCTTTTAAACGAAAAGGGTTCACCCAAAGTTACACGTGTTGTACGGCCTTTAAATATAAAATTATCCAGATCTCTTGAACCTGAACTAAGCCTAGTAAGCCTTTAGAGAAACGTGGAGGATTGAACTTTATCCCCAGGTTGACAGAGATGTGACAGTCATGAGGGATTGCCAATTTGTCATCTACTGAGTATGGTGGAGTCCTGATGGATTGAAGACGCCTGCCATGTGCTGGGCGGTGGTCCAATGTGTGGGGGGAAGCGAAAAAACGTGTCATAGACATTACCAAAAAATTGTGACGTTAAAAATTATGATTGCTCGTTTGGACTAGATTCTGTTTTATTGTTTAATTTTATCCTTAACTTAATAAGAATATATTATTAGCTATTATGTTTTCAAGTTTTTTTCTATGATTTGTTTACGTGATGAATTTTGAATCCGCGCGCCACTCATTCTGTCACTCACGATACCCGGTTTGGCCGCCATGTATATTCCACAAGATATCTCTGGGAGTCTCAAACCTAACGAAGTCATTGAGGAAGTGTTTACTTTGCTAAAACCTACCCTCAGCGGGATGAAGCCCCTCCCAAACAACATTCCTGGATCCGCCACTGTTGACTAACCTATTTGTCGTATCTGCTCAAAAGACATTTTTTTTACAGAATTAAGTGGTTTTTTCTTTTCGTTTGTTTATCTATAAAATCACAAAGATATATGCCTCGGGAGATCGTTAATGTAAACTAAGAATAAAAAACAGCCTATAACACTACCCTGTGGACATGACTATCTAAGCCTTTTTAGATCTTGATCATAGAGCAATCGGGTTATTCCTCCAAATCTCACCGTCAAAACACTGCATCCACTTCAACATAGGTATGAACATAATCTTTACAAAACACCCGTCCATACCTTGCACCAGACAGTCACATCCTCTCTCAGTGATTAGTCTGTGGCAGCCATTATTTAAATTTGACACCCCCTCCCCCCGCGCCGCCCTTGTCGACGACCCATCATTCACCATACTATAGGTAATATTGTAAACTGCCTATTGATTGGAGGAGATTAAGGCATTTAGGGTGACGGTCTGCAGTAGAAGGCTCATTAAGAGCATTTATCCTAAAAGTTGGTAACGTCGCAAATAGCTGTCAAATATTTACCTGTTTTGACTAATTTGGGTATATTCCTGTATGGAAATATGAAATGTGGCTAACTAGGGAACTAAAATATTGATTATGAAATGCAATCATTAATATCGTAACACCTAATATTTGGTTTAAGATGTAAAAAATGTATTTGGAAACTTTCAAAATGCTTTTTTTACACCTAAAACGGTTACAACATCAAATTCAGTGTTATAATTCCAATTCCATAATAATATTTTAGTACGCTAGTTAGCCACATTTCATATTTCCATACAGTAATAATGCCAAATTAATCAAAACAGCGATATATTTGACATCTATTTGCGACGTTGGCAACTTTCAGAAGATTTTAGGAATAGGGATGATGCCTGGGTAAAAAAAATGAAATTCTAATTAGTCCGTCAGTCAGATAATAAAAAATATTAGACACGTATTTTTTGCTTTATCATATTAATAAAAAATTACTTAGATAAAACGCTAATTAGGGTCGGGAGTGGGGGTCGCTATGTATAAAATTTACATACTCGTGACGTCATGGCACATTCTATCTCAATGTATCAACGTAATCTTTACATTACGTAAAAACAGAAAAAATACGTGTCCAATATTTTTTTATAATCTCAAAGACGGACAAAAAATTTTTTTTGTCATCATCCCTATTATAAGCTTCTGAAGTAAATGCTTTCGTTGTAAGTTGAATTTGTATTAGAAGTTAGGACATAGGTTGGCGGCGTTTTATACGTCGTATTTCCAGTGCATGTTGTTTGCTAAATCAGTTGTGGGACAGTTGTTACCTAGAAAGATGTTTACGTATTATTTGGGTTTTTTTTTTTACTTTACTTCGACTTTCAAGAGATTTCCTGTGGCAATATATATAGATGGAAAGTTCGAGGTGTCAACGCCCCCAGGTCGTAGGTGCTAACGATCTGTCGCACGCTATCATTTATCAACTTAATGTGCAAATTGATAAATGTAGATTTTATATATATAACACCTAGATGGTAAACATTTATTAATCGGCTCAAATAACATCATCATACGGAGTGAATGTTTTAACCTCTATCTACCTTAGCACGTACACGGTTTTAGGTTCTGAAAACTATGCTGATTCTTTTAATGTACCGTAGCTCATCACATGATAACATAACACCACGTCTTGTTTCCCGAAGCGTGGGCAAAGCTGTGCCTACATAGGACACCCACATTTCGCCAGTTTTGAAGTCCCATGTAATAGGGGGCGAGGTATTGCCCGGGCACAGATCTAGACACCGGGCTGCTACTGAGAGTTTCCAGAAAAAAAAACCTAGTAACACTTTGCCCGACCTGAGAATCGAAACCAAGGTCACATTATCTTGGTACTATAATCTCAACCTACTAAGTATAGTCTTAGAATCAGCACGAGTAGATGTTGTAATTATAGTCACAACGAATCTCTTCGATGAAAACATTAGTTTGACTAATTAAAGATATGCATAATATGAACCCCAAGCTGAGATTTAAAGCGTCTACGGATTTCTAAAGCACTTTAAACATTATAAAGAGTTTTTGCATAGAATATTAGCAGAATAGGTAGGCCGTTGCCTTCAGCTGCTTTCGGTTAGACTGGAAGCCGACCCCAACATAGTTGGGAAGAGGCTATCAGATGGGGGATAAACAGAATATATCTCCACAAGACATGAGCTAGTGAAGGGAAAGCATTTCCATAGTTCTCATAAAATAATAACAAGCGAAAACAAGTGCTATCGCTTTGTGCGTCGTAAAATTAATTGCTTATAAAAAGTACTTGAAGACTCTTGAAGGGACTGAGAGATGTTATGGTGAAATAATTGGAAAGGTAAGAGTACTTACATAGTGGTAATAAAAATATCTGATACATGTGAAGACGATGCACCAAAACTTGACAATAAATGTGTGTTTCTGAGTTCTGTGGGCCTAGTAGACAGGTGACAATCGCTTTGAAAGCGTTTCGTATTTTTACAATGACTTTCAACAGAATTGACATTGGCTTTTCGGTCGTTTATGTCATTCCCACACTTTTTTACTTTTATGTCATCGTTATCGTTGATAGAATGTCACTATGTCTGGGCCCTTCAGAGAGATATGCGCTCACCGAAAACGTAAAATGATAGTAATGACCCCTGAAAGTTTGTCCTGGTGTCTAGACGAATTCAAATAGATGCCATATAAAAGAATAAAAAAAATCTAACTAATATTATAAATGCGAAAGTGGGTTTGTTTGTTAAGCTTTCACGCTAAACCGGCTGAACGGATTTGGATGACATTTGGCACATAGACCATGACCTGGGTAAGGACGTATGCAATATTTTATAGCCTAGGTAATATACTTCTCATCTTGAATCGCAGACGATGTCGCGGGAGACAGCTAGTATTAAATATTGAAGATGAATCGTGAGAAATGAAGGTAGAAAAAGCTTCAATCTACCTTTTTGAAATTTAAAAGTGCAGAAATTGTGACTCAAAAGATGATCTCAGTGGTTGTTTAGTATTCTGCCAATGTTCCAAGTATATGACCTTGTGCGGGGACAAATGTAATTCACCTGTTAGGTAGCTGACTTGTTGGCTGTTTAACATATGAGAATTTAAAATATTAATATTTTGTGAAAGTTGTGTCAATTTAGGAAAAGCAAAATAAAAACTACATCATAACTGGTGATATGTGGATGTTCTATACTCTGCCTTCTACTTTCTTCCGCGAATACAAGTGTGATGTTATAAAATTCAATCTCAATGTCTCAAAGAATCTGTCAGAAGTCTGGGTCAGAATTAAACTACAAAACAGCGTTTACAAGCACTCCTCGCAAATAAACGCCACTTTTTCTCTTTATCTTCAATAATTAATTTAGAATTCTCAGTAAACACTCAAATGCCTACAAACTCACTTCTTTTCGTCTGTAATCACAGACCTTCATCAGATAACGACACACACTCATCTAAACTTAGCTCCAAATTAAGCCTGTTGCCGGATCGCGGCACTTCGAGTCCTGACAGCGTCGGATTACACGTCTGCCCTGATTGATGGTCCGAGCCAGAATGGTGGATTGTTACACCACTCCTGAGGATTTTTGGGAACGTGCCTATTTGGCCACTCCGGAGGCTTGATCGAGTATGTACTTTGAAAGTTCAAGGACGTTCGTTATTTGAATATTTCTCATCTGTTTGCGGGATGTGAAAAAAGAGGTGTGCAAAACAAAAAGCAAACACCTTACGTTTAATTTCTCGTGAGCTATCAAGATTAACTACCTACTCAATCCAATCACGATTAATTAAAGTAACTAGCTAGTTCAATACATGATACTCATATACGCAGATGTGCATGTGATGATGATGTGAAAAATAATTGTTACTGTTAACTATGTAACCGACCTCCTATTTCTGCTAGATTTATCGAATTTGATTGTTACCAGGCATTTACCATTTTGCAATTCCACAACATTGCCCATAACCTGATCCAAACGGTTAAATTTCTGTGTTATTAGCACCATAAAATTATCCACTATCACATGCCCCACGTCACCACCACATTTGCGATAAAGATGCGCATAGGCACAAAGAGACAAGACACAAGAGACTGCGGCCGTCGACTCCGCTATGCAAACATCAGAGCCGCATTGTTTTGGGTCAATCACACGAAGCGGTCGCCGAATGCTAATCATTATAAATGTACGTATGTGGCGGGTATTTGAGGTATTTATTTGTGTTGTTTGTCAGTAGCATATAGAAGGTACTTACGTTTTTTTTATACTTACTTTTACTTTGACAAGAATATTTACAATCCAATTCATACGCAAAATCTGTTTTACCTTTGATTCCGTTTCAGGTTGCTGGTCAAAACCATTTCAGGTCTAGTAGCGTAGTTTGATGGTTGGTATTGGAATTTTCTCTTTTTACCGAACCTTTTACGAAATGACATTAGTTTTTTGAGTCAATTCAATATCATCTTGACAATAAACTTTGTTGATGAATGCACTATCATCTACTTCTGAACCAATCAGATTAGGTTTTAGCCATATCCTTGTCTATAAACCTTTGGTATACACCAATTTATCTTGATTCTCAATAAAAAAAACAACAGACCAACTTATAGAGCTCATCTTTCAATGGACCCTAAACATGACGTCACATATAATACCGGTCCTGCACCATATTGTATGGTAATGCAGAAAGATTAGCTATTATGATTATTCTCTGTACATATCCGATGAGTAACTTTAATTGTCACATTGTCGTGGGAGGGGTGATAATAGAAGGAATGGTCATAGATTCCTGTGCTTTGATCTCTTTGTATTTATAAATAGGACCACCCACGTGTAAATGAACGAAGCTCCCTACTACTAGCTCACCCATCCACAGACCGACGGCGGCCAGTGCTGCTTAACCAGTCAAATCGATCAATCTATCGTTATTCCCTATGATCTATGAGTCGCTTTTACTTCTGTCCCTTTTAGTATGCCCTTACGATTCAAGGTGATAACATCTAGGTGTACATAACTGAATCAGCGAGTGCGATTCCGCGAACAATTTAATTTCCGTGAATGTGAAGACATGACGCTGAGCGATTAGGTAGCCGCTCAGCTGTGTAATTGTGCAGCCCTGGCTCGCGAGTCGGCGCAGTACCATAGTGTAGGGACTGATAGAAGGTAAAGTCTATGAAGAACATAAAAGGTTGCGCTAGCATTCAGAAGTGGTTGTCACTCAATCTAGAGAAGTCTCAGTGCAGAACATAAGACGTTTTAACTTTTCAAGATGTATGTTTGTAACCATAGAATTGGTCCTTCGGGAATATAAATAGAAAATAATAAGTTTGCTCTAAATCGTGTGTCCATGTTAGTTCTGTGCCTTCTGTATCGGTCGTTGTTAGGAGTCGTCCTTCGGTAATTTGTATATTGTGGTAATTGTGCAGTTTGCTCAAAATCGACGTATCAGTGATCAATGATTTGTAATACTACGCATAGTGAATCTATTTGGAGTGGTGTTTTGTAGAGCTTGAAATAGATCATTAACGACAGCCATTTTGGGCTATATGGAGCGTAAGAACACCGGCATAGTACCAAGGACCGTTAATAATCATCCTCATCGATATGGTATTCATTCTCTGGTTACTGATGAAATAGCAAAGCAAGCTTTTGTTCAAAATAAAGTTTCAGTTTTGCCACTTCACTTAAGTTCTCCCGATAAGATTTTAAAGAATAGACCGGCAGAACTTCCCTTCGATTATCATTATGAAACTCATAATACTAAGGATAATCCCGCCTACCTAGTTAGCCTCTTAGTCACACCTCCCACGAGAATCCTAAGGATATATATCTTTAGCCTTCGACCACCGAACATTTCAATTATGTTCAATAGTCCAGTGTATAAAAATAATGTGTCTATTAGTCAGCGAGCGACACTGAGTCGTGAGTGTATGTGCACCACACAGAGCCGTGGGTGTATGTGGATGACTGTAATGGACCGTTTAAACTTACTAAACGACCTAGTGGCTATTTATAAAACTGTTGTAGTAAATAGATAGAGTCGTTATTAGTAAGTTATATACTAAAAGTTATTATGTAGGCTAGCGTTAGAAGATTTGTTTGGTTTCAGCAGACGACTAGTGTTAGAAAATATATTTTTAGTACCTTTCGATGATTTGGTATCTAAGGGTGACTGGTAGGAAATGCCTCTTAGCATTATATCCGCTGTTAACCACCATTGTTCATAGAAATGAATAAATAATACATATTTAATTATTGTTTTTATTTATGACACTTCACCATTTTGGTCATTATAACATCCAGCAGCTGTATGTGTTGCTTTGACTAATGATCCATTTGAAATAAAAAATTACCAGTCGAAATCGATCCAAACAGTACATTTAAGTACTCATAAACCATTGTGATAATAAGTTAGTACTTAAACCTGAAACATAGTCGTGTCAGTTATGGAGACAGCAGTAAAACCCAGGCGACGCCAACATCTGTCTTCAACAGCTGTTGACACTCGAGTGTGTCTGCGGCCACTTCCTGAATGATTGGGAACTGTTAACATAAGTGGCTTCTCACTGCTTTTATTGAAAGGTTGAGGAGCTTCGAGTGGTATCACATGCTACACTTTAAGAAGCTATGTAAGTCCACGAAAAGTGACATTAATTAGGTCCTTTCCGATAGTGAGTAATCATTTTCATTGAACCCTTTAATCAGGTCTGTACCCTAATAGGGATGATGCCTGGGTAAAAAAAATGAAATTCTAATTAGTCCGACAGTCAGATAATAAAAAATATTAGCCACGTATTTTTTGTGTTATCATATTAATAAAAAAATACTTAGATAAAACGCATTTTAAGTTGGAGAGTGGGGGTCGATACGTCACTAGTACGTATAAAATCTACATACTCGTGTCGTCATGGCACATTTTACCTCAATGTATCGCCGTAATCTTTAGATTACGTAAAAAAAGGAAAAATACGTGTCCAATATTTTTTTATAATCTCAAAAGACGGACTAAAAAAAAATTTTTTGTCAGCATCCCTATTGCGTAATATACGATCAAACAGAATATGAATCGTTTTGAAACAGTTGCTAATCCATAAGTTCGAAAAAAACATCTGCTCTACAACATCAATAACGCAATGAATTTTGTTGAACTGTCAAAATGAAACAGACGTTTACGAAAATATGTTACTTAATTAGATAGCTGGTTTCGTATTGATAAAAAGGTAATTCTATTCTCATCCGGGCTTGTAAACTGGTCTTTAGACGTAAAACGGTCATTACGAATCATTAGAAATCCTGTTTACCCCAAATGGAATAAGATTTGATGTACTTCTTTCTAAAACCTTTATGAATAAGGTACGTGTTATGACCGCTGAGGCTATGACATTCTGTAATAAATATAATTCGATACTTGAAACACTTGTGACCCAGATAGCTGTACAATCTAAAAATATGTAAATTTTTACCACAAGTTACTGTATCAGAGATTTAAATCTAAATCGGCTATACACTTCACATTACAGGTTATAAAATTGAAATACAATGGTTATTTCTCAATATTTTATACGTTTGAAGAGTAAGGCAGTAGTTTGTTGAAAAGCATTATAAGATAATGATTAAACATCACAAACCTAGTATATTCAAGAGCTGAAATCGATTGATAATGCATTTGAAATTCTTAAGTATTCTTTTTGAAAAAGTATAATAAAACAGATGCCAGCATGAGATGCGTCGTTCCATCAAATAAATCTGTAAAATTCTCTAAAAACTTTCTATCGTGTATAAAATTACTTTCGTGTGCACCACATTATATACAGTTAATAAAAACAAACGAAACATTACGAAAACTGCGGTAAACATCAAATCATGTGACGTGGATGATGTTCTTATGATTACTTTAGTTGCCTACTGAAATATTTTTTCCATCATATCTACCATGAATGAAAACTTTCATCTAGTAATGGGCTCAACAAAGGTTCAAAGGCGTGTTGTTGGGACTCAAGGTAGAACCTATGTAAGGTTCATAAAAAGATATAGAAAGCGCTGGTGGGCATGGTTAGCTAAGGTTAGTACAACGTGCATATATTTTGTACGGTCGCTCAAAGTTCTGTACTACCTGTTATAGGTAGATTACTAAACTAAGTAATTAGCAATTCGATATTCATGTAAAAATTTAAATTAGAGAGGTTTGGAAGGCGAAGCGCACTTATACTTTAAATGACGCGACCACGACGCTCTGGTCGATTGATCAACGAGGCTAAGCGTCGTCGTTCGTCTTGGATGGGTGACCGATGTGGATCTGGCGAGACCGTCCCATTCTTTTGAGAGAATTTATTAATAGTCTGACTACTGTCTTGCATGTACCATTGATAGATACTTTGACAGACCTAAAAAAAATCTTTCAGTAGGTGAAGCTGACATGGTAAAACTGTTTACAGCTGTTTCATTACAGTTTTTAAAATCATATTTATTATATTCAAATGAGCAGCATCCGACAATCTAACTGGAAATGAAAACTTTTATTTTACCAGTATATTGTGTAAAACACACAAAAATGTCGGCCTTAATCGAATATCCGTTTACAATAACCTAAAAAGTATATTACAATGGTCTGTATCTGTAACATTTAATTAATCATTTAAACACATAATCACCATATAATCTGTCGGTTACTGTCTGACGGCCTGTCTCCCACAACATCAATGGCGATTGTTCTTCTGTCTCACTCGCACTTGGCGAGTTTGTGTGGGTGTGAAGGAGACGGGTGTGATGCAGTGAATCACGTTGCGCGTGCGCCGCGGACCGTTAACTGTGATTGCTAGTGGGTAAGTTGTAAGCTTGCAGCGGTGGCGGAGCTGATTACAGTTAATTGGCTGTTCGATTAACTCAGTGTGTGGTAGAAAAGATTTAAAGTTACTCAACACTTTCAATTGTCAGTAACCTACTTGAAATTTCCTTCAAATGGGACCTCAAGTAACAAGTTCCAGTTACAATAGCGTAGTTCCAATCGGTCTCATAATATGATTATAATAAGTCTCTAGATTTTTTTGTGAAAAAGGTAACAGGTTTTTAAATGCTTGTCTACTGCAGTTCACAACTGGACATAGGCCTTTCCCAAAGAGAACCATTTTTGCACCGACTGGTGGACTTAGCACGTACTTTGGGTAAGCGTTATTCTTGTCACAGTCGCACAACTGCCAAACTGCAAGTGCAAGATAGAGACGGGAACAGGTCAAGTCAAAGAACGTACAAAGTAACGTTTACAGATCTCGGTCTTAGTCCTTATGACTCCATGTATTCTAAAGTTCTGACCACACTTCGCTTGTCACATGGACGTCTGCTGGTACCGTTAAGACGTGTCGCTGGGCGGCCAGCAGCTAAGCTTTTATTTGCTCTGGCTCGGCGGCGGGTCAGCGATGTGGGTCACAGGCTGTTTTTCCAGTTGGTGATACTGCCTTGTGCCGTTGATACATGTGGTGGTGATTGTAAATGAGGATGCATTCGTTTTCTTTTAGGACCGGCTGATAAATTGATCAAAATCTGCTGTTAAGACTAGTTGATTGTTTGCTGTAAAATAAGTTCAGAGTAAATTCTGTTTATGCTTAATCTTTACCACGCCATGAACCATATGCTCTTGTATATGATTAATATTCCAAAAGAAACCCCATGTGAATCTGGGCCAGTTGATAATAATCCACATCACAATTGTTGCATTATAATAAAATACCACTTTACACAAATGTACGTGTATTTTCAGTTCGTTGACTTGTTTTTACGGTCAAACATGGCGGTTGTACGGTCAACCACAGCAACCACAGTAACAATATTCAGTAGCATCCGGCAAGTCCTCATATCCTATGTAACTGAAATCCTATATTGCTGATAGTTTTATTAAATTACTGTATTTATATGTTTTAACTATGTGATGTAGTTGACCCTTACTTTTTGTTTTCCGGTTCGGTTTAATTGCAATCCGGATATTTATGTAGAATATTTAAAAAAATCGATAAACTTCTATGTATTTATGCTTCGCCTAGGGCCACCACGAACACAAGCATTTGTTTCACCATCATGTTTTTTACCGCGTGGCTCTAATTAAATCCCGACTTTTTCTTGAATAAACGGTACTCTTTATTATTTGACCGGAAAAAGCCAACAAATTGTTTTGTTTATTCTCATAATCAGGGCTAGAGAATAAATCGCAACGTAGTCCGTCAGTCAGACATCTTAGCGGCTTTGTTTCGTGTACTTACTTAACTACTTTATCATGTTTTATTATGTCTCACATATTTAATTATACGTCTGCATCTCACTCAGTGATGTATCTGACACAAATTAAATTATCTGCGGTATTAGTTCGTTTTTCTACATTACAAAATGAATGTTCTGGTGTTATTGGCAAAGATACTTTGACGTTGAGATTTAGATCTAAATAATTGAGATCCACTTAGGGTAAGGCAATTTATTTGTCATTTACAAATGAATTGTTGTAGCTGATTTATACAGGTTCATTAAAAATATTAATCCTGCACTGGAGCAGACCTACCATTCCTAGCGTGTCTTCGGCGAATCGGCAAACGTGAAGAACCGACTACCAGAAGAAGGGAGGTTCGGAATACTCAGAATGAACGCGAAACGCCGAGAATTGGATGTGTTCGTGTATCTTGGTAGTTACTATGTGAACTGCAATAGCGTTCAAAGATTAAAAAGTGTGAGCCTTATGAAATTTACTGCAAAAGTGAAAAGACAGTTCAAGATTTAGGAAACCATATTGCATTTCACGGCAATAATATTTATTTTGTTAACATGCCATGTTTCCTTTGCCATTACAGATAATAATAAATCTAATGCGACAAAGTTAGTAGTAGTTAGTAATTATAATTATGTCGTATCTGTATGTATTTTACTGTGTGTACATAAATAATAAAATAAATAAATAAAGTAACTTAAAATATACTTAACTATAGGTACCTTACATGCTACACAGTACGTGGCCCTTGTGAACTCACCCGGTGTACAGGTGAATATGTCTATGGCATCCGCCACCGTGTTGAGAGTGTGCAGCGCACGAGTCAGCGGTGCGCGCCCCAGCAGGTTAGTACGCGCACTCAGCACTACCAGCAGCTGCGGTTTGCGCCGCCGCGCCACGTATCCGGTAAATTAAACCCTATTTCTGATAGTATACCTGAGTTTTGTGTACTACCACTTAATACTTTGAATAGATACGTTGCCAGTGTCACTTCACGCCTAACTTCCAATTTGTAGTTGCCCACCATACCGTGACAGAATCAGGTACGATACAGTAACGGGTATCCCGGGAATCTCCCATACAGCTTTAAATAAATAAATCTGACGAATTTGTTCTGTATCCGTTCGAGCATATTTTTGTATTTTATTTCACTCGGGCTCCAGACGGCCGCATTGTACTCCAGAAGACTCCTCACAAGAGCCTCATATAAAGCCCTCAATGCACTGAATATAATCGATATGAGTGCTGTCGTAATAATTACCTAGTCGTTCTGCGATTCTACTTACTTTAAGAGGATTTCTCTCAGGACAATTTATTGATAGGCAAGTACTTGACTGTGTCTAGACGGATTAGTCTGGTCAATTAGTTGTATTCATTAGCGAGTACTTAGTACTTGTTAATTATCTCCCTAAACGTATGTTCAACATTGTTTTTTTTCCCTTAGTGATTAGTGTTGCGATCACATCGTTTTGATCCGATTAGGTCATCCAACCAATTATTTTGTGTACGAGACTGTGTACTCGGTGACCCAAGATGATTGTTAATTATGAGCGAATAAACTGTTTGTTTCAATAAATATAAATTGTGAATCGGGTGCAATGTAGGGACAGGCCAAATCTGAATATTTATAAGAGCGATTAAAATACGATGAACCAAAAATGTATCCATTGATTGATTCAAATATATACGAGGTCTCTAGAAATCGATTTTGGAACATCCGATTTCCGAGTTGAGTTCATTGTTAGTGCAAATTATGATTTACATTCGGACGTAAGTACATAGTTTAATCAAAATCAGACCAGTCATTTCCGCGCTATTTAGTAACAAACAAACGAACAAATTTAGTGTTTTAAATTATTAGAATACGAAACATAGTGTTAACTTTCGCAGAGCCAAATCTAGACCGAATGTAATGGCTGTCTGATTTTTTCAGGTTTAGACCTTTGTTACAGGCCGATTTCGTTTCGCTGTAGTGAACGGTACATTTGTCATATTTTTTGTTACTTTCGGATCATTTCGAGCGTAAACTCTCGTAGTTACCGACTTTTTGTGCATCCACGCTAATCGGTACGGTTTCTTGACTGTAATGATGATTATAGTTAAGTATAATCACTTGTATGCTGATTTGGGGAGAAAACGGTAATTATTGGTAAAGTAGGAAATGTGTGTCTTAGATTCGTCATACCTACTTATAATGAGGCCATGAATGGTAGGTACTGATTTACCATAAGACTTGTAGTAAAATGTGTAGTGTATCTGATAACTGAAAGACATAGTACAACATAATTGGTGAATATAAGTATATAATTATGTATACACCATAGGTACCTAAGATGTAAAAAAAATCACGTATTAAGACAAAACTATGTTTTAAATAATTTGCATGCAAATTATTATATTATTATATGCATGTATTATGGCGGAAAGTGTTGTGAATTAGGCACTCAGATATTAGTAGAAAATATATATTTACCATACCACATTTTATGCAAATAAAGTGGCCAAGGAAGATGCACAAAAGTCAAGTGCAGAAAGTTAAGTCGACCGGATGACGTTCCTAATTAAATGGATCTGCGAGACAGACTAGCAATATTGAATTTTAAACCGGAGATTTAGTGTGCAGCTCGTGACTCACAGCTGGATACCGGATATTACTGCTTTTAGCATTGAAGGATACCAAGCTCTTAACGTTGATAACTGACTATACTGTGTGGGATACTATGGGAGGAGCTCGCGGCTAAATAATAACAGCCGCACGGATCGATCCATCAGGTTAAGCTACGCTTGCTGGGGTTGGTCTGTGGATGGACCATCTTTACATACTGAGATTCCTCCGTGCCTCGGAAAGCACGTTAAGCCGTTGGTCCGGGCTGTCATTCGTGGATCTTTGACAGTCGTTACGGGTCGTCAGAAGCCTGAAAGTCTAACAACCAGTCTTACCAAGGGGTATCGTGTTACCCAGTTACTGGGTTGATGTGGAGGTCAGATAGACAGTCGCTCCATGTAAAATACTGGTATTGAGCTACATCCGGTTAGACTGGAAGCCGACCCCAACATAGTTGGTAAAAGGCTAGACAGATTGATTGACAGCGTGGAATACTAGATACCAATGACTGTGGTTTAATACTCTTTGCTAGATACCCACTGCTTGCTTATATATGTCATCTTCATCTTCATTGTTCTGCCAATAACCGTTATCTTATTCCAATTTATTGTCTTTTCCTTTTGTCGGTCTTTGTGTTTTGCTTATTCTATGTAATAACACGAATTACGTCACTTACTTCCTACATACTGTTCTCATCCAAACTATAAATTAAACATCTTCATATAACTCTAACGGTCTCTTTGTACCATAATTGCAGTATTGTTTAAAGACAAAGAATGCGTTCTTATGCAAATAGATATGCTCAGTAATGTGAGCAAACTGTTTCTACAGATAACATGTTTGTCTGTCTGTGTGTGTATTTGTCTGTCTGATGATAACAGTCGTTTTTGTTCTCAATTTATAGGGGTAATTAGGTAGTGATGATTCAGTATTCTTTGTGATAGTTTTTGTTAAAAAATAATAAATATTGAATGTGTTTGAAGAAAGTCAAATTATATCAAAGTATTATATTTGCTACGTAAGTGATTGTTATGCCTTATAAACTAGCTATTGAGAACGAAAGAGAGATGATTAAGAAATATATTTCTTAATCAGATTCTTATTGATTATAATCAATAATAATCTAAAGAATTTTATTACAAGACTTGGGGATTAATTAGATCTCTCTTTTGCCTTGAATTGACTTAAGAATAATGGAATATAATAGAAATAGATTCACATTAATTATTGGCAATTTGTGACCTAGTCAAAATGAAATAACAGGTCTAATTATTTACGAAAAATCTGTTCATTTTCAGCCAACCGATAAAATAGAAATTTTCATACTCCGAAACGTTTTCTACAATATATTTTGTTGTGAAAGTTACATCTTGGACGCGAGGAATTTCAACAAACACGTGTGCACATGTTACAATTCACACACACATACACATACTAACTTCTAACACATATTATAAGAAAATGATGATGGATCTAACGAGTAGGTCGCGTGACCGGTACTCGTCCACTAATGCTCATTAATTGCTTGCTAATTAAGGGTTGCATTCAAGACTTATATGATATATCTATCATATAAGTCTTGAATGCAAAACAAGATGGGGGAAATCTGCCCGGTGTTCAGACTGACTGATCATTGTGGAGTAAATGATTGAACATTGAGAAGATGGAAGAGGTACAATGGTTAACGTATGGGGTATTGTGGAAATCTCGGAAATAGTCAGACTTCGTGTAATAAGGTATTTTTTCTTTTGAATCTCCTGGAACAGTGGAGATCGTAAAATTTCGATCGAACTTAATACGCTGCTGTATTTTTATTCAAACTCATACACAGTACGGTGTACTTAGGTATAGACAGACTAAGAGCACTTAAGGGGCATGCGCTAAGGTAGCCCGCGAAATTAAAATTTTCTTTAGTTTTTTACATTTTGCAGGTCAGTGTGAGGTTTTATGTTGATTAAAATATGATTCGCGACCGTAACCAACATGGCTTTACATAATTATAACCATTACAATCAGTAATACAACTCCATAAGTAAGCACAATCGCGAAAAGCCATGATTTCATGAAATAGTCATTCAATGCGATTAAATGAACTTAGAGAGTTGTATTGATAATTTTTATGATTATAATTCTTTAAATAAACATTTGATACGGCCGCAAATCATATTTAGATCAATACAACATGATACTGACCTACAAATTGCAAAACACGTAAGAAAATTTGAATTTCGCGGCTACCTTGACGCTATCGCCTTAAATGTAAGTTTACAATTCAAAACTCAATGGTAAACAAATAAAAAGTTTGCTGTGTTTCTAATGCTTATAACTAAGTTATTGCAATCTCTTCGTCAGTATCCTATGCCTATGTATATTCTTTATTTGGAGAGAATTCTGGTCTCTTCCAAAATATCCGAATGCACTTGAACTCCATGAACTTGTTAAACCAAAAATCAAACACGTCATCATTATTATTATCGTATTTCTATCGACCACCATACCTATCACTGTCCACTGTGATGCTGTTTACAAACTGTGCCTTGTGTGTCCGTGTGCGCCGTTCCTATTCATTCAGTTTTGGTTCAGTTTACAAAATATCTTTGTAAACTCCAATTATTGAATTGTACGTTGTGAGTGAAGTGTGGAAATTGAAAGGAAAACTAATATCGTCATAAGACGCGTTATTGATATTTTGCCAAACTTTATTATGGGCTGAATTTTCAATATTCAGATATCTTTTATCTGAGGTATAAAAAATGCTGTTTGACAGCTTTTGTATAGACATACTTATGTCAAACCGCCATATTTATTCTTCAGATAGAAGTTATCTGACGAATAAAAAATGAGTCCTTGAATAAACCAGAAAATAAATATATAAATAGGTAAATATATAATGTAGGCACCATAAAGGCTACTCGACTCTTTTTGTGGATATCGAAAAGGGCAGCATCAAGGTTTCTGCAGACAGGCGCGACGTGACTCTGTCTGCGCGTCCCTTCAGTCGCCTGGATGGTTACACAAAAAAGTACGTATAGACATTAGGCTTCAATACCTACCCAGTAAACGTGTATAGGCTTAAGAACCAGGAAAAGAGTTCTAAGAAAAAAGGAAGTTTATGAGGAATAATAAAAAACCAATATTTCTCCGAACAAGGAAAACAATCATGTCAGACTTACTGAAAAACATTAAAGTCACATTTTCTTAGTATTTCGTCACTCAATCATACAATAAACTACGTGTTTAATAAGGATTTTTCCTTTTATATGTTTATGGTGATGTCAACTCATCTTGACAGTCATTGAACTGTCATTGACTTGTTATTTGACGTCATCATTAGTAATACAGTACAGTAGTAGTAGTATACATTAATTAGAGTTTATAGGAAAACAACAATAAAAAATAAATAAAAAACTGTAATGAATCTGCCAATATTAAGAGTTCCTGTGGAAACAGCCAGTAGCCTGTAACCTCCATCGAGAGAGAACGTGGAAGAAAATGTAGGAACTAGGAAACGATAATTATGTTTTTAAAGAGAAAACTGAATGACTGACCAACCTGCAAAAGTGGGTGTCACAAAAGACGGCTAAAATGATAACGTCAAGAAACTATTTAGTTATTCTTGAACAAATTATTACTATGTAAAGGGTTAAAATTAAATTATTGTATTCAGCAGCCGTAGTTCTATCTCTTAGTTCACTGTTCAACGAAAAACCGTGGTGAGTTATAAGTTTATCTCAATACTTCACTCACGTAGTTATAAAGTTGCTGAACTTAAGATCGTATCGCGTTCAAAAGTGCTGGCTTCTCTTAGGTATTGCACGTAAGGTAAACAAGGATAGAAGGACCACTTCAAACAAAAACAAGATGGCAAACTTGCGCAAATAGGAAAACTGATTTGCTGCCGTGCTGTTATGAATTTCCTTTGACTTTCAAGTTATTTATTTGTGCTTGAACCAGGTTAGGATTGAGCACAAATAGGGTTTATGGTTTCTCGGGTTTCAACGGCATAATGTAACACGTTGAAATAAATTCGACTTGTTTTTGTGTTACAATTCATGTTGCATTGAATTCGTTTCAACTTAAGCTATTCATATTATTATGGGTACCTTAAGGCTGCGGGCACAAAACAAACGGCGCGCCGAAGAGCAAAGGCCGAGCAGGGCGGGGGCGACGGAACAATTTTGATTTCAGGGACGCCGGCATCCTCAAGTATTGCTGCTGATGTTACCTGTTACTGGTCGCCAATTCAAATTCTGTAGCTATCACAGCAAGAAAATCTGTCTGTATATCAAGAAACACTAGCTTTGGCTGAATGTACCTGAGGTGTTTGAGGACATTAAATTTGCTTGGTGTATACATTTACCATGTATACTGTTACTATGTTTAGAGTGAACCTTCTTGATCTGCTGTGTCACCACTGTTGTCAGATTTTATGTGACGTGGTGTGCATGAAGCGTAACTCCCTGAAATAAAAACGTAGTGATACTGTATGCGCCGGCTGAGCATATTACAAGTTATGTTCGCCGACACTGTTAAGAGTATGAGTTTCTTTTAGTAGCTACGGTCTCTTTTATGGTCTACGCGTGCTTTATGCTAATGCTTAGCATTATTTGGGCAATTTTGAGATTATTGCGAAGATTAGTGTTGCTTGAAAGAATTGGTCTGACGATTTAGTGTATGAGGATTTCGTTGATTGAAGAAAGTTTTTAGTTTTTCACAAAATTATATCAGATGATCTGAAATGATCGCGGAATGCGATTAGCATAAAGTTGAAACACATGGCATTCAAAATATGGGCGACTTTACGCAGAAATAGATGATTCACAGCGTTTGCCATGATGATTTAACTGAGGAGTTGTTTCTTTCCAGATTGTAGTGTGTATGAAAGGAGTGGCGAAGTGTGTTCTGAAATTATGCGCTATATTATACTTACTAAACTGCCCTTAAATTTGCCCATAAATATTGACAGAACCAAAAAGACACTACAATCGTAAAATCCGCAACAATTGTACCTTCTATCCGAAGCGGACCAACTATCAATTGTATTTGACTACGTCGCGTCGCACGATTTTTTGTGAGTAACTGCCGCGTACAAGTGTGCGAGTGTGTGTACTGTGCTGAATATAATAGAGGTGCGAACTTTACAATTGTGCGAGTGATGCATGGCTGCTGTGTGATGTACCGCAGTCATTTGTCATCGCTGTGCCAACTGACCTGCTAGTGGCCGCAGGGGTCGGCAGAAGAACAGGTGGGGTAGGTTTTGGACAGGTTTATGTTTACAGGAGGGTGCCATTTTTTTTTTTTAATATTAGATATAAATATAATTATGATAGTATACAGATAGCTTGTATATATCGCTTGTGTGTCTATCGAGAAGTTTTGAAGTTTCCTTTTTAAGGAAATTTCTCGCCGACTGGTCGACACTTCACGCGACCAGAGGGCTGGCTTGTTCTTTGGCCAAAGAATTAGCATTGCCATTCAACGTGGCAATGCTGCCAGTCTTCTGGGCACGTTTCCGGATGACAGCGATGCGGACGAATACTTCGACGCCTAAGTGTCCTTTTGTTTTTTGTATCTATTTGTGTAGTTAGTTATTGTATTTAGTGCCTAGTGTTAATAGTTTTTAAAATTAATATAATACATAATAATGATAGGTAGGTAATAAAATACATTCATATATCGAGAAATAACTTTTGGCTTGATAGATTAGGTATGGTTATGTCCAAGGGAATCTGTTTCTGAAGTGTGCGCTAGAATTCCTACTACTTCGTTACCTAGTTGTAAGTTTTGACTTCTCGTATTCCAGAAAACTAGCGTCTGTTTTATCCTGATGAGTTCGTCTTTGTCGCCTAACTTCCTTCATATTTGTTACTTCTTAGCTTCTGGTATAAGTTCTTGTTCATGAAAATTTTCCGCGAATCTATCTCAGAACACTGCTTTGTTGTTTCAATTTGAACTTCTGACCTGTCACTCACTCTTCATTTTTGGTAACAACTTACCAACTTGTTTGATTTTATACTCTACTCGGTCTTATTAAGATCTATGTGTAATTTGTGTTTTTCAATTTGAGTACAAGTTAATCCTGTGTTGTCGGTATGTAATTATTTAGTTTGATGACGTAAATGTTAATATAATTCAATGATTTAACAGTCAATGCCAGTTGATAGTGTAAAAATAAGACATTGTTTTGTCGATGTTCTCGGTATTCAAATTATAATGAGGGTTTCACATGGTTTGGTATTCAGCGTTTAGTTTAAATTAACCTTGGTTGGTTGGTTTTACTTGTAACCAACCGTGGTGGTAAGGTTGAGGGTAGGGTTTTTAAAAGGAAATGACCTTATGTTTATCACCTTTGACAGTGATTTGCATAGATGTCTTAAATAAATATCTTTGTAGTTGTTAGCTAAAGTCGCCCGACCTTATTACTCGCAATAGAATCTTTTCCCTAAGCAGTAGTTTCACAAAGTATTTAGTCATGTCTGTTCACAAACGATCTCAATCACCATAATGACTAGCTCAGCGCCCTCTGTCGCCAATTCAGCTAACTGCGATAATGATATAATTACACCCGGTTCATCAACGCATTGTTACTGTTGTATGTCATCAATGCAACTAAACGATAATGCGATGGAACTAAACAATGCGACGTTTTAATGTATAATTAAACTCTTGATTGGATCAGTCAGGGCCAATGTACACGGGGTTGTACAAACGCGCAGCCGCGCGCCGCCCGATGCGCGTATTTTCGCTACAAACGCAATTGCTAGTGCTTTTTCAAGGCAGAATTTGCGACGTTGATGCGCGGACAACGCGCGTTACATGGAACGCGTATAAAAAACGCCGCCCTTTTAACAGTATTATTTGAGCTTTTACAACGTGCTTTTGCCAAAGGCAGCTATTTCAGATTGACTACCTCTTTGGTTAACCTTGGGGTTCATCATCAGCCTACAGCAGTCCACTGCTGAACATAGTCCTCTCCTATTGCACGCCATTCAGCTCGATACTCGACAACTCTCATCCAGCTGCTACCAGGCACCCTGCGAAGATCATCACTCCATTAGAGGGCGTCCTACCTTACGGTACATACCTTGGGTCCTGTGTTGGACCCCCGTTAGCTGGGCAGTGCAGTTGCATTTTTCCTTTAGGAAATTCTCAGTGCCATGTACCTTGGGACTGAAACATCATGTTATTTATGGAAAATGCTCAGCCCGGTGCTTGGATTTGAACCCGGTTAGTGAGAAATGGATTGCCTACTTTTACATCGGAGTCATTAAAAGTCTAGCTGCACCCCGCAGTTTCACCCGCATAAGTCTCGATCTAGTTAGAATATTGGGATAAAAAGTATCATATGTCTTTCTCCAGATCATGGTCTACCCATGTGCAATATTTCATCCAACTCCGTTCACCCGTTTTAGCGTGGAACCGTAACAAACAAACAAACTTTCGCATTAATAATATTATTAGTTAGGATATAGGTACGGTTGGCGAAATGTGGCTGTAATAACAGTAGTACACCCACACCACGTGTGTAGTTCTGACAATACTCCTACTGACGTTATGTAAAGTTTCAGTTAGGTACCCTAAATCTTCTTCTGTCAAAATGTTAGTCTGGTCTGTATTATCATGTTCTCGGTATTATTGCGATTAAATAAGGGTGTACGCAGACACAAGTGGTTATAGTCGTGGTAACTGTTATCTGTTTTGTGTTCACTATTCATTGATGACAGCCCATTGAATGAACGAGAGAATTCCAACGATGATATGGGAATGGGATCCATGAAACTGAAGTTTGGTTCAATTTCTCATGTGTTTACGCCTAGTTCTATTACATATAGATTAAAACCACTGAAACTACACCACTAGCAACGTAATATTGTAGCTTTTTTACCGACTTCATTTATTTTTGCAGTGAAAGCAATTTTTGTAATCGGATCAGTATTTTCCGAGATTACTTTTAATAACATACAAACTTACTTGAGAGGGCTTACTTTAACGGGTATCATATTACCCAGTAGCTTGGTTTTGGAGGTCAGTTGCAGTCGCTTCATGTAAAATACTGGTATTCAGCTGCATCTGGTTAGACTGGAAGCCAACCCCGACATAGGTGGGAAAAGGCTAGACAGATGATGCTGATGATTTGACACTTACCAAACAACTTTAAGTACTCCTTTATAATATTTAGTTTAGATTTTGGTAAATACTCTATTTTTAGGGCAGTTTATGTTATGTAGGTTACTTAGTTAGTGTATTTTAGTTGATTATTATTGCTAGATTGAACATTAACAAGCTTTCAATTGACGAGAACTGCTGCCAATAATTATTTCTATTCAAATAATTTAGGCTCCATTATGGTTACTACTTAATATTTTAATTTGTTCTGACTAAATGATAAAATTAATTAATTCCGCTCGTATTATTCATATGCTTTTAAAGGCCTAAAATAATTTAAATGGATTTATGTGAGTCTGTAAATAAATGCCTTTGAATTTCACTGAAAATACCGTAATTAACCAAAATATGTAAGTATAGTCAGTCCCAAACAAATGTATACACGGACAAAGATCCATTTTATTGTCTATAATCATTGTTCCATAACATTGTATCCACCGTACAGGTACAAAACATAGTATACAATTTATTTTACTAAAACCTTGTAAACATTTTGTCACATTAAACGGATATGTACCGTACCCTATGACCAAACCAAGGCTGTGCTGTGTTTTGGTGCTGACTGTACCTACAAGTATAACTTAGGTATTAGTAATAAGTACTCTATTTGATGCCACAAATAAGTGAAATTACAGCGTCTACAATACAAAAACCCGTAACTCAATATTTGTGACCAAAAGACATTCACAAAAATCACGTATTTAAAAATATCCCTAATAATATGTTCTGTTGAACCCCCGCTTGCCGGGCTGGTTCGGTCCGGCGTGCTAATCGCCGTCTATTGACGCCCCTATGCCTAATCGGATTGCCGATTTACCTGTATCGGCGAAACGCGAGGATTATTAAAGGGTTAAAATTATAGATTTGGAATACAGACGAGGAAATTTTTGGAGCGAAATTTTCATGAAAAGGGATAGGGAAATTAATTTAGGTACAATTTATATCATGGGTATGCCTCTGTATATTTTCAAAACGGTAGGCAGTGTACTGTTGTATACCAATTTAGGATTTCACGTTGTGCAGACCCATTTAAAAAAGGGTACATTCATTTATCCGAATCAATTATTTTACGAATTCCATGTTGCTGCCTAAAACTTTTAAATGAAATTTTCAGCGTCCTGTTTTATCTCCATAATTTAATTTTTAATTCAAATATAATAATTTGTTTACTTGAATATGGGTAATACATGTAGTTATACATATAACCAATAGGATTGATGATATTATTGTTTCCTCTATTTGGTTCGTTTTAACTTGACTTTGTACTAATTTCTTGTTGGTTGTTACAGGTACGTCTACAACACTTTTTTGGATAAGGAGGATAATATTTACAAAATATGGTCTTGAGACATATGGTCTAAAGACTTGCATGGGGTCTTGCAGGGGGTCTCCGCCAACACATTGCTCGGTATGTAACTATCATAATCACATCAAAGTAACTTTTTACATAAGTACAAACTTTCATTACGTATTTCTCTTTAAAGGGAATTTTAAAATAAAACGTTTCTTCATACGAATTGCATTCTAAGCAGCCGTGTACTGCTGCAACTATTTCAGGACACTTGTCAATACATTAGCATTCTTATTGTGTGACTACTAAAGTCTATTTTAAGTTGCAAATGTTATTGAGAATGGATTTTATTTTTGAAGTATCGCAGATTTTATTTGTGAATGTTCTAGTGGGTTTCAACTGAAGTACTGATGTGTTTCAATTACTTAGGCAAAAGCTTTTTATTGGCATATCAGAGGAAAAAATATAGACTTTTTTTATTGAGTACCTTCCTATGTTGTCAATAAAGGTGACCTACATTCGCAATTTGCCTAAATAAATCCGGAAATTATTGTGTTTTAGAGTAGTTCCAATACTACTAAATATAGTTTATTTCATGGTGCTTTTACCAAAAAAGTGTTGCTTAAGTATTAAACACCCTTTGATTTTGTTTTCGTCGCCAAGGACCAAATTCAACAACGCTACTGGGCATAGAGGTCACTTAGAGCCATTTTACTTCAGTGCTAAAATAGTATTTTAAGATAAGTATCTGCTTACATACAGATCCTCTGCATCATTTATACAGTCAATGAGCTTTGTGCTGCATCACAAACCTCAGCTAATCAGTGCTGGCAGTGATCGGGACATGCGAATGGGTTCATTAGTATACGTTAGAGTAGTTTAGTTAAAAGCTTGCAAGTTAAAGTGCTGTGTTTGTTAGGAGTTGCTTTAGTGTGTGATAACGTGTCAACGCATATATAATTAAATTAGTGATAGATATTTAGTTGTACTGTTAAAGTCCATGGTGATATAGCGAGTGGCTATTTCCTGTTTCATAGGAACCACACCCACGACAGGATTTTTGAAACTATTACATTTTACTTACGTTAAAACTTTAATAATGACATAGCCACGGCTTCCATATAACTCTAAGGTTGCGCCTCTAATGGCCAAGCGGGGCGATGGCGACGTTACAAAATTGTTCCATCGCATCGCCACGTCCCACAGTGGATCGTCCCCATACAAGAGGTCGGACATAGAATTAAAAATTGAAAAAGTATTTAATTGAAAAAAATGAAATATACAGTTGCATTACTCTATTATGGAACTACAAAAAATGTTACTACAATTTTTTTATTTGACCAGTACTTTATGAGCAATTCGATGAAATCTGTTATTTTTCTATGGAAATGGTCACAAAAATGTCTGTATCTCATGATTCCCTCCTTGTTTCGATTTGCGGTTTTCACTACTGTTATTTACCCATTTTATGCCACATTTTCTTCAAGGACACATGGTGCCCCCAGCGACCCCCTTCCGAAATATTTTGCTTTTAGTAACTATACTTTTTATTGTATAACTGATGAAATGGAGGTACATTAAGTATATTCATTACTGAGAATAAGTCATCCCTAAGTAGTTCCTTAAATAACAGGTGCATTTGCGATTACTTTAATGACTTATGAACGCTTCTGTTGCCATACAACAAAAGCGTTAATGAGTCCTTAAGTAAAGATTACCAGTACTTGCTTAATCTAATTAGTTATTGTAATTACTATGTTAACAGCCCTTAATCTCTGCATTGTGATTGGATAATGTCATCATTAGCTTAGTAATGACTGAGTCGAATTTACAATAACACATCGAAAAGAAATAGAGTTTTATGATCAATAAGAAAATATGTAGGTATAAAAATATTTTTTATTTAAATAATATAACACTGTAAAAATAATTTAAAAATAGAACAACTATGTACCCTAAAACAAACTAAAAAATTAAACAACTACTAAGAACTAAATTATAATAGGAAATTAATTAATTAACACGACCATTTAGTTACTAACAACAATAGAAAAGAAAGAAAAAAAAAACATTTATTGGCCGATGGGTGGCATAACACAAAACAAAAAAAGAACAGAATAAAAAAAAATACACAAAAACAAGAAATTAACAAAGATACTGCTTGTTAATAATACTATTAGGTACTATAAGACTTAAACTATATTTTCTTCATCTTCATCAATAACGACATCATGATCATTATTATCGTCATCATCTTCTTCAACGTCACTACATGCAGCAAGTGTATCAGTTGAAACGTCAATGAACTCCAATTCACTCTGATCAACTATGAGTAAATCGTCTAGTTCACTAAATGAAGACTTTTTGGCTTTATTTGTCATCTTCGGTCGTAAGCTGGTGAGAAGAGGATCGGAAGATAATAGCAGATTATGAAGAATGTCTTCATTAGTGGCGATGCTACTATGCTTTCGTGTATGATATTCTCTAAATTTACGAAAATCCTTGTTTCTTGCTTCAGATGCTTCTTCAGACAAAAAACCTATAGGTACTACTGATAAGTGGTCCACTATCTGTGATCCATGAATCAGCAATTTGTGTAAACTTGCTGGCATGTTATACCATGGATATAATTCCACGAATAAATTTGCTGTTTCATCACAATATAATTTAAATTTTTGGACTTGAATTTTTTCGCCTGAGGAAATGCATTGCAAAATAACGGCGAGTCTTCTAATTAAATTAACGTCTAATTTAGTAATTTCCGCAGTCGTTTCAGGGTTTGCAAAAAACCTTCTTGCAGCATTTCCAGTGTTTGTATTGCCACTACCCTGCTTAACAACGTCTAGAAGTAAGCCTGTGCTTCTTCGGAAAGCTTCTTGAATGGCTTCTTTCTTATCTTTAACTTTTTTTTATTTTCGTCACCTTTTGCTTGCCATGATTTTATGTCCATTCTGTAAGCAATGTGTAATAAACACTCCATAGAACGAATCCAAGCATGCAATGAACTAAATCCATGCTTGTATAAATCTGTATTCACGGGTTTAGCTCTCACTTCTTCCAAGTTATTCATTTCGCTTGGGCGAGCTTTGCACAAATCACACACTGCTGCCGATGTACCAGATATGATTGAATTTACCTTACCATCAATCATGGTTAGCCATAGATTGTGAGTAACAGTAGCATTGCCGCAATCAGTCGGGTTCAGTTCACGAATCTCGGTCTCAAATATTTCCATTTCAGCCTTAACATTCGCTTCCGTTTCTTTCATAAATGTAAATGAAATCGGGCGACAATATGTGGTTGACGATGGCCGATCATTCTGCCACACTATACTTCCACTAGAAGTCACTAACTTAAGCGGTACAAGACTTGCCATAAATACACTGGATAAGTCTTGTTCACTTGTTGTTGTCGTTTGATGGTAAATGCTTTGACTTGAAGCTCCATCAAAACCCCATTTACTGTGAAGCACAAGTGGTTCACCAGCATCAAAATTTGATTCAAGTGAATCGATCAGCCTCCTAACAGTGAGATCAAGGAGGGCTTGGATCCGTATCTTTGCGGAAGTTTCAGTCACAGTTATGTCTTCTTTTGCCGGGTAGCATTTAAGCTTTTTTTTAACTAACAAGTAGTAGCTTGGGTATTTCGCATGACCTTCTTTTAAACTAAAGTCCCGAAGTGTGATGTAACGCCACTTGGATAACTGCAAGTAAACGTAAAGAGCAAGTGCTTTGTGAGTAGGAACTTCACGAAGCGAAGGATTCTGCTTAGTTTCCAGGACATTTAAAACTGTTGAGACGTGTTCAGGATTTTCCAGCAAATTTTTCATTATTCTGGCCATATCGTTTTTTCCGGCAGACTTAAGTATACTTTCAACAGTATGCAAAAGCTCATCCGGACGACTAGGACTGCAACTAGCAACATTTTCATTAACACGTCTTCTTTTGTGTCTAGTCGATAAATCTTCAAAGCGTTTGCGAGGAGATGTATATGTTGAAGTTGATGCATCTGATTTTGATGGACTGACTACCTCTTCTGCCTCATTTTCATTTGCTTCTTCAGTGTCAACAACATTTTCTTTAAAGCAATCTGGCCAAACGATATCGGAATTTAACCACTCTCCGTTCTTGTTAATGAACCTGTCGACTGTCCTTCTTGATTGCACCCATTTGGTGTAAACCCTATAGCAAAATCGTCGACACCAGTTCTTGAGATCCGTCACATCACTTTCACTTAACTGGACGTTAGTACTCGACTTCAATGTGTTAAATAAATTGTCATAGTCACGAAGATCTTTATGATTACGAAGAGCAACGTAAAGATCTAGATAAGTAGAAAAACCACGGAAAGCCATAATGACAACACTTGATAGAAGTTATAATTACAACTGAATTACATTTGCTAAACACACTCAAATATATAGGGCAGCAAGTAGGCAACTAGCAATGAATTTGATAAGCTAATGATGACATTATCCAATCACAATGCAGAGATTAAGGGCTGATAACATAGTAATTACAATAACTAATTAGATTAAGCAAGTACTGGTAATCTTTACTTAAGGACTCATTAACGCTTTTGTTGTATGGCAACAGAAGCGTTCATAAGTCATTAAAGTAATCGCAAATGCACCTGTTATTTAAGGAACTACTTAGGGATGACTTATTCTCAGTAATGAATATACTTAATGTACCTCCATTTCATCAGTTATACAATAAAAAGTATAGTTACTAAAAGCAAAATATCTCGGAAAGGGGTCGCTGGGGGCACCATGTGTCCTTGAAGAAAATGTGGCATAAAATGGGTAAATAACAGTAGTGAAAACCGCAAATCGAAACAAGGAGGGAATCATGAGATACAGACATTTTTGTGACCATTTCCATAGAAAAATAACAGTTTTCATCGAATTGCTCATAAAGTACTGGTCAAATAAAAAAATTGTAGTAACATTTTTTGTAGTTCCATAATAGAGTAATGCAACTGTATATTTCATTTTTTTCAATTAAATACTTTTTCAATTTTTAATTCTATATCCGACCTCTTGTATGGGGACGATCCACTGTGCGTCCCCGCTTGGCCACCCAGCCACAGCCCCTCGGAGCTGGATTTCGTGCCCGCAGCATAATTTAGTAACCTTCTGAAACTGTTGCTCCCCCATGAACAAAATAATAATTTTAATGTTGCCTTTGTCCTTCTCTAAATAGGTAGACCTCACAAATAATTTTATTTTAGTTTGCTGTCCGACATAAATGCTGCCTACATTTTATTTATTTCTTATAAATCTTTGTTTTTTTCCTCAATGATATTAAAACAGATCAATAATTTCAGTGTACCCATTCAAACAATAAATAAAAATAACTGTCAGTGTCAAAGCTTACAATATGCAGCATTCGGGAACAGACGCGACGTTTCATTGTGCCGCCACATGTCACTCTGCTGACACCCGGCTATAAAGTTGACGTGAGTGTCAGTATAGCTTTATGTTTTATATTCGTTTTGAGAATTGCTGGGTTTCAGAGGTTAGGGTTAAAATAATGGATGAATCAACATTTTATTAGGACGTTTTTTAATAAGAATTGAGAAAATATGTGCTTAAGCAATGTTTGCTTTCCTTTGAGTTGCTTAGGTCGATGTTTTTGTTCACCAGACACACATTCTTTTATCTTGGCTATCATGTCCAATGTCCGGTCTATAGAAGTAGTTGGTGAAAAACAATTGATTTTGTTCTGTCCTGTGCCATGTAACACCATATCATGTTAACACAGAAACACCAAACATGTTAAAAAAAGACCCTCAAAAGTTGATCAAATTCCAGTCCATACTCCCCACAAATTACCCAGCTCTATAAAATTCTCACATATACCTCACTTCTGGCTCACAAACTCTGTAATTTACGTAGCGAGCCTTCCTGACCGGTTTCATGTTAATTCTTCAAATTGCTTCGGCGGCCATCCTAGAGCAATTATGTCCATTTTGCTCTACAATCAAGATCTACCGCTTTTATACATTCTAGTTCCAAGTTTTTGCATCAGTAACTAACTAGCCTGCCTCGTAAAATGGAGGTGATTTTGTTAAAAAATGGACCGCGAAGTATATTTTAATTAATAGTAATGGTGTGATTCCGCGTAGTTATGATGACTTATGACGTCAAACGATTTTATTTAATATTCTTTCTGGTTCGTTTGGCTTGTTGCTTTTTAGTTGTGGCAAGGATTGGTTTGATAACTATAATATGGATTATATTTGGTGGTTTACGAGAGCTTTGAATCAGTTCTATAATTATTTTAATTTCAAACAATAAGCAAACAGTAACATGTCGTAAAAACAAAAAAACTGATATTCCACGATAACCATGATATAAAGCGGATACTAAACGTGGATTTGGACAAAACGCTTCGTTGGAGCAGCTCACTGGCGGGATTATCGAATCAATTAGAGTCGAGTGTTTGAACCAGTGTTTTTACCTTTTGTGGCTCTAGTATCCACTCTGTGCAGGTTATTATGTTAGTGTGTGGAATAGACGTGGGTAAAACCATATTTTCATCTGAAATCCACGGGTAAATTTGGCAATATCTGATTATGTGTTTGTTTGTCGATTGCTACAGAATTCTATAACGTCATAAGTCAGAATTTCCATTTTCACTCTTGCGACTCAAAGGACCAATTTGAAAATCCTGGTCCTTTAATACTTTATGAATTTTAATATCAAGCAGCTGCCTTACGTTAATCCCACCCTTACCTTGCTTAGGAAACGCAATAGCCGATCATCGAACCGGCAATTAATAACGGCTTGCTTGTCACCCCCTGTATTTGGCTATCTATTGGTGTGTTTGGTTCCTGGGCGACGGCAATGTTTGTATGGGGCGTTTGATTACATGGGTCCAATTATGACCATTTCAGTTTAACGCTTCTAATCACTTTGGGGTCCAAGGACATGTATGTTGTTTTTGGATAATTTCCATTTGTATCTGGGGAGCAAGGAAAATAAGGGTCACTTTAGAATCGAAAGAAAAACACTATGTAATCCTTAATCAGTATCTACAAACTTTATTGATAGAAACCATTTCAAATCAAACGTTTTACTTTCTGTACGTTTTGTCAATAACTGAAGTCTTTCCATTAATTAACCTTTGTGCACTTCTCGATTAAATGTGTATGTCCCCTTGAAATAGTAACTGAATGCCATATAACAACGTCCATTGAACTGATTAACATGCATGGCAGTAAATTAGTTATTAACACTGAAAGGGCCGAGTGATATGATTTATGCCACAATGGCACCCAATTGTGGCGAGCCGTTCACGCACGGTTACTGTAATTGGTTGACAACGAATAAAGTGTATTGTTCTACTATGAATATTGTGTTAATATTCATAAACTTTTTGTTAAAATAAAACAGGCTTTGTGGTTCTGTGTCACGGTAGATATTTTTTTTTCATCAGCGCCAGCAGAGAAACAAGTATTGCTTTTTCGTGTCGAGATTTTAACACTAAGTAACTAAAAAGATATAGCTAGTAAGTAACTAGATGGCCTGTGTTGTGGTGGTCAACGTACAATTAATCACTATTTCCACACAACCTCAAACAAATGAGCAGAAAATGAAAACCTCATTTCATTTCCTGCAAATTTTCAGCTCTCAACAATACGAGTATATACTTCTCCTTTTATCACCTATTGTTTTCTGAATACCTTTGCAGCACTTCAATCAAAAACTAACTTTGCCGTCTAGAATTTAAAGTAGATTTTAGTAAAGTAGAATGGTATATAGTGCTAAGCCCAATGAAGTTTATCAGAATGTAAACTAATTTCTCGTGTCGATAAACAGTTTACCGGGTGCCGAGTTGCCTAGAGTGTAAAATAGTTCTGTGTTTGCTACCGACATTTAGGTACAAATTTGTTTGGCTTTATTTGGTGCATATAACGAATAATGTAAACAGTGCATATTACTGGGGATATGTCGCAGCGGCGCACATATGAGTATTTCCATCTAAAATCCGGTCAAAAGTAGAATTTACCAAGTTAAATAAAAACCTATTAAAGCCACACATTTTTGCAGCTTATTAACCGGTCTATTGAAAAAGGGACACATTTGTGACTCAGATAGTCGACCCTTCCCGCACAAGCAGTCGGAACCCAGTCGTTGGCTTTGGTCTCGGCCCTTGTTTATTTTCAATGCATTGGAGTTTAAACTGTACGTTTGGTGTGATAAATAGTGAAAAAAAAACATTGTGAATATGGAAGTACAAGGTACGTACATTATTTTAACATAACAATTAAATACTTTGTTTCATTTATGTGTTTAAAAAAATGTAGAAAGATGAACCAAAAATTTGAAATAATTTGTGTAAAGTATTTTATTTAATCGTGTTTTTGTTTATTTGTCAAAGCTTGTCAAACCTTTATTTTACTATTAATATGTTGCCTAGAATATGTTTAAGTAAAAACAATAAAAAAAATCCGCGCCTACGCGCGCCATTTTTGTTTTATATTTTTTGAAGATGATAGTGTAAAATGTGGATATATTTGACTTTACGTTGTTTTATTTTTTATTTTCAGATAATGTAGAATCAACTGTTAGTTAAAGCAGAAGAGCTTTGTACGACATCATGCGTGACTGTAAAGGAAATAAATTTGAAGAAGAGTTTTTGGAAACAAAATTAGTTGCAATAACCAAATGCCCTGATTATAAAAAAAACTGTTTTGGATCGTACTCTGAGATTTTAAAAACTGAATTCAAACGAAAATGGGTAGCAGCCAGTCGCAAAGAAGAGCGCTTTTTGCGTAATAACGACACATGCCTCAAATCGTCTCCACAGTTGCAGAAATTTAGTGCAGAGCTAATACCTAATGCCTAAAGCAGGATTTGGCAACACCAATGACGGAAATACATCACGAAGGTTTTTTGCAGACCCAGAAACTTCATCTCACATTACTGGAATTAATTTAGACCTCATCAAGCGATTGAGAGCAATCCTAGAGGTAATTGTCAGCGGAATCAGTATTAATGTTGAATAGTTTGCGTCTTACGCCCAGGCAACAGCAAAGTTGTATACTGATTTGTATGAATGGTATCCTATGTCACCTACAATTCACAAAGTTTTGATGCATGGAGCTCAAGTCATAAGCCAAGCTATCGTTCCTATTGGTCAGTTGTCGGAGGAGGCGGCGTGAGGCCCGAAATAAAAACCTTAGGCAGTACAGGCTTGACTTTTCTAGAGAAGACTGCAACAGGGACATTATTAACTGATTGTTCTTAAGTTCCGATCCTTATTTAAGCTTAATTCGGAATTGAGGCCAAAACCGGAATTGAAGAGAAAAAGTTTTTCGAAAGAGAGGCGCTTGATCTGATGGTCGCAATCGCGTCGCCATCTTTACCATCAACGTCAACAGAAGACAACGTCAGCTGCGAAAATATAGATGAAGACGATGATATAAGATAATTTTAAGAACTTAAGTTACAAAAACATGTTTTTTTATATGAATGTACTTTTTAATATCATTAAAGATTATATTAAATCGTATTACCTTGTTTTATTACTAAATAAGCAATTAAATAATTTTGACCGGATTTGAGATGGAAATACTCCTGTGTGCGGCGTAGCTATGGCGTTATGGCTGGTTGCCATCTGAAAAGAAAATCACCCTTACCTATCCAAGTCGTGGGTAACTTAAGCCAACTGTGGGGAACAGTGTTATTCTGCTAATTAAATTAACAACTCCCAATCTGTTTCCTCAAGTGTAATTGAAATCGCTTTTTCTCTAATGTTTGGATATATTGGATCCACATTTAGTCCCATATACGATCCATCATGGTGTCATACAAACCCCGAAGCTATAAAAGCGATTAAATCTTTACACTCCATCAACATTTCCACGTTACTCCATTTATTCTGCCCACAGACCGTTTTAACAAAACACTTTATTTAATTACTCGGAAAAAAAAATATAATACTAAAGTACGGTTCGTTTGTGCGCAATATACCATTCAGATCGTCGCAACCGCATCTCAATTGCATCTCCTTTTAAAAAACTTTTTAATTTAAGCGCCGCATCGCTTTCATGTATTTTCTGTTAAAGCGCTTTTTATGAGTAATATCACGGTTTAATTATGCGAGATTTGTGAAATTAAAGCGGTTTGATGTTCAATGAATGCTAAATTTAGCTTTTTAATGAAGGCTTAAATGAGTGTGTAATCTCACAAGGCATAAACTTTCATTCAAATTAAAAATATGAGATGTTATTAGGTCTCATTTTTTTTAAAGAACTTCTTCAGAATTGAGCCCTTGTAATTTCTTACAAAATTCACAACAAGTGTCACTTGAGTATAATACAACCACTTCCGAATCCCAATCTCCGCCAAAGTATAAGTACAGTAACAACCCTCAAACTGCGGTTCCACTCGCCAAACCGAGTGCTGAGCCATTCCCGGACTGGTCCCGGGTTGCGGTCTCCGGAATTACCCGCCGTGTCCCGGGATTAGCTCGAGTGTGCTGCATTAATTGAAGCACTAGCTACTTATTTAAAGAGATTTACGTGTGCGAAAATTTTGTTTCAAAGTTTAACATTGTAGATTTACTGAATAATGAGTAGACATCGCACTCATAGGCTCTATCTTTGTTGATATCTAAAGTCAAGAAATAATGATTTAAAAACGAATGCTTCATAAATTATAATAAAGCAAAGGTAACTTTATGAATAGGTTTTTTTTAAAATAAACACTTAAGAATATCTACTTAAACTTCACCACAATACAGTGGAACCACAGACCATTCCTCAAATCATACAGCACAAAGGTAAACACAGATAAAAATTTAGAAGTTTAAGTAAGCCCAAAATCCCAAGTCCACCATTTTCGGACGAAACGACCAAGTAATCTCACAAAACCGCAGATACACTTGACAAATCGAACACTGCTGCGTCGCTACCCGCTGCGGTGTCCCGGAATTACCAAGTTCCCGTGCTCCCAGGGATACTCCACATTAGTGCCGGAGTTAGGATCTTCATTAGGCGACATTTTTGAGCTTGGCGAACTGAAATTATCATTATTACATGAAACGGCTTTTTAACCACGTTATTTTGAACTTTCCATTTTCGCTTAGAATAGTTATTTCGATGTTTTAAAAAGCTTATACATTAGCATCTACGCAAGACAAGTGGTCGTGGCAACCTTTAAATTAATCCTCTTCAGACTCCTAATATTTATTTTCTCAACTAACTTCTAAATTACCATGTAGTCCTCTAATTTTAAACGTATTTGCAGTAGTTTCGTGCTACCAACTAAGGAGCGACCACAAACTTGACTGGACCCTTATAATTCAACCCGTTCTATTAACTGAGAGGACAGTAGTCACAGACTCACGGACTAACGGCCACAGTTACACAAAGTTTTTGTTCGTCAGTTTTTGCCACTGCGCTGCCAAGTTACAAGTGGCTTCTTTGACAGTTCACGGTTTTTGCTTTCGGATTGCGTCGGGGAAGTTCACGTGGACTCGGCCTTTTAGAGGATTTAGAAATTGTTTACGACATTTCTGTTTGTTGGGGTTGTAAGTTTATCTGGCTTAGTTTGAAAGACATTTCTGAGATCAGTCGTTGTGGTTAAAAACATGATGCTACTTTCACTTCCTGTTTTTGCCCATAAAAGATAGCTGCGACAAATCTACGCCTAAGCGAAAGGTACAATTGTAATTGATCTGAAACTCCATCATTACAATGTGGGCAAATATGTAGCTCTGGTTATACTTGCAACAATGTGTCAATGTCAATCAAGTCTCTGATTATGGCCCGCGAAAAAAACCAGTTCAACTGCATATTTTCCTCATTAATTGCCCCATAAAACTCCCGCCATGCACCGTCCCATTCTTGGCCAAAGTAAAAGTAGCGAAGTTATGGAAAAGAGTGAAATACATAAAGAACAAGTTTCGGAATGGTCCACAAAAAGGCACAACTTTCACTGACACTTGGACCAGTTCCACCTGTTCCGTACCGAATGTTTCTCATTTTTGAGCGAATGGGAAGTAAAACAATAAAAACTTTTTACAAAAAAAAAATAACAATCGACTTCCGAGAAAAAACACTACAAAGTGAAAAATAACTTTAATTGTAGTGTTTTTTCTCGGAAGTCGGTTGTTATTTTTTTGTAAAAAGTTTTTATTTTTCATTTTTTAGTTGTGGTATGTGGTTATGTAAATAACAGTCACAGGAAATTATCATCATAATCCACATATACTAAGTGGGAAAAATACGTATTATTGAAGCTTACTCAAAAACTAGCCAAGCAAAGTTAATAAAATTTATATGTGACCAATTCGGGAGTATACCCTTTCATATAAAAAAAGAATTTTCAAAATCGGTCTTAAATTGACGGAGAAATCGGCGGAAATACTTGAACGGTTAAAAAGAGAGGTTTTTGTAAATTTTGCGCTTGTGTTTTATTGAAGGGTCTTGAGATGTCGAATGGGTCGATTTTGTTTTTATACGAATGGATTAATTTAGTTTTAAACAGGTGAGGTATCATTATCAAAAAAAAAAAACTGTTCACCGGTTGGTTGATTGACGGAGAATGCCTCGATTATGGCACTAAGTCCGTTTTATGTGCGTAGTGTCGTAGTACCATCATTGCGCGTAAGTTTATTCTTCTAATGTACAATGCCTTTAGATAGTGAACTCCATATTCAAATAACTCCAAAAATAGCACACCTAGAATACTAACCAACGACTTTAATTTCCCTTTTATAGCCCCACCATCTTTAAAGTCAGTCTCATCGGCCAAGAAAAAAAAAAGAAATTAAGTCAAAGAAATAAAGTACTGAATTTAATTACCGCATCCATCTGGTGTAGGGCCGAAGGAGCAAAGATTAAACCGGCATTAAGGCCAGGTGGTCACCGTCTGACCTTCTGGAAACTTGCTAACTTCAACTGCTCAAGTTTTGTATCGAATAACGCTAGTTTGGGTAAAGTTAGGTATGATGGCGGCAAGTCTATGGGGTGAGTTTGTGGGACAAAAGGAATAAGGAATTTCGGTAAACTATTAGAGAATAGGCATTCATGGGGACTGCCGACAGAAGTGAAAACTTAAAACTGAAATAAGTGTTTTTTATATTTATTTTACAATTAAAATTTCACAATTTCTAAATTAAGTTATTAACATTAGTCAGATTTTCACATAAGTATATCGGCACTCCCGCGCAACCTGTCATAAGTAGTCATAGGTGCTGTATTGTTAACATTAAGATTAGCATATTATTATATTATGTGCATAAGTGAAAAGCTTCTGTTGTTACTCACTGTAGTTTTTTTCTGTCTATATTTTCCGGATTTCCATTCATCTAGAAACCTTTTTGTTCAGTATCGTTACTGTGACAGTAATAATGTCGTTCTATCAGTATAATAGAAAAAGATTATTGTTATATTCAAGTACAGCACATTCTTCAGATATCAACAAAATATTCCGCAGTTCGAAGAACGTAAAGGAAAAGAAATAGACGTCTTCCGCACTGAATCAAATATAGAACAATTGTCTCTCAGAATGTCCAGCAGGGCCCATTCTCACAAGTTCCAACCCCGCCCCCTCCCCGACCACGGGCGGTGGTGACTTGAAACTGTGATTAGGGCAGTTTCACGCACGCGGCTTCGCTTAAACTTACATTAAGTGACGGCAAAAGTTTGGCTTAGGTCTACTCTTGTTTATAGAGTGGTTGCGATTTGACTTCTCGCTTTTGTGCTCGGTGTGTAACTGGCCTTGTTTGGTTAGAAAATTAGATTGGATTAGATTGTGCGATTTGCGATTTTGGCTTGCTGGGGTTAGTCCGTGGATGGGTGACCATCTTTACATACCGAGACTGAGTCACTAGGTTTTAGAGGTCAGATAGGCAGTCGCTCCATGTAAAATACTGGTATTCAGCTGCATCCGGTTAGACTGGAAGCTGACCCCAACATAGTTCGGAAAAGTCTAGGCAGATTGATTTTTGGATTGTTCGATTTTCTGTGGTATAGTTAGTAAGCTATGTGTAATACTTAAGTTTTTGATCTTTATGATAAAAAAAGGACCAATAAAAGTAGGATGACGCTTTGGCATTGGCAAGGTTTATTACTCCTGTATTATAAAAGGCTCATTATAGACGAAGCCATGTATGTATTAAAAACACATTAATTATAAAGCTACTTACCAAACTTTAAATTAGAACTAAACCACGTCCACATAAAAAAAGTAGACAGAACAAGGAAAAGCTGTAACATGAAAAACGAGAAGCAGCAATAAAGCTAATTGCCAAGTAAGGAAGAGTAATCTCTCGCAAAGGTGCATTTTATCAAATCTGGGACGTTTAAACAATAATGAAATTGCGATTGCAAAGCGTTGCCATTTGTTTCTGTCTGCTTACTGCGCTCATTTGCTAACTACTTGAGAATAATTTAAAGTTGCCAGGTTGAAGTCCGTGTACACTGCGGAGCTGGTGTGTGCGAATTGTGTTGGAGGCTTTAGTGTTGCGAATGAGTTTTTGTCTTTAAGTGGGAATCAAAAGGCGTGGTGAATGTTCTTAGTGGTCCTCTTTCATTTCATTGTGTTTTTTTTTGTTTGATAAAACATTTGTGATTTATTTTAACATATTTTTTCTCTATAAGTTTATTATACAGTTTGCTGAAAGTTCTTGTATGGACTTTAGTCCAGATTCCATACATGTTTGCGGGTTTTTCTTTAGTTAAACAGCTCTGACATTATTCCAACAAACAACATTTAACCATCCCAACTTGAAAAGTTTGTCCACTTTCGCACAAATTTGCACGACACGGTACGTTACACCACAGTGACCGCGAACCCTAAACTAAATAACACCAATGAGCGGCTGTAGTTTATTTAAATCGTATCGCAGCACAACGCAACGTCTCACTCGGTTTATACCGAGTCTAACTTTGATGACTAATTAACTGAATGTCACTGTTTTACTTAAACTGTAGTGTGTTTCACTATAAATAGCAAGGTGTTCAGGTGGATAGTGGTGTTAGCGGTTTCAAGAGATAGTTGAAGTGTAAGCTTATATCTAACTGAGGATTGGGATTGTGGGAGTACTAAAGGTATACTACAGCTCTGCCTAAACCTTCGGGGAATACAGGCGTCATCTAACGTTATGTGGATTGGCAATTGCCATATGTATTTTGATACCCTTTGCTAAAGGTATAAATATAATAATAATAATGTGTTAACACTTAATATTGGTACCTACCATATATATTGTTCAAAGAGAGGGGTTTTCAAACGATGTAATTAATATTCGACCTTCAGTTTCAATGCCCATAGTTAATATGCCAGTAAGAAGATTACTATATTATCCTGAAATTCAGGCGCTTAGATTAAAATATAATTTCCCATTATCAAATTAAGTTTTTTCTGGCTGGAACAGTATCTGTTTGATCAATAAGCTGGAATTTATTTACTTTCTGTTCCTAAGCATTTGTATCGAATTACTCATATTTCCCACTTTCATCGTCTTCCGGCGAGCTCTATTAAATTTGAGCGCTCGAATAAATTTTAGACCGAAACAAGCGACTACGTTCTTTAAGTACCCGGGAATAAATATTGGAATAGTAAAATGGAAGTCCGTAAACTATTTTTAAATATTTTCGAGATTGCTTCTAACTTAGTGATGGCAAAAAAATTACATACTTTTTTTTACTGGCCAAAATGCAGGACAACAAAACAAAACACGACAAATATTTTAGTAAAAAACATTGTTTAACATTCATAAAGTAAACTGTTCTGGATGAGACAGTGTCAGTAAAATACATAGTAAATAAAAATTACGGCAGTGTGTTCATGTTTATAGCTGTACAACAAACTGTCGGTTTGGTCCTCTGAATCTACACTAAAATGATGAAAGGACCGCTTTACGAATTTCAGCTTTCACTAACCTTTCAGGTAACTCGCTTATTATCTCAACACTAAGGTGTACACAAATATTCTGGTAATTTGACTACTATAATTAACTTCCTTTCGCAGAGGAAATCCGGCAGTGCATTACCATTGTTTGGTCGACGTGATCCCTTCCCCCGTCAGATTTGTACCGCACCACTACATTCTGATTCGTTTAGATTCGAATATAATTATTTATTATTATTTCGTGTTTTTGGACGTTTTCTAGCAAAACCGCACTACACGGTCGAAGTAGGTTCTGCTTTAGGAATACTTATAGTCGCTTCAGAAATAAATAGATATTCTTAAGGCTTGTGCAGACCAGCGCGAATTGACACGAACAATACAATTTCTAAGAAAACTTCACAGTATAACAATAACCGGTGTCGCGTCGCGCGACAAGTTGCGCTGGTCTGCACAAGCCTTTATTTGTACTGTTTTTATCAATCCACTGAAGTGTAAAAGAACACCTTTTTGAATTATTCTACCTAACAGTCAACCCGCGAAAGAAAATTATCCCAAATCCATTACAAAAAGGGCAGAACTAAAAGCACACATAAATGGTGCTATCGTTTTCTACAGTTTTATTTACATACGGGGGCTAAACATTACATACCAACTCGAAGGTAACCAGGCTTTACCTGAACCTCAAGGTAAGATTTACCTCATACGTCCAATATGGATAATTTAACTTCACGGACAGCTGCACAAGCAGCACAATGCAATCTTAACAGCAGTAAAGTAAACCGCTCCCCAACCTCTCGACCTGTGAACTTGTGAGTCAACACCCTTCCTCACACGTGCACTATGCAAAATGGCCGCCCCCCCTTGATAATAAGTCTCCGTGAGTTCTCGTCTACTTGCCAACTTTGAGCCATGTGGGAAAGATTCTAAATTTTGTGAGTTACACCTCTGTTGGCGTAAAGGCTGTATAGGGACGTGTTTTTGCTAAAGTAACGTGAAAAAATTAAGTTGTCAGTTTTATGACTGGTTTGGGAGATGATAGGTTTTTAATGGGTTGTAGATTATTTTGGTGAATGACACTCGAGGGAACGCTTAAGAAACAACATATTACTCATTGTAAGAGAAAATGTTAGGAAATAACTAGACTTATCGTAGACTTTCACGGAATTACTGCTGTAGCCCTCAGTGAGGAAGTGATCTAGTACTACGCTCCTGATTTGTGACAGATCGAGTTCAATCTTTTCATACTAAAAAAGACTACATTGATTCATTATCATTAATTACTGCGAGAGTTTTGTATTTTGTTATTCTCCTGGAATGATTTGGAAATGTAATTAGAACTTGAAAAAGAAACGTACAATATTTCCATTCGTACCGAAGGACCAACATTAAATACGGACGTGAAATGAACAGTCAACTCATAAAGCTTTTCAAAAATAAAAATCAAAGGACTGCTATAACTTCTCTCCTTTCCATACAGCCTTTTAGTACTTTTTTGTGGTATAATACGACAAAATAGAAACGTCGCTGTGTCGTCGTCCAGTGTCGGCGGCGCTCAGTACCGTTTTCAATTAACTCGGCTTATATCTCCTGTGAGATACATTGGAAATCCCATTTGTGCATTCGTTAGGATGGCTTTTTGTTGAGAATATCTCTTTATTGCTGTTTTGTGGCTGTGAGTTACTTTGAAGTGGATTGAAGAGGGTTGTTGTGTTGCTGGAAATTGGGCAGTGATGGATGGAGAGTTTTCGATTGTGGCTGAATTGTTTTTTGGTCTAACTAATGTTAACAGGGTGAATTTTGGTTAAATGCCATTATATTTAATTTTTCATTTAAAATAATCCACCCTGTCAAAATTCGTATGGCTTGTTTTGATAGTAATTCTATTATTACATATTAATACTAATAGGTAATAATATTAGACATTTCCAATTTCATTAATTTATTAATTTCAAGGTGATGTTGGCAGTTTCACAAAAACAACATGACGATAAAAAAAGACCCATATAATCTTTTTAATATCCTTGTCGATAAAATCATTAATATTTTTGTTTTGCTATAAAATAAACTAGTAGGTTCTGAGATTGACTCAGATCAGACTAAACAAGCTCAAACTGGTAATAACTATATAAAACAAATAATATCCGGTTTGTGCTGAAGGTTTACAGGATGTTGAAAGACAATCTCATTATGAAGAACTGAAACAGATACAAAATAGACTTTGATGAAGGTTTTAAAATTGGAAATAGCAGTCACCAATAAAATGAGTTGTAAAAGTGGACTTAGTAATTATAGTAATACTCGGTATACCTGATTATGAACATGGATATAATAATGTAAATTCTGGTGACCTTTTAAACGTTAAAATAGCCTCATAGAGACTGCGGTATACCGTATGAAGGCACAAGAGAATGATGCTTTTGTTGCCCATTCTCCTTCCATACCTTAGCTGTCTTTTATTAGTCCCAACGGAGGGGAAGGTGGCCGAAACCGCACATTACAACCATTTCAACTCGCTTTAGTAACCACATTTTTAAATTAATGATTTCGAAGGGATCTTCAGCCATCCTGTGGTTGGCTTAGAGCTGTTTAAATAAATATTATTACGAAATTATGACTAATTTCAGGAAAACACGAAAACTTTGGCCCTTCATCATTATTTCTATCACAGCCGAGATTCTCAGCAAATATTTTCCCATTAAAATTGAAATGGTTTAGAATAATGAACTTCACAATTTGTGGAAATTTTAACGTAATATAAACATTTTGAGTTACGCTGCAAAACAAAAGTTCCTTAGCTTACAAGTTGTATTCATTTGAGATTTCTCGAAGTGGTTAAGAATATAAAATCTTTCAGAAATTACAATATTATTTGTCTCAGCTAGAGTTTCAATGCCAAAATTAGCATTTTGAGAATTTTCTTCATTGGTATGGCTTTTGCAACAAATATTCAATATTGTCTGTTCACATACATTAAAGACGTCAATATTTTACGCCTACTTCTAACTATTTCATTATTATTATAGAAACATCCAGACATTCCAAGTAATGAGACCAAGACTTCACGAAAAGCCAAGATGAGGAGATCCTATGTCTAATAGTGACGTATCATATTTGAAGAATTTTGATTCGTTTTTTGGAGATATTATGTAAGGAAAAGATTCCTTCCAATAAAATAAAAAGCAGACATACCTAGTCGAACATGTCACCCAAATCCCGGTTCACAATTTGTAAGTCTCTCTCGTGTTCAAAGTATAAAACAAATTTTTGCAGACGAGTTCCTAATGCGAGTTCTATGTATGTAGCCGGCGCCGGCAGCGGAGTGCAGCGACAAATGTACCAATAACTGTTCCCAAGACTTTGTTTTTTGCGTTCCAGAATGTAACTGTGTTCTACTCGTTTTTTGGGATTGGATAACAGTTCAGTATTTAGGGAGGGAAACAAAAGGAGACTGTATTTTAATGTTTTAGTGGTAGATAGGTCTAGGTTAGCTTAGCGTCCAGTAATGTTTAGTTTGGGTAACTTGAGCTCCTTAAGTTCTGGGTTGAGCTACCTGATAACTGAAAAATGCGTGCACTGACTGGACAGGTCCACTCAAATCTGTGTGGTTCTATCCTCAAGACCATTTTAGATACTAATCTACATATTCCTCACATGAGTGAAAAGACCTCTGATTTAGTTTCTGTGTTTCTTCTCAGAGTAGTCGTATAGGAAACACAGACCTCAACTAGTTTTTAAAATATTATTGACGTGTTTATGTTAGTATAAACCTACTAACAGAAATTAATATAATTTAACAATGGAAGTGTTTACCAATGGGACGCCTCCTAAGTTAGATTCTCCTCTAAAATTACATAGCTCGAACCTATCAACGCAGATGAAAAACAGTTCTACCTAACTAAGCCCACTTATTCCTCTGTCTATCTTATGTTGTCTCAACTAACCCTCTTCAGTCCACCAACAGAAGATTCTGAAGATTATGTTAAAGTAAAACTAAGCTGAAATCCTCTTAGCTCCACCTTTTTCGCTTATACCTCACATTTCCAAAACAATAACATATTCCCCGAATATTCTCGAACAGTGATCCGCCAATAACGAGACAATACCAGGCTCAACGTAACGAGAATGTAACAAATGGTTCAAATCTGTCACAGGTACGCTCCCAGTGATACATCATACGTTTCATTACACGCCCGATTTGTTACATCGCTCAGAGTACTTACGTTGTTAAGTTTTTTTATTCTATGGCAGGTACATTCAGATTTGGTTTATTATGGTTTTAACGGCCTTTACGAGGCTCGAACAAGGTGGACCGATGAGCTTGTGAAGGCCGCAGGAATCCGGAAGCGGGAAGCACAGAACCGGTCGAAGTGGCGGTGCTTGGGGAGGCCTATGTCCAGCAGTCTGTCAGGATGTCTTTCGGCTGAAATGGTGGATGAGAGGCTCGTACAGTCGTACCCAAAGGTTGTCAATGGAACTGAAACAAATAGCAGAAATTGGTTTTGATTTTGTTTGTTTTAGTTGAGTCAGAAGTTACAGCTGTGCTGTATTTAATTAGTGCAACTTCAACAGAGATACAACAGTTTAGTCGTAATTTATTAGTTTATCGAGTTGTTCTGAATATTTTAACTGAAATGACGATGACATTTCACGTTGGCTATACTTTCCCTAACTCGACCTCATTTTCCTTTCTTCTACAATAATATTTCTTCCTGAATTTCCTTAACAACTTACAAATGTCAGTAATTCGGTATGCTCCAGTAGATAGTATGTTATCGGCTTAAGTATGATTGATATTGGCATTTTATGGGGTGTGTGACGTCAGCAGCCCATCTGCGTTTATATTTATATTCTTTGGCGAAATTTTCTTTAATGTATCCGCACTGTTGTTATCTTGAATATCGTGGTACCTAGGTATATAGCTCACAGAATAAGCAAACTATAGCGGCAGCGGGTTGGCCATATTAGCCGTAGAACCGATGACCGTTGGGGTAGACGTGTCCTTGAGGGGAGACCGCGAATCGGCAAACGTAAGATAGGACGCCCTTAGACTAGACGGACTCAGAGAGGTGGAGCGACCATCTTCACAGGGTGGCTGGTAGCAGCTGGATAAGAGTTGCAGAGAATCGAGATGAATGACGTCCAACAGGTGAGGCCTATGTCCAGCAGTGGACTGCCTTAGGCTGATGATGATGATGAGGTACCTAGGGACGGGAAATTAATTGTTTTGCAAAATTACACCTTATTTCAATTTGCTGTGTTATTGCTATTTCATACAACTGTCAAAGAAAGACAGTTGTGAGTTGAGACACTTTAAGTTGGCAGTTAATTTGTTTTACAATTAATTTCCCTGACTTTAAATTCCTTGACTGCGTACTTTAAATTATTATGAATACTTGCAATAAGGAAAATAATTCTATACAACCTCTTAGAATTCATACATAGCTAATACAATTATGTATATTTCTTATTCTTTGTAGGTACTTAGTTTTATTTCTAACATTTTGTTTGCTTGTTTCTTCTAGATTTTATTGACGGGTTTTTTTACTCATTATGCTTTTGTTAGTTGTGTCTGGCGTCATACTGTCTAATGTATTTTATGTTATTTTTATTATTAAATCAGATCCGCGATCGAAGTTTGGTATTAGGTTTATTGATTTCCATTATATCTATTGTGCAAAGTTTTTTTTTAATACAGGCGTGGTGAGATAAAATCTTCTTTTAAGCAGACTTGAAAGTAAGTGTATTTCACAATAATATTTGTAGGTAATTAAAATCTATTTTTGCTATACGATAACGGTCAATTATGCACTAGCGAGTGACATTTAGGCGACTGATGACTCATTGAAGAAACTTAGAAGTTTGATGTTTTCTTTGAGGTAAACTAAACACTTGCAAGCGGGATTTACGTCTGCTTCAATAACCTTCGAATACTGGTTTCTTTTTTTATGTATTATTTATTACTACTACATCCTACTTGTCACACTGATGAAGATTTTGTAAAAGTATTTAGTTAATCTTAAACTCCTGTCTACAAAGTTCCCCTAAGAACTTTTCAGTTTCTTTCTGTAGGTACCTACCTACTATTAATTCGTTTGCAAAGCGTGATTATAGCGGTGCATATAGGCTCATCATCATTGACAGCATTGTTCCACTCACGGCTGACTGTAGTCTCCTACCTTTTGAATTGCGAAACAAACTTTCTTTCATTATCCAAAGGATGTTGAATGGAAATTCCTAATCCATTGCTTCACATGTTTGAAAAGTTCATCTGCTCGACAACTTCAATAACGCAATGAAATTAGTTGAATTGTCAAATTGAAAGTCTTTGTAATTGTAAGTGTGTTAATAACCCGGTCGTAATGGTTTATGCGAGTCTCATCTAGTCCTTACCCGCGGTCCGTTGGGTCATCCACCCGTATGGCTGTTGGTCTAGTAAAGCAGAGTCTCTACTAGGGCCGCACGGGGCTCTGTGAGGCCGTAGAATGAGGGTTTCAATTTCAATATTCCAGTAAAAGACTTATGTTTAGCACTGGGCTGTATATAATAGTAAATCCATTACAAAAATAGTGCAAGGTGCCGTCCTGGTACCATTGTTATACTTCCTTTAGCGCGCGTGATAGCCGCTGTTTGTCTTATGTATATATATGCCTTCTTGGGAATATATGACGGCGCATTGCTAGCGCCATCTGTTGAGATACGTCGGAACGAGATTTGACAACTGTCAGTCTGGCGGAGCGTCGAAGCGATGGTCAGCGCGGCCATATTGAACGTCAGTTTTTACCGACGTCAACGCAAGCGTTGTTGTGTTCCGCGTAATCTTATCCCTTTTTTGTTTAAACAATAATTAAAACCGATTGATTTAGTGATTTCCTAATTATTAGTGAATAGATTTTAGTGAAATTCTGTAAGGAACATATTTTGTGCGATTAAACAACTTTGATTGTGACTCAAGTGATTCTTTGTTGGTTCCTACCCACATTACCACTTATTGAAGACATGGCCGATTCTGATAATGACGGGCACCAGCCCATATCAGAAGTGGGATCCCATGTGCTACCGACCGAGGAAAAACGACCGCCTGACGAAAATAGCGCCTTGCGGTTGTTGAGTAATATGGAAACCCTTCTTACTCGTATATTAGCAACGTCGCAACCGCCAGTGGCAAGTGCTAGCGCCCAGTCCAGTGCAGTGCAGCTCGTACAGTTTAATCCAGAAGATGCCGACGCGGATATAGAAGGTTGGTGCAAGATTACAGAACTTATAGTCATGAGTAGACATCTAAAAGGTGTGGACTTGCTTCTCGCTCTTACTGGTGCACTAAAAGGCCGCGCAGCCTCTTGCTTGACCAAGTTAAATTTGAATGAGCTTACATGGGAGGCTGTAAAACAAAGTTTATTGGCCAGATTTTGTAGACCGAAATTATTTCAAGACTACTTTGATGAAGTATTAAGGTTTCAAATTGGAGCAAAGGAAACCGCATCAGAAACTGGCCTACGCTTGTGGAATATGATCGAATCTATACCTAAGACCCGAATGCCAGAAGATGTTATAACCGGATTTGTCATATCGGTCTTATGTCAGAAGGATGGTTTGATACGCCGCGAGTTAAATGCACATGCTGTCACTACCAAAGCTCAGCTATTTAGAATCTTGAGTGGCATTTCACTAAAGCGAAGATCGGAGGTTACTGAAATCCAAGAACCTGATTTCAAGCGACCTAGAATTGCGGACGCAAGATTTCCCGGTAAATGTCATTGGTGTGGAATCCCTGGACATCGGCAAGCCGACTGTAGAAAGCGACGAGAAGATTCTTCTGTGAAGACTAAACAGCAAGATCCCTCAACTGCCGCACGTGCTCCCGAGAAGACTTCGACTGTAACCTGCTATAGTTGCGGTAATCCAGGACACATAGCAACGAATTGTCAAGAAAAGGGGAAAGCTGGTGGAGTTGCTGCAAGGAAAGAGGTCAATCTCTGCGAGAAACGGTTGTCGATGGGTACCTTGAGGACGTCATCTGGTGAGCCAGTCTCCTTTTTATTTGATAGCGGATCGTCTTGCTCTTTGATAAAAGAAAGCTTTTTTAGTAAGTTCCCAGGTACTGTGCACAATAATCTCGTGTATCTTACAGGCATTGGCGGCGATGAAATAAAATGTACGTCACAAATTGTGAGTGAGGTAAATCTTGGAGAAATTTTACAAATCTTGACATTTCATGTAGTACCAGACTCTTGTCTTATAGACCCTGTTATAATAGGTAGGGACATTTTAGAAAAAGGTGTGAGCGTCAAAATTAATAATGATAACTTAACATTTCACTTGGAGGAACACGCTAATGTTTGTGAGTTGATTGCTACCCAGCCAGACTTTACCCAGATAGATACGGATTTGACAGGTGATGATAGAGACGCCCTTATTAAACTATTGAACCAATATGCTAGCTGCTTCGTAGAAGGTGTTCCCCATAGGCGCGTGAACAGTGGAGAGTTGGAAATTGTTTTAGTAGACCCACATAAAACTGTACAAAGACGCCCATATAGGTTAGCACCAATTGAAAAGCAAATTGTTAGGGAAAAGGTTCAAGAGCTCCTCGATGCGGGTGTAATTCGGGAAAGCTCATCACCATTCGCCAGTCCAATTCTCTTGGTGAAGAAAAAAGATAACACCGAGAGAATGTGTGTCGATTATCGGGAGCTTAACTCAAATACACGACCTGAACACTACCCCCTCCCTCGTATTGAGGAACAAATAGATCAGCTCAGTGGTGCCCATTATTTCACATCCTTAGATATGGCATCAGGATTTCATCAAATTGTTATACACCATGACTCAGTAGAAAAGACAGCGTTTGTCGCACCCGAGGGGCAGTACGAATATCTCGCGATGCCCTTCGGGTTACGCAATGCCCCTTCAGTTTATCAACGCTGCATCACAAGGGCTGTCCATCAGCTGAAGGATAAGCCTTTGATTTACATGGACGACGTATTGTGCTATTCTGATGACATAACCGAGGGTCTTAAACGTCTAAATGAAACCTTAAATGCTCTCTCTACCGCTGGTTTCTCATTAAACCTTAAAAAATGTAAGTTTATGAAAAAGAAAATTGATTTCTTGGGTTATTCTCTCCAGTGCGGAGAGGTGGGACCAAACTCGCGCAAGATACAGGCTCTAATAGACTCTCCTCAGCCTAAAACTGCGACGCAAGTACGTCAATTTTTAGGTCTTGCGTCATATTTCCGAAAATTCATCCCTGGATTTACAAACATTGTTGGCCCGTTGTATCCCTTAACAAAACTGAAAGGTCCTGTAAAATGGGAAGAGAAACATGAAAAGATCCGTAATACCGTTATAGAGATACTTACCTCCGAACCAGTTCTGATGATTTTTAACCCGGACTTACCCGTTGAGTTGCATTGCGACGCCAGCTCCGAAGGCTATGGGGCAATCCTAATGCAAAAAAAGAAAGACCTGCCTCATGTTATAGAATACTTTAGCCGACGTACATCTGAAGTAGAGTCCCGCTACCATTCGTACGAACTAGAAACACTGGCAGTCGTACGAGCGGTAGAACACTTTCGGCATTATTTATACGGCCGACGTTTATTTTATTTATTATTTATGTACACACAGTAAAATACATACAGATACGACATAATTATAATATGAGTACAGAGGTACTGCTTATTTCTTAAGAAATTTCTTCCAGCAGACCTGCGAAAGGAGAAATGAGAAAGAAATGTAGACAATAGTGTGTGAGAACAAAAAGAGAAAAATATGAATTTGCGAAGTCTTATACTAAAACATATCAAATATACCTACACGTATAACGTAATAAATTAACATATACTTAAATAAATACATAAAGCTTAAATAAATAAACATACATATTATAGGTATATAAATACTCACAGTAGAGAGGAAAGATAATGCTCTTTTACTCGATATTTAAATTGTGAAACAGTTTTTAAATCGAAGATTATTAAGACGTTTCAAGGTTTTCACGGACTGCAACTCACTGAAAGCATCGAAATCTAAAACTGATCTAACCCCACGTGTTCATCGCTGGTGGGCGTTTTTACAAGCCTACGATTTCGACATCGTATATCGCGAAGGTCGTGGCATGGTACACGCGGATTACCTCTCTAGAAATCCCTTGCCAGACCCCAATAGCTTAGCTTCCACATTGCAAGTTTCTTCAAAACCCACAGCCAAGACAATACATTTTGTAGAATTGCATCAGGGTTGGCTTTCTGTAGAACAAAAACGTGATGCAGAGATCCAAGACTTGATCAACAAGCATAATAATAACGATTTTCCTGAAATGGTTGGTCAGACATATGACGTTAGGGATGGCATTCTTTATAGGAAGGTTGTAAGAAACAAGATCATTTCATGGCTGCCAGTTGTCCCTCGTTCCTTAGTATGGACCTTGATCAATCACGTTCATAATGAATTACAACATCTGGGTAATGATAAAACACTGGACAAACTGTATGAACAGTACTGGTTCCCTCAGATGTCCAAGTGCGTTAGGAAATTTATTGACTCTTGCATTGTCTGCAAGGCATCAAAAGGTCCCTCAGGTGCTCAGCCTATGCAGCTACACTCCATTCCAAAAGTTGCGGTACCGTGGCACACGATTCATATAGACTTCACCGGGAAACTAAGTGGAAAGAGTGACCGTAAGGAATATTGTTCGGTAATTATTGACGCGTTCACTAAATACGTGTTATTAGAGCATACCTCTTCATTGGACGCAGCCAGTGCAGTCCAAGCCCTTAAAAATGCCGTTTGCCTTTTTGGAGCACCTAAGCGCATTATAGCCGATCAGGGCAGGTGTTACATTAGCCAGGATTTTAAGCACTTTTGTTCAGAATATAATATTAAGCTGCATTTTATAGCAACGGGGTCCAGCAGGGCAAACGGACAAGTAGAACGCGTGATGCGCACCTTGAAAAGTTTGCTAACGATTATCGAGAACGATCCCAATAAAGCGTGGCGTGACGAGTTAGGAAATGTTCAGTTAGCGCTTAATAGTACTAAGTCTACAGTCACCAAATTTACGCCAACAGAACTCATGTTCGGTATCCGTTCCCAATCGCTAGGTATGTCGAAAATTAGGTCTTCCAGTCCAGATCCAGAACAAGAACAACGAATCGACCTTGACTCAGCTAGGCAAGATGCGTCTAATAACATACAAAGGGCAGCCGCATCCGATACTATACGATTTAACCAAGGTCGAGCCACCATCAAGCCGTTTTCTAAAGGCGATTTCGTATTTATCAAAAGTAGCGAACGAAACCAAACCAAATTAGATAGGAAGTTTAGGGGTCCTTATGTAATAACCGCAGTATTAGACAATGACCGTTACGAGTTAAAAAGCATAATTGGTTCACATCGTACTTTTAAATACGCGCATGAGAACTTGCGTGCAGTACCTCGGGGCCATGACGGGTTAGTTGAAATATCTACTAGTTTGATGATTGAGGAGGAGGCCATGACGGCGCCGGAAAACGTTGGACTCAATAACGGTCACCTCGACAGACTAAGTAGTTCTGAAACATTAACAGCAAGCTCCGATACCCTTTCCGCAGGATCAGACACACTTACAGCAGAGTCTGATACCCTTAGTAACATCTCAGATCATGAAATCATTGAGCATGAAGTCCAATTTCACGCAGAGCAAGACAGTCCATAACTTATAGGTATGTGTAATCTCTAATCATTATTTGCTATGTTGACTATGTTGGGACGTTGGGAGCAGTTATCGAATAACGTGAAGGTGGTCGAAGGGATAATGTCGTCCGGGCCATGCAGCTGATAGCGGCTGGTCGAGGGGACACATTCATCCGGTCCAACCTTAAGTGTTCACTGGTCGAAGGGACAGTGTCGTCCGGGCCATGCACGAGTGGCTGGTCGAAAGGACACACCCGTCCAGTCCAGGTTAATATTGTGTGGAAAGTTGATCGCAACACGACGGTATCGTCCGGGCCAGACCTGAGGGTTGGTTGATAGGACATGCTGATCGAGTTTTGAGTGCATTGCGTGTTAACTGTTTAGAGAAAGGTGCCGTCCGGTCTATAAATGGTCGAAGGGACACACGCTTTCTTTTATTCTGAGACATTTACAGTCAGTATGAGAGTAATGTTATGTTTAACAGTCATAGTTTGTCAGGTTGGGCGAGCGGGTAGATTTACTGACACTCGATTGATTGTGTGATTGTTACAGGACTGCAATCTGATCCGCCCGAGGACGGTCGAAAGTCAGTCCGGCCGTGACGGCGCATTGCTAGCGCCATCTGTTGAGATACGTCGGAACGAGATTTGACAACTGTCAGTCTGGCGGAGCGTCGAAGCGATGGTCAGCGCGGCCATATTGAACGTCAGTTTTTACCGACGTCAACGCAAGCGCACCACGTATCCGACGAATCGCTTTTGTTCCGCGTAATCTTATCCCTTTTTTGTTTAAACAATAATTAAAACCGATTGATTTAGTGATTTCCTAATTATTAGTGAATAGATTTTAGTGAAATTCTGTAAGGAACATATTTTGTGCGATTAAACAACTTTGATTGTGACTCAAGTGATTCTTTGTTGGTTCCTACCCACATTACCACTTATTGAAGACATGGCCGATTCTGATAATGACGGGCACCAGCCCATATATATATTATTAGCTATGTGTATAAGTTTGTTTATTATACAATCGTTTGCTCGCGTCCATGTAATGATGTACAGGCGTTGGAGATTATTTTTCCTTTACAGGGCTATGCTAAATGTATCATGCAGGCTAAAAGCGGCGATGTTATACTAATTTAGGAAGAGTAATAGGGAAATTAGACTCACAGATAAAACCAAAATTAAACCAACATTATCTACCTGTAATGCATATATTTTGTAATGGTGTATTTGAAGGTAAGTATTAATTTTACATTCAGTCGCAAATAATGTAACAAAGCCAGAAGCAAAAATGGCCAGAAGCTGGGTTCAGCTAAAAACTAAAAATAACGCCGGGTGCATAAACACTCTATGCTAAACCGTCCACAAACTTAGTGGTTAAAATAAAAAGATTCCCATACGAACCTCCGTGGAACGTTGTTGCCATTTTATGAAAAAAATCTGGTGTAGAACATAGTGCGGTTATCAAAGTGTTTGGCGCGAAAAATTCTCGCCTTCACACTAGCGCCATTGTAGTTTTTGTGGGTGTATTCGGAATCACGGTGCCGCATAATGGTTATGTAGGTGATATTCTTTTTTTAAATCGACTTGAAATACTATACCAGTGTTTTCAGAAAATAAGTCATGTGAAGGGAGCCTTTCTGGCCTCTGGATTACCTCTCCTAACTCCCCAGACGCAGTTCCAGGCTAAGCTTTTCTAGGTCCATCCAAATGATCAAGAATGCAGGTAAATCCAAATTATCAAGAATGCAGTCGTAAAAAAACGATATTTCTTGATTCAAGTGGCGAAAAAAATGTTGCATCCAAATAGTATCTAAAACGAAGTGGAATAATCATCTCCTTCTAAACCAATTTACTCCTGAAAAGGTTAACGCACGATGCAATATGAAGCAGCGTAGCGTCTTGACAGAATATGCCGTCAACCAGAACAATTCCGAGAGTGTGTACCGTGCCTTTGTGATACGCGTATTGTAGTGTATCGGGTCCTTAGGTACGCAAGTTTACGTAGCGCCCTAAGGCTTAGTTCAAACACACGTGCCTTGAAAACTTTGTATGTTTACATAACATATCACGTGTTTGACTCGACAAATGATAGGCAGAGGTGTGTTGTATTTACACCTAGATTTTCTCCTTTTAACCGGACTCAAATCAAGGTACCAGGCGGTTACTGAATATTGTAGTAATACATAGCTCCACCAGGGAATTGATCCCGGATCTCCTGCTCAGCAGCCGCCACTAGACAAACGAGACAGTCATTATAAAATTAAACTAAACTTCCACTCCTACAGTTTCCTATGAGAGACGTACGACGTGTTAGTAATTTCACGCTAACAATTTTGATATAAGCACGTATTCTATGCTTAAACGTATGTTAAGATTTTAGAAAATACAAAGCTTTTCCTCTCTCTTATACCGCAAGTATATACTCTAAAATGGCGCTCTTTTGTGCTCCACACGTATCATCTTACTAATTTATTTAAATCCGTCCTGTAACGTTACAGGGAGATAAAGATTTACTAATTAACGCAGGTGTTACAGGTTTTATGTTTTCAAGAAGATATTCCTAGATTCAATTAATATTCCGTGCAAGATGCAATATGGCGCCTGCTCCTAGGAATACCGGTCCGTTTAGAACAGCCCCGAGGGAGCTACGTTCTTTGTACAAGCACGTATCATAATAATTGCTTAAAGTTAATGTTAACACGTATTGCGTGTGCATTTTATAACCAGGTACCTGCTCACAACTTCTGGTAGTATCGCAAATAAATATGCACGCACCATCATCGTACTTCACGTAGTAAATTTCCAGATTATCCTGAAAAAAGATACATAATTTATTTATTTATTTATATTTCAAACAACATGACTTGCTGCTTAAAACTATGTTAGTTCACACATAAACGCATACAATGTTTAAAGAACGGACAGTCATACCTGTCCGCTCTATCACACTCAGGATGCTGTTGCTACTCACACGCACCCTGTGCAGCAGGGACGCCGCTTTCTTGCGTAAGATTGCCGCGAAACCATCAGTGCGTGCCTCCATGAACATGGCGGACGCGCTGCAAAACGGCTGGAGCCTCAGCAGCATCCTGAATGCGTTATTATATTGGACACTCAGAGCATTTGGCATTTATGGTTGTAGATATTATATTTACAAAACATCTTATGATGCAGTTTTAGCTTTTAGTACCTGGGCGACCGAGTTCTGTGTGAAAATAGAGAATGCTCATTTAATAGTAATAAAGTAATTTATTTCCAAACTTCTGTACATATTACATCAATGAGGTCTCAACCCCTGAACTAGGATATCCTGTATGACAGGGGTCGAGGTTTCTCCAGTTACATGGATCAACATGAGAAGGCTTAGACTAGATACAATCTATACTTAATTTTAAAAATAATTACTTTACAAGATATAACTCTTTTTTTTGAAGTTGGGAAATTATGAAATAACTTCTCCCGCTCAGGGCGGAGCGGGAGGGTGTGTCAGACTTTTACTGACTAAAATCCACCCGTGTTCCTTCCGTTGCCTGTGTGCCGGGGCCGCGATATCCCTTTCGGACAAACTCGCAACCCTGGCAGGCATTGGCCCTTACGGACCCCGACAGTTGGTGCTGACATCTCTTTGAGGCGCGCCTGGAACACAACGCGCCGTCGACCCGGGCCTTGTCCTAATCGAACGGCGAGCTACCCATGGTTCACCATCCGCAAGCCCGCACCTACGGTGGCTGGAAGTCGGCTCGCGACTCCCGACGCCCGGGGAGTCTCTTGCGGCGACTAGGGGCGCGAGGGCGCGAATCTTGCCTCTCCCTAGCGCGCTCCGCCTCCTCCTTCGCGAGCATTACTGCTTCGCAGAAGGAAGTGACGGCCTCCCATGCACTCTCGCTCCGGACCATGACCTGAACCAGGGCCGGACGCAAGAGATCGTCGCCGCCGATCGCTTCCGTGAGGACACGGCGGTACTCCGCCCAAGCAGGGCAGACCTCCACCGTATGCTCCACCGTGTCCTCCGGACGATCCACACAGTGGTGACACCCGGGCGTTTCCTCCCGCCTTATACGGAAGGTGAGGACGCCGTGGCGCCTCTCTAGCCACTCCTCAAAGAGGGGACTTATCGCCACAATTGTGCGTGCCCAGCGCTGGGTTGCGACAATCGCACTCTCCATGCCGCCATGAGTACAAGATATAACTAGCAAATAATTCTAAAACATAGTAATAGTATATGAAAGTTCATACTAATTCCATGTATAGTACATACTAATTTCATGCTGCCATTTCATTATTCTACGGTAGCCATCTTGTTCTTAACTTTGGGCAACCGAGCTCTGCTCGGGTGAAAATACGGAGAAAACGAATTTTCCCCGATAAGAGACTTAGCTAGATCGATTTTTCGCCCCCGTAAACCCCTATATTGCAACTTTCATCGAAATCATTAGAGCCGTTTTCGAGAACGTGATTACAAATATAAATATATATATATATATACATATATACAAATATTGCTCGTTTAATAGTGTAGGATAAAACTTACTTTTGGCTATTTCTTTTCGGATTTGGTCATTCACGCAAAACGGAAATTGGCCTATAGTTACTAACACAGCTTCTGTCCCCTCCCTTGTGAATTGGGTGTATTATTGCCTTTTTCAGGACATCTGGAAATACACCCGTTTGAAGGCTGCGATTACAGAGATAGGTTATTATAGGTGGAACCAATACATGTCGGCATGTTTTTAACAATATGGACGATATTCCATCCCAACCAACGGCGCAGTCATGACGTAATTGCAAAACGAGAGATTCCACCTCCGTTGCATCCACTTCAAACACGACAAGAGAACTGACAATTGGGTTATGAGGACTGTTTTTAATTTGAGTAGAAGGACATTGATCACTTGCTGCTGTTGTCTGTCCAGGTAAATATTGTATATCATTCAAACGAAAACTAGCAACTCTTGTAACCTACCCTTAAACAAACAGCCTTGCATTCATAATATACGCTTTTATAATAAACAGTGGGACAGTTTCTTTAAGTTTCACATTTTATTTTTTCATCATCATAAAGGACTCGACCATACAGAATTTCCTGAAAATATACCGAAACCACAACATCGTGGTACTAGAATACGCGCCGCCTCAACATTCCCGCGGGGCTGCACAACGGCACTACAGCACTACAGGCTTGCTTTGTACGGCACGTATTTAGTTATTTATGCCCTTCCGGCATCCTCCGAAGATGCACTTTTAAACCAGTCGCGTATCGAAGTCCTGTGCTCGTGCTTAATATCATATTACTAGCTGGAGGCATCTGTGCCGCGAAGCGCCTCGGAATTACTCATTTTGAGAATTTTCTGCTGCATATTTTATGAAAAATATATTTATAGCGGTTTTAGGTCAACTTAATAATGTTAGTGGGTGAGGTGCTTTTTCTTTTTTTAAGGATGATAATATGGTTTCTGCATAAGTTGCAGCTTGTATGGTCAAATTTTAATAACGGAACTCCGATAATACTTTCTAAATGATAAAAAATATCACCCTCTTTTTAATAAAGATGGTAATAATGTGGTTAGTAGCTGATTTAAAAAGAAATTGAAGAATTGAGAACATCCTGTTTTTTTTGGAGTGGGTAATAATAAGATATCCTCAGAGACTAGAATATTGTAGAGCGAGTGCGACAGTTGCATAAATTCTTATACATAATGACCCCGAAATGGTAAAATTATTATTATATTAATTTCACACAAAACTTTATCGAAATACCAACTAAATATGTAAAGCCGAAAACTTCGAATCTTATCAACTATTCATATAATTAAATCTCGAAAATGTTTGCGAAATGAGTTGGTCCGCGACGCCGCACAGTGGATCGTCCCCATACAAGAGGTCGGACATAGAATTTAAAATTGAAAAAGTATTTAATTGAAAAAAAAAAATATACAGTTGCATTACTCTATTATGGAACTACAAAAAATGTTACTACAATTTTTTTATTTGACCAGTACTTTATGAGCAATTCGATGAAAACTGTTATTTTTCTATGGAAATGGTCACAAAAATGTCTGTAACTCATGATTCCCTCCTTGTTTCGATTTGCGGTTTTCACTACTGTTATTTACCCATTTTATGCCACATTTTCTTCAAGGACACATGGTGCCCCCCGCGACCCCCTTCCGAGATATTTTGCTTTTAGTAACTATACTTTTAATTGTATAACTGATGAAATGGAGGTACATTAAGTATATTCATTACTGAGAATAAGTCATCCCTAAGTAGTTCCTTAAATAATAGGTGCATTTGCGATTACTTTAATGACTTATGAACGCTTCTGTTGCCATACAACAAACGCGTTAATGAGTCCTTAAGTAAAGATTACCAGTACTTGCTTAATCTAATTAGTTATTGTAATTACTATGTTAACAGCCCTTAATCTCTGCATTGTGATTGGATAATGTCATCATTAGCTTAGTAATGATTGAGTCGAATTTACAATAACACATCGAAAAGAAATAGAGTTTTATGATCAATAAGAAAATATGTAGGTATAAAAATATTTTTTATTTAAATAATATAACACTGTAAAAATAATTTAAAAATTAAACAACTACTAAGAACTAAATTATAATAGGAAATTAATTAATTAACACGACCATTTAGTTACTAACAACAATAGAAAAGAAAGAAAAAAAAAACATTTATTGGCCGATGGGTGGCATAACACAAAACAAAAAAAAGAACAGAATAAAAAAAAAATACACAAAAACAAGAAATTAACAAAGAAACTGCTTGTTAATAATAATATTAGGTACTATAAGACTTAAACTATATTTTCTTCATCTTCATCAATAACGACATCATGATCATTATTATCGTCATCATCTTCTTCAACGTCACTACATGCAGCAAGTGTATCAGTTGAAACGTCAATGAACTCCAATTCACTCTGATCAACTATGAGTAAATCGTCTAGTTCACTAAATGAAGACTTTTTGGCTTTATTTGTCATCTTCGGTCGTAAGCTGGTGAGAAGAGGATCGGAAGATAATAGCAGATTAGGAAGAATGTCTTCATTAGTGGCGATGCTACTATGCTTTCGTGTATGATATTCTCTAAATTTACGAAAATCCTTGTTTCTTGCTTCAGATGCTTCTTCAGACAAAAAACCTATAGGTACTACTGATAAGTGGTCCACTATCTGTGATCCATGAATCAGCAATTTGTGTAAACTTGCTGGCATGTTATACCATGGATATAATTCCACGAATAAATTTGCTGTTTCATCACAATATAATTTAAATTTTTGGACTTGAATTTTTTCGCCTGAGGAAATGCGTTGCAAAATAACGGCGAGTCTTCTAATTAAATTAACGTCTAATTTAGTTTCAGGGTTTGCAAAAAACCTTCTTGCAGCATTTCCAGTGTTTGTATTGCCACTACCCTGCTTAACAACGTCTAGAAGTAAGCCTGTGCTTCTTCGGAAAGCTTCTTGAATGGCTTCTTTCTTATCTTTAACTTTTTTTTTATTTTCGTCACCTTTTGCTTGCCATGATTTTATGTCCATTCTGTAAGCAATGTGTAATAAACACTCCATAGACCGAATCCAAGCATGCAATGAACTAAATCCATGCTTGTATAAATCTGTATTCACGGGTTTAGCTCTCACTTCTTCCAAGTTATTCATTTCGCTTGGGCGAGCTTTGCACAAATCACTCACTGCTGCCGATGTACCAGATATGATTGAATGTACCTTACCATCAATCATGGTTAGCCATAGATTGTGAGTAACAGTAGCATTGCCGCAATCAGTCGGGTTCAGTCCACGAATCTCGGTCTCAAATATTTCCATTTCAGCCTTAACATTCGCTTCCGTTTCTTTCATAAATGTAAATGAAATCGGGCGACAATATGTGGTTGACGATGGCCGATCATTCTGCCACACTATACTTCCAATAGAAGTCACTAACTTAAGCGGTACAAGACTTGCCATAAATACACTGGATAAGTCTTGTTCACTTGTTGTTGTCGTTTGATGGTAAATGCTTTGACTTGAAGCTCCATCAAAACCCCATTTACTGTGAAGCACAAGTGGTTCACCAGCATCAAAATTTGATTCAAGTGAATCGATCAGCCTCCTAACTGTGAGATCAAGGAGGGCTTGGATCCGTATCTTTGCGGAAGTTTCAGTCACAGTTATGTCTTCTTTTGCCGGGTAGCATTTAAGCTTTTCTTTAACTAACAAGTAGTAGCTTGGGTATTTCGCATGACCTTCTTTTAAACTAAAGTCCCGAAGTGTAATGTAACGCCACTTGGATAACTGCAAGTAAACGTAAAGAGCAAGTGCTTTGTGAGTAGGAACTTCACGAAGCGAAGGATTCTGCTTAGTTTCCAGGACATTTAAAACTGTTGAGACGTGTTCAGGATTTTCCAGCAAATTTTTCATTATTCTGGCCATATCATTTTGCCGGCAGACTTAAGTATACTTTCAACAGTATGCAAAAGCTCATCCGGACGACTGCAACTAGCAAAATTTTCATTAACACGTCTTCTTTTTTGTCTAGTCGATAAATCTTCAAAGCGTTTGCGAGGAGATGTATATGTTGAAGTTGATGCATCTAATTTTGATGGACTGACTACCTCTTCTAACAATATCGGAATTTAACCACTCTCCGTTCTTGTTAATGAACCTGTCGACTGTCCTTCTTGATTGCATCCATTTGGTGTAAACCCTATAGCAAAATCGTCGACACCAGTTCTTGAGATCCGTCACATCACTTTCACTTAACTGGACGTTAGTACTCGACTTCAATGTGTTAAATAAATTGTCATAGTCACGAAGATCTTTATGATTACGAAGAGCAACGTAAAGATATAAGTAGAAAATCCACGGAAAGCCATAATGACAACACTTGATAGAAGTTATAATTACAACTGAATTACATTTGCTAAACACACTCAAATATATAGGGCAGCAAGTAGGCAACTAGCAATGAATTTGATAAGCTAATGATGACATTAGACAATCACAATGCAGAGATTAAGGGCTGTTAACATAGTAATTACAATAACTAATTAGATTAAGCAAGTACTGGTAATCTTTACTTAAGGACTCATTAACGCGTTTGTTGTATGGCAACAGAAGCGTTCATAAGTCATTAAAGTAATCGCAAATGCACCTATTATTTAAGGAACTACTTAGGGATGACTTATTCTCAGTAATGAATATACTTAATGTACCTCCATTTCATCAGTTATACAATTAAAAGTATAGTTACTAAAAGCAAAATATCTCGGAAGGGGGTCGCTGGGGGCACCATGTGTCCTTGAAGAAAATGTGGCATAAAATGGGTAAATAACAGTAGTGAAAACCGCAAATCGAAACAAGGAGGGAATCATGAGTTACAGACATTTTTGTGACCATTTCCATAGAAAAATAACAGTTTTCATCGAATTGCTCATAAAGTACTGGTCAAATAAAAAAATTGTAGTAACATTTTTTGTAGTTCCATAATAGAGTAATGCAACTGTATATTTTTTTTTTTTCAATTAAATACTTTTTCAATTTTAAATTCTATGTCCGACCTCTTGTATGGGGACGATCCACTGTGCGCCGCCCGGAGGATGGTGAGTCGGTGACCGGGGTGCATTATACGGAGTACGGCCGCTCGAGACTTGCTCTGTTTACTTAATGATCTGTTTAGCATTGCTTCTGCTTCAACTTTCAAGTTTTTGGTATGAATTTATTAGATTATTGCTAATTTTCTTCAAGTCTGAAGGTGATTATGTTCTTTAATGTATAACTAATTTCTGCTTTTTTACGTAGAAATAAATTTTCAAAGGATACTACAATTTCTTCGATATGAGATTCTTCATTAAAGGACGGTCACAGCTGGACTGGTCTTCTTTAAATTGACACTCGGTTATGGCTTATCCTAACATGATTACTAGGATCAGTCCGAAGTACCTAATTTCGAAGTCTGAACTGTTACTGATTCCCTTCGTAAAAATATATTTTTGGCAAAGTGAAAATCTAACTTCAGAGTTTTATGCACAGCGATGTCGCTTGACACCACATGACAAATCCAATTAATCTATTCTCATGATCTATTTACTCTAGTTTAAAAGTATATCTCGAAGTTTTTCAGGTTATCAGGCCTGTAAGCCACAACTCCGCCTAGTTTTCAGCACTAACTACTAAAAGCGTGACTATGCCACAATCACCCGGATCTGCTTCGCCAATGTTAAACACTATTTCGTGACCATTTTCATCCTATTATTTATTTTCAATGCCAATGATTGACCGCTTACAAATTTCAAGGTTACTTCGCAGACAAAACAAATGAAAAGTGAACTCAGTCTGCGAACGTGATTGCCGAAAGTAGGCCCCTTTTACTAGTTCAACGAGTGGATTATTTTTACCCGACTGCGGTGAAGCTCAAAGGTAATTTCTCCTACCATAATGTCATGATATAACGACATATGGAAATGAAATGAAATCATTTAATCTGTTAATTGGATATCGGAGTCACTTTCACAAGAAAGAATAGAAAAAAAACAGTAAGCTAGAATTCGACATTTCATATCTGGCTATCCCTGAGAAGAAATGGAAAACTCAGGGAAAAATATCCTATAAGGATTCTCACAGATATAAAAAAAAATCCTATTACAGTCGAGTCAAATAACCGACTCACTTAAACCAACCCCTAGTCGAAACTTACAGAAGTTGCCTACATGCATTACAGCTGCAGGGTGATCTTACGATAGCATCTGCGATATGAGACGGTTCCGCTGAAAAATGCGATGTTTCACCGGGATAACGTCCGCTGCAGACTACTGTGTTAGTGCATTAGTGTAATGGAACCTACGAGCTCTGGGTTCACAGGGCTGTCTATTGTCTAATGTTTGATACACCTCGGACCTCATTTGGCGTTTCTATTTTGGCCTTGTTTTTGTCTATCCCTCTGTGTGCGATAAATATTATATTATAATAACTCCTGCCGACCTCCACACGTTGAAATTTACCTTTACATATTTAGCTCAGGCATCTCCAGTGTAAAGTATCTACTGATTCTTAGACCTTGACCTTACTCATACGTTACCGTTACACTGCGTTGGTACACACTGTATTCTGGTTTTAAGAATTTAGATGCCAATACAACATGAAACTCAACTTTCTCTTTAGAGTTGGTAAATCATCCGCAATACTCTTGGTATCCCTGATGTGCTTTTACCTTACAACGTCTTACTTATTTTCATGAATCGTAAACCACATCTGGATGTAGCCAAGTTTGGACAGCCCTGATATCAAATACCTCCTGTATGCAGCCACTGTTCTTGGATTGCGTTTGTGGAGTATAAAGCTTTTTAAGTGGCGTATTTCTTGAATTTTTGTGATTTATTCGTAACGACTATCTTGAGTAGAGAGTCTTACCTGGTTTGCCTGTCCGTAGGTATCATATTTATCTATACTGCTTAGATTTAGGTAGTCAAATAAAGGTAAATAAAAAAACCACGTGACGAGACAGCTGTCCAGTAACCGACTAAACGTAATACCTGTCACTTCAGTTGTCATGCCGCGTCACAGTTGTACTCTCAATTTAGCAACGTTATCATTCGTTGACGTTTAGAGCTTTGGATCTTTACAAAAGTCAGACTGATTACAAAATATAATATTAATATGTATTATTATGATAGTTTGCATAAGTTTATTTACCTATATTTATTTATTGAAACCACTTTTTAATCCAGGCAAATCGATCATTTTAAGGCTTGTGCAAACCAGCGCGACATGTCGCGCGACGCGACACGAACAATACAATTTCTTAGAAAACTTCACAGTATATCAATAACCGGTGTCGCGTCGCGCGACAAGTCGCGCTGGTCTGCACAAGCCTTTATTCACACGGCACTATATTTTTTATCATTACTCATTTATACATTATACATTTATCTATTTAAATAATCAAGTACCTCTCAAATACACAATCATCATCGAACAAGAACGTTTCCAAATGCTAAACTTTCCTGTTATCATTCAAAAATTATGTCATTATTTAAATTGCGGGTATACTTACGTAATTACATTCTGCACATTTCACTTTTCACAACACCAATAATTCGCATATTTATTATCTCATCTGCTCGACGTCCGTATGTCACTGCAGGGATCCAGCAGAGCGTCAGGTATATTTGCCTGACACATGCTGAGTTGGACTCCCATTTTGTGCCACCTTGAGACACGCACCGCACTTTGTATGTTTTACTATTTTAAAGTGTCAATGTCAATCAATGTCTTTATTTTCTTCTATATTTATTTTTTTTATATATTGGCACCTTATATTCTATATTAATGTATTTAGTTATTATTTAAACGTGTTTTTGTATTTTGTGCTATGATGTCTTTTGTGTGCATCAAATAAACGATTGATCTATCCATCTATCTATCTATCTATAAATTTAGCAAACAAATTGTGCTCAAGCAGTTACATCTACGAAGAGTAGTTTAAGAATAAATGATAAAATTTAACATACATTAATAAAAGAGGAAACTGTTGTAAAAATCTAAAATAAATTTAATTTGGTGTTATCGTATTCTTAAATAAGAAAGTGTCATCTATAAAAACCCCTTTTACGATTTGTTTACCTTTATTTAACTACCTAAACCTATGGAGTATGTATGTATTGACCGGCGATAACAGTTGGTGTACCTCGTTCGAAGTCACAAGTTGTTATTTCCTATTTTATATTACGCCTCTATTGTGTTGCTGCGAATTAATTTTAGCGATACCCCAATAATGCGAACAGAAAAGTTCCCTATTCTGAGACCAACACACGATACTACCCTACTAAGGTTTTTGCCTGTTGGTTATGTATGACAGCTCATAAATGATGAGTAATATAAAATCTAGTGCTGTTTTTGTGCATATAAGGTGAGAATGCAATACAATTTCCTCGTATATTGCACGTAATGATTGTGCTACATTATTCAATCGTATCAAACTGCACTTTCTCTATATTACACAAAAACTATTGTTTCGTTACCAAACATTGATAATGCAAGCGATAATTAGTCAATTATACGAAAAGTCCGAAAAACTGTCCAACCGAATTAATTAATGAACCAAAACGTGTTAACACTGCAACAGTATATAGAGTTGAATACAGAAGTACAACTCTGTACAGTGCACGATAGGTGGCATCAGTTGGCTTGATTTTATCATCGTTGTGACAAACCTGGACCTTGTAGTGCATGTTTGACCAACAAAATTCCCCTGGAAAAGTCAAATATTGAGTTAAAGCGTCGTTTGTTGAGCCTGCTTTGCCAGATTATAAAAAACAAAGCCACATCAGATGTGTTTGCAGATTGATATGTTTATTTCAGCGTTTTTGGCGCACGTAACCTCTGTATCTTTCTATTCAGTGGCATTGTGGAACTACGGAATGAATGTTTTATTTATTTATAGTGAAAATTTATTCAATCAGCTTTTCCGTTCCGCGTGCACTTTATATTGTACGTTATTTTCATTTTGTGTTAACCTTATTACTTGCATTGTTAGCCGTTTTGGGTCACTTTCCGTAGCCACCGACCGTACGATGGCGATGATGAGGGGTTTTCAATAACGATTTTCTGTTATTTTGGTGACGTTGGTCTAGTGGTCGCAAGCGCTACTGCCGAGAATGAGGTCCTGAATTTGATTCCCAGGTCGGGCAAAGTGTTATTGGATTTTTCCATGAGGAATCTCTCAGTTGCAGCCCGAGTCTGGATTTGTGCTCGGTTGGTGGGAATTGCTCGCCCCCTATTACATGGGGCTTAAACATAACTGGCGAAATGTGGGTAGAGGAGTACCTATACTCCCTCCTCTGCCCAATCCTTCGGGGAAACATGGCGTGATGTTATGTTTATGTTTAAATAATGTTCATTATTGATCATCGCATTCGCTAAGTAACAACATTTTACTCTTTTATTAAATAGTACGCACGTGAATTGAAGGAAATGGACTCGAAATTAAATAAGACCCGCGTTATCGATAGTCCTTGTAAGTCTGTAAGAGATTGTACTGTTACCATGTTAGCTGAACTGAATGTGAAAGAACTGGCCTTGAACTAAAAATACATTCTTAGCAGAAAAAATATCATTGCTTGCCTACTTGATAACTTATTACAATCAATACCTACCTACATAATATAATAGAATAGTAACGAATGATTTTTGTCCGTTTGTGTTTATCTGAATGTATGTTCCGGATTGGCACAAAAACGGCTGAACGGATTTGGATGAAATATGGCACAGATGGTTCATAATCTGGATTAACACGTAGGGTACTTTCAATACCGGTATTACGTTTCCGTGGGAAATTTCCCGACATCCTCGAGGGCGAAACTGCGGGCAAAAGCTTGTTTATTATTTAAATGATAAATAAAAGTTATTGTATAAATATTGCAGTTTTTTTTGTCAAAAGAAAATCAATAGCATTTCATTGAAGTGCACTCCAATGATTTCCCAGTTCGTTATATTGAAATGTCAACAATAACAATTATTTAGCATGACGTCACTAAAACGGTTGAAATGGAAGGTTTACGCAACAGAATAAATAATTACATTTCAGTTCAACAAAATGAACCGTGAGTGTAACAAAACATGTATTGTATTGGTTTTCAAAAAAAAATACCCTGATATACATACCAGGTGTAATTTAACTGAAAACCTCATAAGGAGTCATTCTACTCATGGTGAAGGGTGGGCGTTTTGGGGGACTGTCGTATGTAATTTTGTATAATATTTAATTTTAAATAATGTTCGAAAAGTGCTGATTCTCAGCCTAGTTTGAATAAATGACTTTTGAATGTTGAATTTTGTTTTTTTTTAAATTTTGTATCATTATGAACATCTTTTCGTATGGAACCAAGAATGTAATCACGAAAAAATCAGCCGCTCCATACATTTATTTATGTACGACTAATTTCGTACAGCAGCTTCTTTTTATCGTGATTTGTCAGTAGGTATAGTCATTCGAGACTGTTCCATTTCAACTACATAGCATCGATACATAAACTCACTCCTTCCCATGGGGGTAGGCAGAAACTACAGAACGACACCGGCTACGATCCTCACATACTCCTTTTGCCACGTTTCCGTCCATACATCTGGTCATACACGCACGACGGTTGCGAGTAACTGTCCGCTTATTTGTAAAACGTTGTTGCTGTTGTTATCATTGCAAATGATCGCCTTATGTTTCCAATTTGCCATTGGTCAAGGAAGATACTGCCATTACATCATTCCTTATAAAATGTTCTAGTGTTGCTGGGCTCCACCATAGCTGTTGCCCTTATATGACGTATCTGTCGTTAGTGTTTCGTGTGTATTGTATAAAATTGCATCATCACAAGTGAGTCTTCTGTTATTCATAATCTATGGTAGTGATTATTTGGCCGCAAGCCTCCGCTGCTACTCTACATTTAATTCCCAATACTGGCGGTGGGTACTTTTGATCTCCGTCACCAGATGACAATCAAAATATGAGCTGTGCGGTTGAATTGTCCAAATGCAGTGGAAGTTAGGGTTGCTTCAGGTTTAACTATATTATATAGGACTTGAAACTAATAAAGTCTTGGCCCATTTTAATATCTACAATACCACTAGATGATCTCTCCTCCTGGATTTGGCGAATAAGATCACAGGTGATTTTGGTAAATTTTTAAGGCTATGGGTTTCAACTAGTTGACCATAAACAGTATTTACTACTTTAATTTCCTTAATAAATTAGAATGCTTTAAATTTCGACGTATACCGTTAACGTTAACTAAAATTCATGAAACGTAAACCTCGGAATTCCTATGTCGAGGCAACCCTACAGAGATACCGGCCAATTATCGTCCCGGGCTTTTCATCGCGCGAATATCGCGAATTTATTTCGCGCGGAAACGATTGCCGGACTCGATTCTACGCGATTCCATGCGATTCGCCCGAATTTCGGACGAGCGCGTAATCGTCCGAAGAGCTCCTATTGTCCACGAGTTTATTATATTTCGCGTACGTTTGTTTTAGTTGTTCGTAATTGGTTGGCAGCTGAGTGCGATGGAGTGGAATGATAGTGCTTGTGTGGCAGATAATGTATTTTTGAATTAGGTAAGTTGAGCTCGAAATCGATTAAAATACAGTCGTCACAGGCTCTTCAATTATTGGGAGCATCATGCTTTAATAGCTGAATTAACTGTTAAAAAGTGCATCTTAAATAATTATTTAAAGGGCAATTTAATATGTAAGTGATTTTCCTAGGGAAGTTGGACCGGCTATGAATCTTGCTCACTGGCACTGGCATGAGGTATTCTCTTAAAACTGAAGCCAATACAAGATGAGAAGATTTAAGTATCATTTTTACGGAGCAGGTTAATGACCATCACTATGAACTCAACCATACAATGGTTAAGTTGAGTATATAGCCAAAACAATAATCATAAAGACACCAACTGTACGTATGCTTCGTCATATATCTTATTTATGTTCGCAAGAATGTCCCAGACGGCTTCGTTCATTCGTTCATTCGCTTCATTGAAGCACGTGTAAGTTCAAAGGGCACCTCTCGATGGAAAATCATAGAATCATAGATAATATGGAACTGAGAGAAAATCGTCTCATAAAGCATCATCAGGTAATATGATAGTTAGTATTTTCTCTTTGGTCTATGCTTTTAAATTGAAATAGCACGTGTCTCTTATATGTCTGCTTACTACGTTTTCAAAGCTATAAACACTTAAAATATTGTGTTAATAGGGTGGAGATTATATAGCTAAAAGCACGACCTTTCTACGACTCTTATTGATCATAATAATATAATAAACCGCAAAAAAGATATTTGAACGTTGGATGTTAAATCATCTTAAATATCTCAACATAATGGCAACCTACACTCTCTTCAGTCACCCAACTTTCTTCCAATTACACACAGAAAACCTTTCCCTGCCAGAGATCTACCAAAGTGTCACACCAATCAAGACTGTACCTCTGACCTATCACGCGACAATCACCTCAAAATCACATCTACAGTGAGCAAATAATAGACGAAAATGCACCACAGATCATATCATAATGAACACATAGATTCTTATAATGTGCTATTGTGAGCTACTGTAGCTTCTAATGGCTCTAATAGCACTAACTTGAGACTAGAGCTATCACTAGTAACTTAAGTAGCGCAAGTAGTGGGTACATCGCGGTGCGCGTCGCGTGACGAAACAATCACACAAACCGAATTGAGGATGACCCGGAAACCTCCGCGACACGACTGCACCGCTGAGCAAGTTATAAGAGGTATTAGTTTTAGCTAAAATATCAGGAAAATGAGAGGATAACTTGACACTAAATTAATTGCAACCACCAATTCATCAATTTGTATAGGAGTATCATCTTCACAATAGGAAGATGCAGCTGATTAGAATGATTCAATTGCTTTCAAAGGGTTTTAAATAGAGATCCCTTGTCATAATCAGTCTATTCACTAGGTTATGTTTCTTCTGATACGCACGCAATTTGCTGACAAGATAGACCCGGTCAAATAAGATTCACAGTGCCTAAAATGACCACCACTGCCTTCCAACGAAATGTGGGTTCATTTTTATCAGTACACTTAAATTGAATTACTTCTCCATCTTCACTGCACCTCGCTGCAAGCTTGCGTCTCGTGCCATTCTCTCCGTCGTCGTGTAGTATGCGCGCACGCACTCGTGGGAACACTTTCACTGCGCCACGCGAACCGCGATGAGCTGCTTTTTGTCAGACTGACCTGCTTTGTGAAACTGAGCCAGTTAGTGTTCCTGGATGCCTTTGTTTTGTAACATAAACCGGTTTTTGTTGTTTCGATGTTTTTATGCGATTCGTGAGATTGTGAGCAAGCCTTAGTAACTTCATAGGCGAGAGGAAATTATAGGAAAAGTAACTAACATAAATTATGGAATCAAGATTATTTTGGAAATTAAGTTTTAGAATTTTAAGTTATTACCAGCAAATTTTTTAGATGTTTTTTTTGTCTTTAAAATTATTAAAGCTTGAAGCATCATAAATAAAGTAAGGTTGTAGATCTCAGCGTTAGACTCAATCTGAACTCAAGTTATTTATTCATATCAGAGCAAAATGCTCTAAAATTTTACGCGAAAATTTATAAAAACCGGCTCGAAACCGCTCTGCTACTTTATATTTGCTTCCTAGACTCGTTATAACTGTACAAGCAGTAAACAGTGCAAAAACAGCAATTTTTGCCGCAAATCACTGGTTGGTATACCTAGAGCGGTGACTATACGATACGGAGTTTTGCAAATAGCTATTCGAAAAATACCAAAAACTTGCATTTGAGACAATTTTGTAAGGTCAACGACATCTATGAAACTATTATATACGTGGTCCAATCAACTGTCACAATATTGTTTAGAGAAAAAATTATGAGTAGTTTCAAATTTTGGAGCGTCATGAAAACGAACGTTTTCTTTTGTTTTGAACAACAGGTCAAAATACCCACAATTTGAAATTACAGAAGATGAAATTATCTTTATGAGGATGGTGAAATATTGCCTTATTGTCTCGGTCGGTTAAGTAATTAAGTTTTGCTGTTATAAAAGTAACATCAGTGCGGCTAAAAACAGTCCGCGTTGTTTTATGGCCGAGACAGATGCTACATCTAAATGGGTTTCTTAGAAGTTAACCTCGTTTTTCAAAACTCATATCTCATTAGACTGTTACTAAAGAAATTATGACTGGTAGATTTAGAATAAAATACGTAGCTACTAGGTAAATATTAAAGTTATAACTGTATTTTTTTGGATCGTCCCACATCTTGTAATAACATCTTCAAATAGCTACATAAGGCAGGCGTTATTTCATAAGAAGGTACTTTACTATAAAAAAGTCCAACAAAAATAAGTACAGACTACGATAAAAAAAAAGTTCGATAAAAAGTACTTATGATAATTATTCCGCCTCATCAACAACATAATCTACAGGCTATCTGAAAACTGGCTACTAGTCGTTCAACTAGTCGGCAGACCGGTCGGATAACCCACCAGGTCAACGAACCCTGCTAAATGTCATGAGAAGATCGCAGTGGTACGTTCTAATGGCTCCCGATAGTAAAGCTGTGTTTATTGACGCTAACCAATCGATTTGAAGTCGGAATGTTTTGTCTTGATTGGTGATGTACCGTTTTGAATTGAAGAGTTGTCAGATTTGTTCTGCCTTCAACTTGACCTCAAAGTTGTTGTCAAGTACCTAGGCAGAAGCATACATATTTATACTAGCGACCCGCTCCTGCTTCACATGGGTTTTACGACTTGACAAAACATCGAGATTTCTTAGGTAAACGTAACTTTAATATTAACGTATTGTACACATAAATCTTCCGGAATAAATTCTCTAAACGATGGTGAAAACCTCGTCAAAAACTATTGCGTGGTTTAGAAGAACAACGCGAACATACATACAAACGCGAAAATCGACTTTGTTTTATAATATGTTTAAGATTATCCACCTACCACATATGTTATAAAGTCTGGGAAATTAATTGTTAAACAAATAGACACCCTACGTGGATTTGCCGTGGTAAAGCCATTTTATACAACTGTCAAAGAACGACGGATTTGAAAACACAGACAATTTAATTTGGCACTCAAATCAACATAATATCACGCTTCAGAAGCAGACAAGTAGCGCACAGCAGTGGTAGCCCAGTGGTAACGGCGGCGACGACTTACAAGTTGAAGGTTGTAGGTTCGTACTTAGACAGATGCTTCACTTTGTGTACATTATTTCATCACCACTGCTCTTAAAACGGTTAAGGAAAAACATCGTGAGAGAACCGGTATGTCCTAGAACCAAAGATTCGTAGACATGTGACCTTTACCAACCCGCACTGGGCCCGCGTGGTGGATTACAGCCTGAGTCCCAGCAGTGGGAACATTAAAGGCTGAACGAAGGCCTATTTAGCGCAGCCGTGAGACACACAATATTATTTTAAGTTATCTTTATATTTTGTGTTTGTGTGAATATTGTGTGCCTTAACCTGAGTCAAATAAATTTATTTTCTTTCTTTCTTTCTATTATGCTTATGCTTCAGAAGAAAATGTCTCGTATGTGATAATGATAACCCCTTTTGCAAATTTTTATTTATTGCTTAGCGTTAACTAGTGTGGTTTTAATTAACACCTATTATCACGCCATTCTTTCATAGAAAGAAAGTAGGCCACCAAGTGATCCATATACAAATTTATGATTCTTTAATTATTGTATTTTGAGTGGGAAAAGGAAGGGTATGTATGCCTTTGCCCTTATTGGGACAACACACGCTGATTTATTTATTAAATACTTTCGGGCAAATTATTTAAAAACAGTAGTGTAGAAATCCATTAAATGTTACAGTTTACTAAAAAGGTCTGACTGAACAAGATCGTTGAAACCTAACAAAATGCCAATTTAAATATTAGCATGAAAGTTTCACAAAATACATTTCAAGTTCTACTTAATCCTAAAGCGTGAAGAATGCTGTAAATTTACTTCAGCATTTAAATGCTTCATTAAAATACCTGAATTCTAAATGATGTGCAGAGTTTTCACGAAAAAAGTGTCGTTTTGCTGCCACGTCTGTGTTTATAAACAGGGGAAAACAAGTGAAAAACAGACAGCTGCTATTTATAAAATCTGCTAAACGTTCCCCAGACGGGGAGAAATGCCACAAAAAAATGAGGTGCAGAAGAATTTACTACATGGCTACCCAGACAGAGGCTGCAGACGGGTTCTTAGATGAAATCTTAGCACTGAAGTTGATGGTCCACATAATAGATCTTGTAGAGTAAACACAGGCAGACTCACTTTAAGATTTTCATAGTTTCATGTAAATGTGTCCTTATGTCAAATATATTTTAGGAGAGTAAATGGCGGCTGATGCTAAGTGATAGCAACATGTTATTTCTGAATTTATTCAATATGATGCTTTTCTAACTGTAATCCGTGTTCGGCTTGTAAGGAATAAAATGGCTAAACCACCCTTGACTTTTACATTTATATTTGATAACTGTCTACGTGAACTCCGGCTTGGATGTGTCTCCGTCTAGTTATGTGAAGTTGACCTTCTGGCATTTTCGTACTCGGGGGTAATTCCAGGGGACCCGTGAATTAGAGTTGCGCAGATGTCGTGATTTAGCGAGCGACGCCAAGGCACAGGTCTAAACTTTACGCATCATCAAACAATGGGCATTTTATGCAAAAATTATGTTTATCTTTTTATAGAGTGCGTTTTACGTGTTTATCTTTATTTTATAGATTGTTTTTTTTTAATGCACAATCATACATAAATAAGCGTAAACAGCAATAAAAGTCTGTTTAATTGCTCTGGAAATAAGTTAACATTATGTAGTAAAGTTTCTCCTTTAATGAATTTTTTGTATAAAGTTAATTCTCTATGCCATAAAGCTGTATGCCAAACCACCCCATCACGCGACCGCTGCCCGCAACTACAGTCATCTGACCAGGTTCACGAGAAATCTAAACATTTGGCAACATGTATTGTTGGCGCCCAACGTGATGCAATGTTTGTATATTTGGCGCCCAACGCGGGACTTGTTCACTTGCTAATATTCCCAAAATAAAGGCTCTCATCGACCGTATCGGCCGGGATCTGCAGCTGCGAACTTGTGTGAACAGTATTGGAGAACATAATAGTAGTTCTCAGCTATTTTGTTAGCACTTCCTGCATTGTTCCGTGATGTTTATTGTGTAGTTCCACTGTTTGTTGAATGTTATATATAGTTAGCTTTGATAATCTTTATTGTGTACAAAACAAATATAGACAAATATAGACTCAATTAGGTATTCACCTAATTGAGTCTGAATAGTTAATGAACGTGTCACTGTTTTATTAGTTGATAAGATCCCTGTTTGTATTGTTTCATCTTTAATATGAATGTGATTAATATTGCTTTATTAATCTTAATGCTCAGTCTAATGATCTAATCTATACATTTCAAATTCTACAATGTACTCGTATTTACTGTATTTGCTACATCTACCAATCTTTTCAACATTGCATCATCATCATTATCGCTTTTGACCGCTGACTTCCTATTTTATTATACTCATGTAACATTTTCACCCCTTCTTCTTCTCTCACTCCCGCATTTGCAAAAGCAATTGAAAGCTGCTATTAAATGGTATTTTCTATAACCGGCGCGGAGTGGCTGTGACATTTCCATTAAATTTTGTCGACTACCCTCTGCATTATCTCGCCCATCAGCCTTTGTGCAGCATTCAATTCTTATTTGTACTTTGCTTAATGACTCACTCCCATTGTCAGATGAGTTAAGATGAAAGGTGGAACTTGGTAAATGTTTAATCTAGCTCCTACATTTAGGGGCGTTTGATCATAATTTGGAAAGATTTGTGTTTTTTCTATAGACCCCTAAGAAGTTATTCACCAGTATCTTCACTTCCCACAGACCCATTATTGGAATGCCATTTCGATAATTTGGTGACAAGTCAGAGTCTATTTTAAAACGAATGACATCAAACTTTGAAAATCCAACTAGTTTTTACTGCCCATTACCGCGCATATTTTTTCATGTTTTTAAACATTCAAATGGCTGAAGCTAAGTAATTATGGCGCGTCATTAAAATGCACTTCATTACTGAATGCAAGCTTGAATTTAATCTATTAATTACTTATACATGTACTTTTTGTTTCTTTATTCCTTACTGTGGGGGAAAGGTACCTTGTCGTTAATTCTAAGAACTTGTGACGTGTGTCTATAAAAAAACTTGAATAGTTGAGCTCATATCCTTCTATTCAATGCATGCAGAATACCAATGTTAGCTTTTTGCACATTCATCGTTTTTCTGAGATGATCGCAGGTTCGTGAGTTTGTTAATTACAACAAATAAAGCTTTCAGCAAGAGTATTTTGCGTCCGCTAGAAAACTTTTATATTTTTTTAAATACATAGGTACTGTTTTGTCGCAAAATCAAACAATATCCAATACGTCAAGTTGCAATCAAACGCATATTTCGAATTCTATACAATTTTCAAACTGATAGGTGGGTACTTATTTCGCTTGTTTCCAAATGATAATGAAAACAATGAGCCCAAACATCAAAGTAACTTACTCCAAGGCAATAAAATATCATATTCCATGACTTGTGTTAATTAATATAATGGATTCAGACGTCAGGCGGGATTCCCAGACATCAATTTCTGAGAACGATGATTGAATATTGATATCAGTATTAAATACCTCACCAAGAAATTTATAGGACTAGGCTGTTAGGCCCTATGCAGCCTTAGTAATGATAAATGATATTTATTTCTGTAAACTGGATACATTTTTTTTTTACAATTTACACGTCACAATAACGCATTGTTTTAAAACCAGATAAGTTCGGTGTTTCCTATCTGACTATTCTTAGGAGAAAGACTAAAACAAATTCAGAGAAACTTAGAAACGCTAGAGGTTTATGAGGTCCCTTTTGCCTTCGGTAACTGTTAGTGTTGAAAGTCCTTGTCTCGTAATGGTTATATTATGAACAAAAGAAAAGTAATCTCATGCCGCATGCGCATGAGCATGAGCATGAGCATGAAGTCAGCGTGGTGTCAGAGAAACTGTGCTTAGCTTGGATGTTTTTGCAACTATTTAGTACAATTCCAAGTTTAAATAAATTACTTTTCACAGAAGCTTAACTGATATTCCGTTCGTTCTGTACGTTCAAATTACTGCCATTAAATATTACGATTAATATTCATATTGGTCCTTCCGCTTTTTCATAAAACCCTAATTTCATAATATCCTAACCATACTCAATAAAAACAGCAATAGTAATAATTCAAAATAGAATATGTTGAAAACTGCGATTACATTCCGTATTATTTACGTAATTTACAGCCAATTTATTCATGGTAGTACAAACTTAGTTTTGCGTTTCGTAAAATGAAGGTTTTAATGTTTTTGTATGAAAAATGTTAGTTAAAAGGTTGTGAGGACGGTAAAATCGTGTTTGCGGGTGTGTAAACCTGCTGATTTGTCATTATGGCGGTGCCAGCCGGTGCCTTGCGCGCGCGCAGCGTGTCTAGCGTGTTGCTGTCTCGCTCGCACGCACCACGTGACACAACATCGGCGCACAACCTTGATCGACGAACGTATGAACTTTTTATGTGTCTACAAAGTTCTATCTTCAACGTTTTGCGAGGATTCCCAGAATTGAATTATGTGAGGTTTTGAGGTGAAAACGTTTTGAATTACGTCCTTATGTTGTTGATTTTTTCGCAGAAGTATTTGAGAAGCTTATTTTGTTAATTCAATAGAATAGGTCACGGACGTGTCGAAGTAAATTAAGATATAGTGCCAAAATCAATGTCTTATTTTGCTTTTTTTCTCAAGGGTTGGAAAATAATAGAACCTACCTTATTGCTACTTGTGTCACAAATTACGATCCATCTGTTACGCAAGATCGTAAAACGCACATCGTTGAAATGTTATTTCTTCTCGAACTAGATAGAGGCACAGAGTAAAGTACTCATGTGATAAAGGTCACGTGTCAAGAACAGTAGTAACGATCGGGGTATTTATATATACATATAACATAAGCGGTTGCTATCTATCTATGGGGTAGTTGGTGATCGAAGAAGTCATTCATCGTGTTACCCCTAATTTTGGATCGATCCCTTCGGAAAAATATTCATGAGATTGCGTTTGACTGATTGACTATTGACCAAATTGTTATCGTCATTCAAAAGTGAATTGATTCACTGTTGGGAATAAAAGCCAATTCATTTTGGATCAAATTTTATTTCGAAGTAATTATAAAGGTTGCAGCCTGTATCAAGTAAACTAAAAATAAAAATCGATTATTTCAACATTAATGTTGACAAGTAAACATCAAAGTATAACCAATAACGTCAGAATATCTAATTTCATCGTTCTTGTTAAACAACTCTAAAGCGAACCATTCTCCCAAAAATTTGAAATCTAAATTGTTCCTAAAGGACCAAATGTGTGCCATTATTGCAAAATTTAATAAACCTTAACTTGTCTCAAATATCTGTCGTCCCAAATGGCAATTAAACTAATGAAAACTTTTTTGTTTCAGGTACTTTATCCGAAGTTCTACTCGCCATGGAGTCAGGGGTAAAAAAATTACGAATTCTGCCCCAAAAGTACTACTGCGACAATCTGCATGAATAATAATTTTTGAATTATTTGAACCGAGGCCTGTCTTGGTGGATTAACGGGAAGTACCTTGATAATGACAGATCTACATAAATTTGCATTGAACGATACGATTTCTTTCGCATTATCTGCAGGGAATAAAGATCGGAGTGTAGACCTTGGGTCAGGGGCCCGTAGCGTCACCATTGGCAAATGTAGGAGAATATTGTTATGAAATTTAAAGTATCTTTGTTTTTTATAAAGATTTACTTTTAATTTATTCCGGAATCTCACAGCAGACTTCTCCATATTCGATATTATTATAGTTGTACCTACAAACATAATTTCTGGAACAAAAATTCGTTCACTATGAAATACAAAATTGATTACAGAACAATGATGATATTGTCGCAACATCGATATGACTGTGCGGATCTCAATCATTGGAATGATGGACTCATCTCGTGTTTATTAATATTTATAACAGGAATCGAAACCGGTATGATCAATACGGGTATTTTTTCGGTTACAATATTGAATTTTTTACAGGTATTTTTAAACGTTACCTTAAATTTCATGTAACCAGTATTAATACCGGTTACCGAAATTAAAATTACCTCTATCTTACACGTGCCGTATTAGTCAAAGCGCGCGCATCGCCTGTGTGTGTATAACCGGTATTAAAACGGTAACCTAACAGAGGTAACACGTCTCTTCTGCTTGCTTACCTAGATAACGGTAATCTTAGTCGTAGAAGTAATCAAAATCGATACCAGTCGGTCGATTCTGTAAAAATATCTTGGGTGAAGCGAGCGTGAAGTGAGCTGTCACTGCCACAGAATCGACCGGCAGGATGCTAGGGATTAACACTATTGACAGCTCACTTCACGCTCACTTCACCTAAGTTTCACGGTGATATTTTTACAGAATCGAACGGCTGTACCGTAATTTATAAAAGTTTTCGGTGTCTGATTTATAATTGATACACAGGAACATTATAAATGGATTTTACCAATAAACACAAGACCAGTTTTATACTAGTCTATAAACGTTTGTTTATGAATGAAAATGTTATTTTTTATAAGTGTTTACTTACTCTGTCATTTTACTACAGTTTCTTATCATAAGAAACCACAAATAACAAAAATACAGCATTATCGCTACTTACAAGATTTTAAATTGAAACTACCTGAAAATAAAACTTTTAACATAGTAATTCGCCGCGGCAAAAACATGTCGTTCAAATAAAGTCTACTGAAGCGCTGAACACCGCTGTAGGTGTATAATAGTGTAAATATTCCGCGAACATGCAGCGGTGAGCGGATCCAGGGGATTCAGTAGGTAAATATTTGATTTGTCCCACGCGCTGTGACGCGCTGCGCAACTCAAATACATGGTCCTTAGAGACGCGAGTAACAAGTGATGAGCGGGGATTAGTCAATGCCGTGTTGTTGTGACATGTATTGATAAATGCCCTCTTGCCCTCTTTCCAATTTATTTGAGATCGCCGCAGCATGTTTTATACTTCCATAGTTCTTCGTAAAGTATCTTTTACGAATGAATGTTAAATAGAAGCTAGTTAAGGGGCCGCGCACGAAATTGACAGATTTTGATCAAAGTTCATTCGTTGTGAGAAAGGGAAACAGACTTTAAACAAAATTGCCTACTACCACATTTTGACCCGCATTTTATATTAAGTACTTTCCTTTTTTTTGAAGAACATTACAATTTTTATTATGATTATTATTATTTATTTATTTATCCAGACCAAGTCCATAATTGTTAGTCACAAAATTTTTCTTACAAACTACTTTAGTACAGACATATTACAAAAAAGTAAGTAAATACATAAAAGTGAGTAGCCATGAAACGTCTCGCTCGAGTTCAGGATAGATTGCTACGCTATCTTGCCAGAATTCAAACGAAAGCCTTCATGACTACCGAGTCATACTTCTCAGCAATTACTTTTAGGGTACTGTTAGTGCTGCCCCGCACTCTGCTTAGTAGGGAGGCGGTTCGCTTGCGCATTATAGCATGGAAGCTATCAACCCGAGCCTCCACAAACATACCCGAAGCGCTACAAAAACGGGGCAGCCCTAGAAGCATCCTGAATCCATTATTATACTGGACACGCAAGGCATTGATCGACCTTTGAGTACTGCTGCCCCACAGGCTACTTGTGTAAAAAGTTTGGCAGTTAGCTTCTTTACCTGTTTACTGCAGCGAGCGAACCTGCGTGCCAGCATATTACTTTTAACCGCCAATGTCACGTTGTTCATCAAGATCCTCAGTGACATAGTGACCTAGGTATTTGAACTGGTAGACCTGTTTTAGCTCAATACCATTCAGTTTTCATGCCTGGCAAATAAATAAAATACCGGTGTGCGTGTATTCGTAATTATTCTTATCCTAAACGGCTTGAGTGATTTAGTTTTTTTTTTTTAATTCTTTTTGTGTCACTTGGATGGTTTTTAGCTATAGTTGAACCCGGGTGGCGCTGTTGTCACAGGACAACGTCTGCCAGTTCGCTAGTATAATAGTAATAATAGTGTTTATGAGTTTGTGTCACTAACATGCCCGCGCCGATATGCTGTAGAATAAGTGAAGTATTTTTTGCAACGAAGTTCTTTAACGCTACTGAATACTACTTTAAGTCAAAGTAAAGATCCAAGATGGCGGCTGCGAACATTTTCAAATTTTTCGTCATGTGTGTCGTTTTCATTGTTTTCGAGGACGCTAAAGCCGATAGTGAGGTCAAAATGTAAATCCAAGATGGCGACTGCGTAAATTTTCACATTTCTTCATAACATGACGCCATCAATTTCAAAGGGTTGGGCCCTTTGTTTTTTATTATGAAGAAATCTCATTTCTGCAACTTTTTCGTGCAAGTCTCTTTCACGGAAACGTCTTACCCGCAAGTGTCCCAGATTCATATATGGATCCAACTCCAATTCAATTCTAAATCTCTTGTCACAAATGCATCTAAACTAGACAAAAAAATACAAAATTTTGTTTATTCCTATCAAGCGACGATTTCCCATTCTGAAATAGAATAAAGTGACACAACTTAACTATATTTTAGTTTGACAACACTAAGATGGCACTGAGTTATAAATTTAGCGAAAATGGCAATTTTGCTATTCTGCATTAGACGTTTTTCACCTAGAATTTTGATTGTCTAACAAAATCTGACTATTTTTAATAGCGACTAAAAAGATGTGAAATAAAATTAGTTGTAATGAACTAAAATTCACACCAACACTCCGACTTCAGATGCAAAAACAGTACTATATCTTTTTTGCTTTTCTTTTGCTTATATCTCGAAAATGGTGTGTCCTATCGCAAGAGTAATGAAAATTTCGACCCTCTTTATGAAGCCCATAAACCCCCTACAACTCAATATGTAGGTAATCATTTTTCATATTTTCCAGTGAAAAAATCCATATAAAACACGTCGAGGCTGCCACAAGTCGAACTTCCGGCTCAAACGTGGAGTCGCGATTGTCAAATTCGATGATAGTTTTGTCAATTTTTTTTTTTTTGCAGGATATCTTTAAGGTTCTCATAGCCAAAAGTAAGGAATTTTTGTGATAGTTTAGTTCGGTGTACAAGAGAATCGGCACCACTACGCGTATTTACGTATGTATAACGCTCAATGTTATTGAATGTCTAAAATACCTCCTTTTTTATTAAATCGCCTCAACCCTTCACTTGCACCACACAACAAAATTCTTTCGTAAATCACGTTACCGTATCGCCCGTGGCTTGGGTCGGGTAAACGCACTAATTATCTGCCTAATGTGGAGGGCAGTTGTGGTCACCCTTTGAACTGACTCGACCCAAACATGTGTTCATCAAATACTAACTAATTTCTTATGTGTTCAGGTACATTTCTGTTGCTGTCGGCGAGTGATTTACTTGGTTTTGTTGGTACAGTTTAGAATGATTCCTGGGCTTGTATGTGATAATGACTTTTTATTCGTAGGTTCTTTTTCTTATTAACAGGACAATATATCGAATTCCTTAAACTTCCAGGCGCTAAGGTCACCCGAACGCTACCTATTCGCTTGAACTAGCTATTCTTTTTGTTTTTTCTTAGATGGACTTATTTTACTACTACATAAAATATCACTTGTACTACTGTCTCAGTTTTATTTACTAACGGATTAAAACAAATCATGTATTAAATTAATGTAGGTACCACATTCATAAATTAATTTTGAATGTTAATAAGAAACAATTAAAAAAAAAACAACTAATTAATTAGTTCGCTGAATTCAACAATTAATTACGGAAAATATATTCAATTTGAATACTATTTGGCTACTTAATAATAAAATAATTGACATACAACTTTAATTCATAAATATATCTGTATTTAAATAGGAATTAAATCTGTATGTCAATAATTTGCTGTGGGTGGCACCGACATCGACGCGAAAGCTGATACCATGGATTCAGTACATGATTCAGAACGCGTCCCTGCGTTGAATTTTTTTGTCGGTTATTAAAAAAAACCGCTGTTCCATACATTTCGACCGCGTAGGCGTAGGTATTGCACTTTTCTATGAAAATTACGAAAAATTTCAGCGCAGGGGAACGCGTTCAGAATCATGTACTGAATCCATGGTATCAGCTTTCGCGTCGATGTCCCTGACACCCTGTATTGATGTAAAATTTTTATTATGTTCTCTATCGCTAAAACTCATGACTTGGGAGTTAGGTCTATCTGCACAAATATACTACCTAATTACTGGTCTGCTGGCCCGCGGTTGGTCCTTTGAGCCGAGCGAGACCTTTTCTTGTGGCCAGATTTGTTTTACACGTTTTTTACGGCCCCATCAGCGTAAAGAGGATTTTGTTAAATAACCAACTTTGTAATGAGAGTTAACGTTTCTGAAAGCGTTGAATTAGGGAAAGTACTTCAATTTGACACTTACGCATTTTGGCAGTTTCATTGCTGTTTTTGCGTGTCAAAATAAGGTTAACTGATACAATGAATGAATACAGTGTTTGGCCGTTTGAAGTGCTAAAATAATTGACGTAACAAAAATGATTTTGTACTAATGAAACATCGTAAGCGGAAGATAAGAGTTTTCCTATCCTCTACAAAAGTATGTTTGTGTGCAAAACTGAATATTTCCGCAGTGAACCTTTAATATAGAAAATAAATATAATCAATTAGCTCACTGTTATCAATTTATTACACACAACCCTAATTTAAGGTTTTTTCATGCATTTTTCAACCACCCTCAAGTTCCACCATACATTTCTACGTCTACCCTCACATACAACAATCTCCCAGAATAATGACATGATGAATAAAAGATACGATAGCTGACGTCACTCACCATGACGCCCTGACGGGCTGCTGATTGATTTAATTTCCGTTCTCCCGTCTTTTGTGCTTCTTCCTTAATGCCTATAGACAACCACCGAGATGCTTTTAGAGCTGAAGATGTCTTCCTTACGATATATCTTGTAATAGGTTTGAAGTGAAGGAAGGACTAGGGGGAGATTGAATGGATTTTGGTCCTTAGTAAAGTACGGCAGGACCAATATAAAAATGGATGCTTGAACATTAGATGAGTTGATGGAAATCTCTTAGGAAAACCAACACTTACTTGTGCAGGAAAGCCTTATGAGTACTTTTGACCGAGAAATTCAGTAATATTTTTAAAGATATCTTGGATGTTTGCTTAATTGTTGCCACCCAATAAGGCCTATGATAAGATCTATTGAAATTATGTAGTAATGAGATAAGACCATTAATTACAAGAAGCGTAGCTATCCTATCTTAAATTCATCCCAACGAACGAGAGACCGTAACCTGCCTTAATAATATCAATTTATCTAAAAGCTCCACATAATTTACCTTTTTATCACAAAATATTTTCATCATAATAGCTCGTATGTGTAAGTATTCCAGAAGCGAATATTGTAATTTATACGCATGTGTCGGCTGAATAGGTACCTCTCCTCAGACAGAAGGTTTTGTCGGATTCCTGCTAAACATTCTGAGTATATATTCATATTTTTTGCAATTTCTGTTAAGGTGAATGTATTAGAAGCACTAACGTGTATGTTTTGTTGAGTTGTTTTGCTAACTGACGCGTCGGGTTCAAGGTCTAGTTCGTCCTAATATGATCAATAAATTGCGTTTTTTAAATGAATTAAGCTGCTAGTTATTGGTCTAGGTTCTCACGCTTGTATACCAGGTTCTGTATTTTGGTCTTCTGATTTTGTAAGGTCCTAACTTGATAAATTGCCAGCGTTACACAAATAGGTCAATGACTTGATAATGAGAATTTATTTATACAGATAGATTGACTATTTAATTTTAATCCAGATTATTTAAAAAAATCAATCCCTTCGGAAAACCATCGTGAATCCAATGTTGTAGCTACAAGTACCTCTTATAATATTTCCTTTTTGTTCTAAATTTATTTCCCTTCACGAACCTTTGATTCGTTAAAGAGATATTTGATTTGTGAAAACATCATTATTTCACAAGTATGTTTAAGCTTCGAATTTATTTGTTGGCCCTTAGTTCAAGAAGACTGAAGCGACTGTCGAACCGGACTTACGATATGAATTACTTCTATCGGAAAAATGGAAGTTGAAATCCGAGTCTGCACGATCAGATTTCTCGGGTTCATAGTAAAATCGTGAGATTTATGATAATATTGGCTGAAGAAATGAATAGCAGTTCTTGGAAAAAAATAATTGAAAAATGTTCAATTGATTGCGTTATTTTGTTTTGAAGCGAATAGGAAATAATTTGATATCAAAAGTAACAATCATTGTTACTTTTGATATCAAATTATTTTCTCCAATATTTTGCCTGAGGGCTTAAGGTAAGTAATAATTCCTGTGCATAATGATTACCGAACGTACTTCTAGAAACAATCACCTCTAAAAATAAGTCTCAATTCTGACCATAACAATATTGAGTTCTAACTATTGTTTACAAATCCCTTCGAAGTTATAGAATGTTGTCATTGACCCGTTTGTGACGCCGGGAAGCTGGTCCGATGACGGGCAGCAATTGGATTGATTGGACATCCGCTGGGGGACGGACACTTCACACCACTCTGTTGAGGAAATCTTCGACTTGTCATTTCTCGTACTCTCCGGAATTTTTGACAGCAAATGAGCCGGTTTTTCCAGGTTTTCTTCTTTATAGATTTGCGTGGCTTCGCTTACCTGAATGATTGCATTTTTTAATAGCCAGTACATATATAGTTTCCAAATCTTGGTTTGATTTGTATATCGATTTTAAAGTTCGGTCTCGAAGGACCACAGGTTCATAGTAAATGCTTCCCGATTCCTGCCAAGATCAATCCTAAGATAAACAAATTTCTAGGAAAATACACTGACGAGCAATTTAAAAAAGCCACTTGCAAAATCCCAAAAAATCTAAATATCTCCTAAACCACACAAGTTAGCTACATGAAGTAAAAAAATCTTGAAAACAGTTTTATAGATGTTTTATATTAAGCGCTATTAAATACACTTGAATGTTGCGTTTTACTTCAAGAAGCTATCTTGCGTGGTTCCGGAAACATTTTATGATAAGTTAGTGGCTTTTTTATATTGCTCGTCAGTGTATTTATTTCTTATTAGAAGTAATGGCTTCATAGGTAACGATTTTCGCAAACAACTCAGTTCTTAGTTGGAATGGAATGTTTTGTTTTTTTTGTCGTAAAACTAAATATTTTTACCTGAATGTTTCATCAATAAACAATTCAATCAGTTGAAGTTGTGGTATAGCAGTAACTCCTTGATTTAAATTAACATTCGATTGATACTGTGGCAGTAACATATTATTTAGCATATGGCCAGTTTCTATACATGCCTATCACTCAGACACTCATGGCATGGAAAGTAGGTATAAGCCTCCATTAAACATATACTTACATACAAAATCATAGTAGGTATAAGAACCTTGAACCAAGATCTTCGATAACCTTCTCACCTTAGATATTTATCACTGGCAAGCGATCCCGCGGTTTACGCCTAGCATTTCATATGGAAATTAACGTGCTTATAAATCATTCGGGTTGGCAGGTTTTTCATTTGGCGTCTTCACGTAATCATGTGTTATCAGCCGAGAGTTATGAGCTCGCGATCATTTTCAACGTCACGTAAATAAATTAAGATTTTTTGGCTTCAGTCTGTCATGGGTAAAGGTTGATTTTTATTGGATTTAGCATAAGTATCTTGGATGTTTGGCAGTTTTTACTAAATGCATTTTGTATCAATATTTTGATTTAAAAGAGTTTCCATGGAGTTTCTCGCAAGTTCTTCTCCATAGGAACTTACTACGCTTTGGAATGGGCAACTAGCTTCATCTTTCTGACTGACCGACCCGTTGACAATTCAAAAGTGCCTGTAATTGGTTTATTTAAAATAAATGCTTTGAGTTTGAGTTTAAAGTTTTATGTATGATCTTCCTTTTAGGCTGTTACTGACTTTACCCATAATGTGTAAAGCCATGCAACTAATTTCAGAGAAGCGATTTTTCACATTAATGTATTTTCTAGACATATAGTAACACAGTCAGCACCAGTATCCTCTTCAAATAGAAGCACACAGATCAAGTTCCTCAAAACACATTTAACGCCAAAACAGACATCCTTATTTATCACCATACAAGTGTTAAGTAGATACCAAACAATCCGGTATCATTGCGGCGTGTCGTCAATTTGTCACGCGCAGAGACATTAGTCATGGCACAATGTTGTGGAGGTTCACTTTAGCAAACAATACGAACTATTGTGCGAAGATATTTGTTATACCAGTTGCGAAGACGCTTATGGCTATTATTTTATCATAAATCGAGGTAATGTAATACTTGTGTGATAGTTATGTAATAAACCATAAAGATCTAAAAGCATCCAAATGATTGAATGAACATTTCCCGTCTCTAAGGACCAATTGTACCTATAGCCTCTTCTTTTTTAGAATCCATAGTTTTGGGGTATTATTTTTCTGGTCACGAGATCAGCAATAGTCTCTTGGTCACCATTTTTAAAATTCATCCTATATTTTGTCAAATTTCTTAGCCCATCTTCACTCGAACCAATTTCATCTACGTCCTCAGAGAGTACTGCTGAAGCGTAACCAAGTCTGCCATCGTGTACGACCTATAACACTTTCACCACTTAGCTAAACATATTAATACGAGCCTTACAAATGGTGCGTGCATATCGCTGTTTATAACCCCCATCTCCAGCCATCCCTAGGCGTTTAAACCGCAATGGAGGATTCTCAGCAGTATCTTCTTCGCCAGCCCTCAGATGCATCCCCTTGATAACTGCAAGCAATTATAGCTTGCTTGTTTCCGAGACACTGCTGATCATTTTAGTGTTATTACTTAGGGAATAGAGTACTGTTTCATGTGGTTATGTGTTGTATGGGGCAGTTAATTTATTTGAATGTTCTTGGTAGTAGAGGGAAATTCTTTGGGATACGCGGCGTGTAAAAAACTGAAACATTGTTTAAAATTTAAACATTAATAAATTAGTGAGAAATTTATTTATAAATGACTAGCTTCCGCCAGCGGCTTCGCTTATAACCAATGTTACTCACTGATAAGGATAACTGATAATATAGCATTCTACTGGAGAAAGTTTTATTTAAATCGGTTCAGTCGTTTTTGAGTTTATTTGTTTGCGACGATGTGTCACCAAACAATGTAAATTGTATAAAAGATAGGATAGAAATTTGTTCGGGACGATGCGTAACTAAATAATACAAATTGTTTAGAATCGTTAGATTAACTTTACTTCATAGCTATGATACATATTACAAATTATAATCAAAATAATAATTTTGTATGAAATTCGTCAATACGAGCATTAATCGTCTCAATTAGGTAGGTTACATAGCCATAATTTAATATTTTTTAGTGCATCCCGGTCACCTAGACCGAGACCTAGCCCTGGACCTAACTTCTAGAGATCTAGCCCTTCAGGAAAACCTACTTAATTGAGTATATGTGTTATAAAGCTTTAGTTTAGAGGCTCGTCGCGGGCTAAAAAATCTACATGAAACAATTAAAATGTAGATTTCTCTAGAGTCTAGGGTAACAGACCAGCTTGAGATTTCTATGTGTAACTTGGGAATCGATTCAGTACTTTTTCAGGAAAATCGCTTATAAACAGTTTTATATTCAAATTATTAATTGTATCCCAGTTATACTGAAATATCTTTTCAGCGAGACTAGATACGATTGATATGGAAACCTCAGTAGAAAGGTTATTACGAATGTTGCGATATGTAACCTGCCATGTATGGCTATACATATATAAGGGTGTTTAATCATAGCATAAATGTAAACATAGCGTATTTAGAAATAAATAAAACTTTAGAACAGGAAGTGATTCACGGCTCTCTGTAAGGTAAAGGTGCGCTGTACCTAAGCTCACGCAGCATTTTAAGAAATTGTACTAAGTCATCGACATGGAACTTTTAATCATCTAATACGTCATGCAGTAATACTAAAGAGTACCGAAAAGAGGTTCCTGAATACTTATGAAGAGTTATCAGTGAAATGGTGTTGTTATTCCCACGTCAAAACCCCGTTTTCCTTCAAGAATATAGAACATAGCCGCTCGTGAGTATTGAAGATATTTGGAACCTATAGGTACTGGACGTCAGCGCCGCCTGGAACAGGAGAGGCCTGTCCTCATACTGGGATAGAACTGAATAGGTATACAACCGCCTCGACCTTCGCCTCCAGCGATCATGCTCGATATTTATTACTCATTACAAACAAAAATAAAAATCTTTTCCCTTTATAATATAAGTGTAGATAAAATAGTTTTCTGATATTAAAAGCATTTTCATTTTAAAATGTTCGAAAAGTGTAACAATGGTAATTTCTGAGCAGCCTTTGCAATTTTAACAGAAAGAACGCTTAAACAAACCATTAGGAATTCAGTAAGTAGCCTTTAATATCAAACCTCAGCGAAAGAATTTCTCCTTTCAACCTGCAAAAGCACAGTTAAACAGCTGAACTGACAATTCGAATGTTAATTACTTCTAAGCAAACAGTCCATTAATTAAGACGGTAGGACAGGCGGCGCCGGGTTATTTAGCTAGCTATTGAGGCGAGCTTCATCTTTTGTGATTGAGACTGCAAATGTTGGTGGCTAATGAGTGATGACACACAATGATAAATTAGAGATTACGATTAGATTCTGGTATTATAATTGTAGATGGAAAATTTAAAGTTGTATGGTATGGGGTTGTCGGAAAGGACTGGCAGTAATACAAGTCGACATCTGTTTTTCCCCGAAGCGTTAGGCAGGTTTGTGCCTCTAGTACACCTATATTCCGCCAGAACTTATGTTTAAGTCCCATGTAAGAAGAAGCGGGCCTATTGCCTTTTGTGACACTCTATCACCATTTTGAAACTTTGGATTTCTAATAGCGACCTTACATAGAAAGTATTTAGAAGAAAAATGAATCATCACCAATTCAGTTAAAATATGCCATTCCAGAAATGTTGTAAAAATCACAGCAGGATGCCATTTTCCGTCCTCGTCTCTCTGAAATCCAATCAATCATTAGTTCTATTAAATTCTGTAATATAACATTTCAGCAACAGAGTTTATAGAATCGTGCTTGACACAACATCAATTAAATATTAAATAGTTGATGTATTTGATGAAACATGTCAATTAATTACCGCTGAATTATTTATCAGCTGGTCGGCCATGCAGCTTGATTTTGGTTGGCTTGTGGACAGGAGCTGTTTGCCTTTGGTGGTACGGTTAACTTGGATACATATACACTCTCTCTTTGGTCTAGTGGTTACAAGTGCTACTGCTGAGCATGAGGTCCTAGGTTCGATTCCCGAGTCGAATGTGTTAAGGCTTGTGCAGACCAGCGCTACTTGTCGCGCGACGCGACACGAACAATACAATTTCTATGAAAACTTCACAGTATAACAATAACCGGTGTCGCGTCGCGCGACCAATCGCGCTGATCTGTACGAACCTTTATTGGTTTTTTCATCTGGAATTTCTCAGTAGCAGCACAGAGTGTAAATTTGTGCCCGGTTGGTGGCAATAGGCTCGCTCCCTATTACATGGAACTTAAACATAACTGGTGACATGTGGCTGTAGGTACTATAGGTACACCTCTGTCTAACCTTCAGGGAATACATGATGTTATGTTATGGATATTTAGAAAAAATGTTGGACTGCCAAGTTGTGTAGGCATAAAGACTGTTTTGTTTTATTTTGATAGACGTGATGTTATTTGAAATATGGTATTTTCGACTTTGGTTTCTGTAACCTTTGCGGTTTCCTTAGTGGCTGACATCAATCACATTTTCCTCATTCCTAAAATGTTTCTGCAGTAACAACGCTGACAAAAATTGTGCTCTGACGAAAGAGGAAAAGTAAACAAAACTTATAATTTCAGTATTTACCGAAAAACTCTTTGTTTGTTCCCAGTTTTTCTGCAAATAGTACATACGTCCCAAACTCTCATTTAGAAACACAACAAAAGTAGCGTTAACAAAAAGTAGCCAAGGTCGAGAGCGCGGAAAAACGACAATTAAACGCGCCATTAACTTTTTGTGCGGACCGTACCGCTGCCACCACTTTTTGTTGTTCCGCCGACCGGTTCGAACGTACGCGCGTATTTAGCCCTATTTACAATGAGTTAATTGATAATTTTACGCGCGTAACTTGACCTGCCCTGAGTCTTTTGTTACATGAGGAGGAAAACTTGACAACATGGAGGTTGTATTATTAGCTTTATTGTTTACAAGCGACCCGCTCCTGCTTCGCACAGTTTTTACGACTTGAAAAACATCGAGATTTCTTAGGTAAACGTAACTTGAATACTAACGTATTATACACATAAACCTTCCGGGATAAATTCTCTATATTCTTTAAAAGAGTAAGTATTTATTGTAATTATGGTCCAAATCACAGGCATCTAGCCGCGGGAGGGCCCTGGTGACCTGTAATACAGGTTTTTATTCAAACCTACTTCAGGCACCAGTCTCTCACAAAGTTAGCTCCTTGCTCGTGCACTATTGTCAAATACTACCATTAAGTACATAACTTGTGTAGAGAAAATAAACGTCTTATATTATTTTATTAGTAATGGTGGAGTTTCTTGCCCATTCTTCTCCATACGAAAACTACCTTTTAGAAGGGACGACAAGAATCAATTTTTTTTTTTTTGTAATTTTTGACGTTCAAAAGTGTTTTGCATGGGCCTATTTGAAATAAATGATTTGACTTTGACTAAACGATGGTGAAAACCTCGTCAAGATCTGTTGCGTGGTTTAGGAGAACAACGCGGACATACAGACAAACGCGACTTTAATTTATAATGTGTATAGATATAGATGGAGTTACGTGAAAATGAAAATTGCGTCATTAGGTTGGTAATGGTTGGAATTTAAAAATGATTTTCTTAAGCAAACTTGCAATAATTCTGATTTAAGTACCTATTTGTAAAGATCAACTGCAGACAGCGTTGTTTGGTAGTCTACACACTCGACGATTTTATTTTTGTTCGTCAACTTTCATAGTTCCTTTACATAAGTCACTAACCACTTTTCCAGTAGGTTGTGTTGTGTGGTAACCGACTTCCTTAATTTTTTCTTTAACCTGACTTAAGTATTCCTTTTAAACGGGAAGTTACGAGACTCGTGCATTTCCTTCCTTTCGATTTTTCCTACATTACTGTCGAGTTATTTCAAACGATATTTAAGTTCCAATCTTTTCTTCCCTACATCTGCAGTAACAATACAACATTAATCCCGACACCCTAACCCAAATACAACATACGCCTCATAACTTTGTTCTACTCACAAATAGTTTTAAATTGCAAATGCAATTATTCGAACTGACCGCGTCGCGGCAATGCTATGCAAGTTTTAATTACCAACTGCTGCATAATTGCACGAATCGGAATGGAGTGCTCGTCTCAATGTGGACGTGCTATACGGGAGCATATTTTATACGGTAAAGGTGGATGTATTAATTATTGTGTTCCTATGTTTTAATTAAAGGGTATTGTGTCTAGGGACGTGGGGCCGGGGTTAGATGGCATCAGTGAGCTTCTGTAAGTATAACTATGTAGTTTCTCGAGACTTGATTAGCTTGAAATATTTAGATTTCAACCTTTATCACCTGTCTAGCCTTTTCCCAACTATGTTGGGGTCTGCTTCTAGTCTAACCGGATGTAGCTGAATACCAGAATTTTACATGGAGCGACTGCATATCTGACGTCCACAACCTAGTTACTGGGTAATACGATAACCCTTTGTAAGACTGGTTGTCGGACTTTCGGGCTTCTGACTACCCGTAACGACCGTCAAAGATCTACAAATGAAATCCAAGACCAATGGCTTAACGTGCTTTCCGAGGCACTGAGTGGTTAGCTTACAACCTTGTTCCTATACAATTCTTCCACCTTTCAGCTTCAAAACTTTCCCATTGATTTACCAACTGCAACCCTTCTCAGAATATCACCTGTCATTCGCACATAACGAGCCCATCCGATGCACTGCCTATAAAAAATAACAACGTTAGACAGAGAACAGCTATCTAGGCTTCAGGACGTGTGAAAGAGATGCAAGACGAGGGTGTTGAAGCTCAAATTGCGGTGTTCCCATTGACATTACGAGATGGTGAAGCCGTTGGTTTTTCTGTAATGAAAATGTAACATGAAATTTAATTATGAATAATAATTTTACACTTTATTAGCCATGATAAGTTCGATGTACGAAGAAAGTGATATCGAAAATTCTATGAAACTCACTTTCTGTTACTACACTAGGCACTCTTTGTTTTGTGTATTTCTCGAGAATATCTATATGTTGGCATGCAATGGATGAAAGCTATGTCTAGCAGGGGGATGCCATATTTTAGCTTATTTTTTCACAAACTTCGACCAGAAATCCCTCATTCAGAAAAAAAAATGTTTAGGTGTAATCCGACCAAAACCTTTGTTATTTTACTTTTTTGTAATAATATACATAGTTTTAATTAAAATAAGGTAATATGCAATACAGTTTCGTTAACACAGTAGAATTAAGGAAATAACAGAAACTTCCTTCAGAAGGTTAATTTAATTAAAAACGCAGCCGACCATCGCAGAGCATGAGTTTTGGCAACTTTTCTTGTAACACGGTTCACGGCTGTAATACCTTTTATTTTAGTAAAAAAATCGTATGACTGCCTGTTTAGTCTTCAGCCACAGGAGTGACTTCTGTCTTGGGTTCGATCTACAGGATTGGCAAAATGTTATTTAGGTTTTTCTTTTTGGATTTGGCAGAGTAGCAGTCTGGAGGATTCATGTCCGATTTATGACAGGACTGCCTCTTATTCCGTCGAACTTAAACATATTTATCGAAATGTAAAGGTTTACATGAAAATAAAAATAAACAACTTACTAATAATTAACCTTACTTATAAAAAAAAATTGCCTGAAGCACAGGTTCAACCTAGTTCAGGCAAATAAGTAACTGTGCTCTATTTTAAATTGTTAAAGTGTAAATGTTACTCTTATATATAAATAAACGATTATTATTATATTATTATTAATTACAATAAATCAGTGCATAACATCTCTTACTTACGCATTAGGCCTTTTCTTAGCATCAATTAATAATCTTTTATATCAGCTGTTATCACAAATATGATGGCATGTCCTAGTAGACCTCACCTGGCCACGACGTGATCACACGACACACGTTGAGATCGTGGCGAATGCGACACGGTGAAGATTAGGCCCCTGATCTTACCTAGTAAATAAAAACATCCTGTCTGCTGGATGGACCGTGTATTTCATACATACCACTTCTTTTATTTCTTATACCTACTAATGTGAATTTCCACGCTAATATCTTTGCCCTTCAGTTCCTCCATCAATACAATAGTGCCTTAAAAATATACTTTTCATTTTACACTTGTGTCCAGAAATAATCTTATAATAATGTGAAGAGGTAGGAAGTCGAATAATTATTTTACATTCAAACAAGATCATTACTCTTGTCAATGGGTGACATAATTTATTTTTCGCCTCTCCGCAAGCGTGCAAAAGACTGACAAAGAGGCTGTGAAAGAGCGGCGGCGGTGAGTGGTGCAAGGCTATGAGCGGATATAATAACCGCGACTTAAAAAAAAAATAACTCCGTATAAGGAAAATCTATGAAGGAAAAACTTGAATTATATACTAGATATTTCCCGCGGCATCGCCCGTGTGGAGATCGGAAATTATCCCATGGGAAAATACTATTGGGATAAAAAGTATCCTTTGTCCTAGTCCAGGTCATGTCCATGGTCTATCCATGTGCCAAATTTCATCCGATTCCCTTCAGCCGTTTTAGGGTGAAAGTGTAACAAACACACTCACTTTCGCACTTATAATCTTATTTAGGATGATAGGCGAAATTATCAGAATTACTTTGTGTCTTGAAACAGAATTTCCTGTTATAAGATACATTTATATAATATATAATATAATAATAATAATAATAATAAAAATTTTATTCAAGTATAAGTATAAAGTAAAATTATGATATAGATTAATTACAATCGAGGAAAATTAAATTCTAACTGTAATGTAGACCTGCCTGATCTAGGTTTATGAAAAACCTGTGTTTCAGGCCATCAATTTACATCAAACATTTAAAAAGAAGACAACAATAGGTTTATTACTAAGCTAAATTAAAAGAAGACATGATATTTTCAATGACTTAAAGAGTAACTATTTATTTGGGTATATTTTTTTAAGACTAGATTATTTAAGATATATTATGTTTAAATAAATTAACAAATAATATTAAAGTAGATAAACTGGACACTGTTATTAATTAGGTAAAAGAAGAGACTTAATATAGAGTAGATAGATAGAGATATTATTTTAAAATTTCTAGTAGTTTTTCCGTGTCTGCGTAATTGAGTTTTGACAAATATTCTTGTACTAGTAAGTTACACCTATTATAACTTAAACTAAAAATCTTTAGCACTCTGTTAAGCTGGTTATACAAGTAGGGCCCTAAAAATAAATAAAATCGATTAGCAAAAGCATGTTTAGTCTGGGAGTTAGTACAAACCAAATCTTTTCTTCTCTTATCTGAAGGTACGGGGTTAAAATAGAGTTCAGTGTGTTGGAATAAAACTACATTCAAAACAAATATTTGACGTACTGTTAGCACCTTACATGCCATATAAAGCTGGTGCGTAGGAAATCTAAATGGGCGAAAAGTGGCAACCTTTAAAACTGCTCTTTGGGCGCGTTCTAGGTGGAGTAAAATTGATTTAGCGGCCCCACCCCAGGAGGTTATGCAGTAGGTAATAATAGATTGACACAACGCCAAATAAATCTGCCTAATTAATTTAAAGTCGGCAATGTTACGTAAATTTTTAAAAATGTATATTAGTTTACGTACCCTGGTGCATAATACATCGATGTGTTTACGGAAATTCAGGTTTGTGTCAATCGTGACGCCTAGATATTTGATATGATCGGTTTTAGCTAAAGTGGGACAAGTGCATGCAATGTCAGCATAATGTATATTACAATTGTTATGCGCTTGAATGTTTAGATTAGTAAGCGTTGGATTAGTGTTTCTCATTGTAAATAATAGGTACTTGGTTTTATCTGTATTTAAAGTTAAGAGATTTTTATGAAGCCAATTTGACACAGTATTAAAGCCATTCTGTGCTACCTCATAGACCTCGGCCTTTGATTCAGCTGCAAACAGTAGAGCTGTGTCATCCGCATATGACATAATTACACCCTTTTGGAGTGTCAAATTGCACAGGTCATTTATATAGATTAAAAACAAAGTAGGACCCAAAATACTGCCTTGTGGGATTCCATAACAGCTATTCTTAAGTTCAGAACTCATCCATTGGCCTATTTTTACACACTGATGGCGGTCGGTAAGGTAATCAGATAATAGTTGCAATTGTATTCCCCGTATTCCCAGAATTTCCAGCTTGTATAAAAGCAAAGTACAAGAAATTGTGTCAAAAGCCTTGGCAAGGTCTAAAAATATCCCTATGGTATGCATGCCGTTATCCAAGTTTGTGCTTATAAAATTTGTCAGATGGTGAACAGCTTGGCTTGTTGATCTTTTAGGCCTAAAACCAAATTGATGATCAGAGAGTAATTTACTACTTTCAAGATAGTTTACTAATCTGCTGTTTATAATTTTTTCCAGAATCTTGGAGAGGCCTGTTAAAACTGAAATTGGTCTGTAGTTATTTAAACAATTTTTGTCTCCAGCTTTAAACACGGGGGTGACTACGGCTTTTTTAAGCAATTTAGGAAATAGTCCTTTTGTTAAACATAACTGAAAAATGTGAGTCAAAGGAGGGGCAATGACGTATTTAAATCTTTTGAGTATGCTATTAGGTATATCGTCACATCCTATTTATAAGCACCTTCATGATATTATTTCTACTACATATTCTTGTATTACATGCTGGGAATACTGAAAGAACATCTGTCCCAATGTGTTATTATTTCATTACACAGAGCGCGATATGCTTTGCACAGTTAAACGCAATCGCCTTGACAGCGCCTTTACTTCGTAGCAGTCAGGGCGCTTTTTTCAAGTGTTGATACTTGATGTGTGGTTGACAGTACTCTTTCCCGCTGTCGCCTATCACGTAGCCAATACCCTGGTAGCATAAGAGGGCGGAATAAAGTCCCATTGAGCATAGGCCTCGCGGCACCCGCTCAATGAGCTCACTGCATCCTTTATAACTTGTCTACTTCTGCTACCACTGAGTTCATTATCAAAATCATATCAAGAGGTCCAACCTATGCTATTATCAAAAGGATCTTCAGCAAGTAATTTATATTCTGACTATTTCACATGCTTAAAAATTTCGGTAAGCAAGCTAAAGCATTAGCTTCTAATTTGGTCCTTCGAGTCTGAGTCGCGAGTGTTGTAACACTCGCGACTCGGACTCGAAGGATCAAATTAAGGGTAAAAGTTACAAGGCATCCAGAATTTTAAAAAAAGAATGCTGTCACGAATAAGCTGTTTAACCGTGTAAGATTATTAGTAGTAATCTAGTATAAATCTTCAAATAATAATAATTTTGTTACGGGAAATCAACCTCTTTTTAACCGAATACCGAAAAGGAGGAGGATCTATGTTCGTAGCGTATGTATGTTTTTTTCGTTTTTTATGTATGTCCACCGATTTCTCCGTCAATTGTGGACCAATTTTGAAAATTCTTTTTTTATATGAAAGGGTATGCTCTCAAGTTGGTCCCATATAAATTGTATTAGCTTTGCTTATAGTTTTTGCGTAACCTTCAATAATACGTATTTTTCCCACTCATTATATGTGGATGATATGATGATAACTTCCTGTCACTGTTATTTACATAGCAGGTAGTAGTATTCTGGGCACGCCACAATTATGGCGATAAGTCCCCTCTTGAGGAGTGGCTAGAGAGGCGCCTCGGCGTCCTCACCTTCCGCCTAACGCAGGTCCTCACCGGACACGGTTGTTTCGGGAAGTTCCTGTTCTGCATAAGGCGGGAGGAAATGCCCGGGTATCACCATTGTGTGGATCGCCCGGAGGACACGGTGGAGCATACGGTGGAGGTCTGCCCGGCTTGGGCGGAGCACCGCGTCCTCACGGAGGCGTTCGGCGGCGGCGATCTCTCGCGTCCGGCCCTGGTTCAGGCCATGGCCGGAGCGAGAGTGCATAGAAGGCCGTCACTTCCTTCTGAGAAGCAGTAATGCTCGCGAAGGAAGAGGTGGAGCGCGGGAGGGAGATGCAAGATTCGCGCCCTCGCGCCCCTAGCCGCCGCAGGGGACACCCCGGGCGTTGGGAGTTGCGAGCCGACTTCCGGCCACCGTAGGCGCGGGCTTGCGGACAGTGAGCAATAGATAGCTCACCGTACGATAAGGACCAGGCCCGGGTCGACGGCGCGTTGTGTTCCACGCGCGCCTCACAGAGATATTAGCACCAACTGACGGGGTCCGTAAGGGCCAATGCCTGCCAGGTTTGCGAGTTTGTCCGAAAGGGATATCGCGGCCCCGGCACACAGGCAACGGAAGGAACACGGGTGGGTTTTAGTCAGTAAAATTCTGACACGCCCTCCCGCTCCGCCCAGAGCGGGAGAAGTTATTTGATAATTTCCAACCCAAAAAAAAGGTAGCGGTATTCGAATTTGAACAAAAAAGTGAAAAAAAATCTTTTTTTTAGTTACTTAAGATTAAAAAACTATCTTACAAAAAAAACAACCACTTAGTAACGTTTTTTTTTTTGAAGTTAGTTGTTTTTTTTGTAAAAAAACGTTTTTAATCTTATTTAACTTCACCAAAGCCTTATAGATTTCCTCATTAACCATTAAAGTTAGGACCATTATCAATACCATACATCCCATTTAGTTCGTCTTATTCTTCCATCAACAGTAAATGGTCGTTATGGAGCTTTAATACCATAGCTAGCTATCTAATGTTCCGGAAATCTTTTCATAAGTGATACACAGTTCCTTTCAAAATGTTTATGGGTCCCATAAGGAGTATCTCAAAGAGCGGTATGATTAAAGTATTGTGGTGAAAGCAAGAACCAAGGGTTGTGTTCGTAAAGAGTTGCTTGATTATGAATGTGATGTGTGACGATTATAGGGATTTAAAGAATTTATTTGTTGGAGCATAATATCAGAATTTCTTCTTATTGATTGAATATAGGTAGAATAAAAGGAAAACTGCGTTGGTTATTCTTTTATTTTGTTAAACTCTTATGACATGAAGTTTTCTTTCAATTCATCGAAGATACTAAGAACAACAAGCTCTGTGTCCGTCGAACCTTCGACCTTTAAGTTCTGTGTCCGTCGAACCTTCGACCTTTAGCACATCGGTTACTTCAACTTGTATTGCAACTGCACTATTAACGTAGGAGAAGACGAATGTAGGTATCGATAGACACTGCTACAAAACTTTTGTCTGTTAATTCTATTTTATCATAAATTTCCCTGTCTTTAAGTAACTTATGGCTGTGTTTACTAGTCAAACTCAAAGCATTTATTTCAAATAAACCAATTACAGGTACTTTTGAATTGTCAAGGGGTCGGTCAGTCAGAAATATGAAGCTAGTTGCCCATTCCAACGCGTAGTAGGTTCCTATGGAGAAGAACGGGCAAGAAACTCCACGGACACTCTTTTCAATCAGAATATTTTCACAAAATATTGGTTACATCATCCATTTTTGTAATTATACATGTGAGAACAATGTAAAAAGACGTGCACGTTAAAAGCGTCAGTAATAAAAATAAAATAAAAAACAATTCAAAAATTCAAATAAATTCAAATAAGCCGTGGCAGCTAAGAGATGACCAGTCCCCACTGACGGCGCCCGTTCACGAACATGACGCATGCATCAGCACCATTTAGCTCAACCATTTTGAAGGGAACTTAACGATCCAACACACACGCCACCACCAGCGAGACATTTGAGTGAGCATGACATACTCACAACCGCCAGGGCAAACTCAAGTCAATGAAAGACGTACCCAGTAAATGGTAACTGTAAAGTAGGGACATAGTGCTCACACATGTGCTATGCAATTATATAATACTAAGAGATTGAATTTATACAATCCAAAGATAGTTTTACAATCTTCAGCAGCTGCAACAATATTTTGAATGCTAATCAATTAGTTTATGCGCCCTTGTGGAGCTGGACCAGCGCTGAGCCAAGCATTTTTGTCGTCGATGTAATCCCCCAACTTATAATATGCTTGGCAGCATAGTGTGCGTTTTATACAAGATTTAAATTTCGTTTCGTTCAATTGGAGTATGTGGGGAGGTATTTTATTGTAACATTTCAAACAGTACCCCATGAAGGATGAGTCTACTTTAGCCAGTCTGAAACCCGGTTGAATCAATTGGTCCCTATTTCTAGTCCTATAATTGTGTCTATCACCTCTTTTACTGAAAAGACTTAGATTTTTCCTAACGTACATGATGTTTTCATAGATATATTGACAAGGTACCGTCATGATATTAATATCTTTAAACAGTTCCCTTAGAGAATCGCGTCTGCGGAGGCCATATATTGCTCTGATGGCTCTTTTCTGCAGAATAAAAATAGAGTCGATATCTGCAGCCCGTCCCCATAGTAAAATACCGTAAGACATGATACTATGAAAATAACTGAAATAGACTAGCCTCGCGGTATCTACATCAGTAAATTGACGGATTTTTCTCACAGCATATGCTGCTGAACGTAGGCGTCCTGCAAGAGATGTTAAATGAGGACCCCATTGCAGCTTGGAGTCGAGCGTGATCCCCAAGAAAACAGTTTTATCGATGAATTCCAATTTCTCCCCATTCAATACTATGTCACAATCACTACTTTTAAGATTCGGTAAAGCAAATCTAATGCATTTAGTTTTTTTCCCATTTAATACTAAATTATTAGCAGTGAACCAATTTTGGACCTGCAGTAGGGCGTTATTTACGTCGTCAAGATTTGATGCACGTCTATTTATCTTAAAAATTAGAGAAGTATCGTCAGCAAATAACACCATTTGTGGTTGGTTTTTTAATAAATGGGGTAGGTCATTTACATATACTAAAAAGAGGAAAGGACCCAATATCGAGCCTTGTGGTACACCCATTTTTACTTTTAGACCGAGTGAATTGACCCCATTAATTTGGACTTGCTGTTGTCTATCATTTAAATAAGATTTTAGCAAACTGAGCGCAAGTTTACCTAGACCGTAATGTCATAGCATAGTTCCATTTTAATACCATTTGCGGTAAGAGCAAGTCCATTTAATTTCCTGATTTGGCATTGTTAAGCAAGGACAAACATGGCCTTACTACATATTGCGCTAACTAACATATAAAAGTTTAATGATACGCAGTCGAAGACGCTACACAGTCCCTTTACCAAATGAAAGGCAAAAGACCAATTTCCCACGAGCCGGCGCGTACGCACGGGTCAACGACCTCGCACCTCCGTAACCTAGCAACGGTACCCGAGCCTTCACCTCCTTGAACTATATTGCACATACAAAAACGGAACCTAATCTCTTTCAAACAACGTTCAATTTTCTTCGCATTAGGACTGCTGTATCATGCGTAACTGAACCACCTGCGTTGTTTTATAGAACTCTATGGGTATAAGAATAAATGTGATTTTCTCTTGTATTTGTGAAACGACCAGTCCATTGAGTAAATGCGTGATTGACAGAGATATAGTTTATGGTTTCACTTTATTGTTTTAAAGATGGATTGCGTTCGTGTTTCAAGTACTCATTCATACAAGAATGGTCGTATAGTGTGTCAGTTAATTACGGTAAATCATCTGGAAGTAATTTAAGACCACTTTCCATCAAAGAATGAGAACCAAAAAATACTCTGCTAAACTAGTTACTATTATGATTATCCTTACTACTGTTCTGGTCCTACCCACTGTAATAGCCCTTTTCTGAGCTGTTTTCTAACAAAGCTTAGCTTAAGTGTCTTTGTAGAATGTTGCTATATTGAAGCTTACTCTGAGCTCCAGTCGCCCAATAGATCTTGAGAAGCTCTGTAGCATGGTATAAGGCAATGAGTACCTTAGGACCAATTTTTACTGCAAACTCCGTTATGGAGTCCTTTCACATAACCACCTACCTAATGTATTTCTTGAATGACATTTAGGTTTTTTTTTAATAGGTATATATATATATATTTTTTTACTACTAAAGTAATAGTATTTTCGTTGGCGAGTTTGGGACACATCATCATAATATATGTTATCATCAGCGCATTAATTAAAGCAATCCGCTATACTAATTGTTATTACTTGCCACTGAACTCAATATTCTATATTTATTTACTCGTAAAAAAAAATTGTCCGTATAAAATTCGCGATTTTAATTACGAGTAATACCATGGTTTTTCCTCGTTTATCCCCCCAGGGCTACAGTCTCACTTCCACAGTATTCCTTTCACTTTGGAGTTCATAATGCCAATTTTCTATCGCAGTGTAATGAGTTGATGACGTCATAACTCACGTGGATCTGAATATTATCATAAACGTGTTAACGTCAGCTCCGCGATTCATTAGCCACTTTAGTGGACTAAGAGAGCATGCAGACTGGACAAATTAATGTATAAAAACTTGCCATTGAACCCCTTTAGAAGATACATTTTCAAAAAACCTTCTTCACTAAAGATTTTTTTTTTTAAATTTATCTTCTTTTCTCACCTTTGTTATATAAGGAACTCTTGCGCAGTGAATGTCTCCTGTCAGTCAATTTAAGATTTTATTGTGGCGAAAGTGCCAGGGTATACCGCGAAATTATCAGGGTGTATACGTATTGATCCAAATATGTATGATTCGCAGCTGTATCAAATATTTATTTATAGAATTATAATCATACAAATCAATATTTATATACAACTCCCTAAGTTCATATTACCCAATTGAATGACTATTTCATGAAATCATGACATTTGAGGCCAATTCTAACTTAAGGAGTGGTATTGCTGATTATAATGATTATAATTCTGTAAAGCCATATTTGTTACGGTCGCGAATCATATTTTAATCAACATAGAACCTGAAACTGACCTGCAAATTGCAAAAAACGTAAGAATTTCGCGGGCTACCTTAGCACATCCCCCTTAAGTAGCTCGTTTAATACCCCTAAATACTATCAGTGATTTATCGCTGGCAGACAAAGTGATGGACTAATGTCGATTTTGGAGATTCTCAAAGTTAGTAAACTCAGGTTTAAGATACGCTAAGTAACCTGGTAATAAACTCATGGTCCTAATCCTACTCACTGCTAAACACATTCTTACAACTGAAAATTCTTGAGTTTCGTTTCGTAAGTTAGCTAACATATGGTGCTTATGTTGTCTCGTCATTGCCAATATTGCTGGCTGTTATTTGCTATAATTTGTCAACGCCCTGTAACATTAAGAACATTTTGCACAAAAAAAATGTTTTCTATTTAATAAAATAACATCATAACATAACGCCTCTAATCCCCGAAACGCTAGGCAGAGGTGTACCCTTAGTACATCCACATTTTGCCAGTTATGTTTAAGGCCCTGAAATTCCTGTTAGAAAAACCTAATAACACTTTGCCCGACCTTTTTTTTTTTTTTTGATTATGGGTAATCATCAAATGACTTCTCCCGCTCTGGGCGGAGCGAGAGGGCGTGTCAGACTTTTACTGACTAAAACCCACCCGTGTTACTTCCGTTCCCCGTGTGCCGGGGCCGCGATATCCCTTTCGGACAAACCCGCAACCCCAGCAGGCATTAGTCCTTACGGACCCCGTCAGTTGGTGCTGAGCTGACATCTCTTTGAGGCGCGCGTGGAACACAACGCGCCGTCGACCCGAGCCTGGAGGTCTACTCTGAAATGACACATACGAATGTTCGGAACCGACCGACACACGACCGAACTTTGCATTGTTGTCCTACTACGAACAATGTTCGGATTGGCTCAGTTCGGTCGGTACCATAGTCAATGTTCGGTGGAGTGTAGAACCAAACTAAATGTAGTGCTAGAGTTGAACGTTTTTCGGATATGTTTTTATTAGTCATTAGTATTCATTTCGATATAATTTAACTGTTGAATTACACACTAAAATATTGTTTTATAATAAGGAAATTGAACTTTGGTTTTAATTCAGTATTTATACTTACGAACATCGTAATATTTCTCAAATAAACAATATATTTGTAGCCGACTTGACTTGACGGCGACGATGCCTTTGCCGATTGTCAAAATAAAAAAGTCACACGATGGCAATTAAACAAACAAGCGGTGCTTGAGATGTTTTCTTGCAAAATTCTTGAAAAAAATTAAACTCAAACCAAATCGCATCTGTCGCTATCGTTAAGTATAGCGATAACCGTATTTCGGTCGTTTGTCATCAAGTGCTGACTGAAGTGTAAAGTGTTAGAGTTAAGTTATGAGATGTCAACAAACACCAAGTTAAATCATATACTCAAAATATTATTTTTACCCGTGATTAAGTGCCCCTTGGGTTTATACTTTTCTCATGTTCGTGTTTTGGATGTTTGGAAATGAAAGTTATGAACAAACACTCTGCAAGAATAAGTCGCCATGTCCGGACCGACAGCGGCACAAATTGATGCTCTCCTCAATTTCCTTGAGGAGCATCGAGATTTGGCTCAAGGCAGCTTGAGGAGTATCGACGGTCGTACACTGACTCATCGACTATGGGAGGACATTTGCACCACGCTGAATGCTATGGGCGGGTGCACCAAAACTACAAAACAGTGGCAAAAAGTAAGTTTGCATTAATTGATTTATTAAGTGCTTATGTACCTAGTTTAGATTTACACGAATATCATACATTCTACATTGCAATAAATTATTTAATGTTCATCGTTCAGTCACTATTGTGGTTGGATGCAGCTTTTTATCTAAATAATTTTAATGAAATACATATTTATTGCATTACCTGTCTGTTCCGCTTAATTTTGTCAATTTGAATTACTTACAGAATTTTATGTGAATTGACAAGAACAATCTGTATCAATACATGTTTTTATGAACAGTCCAGTATTTTTTTTTTAAATATCTGTGCCACATTATACAATGCTTGATTGTAACTAGGTATTAAAATTGAACCGAATTTCTGATAGGACTAATTTACATTTTATACAATATTTTTTTGTACGAGAGTGTGTGTGCAATTACATTTTTAATTTATTTTAGGTGTGGACAGATAAAAAACATCTGGCAAAAAAGGCAGCAGCGGCTGCACGGCGGTCTGCGTCTGCCACAGGAGGTGGACCATCGACGGCTCCCTCACTCTCCCAATGGGAACTTAAGATAGTTTCCATAATGGGAGATGGATTTGGTGAACCGCAGACCTCGGCAAGATCACAAGCTTTTGTTGAGCATGTATGTATTTTTTCTATTTGTTTTTCTGTCTATATAGTAATATATAAATTTTTCAATACAAGAGTGTACCTGTGGCCTGATGATCAGTGACAATTTATATAGAAAAATAAAATAATGTGGCTTTATCACAACTCACATATTATTATTTTATTTTCCAGCTGTCTCAGGAGACATATACTGCTGCTGCTGCTGCTGCCTCTACCTGTACGCCATCTAACCAAGAAGACCTTTTTTTACTAAATGGTATGTAGTGCAACTAATTAATATTCCAGTTTCAATAGAATACACAGTATTATTTACTAATTTTTATTTATTTTTGTTGTGTTATTGTAAACATTGAAACCAACACAACACTATCTTAACATTACCTTCAGCAATTTTTTTTTTTTGTTAAACTAATGTAAAAGTAGTTTTTGTTTTTATGAACTCGTAAACTTCTAAGCACTTACTTTGTGCTTAGTATTCTTTAGTTTATTTTGTTTTATTATATACTTATTCTTTGCACATCTTTGCCAACAGAAACACAGACACAGCAAGAAACAAGCCAACAAGCTTCAGCCCCACCAGTCAGCAATGCCTCAACAACACGCAGCCAACTTACTTTTAATTGCTCTATAAATATATATTTTTAACCCGCTTTGTTTGTTCATTTTATTTGTAACAAATTGAGATTAGTTCTATTTGTAAATTTTGGTATAGTTCTAACTAACGTTAAGTTAATTTGAGTACAGAAAGAAACTGTGATTAGTAAAAAAAAATATATTATTAACTATTTTCTAACAATTGTATAAGTCTTTCCCTCGCCCTTTGTCCCCTCCTCAAAGAATCTGTGGCAGATGTAGCAGGCTGATGTGTTGTGACCTGCCGGGAGTTCTCCGATTCAAAATCCTCTTGCGTTAAGTCCGGAGCACTCACTCCGGCCCTTATGCACATGTTATGTAAAACACAGCAGGCTAAGATTATTCTGCCTGCTCTGTCTGGATCGTAGTGCAGCTCCCTGGCTGCCAAGAGACACCTCCATCGACCCTTGAGTATCCCAAATGTGCGTTCAATGGTGGAGCGGGCACGCTTATGCACAGCATTAAACCTGCCTTCTGGACTGTCTTCTACAACATTACCTACTGGTGTCATAAGATATTCCCTTAAAGGGTATCCTGAATCACCTGTCAAAGTAAAATATTGTTATTGGTTAACTTTATGTAAGTATATGTATGTGTAGTGCATTTGAAAAATGTACATCAATTTATACTTGCCTAACAGATATGTTGTCTCCGTGAGACTCTCCAGATGCCCCTTGATCTCACATTGAGACCAGATAAACGCATCATGCGTGGCTCCACCAAAAGTTGCATCCACATTTAGGATAAGGCAGTCCGAATCGCATATCTGGAAAGCATACTCTTATGACTCTTTGAATGTATCATGTTCTTTAAAATCTAGTAATTTTTTAACGAAATTACTTACCACTTGGGTGTTAATTGAGTGGAAATGTTTTCGATTAAAAAACCGCTCCTCATGCTCACTGGGCCTCACAATAGCAATATGTGTGCAATCAATACACCCAATCACACCTGGTAAACTACATTTTCCATAAAATCTGAAAAGAAACAACATAATTTGAAACAAAAGTTACATTAAAGGCAGCTTTCTCGGCTATAAATTCTCCCATCATACGTTTAATATATTTTTCTTACAATAGGTTCTCTCTAAAAATTGTTCTCACTACATATAAACTTTGTAAGTTTTTGTAGGTATTAGAATTAATGAACTTTCAAACTCACTTCCTCTTGATGACATTCCTTTCACTTGCATTTTGAGGAAATTTAATGTACTTTCTGATTATTTCGGGTGTATTCATTGCACACGAGACCTCTCGTATACATCGGGAGACGGTTTGCTGGGCCATTGGAGCATCATCATTCTGCCCCACAGACCCTTGATAGCTGCCCCGAGCGTAAAAATTCAAGGCAACAAGTATCTAAAATTTAAGAAGGATTAATTTTTATTATGTTGCTAATAATATGATAGTTATTATAGTACAAAAATATCTACTTTTTGTGTATCAAAAATACCTTTGTAGCAGGGTCGATTGCACGGCGATTACGCTTCCGGGGTAACAGGGGCACTATATCCTGGCAGAGTTCTTCGTACAGTGCTCGACTGAGTCTGTAATTAGCTACAAACTCAAGGTCGGGCACTAAATTAGTGTTGAAGGAGTCACGAAGTCGTCTGCGATTCCTTCTGCGCTCCAAACGCTCTTCTCTGAGAGCCTCTTCCACCATATACATACGCAATGCCATTTCACTACAATTTTAAATAAGACACATTCACTTTAACACTTTAAACTAATATAAAACTCGAGATAATTGTAATAATTCATTAAATTCCATACTTACGATACTCAAAAGGTAGCTATTTTGTTGTCGTGAATTTTGACATTAATTCCACGATGCAACTCTTGTCAAACTCAATTTATCGGTCGGACTTTTCTCGTTCAGAGTAGGGTTTACGATACAACAAACGTCAAAATGAAGTTCGGTCGAATCCGAACCGACCGACCGAAACTAAATGAAGTTCGTAGTAGGAAACGTCCGAACGTTCGGCCCGATAGTTCGGATTTAACGCTTCGGAGTAGACCCCCTGGTCCTAATCGGACGGCGAGCTGCCCATTGCTCACCGTCCGCAAGCCCTCGCCTACGGTGCCCGGAAATCGGCTTGCGACTCCCGACGCCCGGGGCGTCTCTTGCGGCGACTAGGGGCGCGGGGGTTCGCATCTTGCATCTCCCTCGCGCGCTCCGCCTCCTCCTTCGCGAGCATAACTGTTTCGCAGAAGGAGGTGGCGGCCTCCCATGCACTCTCGCTCCGAACCATGGCCTGAACCAGGGCCGGACGCGAGAGATCGTCACCGCCGATCGCCTCCGTGAGGACACGGCGGTGCTCCGCCCAAGCAGGGCAGATCTCCACCGTATGATCCACCGTGTCCTCCGGGCGATCCACACAGTGGTGACACCCGGGCGTTTCCTCCCGCCTTATGCGGCACAGGAACCTCCCGAATCAACCGTGTCCGGTGAACTTTGCCCGACCTGGGAATTGAACCAATGGCCTCATGCTCAGCAGTAGCGTTTCCGACCACTAGACCAAGCAGGCAGTCTATTTCATATTAGTCATGTAACATTTCCAGCATATTTATTAGCACTTCTACATTTAAATATTTAACCATATTGTTTTAATTTCATAATTTGGTACGCGTGCCGATGTCGGGCTAAACAATACAGTTCTACGTATTATCCGCCATTTTCTTTTGTTTTTAACTTGTTTTGCTCGTGTAATTGACAGCTTGCAAGTACTTGTGGAGTTTAATGAAGTGTGATATCATGGCTGTTTGAATTGACACCTGTTTATGTATGTGAAGACTGTTGCAAGTCGTTTACCAATACCAATGGAGTTTAAGATTGAAAAACTATCACTCTTTTTTTGAATAAAAACTTTTCATCTAATACCTCTTACATCTTTAAGCACAGCTGCAGCATAGTTAACACGAGGACTTTAGCTGCTATTGCTAACCTACACAACTATTTTCATGAATGGATAACACCTCTTAACAAAATAATTAAAGTTCCTTCATTATTTTCCCATATTTTATATCATGAGTTCAGAAAGCCTAACTAATCGCCATGTCAGTATGATGATGCCATGATAATGTAGTCAACTATCTTATAGACTGTGACAAATTCTGTGTCACTGTCACAACAGACCATGCTTAAATAAATCCCTCAATGATTTTATAAATCCAGTTTCCTCGCACGGACAGTGTGTAAGCAACACAACAGTGACGACAATTAGTGCGGCGTACATTAGTTGTTGCGATGTCGCGTTGACGCGGCGACGTGTTTGCGACATAATTCACATCGCTCATTGGTTGATAGCTATACAACATTCATGGAAATATGCAGTCAGCAGAAACAGTTGAACATCAATCATTAGGGTAAATGCTTCACTATAATTGAATGTAACGAAGAGGGAATAGAGACTATCTGAATGATCTGAATCGGTCAAAACTACACTCCCAGACACCTGAATCGAGCCACCCTGCATATTTTTGTTTAAAGGTTTTTTATCGACGATACGGTTGGCGCAGTGGTTGAGCGAGCAATGTTTTTTAAAAAAAAATATAGTGGTAGTCCAAAAATATAAAATGTGATTTTGAAACCAGCCACTCAGCCAAATTCTAAATCAGGAATACTAAAAACAACTGTTTAATTGCGCGTCTTTTTGCGATTCTCAGGGAAAAGTAAGCGTAGAAAACGTTTATTTAGTAACTTGCGTTATATACAAGCATTTACGACGGCCGTCATGAGGTTCGGCATGGAATTAATTAATGCCATTAGATGTGCTGTGGAATGTTCTCTTATGCTTCCAAGATGGCAGTTTTCAGCTCCTGCAAAGTTTTCAGGAGCTGGTTGGCTGGTTAGCTCAAACACGTCTCTTCAGCTCATCCAATAAGTGCCCTATTGGATTGAAATTAGGGCTTTTTGCTGGAAATGGCCAGCATTACTGCGATGCTAATGTCATGCAGGTATTCTCGAACAATTCTTTCAATGAGCGCCCTTGCATTATCATGCATAAAAATGATATCCTGACCCAATAACTCAGCATATGGCATCATATGAAACTCTAGACATTGACGAATGTATCGGTCGCCATTTAGTGGTGGCAACCGTGAATCCCGTCATAATCTCAAGGCCAGTTTTTCCTTCGGCGGAAAGTAAAAAATCTTTGCGTGCAAACTGTAGGTGCGCCATTCTATGAGCTCGTATCAATTTGGGACTATTGGCTGGCTGTGAGGTTTCAGGCGACGTCATTCCAGTCTCCTTCTAACAGTTCGAGTCCAAACTTAACAATTTGGACTCGAACTGTTAGAAGGAGGTCCATGGAAGTCTTGAGTCAGGTGACGATTACGCAGGCTGGTTAAAAAAGATAGACCGATCTTGTCGTGTTCGTGGTCCACCTGGACGGCGCACAAAGCCGCCAGGGTCCTGGTATCGATGGTAAATTATTTGATCTGCAGAACGAATTACTTGAATTTGTTCGTGAACTTACTTTTCGCTGGCTATGCCAAGACTGAAGAAGTGCTACAGCCTGCGCTGACTTCAGGTGCAGTATCCACAATTTTGACAGCAGAATGAATAAAAAATATAAGGAAAAACAATTTCGATACTCATTTACGCAAAAAAAAGACAAGGAAATAACTATTGACTTATAGATTATCTATCAAACCTTGTTGCTTCTTTAAGAGCGACCAAACTCCGACTTTCCTCTCTATTTTCAAATTCGTGAATTCAATTATCGAACAATGGTGATACCAAAATGATGGCCAGTATGTCAGCTTCAAAACTGCATAAAAACATTTTCTCTGACTTATCATTATTTTGATGTTTTAGGCCTATAAACATAAAAATGCACGGTGGCTCGATTTAGGAGTCCGGGAGTGTATTTGCCTTACCTACTTATTCATGAACTGTGTTCTGTATTCGTAACAATGGTGAGTGCAAAATGGCTACAAAGCATACGTTGAATCGGTTATAATACTACAAATTAATTGACGATCTCCAACCAACAATTACTTATTGCTCAATCAATTTCGAATGTTGTTTCATAAATGCATCCCAATTTCTGATTCTATGGATTTTACGCATGTAGTGCAACTTTAAATTGGGCATTATTGCCATCATCCTCTTATCCGCCATGCAAAGCAACTTCACCTCAGACACCTAAAATAAATAAACCAATAAATGCGGTTTAAAATCAAGATATCTGTGATTAAATGTAAATGCAGCTAGTATTGATCTCGATTTATTCAAGATTATGGTAACCGAGTCGAGTTATGGTGGCATTAGCAAAGCAGCCTGTGGGCCTTGGACCAGTCGTGATCGCCAGCGCTTATCGTGAGCACCATGCTAAGGAATATATTATGTATCGGGTTTATATATCAGATGTAAGTAATCTAAGGAATTATCGCAAAATTAACTATTTTAATTTTATTAGCAAACTGGTCCTTAGGTCCAATAAAATAATAGGTTTATTATAATATAATAATAAATTACATCAGTCATCGCCCTTTGTATGAAATTAAAGACTTTAAATACTTACTTGTTAAAAAAAAACTTACCTATTATAATAACTGGATTATGCTGTTTAAAATAAAATAATCAATCCTTGTATTTATAACTTGATGAGCACAAGGAAAACGGTACGTTTTTTATTTAATTTTCCTTAGTCCTTGATTTTTGACTACTGCTAAATGCAAATAATAATGTAAACTGTTTATTCTTTTTTTGAGATATTATGACTTAGTCACGTTAGTTACTCTAGACGTTGCACAGCAAAGCCAAATCTCTCACAATAATCTGATCTTTTTGCCGAATATTCTTGTTGTATAAATAGTTTTCATAAGTGTCGATTCTGATGCTAGGTTTTTCCGAAACATTTATTTGGTTAAAAACATTCGCGACGTTTAGATGTTTTATGTAATAAATTTAATTCGAACATTTTTAGAAAATACTAAAAACTTTAGTGAAGGCTTTTGTTATACATTTTTATTCACTTAAGTTTTTGTTTATGTCCATAAAGTTGAAAATAAAGCACGCTTAATCAGAGAATTATCACTCTCATGGAAATTTGCATTCGTATCTACAAAACGGTACAAAAAGTACGTTTGTACTAATTTACAAATAAAGTTATACTTGAAAGTATTTTTTGGACTTTCTCGTCAAATTTTTCTGCGTGGCTTGACATATACTCGTACAATTTATAGAGTTTTTATGGATTATAATTAAAATGTCTCTTACCTACCTATATTTGGTTAGTTCCTTCTAAAAGTTCTCGGCAATTTTGCCTTGGTCCTTCAGTACGCAAATAGATTTTAAAGTTCCTTCCCGAAATAGACCAAACTATCTTGAATGACTTGTTTATGATCTAAGCATTTATATTTATAAACTTTAACCTTTAAGAAATAATACAAAACAAAATCCATGTTTAGATCAATCATTGCTGTCACAATAGTAATACTTGTCCTGTCACAGGTAAACTCTTGCGCAGACACGCACACAAGTACCGTTACTTCACACATGCACGTTAATTCAATAACTGTGACAACTGAGTATTGAAGTGACACCATTCGTAATCACAACAAAATCAACTTTAATGGAATTGTTACAAAGTTGAATGTCGAACGAAATAGAACTGAGTTTTAGGTGTGTGAGTTCGAAGCTTATGTAAACCCGTCTCATGGTCATTCCGTTTTAGATCTTATCACGCCAATTTTAAAGTTCATTTTCAGTGTACCCAGACATGTTGATTCAAGTGCTGGTTTAGATCGGCCGTAAAAGATTTCCAACTTTATTTCATGTGTGTTAGGATTTGTTTTCGGTTGTGCAGTGATGCTACCGGTCCGTACCACTCGGTGCCAGGCGTCGTAAGAATGCGTTCGAACACCGAGTAGGTACAGTTACCTATCGTTCGTCTGTTTATAACAACTTATTTGTCAAATTTTTTACTTAATTCTCGACCTTGGGGGATTCACTTATAATTTTTCCATCTGAACACTAGCAGTTTCTCGCAACCGGTTTTTGAATTGTGTTTGTGTCACTATTCACATTTTTATACTTTGTGATATAATTTTATTGAATAACCATCTGACATCGAACAATGTTAAGTAAGCTGATTCTCTAAAAATGTAAAAGACTGATATTCTTTTATTGGCGTCATTTCCATTTGTGGGTCTCTAAGGTATTTTTATAGCAAATACTCGGCTCTTTATTTTTATCGGTCACATTTAAATTGGGTTTGACATTCAAAAAACCTGAATCTTAAGTGTTTGGTCTCCCCGGTCAGTCGCTAATGTCCTACATTAGGCTGTTGACACACTTCTCAACACCGATGGGCTTTTTGAGCACGGTTAGGTATTTAATAAAGGTGACAGCTACATCCTCCTGGCTCTTCGCAGCGATTCATTTATGTTATTGTTATGCGTGTATTTGAATAATTTGAACTTGAGCATAATCTTAAATTAAGTTATGATCTTTCCAAATATTGTTTTCCACAACACTTCTTCAAAGGAACTTTTAATTGTTTCCTTTCATCTTGTTTTAAAGCATAGCTATAACTCTTCTAACAATTCTTCACCGTATCATCCTATATCACCTACACCGCACTCTCCCCATCTTTCCTAACATTCCCTTTAACATCACTCTCCTATCTTTTGTCACGTTTGCCATCTTCGCATCCAAACTGGGACTTTGCCGATAACTACGTATCACTTTGTAGTCTGCCCTAACTCGAAGACGTAACATATTTACATATTCCCAAACTTGATTTCAATTAGTTGTGAGTACCATACTGTTTCTGAACGAGCATCAAGTAAATTTAATTAACTGGCGAGGATAATTTATGCGAGTTTCGGAACCTCAGCCTAGGGAGTGCCCTGGGGGACTCTACCGGAAGATTGACGTCGATACTTGCTAAAGAGTTATTGTTTAAATATTAATAGTCCTATGTGTGAAGTATATTCTGATATAGTTTTAGGGTCTATTTAATAAAGCCTAGGAGATGTTCATAGTCAATAATAAATCTTGGCGATCCGTCACTTATTACGACTCATTGTTTGCTGGATGCAAAACAAGTTCACATCTTTAGTAAATACAAGCCATGCGCCTGCTCGTTGGGTTTCCCATCGGCAAAAATGACAACTCCATTGAAACTTTCATCCCTTTTACTATAACCTCTTTAGGGGATGAATTTCCAAAAATCTTGTGCTAAGCTTGATGCTTTTAGACCCAGCGGTTTAGACTGTACATTAAAGTCTGTTAATGAATTTAAGTAAATTACCTACCAAGGAAACATATGAAACATATCCGCAACGAATAATAATATACACTTGTTCCAAATATAGACCAGCTATCTAATTACGTAAACGATTACGACTAACCTGTTTAATTTTGACAGTTCAACAACATTCTTTGCGTTATTTACAGTTTTGCGTTTTTTTTTTGTCGAGGTGATTTTTTTTCGATCTTATGAAGCAATGGCTTTTTTACAAAGCAAGCATCTGTTTCAAAACGATAAAGATTCTGATTGATCGTGTATTACGCATATTAGGGTACCGACATAACACACTCACAGTTCAAAATCAGTGCACACTGCATCAACTAAAAAACAATGTCCCACTGCGGGACTGAATACAGTCTGCACCAATATATTCAGAATATTAATGCAGACTGGCACTCCAAACGAACCAGGAATTAGTCCTCTTCTAACCCTCTCCTTGCTAATTGGACGTACAGACTTGTCCTAACTGTCTCCCTCCAGCCTGTCAAAGGCTGTTTGATACTGTATAACTTTGATAGCATATGTCCTAGTCGAGAAAAGGTTGCAGGTTTCAGTAAAATATATTTTCTAACGATTTTTGAAAAATAGTTATAAAATAGAGTATTTTTATTGAATGCTGAAAGTCTTTCTTCTTTTTCTGCCTGTTGCAACGTACATAATTTATATACTTTTTCCGGAAATGCCACAATTCTACAGCGAGTGCTGTGATTTTCCCAGTGTTTTTGGAAACCAATTCTCCGCCGCGTTATTTTCAATTGCAGACGTCCTATTAGTTGCAATATTTGATACACATCGATCTAGTTTCAATACATAACCTTACACATACATATGGTTCCTCAACTTTATGTCATGATCACCAGCTGTTATCGCTTCCAATAGCAAGTAGTATTGGAGATCTACTAATCCTAATGCTCATAGTAATTAATAAACAAGTTCCACGAGGACTAATTAATGAGAACGAAACCTGTTATTATTATCACAACATTTGTGGTCCAACAATCTGTTAACTGCATTACTACATATTTATACTTATTATTTTTTCTAACGAAATTTCTAAATTTCACGCCTGTAGCTTTTCTAATTAAATCGCACTGAAAACTGTTATATAACCGACTGTTACAATAGTTATAAAATTTCTTGTGTGCATTAATTGAATTTTTTTATTCAGTATCTAATACTTACTTTATTATACTGTGGTAGGGTTGAATTTTTTACTTGTAAGTATTTGAGTTTTTTCAGCGAATGCTGAGTTTTATTGTCAGCTCTGAATTTTTGTAGGATCAAGAGACTTTTGATCCGGGTTCAGTTGTTTGGTCACGTTAAAGTACCCATGAGTGGTACAGCCGTACAGGCGAATTCCGTGTAAAGTAAAAGTATGGACCTTCCCAAAAACAGTATTCGCAGTATTGAGTCAATAAAATATGCATCCAACAACATTTTCTCCTGGTGATTACCACTTGAAATCTATTGAATAACTCCTTCGAACTAAAATAAAAGCTACAGAAACATTTTCATGTTATCTAATATATATTATATTTTTCCTTTTTCCAGGTACGTACCAAAAGACCAAACACAAGCATCCTTCGGACGTCAAGTTGGGTATTATAATGATTGTTTATTTTATTAATCGACTCGTATATGTAAACGATTGGTCAGGTAATCGTTTTTATTATACCTATCAAAAATACTGCTCAAGGTTTACCTTGTAAGTTGGATCCGCGGACCTGTCGGAGTCAGGTACTGATTAATTAAATACTAATTAATCTTAGCAGGAAGATATTTTTTTTGTTGGAGATTTATTCGAATAAGTTTTTCCTACCATAAAAACCGACAAAGTGTCTGTGTATCTGTCACAGTCATTTGGAATTTTCTGATAGCAACAGATTGGAATAGTTGCTTGTTTTCAAAGCTTGGTATGTAAACGGGGAAGGCCTGTTTTCCGCGAACCTTGTAAAAGGCAACTAAATGAGTAGAATAAGACGTCATGCGAATGTAAATCAACTTCGAACTGTCTGTTTATATCTACTGGCAAATGCTACTGGCAGTTTATTTTGAGGTCTATGTTTACCTGTGGGCTTTTCAGATTTTACGAAGCGATATAGCGTTTAAGCTAAACAGCGTTTTTGTGGTCCTTTTAGATTAGATGAATAAAGTAATGAGCAATCAAAATAATCACGTTTTCCTCTTTTAAACAGGGGAGAAACCAACAACATCAGTTAATATAAAAGGTAAAAAAAAAACAATTATTTATTGTAGATTTGAGTATTTTTCATACAATTTTCCTCTTAAAAAGGTCCCTCGGATAAAAGAAGCACAGGTAACCCGGACCTTACACGTAACTGGTCCTTTGAAATAACTGATAAGCTTCATTTAAAATAAGCTATGAAATGGTAGAAGGGTCTTTGTTAAGCCATGATCCATAGACGTCATCTAAACGTAATCCCTAACTAAATATTATTGCACTATCGGATTTTCAATTCTCGGCGTTAGCACCGAGCGATGTAAATCCAACAGTGCACTTTTATTTAGGCATTACATTTAGGTGTCTTCAAGTGTTAGTGAAAACGGACATTACCTTCGATATTGCCGAAAACAACGCGCGTTATGATATAAGAATGAGGCTCGAATGATTCCATGCTCTCCGTATCTTGCAGACAGTCCAAGGACATGTCGTTGGCATTCGCTCGGCGTCACCAGATCAGGGTCACGTTACAATATCAAGGTCACTTGAATATTTCCCAACTTAATGTCGATGTCGTAGCGATCGAAAACTGCGTTAATTGATTCAATTAATGTCTTGTTTGCGTTTGGAAAATATGTTTTTATAATTACATTTTAATAAAGTAGACATCATTTTCGTCGAGAATTGTTTAAAAATAAGAGTTTCCAGTATTCAAAAACCATTAATATTTTTTTTTTAAACTCGTACAGCGTGTTACCAACTATTATGTATTTTTCATTGTTATGAATTTCCGCTTCCAAAATTCTAAATAGGTTTTCCACCAGTAACTAATAGGTAGCTACATGGTTAAGTCATTATTTTACCTCCGTACATAATTTATGTAAAACTTTGTTTATTGTGTGAATGTCAACAGTTCCCGACCTTGCTCTTGACAATGACTGCTGGAACTAATTCTGTTTGAGCACCCAAACAGTGACTAATCGCGCATGTTCTGCAATATTTGTTAATTTAGCACAGCGCCATCTGTTAGTAGGTGACGGAACAAGGAAAATGTTTATCACCGATTAGTTTTTTTATTTTTAAAGATATCGGAAGAAAATATTTTTTGTCTTTGGACTGCTATCTCCAAAGGGGAAGAGAATTTTCACCACAAATATATCAAGGGTAAATAATGGTTAGTGATTTAGCTTGTTACTTATTACTTAATTTAGTTTGATTCAGTATAGATTAGTAGTGTAATAAGACAATACAGTCTTTCATACCAAGTAAAACGTCTTGCAACCAGTAAATATCTAGCAGGAAAATCTATGAAAGACACATCACTTTTTCGAAAATCACATACCTACTAAAAGAAATACATTATAAGCATCAATATTTATTCGAAAAGGTTAACACTCACCTACTTTACCCTCCACGTGTCATTTATTAGTCTCATCATAATAGTTATATAGATATAGATGTGGATATATCTATATAACTATTATGATGAGAAATGGGTGGCCATTTCCACCAATCCAACATCAGCATTACAAAGGTCAATCACTCTTACACCTCAAATTTTCCGATCGCGACCGTAACCTCTGCCGACCCCTAATTTCCTGTAATGATGCTCGATATATCTCCGAGACCTTTGTAGGATCCATTTGGACCTTCAGGATCAACAGTTAGACCCCAATTTGTGGACGTAATGACGTGTTCCGGAGCGATGCTTCGTCGGTTTGATTCCTGAGTAGTGAAATTTCATTTTAATGAGAAAGGTTGAGGTGAATATTTTTGACCTTTCGTAGGGTTTCACGAATATCAATGGTTTGTGTGAGATATCTTTTGTAAATACATCGGTTTCAATGCTTATCGTTATTTTCGTTTTTCGCGGTTTTTCGATAAATCAAATTAGGTTTCACTCGTCAAATCAGTGCCAATATGTGTAGCTAGCTAACATTAAACAATGCTGTTATTAATCTGTACGTGTACATTGCTTGTACCTTTGATCGCATTCTTTTTAATTGTTGTGAGACTCAAAATTTGTTTTAATTCTTCGTTAAGAGAACGTGCATAACTGTTGTAGTATATTAGTAGTAATTTTCGTGCATTGTAAACAACAAACAAGAAATATTCATTTTTATTTACAGTTTATATTTCAGTAGTCTTGGTATTCAGCTGCATCCGGTTAGACTGGAATGAAGCCGACCCAAACATAGTTGGGAAAGGGCCAGATAGATTGATTGACTTCACTAATCTTTTAAAAGCACATGGCATGACAATAGTTAAAAAGGTTACAATTATGAAGGAATACTGCAGGAAAGTGGACACCCTTTGTGGATAGTAATGGCGCCAAATTCAATTGCTCCTTTTGTATTTTTCGTCACAAAGGTTACTTCGCAAAGAACGTTTTTCTATTCAATTAAATGTCATTCCTATAAAGAATCGTTGATATTATATTTCTTTACATAATTTGAGATTCTTGGTCCTTTGGGATTATTTCTACAGTATAACATTAACTTGTAAGAAGCTGCCAAATATTGTCTTTTGTTAAATGGCTCCTATTTATTCTGAGCTTAGTTTAAAATGAATACAATTAGTCTTTGTGCGTAATTTTCTTAAAGCTTTTGGGTAACGAACTAAAATGTTTAATATTTACTAATGTAGCAGTTATAAATGCTTTTTAAAATTGGTAGAAATAAGTATTTGGTTAGCGTTTACTTTAATGTCAAAATCAAGATCTCAGGAATCAAAAGAAATATGACTCTTAAACGAAAGAGTCATTATAGCCAGAAAAACAAATTGTTACCCTACAAAGTAAGGTTCTCCGCGCTAGGATTGACTGCGGACTCCCAGGACCACATCATTCATTTTCAAATCCCATTCAATCAAAATGTAAGCTTCATTTTACCTTCCAATTATCTGGCGCCATCTTACTTGGTCCGTCTCGTAGATAATTCAGGCTGCGCCAGAGATGACGTGGTCCCGGAGCGGTCCATTCCTCTAGGGATGCTGACTAGCTGCTACAGATCTCATATGCGATTAGCACGCTCGGTGATTGCGCTTTGCAATTTCGTATTAGGAGTTTGGCTCAGTTCATTAGTCAGTTGATTGTGGAGTTTGTGTGGTAGATATTTTTTATGTGGAGAGTTGATAATTTAAGTCTTTGCTATAGTTATATTGCTTAGCCTTAGATTAATATATAGATATTAATCCTTGAATCAAAATGAAATTCCAAGGCTGAAAGTTCAAACGCCGTTTCGAATAATGAGTTCTCTGTTCCGAAATGGCTTGAAAAGTTATTCAAAAATCAATCTCCAATTTAAACTGCACATGAAAATTAATATTGAAAACAGACCCATACGTGACTATTGTGATCCGCGACAGTAAGAACGGCGGGAAGTGGCCGGCAGTATATTAATATGCGTTGAAAAAGCAATATTTCAGTCCTTCGGCACTCGGTAGAAATCAGCGTGGTATTGCCATGGTATTGCCGAATGACAATAACTCAGTTGTAGCGATGCTGTCCGATACAACATGCTGCTAACCTAACCTAACAGCTGCACCACGCTCTAGAGACCATGGAAGGAATAAGTGGCAGGACCCAAAATTGTAGGTCAATTTTTTTGTCCTTACGTCCTTAATTCCTTAACTATGCAATAAGGATCTTCAGACTGCTAATAGACCTTCAGTCAATACCTTATAACACATAAATAGATGTTGCTACTTTAAGACCATTAAAATCTGTAAGTAACAGCTTCCATTATGGTTTTCCATTTGTTTGTTGATATCGTTGTTTAATAAACCGTGGACATGTTCGTGATTGTTTTCCTATCGCCATTTCAAATACTGAGAAGTATGTCAAGGATTATTTTTATCCGTAAATTGTTTCAGTCAAGAAAATTGATTTTTCGTTGTTGGTACCTACTTGAGTTACTTTAAATACCTAGTAAATAGAGTTACAGTTGGAGCGGAACGGGAATTGCGTATTATTTTTACGCATTTCCATCGTAGATATTTTGAAATCACCTTTCAAATCAGATACGAAATAAGAATATGATGTAAAACTTTTCGCATGGGCCTTTTTATGGGCCTCAGCTCAGTATAATGTCAGATGACAACACTGTGTACTATCACCCGACGCTGATTTTCAGCTGCAGTCCACGAGTTGTCATCCTGTCTTCTTGATAAACTGTTACAAACAGACTTTACGCAGTTACAGTTCCTTCTAGTCTCCTACCTCTGTGTCCGGATGTTAGACGCATCTGCAGCAGATTTATACGCGGTACGGCTCCCGGCGGATGCGGTACTAATGCACTTTTCTTACTACCCGTAGTTTTTGTGAGCGGCTAAGAAAATGATTTATGGGCTAGTGTACTGGGGATTCCGTTTCGTGTTTGGTTTAGTTCAGAGGATAAGATTTGAAGAAATAAGGTTAAATTGGTCTGTCGCCGTCGGCGTCGGTTCTTTGGGAGCGGATAAAACTGGTCCTTTTTGGCAACCCTTGCAAAAAATACCTTTAATGAGAAGTTATGGTTCTAAGAAAATAACCCATTGAGTATTTTCTTAATAATGTTGAAATATCTCGTACCTTAATACCTAGAAAACTACACTTTAACTTTTAAAGTTCGAACTTAAATAAAAATATTATCGAAGCTGAAGCAAAAGAGCTTTCACTTGTCTTTTTGATAACCGCAACCAACTTTAGCAAAGCATTCTACAGAAGGCCAACACTAGCAGCGTGACACATGTCTTCTTATAAATTTATTAACCTCCATACAAACAAGTATGATTCAGTAAGGAGTTGTACAACAAACATCGAGACGCCATATTGAGACGCAATTCCACGAGACACTCGGAGCAGGACAATTTTAAAAATTGCGCGCCGCCTCACCGCATTTTGCTAACATTTTCTTCATGGATGGGTTTTAATATTCGCTCCTTGTGCTTGAAGGGTAGTGGACTTAGTGATGACTAGAAAGCGGACGATAAAAGGAATTATTTTATTTTATTAGATAATTGACTCAGGCGTGACTTAAAATAGGAAATCCATTATAAAATACAACAAACGACGTATATTTAGTAACCTAATCCGCTTAACCGGTCTTCAAGAGTCATAAAGAACCCTGTAAGAAATCAACACGTGTTTCACCTCTCAACGAGGCATCCTCTGGATGACGACTGACTTGTTGCGAACCCGGACACGACGTTTTGCCACGTCAAGCGTCGAGAGCAGTGGGAGTACTCACACTGCTCTCGACGCTTGGCGTGGCATATTTATGACTCTTTAAGAACAGTTAAGCGGATTATGTAACTAAATATACGTCGTCTATTGTATTTTATTTTATTAGGGAAAACAATCAATTTTACTGTACGGTTGATATTCATCATCTACCTAACCTTTTCCCAAATATGTTGAGGTCGGCTTCCAGTCTAACCGGCTGCAGCTGAATACCAGTATTTTTCATGGAGCGACTGCCTCCACAAACCAGTTACTGGGTAAAACGATATACCTTGGGAAGACTGGTTGTCTGACTTTAGGACTTCTGACTACTCGTAACGACTGTTAAAGCTGTACAGTACATTATAGTAAAATATTCTTCTTTTTTGTCGTGTCGATGGCACAACAGTTTATTCAATTTTGATGGCCCAAAGATAAATAAACTGGCTAATTTGTTAAAAGATAAAGAATAATACATTACTCTTCAATTACCTATACCAGCACTAAGTAAGAAACAATAGAAAGTTTTGACAATTACTGAATGAATACTTAAACGAACTTAGCAACGATAACTTATTGTTTTGCTTAGTTTTGTACAAAGGTATTAATTTGACAGGTTATTAGAAAACGCTTACTCCTACGTTTTAATTAAATAAAGTGAAGAAGTTTCCCAAAAACTGGAGTTCATTAATAAAAATTATTTATTTAGCGAGAACAAATGGACAATTAGAGTAATAAAACATTGCCTTTACGAGATTGTAGAAATTGATATTTTCCCAGAAATTCTTTAGAAAATTTACGAGTGGGAGCCTTCTTTATTTTGATATTCTTAGAATCGAAACGAACTAATTCATTCATAAACTTTTAAGAAGCTAATAACAGCACACAAACAAAAACTTTCAGCATTAAATAGACGTAACAATTTGTCTTTACAAATCGCGATCGCTTATGAGAGGTTACCCGCTGTCGTTTATCATAATGCTTCATCCGCGACATAGCCGTGTCTTGCTTGTAAAGCCATTCCGCTCACTGCGACGCTATGCATTGTGCATTCTTTTGTCCTGTCATTCATTACCATGTCACTGTGCTTACTATGGAATGCTTAATGGAAAATTCCGAGAGTTTTTCTAACACCTTTCGTACTAACCTACTTGGCATCCGATTACAAATATTGAATTCTGATAGCATTGTACCATTGTAGGCACATGACCTTTGATTGCGTGATAAATCTTAAGTACTCCTGCTTTTTTCAATAGGTACCTACTTAAGTACAATATTTAGTGTCAAAACCGATAATTTATGTTTGAAAAATAGTTCTAAATAAGTTGCTGTTTGCGAAACTAATCAATCAAAACCGTTTTTAAATCACGATGCTTTTTGACAACAGACAACACTGCCTTCCTTAATGCCAAGTATCGCTCTCACCCATATTCTCGCTGCCATTCATTACTGTGGTCCGACTCCTTTTAAGACATATTCGGCATAATATATGTCACTCTACTCACAGCGGGTAGCGGGTGCAACGCATTCTTCTGTCGCGTCACTCATTACCATAACTGGAAAGTAATGAAAATTCCTAACGATTCTCTGATTGGCGGAGCGGAAAATATTGTTTGAAGTATGATTTTCATTTTCTGTATGAATTCTTAACGAGCATGTAATATTAGGTTGCAGGATGAAACAAGATGTTTCATTTAAAATAAAGAAACACCATATTTCCCCACACAAGTACACTAAGAAATCAAGTTGTAGCAAATAGATAACATAAAGGTTGTTCATATTATAAAGTGTTTTTCATATTATAAGCAATTACTCTAGAGACAACATAATCATTATTACATTAAAGATATATGACTTAACACTTATTCTATCCATCAGAATACAATGTACCTAAGGACCAACATTTCACGGTCATCTCCAACCTGTTTACTGGCAACACGATCATAATCGTCGTATTTATCGCGACATTTATCGGTAATTGATACGGCAACGAGTTTCCGCTCACATGTACCGATGACACGGATGAGATTCGCTTCCTGCTCCCATTGTTGTAAGATTAGCTATTTATATTGCTGGGATGGGTCTTACTTTTCCTTGTGAAATTGCCTGTGATCACGCAAAATGATTTTTGGCATCACATTTCTCATTATTATATTGTCGTCAATTCATGGTAACAGTTTGCGCGTCTTTTTCTTACTTATCTAATGCCAATAATTCTAAATAAAACCCGTTAAAATGTTTAAAAAATATCTCCATTCATAATTTTCTTCGGCTACAATCCGACAGTCTCACGGGAAAGCCCATCACTATGGTTCTCTATGTCGCAGTAAGTACAACGTGATGATTGTGATGAGTGTTATCATACAATCACGCTAATTTGCTATGATTGTATCTGTTATTATTTACCGTCACGCTCGCTGATCAAGGACGTACATTGTGAAGCTATGGCATGATCTAAGCTATAATTTGTCATGGAAATTTCCTTCAAAATGGGATTCCTTTTCATTTTCATGTACTGTAATTTTGAAGTGCAGTGTGAGTGTTACAAAATACAAGATAGATTTTGGTCCCTGGTTCAGCTATGTCCTAGGACATTTATTACATCAGCAGATATAAATCCTCTGTAATTTTTCATCCAGGATCCTCATTATCAAGATTATAATAAAATGTTTTTATTCGTACCCAAGGATCACCAGACATTATTCTAAATAAACAGACATTGTAAATAAGCCCTCACAAAGCACAATATTAAATCACCAGATAATACCCTAATAAACAAATGCAGACAAAAGCAGCACCGATCAATCACAGACAAGAATTAACGTTGCAGCCGCATCGAATGTAACGCGGCGCGGATAATGGCGCGTGCGTCGGAGCGCAAGTGACGTCGACGTGTGACGCAGCAGCAGCTCATTTCCGGTCGGGCGCCAATACACGCGAGTGATTACTCGGCCCTGATTTACTCGAAGCTCTTATTGGAAAGGCTGTGTTTATTGACAGTAGATGGCGTTATTTTGTTCTGGGCAGAGCAAAATAATATATTTTATATAAATAAACACTTTATGAAGGACAATATTTGTAATAAGTGGTTCATTCGCTTTTAAATAAAATATTGACGCAAAACTACAACGAATACCGTTTAATAAAAAAACAGCAACCCGTAGCTAAAACAAATGGTCATAAAAAAGGTAAGTTCGTAACACAAGATAAGTGCGCGGACAGTGTTAGTATCTCTACATAAACACGTAGGCACACAGGTAAATCATCCTGGCAACAAAAGTTGCCGAGGTGCATTTATAAAAGGCACAATTTCGTGAGCTCACGTACCCTCGTATATTGTGCCGTGTATTGAATAACGTGCAGGGACGGAGCAGGGACGTTAGGGGATGCATATTTCAGCACTGATTTTGGAGATAGAACCAGGGGTTTGGCGTTAGTGTCCTTTGTGGTGACTAAGTAATGCGTGAGCTCGGTGCGTTGCAGGTTTTTGGAAATCCTCTATTTTCCGTAAAATTTATGATCTCTCTCAAAATCCAGAAATTTTCCGGAAAATGCGTTCAGGACTAGTTATATTTCTAAAATACTACACAGAACTTTCCCGGAATATGCCTTCAGGGATATTCCGCGGTCACACTTCTAAAATAAATAATACTATCCTGATTTCTCTAAAATTCATGGCAGACGTTATTAAACGTCACAAGGTATATATCCTTATAAAGGATTACTTATTAATCATGTTTCTACACCCTAAGTACTTAATATTTAATAGTTTCATAAGAACTTGTTCAAAACTTGTAATCCATCCCTGTTCCGTTATTGTCTGGGGCCGGACCGAGACGAATAGTTGTTATAAACTCAGTCGGACTGTAACGTCACCTTAGTTTATTTGCTCCGTGACAAATGTATGTTTCTGTCTCACTTGTTGCGCCTGTCCTTGTTACTTTACACTATTTATCTGACTTACAAGTCTTTGAGGTTAGTAAGAATATTCAAGAAATAGGTCACTCTTGTTTGGTCTTTTTTTGAGTTTTCGGTTCCGAGGGCCAATTTTTTAAATTTATCACCATATATGTGGGTTTTGGCACATTTTAGTTTTATTTTAATTACAGTCTAATGAGTGTACTAAAACTAAAACATTTATCTGAAACAAAATAAATTACTTCATCGTAATTTACCCCGGCTTACTTAATAGAATCTCCATTCTATCTAACATAGAGGCATTAACAATAAGGGTTTCAAAACAACGCTGTCCCAATTCACAAACTTCAGACGGATTAACTAATGGGGATTTTGAGCCTAATGAACAAATTACTCTCCATTATTCAACGAGATCCCGAATATATTCGATCCACGAAGGAATTTCACGCGTCACAATACATTGAAGAGTTTCTACAACTATCTAAATCATGTAGAAGTACAGAAAGTAATGGGTTTTAAAGTAAAGCAAAGTTAATAAAGATTGTCTTCAGCAGCTTCTTGTCCTGTAAGTCGCAACAAACAATCGTAGATAACTTGAAACGACTCGTCACTACGTGCTATTGAATTAGGATTTCCAGTTAACTTCTAAATTCTCTACGAACTTGTCTAAAAGCTTGGAAACTGAATATTGCAGTTGGAATTGAATTGCATTACTCTTAACAGTCCATTAACGATACCAACTTCTATAAAATATAGATCTAGAGGCAAATGTTGTTACATTACAATTTAAATATCGTAAATATATTGAGGATTACTACACCAGTTTGAAGGGTAGAAATCAAATGAAAGAACATATGTTACGGTTTAATAAAATACTTCAAAATTACTATAATATATAATAAGATATACTATCTGTATAGACACCACCCAAATAAATTTGAAGACTTCTCATCAAACACTTGCAATAAAAAATACAAATCAATATCCACTGCGCTTTCTCCAAGGTATACTTCCCACATCACACCTCCAAAACATCAATGGACTTAAAACAAAGCCGTCAAACCGCACCTCAGTTTGAAAGCATGTGTTAGCTTGGCTACCTGTCTGATTTGCATGAGAAATCATTGAAGCCAGACCAGAACAATGGCTGTCGATGCGATGATATGACGTGATATCTCTGCTGATACGCTTTTGGGAATAGTGATATGATTATAATATGGAGGAGAGGAGATAGTGAACCGGAAGTGTGTGGTAATAAGTGCTTTCAGGAAGTTTGGTGCTGATTATGGTAGTCATACTTCCCCGGGTGAGAATAAGCAACAAATAACTAACACTGCTAACGGACATTTCAGGCTAACACAGCCAGTGGTGTCGTTAAGCAAGGTTTATCTTAAACTTAGGGAACCTGCCACGTAATTTTTATTAAAAACGGTTGGTTTCGCTTTTCCTTAGTCAGATATGATTCGACATACTACGATAAAATTATACTTTTGTCATATTTGTAACACAACTTTTATCCACTTGGTATTTTCCTTTCCTCAACGCGAAAAGTTGTCTCGAACCCGGGACGACTCGACTTTAAAGTCCAAAAATTTATCCTGCAATTTCCTCGCTCATCCTGGCAAATATTTGCGAACAATTAACAATCGGGTGCTCGCAAATAGAACAATATCTTTGGCAAATAGAGCCGTATCTCAAGTGAGATAACTGGATCCGTGGAGTGCAACGTGCCACCGGAAGTGTGCGTGTCCATTGTCCGCTTCCGGCGCCCCGGAGCCTTTGTTTGTCAGTTCCTCTGGGCTGAGAGGCATTTGATGAAGTTAAAAGACTATAAAATAATGTTATTGCTGCTTTATATCTTCTTTCTTGTTAGACGGTTCATTATCTGTCATCAAGTGTATGATCGATTTGTTCGTTTAAGTCATGGTAAAGTTTTTAGTCCTTGGAGAGACGGCTAACATCGATTTATGCTACCAATCTCAAACTAAGTAGGAAATTATGTTGATACCGATAATTTAACAATTTTAAAAAGATTGGCTATAGTCACACATATTTTACTGTATTAAGTGTCAAGTGTTGCCAAAAAAACAAAATTACTCAAAAAAACAAACTTTTCCATAATGAGGGTATAAAATCCGTAAGCAATGGACCTGCTTCACAGCACGCTGCTCCCAAGTGGGTCAACAGCGTACTAACTTAGACCACCTGTCGTGGACAGAATGCTAAACAAGACTCAGCTCAAAACGTAGGCCACGCAGATTTGTACCTACTTGATAGTTCAACGTGGGCTCAACAACTGAATGAGACAATATCAGGTACAAGACGGGTCTTGATAAGAACGTTCAAGACGTAAATATTATTGACGCCTTTAAGATTAGGGTAGAAAGTGTTGTAGAGGAAGAAGATAGATAGATAGATAAATATACTCTTTATTTTGAATACAATAAAGAAGAAGAATCTGAAATACACGTGGAAGATGTGGAAAATACCGAAATAAGAGTTAATGTTGTACCTAACTAAGTAGGAAGTGGGTGGAGGTACTCGAGGTAGTGTATCTTATGGCCCTTTGTACACACACGTTTTTCTTGCCGTTAAAACTACGGATTATTCGCCGTTTGTAGGCACGGTCGTCAGTGTTGTATGGATCACTATCGAAGCTTGTTGACAGTCACGTTTTTTTCTACGGCGCGCTCTATACGCCGTGTCACGGCGTGGTCTATACGCCGTGTCACGGCGCGTGTAGGCACAGTGGTCGATGTTGTATGGATCACTATCGAAGCTTGTTGACAGTCACGTTTTTTCTACGGCGCGGTTTATATGCCGTACCGTAAATATAGCATGCCGTGTTTATAGGGCCTTAAGACCGTTTATTCTGAAAGTTGGCAACGTCGCAAATAGCTGACAAATCTGTATTGATTAATACGGCAATATTACTGTATGGAATTATGAAATATCGCTAACTAGTCATCATTTTCCTGCCCTTGTCCCATGTTACTTGGGGTCGGCGCAACACGTTTTCTTTTTCCACTCTCCCCTATCAACTGTCATGCTATCATTCACTTCCTTCTCTTTCATATCATTCCTCACACACTCCATCCACTTTTTCTTAGGCCTTCCTCTCCCGCTCCATCCATCAGCATTTATATTCATCACTCTTTTAGTCACATGCGTTTCCTCTCTCCTCATCACATGCCCATACCAGGCCAAACGATTTCCTTTCAACTTTTCTGTCACTGGCGCAACTTTTAAACTTCCCCTTATATACTCATTTCTTACTTTATCCAGTTTCGTTACTCCACACATCCATCTCAACATTCTCATCTCCGCTACATGCAATCTTTTTTCATCCGTCTTCTTCACGGCCCAACATTCCGATCCATACAGTACGACAGGCCTTATCACGGACTTATAGATTTTCCCCTTTAACTGGAGGGGCATCCGTGAGTCACAAGTTGTTTCTGTGACCTGTCGCCATTTTATCCATCCTGAGTTGATCCGGCGTGTTACGTCTCGGTCTACTCCGCCATCCCCTTGGACAAGCGACCCGAGGTACCGAAATTCGGAGCAGATCGGTAAGGGCGTTCCGGCGAGAGATATGGACGCAGGACTGGAAGAACCGCCAAAATCGCAAAACAAGTATTCCGTTTTGGTTCGACTTAATCTAAAGCCAACGGTCTCCAGTCTTTCCCACCACACCTCCAATCTGCTCTGGACCTCTAAGCCACTCTCGGCAACCAGCACAATGTCATCGGCAAACAGCATACACCAGGGGGCCTCTTCTTGGATATCCGACGTAAGAGCGTCCATTATCACCAAGAAGAGGTAAGGGCTGAGTGCCGACCCCTGGTGCAAGCCGACCGCCACATTGAAGCTGCCAGTAGTGCCCACTGTAGACCGGACTTGGGTACTGCATCGACTGTACATCGCTCGAATCAACTGCACATACTTCCCTGGCACACATTTCTCCTTAAGAGCCCACCACAAAACTTCACGAGGCACTCGGTCGTATGCTTTTTCGAGGTCAACGAAAACCATGTGCAAGTTTTTATGCGCACCTCTGTATTTCTCGCACAGCTGGCGGATAGCGAAGATGGCATCCGTTGCTCCTCGACCAGGCATAAAACCGAATTGGTTTTGCGAAATTTCACTCTCTTCTCTCAGTCGCCTTTCAATAACTTTCTCCCAAGCCTTCATACTATGTGACATTAGCTTTATTCCTCTATAGTTGTTGCACTCCAGCACATCACCTTTGTTTTTAAAAATAGGCACTAGCGAGCTGTTACACCATTCGTCAGGTATGGCTTCAATATCGCTAACTAGTGAACTAGAATATTAATAATGAATTTCAATAATAACACTAAATTTGATGTTGTAACCGTTTTAGGTGTAAAAGAGGCAAATACTATTTCTTCTTAAACTAAATATTCAGTGTTATGATATTAATTATTGCATTTCTTAATCAATATTTTAGTTCACTAGTTAACCATGTTTCATATTTCCATACATATTGCCAAGTTAATCAAAACAGCAAAATATTTGACATCTATTTGCGACGTTACCCACTTTCAAAATGCACGCTCTTAAGATGCAGAAATTAATATTAGTGATTTATTCAAATGCCGTGAATATTTCCTTGTTCAGAAAGCAATGTCTTTTAAGTTTGTATTTGAAAAAGAATAAAATCAGAATCAGAGCCACAGAGCCACAGAGCCAATGAAAATAATTGTTTCTGTATTCTTTTGAGCAGAGTTTTTCCCGCTCATCATAAAAAACAAGCATGAACTAGGTAAGCTATATAATGCTTTCGTAAAAACTTGCCATATAGTCTTCAAATAGAAACTAATCCAGCCGTCTATTATACCCAGCTGTATGTCACTTCCCAGACTCAACACGAACTTAGAATGATGTCTAAACTAACAGTGTGCCCAGACTCCAGACCTGCACCGCTCCAATTTTATCCAATTTAAACTTCCCGGAAAGCCATCGCATTAAATTATATACAGAAAAGAAGTTTAGATTATAATCTGATTTGGATCCTAAGGTTAGTGCTCGTTCAGTTATTCAATAAGCTTTTCAAATTAAGTTTTGGTAACTAAATTGAATGGAAAGGTGTTTTTGAGAAAAGTGTGAATTGCGTAATCCTGAAGAGGGTTGTTTCACAACAACACAGAGAGAGCCAGAGTATTTGAGTAGAGTACAGAGTATTTGGGATTGACATTTGTAGATGGTTTCATGTTTGTTCAGTTCAATTCTTTCTTACTTAGTTTAGATCGTAGTGAGCATACATGGTTATAATATTTTATTATATAGATAGAACATTATTTATTTTGTATATTTGTGTCATTACAGCTGTGCCTGTTAAAAACAAGTATTTACGTCAATCACCTTTCATATAAAAATAAAGCTTTTGAAATATTCATAAACAATCAATAACACTTGACTGTCAACAACAAACACATTGAATTAAATAAAACATAAAACTGTATTTTAATGAACACACGTGTAAAGGCTTGTGCAGACCAGCGCGACTTGTCGCGCGATGCGACACGAACAATACAATTTCTAAGAAAACTTCACAGTATAACAATAACCGGTGTCGCGTCGCGCGACATGTCGCGCTGGTCTGCACAAGTCTTTACTCATACACCTAGTCGCAAATTACAAAGAAACGAATCATAATAACACATGTACAAGTGTATATAGTACTGTGACGGATCGTCAAACTCAAAGCATTTATTTCAAATAACCAATTACAGGCACTTTTGAATTGTCAACGGGTCGGTCAGTCAGAAAGATGAAGCTAGTTGCCCATTCCAAAGCATAGTAGGTACCTATGGAGAAGAACGGGCAAGAAACTCCACGGACACTATTTTAAATCAAGATATCATTAATGTTGAAGTTATACATGTGAGAACGATGCAAAACGTTAAAAGCAGCCGTAACAGAAAAAAAAAAAAAACAATTCAAACATTAAATTAAATTAAAATAAACCGTGGCAGCTAAGATATGACCAGGCCATACTGGCGGCGGCTCCCGTTCACGAACATGACGCATGGATTAGCACCATTCAGCTCAACCATTTTGAAGGGAGCGAAATGATCCAACACACGCGCCACCGTCAGCGAGACATTAGAGTGAGCATGACATACTCTCAGCCGCCAGGGTACATTCAAGTCAATGAAAGACATACCCAGTACCTAAAATGGTAGCTTTATAGTCGGTAAATAGTACTCACACATGTGCTATGCAATTATACAATGGTACGAGATTGAATTTATACAATGCAAAGATAGTTTTTAAAATCTTCAGCAGCTCCAACAGTAAGTTCAGATGCTAATCAATTAGTTTATGCGCCCTTGTGGAGCTGGACCAGCGATGAGCCAAGCATTTTTGTCAGCGATATAATCCCTCAACTTATAATATGCTTGGCTGCATAGTGTGCGTTTAATGTAAGATTTAAATTTCTTTTCATTCAGTTGAAGTATGCGGGGAGGTATTTTATTGTAACATTTTAAACAATACCCCATGAAAGACGAGTCAACTTTAGCCAGCCTTTTTTTTTTTTTTTTTTGGATGGGAAATCATCAAATGACTTCTCCCGCTCTGGGCAGAGCGAGAGGGTGTGTCAGACTTTTACTGACTAAAACCCACCCGTGTTCCTTCCGTTGCCTGTGTGCCGGGGCCGCGTTATCCCTTTCGGACAAACCCGCAACCCCAGCAGGCATTGGTCTTTCGACCCCGTCGGTTGGTGCTGACATCTCTTTGAGGCGCGCGTGGAACACAACGCGCCGTCGACACGGGCCTGGTCCTTATCGGACGGCGAGCTGCCCATTGCTCACCGTCCGCAAGCCCGCGCCTACGGTGGCCGGAAGTCGGCTCTGGACTCCCGACGCCCGGGGCGTCTCCTGCGGCGACTAGGGCCGCGAGGGCGTGCAGCTTGCATCTCCCTCGCGCGCTCCGCCTCCTCCTTCGCGAGCATAACTGCTTCGCAGAAGGAGGTGACGGCCTCCCATGCACTCTCGCTCCGAACCATGGCCTGAACCAGGGCCGGACGCGAGAGATCGTCGCCGCCGATCGCCTCCGTGAGGACACGGCGGTGCTCCGCCCAAGCCGGGCAGACCTCCACCGTATGCTCCACCGTGTCCTCCAACTTTAGCCAGCCTGAAACCAGGTTGAACTAATCGTCGTGTGAATAAAACGTGTATTTGTTAATAAGTTTAATAAAACAACTTATTTTACATTTAGACGGGCGCCGACAGCTCTGCGAGCTGAATTTCTACTCTTTTCTATTCTTCTGAACAAAAATTGTGTTTCTTTTTTTATCTCTCTCTGTCAGTCAGTAGGTTCGCCCCCTACATTGTATGGGATTTAAAAAAAGCAGGCATAGGTACACCTCTGCCTAACCCTTCGGGGATACAGGCGTGACGTTATGTTTATAATTATGTCATTAACTTATAATATTCGTGGAGGTCAGTTGGCAAAGCCATCCAGATAAAGCCTCTACAGTAGGTACTCAAAACGCATGAAACCGACCAATATTTTGCACGACTCATTTGCGAAGCATTAGAGATGCTTTGCGATCGAAAAATTAGTTTTGCCTCCTTTCTGCAACAGAACAGAGTATTGATAATTTAATGGAGATTAATTCTGTACTTTTCAAAAATTTATTTATTGCAGCAGAAACGAAAAATCTACTAAACTAATATAATATCTTTAAATATTTTTTTCCAACTTCGACCCTCTTCCGTTGCCTAGCAACCAACAAAGCAAATCTAAATAGTCTTTGACAGTGCGTAAAGATTGGTGAGGTGATAAATTTAACCCACATTATTGGATTAAATTTTTGAATGAGCGTTATGAAGCGTGCACTTTTGGATTTTCTAAATATTTATTTTTTCGTTCACTACGGCCCTCCTTCAAAAATATCTACGTCTCATATCGTATCGCCCTCTGCACCCACTAATCCTTTAATCAATGCAATGTTAATCCCTGCATCCACGAGCCCGGCGGCGGTAGTATTAAAGTTGATACTTATTTAGGTGCCGACAGCGGCTTACGGCAAAATTATGGGCGCTTTTGTTTCTGGTCGAATTTTTAATATCTCCGGGATCCCGCGCCTGTTGTGTCCCTGGGCCTTTATGTTTCGTTATCCGAGGTTTATATTAAGCCCAGGTAAGTTAGTAGTATTAAGATCTTAGATACAGTTCGGGCAATGTTGTGACAATTTTGTTAGAAATACATTAATATTGGTTAGAGCCTGCTGTGCTTGGGAAGTGCTCCGAGTATAAAACCACCTGTTAGGTATGTCGAACTAATTAGTTGGTTTGGCGGTGCTAATGAGACCACAGTTCCTGTATATTCCGTATATATTAAATACGAAAAAAAAAATACATTGAGTAATAAATAGCCCTATAGCTCTTTCTGCTCTTACGCCTTACATAGTAAACTACAAAACTACATCAACACCAACATTCTTACGAAAAGGAAAATATTCTTACCATCATAAAAATGATTTAAGCGGGTTACGTCAAACCCTTAAGTTTTACGACGGACCAGAGTTCGATTCCCGGGCGACTCTAAAATGTAATGTACAGATATAAGGGAAATAGTCTGCGTTCGTAAACGACAGGTGTTCTCTGTGTTCGTTATTTTCGAAGCAAAACGTTTAACTATAACCGCTGAGACGAGGTTTTATGAAAAAACTTCAGCTCGGTCGAGACCTGTTCGTTTAATAACGCCATCTAGCGAAATTTTCTTGAACTATGTTAATGTAAGCAACAAATTATTTGTTTTTGTTTGCACTTTATAAGTATCTTAAGCGTAACTGTAAGTAACACACAAGGTTGTGACCAAAGAAGACCAAAGAAGTGCCTTCCTCTCTTTCATTTTTAAAAATAAAAATTGCGAAATGGACATGCTCTTGACCTCGATCTCGCCTGATGGAAAACGATGGATGAGGTTTACGATGGACAGAGCATGCCTAGAAGAAGTCCCTTATCTCAATGCTAAATTATTCAGCCTTATTTTATTACTTCAGTTTATCTTTTTGGTGATCTCACATACGGAGGTGCGAGATCATGGAGTTGTTACATATACGAAACATAAGCGTTGTGGGTTCTGAATACATTGCCTCCTCTCTTCCCTAGGGCGTCGTGAGAACCGATAAAGATGGAAGATCTACAAAACTCTTACGGCGGAAAAATATTGCTGAGAAACTCTTGTGTTCATTACTGAAGTTTAGGGTATGGGACGAAAGACATCTTTTCATTATTTCGTTGTCTATTGCTAGACATTAGGGGCTCCAAGAAACGTTCTCATTTAGTAGAATAGAAAGTAGAAAAAAAAATCATTTTGTTTGTAGACACCTTGAGTACCAGTGGATAGAAAAATATGGCTTTCATATTTTCTTATAAAGGAAAACTTTATTTAGATAAAAACCTTTTCTAAAACAAGTTGTTTATTTTCTACTGTAAATAAAGTGTATAAATATCGTTGGTATAGAAAAAACACTGGATGCTAAGAAATATCTTAGCCAGCTTTACGTGCTGTGATTTTTATAATAACTTTTTCTATGACGTCGGCAACATGTACACCTACCCTGACCACTAAACAAACCACTAACGAAGGACCACAGGACTGGACTGGTTTGTGAAAAGTGTGTTAAAGATATTGTCAGATTTTTTTTTCGTGCTCATATAATAACATAATGAGGTCACCAATCCGTTTGAATAGTGTGATATTTCAAATGTACCATGCCTACTCAAGTGTGTCTGAGAACCATTAAGCCCATGCATGTTTACCAATAGATGTCATAAGCTGTCATGATCAAGAGCTTTTAAAGACAATCCGAATTTCCAAAAGATTACGTTATGATTCTGCGACAGAGCTTTTGGCAACCGTGTTATTATTTTGCTTGAAATCTAATTATGTGAACTTCACATCTATGTTATGTAGGTAAGATTTTCGCATCTTACTGTTCAGTGGCAATCGCCGGAAGCGAGTGAAATGTTAATTATTTTATCAGAAGCGAGGACTTAAGGATCTGCTTCACAGTACAAATACATAATTAGCTTGCTTTTGTAGAACATGGAAGTTACATGTAATAATACCTATCTCATGCATGATTGTAAGTTCTCTTAATTTGTTGGAAGTCACGTGTTCAGACCGGTTTTATTACAATCTGCGTAAAATGGAAATACATTTAAAATAATGTGTAAAGCGTTAAAGAACTATCTTTAATGTTTTGTCTTAAACCGGTGAGTGCTTCAGATCGTATCTATAATGATACACGGATTTTTTCCAATTAACCAACGCAGACTGCCCCACTCGAGAGGACAATGTCCTTTCCCAAAAATCTATCAAGCCCATAAATTGGAAAAAAAAAAGTTCCCAATTTTCGTGTAAATATTTCCGAAGTCCGGACCCTGCATTCTTCGGCACACAAATTACAAGTCTGACACACAAGCTATTGAAAATAGACGTAAAAGTCATTACGCCATATAATTGCTTCCCGGCTCCTCTTTGTTAGCGAGTTGCTGTAACCTGTAGGTTCCCGCAAATTACCAGCGGTAACAGTTACGAGTTGCGAGCCGTTTATTGGAAACGTGCTGTTCAATAGAGCTCGAAGATTTCCGCCATTTAATTATTTTGAATAGAACTGGAAGTGGTGAGTAGGACGCGCCGCTTTTTGGGTCGTTAAGCTTATTTTGTTTTGACTGAAATAAGTTACTCTGGTACTTTGTCTTCGCGACTACTTCCAAAATGGTACTTGGGTATACTAGCGGAACGATGTAATAAAAACGTTTATAAAATGAAATAAAATCTTTTATTAATCTTTTTTAAATCCATTTATGTTTCAAGTGACTGCCCTAACTTCCTATGGTTCTTTAGCTAGCTAATAATGTGGTTTACTCGGCTTTCTTAAAGGGCTCAGCTAAAGAACAATTTGGATTTTTCTCTACTTATAGTGGCTTCTCAAAAACGCTTGTTTACACAACTCGATTTGTGTAAATCCAGGACAACAGCTATTTAGTAGGACCAATTTATTTAGTAGACTCACCTACATACCTACGCAATATAACCCCAATCCGTCCACTTTGGTCTAATACAAACACGTATAATATTGGATAGGTCCTTTAATTTGACCAGCTTACTCCCGTAAGCAAATATCTTCATTTACAATGGAAACTAGCAACCGGCAGCCGGAGGCGGCCGCCCATGCGGCGCCCGGCCATGCGGCTCGACATTCATTATTAACGATATGAAAATGCAGGTGATCTGCATTGTGGGTCTCTGCGTATTACCATTTGGAGATGTAATTGTTTACTGGATATGTGTGATTTGAGGTAGCCACTATTAATGTGATAAAACTTTACTTGATATTGCTGGGCTCAATCAGGCGACAAAAAGGAAAGCTTAGTGTTTTCTAGCATAGAATAGGCCACGGGTCATTTATCTTTCTCCAACTTACTATCATTTACGATAGTGACGAGTTTTCTTAGCGAGACGACAGCAAGATACTAACAAAATTATAATAACTTAGCTTATCACGAAACTGGTGCTGGTTTCAGGGGTTTCCAGTTCTTTCATTACATGGGAGTTGTAATAAAGAAGACGCTGGATGCCATCTTCTTGCCTGGTAGTTCTGCGACTCATTGTTAGTATCCCAAAGAATTCTAGCGTTACGGTATATTCAACCATCCTTCAGTTTCGGTAAAATACTAAAATTAATGAAAAATAATTAATTTATTCACCAAAATGTAGCAGCAGCGGTGAGGTTTGGATGTTGTTAAATTCAGAAAATAAAGTAGTACATCCTTGAATCCTCAACTTGAAATCAATGCGTTTTTGATTAGTAAAGTCATTATCACCATCTTTTAAATACTCTAAATAATTACTAAATTTGGTAAGCCTGCCCTTAATTATACCACGCTTCCTAACTAAATCGCGAACTAACTCACTACTTTCGACACTTAGCAAATTAGGAGATTTGTCACGGGATTTAGCAGATTCAATAGGCATTTTGGTGGTCAGTGAAAAGAGGAGTACTCACGGTTTTATAATCGTCAGCTCAATCACACACGGCACTGATGCTAGCAACGTCACCAGGCTAGTAATTGACTGGAAATCCGATATTCCGAGAATACAATGCGGCAATTTTCACTGAAATAAGAGCACAGACACACTATAGCACCAAAAAGAAGTCAGGAGATGATGGTAAGGAATAAGGATTTGTCCCACCGATTGCGTATTATTTTCGATGAAACCTTTTAGGTTTTCTTCTCAATCCGCCATGTGCAAAGGGTTTCCATCCAAAGGTCGCTCGGCGATCTTATAGGTACAATTTTCCAATATTTGGTTCGAAGGTCCAAAATGTAGCAGCAGCGGTGAGGTTTGTGAAAACTTAAGGTGGTTTCTAGATAGTGTCGAGGATTTTCAATGAAAAACGATTTTATGCTTTTAACGAACAATCTGTATAATTAAATATTAATTAATTAATTTATACCTACATCAAAATTCGAGAGAAAAACTTGACAGAAGTCTTAAACAACACTTACTTAATATACATATTGAAGTTTCACTTATTCTTACGGCACAAAGTGCAAGTGTTTGGTCCTCAGTAGAGTCTGAGTAAGCCGGATGTTATCTAGGCGCTCTACCGCTTTACATAGAGCGATGTTGCGACGGCTCTACAAATACATTAACATGTAATTGTCACTGCTACGTCTTCCAACAGTTTTGTTGATTGCATCGCAGAATAACTTAGTTTAAAGTTCTTTGTTTGTTTAGGCTTTTCGAAGATACAAAGTAGGATTGTCAATATAATTTAAAAGAACTGTTTTACATGGACCTTAGGTTCTGCAGTGTCAATGAGTTACGTTAATTCAATTAACGTCATTTGTGAACTAGTTAGTTCAGCTATCGATAGGTTCAAGGTTATTTGTATTTTCGTACCTTTCTGCTCAGAAATTAAGCTTAGTTAAACGAATAACTTCAAACATTATAACTATAACTCCAAAACAAACCTGAAATAATTAAATTTCAGCAAACGCTGTCTATTTCCCAAATAATTCTTGTCTCATTCAAACCATAATAGTTACAAAAGCTTTCAATGTTGTTATCGAGGGATTCGAACCTATCCCGACAGCGCAAGATATACTAAGTTATAATTAAGTACAAAGCTAAGAACACACTAATTACAGATAATGGAAGCAGCACCAAATACAAAGACAGCAGGACAGAAGGTCGGCGACAACGAGCGAAGAGTCGCGCACACACGGACCCGCGTCTACGTATGACGAGTGCAAAGGCACTCGCGACTGTTATTCATTTGACTTATGGTTTACATGATTCCAATATCACGTATGACTGGAATAGTGTATGGTCTGTTCAAAAGTATCTGATAACAATTTATACAAATAGATCACAAAGTGCCTGTAGATGCCAATTTACAGTGCCACTTACAAATTGAGTGCTTTGATGTCATTATTTGAATACTTGAACCCGAAATTATAATTTAAAATCACCTTAAAGATGTTGTTCATTTGACTATTGAGGTTTTTTATTTATAATTTTATAACCTCAATTTTTGACACCGTTAAAAACAATATTTTTTGGAAAAAGTGGGGAGATACAAAGTTGGAACCATCTTAATACAGATGAATACTATTACTGATTCCCCTTATTGACTTATAGCGTAAGAATATAATCTGAACAGGGTTTGCTCACACTTTCTCCAGATACCTAATTTAGGACAGACGTTAGACGATGTCATCTGTCCAGTTAAACGCTGGATTGTTTCACCGGATTACTGGACTAGAATGATGTAAACCGAGCATTAGCTTGAGATAGTACTAACGTACGCGTCTCAAACTCAAACTCAACTCAATAATCAATAATCAATGTGTGTATTTTCGGTCGTTGTGTGGACCCGACCTTCTGTGTCTATCTATTCTGTGGTAGCAGTGCACGCGGTTGATTGTGTTACCGTTTAACTTGTACTTAGCCAACTTAACTCGATGAGGCGAGCGCAGGCAATACGTTAGTATTAAGCTTACATACTTACCCATATGCACTCGCACGATACAGCTTAACTGAGAACAGTAGTGAGATCTTGAAATGCAATGCACATTGGTTAATTTTCTGTCTATATATATTTTGGGAGTTATCTCGAAAACTACTTGGCAGATTTTGGTATGGTTCTTGACTTCTCTCTTAATAGTTAGTTATATTTAGTCCTAAGTTATCGACATATGGCTGTTTTTAGTCATAATTAGATTAATATTATTTTTAGCATTAATTAAAGAGTTAAGTTGAGATCCCGGTTAAGTGAAAACTTGGAATAGGGTGCCTAATTAGTGACCGAAACGGCAATTAAAAATTCACTTTTAATCAACCAAGTATTTCCCGATATCGAACAACCTCAAATAAGTTAAACTCGCTCTATCAACAACCAACAAAAAATAAGTGACTCCAACTAGATACCGATCTACCGAACCGAGTCGTTTGCAACAGAATCGTTTGAGGCGAGCATCGAATCCAGGACGATCCTTCCCGGCCTCGTAAGCCGACAACAGACACGCTAAGCCCCACAAAATTACTCGACGGCAACTTTAAATTGCATTGGTTTTCCATTCTAGACCTGAACCCAGGGTCTGTATTGATTGAGAGAAGGTCTCACTGTCAGGGTTTTAGTTTTGTTGTAGTTTTGCAGTTACGGAAATTTATCGTTTAGCCACTTCAATCGACTGATAAAGAATTGCTGTTGTGATTACTTGTGATTTATTTATTTATTATATGGGAAATTTTAGTTGCTCAATTTGTTATACTTACTCCCCCTTAAGGAGGAGGTTCTCAAGTCGCGTGGCACTCAAGGTGACTCCCTTGGTGTTGACTTAGATTTATATTTGTGAATTCAATTCAAAGTGTGTGGAAAAGGTGGAAACCCATTGAATACACTTTTCTTCATCAAACATCCCTTTTTTCTTCGCTTCACAGATTATAATCAAAGAAAAATATTTATAATCGTTGAATGTACTCATCGTATCAAGCACATTAGTTCTTGGTCGACTGGTCTGAGCGAGGCGTTGGCATTGACACGTTTGCACCAAAATAATGTGATACAAAATTTTATGTGGAAAAAGGTGTACAAAATGTTTCTTTTTGTGCCCATTTTGATATCTATTAATGTTTTTATAATACGTATAAGCTTTTACTTTAAAATAATAATTGTATGGGCAGCATAAGTACACGAAATTTTCGAATAAGCTGCTTATTGCATCCTACCTACCACAATTGAAAAAAAAAGTACTGATTGCGTTGTATGTCGAACGGCTTTTTAATATATTACTTCCAAGTTTCTTGGGTTCGGTATTGAGAAATAGGTAGAGAAAATGATTAAGTAGAAAAAAAAAACTTACGTAAAATAATATAAATATTATACAATATTGGTCTGATAGTAATCTGATTTCATTTTTTTTAGACACAAGTGATATCTAGGGATATTTGAACATTTTAATACTGCTACAGAAGTCCCAAAACTTCCTTTGAAAACTAAAATAACACGTCCTCAAAATCAACCGTCACCACCAAATTCAAACTTGACAATATTCCATCAAATTGTCGCTGCAAATCCGTCCATATCACTAAACAAGCGCTTTATCTAGCATCATGGCGTCTAAGCTATAAATTCGTTAGTTCTCGCACGTTCTAGAAAGTTCTCGACTTGTCTGGAAGTAGTTGCGAGTGGATCACGGCGCGTCAGGCAGGAGCAACTTGCTAATGCTATGCGCTCGGAACAGTCGCGCTTCGGACTGACGCCCGAATTTATATTGTTACCAAGTTACTGTATGCTGATTGCAGTTCTTGACTGTATTTGTGTCGATGCTAGATATAGAAATGGTTTAGTGTGGAGATTATGGATATTAGTAGATGTTGCTTTAGATCTTGGATAATGTTTTGGGGAAAACGCTTCTTATATTCTACTGTCTGAATTCCGACAATTTCAGATAAACGGGTATGGTTCGAGCTAGTGAGTAGTGCTAATTTCACACATATTTCAAATTTACAGCAGACTTAGTAATACTTTCGGTCAGATAACATTTCAAATGTACGCCTTTTAAACTATTAAATGGTTATATTTATTCAGGGACATGTCATCCTAATAATATTATCTTGCCAAGTTTTGGATGTCTAATTAGGACAACGAACGCAATCAGTTAATGGATAAATCTCGCCTATTAAATTCTGTGACGTACCTACCTAAAAAATTATAACTCGAACAATAAACTAGAAAAACAACAAAGTATTTGCCCGGTTTCATCGCAATTCCAGTGTCCGCGTGATAGGTAAGTATAGCGGGATAGTCTAGCAACTTTTCATTACCTGCACAGACTACAAATGACACTCTTTTCACCGGTGTTGCCAACTTATTGCTTGCCAAACAACTAACTTATTTCTGCACCAAACTAAAAATAGGATTGTCGTGACGTCATTAAACTTGCGACTGTGGCGACAATAATAGGGGTTTGTTGCGGGAGGTGTGCGAACTAATGTTATAAGCGAACTTGGACGTGCTCTGCTGTGTGAGTCGTTATAATGAGTGGCAATCAATTGTTGGGCTATGTTCTAGTAGCATATACGCTGCATTTTAAAGGAAAATTGGAGTACAGGTGTTGTTTGTGGAAATTATCTGCATCCGTAAGAGTTTTACAAAGTATTCATTCGTCGAGCTGTCTTATAAAATGTAAAATACGTATAGAAGTTTTTACATCATAATTATACTGATTAAATTTTTCCATGATTAATTAAATCACTCTTTAAATCTTCAAGTTGGAAATTCAGACCTCGATAACAAAATAATATAATTCAACCATTACTGCAAACAATTCCTTGGGAAGCAAATCCAATAGTAAGATAATCCGCATTATTGAGGTATTCATCTAATTTGCTGTCAATGAGCCCGATGAGATAAAGGGAAATGATGCCCTCACCGCCTCAGGAACACATCACAAGAAAATAATTATTTACAGAAAACCAACTCTGCACGGATCTCAATAAGGAAGTCTTTTTATAGGTTTTTGTTCGGCTATAAAGTTTTTATGAGGTTGTTACATCTAATGCAATCACCATTATCGACAGTTGTAGAGATTATTAACCGGCAGCTTAGAGAAAATAATAATAATGTAATAATCCCTCAGGCGACTGACAACTTTCGCAGTTTTCCGACGTGTAGGTGAGATAATGTGCCGCTTGCACATTTTTGAACTTTTAGTTTTTGTAAAGGTTCACTGTCATCGTTTTTGCAGTCACATTATAAGTAAATCCACCTCTTTTCGTAAATTCAAAGCGAATATTCTATAGGCTTTATTATTCACTGGATCTTCTGTATAAATTACTTTATGTTTTTCTATTAAGCTGGTTATTTATCTCGTCAGAGGCGCTTCGTAATCTGGGCTAAACGTTTCATTAATTCGTCTTCCATTGTTTCAGGTAAATTACTAATATTCTAACTTGGACCGTTATTCTGGTGCTTACGTCGGTTTCCTCTTGGTAAGTAGACCTTTACCGCTTATTGATATGAAGGGTGTCAGCGGAAAGCCTACTACAAATGTGTTGAATTTCATGAAGATCACCAATTCATTAGTTTTTCTTTAGGATGTAACTTTTCCCTTTAATTAATAGAGAAATAGTAACAAAGAATAAAATGAATGATAATAAAGGTAGATAAACTGTACTTAAAACTTAGAAAACTTTGTAATTATTGACAAATGGTGATTAAAGAACTGTTAATGAGCGCTGTCGCTCCGCTCTGTGTGAGCTCCAGACCGCCGGCTGATTGGTTGCGGTGAATGGGGACTGACACATACCTGATACGTTATTATTTCCCTTTTTATAGAACATAAAGAGCTTTGGATTATGTAGCATAGATTCTCAAAAGTATTCAATGGATAACTAAGTTAGAAATTAAAAACTTTTTTCTATTGTAAAAAAAAACATGTTCAGGGTATGTTGTGTATTTTGAAAAGGCATTTAATAAAGAGAACAACTTTCCCATTCCAAAATAAAGTTTCCTGACGAGAAGAACAGGCAACATTTTTTCTCTTAAAAAAACCATTTTACATTGATTAGCTTCTTAAATTTGAAAACGTCACTTTCAGTAATGGTTACCGAATTATCAGTAAGAATGCGGAACGTGGATAGCCGCCGATCCTTTCCTATGTAAATATGCTAATGGATGAGGGACAATTCATAGTTTAGATGTCTTTAGATTTGCGAAGATGTTGGCACTAGAAGGACCGAAAAGAACCAAAGATTTGTTGTCAAACCAATGGATTGGTGGGGTTAGTAAAGATAAATATTAACCAGAGATTCATTATTGGAAAGTCCAAAAGGATAAAAAGCAAGTACTTTTGGCTCTGGCTTTTCGAAAAGCGGCGTGTCGTTCTGCCCTAAAATACAGTTAGCCCAACTCCGCACGGACGTAAAAATATCGCGGCGGGATTTTAACGCGCACTGGATTTTCAACTCTCGATGTTACGCCGAGCATTGAGAATCCCATAGAGTGCATTCCACCGCGTCGATAAAACACAATGTTGGATTTTCAACTCTCGGCGCTAAGCAGTGTGTTGAAAATCCAGTGCGCGAAAAATAATCGCCGCGGGAAAAAATCGCCCGTGCGAACCTGGGCTCCATTGAAGTATTAAAAAAATTGTTTCACAAACTCCACATACTTGATCAATAGTCCCGTTATCACAATAAACAAAAAGTTTTCAAACCACTCGGGCACTCGGCCACGCTTTTAACAATGTTACGACATAAAGGTCGAATCTATAGTCCTGACTATGCATGGGTGTCGATGTTGAAAGCGAGCGATAAAATGTCGGCAGGTGATTGTCTGTCGGTACCACTTTGAGCAATTTGTCGGCGCATGCGCAGGACTACGCGCTTTGGAACTCGCAAATTGACATTGGGGCTAAAAGTTGATTGAAAGTGCTACCTTTGTTGTTAAGAAGTAAGTGGAATCTGAATAGTGAGTTGGAAAAGGTTTTAAAATCACGTCTTGATTTTCTTGACCTACCTAACCTAGGATTTTTTTTCTTTTTATTTAGGTACCTTCTTAACTAGTCAAGTAACATTTTGGACAATACCTACAGTTTTGAAAGCACATTTTTTTCATAGAGTTACCGGTGGTCTTCTTGTCCACGCAATTTTAAATCCAAATTCTCCGTAAGTACTTAAAACACATTTCATAAAATGATATCCATTATGTCGGCTATAGGCATCTGTACATCTGTCTGTCTGTCGATGACACTTCGAGCAATTTGCCCCAAAAGTTCTGCTAGTACCGGAGCCATTAACTGCCTCTCCACACCTACTCTTGACACGATTTTGACGTCACAAAACGTACATAGCTCAGATAATTTAAAAAACCTTTTAACTTGGTGATCTGTAGGGTACTTAGTCTGTATTTTTGGTCCTTTGAGGCGAAATGTATAAAACCAACAAAGTGTTAAAATTTAAAAAAAATCACAGACTGCTGTGTACTAGTTACACGTCATACGATAAAAAACAAGTCCACATAAAAAATGAAATAGTCACGAGAGATATGAAAACCAAAAGGATTCCATCAAAATATGATAACTAAAATAACATACATAGGTCCCAAAGAACTGATATGGTATACTATTCGGTGTACGGTAATGATGATAATGGTAAAATATTTCGGCATTCCCTTGTGGTGTCATAAAATCTAAATTTCTCATATTACATGATTATAAGGCTGCTAGAAGTGGCGTTAAATTAAAACGTAGGATATGAGGCACGTGGGGAGCATGAGATGCATCATAATATTCATAATCATGTGGAAGGGGTAGTAGCGAACTCTAAGTAGGTATATTGTGAAAAGCGCGTGCGTCAAAATGTACTACTATAACAGGGTCAGCGAATTTGATGTAGATTCGGAGTAAGGAGATTAGGGAGGCAACCGGCAACTGAACTGTAGGTACCTTGCAGTAATATTTACAGGTTTGTTTTGCAATATTGGGACATGGGCAAGCAGTACAGTTTTAATGCACCATAACTGTTACTCCTAAAATACTTAGTTTGGGAAAATTTTAGGTTGAAGCAATAATTTATGCAATGTTTGAAATTTTCTGGCAGCTTAGAATGTTCCCATCAGTAGATATGTCAATTATTTTTGGAGGTTTCTGTTCAGGATAAAGCGGGAGGAAACACCTGGGTGTCACCACTGTGTGGATCGCCCGGAGGACACGGTGGAGCATACGGTGGAGGTCTGCCCGGCTTGCCGTGCCGCCGTGTCCTAACGGAGGCGATCTCTCGCGTCCGGCCCTGGTTCAGGCCATGGTTTGGAGCGAGAGTGCATGGGAGGCCGCCACTTCCTTCTGCGAAGCAGTAAAGTTCGCGAAGGAGGAGGCGGAACGCGTGAGGGAGAGGCGAGATTCGCGCCCTCGCACTCCTAGTCGCCGCAGGAGACGCCCCGAGCGTCGGGAGTCGCAAACCGATTTCCGGCCACCGTAGGCGCGGGCTTGCAGACGGTGATCAATGGGTAGCACGCCATCCGATTAGGACCAGGCCCGGGTCGATGGCGCGTTGTGTTCCACGCGCGCCTCAAAGAGATGTCAGCACTAACTGACGGGGTCTGTTAGGGCCAATGGCTGCCAGGGTTGCGAGTTTGTCCGAAAGGGATATCGCGGCCCCGGCACATAGGCAACGGAAGGAGCATGGGTGGGTTTTAGTCAATAAAAGTCTGCCACGCCCAGAGCCGGCGCAGCAGCGGCGGAGCAGTTATTTGATAATTTTCCACCCAATAAAAAAGGTATGTCAATTAGTGGTTATTTTTTAATCCCAGTAGATTGAAACGCTCCAGCTGCCTTTTTAAAAATAATCTTCAAAATAAAAAATAAAATGAAACCGTGGATCTCTTCATCACACACCTGGTACATATTTAAAATGGCGTCGGTAATCAATCACTTGGAGAATCGATGGCATTTCTATGTTAAATCGTTTTGGGGCGACCCGTTGGTTATAAACGAAACGGGCCCAATAGTAGCCTTTAGTATTTGCTAACATTCATCTGTCCTGTTCGAAAATTGAAACGAGATGTTGATGGTGAATGGACACTGGACTATTAGTGATCGATATAATAACAATAATGTTTGATAAATAATGTCTGGGCTATCATGATTATCCGTTTGCGGACTTGAGAGTCCTTACTTATGATAGACTTAACACGGGTGCAATCTACTGCCGGGCTACATGTCAACATTGATATTTCTGTGCTTTATCTGAGTTAAATACTAATGCATTTTATCAACCGAATCAAAATCCATTGAGTAGTTTAAACAAGAACTAATCACATAGACACGAAAAGTGATTTTGATAATTGTTTAAATTGTAGATTTAATTTAGATAAACTAAGTACTTAGACGTCGTTTCTGATATTTCGGTAATTCACTAAATCGTTAGACATCCACGCCAAAGTGAAATATTTGCCCTTTTGATAGTTTTGAGAATTAGAAGGAACATCTTAGCTATCCCGTTCAGTCATACCTGCAGAGATAAGTCACATAAATGTTCCACAGAATCCATAAAAGCAATGAATGCGACTTTTGTAAGTAGTGTTTCCTGCAGATGGATGTTATTACGAGAGTAACATTCGTTTTAGCTTTACGTTCTGAGGCAGAATTAACCATAAATTCCAGGAAAAAGATTTCATATCAGTATTAAAATTAAGTAGGTACATGTGCGTCTTGCACTCTATAACGGAACGAGGTAATCATAATATGAACGATTCCATCAACTTCATGAAAATCCTAAATTCACTGACAGACAACGAATTACGAACAACCTTAATCCACTGGGTGTAGAAGCATGACATTTTGCCAAAAAATTATTGTACAAATAGTGAAGGTGAGCAATAAGGAAGGTTTTGTTTAAAGAAAATGTATCCCCTCCAAGGGTTAAATAGGGGATGAAGGTTTACTTATAAACCCTAAGACCTGTCACTGGTCACTGTTCTGTTTGTAGTGTTGATAATTATTCATGCGTTGTATCTCCTCCTTTGTTTCCGTGTGCGTGAACTAATTTGTATTATGTTTACACTTCTACACACCTTTCTTTTGTCTTCATTAATATTAAATTGTGTCTCTGTAATTATATTATTATTCGTGTGTTTTCTTATGATAATGGTTTCCTAGAGAAATCTATGTATGTTTGAATAATTTAAATAGGATCAATCGTCGCTTCCTAATGTACTCAGTCATGTTAGAGTTCTTTTTTTTTCAGTTTAGTTACGAGAAATAATACTTCGTTTAGTAATTTTCAGTTTAGAAACGAGAAATAATGATAAAGCTTTGGTTACTTGTGGTAGAGCCACTTTATCATTATTTCTCTATAAAACATCTATCATCATCATCATCTATCTATTAAACAACATAATTAATTCAAATAATAAAAGCAGTGGGACCATAAAATTTTACAATAACTCCCTTTCTTTAAAACATATAAAAACTTCCTTAATTAATATCAATTTAAAACTTTCAGCTAAGTACCGGTTTGTTTCAGAACTCGTGATTATTAAGTTGGAACTTACTTAGCTGAATTTTTCAGGTGCAAACTTCGTTCGAGAGTTTCCTCTAGATCTGAACTTACCCTGTAGTTGTGCCTAAGCACTGTTGACTAAGTTTTAAGAACAAAGACTGCTAGAGCCGCGGATAATGCTAACTAAACAAAACTAATCAGTTCACTTCAAGCGATTAATTGCTTTGAAAGTTTATTTATTTATTTTTCTAGAGCTGTATCTTCTATTGGTTTAAGAGTTTCAGAATTTTGCTTTTCAGGGTTCCGTACGTCAAAAAGAAAAAAACGGAACCCTTATAGGATCACTCGTGTCTGTCTGTCTGTCCGTCAGTCACAGCAAATTTGCTCCGAATATAATGGACCAATTAAGTTGAAATTTGGTACACATATGTATTTCTGTGAGCCCAACACGGACGTGTAACGTAAATAAATGAATTTTGAAAATGAGGGTCATTTTAGGGGAGCAAATAAGAAAATTAAAAAAAGGTTTGTAAACTGTACCGTGTAACATATCAAATGAAAGGATTTGCGGCGATCTAATTTTTTTTTAAATAAATTAAAAATAAATATTTTTAATGATATTTAAGAAAATAGATGAAAATTTACCATACCCCCTTTATTTACAAAACTACAGAATCTAAAAATTTAAAAAAATACAGAGAATGGTTCTTTACTCATAGATTACAGGAAAACCTATAAGAAGTCTATGGTCTTGAAATAACATGGTAAATCTCTCAATTTTGTGCACACAAACTTACATTTTCAGTTGGAATGTATGGGAGAATATGTTTTCAACTACAATATTAAGTTTGTTCTTGGGATAAATTCATCTCAACTACGGAACCTTTCATTGTGCGTGGTCCACACGCGCTTGGCCGGTTTTTACCGACTTCAATAAAAGGAAGGTTATTACAATAAAAGTATAGCAGAGTAGAGTAGTAGTAAAGTAGAGGCATGAAAGTAGAATAAATGCTGAGGAAATGCGTTCTTTGCGAAGCATGTGTGGCGTGACTATGAATGATAGGCTGAGGAATGATGTAATAAGACAATGGTGCTGTTTGGAGTAGATGTGGTGACAACAATTGAAAAGAGTATGCTTAGATGGCTTGAGCATGTTGAGAGGATGAATGAAAGGCGACTAACAACGCACATGTGGGTGGAAATGCCGGGGTGCCCTAGAAGGACATACATACCTCATTGGTGAGGTTCTTCAGAAAGCTCAGGTGCGTAGCACCTATTCGCAACCGGCGTGCGTGTATGACCAGATCTATAAATGATAAATGAAACGTAAACAAATCACCACTGAACAAATATTTAACGCTTTTGATAGCACTAATCTAGTCCGATTTAATACTATCCTTCTTCATTACTCGCTACAATGTTAAATAGCTTCATTACGTCGGAAATTATGCTGCGTTCAGACAGCGCTAGTTAAGATCATAATACTAAGTTGTAGGTAAGGTTGTAGTTGTAGGTGTTGTTGTTGTAGGTAAACAGCGTTACTGGCGTCAATCGGTCGTAACTCGCGAGTCGAGGGCCTGTATAAATCTCTGCGTAACTGCTACAGACCCGCGGGGCCGATTTGATGTTCGTTTGTTTTTCTGGCAGGAGAGTAGATGAGACAGTACTGAAATATGTAGGTCTGGTTTCAACGGCAAAAAGGATTTTCATGTTGGCACAGTTCAGTTCAAATGAATTAATAAGTCTGATTACATGACCTACTTAGACATTGGGCAAATACTTACTAGTAAGAGTATCTATCAGATTGTCCAGCAATACCGTTCAGAAGATAAATAGTTTATGTTAAATATAAAAAAATAACAATTTTTTTTAAACCAGATTCAGAAATAAAATATGATTAGTGAACATAATTTTGGGTATAAAATATAATATTCCATTTGGAACTTTTGAAATATCTTGAATATTTAATGCTTTACATTAAAACACTGTCTTTTATAACTTTATAAGTCATCAACCTGGTAGAATGAAATGAAACAGTTATAATGGGACACAGCTATGTGCAAACCAGCTATTCCAGTGTTTGACTGGCTTGCTAATATGTAACTGCTATTAATAGAGCATTACTAGATAATCTACGGTACTTTCCCGCTAAACTAACGTTAGTAACGAGGCACTGTTAGAATTTCAAAGAAATTTTTGCCCTTTGTTCTACGGCTAATGTATGGAAGTTCAATGATGCATACAGAGGCGTATTATTTAATTAAGCTATCTAACTAAAACGAACAAAACTACCTACTAAATTAAATTACTTGAAGATTCCCATCTAATTGATAGCGCGAGAATGTCTAATTAGTAGATCCTGTTCCAGTACAGTGGCGTATGTAAACACAGCTTGGAGAATTTCAATGAGAAACCCTTTGGTCGTGGCAGAGGCTGCGCGGGGCGAATCCTAATGAAACTGCTTTGTTGTTTATCGTATACGAATCGTATGTATCAGCCGATCGGACGGGAGCTGCGATGTTACGTGAATTACTGCTCACTCGGTAAACGGTTCAAATGCTCACGTTTTCTTTTAGTTTTAGCTGTCTTAGCTTTTAGTGTATGTGTTAGTTTGGTCTTTTGAAGCGAGCTGATTTCAACAGTCTTGTCTAAATGATAATATGTTACCAAATAATCTCATGATTGGTGACTGTTACCTCCACGGTTATTAAAATCGTTCAAATATATCTATTATGAAAACGAGATATGACGAAATGAGTCACGATCTCACGACTCAATTGAGAATCAATTTAATATCGAATGCTGAACTTTCCATTATTATTCGACATTTTGATTAGCACTCGTTTCTCGACACCTCTTCCGTTCCTATGCAATCTGATTGGCTCGCCACTCCTCAACCAATTTTATTAAAATGAAGATGGCGTCTTAGATAAAACTGTATAAAACTACCATCAATGCCCAGTAGGGGACACGGGGGAAAAGCGATGATAGTGTGGGAATAGTTCACTAGATAGCGCAAATATTTTAAATCCAGCGAGTTTCGAACTCGTTTCCGAAGTTGGCGGAAGTTCTACGGAATTTGCCGAAGTATGTCCGACGAAGCACACTTAATTCTTAACAGAGTGAACCAATTAAAGTGTTTCTTGCGAACTGACACGGACAACAATGAACGATTTTCTTAGAATGGATAATTGTAGTTGTGAAGTTTTCTTAATACGATCTTAGGATTGTACAAGAAGTTTTGCTTTCTTGCTTTGTATAAAAATGGATTTATTTTTAGTTCTTCCGAAGCCTTTGGCACCTTAGTCCTTTGAGTGCTCTATTGAAAATCCATTGTGTTATTACCTTTGTAGTTTCCTAAATCTACGAGGACTTAGGTTAGTATTGGTACGATGAATTCGATGTAAAAAATGTGAGCACTTGTTTGAGATTTCCTTTATGTACGCAACAAAATAAAAGGTATTTCAATAAAGAAAGTAACGTGTTGCCTCGATTCCGCCGCCAGATACCAATATCGACAAGCAATGTGTTCCTTTAAAACCGAATATGAAATTGCAAAATTGCGTAAGTACGTCTCCCTTAAACAGACAGCGTGTCTTTCTGTTCCATAACAATGTCGAATTTTTTGATGATTCGTATAACTGTTCTCTGAGTGTTAACATTCCTGTGATAGATCTCCTAAGAGTGGTTACTCAAGTCTTTATTTTAACGACTGGCACTAGTTAGGGCTATACTCAGCTTGGTCTGAGAGTTATCTTTTTATACTAGGCATAAATACTTGGCTCATTACTTTATTTAACATGGCGGTCGTTAACCGATTATTGCTAACAATTTTGTAAGTTAGCTATAACGCTTACTTTGTATGTTTTAGTTACTTTGAGAATTATACGAAGTTCTTAATCGAGAGTCAATCATGGCGAGACTTTCATGTCTCCAGACTAGTCGGATATTCAATTTGACTTGTCAACTGAGGGAAACTCGATGCATGTTTCAGACACATGTGATGTGAAAATTCGTTACATCTTTATGAATATATCGAATTGATAAAACTTAGCTGTCAAAGAAAATAGCTGCCAACCTGGAAAACATTTATCTGAGCTGAGCCCAGCCGTAGGATGCAGGCTAAAAGTAAAACTGCTAAGAAACTGACACAAATTCACCTCTGTCATCTTTTATATCTTTTTATTATATTATGTATGTATTGTTTATTTAAAAACTAAATAAACATAAAGTGTCAACAAAAAAGTAGCAAAGATGTTGAAGCCACCATTTCTCCGTGTACAACTGATCTCTGTTAGTTTTTCCCACAATCATCATACAGATGCTGGTAATGGCGCCTCCAATATATTTCTAACTTTATTCGTGCTTGCGACGACACGTGAAATATTTCAAGAGTGGTTGAGTTATGCCACGTCTCCCCCTCTCATGCGAAATGAATGTTCGAAGTATGACGCGTTGGTACCAAAATGGTACCGAATAACCAAGTTGACACCGGGTTGGTACTTCGGTACTTTTAGTACTCGGTTCTGGTTCGTTGAACTATTCTGCTGTTTAAGTAAATGAGTGTAATGATGATGGTGGTTATATTTTTATATGAATGTCTGTTAGGTGTGTTACATTAAGTATGGACAGAAGATTCTACGTCTCTCTTCTTTCAAGAAGATATTTTGTTTCTGTTGACTGAGAATGCTTCTAAAGTTATGTAAGTTTGGCTATATAAATAGAGCTCAAAAGTTAGCCAAATAATGTTTTAATCTAAATTCTCGCGCCGCTCGATAATCAGTCTATGATAATATTCCCACTGCTGGGCTGTAATCCACCACGCGGGCCCAGTGCGAGTTGGTAGATGTCACATGTTTTCAAATTTTTGGTTCTATGACAGGCCGGTTTCCTCACGATGTTTCCTTCACCGTTTTGAGAGCAGTGGTAATGAGATTATTAACACAAAGTAAAGCGCCTGCCTGGGTTCGAACCCACGATCTACAACTCGTAAGTCGGGGCTGTTACCACTGGGCCACCACTGTTCGCGTCAACGTCACCTTATATGACAGAAAACCCTGTCGTTTTGAACCAACACTTTAGTTTTACCACAAGCCGTAAACTAAGCCTTGTTCACCTTGCAAATACCGCTAAGTAACAGTAAAGATAGCATCAACGATCCCATCATTCACCGCCCCCATAACACGGGAGAATACATTTTCCTCCCCATAGAATATGTTAAACTCCCCGTTTCCGATACTATACCCCATATAGCCCATAAACACATAAATATTGCTCAGGCCATATTTTTGCTCAACCCTATCTGTTTGAGACACAGTTTCACACTCAATTAATTGCTTCAGATGTGCTTTCGATATTGTTACAAAGAAAATTAATGTATGTTGTTTTCTTTGTAAAACTTTAGTAGTACAGATGACGGCGGTAACGTATGGTCAGACGCACGTCAGTAGTAACATTTGAACTACAAAAATCGTCTTTATTGATACGAAATTAATGAAATGGTTTATTCTGTAAATAGGCTATAGGAAACACTTTTACACGTCATATTAAAAAAAAAAATTGCTAGATGAGTTCGGCGTTTTCTATCCGACTACTCTGAGAAGAAAGGCCGAAACAAACTCAGAGGTTACAGTCTCTTTTAAAGTCCAGACATAATTTTGGTCAACCCATATGAGGACCATGTAGATTATTGTCTGAAATGGTCTTTTGAGAAAAGAACCACACAGATTTGAGTGGACCTGTCCAGTCAGTGCAAGCATTTGTCAGAAATCGTGGAGCTCAACTCAGAACATAAGGAGCTCAACTCGACGAACAATACCAAAGAAAGGACATTTGGGTAGGCCGCATAAACTACTCAAACTGCAAGACTGTAGCGGCATCTACATCTCTACATGCGAACTACGCATCAAAGACCTGACGTCACACAACATCCTGACGTCACACAAATCCTGCATCGCGCAATAAGAGTTTACCGCGCGATAAACATATATAAAAGCTTCCCAACTTCAACCTCTGGGCAGTTGCCCGCCAGACATCACACCCGCCTGGTCGGAGGATCCTCCCTTTTCTATAGTGGATGAGTGAACTTTACACCCTGTTCCTCATGCACCTAAATTCAATAAAAAAAACAATATCATCTTTTTTTTCCTTTCTCAGTTAGTTTTAATACTAACTGAGAAAGGAAAAAAAAGAGGCACTGTCAACTCATAGCCGTGCGGTTGTCTGTATGAGTTAAGGGCCAAAATAAACTTTCCTACTCACAGCCACAGTCCACTGCTGGAAATAGGCCTCTCCTAAGTTCCACCACAACACCCAGTTCTCGGCATCCAGTCACCAAAAGCATTTAAAACCCACAATTCACGGTCGTATCCCTAAAGTTAATAATGCAGGTTGGGCCGACATAATTCTTGGGCTCACACACGACACGACCAAACTGCGTGTAAGCACACTACGTCACGAAGGCATGCTCTGGATAACATACTGGCTAGTTGGTACTCGTATATCTGCTACAATAAATATACAAGCTTTTACTTACTGCATGGTTGGTTGTATGTACGTACCTATACTCCATAGGTTTAGGTAGTTAAATAAAGGTAAACAAATCGTAAAACGGGATTTTTTATAGATGACACTTTCTTGTTTAAAAATACGATAAAACCAAATTAAATGTGTTTTAGATTTTACAATAGTTTCATCTTTTATTAATTTATGTTTTTTTTTTTCTTTTGGGGCATTTATAATCGCAATGCGTATTTCATTCTCATCGTAACCTAAATACACATTAGTCATATCTGGGCCATGAACCTAAACAGACTCTTCGCATCATCGCCCTTTGGTTGATCCAAGATTTTATTGAATATGCCTACTTCAAGTCTGTTCCTCCTCAAGACCCTAAACAAATCATTTCTCCCAGACTCATATTCAGATTCAGATTCAGATTTATTTATTTGCCATCAATGTAGGTACAAGTTTAAGATGATACAATAGCTGAAGGTTACCGCTACATTCTACCTTACGGCATGCAAATTCCTAGAAACTAATAGATTACATACAATATTATTATAAATTAACAACTAACATGTCATTCTAATTAACACTAACAAACATAAAAAAGGAAATAATAATAAAATAATAATAATCATCAAATAGTCAATTGCACATAAATAAATCTTGTTAATTAAATTGAATTTCATTACTTGGAATTATAATTAAGTGAAATATTATTTTACAAACATAATGTCATTTACAAATTTTATTGTCAAATTTCTTTATCATTTAAAAAGTCATTGATACAATAATAACATTTATCCAATAATAATGCAGTGAGCTTAGATTTAAATGTTCGAATAGGGTGTTCTTTGAAACTGTGCGGAATTTTATTGTATATGATAGGTCCCATCGACATAATATTTTTCCTTAGTAGTGCTGTTCTGTAATTGCCTGTATGTAATAGGTTTTTATATTGTAGTCTCCTTGGACCTGACCGCCTTCTAATATCGGCTAGTGATGGAAATAAATCTAAATTAGTTTTAACAAAAATTGCGACCTCTAAAATGTACAGTGATGGGAAGGTCAGTACTTTCAGCGACTTAAACACAGGTACACAGCTGTCTGTAGTTTTCAGATTTAACATAGATCTTATGCAACGTTTTTGGGCTTTAAAAATCTGTTCCCTCTCACTGCAATTGCCCCAGAATATTACTCCGAATCTTAAAATTGGCGCCACTAGACCGTGGTAAGCTACTACGAGTATATTATTGCTTACTTTATGCGATAGATTATGCAGCACATAGGCTGACTTGCTAAGTTTACAACAAACGTCTTCAGCATGAGGTTTCCAAGTAAGATTGCTGTCAATTAAGATACCCAGGAATTTAGCAATATTTGTTGTTTCAACATATTGTCCATTATGACCAACGTTAACATTAAGAGGGCAAGTCCTTTGGTAAAAATGCATAATTTTTGTTTTTTTAAGATTGATGACTAAGTTATTTATGTCAAGCCAGTCAATAATGTTTTCCAATGCCGTATTGATATCATCTTCATAATCTTTAATGTCATTACATTTTACTATCACAGTACTATCATCCGCAAATAGCACCATAGGATGTTGGATTTGACGTGGCAAATCATTGATATAGAGCAGAAATAGAGTTGGCCCAAGAACGCTACCCTGTGGAACACCATATTTGACTACTCTACCGTCTGATGCATATTTAAGCTCACGTTTCGTTTCAAGAGATGTTCTAGATATTTCTGTTACCTGATATCGACCACTGAGGTAAGAGGTTATAAGGTCCAGGACATTACCCCTAATGCCATAGCGGTGTAGTTTATATAAAAGGACGTCATGGCTAACGTAATCGAACGCCTTAGTCATATCAGTTAATATGGCACATACCGGTACTTTCTTGTCAACATTATTCATAACGGGAAATAGAAGATTAAAGATTGCCATATTAATATTTTTGTTTTTTCTAAATCCCATTTGTTCTTTGCACAATATATTATATTTAGTCAAATAATTGTCAAGTGCTTCATAAATAATCTTTTCAAGTATCTTGGAGAATATAGGGATCAATGCTACTGGTCTATAGTTGGACATATCTTCTTTGCTATTTTTTTTATGTATTGGTTTAATTACAACTGTTTTCAGGCTATTAGGGAAAATACCAGAAGTAATACAAGTGTTCACTATGTGACTTAAAGGCGCAGCTACAATATCACTGACAAACTTCACAACCTTGGTAGTTATACCGTCATAACCATGACTTTGTGTATTTTTCAGGCTTTTGATCACCCTTACTAAGTCGTTTGAGACAGTTGGGGCCATAAACATTGAATTCGAGTTGTAATTCAGGTCAATAGTTCTAACGTTTGTTTTGTTACTTACACTTTGTACTTGGTCAATAAAAAAGTCGTTAAATGATGTTGCTATCTCTTTAGGATCGTCAATTGTCCTATTTTGGTTAGTAATCTTTGATACAGGTTCTTTTATATAGTTATTATTGTTAATTATTTGCCATGAAGCCTTTGATTTATTATGAGCAGTATTTATAAAGTTGTTATTTTGTGCCCTTTGAGTGAGTCTGATGACTTTTTTAAACCTTTGTGAGTATGACTTAAATTTATTTTTATTTTCGCTTGATGGATTCAACCTGCATTTCCATAATAGGCTTCTTTGCTTCTTGCTACAAAGTTTAATTCCCTTAGAAACCCATTTATTTTTGTGTTCTGCTTGAATTCTAATCCACTTAATTGGAAAACACAGATCATAAAGGAGTTTAAAGATTTCTATAAATTTGTTATATGCGTCATTAGGGTTACTCTCACCGTATACATTTGAAAACGACAAACTCTGCAATTTTTTTTTAAACTTTACCAAATTGTCTTTAGAATAATCCCTTTTTTGAGTGCGCCAATACTTTAATTTGCAAATTCTATTAACTCGAATTTTGAGGATTTGAGCTGAGTGATCCGATATCGCAAAATCAATAATATCACTAGTGCATTTTAGGTTCGCATCAACAGCAAAATTATCTAGACAAGTAAGACTGCTTGGTCTTGTGGCCTGCCTTATTTTCAATTTAAGGTTGTAATTTAGGAGCAAATATTCAAAGTCCAAAGTGCATCTGTTACGTTTTAAAATGTCTATGTTGAAGTCTCCGCATAATACCACCTTTACATTAGTCTTATTGCACAACTTTTTTAAACTTTCATACCGAACACAGTCCATCAATAAGTGCTGTAAGTCTTCAACAACTCCACACTCCATAATTTATGTTAAACTTTATCATTTATTCTTAACCTTCTCTTCGTAAATGTAACTGCTTGAGCTCAATTTTTTTGTTAGATTTATAATAAAAATAAAACATTTTGTAATCTGTCTATTGTAAAGAGCCCAAACTCAAATGTCAACGAATGATAACGTTGCTAAATCGAAGAGTACAACTGTGACGCGGCATGACAACTGAAGTGACAGGTATTACGTTTAGTCGGTTACTGGACAGCTGTCTCGTCACGTGGTTTTTTTTTGTTGACCTTGATTTAACTACCTAAACCTATGTAGTATACTTACATTTGCATCAACCATCTTTAATCCCAAAGCAAGTTCAAGCGTTGCCAGTAGCCACTAATCCTGTTTATTCATAGCGATAAAACACCAGCTAATGTACATGTTGTCCCATTGAGTGTAAAGCCAAGACTTTGTCTCATAATGACAGTGATGTGGGATGAGAATTTAACACGGCACGCATTCACTGTGTGATTGTGATTTCTGAGCTTTAAGTCCATGTTTTGTTAAACCTTATTATTTACGGCAATAAAGTGGTGAACTTATATCTACGAAGATTTGTATTCACTGACTTTTTTAAATTTTGGAAGAGCTATCATAGTTAATTATAATGCTCTTGCGAAATTTAAAAAAGTCACATTCATATCTTTTTGCCTGATTTTCAACCAGCATCTCCGGCGTAATTTTCCACAGTTAAACAAATTCGATATTTTATTTAAAAGTCTAAACGAAATAACTACAAAATACAAGAGTGTTAAGTGTCCAAAGTATTTTATTTGCAGCTTGCTTAGTGGCGGGTAGCTTGGACATCGGCTTTGTTCCTACTCTATCTGTCAACCCACTTCTAAGTGATCCGATAAAGTATACGTGTCTCTGTTTAGACTTTTGTGTTTTCTTTATTCTTGTTTGTTATGTAGAGGAAATGGAGGTGATAATTGTTGGCATTTTATAATAACTTATGAGTCTATTCGTTTTCAAAGTCGTAACGTTATGTTCTTATAAAATATAGAAAAATCATTATTGTGTTAGATTATACCAGAAAAAGCTAAAAAGCTAGAAAAAATAAAGTACAAGTATCCAAATAAATTAATAGACAGCTCATTGTGAGAAAACTACTAAAACTAAAGGAACAATAATACTTTTAAAAACACACATATTTTTTTTCCAAATTATCATGCTTTGTTTATTACTGCTCATTTCATAATAACAATCATTTAGTCACACACGTAAGTATCACTCGAAGGCTTACGTCCGAACTCTACAAGTGCTCAAGTCAGAATGCCATTCGCCGTCGCCGCCAACAATATCCCCACTCTTTGTATTATAAATCGTTATTCAGATTAATTACTGTCTAGCACGTGTATTCATTCAAATAAACATAAAATAATAAATTTCTTAAAGAGCCTAACAATTGGGATTCCCACAGAAAGATACAAACTAAATAATATGTATAAATGCATAATACAGTTTTACGAAAACAGGACCAGTATTCGAACTTACAGGAAATCATTTCTTAAGACAGGTAATCTATTCCGTTATCTCACCATAATAGCCTTTAACCCTAGAATATTAAGTGGATACCTATTCCCCATCACCCGATAAAGCTTACTTCTCTTTTACGACACCTACGACCATAGAAGATGGCCTATACGACCACATGGTTCTTACAGATCAATTCACTTTTATAAGAGGCTCATAATCCTGAAGACTATGATGATCCCCAGGCTTAAGAACCTAATACATAGTAACAAACGTCAGGGAAGGCTTGTAACACGCTTATAATGCGCTTGTAACACACTTGTAACGCTGCAATATCGCGCAGGCAATCTTCTTTTATACTCTGGAGCACCTTTTAATGTCATTAACGTTAGCGTAATGTGTCTCTAGACATGATAGTTTAATTTCACGCCGTGTGTAGAATGGATGTTTTTGAAGGTGGAACAAAGTTGTAATATTAATTTTGGATTACAGGAGAGTCCAGTTTTTGTAAGAATTTGCTGTTAAAAATTGTTGTCAATCTGTTTTTTGATGTTTCACATTAGACAATTTCTTCTCATTCTGTTTTAGTATTTCGCGTAATAATTACAATTGTTTTTCATTTAGATGACCTACTTGTGTAGCCAGCCAGGTTAATAACAATTTAAAAGTCGGCTTGGAAATACATCAGAATATTTTTGTGAGTGGCACATTAGGATTAACTGAAGCCTCACTGTCAGAGAATACAAGAAAGATTTTATTGTCACTCACTTTTAAAATCCTTGTTATTCAAAATGTTTACTTTATGAAAGAATCAAAAATATTATCGTTGAAATCGATCATTTGTTTTTGGTCATCAAAAACAAATGCGGACCGAAAGATCAAACCAAATTACTGGTCCTAAAATCCGTGTCTCGGAAAACTTAGCCTACGATCCAGGAAGTTATTCCGCCATATAATAGCTGTGATATCGGCTAGTCTCAAACGTGCACGGCTCAATTATAGACGCCTCGCCTCGCGGGACGAGCCAGCGATTGCTTTCGACGAGGCTTAGACGGGAAATTTCCTATTTGTACCATTTCAAAGAGAAGAAGATTGACTACACTTGGGGGCCTTTTTTGTAAGGATCGATTGACTTGCATAAATTGTCGTTTTAATTAATATTTAATTATTGGAATTCGTTTTCTTCAGTTTAATGGTCAGATTGCAAATATTTACAGCATTATTCTCGCTCAATAAAAATAAATTGAGCCTCAAAAACCAACTACCTACCACGTACTATAGTGATATTGCAAGTTGTTTTATCCAAGATTATCAGTAATTTTACACCTGCCTAAAGGATTCTATAATTTTAAACTAATCTTCAAAAGAACAATCCTTTTATGACACAAAATGCAGTCTGAACCTCCTCATTGTCTCCGCTAATTAAGTCTCTTCGCAGACAAAAGACGCCTGCAATCAAGACATGCCTAAAACCGGATTATAATAATGGTTGGTGAGCAAAATATTCTTATATAACGGAGGGTATTATGTTTTTACATGCTCTGTCCATCATCGCGTTTAATTTAGATGGCGTTCGGTGCACTCTCATAAAAATGTAAATAGCTGTCGACGAGGCACAGGCAGAGATGCTAATTATTGCGAATGCCCAGTTTTGTGTTTTGAGTTTTAAAATTTGTCATTTTATGCTACGTATTAAGCATGGAGGAATAAATGGCGAGCATTTGTTTCTTTTTTATTTTCGTTTTTGGTTTAGTAATCTTTATGTTAAGTATTCGTGCACCACCTTTCTTTTAACACTTTTTGAGTAGTATAAACATGCTTTTAACTAAGCTTTTAAGAACATTTTCCCTAAAAAAAGCCTAAGTAGTATATAACCGTTATCGAGTCGAGTTGTGCCACCGAGAATTTTTTAAAGACGAAAATATTTTTTGTAATCGTAACAGAGTATTTGGAACTAAACAACTACATAATTATCTTGATGGCTGATGGTTTGCAAGAACCACTTTACCATCACCTAAGGGCCTAGTTAACTATTCAGTTCAATATATCATCGTTATCGTAAAGCTACTAATAATTAAATTGATCCGAAAGCTCTCGCTTATGACTCAGTCATTCGGCCGCCGCACATATACGCGATGTATCACTATCACTCTAAAATTTTGCTTACATTATTTAGAGGCAGGAATAATGTATGTCTGTAGAGCGAAGTTATGGCTGAGTTCTAATAACAGTATGTAAACGTAATGGTGCTTCAGAATTGAAATATTAATGATTATGGTATTCATCGTAAACATAAAGTCAAAGTCAAAGTCAAACAATTTATTTCAATTAGGCACATAAAAGGCACTTATGAACGTCAAGTTTACAAAAAATAGAATTGATTCTCGTCGCCCCTTCCAAAAGGTAGTTTTCGTATGGAGAAGAATGGGCAAGAAACTCCACCGTTACTCTTTTAAAATGTTTTTACAATATTTTGCATACATTAATTATATAATTATATGTGAAGACGATGCATCTAGAATAAGATTACTATACCGCGATAGGTAAAAAAGAATGAAAAATAAAGCAATTACAGATAAATGAAATATGTGACAGATACATGGTGCTCACATATTTACACATAGAAATTGTTGCTTCGTTTAAAACTTTTGCATTGCCTTTTGTATGCAAGCAATTTTTTGCATATTTCTACGGTTTATTCAGCTTCTCATAATTTACGCAGTTTCTACCGTACATTTATCGGCAGATAATAGTCCTGTATAAACGTTCTTAACATTCGCCCAAAATTCCAACAGTCATTGGATACAATATCTCTCGTGCATTTTGTTGGAAGTCAATAAACTCATATTGTAATGGCGTCCTACTCGTCACGCGGCCGTGGTGTGGCCGTGGCGTGGCTGTGAGACAAACGTGCCAGTAATTGCACGCTCTCGCGAGTGACGTCATCGCCTCGCGGGCTCGAGTCGGCCTCGCATACAACGCACTCCTATTTTAAAATGCGGTGCCTCGACAAATACTGGAGTGTGGTTACCGCTTTATGCAGATATGCTGATGAGATAGTTTAAGCTTACTTCGGAATAGCGATGCATCTATGCCTTTGACAGGTGTTGTAGATTTAGATGAGAGTATAAAAGCCGTCTATAAAAGCGTCCTGTTACAGGAAACTTGATAGACACTTTTCTTATGATTTCAGAAAATGTGGAGATAAATCTTTATTAAAATTTTCCTAGTTTAATCTAATTTTAGTAAAAGTATCAATAGAAAATCCAATAAATTAGTTTAGGCAAAACTATAAAAGAGCAAACCTAAAAGTAGTTCCAAAGCAAAACGACTGATATTGACAGGTAAGAGAAACCCAGCATCGCTTGGTCGTTTACGAGCACAGAGCAATCTACATAATATAATTAGAACGCCTCGCCAGTCCCGAATTGATAAAACGTACCCTTTTTTAGAAAAAAAGCGCCGAATCTCGGAAAACACGAAATTTTCCAATAGAATTTAAAGTGGATTTCGGTACCCAATTCATTAGTGTGGTCGGACCTTTTGGTAACGTGTACCTACTACGTACGTACTGATTGGTGAATGTATTAGTTTCAGATGATGTTTACTGGAATAGCTTTGATTGCTACTGTGGCCGGTCCAAGACATAACATAATATCACGCCAGTGATGCCGAAGGGTTAGGCAGAGGTGTTCCTATTAGTACTCCCACATTTCGCCAAGTTAGGTTTAAGTAAGTAATAGGGGGCGAGGCTATTGCCAACCGGGCACAAATCCAAGCTCCAGGTTGCTATTGAGAAATTCCTGATAGAAAAACCCAATAACACTTTGCCCACCCTGGGAATCGAACCCAGGACCTCAAGCTCAGCAGTAGCGCTGCAAGAGACACCAGAAGAGTTGAAGAGTGAACCAGTTTTCACTTTTATGCTCGAGCAATGACTGACAGCTTAGCGTGGTCAGTTTATCGTTGCCGGATGCTGTACTTAAGCTTCGCTTAGCTGTACTTTACTTCAATTTGACTAAATAATCTTTAGTCATTAAATTTTTTGTAAAAAAAATGGTTGGTCCTTACGGTAAAATCTTGAAACTACAGTAAATAGAGTAATTTAAGTACATACAAAATGTTTTTCCCTGATACATAATTTTAAAAACAAAACAGATTCACCAGATATGTAAATATTACAGAACACAAACTAAGCAAAAATTGGTTTTTTCTCAGTTTCTGCAAAGTATTCTTTAGGTTAACCCTTACGATCCCTATGATAGCTTCAATACCTAGCCGTATGGCCCCGATCCTGGAGAGGTTAGGGTCCATCTACTTGGAACTAACTACTAACCGTACTTAGCATGAGCCCATTCCTATTTGCGGCTAAATCGAGCCGTATGTCAGGAACATCTTTTTAGCAGAAATGGGAGGTAAAAAGTTGGAAGGATCTGCGTTTAGATTAGCATCTGAGGCTCACGTTGAGATGTTTTGACCATATTTATTTTTGGCTTAGCCCTAGTATGACGTAATATTTGTGAAGAGTTTTTGTTATTTGTTTTAAAGACGGGTGATCTGTAAGTTTTTCATTCAGTGTTAGTTGTAACTATGGCAACTACTAATTTACTGTTTAATTCACGGTCACTTTGGTTTTTTATTCAGGAATCATTAAATAATTAAGTTAAAGTTAAGTAACTAAGTAACATTTTCATCAAATACTTTGTGAACAGACCATCTGTTCCAAAAGTATTTGATGAAAATATAAACAATCAGAAAACGTACCTGTGGATGCCAAATTGTATTGCCACTAACAAATTGAGTGCGTTGATTTGACAATTTGAATACTTACCCCGAAATTCTAATTTTAAATCACCTTAAAGATGTTTTTCAATTAACAATTGAGGTTAATACGAGTATTATGATTTTTTATTTACTAAGTTAATCGTGTTATTGAAACAATAATTGTTGGTAAAAGTGTTCAGATTATATAAAGTTGAATGTTTTACTAATTCCCGTTAGTGAGTGCAAATTTAACCTGAGCACGGATTTTTTTTAATTTTCATTATATAATTTGGGTGTGACAGCAGTATAAATTCAAAAGCAGTATTTTTCAGCAGCATCTCCATGGGTATTTGTTAAGAACTGCCATAACATAAAGCAACTCCTTCGAACCTAATGTTGTGGAAACATCGACCGGTTGCTGATCAGCTCAGCCCTCTTTATCGTCTCCGTGATGTCGTTCGTTATTATCATTCTGTGCTTTATGTACGTTATTTAGGAGCCTGCCGGGTACAGTATCTTTTTTAAATGTTTTATGAATAAATAAAACCGATTTTTGATAAGAATCAAAACACGACACAGTTTGACTGCTATAACCTATAACTTATAAATGAGATCTCTAATAAGATTCCTAGATTGCTACGAAACTACATATCTTTTCCTAGTACCTCACTAAAATAGTAGTGAAAATATTCCGTCGTACCAAAAGTGTAATTTGGTCCTCCGGGTCGGTATTATGACTGCTCTCAAATTGCGGCCAGCTTGAGACGTCGCGTCGAGTGTCTGTCATATTGCGTCTTGTTGCACTTTCATGTCTTCCACTATCTAAGTACGTATTGTTAGGAGATTTTGGCTCGTAATTGAAAGACGTCTTGTGAGATCACTGACGGCGACCAATCATTCCCTTTTTTATTGAAGTAGGGATGCGTTGATAACAATTTGCCGAAGAGATATTCATGAAATTCAACATTTTATTAATTCTGAAACCAAAAGTGCCTGAGGTTTTATTTACAAAATATATGCACAGGTCCGACTGTCAACTAATGTTATTCTCAATTTTGTTTCAGGTACCACCAGAGAGCCACAGTTTACGGTCAAATAATTTAAAGGAGTAGCCACGGCGAATATGTAAATATTGTGTGCTTTAATATTCATTTTATTTACAATTTCTGACAGCGACAGCCAAATGGAAGGTTCCCAGAATGTTCAGGAATGTTTGGAGTACTAATTTGCTGTTCCTAAGTTACGCGGTGCGAACATAATATTATGGTTTTACAGAAACTTCATAAGTTGCTGATATTTTATTTCTATTGTGATAATTTTAAACTGTTTAGTTTTGCTGAAATAAACGTGAAAATTTACTGCAAAATAAAAGCTTTGCACAATTTGGATTTCCATAAACACTGTACCTGAGAAGGATTATGGACCATCCAGAGAATGTACTTATCCTCTAAATTATTGTAATCTAAAGTCTTTAACTACCGTTTCTTCGATACACGAGGACGCCTGAAGAAGTGGGATATGTTTATATTCATTTCCATAAATTCGAAACTTACATAAGCTAACTGAAACTGAAAGTTCCACTGAACCCCGAAAACGATTATTATGAGCCTCCACTCCAGGGAATTCTAGGCAAATATCTGCAATTGACAATGAATATTCAATAACTTGGGACAATAGCTGCCATCATACGTATTCATACAATTCACATCTGAAAATGAGAGGAGATTAGAGCATTATTATGAAGCGAGGAGACGCGGCTAATTCGACGGTGTCGTTAATATTGAACGGTACCATTCCGCCTTAACGTAAGGATTTGAATGCTTAATTATTTGCTTATTAATTAAACAGCACGGCATTCTTCAGACTTTGCGACGAGTTAATCTGCAAGACTATAGCTATTGTGAAGATGAGCCAAGATTTCTAAAGAAAAAGATGCTGTTAATTATTAAGTGCTATTTGATTTCATTTTCGTGTCGCGAAGTGAAGAGTTTGAAAGATTAAATGACAGAATGGCGGCGACGCTTGTAGACAACTTACAGTTTAAAGAAGGCTCTATAAGCAGATCATCAAGAAATTGATATTATGTATTTGAGCTTAGTGCTCTACTGTTATTACGGAACTTATACCGGCAAGTTTTTGCGGAGAAGGAAAAACCATATGATTTGGGGGGATAAATGGAAATACGTCGGAAAATTGTTGCTATTACCAAGCGGCTCGTAATCCGATTCCAACGAAGATGTTCGTCAGCATATGTTTTCTACATCTACATGAAAGCTTCGGTACGGAATATATTTGATAAAGTAGTTACCATCGCTGAAAAGAAAAACATTCAATGAAAAAATTTGAAAGTTGAAATTTTAGAAAATATTTTAATGAAAACATTGTTTCACAAATATTTATATCCCCTGTTAACACGCGTCGTATTACAAATCGAGTTTGGTCCTTTTATTCTCATAATACTCCACGTACCTAACACAAAATTATAAAGTTACGTTGACGAAGCAAAAATAAATTAAATTTTCACAAGGAAATTGCTTATGAAATTGTGTAATTGTATTAAAATTTGTCTCGGCACGTCGCTCGGTGCGTGAGACAGACCCTGCTTTTAAATATTAAGTAGGATCATCGGGTTTCACATAAAACTAGGATTTTATGCTCCTTTCAGATTATTTTACGCTCCTCTCAGATTATTAAGAGCTGCAACAAGGGTTGGATTACCCGGAACATGTTTCACATACATTTTAGCAACGCGGAGATGGTAAAACTGGAGAACTGCAACAAGCGTAGTTGTGGGTAGATACTTAGATAGAGAAGAAAGTAATCAGGGAGGTTTTTTGTTGTTGCATAAATTAAATACACGTTGTATTTTTATTAAGAAGGTATCCCTGAATGCGACAAAACTAAAATCAACTTTCACATAATTTAATCTATAATAATGGAATTTCTTTGATTTACAGAGTACGCTCAGTAATCTTATAATTAAATCTCAATTAATAGGAAATTAAAAATATACGTAATATGTATTAAACCCTTCCCGCATAGAATGGAATAACAAAACCAATAGGCTAAGAACGAATTGGAACAAGAAAAGGAATTAAGAGCTAAATGCTCAAACAAAATCAAAATAACGTAAACAAACGCTCAAGTCAGTGCCATCTTTAATTCCTGGATTATCACGAGGCGCATTCGATCTCGCGACGCGGCTCCATTAGATTAAAATTAAATTGTCTTCCGATTCCTCGGCTTAAAGCATTACTCTTTAATCTTCGCCAGTTGACGTCCTAATTCCTAGCGTCATTTTAAATCTCCCATTTTGTTATACGTATGTTTTAAAAAACAAAATACCTACTGTACTCGTATGTTGTATGCAGTAGGTATTTTTAAAGGCTATATTTACAAAAGGGATAAAGCTTCGAGCTTTTGTTTTTGTTTTTTTAATGTTTTCAGCAATCTAATGTTCTTGACAGCTCTACGTTTAAAATGTATATATAGAAATAAACGTAACATTACGGTTTTATTAATACGTTGTGGTTTCACAAAACACTTAAGCTTTATGTTAATGTAATCTTTCGTGAAAATTGTTGACTTGGTCATTATAAATGTAAGATCCACAAAACACCACAATTTTTTATGAAGTAGGACCCAACGGAAGTCCAAGGCTGACTTGGCTTTTGGGCCCACTGTTATGAAAGCAAATACACCCGTTTGAACGAATAAAGTTTGATATTAGAGCGATGGCGTATGTTTTCAGGACGGACGGGGCGCATGAAGCCTCGCCTGCCAAAGCAATTCCTTAAAAAGATTCGCTTCAAAGGTACGTCAGTAGAGGGCGCTTCTAGGACCGTGTTTGTGTTCTTTTCTTTTTTAGCTCGCCTTTGTAGCTCGTACTGTTCACTGTACTTGTATTGGGTTGTATATTTATGCGATGCGATTTTGTTTATTCTGTATTTATGTTGTTGTTTTATGTAGGTACTTGCTGTTTTATTTTCAAATACTTCATGTTTTTTTTGTGTCTGGTCTTGCTCTCTTCATTTTTTTTTTGTATATTTATATAATGGCTGCAAATAAAACTGTTTACCGTCTATCCCCCACAGTGTTATTACAATCCCAGAATAAAAAACCGACATAATCGATTTTGTTTGAGGTTTTCTAATCCTATTTGACGAACTGCACAAAAAATCTAAGTCGATGTGTGAAAGTAACGGTTCGAATAACTCAATATGGCCGTTTGGCAGCTGCACATGCATTTGAATGCCGCGGGTTTGCCCAACTTCCGGACATCAGCACTTTTGTCTGTTAGTTTTATATCCATATAAATGAGTTTCATTGCAAACTTCCACTGTTTCTGTGGGATACTTTTATGTATATGTTAGTGTGTGTGTTTGTAGATTTGTGTGTGACCTCTATCTATTTCTGTGTGTTTGTAGATCTTAGCTTTAATTTTAGACTTTTTAGTCAATTTAAAAATAATTAGTTGTTAAGACATTTAATTGCGGGATCTAACGCTATTGTAATAACTAAGGCTGTGAGAACTAAGCCAATAATTTTAAGTCACCACTTTAATTTTATTCTTATCTTTTGAATTTTAGGTCATAAATTTCACACTAAACAAACAATCAACAAAGTAGAAAAATTCAAGATTTATTTGTATTTTTTACGTTTTATTAGATATCGTCGAGTTAAACTATAAGCAATTTATTACCAAAAAACAAAATATTACTCTAAGACCTTACGATTTATGGGGTGGAAAAGTGTCGTAATTTATGCAGACCTTAGGGCCTGGCTTATCTTCGGACCTCATGTAATCGCCACATAATAAACTGTTCCTGTTCCCGTGATTGCTCCTTTTGTTCCTTATCGCACTCCGGCTTAAGATTTGTTTACTCACTGTTATTATCCGTGCAGTGGGTTCACGGTGAATTTGATTGCGAGAACATCCTTTTAGATCTGCATTTGTACGGAATGTTACCGCAAAATACGAAGAAATATCTGTACTCCTACGTATAGTTACAAAATAGTCCTTCGTGATTCACTTTTGCAATTCGCTTGACCACATTGGAAAGACACATTGGAGACAACTTAGTCCCCATTTCACCACAGTTATAACAGCTGTCAGTGTCAATAATTCCACAACAATGATTACACTGACAGCTCTTGAACGCGGTTTAGATGTGCTGATCGCTGTCAGTTTCATTGGTGAAATCCGCCCTAAAACTTTAACACTGGTGACAGTTATTATGTTTCAATGAATGATAATTATTTTTTAAATACCACATTGCATTATTCTGATAAAAAATACTTTTTCCCACAATCGCCAACACAGGAACTCAGTAGCATACATTAAAAATATATCGTTGGTTGCTACAAAATCAATTTGGTGACCAATATGAGCGGCGAGGGGGTTAACTCGGTGAGCAAATATTGGCCATCCCATCGACGGTACGGAACCGTGTCGTGACCGAGCCGTGTTTCGTGTGGACAGACGTATAGTTTGCCGGTCATCAAAAATGTATGAAAATTTGATGGTTAAAGATTTTGGTCCTTTGGGTCTGATAACTGTGAAACAAAGCATCAGAAAATATTTTGAATTAAAACATAATTGATTCAGTTCCATCAGAAACATTTAATATTTCGGTAAAAGTTGAAACGCGGATTATTCCTGGAAATCACACGGCACCCTTTTCACCACGGAGAAAAACTCATATATTTTTCCTGCATTATGTAAACGAACTTTCAATTATTGTTTAAGGAGATATTTCTCCGAAACATTTTGAAACATCCATGTTTGCATTACACAAACAACTCTGCCGGAACATTTCAACTGCCTTTATAAATACGAAGACGAGAATAAATAGAGCATGCGTAATAAATGGAAAGGGCTCAGTCGTTGCATCCGACCAGCCCAAGTCGTGGGCGACGACTGCTTTCATAGGAGATGCGGGAAAATGGATATTGTTTACTTAAGAATAAGTTAAACATTTTGAACCTATCCCTACTGGGTTTAGAAGTTCATATTTCAATATAATTCATTTGGAGCAGTTTGATTCTTATCCTAAGTGAAGAAAAATCTGAAAATTTAAAAAAATTATACTGTGAAGGTTTAAAAATGTATGCCTTTACAAACGATTCTGAAATACCAATATAAAATGGTATTTTCCTATGCACTTAACACACTCCCCATAAGTCACAGCATCCTAGTCAAGATATATGGGGGTGATCTAAATACTTTTTATGGCTATTTTCTCGTTCAAGAGCCCTCACTTAATATACGACGATAGGTTGCTTCAGTCGAGTTATGGGCTTAAATGTCGCCCATAATAGATTGAAATTGTGAGTTTTATTGATGGGCCCTTTTCAATTTTACATTACCACCCCATTGAGGACAGGTAAATGGAATCCAATGACCGGTAATGATGATAGAACGGTTCAGATATTTTTTACCTTATTAAGTGGAGTATAATTTAGTAAATGACTTGTTTGTTTATCAAATATTCATGTTTGTAAAATTGTAATATACAACCAAACGAATTCAAATAACACACGTCATGCTCTAACTCATTAAGTTCTTAATATGAATTTTACAACACAATGCAATAAATTGTACAAGAAAATCCACGCAAAGTGAATCGGAGTCCATTCGTTCCAATTATTCATCCAAGTCGATAGCTTCTTATTGCCCGACTATTTGGAAACGATTTCATACGCTGACGTTTTTAACCGTTCATTAAAAATGTAAAACCTGGCGCAGACGGAACTGCTCGGGTTTGTCAACATTTGTAATTTAAAAGTTTGTTAATAAATGCTTCTGTGCTGTTTGGTACGGCCATCGCGACACATTTTAATTAATCAAACGTTTTGCAATCAGCATCGATTTTATGAATCGATGCTGATTGCAAAACATCGGACGCTCATATTTTATTTCGTGTTCATTGGTTTTGATGTTTTTGTTTTATATGCACATTGACATGATAACTTTGTAAAGTATTATATTACTTTAATTATTGTAAATCTGAGGACCATGTGGATTTTTTTTTCTTTGTTTCTCAGTTAGTTTTAATGATGGTCTGGCGTGCTTTATTCGGCCTACCTAAATGTCTTTTCTTTGATATAGAGTTGGTCGAGTCGTTGATCTCCTTAAGTTCTGAGTTGAGCTACACGATTACTGACTAATGCTTGCACTGACTAGACTGGTCACCCAAATCTGTGTGGTTGTTTCCTCAAAAAACAATTTCAGACACTAATCTACATGGTCCTCATATGGCCTGAATAAGATTATGTCTGGACTTTAAAACAGACCCTGAGTTTGTTTCGCTTTTTCTTCTCAGGGGTAGTCATAGGTAATGTCGACTCCATCAAGTAATTTTTTTTTTTTATATGACGTGAAACAATTTATTTCAATTAGGCACATAAAAGGCACTTATGAACGTCAATTTTACAAAAAATAGAATTGATTCTAGTCGCCCCTTCCAAAAGGTAGTTTTCGTATGGAGAAGAATGGGCAAGAAACTCCACCGTTACTCTTTTAAAATGTTTTTAAAATATTTTGTATACATCAATTATATAATTATATGTGAAGACGATGCACCTAGAATAAAAGAAAGAAAGAAAGAAAAATAATTTTATTCGTCACAGAAACACGTGCATAAAAAAAAAAAAAAAACTCGAGTAGGTAACAAAACAATAACAATACGTATACAATAACGAGTACAAATAAGAATAGAAATAGAATAAGATTACTATACCACGATAGGTAAAAAAGAATGAAAAATGAAGCAATTACAGATAAATTAATTATGTGATAGATAGACATGGTGTCACATATTTACAAACATTGTAAAATTATACGATATTCCTAACATTTTAAAAAGTAATACTAATAAGTCAGTGTGTGAGTTCAAGAAATCACAGAATGTAAAATCAGTGTTATAACAAATAACATATTATATAAAAATAAGCAACCAGTTTGATTTTGTCTAGACTCTAAATTGTCCTATGGAGCAGGAGCAGCATGTTTCCAAGCATTCTTATCTTGGATATAAACCTCTAATTTGTAATATGCTTGTTTACAGAGTGTACTTTTAATATGAGTTTTAAATTTTCTTTCATTTAATTGTAATACGAGTATATCACAAGGTATTTTATTGTAACATTTAACACCCCCCATAAAAGATGTTATGTACTTTAGATAATCTGAAAAATGGTTGATCTTTATTTTCTTTATTTCTAGTATTAAAGTTATCACTATCGCTTATTTTATAAAAAAATATGTAGATTTTTTTCTTACATACATAATATTTTCATAAATAAATTTTCAAGGTACCGTCATAATATTAATCTATTTAAATAGTTCCCTGAGAGATTCGCGACGATGTAGATTATAAACGGCTCTGACAGCTATCGGTAAACGTTCCTGTAATTTTCACTATTTTGCGATTATATAGACTAGAATCAATTCTATTTTTTGTAAAATTGACGTTCATAAGTGACTTTTATGTGCCTAATTGAAATAAATTGTTTGACTTTGACTTTATATTTCGAGTCCTTTCTTACATAAAACATGTGTCAACAGTTCTCACATAATTTTCAAGAGTTTACTTTTCAGTATCTTACGTGTCATCTAAACGTTTGGGTTCTCGAAGACAACACACTTGAAATACATACTTGAACTTGCTGTGCAGCATTTTCTGACAACATTGACATCGTCCTTTGAAAATCCATTATTTTCTTAAACCTAGTGGCAAAGTAAATGTGGCCCTTTGAAACTTGATTTTGTCAACATGATATTATGGTGACTCAGTGTTTTTTTTTACATTTATCTAACTTTAGCACCCTTACTATGTTATATTCAGTCAATTTAGAACAGAATACCTATAAATGCTAACACAAGATTCCTTAAAGTGATTGAGAAAGTAGAAGATAAACTGAGTTTACTATTCTTGTATCTTTTATTTAATTTCTGTTCTATAAACGTCAATTTAACTAAAAAGTCGAAAAGAAAAAATCATGTGGACTTCCGAATCAAGCTTAACCTCTCGTTGGCAGTAAATCAACTATTTTTTCTATGCTGTGGCGGTGAGCTATTAAAAGAGTGATTCAATTTGTGATCGATGAGCGAACTTGGCTCGGCGTAACCGCAGATCGAATTATCGAGAGACGAGATGCCTGATATCATTAACTTATGACACGGTTTAGAAAAAAAGACGTTTTAGAACGAATTTTAAATTTTTAGACTGTAATTCGCAAAATTAAGCGTTATTGCGTTATTTCCTTCATTTACAAAAGAACAAATGGAAACTCGAAACACAGTGCTGATCTAACTTTAACGAGCACAAAAATCTAAATAAAAACAAATCTCCGTCCAAACAAAAGGGAAAGTCGTGTCTGCTCATCAAACGCACATTCATTTAGAATGCAAATGTACTGGAAATATCAATGTGTATGAATCAAAAACAAATTGAAAAGCGCCCCCCCCCCATCATCCCGTCACGTTAGCTTTGACACCCGCCTAACTACTGTAATGCGAATTACGTTCGTCGACGCTTTCAACACGTGATTTACAAAAGAAATGCTGTCTCTCTTTCTTCCGCGCATCTTTTGGTATAAGGCCATCTCGTTCTCATATAGCGTGCGACACAGAGCCGGTGTTTGTGTAACGAAATTTAAAAACAATCCCCACGAGACGCGCGCAGCAATTTATTTTGTTGTCTACGAGATTGTTTCACCACTCTCTTTGTGCGACAGCCGGTGTAGTGTATGAGAGACGGCGGTGTCGCGAATATGATTTAGATCAACGCGAAGTAAAACTCCAAACCGCGTACCAAAAGTTTCATTATTCTGAGATGTTTCGAACAAATACATTTTTGCAAACAAAACTCTATTATCCGCAATCAGAAAATCACAACAGACTTCCACATAAAAGAAATACGAGTATTTCGTTCCCAAATAAATTAAAGCCCATGATTTCGTATCACAGCCCTTATGTAGCTTTTGTATTTATTTAATTGAAAATCTCCTTAACAAGCATCATAAATACGTGGTTTTTTGAGCATTGACAGATTCTTCTCTATTGTTTACATACATATATCCTTGTAAACTTTTATCTCTGCTCCGCTACATTTTCCTGTGAGTACCACCCTCTCTCAGCTTGCTTAACAACGAAATCATAACTCGGCCGCACTCGAGCGGATTGAAAACACAGATAACGCTGACATCTCCGGCTGCCACCTGATAAAACCCCGACGACGAGTCCCGAGACTGATCTAGCGGATTTTTCACATTTTTATATATTTTTCTCTAAAATAAGCCTCTGCGGACGCCCGCAGCCATGAAATTCATTGACCCTGAACTTGAACCTTTTTTGCTAGGTGGACATTACCAAATTAAAGTATTATACATTTTCTAATACTGCTGATGGTTACATATTTGAATGAAATCATCATAGTCCATAATAATATCCCCAAAACTGTTTTATGTGTGTAATAGTCATTGTACCTTTACGCATATTAAGAAAGGTACTCGAGTCCCACGCTGGGCGCCATTTACGTTGTCACCATTTTTGTGCGCCGGAATGCTCCAATAACAAATAATGTGTTGAATTTTCAAAATTACCGTACAAATTTATATGTAAGGCCTTAATACGAAAATAATGAGAGTCTCCTAAAGCGAAGCGCTGGTCCCACGTCTGGCGCCATTACTTCTCATTCTTACATTATTATGGCTGTGCAATATGAGTAACGCAAGCACCGCTACTTATTTCTCATTTATTGGAGTGAGTTATTTCCACATTCCCCTTTCTGTTGTCTTTCACCTTATGAGAACCTATTCAACGGAGTTGTTGAATTTTGTTGACCATTTGATTTAAACAAAAGTTAAGTACGGAATATTATCAAAATGTTATCGCATTTTAGGTATTTAAAATTTGTATGTTTTATTTACCAACTCGAGGTCTATTATTCTCAATTACTCAAACCTTATGACCATCACGTTTATTCTTTCTTATCTTTCCTGAGAGAACTTCCTCAGAGCATATAACTAGCCAGCAAGATGGCGCGAGCGTCTGGCGCGAAACGACACTCGGAAATTAGGTGCTCTATTACTGTCCTTATCTCGGCCACCTGAGAGCCCACGATACTCCGCCAGAGATATAAACTGCTTTATAAACACCCAGTGCTGGGCAATTCGACTGGAGTGCAAAATTAAGGTCAATGATAATATTGAACCGTCAAAGTAATTAGGTCTCATTTTGTAAGCGAAATTCTTGGATTTAGATTAGGTGTTCGGGTTGAATTGAGGGAGCCCTTGTCATTTTAATTACATCTCTGTTGCTGCCAATCTGTATTTTAATGGCTTTTAATCATTATGATGAATTAGAATTATGTAAGGTAAGGTAAGGTAACTATCTAAATATTAAGTAATAAAAGTATAAACAAAACCTTTCTGCCTGCAGTCTTTATTATAGTGAAAATTCATATTCTATTATTTATTTCAAATTTTACTAACGACTTCATATCAACAAAACTACGTATTATTCCAACTTTAATTCCACAAACGATCCAGTATTAACAGAATTTAAATTTAAAACTAGCAGAACGAAAGTATTTACTTAACACGAGCTTTTTAATCTTCCCGCAAATGGAAGAATATAAATTAAAAGGAATGAACTCTTTAAACGCGGTGTATTTATTTTTGGCGCGGTTGAAAATCACGGTGATATCGCGCCGGCGAACAATCGCACATAAATTAGCATCCTTGCCGGCGACGCGCGACGCTTGCTGGCTGGCGGACGCGGCGCGAGCTACAAGCGATGAAGATTATTCTTCGTTAAAGTTTCCACGAAATTGCGTACCTAACTATAATACCTACACTTTGAAACCCACTCGATTTTGAGTAGTCAGTAATGAAAGAAATGATGTTCTTAAAATAAACAGCATCTTCTGGGCACGCTCGTTCCATCATAGACCTCGCTCCCCATCAGGCGAGATTACAATTTAAAAAAAAATGTTCAGATATTTTTTAAACCGGTTGAGCTTTTGATAACGTTTAATGCCCTATTAATGAATCCTTTACCTGCAGTCTTCTTAAGACCAAGTCAGTAATTAAAGACATCATGACATTGCGCGAATATCTTCTAGAATTATCTGAAAGCAGATTTTGTGCTGTGGAAATCACGTCTTAAGTAAAAGTACCAGAGCAACGAGCATCTATGGGTGGGTTCTGCTGCCCCGCATCGAGCACTTATCTTTTACAGCTGCATTTACGACAACACGATAAGCAGCTAAGACTTTATGGCTTTCTTTTATTTCCACATTTGTTTATACATAGGAGATATCGTACTGTTAAATCACTTCTACCGGCGATGAAAATGTCTGATCAGTTCCTTGCAGTTTCAATGAATGTCTGTCATTTTTGTTTATTCCTCGGCCTATTACTGCCCGAATTGCTTTAAAACTCGTTGTTTATAATTTTAAATATTTTTTCTATTCATCCCGTAAAATGAGCAGCAAAATCGATTGTCCAACTTGTTATTTCGCGCGCTGGACGCAAGTCGGTCCAACACATTAAAGTCATCAAAGACTATAATGTCAGTAATAACCCTTCGACTTTGTACCATCTGGTAATAACGAGTGCAGGCCGGAAGTGCGTCGGCGCGGAAGCCGGTAACGCTTCCCGCGTTTCCAGAACTTCCGCCAACATGGCGGAGCTCCGGAGGCCCGATGCGCCACCCTCAGGCTTTTACTTCGAAAATGTACTGAAATGCTGTCAATGTGTTGAGAATTTGGTGCCTCTATAAATTCTAAATCCAGGGCATCCTGTATTTTTCGAAAAATGTCGCAATCTAGCCGAAAATTCGTGTATAATCTTGCTACACTTTTTAAAGCAAACCCGTTAGCTGCGGTACAGTAGCACCGCTTTTCGTTTTAACCTACAACTTTTAAGGGTACAATACGATCCTATTATTTTAAAACCAATTCAACCTAAGATAGAGGTAAAACTATTGCGATTTTGGAAAAGTTTACACCAAGATAGTAAAATTATTCATAGAAAATGTTAATTAATTCGTATAAATATGAACGTTCTCGACTTCGTCTCAACCCTCGGGTAGCGGTGATCTTCCCCGCCACCTGTGGCGCGCTTCGCTCCTTAATGTTTATATGCCTCATTTATCAGCCCGACGAGTACCTCACCATCAACCATATACCTTCATATGCCACTGCTGTCTACAGGATACGTGCTTTTGACAGTTCAGGGATATAAGAATGAGATATGCTCAACATTTTGAATTAATGACAGTTGTTAAAGTCCTTTCATTTTTGACAGTGTGTTCGTTTATTTCAAAAGCATTTCGAATTTTCTATCACATAATACTCAAGCCAGTATTTCTTGGAAATATGTAAAGGAACTCAATCTGAGACGCGACAGTCGATAGCCTAGGGGCCTGAAACGAATTGAGCACTTCTGCAATCTTTTCAGTTTTTATATCTTGGTCCATACGGTACTTTGAATATATTCCTCTTCAAAATATGATTCTTTCACGTTCAAAGTTTCAAATATTGGCAGTAAGATCGACGTCACAGCTTCATTTTAAACAACAGAATTGTGATTTTGTATATTCGTACCTAGTCTTGATTTGAAGTAAACCTCGAAGCAGCCTTCCAAACTAACACAAAAAGTGTCAAGGCAACACCTCAAAAACAATCCAAAGCAGTTGAAACAAATCCAACTATTGCCGTTCATTACAGAAAGCGCATAAAGCGAGGATTCAATAAGATAGGAATCGGGAGCTCACTGCTCAGGGACTCGCCATTTAAGTGCAAAGTGGTAATTAGAGTCTCCGCCGCGATTCTTATCGGTGGCCGCTGCAGTTCCACTTATACGGATTATTCAATCGAGGGATATAATTAGGAACGGTTTTAGAAGTCGAAAGTTTAATTCGCGTTTTCATTCCTCGTTAAAGGACTAAAAGGGTTGTTTGGAAAAACTTGTTTCACTACTTTTTGAGATATTTGACTGGAAGCCCGTGAGAAATCCTGCGTAGGCCTATAAAGATCTAAGGGATTCCTCACGCGCCTGGGTTTATTAAAAGAGCAGCAGGATCTATAGTAATTTCCTCGCTAAATTAAACTTCTGTGGACAAGTATTAAAGGTAAGCACAAGTTCCTATTGACAAGAAATACGCCGTAATAATCTTTTGCGTTTAAATAGGATATGTATGCAATAATATAATAACATTGGGTGGTCATGCAGTCTATAATGTTCACACGGCTTTATTTAGAATTAGACATAAAATCTATTTCTATTTACCCTTCAAGGTATTTAATTGAAGTAATAATCTAATCCTAAACTATCCTATATTTGCCTCTAATTAATAATATTATTTGTATTCTTTTCCGATTGTTTGCTCATTTGATACTATCAGTCTTTAGTCTTTAATTGTATTTCGCTTCAACGCCCACTCGTTGACCTCGCTAACTATCTCTGTCTGTCAGTTTATTTAATGTTTCTAAAGAGAACTTAGAATCTTTGTGTGTCAAATTGTTAGGAGCTGAATTAGTACTTAGTACTTCTAGGTTAACTTCCTCTGCGATACTCGGAAATACAGACCTTACTACTCGAAGATTAGGTTCCTTTTTACTCCAGTGAGTGCGGACTGTAAAAGCCATTAATGACATTTTATGGTTTCAAGTCTTAACTATAACATTACAATCTCTCGCTCTATTTGCGTCGTAAAGTGAAAAGCTTGAAAACAAAATAAATTAAGTGCAGCGTGGATTTTGTCCTATTTCTATTATGTCCTATAGTTTCTTTAAATCAATCAAAAGTTGAAAAGAAAAATACGTAAATACAATTTTTCTACTAAGTCATCTCTAATATCCTGACATTACAATGTTCCACTGGAACTATGACCTATTATGTACATATTTGCAAAAAAAATATTTAAATTTATTCAAATCAGAAAAAAAAATGCTGAAGTAATCACCATTCAAACCCCCGTCCCCCGTCCCCATGTCATCAAAAATAAGCAAAGCAAAAACCCCCCGCTCCTCTTTGGTGCTTACGTAATACTTGAATGGCCCCCAAGAATCAGGAAAGACAGCATTCCTAAAGTAAGAAAATAATTTAAACATAAAAATTGCAGTTAATGCTTTTGTGGAATAAAAATACCAGATTCCGAAGTAAATAGTTCCGTGAAACTGAAAATCAAAGAAAATATGGAAAACTGTTTGAAATTTACCATTAAGTATTTTTATTACCTTCGAAAGTGGAAGCAGACGTAGTTTATGAGCGGAAAAATTGATTAATATTTTCTACTAGCTGCTCCCCGCGGCTTCGCCCGCGTGGACCCTCATTATTTTTCTAAAATAAAAGTCAGAAAAATCATCAAAATCGGTCCAGCCGTTTCGGAGTTTAACCGAAATGAACAGGCAGACAAGAAAATATATAAGTACCCCGTATATCCTTTCATAATTATGCATTTAGTAAAAAGCTGTTAATTTGACATGACAAACAGACACTTCCATTTTATTTATTTGTATTTGTATGTATAGATTCAAATATCTATTTTGTAGAAGGCTTTTCGTAGGCTTATAGAGGGTGGTATGGGAAAACAGATAATATATTTGGCAACACTGACGCAATGAAATTGCCTAAAGATGACGTAAACACGTAATAAAAAGTTTGATGTCTCACTCGTAAAATCGTTTAACGTGTCGAACATTTGTTCAGTAACGTTTAGGGACTTTCTCCCAAATATGATGTTAATATTAACGACCGAAGAATCGGGAAGGCGATAAAAAGATTTAAACACCACCCCTCCCAGTTCTTTCGTTCCTCAACAGGAAATCCTTGAGAAGATAATGTAATACCTGATTGGCTACTGAAAAATAAAGCTTTGATTGTGGGTATTAAGTACTTCTAAAGCTCACCATTTTCAAGCTTAGTTAGGAGCGTTTGACAAACGAGAATCCCTTTGTCAACTCCAGAATTTGCATGGGATCATAGATGGTCGGAATAACTAGAGTCATCCTCTGATTTCCATAAAGTTTGATATTTTAGTACCTACATATCCAAAAACCCTTATTCAAATGCTCACTGCTAAATTGAAACTATCTACCTGACTTCTCGAATTCAGATTCGATTTACATCTTTACCAAATTCAATAGACACATAAAGTCAACTAAACCATTCACACTCCTTTAAACATAAATAAAACTACTTCAAATTCTCGCTCATCAAAATTGACAGTCCTATTTCTGTGTTAATTTAGAGGAAAAAGAACTTTATGTGTATACGAAGAGCGTTTATTCAACCTGTAAGACATAGTTGTATAGGATTGTGACGCTCGTCAATCCGAGCCGTTCATTCGTTCACATTGAGTCGTTCAGCGGTCTGTTGAATAAAAGATGGCGATGGTCCCGCCAAGCTAACGAGCCAGCAAAATGGCGGTGTTAAGGTAAATAGAAACTACTTACATTGATACCCCGCCTTATTGAATTAATTGCGAGTTAGTTTGTGTCTAGATAACTAGGGAGTGGCTAGAAGTATCTGTCGTTTAGTGAGGATACTATTATTTTATATGTGGATGTATTTCCTCTAGAAATTTAGAAATTTTCGCTAGAAATAATTAGTGATGGAATATAATTATCGCAAAACGGTTATGATAAGCAATTAATAAGTTAATTTGTCCTTCAAACTTAAATGAGAGGTTTACATTGTAAGCTAAGATCAAAGAACGAAAGTATTTCTCTTTATGAAGACTGAAAATTTTATCATAGACGGCATTGGTATAAATGTATGTTCCCATTTTGCTAAAGAAATGTATATATCATACATTTCCTTAGCAAAATGGGAACACGTCAGTATCATATCTAATTTACTCCAAATAAAGTCTGTTCTTTGACTCCGAATGCTACAACACACCAATTTGGCCGACAATGTGTCATAATTGTGTACCACATTACACACTTTATTGCTTTTGGTACGTGAGCGTGTGTACGTGTGCCGGGTACGTTTCATTATGTCAGGTAACCACGATTGATATGTATTAGTAATGTTTTTTCTTTCGCGCCAAATTTGTTTCGGCTACACCATTTTCTTGAGGAAATTCTGTTGTTATGTGTTAAAGGACGTGCTTAGGAAATTTACTTGCTATTACTAGGATTGGGTTATCAATATTACATGCTAGATAAACTACGTTATTACCACTTTTGTTGGTCCCACGTTGGGCGCCAAAGAACGAACTTTCTACCTACCCGTAAAAAAATCCATTGCAAAATTAAATCAGCGCAATGAATTTCATTTAACTGGAAGACAACTCTGCGACATTACAAAGAAGACGGTAAAGAAGTTAATTTTCAAGTTCTCTGAGGGGCGGAATTGTTTCAGTATAAATTTCGGGCTCGGGTTCGGCCCAACCTGAGAGCAATAACGGCTGTGTTAGCCGAGACCTGTTTTAATAACGATATTTTACACGTTATTTTCAAATGATGCTTTTGGGAAGCTAGATATTGTGTTCGAGTTTAAATTTCGTTGTACTGTGGCAAGTTTAATGTTTTAACATTTGCATAATTTGTATATCTTAGAAGTTTTTTTGGAAAACGTACTTAATTTCAGTAAATATTTAAAGCTTTATTCAATATGAATAAATAAAAAATAACGTATTTAACTGAGAATATAAACTTTTTTACAGACCGAGGACCAACAAATACGGGCGACACACCATTTCTCATAAATCACTGAGTTAATCCTGAAATACCGGAGCCTTTGTGGACGTTTTGTATCTTTTTAAAACAGGCATTTTAAAAACCGTTAGAAAATGTTACTGGCTGTAAATCAATCGGTGTTTTCTCCTTTCTAAATTCAAATCTGCGTACCGCGCGAACAGCGTGAGATTGGCGCCATTTTTCAACGTTGGCCGTACTGCCGCGCGCCGCTGACTCAACCGTTCACCTTTGCGGACGTGTGCTGTACGCGTAGATTTACTACATCTCGTGCCGAAATAAAGGTTCAAAGAATTTGGTTGTTAACACCACGTATTATTTGTCAACAATTATGAGATAAATTAGGTTCTCATGTTATTTTCCGATGCCTGTTTTCCAAACTACACAATGAACATGAAAGCTTTGTTTCTACTGTCAAAATGTCGAATAACGTGCATTAATAATTCATAATACAAATTATTCGTATAATATAATTTTGATGCTTTAAAATTTGTTATTGGTAAATATGACAAGAACCCTGTATGTATAACTATTTTCCTTTCGAGGTGTACATCAATAAGCAACGTTCTTCACCGTTTTCCCGCCTTTCCACTCCAGGTCGGCCATTATTATTCCCTCAACGTGTTCCGTTACACGCACTAAGGAGTATCATGTTCACTTTATAAGCTTCGTAAAGCGTCTGCTTCAGGAAAACGCTGTTACACTCAACTTTTAAGTTAAATATTTGTGGGTTCAGCAGTTATTAAGTAAAGTCTCGCGGAGTTTTATGTACAGCAATAAGATGGAGAAGATTCTGAATAATTTGAAAGATTGAAGTGTGTTTTCACATTGGTGTCTTTATATAGGTATTGTTACTAATTCATGTAGCCTATTGGCAACAACAATTACGCTGTTGTAATTATTTGCGTATTAATAATCACTATATCATTACACACTGGTTTATGGGTGTGGGAAATAATTTCTCAAGAAAAATTACTTTACGGACTTCAAATAGCCTGTCAAAATCATAACCCTCCTTTGAATTTACCGTAGTCGAGTAAAAATAGAGATAGATTTGGTGTCTACTTAGCTAGCATTGAGTCTCATGCCAGATTTTATAGACGTAATGTAATATTAATTTCCGGGCCCACAAAACTCCGAAAAATCTGCGGACATACGGATATCTCTAACAAAGGAAGTGAGTTTGTAAGAAATCTTCAACTTTGTTATCTTCAAGTTAATTTCCTCTTAATGTCGGCGAAATCTTATAATAATTTAGACGGTTTATGTTCCTCTCGCAAAGTAAATTATTGTCTGCCTCGTAAACATTGGCCCTTTATATTTTTATTTCTTGTTTTGAGTGCTTTTGTCTCAATGAAATCATCTTTATCATTAACCTTATTTATTTAAGAAGACTCTCTTTTACACTCTATTTTTGTTGTTCATGAATAAATGAACGGAACTCAAAAGTCAATCAACAATGTTTAATTACAATTTTAAATGAGTAACTTAATAAATGTAGGTAGGTACTAGTCGCCATGAAAGGATCACTGCACAATTTTCATATAATTTTGTGGCATCATAAAATACATTATTTTTGTTTCATATGCAGCCAACATTTTCAAAGCGATTACCTACGCATTAATTAAACACATAACGGCATTATGATTACCATACAAAAACTTTAATATTGCACCTGGCAATACCACCAGTGTTGCTATTTCACTACCCAATCATGTTTCCATAAACGCTGGTCTAAGCCGATATTAAAACCACCATATTTGTATACCGTATTTCGTAGTAAATATCCGTGTATCTGTGTGTTGTATAGGCATAGTTTGCTCCACATTGTACCATGTGCAGCGAGAAGAACACCAAATCGTATGCGAGAAGAAATCTAATGTATCATTTATTTTAAACTGTGCTCAACTCGCCACCTCCAAAAGCAATAAGCAACTCATCCAAAACACTAAAAACGTGCAGTTAGTTTGAAGTACGTCCACTTCTCTTTCACCCCCTTTCCTCCGTCTACCGTGGCGCCCCCTGCTGGCGCCGGCACCTCACGTGAGCTCGTTAGTTCCGGTAAATCGACACTCGCATTAATTAATAGCAGCGTTGTTTCCATCGGCGATGAGCGAGGAATTATCTGCTCCGCGCCGGAAATGCTGAAATGTGGGCGGTGGGATAATAAGCGACTGCAGTTGTGCGGTATTTCAATCTAGTTGCGATTATAAAAGCAGGTAATTTTGAATTGGTCATTGCAGTCGAGTTTTGGACAAAGAACACTACAAATCTACATAATTTTGATAACGTGGGAGGTTTTTTCCATATTCAATGTTGGCACAGTAAATTTAACTAAGTAAATACGAAAACCTGATAAAAATCTTTAAAAGTGTTATTCGTCCAGTTCATTTGTAGATTTTTGACCGTCGTTACGGGTCGCCAGAAGCCCGAAAGTCTGACCAGTCTTACCAAGGGATATCGTGTTACCCAGTTACTGGGTTGTGGAGGTCAGATAGCCAGTCGCCATGTAAAATAATGGTATTCAGCTGCATCCGGTTAAACTGAAAGCCGACCACAACATAGTTGGGAAAAGGTAAAATAGATGATGATGAAACACTATGTGGTACACCACAAAAAACAAAATTATTTAATTTTATAACCAACATAAAATGTTCAAGAGCGGACTGAATGCCTTCACACAACCTCAATGGAAACATTATGTTATGTGGTGCTCTTAACGTTTCTCAAAGTCAATCGTTCTACACAGCCAGTACACGAGTAAAAACTAATTAAATTTTACTTCATTTATAACATCGGTTTTCTTTTCCTAGTTTTTACGGCCGCTTTACTGAAAGGGAAACTTGTTGTAATTCTATCTTATTGTATCAAATAACCAAATTATTTCACAAGGGACAAAGTCTGATAAAACGGATTTTACAGTTCTTGTTTTCAAACTCCTCGACCTTTAACTTTGCAATATTTGACCACAATTAAGTTTCATTGAGAACAACGCCGTTGCCGTTAATTGGTGATAACTTTAGATAGGCGATCACTAAGATTTATGGGGGACGGAGATAATTTAGGTGCGGTGATAACGCCGCTATGAACAGAGTTCCAAAATGGATATGGACATAAAAAAAAATTAAAGGAGAACGATTAATGTATTTCCAAACCGCTAATAAAAACGCAGTAAACAGAGATTTATTACTGTCATCATATGCATGCATTATTTCTTGTAGCTACAAGATAAACACAAATGCTACAATATCTTGTAACCACGACAATATCCTACGTCTGCCGAAAATGCTCTTATTCAGGCAAAACTAGTGTTCTGTGTGTATCCACGGTTCCCATACATCCGTCACGAAGATCACGTGCGGCGCGTAACTTCATTCTGACGGTAACACAACAAATTGACTTAAGCTGATTACATTACCTGAGCATCCGGCAAGAAGCGCGCGACAGATACGCGATTTGTCGTGCGCCCGATAAGACGCGATCGTTTGGAAAGTGTTTGTTTTGAGACAGTACTTATTTTATGTTGATGTAGAAGGCTGTTTTTCTGTGTTGTGTTTTTTACTTTTTTTGACATGATATCGTTTAATATTAAAATACTTTTTAGCGCAACATAATACGTATGTTAATTGCATTTTAACTATTTCTGGGTTCTCACTGATTTGTTTCCAAATTCTTTCATTTCTGTCGTGTAGTAGTTGTTAGGTGTGCCATGTGTAACCATTATTTGATTTAGCATTTCTAGTTTTAGTTTTATTGGGACACTAACAATAATGATTAAAAAGTGTTTAATAATCGCTCTTTTTCTTCAACATATAGATAACATTAAGAAATAATGCTAACACTGTGTTTATTTTCCACAGGCGACACAATATGTCCGAGTGGCATGTTCAGGTGTCCAGAGGGCAAGTGCATACCAGCGCTATGGGTTTGCAACTACCAGCGCGACTGCGAGAAGGGCGAGGACGAGTTCCAGTCGTGCCGTGAGTACACAGCCTTATTTTACTGACTAAGGTTTAGCATACGATATTAGTCTTGCAGGCTGTTCTTTCATTTCTAATTATTAACTTAAGACTTGTAGTGAATGGCGGAAACTTGAGCCTCTAAGCGTCTAACTATTGTTGTGACAGTCGTTTGCACTAGTTATAATAACTTTGACATGGCATGTCGGGTATAATTGCAAATTTACAAACTTCGAAAATTAATTTCAGGAGAAGTCTGAAATTAAAATAATTGTCCTCGAGAATAGGTATCAACGAACAATACTGAAATATTTAAACAAAACATACACCGATTTTTTAGCACAAAAGTCTTTAGTACAACCATGACCAACTTTTTCTTCTGTTCTTCTCCCTTAGGTTCCCTCTACGTAGACACAAATGTTTCCGTGTCCCTCACTTCGCCCACGTGTTCACGTGTCCCTCATACCGGCACGTCCTACTAAGTTCAGTCGCGTGTTAGCTTCGGCACTAGGTAATACGTCCCCATGGCCGGCCGGGTGCAAGTGATTCTAGAACGTGACTGAAAATTCTTCGTGACAGAAAAATTTGCTTGGTCCGTCATGCAACTGGCAGTTTTCACCAATATTGGGCAATAGGTACCTTTACACAATTTTGGGCAAAGGCCTCTTCTCCTGCAGAAATCACAAAGATCATCAAAAAGCTTTCCTGAACCCTATGTGAAATGGCCGGGGCACAATTTCCTAAAATAAATGCAAGTCGTTTAGCCTGCTGTGGACATAAATAGCCCTTCCAGATCAAAATCTCACAAAACGTCTTATATTAGATATAAAAATCTGACCAATTTTTATTACAATCGCCAATGTCAATAGACATTTTAATCTTCGACCCTTTTACTTTGAAAAGTCTTAGCTATCACAACCCCTTAGGCGAGTGCACCCATGCCACCCCTCCCCTTCATTCCCCCCTTTAACCTAAGCTGCACATCATGCCCTCGACACCGAAACTTTTGACTACCACCTTGAAATTTTATTAAAACGTTAGTGAGAAAAAAATTCAGTTTTCCGAAGGGACAGCGTTGAAATTCAATGGATGTAAATCAGTATAATAGTTCAATGTTCATAGTGCCTTTTCTATTTAATCACAACCTACATTTATTACAAAGATTTATTAAAAACCAGCAGCAACTCAACCACCTACTGAAGTACGGTTGAATAATTAACAATGTTTTGAAGCTTAACTTCAGTAATTTCCTATAAATCCATTATAACAACACAGTATACATAATTGAATCGTCAGTCACCGAATAAAATTACAGGGGAACAACTAACTGCTTTACATTGGACGTGTTCACAAGACGTGTTCGTCAATGGAATACGTCACGCTGTCGCCATCAATAATCACGCATTTAGAATTAATTTGTTGCGCGATCAGCTGCAGGATTCTGGCAGCGTGAAAATTGATAGGTGAAAATTACCGACTTACTGTTATTGTAACTAAATAAACTTGTGCTGTAATTAAATAACAATCACACAAATAATTTGAAATGACTTTGATATAGATTGATTCACTTGAGAGAGGAACACGTCACAAAAAAAAAATACATTGACACTACATATTTTGCCCGGTGGAACAAAAATTCACTTTAAAAAAAAACACTAAGAATCCATAAGTATTTCCAACGTGACAGGTTGCTATCCTGTTCAAACCGCATAGATTATAATATCAGAAACTCGCTATGAAAAGCTATCACCACCACTTGGCTGTTTCATTGACAAACATGTAATTACGCCATTTGAATCATTAATGCAGCAATTAATCAATTCTCGGCACGAATATTTGCGTGTGTTCTAACAGCGTGACAGTTGTCACTGCGGTCGCTGTTATTAGCTATTGCAATGTTAGAGCTTTGTGTTCAATGTTTATCGTTGTATACTCGCGAGAATGTTGAGATGGCCCGACATTTAAAACGATAGAAATCGTGACTTCAGAGTTATACCCAAAATAAAATTAACATAAGTTTTATCACACAAAACTAACATACAGGCTGTGCATGGTGTTGGTTACAAAACCACGTGTAGGTACTCGAATTCTTAACATTTATAGTATAAGGTATAAGACTACTAGAAACCTAATTCGGATTTAAGCTCACAATTGCTACAATATTTTCATGTTATTTAATGTTAAAAACTGATTAAAAACAATACAGACATTGAAATAGCACAAAACTAATGACAGAAAGAATACTGCCCAAAATTTAAGCTGTAACGGTTAAGAGCGTGTATGCACAGCTTTCACGCTATAAATAATCACGATGTTAGAACAATCCTTAGTCACGCTGCGTATTAATTCGCGTCACGATCAGTCGCGTGCCCCGGACGGGTATCGGAATTGTTGTTATTTGTAGAACCGGTGGCAAACAACGCACATATTTTGTTTTATTTGTTAAACGAGTAGGTATGACTTGTAGGGGAATAGATTGAGGATGTTGTGGATAAGGTGTTTTAGCATTGACTGTGTTGAACTGTCTGGTTGTCCTGTGTTCGTTTTGACGGATAAGGAACTGATAACATTATAATTTTCAAAGATATTTTACATTTTTGGTCGATAAATATCATTCAGAGCAGTGGAGCAGTGGTGACCCAGTGATAACGGCCCCGCTTACGAGTGGAAGGTCGTTGGTTCGAACCAAGGCAGGCGCTTTACTTTGTGTTTATTATTTCATAACCACTGCTCTCAAAACGATGAAGGAAAACATCGTGCCCTATAACCAAAAATTCGAAGACATGTCACATCTACCAACCCGCAATGGGCCCGCCTGGTAGGTTACTCCCCACGACCTTTAGAAGAGAGGATGCTGTGTCCTAGCAGTGGGAACTATAGAGGCTGATTATGCTAAATATCATTTAGAGATTATTTTCACTGAATCACTCGAAGTGAAATGTACTAAGATCCCAAAAATTTAATTTGAAAAAATGTATTTGTAGAAAAAGTAATCGACTGAACTGTTTCTATTTGGAAGTAAGCTCAGTTTACTTAAAGCTCTAAATCGACACATTACTCACTTAGTCTTCACCATACAAAACACCGATCTATTGACCTATCCATCACCATGCACTGTCCACGAGGTCAACACATCGCCGTCCATCCTCTAACGGCACCGCGGCTCCATGGTATCGTACATTTATAACAACAACGCTGACATTTTTCAGACCATTGCCTTTTGTCGCCGATTGACAAAGAGGCGAAGTGATATGTTTTGGGGGATCGTATAGATGGGGGCGATGGAGGATTGTGTCTTGACTTCGACGACATAGACACTAACAAGTGTGCTTTAATGTTAGGTGATGCAAGATGCGTTGACACACTTGCATTGAGAGAAAAAGTTTAATAAATTTATTTCTCTGTTTAATCACTTACTTTTGCGAACCTGTAATTTTCGACTGTGTAAGTCCAAGGTTGATTATCTATACTTATGATAAATTGCAAACAGACGATATTAGTAAACATTTATTAATAAAAAATAATAAAAAATGATAATGAGAATGTGAATCACTGTATTATGTGGTCTTGTTTTGTAGAGGATAGTGTCGAAAGACCCAGAGATACCGGTAGTATAGAGCCCGAGAGGCTAGCAACACGTGTACCGTTTAATTTGAGACTGTACACAAATCTGGGGAACACAAATTTCGACGCATCACGAGCTCCAAATACTTATCTACCTTGTTTTACGTCGTCGCATAGCGAGTGTCGCCCTGCTCCGATATATCTCTTGCACAGTTTTTCACGTGCTGCTGTCGTTACAGCTAGTAGATACATATAGGTACCTAGGTCGGTATGTATTCGTAATGGATGGATGACAGTTAGCTTCACAGGTTTATTGTAGTATGTGTTCGTGTGTATATGTTTATTTAGTCTTTATTACGGTCAGAGATTTTATTGGTTTAAGTCGTTTTAAAAAGGAACTATAAACACAAGAAGTTTTTCTTAAGAAATACATTAAGTTAAAAGTTTAATCAACAAACGAAAACATCTACTTAATCTGTGTTAATCTCACAGTCAGCATTCTTAGATCAGCACAAAGTAAGCCGTTTCCCGCGCCGGTGTTGCCAACCTTAGAATTTGGCGTCACATTGAGAACATCAACATTAAGTGGGCGACATTTGGCATTTGCCTGCCTAAGGAGGTGGACGCGAGCCAGCGCAGATCTCTATCGGAAACAATTTAAAATAAATCACATATTTACGAGAGCACAGATAAGTATGTATTTATGTGGCTGAATGGAAGGTTTCCTTTGTTGCATCTGCGCTTTTATTCTTGAATAGTAGAAAGATCTGCTATAGCTGATTTTCTAGGAAACTAAAATATTATATAGTTGCATTGCATTACAATATTCAGAGAAAAGCTGGTATAAAGACAAGCTTATTCTCGTTAATCAACCAGAAAATATCATCCAATACTATTAAATTTTCTCACTGAAAAACGATATTTTTCCTCTTAATTTAACCTCTCCCATTCGTTAAAAACTCAAGAGAATGCAAAAAGAGACTATAATTAACAACAACAGGGCGATAATAATTGGCATTCACGGACAGACTCGATCGCAGTAAACGCGCCGCGACTGTGCCTTCATGCCGACTCAATCAATCAGATCGTACAGCGAGCGGCACAGTCGGCAGAAATAATTGTCGGCACGTAAAGAACGCTGTTCAGTTGCGACTAATCGACAAAAAAATATCAAAACTCTTCACTAGCTTGTCAAGTCCAGTTTAAATAAATCTTTAGTTTTAGGACATGATTCACAATGTCTTCTTTTAATTTATTAGTAGTGGGTATTCACTAAGTACCGAATTAATTAAAAACTGGAACAGAATTTGCAAGAATTTATTTTCTAAATGATTTAACAGGAAAGTTGAAAGTATTACCTAATGCTAAATATTGGAAAAAAAGTTTTCTTTATCTCTTGTTCTTTTTTTGTATGAGAAGAAACTTTTGCCATGGTCTGAGAAAATTCCAAGCTGGTATAATTAAATTTGTCTTTGTATTGTTTGACTTAGACGTTAATCTAATCAATTTAACAATTCTTTGATCATTATTGTTAACATTTAGATACCTATTGTTTCCCCAATGGTTATTATAAAAGTCGCGTCGCCAATCAGCCAGTGAACAGCAAGTTTTCCTCGTTACTGCATGTGAGTAATGGCGGTGCAGTTTTTCGCGTCCATCTGTAGATTTCCCGGGTGAACGGATAGTTGACTACGGTGCCGGCAGTTAGTTAACTACCGCTGACACGGTACATACGGCTGAAGTGCACTTTTATTATAACTTGGAGGAAAACGCGACAACTGCTGTTTGTTATCAAGTAGAAAAGTAAACTTGTGTCTGGTATGGAGTTTATACAAAGAAATGTTAGTGTGGGTTTTTAATGTCTTTGTTCAACTACAATTTAGTACTACACATTACAATTACAATGGGTATAATAAAATAAAACAAGTGGCTAGATAACACCATTTTTAAACTTTTAAAGGCATTACGATCTTCCTAGGGATGTAAAAGATCCGATAATACGAGTACTTATACAACGAGCGCGCGTAGCACTGGCGTAGCGTTTCGTAGCACATTCGTAGCGATAACGCTACGACGCTTAGCCGCCCGGTTGCAAGTTCATGATCAGGGAGTTCTGAATTTCTGAAATATTTTCCGCCTTAGCATACGAGTATACTTTGAATGCATTATCAATTTCTTGCATCCAAACATTAGCTTTAGTTAGGCAGTTTGTAACTAAACATTCACTCTCTTAAATTCAATAACTAACAATGTATCAGCAATCCTAGCATATATTTGTAATTATAGGTTAAACCTTTCACATGTCAGTTCCGACCACATCCTTTGTGCCTGCAATGTGCCGCGACATTCGCTACACACAGACCACCCGACAATTTGATCATTTCCGACTGCAGTTGTTTAATCTTATGAGTCCCTAGCTCAGTATTGTGACATGACATCACTGTGTATTCTGGCCTGTGCGTTGCCACCACCTTTATGTCGTAGCTGTAAGGGCGGTTTTCAAGTGTTACTTGGTTACTACTGACATGCGGTTGAACGTACATACAGACGGCACAGTGCTCTGTGTGTAATTAAATATGCTTGTGTGTTTGATTGCAATTTAGATTACCTATTTAGTTGCTGTAATTAGTTTTTGATGGGAAATTGAATTTTGATATGCAAGTGTGGTAGAACAAACAAACAAACAAACTAAATCTGTCATTAATTGTTAATTATTATCAAATATGATGTTGGTTTTATTTCGTAACCCTAGGAAGAAAGCTATCACAATAAAGCATTGACCACTATCAAATCAATCACTCAACATTTTATCATATTTGCACATCATGGGCAAATAAATATATCTTATCTTATAGTGTTAAGACCATACGTTGTGAACCTACATTCTGGCAAATAAATGAATTTGATTTTGAAATATAATTGATAATGAAACCAATAAATAATAAAAAGTTAAATTGCAACGCAAATCTGTAGAACACAAGAATAACGGGCTTATTCGGATACAAGCGTCCCCAATCTAACTATTTGAGCGTTTGAGCGGAAACTCGATTTGCACCTCGGCCTCAATTATAGGCGAGTTATACACTCGCCGCTTCGGAACGCCTCGAGGCGGACGGTTGAGTGCCTCGCTAAGAGACGGACAGAAGGCTTAGGTACTAATAACGTGTTGGAACCAAGATAAACATAAAAGTGTAAAAACAGCTTGAAATATTTTGAAGGGGTTAGTTAGTGGAGCTCGTAACAACAGCCGCACTGGTCGATCCATCAGGTTAAGCTACGCTTGCCGGGGTTGGTCAATGGATGGGTGACCATCTTTACATACCGAGACGCCTCCGTGCCTTGGAAAGCACGTTAAGCCGTTGGTCCCGGCTGTCATTCGTGGATCTTTGACAGTCGTTACTAGTCGTCAGAAGCCCGAAAGTCTGACACCAGTCTTACCAAGGGGTATCGTATTACCCAGTTACTGGGTTGTGGAGGTCAGATAGGCAGTCGCTCCATTAAAATACTGGTATTCAGCTGCATCCGGTTGGAAGCCGACCCCAACATAGCTGGGAAAAGGCTCGGCAGATTGATTGAGTTAGTGGAACCAGTCTTCTGAAACTGTAGGAGTTGAAAAATGAAATTATCAATGTTTCATTATAAGAAGATGTTGCACAGTTGCGTCGTTGTTTCTGCATAAGAGGAGAGACAAATAGACAGAAATGTATTAAATTCTCAAATTACACTAGAATATAATATAATTCGACACTAGACTCTGACTACTGTATGCTATAATAATAATTATGAAGATTGAAGAGTGACCTTATTGCTCATGAATAAGATTGCTCTAAGAACTCTCTCCATTACACATATTTGCAGTGTTTCGTGCGCAAAATGAAATGGAGTTTCTGCTTCTTTCTCTTATATCCTGCGTCTTGATCGATACCCCGCGCTGATTGCAGGAACTTTCTTCTAATGACCGAATTGATTCCGTTTGAGGTTGTAATCTTTGTAAGACACTCCTTTGGTGAGTTTGGCCGTTTGAGGTCTGGTTCTTTAAATGAGAAGTTGAAAGCAATTTTTGGTTAGTTAAATGTTTTTTGAGGCTCAAGTTTTACTCCGAAGTGCATGTTTTGAGATGAAATTGTGTGTAGTGTCATCTTATCCTTCATAAATTTAACTATTATTTATTACTTTACGTAGAGTAGACGTTTTTTTGTTTTAAATGAGTTTAATGTCGACCGTACTCTGTCTGACCGTCTTGTAATGATTTCGAGTTAGTGACCGTTCCCAGATGTTTTCCCCCATGACTACCTCGTTATTTATACCTGTATATTTACCATCCATTTCTTTGTTTCCAGCGCCTCCAGAATGTGAAGCAGGCCAGCTGACGTGTGGGCAGTACGTGTGGAACAAGACGTACTGCATCCCGCCGCACTACCGCTGCGACATGCAGGTTGACTGCGTCGACGGCACCGACGAGGCGGACTGCAGTGAGTACTCCTCTTTATAATAGTGCCGAATGATTATAGCTTGGGGTGCTGTAGTGACATGAGTAGTCATCTTTACAGCACGTATGAAACTATGCCCGGAGAAAGTTTTAGAAATACTTGGCGAATCGATTGACATGGTACACAAGCTAACCACGGTAGTTTCAATTCTCGTACGGAACAAGTACTTGTTTATGTAATTAACTCGGTCCGGTAGCTCATGTGATATTTGTGTCTGTATGCTACAAACACACTAACAGTGAATTTAATTTTGTTAGGTTAGGTAAGGTTTTAACTTAGTAGGATCTTGGAAAAGGTGAGGAAATAAAAAGTTTGTCAGACTAGGCTGTGATACAGTAACATTGCATGTCCACGTCGATTGCATGCATCATCATGTCATAGCATGTCTAAGCCTTTATTTAGTCACTACATGCTACTAGCATTGTATGTACCGGATTAGGTCTATATTACACGAGAGCGTGTATGTATGTATGTATGTCCGTGCCATCTCGTCAATAGTTTGACCAACAATAGGGATTAGCGTTGCTAGCCATTATTGAAGATTTCGCTACTTTATATTATAATTCTGGTCTTTGATAATTAAGTTCGGAAAGCTTTAATACTTTTGTTGTTGTTTCTTTGTAAAGTTGAGTTTCACTTTTACATTTTAGGCTCGGTGCTTTAGTCGAGTTTAAAAGCTTGTTTTCTTCAAACAAGGCTAGAATTGATCGCTGTGAACTTTTTCATCACAATCACATTGTTAATTATAAATATCGACATAGATGTAGTATTTTAAGCTTTTTTTAAGGCCGTGAGTGGATCATAAATGTTGAAGTTAATAAAAAGTTACCAAACTATTTATAAACATTATCTGAACAATACAATTTTTCAGCCATAATGAACACATTACCATAAAATAAGCCGAGAAGTTGAAACCCCGTATAAAATACTATAGAAGTTGTGACTACATTTACTGAACTAATCTGAATGACAATACCGTCTGTCGAACTGAGTTCAGCAAAAACTTCTCGCATTCAAATGTATAACCTGTATGGTGTTGCCAGCTTTGTGATGGTCACACGGACGTGACGGGTGGGCGTTTTGGGGGACTGTCTTATGTAATTTTGACGTTCGAAAAGTTAGTTTGAATAAATGACTTTTGAATTTGTTGACAATGGTGCCGATTTTCTTGTATACCGAACTAAACTAACTAAACTATCACAAAAATTCCTTACGTTTGGCAATTAGAATCTTAAACCTATATTGCAAAAAAAAAACTCTAAATTTAGATATAATTTTGACACAAGTAAAATCGAATTTGACAATCGTGACTACACGTGGCACTTGTTTGCCGTAACCCATGAATTTTATTTAGAGCCGAAGGCGCGCATGTTGGACATCCTCGACGTGTTTTATATGGAATTTTTCACTATTTGTATGGAAAATATAAAAAATTATTACCTACATGTTGAGTTTTAAGGGCTAAGGGTTTTATGGCTTCTATAAAGGGGGTCGAAAGTTTCACTATTTTTGCGATAGGACACACCATTTTCGAAATATAAGCAAAAGAGAAGAAAAAAGAAATAATACTGTTTTTGCACTTGAAGTCGAGATGTTGTTCATGACAAATAATTGTATTCCACACCATTTGTAATCGCGATTAAAAATAGTCAGTGTTAGTTAAACAATCAACATTTTTGGTGAAAAACGTCAAATTCAGGATAGCAAAATTGCCATTTTCACTCAATTAATAACTCAGTGCAATCTTAGTGCTGTCAAACTAAAATATAGTTAAGTTTTGACACTTTAGTCTATTTCAAAATGGGAAATCGTTTGACAGGAATAAACTTAATGTTGGTTATTTTTTGTTTAGTTTAGAGGCATTTGTGACAAGAGAATCGGCACCATTATAACTGTAAAAATAAAAGAATAAAATAATTCACAAACTAATTGATCCGTCTACATCAGCAAGTCGGACAGCACGCGTGGGGCCCGGTTCCGAATCGGATCGTATTAAAGTTGGAACTAGTTTACGTGTGCGATTGCTAACTGGACCGGGCCGTCCCGTGCGGATCGCACTGTGCCATCTGACGCAATTTATTGTGGACATGAATATGGTTCAAACTATAATTTTAACTCGAAACGGGAATTTGATTTTGAGGTTTAAAAAAATTTGTGTCGGTTTTTTGCCCTCTGCATGCTGAAATAGGATTTTTCAATTCCGAGAAATCTCGATTTTTGTGTGTCAAAAATGCTATAAAAAAAAAACTAATTTACGATACCTGCAAGCAATTGTAAGAAAATATACTTTTAAAATACAAGAGATGATGATTTAATATCATAGACTTGTGTGCCATGTGACTGGACCCATGTTTCCATAATATAATGTGACGCAATCTCCTACACTGTATGTAAAGTGAACCGACCGCGCGCCAGTGTGTTGTTGTTTGTGCCAAATATTTTAAGGACCACAGCACCTTTACAGAAAGCGCTCGTATCTCACATGCTTTACACAACCCCCACTTATTCCGCCCGCTTTGAAGGTTGCAAGAAAAATATTTTCATTCGCATTCCGCATCTACGTACCACCTATTACCGAGCAATACTTAAATAAACATGGCACCGAAATACACCGTCCTATTTCTTTTAAAGAGAACTCTTGTAAACGAAGTACCACGGCCAATTTGTTTAGAACCCCTTCACCCCCTTTTTGCAGGTGTGTCGGGGGCGAAAGAAGGGTAACTGTCTGTGATTCCACGGGTCTTAGTTAATTGGTTGCAAGTGCGGAAAGTCCCAACAAGTGGGCAAGTTTTAATGGTGTGGAAATTGCGTTTTTGTTTGGTGTTCGTATCTGTGATGTGCCTGTTTTCATGTAAATCTGTTGTATCTCAAGTTTCTAGATGGTGCCGCGATATCCGGGAAAAGGCTCTTAAAATATTCTCGCAATTAATATTTGGGATTTGTCGAAAATGTCAGTCAAACTGTCTGTGTTTCCAAAAGGTTTATCATCCAGAACATCCATCCAGTTATTTCTAGACTGCAAAAAACATTCAATCCTTAATAATCTTGCCTTCATTCCTCATTCTCGTATAAATACTAAGTCCACAGTTTCAACGTTTCAAGGCAAGAATATAAAACTTGACGTCCAGTTTTTCTTCAGTTAACATAATAGCGTCTATTAAGGCAGTGCATTTGAATAAAGTTTTAAAAGCAAAGTGCTCCATGGCGGTAATTCCGCTCGACTTACTCTCAGCTGCAACTTCCTCGTTGCCATGGTAATTAACCCTCCTCCCCCCCCCCCGCCTCTCTTCCGTTTCCTGGCAGACCTTGATCAACACCTAAGAAGTTGTTTAAGTTCTGCTTAAGACATTACGGGATGAGCGTATAGATAGCTTATGTTAGGTCTGTCTATTTCTTATTTTATCTTCTAAAATCTATTTTATAACCTTCTGAGTTACGCCAGAGTCTGTTATCAAAATCGGTTTGATAGTTTATGCTTCACGTACCAAACAAACAGATAAAATTCTTACCTACAGACTTAAACATAACCACTGATTTAGACCCATACAATTTCTATATTATTCAGATCTCATAGCAATGGTGTGGTGAGATTTTGGAAATTCCACAAAATTGTAGCATTATCTTCTTAAATAATTCTAAAAGTTTCATCGTTCCAAAAATTCGTCGCAGCATCTTCAAAAAGTATTATTACACCTTTAGAGAGACTAAACTTCTTATAATAAGCTTACATCGCCATTTTTAAGTCTCAGATTTACGTCGAGATGTTGAGCAAAGTTGCCAGTACAGTTGTGTTGCCAGCCGCAAGTCTCAATGTAAAAGTTTTAATAGACCGCAATTATTACATCTTTCTTTTGATTTGGACACTTCGAGTTTCCCTATGGCACGATGCTTTGTACAACGTTAACATTTTATACTGATGGAGATTTATAAAATAAAAATAAATAAAAAATAAATAGTGTTTTGTTTCATGTGCGTGTTGCTGTTTCATTTTTTATGGAAGGAATTTAAGTTGGTTTATGGATTGTTAAAGACTTTTATTGGATAACAGGATAACAGTTACGTGGCCTATATTGTGTTTTATATAATTTTTTGTGCCTTGATATTCTTAGGTAATAGTGATTTCAGTGTAATGGAAGAATTCAGCATACCTAAGGCATAAATAAGAATAAAAATAAGTAGTGCAACTTTCGCACCATCTCAGATTATTTAAGTATGGGAGGATCTCAAGGGGAGAAGTCCACCCACAGACGATTTGTTTTGGTTTGTACAGTGCATTTTCTAGTTTTCGACAGACAGACTACGGCCTTTATCAAATTATATCGTTTGCTGCTTTTTCTCCTCTCTAAATCATCTCAATTTTGTGAAGCAAAGATATGGTCCTTCACATCAATCTTTAAACATCATCGTCTAAGGTTTCAACATCAAAGTCTTCTCTTGAATTAACTAATTCATTAAAGATATTGAATAGAGGACCACCTGGTCCTCTATTCAATATTTTTGAGTTCTGTTACTTTCCTGTTCACTTTAGTTTTAGGCTCAGATCAGCCGACTACATTATTTATTTCCATACTTACCGAACCACGTCTTCGCTAAGTATAGGCGCGACTAACAACTGGTTTGATCAGGACATCCTCTGAGCATATTATTGGGTTGTACGACAGCTGGTTGCTGCTTTAATTTCCTTTGGAATTAAGAATATCCGGTCACGATAAGATTGTTCAATATTTTTTGAAGGAATGATTCCCACGATTAGCGACGAAGTAGCGACAACTAACGTGAAGCGTGCAGCAATATGCTCAAACATTAACCATATAGATCGGAAGGATTGTTTTTTTTTAAATTGTATCGACTTTCGAAAGCGATTATGTCAAAAGATTTTTTATTAATTTCGATTTGGCTTGCAAATAGAGCTGTTTAAAGTAAAGAAAAAAGAAATTAACATATTGGGTTTTTTATTTGGTCTGATATTGAATCGTGAAAAATTTTCGTTGTTATACATTAATATAATGATAATAATAATGTAATCAATTTATGTTATATTGATTCTGGAATTTATAATTATTTGCTTAGTTAGAATTTCCGCGCATTATTTGAGGAAAGTACTATACGAGCCTTGGCCGTAACAAGGCATTGATGGACTCACGTATGTGTGCCTTGGCTTCGCCTCGGCCCACATTTTCACGATCGACCATCGATGCTCAAGTTGCAGGCCGTGACAGTAATGTACTATAAATAGTTATTGGTTTGTGTATTGTGTAGTGTTAATTTTTTTAAAGATATTATTAGAGTAGCCTACAGAAGGATTAAAACCACTCTAGATTAAAACAACCAATCCTTTTCATTCCTACCTTTGGTCTGATATTCCTACGTATTGTATTCTAAATTCTCCGAATACATTTCAATTCGTTTGTATTTAGGTGCAGTTTGTGTAACAGACTGGGAGAACTATGTGAGCCTTTGACATGCACTCGTGCCTTGTCGGGATTTGCGGGGCTCACGGGGCTTGCGGGGCTCGTCGACGCTTGCCGGAGCTCCACAAAGTCGACTAACACTATTGAAGACGAAAGAGACGATTGCCCCGGACGCCGTTTCTACCTGTAGGTGTGGTCTTAGTACCTGCATTTTGTGGGATTGAAGTTAGTCTTTGTAACCTAACCTAACAGTCAAATTCATGTTGCTTAAAAAAATGCTTATTGTGACGAATTTGAGAGCAACGGAACATTTAGGTATTTAAAGAAAACTTGAAGGCTAACTAAGGGAGGTCGAAAGCGATATGAAATATACTCGTAGAATTCGGACTAGTTAACTAGATGAAATACAAGATGCAATATTCACAATCAAAGTGGTTTCTCTAGAAAGGCTGTATCTATGAAATAAAATGAAATAGAAAATCTTCTTGCGTAGTTTCCGCATCCCTCCTTTGAGTCACTCGGTAAATTGCATTTAATTTATAAGAATATTGGAAATCTACCGGTTTGCAGGCTTTTAGAAAAATAGACAAGAATTTTGAATGTAAGATTGTTGTATGCTCACCTAATTATAAGTATTTTGTATATTTAGGATGATACAAGTTTGTTCATACTTTAATCTTGAGAGGTTATATTGCCACCCTAAAAAAAAAAATCGTAATGTTGTTTCAGAGGTATTATTGTTTTAATTCAGCCCGTTCAAATACTACATTACCAGTTTTAATATTGCTACCAGAAGTCCATGTTTTGTTTTGAATATAATCCGTACCTACTTCATAAGAATAAGGTTATTATTCCGTGAAATGTTACATCGGGATTGAATTCGTAATTTATTCAAAGCTTGGTCATTATAACGGTTCAAGATTTATTACTTATTCATAAACTGCCGAATCATTTCTTATTCAAATTGAAGCGTTTATATCACGCACCGAGATCTATAATTGTCTCTTATATCAGTTATAGCACAATAATTATTTTCCTTAATTTCATTATGGAAGTTACAAGAACTTTGTATGGATAGGTACACAATCTTTGGCATTCAATGATCTGATAGATGATGAGCTAAAGGAATAAAAGAAGGGATGGTCTTTTAACTCATGCCTCATTTCACTATACAAAATTCTAGGTACAAAACACTAACAAAAATAGAATAGAATACTCTCAAAGCAAAACAATAGTTCAAAACAAATAATGCTCAATCTTAACTAAACCGTTCTACAATTAAAGAACCGTTCTCCGATGCACTAATGCCCCCGGACACCGGACAACTTCGGACAGCGTTGGAAAATGTCGTACAATGCCGGACACATGTCCATTGTCGGCTATGACACTTAATATTTATTGCGGTCAGTCCCAAAATATATCGTTAACGTGTACGTGAGAATTAACGTGCGGTGAATAGACCTGTCGGGCTGTGAATGGGATGTTTGCATGCCCCTGTTAATGCATGGTCATTTGTTTGAATGAAGTGGTGAAACTATGGGTATGTATCGTGTATAGACTTCGCACGCTGTCGTACAATGGGACTGGTACCATTTTGTATACCATCAACCATACCATTTGGTATACCTAGGGCTTGCAGGGGTTGTTCCCTAAGCCTAAGTATTTACACTGTCAAAAATGTATGAGTAACCAAAGCCGTTTCGAACAACATCATTTTAAACAGAATTCCTACAAAAACTTAACCTGATCAAAAACTGATCAAAGTTATTCCAGTTTGAGCATAATATCTAGTTTATAAGTGTGCTTGTATTTGCCGGTACAAAAACAAGCAAACTTATAAAACAAATAAGGCACAAACAACCTGATCCCCCACCTACAGTATCCAGACACACTTTACTATAAGAAACTGTTTAAAAAGGCTTACTACGAGACTCTTATAAACTGTATCGGCTTTGACGTGATCGAGGCACTTCGCTCCGAGCGCCCTCTAACGCTGGATTTTTACATAACTTTATATGAAAATCGCATTATCTCGACAAGGGCGGGCTCTGAACATATCTAATAACAACAGAAGTATCATTTATTACAAATACTAGAAGTACACACGGTGGCAGTGTATTTGTTGTGATGTAGTATGATGTAAAAATAAAATTTATGCCATTTCGCCACTACCGAATATTTTTGAATCGTTTGGCAATCATCATTAACAGTAGGTTGGTATATCTACCTATCAGTTCATACTTACGACAATTGTCATGCCGGTGGATAGAAATTAAGAAAGCGTTTATACATTGGTAGACAGATTAAATAGCTGATAATATGATGAACATCGAGAGCAAAATGACTCCGAATGCTATGTTGTTGTTACGCCGCTTTTTCGGGACTGTTCAGGTATTCCAGTAGGTACCTAAGTTTCCCCGTCTGATTTGTTCCTAGTGTTTAAAAACTTGTACTTCTGTTGTACTTCCATATTTCGTGTCGGAACGGTTTTGTCGTAAAAAGCCGCACACCGGCGTTTTTGCATCTCATTACCAATACGGAGCAGATTAGATTAGCTGTCGACAAGCCTAGCAGCTAGCACCTAGCAGTCTGGCCTGAACAAACATTGCGTAAGCAACACGTTACGGAGACAAACAACGGAATTACGGAGACGGGATTTTATGACCGGGTTTTTATACCTTAGGTGTTGGTAGAAAGGGATGTTTTGAACAGAAGGACTGGTCTAGATTAAAGTAATACAAGTCATAATAATATTTACTTGTTTCATAACTTCTTATTAAAGTAGGTATGTTGTTCGAATAATAATAGTCCTGCAGACCGAGTTTCGGTCATGGCGGCCAATCTCAGCGGACACTAGCTTTCGGTGCAGGAGATATTATAGTGCACAAGTGTATGTGCAGACACAGGTGCACTCGCGAATACGTAGTCATCCAAACCTATCTTTATGTTCCTCAAAAGCGATAATATACCCAAGGCGGAAGTCAAGGGAAGTAAAATAGTTTCTTATCTTAATTTCTAATATTATGTACTCTTCTGTTTATTGCAGCATATCGCAAATGTCAACCAGACGACTTCCAGTGCGGCATGGAGGGCGCCGGACCGACCAAGATCTCGTTACAGGGACCATGCATACCTAAGGAAAAGAAATGTGACGGGTAAGCACAACTATATTCATTGTTGTACATCTATAATGCAGACAATATGCATCATTATTGTACCCAAGTTAAATCAACTTTCCTGTTTACCACATTACGCAGCTCATCCACCGCAGCTGCCTTCAAGTCTTCATATAGCTAAAGCATTCTAAACCACGTTTGCCAGTTCAGTTTCAATAACGAAGCTGCAATGGCATCCTACAGCAGACATGATAAAAATCCCTATCTTTCAACAAATAAAATCAAATTTTCTCTGTTCTTCCAGGTACTTAGACTGTAGAACAGGTCGTGACGAGCAGGATTGCCCTGGACACCCGCTGTCCTGTCGATTGGACCAGTTCAGATGTGCGGCCGGCAACAAGTGTGTGGACTCGGCCGTCAAGTGCGACCACAAGGACGACTGCGGGGACAACTCCGATGAAGAACATTGCAGTGAGTAGAACTTGGGTATCATCGTGCATATTTCGGACTTCTTCCAAATATGCTGGATTAAGTTCTGACCTCAACACCAGAAAGAACAATTACAGTCCATTCAAAGTTATTTTACCTCTGACAGCAACCTATTATTATATTATATATATTACCTTATTGCAATAAAGATAACTGTGATGAAAATTTGGAGGTAAAAATAAAGGACTGTATCAATCTGTATGCTTTCTGGATTAGGTACCTTATGCCAGTTATGACATCTATCAAACTGACAGCTTAAGCTCTTCAAGTCACGAAAAGGCATCGAAAGGATCTCAATTTGTGCTTGCTTTGAGATTCCAAAAAGCGAAACATATACCTACCTCAATTCATAACTTTTTTATGAACTAATCCGATACCGCTAAGCGACTGTAAAAAAACTCTTCATTAAAAAAAAAAAACAAATTCCAGGTTTCCCACCGTGCCATATCGGTCAGTTCCGCTGCAGCAACGCCCTCTGTATCCCCGCGACGTACCATTGTGACGGCTACAAAGACTGCTCGGACGGCTCGGACGAGGCGAACTGCACGGCTATAGCCTGCCCGGATAACAAGTACCTCTGTCCCAAAGGAGGCCCAGGAGGCACCCATAAATGTATCGCCAGGTCACAGCTCTGCGACGGAAAGAAGGATTGTGAAGATAATGCTGATGAAGAGACGGCTTGCTGTGAGTATTTTAACATGGTTTTAGATATAAAGCCAGTTAAATTTTTTGTTACAAAATTGATACGAGATAGGAACACTGATAAGTTTGTTTATCCTAGGTATTCATAAACTCCAGATTGGCTAGTCAGGTCTTAATTCGTGCGCTTACTTCAGAAGTCGTTACTACTATAAAAATCGGAGATGTTATATCTATCCATATAATTAAAAATGAAATGCTGTGTTGGTAAGCGCATCACTTGAGAACGGCTACATCGATTTGGCTGTTTTTTACTCGTTCGTTCGTTCGTATTTAGTCCGTCTTTTTTATGGAAAGAACATTTTTTTAAATCTTCCGAAAAATTTGAAAATTCGGTATAAACTGAAAGTGCTTTGATTTATGGGATTGTTGTATTTACTAGGACAGGACAACTGATCAGCTGACCCGACAGAACGTCTGTCGGGTCAGCTAGTTGGTAATAAATCTGCACAAGTAGGAAATCCAAAAAATAATTTTCATAAATTATAAAGTGTAACTCAATTATATCTGCCATACTACACTCGACATCGAAATATGCAATGAATATAACGCTTGCACGACGTGACTGTATTACCAAACATGTGTCGTGACTACATACGAGCTCATTTCTAGACTAATCCGCAGAGAAATAACTGTTTATAACCAAAACAGGTACGAATGTAATTTTCTTTATTGCTTCAAACTTTAAGTGCGAAAAGATCAGAAAATTTCTGAGAATTTTTTATACTTCGTGATGGATTTATTTAAAGACTGTGGAAGGAGGAGAAGGAGGTCTCCCCATATAAGTCGCCATTGTTTTATGTAAAGCCTGATCCAAAACTCTTGTGATTGGTTGAACAACAACCGTTGATTAAGGTGTAGCTAGGTTGCAGGCGATCGACGTGTATCAGTCGATATAGATTGCCTCACAAATAATCGATAGTCGATCTATCAACTTAATCCAGCTAGATCGATCTGAACACTCAACATCGATCGACCGCAATCTATTCGCACATTTAGAGAGTTAGCATGACACGTTATGATAACCTGGTAACTTGTAAAGTCTTTTAGGGATGCCAACTTTTTTCTCCTTTGTCCTAATAGTGTGTAAAACAATATTCTCTGTTCCACAGCGACGGCATCCTGCCCAGCTCTGGAATGCGAATACAAGTGCGTGGCATCACCATCAGGCGGAGCCTGCGCATGCGCAGCTGGGCTCACGCTCGCGCCCGACAACCGCACGTGTGTCGACCGTGACGAGTGCAAGGAGTGGGGTTACTGCCATCAGCTGTGTATTAATACTCCTGGATGTAAGTAACTTAACATATTATGTGTACCTATCTTAGTTCGCCTACATATTGCCAGTAGGTATGATTAAGTCCTAAGTAATAGGGATTGTCTATCGCCATCAATCTACGGGCACAAATTCAGACGCTAATAAGAAATTCCTGACGGAAACATCGTATAGCACGTCTCCGACCTGAAGATCGTACCCTTATATCGCACTCACGATCACTAGGCCAGCGAGAGTCGAGACAGGAAAAAAAACTTACCATCATTAGTCATTCCATTGGGTGCGGGTTGGTGATCACTGGTTTGACCAGATTGTGACATTGATGTATACATTGAATTCCTTTCAGGAAATTGTGTACATATTATTATTCAGACCAACAATGTTTTGAGCTCTCATGTGACGGTTATTACCAGTGTTGGCAGTACCTAGTCCGTTTCATTACAATAAAGATGCCCCCCTGACGATCCCCAGCCTACAAGTGCGCGTGCGCGCCCGGCTACACGCTGGCGGAGGGCGGGCGCTGCGCGGGCGCGGGGGGCGCGGGGGGCGCGGGGGGCGGGGCCGCGCCCGCGCTGCTGCTGGCGCACGCGGGCGCCGTGCTGCGCATGGACCTGCACGGCCGCGCGCCCGTGCACGTCGCCAACGCCACGCAGGCTGCCGGCCTCGACTTCCACTACCGGAAGAACCTGCTGTTCTGGTCCGATCTTAAGACAAGGAAGGTGAGATCCTGTAATTTTCTATTTTCGACGTGCTTCAGAAAGAGAATCTTCATCAGAAAGCGAAACCGACCTTTTTTCAAAACTTGATGTGTGTGTGTAAACTGAAAAACATAATGAATTTTAAAATTACCGTAAGTACGTCTATTTTCTGCAGATATAATAGAATAGAATACTGTTGTTGTAGATGGTTATCAATAATGGTGGGCATAATTAAAAAAAGTATCTCTACAACATACCTCTAGAGTCAAGCTAGGATGTAGGAACAATAATATGAAAATAAATAAAAATAATATTCTAACATAGACAGAATAAACAAAAAACTAAACTATGTAAGAAATACACAGAAAAATAAAAATAAAACGTAAGTAACAAGTCTATGGATTCTATTGTTCAGAATATTCATTATTGATTAATAACATGGATACTTCCTCTATGTTATCTAAATATAAAATTCGCGACGGGAAAAAAAACAATTTTTTTTTGTTCCTCTGTCTAAATCGAACCACCTTACGTTTCAGATCCACTCGCAGCAGCTGAGCGTGCCAGCCGGCGTGACCAGCTACACCGGCACCGACATCACCGTCGCCGGCTCCTGGGCCCCCGTGGCGCTGGCGGTGGACTGGGTCGGAGACAAGCTGTACGTAGCCGATGCCATCGGGCAGAAGATCGACGTCTTCGAGCTGGATGGTCGCTGGCATGCTGTCGTGCTCGGCTCCAACCTCACTAATCCTGCTGATCTGGCTCTGGATCCGACGTTGGGATTGATGTTTGTGGCTGATAGTAGCCAGGTAAGCGTTTGAAGGATTCTATATCAGCTTAAAATAGTGTTCTGAAAAAGATTTACAACTATACTATTTTAATAGCCATTTCAAATAATTAAAGAATGACTGGCGCGGCCTGCAAAAGAGGCATTGATTGGACATGTATGTGTGCCTCGTCTCGGCCCATATTTTCACGTCCGTCCATCAATGCCTGGTTGCGGCCAAGGCTTATAGAGTAATTTTCTCAAATAATGGGATGTGTGTGTGAATGCTAATTCAGAATGGACACTGACGAACAACGATCATTTTCGCCAATATGTTCATAGGTTTCTTTTCAGCTCTATTTGCAAGCCAAATCGAAACATTAATTAAATCTTTTTAATAAGTTACCTCTTTGTTTGCCAATATTGTGTCGGAAGTAAAAAGTTAGTTCCATTTTTAAATTATCACGACAGGTATGAGTTTTCACAATTGGCTCGCGTTATGTTCCGCTCCTCGAATTTTTTATAGCGGAACATGACGCGAGCCAGTTGAATTGAACTACTATGGTTTCGCTGCTATGATTTCGCAGTAGTTATTTATTAAGCCGCTAAACACGACAGATAATGATGTATTTTAATACTAACATTGCCAGCCGCCTGCTCCCATGTATTTGACCAGTACAGCATTTTTAATTTATCGCGAAGAGGGTGTCAAAATACTGCTCGATGTTCCAAGTATGTTTGAGAAAATACAATAAACATTACCAAATTTAAACCTATCTCCTATGAGATCAAATGTCTATTCCAGTTACTAAGCTATTACTGTTAACTTGCAGATCATCAGAGCGAACATGGATGGAACACACGCAAAGTCAATCGTTTCCGAAGCAGCTTACAAAGCATCCGGCATCGCAGTCGACATCATCGCTAGAAGGGTGTTCTGGTGCGACTCGCTCCTGGACTACATAGAGACCGTGGACTACGATGGAAACCATCGGTTCCTGGTTCTCAGAGGTCAGCAGGTCCCCAGCCCATCGAGACTGGCGCTCATTGAGGACCGCGTTTACTGGTCAGACAACACCAAGCAGGGCATCAGCTCCGTCAACAAATACGAGGGACCTTCCAGCATACAGGCTATCTACAAAATGAAGGACATCAGAGAACCGAAGGCTATCACTGTGATACACTCGCTCAAGCAGACCTCAGTCAACAACCCGTGCGGCACCAACAACGGCGGCTGCGCACAGATGTGCATCGTCACCGCGCTGCAGAACGGAGGGCTCGGCTACCGCTGCGCCTGCAACATCGGGTACAGACTAGAAACTGACTTAAGGAACTGCGATCTTGTCAAAGAATTCCTTATGTATTCCCAGCAGAGGTTTATCAAAGGAAAAGTATTAAACCCGGTTATAGAAGGCTTCAGCGACGCAATACTACCCGTCGTGTCAAAACGGGCCAGATTTGTTGGCTTAGACTTCGATGCTCGAGACGAGCACATCTACTACTCAGATGTATTACAAGATGTCATATACAGGGTTCATAGAAACGGGACGACAAAGGAAATCGTTTTGGCGTCGCAGAACGAAGGAGTCGAGGGTTTAGCAGCAGACTGGGCGTCCAAGAACCTTTACTATATCGACTCGAGGAAGGGAACATTAAACGTCCTATCGACAAGAAATGTAGCTTATAGGAGAACTTTACTGAAGGATCTGAAGAGACCGCGAGCTATTGTAGTACATCCTAACAAAGGTTTCATCTTCTTCTCCGAGTGGGACCGCCCTGCCAACATCAGCCGAGCGTACACCGACGGTACGAACTTGCTGGTCTTCGAGAACGTGACCCTGGGTTGGCCGAACGGCTTGTCCATAGACTTCGATGCAGACAGACTGTACTGGTGCGACGCCTTGCTCGACCACGTCCAACACTCAAAACTCGATGGTACTGACGTAAAGACTGTGAACTCTCGACTCATCAGACATCCATTCTCCATTGTCATCCACAAAGAATTCATGTACATCACTGACTGGAGATTAGACGCCATTGTAAGACTACACAAGCTGACTGGAGAACAAGAGGATATCATGGTTCGCGAGCCGCAAACAAACAGGTTATACGGTGTCAAAGTGTACAGTGAGGAAATTCAGAGGATAGATCCAATGCAGCCGTGTTCGAGGGACAATGGGAACTGCCAGAAACTTTGCTTCGCTGTGCCCAGGAACAACACAGAGTTGCTGACGGTGAAGTGTGCGTGTCCTTACGGGGAGAAGCTGGCTGCTGACGGTACCAGCTGTATCGCTGACCCGAGCTCCGAGCCCCCTGTACAGGCGTGTCCTCATTCGTGGGACTTCACCTGCAACAACCAGAGGTGCATTCCCAAGAGCTGGGTGTGCGATGGGGATGATGATTGCTTGGATAACAGTGATGAGGAACAAAATTGTACCAGTGAGTAGATCTTTTAAAAGTATTTGTTATTCTTATGTTATTCTGTGTCGAGATACGACCACGAGGACTAGAGATTTTGTGAGTATCTAGAGATTTTGTGTTTACCCTTTACATTGTTTTATATTTTATCGAATAGAAAACGAGAATTTAAGAATCATGAATTAAAGAATTTCATGTACCTACCTACAATTATTTTACACATTGAAACACTACTTAAATGTGCCGTGCATATTGCATTGTGCCATTTCGTACAAATATCAACAAAAATAAAAAATAAATCACTACTATATACTAAAATACTTCGCATACCTTCCAGAAACCACATGTAGCGGATCGGAATTCATGTGCAAGTCGGGTCGCTGTATCCCGGCGACTTTCAAATGCGACTCGGAAAATGACTGCGGTGACTTTTCGGACGAGACCGGCTGCGTCAACGTGACGTGCTCCTCGTCACAGTTCCAGTGTGACAACGGCCGCTGTGTGCCCAACACCTGGAAGTGCGACTCCGAGAATGACTGTGGAGATGGATCGGACGAGGGCTCTCATTGTGCTGAAAAGACTTGTGCTTACTTCCAGGTTTGTTGTGGGACTATGTGTTGCTAACTGTCTGCTGTTGCCCCTTGTATAAAACAACAAGGTATAATGCATGTATTCTACATGTTGTTTTTACTAGTTTCCTTTATCGTTTACACATAAAATAAATTGTAAAGACTAGTAAGTTGTATTCAAAACTTATAGAAAGCTTGTTAAAAAGGTATAAAAAATAGTAAACGATACGTCATATTATCTGAACTGACGTCAATACATAACGTGAACGTTAAATGTTTTAATCACGACATCTTTATTACAAGTCTTTTATAAGACTAGCCGATACCAAGTATCGCAAATTAAAAATAGCAAGCAGTTAGCAACTTAGTTGGTTCACCTCTTTATCTGAAAAAACTGACATTTTAGATAAGATAAGATTTTTTGGTACAAACTATCGCTAAAGCGGTAGCTTGCTTAGCTAAAGCTTACTTACGTATTTAACATGACACGATATCCCCAGTTCACATGTCCCCGCACGGGCCACTGCATCCCGGCGTCGTGGGTGTGCGACGGCGACGACGACTGCTTCGACAAGCAGGACGAGGCCGACTGCCCGCCCGTGTCCTGCCTCGCCAGCCAGTTCAAGTGCGCAGACCTCAAGCAGTGTGTACAGGTGCGTCCAGTTAGGCCATTATTACTTATAGGTACACGACGATTTAAAGAAAAATTGTTTTAAAAAAAAAACAAGTTGCTAAAGCCTAAAGAGCCGCAACTCAGCCTGATGTCGGATGGCATCATTCTGTATGTCAATCTGACGCTGACTTTCGGCTGCAATCTACAGCCATTATTATTTGGGATGGTATAGTTAGGTTTTACAAAGTGTTAGTCTCGGAAATTTTCACCACCGCTTATAACGGTAATATGTTAATCTCACTTCATTGTGAGAGAGAGACGGAGAAATACAGAAAAGGGACCACCCTTTTTTTGTAATGAAACAGCTTGTCATAAATCTTCGATCAGAAAATCTGTTATAATATGCTGTCCAATCTGAAGGCTGTTCGACACGACTGTTAAAGATTGTCGCAAACCTTCTCACGTCGTCACACATTGCAGATAAGCGAATAGTTAAGTTCTACATAACTTTTTATCCATTTGATTAAGATATACATGCACAACATAATAGATTTAAATATATTTAAGGCGTTGTGCAGTATAGCTTGTCCACTCTGAAATGACGCGTCCCACTACCACATTTAACGCTCACGGTAAAGCGGTAGTCGCGCGCGTCATTTCAGAGTGGACAAGCTTTACGTACACAATTAACAAAATTGACAAAACAAGAAACGTAAAAATGAAAATGCAACAAAGAGAAAACAACAATTATTTCCTTATCTATGATCGCCTATCTCCATGTCGTCAGGAGGCCTACAAGTGTGACGGCATCCCGGACTGTAACGACGGCAGCGACGAGGCGGGCTGCCCGTCGCTGGCGCCGCACCAGTGCCAGCCCGACAAGCAGTTCCAGTGTCGCTCGTCGGGCATCTGCATACCTACCACCTGGTATTGTGACGGTAAGTTCTCACTTTGCTAAGTATGTTTCATTTGAATATGAACATTATTGATATGAAGTTAATGTTCATATTCGTATGAGATATTTATTTATATTTGCTTGTAAGAATATGAACATTATTCGTGTAGCAACTATGATCGTATGAAACGGTTACTTAGGGCTGATTTTAGCTAAGTCAGATATCTTATATTCGTGGAATAAAAACTACGTCTGACAATATAAGTATGTAAAAACTGTTCAATATTTAAAGCTACTTTTTGTGACATGTCCAGAAAAAAAAGAAATATGTGTATACTACACAAATAGAGGGAAGGAAGATACGTTCACACGAGTATGAGGAACAGACAAGACACTCCAAAAACCCGTTTGTTACTAAAACTAGGTTTTACGTCTAGATTCCGTCGTATAGGTAGCCTGAAATCGTGAACCCGTCTTGGGCTAGCGAAATCCGTCTTGGCCTTGAGAAAACGCCTTTGGCCTGCAGTGCGATAAAAATTGGCCGATATTATTTATTTATTTAATTAGGTTTCTCTGCTCTATCTATCGTCATAACAAGTCGTACCTGACCACGTTGCAGGCACGCCGGACTGCGAGGACCTGTCGGACGAGCCGGCCACGTGCGGCACGATCTCGTGCGCCAACAACTACTACCGCTGCCACAACGGCCGCTGCGTGTTCAAGGCGTACGTGTGCGACGGCCACGACGACTGCGGGGACGGCTCTGATGAGGGACTCGAACATGCCTGCAAGCCGCCTGCTTTCAGGTCTGTACCTATACAATTTCCATGTTGAAAAGAGTAAAAGTTTAACAAGCAATTCTGTGATACTTAATATATCCAAGAGAGACTTCCCTTCTACCCTTTCCTTCTTCATGATTCGCAAATCTACAGATCATCGGTAAATATCTACTTCTTTCTCCCTCAGAGACCATTTGAACCTGGACAGTGCATAAAGTATGTGTAATCAGTTAAAACGAATGCGTTATTATTGTTGTATTCCAGATGTCCCGCTGACCAGTGGCAATGTCCTGGAGTGACCGGCAGGTGTGTCAACATCACGCAAGTTTGTGACACCAAGTTCGATTGTCCGAATGGCGCCGACGAAGGTAACGTACAAACCAGCAATTACAACCTTACTCACAGTTTTATAAAGTTCAATATTGATTAGCTAAATATTACTATACAGGTGCAAGCTGTGATTTTGCTGAATGTGAACATCAAGACGGTCTTTGCTCTAACGGGTGCAAGCAGACTCCGAATGGACCATTGTGTCTGTGTCCACCTGGCGAGGAGTTGGACGTCGATGGCTCCAACTGCAAAGATATCAATGAATGCGACCCTCCCGGCCTGTGTTCTCAAACCTGCACCAACACCAAGGGTTCCTACGTATGCTCCTGCATGGACGGCTACCTACTGACCATCAACAACCACACATGCAAAGCAAACAACCACTCCAGCGCCTTCCTTATCATATCCAACAGGCACTCCATCTTAGTGGCAGATCTTAACGAACAAGGTCTAGAAAGAGTTCCAATCAACGTCGAAAATGTTGTCGCGACAGCCTCCAACATGCACACGGGAACAATATTCTGGTCTGACATGAAACTCAAAAAGATCTCCCGGTTAGACCGCGGCAGTGAGCCACAGGTCATCATATCTACTGGACTGGACCTCGTTGAGGGGCTAGCGTATGACTGGGTGGGAGGAAATATTTACTGGTTAGACAGCAAACTGAACACTATCGAGGTGGCGAGAGAAGACGGTACAGCTAGAACAGCTTTGTTGAGCGGTAACATAACACAGCCAAGAGGCATGTGTCTAGACCCGGCTCCAAACGCAAGGTGGCTCTTCTGGACCGACTGGGGTGAGAACCCTCGCATCGAGAGAGTGGGCATGGACGGTACACAGAGATCAGCTATCATTACTACCAAGATCTACTGGCCCAACGGACTGACATTAGACACGGCAACACAAAGAGTTTACTTCGCAGATTCTAAGTTGGATTTCATTGACTTCTGTTACTACAACGGTACGGGCAGGCAGCAGGTTTTGGCTGGCAGTCACTATCTCCTGCACCCTCATTCGCTGACGTTATTCGAAGACACGTTGTACTGGACAGATCGTCAGTTGAACAGGGTGTTGTCAGCTCACAAGTTCAAGGGTACCAACCAGACGGTAGTGTCTCACTTGATATCGCAGCCTCTGTCCATACACGTACATCATCCGTCGCTCCAGCCGCAGTACACGTCTCCGTGCAAGAAGGATTCGTGCCAGCATCTCTGTCTACTTAGTCCGAACAAGACTGTGGGATATACTTGTATGTGCAAACCTGGGTTCAAGCTGTTACCTGATGGCAAATGTGTGGAAGGTAATTTTCATCCTAATTTTCAAATTCGAATATTTTTGTGCTCTATGATTATGGAACTGCGTGTCTAACCTGGTATTTTTAATTACAGAGGAAAATGCTTATCTTATGGTGCTGAAGGGAAGCCAAGTCATTGACTTATCAATGGACGGCTCAGGCCGAGCTGGACAACTCGCTCCTATTGTTGGCATTCAAGGTAAGATATGACGGTAACTTAAAGTTGCTATGTAAAATGTCGAAATTATTTTGATTTTCAGATCATAAATCTTGCATATTTTGTGTTCTAGGTGGAGTACAACTAGACTACGATCGTCAAGGTCACATGCTGTACTGGCTCCAATCTATAACAGGCGACAGTGATGACGACGAAAACTGCACAATCTACAGTATGCCTTATGGCGGAGGCAATAAGGTTGAATTCTTCGGATCAGACACCGGGATCGTTGGCGCGCCTTCATCCATCGCGTTCGACTGGCTTGGCAGGAACTTATACATGGCTAACAGGGTCGCCAGTAACATCGAGCTGGTGAGGGTGGACGGTAAAGTGAAGTACCGATCCATTGTGATGGCTAATGATGGCAGCAAGACTTCTGTTGCTAAACCTAAAGGAATTTGTTTGGATCCCACTGAAGGGTAAGTCGCTACTTATATTTTGTCATCATATCTGCTGTGAAATTTCACTTTGAATTTAAGTTTATACAAATGTTTGTGTTCACAATATGTCCTGATTAGCGTTCTTGATAAAATACCTTAATTGCCTTTCAAAGGAATACGTGATTTTCGATTTAAACTGTACTGGAAAGGAATAAATAGCCAATTTTTTACTTACAGAAAAATGTACTGGTCCGACGAAGGAGGTTACGGAGTGCCGGCGAAAATAGGTAAAGCTAACATGGACGGTACCAACCCCATCATCCTTGTGGACATTGTCGAGAGACCAGAGGCCGTCACCATCGACGTGGAGAAGAAGATCATTTACTTCAGTACCCAGTTCCCGCCTAGCATTAACAGCGTCAATACTGAAGGCAATGACAGGAAAACTATACTATCTGAGAATAATGCCATCTCCTACCCCAAAGTCATCGCAGTACTCGACTCACGGCTATATGTATTAGACCCACAGCATGAGAAGATCATCAAGGCTGATCTACCCAACGGAGATAACATCAAAACTGTATTAGACAATGAGAGTGACTTGAAATCGTTCACTGTATTCCAGAAGAGAAAGATGGTCCACCATCCTTGTTCTCAGAGCAATGGGGGCTGCGAACAGATCTGTATTCCTGGTGACGGCGGGTCTCGCATCTGCGCGTGCTCGGTCGGGTACAGAAAGGAGAACGAAGTCAACTGCGTGCCCTACAAGACATTCGCAGTCGTGTCACAATTGGACCTCATCCGAGGATACAGCATCGACTCGAGCGCTGAGGCTATGGTCCCGGTCACCGGCGTGGGACACCACATCCTCCACGTAGACGTGCACTTTGCTGAAAACTATATCTACTGGGTAGAATTCAACCGCGGCCAATGGAACGGTATATTCCGCATCAGACCAAACGGCACCGAACTCCAACACATAGTTAAAGACGGTATCGGCAGCAATGGCATCAGAGGATTAGCCGTGGACTGGGTAGCTGGAAACCTTTACTTTACCAACGTCTTCCCTCACGAAAATTACGTAGAAATGTGCTGGCTGGACGGATCCAACAGAAAGGTCTTAGTCAAAACTACAATGGATGCTCCCAGAGAGCTAGCTGTGAACCCGATCAAGAGACTGTTGTACTGGATTGATTATGGCCAGTACCCAAGAATTGGTAAGGCGTTCTTGGACGGTAGTAACTGGCAAACAGTCGTGAGCTCCGGTATATCGAACCCAAGAGATCTGACCATCGATATGTTGACACATGACGTCTACTGGGTCGATTCCAAACTTGACCAGATTCAGAAGATTTCCTTCAACGGAGGTAACAGGCAACTCATCAGGTCAAACTTGCCGAACCCTATGGGTGTCGCAATACACACAGGCAGCGTCTACTGGGTCGACAGAAACTTGCAAACTATCTACAAAGCCTCCAAGTTGCCCGGCAATATGTCGATGCCAGAGAAAGTTAGGATAAACCTTCCAAAGCTTAGAGATATCGTTATATTCGATGTAAACAATCAGCCTACAGATGAAAACAACCCTTGCAGAAAGCTAGGTAATGGCGGATGTGACCAACTTTGCTTCAGCTACCCACCGGAAGCTAACAAAGGCCACACACACAGATGCGAGTGCGCAACTGGACAAATCTCTGCCACCAATCCTAAGAAATGTGACGTAGTTGACGAATACCTGATATTTACCACGAGGACTGAAATCCGGGCTATTAACTTGGACCCGAAATCTACAGGAGTTCCGTTCAAACCTGTTGTCAACCTTACGAATGTCGTAGGAGTAGAGTTCGACTACGCCGATAACAAACTGTTCTTCACACAGATCAGGCCCTGGGCTAGGATAGGCTGGATGTCCGCTAACAACCCAGACCCTAACACCATTCAGAACATCATCAGTAAGGGCATCAACCCTGAAGGTATATCGTACGACTGGACACAGAAGAAGGTTTACTGGACAGACAGCTCAAATAACTCAATCTATGCCATGAACCTTGACGGATCAGAACTTGTAATGATCGCTAGAGTCGAACGGCCAAGAGCTATTGTGGTCGATCCTTGCAACGGAACTTTGTACTACACAGATTGGGGACGATTTGGAACTTCAGGTAAGATCTACAGAACAACCATGGCGGGATCATTGAAGAAAGCTATCATTGATAAAGACTTATCGCAGCCCAGTGGCTTGACCATTGATTTTGATGAGAACATGTTATATTGGACTGATGCTGTTAGAGAAAAAATTGAACGATCCAAACTGGATGGTTCTGACAGGGAAGTCCTCATCAGCGCAACTATCTATCCGTTTGCTATCACTGTTTTCGGTAACTACATTTACTGGACAGACCTTCAGCTTCGTGGCGTTTACAGAGCAGAGAAACACACCGGTGCTAACATGATCGAAATGGTGAAGCGATTGGAAGACTCGCCTCGTGACATCCACATATACAGTCCGAGCAGACAGAAATGTCAGTTGAATCCGTGCAAGATCAGCAACGGAGGCTGCGCGCAGAGCTGTCACCCCGCGCCCAACAATACGGTCGAGTGCAAGTGCGACGATAGCACCAAATTGGTAAACGAAGGAAGGATGTGTGTGACTAAGAACATTACATGTGATGCTAGCAAGTTCTTCTGCGCTAACGGGAAATGCATCAGCAAGATGTGGTCATGTGACGGTGACGATGACTGCGGCGACAGTTCTGATGAAGACAAGAACTACTGCACGTATCACTCGTGCTCGCCCAGTGAGTTCCGTTGTAACAATGGCAGATGCATCTTCCAGTCTTGGAAGTGTGACCACGAGAATGATTGCAAAGATGGATCCGACGAAGAAGGCTGTGTATACCCACCATGCGCTGAAGGAGAGTTCACCTGCCTCAACTCTCGCTGCATACCTATGACGCAAGTATGTAACGGTATCAACGATTGTAAAGACAACATCACATCGGATGAAACACACGAACGTTGCCCGATGAATACAACTTGCCCAACAAACCATCTCAAATGCGAGAAGACAAACATTTGTGTTGAACCCTACTGGCTCTGCGACGGAGATAACGACTGTGGCGACAATTCTGATGAAGATCCTCTACATTGCGCGCAGAGAACGTGTCCGCAAAACAGCTTCCGTTGTCCAAACCACCGATGTATCCCTGCCACCTGGTACTGCGATGGTGATGACGATTGCGGTGATGGCGCCGATGAACCTCCAGAATACTGCCGCTCTGAAGGTCGCACCTGCTTCGGAGACCTCTTCACATGTGACAACGGCAACTGCATACCAAGGATCTATATTTGCGACGGTGACAACGACTGTTTAGACAACAGCGACGAAGATGATCGCCATCAATGCAATGAACGCAAGTGTGATGCTGAAACAGAATACACTTGTGAAGAAAACAAGTTCTGGCAACGAGCACAATGTATTCCTAAGAAATGGATCTGCGACGGTGATCCCGACTGTATTGACGGAGCTGATGAGAACTCTACTATCCACCACTGCGCGACCCCCACGCCATGCTCTGACGACCAGTTCCAATGTAACAATGGTCGCTGTATCAACGAGGGCTGGGTATGCGACCACGACAATGACTGCGGTGATGGCTCCGACGAAGGAAAACGTTGTAACACTCAATACAAGCAATGTACCGACCAGGAGTTCAAGTGTCAGAACTTCAAATGTATTAGAAATCACTTTAGATGCGACGGCGAAGATGATTGCGGTGATCATTCTGACGAGGTTGGGTGTGTTAAAGAGAATAAGACGTGTCCTGCCGGACAGTTTAAGTGTAACAATGATCAGTGCATTGACAACAGACTGGTCTGCAACAAGGTATCAGACTGTACTGACGACTCCGATGAACCTGCTCATTGTAATATTGATGAATGTGCTAAGTTGGAAATAAATCAATGTGGCCACAAATGCATCGACACTCTAACTGGGTATTACTGCGACTGTAATCAGGGTTACAAGCTCCTCGCAGATGGTAAAGCTTGTGCAGACATAGACGAATGTATAGAAACGCCAGGAGTTTGCTCGCAATACTGTTCCAACACCCCTGGATCTTACTACTGTAAATGCAATGACCAATATTATGAAAGAGAACCTGATGAGCATACTTGTAAACGAAAGGATAATACTTCTGCCTGGATCATATTCACAAACAAGTACTACGTAAGGAACATGTCAACTGATGCCAGTTTGTATAACTTGATGCACCAGGACCTGATGAATGTCGTTGCCATTGACTTTGACTTTAAAGAACAAAGAATGTATTTCGCTGACGTATCCGCTAAGACCATCTACAGGTCGAACTACACGGATCCCAATCCCACTAAAGAAGTGGTCATCAGGCATGACTCTCACGGTCTTGAAGGTATAGCAATTGATTGGATTGGAAGGAAGTTGTACTGGCTTGACAGACATTCCAAGAACTTGGATGTGTCAGAATTGGATGGTACCAGAAGAAAAACTTTAAAGACTGGCGTTACAGATCCTCGAGCAATCGTCGTGCACCCTGGAACAGGCTACCTGTACTTCAGTTCATGGCACCTGCAAGCTTACATTGGCAAATTGGGAATGGATGGTTCCAATTTCACTTCCATTCTGAACTGGGAAGATGACATCGCCTGGCCAAATGCTCTGACGATAGACTACTTCACTGACAGAATCTACTGGGCGGATGCACATTTAGACTACATTGGTTCAGCTGACTTGGAAGGTCGGCACAGGCATGTTGTATTATCTGGCGCAAAGGTGCCTCACGTTTTCGCTCTCAGTCTTTTCGACGATGAGATCTTCTGGACTGACTGGAATCTCAAAGCCATTAGCAAAGCAAACAAGCATTCTGGAGAGAATTTGATGATACTTAGAAACACTACACATAGGCCTTATGATATTCACGTAGTACATCCGTTGAGGCAGCTGTCCTATCCCAACCCATGTGGCGATAATAACGGAGGATGCTCACATCTCTGTCTGATAGCGCCACCCCACGCATCCAGCTATTTAAACATCGAGGGTTACGGAGAAGAAGGGGCTACGACATACAAATGTGGTTGTCCGAACCAGTTCTACTTAGCACGAGACATGAAGACTTGCATCGCCAACTGTACTGATGGACAACATAGATGTAATGGTCGTGACGAGAAGTGTATACCATGGTTCTGGAAGTGTGACGGTGAGAAAGACTGTATGGATGGTTCTGATGAACCTGAAACTTGTCCAGTGCGTCATTGCAGAGCTGGCTCGTTCCAGTGCAAGAACACCAACTGTACACCGGCGGCCACCATCTGTGACGGCACTGATGACTGTGGAGATGGAAGTGACGAGGCAGAATGCGCTCACGAGTGTCCAATCCTTGAGTTCAAGTGCAAGTCTAGTGGCAGGTGCATCCTCGACAGCTGGAAGTGTGACGGCGACACAGACTGTAAAGACAACAGCGACGAAGACCCTACAATGTGCCACAACAGACCTTGTAACCCCGATACTGAATTTGCGTGCAAGAACGGAAGATGCATCCCGAAACTGTGGATGTGCGATTTCGATAATGACTGCGGAGATGATTCTGATGAGCCTGCGTATATGTGCAGACAAAAGAACTGTACTACAGGGTGGAGAAGATGTCCAGGACAAGCGAACTATAGGTGCATTCCAAAATGGTTGTTCTGCGACGGCAAAGACGATTGCAGAGACGGATCGGATGAGTTACCAGAGAACTGTCCTTCATGTAGTGCGGAAACTGACTTCACTTGCGACAACAAGCGGTGTATACCAAAGCAATGGCTCTGTGACTTTACCGACGACTGTGGAGATGGAAGCGATGAATCGGAAACTGTATGCCAACATAAGTACAGAGAATGCTCTGAATCCGAATTCAAGTGCGGTAATGGAAAGTGTATTTCATCGAGATGGCGCTGTGACCACGAGGATGATTGCGGAGACAATACCGACGAGGCTGACTGTGGCGGCTTCAAGTGCAAGAACGGAACCTTCCAGTGTAAATCTGGGCACTGTATCGCGGCGTACTTCAGATGTGACGGCGATAGAGATTGCAGAGACTTGTCGGATGAGATTGGATGTCCACCCCGCTACCCCGGCGGCAGATACTGTCCAGAGAGCAGGTAAATGTCACTCCATCCTTAAAATATAATATTTGTGTAAAGTGTTTTACTTACATGTACCGTAATGTTACAGGTTCCAATGTGCGAACAACCTTTGCGTCTCGCAGTCGGACCTGTGCGACGGTACTGATGACTGTGGAGATGGTTCCGACGAGGCGTCTTCTATCTGCACCAACTTCAACTGCGATACACTGAGACGATTCCACTGTGACAACCACAGATGTGTCCCTAGGTGAGAAAAACTATCATATACAAAAATATTAACAGAACGCTCGAGTTCAGTAGCAACTAAAAAAGCAGTTTTAAAAGAAAAAGCTAGGTATTTAAGAAAGAGTCAATTTACCATCCAAAATTAGAGAAATAAGACATTATTTTCTTTCTTTTTCTCCTAGATACCAAGTATGTGACGGCGTGGACAACTGCGGCGACGGCTCGGACGAAAACAACATGACTTTATGCGCGGCGCGCGTCAAGCCCTGCGACCCTTACACGCAGTTCCAGTGCGCCAACAGGCACTGTGTGGAGCGCACGCAGTTGTGTGACTTCGCCGACGACTGTGGTGATGCTTCCGACGAGCTCGGCTGCCATCACACGCACACGTGCTCGCATCTCGATAAAGGTATAGTTTCAAAAACTTGAATATCATAATTAGATTTATCTACGTATACATACTTCCAATTAAAACAGCATAAAGAGGAAAACATACTACAATGTACACAACGCATAAAGTAATTATTTAGTATTTTATATTTTGTTTGATTTTTGGTCTTAGTTTATGTATTATTATTTTATTAAATTTGATTTACGCATAAATAAGTTTATATATTTTTTTTATTACTTATATGTACATACTATGTTCATATTTCAAATCACACATAATTCTTCAGTGGAAAATAATACTTACCCGTCACACAATGGGACGTCCTTACGTCATTCCAGAGGTAAATTGTTGAAAAACAGCGCTGTTGGAAAAAAATAGGTTCATTCGAAGTCACAGCATTTTGCTGAGCAATGACCTATTCTTGCACAGATGCGACGCACTGCTTAATTTATCTTCATATTTGTTACAAAAGTAGTTAACTCTGCAGTCGGTATTTTGTTTTTGTCAAGTTTTACGCAATATTGTCTTTGGTCCCTGGCCTTGATATCAATCAATGAACAACATTGTCAAACTTTTATTGGTTCAATGCAAGGCTTTTGGATTTTTTTTATGTGCGTTTTGTTTGTGCTGAATAAAATAAATATAAAATCTTTCTTTCTTTATTTCTTCTTTTCTTTCAATTATTCTTTCAAATATTTATTTGATCGAAGTATTTTTATTATGCCATACATGTTATTTTTCGTCATCTCGGTAATAACCTCGTTTTCTGTCATATCATTCAGACAAACCAGCCATCGTTTCTTCAGATAATCCAACAATTCCGTGTTTGAATTTAGCTTCCGTCCTAAATAGCCTTTATTTTAATTACCCAATATTTCGTCCCTCAGGTGGTTGCGAGCACTTCTGCACAAACCTGACGGCGATCGGCGGCGCGGGCGGCTACATTTGCACGTGCTTCCAAGGATGGATCATCTCGCCGGTCGACAAGAAGAAGTGTGTGGACGTGGACGAGTGCGCTGCGGGCACACACCACTGCTCGCAGATCTGTAACAACCTCAACGGAAGCTACAGCTGCGACTGTAGAGAAGGATTCAAGTTAGTAGCACATATTTTGTTTCCCAAAACCTTCGAATATTTATGAGAACGATAAGATTACAATTCCTTTTACTAGATAACTATAAAGGGGTTTATAATCTTTGTCTTCATTACAGACTGGCAGACAACCTATCAGGCGTATGCAAAGTTGTAGAAGATGAAGTTGTTCTACTATTCGCTAATGGACCAGAAATACACGCCTTTGCTCAAGACAAGAACGAAGAATTCGACGTCATCACAGCAGAAAAGAGAATAGAAGCCATCGACTACGATCCGAAGCACGAGATGATCTTCTGGGCTGATAGCTACGACAAGACCATCAAGCGGTCGTACATGATCAACGCGCTCAACGGTCAAGTCAAGAGCGGATTCGCTCAAGACCTCAACATGAAGGGTAACTCAAAACCAACTGCCTTAGCTGTTGACTACATTGGAGATAATCTATACTGGACAGAAACTGACAGGACAGGCTCTAAACCACGCGGACGTGTCATGGTAGCGAGAACCGACGGAAGGTACCGAAGGGCACTTGTGTCAGCCGGAATCGAGAGCCCCACCTCACTGGTCCTCGACCCACAGATGGGAAGAATGTTCTGGGCTGACGCTGGCTCCGCTCCTAAGATTGAAATAGCCTGGATGGATGGCTCGAAGAGGAGGCCGATCGTCACAGAGAATATAAGACATCCTACTGGTTTGGCTATTGACCATTTGATGGACCATTCGATATACTGGGCTGACACTAAGCTGAATACTATTGAAATGATGAGGCACGACGGTTCGAACAGGAAGGTGATCCTGAAGGGTGATCTGCTGAAGCACCCCCTGTCACTGGATGTCTTCGAGTCCTCGCTGTACTGGGTCACCAGAGACACGGGAGAACTTGTGAGACAAGACAAGTTCGGAAGAGGAGTGCCATTCATTATATCCAAGGATCTAGTCAATCCATCGGCTGTGAAAGGTGAGTTGACTCACATGTTATTTAGTTTATCAAAAGATCTTTAGCTTTATTACAAAACAACAGTCACCTGGCCCGCGCCCCTCGCCTCTTATGTATGTCTCGCGCCTAAATTGTCAATGTTGTATTCATTACTTTCAGTTCGCAATAAGGTTCGATACTCTCTGGGTCGAAGGTTTAAGGACTAAAGTTAGACCACGTTTTGTAATAATACGGCTTGTGTTTACTCGAGTGTGATGTGTGTCTGGTCCTAGCTGTCATAGTAACTTATATTCGTTTAAAAATAAAGGGTTTTTTTGCTAAGTTAAACCAAAAATTGTCCACCGGTGGATGACTTTTGGCTGAACTGATGATGAAGAATGAAAACGAAAAAAAACTTATTTTCACGCTTGTTGTTCACACTCGTTGTTAAAGACTTGTTGTCCCTGTGTTGACGTGTTGCTGAGGTGTCCCTCCTGCGCAGTGTACCACCCGCGGCGCTACAACGTGACGTCACGCTCGGAGTGCGCGCGCGCGCCGTGCTCGCACCTGTGCCTGCGCGTGCCGGCCGGGCGGCGCTGCGTGTGCCCCGACCAGCAGCAGCCGCCCAAGCGCATCACGCAGGAGCTGGCGTGCGACGCAGGTATGTGTCTAGTGAACTGTGCATTGTCATGTCTAATTAGCACACGCGCTACAATTAGGCGCAGGTGATTTTTAAACGCTGACAATTGCAATGGCTTATTATACAAGCGCAAGCAATGGCTTCATGAACCGACTTCTTAAAAAAGGAGTCATTTCTCAATTCGTCTGTACATACCATGTGTAACTGAATTAATGCACATAATGAAAATAATTTGTTCAGAATCGTTCACTGAATCTGAATCTGATTTCTGTCGTTTTTAATATAGGTAATTTTTTATCCCAAAACATGATTAAAACTACTTAAATAACAGTCACACTTCCGCTGTACAAACGGAACAAACCAAAACGAACGAAGTACCTACTACGCTAGACCCTTATATGTATGTGACTGTGTGCGTGCATAGATTTGTAATGTGAACACAATTGTCTCCCACAACCAGTATTTAAAATATAAAATATCATAGTAATATTATGATTATAACATAATATTCTAACTGGGGTGTTTAGTGGTGTGCGTTAATTCGAATTATTGCCCACCCAGCAAAATGGAATGCCTAAAATTTTGCAGTGTAATGCTGCACTAGTTCGATTTTTTGAGCCCGATTCACTAGTCTAAAATCTTGCTGGATTCTGCCCGACCAAGGTTGGCACCTTTGAATTTGTGTATGTAGCTAAGCTCGTATTTTATATTTGTTTGAAAAAGAAAGAAAAGTATATCTAAGTAAAATTTTACTAGGGTAACGTTGGACTTAGTACTTAATGTAGCGAAATAAAAAATGCAGATTCACCACTTTAACACGTAATAATTTATTGTTATTAATAATTTAATAATAATAATAATTTATTTTGCCAAGAAAAAGATTGTACAAAAAAACAACTTAAAAACTAGTAAGCTAAAATACAATACAAAATAGGAGCATCTGCAGCCGAACTAGGTAAAACCTGTATCTCGGCATGCAGCGCCAAACCTCTCAGTATATTATTTGCATAAAGGAATTAAGCTAACAAGTACAGCTTTATGTAGATTAAAGAAAAACAAGTAAAAATAAAATAAAGTAAACTAAGCTAAAAACTAAATGTGTTGGTGTGCATGTATAGAGGGGAAAGTAATTGTGTAGGGGTGGTGAGTGTTATGATGTGCGTACGTGTGGTGATGTCGCACCTTTAAAGCAAGACCGTTACTAACCGAAATTATAAAATTTAGAAACGAAATTATATTATTTAAAAAATTCACTGTTTTTGTCAATAAAATCTGATAACTCAATTCATGAAAATTTTCGTCTAGTAACGGTTTTACCTTAAAGGTGCGATGTGTAAAATGATGAGTGTAAGCAAAATGTGTGTGTTTCAGTGATATGTAGATGAAGAGTAAATACCTTAAAAGTTGGACAAAGGAGACAAAGGACCCTGTTTACTCTGGAACGATTAATAGTCGTTCTGTATCATCATAAGTTAAGGTCAATAAGTACTTTTTTACTATGGCTTTGCAACGAACCCTATTAAGAGGATAAACATCTATGACGGAGTTAATTTTATTATAGACATAGGGCCCCAAAAATACAAAAAATCTTCTAATAAAAGAAGTTTTAGGTTTATGTTCACGAGTACACACTAATTGTTTCTTACGCCTATGGTTAAGGTTGGGGTCATATGCTAAGCCTTGATGTTGCTTCAGAGTTATAGTTAGTAGGTAGAGCTGTCTAACAGTAAGTACTTCGCAAAATTTATATAGCAATGTAGTGGAAAATAGTCGAGGCTTATAAGTGCAAATCTTCAGAATCGTGCGTTGAGCGATATCAATAGGTTTAATTACTGTTTTGGGAGCTCCTCCCCAGGATGAAATGCAATATGTTAATACTGACTGGCACAAGGCAAAGTAGATTTGTTTCAGTAACCTAGCATCAACTACGTGACGCAGCTTTTTAAACACATAAATAAGCTTTCTGACTCGCGCGCTGAGTAATTTTATATGGTCTTTGAAGCTGAGGTTGCAGTCGAAGAGGATCCCTAAGTATTTTATTGTATTGACACGTTCTATTGGCTTACAAGTGCAGTGTATATCTAGAGAACATTGGTGAGGGACAATGTTGTAATTGCTCCCTGCCGGCGTTGAATTACGAATACTGAAAGTCAGGTATTTCGTTTTATCAGTATTTAATGTTAAAAGATGAAGTCTGAGCCATTGGTTTACCATATTAAACCCATTTTGTGCAGCATTAAACGCCTCATCCCAGGTATTGGCAGAGAAAAGAAGAGCTGTGTCATCAGCGTATGATATGATGTCGCCTTTGGGAATGTTGATACTAGTCAGATCATTAATATAAATGAGAAAGAGAGTAGGCCCTAAAATGCTGCCCTGGGGAATGCCAAAAGACACCGGAAGATCAGCGCTCACGTGACTCCCCACTCGAACACACTGCGTCCGACCAGCCAGATAGCTCTCGAGAAGTCGGAGTTGAGTTCCTCTCACACCAAGCTTTTCTAGCTTGGTAATTAAGATGGGAATAGAAATGGTGTCGAACGCTTTTTTCAGGTCCAGGAAGATAGACAAGCACTTGCGCCCCCTGTCCAGGTTAGTACTAACAAATTCAGTCAAGCAATAAGCAGCATCATCGGTAGATCTGTTTGCTCTAAAGCCAAACTGATTATTTGCAAGCAAATTATTTTTTTCCAGATACTTTGTGAGTCTATTGTTAATTATCTTTTCCAGTATTTTTGAGATAGCGGGTAATATAGAGATCGGACGATAATTGGAGATATCATTTTTATCGCCTCCTTTAAAAATTGGACGGACTTCGGAGCCTTTCAATTGGGAAGGGAACAGACCTGTACGAAGGCATTGATTAAAGATGTAAGTAAGCGGCGGGACAAGGAAGTCAACATGTCTTTTCAAAAATTTATTTGATATATTATCGCGGCCAACCGTGCATTCCGTTTTTAGACCCATCATAAGGCGAGAGACTTCGTCTTCACTTGCATCCTCCAACACAAACGAATTCAGTTGTGTATTAGTATTGAAAGCATCCGTCAGTAGCGGTGAGGTAGTAATAGTATTGTGCAGATTCAAGCAGTTTTCAGCTAAGGTCTGGCCTACGTTTACAAAATACTGATTTATAGAGTCAAGTGATTTTTCGGGTGAGGAGCTTATATCCAAAAGCTGATTCGAGTGACTAGGAACTTTATTCATGTTAGAGATTTCTTTAAGAACTTTCCAGAGCTTTTTTGGATCATTTTTTGTTTTTTCGACCTCCGATTTCTCATATTCATGTCTAACTTTCTTTAAAATTTCAGTACAAAAATTCCGGTATCGTAAATATGTAACTCTCAGAGTGTCATTATTTGGTGAGGATTTTAGTTCATAGTGTAGCCTGTCTCTATTTCTCATGCATCTCAATAACCCAGGAGTTACCCATGGTTTAATAATCTTTTTACGCCTTGAAGTTTTGACAACAACAGTGTTTTGATTTATTGCGGCCTGTATTGAGCTGGTCAGGTAGTTGATAGAGAAATCGGGATCATTGGACTGGAATATCGGAGTTAGATCGATTTTTAGTATGTCTTGTGTTAAGGATTCCTCATTGGTTACACTGTACATAATGTTTGTAAAAGTTCGTGGTAAATTAAGATCTAAACATACAAGCACAGGGTAATGATCTGTTAAAGTAGTTGTCGGAATCAAAGTATGGGAACGGTAAGAACTTCTTAATAATACATGGTCAAGGCATGTTCCACTCGCACTACGGGTAATTTCTGTATGGGCTGGTAATAATCCGTGAGACGCTGTAAGGGTCAAATATTTCTCTCCAGTTTGATCAATTTTCGAGTTGTTGATGGAAATATTAATGTCTCCTATTAACATCAAGTTGTTGGAACCTTCTACTTGTAAAAGAGTTTCGTGTAAAGAGTCTAGAAAAGGATCAACGTTTTTATATGAGGGAGAGCGGTATATAGAAACTATAGTCATCTGTTTGCCTATTCGCGTTATAAGACAGTTTCCTTCTTGAAAGGATGGTTCCTCAAAAACTAACTTAAGATGGTCTTTGTAATAAATAATAACTCCGTCATTTTGTTTTAAATTTTTTAAAGTGGAGAACGATTGGAATCCTGATAGAGTAGGAATTACACTTGCCTTCAATAACCAGCACTCCGTGAGAACTATAATGTCACAATTCATTTTTAACCTGTCCAGTAATAATACAAGTCCAGGGAGATTACAATTTATGCTGCGAATGTTTTGCATAAGTATGGTCAGACGTTTGCCAGGCGAATAAGAGATCAACTCATGACAGTCTTCAAGATCACAGATAGATACTTTTGAGACAGCGCAATTATCTATATCACTTGTTAAGCTATCTAAATTACCAAAAATGATTATCTATAGGAAATGGGCAAAAGTAAAAAAGGCAACCAAAGTATAGGTTCAAGTTAAACGTTACAAAGCTATTAGTACAGGGAAATAGGCCAGGTTTACTCTTCAATTCATAAAATATGTTAATGTGTGTGAGAAGTTTTTTGTTTTGTGTTGATGGACATGACATGATAAAGATTAACAGAAAAAATATTGACGCATGCATATAAAACATTTTAGAAATACAATATGACAGAATAATTTCTAAGACTAGTCACTCGGAACACTTTAGTTTTTCCACATCATACTCCGAAGTTATTCGGATTTGTGGATCATTGACTTTTTTTCGAAGGTACACCATGCCATTGGAAGTCCAGCAAAACTGATAACTATGGCTCCGCTGGAAAGCCCTGGCAAGATAAAAAAGTTTTTGTGCTCGGTATGTAAGGCATTCAGCAACATATACGGGAGCCACAGAGCCATTTATTTTCAGATGAGTGGAATTAAGTTTGGCTTCTTTAGCCTTAGTCTTATTGAAATTCTTAACTCCACTGATGACTATTTCTTTAGTGACAACCGTGGTAAAGTCCACAATAATTGGGTGGGAGTTGTCTTTCGATTTTAGTCGATAAATATCTTTTATCTTGGAGCCATCGATATCAATATTCAATGACGTCCCCATATTACGGACTAGGCTGCAAAGGTCTTCCTTTGTCTCTTTATCAGTCTTAGGAATGTTTCGGATTTCTATACCCGTCGAGCGAGATTTACGCTCCAATTGTTCTAACTTTTCCTCTAATAGTTGAATCTTTTTTTTGTCGTCCAGCCGTTCCGCCTCTAGCGTGGCAATACGTCCCAGGAACTCATCGTACTTACAGGACATGACCTCGACACTATGCTTTAACTCTGAGTTTTGAACAATAATGCTACCAATCTTTTCCATTAGGTCCTCAAAGCGAACTTCCTGCTTGTCAGAGAAAGTACTAAAAGTAGACAAAGTTACAGGCGCAATATCTTCCTCGCCTTCGAACTTCCTCTTTTTACGCTCCGTGATGTTTGTTGCTATTTTAGAAAGATCAGGCATCACATCAAAAAATATAAAACACTGAAGTATAAATATGATTAAAATAGTCGAGGAACGGGTAATTTCACCTAAATGAAAAGTAATTATGAGAAGACTTAAGCAACATCAGATGGTAAATTTTAGTTAGGCATTTGGTTTCGGAGCCAGAGAATGGATTGCAATCAAGGCTCGCGACTACTAATTAAATTCTAAAGTCAAACTAGGCTGACAATCAGTATTTTTCGAACGTCAAAATTACATAAGACAGTGCCCCAAAACGCCCACCCTTCACCACTTCCTAGTGCGTTAGCTGGGAAGAAGTGGCGCAACAAACTCCCCAGCAGCACAGCTGTCTGTTCAGTTAGAAAAAAATGATTATATAATAGTATGCAAAATAAAACATAATTTAAATTATTAGCCATATGTCAGCTAGCACGCCAATATACCAACCAACATCATCGAGAAGTATACTCAGGCAGAAATAAAAACTTAATGTAAACAGAAATTATATCTAAATAATCGCCTCCAGGCATAAAGGGCGTGTCCGCTCACATATAGCTATATATCGCTGTAACTGGAAGTTATAAATGATAAACTAGGACCATCGAGGTAAAATAAATAAACAATTAATTACTAATAACAATAACAAAACCATGAACAGCAAGACAATCAGTCACCACAAGCAGCACCCGTTCACGAGCATAACGCAAAGATCAGCCATTACCACCCTCGCCATATTTGAGGGAAGGAGGGACAACCCGACCCCCGACGCTACCGCACGCAGTGACATCTAAGGGAGCATGACGTACTTGCTGCCGGTTGCTCAGGCAAAAAATAATATGATCAACTGTCGAGGTCACTAGCTAACCACATATTGCAATACAACTCATAAAAAAAACATTGTAATGAGCAGATTATGTCAACAATAAATTAAAATAACTTGACTTATAAAGTCAAATAAAATAAACAATTATACAATGTCGCCCATGGGCATGTGACCGCCCGTATTTTTCTGAATATTCATGAAAAATTATAGAAAATTAACTTTAAAAGGGGGGGTCTATCTTTAATATGTTTCATGTTATTAAATTTGTTATGTTTTTAGTAGCGTTTGCCATATCTTCTATGTTATTGGCTCGATTTGTATTCTGTTTATTATTTCTAATAGCTTACGAGTTATTTTATCGGATTAAGTAAAAAAATTTGGTAAAATTTGTCGACTATGAAAAAAAAACGGAGGTGAAGATTATTTTTTCCAAAAAAACAGTATTTATTTTAAAAAACATAACTGAAATTATGTTAATTATAAATAAAATTATAGCGGGATACTGAAAAAAAAAAAATAAGGAAAAATGAAAAAAAAAAACAATTAAAGATAGACCCCCCTTTTTAAGTTTATTATCGATAATTTGTCATGAATATTCAAAAAAATACGGGCGGTCACATGCCCATGGGCGACATTGTTATACTCATAAAAGTCAAAGTCATGTATTTGCGTTAAATGCGGTTACAAAGGTGTTAATAAATAAGTATTCTTGTGCGATGACACATTTCGCCATATTTTGGCATCAAATATTAATAGTAAGGCTTATTTAAATAAGCAATTATCTTTACTAAACCTAAAATTGTTTAAAGTAAATCAATCTTCAATTTACACAACATAATAATAAAAAAGTATATGTAATACATTTGGCACAATATAAAAAATTACATCAAAATGATATCTACAATCGCAGATTTAATAATATATCATATCATATAACTTGTCAGTAGGTACGCTAATTCTGGAGAAAGAACATAAACATTGTCTTGAGTTAATCACAGCGGCCAACTAGTAGTCGTTGATAGTATGCCTTTGAACAAAGGTTGGATTTTACTTTCGTTTTAAAAGTATTAAAAGACAAATCTAGCAAAGAATTGGGTAGCTTGTTATAAAAGGTTATACCAAGCCCAACAAATGAGTTATGAACCTTATGAAGCCGGTGAAAGAGAGCTCGTAGTTTGTCCTTATTTCTAGTGTTAACATTGTGAAAATCACTGTTTTTAGTGTATAAGTGTATATTTTGCCTAATATATAAGATTTTGGCGAAGATGAATTGAGATGCCTCTGTGAAAACACCAATATCTTTAAAAAGATCTCTTAGATAAACTCTGGCACCTAGCTGGTAAATTGTATGTAAATTACGAATGTCAACAAAGATGGTATGTGTAGGTTATAAGTCGATTTCTTCTTTTTAGAGCATTTAAATAAAAGCTTTTAAAAAAGGTTTTTTTGCTTTTAATTTATTTTTTACTTTTTAGTTACTAACCTGCATTTTTATTCTCAGCGAACCCTTTCATTTAATACCGATACTATAGGAAAGCATAAAAAACTTCAAAAGTCCGCCATATTGGATTAAGAGTGATGTCAGAATATTTTTCTAATTATTCTCGGCAAGCCCTTTCATTTGATACCCATATTGCAAAGTGTATGAAAAATAACTATTCCGCCATCTTGGATATTCCGCCATATTGGATTTAGAATGACGTCACAATATTTTTCGAGTTACTGTCAACAAGCCCTTTCATTTTATACTCATATTGTAGAAATGCATTCAAAATAACTATTCCGCCATCTTTCGATGGTCCGCCATATTGGATTTAGAATGACGTCACACAGCTTATCGTGTATTGTCATCCAAACTAAACGTGTATACAAAATTTCAGCTCAATCGGTTGAAGATATCTGCTTCAAAATTGAGTAGCAAGATTCCACCAGAACAAACATACATACATACATTGCAAGTTAAAAAAAAGCTTTTAAAATTGGCAGCTTCTCGCTTCTTTCTTAGTAGTTTGAAAATCAACAAAAAAAAAAAAAAAAACGTTGACTGGCTAGACACCAAAAAGTTACAACCACAGAGGTTACGCTGCAATGGGTAGTGTTTTAAAATAAAAGTACAAAAATAATCATGGTTTGGAATTTTTTTTTTATTACCAACCCTACACGGCCAAAATCCGGCAAGATTTTAGAAACTAGTAGAATCGGCCGCACCATATCGAACTAGTGGGGCAGATTACACTGCAAAATTTTAGACATTCCACTTTGCCCCACCAGAGACATGTTTCCGGGTCGTGTTGTACAATTATATATTTTTATATTTGTTCATTGATATTTTCGTTATTTGTGGACAGATTTAAAAATAAACTTTTTTTATTTGCTAGAGGAAGTTTGCGCGATGGTCCCATATTATAAATTTTATTAACTTAGCTTGAGTCGTTTTTAAGTTAGCTTCAATAAGACGTATTTATTCCACTTATGTGTATGTTGATGATGTTATAATATTAACTTCCTGTCACTAATATTTACATAGCTAGTAGTAGTATACGAATTTGTGTAGGGTCAGCAAGACATAATTAAAACTTGTTCCTACGCGGTCGGTATTTCAAAACCCTCATCGTTTAACTGCCGTGCACCTAAGATTTGAAGACGATCAAAATTTCAGGCGTTTTTACACGGTTAAATTCTTGGTCCGTTTTGTTTTTAACCATGCTCGTATGTTTTATTCCTATCGGTATGACTCCTTATAAGCATTGATTAACGAGTTCTCGCCTTCGCCCCCAGCGGTGGAAGCACCGCGTCCCCTCCCGCGCGTGTGTCCGTGCGAGAACGGCGGCACGTGCGCGGACGACGGCGCGGGCGGCCTGCGCTGCGTGTGCCGCGCGCCGCTGTCGCCGCCGCTGTGCGCGGCGCAGGCGGCGGCCACGGCGGCGCGCGCGGCCACCGCAGCCGCCGTGCTGGTGCCGCTGCTGCTCGTGCTGCTGCTGGCGCTGGCCGGCGCGGCCGCGTGGTTCGTCATCAGGAAGAGGCCGTTGTGAGTAGACACGTCGCTTGACAATGACGTGTCACTAAACTGCCTGTACTTTAGTGACACGTCATTTAATTTAGTTAGTTAACGTTTTATTTTGTGGTGCAACGTACCTTTTGCGATTTTGTTAATCTAAAACAATCCCATTGCATTATATTATATTTTTTGTGAGTTAACCTTATATTTTCGTATTCTAGCGGTAAGGGCGGCGGTCTGAGTAGCCTAGCATCGTCACAGAGCGTGTCCTTCCGTCAGGGCTCCAACGTGGAGTTCGGCGGCGTGGGGGGCGCGGGGGGCGAGCCTGCCTACACGCTGGAGGAGGCGCCGCGCAAGGGGCGGGACTTCAGCAACCCCATGTACGACGCCGTCACCAGGGCGGTGGCTGCGGGCGAACCTGAACCGCCTATACGTGAGTATCGTGCGATCGCTGTCGAGCGACCGTATACATCATTATCTGAAGCCTTTCATTAGGGCGTTTTGCTATCAAAGCGAAAATTTGAGAATGCACGTTTGTTTCCACAGCTGGCATCTATGAAGTACCGGACGAGTTGAAAGAGAAGGTCGTATCGGCTGTAATCTCGCCGTCGTCGACAGAGACGCGCGGCGCGGGCGCGCGCGGCGGCGCGGGCGCGGGCGGCGCGCGCGCGCTGGACCCGGCCGCCGACACGGGCCGCGACACGGCGGCGCTGGTGCGCGAGGACGCCGCCTGCTAGCGCGCCCCGCGCGGCCCGCGCCGCGCCGCCCGCCCGTCACACGCCCGCGCGGGCTTGTTGCTCCTCCCCGGCAATCTCTACTCTGATCTATCCGTATCTTTAGTGAAATAAGTCTTGACTTTTGGGTGACGATCTTCGCCCGCGACGCGGGACAGTTTAGCGGCCGCATTTTATAATGCGCCTCGTTAACATAAATTAACACTAATTGCCCAGATATTTTTATCAAAATCATTCATAAAGTAAAAGGTAAAATAAAACTGTAAATGAAGTAATACTAAGTGTTTCGTATTTGTTTTCGGCACGTCGAGGTGAGTGCGCAGTCGCGCGCTAGCCTCACGTGTAACAGACGCGCGAGTGATCATCTATCTGTAACGCTCGCGCGTGCGCTTTGACGCGCGACCTCTATTTAAGCATATTTTATTCTTCCCGATTCTATCCGTCCTTCTAGTTTTAGCTAATAATTTATTTTCATATTTTCCACTGTGAAACATTCCGATAATATTTATATTACCTTTATTGAACGTTATATTTTCTGTTTATCTTCTATACAAAGATTAATATAGTAATCCCAGCTAGTTCTGGTTGTACTTATATGTCAGTATTTTCCATTTAAGTTATCTGTTACTTTTCTATATATTTTGTGCTAAAATATATTATTTTAAATCTAAACAAACCATATCATAGCGTGTACGTATGTTATTATATGAAGAGATTTCTAAAGTGTAGCGTAGGAGTTGTACATTCCATTCGTTTGAGACTAAAGACTAAAGTTTCATCCTAGCTGTATTTGGATCTAAGTAATATTTGGTTGCGCGAAGCGTTTCAGGCCCGAACTGTCACTATATTCCTAATAAGTATCTGTATAAATGATGTTGACTTAGTAATAAATGAATAATTAGTACATAAATAAGGAACTAGGAATTGTTGTTGGTAACGGCCCCGAGCGCCATTTTATAGGCTTTTAAATTGATTTGACAATAAGCACTATACACTATATAGAGAATAATTTATTTATTTCGGTTTAAGACTATGTAAAATAACTATGTTGTGTTTTATAATTGTCTATTAATCATATAAAATATAAGAACTCTGTGGGACTCTGACGATTTGCCATAAACGTGTGAGATAATGTTTCTGTTGTTTTAATTATGAAATATATTTTGTCATAACTTTGTTAAAATTACAAAACTTCTAAAAATTGTAAATACCTACAAGCGTTCGGATTGTGATGTACATTTTGATAGGCCAAATTGTAATGTTCTATATATTGTATTTATTGGAAACATTATAAATATGTACTATACTATAAAAAACAATTCTGTGAATATAAACATCACGTTATTATGACTAAAGAATTTGAATTGATAAATTGTAAAAAGTAAAGGTGTCAATATTATAAATATATTACAATGTTACGAGTAAGGAGAGGAAATATTTTTATATCGGGACTATTATAGTTATTAGACAGTCGTCTGAGGTTAGTTGAAGATATTGTGTAAAAATAAATTAATAATGAAATACGTCACTCTTTTATTTACATCCTCCTCACGTGACACATGCCTTACAATTGTAGTCTCAGCTCCTCACCTAATAATACCTACTCTGCACAGTTAGTGGCCAGATATAGTAGATTACTGCCGCGGCCTGCAAAAGGGGCATTGATGGACGGATGTGAAAATACTGAAAAAGCTGGTGAGCAGGAAAATCCATTCCTACAGTGGGGCGAGGCGAAGCCGAAGCACACACTCATGAGCCCATCAATGCCTCATTGCGGCCAAGGCTTGTATAGTACTTTTCTCAAATAATGCGCGGAAACTCAAACTAATCAAATTAATTATAAATTCCAGAATCAATGACGAACAACGAAAATTTTTCACGTGTGTCCCTATATTATTATGTTCATTTGTTTCTTCTTTCTTCTTCAAACACCTCTATTTGAAAGCCAACTCGAAAGGACATGACCATGAGGGCTATGAGCGTGTGCCTTAAGTGTCAAAATCAATGTGCAGCAAATATTGTTTTATTTTTTCAATTGTTGTATTCTATAGTTAACAGATAAAAAGTTTCACGAGTCTAAAAGGTCAGGAAACAGAAAAAGAATGATATGTTTTTACTAAATTCCTCTGCTTTTCGAAATATGATGGCGCTAGGCGTTGTAGTTATCAAGTTTAAGACACGCCATCGACGCGCTAGATTTTTATTTATACCATCAAGAGGGCAAACGCCGATCCTATCCAGCCATGTGTAGGAATAAACATAATAGATTGAGTATTCTTACGCCTAAGGTCATGTCAACCACCAAATAAACGCTGCTTTGGCTGGCATGTAATCTAACACCTGTGTCAGACTTTATGGCTATTTCGTTGCTAAATAGTATCCCAACTAGCAAAATACCCTTACATACAAAATATGGTAAGAACTATAGTATCATATAAAGCTTATATGTGTTCTGATTAAGCCAGACACCCTAGATACTCTTACAAACAAAAACTTGTAAGAGCTATGGTTTCATATAAGATTTATATGTGTTCTGATTAAACTAGAACCCTTAATAGTGTAATGTTGTAGAACTATTTAAGCTTCCAGAGTATTCATACCTGTAACATATTCTTACAGACGTATATAAGAAAACGTTATATAATATTAATAAGAGCAGTGGCATTATAAGCGTCTTTTCCAAGTCTAATTGCCTTTGATACTTAATTAATACTTATAAATAAATTTTGTAAGTATATTCGATCTTAGAAGTGACTATACTAAGTGTTTTAATAGACTTCTGTAAAACGTAAGCGTGATTTTTCTCGCCTAAGACATAATATAGAGTAGTAGCAATTTAAAACTCCTACAAGTGTCTTTAACAATTCGCTATTAAGCGTTATTTACTTTCCTTGTTGTGTGTGACTCCAGAAATTAGCATTTTTATAGCAGAATTAGCATTAAAAGATATATAAGCGTGAATTAATTGATACCTATAACGAATTTGTCGTTTGGCTTTCTTTTACATTTTAAGGAACCCTAAAATTTGGATTAGTAATAATGGCCGTGTAGATATATAATGTTATAGATTTAATTTGACTTTTTGAGTACGATATAAACCTTACATAAGTATACTGGACTTATATTGTTCTGATAAAGCACTTATAAGTCATGGTTGGTCGTAAAGGCGATATTTTGATATTAATTCACGAATTTATTGAAATAATTTATAATATAAGTTACATTTTTGAAAAGGCCCGTGAAAATATCGTTATTCAGATTTCATAATAATCGACAACAACTACTTCGCAACCTAATATTCACATAGAGTTTGTGACAAATACATAACTAAGAAACTAGACATTTAGTAGAAAAGTGAAATAAAATATAATACTTACGTTTTTGATGCGTGTTTTTATTTTTTAAAGTTTTGAAATCACTTCGCGACTTCACGGCAGTTTGTAAAATTATACTCTTACTGGAACATCGCAAAGAGGACTACTAGCGATATTACACTTAAAACAGAATTAGTAAGAGGAATTTAAGGTTGTTTGCCCGTAAAGCATGCCATTGCAAGTCACTTGTAAGTGTGTTTGTCATTATAAAAGTATCAGGCAAGAGTTTTGTAAGATTGAAATTACTCTTCGCGAGACCCTTACAAGACAATTGCAAGGGTGAATATACTTATAAAGTGCGCCCAAATCCACACTTATAACAGTCTATAAGTGTGATATAAGACTGAAAAAAATATGGTCTTAGGATATTTGTAAGACTATTTTTTGCTAGTTGGGATTATTTCATTGTAGTATGGGTCATCATAGGGTTTTGAAGATGTCAGTCCGCAAAGAATAGTAATGGTCGTTAGAAATAGAACACAATAATCGCTTATAATCACAATACACAACGAACGCATAAACACAACGTGGGTCGGGAACTGCGGGCACGCCACAATTGCGGCGATAAGTCCCCTCTTTGAGGAGTGGCTTGAGAGGCGCCATGGCGTCCTCACCTTCCGCCTGACGCAGGTCCTCACCGGACACGGTTGTTTCGGGAGGTTCCTGTTCCGCGTAAGGCGGGAGGAAACGCCCGGGTGTCACCACTGTGTGGATCGCCCGGAGGACACGGTGGAGCATACGGTGGAGGTCTGCCCGGCTTGGGCGGAGCACCGCCGTGTCCTCACGGAGGCGATCGGCGGCGGCGATCTCTCGCGTCCGGCCCTGGTTCAGGCCATGGTTCGGAGCGAGAGTGCATGGGAGGCCGTCACCTCCTTCTGCGAAGCAGTTATGCTCGCGAAGGAGGAGGCGGAGCGCGCGAGGGAGATGCAAGCTGCACGCCCTCGCGGCCCTAGTCGCCGCAGGAGACGCCCCGGGCGTCGGGAGTCCAGAGCCGACTTCCGGCCACCGTAGGCGCGGGCTTGCGGACGGTGAGCAATGGGCAGCTCGCCGTCCGATAAGGACCAGGCCCGTGTCGACGGCGTGTTGTGTTCCACGCGCGCCTCAAAGAGATGTCAGCACCAACCGACGGGGTCGAAAGACCAATGCCTGCTGGGGTTGCGGGTTTGTCCGAAAGGGATAACGCGGCCCCGGCACACAGGCAACGGAAGGAACACGGGTGGGTTTTAGTCAGTAAAAGTCTGACACACCCTCTCGCTCTGCCCAGAGCGGGAGAAGTCATTTGATGATTTCCCACCCTCAAAAAAAAAAAAAAAAAAAAAAAAAAAAAAAAAAAAAGGGTCGGGAACTGCAATTCAAAGTGAAACCACGGGACGTCAAGATCGGATGTGCAAGTAGGGATGGTGAATGGCGATCTGATAATTGATAATTGTTTTTTTCTCTAAAATCGAAATCATTTGACGGCCTCGTTGGTCTAGTGGTAGCAAACGCTACAGATGAGCACAAGGTCCTTTTTTTTTTTTTTGAGGGTCGGAAGTTTTCAAATATCTTCTCCCGCTCTGTTCGGAGCGGGAGGGAGTGTCAGACTTATACTGACTAAAACCCACCCATGTTCCTTCCGTTGCCCGTGTGCCGAGGCCGCGATATTCCTTTCGGACAAACTCGCAACCACGGCAGGCATTGGTCCTTACGGACCCCGTCAGTTGGTGCTGACATTTCATTGAGGCGCGCGTGGAACACAACGCGCCGTCGACCCTGGCCTGGTCCTAATCGGACGGCGAGCTATCCATTGCTCAACGTCCATAAGCCCGCGCCTACGGTGGCCGGAAGTCGGCTCCCGACTCCCGACGCCCGGGGCGTCTCCTGCGGCGACTAGGGGCGCGAGGGCACGAATCTTGCCTCTCCCTCGCGCGCTCCACCTCCTCCTTCGCGAACATAACTGGACGTGACGGCCTCCCATGTACTCTCGCTCCGAACCATGGCCTGAACCAGGGCCGGACGCGAGATCGCCGCCGCCGATCGCCTCCGTTAGGACACGGCGGTGCTCCGCCCAAGCCGGGCAGACCTCCACCGTATGCTCCACCGTGTCCTCCGGGCGATCCACACGGTGGTGACACCCGGGCGTTTCCTCCCGCCTTATGCGGAACAGGAACCTCCCGAAAAAACCGTGTCTGGTGAGGACCTGCGTCAGGCGGAAGGTGAGGACGCCATGGCGCCTCTCAAGCCACTCCTCAAAGAGGGGAGTTATCGCCGCAATTGTGGCGTGCCCAGCACGGGGTTGCGACAATTGCACCCTCCATGACGCCATGAGATCCCGCCGGAGCTGTGTCCGACCGAAACCGAAAACCTAGATTTATCACGAAATCCAGTCATATTCGCGGTAAAAGCTCTGGAGAGATGCTTTCGCGGCAGCGGATTCAATAAAACGAACTTAAACTCCTTTAAAAAATGTTGTCCGTTACGGTCAATCTTCTTCTAGCCTTGTATTGCTGTCTCACTCTGACCTATGGTAGACGCTGCAGGAACGAATAGGAGAGAAGGTGACTGATGGGAAACGTACCTACTACCACCACATTCTAGTATAACTTAAAGTTGAAAAGATTACTAGGTAGATTTGGATATCAGCTATATATATGGCGGTAACAGTAGGTACTGACTGGGTACCGGGTCTCAACAGTACAGGCGTTAAACACTAATAAAATAGCCCAATCTTAGTTCTCGTTCTGCCTGCCCTCGCCTCATTGTTATTTCTATTTTCCACTGTTAGCCATCACGTTATCGTTTGTTCCTTTTTCATTCAATCAGCCCTCACACACACTCCATCCATATTTTCTTTGGTCCATAATCAGCACATAATTGAATTAATACATATATAGATAAAAGTGAATAAAGTGATTATCGGCAGCAATTCAAAATTGTTAAAACAGTAAACAACCTTCGTGAAACGTAACAGGCGACTCAACTACCTATACACACCAACATATGCCTTTTTTAGTGCTACGCAATAACACGTTGACTGCTGGCAAATTGTCGACGCACTGAGTAAAAGTCAGGACAAGCAGCACCGACGGTATTTCAGAACAATCATACATAAATATATACGTTTATTTTTCCTCATAGGTTTAGGCACAGGTGTACCATACCATGGTACCTACACCCATATTCCGCCTATGTCCCATGTTATAGGCGAGCCTATCATCAACCAGGCACGAATCCAGTCAAATAATCAAATCAAAGCACTGAATTTGTAAGTCACTATTTGTTTACATGTTCAGCTGGATAGTTTTAGAATAACTATCTCATTGCGTCACACTTTGTCGTAAACGATTAAGAAGAGTTGTTTCATTTTGACAGTTCCACAACATTCATTGTGTTGTTTTCAGCATTTACTTTCTTTACTCTTATATGAGATCATTCTATTGGTCCAATTACTGTAGGAAAATTAGCAATACTAGTGTGGGACTTACGTATCCACATACTTACGCTAGCGCCCGCATAACCGAAACCGACAGAGTCCCGCAAAAAATACGCGCGAACTTTCCTTTAAGGACCGCGTGGCGCGGCGTAATTTGACCCGGGCTGACCCCGCTCACAAAAAACGCTGGCGTTTGGATCCTATTGCGTCTATTTACATTCTGTAAACAGATGCCGGTGCTTGACCAGTAGGGCCACTCATGATAACAAGAATAACACTCATAACCGCATGTTAGAATTATAAACAATCTCATTTAAATTTTAAACGACTTGACATACGACTTGTTCATGTTGACAAAAATCAACATAATAATGTTGATTTTTGGCAAAAGTAATGAATCAATTTACGTAAAATTTTGGTAATAATATCATGAATACACATATAATCGAATAAGATTTTTTTTCTTATAAGTCTTACAAACAATATTCCCATAATATTCCAACTCAAACTTTATAGTGCGCAGCTATAGTTTCGAACCGCGTAGTTCTAGTCAAAAATCTTTGAAAAATTGATAAAAATAAATGAATACGCCTCGAATGCATGAAATAATTAATTAGAATGTAGATAGTAAAAATTATTTAATATTCATCAAGTTAAATACATAAAGCTTTCCAATTACGTCATATTTAAAAAATAATATAAATATACATATATTTGTTACAAAAGGACACTTAGGCGTCGAAGTATTCGTCCGCATCGCTGTCATCCGGAAACGTGCCCAGAAGACTGGCAGCATTGCCACGTTGAATGGCAATGCTAATTCTTTGGCCAAAGAACAAGCCAGCCCTCTGGTCGCGTGAAGTGTCGACCAGTCGGCGAGAAATTTCCTTAAAAAGGACACGCGCACTCGGACCCCATGGCCCGAGCGTTTCGACCCCAAACGGTTCAAAACTGTAGTTACCCATGAGGTTACAGTATTTGCGCCGCTTGAGGGTCTCAGCAGCCGCTGCAGAATTAGTTTTTGCATAGATAATCACCGTATAAAGACACAAATTCATTGAAAAACAGTCAACAATCAGATTTTATATGGTGCTTTGTTTACATCGAATTTACGTAAGTGTATTGGCTCGAAAAGCATTTTTATTATATTGTTTCATGCAAACGATTACCTAAAAAGTTGCACAATACACTACTACGTGATTTTTCATGTACTTACCTAAGTTTTACTCGAAAAATCCATCAAAACACCTCACAATAAACAAACACAGTCACGACTAGCCGCCATTATTTGATAACGTCAAACATTACGTCTTTAAAATTTTTTTTGACAGTGCTGGACTAGTGATTTTTGGCATTATTTATTTTCTATGACTTACAAATATTATTGCCAGTGTAGGAAAAATCGACTAATCGATTTAATTGCGTAGTCGATGCAAAAATAATATTTATACTGGGTCGCCGCGAGACGACACCTGGAGGCGTCGGCGGGGCGTGACGGCGGCGCGCGGAAACCGACTCCACTTTGCGCCTGCTGTGGTTGGCCGGTGTTGCTGAGCAGATTTATTTTCGAACTAATGAAGCAATGGATAATACGCAATCTGTTTGATCGTGTATTACGTAAACGTGTGACAATCTAAGAAGCCCGATTTGTAACCTATCAAAAAAAATTGTGTAGTGACTGGAAAAAAATATCGGTTGCTATAATAACGGATTCTTGATACATATCGTTTTATCATACTTGGAGTTTGTAATCGATAATTTACCTACATTGCTTAAAACTGATTCTCGAGGCATATCTTTATATTACACGTCATCATCATGATCACGAAGTGTAAATAAAGAAATTCACTTTTGTAAAAAAAAATCACTTCGGATGATCCAGAAAAACTATATATCATCAGTTGAACTGTCTTCGTCGGTTACCATTATAATAAATTAATTTTCCATCATATTGTCAGAATGTACATCTCTTCTAAAGTCTTCTGTTATTATTTTCGTTCGATTGATTTTGTTTTTATATGTTTAAACATTTAATAATACAGTAATTATACGTTTTTCTCTTTTCTTAATGTTTGTAAAAGTACCTATCGATTTTTCAGTATATCGATTTTATTCGGAAAAAAAAAAGACTTAAAACGGTCACAACACTACAGCAACGATATGGGTTCGTTGCTGTAGTGTTGTAACCGTTTTAAGTCTTTTTTTTTGACCGAATAAAATGACATTGTAATAACGTTGTGTCGGAATATGAATAAACAAATAATTCGTGTTTTTGACTGCGTTTTTCCAATATAAACTGAAACTTGGTGCTTACGAATGATACTCATTGTTATACTGTATGGATAACATTGTGATTCATTAGGATAATGAATTTGATATTTCGATTTCTTACGTAGACGTTCATACAAAGTTATCGCGGCATGTATAATGAGAAACGTCAAATCGGGCTTCTTAGATTGTCGTCGGTATAATTGGGCCCAGAGCCAAACTATCTTCTGTACATAGTATAAAATGAAGTCTCTTCCGCTGTCTGTTCGCTGAGATCTTTTAAACTACTCAAGCGGTTTTAGCAGTTTTCGGCAATAGGTTGAGTGATTCAAGACGAAGGTTTGTATGTATAATACATACCCGTGCGAAGCCGGGGCGGGTCGCTAGTAATATAATATTATAAATGCGAAAATGAGTTTGTTTGTTTGTTACGCTTTCACGCTAAAACGGGTGAACATAATTGGATGAAATTTGGCACTGGGGTTAGACCTTGACCTGGAGAAGGACATAGGATGCTTTCTATCCCGATATACCTACGGGATCGAGACGTATGCGGGTGAAACCGCGGGCCGCAGCTAGTAATCTATAGAACGTTCTACCAATGAGTTTCCAATACTCTTTGCTCTAAGCTCAATTGACAGCAGTGGCATATGTGAAATTGTAGTCTTTGGGATATTTATTAAAATATGACTGCTTTGGATAGTCTCTAATGTTCATTTTTAAAATAATGCAGTAAATCATCAGGAAAATATCAGCACCTATCAAGAATTGAAGTAGGTACATGTTATACTCTGACAAGCCTGAGACGTTCGCTACTAAGTGGCATAAGTAAACCACCAGATGATCAGTAGACCGGAGTTCTGAAAGCACGACGCGTATGTACGTATAATCTATCCAGTGCATGTAACCAATGCCTGCCAATATTATCTTAACATAAGACGTCTCTGGACTGCCCATAGGAAAACCCAATGACACTACCCAATCTGGGAGCCGAACCCAGGACCCTACGTTCAGCAATCGCGCTTACATTTATAGATTAATTTTATTATCATCATACTCTTTTTATCGTCTTCTTTGTCACACTGTATTCACTGTGTGCCCGTGTCATCGTAGGAAAGATTATTTAAGAAGTCAGTTACTTTTTGCTTACAACTGGGTTTATGTGGTGGATAAATATTTAAACCCTTGTTGATAACATTATAAAGAGTAACAGAAGAACTTAAGGGACAGAGTTACACGGAAAATTTTTGTACTGCAAACAGTACCCTTTCTTCGTTTATCTTTCAGTAGATCCGAATCAAAAACTAGCTGCGAGTGGTTTTTGAGGACTGTTTGCAGAACGAAAGTTTGTCATAAAGACAGTACATCCCACTTTTTGTATAGGTCAACTGTAGGAAAGGGGAACGGAATACCCGCAGCAACCTTAACTATGGCCCGTTGAGCTCTTTTCGCCTCTATCAAGAGCGTTTTAGCAGCACCTCCCCAGGAGATGATCCAGTAGTCAATAAGTGATTCACACAAGGTATAGTAGACCATCTTAATGGTACGAAGGTCAGCTACGTGTTTTAGACTCATGAATATGTAGATGAGTTTGCGCAATCTCGTTACCATGATGTCTATAATATGTGGTTTGAAACTGAGGAATTGGTTAAGCTCCTCCTGAGCACCAAAGACTTCATCCCAGCTATAACCACTAAAGAAGAAAGGAATCGGCAAATGTAGAAATTTGGCCATTAATAAGGTGAAGCTGACACAGGTCGTTGATGTAGATAAAGAAGAGTTTCGGGCCGAGTATACTGCCCTGAAGCACTCCAAAGGTTAGGCACTGGCTCCTCGTAACTCACCATACCATCAATTCCAACTTACGGTTAGATAGATAGTCCTGGGTTTTTTTTTTTCGCTTCAGAACTTTTGAGAGCGTTAGAAGAATAGAGATGGGTCTAAATTTGTTGACACAGTCCCTGTTTTATAATTGCGGATTTAAACGCCTGCGGAAACGTCCCAGTAGATATGGCGAGGTTGCAGATGTGGGTAATAGCGGGAGACAGAACGTGAGCATATGTTTTCAGTAACTGGCCTGGGATCTGATCAAATCCAACAGCACAATTATCCTTTAATGCTTGAACGAGTTGCATGATCTCAGAATCGTCTGTAGGGAGCATGATCTAGGAACGAAGACGAGCGGTTCCCGTGTGATTATCAGCCTTGTTACTGAGAGGGGATGGATGAGAAGTGATTTGCTCGGCTAGGCGTCCAACGTTGGCAAAGAAACTATTGACTTCGTTGATACTCTTGTCTGCGTTCACGCTTGAGATGAGACAGGAGGAGGGATCTGTTGCCCTGTTGGAGCCGCTAATCTGTTTTATTACATCCCATAGCTTCTTTTTGTTGCCATTTGCGTTCTCAATAAAAAAAAAACATATTTTCTTTTAGCTTTCTTCAGAAGCGAACTGCAGAAGTTTCTATATCGCTTGTATGTTGTCTGAAGTATTTCGTTATTTGGGTCTCTTTTCAACTTTTTATACAGATTATCCCTGTTGCATTTTAAAAGCCCTTTTGTAATCCACGGCTTACTCACTAGTTTCCTTCTGGATAATTTTACTTCTTTGGAGTTATCTTTTATAGCCCTTGACAGACTTACTAGCAAGTCAGTTGCTTTATTTACATCGCTGCAATTTAGAATGGTTTGAAAATCTGTCTTTACGTAGAGCTAAGTCTAGATTATCATAATCAATACGGTGACAAATTTTATTTGAATACTCTAACTGAGAACTGTGAGCAAGGTCAAGGCTAATGACCAGACTCTCGTGATCCTATTGATGATTCGACACAAGACAGCTAATTTCAGGCATTATTTGAAATGATTTTTCGTAACGAAGAATAATTCTTTATACCTAGTGAAAATTTAATTTTATTTAATGAACACTAGAGCGTCGTGCAGACCTGCGCGACGTGACTCTAGCAAAACAATTTCTAAGAAAACTTCGCGGTAGGTACCTACTACATTACCGGTGTCGTGTCGCGTGACAAGTCGCGATAGTCTGTACGAGCCTTGCATTTTTTTATTGAAGACAATTATTTTTGTTCAATTTGGGGGAGACCGGAGACAGTAGAATATACTTATTATAACCGTAGAATATGAGATATAGATACATACAATAATTTTGATTTCAAAGTATTTAAAAACCGTTAAAAAATGGGTGAAAATAACAAAACTTGTTTTAAGGGGGGTATTACAATATCATATATCTAGGATCATACTTATGGTCCTTTCTTTTATCCTACATTTATGATTTATGATAGAAATATATTTGTAAATTACACTATCATAAATCTTTGATCTTATTTTTTGTCATAAGTGGTTGCAATCGTCTATTCAAACTCAAAATACTGTAGCCTTTCGGCGCACATTAAAACAAATAGAACTCTATAGAACACTAATGATAATGAAGCCAAAACAATGAACTCCCGGCCGCCCGGCAGCAGCCAGCTAACTAGTCTGTGCACACAGAACATTAATACTCAAAAGGTCTGTGCAGCAGCCGCAGCAGTTTGCTTCTTTTTTTTGTACGGCAGTGTTGCCAACAAAACAAACATTTTAGAATGAACTTACGCCAAAATTTCGTTGTAAGTACTTACTGGCTTTTCATCCGTAAATAAAACCATTAATTTAGAATATGGCAGTACCAAAACTGAAAAGCCAAATCACATAATTTTATAGACGGATTTTGTATCAGGAAATTATGAAAATAAATGTGAAAATTCAATATGGCAAGACCACAGACCCACACTCTTCTCTCTTTTGGATCCACAGACTAGTTAGCTTATAGGATCATAGAAACAGCCGTTCGATTCTGTAAAAATATCACCGTGAAACTTAGGTGAAGTAAGCGTGAAGTGAGCTGTCAATAGTGTTAATCCCTAGTATCCTGCCGGTCGATTCTATGGCAGTGACAGCTCACTTCACCTAAGCTTCACGTTAACATTTTTACAGAATCGAACGGCTGTTTCTATGATCCTATAAGCTAACTAGTCTGTGGATCCTATCTAAGAAAATATGTCAAAAGCGGCGTGAGGGCAGGTGCGGGGGCGCCCCATAGTGATGGGAAGTGCGGCGCAGGCGAAACTCTGGTCGCGTAGTGTTGGCGCTAACAAAAGACGATTTGATTCGTGTTTGTATTACATTATCTATTATCTATATATATAAAAATCAATTGCTGTTCGTTAGTCTCGCTAAAACTCGAGAACGGCTGGGCCGATTTAGCCGATTTTGGTTTTGAAATGTTTGTCGTAGTCCAGGGAAGGTTTAAACGGTGAGAAAATTAGGGTAGGTAGGGTAGGTAGGGTTTAGTGCTACCCGTGCGAAGCCGGGCTGGGTAAAGCTAGTCATTTATAAATATGACTCAGATCTGTGATCCTAGTGTTGTAGTGTAATAGGTACCCACTTAAGACTTCCGAGATTGTTTTGGCCCTTCTTCCATTCTTCTCGCCGCTCATAGTGTTATGAAACCAGTCTTTTTGCTGAGGTTTTAGTTTAAATAAATACTAGCCTTTTAACCAACGACTGTAAAAAAGGTGCTGTTTTAACCCCCGAGTATTAGAATTTAAAATCATAATGGATAAAAATGCATTTGGTATCATACATTTTTCCCTGTTTTGTTTTGAAACAAGTAGGTGACATCAGATTATAAAGACATTTTTGAGTCAGTACTCTTCAAGCTTTATAACTGAATTTAAATTTCTTCCACGATTTTACAAATTCACTACACACAGCTTTATTTATTTATTAAAGAACGCCAACAGCATATACTGGTTTAAAAACATATTAGAAAAGGTTAACATATACACTGCTAATATATTTATTATACACAAATAACGTTTACACAATACACAGTTAATTGAATCAGGCGTGACTTTGCGGAAATCCATTATAAAATACAATAGACGACGTATATTTAGTAACCTAATCCGCTTAACTGTTCTTAAAGAGTCATAAAGAACCCTGCAAGAAATGGACACGTGTTTCACCTCTCAACGAGGCATCCTCAGGATGACGATTGACTTGTCGCAACAGACAGCGTCGAGAGCAGAGTCTGCTCTCGATGTAGATTTCTTACAGAATTCTTGAAGGGGCATAATGCTCGTTCATCCCCTTCAACATCACATAACACATAATTCTACTATAAAAAAATTATGATACTAAATAATAACAGCTTAGAACTTGGCATAATTAATTGACAGACATTTTGTTTGATTAAAACAACATGCCTTGTTCAGACTTCTGTTGTTGAGTCTAGTAACTTCATGAATAACTGCATCTGTAAAAGTGAAGACACGTAAAGCAAATATTAGGAAAACGAGTCTTAGCAGATTGTAAAACCAGAAATATCGGTATAGTGCTACATGGACTAACTTACTAAGGATTCTGTACCAGCACAATTATTAAAGTTCATACTACTCGTATATTTATTATGTCACTATTTTTATTATGTACTATACACGGTTAATTTTAGCTCGTTCTGGAACGAAAAGCCATAAACTCGATCATCGAACTCGAAACGATTGGGACTATTATTTTCAATAAATTACAATTTAAAAAAAAACACGAAAAATCTAATTTATTGTTTTTTTGTGAAATAATGAGAACTCGAAGTAACTGCAATCAATGCATATGTGTGTAAAACGTATCGACGAACGGCAACACTTGCGAACGGTGCCCATTGAAAAATCCATTCATCGATCAGACAGCATAAAAACACATACGCAATAGATAAATAGGTACACAAATAAAAATACGAAAAGCGAATTCAGACTTTATTTCTAAACCGTATACGGTAACAAATAGAAATTTCACCAAACTAGGTACAAGGTAAGTAGGTACGCAGTTTACTAAAATTATTCTGAGAAGTGTCCGACCGGACTTTAAAAGAATGCACAACCGAATTCCGCGGTTACGTGTATAAAAATAAGGTCTTAATTCAGTCCAATATTTTCATAGAAAAGGGCACCACCATCTTATAATGAACTCTATTCGACAGGTTAAACGATTCATTTTTCTGTTTACATTGCCTGCCTTTGTAGAAGCCGCCGCGCCGCGGCCGCAAGCAAGCATTGTCGCATAAAAATTGGTTTAGGCAGTATTCTTTTTATTTATCATAAATATGGTAGGCAGGTATGCTTATTAAGTACCTATTAGCTCGATAGGTCGACACTCGATTCAAGGCCTTAAATACAACTCCCAAGCGTACTCGTCGTGTCTAGTTGAAAAGGTACGAGTACTAGTGATTTCGTGATGCGAGAGTGGTGAATGAAATTTCAATTAGTTTCTCTCGTTTACGAGGAGATGTGATAGTTGTAAACACCGTGCCGTGCTTTCGATACAAACGAGAGATAACGGAGGTGAATGAACTTACACCAACCTATCGTACCAGAAATGAAATACCTACTTGCAGGTAAGTACTTACTTGCAGCCGGTTATTCGTCCAACGTCCGTTGACCCACCGCGAGCTCGCTGTCAACTGATTCGCACACGCACAGCTGTGCCGCGCTACGTCATCACCGAGCGGATCGCGTACGATCTTGCGTTTATGAATGAAATAGTGAAAGCGCTACTAAGATTTAACTCGAATGACAGAATAAAAGTGATAAATTTCTAACTTCTATATTAGATGTCTTAAAAAAACAATAACAATGCTGATAGTACCTATTAATCGTCTGGAGTCACTGTGTTTCGGCTCCAGAACGATTTAAAATTAATCGTGTATACAGGTTGGATTTTTGAGATGGGGTAGTAAGGGCAGCTACCTTAACCGTTGTCGACAGAAGAAAACGGTACCTATTAGGAGACTGTCCTTAACTTTTTAAGACATTTTGATTTGCATTCACAGATTTTGAAAAAAAATTACAGTCCGCAAGAAAATGGGCAGTTTTCACAAAAACTTTTTTCCTGTTTCTTATAAGGATCAAAAAACTCTACTGTCCAGTAGAGTTTTTTGATCCTCCCAACTGAGGTTTGAGTACTAGAAATGTCAGAAATCGCAAAAAACTTTTCCCATACATTTCGTAAGAAAGAAACTACAACATACTTTTTTATGTTACTGTGCGTTTGCACTGGCGAAACATTCACAACAAAACATGCTGAAATCTATATAAAGGATCTGTCAATTTTTCATTCAATTTTTGACAGGAAGTAGAGATTTCAATTTTTTTGCGATGTTTCGCCAGTGCAAAACGCACAGATAGACATACTAGCCAAACAGAAACAAAAAATTTTTACTTCGAACGAATACGCGTTATAATTTTATTTACTATAAAACAAGATTGTTGCTTGTGATGTCCGGCGTTCTGAGAAACGAACTAGCCAAGTGCGTGTCGGACCACGCACAATGAAGAGTTTCGTAGTTGGGATTAATTTATCGCAAAAACAAACTTGTAACATTTTAGTTGAAAAATATGTTCTCCCATACATCCATATACGTAACGGTCAATTCTCTGCAAGTGTAAGTTTGTAAAGGATTTTTTTTGTGTGGTAATATGACACAAATTACCAATTTTCGGACTTTTCCCTTTACTTGTGTTATGAGACCTTGCTTCTTGCCAAATGTCATCATTCTAGGTTAACAGGAGGTACCCGGTAGATTTATTTACGAGTATCAAAATAATTAAGTCTTATAAATGGCTGTATTTTTCATTGCGATGACTTAGAAGCTCGATTTTTTTAGAGCTTCAAGGGACCACATACCTACGTATTTGATCTTATTTCAACTTGTACTTCCACGCGTTCCTGAGAAAAAGGGTCGTGACGGACGGACAACGAAATGATCCTATAAGGGTTCCGCTTTTTCCTTTAGAGGTACGGAACCCTAAAAATTACCTCAAATTATTTAGAACTTTCTGACTTGTTTGGAAAACGTTAAAAAAGACTCGTCTTCTACGAAAGATAGAAATTGCAACAAAAAAAAACTACCTATGTTAAAAGTTTTTCAAAAGCAACAAACTTTCTAAATTTTGTTCTCTATTCGTTCGTAATTTGAAGTTCAATTTGTTTTAGTTTAGTTTCGGCCAGTCTATCATCGTAAAATAGTAAGTTGGAGTCACATTTCCTACGAAATGTATGGGAAAAGTTTTTCGCGATTTCTGACTTTTCTAGTAGGTACTCAAACCTCAGTTGGTCCGGTAGAGTTTTTTTATCTTCTGCCCATTTTCTCGCTCACTGTAGATTTTTTTCAAAATCTGTGAATGCAAATCAAAATCTTTAAAAAAGTTAAGGACCTCTGGTGAGTCTCTTAAGACCGTTTTCCTGTAGCTATAACGTTTAGGGTAGCTGTCCTTGCTGCCCCATCTCAAAAATCCATCCTGTATATTGTCTGTCAACTAATTAAAAAAAATAAAAAATAGTTTATTTTCTCCACAATATTACTCTTAATTGCTTGCTAGCCTTATTTCTACGGTAACATATTATAGGGGTATTATATTGTGGGAGACTGGTGCCTAAACTAGGCTCAAGGCCTGTATTTCAGGTCACCAGGACTCCTTCATTTAAGTTTAACAAATTATGTTATGTACTCGTACAAATGGTATGCAATTAGGGAAACGTTAACATTTTTTTTAAAAGCTTTCTAATTATAGTTGCGATTTATTTGCTAGTATGGTTAGTATCAGGGTGGGAGTGAGGTTGAGTGTGTACTGCGTGTATCTATAGTTTGTGTAGTTGGGGATGTGCGCGTGGGGGGCGGGGGTTGTGAGAGTGTGTGACTGTGAGAATAAATTCTTTTTTGTTTTTGATCGTAGCATATTTGCATAATGATGTTTATGTTATGACTGTTAATAAATTTTCAGTGTCATCGTAGTTGAGTTCTTGAAGCCAACTATGTAGTTTCATTTTGCACTTTATTTTATTGAGTTCATAAATAGATATGACCCTATTTACTTTATTGTAACCCTATTTACTTTATTGTAGAGATACCGACCAAGGTGATAAAAGAAACGTTTTGAAAAAGATGTTGAAGGCGAAGTATGATAGTTCACAACAGGATTAAATCTTCTCTTAGCTCGAGGGAGTGAAGGATTGTACGTTAGAAGTCTATGCTGTTTCAGGATGATTTGTTGAATAAACAGTTGACGCACCGTCAAGACTTTCGCTTTTTGGTATAATAGTGCTGTAGGGTAGCGATAAGGTAACAATAAAGACACCTTCAGAATGGTTCTCTGTGCTCTTTCCAGTTCCAGGAGGGTAGTTTTTGGAGCACCACCCCAAGAGGTGAATTATTTTTAAACAATAGTATATGCAGTATGCACTACATTCAGATTGACATAGACCCTTATGTTTATTTTTTGTTTGGGTTAGGTACCCTTGGGTTTTAGTTTTTTGCCATGATTGAGGCAACAAACATAGGTAGTGGAAACAAATATCCATAATTACTGCAACACTACTGGTCAATGATAACTATAATAGTAAATTCTTTCATGTTTCGTGATTTGCTATTCTGAGGCTTCATTTCCACAGCCCGAAATGGTTTGAGTTGACAAAACAAGCGGATGTTGCATTAATTCCTGGAAATAAAAAATCATTCATTCATTCAGTTGTTATTAAGAGTTATTTGTGAGTGTGTATAGTGAGTAATTTCTAGATTCTAGTCGCCCCTTCCAAAAGGTAGTTTTCGTATGGAGAAGAATGACCAAGAAACTCCACCGTTACTCTTTTAAAATTCTTTACAATATTTTTTTGCGGATGTGACTGTGCATTGCTTATAAATGACTAGCTGTGCCCTGTGGTTTCACCCGCATAAGTCTCGATACCATGGAATATCGGGATATAAGTCCTGTCCTAACCCAGGTCATAGTTTACCCATGTACCAAAAATCCGCCCCTAAGACGACCCACTGACCCAAATTTCATCCAAATCCGTTCAGCCATTCTAGCGTGAAAGTGTAACAAACAATACAAACATACTTTATAAACACATTAAATTAACTTCTGGAAGGTGGTGGGCTGGTTAGAATAACAACCGACGGCCGCCATGGCCCACGCACAATGGTCCACCTGAGGGACTAAGTGCGGAAACAAACCTCATAACATAGAACATAGACCATGACCTAGAGAAAGATTTAGGCTACCATTTATCCCGATATTCCCACGGGATCGAGACTTGCGGGTGAAACCGCGGGGCGCAGCTAGTAGTAATAATTGCAATCGGTGATTTCGTCGTCTTGATAGGCGCGCCAACACAAATACGAGGCCCTACGAATAAGAAAAGGCGAAGCCTCACATGTCTTTAGGCTATAAACTTCTTCACCAAATATTTAAGACACCCATAATATTTTATATTCTAAATAAATTCTAAGCATATTTTTCACTTCTGAAGTCCTCGGTCTTGGGAAAAAGTAAATGACGTAATTTCGTCAACTACCGCAATTCACAACATAGCACTTGTGAAACATACAGCAAGTTGTTAATACAATTACAGTAATAAAGGAGATAAATTGAGTTTCAGGAAATAAACTGTAAATCAAAAGTCCCTTTTTCTTCTCGGAGATCAAATTGAAATTGTTGAAATTGTTTTGACTTGACAACTACAATTAATGTCAATCTTAAAAATAAAAATAATGTGCAGTGTGACCATCTTTAAATTACTGATTCTGCCATAGTTTGGTTGAAGAAACCTGCCAAATCTTGCCAAAGACTCGAGTAAAAAACGGCAAAATATTGCCAATCGTTGTAATAGTAGTATTGCCAACCTTATTTAGCGTAGTAGTAGTAAAAAAAAAACTTATTTTACGTAATATATTTTTTACATAATAAATTTACGGTGGACGGATGGACCGGGACAGTGGAGTCTTTGTAATAGGGTCCCGTTGACACCCTTTGGGCAGGTATGGTTACTGGTAGAGGCTTGCTCCTTTAAAGTGGGCAGTCGTGTTGTTAATTTGCAGTTGTAGGGTTTACAAAAGACCACGTCCGGATCATCTCTAGCCTTAGAATCCACGAAGAAAGTAATGGATCTGGCTCGAACTCTGCTCTTAGATACGCTCTTTCTTATCTGCGTTTCATCTTCCAGATACCAATAACAAATATCACCTCAATAACTACCAATCGCCTTGAAACAGAACCGAAACCAAAGTATCTATGACTGATTGAAATATCAACCACAAACTCACGTATTATAGAGAATACTAGTTCGATTATCAACTTTATAACTAATTATATCTGTTCGAAAAACTGCAAATTTTATAAAACGCCAGAGGCTAAAATAAGAGGTCAATGCATTGAGATAGAAAATATATCTATGGGTCAATCCTGCCAAAAAGGCAGGAAACTGCCACATATGGTCACACTGTTAAAATGACCAGTTAACTAAGATACTTTCCGAATTAGAACATAATCGCTCACAGCGGTGACATCAATAATTTTCGTTCCGATTTATTTATCACGGTTATGACAGCTGAGGGCTGTCAAGAATTCGGAACGCTCGTGAACGCGCTCACAGTGCTCGCTCAACGTCAAAACTTGCTTATCATATTTCTTTATATACCACAAACTTCTTCTACTTCTTTGGTTAGGTTGCGACGGTAGCCAGAAGCACAATTTCGAAAACGCCACGCTAGTTTTAAAGTTATGATGCGACTCAAAACAAAACAGCACAACTGTCATTTTTAACAGCGCTCACGGTGATATTAATTTAGGGCATGGTCGGCGTTATCGTAAGATGGCGCATGTCATGACGTCATAGTATGACGATTCTCGGGACATCGTTACGAGTGTTATCACGCATAAATCGACAACAGCGTAACTCGGAACGCAGCCTAAGCTAACTTAGTGCTGTTCCGATGATTCCGGTTGTTTATTAATCGTAAAGTTTTATATTTTTAATAATTAATTTAATTTGTTTGTTTTTGCTAATGTTTTAGAGGTATGAGGAACAGTAAAGTTCACTCATCCTCTATTGAAAAGGGAGGATCCTCCGACCAGACGGTTGTCGTGTCTAGCGGGCAACTGCCCAAGGATTGATGTCAGTGAAGTTTTATATAATTATGCTGTCCGCGCAGTACACTCGATTTGGGTGTCGTCAGGATTTTGTGTGACGTCAGGTCTTTAACCTCCGGAGATTGGAGGTCGATAGTGGGCTGAATCTTGTATCTTGCGATGCTTCACAGTGCCAGTTGAGGTTCCAGTGGGTTGCAACCGGTTGCCGCATAGTTCGCGGTGAGTCGGAACTATCTGCGGTGATTGCGGTAATTCCCCAATGAGTCGAGGTGATCCAGTGAGTCGGATGAGGTACAGCTCCGGGTTGTGGCTGACTGTTGGCTTCAACCTGCTCGCGTAGCGTGACAACCATAGAAACGGGTTTTCTACAGGTTTTGCCGACGGAAGAATAAACAAATGTGACAGATTGTGATTGTTTACCCCGTTTCTATTGATTGTGGTCATGCTACGCTTAGCAGGAGAGGGTAGAATGGGCTCTGCTATCAACCGCCTGAAAGTGCAGTGTCCTGTGCCATAGTTGCTGATGAGGCTGAGGGTGATGACCAGAAATGCGAGTCCGGTGCATGCTGGTGGTCATTATACCCGTTGAAGACGTGGGTGCTGATGATGCTGAGGGTGATTACCAGAAATGCGAGTCCGCTGCATGCTGGTGGTCATTATACCCGTTGAAGACGTGGGTGCTGGCTGGCTGTGTGACTCGCCTCACGAAAGCTTGCGGGAGTGGTGATGACGTCACGCTGAAGTAGTTGCACAAAGGCTGCGTTGACGTTCATACTTGGGGTCGCCAATTTAGAGGCATGAGGAACAAGGTGTAAAGTTCACTCATGCTCTATAGAAAAGGGAGGATCCTTCAACGTCTACGGATGTCGTTGCTAGCGGGCAACTATATGCTGTTAATGATGTAAACAAAGTTTGCGCGATGCACGATTTACGTGCGTACGTAAATCGTACGTACGTACGTTTTTTCACGTGTTTTCACACGTGTAAATACGTGACGTAAATTATGACAGATTATGCAAAAAAAAAAGGCGGAAAATGGCGGAAATTCGCAACTGTTGCCAAATTCTATTTTTTTATTTTATTCGTCAAATTAATTATAAAAATAGAATTGCTGTTAATTTAGAGGTAATTAAATATGGAATTTTTATTAAAAAATATTAAATAATTATGAAAAAAAAAAAAATCTCTCGTGAAATTGTGAGTCGCGTCCCTGGTGGTCATGTGATTTTGTTTCTGGTGTAAAGTGTTAAAATTCAGTAAACGCGAATATTCTTCCAAATCAATACGTTTAAAAAATATCGATACTTTTTGTCACTCTCGACATCCTTAGAATATAGTGCTGCCAGTAATTTGGATAGATATAGATAATCCAGGGTTTGAATCCCGGGTTGGGCCGAAAAGCAATAGAGCTTATTTTTTACAAAAATATCTCAGTAACAGCCATAAGCACAATTATTATAATGACTTGTGCGTAGTTGGCTAGTCTCAGATAATTAAATAATATTTTTTTATTTTGTTCCTAGGGTTGCAGCTACAGCGTTGTGGTCAGAGTTATCAACCCAACCGCAAGGCAATTTGGCACAACCACAAGGAAATTTAATTGCCCAGAAAAAAACGTGCAGTTTCCGTGTACACGGCCCCTATGGCGTCACAGAAAAAAGCAATTACATTAGAAACTTTGAACCCCAACATTAAAATATTGGAATATGCGGTCCGTGGACCTCTTGTCACTCGCGCCACTGAACTCGAAAAGGAGCTTGAAAAGGTATGTATTTTATCCACCTTCCAATATCATCCATCTATCTTCTTTCTTATATTTAAAAAAAAATGTTTGTTTGTTTCTTGGTTTGTCCTCTATGGACTCCGAAAGGGCTGGACCGATTTTGATGAAACTTTGGTAGGTTTGTCTGAGGACGCCCGCGAAGGTTTCTGACCCATAAAATAGATATTAAAAAAGTGGCAAGGGTGCAGATAGTATAGCTATAAATATAATAATAATACCAGTCCATTCCTGTCCCAGTGTAGAGCAAGTCTCTTCTAATACAGAGAAGGCTCTAGCATTCGAGCATTGATGACGCTTAAGCTTGCTCACAAGTCGGGTATTAACTACTAGCACTTGCCCGCGGAGTTGACCCCGTGGATGTCAGAAAATATTCCACGGGAACGTATTAGGTACCGGGATTAAAAGTAGTAAATCCTATGTTTTAGTATTAATCCAGGTTATAAACTATAAATTAGTACTTTGTACTAAGATATTATTAGTACTTTATTTGAACAAATAGGACATACTTGACAACAATAGGGATGATGCCTGGGTAAAAAAAATGAAATTCTAATTAGTCCGTCAGTCAGATAATCAAAAAATATTAGACACGTATTTTTTGCTTTATCATAATTAATAATTGCCGCTACGTCACTAGTATGTATAAAATCTACATACTCGTGACGTCATGGCACATTTTACCTCAATGTATCGCCGTAATCCTTAGATTAGGTACGTAAAAAAAGAAAAAATACGTGTCCAATATTTTTTTATAGTCTCAAAGACGGACTAAAACAAATTTTTAGTCACATCCCTATTCCATAAACAATTTTTTTTTTGTAGCGACCATTCTCTCCGGCGCGTGGCGGCCTTTTTCTTACCTTTCGACCTTAGCATTTTTATACCCGTTGTAACTTTAACGAAATGTCCGATCCGAATAATTTAAAGAGGAATTTACATGTTTATACTATGAAACTGTTTAGTTGGTGCGAATATCATAATTTTTCGATTCTACCCGTATTTTGATTGAATAATTTGAACATAAAACCGTCTTATTCCAAAGCACGGTCTAAATTTAGTACTGCGATTAGTACTAGGTTTAAACCATGACTAAAGAAAACGTTATTAAAAAATGAAGTTTAAAATGCAGATATACCGTTGGTTAGACATAAATTCAGGCTGAAGGCGAGTCAGTTCTATTTCACTCGACGACGCGCGAAGGGTCGTCGTTCCGTGCTGTGACGAATCTCATTACTCTATCAACCAACAATGGGGCTGGCAACACTTTTATTCAGCACACACATTGATATTCTTGTGAGATTTATATTTACAGATAAGATAGTGTAATACCCCCTTAACTGTAAGGTGGTATTACACTATCTCATCTATGATCATAGATCTATGATCAAAGATATAATGAAATTGTAAAATAGACATATCAGGGGTATATCCCCCTTAGTTGGATATTACACTATCATATTACCTATATCATATACCTATCTAAGAAGCCCACAAATTACCAATCATTATTATGTATACCTATTTTACAATTTCTTTATATCTTTCATCATAGCTATATGATCATCGATGTGATAGTGTAATACCCACCTTACACTCACAGAGTACAATAATGTTACACTATTTATATATATTTATATATGTAGTTATGTTTCAAATTCTTTATATAACGTTGATTATCTAATAAGTACTTTAGTTTGTAGAGTTTTCGGTTGTGAACATTTATGACATAAGTAGGTAATTAAATTTTGGAAGTAACAATTTTGGAATGACAACGCATTAAAGTTATTTACTTGTTGTGTTATATTATCTCTTATCAGTTGATACGATAACCTACGGAGGGGTCATCGAAGCAAGTGTATGGACTCGGCGAGTCGTCGTGCCGGGCCGTATAATTTTATAGTACCTAGCTAATCACAATCAGTATCGGATTCGCTTTTCAGTGGAACTCACATCTTTGTTTATAAATTGTCGTCGAGTTCACGCACGTATCGATCGATCGAACCATTCGATAAATAAGAGCGACGAACTTCACGCTAACCAGTTTTGGTGCAACGTTTGTGAGTTGTGATGTGTTTTCTAATTTTCTGATAAATTCATAATTTTAATCCTGGGATATTAATCGGCGTGTTTCGCGATTTGTGTGCAGTGCGCAACCACGGTGACGTTTATAAAGTAGTTCGATTAGTTACCAACCATGTCGCAGATAAAGTTGATAAGCCGCGCTAGTCGCGTTATGTCCGGCGCAGTGGTGCGGTCGGAGTTAACGTTAGGCGAGGCAGTTTCGGCACAACCGCACAGGAACCACACGAGCGTTCGAACCATGGCGTCACAGAGAAAAACCCTTACATTAGAAACTTTGAACCCCAACATTAAAACATTGGAATATGCGGTCCGTGGACCTCTTGTCATCCGCGCCGCTGAAATTGAAAAGGAGCTTGAAAAGGTATTTATTTATTTCATAATAAGTATACAATTTTCATTTTAACTAGGTAGGTAGCCTAAAACGATCCTCCGAAAAAATCTTTGTGCGATTAATCATAGCCCACTCAATAATTCTATCCCAAAAGTTGCTGTCAATTGTTTTGACTAAAACTATTGATTTTAGCAATCACAATCGAAAGTTCTGTCATAAAATTCAAATTGAATTTTAAACATGTGATATCAAGGTCACTGAGCATGAGCATGCACCATACTGCTAATTATGTTACCTTGTAAGTACAACATTATAATGTAGATGAAATCTTCTAGATATTGTGTGAAAACACTTGACACAAAACTGACTGCCCATTACAGAGTGTGAAGTCATACTCATCTGACTTACTAATTACTAACCACGGGTTGTTGTTAACAATGATGACATATTCATACATTTGTGAGATAAGAGTGGAGTTCATGATCGTAATGTTACTTTATTTTGGCAGATACTGTCCTGGTAATCATACAAATTATTTAAAACAATCAATTTATGAGTTACTCAAACCACAAAATTGAATGCAGTTTTCAATACCAAATTAATGTATTGATTTTTTATAAATAAATAATAATATATCTTAACTTCTTTATTAAAAACCAATAAATTTTAAATCTGAGTTGTCACCAAGCGAATTGCTAATTGGTAAAAATTGTTTTAAAAAGCCAAAGCTGTTACATTTATCCTTGCCTGTAGAATGTACAAAGTAGTTTGCTAGACCAAATTAATGTTTCAAACTGAGCCAATGACTTGACTTATTAAGTCAAACAGACCTCTGAAACAGGATGAAAATCTAGGTAAGAGTTCCAATTTGATTGTTCATAATTAAGTTTCCAACAAGATATCATTGACTATTAAAGCAAATAATTTTGTGTGTATCTCATTGTTAGGAATAGCCAGATAAGTAAGTAAGCAAGCCATTTGCATGGGTACTCAAATATATGATACACAACATGCAGATGCCAAGGTCATTACTGTGGTATAAATAAACTAAGAAGAGTGAAATAGAGCTTAAAATTTTATTTAATCTTGTTACAACAACAAACTACAATTCTTTTCCCTAATGACTTGAAATAATTAACTTTCTCTACAATAAGTTTTATTACAGAAAGACATGCATAAAAATGTAAACATAGTAGTAGTAATGCAAACTTACATAAAACTTACTGTAAGTACCGGTGTAGAGACTAATTGACTCAAAATAAGGCCTAAGATGGATGTTGGATATTCTTTTCATTTTTCATTTATATATACTGTTTCTCATAAGTATACTGTTGACATTACAATATATAAGGCTGCCAGTAACAGTCACAATGTCCCCCTTATTAGTTGATACTGTATTACTGTGTCTTATGTCGTACGGCATTTTGTTATGGGGAAATGCAGCCGACTTTCAGGCTATATTTGTGCTGCAGAAACGAGCCATTCGAGCAATATATAACCTTAGTTGTAGGCATTCACTGAGGGATAAATTTAAGGAAATAAACATAATGACAGTCGCATCTCAATATGTTTATGAGAACCTGATTTATGTAAAAAAGAATATTAATCTATATTCTAAACACAGCGACATTCATAGCATAAATACTAGACACAAAGATTTATTTATTGTGCCCAGGACTAGGCTCCAAAAAATTAGTAATTCATTTAAGTGCCAAAGTATACGTTTTTACAACAAACTCCCAAGCTATGTTAAAGAACTGAGCTTCAATAAATTTAAATCATTTATTAAACAGAAACTATGTAAAAAAGGTTTCTATAAAGTTAAAGATTACTTAGACGACCAAAAGGCTTGGGAATAATTAAGCTGCTCCAATGTACCCCCCCCCCCCCCCCCGAAGCAACAAAAAAGTGTTTTAAAATCTACGACTAGATGACACTATATGAGTTCATATAATTGGTTAGTTCATTTTATTTGACTGTATAAGTCAATTTATTATTTTTTTAAACTTATTATTACATAATCTACTCATTACAGTTTTTTCTTTAATGAGTTGTAATGTTTTACGTTGCATAATGTAAATTGTTTTGCGTAACTGCTATTGTATAGAATCAAGTTTTCTAACTGAACAGACAGCTGTGCTGCTGGGGAGTTTGTTGCGCCACTTCTTCTTCCCAGCTAAGCACTAGGAAGTGGTGAAGGGTGGGCGTTTTTGGGGGACTGTCTTATGTAATTTTGACGTTTGAAAAGTGCTGATTCTCAGCCTATTTTGAATAAATGACTTTTGATTTTTGATTTTTTTGATTTTGTGGGGTATTATTCCTCATTGCTATGACCCGTAACAAACAAATAAGAACATAAAGGGTCCCTACGAAAAGAAAATTAAACAAATGAATAGCTCAATAGAACATTCTGCTCAGCCACATGCCCTACATTATATCCTTTAACTATTCATTAAATAATGAAATCAAATTGCTGTCTTTGCAAAACTTAAAAAAAAAGATATCAGACCGCTGACAATCTGGGCTCCATGGGAAAATTAATATCTATAAATTTGTATCTACCGTCATGTGAAGCCAGCTTGACTATTAATTCAAACTAAGGATTCAGTCTAGAACAATGGACAAAATCTTTAAGCAAGTAATTACCAAAATCAATTAAAAAAAATTATGTTTTCTTGGCTGGATAGCTAACACTTTCAAAGTTTTTCAATTTTGACTCTGTTTCATGTTGTTACTATACACTTTAATAAATTATAAAAGTAATTACTGTAATCCTTTAATTATGCTAGACGTCTAAGATTTGTTATCTTCAAAACTAAAATTAAGCATTAAGAAATATTCTCATATTTTCTGAAATGCTATAATAAAACCATGGGTTATCTACAAGACAAATAATGATCTAAATATAAATGCATGTTGTTGAGATACTTAAGAGTAATTAATATACCTAGTCACTTTCACATAATATTTATGAGAGTAAACTGTTACTGTCATTTTGTTTGTGCATTATCTTATCATTCGGCTTTCAATAGTCTAGAGATTAGATTACACCCACCCAGTAATCTAATCATGCACAATAATGCCCGAGCAAAATCATTCTAATCCATAAAATTATGATTAAACTATATCCTACTTTTTATCCCACTGACTGTGGCGAATCCCAAAACAAGGGTCGTGTTTTTAACCGAATTCCAAAAAGGAGGAGGTTATATGTTCGTCGCGTATGTACACACGGCTACACATCAAGCTATACATTTCCACTACAAGCTGACCTCGCATTGTACGGAAATCCTATTCAATGCGAGATCAGCATAAACTGGAAATGTATAGCTTGATGTGTAGCCGTGTGTACGTTTTTTTTAAAATTTATATCCGCGGATTTCTCCGTCAATTGTAGAATGATTTTGAAAATTCTTTTTTGTTTTTTTGTATGAAAGGATATGTTCCCGAATTAGTCCCATATACATTTTATTAACTTTGCTTGGATAGTTTTTGAGTAAGATTCAATAATAACTTCCTGTCACTGTTATTTACATAGCAGGTAGTGGTATTCGAATTTGTGTAGGTACCTACCCTACACAAATTCGAATACCACTACCTGCACAACAACTAAAAAGTCGAAAGTTTCGAAAGTCGGTGGCAAAAAACGAAAATTCAAAACCGAAGACACCGACTTCCGAAATTAAAGTAATTTTTCACTTTCTAGTGTTTTTTTGGAAGTCGGTTGTTTTTATTTTGTAAAAAGTTTTTTAAAACTGTACACTCTAGTACAGTGCGTGTGCGTGCCACTAAAGATGAGACTTGACACACCACGTGGTTTGACTTGCGCAGTAGACGTATAATCGGTCTCTTTAGCGATATGAGGTCTGAGTCGGGCGTCATCCATCCAGCGTCATAGTGAACAGTTTACCACCTTACGTAATGATTCTGAGTTATGTATTATTTATTTGGATAATTTATCGTCAAACAATGAAGATTGTAATTGTAATATCAATAAAGAATTACCTAGCAAAATGTCCTCCATAAATGATTAGCTGCGGCACTGTGACTAGACTACGTCATGGAATGGAACTCTCCTGTCTCGCCACATTAGTTAAAACTGGCGTACATTGCGGAAATTAGCAGGTTTGAAGTTTGGCCAAAACTTCTTGCGTCTTTGAACCGACGACCTTGAGAAGGCCGTAGGACTCCGCTTGAAGTCTCATGCAGACGCGATGCTAACAAAACTACACGGTAGAACTATTACCGGTGTCCCGTCGCGCCAGTCTGCACAAGGCTTTATGCGAGAAGCACAGGACTGGTCGATGTGGCGACGCTTGGGGGAGGCCTACGTCCGGTAGTGGACGTCGTTCGGCTGAAATGATGATTATTATGAATGCGCCTATGTGTTCAATGTTCAAAGGAAACCTTATAGTTTACCTTAACCTTGCTTTTTCGAAGTTCCGGATGATGATCAGTGGTTGAAAGCCTTTTAGCTATCAAGATAACCAATTAGAGAATCAATGAAATCAATAGGATCCACTAAAAGAGTCAGGAGATTCATGTCTTGGGACATTTGATTATGATGTCTTCAAAACGAAATAAAACAGCAGTGTACCGCAATTACAAGACCATATTGGTCTGAGATAATTAGCTACCTAAATGCTTGCATGACCGGTTGTTCCACATAGTCACACACTGCGCCATTAAATAATGTATATTCATATCGATTTTACGCTATTGCAAGGTTTTCATTGTTTTCAGTTTCGATATGGTAACATTCCAAATACGTACCTAGGTAGCTGTTCCTAGGTAGCTGTTCCTAGGCTTGATAGAAGTGAAATAAATGGCTTGTTGATTCAGCTGCATGATGCATTAACCAATACCTATATGGTTCCACGTCGTCCGTCGTACTTCGTACGTAATTGGAACTGTTTATTTTGCCCGTGAATTTTTTAGGTAAGTACCTACATACGAGTATTTTACGATTGACGTCGTATTCGTATCAATTCAATTATCAGTCCCTGGATCACCACCCGCACAGAATTGCAATCCATATCCTGTTTTTAGAAACTTTGTCCAAGAAAAATTTCGAAATACAGGCCTAGAATGAGATGCGCTGACTTCCCAATATGAAAGTGTTGTAGGTATTCTTTCACATATGCATATACAATAAAGGTTTCCATCTAATCCTATCCATGATTCTTCGCATTTGTCGCGACTCGCGACTGTCCGCAATACAGTTTCTCTCGCCAACCGAGTGTGAAAAGTGTGTGGTCAACTGGTAGCGCAGTGGTGTCAAATGTTGCAAAACGTAACACCTTGTCGTAAACTCGTTATAATAGACTGGGCAGCTGTGAGCAGTCGGTCAAGGTCTGTCAAGGTCGTGGTTACGACTGGAAGGTGATTCTAAATCTTATGCGGCGATTCTGGACACTGGTTAAGATTGTTTATACGTTTACGTATCTTTGGCAGCTATCTACATTCTCAGCGGCGATACTAAACTTCAAACAAATCAGAAGAACATAAGGGTCAAAATCGCCGATCCTGACCTTCAAAACCTGAATGAAGTTAAAAAAAACGGCCAAGTGCGTGTAGGACCACGCAAAATGAAGGGAAAATTTATCCCAAAAACAAACTTAAGATTGCAGTTGAAAATCATGTTCTGCCATACATCGGTATAGGTACTTCACGGTCGATTCTCTAACTGCAAATTTAAGTTTATAATCACAAAAAAAAGTGCCTGTCGGACCACGCACAATGAAGGGTTCCGTAGTTGGGATGAATTTATACCAAGAACAAACTTAACATTGTAGTTGAAAAACATGTTCTCCCATACGGAATGTATGGGAGATCATGTTTTTCAAACCGCAAATTTAAGTTGGTTGATTATTAATCGTTAACTTTTACGGCCTACTTAGCTCTGATAGTTTTCCTTTTAATTTCGTTATACATATATACTACTTCCGTGATTTTTTTCACAAATCCAAGTATAACCATTTAGCTGGCAGGGGGGGGGGGGGACACTTGGCTGTAACAAAAAATTTCAGTTAATAGCTTAATATTTCGCAAACGAATCCCTGAATCCAAAAATGGTTTTCACGAACTAACAATATCCCTGAATCCAAAAATGGTTTTCACGAACTAACAATATTTTTGATCGACCTTTCTAACGATACCCTACAACATGGGGTGAGAGAAAAAAAAACATCCCCACTTTACGTGTAGGAGAGATACCCTAAAAATAATATTTTTCTTGATTTTATTTTACCAATTTGTCGGCATGATTAATATGTATACATATGCCAAATTACAGCTTTCTAGTACTTACCGTCTCTGAGCTAAGCCGCGGATAGACAGACGGACATACAGAGAGACAGACAGACGGACATGGCGAAACTATAAGGGTTCCTTGTTTACTATGGAACCCTAAAAATTATAAAACTACAAATTAACGATTTTCGGACATTTTTCTTTACTGGTGCTGTGCGAGCTTGCTTCTTGACATGGTTCCAGGTCAACAGGAAGTACCTACCTAGTATTAGATTTAAAAAAAAAAAACAACTGGGAAAAACAAAAACGAAAATTCCGAAAATTCTAAACCAGAGACACCGACTTCCGAAACTAAAGTTTTTTTAAACTTTGTAGTGTTTTTTTTTGGAAGTTGCTTGTTTTTTTTTGTGAAAAGTTTTTATTTTTCACTTTTTAGTTGTGGTGCCTACCCCACAGAAATTCGAATACCACTATACCTGCTATGTAAATAACAGTGACAGAAGTTCTCATCATATCATCCATATACGTATATACTAAGTGGGAAAAATACGTATTATTTAAGCTTACTCAAAAACTATCCAAGCACAGTTAATATAATTTATATGGGACCAACTTGAGAGCATACCCTTTCATACAAAATAGGAATTTTTAAAATCGGTCCTCTATTGACGGAGTAATCGGAGGACATGGATAAAAAAAAGGGGCAAAATTACGTTAGACAAGCAGGATATTCCTTTAGTAACTAAGAACTGTATTAATGTCCTCCGTGTTGCGAAAAGGATGCTCGAAAATACATGAGCTCAAAGTGCCGGAAGTGTGGGCGTAGTTAAAGATCCTGCGCTATTGGTGAACCATATGCGCAGGAGTCGATCCCGTCTGAGCTATGTAGGTATGCATATCAGACAGAAAATGCAGGAATGTGCAATAGATAGTGCTAATGGCGTTCTGTTATTAGATTTTTATGTTCAATGGAGGAATGCGGTAACTTCCTATTGGAACATCTTGAGAAATGCGGGTTCCTTGCTGTCTATAGTCTCTGCTGAGCTAAGGAGTGTTATCAAATGGCCGTATGGTCACGTGTCTCAGACACGCAGAGATGAGGATATGATGAAGAATTTAAATGATCTTCATTGTGTCTAATGCCTAGTAATGATGTTTACATTACATTTTGTCAGATTTTTTTACCCGGCTACGGCGAAGTAAAAAGGAAGAATATGATTTTGACCGGTATGTATGTACGTTTATCTATTACCTCATAACTGTTAAACTGCGAATCATAATTTGGCAAATGCGGTATCGTTGGAAGCGTCTTGATCGTCCGCTAGTTAAAGGTTACGTGACGTCGCATTAAATTCAATATGGTGCCTGCTAGAGGGCATAGCGACATAAAAAAAATTTTTTTTTGTTGGCTATCAATGAAAGGGCTTGACAAGCACAATTCAAAAATAAATATATTATAACCCCAAAATACATTTAAATAAAAATAAAAGTTATTAAAACTCGACTCGACCAATACGTACAATTTGTAAGAAAACTTCACGGTATAACAATAACTGGTGTCGCGTCGCTCTAGTCTGCACGAAGTTTTAGGGCATAAATCGAAGAGATTACGTGTGACTCCGGATTTTTTATTTGGCTGTCTGTCTATGATGACTTGTTTATACCTTTTTATTTGTTGACTTTTTTCTCGTAGTTGGGTTTTTGTTTTTATATTTTTTTTACTCTTATTACTCTTTGGTCTTATTGTTCAGAGATGCGCGTAGATGTTTTTGTGCGTTATTTAATTTTAAGAGTACAAAGTACGGCGAGTGATGATAAGAAACTCACGTTTTATTTAGTATCGTTCGATTATTTACAACTGTGTTATTGCCGTCATCATAAACCATTATCAGTAAAATACAAGTAATTTACACAACCTCCGGAGACAGCTGACAGCTCTTGATCGTGGTTTACATTTTTTTCAATATAAATCAGAAGATTTTTATGTGTCCATGTATGTGATAGGTACTCTGAGCCTTGATACCTTACTGCTCGCCTTAAGGGCTTTTCTTTCTACAGTTACCAAATCGTCGTCGAATATATAAAAATCAACACGAAGCTCTTACAAAGCTACATTTTATTTCGGAAGCACAGACCACCAAAAACATTATTTAAAAAGTTTCGGAGGATACCTTGCAAACGCAAAGCGTCAGTGACATCATTTACTCCTAGAGTTCTGTTAAAAAGATTCGCGAGATTAACACCCTTTTTGGAGAAATACAAAAAAGAAAAGGAAGGCTACACCCTGCACGCGCGGCCCCAACCCCAACAACTCCAGGTCAAATTTTGTGGAAAAGGCTGACCAAATTAAAAAATATTACCCTAAAATAAAGAGAGTTCCCTGGGGCGCGAGACGTTCCGTTCCAAGAGTTTGGCAATGTCTCCGTATTGCGATCCAGGAGAACTCACAAAGTGCCTGGGAGCAATTGCTTACCTTCCCTTATAAGATTCTGCATGTTCAAAAATATTTGGCAACAAAAACAACTTTGACAAATCAAATTAAAGAAAACTGCAACAATTCGACCCTTACTTTAGATCCAAAATTACCGGTTTGCAATAACGCTTCCCGAAGAGGCTTATGCTCACATGTAGAATCCAAATTAAATGAAGGTGACATCAGGGGAACGGCCAGGCTACTTACTGTTCAGTAACGATGTGGTGGCACCCTACTCTCCGAAAAATTACAGCCCTGGAGAGTAAACATCCAAAGCCTGCTGATAGTCTCACCTACCCCGACCCCCCCTTCTGATCCGGATTCAACATCTTAGCGTTACTACCCCCCAGCTGATTGCTGAAGTGGGCTCCTTCCGAAGTGGTTCCGCCGGCGGACTCGATGGCCTGACTCCTCAGCATTTAAAAGACTTGTTGAGTTCAGGCGCCGGGGAAGCTGGTGAGTCACTTTTGAAGGAGTTTGCGGCTCTAATTTTTTCTTTTCTTTTTTTTTTTTTAAAAACGTTGCCCAACACTAAGAATTTCTTCTTGTACCGTGGGTGCGTTTACAAACATAGAAACTCACATACACTAACACCCCAGATCATACAAATATTTGTTCCGTGCGGGGATCGAACCCGCGATACGTTGCGCAGCAGTCGATCGCTCAGCCACTGCGCCAACCGTGTCGTCAAATTAACCCGATGCTCAACGGCGGTGTGACCGATGCCGTCGTCGATGCCTTGTACGGGGCTAATTTATGTGCCCTGCTCAATAAGGACGGCGGTGTTCGTCCCATTGCCGTTGGGTGTACCTAGCGTACGGCAGTCAAAATATGCTGCAATTTGTACGGCGAATTTTTAAAAATCAAGTTCCAGCCCCTATAGCTTGGCTTTGGATCCAAAGGGGCGAGGCTGCCGTACATGCCCTTTCCAGTTTTTTATAGTAGAGTAGTAAAGGTGAGGTCATCCTCAAGGTTGACATTAAGAACGCCTTTCACTCGGTTAACAGGGACACTTTGTTGGCTGTAGTAAAAAAGGAGTTACCGGAAATTTGTGGTTTTTTGTTGCAGTGCTACAGGCACCCTTCAAAATTATTATATGTATAGAGACAACGTTTTGGAATCAGCAGTTGGATGCCAATAAGGTGATCCTCTATAGCCAGTCATTTTCAGTTTAGCTATTCACCCCATAATACAACAACAAAATTCAAAATTGAATGTGTGGTATTTAGATGATGGGACTTTAGGAGGTGATGTAGATACTGTTCTCTAATTCCTAAAGCAGCAGTCCCAATCCATCGGCCTTGACCTCAACTTCTCAAAATGCGAAATTTACCTTTGTGACAATACTGACAGACAATCGACAATACAGAAATTCAATTCAATAATCCCAGACATCAAAGTTTTGGAAAAAGTTCACTGCACCTCCTAGGTTCCCCAATTTTAGAAGACAGTTTTTCACCTTTCGTTCACGAGAAAATTAAAATTTTTAACCATATCTTAACTTACATTCGGCATTTAACATTAACTTACATTCGGCATTTGACCTTATCACAAACTTACTCCTGTTTCCGTCCAAATTTTATGTATTTTCTCCGCTCTTCCTCTTTATGAAAGAAGACACACCTTTAAACAAAATTGATCAAATTATTCGAAGTACTCTGACATCAATCATAAATGTGGCATTGGAAGACCGCGCGTGGCTGCATGCACACTACCCTTTCGCTTTGGTAGGCTCGAGGTGCGCAAAATTTCTACCGTAAGCTTACCGGCTTTCCTGTCCTCGGGCCACAGCACCGAAAAGTTAACCAGAAAAATCTTAACAGCTACTCAGGTTGACTCTGAAGTGCCGTGTTTGACTGATGCGATGTACGCCTGGAAAATGGCTCGTCCGGACGGAGCAGTCCGAGAACCCGTCTTTCCAGAGACAGTGGGATGAGCCGCTCTGCAGGTTGGTGGTACCGAATATCCTCATTAATACGTCCACCAATACTGCTGAGCGTGCCGCTGGGTGACACCACTTTCCGGCTCGCTACAAGTCTGCGTCTGGGCGCTCCTTGCGGGGAGCTGTCAGTGCGCTGAAGCAGTCGACCGCCTCGCACACCATGGCCTTTCCTGCAGCAAGAGCGCTGGTCGGTTGCCACGGCACGCAGGCATTAATGACATCATCCGTCGGGCTCTTGTCACCGCCGTCTTGGGTGCCAGCTGTTGTAGAACCCAATGGCTTGGCACGCGACAATGAAGCCAGACGGAATGACTATAATGCCTTGAAAGTTGGATAGGCCATTGGTGTGGGATGTAACCTGTGTCGACACCCTTGCGCCATCCCATCTTCCTAGCACGGCGGGCTGTGCCGGGGCGGCTGCTGCAGGTACAGGCCACATACGGAGCAAATATAACAACCTTACTGGTAGCTATATTTTTGAGCCATTTGGGGTTGAAACACTAGGGTCGTGGAGCCCGAGTGCTCACAGAGTATTTCGGGACATCGTCAAGCGGTTGGTAGACTCTTCACGTCACCAGAGGGCTGGCCAATTCTTACGCCAAAGAATCAGCATTGCCATCACGTGGAAACGCTGCCAGCCTTTTGGCCACTTTTCCCGCTGACAGCGATGCGGACGATTTTTTTGATGCCCAATGAGCTCTTCCCTTTATTTAATTTTTTCATTTACATATTTGTTCATAATATACGAGTATATAATAGTTAGTTGTAAATACATAGTTTAGATATGGTGTTATGTGAAATGTAATCTAATAAATAAAAATTACCTTTATATTTAGAAGTTAAGACTACATTGTTTCATAACCCATTGTTTAAAGGCAGTTCTTGTACTTAGTAAATAGTTACTAGATACTGTCATTACTGTGCAAACTTGTTAATTATAATTGTTACACTCAAGGCCCTCACGCCCGCCATTATGAATAGGTACTCTCATAGATATAAATATTTCTATGGGCACACTAAGTGCAATTGCAATGCCAATCGAGTCTGAAAAAAGTAAACCTTAACTCTTTGGAATAAGGTCTAAGTGAAGTGAACCTAAACTAATGACTCAATATTAACGTTTATGTACGAACAGGCACCTAACGAGTGAAAATATTAAAAGTAAATAACAAAGCAATCCATAAGGAAAAGTATAGAAATGTACAAAGACATTTAAATATACTGTAAATTAGAATTAAAATTGTGGTTTATGTGGCTAAGTCCATTTAGGTAGAAAAACATGTTGTTTACGGAAATTTTCCTTTCAGTGCATCAATCAATCATATAATTTAGGAATCGCTCTTGGCAGTTAGTTTTTGACATTGAAAATATCACGTAGTAACTACCTACTAGTCTACTAATAATAAGTACTTACCCTTAGTGTTTTACGATCCAATGTGTTATTTGTAGGTGCTGTCGACGATTATCAACTATAATGAGCGATTTTTTGAGAATTTTTCCAAAATTTTCGGGTATACGAGTATCTTAGCCAAACCTTGAAATAAAAAATCTACGTTTTGTCAATCTTATCAACAGAATTACAACGAACAACCTTGAATATTATAATTTATGTTTGACTGATAAAGGTAAATAACTGTACCGCCTGTGTATTGCCAGTGCCACAGATACCGGCAAAGCACTTGTGTTCAAGTGAGCAGATTGTGCTCACTACGTTTATCTCTATTATTCTCAATTGCATAATATTCTGTCATACTACAGCTAAAGGAGGCGCTAGTTTGCGATGTGGCTAGAACTAGGCTTGCCAACCGTCCCGCGAGAGCCGGGATGTCCCGTTTCTAGAGCTTTAGACTCTAAAGCTCAAAAAATCTTTTCCCTAAGAGATTTGTTCATATGGAACAAATCTAACTAAGAGAGCGTGTACCTATTAATGATTCTTATGATTATAATTCTGTAAATACTTCATTGTTATGATCGTGAATGATATTTTGATCAAGATGCAACCTGAATCTGACCTGCAAATTGCAAAAAACGTAAGAAAATTTGTATTTCGCGGCTACAATAGGGATAATGCCTGGGTAAAAAAAATTAAATTCTAATTAGTCCGTCAGTCAGGTAATAAAAAAATATTAGACACGTATTTTTTGCTTTATCATATTAATAAGAAATTACTTAGATAAAACGCATTTTAAGTTGGAGAGTGGGGGTCGCTACGTCACTAGTATGTATAAAATCTACATACTCGTGACGTCATGGCACATTTTACCTCAATGTATCACCGTAATCTTTAGATTACGTAAAAAAAGAAAAAATACGTGTCCAATATTTTTTTATCTACCAAAGACGGACAAAAAAAAAATTTTTAGTCATCATCCCTACTGCGGATCCACCTTGGCACCTTGGCGGTTGGCACGCCTAGCTAGGAGCTAGGATAGGGCTGATGCGACGGTCGCAGGTTCGGTTCGGACTCCAGCATATTTTGGAGCAGTAAGTAATCACAATTCGGAATTCGGAGCTGACAGCTGAAATTGAGATTTTCATTTTAAATATTGATGGAAAACACTTAAGTACTTCTGTCACCTCATATTGTTAAATGGTATTTCATTAACGTTTTCTTCCACTTCACGCGATGCTGTCATTGTGGTAAAGCTGTGTAAAAACGATGACGGTGACCGGTGACTCGAAAGGTCATATCTTACGTAACTTTCTTCAGAGGGTCGATACTACAACAAAAAGTTAGCTTTCATTTCTTGTCCGACCTGTTTTGACCTGTCTGCCCTAGAAGGAGGGTAATGTTTTTCGACAGTATGTATACAGTAGGTATTTATGTCCATTTCTTTGGCACGCTCTGTAGCCTGCACCATAATTGATCGTGTGTTACGCAGTTAGGGTGCTCAACGGCTTGATCGATAACATGTCTATGAGGATGAGGTGTCGTTAGATTCGTCTTGATTGTGGGAGTGACATAGGCTATATCATATTAATATATTGCATATACATAAAAAAGGAGAGGAAGGTTTTTTACCCGACTGTGGCGAAGCCAAAAATTTAGGTTATGTGTTTGACCTGTATCCTGTATGTATGTATGTATGGGTGTGAGTATGTCCGTTTCTATGTTCTCTCGTAACTACTAATTTGAAATGAGAAGTGGTATATAAATTTAACGAGACATCACAGGCAGACCATACCATACCACCATATATTTTATGGTAGAATGCATATTTTTTTCATTTTTTTTAAAGATTTTCCTACTACTGCACTCTCGATTTGTGTATCTAAGTTTCATTGAGTAAATCATTTTCATTCAAACCAATCATTCATATTATAAGCTAAGAAAATGAGAGGTTCTCATATTTTCTTTTTTAATAATAAATTAAATGCTTTTTATTTTTATATTTCACCTAAAGGTTTTTACATAAATAATCGAGACTTCGTGTCGAATTATTTAGAACGAAACATGAAAGAAGAAAACAAATAAAATACCATACCAGTTGATTCTTTGATATGGTCTCATTCATACCCTAGAGTTATTGGATAAACAAAAACACCTTGTTTAAATTATATTTGAAATGTGGTAATGAAGCCCTTTCATTTAATACCCAACATGACATCATAATTTTCTGCGATCTGCTTGATTTTCTCTTTTCAATGTGTTTTTGCAGTCGAGTTTTTTGTTCTTTTTTAAATATTTTTTGTTAGACCCGTCTAGTTTGAATCTTGATTGAAAGCTATATTTGTGTAAAAAGAAGTTTTCTGTGAAGTTTGAATAGAGATATATGCTTGAACATCGGACTTGAATATGGGCCATGGTGTCAATGTGTCATTCATTAATTTTTAATAGTAATTTAATGTAGATAACAGTAGAATAATAAAAGTAGGTATATGGTTTAATTGAGTCTAGCTTCAATGTAGTACCACAAACATTGACTCTAACCACCAACAGAATATCATAGTCACATTGTTTCGCTACATGATTTATCATTACTTACATCATGATGATTGATGTTGTACTTCTAGAACGTGGCATGTGTGCAAGAAGATTTTGTCACAGATTGGAGACAGGCAACTATGTAAGGTCTATTTTTACCTTGTTTATAGAAAAAATTAAAATCAAAATTAAAATCATAATCAGAAATAAAATAATATTAATAAATATTATTAATAATAACAATATGTATACTGTGTATATATGTACATTAATTTGTAGCGCAAACTGAACTTTGTGTGTAGGTTTTACGGTTGTTTTTCCTAAAACTCGTGTTTATTTACATCTTTGGCAAATAAATTACGAACGCAGATGAAGTACTACTTACCTATTTTATTGTTATCCAATTTTATTCCAAAGGATGAAAGGACATCAAGAATATTCCCGTCTGTCATTCACTGTTACAAGAGCTGTAACATCGACTGTTTGAAGTTTTCATCATTTGAAAATATGTGTAAAGACTGATCTATAATTCTTGTTTTGTCACCAGGGTGCCCAGAAGCCGTTCAAAAGGGTGATCAAGGCAAACATCGGAGATGCGCACGCTATGGGGCAGCAGCCCATCACGTTCATCAGAGAGGTATGGTCATCAACCTATCAAGGCTGTGGATTGCAAATTGTAGTGCAACTAACACTACAAATTGAGTGAATTGATTTGATTATTGATTTAAATAACCACAATTTTCATGGATGATTCTTCACTTTTAATTTTATAATGTTATTCAAACAATAATTGTTGGAAAATGTGATAAAATCATCAAATAGTTTTGAAAGTGTATACCTAAGTGCCTGAATATAGTGAACATTAAAATAATATACTGAGTGTAGTGCCAAATATTAGTGCAGATGGTTAACTCCGCAAAATCATTTGAAATCTTGCTACCACACAATAAAGTGCAATTCAGTTCGTACAGCACTAATTAGCCTACTGATATTCAACTAGAAGTTGTCTCTCTTTCTATTGCGTATCTCTTAGATCTGACTACATTACACTTACTGAATTGGCCCAACAACTCGAGCCCGCCGTGTACTTGTAGCTTCATACTATTAATAAAATCTACTCTGAGAATAATTTACGCCAAATAAACGTAGGAATGAAATCTTTTGATAAGAAAGGTAATCACCGGACAAGGTTTTTCCATTACTTATATTATGTATAACAACGTAATAAGAAAGGAAATGTATCGCATAATAATGGTATAATAAGCTCATTTTCCTCTTAGGTAAATAATAGGACACTGTTAGTATAATATCATGTATTTTACACAATAACGATGTAAGTATTAGTAAACTACCTAAGTACTTAGAATTGGAATAATGAAAGCCGTAAAGAAACAATAGTTTATTTCTAATGCAATGAAAACCCCTTGTTAGTTCACTATCAATAGTATTATTGTTTATTATTAAGTAGATATGTGCCTCTCGCTTGACGCACAGATAATGACAAGCGCGTCTTGGCGCGTAGAATGTCCAGAGAATAGTAAACATTTGTACCTAGCTACATAATTATGTTATTTCTTTTCCACATTCATTCAACTCATTGATAGACCGAGACCGGCCTGTTAGCTAATCGTGTAATATCTTAATGAGTGTAGTTAGTTAAGGTAAATTATTATTCATCATAAGCAGTGATCGGAGTAGGTAGATTGATTTTTAGTACTTGTATCATAAATGCACACAGAAAGAATAACATGGATGCGCACTCTACGAACCGAAGTAAACGAGTGAACTACCTGGCATGTCGTCGGCGGGCGTACGCATTGTTCTGATAACCGGTTATTGTACCACCCATGATCCTTTGTTCTGATTGGTCGTTGGGTTTTGTCAAATCGTGACAAAAAAAAAAAATTGGAAGAATAATAAAGAATAAAATTGCTCATTTTATTACAATTCCTACCTTTTTTTTGAGGATGGCAAATCATCAAATGACTCCTTCCACTCTGGCAGAATACAATTCCTACATAAGTTCCGGTTTTTTTTTAATAATCCACCAATTCCGGAGGAATGTCCATAGTAATATATACGTTTCGGATCAATGACCCCAGTTCAATCTACCTACTCCGATCACTGATCATAAGTAACGTGAATGAAGTATAGGCCGTCCGCTGCGACCGTCCACTACGTTTGACAGACGTCCGCGACGGATGGTCCGCAATCGGATCTGATTTTGGAAAATTAATATGGTGTTGTAGGTAGGACTTAGTGACTGATACTATGTTTTTTGCGCAGGTTTTGGCATGCGTCGTTAACCCTGACCTCATTGAATCAGGCAAATACCCATCCGACGTGCAGGATAGGGCCCGTGCGATATTGGGCGCTTGTGGGTAAGTTTACATCGTTTTTAAAGGAAGAGGAGACAATTATCCTGAAAGAATTAAAAGTTGCTTCAGCCTCAAAGGCTTTCAACAGATCTCTTTTTCGTATATTTTCAAACTAATGGGTGCACCCACCCATTAATTTGTAGATCAGTCAGAATAGAACACACCGTGACGCGGCGCACTGATCTTGTACTAGTCACATTATGGGAAACTAAAGTTTAGATGTTCCATTTATCACTAGGCATGTTGGCAATTGTACAGTTGACGGTATAATTGCTATAACACGGTGTCTCAATGTCACTTGCACGTCATAAAACGACGAGGTCTATTTATCTATTAGTGATAGATAGTCTATAGATAGTCATTCTTACTAAAGTATACATTTTCTATGAATTGTCAAAAGTTGTGCATGGTACAGCAATGACGAGGTCGAGTATACAATGCTCTCGAATTTCACTATCAAGCAACAAAACCCTTACACATTTATGAACTCTAATGTTACTGTTACAGCGGCCAATCAGTGGGCTCATACACCATGTCGCACGGCATCGAGCTGATCCGGCGCCACGTGGCCGAGTACATCGAGCGCCGCGACGGACACAAGGCGGACTGGCAGAACATCTGCCTCACCGGCGGAGCCTCCAATGGCATCAAGAGCTGCCTCCAGCTGCTCTGCAACAAAGTTGATGGAAAGGACTCCGGTCAGTACTTACATTAGAATAACTGGTTCCAGTTGTACCAAAAGGAGCTAACCCACAATATCTCAATAGTTCCGTTGGGTTCAGTAAGTACTATCCAGCAAAAATAGTCCATAACAAATGTAAAACATCCGTTTTACGTTTATTGGGGTCTTCGCACCAGTGTCACGTCAGTGTCATGTGTCGTGTCAGAGCTATGTTCTTTGCATCGGCAGAGATTAGAAATCTTGCAATACCTAAAAGTATCAGTTCAGTTTGGCATAACTAGGCCCAACTGAAGGTTCTCATTATGGTCAGCCTACCTTTAGCCCTGTCTGATCTGACGGCTCACGGGCTGACCACAACATACTGTGTGTCTGATAAGGCCACAAGCAAGATCGGTGGCCTACCAAACATGGCTGGATCGAGTAACGAGATAACATAACATGAACCTATAATATAGTACTATTACATATACAGTTATGTTTAAGTCCTATGTAGTAGGGGACGAGCACAAATCCCGACTCCGGGATTAACGAGCTTATGTTACTTAATACCTATTTTAAGGAAAACGCAAGTGCAATACATCGGCATCCATTCGACACGTAATTAAATACGTGTCGAACTCTCGTTACTGTAAATAAATAACAAGGTTTGTTTACAATACCTACCGCTGTACTAGTATGTACCTATTTATAATCTTTGGTATTTATAGGCACTGAAGTATTACATTACTTCACTTCCAGATTAAATATAATATCGCATATGAAAATGAGTTTATTAACATTGCTGTAATGCATAATGTTCGATATGTGGATAGCTGGGGAATAGTGATACACGGATAGTCATCGCATTCTTATCTTATCAGATAGGCTTTTCTCTAATATCTCTAAAATGGCCATTTATTATCAAATTGAGGATTATTAATGTGAAAGTTAGTTATTTGTAGAATTGCTCATTCAAACCAAACAAAGTATGTTTGGATTGAATGTGCAATTCTAATACCGTCCTCATCTAGTTATTAGGGTTCCATAGTCAACAAGGAGCCCTTATAGTGTCGCCATGTCCGTCTGTCTGTCTGTCCGTGCTTAGCTCATAGACTCTTAGTACTAGGAAGCTGTAATGCTTCATTTACATTCAGCCCCTGCCGCTGCTCGTCGCGCTGCCGGCAATAACTCCTTAAATACTGTCGTACAGCTCGCGCCAAATAACTTTGCCGCTCTGAAGTTAGGTTGCGCATGCGCGCCACTGTTTTATAAGGAAGATTGACTACTGGGCAGTCATTTCTAGCCTACTTCAGAGCGGCAAAGTTATTTGAAGCGAACTGTCGCAGAATCGAGAGAAATATCGTGTTTACATTCTCGTTCTACCCACTTCCCTGCTTACTGCCGGGGAAGGGAGCTGAGTGTAAATGGGGTATTAGCTTCTTTCCGGCACTTCTGTCGGCGTGGAGTTAACTACTTATACCTTAAAACATATCCAACGGCACTCGGCAACAGTGTAGCTTTTTATCAGTGAAATAATTTTTGTAATCGGATCAGTACTTCTAGAGATACTATCTTGCCTCTAATAATGTTAGTTTGGATAAGACAATAGGTACATTATTTACACTTTTTGCAAATGAGTAGGTAAAGTAAATAAAGTAATACCAGCCTGTTACTGTCCCACTGCAGGACAAAGGCCTCTTCTCATACAGAGAAGGCACGAGCATTGATCACCACGCTTGCTCAAGACGGGTTGGTGATTTCAGACTTATATTAACTATAAGTCCAGGTTTCCTCACGATGTTTTCCTTCACCGATGTCAGTAATGTCCAAGATAAACTCGGAAAGTACATATTAATTGAAAAAGTCACATAGGTACTTGCCCGCATTTCAACCCACATCCTCGTGCAAGAGAGGTGAGGCCTTAACCACTGGGCTATCACGACAATCAGTAGGAACATTAATCAATTCAGAATGACAGGAGCGTGGCTCAATCATAGAACCTTCTCTGTCTTTAATTTTAGTTTGGTTGGCTTTTGGTTTTACTATCCGTAACATACAGTGTTTTTAGAATGTTTGTTAGGTACTGAGGGAAAATGAGGGTAATAGTGTAATTTAGCCAGTAATTGAACGTAAGTTGGCTTCAACAACTTGTTTCTATGTAGAATGTAATTAGCAGCAACTAGCTCGGAATAATGAGCAGTTGTGTGGATAGCTAAATAATGTCACTGTATTCATACGCAAATTACCGTCTCTGCTATAAAACTGATGGCTTTTTTTTATAACCTTCATTCGTTTTGTCCCCCTTATCAGTAGGAGCGCATAAAAACGCTTAATGTAGACTATAAAAGTAGAAAAGAAGAACCAAAGTAATAACAAGCCATTGTTTCCATACGCGGGAAATGAAAACCCGCGGTCAAAGTCAAGGTAAACTCTGAGATTAAACATATGTTTTACGTAATATATAAACAGGTAAGCATGCTTGTCTTATGCGATCCGTGTTTCATCATGTTCATTTTAATAACAAACCGTAGATATTGTATGACTGTTACGCAAATAGATTAGCTGATACAAGAGAATTTTGCATGTGTAGCATAATCTATTAAAAGTCGCCTCAGACAGGCGATTGGCGCTAGCAACATGTCGGCGACTCCATACGCAATGTTACAAATGTTTCCTACACGTTTCCCGAATATTTTTGCCATGAGACCGACACGTTTTATTAAGGGGAAATAAGAAACGGCGACTTTTGAGCCACTAATATAATAAGTATCGTCTATTCCTAAAGTAGGTATCTGATGAAAGTGTAAACAAAACTTGTTCAGGTTAATTTCTTACGCAGTCACTCACTAAGGGAGGAATACTAACACATTCATCTTTATTTAGAACGTTTAAATTTTATATCTCACCTCTTTTTCTAATAAATTATTGCTTGAATAACACTATTACATTGTAATTGAACAATCATCAACGAAAATTGAGATTATAAAGTTAATCTCAAATCGTTTTAAGTATTCAAATAATCAAATCAAAGCACTCATTTAGTAAGTGGCGCTATATATTGGCATCCTCGTTTACATTTGCATAAGATACTTTTAGAACAGATCATAGCTGCGATTGATGATGGCCACCAGTAACTCAGTGGTGCGCTTTAGTATCGAGCGGCAATAGACTAGTTTATGCCCCATTGTCCACTATTCGTGGAACAGAAGCCTACGTACCGGTACCTGTTTGATATTCTTGGGTATTTCATGTCATACCGTATGTTATGGCTACTATAGTTTTGCTACAATACAGCAGTATTTCGTTCCGTGCCATTTACTTTAATGCTGGTACATATTTGCTCTATACTTAATTATGCAGTATGCGACTGACGTCAACATCATAAACTGTTTGCTAATAACAGTCAAGGTCGAACTCATATTCATTACATCTGCTAACTGTCTCGGTGCATATAACACATATTACATGAAAAAAATGCTTTATATTCCTGTCCCTCTTCATTGTAGCCTATTAAATTAACATTATGTCTACGCCTACGATTTCAATTTCCGTCAGTAAGGCAAGATTAGAAAACCCAGTATCGTCACTTCTAGTTGAGGATCTTTCAATTCGGACCGTTGATTTTATGGTGACATGCGTGACACACGGCAGCCTTACTGCGACCGTCTTTTGGGATAAAGACGAGCAGAAAGTAATAACACCTCAAACCGAACTATATTCTACATTATATACCTACTCGAGGAGGTAGTCACAACTCGTCCACGTGTCGTTTTCAATTTGTCCAACAGTAACATGTTAGTTGGCAAGCTCACAACAGTAGGTACGCCGGTTGCCGAGTGATCAAACATTCACATACTAGCAGTCATTAGGAACCATTCACCCGCAACCTTGAGCGGCTAACGACCGTAATGATCTGCATAATTATTTTATACTATTTGAAAGTTGTCGATACTAGACCTGATAAAGTAGATTGGATCTGATAATTTGAGATTATGTATTCTCAGGTACAAACATTTTACAAGTTCGAAGTCCGAAGTTGAAAATAGAATATTATTACACAAGTTTTCCACCTTTAATTATTCAATAAGTAATTATGCAAATTATGAACTTATTTACCTTCTCGCAGTAATCGCCCTTGAGTAGTAGGACACAGGGAAATCAAAAATCTTATGTATAATGGGAAATACCCCTCCTCCGCTTTCTACGGGCAGTATTCTCAAAATGCGCACTTTAACAGGTGTTAAAGTGCGCATTTTGCCTCAGTAACTACGGAACGTAGACCAGACCAGTTAGGTAACTGGTCAGAGGCAGAGCCATATTTCTATAGCGTTGTGACGACGCTATGTTTTCATTGAACATTTATCGAAGCACAAAATTCAAAATAGCGCTGTAATCAAAATGTACGTATACCTATACTTAATAAACATCTTGAATTAATTAATTCGCTGACAGATAACGCACAGCCAAACATAAGCACACAATTTTGCACAAGAGTTCCTAAGCCTAACGAAAGTGCAGCACTAAGGAAGGAATTTTGAACACGTATTCCCAAAGGGATTAAATACCTATGGAGCTTCTTAATATATGAATTACATGTGTGCAGGTGTGCTGATCCCGACCCCGCAGTACCCGCTGTACTCAGCAACCTTGGCGGAGTACGGACTGGGTCAGATCGGCTACTACCTGGACGAGGACAATAACTGGGGCCTGGACCCAGCCGAGCTCGAGCGAGCCTTCCAGGAGGGAAGCAAACACTATGCCGTGCGCGCGCTCGTAATCATCAACCCAGGGAACCCTACGGGACAGGTGCGCGTGTACACACTGCATACTACACACTACACAGTACACACTACACAGAACACACTACACAGTACACAGTAATCAGAAACCCCATTAACCTTCGACAGATATGCACTGCTGGTCGCGCACACCCCGCAAATTGTCATGTTGACTGATCCTGTGCTTCTCGCATCTATCAGATTCATCAGGTCATAGCTCCACCTACATTTATATCTTTATTTGCGTTGCGGTCCACTATGTTAATAAGATCAAATCAAATTAGGAAATCTATAAGTCCGTGATAAGGCCTGTCGTACTGTATGGATCGGAATGCTGGGCCGTGACGAAGACGGATGACAAAATATAGCATGTAGTGGAGCTGAGAATGTTGAGATGGATGTGTGGAGTGACGAAAATGGATAAATTAAGGAATGAGTATAGGGCAAGTTTAAAAATGGCGCCAGAGACAGAAAAGTTGAAACGAAATCGTTTAGCTTAATATGGACATGTGATGAAGAGGGAGGAAACGCATGTGACTAAAAGAGGATGAATATAATTGTTGATGGATGGAGCGGGAGAGGAAGGCCTAAGGAAAGATGGATGGATTGTGTGAGGAATGATATGAAAGAGAAGGGAGTGAATGATAGTGTGACGGTTGACAGGGGAGAGTGGGCAAAGAAAACGTGTCGCGTCGACCCTTAGTAACGTGGGACGACGGCAGGAAGATGATGAATGTTAATAAGATCTTACAATGGCTTAAGAGCGTTCCCGCACTGCTTTCGATCCGAATCAGAGGAATGACGATCCGAGACACCCGTGCCGTAGTAGTATTAGTATCAAGGGTTGAGCACTAGATCGAAATTCCATCCGTCCGAATTTAGAACATTTCCAATTCGGATGGAGCTCGGGTCTCGAATTCGGATTGAATCTAGTGCTGAAACGCTCTAAAGCTAGAGTATAAATATGGATACACCCCGCCCTGAGGCGGCTGCGGCGCCAGATGAAACGGTTGTTGCCACAAGCAGTACTGCAGTACAGCAGAACCAGAATGAAGATACAATCTTCGTGAGCGCAAGTCTGTAATATATAATGCTATCGCGCAAATTGATGGCGATCCAATAACAGTTGAAGAAGCATTCGCAAGTCCTGATTCTAATTTATGGCAAGAAGCTATGGATGATGAACTAAAATCATGGAACGAGAATCAAACGCGGTCACTGGTAGACTCATCATGTGATAAAAAACCAATACATTGTAAATGGGTCTTCAAAATTAAGCGGGACAGTGACGGTAAAGTGTCGAAATATAAGAATAGGGTTCCGTTTCCCTTCGGGTACGGACCTCTAACAAAAACTAGCTATTCTTTGTTATTAGCTGTAAGTTTTCCTAATAAATTAAAATAATTAGGTACTTAAACTATCTATTTTATGGGCAAAAAGGTCAGTATAAAAAGGCGTTGTTTTCCTCAGGTGCTGACTCGACAGAACATCGTGGACATTATCAAGTTCGCGCAGAAGCACAGTCTGTTCGTGTTCGCGGACGAGGTGTATCAGGACAACGTGTACGATAAGGACAGCAAGTTCTTCTCTTTCAAGAAGGTGAGCGTACACTCATAACATTTGTAAATCTATGGGCTTGTGTTCTCTGGGCCTGATCTCATAATTTCAAAATGGAAAAATACTAGGTTCGCACGTAATATTTACTTAGTTTAAAGATAGTTAATTGATTAGGGCGTGACTTAGCGGAAATCCATTATAAAATACAATAGACGACGTATAATTAGTAACCTAATCCGCGTAACTGTTCTTTAAGAGTCCTAAAGAACCCTGTAAGAAATCGACACGTGTTTCTCCTCTCAACGAGGCATCCTCAGGATGGCGATTGACTTGTCGCAACAGACAGCGTCGATAGCAGAGTCTGCTCTCGACGCTTTTGACAACTTCTTCAACTCTTGACGCTCGACATGTCCACACGTCGGGTCCGGGTTCGCAACAAGTCAATCGCGAGGATGCCTCGTTGAGAGGAGAAACACGTGTCGATTTCTTACACGGTTCTGTAGGACTCTTTAAGAACAGTTACGCGGATTAGGTTACTAATTATACGTCGTCTATTGTATTTTAGTTTAAAGAGTTCATTCATATTGATTAGCGACACTCATTGAGCTAGTCGCAAAATTTTAAGTAGAATGCGATTGGATAGTTTTAGAATTTTTCGAATATACGTAACGATTGCGTCGCGCGTTCGTTCCGCCTTTTATGGTAATTTTTGTTGTCTAAAGGCTTGTGCAGACCAGCGCGACGCGACTCAAACAATGCAATTTCTAAGAAAACTGTATGGTATAACAATAACCGGCTTCGCGTCGCGCGACAAGTCGCGCTGGTCTGCACAAGCCTTTACACACAAATCTTGGTGATATGTAACTTTGTGCTACTATACACACATTGTATTCGAAGCTAACTCATAATAAGTATATAAAACACATATCAACGTGATAGATTGGACTAGAGTACCGACTGGTAATGAAACTGACAGTTTATCAATACTGCATTACGATACGGTCCGTAATTGTACCTTAGCTCTAAGCCATTATAACACCTGTATACCTACATTATGGAATGCAAATAAAGATATGAATATGAATACCATGTTAGTACAATAGTACTTCGCTGTTTTTCGATTTAGTAGTGATTTAATCTCCATAACCGTTGAGAGTGGAGATTATATTATTATTAAAATCAGTCTTGGAACTAATACATAAACAAGTACCTAGATGACGATTATTCGCGCCGTATCGCGATTAAGAAGAATACAATTTCAATATTTCAATTACGTTTTCTAACTTGAAAATCAATCGGTTTGTCAAGTGTCGTGCTAAAACAATATCAAAAGTACCTACAGTTTAAAGAAATTCATGACGTAATCGAACATGACATTATAATATTAAATTTAATTTCAAATAACGCTCCGCAGTCTGAAGCCCCCTGTACACGTTGGGCGAGACCGTTGTATACTGGGTCTTTTTGCGTGTATTTGCAACGTGTACTAGCTCTCTAATTGTGTAACACACGATCAATCACAATCTGTTTCATTTTGACAGTTCAACAACATTTCTTGACATGTATATGCATTGTTGTCCAGACAAATTATTCGAACATATGAATGAAGCAATAGTTTTTGATTGATCGTGTGTTACGCCATTAATGTGCAGCATAAATCCCTAACTGCGTTCAGTGCTAAACATATTTAAAACATCCTGTCTCTATCTTCCTCAAATACTTACAGAAACAGAACGACGAAGTTTTAAATTCGTTTAGCGTTAAACATCTTTAGTGGTTTGTGGTGCATGCGGGCTGAAGGCTTAGACACTGAGCAGGATCCAGTATCCGACGAATATCTGGGAGGGGCAAAGCGTCTCTTGGCGTAGATCAAACAACTAGTCTTCATACCAATATTTATCAACTCGGAGGTTCCCTTACATTGCCTATGTATAACTTATGTAGGTACCCCCCATTTACAAGTATGTTCTTACAAAAAATCTCTGAATTTGTTTCAGTGTTTATTCTCAGAGAGTGGGTTAGGAAACATCAATCTCATCTACTTTTATATTATTTACAAGAATAAAATATAATATATCATTTAAAAAATGATCCTCCAATTCACAGGTGATGACAGAAATGGGCGCCCCCTACAACGAGATCGAGCTGGCGTCCTTCATGTCCATCAGCAAGGGCTACATGGGCGAGTGCGGCCTGCGCGGCGGCTGGATGGAGCTCGTGAACATGGACCCGGACGTGCAGGCCAACCTGTACAAGGCCATCTCCGCTATGCTGTGTCCGACCACCCTTGGCCAGACGGCTGTGGATTGTGTTGTGAGTTTATTTTTATAATCTTGTGTTCCACTCCTTAGCAAATTTCTCCCGCCATTCCTTCCACTACACTCGATATTGTGCTTCTTTTCGCCAATTCATGAGGAAGCCATCCAAGCAGTCCCGCTATCTTCTCATCGGTACGTATTAAAACTTGCTACATGTATATTTGTTAAAACAGTACCTTATTTAAGAAAGTACATTCTAAATGTTCTAATATACTACGCCGACGGTATGGTCACCGGGTCACCATGGCTGTGACGCACAAATGAGTTGCCAAAAAGAAGAAGAATAATACTGCTGATTAATGTGGGTGGCATAACGTTCGGCAAAAGAGCGGAGCCGGAGTTGTGGGCCGGAGCACAGACTAAGTAGTACTCAGAGGATAATCTCCCATAGAAGAAAAATCGCTCTAGAACCTGAATGCTTTGATTGTGACGTTGTTGTTTTTTTAAATTTAATCCTACAACATTTTTGTCACACGTGTTATGAAATCGAGTCGTTTTGCTGAGGTTTGTCGAACCCAAAATTGTTTAAAGACTAGCCTTTTAAGCACTTAACTGACTGTGAAAAAATAGGGTTCTGTTTTAACTCACGAGTATTAGAATTGTAAATCATAATCAATAAAATGTATTTGGTATCATACATTTTACTTTTATTAAGTTTCGAAACAAGTCGTTGACAACCGAGTAATATAGAAATTTTTGACTCTTCAAGCTTTTTATCTGAATTGCTTTTCACGATTTTACATAATTAGCTGACAGATTATTTGTTCAATTAAAACAACATGCCTTGTTCAGACTTCTTCTTCGGACTTCTGTTCTTGAGTCTAGTAACTTCAGGAATAACTTTATCTGTAACAAGTAAAGCAAATATTAGGAAAACGAGTCTTAATAGATTGTAAAACTAGAAATATTTGTATTCTGTATTGCGTGTACCAGCACAATTATTGCAGTTCTTACTATCTTTATTATTTGTTTGTTTTTTAAACAATAGCATATGCACTACATTCACATTGGGTACATTCGCTTGGGTTAGGTACCCTTGGGTTTTAGTTTTTTGCCATGATTGAGGCAACAAACATCGGTAGTGTAAATATATCATTATACATATGAGTATACAGGCAACGTAGTAGTAATAACCGACGAAACATTTTAACGCAGGGGCGTTCAGAACCATGTACTGAATCCATGGTAACCGGCTTCGCGTCGATGCGCCTGACACCCCGGATCTCTATCTATTAAAAAAAAAAATGATTTGCTTTCTTTGTTTAATTTTCTCGTAATTAAATGAGATAGGGCCTATAAATAAAAGTATAACTAAATTTAATTCTTACATTTTTGCCTGAACCTTTATTGCAAAAAAACTTTGATTAATATCTTGTGCTAGTACAATATGTTTAATTTTGTTGAATAGCGTATTAAAATATTTAATTAAGTAATTTAATAAAAAAAAAACCACTTAATATTTTTGCTTGAAGTACAATTTTTTTTTCCTGTATTAATAAGAACTGACGTTCTTAGTAATTGATTACAATCTAGCCTCGTGAACCTACATATAGTAGGTTCTAAAAATAAGTTAATTAAATTATATGACCTGAACAGATTGAGAAGTCTAAAACCTAATGGATTAACATCTAAAATATTAAAATTAAAATCTCCACATAAAATTATACTAAAAAAAAAAACAAAATTATAGAGCGCCTGATAGAAAGATTAATTTTAATCAAAACGTTGTTTACATGTCAACTTGTTTGAAACAAGAATTCATTTGTACAGTAAAATAATTATCATTCATAAACACTACTTCACCCAGGGTTCAGTCAAACATAACACCTGAACACATCATAGCTTTCTCCATAAATAAACTTAACTCTAGCTCTTTGCTGGACCCTGCATATTTTGATGTACAATATTGAACATATGTGACTCACCTGTTGTTGCACCTAATAGGTAGTTTAGACTATAAAGCGTATCAAAAATACCATTAGTACCATTACTAATCAATGGGACACTGGTACCGGTGTCACTGTGTATATTGTATGCTAAAAGATTAGCTATTTGTCAGTTTGATTGATTACAATCAAAATATAAAACAGCGTCATTGTGACGACAAGTTCTATTATAAATTAACATATCGCACCTTTGGTAGAACAAGGGCACAATTGCAGTTTTTGCAATTTTATTATTAATTATTTTTTTCTTTGTCGCGCCAAGAGAGTAACAAAATGGCGCCAAAAAGACAACGCCACTATTTCCATCTGGCGGGTCTTTATCCCTCCAGTTCAAAGGGCCTTTTTAAAGCATTTCTGCATATTTAAGTCATTCTGGCAATTTATGACAATTATGCCCTTGTTCTACCAAAGGTGCGATATTTAAATTATAAATGTGCCTATTTGGCTCTTTAGACAAATATTGAGAATAAAGCAAGGCAAGAAAATAAATTTACAATTATTGGTCTCGTAGAGATGTCACACCAAACGGACACAATGGTGGCCCTTTCTCTTCCAAATAAAGTACCCGCGAGTGTCCGCAGGCGCTCCCGCCGGCGCCGGGCGCGCCGTCGCACGCGCGCTGGCGGCGCGAGCGCGGCGCCGTGCTGGCCTCGCTGGCGCAGCGCGCCGCTATGATCGTCGACACCTTCAACGGCATGGAGGGCTTCAGGTGTAACGTCGTGCAGGTGAGAACATTCTACCTTATTGCTGGCTTGACACATCATTCACGCAAGAGTGGCATGGAGTTTCTTACTAGTTCTTCTCCATCGGAACCTACCATGATATGGAAAATTCTATCAGTTCAATAGCTTCATCTTTTGTACTGATCGAAAAACTATGAAAATTCAAACGTGCTTGCAATGAGTTAAATTGAAATAAAACATGCTTTTTTACTCTCTCATAACATCAATAAATAACCATCACGCGTGGATTCACCGAAGAGTCAGACAGAAGTGTTTTACATTCTCATGTCGCTATTGATGGATCTCTCGTAAGAGAAAGCGGGTATTGCCATTAATCAGATAGAAATGCAGACTCTCGACTGGTACTGAGAAATTTCGAAGAAAGGCACACAACATTATCTGCAAAATAAAAATAAAACTCTGTCGTAAGAGCCTGGGAATCAAAACCAGAGACCCTATATTCAGTCGTCACGCTTGTGAGCACTAGATTTTTTGAGGAACTGTGTTTTGTAATATTTGACACCCAAAAATAAAAGCTATAAAAACTAAAACCCAACTACGACTAAACGCCAACTAAAAAGGTAATAAACAAGACATGACAGACAGATAAATTAAAAATTTTGTTGACATTTTTGTCAAAGTTGGGTTTTAGTTTATAAAAGTTTTATATATAAAATATTTTGGAGTTATAATATAATATAATATACATATTTTTGAAATGTGCTACTGATAGTTAAGCTCTTTCCTTAGAGTATACATATATATCACTGGAGAAACCCTATGCACAATATTCCGAACAAAACATTCTGACACTTTTTGCGGGGGACGCGGTAGCGGAAAGAGAAGTCTGTACCATTAATTTTATCGATATCGATATTCATTCGGAATTTTGCTTGAATCCATGAAATAGAACAGCTGTTGCATAAAATAGTTACATTTTATTATGCAGAGAAAATAATTTGAATTAAATAAAAGTAACTAAATTTGTAATAAGTAATCTCAATAAAAATTAGGTCAAGTTAAAAAAAAAATATTATTTATATACAACCACTTCAATGAACATAAACAAATGATAAAACATTGAACAATCAAAAAATGTAAACAAAAATAATTACTAAGTAACATTTACTAGGAAATTATCGACATGTCAATTTTGGTTTCAAACATGACCTCAACCCTACGGTAGTCTCGTTAACATTTTTACTAGAGGACATAATCGCATGTCAAGTGCGTGTAAGTTTTGCTGATTTGACGTATATTTTCGTAATGCAAAAGAAAAGTATTTTGATCTTTACGAACATAAAAACGAGATGTAGACTGGGTGACGCCACAGAAGCAACGTGAGGAAAATAATCGATTCATGCTACGTTTTATATTGAATCATGGTTGAATCGAATGAAAAATCGAATTGTATTACGATTTTAGGATTTAAAATTTCAATAAAAACATGACTAAATCTTAGAAAAAAAAAAAAAAAAAATGGAAAGTTATTCAGTTCCTTATGTAAATTTGACGTATTTGAACGCTTTTTACACCATTTAACAGCATAAATAGGCATTTTCACGGAGATCCGCGCGCCTTTAAAACGATTTACGAAGTGCGTTAGAATCGATTTGAAAGTAGTTTTTATGAACGTACTAGAACAGTTGTTCTTGTACTTTTACAGAGGGGAAGTGTTCATAAGGCTTCTCCAGTGTTATATACTCTAAGGCTCTTTCATTTGATACCCAACAAGACATCAAAATATATTTTTAATGTCTATATGCCCTCTAGAGGGCGCCATGTTCAATTTAATTTGATGTCACATTGCCTATAACCAGCGAACGATCAAGACGCGACGAAGAGTAATTTAGAAGTAATGAGGGAACAGATGAACGTACGTACCTGGATACATACATACATACCTGTCAAAATCAGAACCCTTCTTTTTGCTTCACCGTAGTCGGGTAAAAAGTGCGGATTGTCATCAGGATAAGGGCAGGAGAATGATGATTTTAATTAATTGACTTTTGTTGTTTTCAGGGCGCGATGTACGCATTCCCGAGCATCGAAATGCCTCCCAAGGCGATAGCGGCGGCGAAGGCTGAGAACAAGCAACCAGACGTGTTCTACGCCTTCAAGCTGCTTGAGGAGACTGGTGAGCTGAATATTATACATCTAATTCAATATGATATAAGTTTTTATCATTTTGTTTTTTGCCATTTGCTGGCCAAACTGTTGTAGGAGAACTAAGGGCCTTGCCATATACAGGTCAACGTTAAATTAACAGTGAAAGTGTCATGGAGGACCTTACTTAGTCAATACATAGCACTTTTTGATAGTAAAATAAAGAAATTTATTTGTTGTGATCGCAGTATGTGCTTATGTGCGCACCTGCTCTAATAATACCACTAGCTCATGAGACAGAAACAGTCACCCATACAATATACGATAAATACCACAAACAACCTCCCCAGGTATCTGCATAGTCCCGGGCTCCGGCTTCGGCCAGCGCCCCGGCACGTACCACTTCCGCACCACCATCCTGCCGCAGCCCAAGCTGCTGGAGGAGATGTTGGACGTCTTCAAGGCCTTCCACCAGAAGTTCACCCGGGAATACTCGTAAACATACGGCTGGCTCGCTCACACACTACTAAAGCTGAGAAGGCGATAGTTACAATTATGACTTGTATTATGTTTTGTAAGGAGTTCGTAGCTGCGATGTAGGGATTAACATGTCTTCAAGAAGGAATCGCACGTCCATGGCAACAGTGTGACATTGTCACGGCCTTATTTCGTACCAATGAGGGCGTTCTTAGAGCAAGTATTACTACCGACGTGCGGTTCACCGTACTTGTAAAGACAGCCTTTCGTTGCTTAATATTCACAATAATAATTATCATAATGTATTCTAGAAAAGACATAGTTAAAAGACATACAATAATCCAACAAAGTAGCGTCCTTCAAATCTTTAATTTCCCTTATCAAACTCATTGCTTGTGTCTTACATATTTGTGCAAAATAAATATTTATCCAGTAACAGCATCTAATCAGATGATGTAACATATGCAAGCCTTGAGTATGATTTGTGAAAGTATTTCAGTCCTATTTCGTAGCATCAAACTCGTAAACAAATTGTCAGTGTGTGCAAATGTAGGATTACGTTCCTCGTACTATTTCAATTATACAAATTCGGCGCGATATAGCATGACTAGCGTGTATATTGTGCCGCATTTTTATAGTTTGTACTAGTGAGCTATATGTAGACTGTAGCCAATTATAATTGGACCTTGCCATTTATTAAGCAAGTTAACTTTGAGATTATCTGTAGCGCAGATAAACGCGCATTTTTTTAAGTCTGCGTTTTCTCCTGTGTCATGAATATCAGATTTACATTCAATTTTAGTCGCTAATTACACGAATTTGAAACTTGTAGTAGCGTTGTTCACACTGTGTCGTGCACTCATATTACTGGATCCCTTGTCAGCATTTTATTATATATCTCATGTGCCATTTCGGGACTAGTCTCATTTAATAGTCAATCTATTTGGTTTCGTCCCAAATACACTACTATCCTGACGGTACAATTGTATTTTTTTGTATTTAATTTTGTATTATACTTACTATGGTACGAGAGCCCTTGAACAAAATTTTGCCTTATCGTTTTCCTAACAACACCGTATTCTGCGTCACGTCTGACCTGAGCGCATTTTTAAATATGTCAAAAATAAATATCGAGCTGTTTCATAGCAATCTGTCTGATTTTTAGAATGCAATTGAACGACAGATTTTAGATACCGAAAACACAATTTTCAGAAACCAGTAGCGTCACACGTACCGAGGTAAAAAAACCCACAGCAACCCGTCTGAACATCTTGTTTTCAAATCAAAATTCAGTTTCAAATCATTTATTTGCTTACATGGGTAGGTACATGAGGTGACACATAAAACAAGATCTTTAATCATATCCTACCTTAATAGGTGTGCAAATATTAATCATACACTTACTTATCTATATCAAATATAATTAGGTGAAAATTGGTAAGTTGATGCGAATAAATCATTATTCAGAAGAAAGTATGAGCATCTTATGTGTTCAAAATCATTTTGAACGTGTTAATATTTTTTACCGATCGGTAACATAGCAGTCTGTCTGAAAACATACATGACATTTCATGATGAAAAAGGTTGCCCAGAGGTAGAAGAAAAAAAAATGAGACATTATTTTAGTGTCGTTTTTACGGACGATTAATAAAGAGCTTACCCGAAATCATCGAACTAAAATTAAAAGGTTTTTTAAAATAAATTGGACAAAAGGAAACTGGGATAACGTTTGGAAATAACAGTTATTGAAATAAAATTCATAATTTTTTGTCATTGTCGGACTCACCATCGGTGTCGTGAGGGATAGGAGCGTAACAAGCACCGCGCGTTTGCCGGGCGACTCCGAAACGTTCTTTTGATTTTTGGAGTAATAGGTGACATTTAAAATTTGTGAAAACAGGTTTTCTGTAAACCCGGTAACATATACAACAGATTAAAAAAAAATACCAGGTTGTTATGAGACAGACCGGTATTTTTATTAACATTTTTGAAAATGCGCTCAGTCCACATGTGACACGAATATGTCTGAAATCAAACTTTTTCGTAATGAAATTACGAAACCTATGTACATTTTTAATAGCAGACATATTGTGATGAAACCGTCTTCCAATTCTTTTTGACATAGCAGAAATGGGCTCCCGTTAAACTGGGACGGTTGCTCTGACCGGTACTTCCCACCGAGTCGGGTTCAGAATCATCTAAACTAACCATTTTATACGGTTTTGGCCGTAAAACGATGTGACCTGGATTTGGTCGTGAGCTCTCGTATCACTCAAATCTTTGTAACTGTTTTAATCTACTAAGTTTGTCTCCTTTGTTTAATTTCATAGCGCGGGGTTTAGATATCAGTAATTGTTCGGATCTGTATATCTTATGGACAATCAAATCCGGTGAATGTGTTATTAAATGCTAAGTTCTGTTTACAGGAACTCCTAGTTTGACAACATAGTAATGTATGCTATCATGTTTCAAAGTATTTTCGAATAATTAAGGCATTTACACTTTGATAGTTTATCCGAAAATCCTGCGCCACTTCTTGAACAAAATGTTTGCTGCATCTCTGTGCAGCCGAAGTACTATAAAATTATTTATCTCACAGACAACGGCTGATCAAAATCAAATCAAGGAAACAATGCATTTTATTGTTATGTTTGATAATTCTATTTTTTTTTTACCTTTATTTTATTATCGCTTTTTCGTTATGTAATATTATTTAAAAATATTTTGCTGCTTAAGAGCGCTTATCCTAAAAGTTGGCAAAGTCGCAAATAGTTGTCAAATATTTACCTGTTTTGATTAATTTGGCAATATTACTGTATAGAAATATGAAATGTGGCGAACTAGTGAACTAAAACATTGATGTTGTAATGCAATAATTAATATCGTAACACCGAATATTTAGTTTTAGATGTAAAAAAGGAATTTGGAACCTTACGAAATGCCTTTTTTACACCTAAAACGGTTACAACATCAAATTCAGTGTTATAATTGCAATTACGCTATTATGCTATATTGCTATTACGCGTTAATCGAGTCGAGGTTACGATACAGCACCTTATGCTGGGGTGGCAGCTACGATTACAATAAACAGAGAGCATTTGTGTTACCAAAAAGGGAAATTCGCACCATGGTTTGCATCCGTCAGCAGGAATCTTGTAGGAGACACTTTGTAGATTTCAATATCGCACCCTTAGTAATATAAGGGCACGACTCGAAATATTGAGTTTTTGTGTTTGATGGCTCAATATCAACTTACTGTTCTGCCACTTGGCTTTCACAGAGGGAGACACAATTACAGTATTGGCTTTAATATTGTCTTTTTCCCTTTCTGTGAAGGCCAAGTGGTGGAACAGTTGATGTTGGGCCCATCTAACACAAAAGCTCAAAAACTCAATATTTCGAGTTGTGCCCTTATATTACTAAGGGTGCGATATCCTCACTGTACCTTCCTTATACGTGTATTGGTGCTCCTAACACATTTTTATAAATATATACATCACTTTGAGACTGAAGAGGAGACAGACCTTAGAGAAAGTACGAGAAGAAAAGATTTTAAAAGCACAAATATATAATAATATAGTCGCACACGGTACCGGTCACATGTCAGTGAAAATCTTCAATAAGCTCCCCGATGATATAAAATTAGCTCTTTACAAACGGGACTTCAAAACTAAATTGAAGCGTTACCTACTGGAAGGCTGCTATTATTCGATTAATGACATTTAAATTGTAAACATACATATTATATTAGGAATTTATCAAATTGCTGCTACTATTGGTATATTTTTTTTGTGATTAATTACATTCACGACATATAGGTAAGTAATTGACATTGAACATCTGACATAGCTATATTTAATTATTTGTGACATTGATAATCTGGTTATTTAAATGACATTTATTTATTATTATTACTCTCCCTCATAGTAATTAAGTGGCATGTAATTTTTGTATTTTTTTTTTATTGTAAAATCTTTTCGACACGTAAAAATTGTTATGAATAAATAAAAAAAAATAAAAAAAATTGATTATTAATATTCTAGTTCGCTAGTTAGCCACATTTCCATACAGTAATATTGCCAAATTAACCATCAATAATCAACAGCGAAATATTTGACTTACATTTGCGACGTTACCCACTTTCAGAATAAACGCTCTAAATAGACTAACTTTGTTTCTTCTGTACGAAAATACTAAGCGAACTGACAATGGTTTGTGGTGCTTGTTTTGTAATAAATTCTCGTCGAATGGTGCAATAAATGAAGTTATTTGGTGATATTCCGTGTAGGAATAGGCCGTGTAATGCAAGATAATTATGTGATTTCGTTACTACATATTATAGTTATGTGATTGTTATGCGTTGTTATAAATCGAATAAAGTGAAAAGCAAATTGTTGTTTCATTAAAATACTCTCAACTCACGTTATGGCGAGAGATCAAGCTTTTGTGCAAAGGGTTTCCAACCGAACTCGTCCATGAAGGATCAATAATGTTCTACAAGTTTGGCAATGGATAGAACGAGCTTGACGCCTTCAGACAGGATTGATCCATACTCGTCGCCTAAGTCAGAGAGGAGTGGAAAGGCCTTTACCCTGCAGTGGGACAACAGGCTAAAAATAATAAAGAACAAAAAAAATAAAATTTATGAGACTATATGTTTTTCCTGTTTCTGTGGTTTCCCCAAATAAAATTCAGTGTAAGAAACTCCTTGTGACGTCTAATAAGTAATAGATCAAGAGCCCACGAACGGCCAGACCTTCGTTATTTTATAAAAGCTGAATTTTTTTCTAAGTATAATTATAATTTATTAAAGTTTAGTTGTGTCTGGCAGGGGGTAGCAACTGTCATAAGTGTCCGGCAATGGATGACGAGATTTCTAAAGTTATCCTGAAGAAAAAAAAAATTGAGCTTTATACTTTAACGAATTTAAGGTACTATTTTACACACCTTTACTACCTGTTACCTGCCCAAGTAACCACAACTAAGTCGCTGGTCGTTTTTACCTGTTTATGGGACATGCACAGAAAAACTCTGGACGTCGTGGGCGCTTGATCAAAGAAATTCAATTTAAAGCTTAATATTTCGCAATTGGATCCCTGAATCCAAAAATGGTTTTCACAAACTCACTATTGAACAGAGTATTTTTGAACGAACTTTCTAACGATACCCCACAACATGGGGTAGATGAGAAAAAAAACCATCCCCACTTTACGTGTAGGGAAGGTACCCACCCTAAAAAAAATATTTTTCCTGATTTTATTTTACCACTTTTTCGGCATGATTAATATGTATACGTATACATATGCCAAATTACAGCTTCCTCGTACTAACCGTCTCTGAGCTAAGCCGCGGACAGACAGACAGACAGACGGACATGGCGAAACTATAAGGGTTCCTTGTTTACTACGGAACCCTAAAAAACCACGGAACTACAGTTTGACCAGACTTATTTATTTATTATTTATTTATTAACTATGGATGACTTACAGCTAAAAAAATCAGAATACAAAATAGTATGTGAGACTGACAGCCAATTAAAAGTCTTCACTTCTAAAAAACAGACTGGCAAGAAAGAGTGTGAACAGCACAACACAGCTAGCAAAAAATAAAAGAAAAAATAAACAGTATAACATTCAAGCTTACCAATTCATATTAAATATTCAATACAAGAACATACTAAATTTTAATTAAAAAAGTCAAGGCTCAGACACTTTCTGACCGAGACCACACCTGTTATGAAAGGATCAAAATCATGCTGTTTGCACATACTATTAAAGTTGCTACTTGCACGCACTATAAATGAATTTTGCCTATAATTCGTAGAGGTAAATGGAACACGCAACGGTGCGTTCCATCGCTTCGACCTTCCGGGAACGTTAAAATAAAATTTGGATAGAATATCAGAGTTATTAATTGAATTGTTGAAAATTTTAAATAATGAAATACAGTCAGAGATTGATCGCCGATTAATTAGGGGTAATATATGATACTTCTTACAGAGGTTGAGGTAATCTTCAGACCGGTAGGGCACTTTCTGATGATAACACAAATACTTAATGAACCTTTTCTGGATGTTCTCTATACGATCAATGTACTTGTGATAACATGGATTCCAGATTTCAGACGCGTACTCCAAGTGGCTTCTAACAAAGGTACAGTATAGAATTTTTAATGTTTTGGCTTGAGTGAAACACCTGGACAGCCGCATTATGAAACCTAGTGCCCTAGATGCTTTAGCGACTATGGCATCGACATGTAATTCAAACGTAAGCTTAGAATCGTGATAAACTCCTAGATCTCGGATGCAATTCGTTCTAGGTAGTACTTGATCACCCAAGATATACGATGAAGGCATAATCGTACGCTTTCGAGAATACGTTAGAACCGAACATTTAGCAGGGTTAAGATCAAGCTTACTCCCACGACAATAAGCCTCCAGACGACGTAAATCATCCTGAAGTGCAATCACGTCCACATGTGATGATATTGTGGTATAGATTTTCATATCATCAGCAAAACATAGCAGTTTGGATGAAATCAAGCAAGAGTTGATGTCGTTTATATAGATAATGAAAAGTAATGGGCCGAGCAATGAACCCTGGGGGACTCCACTGGGGACAGGCACCCAACCAGACATATAATTACTTAATACTACTGCTTGGGACCTGTTCTCCAGATAAGAAGAAAACCATCTGAGTAAATCACCTCGTATTCCTATACCATATAGCTTTGATATTAAGATCTCATGGTCAATCCGATCAAAGGCTTTACTGTAATCAGTATAAACGACATCAACCTGCTTACCGTTATCCATGGCGTCAGTAATAAAATCATTGAGCAGAATTAAATTGGTGACGGTAGACCTTCCTTTCAAAAAACCATGTTGAAATGAACTAAATGAATTTTTAAGAGCACTATACACCTGGTTATAGATGATCCTTTCAAAGATTTTTGCCACAATACAGAGCTTGGATATCGGCCTGTAGTTAATCATTTCGGTTTTTACTCCTTTTTTGTGAATAGGCGTTATGAAAGCCGATTTCCAAAGTTCAGGTACAACACAAGTATCCAAGGATTTCCTGAAGAGAATCGAGATAGGTTGGGCAATTGAAGTCGAACATCGTACAAGAAATTTCGATGATATATTATCCGGGCCAGCCGCTTTAGAAGTATCCAACTTGCGAAGCAAGTTAGAAACCTCATCAACGCTCACTACAATGCTACATATATCAGATAGGCTGGAAGATTCAGTAAAAAGAGGGGGTGAAGAAATTCCATGACTAGGGTTAGTATCCAGAAATGTAGAGTGAAAGTACGTAGAAAACGCTTCGCATATTGTTTCTCCGGTACGTAACGGTGCGCTGTTAAAGTTTAAAGTGCTGGGAACCGCATTTGAGTTGCGTCGTTTTTTAACGAAGGTCCAAAAATATTTAGGATTTTCTTTAATAGATTTTTCGGTTAAATTCAAGTAGTTTTCATAACATTGCGATTCTAATTTCTTTACCCTTTCACGAAGAAGCTTAAATGTTGACTCATCCGCTAAATTGCCGTACGTCTTAAATTTTTTTAAATATTTATATTTTTCTTTAATTGTTTTAATTAATGCCGAATTGTACCAAGTTGGATATTTTTTACTACTATGTAATTTTTGTGGAATGTATTTTGTGTGTAGATTGACAATAACTTGATTGAAAAGGTTTAATGATTCATCAATTGATCGCGTCGCAAACTCGGATTCCCAGTCAGTCGTGGAAATGTCTTTATTGATAGATTCATAGTCACCCTTGTCGAACAGATATTGCGTCCGTGACGCGCACTCTAATAGAGGAGCTTCAACGAAATCCATATTAATTAGTAGTGCTGGATGGTAGGCGTCAATGGGAACCAGCGGACTTGAGCATTCAACCACAGTAACTAATTGATTAGAAAGTACCAAATCTAAAATTTTACCATACCTATTAAGAACACCATTGTATTGATCAAAATCTAGGGTACATAATTCGTCACCAAGTAAAATTTCATCTGGACCATTCGGGTTCATTGGGACGAGCGATAGATTGTCAGATAGGACCCAGTTAATACCGCTCATGTTAAAATCACCAATGATGAGAAAGGTATCAGAAGAGTTACTCATAACTACTTGGTTTAGTTTTGTGAGGTAATTAAGAAGTTGTAAAGAAAACGAAAGGCCTAAGTTTTGCTGACATAAATAAACAACACAAATATGTAAGGTAATATATTTACGTGTACTAGAATTTTTCAGTCGTATGCTGAGCCATAAATCCTCTGCTGTAGAATAGAAGGTAGGTTGGCATATAACTGAAAGTTCCCTACGTGTAGCAATAAGCACACCCCCACCACGCGACTGCCCGGTCAAAACATAATCTCGATCACGACGCCATACAATGTACCGTTCATCAAAAAATTCCGAATTTAAAGCTCCATCTAATAACCACGTCTCTGTAAGAACAATAATATCATATGAGTTTAGCAACATTTGACGATAGAACGTATTACTTTTAGTTCTAAGCCCGCGAACGTTTTGATAAAATATATTTAACTTAGGAGCCATTGAAAGCTAAAACTAATAATTGAGTATAAATCTGTAAAATCGATTAAAATAAAGCTCTCAATTAAATAACATTGTAGAATAAGTTTTAATATAATTAAATAAGTAAAATGAAGGTAAAAGTCGAAATTTGTGCGAGCGCAAGAATCATACGATGTTAAGTAGCAAACAGCCGTGCGAAAAAGCAAGCACTAGTGCGAGGTGCGTGCAAGTGCGAGAGAGTAAAACATATTATAGTGCGGTAAAGCTTTAAAGTAAACAGCGCGATAACGAACACAAAGCATACAACTATCTAAACAAAAGGAGATTCCCTTATAGGGAATATCTATGCAAAATTTTAACAGAATCCTGTCCAGTAGAATTTGCGTGATACTGGGACATACATACAGACAAAAATTCTAAAGTCTGTATTTTCGGCATTAGAATCGATCGTAGCAATTCCTTATTTTCAAAAATATTCAATGTACAGTTTTGACTTCGCTACGATTTTATTATTGCTCGTATGAAGGTGTAAAAAGTAATAAAGGTTTGAATTTAACTTTAATTCTGAATAACCTTTGTATTTGTGCATATTAGCATTGTTTATTTATAAAATAATTAACTGATAAGCATTTTAGCATTATTTATATGCTTTGTTGAACTAAATAATGTATACATATGCCAAATTACAGCTTTCTACTACTAACCGTCTCTGAGCTAAGCCGCGGACAGACAGACAGATAGACAGACAGACAGACGGACATGGCGAAACTATAAGGGTTCCTTGTTTACTACGGAACCCTAAAAAGTAAGCAATACTCCCCGTTTAAATCCGTAGTCCGATCGTCAGCTATTGATTTTAGGTTACCGGTGTGTAACCAAACACTGTGTTTTACTTCAAATATAAAATATACAGGAAAACAATAATCCTGAGTATTTATGTAATTATATAACGTTTACACATAAAATTACACCTTAATTTTACTTAATTACTAATTAAAAATAATTCAAAAAAGGTTCAAAATACAGATGTTTCCTTTCTAAATTTTTCGGTGACGCATCGTTCGAACAAATTAGAATGGTTAAGTGTCGTCGTCAACAATACCTACATGCAAACGTTCTGTGTAGCTAATCCCCTTTGGTGTGTGTAGCACATCAAAATAAAAAGAGTAAGTGACTCTTTTTATCCAAGTGAGTAGGTACAACTATGCTAGCACATGTGCTGAGTTCTTAGACTATATAACACTGGAGAAGCCTTATGAACACTTCCCCTCTGTAAAAGTACAAGAACAAATGTTCTAGTACGTCTATAAAAACTTTTTTCAAATCGATTCTAACGCACTTCATAAATCGTTTTCGTAATCGGCGCGCGGAGTTTCATGAAAATGCCGAGCTGTGCTGTTAAATTCTGTAAAAACCGTTCAAATACGTCCTACTTACGTAAATAACTGAATGAAGGTTATTCATGTAATATTTTTATTTTCGTATGGTAATATTTTTTTATAATATTTTTAATTTTTGTTAACCTATATTGTCCTACTGCTGGGCAAAGGTCTCCCCCATATTTTTCCAGACTTCCTTGTGTTGTGCCTTCTCCGGCCAATTGGTCAGGAACGAGTCCAAATCGTCGCGCCAGCGCTTTCTAGGCCTGCCCCGGTGGCGTCGTCCGTCATCAGGCACCCACTGTGTAACGATGATATTTATGATATATATGATATAATATTTATTCATTATTTATTGAAATTCAAAATTCCAACCTCATAATACATTTCGATTTTTCATTCGATTCAACATAAAATATGGCATGAATCGAGTATTTTCCTCACTGCTTCTGTGACGTCACCGACTCCCACTACATCTCGTTTTTATGTTCATAAAGATCAAAATACTTTTCTTGTACATTACGAAAATATAAGTCAAATCAGCAAAATTTAGATGCACTTGACAAGCGATTTTGTCTTTGGCGGCTATTGTTTTTTTTTGTAGTAGCTACCGCGGCCCCCGCCAAAAATGACAGATTTTTTTTTCGGAATATTGCGCATAATGCTTCTCCAGTAGCCCAGTGATATATACTCAACGCCCGCATTGTGGTGCAAGCACTTTCGTTCGCGCCGAAACACCCCCATCCATTACGATCACAACCTACGTGCGTTTTAATAATATTACTTTAGACAATAATATAATAGTTATGCTTTATTAAACGCGTTATTGATTACGAGTACTTTAGGTCTAGATTTTACTCAATAAATTATTTTTTCAATATACATATCTTTTTTATTTCCTCGAACGATGCATAGTAAAACGTTGGTATGATACACGTGCGTAAGATGATTTCCGACTCGTGTCGACTTAGTTAAGCACTCGCTTCGCTCGCCCGTGTATAAAAACTAGATGCAATAACGGAAACCATCTTTTTAGGAATTACTTTAGATTCGAAATTGCAACATAATGGGGCGCCCACATTATTACTCTTTCAGATAGAGTAAGCTCAGCTGCATATTGTAGCGAAAAAACATGTCTATGCTGCATTTGAGTTAAAAGTCGTCCGGGGTCGAACCCGGTACGACATAGGTCATACAATGAAACGCAGTATCCAGGTGAAGAACACAAAATATATTGAAAAAAAAAAACTAATAAAAAATAACACAATAAATTCACACGAGTAAAAAAATTGTCGTCAGCCTAGGATAAGATTAGTAGTTTATTGGTTAGTTACGTTTGAGGAATTACGGTAGGTGGTTACCTTTGTCGGCAAAGAACGACAGGCTCATCGGGATGCGTTAGTTATCTCCAGTTTTTAGTTGCGCGGCGCGAGTGAACGTGCGGTGGCCAACGCTGGTGAAGCTCGCGTGAAAGTCCGTGTTCAAGATCTTATTTTATATTTGCCGCGATGAACCCACGCCTCTACAAGGCAAAGCAACCTGTCTTTATTAACAAATTATGACCCCAAAAAATGACGTCGGCCGTATTAGGAAAAATAATACGCGATTAAGGAAAACGAAAGTAAAAAAATAATACAATGGCAACAAATTCCGTTGAACCACAGTGTTGCTTGTATCGGAGTGCGGCTTCGGGATGCCGATGTTGGCGTTCGCCTGCTCCAGGCGGCAAGGCGACGCGCCGCTGGTAGACGCTGGGGGACGCTGAGTGCTGCCGCCACCTCGGGACCCTCCGTAGGGCAGCCCGCTTCGCCTTATAGGTACCGGGACGCGGTACTGAGTCCCGCGCGGACAGGGGCCGTGCTCAACCCTGGCAAAGTAGCCGCAGCCGGTCTGAAGGCGGGCGAAGCCTCAACGAGGCCTCTTCTTTTACGGGTTGAATATCCCGGTCCATGGAAGAACCTTAATAGAACGAATTCTATAAGACGGCTACGTGTCTGCTCCCTAGCGAAATAACACAAAGAAAATCGATTGACTCTGTTCAAGTCAGTGGATGGCTGGCGACTGACCTCTAACAACTGCCAATCTTTTTTTCCTGCTTCGACAAAACCGAAAAAAGAGACCTATTTGATTTTTTTAAAGAGGCCTATTTGGCCCGCTGCCAAATAGGCCTCTTTGCTGCAATATGCAGTAAGAAAAATATGGCAGTTGACTGATATAGCCACAGCTAGGTGATTATACTTTGCTTATTTCCACAGTATTATGTCTTATGGCGTTCTGCTGTGGAGATCGGCAGCCCACGTAGATTCAATTTTAATTTTACAAAAGAGGGCATTCCGCGCTATCTATAAAATGGGTCCTCGCGAGTCCCTTAGAAACAAATTCAAAGAAAATGATATACTGACTCTGTCTTCTCTTTTTATCTTAGAAAGTATTATGATCATTTTCACATTTTTATTACACTACACTACCACTAGGTACCACTGGTAATTATAATTAGTCAAATCAGGTGTTAGGGGTTAGGAACGGTCATAACTAAATGCTAGACATCCAGGTACCTCTTGCAGGGTAGGTACCTACTTAACTTCGCATTAAATGAAAGTTGTATCCCCCCCGTGGAACGTTTTATCTGCTGAATTTCCACTTCATTGGATTACATTTTAGATAAAGCCATTGTTTATTGCTGAGAGACTAAACTGTTAGCGTACCTACATAACTGTAAATTATCAAATTATTTTTATTTATTTAATTATTTTTATATAGGTATTATTGTTTTTAATTTGTAAAAACCGTAATTCTTATTAAACGATTATGTCTAAGGTGAAATTTCCTTCTTGAAAACTTACTCAATTTTGGGCACCTTATATTAATTAGCAACACTGAATCGACGGTGCCGTCCTCTTTCAGTTCACAGATAAGTTGGTAGGATTGTAGTTCCAATTTTCGCCATTTCACAGATAAGTTGGTAGGAGTGTACTTTAGCTGAAAGAAGAAACACCTTTGCCGTAGTATCAGTAAAGGTCAAGTAAAAGTCAATACTTTTACTGATTACTTTAGTTGTTGATGAAGAAACTGGCCGTTAGTGGTAATACTTTTTTCTTTCTGCAAGCGTCAGTCCGTCAGTGTCATAGTGTCATGAGTTTCATTTGTTAAAAAAAATTTTTACTCTTCGTTGATATTTTTATATTGAATGTTTTATTCATTTTATTTAACAAACTTGACGAGTCGGTATTAGGTGCGCAAACAGTGAAACATAGATCTATCAAAACGTAGGTCAACGGTGTTATCAACTGGTTGACCGCGGAAAACTCGGCGGAGTGGATCAAGTGACAAGGCTCCCGGTAGTTAGAAGCTAATGGACTAATAATGGTTGCACAACAATGTGGCTTGGAGAGATCCAAATAGGTCAATCAAGTTCGATTGATTATTGAACATGTCACCCACAAAGATGATGAGTCGAACTGGGAGGCTTCTGTCCGGCACAGCACCCTTGGTGCCGGATGTAAACATGACAGCGGTGGCACAAATATGCACCAAAAGCAACAAAAAAGCCCTTACTTTGGCAAACTTAAACCCTAATATTATTAAATTGCAATACGCCGTACGTGGACCGCTTGTCATTCGTGCCGCCGCAATCGAAAAAGAGCTTGAGAAGGTAGGTACATACTCCTTTTAATTAAATTGCTTTTCTTTCTTTTAATTTTTAGGGTTCCGTACCGCAAAAGTAAAAACGGAACCATTAATAGGATCACTTCGTTGTCCGTCTGTCAGTCTGTCAAGACTCATTCTCTCAACGCGTGGAGGTATCAAGTTGAAATTATTATCAAATACGTAGATCTATGTTCCCTTAGCGCTCTACAAAAATCAAGCTTCTAAATCAACGCAATAAAAAAATACGCCCATTTATGTGACATATTTTGATACTCGCAAATAAATCACAACCTACAGAGTACTTCCCGTTGACCCAGAATCATGAACTTTAGCAGGAAGCAAGGTCTCACAGAACAAGTAAAAGAAAAAGTCCGAAAATTGATAATTTGTAGTATTATAAAATAAAAAAAATTGCGTTTACAATCTTACATTTGCAGTTGGGGAATTGACCGTGTCGTATATCGATGTATGGGAGAACCTATTTTCAACTACTAAGTTAAGTTTGTTCTTGGGATAAAGCATCCCAACTACGGAACCTTTCACTGTGCTTGGGGCGACACGCTCTTGGCTGCTTTTTTTAAATTAATTAGGTTATAAATGCGGAAAGGGCGATATTAATAACCTTTGCACAGATAATATAATACTACGGTACGTAACCTTTATAACTGGTGTAACAGTAATGCCATGCAGCTAAATATTAGCAAGTGCTTTCATCCAAATTCCCTACAACCTGTACGATGGCGGACGCGACATTGAATACCGTGACTGAGATTAGGGACTTAGGAGTCTTAATTGACTCTGAAATGCGATTCAACAAACACGCAGACAACACTATAAATAAATCTCAAAGAATGTCGATCATCTATATGATAATCGCAACACGAAGCAGTTTGTCTCTGCCCGCTTTAAAATCCCTCTATTTTTTCATTAGTGTTCAGCTACATTAAATACTGCTCAATCATTTGTTTCCTACCTAGCAAAGCTGTTAGAAATTTTTGGGTAGGTATTTTTAGGCACGTTTAGGTACGATGAAAACTTGTTTAATACTTCTCCTATTATACCTAAGTACAGAACCGCAGACCTGGCTGAGGGGTAACGGGGTTAAATCGACCAGTACCTATATTTTCAAATAAGAGTTTCTTTTTTTGCCTAACATATTCTTGAGGCATTCTGTAATTTTTATACTTTAACATTGACTATTTAAAGAGTGAAAAAATAAACAAACCAGATTATTTAGTCAGGTCTAAAACTTTGCCAGATGCTTGTAAAATTATTTTGCATAAAATTCAAAAAAGTGTTTGAGGCACGCTGAAATTTGAACAGATATTATGTATGACTAAAATAAATATAAAAAAAAGACATAATTTCGGTGGGACATTCTACACAAAAAAAAAACAAATACGGCGCCCCTTTTGTATATCCTTAGAAGATGATGATGATAAGAATACTTGGAAACATGCTGGTCTTACTCCATAGGACAATTTAGAGTCTAGATAAAATTAAAATGGTTGCTAATTTAATTGTATAATTTATTATTTTTTATAACATTGATTTTACATTCTGTGATTACTCGAACTCACTCACTTATTAGTATTACTTGTTAAAATGTTAGGAATATTTAACAATGTTTGTAAATATGTGAGCACCAGTCGTACGGCATTTTGTTGTGGGGAAATGCGGCCGACATTCAGGCTATATTTGTGCTGCAGAAACGAGCCATTCGAGCAATATATAACCTAAGTTGTAGGCATTAACTGAGGGATAAATTTAAGGAAATAAACATAATGACAGTCGCATCTCAATATGTATATGAGAACCTGATTTGTGTTAAAAAGAATATTAATCTAAACACAGCGACATTCATAGCATAAATACTGGACACAAAGATTTATTTATTGTGCCCAGGACTAGGCTCCAAAAAATTAGTAATTCATTTTTAAGTGCCAAAGTATACGTTTTTACAACACAACTCCCAAGCCATGTTAAAGAACTGGGGGCCGATTCTACTAATTTGCAAAACTATACGCTCTCTACCGTCTCATCAATGGTTAGGTTTCGTTCAGCTATCGTCTGTCCCCCCTAAACCTATTCTACTATTTATACGACAACACTGGAACCTTACTGAAACCGAAACGTAACCCTATCACAACGGGAATGAATGGTAATCAAGGAGTGTTGCCTACAGTTCAAGTAGTAAGTTTTTAATGTTACCATAACAAAAAAAATGTTAAATAAGAAATTAAGTTTATACGAATAATAAGCTCATTATAACTTATTTTCCGTTCTATTTACCACAGGAAAAGTACATTTTTATTTCCATACATTTTAATTAATATAAATCGGCAGATTTTGTTTCTAAAATTAAAGAAAACAGTCGGGGTGGTTCAAATCGCGTAAATCGAAACGTATTTTAAATGTCGGAGACCTCCGACAGATTTATTGTAATATAAACTAAATTAGCTTCTGCCCACGACTTCGTCCGCGAACCTATAATTGGGCTACAATGCAAAAAAAAACAAATATTTTTCCTCTGTCAAATATTAGTAATAGACAAACAACGGAAATGCAGCTAGTTGCTGTTGCATGCTATTGAAACAAAGATGAATAATTTTAAGATCAGTAAGTATGGTGTGTGATGTTATAAGTATTTATTGATTTCCCTATAATATTAGTTTTATTTTACGTATGACTAAAATAGCAAAAAATTTAAGTAAATATTTACGTTGACACACGTAGCTCACAAAAACATCACACTAAGATGAAAACAATACAACTTTTATAATGTTTACTGACCATTCCTTATGATGGGAATAGCCCTGGGTCGTAGCCCAAGAATGTATGTGAGGGTTCAACTCGACTCAAGTACAGTTTCAAGGTTCTTTACCAGTAGGTAATCCTGGCTGTTCTAACTTGGAGGATTTCGAGTATCACAGCTGATTTCGAGTATCTACATTGAAAGTTTTATCACTTACAACTTATTCACGCATGCATTAGTAACCTTACGGGCAAATTCAACCAGATTCATTTGCTTAAACCATAATTTTCATGAGAATAAACGAAAGTAATCTCGTATCAATCCGGAAAAAGTAGCTTTGTACCAACTTATGTTGAACCGCTAATTTTGACACATGAAACGAGAATGTTCAGTCCCGTTTCGATTCAAGCGTGTGTCAAAATATTAGTAGAATACGAGTTATCGTTTCTTAAAGTATCGTTCATGTAAAGTTTAGTGCCTGCTTGGTTTAGCACTAACTTCTGAGTTGGTTGATATTTGGTTGATTTGGTATTATATTAGACTGGTTTAATGATACGAAATAATATGGTTTAAAGACTATATTGAATATTGGTCAAATATATTAAGTGGTAAATCTAAGCTAAATTAGCACTAAGATGGTTTGATTTGGTTTGGTTTGAGTTACGCGGTTGGTATCCGAATACGTACTAACTGGTAATAGTTGTGATTCATGCATTTATGGAAATGCACGCAGGCAAAAGTGCTGAGCTGTTCGGTTGCAAATATTGTACCGAACATATTCCCGAGCACCAGATGAGATAAGAAAAGACTAAAGTAATCATCAAATCACCTTAGTTAAATAATAATACAAGTCAAATGGTGAACAAAGTAAAGTAATTATAAAATGGTAAACAAAAGTAAGTGTTATAAAATGGTAAACTTAAGTAAAAGTATTGTAAAATGGTAAATAAAGTATAAATTACGGTTGTCCTTAAAAAACATAAATTATTTACACTAATGAGTCTTCAACTGTAAGCACACGTTCTTTTCGCATTTTAGGCAACGTAGCCCTTTCCTTTTTACCCGCACTACGCATAGCACTGGGCCACCGTCTCGCGAAATATGCACTTAGACCTATCGACTCTCTCTCACTTTGCTGACGGTCAGCAGTACTCTGCTTTCGCGGTTGCACTTCACTATGCACTCTGGTTGACTCGGCTGTAGTCGTTACAGACTCCTGTCTGTGATGAGGCTCCGCCCGGCTGGCCGTGGAAAGCGAACAGCATCTCACTCTTTTCCAGACCCAGACTGCTGCCGCGCTTAGGACAACTCCCAGCAGTATGTAGACGACGGTGTACTGGTGAATGTCATGGACTGATAAGTCATCGACTTCAGCTTTGGTGGTTTTCAGTGTTTTGATCTGTTCTCCAAGAACTGATAAAGATCTATTCAGACTTATGTCCTCTGGTAATGCTATTTCCGTTGGTATTTTAACATTCATAATGTGGTTTATCTGGTCTAGCTCTGGTACGAGCATGTTTGGTGAAAAATTTTGTTGATTGGATTGTTGTTGTAAAGAATACAGTGTGAAATCTTTACTTTTAATAAAGCATTTCTGAGTCATGCTAATGACCCCTGCTCTAGTCAGCTGACGAACAGTAACTTGATCGTCGCATATGATTTTGATGGAATATGTGTCACAGCAAAAATATAGGTATTGTGACGTTGAGTGTAATTCTACCCATCTGTTTTTGCACGCTGTTCTTTCTGTTTTGCACCTTTGGGTTATTGGATTTGTTTCGCAAAAGTTTTCATCATTTTCCAAATTTAGGATGGGTTTGAAGAGCTCACACATGAAGGATTCTCCCTGATACAAACATGTGTCAAGTTCATGTATGGTTGGTACAAAGTAAGCATCCTTTTTTAGGTTCACTGCGACGTATTCCGATATTGGTATTATGCTGGTCATACTGTAATTGGTTTGTTGCGGAACTGGTATTATCCTATATAATTGAAAACTTTCTCTTGCTATGAGCGGGAATGTAATTTCGAAGATAATATATTTTTCGGTGACCCGAGCCTTTGTTCCCAGTAGCTTGTAGATATGCTGAAGGTCTGTCTCTATGTTTTCGATTGGTAGGCCTAAATCTTGAGGCATTTGGCCGTAGATAATTTGTAGCTCTCGTTTGAGCTGTGCTGGTGTCAATAGATGCAGACTGATTTGACCATGGTAGATTTCCGATATTGTATCGATCAAAGTATCCTGTATCTGTTTCAAGTTTTGCATCATATTAATGGTAGCTATAGAGACCAATGTGAAGTCCTGTTGTGTTGTCATCACATTGATTTCTTGTTGCAGCTTACTGTTAACCTTGTCCAAAGCATTTAAATGTTTATTTATGGTTTTGTGTTGTTTTGCTATTATGTCTTCAGTTCTTTGTAGTACATTGTGCTCTGCTTCGACGATAGATGTCAAGTTCTTCCATAACTGACCTTGGTGTTTTTGATTACGGTGCACAAGTTCAATGTCCTGTCTGTATTTTTCTGCGAAGCTTTCGTCTAATACTCCGAACAATGAGTTTGCGATTGAGCCGACAGCGTTGATAAGGCCGCGTCGTGTTCGTATGCGCTCGCCGTAGTGCTGGCTAAGCAACAGCTGGTTATAGTATTGCAGTTCATTGTAATCGTGACGTATTTGTAGGAGTATCATATGACAGTGACTTGATTCCATAATTGTTTCACATGTTTTGTCGAGATATCTTGTAAAGTCCTTGATGGCTGTGTCTCCTTGCCAATATGGAGACATGTTAAAGTATGTGACTAGTTTCCATTTATCTCGAATCAATTGTACTTTCCCCACAGTATCAAAGTACAAACTTTTATTGGTATCAAATTGTGTAATATTGTATGAAGCTGTTGTTGGTAATATTATACTTAAGAACAGTAACAATGCCAATGCAATGTTAACTATTTTGGGACAGGTACTGTACGTTCTGGTGTTTGGTTGCGGACGATTACGTGGTTCCTTTTCGGCTTTAGTACTTTGATGTTGTAGTAGTTCGCCTTTTTGTTTTTCTGGTATGGTTGGTTCTGTTTGGTGTATAGGTAAAACTGATAGTTTAACTATAGGGCGCTTCATGTAGCCGTTTTTGGTTTTTAAAGTCACTACTCTGACAAGTTCGTCTTTTCCTGGATGGACTTCCATCACACGACCCATTGGCCATTTCCCTGCTGGTAAGTTGTCGTCATGTATCATTACTAGATCACCCACGTTGACGTTCTTTTGGTATTTCATCCATTTGTTTCTGGTTGATAGTTGAGTTAAGTACTCTGTTTTCCATCTCTTCCATAAATCTTCAAATAATTTCGACACTAGATGCCACCTGGTTCTGGCGTCTTCTGCTGTGTCAATTACGGTTAAACCTGGTCTTGCTGATAGGAAATGGGCTGGTGTGAGGAAGTTTAAATCCTCCGGGTCTTCTGATAGCGCACAAAGTGGTCGTGAATTAAGGCAAGCTTCTAGCTTTGATAACAGTGTTGAGTATTCTTCAAACGTAAATTTCTGTTGTCCAATCACGCGTTTGAGGTGGTGTTTGAGACTTCGCACTGCTCTTTCCCAAAGTCCTCCCGCATGAGGGCAAGAAGGTGCGTTAAAATGCCATTCAATTTGTAGTTCGGTTATCTCTTTAAAGAATGACTCATTGAAAATATTTTGAAGATGGTCGTATTCTTCTTGTAGCATTCTGTTGGCTCCAACAAAATTGGTTCCATTGTCGCTATAGATGTGACGTGGAGCTCCCCGGCGTGCTGCCATTCTGTTTAATGCGGCTACGAAAGCTGAACTGGTTAAATCTGAGACGAGTTCTAGATGCACAGCTTTCGTCACCATACATACGAAAAGCGCTATGTAGCCTTTGGTAGTTTTTATCCCACGTCCTTTGTTTGCTTTCACATCCACAAAGCCTGTGTAGTCGACACCACAATGATAGAAGGCGCTTTCAGGGTTTACTCTGGATGATGGTAGATCACCCATGAGCTGATATTGTTGGATGGGCTCTTGCTTCTTGCATGTAACACACTGTCTTATAACTTTCTTTGTAGCTGAATATCCGCTGATTATCCAATAATTTTGTCGAATGTTTGATAAAGTAAGGCGCGCTCCACCGTGGTAAGTTAGCTCATGAGCGTATTTAATTATTAGCGTGGTAATTCGATGGTTGTGTGGTAATATGATTGGGTGTTTCATCTCTGAACTTATTTGTGCGTTTCTTAATCTGCCCCCTACTCGCAAAATACCATCCTGGTCTAGGATGGGGTGTATTGGTAAAAGTTTACTTTTCGAATGCACGTTTCTATTCTTTAGTAAGTAACTGACGTCACTAGCAAACTCCATATGTTGCACACTTTTAATAATCTGCATTTTTGCGCGACGGAGTTCATGTAATGTGAGATAGGGTTGACGGCCTGCCTTTGCAGTAGGTAGTCGTAGTATCCATGCAAAAACGCGCACAATTTTTGCGAATGAATTCAATTTATTTAATAAATGGTTAATAATGTTTGGTATGGTCATGGTTTCTTTCTGGTGTTTTTCCACAACTACTGCATTAGACTGTCTTATCTCTAAGCTGGTTTCATAGGTGGTTTGGGGTATGGCTTGGTTTTGGAATGCTTGAATCCATGATGGCCCCTGCCACCATAGGTCATGGTTTCTTAATTGTTTGGTTCTTAATCCACGGCTGGCACAGTCAGCTGGATTTTCGATCCATTTTTCTTTTGGTATTAATTTGGTGATAGCTTTCACGCGGTTTGAGACGAATGGTTTCCATCTCGCTGGATCTCCTTGGATCCATCCTAACACTGCTGTTGAATCACTCCAGCAATATATTTCCTGGTTATACGAATCCAAGCAAGTCTGAACTTTTTGCATCAGCTGTGATAATAGTTGGGCACCCATTAACTCCAACCTTGGTATTGATATGTCTTTACTTACGGGCACTAATCTTGCTTTTGCTGCGACCAGAGTTACCTCGTTAGTAGTATTTTGGTTGCTGACTTTGCAATATATAACAGCGGCATACGCCTTGTTCGACGCATCACAAAATCCGTGTAATTGCAAGTTATTGGTTTTCTTTATTCCTAGCCATCGTTTTACTTCTATGGTGTTGATGTCTTTTATTTCTCCCCTTAAGTTTAGCCACTTAATCTTAATATCTTCTGGTAGCGCGTCATCCCAGTTAAGACTTGATGACCAGACACTTTGGAATAGCATCTTCATGGTTATGGTAAATGGTGTGAGCCAGCCTAATGGGTCGAATATTTTTGATATGTCGGAGAGAAGCGACCTTTTGGTTAGTTTTGATAATGCTACTGGCTCCAGTTTCGAGTCAAAGATGAATTTGTCCTGTTGCGGATTCCATCCAAGTCCCAACGTTTTTGTCGAGTCTGACTGTTTAAACTCGTAGATTTGCTGGTTCCACAAATCTTTTTCTAAGTCAGCGAGTAGTTTTGGTTCATTTGTGGCCCATTTTCGTAAATTAAACCCACCCTTGCTAAGCAGTTTTATTAGGTCTGATTTAAGTAGTTTTGCTTGTTCTATTGAGTTTGCTCCGCCACAATAGTCATCCATATAGAAGCACTCTTCTAATGCTTTTGCTGCATCGGGAAAGTTTTGTTTTTCCTCGGCAGCTAGTTGTTTTAAGCACATCATAGCCAAAAATGGTGCAGGCTTTGTGCCGTAAGTTATGGTTGTGAGTTGGTATGTCTGGATAGGTTGGTATGGTGAGTCCCTCCATAATATCTTCTGATACGACTGATCTTCAGGATGTACCATTATCTGTCGGTACATTTTCTCGATATCAGCTGTGTAAACAAACTGATACTGTCTCCATTTTAAAATCAGCTCCTGCAGATCTTGTTGCAGGTTGGGACCTCGGTACATGACGTCATTCAAGCTAAGTCCCGATAATGATCTAGCAGACGCGTTGAACACAACACGCAACTTTGTAGTGGTTGACTCAGCACGAGTGACGCAATGGTGTGGTAGGTAGCACTCGGGTTTCATACTTGTTGCTGACTGCAGCATATGGTTTAAGTTAAAATACTCGTTCATAAATTTTGTGTATTCTGTTTTCAATTCTGGATCTTTCTGTAACTTTCTCTCTAAGTTACGAAATTGTGCAAAAGCTAATGGTTTAGTGGACCCTAGCTGTTCCTTGGTTTCTGGTTTGAACGGTAATCGGACCTGGTATCTCCCATCTTTCAATCTCTCTGTTGTTGACAGAAAGTATTGCAAACATTCATGATCTTCGGTGGACAATTCAATCTGCTGGTTGATATCTTCGTTTTCCCAGAATCGGCGTAAATCGTCCGTATTGTGAAGAACGACGTTACACCTGTATCGTGGTGTCATTGTCCCACACAGCAACCATCCTAATTGCGTTTGTTGGGCTATTGGTTGGTCGTCTCTATCACCCCTCAAAAGGCCACCTAAAGCTATCTTGCAGTATATATCTGCTCCAAGCAGTAGGTCCACTGATCGACTGGTATTAAATTCTGGATCTGCCAAATTTATGTTTTGTATGTGAGGCCAAGATGGTTTTATAAATGATTTATTTGGTAAACTTTTGATGAGATTATTCATTATAAGGACTTCTCCTTCTAAGGTGAACTCATTATGAATTGATTTAATTCGTATGTTTATTACTCCCTTGCAGCTGTTTTCTTTTTCACCTACGCCGAATATGGTTCCTTTGCAAGGGTGTCTTCGTAGTTTTAAAACTTGAGCCGCCTTCTCGCTTACCAAAGAAATTTGAGATCCCTGGTCAATCAAAGCCCTCATGGTATGGTATGTGCCACTGTATCCTGGCACTTCCACTAAGGCCGTAGCTAAGAGTGTCTCGGACACGTCATCCCAAGATACATGTGTTGAAGCTGCTGCTTGCTCGTTATTGGTCACGCATGCTGTCGCAAGTGTGTGCGCAGCCTTATGGTTTGGTTTTGCTGATGTGTTTGGCCTGTTTTTGGTTGTAATTGCGTCATGCAATAATGAATTGTGTTTAACGTTGCATTTGCGACAAGTTTTATTCGATAAACAAGGTTTATTAAAATGGTTGAATAAGCAATTGGTGCAACAGTTTAGATGGTTGACAGTTTTTAGTTTTTGCTCATCCGACATTTGCAAAAATTGGGAACACATCCATAGCCCGTGGTCAGCATTACACAATGTGCAGGTGATTGACCGCGACACATGTAACGATTTCGTATAGTTTTTCATGTTGTTTGGATAACTTTTATTTGATGATTGCTGGTTATTATTTGAACTATAATAATTCTTCTGGTTTGCTTGATAATTTTGATGGTTTTGTGGTTGGATGGTCATCTTTTGGTTATTTGTTTCTTGTTTACGCCGCGATGCTTCTAAGGCGGTAAACTTGTTTTCCAAGAAATCTAGGAATTCTTGAAGGACTGGTAGTTCCCTGGGATTCTTCACTGACTCAATATATTCAGCGAATGACTCACTGTCAAGTTTTTGTGCTAACAAGAGTACCAACAGTGGATCCCAGGTGATGATATCTACTCCTAGGTTTTGAATTGCGTGGAGACATTCTTTGGTCACGTCATGCAGTTTTTTGATCGCCCCGATGGATTGTTGCTGCATACTAGGAATGTTCAGTAGTATGTTTACGTGTGACGTGAAAATAAGTCTACTGTTGCCATATCTGTGGTTCAGTATTTCCCAGCATACCTCGTAATTTTCCGAGCTAATCTGAAGATGGTGGATCAGACGCTCTGCTTCTCCTACTACCTTGCTCTTTAAAAACTGCATTTTTTGAGCGTTTGATAACGATGGGTTTTTATGTATGGTTTCTGTGAATAAGTCTTTAAACGACGTCCATTGGTGGTAGTTGCCTTGAAATGTTGGAATATCCATCTGTGGAGTAGATTTGTCGCGATGAGATACAGAACACATTTTCGAGTTGATGGTTTTCTTCAAATCGTTATACATTTTCTCATATCTGTTGAATTCATCTTGGTACCAGACATCCTCATCTCCGTTTTCACCTTCTATATCCCAGTGCAGGCTATCGATAATAGCCCAACGACTTTGAAGGGACTTTAATGCATCGTCAAACTCCCACTTGTTCTGTAGTTGGTCGGTTCGTATGGTAGCTACTGTTCTCATGAAAGCTCTAAAGTTGATAGTCTGCTTTTTTATCATGCCTTCTAGTTTATTGTCATCATTTGGAACTCGCGTATCCTTACGTTGGTGTTGCGGGGCCTGTGGATGAGACGAACCCTCTGCTTGCTTCGAAGTCCCTGCCTCAGTCGGTGGCTGGTGAGGTTCTTGCTGTTTTACCAACAAGTTCTCCATGGTTTTGGTAATTATCTGCTTGATCGACAAATAGACTTCCTCCGCCTTCTCAAAGCAATTTTTTATAAAATACACATGGTTAAATTCAGCAAGTTCACAGCACTTCCTATGGTTGCGTTGATATTCTCTCCAATAATTTTCTAATATCTCCAACTTTCGTTTGCAGTAATCTATGGTTTTTCGTTCAGCTCCGTCTTTCTTGATGTTAGTTAGAAGTTTAACCAAGGAGTCGTAAATCTCCGTTTGGCTGACTGCTAACTGCTCCATTATTCTCACGGTAAATTAAATACGCAATTGATAATATAGTGTATAAAATGGTTTGGTCTGACCTTATATTCTCCTTACGCGACAGCTGCCCAATTTCTTCAAAATTGATATCACTGCCTACTTACTTTCCCTATAAACTGGTAAAATACAAAACACTGGTTGCAAGGTCCCGGCGCACAAACACTTCACTGTACTTCGCGAACCGAGGCCCTTAATGCTCGAAGGACCATGTAAAGTTTAGTGCCTGCTTGGTTTAGCACTAACTTCTGAGTTGGTTGATATTTGGTTGATTTGGTATTATATTAGACTGGTTTAATGATACGAAATAATATGGTTTAAAGACTATATTGAATATTGGTCAAATATATTAAGTGGTAAATCTAAGCTAAATTAGCACTAAGATGGTTTGATTTGGTTTGGTTTGAGTTACGCGGTTGGTATCCGAATACGTACTAACTGGTAATAGTTGTGATTCATGCATTTATGGAAATGCACGCAGGCAAAAGTGCTGAGCTGTTCGGTTGCAAATATTGTACCGAACAGTTCATGTTCGATTGGATTAACATAATGACTTTTAAGAACGTTTCGGTCGATCATTGGCGTCAACTACATCGTTACCGCAGTGGGATCGTTGTTCATTAGTAGAATAAGAAAACGCTTTAACGCCCTGATTAAGCTGAGGTTCAATTGCAATTTCAGAACAATTTTGTTAGTAGAATCGGCCCCCTGAGCTTCAATAAATTTAAATCATATATTAAACAGAAACTATGTCAAAAAGGTTTCTATAAAGTTAAAGGTTACTTAGACGACAAAAAGGCTTGGGAATAATTAAGCTACTTCAATGTACCAAGCCCAAAAACCCCAAGCAAAAAACAAGTGTATTAAAATCAACGACTAGATGACACTATAGGAGTTCATATACGTATAATTACTTAGTTTATTTTATTTGACTGTATGTCAAATATTTTTTTTACTTATTATTGACATAACCTCATTAGTTTTTTTTTTTTTTACTTAGTTGTATTGCAATATGTGGTTAGCTAGCGACCTCGAAAATTTATCATTTTATTCTTGTCTGAGCAACCGGCAGCAAGTTCGTCATGCTCCCTTAGATGTCACTGCTTGCGGTAGCGTCGGGGGTCGGGTTGCCTTCTTCCCTCAAATATGGCGATGGGGGTAATGGCTGATCTTTGCGTTATGCTCGTGAACGGGTGGCTTTGTTATTAGTAACTGTATATATTTATTTTTACTTCGATTGTCCTAGTTTATCATTTGTGACTTCGAGTTACAGCTTTAATAGCTATATGTAAGTGGGCACGTCCTTTATGCCTGGAAGCTTTCATTCGGGCATTAAGTTCTGTTTACTTTTTATTTTCGGTTGAGTATAGATTTCGATGATTATTTTGTTGGTATATTGGCGTGTGCTAGCTGGCATATAGCAAATAATTTAATGTTTTATGTTGCATATGGTACATTATTTTGCATAACTACTATTGTATAGAATCAAGTTCTTCTAACTGAACAGACAGCTGTGCTGCTGGGGAGTTTGTTGCGCCACTTCTTCTTCCCAGCTAAGCACTAGGAAGTGGTGAAGTATAGGCGTTTTTGGGGGACTATCTTATGTAATTTTGACGTTCGAAAAGTGCTGATTCTATCACATAAATAATTTATCTGTCATTGCTTCATTTTGCATTCTTTTTACCTATTAGTATAGGATCCTACCATAAAACGACCTTCACCGAGCTGGTTAATGGATGAAAAGTATTTTATATTCATTAAATATGTCAATACACTTTTCCACACTTTTCCACTAAAGACTAAAACTATTTACACAAAGTTCTTATTTAGTGATTGGGCGACTCCAGGTATTCGTAAAAGTAGGGAAAAACTTTTTGAACTTTATGGCCTAAAGCAACATATTAATAATACAAGCTTTCATCAACATGTTGCAAAATATTCAAAAACTTTTAAAAGTGTGTGCAAAATGGCTAAAGCTCTTTACATTAGCAATAAAATAAAATCAGCTGATGATAAAATAAAAACTACCTGGCAAATAATAAATAATGAAACCGGTAGGAAAAAACAGCGTAATACTGAATTTAACTTACAGACTACACATGGCCCTATCAACTCAGATGTAGAAATAGCTCAGGAATTTGAATACTTTTTTGCTAATATTCCCCTTAAAACTACGGAAACTTTACATTCCTCACCCACGCTTTCTGCTGCCTTACTTAGAAAAAATGTAAAGTCATGCCCTTTGGAGCTGAGGTTTCAGCATACAAACCCCCAGGCTGTTATAAAAGCTTTTAAAGATCTTAAAATTAAATCAACAGAAGATCTATGGGGAATGTCTGTAAAAGTCTGTAGATTTATCATCGAAACCATTGCGCCTTATTTAGCTTTCATATTTAACACCAGTGTAGACCAAGGAGTCTTTCCGGATCTCTTGAAACACAGTAAAGTAATTCCTTTGTTCAAATCCGGTGATAGTAAGGAACCCAACAATTATAGGCCTGTGTCAATTCTGCCAGTTCTCAGCAAGGTGTTTGAAAAGTTGATGCTCAAACAAATGTCGTAACATTTGATTGAGCATCAACTTTTCAAACACCTTGCTGAGAACTGGCAGAATTGTTAATATGAATTTCATCTTTCATGAACAACAGTACGGTTTCACCAAAGGGCGTTGTACCACTGACGCTGGTGTCACCCTCATAAAGATCATTTTTAACGCCTGGGAAAAAGCACAAGATGTCATTGGAATCTTTTGCGACCTCTCGATGGCGTTCGATTGCGTAGACCATGAAACACTTCTGCTGAAACTGGAGCACTATGGGATTAGGAATACAGCTCTTGATTTGCTAAGATCATACCTGAAAGATAGAAAAGTTAAAATTCAAGTAAACGGCGTAAACTCATTGGGGTCTGAAATGGCAATGGGCGTTCCTCAGGGTTCGATATTGGGTCCATTCCTCTTTTTAGTTTATATTAATGATTTACCACAATTACTTCAAAATCAACCTAAGATGGTGTTATGTGCAGATGACACATCATTGATCTTTAAAATAAACCGACGGTCACAAAATCTTGACGACGTTAACAGCTCTATTCTTCAAGTCCAAGATTGGTTTACGGTAAATAATTTGGTACTAAATAAAAAAAAAACAAATGCGTTAGATTTAAATTACCTAATGTTAGAAGTAGCGAATGTGTGCGAATGTGAAATTAGTCCTGAATTCCGGTTGTCGAGTTTAAAAAAGTGAAATATTGCTGCGAGTGAATACGTGCGACAGAGAGGTCCCAGCGAACCATCCCATGCGATAGAAGAGTACACAGCATTGCAGCTGTGTATAGATCTTCCATTGAAAGAAAGAGAGTGCGCATGCTATTTGTCCTTGAAAATGAAAAGGATAGCGATAGACTCGTACATGCTGTGCATCATTTTGTCGCTATAGTTAGATTTGAAAAAATGAACACCGTTCAAGAATTTACTGCTAGTAGGTATGGCATCAAGAACTGCACCAAAGTGAATGATGCGAGATACTGCATTTTTATTAAAAAAATGCTCTGCTAATGAAGACAGCCAGCAGTTTAAAAAAAAATAAAAGGCTTTGACTCCAACTCTATACCACCATGCTGGATATCATTGACTCAAAAAAAATATGAACTATTTTCGTAAATTCCATGTGGCTTAATGCAACGGATCCGATACGCGTGAAATTTCAGCCTGAGAACTGCAGTTGGTTCTTAGATGAATAATTCTAGGATCTTAGACTATATTGTGGTATAGTAATTTTTAATGCATACAAAATATTGTGAAATCATTTTAAAAGAGTAACGGTGGGGTTTCTTGCCCATTCTTCTCCATACGAAAATTCCCTTTTGGAAGGGGCGACTAGAATCAATTATATTTTTTGTAAATTTTGGCATTCACAAGTGCCAAGTAATTGAAATAAATTATTTGACTTTGATGCAATGACTTGTTCCACTGTTGCGATCTTGAGGTTTTCGATGGTAAATTGTGCATAAATATTAAAAAAAAAGGTATAGTATTATTATTAAAAAAAAAAACAGCTTTTGTAAGTTATGGTTATGACGTAACATAGTATTCAACACTATTCTTTTTTAAATTGTTTTATTATTATTTGATGTTTTAAAAAAATTTTAGAAGCGTTGAGCGGTTTGTTTAATGTTCTAGTACGCCAATTGATAGTGTCGTGTTTTCCTGTAATTTAGCGACGTATGTGAGATCAATATTGTTTATATATTATATTGTTTATATATCAATATGTATATATTATTATTACAAAGACTTGGGTTAGCTGTGTATGTGTCTAGTTGAAGATTTAAAAAAAGGTATTGTGTGTTTGTGCCGCTTTAGATTTAGAACTAAAAGTCGAAAAGTTTTGGACCACGGTAAGGGATCTCGCGCACTAGACAGACGGATCACGACTTTTGTTCGCACCGACCAAAACCTGCCAAGTGCGTGTCGGACCACGCACAATGCAGGGTTCCGTAGTTGGGATGAATTTATCCCAAGAACAAACTAAACATTGCAGTTTGAAAATCATGTTCTCCCATACGGAATGTATGGGAGAACATGTTTCTCAAACTGCAGATTTAAGTTGGTCGATTGTTACTCGTTAACCTGTAAATTCTACTTAGCTGTGATATTTTTCCTTTTAATTTCGTTATATATACTACTGCTGTGAATTTTTTCACAAACTCAAACTCAAAGCATTTATTTCAATTAAACCATTTACTTCAATTAAACCATTTACAGGCACTATGAAAGTTGAAAGTAGTTAGTTGCACATTCCAAAACGTAGATCTTTATGGAGAAGAACGGGCAAGAAACTCCAAGGACACTCTTTTAAATATAGAAAATTACAAAATCCTGGGTACAAGCAACAAGAATAATCTTGTTGCTTCTATATGTGAGAACTATGTCGAGAAAATAATCAAAACAATTCAAAATATAAGATTAAAAATAAGCCATGGCAGATTAGAGATGACCAGTCAACAACACAGACAACTGACGGCGCCTGTTCACGAACCTTGACGCGTGGATCAGCACCATCCAGCTCAACCATTTTGTAGGGAACCGAATGATCCAACACACTCACCACCATCAGCGAGACATTTAAGTGAGCATGACATACTTTCAACTGCCATGCTCTTTCAAGTCAACATACATCTTAATAACATAAAAAAAACGGCTCCATGGTACTAACATTTACAAAAATTGAAAAAATGCTTCTAAATTATACAAAACTAATTTGCAATGTATTTGAGAGATTAATAGAATGTTACTACCAAAAAGAAAGAAAATCATTATCCATTGGAGTATTCAACAATTAAAACTTGTTTAAATAAAAAATAAACATTAAGTTTGTGATGACAGAAAAAAAAAAAAACTAAATATGTGCTGGGACACATATTAGAAGTAAAACTTCAACGGACAAGTGGAAAAACGAATGGCAACGGACAAGTGGAAAAACGATTGGCAACGGACAAGCGGCGAAACGAATCGCAACTAAATTTTAACTTGAAGTTTTACGGCCAGATTGTTAATGTACTTGTCCAATTTGAAAACCTGCCCGTAAAACTTCAACTTGAAATTTTGTTGTGATTCGTTTCGCCACTTGTCCGTTGCCAATCGTTTTTCCACTTGTCCGTTGCGATTCGTTTTTCCACTTGTCCGATGAAGTTTCACTTCTAATATGTGTCCCAGCATACATTTAGATATTTTTTTCACAGGTTTACTGCAAATTATGATTTGGTTAGGTTACGTACATTTTAATAAATTATTTTTTTATTCAAATATTTTATTTTATCACACAAAAAAACTGAATTAAATCCGGAACCAAAAAAAAACATCTATAGTCTACTTTAAACTTATATACATACAAAGGAACATTAACAAATGCACATCTTTCGTCATCAATCTTCATTCGGCTCATCTGCGTTATAATCAACTAGCTGCTCGCCCCGGCTTCCCACGGGTAGCACTTAGTAACTATCTGCAGCGCACCTACCTATCTACCTATCCTATCCTACCCTACCTATCTACCCTACCTACCCACCCTACCTACCCTACCTACGCTGCCTACGGCACTTCATTTGACATTGACTGACCGGTACGGCCCGTACCCCAGTGATGCCTACATTGCATAAGGTGCTGCCTAGCTAGCCGAGCAGGGTGAGCGGCTACCACGCAGCTTTTTTCTAATACTTAAATTTTTAAACTCGTGATATCTTTCGAATGGAATGTCCGAATTGAATAATTCAAAAAGTTATATAAAGGTATTGAAGCAGGTTTGAATAATTTATTTTGATAAGGATAAATCCCAAGATACAAATAAAGAGCCTTTTCTAGCGGCGGCATTTCAATAAAAAATTTAAAATAAAAAAATACTTATTGTGGCATAACTATAATAGTCAGACATATGCTGTCGCGACACTTTTTGTAAAAAAATATTGTGTGCTGTAAAGTCGTTGTACATCATTTTATTCTATCATCAATAGTTTTCGCAGCGCACACGATGTAGAGAATATTTTAGGTAATTTTTTTTACACCTTGGGTTACATTATTGGAGTTTTAGTAAGGATCCTTAATTTTTTTGAAAATATAATATAGCCTCTGTCACCCGGGGATAGTGTAGCTTCCCAACAGCGAAATATTTTTTTAAATCGGTTCAATATTAACTTGAGATTCCAATCTATTCTCTCCCTCCGCCGCTGCCGTAACGCTTTTTCGTGACAGAAAACTCCTAATACCCCCCGTCTATATAGAAGTTTCACTTCAAAAAGGGGAAGCAACTCTTCCAAACATTAACATTTTTAACTAGTGAAGCTAAGTTGCTGTGGAGCAGGACCAGCATTAAGCCAAGCATTTTTATCGTTGATATAATCATCCAACTTATAATATGCTTGTCTACATAGTGTGCGTTTAATGTATGTTTTAAATTTCGTCTCATTCAGTTGAAGAATATCGAGTGGTATTTTATTATAACATTTTACACAGTACGCCATAAAAGAAGTGTGCACTTTAGACAATCTGAAACGTGGTTGATCTAATTTGTTCCTATTTCTAGTGTTAAAATGATGCCTATCACTTATCTTACTAAAAAGATATAGATTTTTTCGAACATGCATAATGTTTTCATATATACAGGGTGTTCGGCAGAAGGTTGAACATACAAAAATGGCAGATCCGTGGGGCCGTCTACTACGTGTTTAGGTCCAATAACAAGACCTACGCTACAAGGATTTTTTAAATGAATTTTTTAAATTTAAACGATATTCGCGGTTGCTCAAATTTCAAACGTCAATAATTTCATTTAAAAATAACAAAACTGGTATTTTTTTTTTTCTAGAATAATTGTTGAATTTTATATGTAAAAAAAAATTTGGTTCGTATATTAATTAATTTCACTTTTCGCAAATGTCCTTCGCAATCCTTTCGGTGAAAAAAGTCCCAGGCATTTCAAATTGGCGAATTGAAAGAGATTGTGCATATTGCATACCGTTAGATTAGGCATGAACCAAAGATGTTTTCCTAAAATTAGAACTACTTTATCACTGTTGGTTTTTTTTTAACGCAATTCAAAGTCGGGCTTTCGGTATTTATTTTTGATTTGTTTGTAGTTTAAGGGCTGGTATTTACTTTTCTAGCAATCATCTGCGTCAAATACGAATTTTATAAGATTCTACAGTTACTTTAGATGAAAATAAAAATAAAATGTTGCCAGTTTTGTTGTTTTTAAATAAAATTATTGACGTTTGAAGTTTTGGCAACGACAAATTCCGAAGAAATAATAAAAAAATCATTTTAAAAAATCCTTGTGGCCTGGGTCTTGTTATTGGGCCTCAAAAGGTAGTAGACGGCCCCAAAGATCCGGCATTTTCGTATGTTCAACCTTCTGCCGAACACCCTGGTACCGTCATGATGTTAATTTTCTTAAACAGTTCCCTTAGAGATTCGCGTCTGCGGAGGTTATTTAAGGCTCTGACAGCCCTCTTTTGCAGAATAAAGATAGAATTAATATCTGCAGCCCATCCCCACAGCAAAATACCGTAAGACATGATGCTATGAAAGTAACTAAAATAGACCAGTCTCGCGGTATCCACGTCTATTAGTTGGCGGATTTTCCAAACAACGTAAGCGGCTGAACTTAGCCGCCCTGCAAGTGATGTTAAGTGAGGACCCCACTGTAGTTTTGAGTCAAGCGTGATCCCCAGGAAAACCGTTTTTTCGATTAATTCTAGTGTCTCCTATTCAGTACAATATGACATTCACTACTTCTAACATTTGGTAACGCGAATCTTATGCATTTTGTTTTCTTCTCATTTAAAACCAAATTATTTACAGTAAACCAATTATGGACCTTAAGCATAGCGTTATTTACTTCATCAAGCTCCTGTGCATGTCTGTTTATCTTAAAAATCAGTGATGTGTCATCAGCAAATAACACCATCTGTGGTCGGTTTTTCAGTAAATGAGGTAAATCATTTATATATACTAAAAAGAGGGAGGGACCCAAACTCGAGCCCTGTGGTACACCCATTTTGACTTTTAAACCCAATGAATTTACACCGTTTATTTGAACTTGCTGCAATTTATCATTAAAATATGATTTTACTAAGCTAAGCGCAAGTTTACCCAGTCCGAAATGCTCAAGTTTCAAGAGCAGTTTCGTGATTCACGAAATCAAATGCCTTGGATAGGTCGCAGAAGATGCCTATTGCATCTTGTGCCTCTTCCCATGCGTTAAAGATGTGTTTTAATAAGGTGACACCGGCGTCGGTTGTGTAACGTCCTTTGGTGAAACCAAACTGTTGATCGTGTAGGATATTATTACGATTAAAATGATGGAGCATTTAACATTACTTTTTCAAACATCTTACTGAAAACTGGCAAAACCGATACGGGTCTATAATTATTAGTTGCTGTCCCCGGATTTGAATAGTGGAATAACTTTACTGTACTTCATTAGATCCGGGAATTCCCCTTGAACTACACACAAATTAAATATTGAAGCTAAATAGGGTGCAATAGTCTCAATAATTGATTGACAAACTTTAGTAGACATACCCCATAGATCTTCGGTAATTTTGATCTTGAGTTGTTTAAAAGCCTTTACAACGATTTAATTTCAATTCATTTATTAATTTTTGTGAACATAGGGTAAAAATTATACAGATGTTTTACAAAGAAATATTGGTCCAAAATAGAGCCAGAAGGCGTACAAAATTGTCGAGGTAATCATTAACAAAATAAAGATATAAAGTTAAGGTAAGTAAGTACATGTCACAATTTAATGCCAAATCTATCATCACTGACGTCCTGTCAGTGATGATAGATTGTAGCCAATAAGCCTGATATTGTGGTGATAGATCGACGAGAGCGCCGTGCAATGATTGTTGATATCGCTGTCCCTCATGACGAGAATCTCGTGAAAGCTGAGAAAGATAAAAAAATCAAGTATCTCGACTTAGCACACTAGGTTGTCGACATGTGGGACGTGGACTCTGCAATCATTGTACCGATAATCGTAACAGTTAATGGCCTAATAGCGGAGAGCCTCGACCAACACCTCAGGAGGCTCTCATTGCGCAGCTGGGTCAAGGGCTTGATTCAGAAAGCAGTACTCCTAGACACGGCACGCATCGTGAGGAGGTTCCTCTCTCTAGAGCCCTGACCACCGGCATCTTGGACCCTGTTCCTGATGCCGATGGGCCACTATTTTTTTTATGTTTAAATGATTTTGTATGGTTTTTATAAAAATATTTAAAAATGTAAATAATAAGTAATTAAAATGAAATAAATGATAAATAATAATAAGGAGCGCACTGGAGGATGCGATCCGTGAGTACCGTTTCATATCACATGACCTTAGACCACGGCTGCCACGTTTGCCCATGAATAAAAGAAACAGAGCACTGGTGAGTGCCCTGGCTGTTACCAAATTTTATTGAAAGCAGTGCAGACCTTTGCGATACACACTCAATGTTGTATTGCACGGCTGTTGCGGCATGGCGTATAGCTCGTGTCAAATTTCCAAACACTGACCGAGGTGTACGACCTAAACCTGCTGCACCAGCCTGGCAGTGCAGGATTGAGTGTCGTATTAATGAGGCCAGGGTACTCATTGGGAAGCTCATCTGCTTCAGGGAGGGCAATACTCGCCCAAGGGTGATGCGCTTTGTGAGGCGGGCGTTCTTGGGAACTAGTATTGATCCTCGAGAATATGTCGCCTGTGTCACGGAGCGCATCGACTTCCTGAAGCAGAAAGTTTATGCATGGGCAAACCGTATCCGGCGGTATAGACGAAGAGTGGATCGATACACTCAGAACCGCATGTTCCAGAGCGATGAAAGGTGGGTATACAGAGCATAGGAGCGACTCATTCCCACTGAAGGTGTGACTGACGCGCGTCCACCGGAAAATATCGCCATGAGTGCTTTTTGGCGAAGCATTTGGTCGGTGCCCGTCAGTCACACTGAAGGTGATTGGATACGTGTTGTTGAGCGGGCGTGTGATTCAATATCAGATATGGAGGCAATAACCATCAGCCCTCTGGATGTGGCCCGTGCAGTCCGTCCGCTGCCTAACTGGAAATCTCCAGGACCGGACGGATCCGGTCCTGGAGATTTCCAGTTAGGCAGCGCACAATTTCTGGATTAAATGGCTACAAAAGTCACACGCCTGCTTAGCCTCGCAATTCCAGTCATCTCTTAGAGACTGGGTCCCTACCACTGTTCTTTACGACAGGAGTTACCCACCTGCTCCATAAATCGGGTAGTAGTGCGGAACCTAAAAACTATAGACCAATTACATGTTTACCGACGGTCTATAAAGTTCTTACATCCATTCTTAGAGCAAAAACTGATCAACATATCTTTCAACTCAATTATGTCTGTGTCTCAGAATGGATGTAAGAATGGGTCCCACGGTACTAAGGAGCTGTTCCTTATAGACATGGCCATAGGCCAACAGGTCCGTAGATCCCGAAGGCCTATGATTCCGTGCCACATACATGGCTCTCGAGGGTGCTGGAGTTGTACAAAATAGACGAAACTCTATGCACCTTCTTGATGTCATGTATGGGGCAGTGGAGGTCGGTCCTTCTCTATCCAGGATGTCGACAGATCCGGGGGATTGACGAACCGATCAGGATTGAACGGGGAATATTCCAGGGCGATAGTTTGAGTCCGCTTTGGTTCTGCTTAGCCTTGAATCCTCTAAGCACACTGCTAGAGAATTCAGGTTTAGGCTATCGGTTGAAAAAAGGTGGTGAGGTTATATCTCACCTCCTTTACATGGATGACCTGAAACTCTTTGCCCCCAACAATTTGCGACTGATGGAGCTACTGAATGTAACAGAAACGTTCAGTAACGCCATCAGGATGGAATTTGGTGTGGACAAATGTGCAGTCATGCATGTAAAGCGAGGGGGGATTATGGAATCCGTGGGAACCCAACTCTCGGATTCCGTACACCTTAGATCCCTCTCCTCAACCGAAACCGAAAAGTATTTGGGTATGTCGGAAGCATTAGGCATCAATGTTACTGACATGAAACAATCGTTGAGGGAGCGGTTCTTTGGCCACCTGAATAAAGTGTTAAATAGTCTTTTATCAGGCGGAAACAAGGTGCGCGCCTTCAACGGTTGGGTCATGCCGGTTTTTATGTATTGTTTCGGCATACTCAAATGGACTCAGACGGAACTTGACGCTCTGGATAGGAAGGTCCGTACATTGCTGACAGCTTATCGGATGCATCACCCACGGTCATCAGTGATGAGACTGTACATCCCGCGGAAGTGTGGGGGTCGAGGTTTCTTAAATGCTAAAACCCTCCACAACCACGAGATTTGCAGTCTCAGGGAATATTTCCTTCAAACTGACGTGGGGATGCACCGAGATGTGGTCGCAGTGGACAAGGGCCTCACCCCACTCTCCTTGGCGAAAGAGAACTGGCGCAAACCTGCAGTTCTTGATACTAACGATCGTAAGGAAGTCTGGCAAGGCAAAGAGCTTCACGGACGGTTTTTCAGGGCCCTCCATGGGCCTGATGTAGACTTTTTGGCATCTGTATCCTGGCTGCGTTTCGGCGATCTCTTCGGAGAAACCGAAGGTTTTGTCTGTGCGATGATGGATGAAGTTATCATGACGAATAATTACCGGAAATACATTGTCAAGGACGGTACGGTTGACATGTGTCGGGCATGCCACCGTCCCGGTGAATCAATCAGACATATTGTTTCCGGTTGTCCTCATCTTGCTAACGGCGAGTACTTGCATAGACACAATCTAGTGGCTAGGATTATCCATCAGCAACTTGGCTTCTAATACAACCTTGTTGAGTCAGAAGTACCATACTACAGGTATGTGCCCGACCCAGTTCTCGAGAATGGTCACGCCACATTGTATTGGGATAGATCTATCATCACTGACAGGACTATTGTAGCCAATAAGCCTGATATTGTGGTGATAGATCGACGAGAGCGCCGTGCAATGATTGTTGATATCGCTGTCCCTCATGACGAGAATCTCGTGAAAGCTGAGAATGATAAAAAAATCAAGTATCTCGACTTAGCGCACGAGGTTGTCGACATGTGGGACGTGGACTCTGCAATCATTGTACCGATAATCGTAACAGTTAATGGCCTAATAGCGGAGAGCCTCGACCAACACCTCAGGAGGCTCTCATTGCGCGGCTGGGTCAAGGGCTTGATTCAGAAAGCAGTACTCCTAGACACGGCACGCATCCTCTCTCTAGAGCCCTGACCACCGGCATCTTGGACCCTGTTCCTGATGCCGATGGGCCACTATTTTTTATATTTTTAAATGATTTTGTATGTTTTTTATAAAAATATTTAAAAATGTAAATAATAAGTAATTAAAATGAAATAAAGATAAATAATAATAAGGCAACACTGATCTGATAAGTCAACAGCGTAATTTTTTTCTTATCTCATAATTCGCGTAATTTGTTATTTCCCTAACATCGTATAAATACGAAAAGCTCAATAAAACCCCATAGAATAAACAACAAATATATTTAAAAATAATAACAACTACAATGAAAAACCAAAAAAATATAGAAAAATCAAAAATTACTCAGTCAAATTTCCCGATATATATGTAATAAATTATGTGAGATGTGAAACCACTATATGTTGACGAGATCAGCAGCTCGCCGTGCACGTCTACCACCCCCGGACTCGCCGCTCAGCTCCGCCTCCCGCCGCCGGTACACAGCTCCATCGTGAGCGCTGCGCCGACACCGGCCGCGGCAGTTGCGTCGAGTATTTCTCCCCGCCGACGTCGCCAACATCTGTACGTCGGCAGGGCAGAGGCCGGCCACCGAGGAGCTTGGGACTTAGGGGCCATCCGACCCCGAGCCGGGTCCCCGCTGCCGGTGGTTGTGTGCAGCGCATGAGATGGACTCAGTCTATGAACGAGAACGTCATGCGCGCATATTACGGGTCTACAGAAGGAGGAACTAACCTCACTGCGTACCGTGTTAGGATGCTGTCTCTGTTTCAGGAACTAGAGCCAACCGCCAACGTCTCGGCCCAACGACTGTCGGATCAGGTGCGTGTCATCCAACACAATCATAGGTTGGACGATGCCGCACTTGATAGACTGCGCTCAGAGGTACTGACCAACCATATCGTTTCAACTCCGGCACAAACCGCGGCACAAGCGTCAAATATTGATGCAACCCCGTCGCGGTTCAATAATGGTGTTGAAGAGGAGGATGATAGGGCTGCCACAGTAAGTAGCCAGTGCAACGTTCGATTGAGGAGCGCACTGGAGGATGCGTTTCGCGAGTATAGGTACCCCCGACCGAACTTAGACCCCGATTACCACGCCTACCCATGCACAAAAAAAATAGGGCGCTGGTGTGTGCCTTGGACTCGCAGCTCAGGAATTATTTCGAGAGCAGCGAGAACCTCATTGATACACACTCGATCCTGTATTGCGCGGCTGTTGCGGCATGTCGTTTAGCTAACGTCAAGTTCCCAAACTGTGACGGAGCTACTCGACCAAAACCAGCCGTACCAGCCTGGCAGCAGGATCGAGCAACGTATCGATGGGGCCAGGGCACTCATCGGCAAACTATACTGCTTCAGGGAGGGCAGTACACGACCACGAGTGATGCGCTTTGTAAGGCGGGCATTCTCGGGGACTGGAATTAGCCCTCGAGAATACATACCCCGTGTCACAGAGCGCGTCGACTTCCTGAAGCAGAAAGTTTGTGCATGGGCGAGCCGTATTCGGCGGTATAACCGGCGGGTTGATCGATACACGTAGAATCACATGTTCCAGAGCGATGAGAGGTGAGTATATAGAGCTTGGGAGCGACCTAAATGAAATGTGATGACGTGTGTCACCCGGATGATGCCGCCACGAGTTCATTCTGGGGCAGCATATGGTCGGTACCCGTCTGTCACGCTGAGGCTGACTGGATGCAGGATGTCGAGCGAGTGTGTGAAACTATACTAGAAATGGAAAAAATCGATATCACACCATTAGATATAGCCAGAGCAGTCCGTCCGTTACCGAATTGGAAATCACCGGGACCGGACGGACTGGAGAACTTTTGGCTTAAATGGCTAATTAGTTCACACCCTTGCCTGGCATCGCAGTTCCAGTTATTCTTAGAGTCTGGGTCGCTACCACAGTTTCTAACAACAGGCGACACCCACCTGCTCCATAAGTCAGGTAGCCCTGCGGAACCCAAGAATTATAGACCGATCACATGTTTGTCGGCGGTTTATAAACTTCTTACATCCATTTTGAGAGCGAAAATTAACTCACACATTGACAATAACGCTATTATGTCTGTCGCAGTACTAAGGAGCTACTCCTCATTGACATGGCTATAAGCCAACAGGTTCGTCGATCCCGCAAGGATCTGTCGACATGCTGGATAGACTATAAGAAGGCCTACGACTTGGTGCCACATACATGGCTCATGAGGGTGCTGGAGTTGTACAAGATAGATGCAACTCTGCGCACCTTCCTGAAGTCGTGTAAGGGGCAATGGAGGACAGTCCTGTGCTATCGAGGATGTCGACAAATCCAGGGGAATGATGAGCCTTTATGGATTAAACGGGGAATATTTCAGGGCGACAGTTTGAGTCCACTTTGGTTCTGCCTAGCCCTGAATCCTCTAAGTACACTTCTGGAGGATTCAGGTCTGGGCTATCGATTGAGGTAAGGTGGTAAGGTCATATCTCACCTCCTCTACATGGATGATTTGAAACTCTTTGCCACCAACAAATTGCGACTGATGGAGCTACTGAAGGTAACTGAAACATTCAGTAGCGCCATCAGGATGGAATTTGGTGTGGACAAATGTGCAGTCATGCATGTAAAGCGAGGGGAGATTATGGAATCCGAGGGAACTCAACTCTCGGAATCCATACACCTTAGATCCCTGTCCTCATCCGAAAGCTATAAGTATTTGGGTATGTCAGAAGCGTTAGGCATTAATGTTGCTGACATGAAGCAATCGTTGAAGGAACGCTTCTTTGGCCGCCTGAAGAAGGTATTAATTAGTCTTCTTTCAGGCGGAATCAAGGTGCGCGCCTTCAACGGTTGGGTCATGCCGGTTTTGATGTACTCTTTCGGCATACTCAAATGGACTCGACCGAACTCGACGCCCTGGATAGGAGGGTCCGTACACTGCTGACCGCAAACCGGATGCATCACCCACGATCATCGGTGATGAGATTGTACATCCCGTGGAAGTGCGGGGGTCGAGGCTTCTTAAATGCGAAGACCCTCCACAACCGCGAGGTGTGCAATCTCAGAGAATATTTTTTTAAAGCCGAAGTGGGTATGCACCGTGATGTGGTGGCAGTGGACAAGGGGCTCACCCCACTCTCCATGGCTAAAGAGAACTGGCACAAACCTGTGGTACTTACTACAGATGACCGCAAAGAGGTATGGCAAAGCAAGGAGCTTCACGGGCGCTTCTATCGGGCTCTTCATGAGCCCGGTGTAGATTTCCTAGCGTCCGTCCTGTATCTCCTGGCTACGTTTCGGTGACCTTTTCGGGGAAACTGAAGGTTTGGTTTGTGCAATTATGGACGAAGTTATCTTGACGAATAACTACCGGAGACTTATTATGAAGGACGGGACGGTTGACGTGTGTCGGGCATGCCACCGTCCGGGTGAGTCCATCAGGCATATTATCTCTGGCTGTTCTCGTCTGGTTAACGGCGAGTACTTGCACAGGCATAACCAAGTGGCCAGGATTATTCACCAGCAACTTGCTTTGAAATACAAACTTGTGGATTCTGAAGTATCGTACTACAAGTATGTGCCCGACCCAGTTCTCGAAAATGACCATGTCACGTTGTACTGGGATCGGTCTATCATTACTGACGGGACTATTGTTGCCAATAAGCCTGATATAGTGGTGATAGACCGATTAGCGCGCCGCGCAATGATAGTCGATGTTACCATCCCACATGACGGGAACCTCGTGAAAGCTGAGAAAGAGAAACAAATAAAATATCTCGACTTAGCACACGGGGTTGTCGACATGTGGAATGTGAGCTCGACTATCATTGTGCCGATTATCGTAACGGCCAATGGCCTGATAGCCGAAAGCCTCGACCAACATCTCTCGAGGCTCTCGTTAGGCGGTTGGATCAAGGGTCTGATCCAGAAGGCAGTACTCCTCGATACGGCTCGCATTGTGAGGAGGTTCCTGTCTCTGCAGCCCTAACCACCGGTAGCTTGGACCCTGCTCCCGACACCGGCGGAACACTATTTTTTATATTTTTAAATGTTTTCTATATAGTTTTTAAGAAATATTTAAAAATGTATTTTATATGGTAAAATGTTAAATAAAGGAAACATAAAAATATAGGTAGCATTTAGTCACAATTTCGTATACAATATTAAATTAAATAGCAACATTTTAATTTTACAGACAATTAAAAATTATATAAATATTATTTTAATTTGTCATTTAGATATAAATTAACAGAATAATACGCCTTGTCATTTAATAATTTAAAAAGCTTACGTTTGAGCTCATTCATGCTGCTTCTTGACACAATTTGATCAGGTAATTTATTATAAAGTTTTGGAGCCATTGCATTGCACTATTATACAGAAATCTGGTTTTAGTGCGTAATGGGTACAACTTTTTCGAGCGTCGTCGTTGACTTTTGACAGATTTAAATAAATACATGTTGTTTTTTACAAAGATACAGGCTTCACAGACATAAAGTGATGGTGCAGTCAATATTTTTAAATTTTTTAAATGAGGCTTGCATGAATCCGTTTGTTTGATTTTACATATAGCTCGAATAAATTTTTTCTGTGCTAACAATACCTCCTCAACCTTAGTAGCATTGTCCCAAAATATAAGACCAGGATGGCTACCACGAGCTCTTAGCGCGATCCATTTTAGGACCTAAACTGAACTGTTCTTCTAATTCGTACCATGACGTTAGTTTAACGATTCAATTTAGGCCATGCCATATGACAGCGATTGTCCCAAACTGAGTCGCAAGTTTTGGTTTCATTCATTCTTGTTTGGTACCATGACGTCCTTATAGCAGCTCAACTGAAACGCTCAACTGTCAAAATAAGCGATTCAATAAAAGTTACTATTTCTCTAACATAAACTGAAACGTTTGGTGAATTATTGACGAAAATAAAGTTTTTTAGTGCTATTTTAGTGGAATTGTACAAAAACCAATGTAAGTGAGCTTTAATCTTTCTTTTAAACGTCTAAAACACCTATTTTATATGCCTTGTTTAACCGCATTCGTTTTTGTTTAACAGATTTCTGATGAACTACTTTTATTTGTGTTTTTTGAGGAAGATTCTGCCTCACACTAAGCTAACTAGTCTGTGCTCACACTATGCCCACTATGCCCCAACTCAACTCGCACAACTTTGTTTACTCTGGTACGTTCGAAACAGAAACATAATTTGTTTTATTACGTCGAAATAAAAATATTTTTTTCGTGTACTTAATAAATAGCAAAAGGTAAATAAATATCTACTTTGACTAAGAATTATTTTAACAATAGTTACCGTATTAACGTGGAATCTTAAAAAAAACTGTTGAGTGTCTGTTTTACTTTGAAGTAATGATACTGAGTTAAGAACAAATAAAATGTTACTTGCTTCTGAACATGTCTGACACTAAATAATGTGCGCGAAACAAACTTATTTGACAATAATAGCGTTGTCTCGTTTTCACCAAAAACGTTCCAAACGCGGCCGCGCGATTCAGCCACAGATTGCGATCTTTCATTCACTTTTAACTATCCAAATGCCGCTGAGCTTATTGGACGTCATGGTACGACTTTGAAGCGATGCAGTTTAAGAACCTAAATTGAAATGCCTTGCTTTTGAATCGTTTTTAATTAGATCATGGTAGGCATCCAGATCGCAAAGTGGAGGCGACATACCTATGATACGCTGTTAGGAGCGCTGTCTTGTTCGCAATTTTGCCTAGCATATAGAGGGGTACATATTAGAACGTCGAAAATTAAAATACCTACAAGTAAAATGTCACTGTTCAAAACATCGAAAATTTAAATATCGAATGACTATATAACTGAAAATGAAAATAACGTAAGTTTATAATGTGGTTTAAATATCGAAGTACAGATTATCGAATGTTCTAAATATCGATATTTATTTATTATGTATGTCACAGGGTAATTTTATAATTCGGATATTGAAAAAACCCGGATAATTAGAAAATGGTGAAATAAAATCTGCTAGCAACTTGGATGTAGCGTTCGCCGGCTGCTGCCGCGGCACCGCTCGCTGCGCTCTTTCGGCTCACGCGCGGTTGGTCACAGTTCTAACCTAACCTAACCTATTTCACGCAGAACTGTGACCAACCGCGCGCGAGCCGAGCTAGCGAAGTGAGCGGTGCCGTGGCAGCGGCCGGCGAGCACTACTTCTCAAAATAAAACAGATTTGTACGCAAATGAAAAAATATATTTCTTATAATCAATATCAATGGACAATATAAAATATTAAACAAAATAATCCTTCTCTTTGTTGAATAATCAAAAATATAAGTGAAAAATCAACTATAAAAAATACCAGTACTTTAAAGATTTGAAGCAATGACTATTAACAATTCCACAAAAGAGTACTCTGTAATAATTTCCAGTATGTTATTTTTTTTTTTTTTCATTCTATTCGCACATTTAGTCTTCCTTTTTTTAAGCTGTGTTTCTCCGTTAAAGATTTTTTTAATTTCAATTAAATTTAATTTTGTTTCCTTCATCAACTCAGATGTTAAACGGTAAAAGCCAACATATCTTAGCACATATTTCATTAATATGGTGATGAAAGGATTCAGCACTATTTTGAGTGCGCTGTATCGTAGATTGGTAATTTTGGTACCAAAAGTGTAGACTATACTCTGGTTGTTGATTATTATTGCCAATAACGTAGTTTTCACCAAACCATTGTGCAATCCTGAGACTGTCATTTGAAAGAGTTTTTATCAAATCGTTAATATTACTACATTAACATGGTTAATTAATGTAAAGACACTTAATTTCCTGGTTGAATTTATAGTCGGTATTGTATTTTGAAGTCAAACCATCCTTTTGGATTTTACGGTATAATATTTGTGTCAGATGAAAAAAACATCCTTTCAAAGTAATTGACTCGAAACGTTGGCGCAAACTTAAGGCTGGAGCTTTTTCGAAGTCCATAATTACATATGATGGGTTCAATGGAATTTCATTTACTGCACAGTACTCCATCATTAAATCAAACATGACGTCGTAGGACGCCTTTGAGTGCCAGAAGATAGCTTGTTGGTGGTGAGATTAACAAAATTGTTACTGGTACCTTCTGTTGTCTTACTGTCTACATAGTTTAAATTATTATTGCTAACCACCTTAATATTAGTATTATTTAAAAAAATTGTGGAGCTAAATACATAAGACTTCGACATAGTATTTATGTCTGAGTTTATTCTCGTATTAAAAGCTAATACCCATGCGATTTGACGTCTAAAACTAATAGGCAGATACGTAGTATCCCTAGTCGATTTTTATTTCTCAACAAAAGTGTTGGTGTCACAAATCAGGTGCAACAGTTCGCAGGTCGAACATCAACTGTTCGTGGTAGGTTACCGGTAACGGAGGGTAACCAAAAACTGTGTTTTACTATGTAAATTTGCAGGAAAATAATTATCCTGAGTTTTTATGTACTTACTTCACATTTAGATATATTATTACGCCTTAATTACCTTAAAAATTAAATAAAACTAATATTAAAATACCGAACGAATTGATGACATGTCACTTGGGCAGTGTTGCCATTTTTGCAATCTGAAGACGTAAAGAAAATATGGAGACTGTTCTATAATATTCTTGTTTTGTCGCCAGGGAGCCAAGAAGCCGTTCAAGAGGGTGATCAAGGCAAACATCGGAGATGCGCACGCTATGGGGCAGCGGCCCGTCACGTTCATCAGACAGGTATGGTCATCAATACACTTTGAGTAAAATAAGAACCCTGTTTCAAGAAGACTTGAATTTTAATCAGTTGTTAGATATCATAGAAGTCCTTTGATTTTTTGTTTGCATTATAGTCAACCAATACATACAATAAGTAAATTGGCAACAGATTTACTGATCAAAGACTTGGTCAAGGTATACACTGTTCGTTTACTATTACAGCATTATTGTGTAGACTCAAATTCAAAAGTCATTTATTTAAACTGGACTGAGAATCTGCACTTTTCGAACATCAAAATTACATAAGACAGTCCCTCAAAACGCCCACCCTTCACCACTTTCTAGTGCGTTAGTTGGGAAGAAGAAGTGGCGCAAAAATCAACCCAGCAGCACAGCGGTTCAGTTCAGTTAGAAAAAAATGTATTCTATATAATAGCATGCAAAATAATTTACATTATGCAACACAATTTAAGTTATTAGCCTTATGCCAGCTAGCACACGCCAATATACCGAACAATGTTCGGCCAGTGCGTACGTGCCCCGGCTGGGCTAGTACATATCGACGCTTGAAAGCCAATAATTACCAAGCGACATGTCGGGTGATATTATGTTATATACATAATTGAAATCGGTAAAAAAACTGCGTCGATTGGTCGTAATCTCGTACTGCTAGGAAGAATTTTATTGTCGCTTGGTAATTTAAAAAAAAAACACATTTTCTCATTTTTCGGCGACCAAGCGACTAAATTTTAAATGTTTGACATTATAATTTTTGAAGTATCTTGAGTGTTGACATTTTATAATCATAAAAATAATTTCTATTATACTTAGTAACTAAATTATAAATTCTCTTAAGTGCATATCCTAGGTAATATTTCAATTTTTGTTGTTGTTAATTCTTTTCAATGTTATATAAATATTTGTACGCCGATATTTACGGCTAAACATGATTGGACTCAAACGACGGACTAATATCTTGCATGCTCTTGTATGTATACAATGTTTAAACAAATAAAGAAATCTTATCTTATCTTAGATATGAAAATGCGATAGCTCAAAAAAAAAAATCTCGTAATTATATTGTAGTTTTAATTCATAATATTGTTTTCGAAAGTGTGATTTTTGGTATGTGATATGATGACGTTGGATTGTCATCTTAAAATAGTGTTACACACATTACAGATTATTATCGATAAAATTATACTCAAGTGTGAGTCAAATATAATTTTTATCGTCGTTTATGAAGAAGTTTTAATAAAAACACATATTTCTAAGATTTTTTAATCAGATTCGTCCATGTTACTATATTCACTCTCCATCAAAGTCAAAGTCAAAGTCAAACAATTTATTTCAATTAGGCACATAAAAGGCACTTATGAACGTCAATTTTACAAAAAATAGAATTGATTCTAGTCGCCCCTCCCAAAAGGTAGTTTTCGTATGGAGAAGAATGGGCAAGAAACTCCACCATCGAACTGTGTTTGCTACTATCATATATTAAATTAATAAACACATAATATACAATGTGTCCGGTTGTCGGTTGTATATCAATATTTAAAACAACTTTCACTCTGGCAACAACAATGACAATTAGAAATAAATCGCTGTTTCAAACAAAAGAGCTATACTAACACGCCCAAATGTATGGTACACGAGAAAAATCGTAATGATATTTTTCGATTAGCGGAGCAAATTAGCAACACACGATTTTTTTATTGAATCCGTGATTTTTTCGTATTGGCTCAGTGTGAACAACTACGTATGTTACGGATGTTTTTGAACAAGTAACAATGAAGTTAGGTTTTAGTACACAAAATCAAAGACTTTCGACGGATATCGTCATCATCAACATCATCATTATAGCCTTTGTAGTAATCTATAATCACCCACTACTGAGTATGGGCCTCCATCTGATGAGGGAGGAATTAGAGCACCACGCTGCTCTACAGCGGGTTGGTGAAGTTGTAGACCCGTGAGTAACCCTTTGTTAAAGTCTATATCTAAAAAATATTGAGGTTTCTAATATATATATTTTCTAAACTGAATAGTTTGCGCGAGAGACACTTCCAAAGTGGCAGAAATAACCAGTTCTGGTATTGAATCACACGCCTGCTCAACAACACGCATCCAATCACCTTCAGTGTGACTGACGGGCACCGACCAAATGCTTCGCCAAAAAGCACTCATCGCACCATTATTCGGTGGACGCTCGTCAGTCACACCCTGAGTGGGAATGGGTCGCTCCCATGCTCTGTATACCCACCTTTCATCCCTCTGGAACATGCGGTTCTGAGTGTACCGATCCACTCTTCGCCTATACCGCGGATACGGTTTGCCCATGCATAAACTTTCTGCTTCAGGAAGTCGATGCGCTCTATGACACGGGGTATATATTCTTGAGGAGTAATATTAGTTCCTGAGAATGCCCGTCTCACAAAGCGCATCACCCTTGGGCGAGTATTGCCCTCTCTGAAGCAGATGAGCTTCCCGATGAGTACCCTGGCCTCATTAATACGACGCTCAATCCTGCACTGCCAGGCTGGTGCGGCAGGTTTCGGTCTTACAGCTAGGTCAGAGTTTGGAAATTTGACACGAGCTATACGACATGCCGCAACAGCCGTGCAAAACAAGATTGAGTGTGTATCGCAAAGGTCAGCGCCGTTTTAATAAAATTTGGTAACACCGCATCCAGGGCTCACACCAGCGCTCTGTTTCTTTTATTCATGGGCAAACGTGGTAGCCGTGGTCTAAGGTCAGGTGATGTGAACCGGTACTCACGGATCGCATCCTCCAGTACGCTCCTTAATTCCACATTGCATAGGTTATCTGCAGATATAGCTCTGGCGTCCTCCTCCTCATCATTTTGGTTTACTTGTAGTGAAACCTCGGAAGGCGCATGCATGACAATCTGGGATGGGGGAGGGTTACTAGCAGAGCTAATCTGCATTTCCGAGCGCAGCCGATCAAGTGTAGCGTTATCCAATCTATGGTTGTGTTGAAAGACGCGCACCTGATCCGACAATCGTTGGGCCGAGACGTTGACGGCAGGTTCAAGCACCTGAAACAGAGAGAGCATCTGACTTCGGTACGCTGTAAGGTTAATTCCTCCCTCGGTAGCCCCATAATATGCGCGCATGACATTTTCATTCATGGACTGGGTCCATCGCATGCGCGACACATTTCCACCGGCAGCGGGGACCCTGTTCGGGGCCTGTTGGCTAGTGATGTGAACCGATTACAATTTTTAACACCGGTATATACCGATTAGTTATTTTTAAAAACCGGTTTTTTAAGGTTTTTTTTAGGTTTTTTTAAGAAACATAATTTATAGCAAAGTTTTTATTTTTCTTTACATAATCACGATTAAAATACAAAAAGGAATTGGTCATCAATTAAAAAAAAATAAGCAGGAAATTCAATTATTATACAAAAAAAGGAATTGGTCATCAATCAGTAGGAGATATTATAGTTCGGTTTCCAACAAATCGCAGTTTTGATTTATGAAGCAATTTTGATCCACTGCATCTGCTTGTAGCCTGCTTCTTCTAGAGGACAATATATATCCAGATTTTGAGAACATCCTCTCTGATGGGACCGACGTAGCTGGTATAGCCAAATACTTAAGTGCTATAGCATTTAAAGGTGCCAAATGTTTATTATTGGACCAAAAAACTCCCGCACTTTTAGCTGCTTTTGTGATCTCGGCTTCTTCGTTTCGTGGATCTGTGTCCATATACATGCGTAAAATATTAATTACTGAAGCAGTTGAGCCAGTATTGGGTCTTCTTTGTTTTAAGAAGTCCAGCAGTCCAGTTTTTTTCTGTCCTGGCTGCTCCGAAGTCCCTGGCTGCTCCGAAGTATCTGGTTGTCCCGAAGTCGAAGGTGCAGAGCTATCGGCGGAATCTTTTAAGTAATGGGATAGTTCTTTTCTTACCAACTCTTTTGCTCTCAACATGTTTTCTGGGTGACGAAATCCTGTTCTTAATGCTGGATGTAAATATGTAGATATTTGCGATATAGTTCTTGTCTCATATGCCAGGAGTCTGCTACTTATGTTTCGCCTTACTGATGAGTGAAACATCTTGCCTATATCGGTTGTGAGGGAATATTCAATAGTATTCAATTTTTCATACAGTCCACATATTATTGGGATGACTAGTGAACTAGTCGGATACTGATCACCGCTAACGAGTTTTGTTGCTTCCTCGAATATTTCCAAAATGTTGATAACTTCCCTAGCTGCTTCTTCTTCGGAAGCAGTTAAGTAGTCTGGCGCCTGAACCAATTTCCTACATACCAATGCGAGAACGTCACTTAACTCCAGTATTCTCTTCATCATGTAGAATGTACTGTTCCATCGTGTAGAAACTTCTTGTATCATCTTCAAAGGCGTAGAATCGGGTTTTCTTTCTTTCTGAGCTAATTTAAGCGCTCGCCAACCTACAGATGACTTTTTGAAAAATTTTACAATTGCTTTACATTTGTTAGTTATGTCCTCCACCTGAGAAAGCTTCATGGAATCATCCAAAGTTAAATTAAGTGTATGGGCAAAACACGGCATGTGCCTTATTCCCAGCAAATCACACATCTTTACCATGTTAGCACCATTATCAGTGACAATAGCAGAAACTTTTCCTAATATTTTCCATTCCGTTAGTAAGTTAGTCATAATTTCAGCTAGATTTTCGCCTGTGTGCGAAGTTGGAACATCACATGTAGCTAACACGTAGCTTTTTAAAATATTTTGGTTAAAAAAATGTATTGTGACAGTAAGGAAACAATCCATGTTTTGATTCGACCACATATCAGCGGTAAGTGCAACATTTTTTATATTTTCAAGCATTCTAGCAAGCTGTGACTTCGCGCACTGGTAAAGCTCTGGCATTAGTTCATACCTTATCTTTTGTCTCGTCGGAAGTTTATAGCTTGGATTCAAAACTTCAACCAGCTTCCTAAAACCCTTGTCTTCAACTATAGAGTACGGCTGATAGTCCGTAGCTATCATCATTGTTAAATATTTATCAATTTTCTTTTTGTTACTTGCTGCGGTCATTTTCAGAGTAGTCTGAAAAATGGGGCGCGGTGTCTCCGTTGGTTTTTCTTGTGCTGTGCTAGTAGATGTTCTCTGTGTATCAACTGGCTGATCACCCACTTCACCTCGATCCACCTCCACTGTAGCCTGAGGATGATTCCTCTTAATATGTGCCAACATATTCGAGGTTCCACCTCCAACTTTGATCACTTTAGCGCATAGCTTACACTTTGCACTATCGTTGTCAATTTTCTCAAAATAATTTCTGGTAATTGATTTACCTTTTACTTTAGGCATTGTTCGCAAACAAATCTATCACCTCCAAAGAATTCACAAGCAAAACTGAAATATTTTTGTATAGTGAGGTTCGTCGCGTACGAAAACGAGGTATCGGGGATTCCCCTAACATAGACAACATTTTAAACGGAACGAAACTTATGTTCGGATACACATCTAAGACTCGGATTGTCTCGGATACATGTTTTATGATTGTAATCGGTTTTTTAAGGTGAACCGGTAATTATCGGTTTAAAGAAAAACCGGTTTTTTTTAGGTTTTTATGAAACCGGTTCACATCACTACTGTTGGCCTTGAGGTCCCAAGCCCGCTGGTAGCCGGCCTCTCCCCTGCCGACGTACAGGGGTTGGCGACGTCGGCGGGGAGAAATACTCGTCGCTCGAGCTCGACGCAACTGCCGCGGCCGGTGTCGTCACAGCGCTCACGGTGGGGCTACCGGCGGCGGTGGGGCGGAGCTGAGCGACGAGTCCGGAGGTGGTAGGTGTGCTCGTCTCGTAGCTGATCTTGTCAACATTCCGTTTTACTTTGGTTTCATAATTATTTTCGTTATTATTGTTTTATTGTAGGCCGAATTTGATAGCCGTCATTCATGATTTTTCGATTATTCTTTGGTTTTTTTCATTTTGATGTTGTTCATTGTCTTTTTATTATTGTGCTGTTATTCCTAAAGGTTTTATTATAATTTTTCGTACTTCTGAGACTAAATGCGGCTGTAGGAATACTTAAATATGAAAAATATATGATATGAAAATTCAGACGTTTGTTGACATTCTTTTTATTATTATTAAACAATTTACCTGTTTAAAAAACGATAGTAAAACAAATTAGACACTCATATTTCTGTATCAATAGGTAAACTGAAAAAATATGTCTTTATCTCTTCTCTTGCTGGATCTACATCCATGAACTGCACATAATACACCAGAATCAGTCATACCATAAGAAGTTGAAACTAAGTATGTCAGGTCGACCGAAATAATATAGGTACGTACGTGTCTCGCGGCTTTATTTATTTATTTACAATGCATTTGCTCGAAAAGAGCGTTTTCCAAGCAGTGAATTTGTGCGGAAAGTGTCACTTTTTTTCACTTGTGTTTTTTGCTTTTCTGTCTTTTTAAAAATTTTTGATGCGTCGTCAGCCCGTCTCGTCTCAGAGATTTTATTAGATGAGAATTTTTTTTCACAAATTTGTATTTACAAATCAGATGATGATGATGACGATGGCGATGATTATGACGATGGTCAAAATCAAAAAGTCGAAGTCGAAGTCAAAGTCAAAGTCAAAGTCACAGTCAAAGTCAAAGTCAAAGTCATGTCATGAATATTGTTTTTATCATTTATATACGTCGTCGTATGTTAGATGTTACACATCACAGGCGACTGCCGTAAGGCTCGCTCGTTTTTTTATTTCCTCGCACAATGCATAGTAAAACGTTGTATGATACACGTGCGTAAGATGATTTCCGACTCGTGTCGACTTATACACTCGCTCGCTTTGCTCGCTCGTGAATAAAATTGCCACTCGTCGGAAATCACCTACCTTCCACACTTATAGCATAAATAACTATTCTGTAACAATTTACATTGTATCGAAATTTTACACAACATTTTATTACAATAAAAATTAAAAGAATTACAATATAAATCATTATCATAACATTAAACAAATAAGAAATTATAAAGTAAAACATTTGCGATTCCCTGTTATTATGATAAAAAAAAAACTAAGAATAATACCAAAACAAATAAAATAAAAATGCCACTATTACGACAAAAATATATTGTAATGCCAATAAAAATAGTGATTTTATAAATGATAGGTCAAATAAAGAATATGAAAATTAAATAAGATTCATCCATTACACAATGTCAAAAATAAAAAATAAAATCTATCATGTCAATAAAAATAGTATAATAATAATTAAAGTCTAGTTGTATGTGTTACAGAGAATCTCATCAAGGGTGTAAAAGCACTTTTCTATCAGAAATGATTTTAACTGCTGCTTAAACTGATTTAAGTTGTATAATGACTTGAAGTGTACAGGTAGTTTATTAAATAGTTTAATTGATTGATAACCTGCAGCATGACTCACGAGTTTTAAATGAGGTTGTATCTTATTTTGTAAGTACCTACGCCTAGTAGCTTCCCGCTTACCTCTTTCTTCTGGTGTTTCGAAATTCTGCAGCTGTTTCATAAGATCCATGAGAAGAACTAAGATATACAAACAAGGGACCGTTAGTATCTGAAGTTGTTTAAAGTACTCCTTACACGATACCCACTGCGGAATTCTCACCATGGTTCTTATTGCCCTTTTTTGTATAATGAAAGCTATATTTATATTGTACGCGTAGCTACCTCCCCATAGAGTGATACTGTACCTAAGCTTTGACTCTACAAGCGAGTAATATACCACTTTTAATTGCTTGATTGCGATCACATCTCGAAGACTTCTTAGAGCTTAGCAAGCTGAGCTAATTGAACTTTCTATGGCTGTCAATTCTTTTTTCCAGTTTAGGCTTTCGTCAATGTGAATACCTAAGAATTTTACGCTGTCTACTAATGTTATTGTATTTTCATTTAATACTATGTCAATATTTTCTTTGTTTCTTGACGTCATCCTAAATAACATGGCATTTGTTTTACTGACATTCAATTTGAGATTATTGATGGTAAACCAATGATGAAAGAGAGCAAGAGCATTATTTACTTTACTACTGAGAGTATCGATATCTTTAGCGGCTATAATAGCATTCGTATCATCAGCAAAAAGCACAAGTTCAGTATCACTTCGTTCCAGCATATAGCTAATTAAATCATTAACAAATAAAATGAAAAAGATTGGTCCTAATATCGAACCTTGTGGAACTCCTTGTATTATTATTTTAAGACCCGATTTGAAAACTTTTTGACTACTGTCTTCATTCACTTTAATTTCCACATATTGTTTTCGATTTTCTAAGTAAGACTTAAATAGACGCAAAACCGGTCCTCTTACTCCGTAATGTTCCATTTTTCCTAACAGTAATTTGTGATTTATCGTGTCAAAAGCGGAACTAAGATTGAGGAATAACCCTACGACTTTCAGTTTATCATTAATTCTGTCAACTACTTGCTCCATTAAAGTATTAATTGCGTCATTTATTCCCACATTTTTCTGATAGCCAATTTGTCTGTGATTAAGTATTTTATTACGATTGAGATGTTTAAGAAGTCTAATTTTGAGTATTTTCTCAAAATTTTTCGAGATAATTGGTAACAAAGAAATCGGTCTATAATTATTAGAATCTTATTTGTACCCTTTTTTGTAAAGTGGTAAGACTCTTGCTATTTTAGTTGTTCAGGGAATATATTCATATTTATACATGTGTTTATAAGATATGCCAGAGGTCCTGCCTGTGTGCCAATGTGATCTTTAACAGTCTGTATCGGTATTTCATCATGACCAGAAGATTTCTTGGTAGCCATAGAATTTACCAGTTTTTTTATTTCGGAGGCAGTAGCTAGATTGTAAGTCATTTCTTGATCTACTCTTTTTACGCTATCTTATAAAGTTTTTATAGCTTGATCGAAAGAATTAGAGTCGCCAGCTGTGTCTGCACTGTCGAACGTGTTCGAGAAGATATCTACTATTTGCTGGGGATTTGATATTATTTTATTATTAACTTTAAGGAGTATGTTTTTACTATTTGCACGTTTTGATTTTGTGTTCCTGTGCCTATTTACAACCTGCCATATAGTTTTAGAAGATTCATTTGCTTTGGCTAGTTCTTTATTGACTGCAATGCGTCTAGCTTTTTTTAAGACTAGTCTGTATATTCTAATGTATGATTTTGTATATGCCCTTATTTTCTCCGTACAGGTCCAAAGTTTATATTTTGAAGCAAAAATCGCTTCATTTTACTAGAGACTAATTCCTTTCGTTACCCAGGACGATTTTTGACATTTCTTAGAATTCACCCGTTTTTTCTTCTTTTTGAAACATGTGCGGAATATTTGTCCAATTTTCTTTAAAAAGCCATTTATACCTTCTTACAACCAATTTATATTCAGAATACGTTGTCCAAAGCTATTTGAATTTTTGTCACTAAACTGTCTGAACTCTATATCTAAAAAGCTATCGGGCTGTACTTTCTCAGTTTTTAAGCGACAAAATAACGCTGCGTGTCCATCAGACAAGCAAATATGAGATCAACAAACTGCTCATTGATAAAATCATCTGGTAAATTCGTCAAAAAAATATCCAAACATGATTGCGCATTATTCCGTTTATATGTCACTTCGTTTATAATTGGTCTAAAATTGTAAGATGTCAATAATGTCAAAAGATTTGAAGTTTTTTTGTCGCTTTTAAGCAAGTCAATGTTGAAATCTCCACAGATGATACATTTCTTACTGAAGAAGTGTTCTAGTAATTGTTTCAACTTAGCTATAAATATTTCATAGTTCTGATCGATAGAATTTCTGTAACAGCAGAAGATATAAATGTTAGTGCCAATATCTTTAACACCACATGTGGTCATGGCCTTTCTGAGGCACTAACTCTTTGACTCTGGTCACCAAAGAATGACTAGTATGGAAGAAAAGGAGCTCATTAAAAAACGAGCAAGTTACAAAGGTCGATTAACGGTATTTTCTAATTACTTAGAGGATTTTAAAAAGGATTCTTTAACGCAAACCCAGATGAATAAACTGCAGTTACGTCTCGGTAAGATTGAACTTGTTTATTCGCAATATGACGACGTTCAGTTAAGGTTAGAATGTATAGCTGAGGATATGAATACACAGTTAGCAGAACGTACTGAATTTGAAGGCATATATTACAAAGTTGTTGCGAGGGCACAGGAATTACTAGCCAGACGCAATGATATTGGTAATGAAGATAAGTTTTCTCGCGTTAGCAATAATCGGCTGGTTAGGTTACCAACCATTCAGCTACCTAAGTTTGACGGGACGTATGACAAGTGGTTAGAGTTCCATGACACGTTTTCAAGCTTAATACATTTGGATGACCAAATTGATGAAATAAATAAGTTTCATTACCTCCGAGCTTCCTTGGAAGGGACAGCCGCCTTAGTCATACGGGCAATTGAATTTTCGGCTAATAATTATTCCATTGCGTGGAATTTATTATGTGAAAGGTTTGATAACAAGCGGCTTCTCATTCAAAATCATGTGGCAGCCTTATATAACATTGAAGTGGTTAATAAAGAATCCTCAGATAATATAAAAAACATCATTGATACTTTAAATAAAAACTTACGCGCGTTAAAATCTTTAAGTGAACCAGTTAAGTTTTGGGATACGTTGATAATTTATATAGTTACCCACAAATTAGATTCAAGGACTTATCGACAGTGGGAGGAAGAAAAAGGTCATTTAGACAAAGATAAAATAATCACATAAGAAATATTCCTAGAATTCTTAAGAAATCGTGCAGTTTTGCTTGAAACACTTGATTTGTCTCGCAATCAGGCTAATAATAATAATAGTACTTCTAAATCTAGCAAGCATAAAACAATGATATCGATGAGCAGTGAGACACCACCACAGAAAAGTAAAAATAATACCAGATCCTCACCAGTGTCATGCTCGCATTGTATTGATAAACATAATTTACTTAACTGTCCACAGTTTCTTGGTCTCAGCAACGAAAAACGGCTTGAGCTTCTTCCTCAATACAAAGTATGTTTCAATTGTTTTCGGTCTGGTCATTACGCAAATAATTGCAAATCTTTTGGTTGCAAAATATGTAAGCGTAAACAGAATACACTGGTTCACGTAGCAGGTGCTTCACAGAAACCTATGCCTAATGTTTCTACCTCGCAAACCGACAGCACTGTTACTGCAGATGTTAACTCAGCTAAAAAGAAACCCAATATAAATGTGACACTATCTGCACGTGCTACAATATATCTTAACAATAAAAGTAAAAGTCAAGTTTTATTGGCTACTGCATTAATAAAGGTGTATGATAAGAATAATCGCGAACATCTCGCTCGGGCTATACTGGACACTGGCAGTACTTCTTGTATAATGACATTAATGACAGATAAGTTATGTGATTTATTGAATTTACCTACCGTACAAGTTAATGAATCTGTACAAGGCATTAACAATTTTAAAACAAACATTAGTAAAATGTGCAGTGTTTCTGTAAAATCATTAAGTGAAAACTTCACTACTAATCTTTATTGTTTTATTTTACCAAACATAACAGATGAAGTACCATGTCAGAAATTATCCATTAGTAATTTGAATATACCAAGCGACATTTGTTTAGCTGATCCTCATTTCCACACGCCATCGGCAGTGGATCTTATAATAGGTGCAGATGTTTTCTGGGACCTACTGGGGCGGCAAAAAATCAACTTAGGTAACAGCAAACCAATATTATTTGAATCTAGGCTAGGTTGGTTAGTTTCAGGTCCGTTAATTAATTGTGGCCACGTATCACGGTCACCATCAGTTACATTACATGAAAAGGTGATCGAGTCACTTGGCGCGCCAATTCAAAGTAGTACATTTTGGAGTGATTCTACAATAGTGCTGGGGTGGTTGAAAATGTTACCAAGTAAGTTGCAACCATTCGTGCGCAATCGTGTTGCAGAAATCGTTGAAAAAACGAATGCTAATAATTGTACCTGGAGACATGTTCCGACTCATCTTAACCCCGCTCATCTTGTATCTCGTGGAACTGATGTAAGTAAAATTCAAAGTCATAATTTATGGTGTTCGGGACCTAATTTTTTAAACCAGGATACAAGCGAGTGGCCTTCTTTTCCAACCACTGCAGTAGAATCGCTACCCGAAACTAAAACTGATATTTCTTTATTAACTACTTCTAAGACTTCAATACCTTTAATTCATTTTAATCGGTTTTCAAACCTTTCTCGACTTACACGCACAGTAGCATACACGTTACGATTTATTAATACATATTTGTAAAAAGCAACCACCAAACACTTTACATCTTAGTGAAGATGAATTACACATTACATTTTATTATTTTATTATTTTCTTTATGCCGATGATCTTCAATTATATACAGCTGAGCGGGTAGAGAGTTTGTCAGACGCTATAGCAGATGTAAACCGAGATTTAGATGCTATCAAGAAGTGGTCTGATAGTTTTGGGGTGTCAGTAAACCCCTCAAAGTGTCAGGCCATTATAATTGGAAGCTCGCGCATGATGGGTAGGGTGGCACTTAGCTCTCTTCCTCCTCTAATTTTTAATAATACCGTCATACCTATTAGCCCTACGGTGAAAGATCTCGGTTTGCATATTGACTCGACACTTAGCTGGCAACGCCAAGTCTCTAATGTTAGTCAAAGGGTCAACGGTACTCTGCGGTCGCTGTATCGTCTGAGAAACTTTTTGCCTGCTAAGACGAAGACTATGCTTGTGCAGACTTTGATTTTCCCTATCGTCGACTATGGTGACGTGTGCTACTTTGACTTGAATGCGGTTTTGCTGGATACGCTCGACAGACTGCTCAACAACTGTATCCGGTTCATTTTCAACCTTAGAAAATATGACCATGTGTCTAGCTATAGGTCTGAGCTCAAATGGATGTCCATTCGTCAAAGGAGAAGTTTGCGCGCTTTGACCACGCTTTTCTCCCTTCTCAACTCTCCCACTCCTCCTTCTTATCTTGTGTCTCACTTCCAATATCTATGTTCTTCACACACTAAGAATCTGCGTTCTTCTAACAATCTTCTCCTACTCTGTCCTTCTCATACTTCTGACTTTGTTCATTCTTCCTTTCATATTCAGTCCATTCTTCTTTGGAATGCGCTTCCTCTTGATATCAGGACGGCCACCAGTCGGTATGCATTAAAGCGGAAATTGCGGAGTTATTTTCAAAATAAATAGAGTAGAGTCATCTCAACACCTCTCTCCCTTGAATTCGTATATATGTATATATATATAATATGGGTATATATTATAGTAAATATGTATGTATGTGTATGTAGTTTGTACTGTTGTACCTATTTTAGTTATAATGAATTAGAATACTTTTTTTTAAATTTATCCTTGTTCCTCTCATATAGAGCACCTGCCATCTAATCTCTTCACCACCCTTGGTTGACTGGTAGAGAATGCCTAAGGCATTAAGTCCGCCTTTGTACTTTTTTGAGTGTGAAAAGTTTAAATAAATAAATAAATAAATTACAAAATGCGTTAAACTTAATTGTGAAACTCTCTCAAATTGAATCATTTCCCGAACATGAAATGTTAATAAAAAATCAGTGCTTACCAAAAGGGAGAGTCCACTGACAAAAGTTAACGTATTTTTAGATAAAAATAAATTAATTCGTGTAGGTGGTCGCTTACAAAATTCCTCATTTTCATATGAGAAAAAGCATCCGTTAGTAATACAGTCCACTCATCGATTTTCTAAACTATTATTTGAATTTAAACATAAAACTCTAATGCACGCAGGACCACAGCTACTATTGGCTTGTGTAAGAGATACTTACTGGCCAATAGGTGGTCGCAACCTGGCTAAACTGTGTTATCATCGTTGTGTCATTTGCAGTCGCATTACAGCTAAACCAATTAATCCCATTATGGGCAACTTACCTGAACGACGGGTGGTCATCCATTCGAATGTGTTGGGATTGATTACGCTGGACCTATTCTGTCAGCGTTTTACAACGAAGGCAGTTCACATTGAGTTGGTGGGTGACTTAACCCGTCAAAATTATTTGTCAGCACTTCGTCGTTTTATGTCTCGCAGAGGTAAACCTACGCATATATATTCCGACAACGGAACCTCGTTTGTAGGCTTATAATGAAATCGGCAAATTTTTGAAGGTTAACAGCAGTTCATTGTCTGGTGACATGGCCACTGAAGGGATTAACTTAATTTTTATTCCTCCCTATGCTCCAAATTTCGGTGGTCTTTGGGAGGCAGGTATCAAATCGGTGAAGTTTCATTTAAAAAGAGTAATGGGAAATTGTCATTTAACTTATGCGGAACTATATACAGCACTGGTTCAAATCGAAGCACTCCTGAACTCGCGCCCGCTCACGCCGTTGTCATCGGACCCTAATGACCTTCTGCCGCTGTCAACTGGACACTTCCTGATAGGACGCACACTCACATCCTTGCCGGTGCCGTCGTACGAAACTGCTTCAGTTACTCACTTGAAGGGATATGAGAGAATAGAGGCATTACGTCAACATTTCTGGTCGAGATGGAATAAAGAATATATATCTGAACTACAGCAGCGGACAAAATGGAGGTCTTCAAATGCAGTCTTAGAGACTGATCGCCCTGTTATAGTAAAGGAAGACAATCTACCACCATTGAAATGGCGATTAGGCCGGATCTCGGCAGTCTACCCAGGACGTGACGGAATCAGTCGTGTGGCCGATATTAGAACTGCGAGTGGAACCATCAGGCGTGCATGCACCAAGATATGCCCACTGCCATTAAATGAAGATTCTGGTTTGAAAGATTGCCTTTCAACGCCCGGGGGCATGTTTAGATTTAGAAACCATCATTGAAATATTATACTAAACCAACTTCGTGCAACTTATTGCATTGAAGACTTCATCAGGCGCATTTTGTGACGGTGAATTAGTTAAGTCTACCTACATGTATTTTATTGTGTTTTCCCTTTGTTCTTCGGAATACATACGCATTTACAGCTCCAGTCTATATTTTCATTTTTCCTGACTAATCACACATCGCAACAGGAAAGGTGTGTAGGAGCAAAATGTTATTGTTGTTCCACTGTGATCTGATGGCAACTTATTAACAATTTGTTTGTATAAGTAATCACAATTACAAAAAATATTATCTACAGGTGGCAGAGGAAGCTGTCACTCGAGTTGGGTCAATAAAAACATTTGACACATCAAATAATTTAAATGGGGTTTAATAATCTGACAGTATTCGAGTTATTTTCTAATAAGTTAATATTCAAATCATCACATATGATTATTCACTTACTACTAGTACTAAGTTTCTTTAATACATCTTCCATTACAGAATCAAACACGGATAGATTCTGGTAACTTGGAGGTCTGTATACGCATACTACTCGTATAACATGCTTATCAAGCTCAACACAGGACAATTCAATGTTGTGTTCAACAGATAGTCCGATGATGTCTTTTCTTTCTTTTGATTTAATATAATTTTTTATTAATATTAATGACCCGCCATGTATAATACGTTTTCGGCTGAAATAGCTGACTACACAATAATTTTCATAATTATTTGACACCACTTGATGATCTTTTAACCAATGCTCTGTTAAAAAAATGACATCCTTGATATTTTTTAAAAACAATTCTATTTCCAGTAATTTGGAGGAGCAACCTTGGATATTTTGATTAAATCATTTTAAGTATGTTGCACTCCCTTTGATTTATATTGAGTTATATTTCCAGAAGATACCTTTTTACTATTCTCTAATAATAATTGTTTAATTGAAGGGGTACCTTCTGTTGTCTTTCTGCCTAGTTTAAAGAATTATCCGGAGCAACATCTACAACTACAAGTGAAGAGTCTTAAATGCCCGTATGAGCTCCGGCAGGAAGAGAATACCCGATCTGACTGGTAGTGGCATCCAAGTATATTGGTATTGTAGGTGGATCCTCCTTCGTACAACATGTTAATACATAATTACTCACTATGTTGCCAGTATAACTAGACAACATAGACTCGTCACTAATACTACACTTTGTTATATTAGCTATAACCTCATTAATATTATGTGCTATCAACATAGCAATCATAATGTCTACATTCCCAAGACAGAGATAAAGTTAACTGAGTTAACTTAAAACCACTAACAAACTTGTTAGTGTCAAAATAATAATAAATAATATAATAAAGTAAATAGAATAATTTGTCACTATGACAACATGTCAGCCTTTTTTTTTTTTTGAGGGTTTGAAATTATCAAATAACTTCTCCCGCTTTGGGCGGAGCGGGAGCGTGTGTCAGACTTTTACTGACTAAAACCCACCCGTGTTCCTTCCGTTGCCTGTGTGCCGGGGCCGCGATATCCCTTTTGGACAAACTCGCAACCCTGGCAGGCATTGGCCCTTACGGACCGCGTCAGTTGGTACTGACATCTCTTTGAGGCGCGCGTGGAACAAAACGCGCTGTCGACCCGGGCCTGGTCCTAATCGGATGGCGAGCTACCCATTGCTCACCGTCTGCAAGCCCGCGCCTACGGTGGCCGGAAGTCGGCTCGCGACTCCCGACGCCCGACGCGTCTCCTGCGGCGACTAGGGGCGCAAGGGCGCGAATCTTGCCTCTCCCTCGCGCGCTCCGCCTCCTCCTTCGCGAGCATTACTGCTTCGTAGAAGGAAGTGACGGCCTCCCATGCACTCTCACTCCGGACCATGGCCTGACCCATGGCCGGACGCGAGAGATCGCCAACGCCGATCGCCTCAGTTAGGACACGGCGGTGCTCCGCCCACAACATGTCAGCCTGTGAATAGTACTATTCAACTTATAAATATAATTATTTTCATGAACTGATAAAGTATCAGAGTAAGGTAAAGCACACAACATTAGCTTTCCTATATTTAACTTTAATAAGGTGTCCACACCATCCACTATGTCCTTTGTGGTAATACCAGTACTATTACCTAATAGCAAAACCATTGTAGAATAATTATCTAGGTTTGTGTTTTCAATTCTTTTAATAATTTATTTGAAACTTATGTTAAGATAACTATGATTAGTAAAACTATGGCTAAGGTAATTGAGTAACATTTTCCAAAGCCTGAACCCAATTCGTCACAGAAAAACATTGATTTGTTATTATTCTGAGTATTAACACAGGTCTCCGCTGGAAGAGCCAACACCGGCCGGCACAACACAGGCTTTACCTATTGTGGTATAGTAATTTTTTAATTTTTTTTTTAGATGCATCGTCTTCACATATAATTATATAACTAATGTACCTACATATACAAAATATTGTAAAACATTTTAAAAGAGTAACGGTGGAGTTTCTTGCCCATTCTTCTCCATACGAAAACTACCTTTTGGAAGGGGCGACTAGAATCATTTATTATTTTTTGTAATTTTTGACGTTCAAAAGTGCCTTGCAAGGGCCTATTTAAAATAAATGATTTGACTTTTTGACTTTGACATTGACCGGCGGAGGCAAGTTAGGCTGAGGTTGAGTAGGTGGTGGTTGGTTGGCACAGCTGCATGAGAAATTATTAGTCAGAGACTCATACCTCTCAGCATTGCACTTCACCAAATCCAGTATTTTCCCAGCCTCGGCCCAGCGCTCACTCAGTTGTTGTGAATTCTCATATTTCTCAAAAATATCCTTCAGCAACTGCTCCTTGTGTAGTATATCATTATAAAGGAGCTTAGTATTAATGTCATACTTTTCCCTACATTCATCTAACTCAACAGTACAACTATTTAAACTTTTTGAAAGGATAACACGTTTCTTTCTAAAGGAAAGATTTAATTTTAAAAGATTTTGTTTTTTAAAAGCTCTCTGTGACCGTTTAATTATTTTCATAAATTCAAAACATTTCTTTAATTTATTATGACTGGTAACAATAGGGTACAGTGGTATTGTACCGTCACCAGTCAAATCTATTGTTATACCTGGCTCACATACAGATTTTGACTTACTGCCTACCAAATCATAAAATAGTTTATTGGTGTTAGCAACCTGTTCACTGACCTTCACAGACTCTGAGAGAGATAGGGCTCTCTTTAAGTTCTGAAATATTTATCAAAGCCAGTTCGTGGGTGTCACTGCACTCTTGAAATGTTAACACTTGATTTTGTAGTTGACTGTACTGGTCGGCTAAGAGTATGTATTCTGTGTGTAGCTCAGCCAGCTCATTTTTAAGGAAAGTGTTTTTTTTTTGCAATAACGTTCTCCACTTCCACTTCACTGGAACAGTGAAGCAGTTATTTGCATTCAGCTTGAGAAGCTTCGAGATCCTTCAAGGTAGCTCTTAGTTTTGTTTCTATCTCTTTGATTGTAATCACCTGGAATGTGTGAAGTTATGCAGCTAAATAACAGTGCAAGAAAAAATGTTCTGATATGTGGATAAGTAGGAGGTACATGGGAGAAAAAAGTTAATAAAATAATTTGTTGAGGAATAGCGTACACTTAGATTAACTTTTAAAACGGATCTGGAAAAGCTGTTGTATGACAGACAGTAAGAACAAAACACGAAAATAAATAATTTGGGGGAAAATATGCGTATCATCCACGCAAAACGGCCATCGCTCAGCATAAAGCTGCGACCCTATGCGAGACAGAGCACCAGCGCTGGTTTTCAGCGACAGCCGGCGTTGACGTGATGACGTCGACCGGTGCATATAGTAAAATAACAAAAAATAAAATTAATAAATACAATACTTAGTCCTTAATTTGTATATAAAATATAATATTTAAAATGGTAACAGTTCGTACCGTCGCTCGGCGACTCACGAGCGACAGACAGTCTGTGCGCGCAGCTGTCATGAAAACTGTTTGTTTGACGTTTTGACATAATGGATAATAAGTACTGGTTAAGTAATAATTATAACATGGCGCATTAGGTAATTAATGTTGTGATGCAATGCATAATGTATAATAACAAAGGATGCATTGGGTGATTGTATAGCTATGTTTCTTGTAAATAATGTTCGTGAAAGTGTTAGAAGGTGTAGATGACAAGTTCGGTGACATGTTATATGAGATCAATGGTAAGTGCAGAATAATTGTATATATTAGGGAGATTGTATTGGATTTTATTACTAATATGATAAATGAAATTAGAATCAAAATAGATGAAATTGAATTGGAGTTATATAAATAGGATAAATTTGTTATCAAAGGAACTAAGATACCTACTTGACAAGCCGTAGTGTGCCACTTGAATAACTAGGTTTAAATCCTACTAATAGGATTAGTAGGTTACTATTTAGAAATTGTGCACAACGTGTCATGAATAGAATACCGTCTTGTGAATTCATGCAAGCCTAGTACTTTTGTGCTAAGTTTCAAGTTTATTAACTCAAGGAATAAGATTTTTCATATAAACAAAATACCATTTCATCCCCATAAATATCGAATTTCTAAAAATCCCTTCTTAGTGCTCCTCTACATTTTAAAAGGAAGCCGTGTGCAAAATTTCACGTTCCTAATTCCAGTAGTTTCCGGCTGTACGTCGATAGATCTCAGTCAGTCACGGTTTCCTATTATTTATAAAAAATAGATAGAAGATACATAGATTAGTTATGATAAATAAGTGATTTTTTACCATTGAACAACCAGATTCTAATTATTTAGTGGGACCAGTGGGAATTAAAAATAAAATTGCTAAATCTAAAAATATAGGGACGAACGGGAATACCGTTTGTCCCACTAACAATGTCAGTGGGACGAACGGGAATAAATTTAATATTATTTATTAAATTCCCGTTCGTCCCACCAGTGGGACGACGGCAGTGGGACGAACGGGAATACACGATAAAGACAACACTCTTTTCTTGCTAATACTTTTAATCCACACAACTGTACTATTTCACAATTCAATGACGATTGACTCTGCACTACATTTTACCATTTAGTATGACTTTTGCCCCACCCAGAAATAACGATATTATCATTACCGTTATTTCTGAGTGTCGCCAAAGTAAAATAATACATAGAGTTGCCATAGTTAAAATAAATTTAAAACATTGTTATAATTTTAGTAATTTGTACTTTGACAGTGTTGCCACAGTGTATATTATAATTCGATTTTTAAGTAATCCATTTTTTTAACTTAAATCAAAGAATTCACGACACATAGAACCTCCTCCTTTTTTAGAAGTCGGTTAATAACTAGATACCGACTTGAAAAACGAAATAATTCGGTGTAGTAGGTACCTGATGACTGATAGTATGTTTTTTGTGCAGGTTTTGGCATGCGTTGTTAACCCTGAACTCATTAAGTCAGGCAAATACCCATCTGACGTGCAGGACAGGGCTTCTGCGATATTGGCCGCTTGTGGGTAAGTTTACATCGTTAAAAACAGACAAAATCAGTCATTTGTAGATCAGTCAGAACATACCATGCCGCGCTGCACTGATCTTGTAACAGTCACATTATGGGAAACTAAAGCCTGTTTATACATAGTGCCACTAATCACTAGGCATGTTTGTATAGTTGATGGCATAATTACTTTATCACGTTGTCTCAATGTCCCTTGCACGTCATAAAACGATAAGGTCTATTTGTTTAGGTGATAGTTAGATACTTAGTTTCATCCTTACTACTAAATATTACGAAGTCGATTTTACAATGCTCTCGAATCTAATATCAAGCAGCAAAACCCTTACACATATGAACTGTAATGCATACTGTTACAGCGGCCAATCAGTGGGCTCATACACGGTGTCGCACGGCATCGAGCTGATCCGGCGCCACGCGGCCGAGTACATCGAGCGCCGCGACGGACACAAGGCGGACTGGCAGAACATCTGCCTCACTGCAGGAGCCTCTAATGGCATCAAGTACTGCTTGCAGCTGCTCTGCAACAAAGTTGATGGAAAGGAGTCCGGTCAGTACATTAGAATAACTGGTTCCAGTTGTACCAAAACGAACTAACCCACAATATCTCAATAGTTCCGTTGGGTACATTAAGTACTATACCGCAAAAATTGTCCATAATACTCGTACATGTACGTCCGCATCAGTGTCACGTCAGTGTCATGTGTCGTGTCAGTGCCATGTTCTTTGAATCGGCAGAGATTAGATTTAAACGTTAAGAGTCTTGCAATACCTAATTATCAGTTCAGTTTGGCATAACTAGGCCCAACTGAAGGTTCTCATTATGGTCAGCCTACCTTTAGCCGCCGTCTGATCTGACGGCTCACGGGCTGACCGCAACATACTGTGTGTCTGATAAGGCTACAAGCAAGATCGGTGGCCTACGAGTCCTATGACACACGGTCGGATCGAGTAACGAGATATCATAACGCCTGTATTCCCAGTTGTCAGAGCCTGTTTAGTCAGAGCTGTATCTGTGCTGACCTTTAATATAGTACTCGTACACCCACATTTCGCCAGTTATGTTTAAGGCTTGGTTTTCCGGGCCTGTGGGCCTTTCAAACGCTACCTCTGCCTCCCCCAATTGCAGAGCGACGTATTTATTTACGATGCACTGCCGATCATTTCGCGGAATATCCATGCCACAGCATAAAATATTTGCAGTTGATCAACTGAACTAGTTTTTCTTAGGTTCGATTTTTTTCCATAAGTTTTCACTTTATGGGACCCACGGTGTAGTGAACTAAAACGATTACTGTCCTGTGTACCTGATGGGCGTTTTCACATTAAAAACAGATAGCGACACCAACCCGATACCGATATGTCGGCAGCTATACTGACATCGATTCGATACTGATATTATTATTATCGGTCCGATGATATTGGTGAATGTCGATGACCATCGTGACGCACCAAACAACCACAGTACCTACCTACTAATTATCGACGTCTCGAAGTCGGTGCGAAAAAGTGTGTTCAAGTGAAAGAATGCCGCTACTCTCACCGCACTGTGTCTTCGCCGGTAGATATCGTGCCGATATCGGCATCGGTCGTTGTCTGCGACGATATAGGGGACAATAACAACATAATGTAAAACCGTTTGGTAGGCACTAAACGTATCCGATCATCTGACCGGCGATATCGTGACGATGCCGGGTCGGTGTCGTTATCGGCTAATGAGCTAATTCATTTTATTAAAGAAACAAAATTTTTACATTTTGTTATAGTGTTATGGGATAGTTCGTAGAACGTACAAAGAAAAACATGAAGGTTAGGCCTCTTCTGTCATCTATGGTTTTAATAAAAATAAATATCTATGGTTATGTGACTCTTAATGATAAATCCAGTGTACAAACTGTACACGGGATTTTTTTGGTGATAGCCGGAGTAGTCGGGAATAATATGTAAGACTCAGTTATTGTATCAAGCCACCAACCAGTGGCTTTGCGGTAGTAAGGTGAAGGTTTACAATTGCAATGGTTCTACTGGGTTAGGTATTGCAATGGTTCAAAAGTCGTAATTTCGTTCGTTATATAAGGAACTTGCATGCTTCTAGACCCAGCAGTGTAGGTTGTACTTTGTCTGACAGTGAATTTAAGACAAAAATGTTGAAATTCTATATAAACTTTCATCCCTTATTTAACCCCTTTTAGTGACAGAATTTAAAAAAATCTTGAATTTAAGATTTTTATTAATTACAATGGCTAAAATTTGTCTTCCTGTTTCGCTTAAACTGTGACCATATTCTTTTGTTTTGGGTGTTTCCCACCGCTCATGACGATCCGTAAATATTGACAGCTACATATGAAGTAACAATTGCCGTACTTTATTGTCAAGGGACGTACCTACTGCTACAGCAAAAAAATACTATTATTTTAGGACATCGACATTTTATTGTATACAGTAGCGCTAGTGACAGTGACTTTTTGTATTCAAAACTGAAAGTTGTTCACAGTGAGCAAATACGATAAAATCCCGGATTCAACAAAAAAATCGTGTGTTGCTAATTTGCTCCGCTATTCGAAAAATATCATTAAGATTATTATCGTGTTCCATACATTTGGTCGTGTTAGTATAGCACTTTCCGACGAGGTCGAAAGACCAATGCCTGCTGGGGTTGCGGGTTTGTCTGAAAGGGATATCGCGGCCCCGGCACACAGGCAACGGAAGGAACACGGGTGGGTTTTAGTCAGTAAAAGTCTGACACACCCTCTCGCTCTGCCCAGAGCGGGAGAAGTCATTTGATGATTTCCCATCCTGAAGAAAAAGAAAAAAAAAAAAAAAAAAGTATAGCACTTTTCTTTGAAACAGCGATTTATTTCTAATTGTCATTGTTGTTGCCAGAGTGAAAGTTGTTTTAAATATTGATATACAACCGACAACCGGACACATTGTACGAGTATTGTTGTGTATGTATTTATTAATGTAAGATATGATAGTAGCAAACACAGTTCGATGGGGAGTGAATATAGTAACATGGACGAATCTGATTAAAAAATCTTAGAAATATGTGTTTTATTAAAACTTCTTCACAAACGACGATAAAAATTATATTTGACTCACACTTGAGTATAATTTTATCGATAATAATCTGTAATGTGTGTAACACTATTTTATGATGACAATTAAACGTCATCATAACGCATACAAAATATCACACTTTGGAAAACAATATTATGAATTGAAACTATAATATACGATATTTTTTTTTTGAGCTGTTGCAATTTCATATCTAATGTGTTCCTTCTTATATTTGATTGTTTTTAAATAACGGCAGAGAGAGCGTATTTTCAAAATTTTTGACACAGATCCACCCTCGATGACGTGCCGCAGGACTCTGAGCGCGAGCCGATTTAGCCTGATTTACTATTTTTGGGTTTATTTAAAAAAAATCTTCTAAACTCAAAAATTCAACCTTTTATTTTCCTCGAAAATACGATTACCTCGTCCTACAAGCAATTTTCATATTACTTTGTGCCGTAATTAGGAAATGAGACGAAAAATGGTTTTGAAATCGACCCTGTTTCGGTTTTTTTTTTATCGAGAAAATTCAAAGGAGATTGTTCTGCATTCATACATCTTTTACCCCAGAACCAACAGCGAAGGAAATTTACTTTGCGTGTTCTAAATTACAAGTATATTCCCATGACGACAAAGTTTAATGACGGACAATTTGTAGAAAGCAATTATTTAGAAAGACAACAAAGATTTTGAGGTTATATTTTGTAAGAAACCCTTTTATACTTAGAAATTATATGCTAGTAAATGCCTGTCATTAATGTTATGGTGGATTCATACAGCCCGGCACCATGCGCCGATGAACCACGCGGCAGCGGGGGAACAGTTATCGTCTATTTTTGTTTCCAGTATCTGCGTACAGCTCACTTCACCGAAAGTCATAAGACAACTGAGAATATGGATTCATAGCCGGCACTTGCGTACGGCATCACTTTCCGGCGGCTTATTTGGCGGCTTTGCTTGTGGTCAACCCGCCGGCATTGCCACCGGGCTGTGTGGATCTACATAATTTATATTGCCTGTATGTGGCTAGACTGACAGTTGAAATGATTGAGATGCTAAGACAAGGATTAGGGATGCCCATACATTAAATCGGTATCGATATATTTTAAACTAAATCGATACCGTTCAGTACCGAGCGTCCAGTCTATTTGAAATATTACAATGCATTTCACTCAGGACATGTGTGGTTTGCCGTATCTCGTATTTGGTTCGTATTCGTGATTCATGAAAATAGGATTTAAAGTAGCCTTCATAATAAAAGTATGGTTTTTGTGCATTGCCTCGTTTTCGTGTTTTTATATTCGTGGATTTCTCAGATCGAGTCAGTTTTTACGGATCGAAGTAGCCGTCATGCTTAATATAAGCAGTTTTGTGCACTCATATTCGATTCGTATTCGTGAAAAACACGTATACGAATAGAATATGAGTGAGCGCGAACTGTTGCATACATTATGAACGTGATCTCTGCCAAAGAAATGTTTTTAGTGAATACTCGAATCGCGGATCAGTGCACGCGGACTCTCGTATTCGATTCGTATTCGTGTGTTTTAAAACGGATCATGAAAAATTCCCCAAAAGTTATCACGAATACGAATCGACTACGAGTGAGTGAACAGCGCCAATTCGTGAATTTTTGATCCGTTCTTATGCCGTTCGTAAAAGAACACGAATATAAATCGAATACGAGGTAGTGCACAAACGCCCTTGCGTGTAGTAATTGTATAGAAAAAGATAAGTTATTACATAAGATGCATGGATTAGGATATGAAAATCGGTTTTGTTGTTTAATTCTTGTCGCACCTAAGGTATGGTACCAAAAAAACGTCGCACAAGTCACTACACAAGCGTCATACCCTAGAGCAAAAAATGTTAGAAAGGACAGTACGTACGGTTGCGTATGAGATCCGTGAGCAGGTCAACACAAGTAATCTCGCTGTCGTTGCTTCTCTCTCGACTTATGTTTTGGGCAAATAAATGATCTTATCTTATCATATCGATGTGTGTGAAATGAAAGATTGGGCATCACTAATTGTCATGTCAAATCTCAAATCTTACTGTCAAAGATGGCAGCATTTTTGATTTGTGATGTCGTAAATCGTTGAAGCTCTTTTAATTGTTCAATACAGAACGCAGAATGTCCGTTTCATATAGATATTCGCAATAAGTATAATATTTTTTTTAATATTTATTATGTACTTCAGATGTTTGTTGGTCCTGGGACCATTTACAACGATGTTCTTTATCGTGTTTTGAACCCAACTCCAACAAGGATGTATCTATAATATATATTTTTTTATCGGGACCTAAATACACTAATTTGACTATTTAAAATTGATTCTAAAACAGGCAAATTTGGATAACCCCCGTTAAGTCCCATGTAATAGGGAGCGAGCATAAATCCCAACTCCGGGATTAACGAGCTTTTTGTTCTTAATACCTATTTTGAGGAAAACGCAAGTGCTCCATTCGACACGTGATTAAATACGGGTCGAACTCTCGTTACTGTAAATAAATAACAATTTGTTTTGTTTGTTTACAATACCTACCGCTGCACTGCACTAGTAGGTACCTACTTATAAACTTCGGTATTATTAGGCACTGAAGAAAGAGAAGTTCACTTCCAGATTAAATATCGTATGAGGTTTAAGATACATTTATTCTCATAAGAATACAATAATTTACTTACATGAGAATATTAAAACTAAAACATATGTCAATTATTTACTGTTGGGTATTTTACAAAAACTTTGTGGGTAGTTAAGAAAAAGTAACTCAATGTTCGCTTGATACACGGGCTCAAACATCAAATACAAAAGTCAACAAGTTTCCGTTCAACTCAGATAAGCATAGCTGGATGTGGCTCTAAGTTATTGTAGGGAATGTGTTTTTTATCATATACAAACAGCAACACACTTAACCGCCCTTTAAAGACGCAACTGGGAGAAATTATGACTGTTCGAAAGGAATAGATTTATGTTAGTCATTTTCAATGTAGTCATAAGTTCTCCAGAAAACGGTTCATGTAATAATTTTTAATTCGGTCGTATTGCAACTCTTCTTTAACACTCAAATTTACATTTACTTGAAAGTTTATCTTCTATATAATAAAAATGAATCGTAAAATGTGTTGCTAAGCGCAAAACTCGAGAACGGGTGCACCAAATTGGATAATTCTTTTTTTGTTGTATTTTTTATTGAACGGAGAAGGTTCTTACGGAAAGAAAAATTTAAAAAAATTGCGCAGAAAATTGGCAAATTTCAGAAAACCTAACGACTATTTTTAATAAAAATGAATCGTAAAATGTGTTGCTAAGCACAAAACTCGAGAACGGGTGCACCAAATTGGATAATTCTTTTTTTGTTGTATTTTTTATTGAACGGAGAAGGTTCTTACGGAAAGAAAATTGCGCAGAAAATTGGGAAATTTCAGAAAACTTAACGACTATTTTAACTTCGCGCGTTGGACAGTTAGCGCGTTTGATGAATGAGAATTTAGCAGAGTAGGTTGGTAGGTATGTAGGTATGTAGGTATGTAGGTAGGTAGGTAGGTAGGTAGGTAGGTAGGTAGGTAGGGTAGATAGGTAGGGTAGGAAGGTAGGTATTAGGTAGGATGTAGGTAGGTATGTAGGTAGGTATGTAGGTAGGATGTAGGTAGGGAATGTAGGTAGGTAGGTATGTAGGTATGTAGGTAGGTAGGGTAGGTAGGCTTGGTAGGGTAAGTAGGTAGGGTAGGTAGGTAGGTAGGTGCACCGTAGATAAGTAGGTACATAGTGCTACCCGTGCGAAGCCGGGGCGGGCAGCTAGTTCCAAATAAAAACTACATGGATCATGGATGCAATCTAAATTTAAAAACAAATCTTGATGTATCTGCACTCAAATCTGTGTACTTGACACAAGATCTTTTAAAATAATGTTCAAAAGCTACAATAAATTCAATAATTTAATCTGTTACAATAATTTGATAAAGCCTGCACGGCTCACCGCTGCGGAATGAATCCGCATAGTAATTTTAAAAGAAATGGGGATGAGAGTTGTCGAAATATCGCGACTACTAAATGTGCACGTAAGTTTTACACCAAATTTTATTATTTGTGTTTTTCGGTGTTTGTACTCGTATAGTAAGATTAAGTTTGGTTGAGGTTTTCTTAATTGCACTAATTTTGTTTTTAGAAACGGCCGATATACAAGTGGTTATGACGTCACGAGGAAAGCGGCGATGAAACCCTACGCGACCGTCCTCGTGGTGCTCGAGGACGTGTCACTACAGAAGCTGAAGACGCGACCATAGTCACTAGACTAGAAGATCCTTTCCACCCCACTCGTGATATTACCACCCACTACCGTGTAAGTTGATATTATACAAATATCTCTTCTGTTGGAATTGTTATTTTACTGAAAGTTATACTAAGTCCTAATACTTGTTACAGATTTCAATGCAACAGTGCGTCGTCGCCTTAATGAAGGGGGTCAGCTACGACATATACCAGCTTGATAAATTTTACTTACACAAGCGCACAAGGACGACAGAATAGCTTTTTGCCTTCAATACTATAATTTCGACTGGATTAATAATATAGATAATATTTGTAGGCGAAAATTCTTTCAAATCAGATAAGCATGGTCGGAAAATATTATACAGGCGGAAAAACAAACGTTATGTAGAAGCTAATACTTTGCCTAATAGGTCAAGTGGAAGAATAAGTGTAGGTTTTTGGGATTGGATGAGTTTCATGGGTCCAGGGGAAGTCGTTCAAGTAAGTGGCCGGATGAATGGACATCAATATATGGAACTCCTTAGGGATGTTTTTTTACCCACCGTTCGTTTGGCTTACCCTGAATGCACTATTTATCTTGCCCAGAACAATAGTACAATTCATAGACCTCAAGTTGTGCGAGAATGGTTGGTAAGTCATCCTGATATCGAAGTCATACAATGGCTAGCAAAAAGTCCCGATCTAAATCCTATTGAGAATCTTTGGGCACAAATGATTCACAATTGGGATCCCACTGAGGTGCATAATCAGACCAATCTACGAGATCTTGTGCATTCCATTTGGGAATCGTTAAGAGGCAGCGAAATATGCTGGAACATGGTGGAGGATATGCGAGTCCGTGGAGGTTACATTCTATACTAAGGGCCTCTCCCAAAAAACTGGAGGTTTTTGCCATAAAGTCCACGCTTGGCAGGCGGATTCGATTTCAATACTATTGGCCCGTGTCCATGTCATGAAAATTGGTCCTGCTATTTATGCGTGATTAGAATATAATAGAAAAGAATACTCATTTATATCTCACCACAAATTAAATAAAACTATTTATACATACTAAATTCAGTAGAACTAAAAACAACCTTTTTTCAAAGCTGACAATCATCTTTCTACGTCCATTATTTATGGAGCAATCGACAAAAACATGTTTTTTATTTTTCCTGAAAAGTTGCATTTTTGTAGTTTTATTCTCCGGGGACGGCGAATTATGTAAAACAACATTTCGAATTGTTGAACATTATGGTTACTGAAGTTTATAGCAAACGTGTTATGGTTAATGATTTTCGGAAAAACAATTTTCGGAGAAGAAAGGGAGTACCTGCCTCACTGTGTTATTCTTAGTGATAAGTGATTGGGTTACTTTGTGTTTTATGCTCGCGTGTTCACATACTTAACCTAAGTTTAGCATCCGCTTTTGTGCCACGCTAGCGTCGGTAGTACGCGGCGGCCTGTCAGCACAGGCTCGCGCAGGTAGCTTGCGGTGGTAGGCCGCAGCTAGGGCAGGCCTTTGTGAGCGTGCGTAGGTAGTGTGCAGGATCGGGTACCCTCAGCCCGTACGGAGAACCCTGGAAGGCGCGTTAGAGAGCGCATGTTAGATGCGGTGTGAGTAGCGGCAGGCTGCGTGCGATGTGCCAGCTACTTCCCCCATTTAGCGACCAAGTAACGGTATGGGAAGTAGAGTAGGTGAAAGCTCAGCGCATCGCAGCGGTTTACAGGCAAGAGAGTTTGAACATAACGTGGCACAAAAGCGGATGCTAAACTTAGGTTAAGTGTGTGAACACGCGAGCATAAAACAAAGTAACCCAATCACTAATCACTAAGAATAACACAGTGAGGCAGGTACTCCCTTTGTTCTCCGAAAATTGTTTGTCCAAAAGTCATTATCTATAACACGTTTGCGATAAACTTCAGTCACCATTATGTCAACAATTCGAAATGTTCTTTTACATAATAAATTATCTTTACTTCTAAAACTATTCTGTCATTTTAGCGAGTACTATTATAATTGAATCTCCTAATTTTGCATGAAATAAATTCATATGTCCTAAGTATTGAATTATATAATGTGTATTATTCCGAATGTTCATTTATAGTAAAATTGTTAGTCCTTAAACATTTGCAAAAAAAATGTTTATATATTTTACTGACAGAAACGAATCGCTGTAAATCCAACTCCACGCAGTCTTGTCTGCCCTACCCTTAGAGTGTTATTTAAAATCGCGTAGGCGCAGAGAGGCTAGGCGGCCCGCGAGTTGAGGAGCAGGTGGTTGTAACGCTCGCCGCCGCGGCTGAGGCTGGCCGGCAAGTCGAAGCTGCGGTGGTGAGCGTTAAACCATCTGCGACGATAAGCTTGCATGATACCGCCGGAGCCCCGCAGCGCCCGAGCCGTGACAGAAACCATGCCTGCTGTATGTTGCATGCCCGCTTGCATGCTACATGCTTGCTTGCATGCTACATGTTGCATGCTCGCTTGCATGCTACATGTTGCATGCTCGTTTGCATGCTGCATGCTTGCTTGCATGCTACATGTTGCATGCTTGCTTGCATGCTACATGTTGCATGCTTGCTGCATGCAATGTGTATACTTCTTACAGGGAAATAAAAAAAAAAACGTATTTATTCCGTTCCCCCTCTAAAACGGTTTTTTTTTACTGAAAACAGTGAATAAAATAGTTATTTATGCTATAAGTGCGGTAGGTGATTTCAAAATTTCGAAATCATCTTACGCACGTGTATCATACAACGTTTTACTATGCATTATGCGAGGAAAAATAAAAAAAACGAGCGAGCCTCACGGCAGTCGCCTGCGATGTGTCACATCTAACATACCACGACGTATATAAATGATAAAAACAAAATTCATGACTTGGACTTTTGACTTTAGTTTTGACTTCGACTTCGACTTCGACTTCTACTTCGACTTCGACGTTTTGACTTTTTGACTTTTTGACTTTTTGACTTTTTGACTTTTTGACTTTTTGACTTTTTGACTTTTTGACTTTTTGACTTTTTGACTTTTTGACTTTTTGACTTTTTGACTTTTTGACTTTTTGACTTTTTGACTTTTTGACTTTTTGACTTTTTGACTTTTTGACTTTTTGACTTTTTGTTTTTTTGACTTTTTGACTTTTTGACTTTTTGACTTTTTGACTTTTTGACTTTTTGACTTTTTGACTTTTTGACTTTTTGACTTTTTGACTTTTTGACTTTTTGACTTTTTGACTTTTTGACTTTTTGACTTTTTGACTTTTTGACTTTTTGACTTTTTGACTTTTTGACTTTTTGACTTTTTGACTTTTTGACTTTTTGACTTTTTGACTTTTTGACTTTTTGACTTTTTGACTTTTTGACTTTTTGACTTTTTGACTTTTTGACTTTTTGACTTTTTGACTTTTTGACTTTTTGACTTTTTGACTTTTTGACTTTTTGACTTTTTGACTTTTTGACTTTTTGACTTTGGCTTTGACTTCGACTTTTACTTCGACTTTTTGATTTTGACCATTGTCATAATCATCGCCATCGTCATCGCCATCGTCATCATCATCATTCTGAAATAATAAAATCTCTGAGACGAGCCGGGCTGACGACAGCCTCAAAAATTAAAAAAAAACAGAAAAGTAAAAAGCACTAGTGAAAAAAAGTGACACTTTCCGCACAAATTGACTGCTTGGAAAACGCTCTTTTCGAGCAAATGCATTGTAAAGGTCTTTTAATCACTATTTGGGTGTTTGAATTTAGAACTAACCAATATAAATATAGGAAATGCATCTCAATGCTATACAACCTCCTTGTGAAAAAATACTCGATACACAGGACATGAATATCGCTTCACAAGTTGACCATCCTAATTACAATAATAAGAAAATTATTCTTAATTTTAGTAATTGTTCTAATTTTAATGTAAATTTTAATTAATTTGACTTTCCTTTTTCTTCATTTTCTATTTTCGCTTAAATCTTTCTTTTTCTCGTAATCATGGTATGAAGTATAGTATGCAACTCCTGAATAAAACGGATTTATATCGAGGGCCATAAATCACTCGCGTCGCTCAGGATCCTAACACTTGAATCACTCCCTACGGTCGTGATTCAATCGTTAGAATCCTTCACTTGCTCGTGATTCATCTATGGCCGTCGCTTTAAATCCATCCTTTATTCACTAATTGCATAATATACTATTATCCTGCTACTTCAAACAAAACTACACAACAAGTGAAATATCTCAAAACAAGTCGGTTGAAGAAAAAATATTGCCCGCGTTAGTACGTATATACCTAAGTCGGATCTACGTAACGCCTGAGAGAAGTTCATACATACTTCATACATTGTAATTATATTTAAATAGTGTAATTGGCTTCGGCCGTTCTATCTAAATAAATAAATACATAGCAAAAGCTTTGTAATACAAAGTTTTAAAAACATTATTAGGATAAATAAATAATTTGAATTTAGGACTTAAAACTTTTATTGAAAACAGTTTTAAGTCTTCTGTATATTATTGATTGTTATATTTATGAAAAACAAAAGGGCATATTGTATTTAGGGATTTAAATTTTATGGCAAATTATATTATGTGACATTAAGTTCGAGCAAGTTATAATTCGGACAAATGATGACTAGGACAAAAAAATAAAATGGCACTTTGGATTATGGATAAGAAAGTTAGGGAACACAATAGAGAACCAGTGAGGCACTACACCATCTCGATGCCGTAGCAATACATATTACAATCTCCTGTGCGCCGGATAACCCGCAGCCGCGTATCCGACATTGACACAAGAAATCAGATACTACTTAGGTATGTGATAAAATCAATATAGATAATCCAGTGCAGAGGAATAATGGTATAATTACCAAACGAATGTGGAACTCACCCTAGGTCGGGGCACACAGAATTCTGAGGGTCAGACCACAGACTAAGTAGTACTCAGACGGTAATCTCCCTTATTAGAAAAATCGCTATACGATTTGCAACTCATCATTTTGACGTTTAATATTTTTTTAATTTTACCCATTTTGTCGCTCATGTTGTTATAAGACCGGGTCTTTTTGCCAAGGTTTGTCGAGCCCAGAATATTTTGGAAACTAGCCTTTTAAGCCTTCCAAAAAAGAGGTTCTACTTTAATTCAAGCCGAGGTTGTGATTGTGTGTGTAGATAGGTGTACCTAATAGCACACCTGTGGTCTGTGTGTATTACAAAAGGAATGTCATGTGATGGAAATAAAAAACGTTCAATATTATTTATTAATATTTTTATTTTGTTTTATATTTTATAAATGCTTTCTTTTGCATTGGTGGCAAACTTTTGTTTTCCAACCTATATAAATCTGTGCCCTTCATTATCTTATTTATCACATTGCACCAATTAAATACTGCTAATCGAAGACTTAATTCTAGAAAGAATTCCTCAACAGCATCCCTGTGTATCACACAATCCAGAAAATCAAACGAATACTTGGATCTTATTTTATTTTTAAGTTCTTTTATAATACCCGTTTGGTGTGGTGTGAATTCCAAGTATTCGTTTGTTTCCTGAATGATATAGCCAAAAGTCCTCACGGCATTTTCGGAAGGGTAGATCAATTTTTTAAGGTTAATTGTGTTTCTATATTCCCTTCCAGATGTCCAATTACTGGTAGAGCTTATTTCACGAGAAGTAAGGTTTTTTTCACATTCCTTACAATTGTTTTTGTTTAAAAAAAATCTTATAACCCACCCTGTGGTATATGCCCGTGAGTGAACTTTTAGCTTTTCTTGCATGGCAGTTGTGGGGATATTCTCTAGAACTGCACTCCGAAGGTTAGAGGATCCAGCTGAGCAGGCACTATCAGCATTTGTTTCATTATTTTTCGTAGTTTCAAATAAGGCCTTGAGTTTTACTAGTTGCTCACCTGAATCCTCTTCACAATTGTAACCATCGGAGTGAAATTTTATAAATCTTGTGATTAGGAGTGACTTAAAGTAAAGGTGTGGCAATTTGGATCATTGTATCAAAAATTGTAGGCTCTGACTTGTCCAAAAAAGTTTTCTATCGGATCAGAGTTGAAATATCTTGGTCTCAAGATCCTTATATTTTTATTCTTGAAAAATTGCCACAACCTTTGATAGCTTTTCAGCGTAACTATCCAGTTTTTTAGTGAGGGCACTGATGTCTCTCTATTATTTTTATTTTCGACAAATTTTATACCTTGTAATTTTTTTATAGCCTCGCCCCAAAATCTGTGGTGCTGAGACGAGGCTGTCACTGCACTCCGCAAAGGTTTACCTTTATCTCTCTTATTTCAAAGGCAGGCTCCATTGACCGAATCAAACAAATCATCAAAAAATGATACCATTTCTGCCGTATTTCTTAAAGTTGGGCTGACTGGTTTGCCATCGGCATATTGAGCTGCAACAAAAAAGTAACATGCTTTAAGTATACTTATTTTTATGTGACACAATTTGCAGTCGGTGAGAAAATTACATTGCAGGCAAAATACTTACTGAACTGAGCAGTGTATGAAAGAGTAGCTGCCACTGTTTTGCTGAACACTCTTACACAATTCTTGACCTGCAATAATATATAAGTTTTGAACACCTTGAAATATTGATAAACAACACAATTCACATGACTCAATACAGCCCTTTATGCATGATTATTGTGATTAAACCAAACAGACTAGGTATCCTTAAACAGCCACCTTCAGAAACATTCTCAATTCAAAAATATTATTTACCTTCATCTTTTTATTTTTTTCTGGAATTACGTGTTCATCGTTCAATTTGTGTAACAATCGCATTTGCGCATGATTGCAGTCCGTTTTATAGACATCCGCAATATCGTCCCATTTAGATATTTTACAATCGTATTTTATATTTTTGGTTAAGAAATTATTTCTTAACCCCTTTATTAGGTGCGGTGGATCATGTATCACGCTTAATGAATGACCATTGATGGTTATTATATCATCTGAAAATAATGACAGGAATGTTATAATACACCTTCAATATTCAATTACATTGGATCACACCTGTATTCCCCGAACAGTTATGTAGAGGTGTTCACCCATTAAGCCAATTAATATTGTGTTTAAGTCAGGTTGTATGTGGAATATGTGAAAAATATCTATACATTGAAGGACACTGAATGAGACAAAATTGAAGTTATATTGTTATTACACCTGGGGGCGTTTAGTGTCCTGCAAAGTATTTAGTGTTAATTATGAATTAGGAAAATTCTCAATTATACTCACCAATTCTACTGCAACCTAATCTTATTTGTTCCCTCCGTGTGCCCTCTTGAAGGTTTTTTAGAGCTGATTGAAAGGCTGTACCTTGATCGCATGCTAGGGCTATAGGTAACAAACCTGTATTTCCTACTGCAGTTACTATATCCTTTATTATTGTTTTAAGTTGAACCCCTGATGTAGCTCCCTTACAAAAATGGAAGGCTATAGGTTGTTGCCATTTGTAAAGGGCTCCTCTCAACATGAAGACAAGTGCATGGTCAGCAAAGTCAGTCATTTTTTCCGGGAGTTCGACAAATCCACTGATGGAGTCTTTCTTTTTATTGTAGGTCAAGGCGGCTTCTAATGCAACCTCAACAAAGAGAACTGAACAATATTTTTTATTTTCTTCCCACGTATTAACCTGCAATCATTAGTTAAATATTATTACTATTGCAATATTAACACTACATCTATAATAATACACACTCCGATCTATGTAGCCATGTTTCCTTGAGAATCAGGGTTAAAGTTAAATATAGCCATCTAATAAGTACCTCTTGTTTAACTGCATCAAATACTTGAGCACTGATCCCAGCTTCAATATTTAGTTCAGAAACCATTTTATTTAAAGTGTGTTTTGTGGGGAGTATAAATATTTTATGTAAGAATCTGTAACACTTTGGACTTTGCTTTACTATCGATAAAGCTATAAGTTTCTCTTCAGTAGTAAAGCGTCTCCCCTTTGATTTTTTGGTGCATTGCTCAATTTGCATCCACATAATTGTTTTGGCCAATGAGTTCATGTTTTCAGTCAGTTTTTCAAAAGAATTTTTCTTTGAAAACTTTAGTGCTCTTCGTGCTCTTTGACTGAAATCCAACTGTTTCCGAGATTTTAAATATTCACGGTAGAGCCTGGCACATTTTGGTGAAAGAGACTTTTTGTTTAAAATAATACGCCTTCTTCGGACACAAAGCCTCGGAGTAGAAGGAATAACTGCGTCTGTAAATAAAAATGTATGATAGATATAACGATAGCTCAACAAAATATGAGTGTGCTGTGCAGATTGTAAAACAAAAATGCCACAACTATTTTGTCTACATTATTTTTATTAATTGCCATGTTACTTTATGTCTGTCTTCATGTTTATTTATGTTACCAATTACTTTACTTTTGTACAAATACCAACAAATTGTTAAACAAAAAATTCCAAATGCAAGTTGGTCCTGCGCACTATTCGGTGAATACTGGTCTCATTATTGGAGAAGTATGATGGTAATATTTAATTACCTCTTATGATCTGGTTTTGTGAGGCTTCATTTCCACAGCCTGAAGTGGAAGGCACGTCAATGAACAGTGTTGTGGTGTGATCCACAAGGTTTGCATTATTAACAAAAACATCAAAACCTAGAAAAAATATATTATAATGTGATTAATATTTCAATCATGGAGTGATTGCCAAAAACATTACACAAAGAAGTGTTTCTTTGCAATTGGGCAAAAATGCCATCAAAAGGTAATACATTCAAAAATTATAAAGTACTTAATATATTAAAAACAAAAAAACTAGATAATAGCTGTGACTTACCAGTTTTAGTCATTCTATGTTTCTTTGTAGGTTCAGAGGTACAGTAGGTATGATCCTCATGCTGCCTTTTCTTGGCATAGGTGTGATCAGAAACAGCATTGTCTGTAAAGAAATATTTAAGCTTATCAACATACTTATTTATAATATACGACTGCCCAAACTGACAAAACAGTAAAAAAAAAAATCTAAGTGCGAGTCTGACTCGCACACAAGGGGTTCAGTGCCACCATACAATATTGAACAATACATATTTTTCGTTTTTTATATACCCCTTTAAATTTTTAACTTTATTTTATTTAGGAAATCAAAGCCCTCAAGCTTCTGAAAGACAAGCACTTGACGTTCCTGCTGTAGAAGTTTACCAAGACGTTAATAGCTCCACCAGAACTCCACCATATTGTCGAAGTTTATCAATCAACATAGTCAAAGATACTTTTAATTTCGCACTTTTTTTTAACGTAGTATCTTTAGGAAATAAATGAACACCGGGGTTAGTAGTTTAGTACATCCTGGTACAGCACACTTAAGCATATTACGAGAAAATTTAAATTTACTGAATGATAGGTTACAAAATGTATCGAATTGATAGTTTTCAATGGCCATGTCGACGATGCGCCACCTATCGTGATAAAATGGCAGTACAGATCCTCATTGAAAGTAATTTGGCTAGTTAGTATGTTGAAATTTTTTAAATTTTGATCTTTCGAAATTTAGAAATTTAATTGCTTTCACTGCTTTCTAACGGAAGAGAACTGGTGAATTATATTTTTTTTTTCCAAAACATTTCTGTGTTTATGGTGTATTCATCAAACAAGCTGCCTAGCCTTTTACAATTATGTTGGGGTCGGTTTCCAGTGTAACCGGATGATTAAAAAAAATTAAAAATAAACGTGATTCTATAATTTCACATTACCCTGTCATTCCTATTCAAAACTTCAGATTCGATTGCGATTTTTACTTTACATACCGTATTAGTAAAATTGTGAAACGAAAATTTGTTCCTTTCCCACAAACTCAAACTCAAAGCATTTATTTCATTTACAGGCACTTTTGAATTGTCAAAGAATCGGTCAGTTAGTCAGAAAGTTAGAGCTACTTGCCCATTCCAAAACGTAGATCTCTATGGAGAAGAACGGGCAAGAACCTCCAAGGATACTCTTTTAAATATAGATATTACAAAATCCTGAGTGCATTATTCTTGTTGCTTCTATAGGTGAGAAAAATGTAAATAAAAATAAAAAAACGATTCAAAATATAAGATTTAAAACATAAGATTTAAAGTAAGCCCTAGCAGATAAGAGATGACCAGTCTTAACTGACGGTGCCCGTTCACGAACATGACGCGTGGATCAGCACCATGCAGTTCAACCATTTTGTAGGTAACCGAATGATCCAATACACTCTCCACTATCAGCGATATATTTAAGTGAGCATGACATACTCTCAACTGCCATGCTCTTTCAAGTCATCATAATGCATAATAACAAAAAAAATAAAAATGCTTCTAAATTATACAATTATGCAATGTATTTGTGAGATCAACCAAAAAGAAAGAAAATCGTTATTATCTATTGGAGTATTCAACAATTAAAACTTGGTTAAATAAAATAAATAAAAAACAAAATAAAAAAGGGGAAGTAACTCTTCCAAATATATTGTTTTTAAGTGTGAGCGTCACGTGGCGAAGGGTGGCAGGTATAGAGCCCTAGGTTCGATGGCGAAGGGTTTGTAATTTGGACATTCTATTTTTGGGATGCGAACCGTACAGTCGCGAGAGATTCTATTTTTGGGACGTGAACCATACGGCCGCGAGACGACGAACTATTAGCTGACACGGATGTGATTCCCGATTGTCCGAGCCCCGTGACCTCGTGAACGCTCTTGTTGGCCTCTTCTCACATTGACGTAACTAAAACTAAGTGTGTTAATTCATGTAAAACTTTAAGAATTTGAATTACAATTTTTCATGTTACTGGTGCGTGTTACTTTTCCTATACAAGTGTCTTCCCTGACACCTGATATCTGACAATGAAAACTCGTAAAAAAACCACTCAAGCCATCTCCCATTATCGGTTCAGGCATTATCAGTAATCGCTTTCAGTCTTTAACAAAAAAGAATGGTCTAAACAAACATGGTTTCGTCCGAGGCTCTGGAATGGTTCTCGTCTTATCTTCGGGGACGTCAGCAGTCGGTTCGCGTTGATGAGAGCTCATCGAGTTGGCGCAACTTGGATGTTGGTGTTCCATAAGGCGGTATTCTTTCTCTATTATTATTCCCCATCTTCATTAATTTTATAACTTACTGTCTTCGGTGTTCGTATCATCTTTATGCCGATGATCTTCAATTATATGCAGCTGAGTGGGTGGAGGGTTTATCGGACGCTATAGCAGATGTAGATAAACCGAGATTTAGATGCCATCAAAAAGTGATCCGATAATTTTGGGGTGTCAGTAAACCCCTCAAAGTGTCAGGCCATTGTAATTAGAAGCTCGCGCATGATGGGTAGGGTGGCACTTAGCTCTCTTCCTCCTCTTATTTTGAATAATACTGTGATACCTTTTCCCCCTTTTTTTTTTTTTGAGGATGGGAAATTATCAAATGACTTCTCCCGCTCTGGGCGGAGCGAGAGGGCGTGTCAGACTTTTACCGACTAAAACCCACCCGTGTTCCTTCCGTTGCCCGTGTGCCGGGGCCGCGATATCCCTTTCGGACAAACTCGTAACCCCAGCAGGCATTGGTCCTTACGGACCCCGTCAGTTGGTGCTTACATCTCTTTGAGGCGCGCGTGGAACACAACGCGCCGTCGACCCGGGCCTGGTCCTTATCGGACGGCGAGCTACCCATTGCTCACCGTCCGCGAGTCCGCGCCTACGGTGGCCGGAAGTCAGCTCGTGGCTCCCGACACCCGGGGCGTCTCCTGCGGCGACTAGGGGCGCGAGGGCGTGCAGCTTGCATCTGCCTCGCGCGCTCCGTCTCCTCCTTCGCGTGCATAACTGCTTCGCAGAAGGAGGTGACGGCCTCCCGTGCACTGTCGCTCCGAACCATGTCCTGAACCAGGGCCGGACGCGAGAGATCGCCGCCGCCGATCGCCTCCGTGAGCACACGGGCGGCGGTGCTCCGCCCAAGCAGGGCAGACCTCCACCGTATGCTCCACCGTGTCCTCCGGGCGATCCACACAGTGGTGACACCCGGGTGTTTCCTCCCGCCTTATACGGAACATAAACCTCACGAAACAGCCGTGTCCGGTGAGGACCTGCGTCAGGCGGAAGGTGAGGACGCCGTGGCGCCTCTCTAGCCACTCCTCAAAGAGGGGACTTATCGCCACAATTGTGGCGTGCCCAATACCTTTTACCCCTACGGTGAAAGATCTCGGTTTGCATCTTAACTCGACGCTTAGCTGGCAACGCCAGGTCCCTAGTGTTAGTCAAAGGGTCAACGGTACTCTGCGATCCCTGTATCGTCTGAGAATCTTATTGCCTGCTAAGACGAAAACTATGCTCGTGCAGACTTTGATTTTCCCTATCGCCGACTATGGTGACGTGTGCTACTTTGACTTGAATGCGGTTTTGCTGGATAAGCTCGACAGACTGCTTAACAATTGTATCACAATTGTGCACAACCTCAGAAAATATGACTAGGTGTCTTGCTATAGGTCTGAGCTCAAATGGATCTCCATTTGCCAAAGGAGAACTTTGCGTGCTTTGACCACGCTTTTCTCCCTTCTCAACTCTCCCACTCCTCCTTATCTTGTGTCTCACTTCCAATATCTATGTTCTTCACACACTTAAAATCAGCGCTTTTTTAACAATATTCTCCTTCTCTGTCCTTCTCATACTTCTGACTTTGTTCATTCTTCCTTTCATATTCAGTCCATTCTTCTTTGGAATGCGCTTCCTCTTGATATCAGGACGGCCACCAGTCGATATGCATTTAAGCGGAAATTACGGTGTTATTTTCAAAATGAATAGTCATCTCAACACCTCTCTCCCTTGAATTCGTATATATGTATATATATAATATAGATATATATTATAGTACTTAATTAAGTATGTATGTGTATGTAGTTTGTAACCTATTTATGTACTATTACCACCTATTTTTAATACAAATAGAGCACCTGCCATCTAATCTCTTCACCACCCTTGGTTGACTGGTAGAAAATGCCTATGGCATTAAGTCCGCCTCTGTACATTTGTGTGCTTAAAGTGTTAAATAAATAAATAACTGTGCTGCTGTGGCGGCATCTACATCGCCACATGCGAACTACGCATCAAAAGACCTGACGTCACACAAATCCTGCATCGCGCAATTAGAGTTTACCGCGCGATGGACATATACGTATATACGAGCTCCCGGCTTCAACCTCTGGGCAGTTACCCGCCAGACACAACACCCGTCTGGTCGGAGGATCCTCACTTTTCTATGGCGGATGAGTGAACTTTACACCCTGATCCTCATACTCCTAAACTGCCACCTATGATGAGCTTTCAGTTTTTAACCCCATTATTCCAAAAATACGTGCATAGTATGAACTTATTTACCTTATCGCAGTTATCGCCCTTTTGGGTAATAGGACACAGGGAAATAAAAAAAAGAATAAAGATCTAGATGAAGAAAAAAAACCGGCTAACTGCATGTCGTACCACGCACAATAAATGGTGCCGTAGTTGGGATTTATCCCAAGACAAACTTAACATTGTAGTTGGAAACATGTTCTCCCATACATCGATATACGTCACGGTCAATTCTCCAACTGCAAAATACTTAATACCACAAGTTCGTAATCTCAAAATAAAAAAATCCTTTGTTTCTGCTGTGAGAGCTTGCTTCTTGCCAAATTTCATGGTTTTAGGTCAACGGGAAGTACCCTATCCGTCTTATTCCAAAACACGGTCTATATATGGTACTGGGATTAGTACTAGCTTTAGTACCGTTACAATAAAATGTAGTTTATCACTAGTTCCAGAACTATTTATGGTACTAAAGTTAGTCCACCGAGTCCCCTAGTTTATCTTTGGTACTAATTTATTTGACGTTTGCGTTGATTATTGTTGTTTGTCAATTTATATAAAAATCGTTAAAAAATTATATTAATATGATTGACTTGATGGATTTGGAAGATTCGGATATGCTGGAAACGTCTCGGAGATCTTACAGACATCGACATCGTGTGAATCCTTTTGAATTGAGTGACGAAGATTTTAGAATAAGTATAGGTTCACAAAACGTTTTGAAGAAAAAATTGTGTATGTTTTACGTGAGGATTTATCCCACGACCCTTGAGGATGCCCATTGAATCCTGAAGTGCGTGGTTTGCGCATTACGCAACTGGGCTCGCCATTAAGTATGTAAGTACTTAGCCTTGGTCAATGCTAACCTAACATTAGACAAAATCCAAATAATGTAATAATATTATTTTTTTATTCGTAGATTCAAGACGATACAGCTGATTTACATGGTGTGTCTCAACCAGTTGTCAGCAAAACATGTAAAAAGGTAGCAGATGTCCTGAAGATTTATAAAAATGCCTATTACTCTAAATAAACAGGAGGAAAGCATTAGGAAGTTCCCTAGTTTAGGGTATCGGAAGGTTTGGTAAATAATATACGACTTGTAGAAGTAATTGTTCCTTTTATTCATTAGAATCCTGCCTTACATTATATTTTTGGTCTTACAAATTGTTCCTATGCTACTAAACACAATATTTAAACAACCAATAGGAGAATTCCTTTAATTTATAAAACTTAAAACTAATGTTCTATAAAGTACGGGCACCCATCTCACTCTAGCACGCGCGCAACGTATAGCGTCATCTGTCCGCACACTATAAAATATTACCGTCGCCAGCGCAGCTGCTCAGTACGTATTTGCATCCGAGGTCGGTATGTCGTCCGTTCGCGCGGCGAATGTTTATGCGGGCGCTAGCGTAAGTATGTGGATACGTGAGTCCCACACTAGTATTGCTAATTATCCTACAGTAATTGGACCAATAGAATGAACTCATATAAGAGTAAAGAAATTAAATGCTGATGGTGGTCAGTTATATATTAATAGAAATGGATTTTCTTCATTAAATATTATACAATCTATATAAGAAATTTGTTTTTTGTCGGTACCGTACCTCTGTTTTGTAACAGCGTGCAGCGTCGTGATCCAAGAACGGTAGTTTGAACGCTCGTTCAGTACGGTACGGTAGTACGGCGTCTCACCGTACCGTACCGACCCGCCTTGTGTGTGTATTGAGCTTTTATTTATTAATATGTAAAGGACGTAACAGAAACATGCGTTTAAAATTACGCGCGCCGCTGCCGTGTGGAAGTCGCTGCACTTCACGCTAGAGGTTAACGAGGGCGCGGAGGGGGTTGTGAGGGCGCTCGTGAGCTTGCTAGCTAACGAGCGCCCAGCGTCCGTCGCCGAATCTCTGGATGTTTTTTGATGGATATTTCAGGTTCGATTAGTGGAATTGATAATATTCAGGAATTATTATTAATAAATACGAGTTTGGAGTCGTTTTTCACAAGAGAAACGTCACTCACGTTTATTCTGTCAACTTGACAGCTTTTTGACCAGTAACGTTTCGTTCACAAAAGAAAAGTCAACAGAGGTGTTAAAAAATAATGACGACTTGATTATAAAAAGCCTACAAGCCTAAAACCTAAACAAAGAACAATTGAGGACATATTTTGGTTTGGTATTGAGAAATAATTATTTAAGCATTTCAAGTGTTATTACAATATCAACATTTAGAGAAACAGAATGTTGCTTCAAATAAAGCCTGCGTGAACGAATGAAAGAATACCATTTTTGTTTCATATCTGTGGATATTATTTGAACCATGAACCTTCTTTGCTACTAACTGGTACTAACTGATCCTCGATTGGTCTTCGTTTTGCAATCAGAACACATTTTGAGGCTGGTACTAGCTTTGTTACCGTAACAATCCTAGACCTTTTAGTCTTGGTTTAAACCATTACTTATTCAGTTTTTTGTAATAAGACGGTATACGTTTTGATTTATTTGCGAGTATCAAAATATTATGCATAAATGGCCGTATTTTTTATTGCGTTGACTTAGAAGCTTGATTTTATGAACCGTATTTGATATTATTGTCAACTTGAATGAATCATGTACCATATTACCTATGTTCCACAAATAAAATACTTTGACGTTGACTTAGATTCCTCTACGCGTTCCTGAGACAAAGGGTCTTGACATACTGACAGACAGATAGACAGACGGACGGACAACGAAGTGATCCTATACGGGTTCTGTTTTTTCCTTTTGAGATACAGAACCCTAAAAAGTAGTTTTGGCCTGCATTTGCAGTAACTGAACTAGTTGGCCAGGTTTCCACAACACCCGATTTTCGGTATTGGGTATTCACTCGGTATGCCTCCTCCGATTTCTTCGGGCATCGGGCAGTATTCTCAAAATGCGCACATAAACATGTAACTGGTCTACGTTCTGTAGTTGCGGAGGCAGAGCCAGTCATATTTCTTAGGCGTCGCACGGAGGGGTATTTGATCCAAAAAGCTGGCCAAAATTATTTAATGTGTTTGTGTATCTACAATTGCTCTCTAGTATACTGTTCTCGAGTGAAAATGACATGAAAAGTTTTTTTGACTTTTTTTCAGGACAATAAAATTAAAAATATTTCAAGTTCACCAATTTTTTTAATTACTAGTATAATACAGCTTATACAATAAATATTTACAATAATTAGTCACTATATTCGTGTTCCGAATCACTTTGTGGGTTTTCGTCATCATCATCATCATCAGTACTCTCGTTACTGGCGCTGGTCACAGATAGATTTGAGATTTCAGCAGGAAGTAACATTCCAACGGTTTCTTTTAAAAATGGTTTGGATTTTTTACTTGATATAGGTTTCATGCCTGTCAAAAATGGATCTGAGCGCAACAGTAACCTGTTAACAATGTCCCGGTTACAAGCTTCCCGGGAAAATTTTCTTGAAAACCCAAGCCTGTACTGGCGAAAATGCTTGTTGCAGGCTTCCGCGGCTTCTTCGGACAGCTGTCCTATTGGCAAAATTGCCGAAGAAATAACAACAGCCCCATGAATGAGGACTTTGTGCACTGTTGGAGGCATGGGATACCAAGCATAAAGCTCAACATACAGTTTGGCGGTGTCGAAACAATATTTGCCAAATTTTTCTGTGTCAATCTTTAGACCACTGGATATTGTTTCCAAAATTACTTTGTGACGATATAAAAGGTCTTCATTGACGCCTGTAATTTCCGATGTTTTTTTTATGTCCATATAAAATCGCCTGGAAGAATTGCCGTCATTTGTATTGCCGAAGCCTTGTTTTGGGAAATCGACCAACAAACCAAGCTCCTCTTTAAATGCTTCCTGAATGACCTTCTTTCTCTCATCTATAATCTTCTGGTTTGGGCTATTTTTTCTCACTTGCCATTGTTTAATTGGTAATTTGTACGACAAGTGTAGCACACTTTCGAAGAATCGTATTCTGGCATGCAATATTGATAAGCCAAACGTCAAATTTTCAGAGTCTGAAGGCTCAAAGACGGACATATCACTCAGATCGTTAAAATTCTTTGAAGTCGCGCCACATATAAAGCATCTCTGTGTGTATTTTGTACCTGTCACGGCATTGCAGACTTTTCCATCCACCATTGTGAAAAGCAGGTTGTGTTCCACATTAACTGAGCCACAAATCAACTTTAATTCAGTTTTCTGGAGAGCATTAATCTTTCCTTTAATGTAATTAACCTCTTCATTGGTGATATCCGTTGTCTCGTGGACGAATCTTATACGGATTGGCCTGCAGTACCTGGGTGATGACGGAGTTGGGTTTTGCCATATTACTTTCTTTTCATCATTATTTGTCACAAGTTGCAGGTATACAAAAGAGCTTTGAAAGATATTTGCATCACTTTCGGCTTTACTCTCAAATTTCTGTTTATATTGATTTTGCTGGGAGCCGTCACATCCCCATTTTGAAATCAACTGAAGATTATTTCTCTCTCCTTCAGGTACTCTCTCCAAAACTTCAGACAAACTTAAACATAGTCGACTAGTGGTAAGGTCCAGTAACTGTTGCAACTCAAGTTCAGCACAAGTCGATGTTACTCTATACCATTCGTTTGGGGGGTAACATTCTGATTTCGCTCTCTGTAACACAGTATAGCATGGGTATTTGGTCTTGTCCACGTTTCTTATTATTTCATACTGCCTTCTCGTTAGTTCAGCTTCAACAAATACTGATAAAGCCTGTGTCGGTGAAAGCTGTTCTTTCGAGAATATCCTCCTTGTCATGGCAATTTTATATTTTTTTGACCGAGTAGGAGTTGTTTCAGTGACATCTTTTATGACATTAGCTGCATCCACTTGCCCAATATTTCTTAAATTCATATGAGTAGCGAAACTCAATACATCTGAGGATGTTGTAGCTCTTAGGTCCTCCGTTTTACGCCTCTTAGATCGTTCACTTGAGTCCGAAAAAGTTTTGCTTGGACGACCAACTTTGACAAATTGATGGGTTTGTATTTTGATCGTTCCTCTTAACCATTCATCATTTTTCTTAAGAAATTTTGCTTCTGTGTTTCTAGCTGCAGACCACCTTTGTTTAAATTGATGTTTAAAATGTGAAAGCTGGTGTTTCATGTCTTTGCGCTTATTTTCTGGATAATTAGTAATATGCATCAGTTTTGTTTCAAGGTATTCCATTTTTTCCTCGAACTTTGTTCGGCATGACTCTTTAATTATGTCATATAAAGCTTTCCTCGTCATAAGAATGAATGTTACTGGTGGAACTGTCAACAAAACATAAAAATAATCAATACTAGAATGACCTGGAAAGTTGCGAGCGCATGGATGCAGCCTTTAAAAAATTGTTAAAAATTTGAGTGGTCTCTTTGGGTAAGAAATTATTACTGATTATTAAAGCTAATAGATTGGGCTATAATATCTTATGTAATATCATTGCTGGGCAAAGCTTGGAAGTATAACTAAATAACTCATGTTTACAAAAAATCATCTATATAAATTCTATTTTGATTGGTTACTTCAAACACGGAAATATTTACAAGGATTTCATAATAAAATGTTTTATATAGTGCTAAACTATGTACATACCTTCATCATCAGGATCCATTTTTAAAAACTTCGTTATATTACACCAATTCACTTATATTTTAAGAATATTAGGTTTGTATTTTATAGCTTCGACAAAGTTAACGTATAGCGTGTGCGACAGTCGACTTGCGAATAAACAGGTTTCGATTCTATTGTTCCGTGAAACAAAACAAGTGCGCAGGTAGCTAGCCCGAACCCTTGGCTAGTTCGGGGAATTCTCTCATAGGGTAAATACGTGGTTTGAAAAAAAGACTTTTGGCCAACTTTTTGAGCCAAATACCCCTCCGTGCGTCGTGACGACGCTAGGTTTCCATTGAAAATAATTTTATTGAAGCACAAAATTTTAAAAATTGCCGTAGTAAAAATGTACGTATCTACTTAATAAAAATCTTGAATAAATTCATTCACTGACAGAAAACGCACAGCCAAACCGGTAGGTCTTGAAGCATACAATTTTGCACAAGAGTTCCTAAACCTAACGAAAGTGAGCATTAACAAAGGATTTTTAAAACGTATCCCCCTAAAGGGGTTAAATACCGATGGGAAGTCCCATCGTGCCTACGGCTTGTTAATAGATGAACTCCATGTGTGCAGGTGTGCTGATCCCGATCCCACAGTACCCGCTGTACTCAGCTACCTTGGCGGAGTACGGACTGGGTCAGATCGGTTACTACCTGGACGAGGACAAGAACTGGGCCCTGGACCCGGCCGAGCTCGAGCGAGCCTTCGAGGAGGGAAGCAAAAACCATGCCGTGCGCGCGCTCGTAATCATCAACCCAGGGAACCCTACAGGCCAGGTGGGCGGCGTTCATACTACACAGTTCTCTGGAACTGATTAACCTTCGACAAATGTGTACTGCTAGACGTGGCCATCCCCCGCACAATTTCACGTTGACTGTTCCTGTGCTTCGCGCATCTATCAGATTCACTAGGTCATCGCTCCACCTTATTCATATCATCTCTATAGATCTTTTTCAATGTTAAAAAAAAGATCTTACAATGGCTACAGATGAATACCGGTGGGTTACTCCGCAGTTTAGGTATGAAGTTATAAAACCCGTCTACCGTCGCCCAGTAAAGATCGTTTCTGTTTTGCTCCTACAATTTATTTCGAAAAAAATAGTAAAAAGTGTTTATGTATAACCCTGTGTGATATCGTTGCTAGTGAAACGAACATTCGAATAATGAAAACTGGACATCAATACAATCACGGACTGCAAAGTTATAGGTAAAAAACTTTTAAGAAAAATATTTAACGGCTTCGAACCCGGACCTACCTCAGCCAGCAGAGCGCCCGACACTCCCCGCGTGCTCCGCGCCTCACCCCTTCCGGCGCCTACGGTACTAGGAGATCGTTTGTTTTACGAAAAAAAGTACTACAGTAACAGTGCACTTAGTTCGCTTGCACTTGCGATAGCCGGCTATCACGCTAGCGTCCACATACTCCAGTGTTTGGACACCCACTTTTATTGTTATTCTTTTAGAGTTGGTTAGTAGTTTTGTTTTTGTGGTATTCATTGTTAATCCAACTTTACCATTTTCATCACACAAAGCTTAGACCATAACTTCCAGGCTATTTGGGTTTTCCTTGAATAGAATTATGTCGTCAGCAAATCTGAAGTGGTTTAATTTTTCTCTATCTATATTGAGACCCAGATGTGTCCAATTCAGTTTGCGAAATATGTTATGTAGAACTGCCGAAAACAACTTAGGGTACATTGGGTCACCCTGCCTCACCCCTCTTCTCACCTGGAACTCAGGACCCAGTGTTTCCAATTGTATTCTGGCTTTGCTGTTTGTTTATATGGGGTTTATTATATTTATGTAAATTTCAGGAACTCCTTGGGTTGAGAAGCTCTCCCATATGGCTTCGTGGCTTATGCTGTCAAATGCCTTATTGTACTCAATGAAAGCGATGTATACTGTTTTGCTGAATTAATTATATTTCTGCATTATTTGTTTCACTGTGTTGATGTGGTCTATTGTTGATAAGTTTGGAGTCCTTTTTTTTTGTGTGTGGGATATTTTCAAACTACTTCTCCCGCTCTGGGCGGAGCGGGAGGATGTGTCAGACTTTTACTGACTAAAACCCACCCGTGTTCCGTGTTCGTTGGTGCTGACATCTCTTTGAGGCGCGCGTAGAACACAACGCACCGTCGACCCGGGCCTGGTCCTTATCGGACCCGTGCCTACGGTGGCCGGAAATCGGCTCGCGACTCCCAACGCCTGGGGCATCTGCTGCAGCGAAAAGGGGCGCGAGGGCGCTAATCTTGCCTCTCCCTCGCGCGCTCCGCCTCCTCCTTTACGAGCATTACTGCTTCGCAGAAGGAAGTGGTGGCCTCCCATGCACTCTCGCTCCGGACCATGGCCTGAACCAGGGCCCGACGTGACAGATCGCCGCCGCCGATCGCCTCCGTGAGGACACGGCGGTGTCCCGCCCAAGCCGGGCAGACCTCCACCGTGTCCTCCGGGCGATCCACACGCTGATAATCCAACTAATTTGCTGACTACACCATTTGATGAGTGTTCGTTCATTCATTCAAATTTTGATTAGACATTTTAATACAAAGATCTAACAAGTCACTAACCAACAGGTGGTTAGTGACTTGTTAGATCTTTGTATTAAAATGTCTCGCAGTCCTTGGAGGTTAAGGTGGTCAAAAGCTTTTTCTACATCCAGAGCGAGTACATAGGTTCATTTACCTGCGCGCCATTCTTCGTCCAAAGAAACATTTCAGTAACCATGCAAATGACAGGTATGCATGACATTCACATATGAAAATTAGAGACAAAGGAGAACAATATAAAATGTGTCTAGTAGACATAAATCTACAACACTACAAAACAAACCAATTTGAGCTAGATAGACGGGCACTCATCACACTGTTTAAATAGGGAGCGCCTGTATGAGGGGAAAGTCATGAAGAAAATATCAATAGGGTAATCCGTCAAATTGTACCTTTCATTATATTGCCTTGCCATACGTGTAAGAGGGCTATAAAATGTAGTATTCAAGGTGGATGTAGGTAATTCAAATATACGATGATGACGCTTACTACACGTTGGCTAGGCCTAAAGTTAAAATAGTTAATTAATTGTGCATCAATGGAACCGTTTATAATTTTATGAAGCATTTAGTAAGTCCAAATGGTTAGCGCACAGCGACTTTCACCAATCTTTGGTCTTGTGGTAACGGGCGCGGTCAGTGGCCCTAATGCACGACGAGTCGCGGGTTCAAACCCGCAATTTCCAAATCCGCTATTTCCAAATCCGCTTCGAGATTTCCAAGGTTTTGTTCTTCAACTTTTAGATTCTATAACAAGCTTACGACTCACCAGTAAGGACGAGAGGGACGAAGCTATACAATTTCATTATAATTATATTATTATTATTTTAAGCTATACATTTTAATTATATTATTATTATTTATTTCAATTATCAATTAAACTAAATTAAAAATGATTAATCAAATTAAAGAATTACATTGAAATTGAAAATAATACATTAAAAAACAAATTAAAAAAAAAATATTGATAAACAAAATTAAAATAATATCTTAACATTAGTCAGTACGTGAACCATGCAGCAGTGGTTCATGTACTGACAGTCGAAACGTTCAGCAAAAGCGTTCAGGATACTGTTGCGGCTGGTCCACACCCTACGTGCCTGGGATGTGCACCACTTGCGCATGATTGTGTGGAAACAATTCACACGCGCCTCGGCAAACATCCCCGACGCGCAACTGAAATGAGGCAGCCCCAAGAGCACCCAGAACTCGTAGAGTGCTGTACTGTTTCTGCGTGTAATCCATCCACAGACTGCCGGTATAAAATGACGTACAAAATGAGCACCTCCACAAGATAGAAAGAGCGGTACCGAGTCTTCAAAGACACTAAAATTGTCAATTCTACTTGGGAAACAAATTAGAAAAAAGTCGGCACAGGTCCACTCGCGATGTAGATCATTGGTCGAATAAAACAAATAAATTTAAATTAAATATTAACAGGTGTTGTTTTCCTCAGGTGCTGACTCGACAGAACATCGAGAACATTATCAAGTTCGCGCAGAAGCACAGTCTGTTCGTGTTCGCGGACGAGGTGTACCAGGACAACGTGTACGATAAGGACAGCAAGTTCTTCTCTTTCAAGAAGGTGAGCGTACACTCATAAAATTTGGAAACCTACGGGTTGGTGATCTCTGGGCCACAGATAATATAATACTACGTTCTGGGCCTAGTACGAAGGAGTAAACGTAACGTAAATTCTCGTGATTGTAAAATTGGTAATACTGGTTTCCCATATAATATTAACTTCGTTTGAAGACTTTATTCATATCGATAGGTGATACGCATTGTGCATGTCGCAAACATTTAAGTAAAATGCTTTATGTACCTAGGATAGTAAAGTTGTAAATTCGATTTAAAAAATAGTTCGATTTTACGTAACGTTTGCATTGCGCCTTCATGGCAGGGGCCGGCTTTTATGATTATTTTTTGGGTTCCACACCTCAAAAGGAATATGCAGAACCCTTATAGGATCACTTCGTTGTCCGTCTGTCTGTCTGTCAGTCTGTCAAGACCCTTTTTCTCTGGATCGCGAGGAGGTATCAAGTTGAAATTAATATCAAATACGTAAATCTACGGTCCCTTGGAGCTCTAATAAATCAAGCTACGAAATCAACGCAATAAAAAAAAAAAATATATGAAATATTTTGATACTCGCGAATAAACCAAAATCTATAGGGTACTTCCCGTTGCCCTAGAATCATGAAATTTAGCCAGAAGCAAGATCCCACAGAACAATTTACTTGTTCTGTGGGATCTTGCATGGAAGAAGTCCGAAAATCGATAATTAGAAAAATATTTTGACCGTGACGTATATCGATGTATGGGAAAACATGTTTTTCAACCACAGTGTAAGGTTTGTTTTGGGATAGATTCATCCCAATTACGGAACCCCATATTGTGCGTGGTCGACACTCACTTGGCCGGTCTTTTGTTGTTTTAGGCCGCTTCCTCATTGGTCGGTGCGGTATCGTTTCGGTTTATTACCGAAACCATACCGCACTGCTTTCGAATTCCAAATTCAAATAAATTCTATTGGTACGAGAGCCCATGACCAAAATTTTTTGCTTTATCGCTTTACGAAAAAAAAAAAATGAAAGATTTGGTTATTCTGAATTGAAAAATCCTAATTTCGGAAATTTTCCGCGTCACGACCACCTGACTGCATTTTTAAATATTTATGTCAAAAAGAAATACCGAACTGTTTCATAGCATCATCTGTCTGATTTTCAGAATGTAGTTGAACGATACTACTATTCTATTATCGACGACTTAAACGATAAGAATAGTTGGTCGCTGTGAATGTGATAATTCAATACAATGCTTATGGTCTATCTCCAGAATTAGCGTACCATACTGGCAGGTTATTTATATAAGTCAATTTATTTTAATTTTATTTTAATTTATTAATGACTTAATCTACTCATTACTATGATTTTTTGATGAGTTGGATTACAATATATGGTTAGCTAGCGATCTCGACAATTGATCATATATTATTCTTGCCTAACTCTTTATTTATGTTTACCTAGGTTATGATATTTTATGTCACTTCAAATTACAGCTTTATTACCTATGTGTGGAAGGCGTTATCTCGCTCGTCAATACGTCAAAAATCATAAGAGCGAAAGTTGCTGGACGTTATATAGAAAAGTGTATATTCGACAAAAAGGTGAGCCGTCTACGCTGATCTCTCGAGAGGGTTTTATTAAAATAAGCTGAAACCGCAATGACTAATTTCGTCATCATATCACTTGTGCGTTTTTTCTCGTAATTTTTTCCGTCTTGCAACAGAATTCTGTGTTGAGTCCTGTGTAGTCTATTTTTATATTTTACTATATCACTGCTTGAAAAAACTTATATTATTTCTGTTTAAAGCTGATCTTATGCTCACCCCGAATTTACATACATTTTACACATGTACACATTTTAACCATAACTATTTACAAACCTATACATCCTTATACACGGGATCCTGCCGTTTTACCGAAAAGATTTTGCCAAAACTTCACTAGCCAAACAAATTTTAGCAACCTTTTTTTATACCAATGCAATGTTTGGAATGATTTTAGTACGCACATTTTCATTTGGTAAAATTTTTACTTGGCTGAATATTATCAAGGATAATGTCATTTAGCCATTTGGTCTTTAATCAAATGATTTATTACATCAAACAATCTTTAGACAATAAACGTTTGGTCAGTTAGTTATGGAAATAGTTAGAGAAGGTTAATTATTTTAAAAAAATGGTTAGGTTAGGTTAGGTTAAAACCGTGACCTCCTACGCACGAGCCGAGCGAGCGAAGCGAGTGGTGCCGCGGCAGCGGCCGGCGAGTGCCAGAAACGACTAGATTATATAGACAAAAAATATGGAGAAAAAAAACAGGCTACCCAAAACTGAACTAGTTAGACGAGATTAATTATTTAAAAAAATACTACTAACTAAAAAAAATTAAAAAACCAATTCAGGTAATATTATTATTACCTGTTCAGAATTTGTCCCAAGTGGAAAAAAAAACCCTTATAATAAAACGTTTTTATTTTGCGTAAAATGAGTTATTCCAACTGAAATATTTGACTACATAAAAATTTGGGAAAAGTAGAGATTTTTTGCTAAGTAATAATTTGGCAAATGAAATTATGCGGAAAATTATTTGGGAAGTGATAATTTGGCAATTTCTTTTCGATGAAACAAGGGAGACCCCCTTATACACTTACTTTCCTACAACTTGCAATAAAACAATATTTACACATACAATAAATACACAGAATTTTCGACGTACATACATAAAATACATTATTATTTCTCGACAATCTAAAATCTTTGTCTGCTATCACATTGTTCGCATCCCCAAATTATGGAATACATTATATCTACTTTACTTAATGTCGCTCTCTGTGCTACGTACTGACATGTTAAAAATAAAACTAGCGCCAAAATTATCATCACTAATAATCAGCTTCCATTCGATACCACAAGTAATTTAATGCGGGACATTGACCAATTTGATATTTCTGTCCCAATCACATGTGAGCCTGAAAAATGCTCCACATATCTCGAAAATCCTACGCATTATTTAAAGGTTCTACAACAAAATATTCGTAGCCTAAACTGTAACTTCCAAGAATTACACGTTCTACTTAAAAGACTAAAATTGTTCTGTGATATTATTGAACTTTCCGAGTGTTGGTTATCACGTCTTGCTGCTACCTTACCATTACTTAGGGGATATAGTTCATACAAAACCAATGATAATTATAATCAAAATGACGGTGTAGTTGTCTATACCAATAACAAGTTAAAATGCACCGTGGAGGAACCTTCCCTATACGGAAGCAAATTGTTTGACGATTAAAATAAAAAAATGATAAAATATTAATTGCAATTTACAGGCCCCCTAGTTTTAAATCAACAGAATGTTTTCTAAATTCATTACACAAATTATTAGAAAGTGTATCTTCATTTAATAATATCATCATATTCGGTGATATAAAATTGACCTCATCAGAACTAGTACGAATACGAGGTCACCGCGTATCTGGATACCATTGCCTTCCATGGACTTCTTCCTGCCATCAATACTGCCACCAGAGGTGAGTCATGCTTAGACCATGTTATATTAAAGACAAAGCTTAACGCGTTTACATTTTCTTTGGGCACGACTATTACCGACCATGAAGCAATCTTTTTCTGTATTAAAACCGGCGTTTCCAAAATTAATCCTATAAAAAGAAAATTTATTATAAAATTGACAAGGACAAATTAAAATCCGAATGTAATAATCTTAGTTTTGACAAAGTATATCAGGAACCAAATTTAAATACCGCTATGAACAATTTCATTAACACAATACAACTATTAATTTCAAATAGATCAATTAAACGATTATTCCCTAGAAATAAATTTATAATCCTTGGATTATTAAGCCTTGGATAACTATCGGTATGTTGTGCTGTATCTGAACCAGAGACAGAATGCACAATAAACTAAAAACTAATGAAAATGACGTCATATTAAAAAATCGTACTTAAGATACCGAAACTACTGCAATAACTTATTAAAAAAACTGAAAAAACAGTACGAGAAAGATCAACTGATAATGTCGAAATATAACTCTAAAAGCTTTGGTCTACCATTAAAACAATTACCAACAACAATACTATAAAGCAGTTACCACTACAACTATTAACCACACATAAAACCCCTAAAGAAGCAATCAATTAAACGAATGAATACTTCTCAAATATAGGTAAACGACTATCAAACATGATTCCACAACATATCCCTTGCTTCAAGAAAGCCTCTAAACCGCCACTAAATTCTTTCGTTCTCCTTCCTACTGACGTCGAAGAAGTTGAACGATTCAACTATTGAAAAGTGACTGCTCTCCTGGTCGGGATCAGATTAGTGCTGAGGTATTGAAACATATATCCGTTTCTTATAACACCTGTTCTTACCAATCTAATAAACCGCTGTTTTGATTCTGGAGTTTTTCCCGACGCATTAAAAAGAGCAGTCCCTATATATATACCCTATTCCTAAGGCGGGTGACAGAGACAACGTCAGCAACTATTGGCCAATCGCGACCCTAAAACGTTATCGAAGATATTTGAACGTATAATCAACAACAGGCTAACAAAATACCTAGAAGAACACAATTTATTTTCTAATGCGCAATATGGTTTCAGACCAGGCCGCTCAACAGATAATGCTGTACTTGATCTTGTTAACTTTTTAGTTAACAAATTAGATGGTAAAAATAAATGTTTAAAGCCTTTGAAACTGTCTCTGTTCCCCACCTTATGCAAAAACTTGAAGACCAGGGTATTAGGGGCATTTCACTTGCATTGTTATCGGACTATTTAAATAACAGAGCCCAATCTGTAAAAATTGGAGAATACATTAGCGACGTACTTCTCGTTGAATTTGGGGTGCAGCAAGGTAGTATTTTGGGTCCCACTCTTTTTCTCTGCTGCATAAATAAGCTCTGTTCACTTAAGATTAAAAATTGCCGCATCTCCGCATACGCTGATGACACTGCCTTAACTATTTTCCCATATTCATGGAATTAACTCTTTAATCTTGCGCAAAACGGTTTTAACACGGTGTGTCACTGGCTATTATTAAATTCTCTCACTTTAAATGAAGACAAAACCAAATACATTGTATTCTCAATTCACAATAAAATGGAAATTGCTAACCTTACAAATTATAATATCTATGCACATAAATGTAACTTTCCTCCAGCTACAAACTGTAATTGTTCTAATATTAGCCCCACCAAATGTCTTAAATATCTTGGAATCGAAATTGATGTTAATTTAACTTTTGAAGACCACATCCAATCTCTTGACTGAACTGACAAATTATACAATGTATTTGCCACCTAGTTGTAGGAGACAAATTGCTAATCTCGTACAGCCTTACTAATAAAAATAAGTTAAACATCTGTTTAACGGTCGTATTGTTATACAATGTATAAGCTGTCAATAGGAGTTACACACTACCCTTACTAATAATCAGTCTTTAAACAATGAGTAGTTACACACTGCTTATGACAGAAACCACTGGCAACATTTGAAGGTGCGTTCTGAAATTGGTACTGCGTAATATCAGTGGCATTATTTCATTTGGGAAAACATTCATAACTTTGTACTTATAAGTTTGAAAAATGTTAATTTAAATAATTACGTTAATTTATTTCCAAAGCTACTGATTTTGCGTTCTTTTACGATTTTTTATTTTTTTTTATTGTTAATTCACTAATGAAGCATGCATTAGGTTAAGAACGCAACCGTAAGAGCTGTTATAGTCAATCTTGAACGCCAAAATATCTCAAAGCCAATTCAGTACGACTGAAATGATAAAATAATGAAGATTTTTTTTTTTTTCTACAAAATTAAATGGCTGAAACGAATGATATTTAACTAATTTAAAAAAAAATCTTGGTTAAACTTAGCTGAACCTATATTTCAACCGAAACTCATTTTTTTGCTAACAGAAAGGATCATAACGATTTTGTAACATTTTCTTTGTTTTGGTGGTTCTTCATTGCCAATTTTATCAAAAATATCGAAATTTTGAAAAAAATCCATGGTTTTCAAACTCAATACGACAAAGGCAACTAGTTATTTTAGGTTATACGATCGCTATACAAGGTCCGAGGGCTAAATAACGGTTGTACAAAATCTCATTGTTTAAAGACATCTGTTACACCAGATGTACACAACTGAAACGTCAAATATCGTTTATTGGTAACGTTGATGTTATAAGCCTGGTATACGTCGTGCGTAAATGTTTATTAGTAAGACTGTTAGCATACAATATACAGTGTGACACTGGTACCTGTAGTGTACCACCTATTACTGTTAGTAGTGGAATTAACACTACTTTTGATACGCCTTATAGTTTAAACTATTAGGAGCGACAACGGGAGAGCCACATATTTTGAATGTTGTTCATCAAAAATATGCAGGGTTTGTCCGGCAAAGAGCTAGAGTTAAGTTTATTTTTAGAGAACTATGATGTTCAGGTGTTATGTTTGACTAACAACGGTTGAAAGAACATGAAGTAGTGTTTACCAATGATGATAATTTTACTGTACAAAGTGCGTTTGTAAGGAACAGCGCCATTCGCGGTGGATCTTTAGTTCTTGTCAAACAAGTTGAAATGTAAACAACGTTTAGATTTAGTTAATCTTTGCATCGAGCGCACTATTGAGTTGTCTTGTGTTGAACTCGAGCGATACGTTATAATTTGCGTTTATCGACCCCCCTCTGGTGATTTTATTAGTTTCGAATCGGTAACGGAGGATTCACTCAATAGGCTAAAATCAAGTAATAAAAGCATAATTTTATGTGGCGATTTCAACATTAATATTTTAGATGTTACTCCATTGAGTATTAGACTCCTTAATCTGTTTAGGTCTTATAATTTAATAAAGTTGTTTTTTGAACCTACTAGGATCACGGCATCTTCTTCAACTTGTCTAGATACTATATTTAGTGATTGTGATTTCAAAAATAAAATAGTGTTAAGTGACTTAACGTCTGACCACTGTAGCTTATTAGCTAGCTTCCCCATGCCATTACATAAAAAGCCGTATAAAATAGAATGCAGGCCTTATACAGCTAGTCGTTGCAATAAGTTTAAAAATAATATAGCTCATAGGATTACACCATCTATAGTAGAACACGAGAATCCCAATGAAATCTATGGAGCCCTTTTTGATGTTGTGCAAAAAGAGTACCAATCTACTTTCAAGGCCAAAACTATTCAAATTAATGGCACCTCCGTTGGCTTTAACCAATGGGCCACTCCAGGAATTTATAAAAGTAGAGCGAGACTATACGAGTTATATGGTTTGAAAAAAATTCAGGTTTGATACTCCTTTCCTAGAGTATGTCAAAAATTATTCAAAATTATTTAAAAAGGTTTGTGTTTTTGCTAAATCTAAATTTTTAAGCGATACAATAAAAAAATCCAATAATAAAGTAAAACCCACTTGGAAAATTATTAACAATGAAACGGGTAAGTCGGTTAAACAAGATAAACAACTTGAGATTATGAATAGAATAGAATAGATTTATTTATTTGCAATGAATGTAGGTACATATTATTAGGTGTTACAAAGTTTTATGGTTCCTTGTACATTCTACCTTAATTGGCATGCAAATTTACATTTTAAAAGAATTTAATAAAACTTACCATCTAAGAATTCTTGTACTGAATAATAACACTTGTGCAAAAGTAATTCCGTAACATGCTTTTTAAATTTAGTTAGTGGTTGTTCCTTGACATTATTTGGTAACTTATTATAAACAAGTGGTGCCATACAAATAACACTTTTTTTTAAAAGTGCAGTCTTAAAGACACCCGTGCTTAAAAGATTTTTATATTGGGATCTAATACTTATTGTTCTATTTCGAGTTTCTTTCAAGGTGGTAAACTGGTGAGAATTCGTTTTAACAAATATACATAATTCCAATATATAAAGACATGGGAAGGTTAACAGTTTATGAGACTAAAATATAGGTAGACAGCTGTCAGTTACTTTTAGGGCAAACATAGCTCTGATGCAGCGTTTGTTTGCAGCGTATGGTCGACAATAAATTAGTTAATAAAGCAGCTGACGTAGCTGAGGCGTTTAATGAGTTTTTTGCCAACATACCTGTAACTACCACTCGCTGCTTAAATTCATCCCCATCTAAAGCTAAAAACCTTTTGCTTAGTAGTGTGTCTAAAAATAGTCCCTTATGTAGCTTCGAACATGTAACGCCTCGTGATGTAGTTAATGTTTTTAACACACTCAAGTCTAAAAACACTGGTGATTACTGGGGCATCTCCATTAAACTTTTAAGTAATACTCGTATAATAGACATTACTCGTATAATAGACATCGTAGCCCCCTATCTAGTTGTTACTTTTAATAAATGTGTTGATTTAGGAACTTTTCTTGACCTCATGAAGAATAGTAAAGTCATACCATTATTTAAATCAGGTAATAAAAGTGACATTCGCAATTTCAGGCCTATTTCTATCTTACCAGCATTTAGCAAAATATTTGAAAAGTTAATACTCAAGCAGTTGCTAAGACATTTTAATTTAAATAGGCTCCTTCATAATGAACAATATGTCTTTACAAAAGGTCGTTCGACTACTGATGCGGGTGTCGCTTTGCTGAAACACATATTTAACGCATGGGAGAACTCGCAAAATGCTATTGGGGTTTTCTGTGATCTTTCTATCTTCTCCAAAGCCTTTGATTGCGTGCACCATGACATGCTTTTGCGTAAACTGCGTCATTACGGTGTGCAAAACGAAGCTCTCAACGTTATAAATTCTTATTTACATAATAGGTCCCAATCTGTAGCTACACATTGGGACCTATTATGTGTATCTACACATTGAGATCTATTATGTACCATACATAAACATCTGTTAATGGTGTGAAATCTTCTGGGCTACCAGTTCAGTTAGGTGTACCTCAAGGCTCAATACTGGGTCCATTCTTGTTTTTAGTGTATATCAATGACTTACCATTCTATTTAAAGGGTATCTGTGAAGTTGTACTCTTTGCAGATGATACCTCTCTTATTTTTAAAGTAGACAGGAATAGATACGACAAATAACCTAGTTCTCAATGCCAAGAAAACGAAATGTGTAAAGTTCGCCCTACCAAATGTTAGAAATCTAGGACCCAACATCGTCTTAGATAAAGAGGTGCTTGAGTCTGTAAACTTGGCAGTTTTTCTGGGCATAACAGTAGATGCCAAACTTCAGTGGGGCCCACATATATCGAGCCTAGCGGGAAGGCTCAGTTCGGCCGCCTACGCCGTCAGGAAAGTAAGACAATACACTGATGTCGATACAGCTCGGTTAGTCGTATTTTAGTTATTTTCATAGCGTTATGTCCTACGTTCTTCTGCTGTGGGGCAAAGCTGCTGATATTCAAAATATATTTGTTCTTCAAAAACGAGCTGTTCGAGCTATTTACCAGCTAGGTGCCAGAGTTTCTCTGAGAGATTTTTTCAAAGATGTTGGTATCCTCACAGTGGCATCTCAATTCATCTTCGCCAATATCTTATATATTAGGCAAAATATACACATATACACTAAAACAGTGATTTTCACAATGTTAACACTAGAAATAAGGACAAACTACGAGCTCCCTTTCACCGGCTTCATAAGGTTCATAACTCATTTGTTGGGCTTGGTATAACCTTTTATAATAAGCTACCCTCTTCTTTGCTAGATTTGCCTTTTAATGCGTTTAAAACAAAAGTAAAATCCAAGCTTTGTTCAAAGGCATACTATTCTATCAACGACTACTTAAATGATAAGAATAGTTGGTCGCTGTGATTAACATTAAGACAATGTTTATGTTCATTCTCCAGCTTACCTACTGACAAGTTATATGAGTTTATATAATCGTTTATATTTTATTTGACTTTTTAAGTCAAGTTATTTTAATTTAACTTTAATTTATTGTTGACAAAATCTACTCATCACAATGTTTTTTTTATGAGTTGTATTGCAATATGTGGTTAGCTAGTGACCTCAACAATTCATCATATTATTTATTGTTATTAGTAATTAACTGTTTGTTTATTTATTTTATATCGATGGTCCTAGTTTATCATTTATAACTTCCAGTTACAACTATATGTAAGCGGGCACGCCCTTTATGCCTGGGGGGTTTTATTTAGATATTAAGTTCTGTTTACGTATTTTTTTTTATGTCAGCCTGAGCGTAGCTGTTCTCGATGATTTTGTCTGGTATATTGGCGTGTGCTAGCTAACATAAGGCTAATAATTTAAATTATGTTTTGTGTTGCGTAATGTAAATTATTTAGAATATTTAAAGAATCTTTTTTTTGTTGTTCTTCTAACTGAACAGACAGCTGTGCTGCTGGGGAGTTTGTTGCGCCACTTCTTCTTCCCAGCGAATACATTAGGAAGTGGTGAAGGGTGGGCGTTTTGGGGACTGTCTTATGTAATTTTGACGTTCGAAAAGTGCTGATTCTCAGCCTAGTTTGAATAAATGACTTTTGAATGTTGTTTTTTTTTTTATTTTCTTATCTAAAAGAATACGTAAGCTTACTTACATTTTTAAAGAGCTTCGTGATGTAGCAGAGAAAGAGATGATAAGGATGGTTTATGAAGCTTTGGTGCAATCAATTACTAGTTATTGCATAACAACATGGGGAGGAGCAATCAAAACTAAATTGATAACAGTTGACAGAGCCCAAAGGATGATACTAAAAGTGAGTTTATCCAAACCCCGTCTTTTCTCCACCTCAAAACTTTATGATGAGGCTCAAGTGCTAACTGTACGCCAGCTGTACATAATGCTAACTGTACTTCTTCAACACTCTGACTTACCTGAAGAAAGGAGAAAACGTATAGCCCTCTCTAAAAGAAACTACGCAATATGTGCGTCAACTGCTGTCAATACCTCTTTTGCGCAAAGATATTTTCCATTCCGGAGAGGTGAATTGTTCAATAAAATAAATAAAATCATCAATATAGATAAATAAAAGAATGGTTACTAAATCGAAGCTACGCTGAAATGGAACAAGTCCTTGATATAATAAAGTACAAGGTATATTTGTTATAACTGTTCATATTATTTATTAAATTCCTTATATTTATATTCTTTTCTTTATACATCTTTTTCATCTTTTTTTTTTTTTTTCTTTTCTTTTTTGGAATATTTATATTAAATGTTCTATGCACATGTATATAATTAATTATATTATATATTTATTTAACATTGTTTGTACAAAAATGTAGGCATAAACACACACACACACACACACGGGTACATATTTGAACGTCGAAAATTAAAATACCTACGGGTAAAATGTCACTGTTCAAAACATCGAAAATTGAAATATCGATTGTATCGAAATATCGAAAATTGTTACACCTAAGCTTAAAATGTCTAAGATTAAAATGCCGAGTGATTAAAATATCGACTGATTAAAAATGGCCATAGTCATTATACCTAAGTTCAAAATTTCAACATTTAATACACCTTTTTTTTTTGAGGGTGGGAAATTATCAAATAACTTCTCCCGCTCTGGACGGAGCAGGAGGGCGTGTCAGACTCTTACTGACTAAAACCCACCCGTGCTCCTTCAGTTGCCTGTACGTTGCCAGGGGCCACGTTATCCCTTTCGGACTTTCCCGCGACCCCGGCAGAACATTTAATACACCTAAGTTCGTTCGTTCGTTTATTATTTACGTTAAAAATCATTACTCGTTAAAATATCGAACAAATTATATTTCTGTCACGGCTCCGGCGCTGCGGAGTTTGGGCGGCCCCACGCGAGCTGATCGTTGCAGATGGTTTTAACGCTCACCACCGCAGCTTCGGGTTGCTTTCGAACGTCAAAATTACATAAGACAGTCCCCCAAAACGCCCACCCTTCACCACTTCCTAGTGCTTTACCTAGGAAGAAAAAGTGGCGCAACTAACTCCCCAGCAGCACTGCTGTTCGTTCAGTTAGACAAAAAACTTGATTCTATACAATAGTATGCAAAATAATTTACATTACTCAACACAAAACATTTAATAAAATTATTTGCCATAATAACCATAATAACTAGCTAACTAGCACACGCCAATATATACGTACCAACAAAACAATTGAAATCTATACTCAAGCGAAAATAAAAACTCAAAACGTAAACATAACTAAATACCGGAATAAAAGCCTCCAGACACAAAGGGCGTGCCCTGAGTGAGAATCAGCACTTTTCGAACGTCAAAATTACATAAGACAGTCCCCCAAAACGCCCACCCTTCACCACTTCCTAGTGCTTTAGCTGAGAAGAAGAAGTGGCGCAACAAACTCCCCAGCAGCAATGCTGTCTGTTCAGTTAGAGAAAAAAAAAAAACTTGATTCTATTCTAATTACATTACTCAACACAAAACAGTAAATAAACTTATTTGCCGTAATGACAGCTAGCACACGCCAATATAAACAATCGAAAATGTATACTGAGCGAAAATAAAAACTCAAAACATAAACAGAACTTAATACCGGAATAAAAGCTTCCAGGCATAAAGTGCGTGCCCGCTTACATTTAGGTAATAAAACTGTAACTCGAAGTCACATATGATAAAGTAGGACTATCGAAGTAAAAATAAATAAACAGTAAGACAAGAATAATATATGATCAATTGTCGAGGTCGCTAGCTAACCATATATTGCAATACAACTCATAAAAATATAAAAAATTGTAATGAGTAGATTATGTCAATAACAAGTGAAAATAAAATAAAAATAAATTGACTATAGTCAAATAAAAATAAACAATTATATAACTCATTTAACCTGTCAGTAGGTTAGCTCTGTTCAGTTCTGGAGAAAGAATATGAACATTGTCTTGAATTAATCACAGCGACCAACTATTCTTATCGTTTAAGTAGTCGTTGATAGAATAGTATGCCTTTGAACAAAGGTTGGATTTTACTTTGGCTTAAATGCATTGAAAGGCAAATCCAGCAAAGAAGAGGGTAGCTTGTTATAAAAGGTTATACCATGTCCAACAAATGTGCTATGAACCTTATGAAGCCGGTGAAATGGAGCTCGTAATTTGTCCTTATTTCTGGTGTTAATATTGTGAGTATCATTGTTTTTAGTGTATATGTGTATATTTTGCCTAATATATAAGATATTGGCGAAGATGAATTATGATGATTGCGAGAGAGAGAACCGTGAGAATACCAATATCTTTAAAAAGATCTCATATAGAAACTCTGGCACCTAGTTGGTAAATTGTATGTAAATTACGAATGTCTACAAAGAAACGACGGCTGATGACATCACTTCATATATTCGACACTACTTGGTCTGATCACTTTCTCCTTATTGTTCAATGTAATTTAAATGTATTAATACCTAAGTCATATTGTGACGTAAATTCGAACAAGGATATGACTTATATGGGGCGAGAGGGGTGAGGCGAAAGTAGTAGTCTACTTTAAAGAATGTCATTGGAGACTAAGCTGTATTGACTTTCCTGTAGAATTTTCTCAATGTGCAGATAGTTATAGACCCCGGTCACAGGCATGTTCTTGACAATTTGTACTCTGACATTATAGCCGGCCTTCGTGATGCAGCAGTGGTCAGTGACATGGGCACTCGTGACGGGAGTGGTTGCAGGGGCTCATGCATAGCAGGATGGAGTGAACACGTCCGGTGGGCTCATATAGAGGCCCGATCGAGGTTTCTGGAGTGGGTTATGAGCGGGAGGCCTAGGAGTTTTTTTTTTTTTTTTGAGTATGGCAAATCATCAAATGACTTCTCCCGCTCTGGGCAGAGCGAGAAGGTGTGTCAGAATTTTACCGACTAAAACCCACCCGTGTTCCTTCCGTTGCCTATGTGCCGGGGCCGCGGTATCCCTTTCGGACAAACCCGCAACCCCAGCGGGCATTGGTCTTTCGACCCCGTCGGTTGGTGCTGACATCTCTTTGAGGCGCGCGTGGAACACAACGCGCCGTCGACACGGGCCTGGTCCTTATCGGACGGCGAGCTGCCCATTGCTCACCGTCCGCAAGCCCGCGCCTACGGTGGCCGGAAGTCGGCTCTCGACTCCCGACGGCTGGGGCTTCTCCTGCGGCGACTAAGGCCGCGAGCGCATGCAGCTTGCATCTCCCTCGCGCGCTCCGCCTCCTCCTTCGCGAACATAACTGCTTCGCAGAAGGGGAGGCCTAGGACTGGGCGTTTGTATGATGATATGAGTAAAAGTCGAAAAGTATTCAAGTCCAGGCTTAGATGGTGCCAGGATCATCAGGATCAGGTGAAAATGGATACCATTGCTGAAAAACACAAGTCGGGAGACTTCCGGAGTTTCTGGCAATGCACCAACAGTGTCAATCCGAGACCTGGTCGGCCGGTGAGCATCGGCGGGGTGAATGACTCTAAAGGTATTGCTGATATATTTGGAATCCATTTTCGTGTACAGTCTCCACTAGGGCATGGGGGTAAGGTGCCCATTGCTGAAATACGGAGTGGTCTTGTGGGAACTAGATTTGATGCTAAATATATAGCTGCAGTCATATAGGCTATGCGTAAAGGTAAATCCTCTGGCTAAGATGGGCTCAGCACTGAGCACCTACAGCACGCAGGCCCGCATATATCGAGAGTGCTAGCATTGTTTTATTCTCTAATGTGTGAGTCACTCATACCTACCTGCCGATCTTATAAAAGCTGTTGTAGTGCCTGTAGTTAAGAACAAGACCGGGGATGTTGCCGACGTAAATAACTATTCCCCTAATTTTTTGCCTATTTCACTTGTAGCAACAATTCTAGCAAGAGTATTTGATGGCTTGCTTAATACTCAGCTAGATAAATATCTGTCACTGCATGACAATCAGTTTGGGTTTCGGCTCAAACTATCCACTTAAGCTGCAATTCTTAGTCTTAAGCATGTCTTCAGATATTATACGGATCGCAAAACTCCTGTGTACGCGTGTTTCCTGGATTTTTCCAAGGCCTTCGATCTGGTGTCATATAACATCCTGTAGGAGAAACTGTAGAGTATCGGGCTACCCCCAGAACTCTCAAACATATTTAAATATTGGTACAGACACCAGATCAATAGCGTCAAATGGGCGGGTGTAATGTCGGTACCATATAGGTTGGAGTGCAGGGTGAGACAGGGGGGGGGGGTTGACCTCCTCTACACTCTTCAACCTCTATGTGAACGTCCTGATCGTTGGGCTCAGCAGCCAGCATGTTGGTTGCCATGTGGATGGAGTATGCGTCAATAACGTGAGCTACGCTGACGACATGGTGCTGCTGAGCGCATCGGTCTGCGGTCTTAGGAAATTTATGGGGACCTGTGAAGAATATGCCTCGAGCCATGGGTTTAAAAATATAATGCAGGGAAGAGTAAATTCACGGTGTTTGGGGCTAGTCTAAGAAGTGTGAGTAGTGTACCCTCTGTACAAATAAATAAATAAGTGTGTATAAATAATGCACTGCTTGAAAAAGTGGAACAATTCAAGTACTTGGGTCACATTGTTACAGCTGACTTAAAAGACGTTGCGGACTTTGAGCGGCAGCGCAGGGCGTTGCCAGTTAGAGGTAATATGATAGCGCGTAGGTTTGTGCGTTGTTCGAGGGAGGTAAAAATAACGCTCTTTAGGGCTTATTGTACATTCGTCTACAGTGCAGCCTTCGGGCAAAGTATACTCGTGCGGCATACAGCGCCCTCCGCGTCCAGTTCAATAATGTGTTCAGGGCGGTGGTGGGGCTGCCCCGCCACCGTCCTGGCGATGATCGCCAACAGACTGGATTGCCCTTATATCCGGCAATGCTGCAGCAGACATATTATTACTTTGTGAGTGTTCGTTTCTATCTGTGCTTGTTATCCTGTATGTATCCTTTTATGAATGTCTGTATATGAGTTTAGTTACTTGAAATAAACTTATTTTATTTATTATAATATTTGAAGAGTTCCTCCGATTTCTCCAGGATCCCATCATCAGATCCTGACCTGACAATGGGACCATTTCGGAAGGGAGGAATACCCTTTAAACCAAAAAAAAAAACATTTGCAAATCCGTCTATGTATGAATTCTCAATTCTTTGGAACGTAGACGATTTTTGTTTCGGTCAAATGGCCCGAGGGCCATTCGGCCTCAACCCCAGTGATAATGAAGATAAAATTTATGCAAACGTTATCTTACTATGGAGTACTAAATATTACGATAAATTTAATTTGTTGGTTTTACGTCCAGTCACCATACAAAATGCCCATCGTCCTTTTGGTTACATTATGTAAAACATTGATAAAACTAATATGTTACTTCAGAATTAAACATTATCCTCCACGGAAAAATGAATTAAAATATCATTTTAATTGTACTTCAAGCAAAAATGTTAACAGCAGTTTTTTGCATTCAATTACCTTATTATATATTTTAATACGCTATCCAAAAAAAATAACATATTGTACTAGCGCAAGGTATTATTAAAAGCTTTTTTGCAATTCGGTATGTAAAGTTTTTTTTTGGTATTTTTTTAATATTTTTAATTGATAGATTTAGTTATTTTAAGCAACTAATTTCAATATTTTGTTATTCCAAGCTGTAGTTATTTTTTTATATAATTTTGTTCATGCTGACGTCATAACGTAGACTGAATAGCTTAAGATCTTTGCCACGTATTTAATAACACAATAATAAAAATCCAAAATTTTTTGCTTGACATCAGAAACTTCAAGCATGACAGTAGGAGTAAGGAGTAAGGAGGAGGCATATTTATCGTAACAGATATTTAAAAATAACAAATAACGTTCCTAACAATATACATAATAAATCTGTTACTGAAAATACCAATCCCCACACAGACTGCTACCACGGCTGTGTTTTATAATATTTTTCGTTACGGCAACCAAAACAAATTGTGATCGTATCCGAATTATCTTTGGTTTGACGGAATTAATCGCAAAATATTCCAGGTATTTACAATATTTTTGATAAACCGATAAAGATGTTATTCAATTATTCAAAAGAGAGTAGTTTGCTTGGTTTGTTTGTTATTTTTTTCATAAAAATACTTCTTTACTTACTTTACATTAATTCTATATTGTTGCATCACAAATTTCCATAAAAATAATATCTTTATCGAAATTTGTGATGCAACCAAAAAATTCAGTGATCGTGAATCACCTTTAGTATTAATTTTAATTATCTTTGGTTTGACGATTGACGGGATTGGTCACAAAAGGTTCTATGCATGTACGACGTTATTTTAATAGAAATAAAGATGATACTCAATTGAAAGTAATTTGGCTGGTTAGTTAGCAGATTTTTTTTAAATTTTGAACTTTTGAAATTTAGAAATTTAATTGCTTTCACTGCTTTATACCGGAAGAGAATTGTAATTAATTTGTTTTTAATTTTTTTTCCATAACATTTCGGTGTATTCATCAAACAAGCTGCCTAGCCTTTTACGTTGTGTTGTGTCTTTTACGCCTGTTATGTTGGGGTCGGTTTCCAGTGTAACCGGATGACTAAAAAAAATTATAAATAAACGTAATTCTATAATTTCTCATTACCCAGTCATTTCTAGTCAAAACTTCGGATTCGATTTTCGCAAAGGCGAAAGAAACGAAATAAACTAAGGAAGATATTCAATTGAGATTTAAATACGTATTTATCGTCCGTACAAAAATAACAGGCAGTTATTTCAAAATATGTTTGGATCTGTTATTTTTCTGTAACAGTAATAGTGATAACAGATACCTGTTACAACCCATCTCTACATGACACTTGACAGTTAGTTGATGGACACATGAAATTAGAGGTGGGAACGAGCGACATAATTGAAATTTTACGTATATCAATATGAAATTAGTAACTCGATTATAGTTAATCGATTATACATGTCAATAAAAATATATAATAAATTACCTGAATCAATCAGAAATGTAAAAAAGCTCCATCTATTCACGAATAAATTTAAAAAAATATTATTAAGTAAATGCTATTACAGTGTAAACGAATATTTAAATGATCAATCTCTGAAACTCATATAAAATACACAAAAAAAGTTTTATAATTAGTTAATATATTATAATAGTTTATAAGTTAAACGATAAGTCCTCATCTCTACCTTTCTACTATCTTTGTTTTGCTGTGCCCGACAGGGTCCACAATTATTCCTCAAGCAAATGTTTACCACATACGCACATAGGTACATTGTGGAATGCAATAAAGAATTGAGTATTGAGTACATAGTTACTTCTTCTTTTCGTGTGGTTGGTGACTAACCTGGTGTCAGAGTTTTAAAGCCGCCCAAGGGCCTCTGACTTGGCTTCACATGCCGTCGAGAAATATCTCTCGGGCATGCCGGAACACATACATAGTTCCGTACATAGTAGTTGTTGTCGTACATAGTTACAATTTTTTTATGACTAGTCTGTCCTTACCTGTCGTTAAAAATCCGAGTTCAGTAGTCTTGTATCTACTTATTTACCATGTGCACGGCTGTGAATGATTTCTTTCTAAACTATTTATCAAACTAATCAACAAATAACATTTATATTTGCAAGTTTCTAACACCTTTAGTGCCAGTTACAAAATAGTTCGAATGATTTTATAATGATTATTGTTTACAGGGAATGGATTTTCTTTAAGCTATCGTTATATTGGTTAACGATCATTCAGGCTTCAGGATTTAATATTTTGTGTGAATTGATTTTCAATGTTTGATTTGAATCGATTCAAAGACCGAATTTTCGCATTTTAATTATGGTCATCCCTAGTTGACATTATATGACTTGATTTTTTTTATCATGGAGTAGTCCGTAACTTCCTGTGTCTGACGTCATTTGGAGGTCAAATTAAAGTCAAGTGGTTTTATGTTTTTATGTTAAAATAAACTCCATCTTATAATTTTAAGCCCCAAAAATAGAAAAATAAGGTTAAGAAACCTAAAAGCTCGAAATGGTTTTGGAATCAGCGTAGAACATTTTTACTTTACATACCGAATTGCGGTTCGGGCAAAAATTTAACAGAAATAAAATTTAGTTTAACTTTTATGTATGGGACTAGCGGACCTGGCAGACGTTGTCCTGCCCAAACAGTGCCACCTGCCGGGTCCAATTGTATTTTCAAACTATTCAGGTACGCTCTCAAATATACACACAACATTTTATCCGAATCGGTCCAGCCGTTTAGGAGGAGTTAGGTGACAAACACACGTACAGAAGAATTATATATACGTACGTATATAAAGAGAAAAGATATATCTGACCTAATTACAATCGATATTTCCTTGGACAATTGCAATTTTTTTTTACCTCTTTGTAATACCTTATCTCTTCGACAACACACAACAACACTAGTGTGTTGAGAAAAGTTTTTTGTGACTTCTTTAATACTTAAACCTCAGTTGGTCCGATAGAGTTTTTTGATCCTTGTGTAGCGGCATCTACATCGCTACATGCAAACTACGCATCAAAGACCTGACGTCACACAACATCCTGACGTCACACAAATCCTGCATCGCGCAATTAGAGTTTACCGCGCGATAAACATATATGTATACAAGCTTCCCGACTTCAACCTCTGGGCAGTTGCCCGCCAGACACGACAACCGTCTGGTCGGAGGATCCTCCCTTTTCTATGGTGGATGAGTAAACTTTACACCCTGTTCCTCATACCCCTAAATTGGTGACCCCGAGTATGAACGTCAACGCAGCCTTCGTGCAACTACTTCAGCGTGACGTCATCATCATCATCACTCCCGCAAGCTTTCGTGAGGCGAGTCACACAGCCAGTCAGCACCCACGGCTTCAACGGGTATCCTGACCACCAGCATGCAGCGAACGCGCATTCCTGGTCATCACCCTCAGCCACAACCCAGTGCTGTACCACATCCGACCCACTGGATCAGAACGCAGCGCTACTCCGACTCACTGGTGAATCACCGCAGACAGTTCCGACTCACCGCGAACTATGCGGCACCCGGTTCCGACTCACTGGAACCACAGCTGGCACTGTGAGGCATCGCAAGATTCAAGACTTAGCCCACTATCGACCTCCGGTCTCCGGAGGGGAGTGATGTAGCGGCATCTACATCGCTACATGCAAACAACGCATCAAAGACCTGACGTCATACAACATCCTGACGTCACACAAATCCTGCATCGCGGAATTAGAGTTTACCGCGCGATAAACATATATACAAGCTTCCCGACTTCAACCTCTGGGCAGTTGCCCGCCAGACATCACACCCGTCTGGTCGGAGGATCCTCCCTTTTCTATGGGGGATGAGTGAACTTTACACCCTGTTCCGCATACCCCCAAACTTGTAAGAAAAAGGATCGGAATCAAAATAAGTTTTTGTGAAAATTGCCTATTTTTTGAACGACTGTTTTTTTTTCAAAGTCTTCCAATGCAAAACAAAGTTTCTTAAAAACTTAAGGACAGTCTCTCCTGTAGATAAAATGGGTACGGTACCTACCTTTATTGCCTTGTCTCAAAAAACCACCCTGTATGAATATAGCCATGGAGCCTTGAAGGGAATTGCTAAGGAGATACCAGATTATTTCTAACCTAAAAAATACGAGTATTCAAGTGACAATTTAAAGTCAAACTAAAAACTACACTCAATCTCAATAACATATTTATTCTACGTAACAAAACAACTTTGGGACGGAATCAGTTATTCAAAACTACCTTTAACCAGCTCCATTAGGCAAAACTACTTTTGACTGTTATTTTAGTCCAAACTACTTTTGACTGCAACATGTTTTTACAACAAATCTCTGTGTTTATTTCGGTGTTTCTTCTCAGAGAGTGGGTTAGGAAAGACCAATCTCATTTATGTAGTTTTGAAATATTACTATTTTTTATTTTTACGTGTAAAAGTGTTTTTTGCACCCAATTTACAGAAATAAATAAAATATTATTCAAAAAATGTTCTTACACAGGTGATGACAGAAATGGGCGACCCCTATAGCAAGATCGAGCTGGCGTCCTTCATGTCCATCAGCAAGGGTTACATGGGCGAGTGCGGCCTGCGCGGCGGCTGGATGGAGCTCATGAACATGGACCCGGACGTACAGGCCAACTTGTACAAGGCCATCTCCGCTATGCTGTGTCCGACCACCCTTGGCCAGACGGCTGTGGATTGTGTTGTGAGTATTTATTATTTTTCAATAGTCTTGTGTTTCACTCCTTAGTAAATTTCTCCCGCCCATTCCTTGCACTACACTCGATATTTTGCTTCTTCTCGCCAATTCATGAGGAAGGGATCCAGAGCGTCCCCTCTTCAGTGCGTATTAAAACTTCCTTCATGTGTTTCGTGTTCTAATATACCACTCCGGCGGTATGGTCACTGGGTCACTATGGCTGTGACGCACAAATCGCCGTCCCTGGCGAATAGAATGTTGATGTGCTATTACGATAATTTTAACTTTATTGCATATCTAGAGGTCGATATTTAGAGGTCCGATTACACAAAGTAATTTTTTTTCAGACATTTCCTACGGTTATTTAAGAAGTTACGAGATTTTCATGTGCATTGTAATGCACTTTACAATATTATTTGTATGTATGCTTATTAGACTTATTGCAACGAATAAAATTGTTATAGACTATTACAATACTTTCGACACGTTACATTTCCATTAAGATGCTCTTACCATTATGTATATTCTCGGGAAAATATTCAACATAATTCAGCGTAAAGCTTAATACAATTTTATCCCGGTAACAAACAATTTAGCTAAGTCTAGCGACTTTCATTAATAGTGATAGTCTACCTGATGTATCTTGACCTAATGTAGGTGTGTGGATTTCATGTGTTCAATGAGGGTTAATTGCGCTTCCAGGCCTTGCTATTTTTTCACCGTGCCTACCTAAGCCAGAAAGGTAACAAAATGCGATGCAATGTCATTCGTAATATTTTAACTGATGTTGAGCCCAAGACCTAGTACTTGCTAAAGAATCGAGTGCCACCACGCTGTCATTAAATATTTAAAATAGAATATTTTAACTTAGTACTTTATTAGCAACAATGTTATAATGAAGCGCTAAAATGAAGTCTGAATAGTTCATAGAACCAAAATTCAAAGAATAATAATAAATAACCCCACCGCCGTATCTCTACGTTGACGACGTGGTGATAATTGCATACTCCTGAACTCTAGGTCTGTGCCGGTAGAGTTTACTTTGCCGGGACAGGTCTAGGGTTAGGAGCCAGACCAAGAGAGATACATATGTAGACCCGCAGGGGGATGTGGCGAGATGTTGGGCAGCAGCGACCCCACGGGCTCTACCTCCCGCGAGAAGTGTTATTCCTCACCTAGGACTTACTTTTATTGGCTGGAACGAACACTGACGATGAACAGAGCGGGAACCTCTTTCTTGCTTTTATTTGCCGGCTTGAGTGGAAAATCGTAAGAGCAAACGTGCTCGGAGGAAGGAAGTATTCCAGTAAGATGCTGTGTAACGTTACGTTTACCTCCGTGGAGGAGTTAAACGTAGGCCACAATAAAAAAATAAAAAAAAAGATATTAAGATTAAAAGTTAGTTAGAAGATTAAAGGTAAGTTTAGGACGTTAAGGGACGGCTTCACAAGACACGTGAGGCTCGGGATAGACGGGAGGTAGGAATGGGAAGACGGGCAGGCAGGCAGTCGGATAAGTAGGCAGGCAGGAAGGTAGGCAGGCAGGCAGCAGGCAGCGTGGTGAACTGGGCTTCGGTGCCACACAGATTTATCCACCGATATATACACGCGCACACGCTACTTACATGAGACATAAGCTGCCTGTCTACTGGAGCGGAGAGGAGAGGAGCGGAGTAGCGGTGTGCCAATATTAATCAATGGAATTGCATAAAACAGAACTAATAAAAGCGTTTTGGAGTGGGAAAATCCTACAGCTACCCTTATTGCGAAGGTTACAGTGTATTCACCAGCTTTATAAGAGGTCAGAAGAAGATAAAGTACTTGACCATGGTGCGTTATATTTATGGTTTAGAAAAATAAATTATAGAATAGAATAGAATTTTCTTTATTCGAGTAACAAAGACTCAACAACAAGATTGTTAGTAAAACTTACGATTATGTTAGTAAGCACAGACACTAAACAAAAACAAGGAAAACAATACAATAAATAACAACAAATACCAAGAAATAACGGTTGGTCACCGTTGCGACATCCCATGTGAGACAGCACAACAGTGACCCACGTATTCACAGTCCAGGCGACTCGCAACCATGCTTAAGACACTGTTGGAGCTGCCCCGCACCCTACGCACCAGGGAAGCGCACCTTTTACGCATTTTTGCGTAAAAGCTATCTACATGCGCATCTGCGAACATCCCTGACGCACTACAGAAACGGAGCAGCCCCACCAGCATCCTAAACGCAAAGATCGTACAGCGCTCTCCGCGTTCAATATAACAATATTTAACGCGGAGAGCGCTGTACTATCTTTGCGTTTATCTAGCCTACAGGCTGTACGTGTAAAAATTGGTACAATGGGCTCGAAAGAGCGTGATTTTAGTAGGTAGTGAGCATCGTGCAAACCTGCGAGCCACCATGTTCGCTCTAACCGACAACGCCCTCCGCTCTCGTTCAATGTCATCATCAGGTCGGGAGTCAATATATGACCAAGATATTTGAACCTGTAAACTCTGCAAAGGTGTACCATAAAGTAATACAGGCGGTACCGCGTCAGGAGTTTTACCCCCAGCCTCAAAAACCATGGCCTCCGACTTCTTAGTGTTGTATGCCAACCCATGAACTTCAGCATACGCCTCACATTGAGCAACAAATCTCCTTAAGCCGCCGACTGACGCGCTCAGCAGAACCATGTCGTCCGCGTAACTGATGTTATTGAAACAGGTACCGTCTATATAAAATCCGAGCCTGGTACTGCTGAGCTCGCCAATCAACTCGTTAAGATAAAGGTTGAAAAGCGTTGGTGAGCTTAATCCACCCTGCCTCACCCCACACTCCAACCCGTAAGGATGAGAAAACGCCCCAGCCCATCACACAGTGATGATCTGGTTTCCATACCAAAACTTTAAAATATTAATAAGTTCTGTGGGTAAATTTACCCGCTCTAACTTGCTCCACAACACATCATAGGAAACCAGATCAAATGCCTTTGACAGGTCCAGGAAGCAAGCATAAATAGGCGTCCCTCGTCTCACAAAAAAAATTATATATTCAATTATTATTTCCTTTATTTACATATAATTTACATTTTTAAGTATTTTTATAAAAAGAAAACGGAAACAAAAGTAGCCCACCGGTATCGGGAACAGGGTCCAAGCTACCGGTGGTCAGGGCTCCTGAGAGAGGAATCTCCTGACGATACGCGCCGTGTCTAGAAGTACCGCTTTCTGGATCAAGCCCTTGATCCAGCTGCCTAACGAGAGCCTCCTTAGGTGTTGGTCGAGGCTCTTGGCTATTATGCCATTGGCAGTCACGACTATCGGCACAATGACTGCTGTATCCACTTCCCACATGTCGACAACCTCGTGGGCCAGGTCGAGATACTTGATCTGCTTTATATTCAATTATTATTATTTTATTATTATTAATTATACAGATGACAGCATTATGATCAAAATGTCAGAATATAAATGTTCCAAGATTTTTTACAAAAAGAAAAGATATAGTATAAAATATGTTTGGATGGTAAAACAATCAAGAGATAATTAAAAGTATGCTTTACAGAGGTGAACAGTGTTAAATAATATAAGTATAAAAAGTGAGTGAAGTACATGAGTGTCGTAGAATATCAATAGGTAAATATATCAAATACCTGTCCTCTCCTCAAGCACCTCAGGACATGTTGCTCCCTTGTCGCTAAATCACTATGTGCTGGCGATAGTTTCCAGGGGCACATTATTGAGTGTGCAAGTCACCTCATGCCATTTTATCCGTGTAAATTATATAACATTTGTCAGGCAGGGGAAATAGTTCTTCCGTTCAAGGTTACCAATCCACTATAGCCACCCAAACCTATAGCCCAAAATGTTTTGTTTCCATATTCGGCAATACTCTTGCACCAGCCGGGGGTTGTCTTTGTGTGCATTTGTATGCAAGTGCACTATGGTGCATAAAGAGATAATGTAAAAGTGACCGGAAATAAATATAAGGTCCATGAGATGAAGCTGCGTGACTTTTACGACATGAAAAGCCTTATTTATTTCTGGAAAACACTGGGTAAAAGACACTCAAGGAAACAAAATAAAATGGGCATTTGAAACAAGCTTATGATCAGCAAATACCCATAAGTAAAGTGCCACATGCAGATTTATTAAGTTTGTGTACTTGTGATGCAATCCTACAGCACTACCATAAGTGTTATGACTCCCTCACGAGCTGCGAGGCTAACTCGAGCGAACATTCAGACTCCGAATTCTTTGAACATGTAGACGACGAGTCTTAGAGCTACCCAGAGTAACTGCTTCTTAAAAAATAAGAATTAAATACTAAACTAAAGTAGACATTTCCTAATTCGTTCATTTCAATAAACAGTTGTTAATAATTATGAATAAATAAATAATAATTAGACAGATCTATTTTATTTCTTCGCACATTACTTTGCATACGCACAAAATATTGATTCGGTATTTGATACTTACCTCCAGTGAGTATAATAAAATTTCCATGGATTACACGCGTAAGTTGCTCTTACAGCAATCTGCAATATTGATTGTTTGTCAGTGAATAAAATGGTAATAGTTCGTTACGATATGGGATCCTATCACAATTTATCAACCAATAACATAGCAATGAATTATTACGGTAACGTATTACATGAGGTTTTACATGAATAATATCGTAATGTTGTTTGAGCCTTTAATTCATGATAAATTTAATTTCGTTTACAAAAAGTTAAATTGTTTAATACAGCATACAATTATTTTATAAAAAAATCACCTTTCTTTTGGTATTTGAATAATCCCGCTATATTATGTATTAATTCTTTAGATATTCACGAAAAACTGTTTTTTTTTATTTTTCTTGTAAAATTTAGTTTTTACGATTTACATTTTATTCGCCGGCGAAGGCGAAATAAGCTGCCAAAAAAAAACATGCGGGTGGCAAAAGAGCGGAGTCGGAGTTGTGGGCCGGATTATCTGGTTGGGCACTATTGAAAAGAAAAACTGAAAATGGAATGGTCGTGAAATAGGCGATAAATTAATGTTTCTTGGGTACTGTTGCAGTCATTACGGGTAGTCAGAAGTCCAAAAGTCTGACAACCAGACCGAACGGGTATTGTGTTATAGGCGCAACCGCCCGCATCCGACGCGCCGTCGCACGCTCGCTGGCTAAGCGAGAAGAGCGCCGTGCTTGCGTCGCTGAAGCAGCGCGCGCGCGTCGTCGTCGAAACCTTCAACGGCATGGAGGGCTTCAAGTGTAACATCGTGCAGGTGAGAACATTCAACCTTATTGCTGGCTTGTAGATGACAATACTCATTAACGCAAGAGTACCATGGAGTTCCTTACCCGTTATTCTCCATAGGAACCATAACTATAATTCCCACAATCAAACCATTACTACGGTTTTGTGGGGCTTAGTTTATTAGTTATACTTACCATATGTGAATATAAATAAATAATAATTAGATGGGCAACAAGCTTCGTTGAGGACAGAGGACCTCTGGTGGCAATAAATTACGAGGTGAACATTTTAGAACCAGATTTATTGTCGGTACTTATCCACAGGTTTAAGTTAAGAATTATTAAATATACTGATTTAGGCAAACAGGGCTTCAGGTAGAGACAAACCTTTACAATACGCGGTTATGATGTGGCGGCATCTACATCGCCACATGCGAACTACGAATCAAAGACCTGACGTCACACAATATCCTGACATCACACAAATCCTGCATCGCGCAATTATAGTTTACAATGACAATACATACAATCTCCCAACTTCAATCTCTGGGCAGTTGCCCGCCAGACACGACACCCGTCTGGTTGGAGGATCCTCTCTTTTCTATGGTGGATGAGTGAACTTTACACCCTATTCCTCATACCCCTAAAATGACAAAAAAATTACGAAACATGTGAACATTCTTACGTCTAGAAGCGAACTCCACCAAACGAAAAGTACGGAAAGGGCTTGCTTACATTTCAATCAACTACCAGTTTCTAAAAATTTCGAGATTGTTTCAAAATTCAAAAGTCATTTATTCAAAATGGGCTGACACCCAGCACTTTTCGAACGTCAAAATTACATAAGACAGCCCGCCCTTCACCACTTCCTTGTGCTTTAGCTGGGAAGAAGTGGCGCGACACACTCCCCAGCAGCACAGCTGTCTGTTCAGTTAGAAAAACTTGATTCTATACAATTATAGTACTTATGCAAAATAATGTACATTACGCAACACAAAACATTAAATTAAATTATTTGCTATATGTCAGCTAGCACACACCAATATGCCAACAAAAATCATCGATATCTATAATCAAACGAAAATAAAAAATTAACAGAACTTAATACCCGAATAGGCATAGGGCGTGCTCGTTTACATATAGCTATTAAAACTGTAACTCGAAGTCACAAATGATAAACTAGGACCATTAAAGTAAAAGTAAATAATATTAATAAACAGTTAATTACTAATAACAATAACAAAACCATATACTTATATTTTTTCCTAATTTATTAGGGTTTTGTAATTTAGCACCCATGCTACTCTCAAAGCAATCATAAATCGTCAATAAAGGCCTGTACACGCTCAATACAACAAGCCGCTTCAATTGTACACAAGCTATACTGTCCGCTCAACAGAGAGGCTTACAATATCCTTAAGTTCTTTGAATTAAAATTGTTTAGTTAACAGTTTCAATGAGCCACAATGTCTTGCATTTTCTCTGCTGAATGAACTACCAACCTGGTGATTACTGAAATTAAACATAAACTGATGGCTTTTTAACCGGTGTTCTGAAATACATATAATATCAATGTTTTTCATGAATCTCTTATGTGCCAGGGCTTATTTCTAATCTTATATTTTGAATTGTTTTGATATTTTTTTAACATTGTTCTCACATAATAGAAGCAACAAGAATAATGTACCCAAGATTTTGTAATTTTCTATATTTAAAAGAGTGTCCTTGGAGTTTCTTGCCCGTTCGTCTCCATAAAGATCTACGTTTTGGAATGGGCAACTAGCTTCAACTTTTTGACTAACAGACCGACTATTTGATAATTCAAAACTGCCTGTAAATGGTTTAATTGAAATAAATGCTTTGAGTATGTGGCGGCATCTACAATCGCCACATGCGAACGACGCATCAAATACCTGACATAACACAACATCCTGACGTCACACAAGTCCTGAATCGCGCAATTAGTGTTTACCGCGCGATGGACATATATACAATCTCCCAAACTTCAACCACTGGTCAGTTGCCCGCCAGACACGACACCCGTCTGGTCGGAGGATCCTCCCTTTTCTATGGGAAATTGGACTAACGCGGGTCGCCCGTCATGTAAACATCGAGCTCTGTACATAATTATTTCAAAAAAATGTTTAACTGTGTAATGTATTCTCAAAGCCATTAATAAAGTGTAATATCTAGTGAGAACTGACTGTGCGAGTGTTATCTAAGCCAGAAATCCATTATAAACAAAGATATAAATGTGATAATGTACGTGAACTGTATACTGGTTTGAGTGACACCAATGCAATATAAAAGAAAACCCTTAACGTAATACGTTAACAACTCTGTGTTCAAAAAAAAAAAATATATATGTAAAAACTACAAACAGTGCAATAAAAATAAATACAAGAAAGTGATAAAGTGTGACAAAGAACATTGACGCAAAAAAATCTTATACCACCTACATTTAAATTTTAACCGTAACGAACTTTTTCTAACGACATCACAACAAAAAACAATACACCAATCATTTCGACACATTAGCTAACTGTACGGTTGGCTCGTAACGTAAGCGGCACGACTGTTGGAAGGACTGATAGTGGCTTCGATCCCAGCGATCGGTGCTCTTTTTGTATGTTCTAAACTCGTAATTTCATTTAGATTGTGTGCAAGAAACATCAAGACCACAAACTGTGCTAATACTAATAATACCACAAAAAATACAACCAATATGTCGGAATCCAAAAACGTCACACAACGACGAACAAAACGCAAATCTCGTTCACTCACTGTGTCTAATGAATCCCTGTATGAAATGACTGCATTGAGTGACACGATCTACTGCCCAAGTCAAGAAGATGACCAAACTGCAGAGGTAGATAAATTACGAAATGAGCTAGCATCAGCGAATAAGGAAATAGATAATCTAAGTTTAGAGATCATATCGTTAAGATGCGATTTAAATAAATGCTATGAAACAATAGATACTATAAAAAAAGTTGGATTGTCAGAACTAAACATGACATCAATGAGTACAAGAAAGCGCAAAAAAGCAAAGGTATTTTTAATGGAGAAGGACTCTAACTCTGGCTCTAACGACGGAAAGAAACGTATGGAGTGGAGCGGATTAACTCGAAAAAATAATAACTTGGTACCTTCTCAGATAAAATCAGCCAATGTAACTGATATTGCTTCACCCACAAAAAATATCTCAATAAACGTAGATGCCCAACATATTTACAACTCTACTATTAAAGAGAGCAGTTCAATTAGGAATCAGCCCCGCAAAGAAAATTCTAACGATTGTGTGGCTACTAATCAGATACGGATTGCTCCAGAAAAGCAAACAGGTATACCAGAAACTTATTCATCAACACCCAAACAGAATAAAATTAGCGTTATGAGTAGCGAAACAAGGAATAGAATCCATAATCTAACCGCCGGGACATATTTAGACGATTATGGAATTTGTCACTACAGAAAACCGAAGACTGGAATAAAACAAATTTTAGATGGAATAGAAGAACATACAAGATATTTTACACTCTTGGACTATTGTTTAATTTTTATAGGTGAAAACGACTTTAAGGTAACTAACAATTACGTGGAGTTAATTTTGTATATTAGAAAAAAACTGATCAAAATACAGAATACTAATATAATTATATGTCTACCAACATTTAAAGTAAATAATTATAGTATAATGTATAATTCTCGAATAGAAACCTTTAATAGTCTGCTGTATTTAGATAATGAATCACACCATTATGCGTATATTTTCGATAGTAATCTCAATCTTTCTTATGATTATGATATGTATAATAAACAATCTGGGAGAATAAATAATAGAGCGTTGAGAGTCATTCTATCAGGTCTTACTGAACTCATTAAGGAATGTCATATGTATAATAGCAATTACCTAATCACTGATATTGACATGTCTGGTAAATCAAACAATTGTGATGAAGAGAAAAATGATATTGAAAATGACGTGCTGAATGAACATAATTTTTTTCTTTAGCAACCACATTAATATTTTACACCAAAATATAGCCGGGTTAATAAACAAACAGGATTTGCTTACGATAAAATTAGAGGAATTAAAAGAAAAAGGAATAGACGTGGACGTGATTTGCATGACTGAACATTTTATTAAGACGGGATATAGTGATCTCTTGAATATTAATACCTTTAACCAAGCAGCATTTTATTCGAGGGATACTAAAAGAGGTGGAACATGCATCCTAGTAAAGTTGGGGATACAGTTCAAAGAACTATCAGAAATCGCAAAACACTCTATATCAGGTATATTTGAATGCTGTGCCATTGAGTTGACTGCCTATCGCATTATAATTATTTGTGTCTACAGGGTACCTAAGGCTAATAATCTTGACATTTTCTATGATAAACTTGACATTATTTTAAAGAGAACCACTACACTATCTAACATTAAAATTGTGTTGTGTGGAGATTTCAACATAGATGTTATGAAAAAGAACAATATAACACTTGAATTTGAATGTTTTCTACTTAATCACCATTTAAATCTTGTCCTACACCAACCAACTAGGCTAATCAGCAATGCGTGTATTGACAACTTTGCACACAATTTATCGTACATGTCATGCAAAGCTCAAGTTATAGACCTGGCTCTATCGGATCATACATCTCAATTATTAAAAGTACCTGTAAAAAAAGTTTTTTACACTAAGTCTTGGAAGATTAGACAGAGAGACTACTCGGATGAAAATCTTGAAAAATTTTGTAATTACCTGAAGAGCCTTTCATTTTCAGAAGTGTATAAAATGAATGATGCGAACAATGCTTATGATAAATTTATGGAAATATTCACATTATTATATGATTTGTGCTTCCCATATAAATTCATTATTATAAAACCCTTAAAAAAACCAAAATGGATATCCCGCGGATTAAAGCATTGTAGTAAAAGACAACGTAAGCTACTATGGCAACATAGATTAGATCCGAAAAATACAACTAAGAAATTAGAACTAAAAAAATATAGTAAGGTCTATAAAAAAATTGTTAATTTAACACAAAAGGCTCAAAATAATTACAATATTCAGACATCGGCTAATAAATCAAAAGCCACATGGCAACTAATAAATAAATATAAATATAACCGACCAGCACAACACATATCATGTATCAAAACAGATACAGCGACATATTCCTCTCCAAGCGACATAGCGGAAGCTTTTAACAATTATTTCATTGATGAGGTCGCGAAAACGAAATCTACTGACAGTATTGACAATATAAACAATGACATTAATTCTGAAAAATATAGAACTAATTCTGATAGACAGTTAAAATCCATGTTCATGAACCCGGCAATCCCAAATGACATAGTTTCAGCCATCAATCAACTAAAAAACACAAAAAGCGTTGGCCATGACGGCATTGCCACAATAGTTGTTAAATTCGTAGCCGAAACAATATCACCCATCCTAACACATATACTAAACACGTGCATATCCAGTGGAGTTTATCCGGATGGCATGAAAATTTCTATAATAAAACCTTTACATAAAAAAGATAACAAAGACAACATGAAAAATTATAGACCTATAGCGCTAATTCCCATATTCTCAAAGGTATTTGAAAAATATATATATAATGCTATTTACAAATATTTAAATAAAAACAATATATTATGTAATGAACAAAAAGGGTTTAGAAAGGATAAGACCATTAATATGGCAATCTATGACTTAGTTAATACTGTTTTAGATAATATGGATAACAAAATACCAATATGTGCAATATATACAGATATGACAAGAGCATTTGACTGCGTTGACCACGACAGACTATTAAACAAATTAAATGACTACGGAATCAGGGGTAACATACTTAACTTACTCGAATCTTATTTGAAAAACAGACAGCAACATACTGAAATATCTAGCATATGCCCGAGTACAAAAATGGAGGTAAAGCACTTGTCAGAGTCTAGAATTATAAAATACGGAGTCCCGCAAGGGAGCGTATTAGGTCCTTCATTATTTTTAACATATATAAATGATATACCAAAAGCAGTGCGCCATCCTATGATCCTTTTCGCGGACGATAGTACAGCGATAATAAAATGTAACGATATAGCTCCGTACGAAGAAGACATTAATAATACACTCAATGACATAATCACATGGTTAAATGAAAATAATTTAATCATTAATCTACAGAAGACAAAATTTATGCAATTTTATCAAAAAATTACTCCTAAAAAACTAAATATCAACTATAGGTCAATCTCCATACAAGAAGTAAACAGCACAATTTTTTTAGGCTTAATGATAGACAACAAACTCACGTGGAAAGATCATACAGATAACATTTGTAAAAAGATAAGCAAATCAGCTTATGCTCTTTTTAAATTGTCAAAAGTCGTTAACCGAGAAACCGTACTAACTGCATATCATGGTCTCGTAGCATCTGGCATACGCTACGGAATCATATTCTGGGGAAACTCAACTAAGAGACTTATGATATTTAGAGCACAAAAACGATGCATTCGAGCTATGTGCGATTTGCGAACAAGAGATAGCTGTGTACCAATGTTTAAATCTTTAAAAATATTAACTTTTCCATCTTTGTATATTCTAGAAGTTGCAATATTTGTCAAAACAAATGCAATGCTATTTACTAAATGGTCTCAGATACGGAGAGGTCCTATACGTGCTCAATATCAAAATGTTTTATGTGCCAAAAAATGTAAGACAGCTTTAATGCGCAAAAGCTTGATGGGAATAGCACCCAGAATATATAATAAGTTACCTGACTCCTTGAAGCTACTTAAGATTACGAGCTTCAAGAAGAAATTATCAATGTTTCTAATCCATAAATGTTATTACTCTGTAGATGAATTCCTTAATGACAATAATATTATTATAATTTGACTATATTGTGTGATTTGTTTATTGAATTTAATACTAATTAATCTAAAAATACCTTACTAAATTTGTAAATACTTAATTTATTATGACTTTCAATTTAATTTTAATGTTATTTTACCTACCTACCTACTGTAATTATAAAATTTGTACGCCGATGGCAAAACATAGAGAGCCAACTGAATTTTAACTGAAGACCAAATGTATGTACCTGTGTTTAACAAATAAATAATCATTCATCATTCATTCATGGGGAATGAGTGAACTTTACACCCTGTTCCTCATACCCCTAAATTGGTGACCCCTAGTATGAACGTCAACGCAGTCTTCGTGCAATTACTTCAGCGTGACGTCATCGCCCTCTCGTCAGATACCGTATTCGAGCGTAGACGTGTTTTTTGGCTCCAACGAAAAATATAAATTAAACAGTACGCTACTTTAACCCGTAATTAAAACAACAGACTGCCTAAACTCGTGTAATCTACGGGAGTTTGTCACCTCAACGCTGCTCGCCGAACTAGCGGCGCGACCCTGCCCCGCACGCGCAACCTTCACCTCCGTGGAAACAGGGCAGTGGTTATAATTGCTGTCTCGCTTTCTCCAAGACCGTACATCGTCGCTGGCGCAGCTTTGAGATAAGGAGCCACGCGACCCGTATTGCTACGAGCCTAACGTATAATCGTGAGTACTTACGGTCTATTTTACGTCACCCTGCCACTCACGATGCATGCAGCGCTCGCCGCGGCCAAATACTTCAAATAACAACTTTGCGCAAGCTTTGTTTGACTCTGATATTCCCCAAATGATATCGAGCATCCCGTGCGACAATGTAAACATTACGCAGCGACAGTCTTATAAGCGTCCTCGGAAGTGTTGCTCCCCGGGAACCGAATTGCAGGACTTTAGGAAGGAAACACATCAAATGCTTCAAAACTGGAAAACGGACCAAGAAGCATACCTAACTAAACTGTGTGGCGAACAAAGCTTTTTTTTAAACAAACTTCATCCGACATGGCTGAGCTCAAACTCCAAAACCTGACTATTCAAAAATGCAATACTGAAATAGAACAGTACGATGACATGTTTAAACAAGTCGAGTCACTCCAAAAAGAAAATCTAACATACAAGAAAAGTATATTAAACATGGAAACTAAAATACAAGATTTGCAGCGTGTATCCCGGCCCTCCACAATTGAAATCCGCAACGTGCCGTCCATGGAAAACGAAGCAGCGTCGGATCTCACATCGATAATCAAATCACCAAAGTGGGCTCAATTGTTGATTTAAAGGTAATCAATTCTGACGTGCGCGATGTGTACCGCCTTCCGGGTAAACCAGATATGATTAGGCCGATTATCGCTGAATTTACAAATGTCCAGACTAAAAACAAATTAATTACCGCGGCCCGGAACTTCAATAAAATGCACAGTGAAGAGGATCGTCTTAACACTCGCAGCATTGACATGAATGGTGAGCGGCAGCCGATTTTTATATCAGAACACCTCCCCGCAAGTTCTAGAAAACTATTTTTGACCGCCAAGGAATTTGCAAAACTTAACAAGTACGACTTCTGTTGGGGCTCAAACGGCAACATCTTTTTGAGGAAAGTCACAGGAGTCAAACAAATACTTGTTAGATCAGAGCAAACCCTACGGGACTTGGGACAGCAAGTATTTCAATGACTGCTCTTTGCAAATGTGTTTAATATATTCCTTTCAAACTTTATAATAATCTTATGTCGGTTAATCTTAGTACTATTCTTATCTAAGTTGTGTGAGGCCATAACTTCAATACTAACTTTAAACTCAACTTTTTGGCATGTATATTATCTACAAACCAAACAATTAATGTTTTGTATAGAAACCAAATTATGCTTTCCTTACCACACACCCATACCCCTGACACTTACCACCACTTCCGTTACATCACGCTCAACGTACTCGCACAAATCATCCAAAATAGAGCGCAACCATATTCTGCTTAGCCCAAATTTACACTCACAGCCATATTCTTCCATCAATTATTGCTTTTGCCTAATCGTTCCGTTGCATGGACCCTTCCCTTGAAATTGTTAGTTTTAATTATTTTTACTGTTTCGGACGCCAATTACCACCACACCCGGACCCTTCTCTTTACAAGGCCCACTTTCTGGATTATTAAAACTTTAATCAATGGCATCAATCATTGACATTAATAACGAGCTGGACAGTATTATCATTTCGTCGTCGCACACTTGTACTCCGGATGAATGCGCTGATTATTTAAGATCCCCTCTAGCACTCAATATTTTGCACCTCAACATTAGAAGCTTAAATAAGAACTTCAATGAACTAAACTGTCTACTCGTGTCTATTAAATGAAAATGTGATGTCCTAATTTTAACAGAGTGTTGGCTAAAGACAAATGTAACCGTCCCAAATGTACAGGGCTACACCTCATTCCAAACCAAAAACCTTATTAATCAGAATGATTCATGTATATGTGTATGTGTGTATGTATGTTCATGTTGTGTGTGTGTGTGTTTTGATTTATGTATTTATTTAAGTATATGTTAATTTATTACGTTATACGTGTAGGTATATTTGATATGTTTTAGTATAAGACTTCGCAAATTCATATTTTTCTCTTTTTGTTCTCACACACTATTGTCTACATTTCTTTCTCATTTCTCCTTTCGCAGGTCTGCTGGAAGAAATTTCTTAAGAAATAAGCAGTACCTTTGTACTCAAATTATAATTATGTCGTATCTGTATGTATTTTACTGTGTGTACATAAATAATAAAATAAATAAATAAATTAATGATGGCGTGGTGATCTTTATTAAAGATACCTTGAACCTTAGCATTACTGAGCCGTCCTTTGTTGATGCTAGCTGCCTTGTCTGCACAAACCAAAACAATATTACTATTATAGCATTATATAGACCACCATCACAAAAAAACATAGAAAATTTTTTGAACAGCTTAGATAACCTATTAACATATTGTAAGCACTGTAAAATCCTCTCAATAATAGGAGACATAAATATAAACGTTGCTCCAAACAACAATGACCCCCGCTCCAGTCAATACCTAAATTTTATAGCCTCACACGGTCTCCTTCCTGCCCATGTTATCCTAACTCGGCTTAGCAACTGTTTGGATCATGTTTTGCTTAAAACAAATCATAAGGCAACCGCAGAGTGGTCTGTTATTGACGTTTCTACTACCTGAAACGTCAATAACAGACCACTCTGCGGTTTTATTAAACCTAGAAATTAAGCCTCCAATACATAACACAAGCAGATGCACTTCCTCCCGCCTAAACTTAACCTGTGCTATCAGCGATATCGAAAGCTGTGATTTTTCAATTGTCTTAAACATAAATGACCGTAACCTTGCTATGGACAAACTTTATGAAATCCTGACACCCATATTAATAAGAAACACTATTTATAAAACCATTCCTTGTAAACTTAAAATTATTAAACCCTGGATAACGGTTGCTCTGCTGAGATGTATACGCAACCGCGATAATATGTAAAAAAAATCCAATAAACAACCTCAAAACGCGATTTTAAAATTAACATACTTGCGCTATCGAAATTTTTGTAACAATCTTCTCAAAAAACTTAAAGCCGCGTATGAACAAAAAATGTATTCTGATGCTAAAAACAATCCAAAAAAGATGTGGGGGGCCATCCGAAATGTACTTGACAGAAGTAAAAATACTATACCACCGACTGATCTCCTTAAAATACACAATGACCCAATCTTGTCGGTTCATGCTGTGAATAGGTTCTTTGCTGATGTTGGTAGAAACCTGGCCAATAACATCCCGCAAAACTTAAGTAACGCCCGATGTACTCCTCCCCGCCCAGCCTCGATGCTTAACTCAATTGTCGTACTGGAGACAGACGAGGAACAGGTCGAGGCTATTATTACCTCCGCGCGGACAATGCCTCTGGCTGGGATGATATCTCTCCCAAATTAATAAAATCTTCCAGTCACAAACTGGCTCCGGTCATCACGCACATTTGCAATCTTGCAATATCTACTGGCATTTTCCCTAAGACCCTCAAAAAGACCATTGTTCATCCAATCTTTAAAACAGGTGAAAGAGGTAGTGTAAATAATTATCGTCCAATCTCGGTACTTCCTGCGATTTCCAAAATACTGGAAAGAATTATCCATAAAAACCTCCTCAACTTTCTGAACAAGTATAAAATCATTGCTGACAATAAGTACGGCTTCAGAAAGGGGGTATCGACGGAAGACGCTGTATTGGCTCTACTGGACTCTGTTGTCAACAAAATTGACTGTAAACAGAAATGTATCGGCATATTCTTGGATCTCTCTAAGGCCTTCGACACTGTCTCTGTCCCTATTTTACTTTATTCTATTTTTTTATCTGTTCTAGTTTTTCAAGTAAAATAGGGACAGCTATTTTACTTGAAAAACTAGAACAGATTGGATTACGTGGTACACCTCTCAAATTGCTTAAGGATTTCCTGTCGGACCGGACCCAGAGCGTTAAAATAGGCGATTACATCAGCAGTGAACAACTACTAGATTTCGGTGTGCCACAAGGAAGTTTGCTCAGTCCCCTCCTCTTCCAAATCTATGTTAACGAACTTTTTCTACTTACTCTCCCTTCTACGCACATTATAGCGTACGCCGACGATACTGTCTTGCTGTCCGGCGGACATGATTGGGAAACGGCTAGGGAGGTCGCTGAAAAGTCTTTAACCCAAGTTATGAGGTGGTTGGGATAAAATTGTTTAACGTTGAACGTCAGCAAAACTAATTTCATAACCTTTGGTTCCAGACCCTCTACCCTTCCATCTGACCCCCTTCTACAAATTAAAGCCCATGTTTGTGACGAGCGTGACAGCTACAACCTCTGTTCATGCCAGACAGTGACGAGAGCCTCCTCCGTTAAGCATCTCGGCATTTATCTTGATTCCACTCTAAGCTGGAAAACCCACATTGAATCACTATCTTCACGCACTAGAAAACTCATTTACGTGTTCAAACAGTTAAGAAGTTCCCAGTCCATAAGGATATCCTAAAAATGGTATACACGGCCCTATGTGAATCTACACTAAGTTACTGTATCGTTGCGTGGGGTGGTGCAGCCAAAACAATCCTTATACCAGCTGAAAGAGCCCAACGTGCAGTAATCAAAGTCCTGTTGAGCAAACCCTTTAGGTATCCCACTCAGCAAGTGTATTCGGACTTTAAGGTACTGACAGTTCGCCAGATGTACGAGGGGTGTTCAATAAATAGTTAGAATGCGATACATTTCCTTGGGTAGAAAAAAAATAAATACTGGCAGGCATAGCCCAGACATTAGTTAAGATGATAATAAAAAAAGCAATTAATTCTCTTTTGTTTTTTAAAAGTAAAAGTCTATTGTTTGCGTCGTTTCGGAAAGTGTTCTTAAAAATGGATAAGATTGAAGTTAAAGATTTTTTGAACAAATTCCAATCCAAACAAAAAATAAAGGAATATCTGCTCAACCTAAATTATGACGACACGGAAGATTTACTTAAACCATAACTTAAATAAATCAAGCACCCGAACTCATGTACATACCTACACTCACTCATACATATCTACACTCACACATACATATCTATACTCACACATACACATCTACACTCACACACACACACATTTACACTCACCCATACAACACACACCCGGCACACAAAAATATACTATCTTTTCCTTGTTATTATTTAAATGAAACCCCATTTTACTTCCATCACCCCGCTTCTTATCCTCAAAACCAATTGTATTAGTCTAGTTTATTTGTTTATTTTTATTTTTTACAAAAGTGCACATTATTTAATTGTAATTTTATATTCTAACATCTATAATGGACGAATGGATGACCCCTGTAACACAGGTTTTTCCTAGCATAGGGGTCATTGGTCAATATTTTGTACCAGGCTATTTCCACGTATGATGTAAGTGTCAACCTGTATGTGTACTTTCTACGTCAAATAAATTATTATTATTATGTCCTTTATTATATTTTAAATACTTATAAATTATATTTTTAAATATTAGAATATAAAAATTAAAACATTTAAAAATAAAAAAAATAGTAGCCCACCGGTATCGGGAACAGGGTCCAAGCTACCGGCGGTCAGGGCTCCAGAGAGAGGAACCTCCTAACAATGCGAGCCGTGTCCAGAAGTACCGCTCTCTGAATCAAGCCCTTGATCCAGCTGCCCAACGATAGCCTCCTCAGGTGTTGGTCGAGGCTCTTGGCTATTAGGCCATTGGCTGTCACGACTATCGGCACAATGATCGCTGAGTACACATCGCACATGTCGACAACCTCGTGAGCCAAGTCAAGATACTTGATTTGTTTATCTTTCTCAGCTTTCACGAGGTTCCCGTCATGCGGGACCGTTATGTCAATAATCAATTAATCATTGTGCGCCGCTCTACTCGATCCAACACCACTATGCTAGGTTTATCCCAGTACAATGTGATATTTCCATTTTCGAGAACTGGGTCGGGCACATACCTGTACGGCACTTCCGATTCCACAAGATTGTATTTCAGAGCAAGTTGCTGATGGATAATCCTGGCTACAAGGTTGTGTCTATGCAAGTACTCTTCGTTAGCTAGACCAGAACAACCGGAGATAATGTGTCGGATTGATTCTCCCGGACGGTGGCATGCCCGACAGATGTCAACCGTGCCGTCTTTCACAATAAATCTACGGTAATTGTTCGTCATGATAACTTCGTCCATAATTGCACAGAAAAAACCTTCGGTTTCCCCAAAGAGGTCACCAAAGCGCAGCCTGGCTACGGACGCTAGAAAATCTACATCGGGTCCATGTAGGGCCCGGAAAAAGCGTCCGTGAAGCTCCTTACTCTGCCATACCTCCTTGCGATCGTTAGTGTCAAGCACTACAGGCTTGCGCCAGTTCTCTTTAGCCAAGGAGAGCGGGGTGAGGCCCTTGTCCACAGCGACCACATCTCGATGCATGCCCACGTCGGCTTCTAGGAAATATTCGCTGAGACTGCATATCTCGCGATTGTGGAGGGTCTTAGCGTTTAAAAAACCTCGACCTCCACACTTTCCCGGGTATACAGTCTCATTACCAATGACCGTGGGTGGTGCATTCGATATGCAGTCAGCAACGTACGGACCCTCCTATCCAGAGCGTCGAGTTCGGTCTGAGTCCATTTGAGTATGCCGAAAGAGTACATCAAAACCGGCATGACCCAACCATTGAAGGCGCGCACCTTATTTCCGCCTGATAGAAAACTATTAAATACTTTCTTCAGGCGGCCAAAGAACCGCTCCTTCAACGATTGCTTCATGTCAGTAACATTGATGCCCAATGTTTCCGACATACCCAAATACTTATAGGTTTCGGATGCGGAGAGGGCATTAGGTGACTTTAATATGCACTCATGTAACAATCACATTTCTAACTATTATGAATATTTCATGGTCTTCTGTGAATTTGCTCAGTGCAACGAAGTACCTGACTGTAACAATAGGCAGCTGGACCTCGTGTTTAGTGCGCGTGGTGGCGGGTCGGTGAGCGCGTCGGACGAGGGCTTGCCCGTGGATGCGTACCATCCTTCGCTGGCCGTGCGCATCGAGCGAGAACTCGCGCCGCGTAGCTTTTCCGTATCGCTGCGTACGCGACACTCGCAATCTCAATATAAGATAACTCGTACATGTTGGAATTGTAATAAAGCGGACTTTAATCAAATGTATAGTTTTGTAGCTAACATAGATTGGAGTGAGATTCACGATTCATGCGATCCAGATATAGTTTTAGATTTATTTTATAATAAGATTTATGACGTTTTTACAAGGTGTGTTCCTCCAAAAAATACACATATTAATCCATTAAATAATAGATACGTTTATCCAGTTTGGTATACAGCTGAAATTATTAGAGATATAAAAGTTAAATATTTATTACATAAAAAATATAAATTAAGTAAATCGCGCAGTGATTCTGTGGAAATCGCACGATTATGCGTGGTAACATTCACAACCCAGGCGTTCTACGCACGGTTGGGTTGTATGTACCTGATGCACGTGGGGCGATGGAGGCGACCGCCGCTGCTATGGGTGCCACCCGCTCGCACCAACCTGCTGCAGCATGCGCTGCTGACGCATGCCCTGCATACATTGAATATGGTGTCACAACAGATTGACTGCTTCAATTGTACTCTGAGTGAATTCACGCGGGCCGCATTTTGTAAAATTACTCTTGGTTGTTCATAATAATATAATAAATACTAATTAATATATATAATAATACGTCGGCGCGAGGTGCCAGACGAAGGTGTCAGTCACACCTCGTCTAACTCTCAAGATCACGGTGGTATTTGTGCTTAGAGCTTATTGATATTAAATAATGAATAATTGTTTCCGATATGAAAGGTGACGACGTAAATCTAATTGCGTCGAACGTGGCCGGGGTCGGTTTGTATTTCTCATGGGAACGTTTTAAGGCTGGGTTTTCCGGGCCTGTGGGCCTTTCAAACGCTACCTCTGCCTCCCCCAATTGCAGAGCGACTTATTTATCTACGATGCACTGCCGATCATTTCGCGGAAAATCCATGCCACAGCATAAAATATTTACAGTTGATCAACTAAACTAGTTTTTCTTAGGTTCGATTTTTTTCCATAAGTTTTCATTTTATGGGACCTACGGTGTAGTGAACTAAAACGATTACTTAAAATGTCCTGTGTACCTGATAGTCGCTTTCACATTAATGACAGATAACGACACCAACCCGATACCGATATGTCGGCAGCTATACTGACATCGATTCGATAGGGATATTATTATTATCGGCCCGATGATATTGTCACCAATATTTTGATGACCATCGCGACGCATCAAACAACCACATTATCTACCTACTAAGTATCGACGTCTCGAAGTTGGTGAGAAAAAGTGTGTTTAAGTGAAAGAATGCAGCTACTCTCACCGCACTGTGTCTTTGCCGGTAGACATCGTGCCGATATCGGTGTCGGTCGATGTCTGCGACGATATAGGTGACAATAACAACATAATGTAAAACCGTTTCATAGGCACTAAACGTATCCAATCATCTGACCGGCGATATCGTGTCGATGTCGGGTCGGTGGCGTTATCGGCTAATGTGCTGTTTTGTAACAATCAATTCATTTTAACCGGATTTTTTTACATTTTGGTATAGTATTATGGGATAATTCGTATAACGTACAAAGAAAAAAATGGCGAAGGTAACTTCCATTCACAAATCGGGTTCAAAAATGGGCCCAAGGTAACTACCGACCTCTTTTCATTTTGTATTATCAAAAATATTAGAAAAAAATCTACACAACCGATTAGATAAACATTTAACTTCTATCAACTTTCTTTCAGACAGACAATACGGTTTTAGATCTAAAAGCAGCACACTAACAGCTACAGTTGACCTTGTTACTAAAATTTAGCAAAATGTTGACAAAAAAAACATAGTACTTTGTACCTTTATTGATCTTAAAAAAGCGTTCGACACCGTATGTCATGAATTGCTACTTAAAAAGCTAGAAACCATCAAAATTACCGGCAGTGCCTTAAAAATGTTCCATTCCTATTATGTAATAGAGGTTGAACACGCGCCATTGTTGTGTCCGTGCCCTTTTTCTAAGTCAGCGGATATATCGAATAGTCCAATACAAAATCTTATTACTTAGTTAGTTCAATAAAACTTATAAATAATGCTAAAATGCGTATCAGTTAATTATTTTATAATTAAACAATGCTAATATTCACAAATACACAGGTCATTCAGAATTAAAGTTAAATTAGAACCTTCATTACTGATACTTATCTAATTCATTACTGATAATTAAACACCTTCATTACTCATAATTATAGATCACTTTATGTGTACACTTTCATTCTAACTATTTTTGACAACACTTCCTGTGATTCAAGGAATTTAATCAAACAACAGGTATTCATTAGTAAATGGCAGTGTAAAATAATCTTATTACTTTATAATTGGTTTTCTATTATTGAAACTTATTTAGTTCTCGTACTAAATTATTACATTCAGTTATTGATCATAATATTCGCAAATCGCGCCATCTTCGTGATATTAGGTAGCGCTTTGTCATACACAAATTTACTATCAAATGACCCTTGTCAATATGACTAAAAATCCAAAAATCATCAATTAAATCTTCCCTTTTAATTCCAACTATAGTTTTATCTCTAACATCAAAATTTGTTTAATAATTTCACTACCAGTGATATCGACCGAGTTCACAAGCTTGGCAAAAGATGGCGTCTGATCTCAAAGGAACTGATACCTTGCCTGTAACAATAAAGCAAGCCTTCGCGGCGAATGTTTTGATGTTTGTTACTCAATCGCGCAATAACGGCTGAACAGAAATGAATGAAATTTAGCACACAGATAGTTTATAACCTGGATTAACATATGGAATATTTTTTATCCCAGTAGTATTCCCTTGGGATAATTTCCGACCTCCACGCGGGCGAAGCCGCGGGCGAAAGCCAGTAATAACATAATTGTAAGTCTAATGTTTGTAAGCTACTGCACTATTGTATTAGGTAAGCCTGTGATATTAGTTGTATGTGTTTTTATATAAATAAATAAATGTTCCACCTGCCACGTTTTGTCTCTGCATCACCCTAAGGTTGACTGGTAGAAAATGCCTCAGGCATTAAGTCCGCCTTTGTACTGTATTTTTACTTATGCGTAATGGTTTAATAAAAAAAAAATATCATAGATGGCGTTACTAGTTACATTTTGTTACTAAAATATAACATTTGGCACCCTGGAAAACTTTGAAAACGATACCCATGACGAAACAATTTGTACATTTTTGCAGCGTCTTGGGTACGCCCGTGTTCGCCCCGCTTTACTGGTACTGAGAAACTTCAAAGAAACTTAACAAGAAATAAAATATCTTTCTTTAGCCCAAACTAAAATGCACACAACATATTCCCTGCAAAATAAAAAGTGTAGGTATTCTGTCTTGAGACCCCGTGGGAATCAAAACCAGAGACCCTACATTCAGACGTCGCGCTTGCGGGCACTAGATTTTTTGAGGGACTATGTTGTGTTTTGTAATACTTGACGCCCAAAAAGTGCGGAATGATAGCACAATTTGCATAACATTTTATTTTAATTGAATTTTGTTGTTTTCAGGGCGCGATGTACGCATTCCCGCGATTCGTCGTGCCTCCCAAGGCGATTGCGGCGGCGAAAGCTGACAACAAGCCACCCGACGTGTTCTACGCCTTCAAGCTGCTTGAGGAGACTGGTGAGCTGAATATTATACACTTAATTCAATTTGAAATAAGTTTTTATCATTTTGTTGTATCACACGTCGCCGCGTCGCGCGTCGTGCCTATGCCATATGCTGGCCAAACTGTTGTAGGAGAACTAAGGGCCTTACCATATTATACTCTTATAGCAGGTCAATTTTAAACGAACAGTGAATGTGTTATGGACGACCTTACTTATTCGATAAATACCACTTTTTCATAGTAAAAAAAAGAAATAAAATATTTATTTGTTGTGATCGCAGTATGTTCTTATGTGCGCACCTGCTCTAATACTACCACTAGCTCATGAGACAGAAACTGTCACATATACAATCTATATATATATATTATATATGTCGTAATAGGAGATGGCTTTAGCGGTTTTCTATGAGTTTTCATTGTCAGGGAAAACACTTGTGTAGGCGAAAGTAACACGCGCTAGTAATATGGAAAATTGTGATTTACAGTCTTAAAGTTTTACATGAATTATCACACTTAGTTTAAGTTACGTTAATGTGAAAACAGGTCAAGAGGCGTTCACAAGTTCACATGGCTCGGGCATTCGGAGATCACACTCGTGTCAACTAATAGTTCGTTTCGCGACCGTATGGTCCACGTGCCAAAAATAAAATATCTTGCGACTGTAGATATCGTTCGCATCCTAAACATGGAATGTCTCAATTCCAAACACTTCGACTTTTGGGCCTAGGTCTCTAAACAAAATGCAAACATTTAAAATTTAAAAGTTATTTTGTTTTAAACTAGGCTGAGAATCAGCACATTTCGAACTTCAAAATTATCAAATCAATCAATCAAATCAAACTATTTATTTTTGCAGAAAACACTTCAAAGTCAAAGTCAAAGTCAAAATAATCATTTATTTCAAATAGGCCCTTGCAAGGCACTTTTGAACGTCAAAAATTACAAAAAAATTGAATTGATTCTAGTCGCCCCTTCCAAAAGGTAGTTTTCGTATGGAGAAGAATGGGCAAGAAACTCCACCGTTACTCTTTTAAAATGTTTTACAATATTTTGTGTATACAGGTACATTAGTTATATAATTATATGTAAAGACGATGCATCTAAAAATAAAAAATAAAAATTACTATACCACAATAGGTAAAAAGAATTTTAAAAAGAGAGCAACAACAGATAAATTAATTACTTATGTGATAGATACATGACATTGTAAAAGTAGACGATTTTCCAAAAAAAAGTTACAATTAATAAGTCAGTGTGTGAGGAAGTAATCACAGAATGTAAAATCAATGTCATATAATAAAATATAATAATTTATACAACTTAAATTAGCAACCAGTTTGATAAACACTGTTACAATGGTGTTATTAAATGTACATGTTTCAAGTGATTCTACCATAAGGCATGTAAAATGTATACAATCATGGTCTATCAAAGTCAAGATTGACATTGAAATATGAACATAAAATTAGATAAAATATTTTAAGATATTAAATTAATGGAATGTCTGTCTTAAATATATATTAAGATATAAATTATATATTATATATTAGATACATATAAATTATTTCAATGTCATTCCTAGAATTATGTAAATACATTAACAAATCAATTATTTAAAGATACATGCATAATTCTTGGTTTATTACTTGATGTCACTGTGAGGTCTTGAGTTTGGAAAAATTATCGTTTAATTTATTGTAAATTACAGGAGCCATGCGAAACACACTTTTGTGCATTAAAGTGGTATAGGTTCGGCGCACACAGAGGCGAAACGTCACGTTGTTGCCTATTATTGACTTCTGAGACCAATGACCAAATAAGTTATGATTGACCCTAACTAACATTGAGACCTCATAAATATACAATGTCGCCCATGGGCATGTGACCGCCCGTATTTTTCTGAATATTCATGACAAATTATCGATAATAAACTTAGACCCCCCTTTTTAAGTTTATTATCGATAATCTTTAATTGTATTTTTTTTCATTTTTTCTTATTTTAATTTTTTTCAGTATCCCGCTATAATTTTATGTATAATTAACATAATTTCACTTATGTTTTTTAAAATAAATACTGATTTTTGGAAAAAAAAAATCTTCACCTCCGTTTTTTTTTTCATAGTCGACAAATTTTACTTTAATTTTTTTTAGTTAATCCGATAAAATAACTCGTAAGCTATTAGAAATAGTAAACAGAATACAAATCGAGCCAATAACATAGGAGATATGACAAACGCTACTAAAAACATAAAAAATTGAATAACATGAAAAAATTAAAGATAGACCCCCCCTTTTAAAGTTAATTTTCGATAATTTTTCATGAATATTCAGAAAAATACGGGCGGTCACATGCCCATGGGCGACATTGTATAGGCTTGGGAGAGTTACAATTTTGTACTCCTGGAAAAACGGGTTACAGGTTTGAGTTATTTGAAGCCCAAACATAGACCTTATGCACTGCTTTTGTGCTTTAAAATTAAATCAATGTCAGTCGAATTTCCCCAGAAAATTACGCCATATCTCAGGACAGGAGCAACTAAACCATGATATGCCGTTAACACGGTATTGATATTTGAAATCTATTTTAATTCATGAAGCGCATAATATACTGATTTATTAATTCTTTTGCGTAGTGTTTCAATCTGGGATTTCCATTTTAATTTGTTATCCACAGTAAGACCAAGAAATATTGTTGATTGCACTTCAGATGCAGGTTCACCCTTATAGTTAATTTGGGGCACATTTGCATTCACACGCTGTTTAAAGTGGATTATTTTAGTTTTTCCTATGGCTTCAGATTATGAATGTCTAGCCATTTAATGATTGCATTTAGGGTATTACTATATCATGTTATATATTAGTTATTTATGCTATAAGTGCGGAAGGTAGGTGATTTCCGACGAGTGTATAAGTCGACACGAGTCGGAAATCATCTTACGCACGTGTATACAACGTTTTACTATACATTGTGCGAGGAAAAAAAAAAAAACGAGCGAGCCTTACGGCAGTTGCCTGGGATGTGTAACATCTAACATACCACGACGTATATAAATGATAAAAACAAAATTCATGACTTTGACTTTTGACTTTGACTTTTGACTTCGACTTCGAATTCGACTTCGACTTCGACTTCGACTTCGACTTCGACTTCGACTTTGACTTCGACTTCGACTTCGACTTCGACTTCGACTTCGACTTTGGCTTTGGCTTGGACTTTGACTTTGACATTGACATTAACTTTGACTTTGACTTTGACTTTGACTTCGACTTTGACTTTGACTTCGAGTTTGGCTTTGACTTCCGACTTAGTCTTCGATTTCGACTTAGTCTTCGATTTCGACTTCGACTTTGACTTTTTGAGTTTTTGAGTTTTTGACTTTTTGACTTTTTGACTTTTTGACCTTTTGACTTTTTGACTTTTTGACTTTTTGACTTTTTGACTTTTTGACTTTTTGACTTTTTGACTTTTTGACTTTTTGACTTTTTGACTTTTTGACTTTTTGGCTTTTTGACTTTTTGACTTTTTGACTTTTTGACTTTTTGACTTTTTGACTTTTTGACTTTTTGAATTTTTGACTTTTTGACATAATCATCGCCATCGTCATCGCCATCGTCATCGCCATCGTCATCGCCATCGTCATCGCCATCGTCATCGCCATCGTCATCGCCATCGTCATCGCCATCGTCATCGCCATCGTCATCGCCATCGTCATCGCCATCGTCATCGCCATCGTCATCGCCATCGTCATCGCCATCGTCATCGCCATCGTCATCGCCATCGTCATCGCCATCGTCATCGCCATCGTCATCGCCATCGCCATCGTCATCGCCATCGTCATCATCATCATTCTGAAATAATAAAATCTCTGAGACGAGACGGGCTGACGACGGCCTCAAAAATAAAAAAAAACAGAAAAGTAAAAAGCACTAGTGAAAAAAAGTGCCACTTTCCGCACAAATTGACTGCTTGGAAAACGCTCTTTTCGAGCAAATGCATTGTAAAATATATTATAAAATCATACATCATAAAATGTTTAGTCATTACACTTAATTGCAACGGTGCTGTCGTCAGCAAAGAGCGTCATTGGGTTTGAATTCGAATTTGGAAGGTCATTAATGTATATTATACGTCCCTTGATAGAGGTATGTATCCCACATCTTAGTTCTAGTATTAAGTCTGTTAATTTGAGTATACTGAGTGCAGTTTTTGAGGTAAGTTTCAATTAATTTTAAAATGTTGTCTGTTATGCCATATATCTCAAGCTTGGATAATATGATGTCATGTATCACGTAATTAAAAGCTTGTGTCATGTCGATATATATGGCGTGGGTCGGAATTCGCTTGTCGACATTGGACTATATTACATAAGACAGTCCGTCAAAAACGCCCACCCTTCACCACTTTCTAGTGCGTTAGCTGGGAAGAAGAAGTGGCGCAATAAGCTCACCAGCAGCACAGCTTTCTGTTCAGTTAGAAAAAAACGAAATGATTCTATATAATAGTATGCAAACTAATTTACATTACGCAACACATAAAATAATTTAAATTATTAGCCAAATGTCAGCTAGCACACGCCAATATACCAACCAAAATCGTCGAGAACTATACTCAGGCAGAAATAAAAACTAAACGTAAACGGAACTTAATATCTATATTAGATTACATTAAACTGATGTAGCCTAACAGCTAGTTTAGTATACTTTGCTTATTTCCACAGTATTATGCCTTATGGCGTTCTGCTGTTGGGATCGGCAGCTGACGTAGATTCAATTTTCATTTTACAAAAGAGGGCAATTCGCGCGATCTATAAAATGAGTCCTCGTAAGTCCCTAAGAGAAAAAAATCAAAGATATTGATATACTTACTCAGCCTTCTCTTTATATCTTCCAAAGTATTTTGTATGTTCGCAAAAACTTAGGGCTTTTCAAAATAAGAAGCGATTTCCATAATATAAATACACGTAGTAAACATGAAATTGTGATACCCAAATTTAGATTAACTAAAACTAATAAATAAGTCAAATGTTATAAACAGTATTCGCTTTTACAACAAGTTGCCAAAGTCAGTTACAGAACTTAGCGATGGAAAGTTCAAAACCCACATCAAACGTGTCCTTGTCAAAAAAGCATATTATAAGATTAAATACTACGTTGAAGACAAGGAAGTTTGGCAATAATTCTTTATGCACATGTGACTTCCCTGGTACCTCATTAACGGCATAAATATGTAAATGTCTATTAACTGCTCCCATATTACGATAATTATTTTATTTTACCTTTATTGCTTTACATAATTCCTTGACGTAATCTTTATATTATTTGACATTATATACTTACAATATTCTAAGTATATTTTTTTAAATTTGGTTTGTGACAGCTGTAGTGGCAATCATGGTTCATGGTTTGGTATCGGGAACAGAGTCCATGCTACCGATGGTCAGGGCTCTAGAGAGAACCTCCTCACTATGCGTGACATGTCCAGGAGTACTGTTTTTTGAATCAAGCCCTTGACCCAGGCGCGCAATGAGAACCTCCTGAGGTGGTGGTCGAGGCTCTCCGCTATTAGGCCATTAACTAAACCTTTAATTACAATGATTGCAGAATCCGCGTCCCACATATCGATAACGTTGTGTGCTAAGTCAATACTTGATTTTTTATATTTCTCAGCTTTCACGTGATAGTCATCATGATATCAACAATAAATTACACGGCACTCTCGTCGATCTATCACCACAATATTAGGCTTATTATAGTGGTATTTACCATTCTCGAAAACTGGATCGCGCACATACCTGTAGTATGGTACTTCGGACTTCACAAGGTTGTACTAGGCAAACTGCTTGCAAGGCAAATTGCTGGTGGATAATCATAGCCAATAGATTTTGTTTGTACAAGTAAGTACTCGCCGTATGTAAGATGCGAACAACCGGAAACAATATGTCGAGTTGATTCACCGGGACACACACAACGATGGCACAGCAGCTAAAAAAATTACATCAGGCCCATGGAGAGCCTGGAAATGGCGTCCGTGAGGAGCCTTCCTTGCGATCGTTAGTATCAATTATTGCAGGTTTGCGCCAGTTCTCTTTCGCCAAGGAGGGTAGGGTGAGGCGCTTATCCACTGACACCACATCTCGGTGGTCCCCACGTCAGTTTGAGGGAAATATTCCCTGAGACTGCAAATCTCTCAGTTGTGGAGAGTTTCAGCATTTAAAAAACCTCGATCCTCACAATTCCGCGAAATGTGCAGTCTCATCACTAATGACCATGGGTAATGCATCCAATATACCGTCAGCAATATACGGACCTTCCTATCCAGAGCATCTAGTTGCGTCTGAGTACATTTGAGTATGCCGAAAGAAGACATCAAAACCAGCATGATCCAACCGTTGAAGGCGCCTTGTTTCCACCTAATAAAAAACTAAGTACATTTTATTCAGGTGGCCAAAGAAGCGCTCCCTCAACGTTTCATGTCGGCAGCATTGATGCGTAATGCTTTCAAAAACAAACACCACACCCAAATACTTGTAGGTTTCGGTCGAGGAGAGTGTTCTAAGGTGTATGGAATCCGAGAGTTGGATTTCCACGGATTTCGTAATCTCCCCTCGTTTTACATCCATGACTGCATATTATCCACACTAAATGCCATCCTAATAGCGCTGCTGAATGTTTCTGTTACCTTCAGTAGCTTCATCAGTCGCAAATTGTTGGGGGCAAAAAGTTTTAAGCCATCCATGTAAAGGAGGTGAGATATAACCTGACCACCTCTTCTCAACCCATAGCCTAGCATGTATCCTCTAGCATTGTGCTTAGAGGTTTCAAGGCTAAGCAAAACCAAAGCGGACTGAAACTATCGCCTTGAAATATTCTCCGCTCAGTCCTGATCGGTTCATCGATCCCCCGGATCTGTCAACACCCTGGATAGAGAATGTCCGTCCTCCACTGCCCCATACACGAAGAAGGTGCGTAGAGTTGCGTCTATTTTGTGCAACTCTAGCACCCTAATGAGCTATGTATGTGGCACCGAGTCATAGGCCTTCGTAAGAAGAGAGGATTTTTTATTTTTTCTATATTTTATGATCCAACATGTCGACAAATCCTTCCGGGATCTACGAACGTATTGGCTTTTGCGTTTGTGTAAAATCTAAGTGAGGGAAGAGGATGACAATATGTCTTACTGTTCAAAACCATTACAATCGTTTTACAAATACAACTTTATACGAAGGTTAGTGTAACGGCTAGGGCTTTGCAGGCAGACTGCGCAGGCCGCTAACAAATAGGTAGGTAGATAGGTAGTAGAAGAATAATAACACTAGGATAAGTTAATACATATATTTATTATAAGTAGGTAAAAACTTAAGCTAGGTCGCGGGTAAGGTCCTACACACTGAGTCTTGAGCACTCGCACATTTAGAATAGGGAGGGTACCGTCCTTGGTAGCACGTGGCAGACGTGGAGGCCTGTCAGCACAGGCTTAGTGGTAGGCCGGACGGCCCTAGTGAGACCGACAGCGTCTTGTCGGTAGCGTGAGGAGGCCTGTCAGCACAGGCTCGCGGGGTAGACCGCGGGATGTCAGGCCTTCGACACCTGGGCAGCGTGCGCAAGCAGTGTGCGGTAGGCACAAGCTCGCGCAGGTAGTTGCGGCGGTAGGCCGCAGGTTGTTAGGCCTTCGAGACCTTGGCAGCGTGCGCAAGCAATGTGCAGCACCACTACCATCAGCAGTATCCATAGTAGTCGGCACCTGCCCTCAGCCCGTACGAAGAACCCTGGAAGGCGCGTTAGAGAGCGCATGTTAGATGCGGTGCGGATAGCGGCAGGCCGCATGCGATGTGCCAGCTTCTACCCCCATTTAGCGACCAAGGAGCGGTATGGGGAGTAGGGTAGGTGAAAGCTCAGCACATCGCAGCGGTTTACAGGCAAAAGAGTAGGAGCATAGCATGGCACATAAGCAGATGCTAATTTAGGCTAAGTATGTGAACACGCGAGCATAACACAAAATAAACGTGACCATTGCAGATGGCTCACTAATCACTAAGAATAACACAGTGAGGCACTACACCATCTCGATGTAGTAGCAATACATACATATTCCAATCTCCTGTGCGCTGGATGGACCGTAGCCGCGTGTCAAACATTGACACACGAAATTAGATACTTTATAGGTTACAAAATCAATATAGATCATCCAGCGCAGAGGATCTGGTATAATTACCAAGCTAATGTGGAACTCACCCTAGGTCGGGGCAAAAGGAATTCTGAGGGTCAGGGAACAACTGTTATCAGCCTTGCAAGCGGAAACGAAATGACAGAGCGTCTCCGGAAGGACAGTGTTGTTTTTAGTGATGTGACTAGGAACTTAGTAAGTAAGTAAGTAAGTAAGTATATTTATTTGTTTAAACATGGTATACATACATTGCATGCAAGATATTACAGTAGAAAAGAAAGTTCAAACATGTTCAGCCGCGTGACGTGGCGCACAAATTGTTGAGTGGCGTACAGTTGCTGGGTTTTAAACCGGGACTACACTTATTAAATTCAAAATGATAAAATTACTATAACAATCGTACTACATTATCAATACAATTCAATTATCAATTCTATTCAATGTCAGTTCAATTATCAATTCAATTCAATGTCAAGTTAATTATTAATTCAATTATGTCAAGTTAATTACTAATTGTGATATTTTATCACTCGACTACTTGCACCTGTGATCCCTCACAACGCTACATTAGTAAGGGGATAGTTTTGAACAAGAATATATGTTATCTGCATTTATCAATATCTAGTTGAATATTTTTTTACGAGAACATAATTCTATGACTGTTTAACATACTAACAAGTGGGAATTAATTATGATAATGTTGTATTAACACTTTATTCTGGTCATTTGAGGCCTGTGTTAAATTTTTGAATACTATTGTAATATTTTGTAACTTCGTAAATAACCGTATAAAAATTACGAAAAAAAATTAGCAGATGTATTAGCACCCACAGATCCCAAATATGACATAACACTAAAACTAAGATAATAGCAGTTATCATTTTATTCTCCGGGGACGGCGATATGATTGTTATGTTGATAACATAGTTATACTAAAAACATAGTGATTAATTATGAATTATCATGTTGTACGATGGATCCTCCATCTATAATATCAACATCTTTGGAGGCCACTATCATTCAGATAGAGGATTCTCTTTCTGCTGGAACCCATACGGGCATTCTAGACTCATCAGTTGTAGTTGTGGATGTCCCTGGGGATAACTCTTTAAACTAGATAATAAGACAACAGATGTCCCCTTCAAATAACCAATTATTAGAAAATAATAAAAATTCAATTCAATTCAAATTCAATTCAATTCAAAATATTTTATTTCACATAAACCTTTAAGGGCACTTATGAAACGTCAGAAGCTAGGTGCACGGTTCCTATGGAGAAGAGCCGGCAAGAAACTCCATGGTTACTCTTTTATAAGTAAATGGCTTTTAGAATCTTTTCAAAATACAGTGTAAAAAGTATGAGAGAACAGCCTATCAACAAGTACCAGGTACTTAGCAAAATATAAAATTTTCCACAGATCTACTATACAGTCTGTTAAGCCTATAACGTTCACACATTCACAAAAAAACTAAGTGCATTAAATTTTCTTTACCAAAGATCAAAAGTAGTGTTTGTGAGATAGTATTGAATCAAGAGAAACTAGAATTCGTCGATAAAACTGTTTTCCTAGGGATCACGCTTGACTCAAGGTAATGGGGTCCTCATTTAACATCTCTTGCAGGACGGCTAAGTTCAGCAGCATATGCTGTCAGAAAAATCCGTCAATTTACTGATGTAGATACCGCGAGGCTGGTCTATTTTAGTTACTTTCATAGTATCATGTCTTACGGTATTTTACTGTGGGGACGGGCTGCAGATATCGAGTCTATTTTTATTCTGCAGAAAAGAGCGATCAGAGTCATAATATTATCTCCGCAGGCGTGACTCTCTAAGGGAACTGTTTAAGGATATTTACATCATGACGGTACCTTGTCAATATATCTATGGAAACATCATGCACGCAAGAAAAAATGTACATCTTTTTAGTAAAAGAGGTAATAGACATAATTATAGTACAAGAAATAGGGACCTATTAGTTCAACCAGGTTTCAGACTGGCTAAAGTGGACTCATCTTTCATGGGATACTGAACTCAAACTCAAAGCATTTATTTCAATTAAACCATTTACAGGCACTTTTGAATTGTCAAATAGTCGGTCAGTTAGTCAGAAAGTTGAAGCTAGTTGCCCATTCCAAACGTAGATCTTTATGGAGAAAAACGGGCAAGAAACTACAAGGACACTCTTTTAAATATAGAAAATTACAAAATCCAGGGTACATTACTCTTGTTGCTTCTATATGTGAGAACAATGTACAAAAAAATATCAAAACAATTCAAAATATAAGATTAAAAATTTAACTCAACCATTTTGTAGGGAACCGAATGATCCAACACACTTGCCACCATCAGCGAGACATTTAAGTGAGCATGACATACTCTCAACTGCCATGCTCTTTCAAGTCAACATACATCTTAATAACATAAAAAAAACGGCTCCATGGCACACACATTTACAAAAATTGAAAAAATGCTTCTAAATTATACAAAACTAATTTGCAATGTATTTGAGAGATTAATAGAATGTTACTACCAAAAAGAAAGAAAATTATTATCCATTGGAGTATTCAACAATTAAAACTTGTTTAAATAAAAAATAAACATTAAGTTTGTAATGTCAGAAAAAATGAAAAGGGGAAGCAACTCATTAAACATTACAACATTATTTTTTTTAACTAGTGAGCCCAAGTGGCTGTGGAGCAGGGCCAGCATTAAGCCAAGCATTTTTATCTATGATATAATCATCCAACTTATAATATGCTTGTCTACACATAGTGTGCGTTTAATGCATGTTTTAAATTTCTTTTCATTCAGTTGAAGAATATCGCGTGGTATTTTATTATAACATTTTACACCACCCCATAAAAGAAGTGTGCTCTTTAGACAATCAGAAACGTGGTTGATCTAATTTGTTCCTATTTCTAGTGTTAAAATTATGTCTGTCACTTATCTTACTAAAAAGATGTAGATTTTTCCGACGAACATAATGTTTTCATATATATACTGACAAGGGGGTTATTCCACTAATCTCCATTGACAATCCCCATCAATGGGGATCTGCAAACTGTCTTGCCCACAAATCCCCACCAATGGGGATTTCGGAACTAGAGTTCACAAATCCTCATCGGTTTAAAAATAAAATACAAACAACATATTATATAGGGTGGCAGGGACATCGCCGCGAAAAGTGATACCATAGATTCATAGTTACATGATTCTGAACCCCCTGCGTTGAAATTTTTCGCCGGTTCTCTTTTTTAAATCTGCTCTTCCATAGAAAAGTGCAATATCTACGCCTACCTAAGTTCTAAAATAATCAATCACAAAGTTACCATAAAGTAATTTAAAAGTTAATCTCTAAAAGATTATATTTTGTAGTAAAGTTTGAACTGTATATGACAAGACAGAAATATTTTACACTTATTATAAAAATAATCAATGAGTCCTTACCTCAGTAAGAAATAAAGACTTCGTGATTCTTATATAATAATTATGTTGTTTGTATTTTATTTTTAAACCGATGGGGATTTGTGAACTTCTTGTTCCTCAATCCCCATCAGTGGGGATGTGTGGACAAAAAGTTCACAAAACCCCATTGATGGGGATTGTCAATGGGGATTAGTGGAATAACCCTGACAAGGTACCGTCATGATGTTAATTTTCTTAATCAGTTCCCTTAGAGATTTGCGTCTGCAGAGGTTATATATGGCTCTGACAGCCCTCTTTTGCAGAATAAAGATACTGATTAAATGTTACAATAAAATTCCTCCCCACATACTCCAACTGAATGAGAAGAAATTCAAATCTTGTATAAAACGAACACTATGCAGGCAGGCTTATTATCAGTTGGGGGATTACATCGCTGATAAAAATGCTTGGCTCAATGCTGGTCCTGCTCCACAACCACACCTATTTGATTAAAGTTTGAAAATACAGTTGGAGGTGCTGAAGAGTTTAATCTTTCTTTAATCCATATTTGCATTGATAAAATCAATTTCCTTTGTATTATATAATTTCAGAGCACAGGTGTGAGTACTATGTACTAAAGAACTAACATTTACCGGGTAATACGTCTTATAATGACTTGAATGTGCCCTGGCGGCTGTGAGTATGTCATGCTCACTCAGATATCTCGCTGATGGTGGCGCGTGTGTTGGATCATTTAGCTCCCTTCAAAATGGTTGAGCTGAATGGTATGGTGCTAATCCATGCGTCATGTTCGTGAACGGGCGCCGTCAGTTGGGACTGGTCAACTCTTAGCTGCCTTGGCTGATTTAAATATTTGAATTGTTCTTTGTTTTAATCTTTTTATTACGGACGCTTCTAACGTGCACGTCTCTCTACATTGTTCTCATATGTTTAATTTCAACATGAATGATGTAACCAATATTTTGTAACAATTTATTTAAAAGAGTGTTCGTGGAGTTTCTTGCCCGTTCTTCTCCATAGGCACCTACTACGCTTTGGAATGGGCAACTAGCTTCATATTTCTGACTGACCGATTCCTTGATCATTCAAAAGTGCCTGTAAGTGGTTTAATTGAAATAAATGCTTTGAGTTTGAGTTCGAATGTAAAAAAGAAAGTTAAAATAAAATAATTTTCATAATTTGGGAGCAGTAATTAGACATTTACATAGTTATGCCGTTAATGAGGTACCAGAGAAGCTACATGTGCAGAAGGAATTATTTCCAAAATTCCTTGTCTTTAACGTAGTCTTTAATCTTATAGTATGCTTTTTTGACAAGGACACGATTGATGTGGGTTTTGAACTTTCCATCGCTAAGTTCTGTAACTGACTTTGGCAACTTGTTATAAAAGTGAATACTGTTTCTAAGAAATGACGTACTACACTCGCGAGCAATAAACTGGAATCACTTCATCGTCCGCTGCTCGAAACAAATTTTTACAACTTCTATGCAATAAACTATAGATTGTGGCATATCATTTGAAAGGCAATTTTGTTAGCTTTCAATTTCTTTCAATATCATAACCAAAGATTATTCACCTTATGTCATGGAACGTAAAACAAAACATAAATTTTTAGAACAAAACACCATAATGTTTGGTAGTCCCGAAACCCTATAAAAAGATACCACAATCCACAGCTCATTGCATAGAAATTGTAAAAAATTGTCTTGAGCATCGGGCGATGAAGTGATTCCAGTTTATTGCTCGCGAGTGTAGTTTTAGTTAATCTAAATTTGGGTATCACAATTTCATGTTTACTACGTGTATTTATATTATGGAAATCGCTTCTTATTTTGAAAAGCCCTAAGTTTTTGCGAACATACAAAATACTTTTTAAGATATAAAGAGAAGGCTCAGTAAGTATATCAATTTCTTTGAATTTATCTCTAAGGGACTCAAGAGGATCCATTTTATAGATCGCGCGAATTGCCCTCTTTTGTATAATGAAAACTGAATCTACATCAGCTGCCGATCCCCACAGCAGATCGCCATAAGACATAATACTGTGGAAATAAGCAAAGTATACTAACCTAGCTGGCTATATCAGTCAACTGCCTTATTTTTCTTACTGCATAGGCAGCTGAACTTAATCTACCTGAAAGAACTCTAATGTGGGCGCCCCATTTCAATCTCGAATCTAAAGTAATTCCTAGAATAACAGTTTCCGTATAGCATCTAGTTTCTTGCCATCAATTTTTAAATTTAGGCCTACTTGAGGTACATTTGGTAATGAGAACTTAAGAAATTTAGTTTTTTTCGCATTAAGTAAAAGATTATTAGCTGCGAACCATTTAGAAAGAACTGCCAGTCTATTGTTAACATTTAAGACATCCGTATCTTTTCAATAAGATATAAAAAGATATCTTCTGGCAATATTACACATAATAATTATAATAAAGAACCAAAGCGGGTGCAACATACTTTAAAATTATTCAATCAAAATATCCAAGGTTGCTCCTCCAAATTACTGGGAATAAAATTGTTTTTAGGAGATACCAAGTTTGATGTCATTTGTTTAACAGAACATTGGTTAAAAGATCATCAATTAATGTCAATTAACTATAAAAATTATTGTGTAGTTAGCCATTTCAGCCGAAAACGTATGATACATGGCGGGTCATTAATATTAGTAAAGAATTATATTCAATCGAAAGAACGAAAAGACATAGTCGGACTGCCTCTTGAACACACCATTGAATAGTCCTGTTGAGCTTGATATGCATGTTTATAGTAAGTGTGTACAGACCTCCAAGTTACCAGAATCTATCTATGTTTGATTCTGTAATGGAAGATATATGCTAAAGAAACTTAGTGCTAGTAGTAAGTCAATAATTATAATGTGGTGATTTTAATATTAATTTATTAAAAAATAACTCGAATACTACGAGTATTCGAGTTATTTTCTAATAAATTAATCGGATGTCAGATTATTTTTTTTAAGTCTTTTTAGGTCATTTGATTTGTCAAATGTTTTTATTGAACCAAACCGAGTAGCAGCTTCTTCTTCAACTTGTATAGATAATAATATGTTTTGTGATTGTGATTATTTACATAAAAAAATTGTAAATAAGTTGCCATTTGATCATAGTGGACAAAAAATAATATTTTGCTTTTGCCTTTACAAAAAACTCAAATAAGGTTTAGGCCAATTACATGTAAAAATTTAGAGAAATTAAATAATTATTTGACAAGTAATTGTAGTAGTAGTATTAATTAGTTGAAAATTAATGTATTCAGAGTTTTAATAATATCGTGTCGCGCGTGTCAAAGCGATTAAGCACCTACCGGAAACGCCGTGTGTCATGACAGATCTATGACCGCACTCAAATAAATAAAACACTCGAATTTTTTATTACGTCTACCATTTTATCGTTAATTGGTTTGGGTTCGTATTCAAACAAAGGATTCTTTGTAATGCTTAGAATCTACGTGTGCGAACGCTAGTATTGATAAATAAACATTGTTATCGGCAGTTCTTTCTTATTTTGTACAGTTTATAAATAGATAAGTTATCTAAGAACAGCGTTTATTTCAGACAAACACAGAAAATAAAAACACTAAAAAATCACAACTTAACTAAATGTTTTTAGGATTGTATTTTAGTTCTTAAATTATATCTAAAACTCAAAACTAACTACATGAAAATGATGAGACTTACTAGCCGATTACACACACAAAACTCAAAATATCTCAACATTCACTTTTTTCACTCACGGGTTTGTTTACATTGTGTTGGTTGGATCAAAATAGGTATAATACGATGTTATTTGTTGCAAATATTATCTACCACGATGTAAAAAACTACTTAGTAATGAAAATAACACCACTTCCCGTCGATTTACACACAAAAACAATAAAAAATAACGAAATACATGCCGATCGCGCATTCGTGACCATTTTAGTTCGACCTTCGTTTGACGTGCGAGAACTGTCAGTTAAAATTTTTTTTTTGAAATTTTGCCTACTCATATTTTTAATTTTAAATGATTTAGTTGACGAGATATATAGATATTTTATGTATTTTGTTGACGGATATCAACAAAATACATAAAATAAACAATAGAGTAAAACTGCCCACAGACTAGATTAGCCCTTATTTCATAGCAGACATAGAGATTTATGTCGCGTGTACCTGCCGTGGCCAAATGGCCACGGTGGGGCTTGGAAGAGGTATCGTATGCCGTGGCCGACTTTAGCGGGCGACCAATTTATTGACACTTTTCCACTAAAGACTAAAACTATTTACACAAAGTTTTTATTTAGTGAGTAGGCGAAATCAGGTATTCGTAAAAGCAGGGAAAAACTTTTTGAACTTTATGGCTTAAAGCAACATATGAATAGAAAGGTTAAAGTTCTGAAATGGCAATGGGCGTTCCTGAAGGTTCGATATTGGGTCCATTCCTCTTTTTAGTTTACATTAATGATCTACCCCAATTACTTTCAAATCAACCGAAAATGGTGTTGCAGATGACACATCATTGATCTTTAAAATAAACCGACGGTCCCAAAATCTTGACGACGTGAATAGCTCTATTATATATATCTCTATTCTTCATCTTCGTCCAAGAAACTTAAAAAAAAAAAAAATATTTACCGTAAACCAATTACGGTAAATAATTTAGTACTAAATAAAAAAAAGACCAAATGCATTAGATTTAAATTACCAAATGTTAGAATGCTGGAATTTAATCATCAAACGAATGTCCTAGGAATCACGCTAGACGAGAAATTACAATGGGGACCTCATATAACAGCTCTTGCGGGGCGGCAATGCTCGTCCGGCCGTCGGCTTATGCTGTTAGAAGAATAAGACATGGACACCGCGCGTTTGGTCTATTTTAGCTACTTCCACAGCATTACGTCGTATGGCATTCTACTGTTGGGTCGGGCTGCTGACATTGAATCCTTCTTTATTTTGCAAAAGAGAGAGCTGTCAGACCTATTTATATTCTATGTCGTCGCGAATCTCTCAGGAAACTATTTAAAAAGATTAATATTATGACGGTACCTTGCCAATTCATTTATGAAAATATTATGTATGAATGAAAAAATCTACATCTTTTTAATAAAATAAGTGACAGACATAATTTTAATACTAGAAATAAAAATAAAATAGATCAACCATTTTTAAGATTATCTAAAGTACATAAATATCTTATATCGGGTTCTGTGTTAAATGTTACAACGAAATACCTTGTGGTATATAACAAATAAACGAAAGAAACTTTTAAAACTCTTTTTTAAAGTTCACTATTTATATATAATCCTATTTTTTTATATGCTTGTTTACTAACATGCATATTACAAATTAGACGATTATATTCAAGATACAAGAATCATACTCTTCCTGCTCCATAGGACAATTTAGAGTCTATACAAAATCAAACTGGTTGCTAACTTAATTGTATAATTTATATTTTTTTATTATATGACATTGATTTTACTTTCTGTGATTACTTCCTCACACACTGACAATGTTTGTAAATATGTGAGCACCATGAGTATCTTGCTCCATTTTCAACTATTTTTACCTATTGTGGTATAATAATTTTATTCTAGGTGCATCTCTTCACATATACGTAATTAATGTATACAAAATAGCGTACATTTTTTTAAAAAGAGTAACGGTCGCGTTTGCTCATTCTTCTCCATACGAAAACTACCTTTTGGAAGGGGCGACTAGAATCAATTCTATTTTTTTGTAAATTTTGACTTTGAAGAGTGCCTTTTACGTGCCTAATTGGAATAAATTATTTGACTTTGACTTTGGTAGTTATGTAGGTAGGTAGGTATATAGATAGGTATGTAGGTATATACGTATAGATAGGTATGTAGTGTAGGTAGGGTAGTTAGTGTAGGTAGAGCAGGTAGGACAGTCAGGGCAGGTAGGGCAGGTAGGGCAGGTAGGTAGTGCTACCCGTGCGATGCCGGGCCAGGTAAAGCTAGTATACGATAAATACCACGAACAACAATTATTATTATTAACCCCTACTTTCCCAGGTATCTGCATAATTCCGGGCTCCGGCTTCGGCCAGCGCTCCGGCACCTACCACTTCCGCACCACCATCCTACCGCAGCCCAAGATGCTGGAGGAGATGCTGGACATCTTCAAGAACTTCCATCAGAAGTTCACCCAGGAATTCTCGTAAACATACGTCTGTTTCGCTCACACACCACTACTAGAGCTGAGAAGGCGATCGTTACAATATATGACTTGTATTATCTTTTGTACGGAATTCGTAGCTGCGATGTAGGGATTAACATGACTTCGGAGAGGAATCGCACGTCCATGGTAACAGTGTGACATTTTCACGGCCTATATTTCATACCATTGAGGGCGGTGTTCTTAGAGCAAGTGTTACCATTAATGTACGGTTCACAGACAGTCTTTCGTTTCTTAATATTCACAATGATATCATAATGTCTTCTAGAAAAGACATTGTTAAAAGCGATAAAATAATCCAACAAAATCGCGTCCTTCTAATGTCTCTCACAAATCTTTAATTAAATTTCTCTTATCAAAATCATTGCTTTTGTAATACATAATTGTGCAAAATAGTATATTAATATTTAACTAGTAACAGAATTTAATCAGATGATTAGACTTTAGTATGATTTGTGAAAGTATTTCAGTCCTATTTCACAGCTTCAAACTTGTCAACAAATAATCAGTGTGTGCAAATGAAGGATTACGATCCTCGTACTATTTCAATTATACAAATTCGGCGCGATATAGCATGACTAGCGTGTATATTGTGCCGCATTTTTATAGTTTGTGCTAGTGTTTGTTTGTGCTTGTGTTCTAGTGTGTTTGTAGACTGTAGCCAATTATAATTAGACCTTGCCATTTATTAAGCAAGTTAACTTTGAGATTATCTGTAGAGCAGATAAACGCGCATTTTGTTTCAGTCTCTACGCTTTCTCCTATACCTATTATGGATATCAGATTTACATTAAATTTTAGTCGCTACCGTCAATTACACGAATTTGTAGCTTGTAGTAGCGTTGTTCACACTGTCTCAGGCCACCTAACCAGAGAGTCATATTACTTGATCCTTTGTCAGCATTTGATAATGTATCTCATGTGCCATTTCGGGACTAGTCTCACTTAGTAGTCCCGAATACACTACTATCCTGACGGTACAATTGTATTTTTGTATTATACTCGCTACTGAATTCTTTGTAACTGTTTTAATGTACTAAGTTTGTCTCCTTCGTTTAATTTCACGGCGCAGGCTACAGATATCAGTAATTGTTCGGATCTGTATATTTTATGGACAATCAAATCCGGTGAATGTGTTATTAAATGCTCTGTTTCAAAAGTTCTGTTTACAGGAATTCCTAGTTTGACAACATACTAATGAATTAAGGCATTAAAACTTTGTTAGTTTATCAAAATGCAAGTGTGTGTATAAACAAAATGTGAGTGGGTCAATTTCAACATGTCGTGATTTTTTCTTACGTCGGTGTTTTTTTTTTCAAGGTTTTATTATTTCTTTTTAACTTTAAATTGTCATTCAGTCTATTTTAATGAATGTACGTTAGATGGGATCAAAATATCGTAAGAAACATACGATATATTTCATTTTAAATGCCACCGTAATGATAAAGTGGTCCACCGAAATTATATATTTTCCCACCGAAATTAGATGTACTTCACCGAAATAAAAATGTTGTTACCTCTGTTCATTTACGTACCCTCCTCACAAATCAAAAGGAACCAAAATGCGAATGGGACCGACTGAGAATAATACCATTTGCGAAAGAGGGACTGCTTGAGAATGAGACCGTCTGCTACTCATCATCATCATCAACTGGGCCGCTAGACGTCCACTGCTGAACATATGGACCCCCATGGATTTCCAAAATAACCGGTTGTAGGCGGCCTGCATCCAGCTACTTCGTGCGACCTTTCTCAGATCGTCTGTCCATCTTGTGGGTCCTACGCTGTGCTTGCCGGTACGTGGTCTCCATTCGAGAACTCTTCTGTCCTATCGGCCATTAGTTCTACGCGCTATGTGCCCTGCCCACTGCCACTTAATCTTACTAATACGTTGGGCTATGTCGGTTATCATAATAAATATATCTCGTTTTGTTTTTTTTTTTATTGGCACTGAAATTACAAAGCCTTTCATCGAAGTGAGCTAAATGACCACCTATTTCACAGTTAAGACACCGAAATGACATTTGTTGTAATTTGTAATTCAGCTGCAGAGGCTGAATTACAAAGAAAATATCTCACAGACAACGCCTGATGAAAATCAAATGAAGGAAACAAATAATGCATTTTATTTTTATGTTTGATAATTATATTTTTTTTACTTTTATGTATTTTTGTTTTTTTTTAATATATTTATATTTTAATCTTGCTTTTTCGTTATGTAATATTATTTAAAAATATTGTTTAATTATAGAAACATTTTGAAAGTATTTTTGCTGTTTAAATTATGTTTAACTTTTGTTTTTAAAAACGAACTTAGTACGAAAATACTAAGCGAACTAACAATGGTTTGTGGTGCTTGTTTTGTAATAAATTCTCGTCGAATGGTGCAATAAATGAAGTTATTTGGTGATATTCCGTGTAGGAATAGGCCGTGTAATGCAAGTTATGTGATTTTGTTACTACACATAGTTATATGATTGTCATGTGTTGTTATAAATCGGATAAAGTGAAAAAAAATAATTGATGTTTCATTGATCTACTCTGCGCCCGGAAACCAGAGCCCGGAAATCGGTGAATTTCCCAAATCGGTTTTGGTAATTGACCTCGAACCAGAAACGATTGCGGTTTAGGTTACGGTTACCGGTTTTTTAACCGGTTAATGGGAGAAACCGTTATTTACAAATTCCGATTCTGTTAAGCGAAATTAACCGGTAAATGTTAGTTTGACGGGATAACCGAGTTTTACCTACTACGCCATCTCTCTTACACCTACAACAAAAAAGCTCTCGCTCTACGCCAACGAGTACGCAAATTAATGTGACAAACGCTGGCAGCGGGCGTCCATCTGAGTGAAACCGGTTTATTCAGGTTAGCGCAAGTTTTAAAATTCTATTCTCTGTAATAACCGGTAACAGAAATTATTTAGGTTTATTTATTTATTTATCACTTTAAGCACACAACTGTACAGAGGTACAGAGGTTTGAGGAACGATCAGTTTTGGTCGAAATCGTTTTTGTAATTAACCGGTTAATCAATGACCGGTTTACCGCACCGGTTCAAGCCCTGTTCTCAACGCACGTTATGGCAAAAGATCAAGCTTTTGTATAGAGGGGTTCAAACCAAAACTCGTCCATGAAGGGTCAATAATGTCCTAAAATAGGTTGGTAATGGATAAAATGAGCTTGACGCCTTGGGACAGGATTGGTCCACACGCACCTAAGACAGAGAGGCGTTAAAAGGACAAAGGGAGGCCTTTTCTCTGCAGTGAGACAAGAGACTAACAAAAACTGCGAAATCTTGGCACTCGTTACAGTTTTTTTTGTAAAAATGTATCTTGGGACGCGTTTTAGGTAAGTAGCTTTGGTCTATATTTTTGTGAAGCAAACTAGATTGGCTACAATCTGATTACTTTCAAAGCACTCTAGGCCTGCCGGCCGGATTGCGAAGATACAGCTAGTCAAAGATGGGTCAGCGTCAGAATCGCCGGTCAACAGTTGTATTTAGCTTTGAAATAGTGTCTAAAAATGAGTTACCAATTGTTTATATTTGCTTATCATGATGAGAGAATTGCTTATTTCATAAGTTAAAAGAATTAAAACATTTAAGATTGACCGACCATTCTGATGTCAGAATGGCTGGTCCAATCTCTGTAGAGAAGTAACTATGTGGAATTTCTGAAATTCCCATGGGCTAATAATTGCTTATTAATTACTTATTTCACAATTTATAACCAGCCAACCATCCAAATAACAGGGTCCTGATGTACAATAACTGCCGCGTGTGCATCGGTGTTCCCTCTATCCGTTCCTATTTTTGAAAATGCATACGTCACTGGCCTATGGTCGGTAAAAACCGTTAATTCGCAACTCTCTACCATGTTCCTAAAATAAACGCGATTACTGTGCGTGACTGTACGACCGTGAGTTATTAGCAATATCGGTACCTACCTATATTGCTAATAACTCACGGTCGTACAGTCACGAGCGCCAATATGTATCCACTTAGCAAAATTTAAAAGCGATTTTCGCATGGAATAACGACTGAAACTTTGAGATAAAAACTATTTCATATTAGTGTGGGTTCCAAAATACTATGTTCGTAACAACATAAAATTACAATCACCACAGTAGGAGAAAATCACTTTTTAAAGTTGCTAAGTGTATACATATTGGTGCTCGTGACTGTACGTGCTGTATTTTTGCTGCGCCGCAGATAGCTTCTTGGACAAATGTCCTAGCGGTTTCCATTTCCCGTTTGTCTCTTGTTGCAAAACTGCGCCCACGCAAGTGCTTGATGCGTCACACATTAACGCAAATTTACCTGTTTCTCCCGGGTGAGCCAGTGTAATGGCACTTTGTAGGATTGCCTTGCACTGCTCAAAAGCAACTAGCGCTTTATCATTCCATTCTATTTTTGACTTATCCTTCTTTTTCGTGCCATGTAAATATTTATTTAGCTCTGCCTGACCTGCAGCAGCCTGTTTCAAATGCGATCTATAAAAACTTACCATTCCGAGAAACTGTCTCATGTGCTCGACCGTTTCCGGCCGCGGATAGTTCTGTATGTCCTCAACCTTATTTCCTAAAGGCTTAATTCCTTCTGAACTGACATTGTAGCCTAAACATTTCTATCTCTGACTTTCCTAAAATGCACTTTGACAAATTAATAATTGTTATTTCGTACTGTTCGAACCTGCTAGCTGGGCGTTGGTACTGGTTATTATTACGTTATCGATGTAACAGAATAAATACGAGGATTCCTTTCCTTCCTTGAGGTATTCTAAATTTTGCAAAACCGTATTGCTCATGAATCTTTGAACCGTCTACACCACGTTGCGCAAACCTAACGACATTCGAGGGAATTCGAACAATCTAAAAGAACAACAACAATCAAATCAACAACCAAACAACAATGTAATTATTGCTGTTTTTTTGTATATCCTGCGATGCTTCACAAATATTATGATAGGCCTGGTTAATGTCTACTCTCAGTATTATTTGCTGCAAAAAGCTTATACGTACACTCGCGTTGAACTTTATTATTTCTCACTTTACTGACTGGTATCACCGATACATTTGCGCCCGTGTCCACTAGGTACACTAATCCACTTATATAAGTGGAATAGTGTGTCTTGCACACAGAGTCGGTGATTTTCCGCGGCACAGTCTTCCACCGATGATGACTGCACCGAGTATTTTTCCGATAGTGGTAGTGTTGTCTGCATACCCAATCTGGTGAGCTAGGTGTCCGCCGCGGCAACGATCGGCTCCTCGACCTGAAACGCCCCTGCTGCCATTGTCGGCCTCCTCCGTCCTGCCCAGGTCTCCCGCTAATTTCGCTAATATCTCCGCGCAACTCCTTCATTTCTACTGTTAGCGCTTTTAACTGGTTGGCCAAATTTATATTTATATCGCCTGATGATGAAGACGTACTCGGTGTGATTGACGCTACCTCACCGGTACCTATGTTCTCCAAAATTTTATCTGCCATGGTAGCAAGGTCTTCTAGCTTCGTATCCCCGTACACTGCTAGTACTGCTCGCACGCCCGGTGGTAACCGATTCAACCACAACCTTTTCAGAGGTTCCTCTGCTAGTTTACTATTCTTCGCTAATACTGCCATTGCTCTGAGTAGCTGTGATGGCTTCTGCGATCCCAGGTCCATATTCCCAATCAACCGTTGGAATTGTTTCTCCGCGCTTTCTTCATAAACATGCAACAAACGCTTCTTCAACGCCGCGTAATTACCCGATTCTGGCGGGGCTTTGATTAAATCGATAACTTGCCGCACAGTATTTTGAGTCAATCTGGCGATAACTATGTCAAACAGCTGCTCGTCACCCTGCTTCTGTGGTGCCATTATTGCCTCAAACTGGCAAAACCATGACTTGGGTAAATCTGTCCAAAATTCTGGGATTTTTTTACTGCACGGATACTGCTGCTACCTTTGTAACGGCTACTGTTGCGGGATTCATATTTGTCATTTCCACTACCCTGCACTAAAAACGTTCACCGTGCACCACGTGCTTTAACGCGCCCTTGCCACGTCTGAGTCGCTTACTTTACGGCGCAAAAATTCGCAAAACACAATTGCTCTATTTAAAACGTTCGGGGTCACCAGTTGTTGTGCGTGTTATGTATTTAATGGGTCTTGAAAAAAGATATAAAGAATACTCGTGCTGGATATACTATTTGTTTAATCTTGTTCCACAATTACTTAGTTAATTAATACAGGAATATATGACATGGTAGGTAAGCGACTAGCGAGCTGCCGCTAACGCTCCGTTACAATATCAAAAATGCAATTGAGCATCGCATCGCTAGGGTCACTACACTTCCTGGGGGGTCCAAACGCCTCCTGCCGGAGGCTTTACGCGGGGGTCGTGCGGTCCATGGCCCTTTACGGGGCACCGGTGTGGGCGCGTTCATTGAGGCTGCGACCGGCCCGGCGGTTGAACGCGTCCCAAAGGGTCATGGCCATCAGGCTGGTCCGGGGATACCGCACGGTCTCCCGTGAGGCGGCGAGCCTCCTTGCCGGACTACCGCCAGGGGATCTGGAGGCGAAAGTCCTCGCGCAAATGTGGGAGTTGCGCGAGGAGGCGAAACGCCGGGGTGTAACTCCGCTGCCGCGAGAAATCACGGCACAGCGGACAGAGCTCCGGCGGGATCTCATGGCGGCATGGAGTGTGCGATTGTCACAACCCAGCGCTGGGCACGCCACAATTGCGGCGATAAGTCCCCTCTTTGAGGAGTGGCTTGAGAGGCGCCATGGCGTCCTCATCTTCCGCCTGACGCAGGTCCTCACCGGACACGGTTGTTTCGGGAGGTTCCTTTTCCGCGTAAGGCGGGAGGAAACGCCCGGGTGTCACCACTGTGTGGATCGCCCGGAGGACACGGTGGAGCATACGGTGGAGGTCTGCCCGGTTTGGGCGGAGCACCGCCGTGTCCTCACGGAGGCGATCGGCGGCGGCGATCTCTCGCGTCCGGCCCTGGTTCAGGCCATGGTTCGGAGCGAGAGTGCATGGGAGGCCGTCACCTCCTTCTGCGAAGCAGTTATGTTCGCGAAGGAGGAGGCGGAGCGCGCGAGGGAGATGCAAGCTGCACGCCCTCGCGGCCCTAGTCGCCGCAGGAGACGCCCCGGGCGTCGGGAGTCGAGAGCCGACTTCCGGCCACCGTAGGCGCGGGCTTGCGGACGGTGAGCAATGGGCAGCTCGCCGTTCGATAAGGACCAGGGGGTCTACTCCCTAAGTCCGTCAACGAAAAGACGGGCCCGTCCGAAGGTAGTCCTAGTCCGAAACGACGGCGTGTACCCTACTCCCTATTGATTTCGGATTCACGAGCTTCGAACGGAATCACAGACAATAAATGTGAGCGAATGATACATGACGATAGAGTTGCGCTATTTTACCGGTCGATTACCGGTTTACTTATTTTGTGTTTTCAAGCTTAATAAACAAAAAACCATATTGTTGTCGTTAGAAAATGACCACATTTTTAACAATTTGTTTTTTATTACGTCTTTAGTTATACAATTAAATTATTTTTGCCATTTTTGTCCGGCTGGTGCCTTTATCCTGTTGATACCTTTGCCTTTTTCTTTTTGACGGTAATTTTCAAATGAATTGTCAAAGTTTTTATTTTCGTTAGTTGGTAGGTACATAAATATTATCGAGAGTTTTCGTTAAAAAAATAACATAATATAGTAAAATGGCCCCAACCGCTCCACCAGCACCTCAAACGCAAATTGAGGCACTCCTCAATTTTATGACTGACCATCACGAGTTGGCTCGCGGACTATTAAGGGGTGCCGATGGAAGAATACGGTCCAAACGGCTGTGGGAAAGCCTGTGCAACTCCTTTAATTCTATGGGAAGTTGCACAAAGTCCGTGGAACAGTGGCAATGGATGAGTTTACTACATTGCTTGTCTATATTAATATGATTTTTAAGGTCTTGTCATGAGTAAAGTGAATATGTACAATGATAATCAGTCATCCTCCAAATACATATCTATTGCAGGACTTACGAGTATACTGGTTTTTATATAGTTTTTGAATGTAACCAAACCAAAATTTAAGGTTTGGGCTGATAAAAAACATTTAGCCAAAAAAGCTGCTGGAGCTGCCAGACGGGATGCATGGGCTACAGGTGGAGGCCCATCGGTAGCACCAACCCTCTCCCAAGTGGAATTCACACACACACCGAGGCAAGAGGACCAGCTTTTCCCTCGGTAATAATAAAATGTATAATTATATGATAATAAGTTTGTTTGAATGGTAAAATAGAAAAACAGGAATATTGTGTTTAAAATTATGTTGCATGGAGTCTTTCCGTGACTTTTTTAAATAAATAGTAATACATTACAGATACATAGTTATATATTTGTTGTATCCGTCAATGATATTCAGTTTTTGCTGTACAGGGACCACCTGCAACAAGAGCCAGAAGCCGTCTCACCCCCCCATACATCGGCTGCTACAACTGAAAATGCAGTCTTCCAGGAACGACCCTTAGTGTCCGCTGAGGCACTGGACCTGGAGGTGCCAATGCGAAGTCAGCGAAGTAAGTATTATTGTTCAGTAGAAAAGAAATTACGTAAATCATCAGAAAAACTGACTAAAAATTATTTATTTTGTTTACAGCATTAAACCGTCGTCGTGCACGTGTTCGGCGACACCTCCCTGCCGACTCGTCAGCAAGAAGCTAAATATTGAGCTGGAAGAGCAGAGACTGCTAGTTGAAACCAGGAGGAATGAGGTGCTCGGTGAAACAAAGGTTGCCATTGTGGACCTTTGTAACTTGGTTAGGGAACACCTTACTAGAAATAGTTAAGTTGTAGAAGTCATGGGGAGAGGCCGTTGTCCAGCAGTGAGTGTGTCCAGAGATGACCCAGGCTCAGTAACGTGTTTATATTCTAACGAATGGGATTGCAACTTGGTTCATAATGTTGCAGCATTTATTTCCCGAGCTTCTCATTTCTTTTATTGCTTGGAGTCTCTGGTATTTCAACTCATTGCTTTACAGAAGGAAAACTTGTGTGTTGATTCGATTGGTCAAAATATATATATTGATTGTATGGTGTTGATTCTTAATTTGAGATTAGTCTAGGACAAAAGAAAATCTATGTGTTTGGTTGTTAATTTTATTTAGATTATTAGGTATTTGGGACTGAAGTAGACAAGAGAAATTAAGTTCCTAGCAATAATTTAAGACTACAATAGATAAATATAAGAACACCTTTGTTTTGGTTGTTAATTTTACTCAGATTTTTAGGTATTTGAGACTGAAGTAGACAAGTAAGAGAACCTAAGTTCCTAGCCATAATTTAAGACTACAATTGATAAATATAAGAAAATCTGTTTTGATTGTAATAGTGTTGATTTTATTCAGATTTTATTGGTGCTAAATAAATAAAAAACATTTTATTATAAAAAACAATGCTTTTATTGTGGAAATCTTTTTATATCACAATTTTCCAGCAGTCCCAACACCCATTGTTCTGTAAGCAAAATAAAAAAATGAACGAACTCAACTTTGGGAATATTTCAAAAGTTTCGGCGCAAGTATAATCGGTGACGCCTCCGATTTTCCTGTAGTGCTTCTTCGAGCAGTGCGAGCATTAAAAAAGCAGACATAGTTTGCTAAATTTTTACAAAATTTTACTTTCGTCAACAGCACGACACCTATTTTGATGTCGTATCAACTGACATAACGCTCCGTCAAAACAAGTGTCAAATTCAACTTTTCGGACGGGCAAAAATACATCGGGAGTAGGGACAACTGTCAAATCGTATCGTCGTTCATTCTTTGTTCGGGCTCCAAACTAACCGTATGTCCGTAGGTAATAGGGAGTAGGAAACGACCGTAACTAAGGCCATAACTACGGACTTCGTGCTTAGGGAGTAGCCCCCCTGGCTCGTGTCGACGGCGCGTTGTGTTCCACGCGCGCCTCAAAGAGATGTCAGCACCAACCGACGGGGTCGAAAGACCAATGCCTGCTGGGGTTGCGGGTTTGTCCGAAAGGGGTATCGCGGCCCCTGCACACAGGCAACGGAAGGAACACGGGTGGGTTTTAGTCAGTAAAAGTCTGACACACCCTCTCGCTCTGCCCAGAGCGGGAGAAGTCATTTGATGATTTCCCATCCTGAAAACAAAAAAAAAAAAAGGGTCACTACACTTTGAACTTCGAACTTTGACGTTCTGTGTGGAATTGGGGGTCTCGAGATTATTGGGCTTCCTCGAACTGGAGTCTCGGTTATAGAGCGATCCTCGTCTTCCATACTGACGCAAATTGACAAACGTAGTCAAATGATAAAAAGGAACGCAAGATAGTTTATAACCTGGATTAACACATAAGATACTTTTTATCCCGGTACGTAGTATGTTCCATGGGATAATTTCCGACTTCTACGGGGCTAAGCCGCGGGAAAAAGCTTTAAAATACATAAATAGAAATTTTTTAAATACATTAAATTCAAAATACAAATAATAAAATCATTCATTTAAAAAAAAGTCATAATTTATTAGTGTCATCTCGTTACGTGAACCTGGAACCTACCTAGCACTACATACTCTGGCCTCTCAGAGAAATTAAGAAGAGAAATGAATTAAGTAAGTTACAATAACAAACTTGGTTCCAATAAAATGCATAGAAAATTCTAGTGATTTTGACAAAGAATGGGCCTTATTAAAAAGCTAAAAGTCACCCAAAGGGCAATGGAGAGGGCTGTTTGGAGTTTTCATAAGTGATCGAATCAGAAATGAAGAGATCCGTAGGAAAACCAAGGTTACCGGCATAGCCGAAGAATTGCCAAACTTAAGTGGCAGTGGGCAGGACACATTGCTCGCAGAACAGATAGCCGATGGGGCCGAAAGGTTCTGGAGTGGCGACCGTGTACTTGCAGACGTAGCGTTCGAATGCCTCCCACAAGGTGGACCGATGACCTGGTAAAAGCCAGCACGAATCCGATGGATGTGAGAAGAACAAAACTGCTCCAAGTGGCGGTGCTCGGTGAAGGCATATGTCCAGCAGTGGACGTTTTTCGGCTTCGACATATAAATATTTTCTGGAATCAAAAAAGTTAATGAAGTTCGTCCGTAAGTATTTTTATGGTTTTTTTTTTAAGTATGACGTTCACAAACACAATTTCACAACTTCATCACGTTGATTCACAAGAAACGCATTTCTCTGGTCTCCACCCTGGCCATGTGAAACGACGTGTGTTGTCCTTCCGGTGACCGAAGAATTGAAATGAAACTCGGAATCAGTGGGATGGATAGTTGGTTCACCGCAACAGCTACCTTTACCGGTTGCGGATCACCAACCAGTTGGACCTGGAGCAACTGGGTTTCGATCAGTTTTGCGCCCAAATTCCAAATTTTCTCTAAACGTACTTCGAGATGCTCGCAACCTTTTTACCCTTCCCGTTGAAGACCTCAACGTTGCGGTAGTCCTTTTGTTTCATAAATTTCAACTAGATTCCCCGAGGATTTGATGCGCGTAGTAATAGCACGTTCCATTTCGAGTGATAGTAGGCTTCGGAAGCTTTCGCTTTTGCTCGGTGAAGACTCTCTGGTCGCACTGCCGTCGCAGAGCATGCATAACCAAACATTCTTGGTTAACAATAATTTTCCTTTGTGCCATGGTTAAAGTATAAAATAATGGTCAATGGTTGTTAAGGTATAAATGGTCAATTTAAATGCCTTGAAACAAAAACATCGTTACACATACCTGCAAATTAATGTTGAATAAGTATAAATTTCAACGTTAAAATTTATGAGACGAAAGTAAAAATAATACTTACACCCTTGTCTAGTGCAACTAATTTTGTATGCCATAAATGGTAAAACATGTACTTGGCCACCACATGAATTTTTTATCAAATTGTTGCAACGGACCTAATGTAATAAATCGTTGCTACTTACGTGACTTACGCCAATGTTTAAATATATTGTAAAAAAATATATAATATTTAAATAGATTCTATGTTGTAAAGGATTTTTTGATTTTTGTGTGCGCGTTACACCTTATAAATCGGACAGTTATTTAGATTTACGACGTTTGACGGAGGAGTGTAGCGGCATCTACATCGCTACATGCGAACTACGCATCAAAGACCTGACGTCACACAAAATCCTGACGTCACACAAATCCTGCATCGCGCAATTAGAGTTTACCGCGCGATAAACATATATACAAGCTTCCCGACTTCAACCTCTGGGCAGTTGCCCGCCAGACACGACACCCGTCTGGTCGGAGGATCCTCCCTTTTCTATGGGGGATGAGTGAACTTTACACCCTGTTCCTCATACCCCCAAAGGAGCTCGTGGCTGAGTAATAACTGCTGCACGGGTCGATCCGTCAGATTAAGCTTTGCTTGCCAGGGTTGGTCTGTGGATGGGTGACCATCTTTACATACCGAGACTCCTCCGTGCCTCGGTAAGCACGTTATGCCGTTGGTCCCGGCTGTCATTCGTGGATTTTTGACAGTCGTTACGGGTCGTCACAAGCCCGAAAGTTTGACAATCAGTCTTACCAATGGGTATCGTATTAACCAGTTACTGGGTTGTGGAGATTTATGACAGATTGATTTAAATGTACGACGTTTCAAAAAACTACAAAAAAGTTAGAATCCTAAACTTGACCTATACGATTCACTTCAGTTTTACTATTATGTGACTTACTACAAAACAATTTGAACACAATATTTTAGCACTGATGTTTAATGGTTGTGTCTTTGAACAACTGTTACATGTATTCCTAGGATAAAATAAAAATGCTTGTTGAAAAACATAATTTTTATGTTCCCCCAGTACTAGGGTTTGTGAGACATATATCACTTTTGCTCCATATTAAATAATGAATGTACTTATGTAATAAAAGAATATATGACATTTTGTTATTATAATTAAATAAAAATAGTACAGATGATTCACTCCGCAAAATCATTCAAATAAAAAGCGACTCTTGCTACGACACAATAAAGTGCAATTCAGGTAGCACAGCGCTAATTACCTACAACTATATTCACCTAGAAGTTGCCTCTCTTACTATCGCGTAACACATTACGCCCACTGATTTAGGCCTGACAAGTCAAGCCCGTCGCGTACTTGTAGCTTCGTACCTAAAATACGTATTGCACCTGGCCAGTCACGTCTGCGTATAAATGTATGCGTTGGGTGATTTCTTTTTTTAAACCTATTTGTTAAAGGTTGTAAACAAACGCCTAGCTAAAGTTCATGGCAAAATATTTTTCTATTGCAAGTTTGTATACCTTTTGAGTTTTTTTTTGTTCTGGGACATATCGGTTCCCTCAAGATGTTTTCTTTCACCGTTCTGAAAGCAGTGGTGATGAAATTAAATACACAAAGTAGAGTGTCTGCCGGGGTTCGAAACTCACGACCTACAGTTCGAAGGTCGTTGTCGAAACCACTGGGTCACCACTGCTCTCTTAATTTAATTTAAATAGAAAATTACATTAACATTATACATTAAATTAGCCTTAACGCTATTCGAAGTATGAATATGGAATGGAATTTTACAGAATTACAATATTTGGGTAAACTAGGTTCGTGCGTCACAAAGTGCTTGCTCAGCTCGCCGTTTCCGTCGTTCGATAAATTTGCACGTATGTTTCTATAATAAAAGTATTCAGTGGTGAGTTGGCAATTGCTCGTAACACGCATTTGGATGTTCGATGTTGTTATTGACTGGGCTAATTGAACAAGGGCGAAAAGGCGGAAACTGGGTAAAACTGAAAACTATGGTTTTTCATAAAAGGTGGAAGAAAATATTTATTTAATATATAAATTCAATGCCTACTGAGTGCGAAATAACGCCACCTTACTTTGATCCTTCGAAGCTCTTTGAAAACGAGAGGTTGTGTGCTTAGGCAATGAACGATTTAATTCCTAAGCTACGAATATAGGGGGCGCTAGTAGGCACGAGTTGGATCCATTTCCCAGGCCAGGGGTGCCGTGCAGCCCTGCCCAGTGAACTTTGTACCCTTGCCAAGATTCGATTCTTTACCTACTTAACGAGTAGGTCAACTTCATTATAGTACCTAATTAACTACTCGGAATGCAGTTAAACTTCACGGGACATTTATTGTTCATCATTGTGGAAACCCTCTAGTAGAACAGTTTTTTAATTTTTTTTTGCTTGGTTTTAATTAGATCACTAGACTTCATGATCATTTCTGAATGTCGGATTAGATGCTTAGACATGCTAAAATCAAACCAAGTTGTAAAATAAATATTAAACAGTAGTTGCTGTGTTGCCCCTAGATGGTGTTGCAAGTAGGTACTGGAATCTACTGAAGTTTGCGCTCCGTCTCTAGTCCACTTTGGACTTGACTTTTTCAACCGTTGCCATTAAATAAAATAGATTTATGAGTAATTTATTACAGATTAATTTAATATGTAAGTATAAGGTTAACAAATAGGGATGATGCCTGGGTAAAAAAAACAAATTCTAATTAGTCCGTCAGTCAGATAATAAAAAAATATTAGACACATATTTTTTGCTTTTTCATATTAATAAAAAAATACTTAGATAAAACGCATTTTAAGTTGGGGAGTGGGGGTCGATACGTCACTAGTTCGTATAAAATCTACATACTCGTGACGTCATGGCACATTTTGCCTCAATGTATCGCCGTAATCTTTAGATTACTTAAAAAAAAAAAAATACGCGTCCAATATTTTTTTAATAATCCCAAAGACGGACAAAAAAAAAATTTTTAGTCATCATCCCTATTGTCTGATATGCGGTGCGAGTTGTAACATACAACAACAAGCGCCTCTCGCCCGCTCGATAACCATAAATTCCCGAATACTCGACGAAGTACAGTGAACAGTGGCGCTGAATTTGATGATTAACATAGACGCATGTTTATGTTAATAATTTGGCTTCTTCAGCGCCTTTCGCTCGTACCTTTGTAGCACCGTTTTCATACTCAAAGTGTTGCTACTGACGTTTAGTTGACCGTATCTATAAGTAAACGTAGTAGGTGGTAAGTAGGGATGTAACGGAGGTCATCTTAGCGGAGGCACATGTGGATTAAAAAAAAAAAAAATATGGACAATTTACTTAAGAAATATAAAGAAGCATCACGGACCGAGCACAGTGAAGGGTTTCGTAGTTGGGATGAATTAATCCCAAGAAAAAACTTAACATTGTAGTTGAAAAACATGTTCTCCCATACGGAACGTATGGGAGGGAGAACATGTTTTTCAAACTGCAAATTTTAATAGGTCGATTATTACTCGTTAACCTGTAAAGCCAACTTAGCTGTGATAGTCTTCCTTTTAACTTGGTTATATAGGCATAATACTGCTGTGATTTTTTCATAAATCCAAGTACAACCATTTAGCTGTCGGGGGGGACACACTTAACACTAACAAAAATTTGCACTTTAAAGCTTAATATTTCGCAAACGGATCGCTGAATCCAAAAATCCAATCGATGCTGTTTCTTATTTCAATCAAAAAACTCTATTGGTTTGTCCCTTAGAGTTCTTTGATCCTTATAAGAAACAGGATCGATTGGCATCAAAAAGATTTTGTGAAAACTGCCTATTTTCTTGCTGACTGTATTTTTTTCAAAATCTGTGAATGCAGATCAAAATTTCTTAAAAAGTTAAGTACAGTCTCCTAAGACAGTTTGCCTGTAGCTACAACGATCAAAGTAGCTGCCCTTACTGCCCCATCTCAAAAATCCACCCTGTATACCGTGCCTGTAGGTACAGTCCCTACCTACTTACATGGTACGGTCATCGTTTCCAAAAAATGTGGGGATCTCCATCGATGCACACGTACATTAGAACAGATAGTAACTTTTATAATGTGAGGAAAATCTTATCATTTTCCTTGTTGCCGGTTACCAAAAGATTACTGATCAGCGCATCGTAGGGTGATCCCCGTATCTTCATGTCAGACTATCGTATTTAGGGAATTGGGAATTACAAAATCCTATTGGCTATCGCGACCGAAGAATAATTTGCATTAAGTATATTTTATTATTAAGTAGGTAAACAATATCAGGGAATCACCTTGCTGGCTGATAACACGGGGGTTGGCCTCTTGAAGGTCTGCGCACATTGACTTTAGTATCTATTAATATTTTACTGTTTTATTAAATCTGCAAATTTTATTTAACATTCTGGTTAGTATGAGTTTTCTACTAACTTGGCACGTCTTGAAGAATTACAAAAGTTATTGCAGGAAGTCGTGCAAGGCTTAAGTTCAGATAGTATTTGGTAAAAATGCCGCAGAGCCCCAAAACTCATGTTGATAAAGTGGCGGGTGGCCGGCGTCAGGCGTGATTGATGGCCGAGGATAGCGGCATACCGTCGTCAAATGAGCTGAAAAGATGCAATAATTTGCCTGGATTGTTTATAAAACTGGACTTATGTGAAACTGGGCTTATGTGAAACAGGACTTGTGTGCTTAAGAAAAACAAAAATCTTCTTCTTTTCGTGTCACTTTTTTTGGTTCACGGTTCACGGACGTGTAACGGTTTATGAGATTGTATGGTAAATCTCACATGAAGCCGTATTGAGAATGGCGGGATATCCTTACTGCGGCAACATTACCAATTTCCCTTGCTGGGAAAAACGTATATGCCTTGTATGGGATAAAGACGGGTAGCTGGTGCATAGGATCACTGAATGCCTCGGTTAGATAAATAAATGTTAAAAATAATGTGGGAGTTTGATGCCTGTAATAGGAGAGCCCTTTACGAATAAAAAGCGATTAATTTACACATTTTTAGATCTTATTTTGATATGTTCTTATTCATAAAACGAGCTCGGTCCGTTTACAGACGGACGGCGCCGTTTGTATAATAACGAATCATACAATCTACCTGCGACATATTAGCGTTGTGAGGGGTATCAACGGAAAATAGTCGAGTGAAGCTAAATATTTCAGAATTAGTAGCATGCCAAGCACATCACTTAAATCATGGAATAACAAAAAAATCTAAGAATACTCGTCCATTTCGTTCGACAGCCACTTGCTAAGCTATCAGAAGCTATTCCCTGACCATCAGGATTCTGTGTGCCCAAACCTAGGGTGAGTTCCTCATTCATTTGGTTTTATACCAGACCCTCTGCGCTGGATAACCTATGTTAATATCATCACCTATGTAGTAGGTTCCTGATTTCACGGGTGTCAATGGTGGACCACGCGGCTGTAGGTTATCCAGTCACAGGAGTCTGAAATATGTTCGTTCCTTGGTCGCTGAAAGAGGGATGAAGCTGGACATCGCATGCGGCTTGCTGCTTTCGCACCTTAACTAACATGCGTTCCCTACAGCGCCTTACAGGTTTCTTCGTCCAGGCTGAGGGGCAGGACATCTACATATTGCACGTTGCTCCGATCTGCTCGCTGTCCATCGCTGCACGCGTAGCTGAACTGTGCGCCACTGGCGTCCTACGACCTGCTACCAACGCACGCTACTTGAGGTCTTACGAAGGCCTGACCGGTCTCTTGCTGAGCCGTGTGCTGCAAAGGACGATCCCCTTCTTACTTTCAAGTGTGAAAGTGCTCAGAACAGTATGTGAACCTACCCGCGGCCTACTGTGTGTAGAAATTATCCATATCTATGAACCTTACATACGTGTTTCCTTTATGTCTATACAACCTGATAGCGGCCTGCGCAGCCTACCTGCTAAGCCCTAGCCGTTACAATAGGTATAGAAAGAACTAATTACTTAATCTTCTCAGTTAACAGGATGTCGAAATCTTTGCTAGCAGGCTACATAGATAAAGAGGGGCTACAAGAAATTTTATTTAAAAATAAATCGTATGATACCCACACATTGCCAGCCATAATGTGAGAAAACCTTTAATACGAGCATACATCACGCGCGGGAGTATATTTAAATAATACCGATGGCTGCGCTTGGGCAGTACATACCGCCGTTGCGTAGATTGCGCATGCGATAACTACTACAATTAAATAGTACGATGAAGCTGGACAACAGCCTGACTCTCGAGAACATCAACCAGAACCTGCTGAACATACAATATGCGGTGCGGGGACCCATCCTGCAGAGGGCCGTGCAGATTGAAAGGGAGCTAGAAAAGGTAGGATTACGGAAATTGTATTTGTTTGTGTCTCGATTTCTTAAAAACTAGGCTTAATGGTTTTTAAGAATTCGAGACACTTTTAAACAGTGTATATATACAGAGTTATTATGTTGATAAGCAAGTAGGTACGCACTCAAAATAAATGAGAAGAACTTGCAAAGGGCTTCGAATCGGATAGTCAGCCAACATTAAGATTGCACGAGTATCCCTGAAATTGATTTCTTACAGCCAATAAAATTGATGGGGTTGTGAGAAAAATGGCAGTCATTTAATGTTAGAGATTTTTATGGAAAAAGAAGAATATTTATGGAGTTTATTTAAATACCTTGGCGCAATAACAAAAAAATATGTTTAAGGAGAGAGATAGTGTTTTTTTTCTATAATTTGAAAAATGGACAAAGATTGAGCACGCCTTGTCGGGGTTAGATGTTAAAGAAAGAAAGAAAATATTTGCGGTAAAAAATGACGCAAATACTTGCGTGCGTTTTTATACTTATGCAGATCATAAAAATTATTGTTCCGTGCCGGAATCGAACCGAATTAGTGAAGAAGCGAGTGTTGCTACCGTACCATTTGAACCATCTCATGGCATAGGCATAGGAACCCAGCCCAATGGACGCACCAAGACAAGCTCGCATGCAATTGTGGCCACATGCTCACTAATAGAACGTGATGTTTAACTTCGATGTAATTCAGAAACCGAATCGTATAATTAGCTATTAATTAAAACACCAACAAAGGCGTTAAATATGCACAAAACCTAATTATTTATTTTCTAATCGGTGGACGAAACTCATTGGATTATTGCTTACTTGACGCCCAAATGCCGATGGTTATATAAAAGGTTTTGTTTGGAGTGCTGTTTATTTATTGAAACACTATTATATATAACCAAAGCCTTATTAAAGGCTATTCGTCATAACATTTAATGGCTTCAGAGAAACACGATAATTCATTTAAATCAGATTTTATTTATATTTATGTATTACGTATAATAATAATTTTTAATATATTACTATTAATTAATTAAGTATTTGATGTATGATTTTGTATTGTCTTCCTATGGTAAAGTAGCTCTTATTTATCTTCGTTATAACAAAACATAAGTAAGTTCAATTTAAACAATTTAAATTAATCTTCTTAATTGGTATGTACTTTTTATCTATGTCTCAGCTGTGACAAATTCACCATACAAAAAGATATAAAATTTATTTCATGTAGTATGTTATTAGTGAATAAGTAAGTCGTTGGAGTACCTATACAAAAATAAAATAAAATATCAAGCCAAGTCAAGAAAAAAGTTAAGGGAGCTTTTCTGTCTTTACTTTATTTACGCGTGTTTTAACTCAACACTTTCCATCGCCATTCAGAACCTTTCCATAATACATTGAAATGGCTTTTCTAAGTTAAACAGTTTCTTTACTAAAGGTCGCATAGTGGGCGTTTCACAAAAAATATAGCGTGTGATTGGGACCGTCATAAACCGGCAGGTAGGGGTTACTACGGGTTAATCTGGCGCTGGGGTCGCGGGTCCCCGGGACCCCAGCCTGCTCTGTGCTCGGGAATGATAAAGGTTTATTTCTTATTGGATTCCATATAAATAAGTATTACTGGGGCCGTGTGGCTGTGTGCACGTCGCGTGTCGTTCTCTCGCAGTTCACTTATATTTGGCGTTATTTTTAGGGTTCCGTACCTCAAAAGAAAAAAACTGAAAAATAACTAAAAGAACGAAAAAAAAAATGAGAATGGTTCTTTACTCATAGATTACAGGGATACCTATAAAAAGTCTATGGACTTAAATTAACATGGTAAATCTCTCAATATTGTGCGTACAAACTTACATTTGCAGTTGGAATGTATGGGAGAACATGTTCTTCAACTACAACGTTAAGTTTGTTCTGGGGATAAATTCATCCCAAATAAGGAACCCTTCATTGTGCGTGGTCCGACACGCACTTGGCCGGTTTCTCTATAACTAAACGACGTACGTGTTTAGTGTCGATTCAAGAGTATGATAATGATTCGATATGTTGTGCAGACGTAGTTTTAAGTGGTCTATAGGTATAGTCAGCGACATAAGTCAATTACCTTTTACCACTTTAGTTTTTGAAGTTTTATTTGTTGGGTTTAGTATACAGGATCAAGTGAAATAAGCTAGCGAAATTTCTCAAACATGATGAGTAGGTATCATAGATATCCATGGTAGGTGATCTAAACATGATATTGTAAAACAAGGATCAAACAGTGCAATGTAAGAAATGCCACTCGAATACAAAACTACGTATATACTAACATCCAGTCACTAAACTTATTCAAACCATTTAAATCGTATAGTCTCGCTTTAGTTTTATACAGAGCCATTAATGTTAATGGTTTTGCTCTTGAAAGTAGATTGGTACTCCTTTTGCACAACGTCAAAAATGGCTCTTTAGGTTCAATTAGGATTCTCGTGTTCTACTATGGGTGACCAAACTACTTATGTATCATAATATAATATAATGAGTTATATTATTTTTAAATTTTATGTAACGACTAGCTGTGTAAGGTTTGCATTCTATTTGTGCGGCTTTTTTTGTGATAAACGCACGCAACTTCATGTTCATTCAACCAGTGTTCACTTTACATAACACCTGAACATATGAAATTAACTCTAGCTCTTTGTAGGATAGAGCCTCCATGTTTTTTTTTTTGAAAATTACTGAGGATAAACAAAAAGAAATGCCATGAAAATATAAAAACAAGTGTAGCATGTAAAAATGTTGCCAAAGACGAATCGTAATATAATAACAATCAATAATATCTACAAGGTTGCGTCTACACCGCATTTTCTCAAGCCGAGAGCATTGACTCTTCATTCATTATTTAAGTAGTATTAGTATATTAGTAGTGACGAGTAGCGAGCTTATTACAAGAGCATTGACTCTTCATTCATTATTTAATCAATCATTACGTCATTTATAGCGCAACGTAACATAAACAACTGCTACAAATCAGCTGATAAACTACTCGCTTCTATCATGAAACGGAAAACAACAAAGACAAAATGTCTTTCGAAAAACGTAACTTTATTTCACCAAAAACCCAGATTACAAGGCAACACCGTGAAACACTAGCGAACAGGCAATTTGAGCTGAAAAATAACAAAATTAACGCGACTGGCAACATTGTGAATCCTGTGATGTAATATGATACCGCGGAAAACACGGAAGGGGTGAGCCACACTGTTTGTAACTATAGAAGGTTCACCTCTGCAAAAACTAGTCGGATTTCGAAGTAATAATACCAATATTTTGTACAAGTGCCATTTATTTTATAGCTTGGCATACGCATAATATAATAATATAAATAATTACCCCACCGACGTATCACTACGTTGACGTCGTGGTAGAGCTTGCACGCTGTTGAAGTTTAGGTCTGTGCCGTTAGAGTTTCCTTTGCCGAAACAGGTCTAGACCTGTTGGTCTAGACCAACAGACCACTGTTGGACTAGATCTGTGGATCTGTTGGTCTGTTGGTCTGGCTCCTCCTAGGAGGAGGAGCCCGACCAAGGGAGATACATGAACCCGCAAGGCAGCATGTGGCGAGCTGTTGGGCAGTAGCGATCCCACGGACCCTATCCTCCGGGAGAAGTCTTGCTCCTCACCTCTGGTTTGCCTTTATTGGCCGGCCTGAGTGAACACTGACGAAGAACAGAGCTCCCACCTCTTTCTTGCCTTTATTGGCTTGAGTGGAGATTCGTAAGAGGAAACGTGCTCGAAGGAAGTACTCCAGCAAGATGCTGGTCTTGGATGGTAGATCTTGACCGTACTTCCGTGATTGTCCTGATAGCCGTGGATTACCTCTCAACTCCTCAAGCACATTAGGACATGTTGCCCCCTTGTCGCTACGTCACTATATGCTAGCGACCGTTCCCGGGGGCCCATTATTAAGTGTGCAAGCTACCCCCTGTCTTTTTATCCGTGTATATTATATAACATTGGCAGGCAGGGGACATAGTTCTTCCATAGGTTAAGGTACCCAATCCACTTTTGCCCCCCCAACCCATAGCCCAATTTGTTTTGTTTCTGTGTTCGGCAATAGTCCTACACCAACCAAGGGTTGTCCTTGGGTGCACTTCCTTCCTGCTCCACAAGCACAACTAATTGATTTACATTTGAAAGTACTGTTGGAGCTGCTGAAGATTGTTAGACCATCTTTGCATTGTATGAACTCAATCACCTTTGTTTTATACTTATAATTGCATAGCACAGGTGTGAGTACTATGTACTATAGAGTTACTATTTACCGGGTAATATGTGTTTCATTGATTGAATTTGCCCTGGCGGTTGTGAGTATGTCACTCTATGTTGAATCACATATTGCTCATTCAGATGTCTTGCTGATGGTGGCGAGAAAGGTAGAAAAAAAAAATTGTTTAACACAGAATAAAAATCACACAATTTATACAGCAGATAAAAAAATAAAAATCAAATAAAAACGAAACACACAACATACAAACCATGACGAACAAAACTGCGTTTTGGAATGGGCAACTAGCTTCATATTGCTGAATGACCGACTCCTTGACGATTTAAAAGTGCCTGTAAATTGTTTAATTGAAATAAATGCTTTGACTGGCAGGTATAAATATCGATTGGTGCTTCCTTCTAATTTAAAATTCTCTAAGAGGCCTGTGCGAGTTTTCTTCGGCCCCTCGTCTCTTGTTTTCTCGCCTTCCAAACGTCCAGGGGACCCCGGGGGTCCCGAGATATGTTAAATACATTTTTTTAATAAATAATTATACATATCATCACAGTTAACCAGACGCATTTATTATACATTTTAGGTTATTTTTTGGTAATTAAATAAAAAGTTATTCAGTAAATCACACATGAAATAAAAACTGCAAAAAATACAAAAACATGCTGAAGGATTAGCTGTGCATAATATTGTGATCGAAACGTAATTTTCAATATATATCTTCTTCAATTCATGACGTCATGTCGAAAATGCACGAATTAAACACTGAATTAAATTAAAAGACTAGTGTTGTTTTTTGGGGATCCAGCCGGACAGAGATTAGCGCTGCCCTATGGAACTAGTAAGTATCTGCTATATATCTACCCTTATCGATTCGTGGATTCAACATAGAGGGTAACTATGAACAATCCTTGTTGGTTGATTTTTTGGTATTGAGTGTTTCATTTGTTTTCTCTATATGTACCCACTAAGTTCATAATAATCGTTGAGCGATAAACAAAGTGAGCCTTCTGTATCTCTATTTTCTGTGTAAACGGTGGATGTAGGATTATTTTTTGCTCCATTGTTGGTCGTCAGGGCTGGCGGTGGGCAATAAAAACATATTTTCGTCCAGGGTTGTCTCGCATGTGTTCAGCAATAAGAGAGATTTATCGCACTGTTTGTTACTTGTTACCGCACGACGAGGGGTCGCGAGGGATGTAGCCATGGCGTAGCTCCGTTGTGGTTAATCGGATCAAATCGACTGGTAAATACGGAACCCTAAAAGGACAAAATATGTAGATAACATGTCGAACTATTTTCTTCTTGTAGCTACACAAATATGGGTAGCTTGCTTCATACAGTAACAAGCACAATCAAGAGAATTTGAGCAGATTTAAAAATGATCTAGCTGCAATTACATAATAGTGTACCAATTTTTTATACCTACAGTCGTCGAATTGTATCGAGTAAGAGTGCAGATCGACTTTGGTCCACCCGATCACTGAAATCCCATCTCTATTGCTTCTGATGAATGTCTTTGTAGCCCCTAATGGGGATAGTTGGACACAATAGCGGCTACACATACCTACCTTGCCCTATGGATAACGTTATCTATGCCATATAGCTTATCTTTCCTCTTACTAACGTTTTGATGGTTTCGTGTGACTTCATTTTTATAGATCTAGGAATGCGTATATAATAATAAAGATAGGACATAGGTTAATCTATAGGTACAGGTAACTACCTAACAAGTAGGTGAATGAAAGGTAAAAAAAAATATATTTAAATTTATTTAATAATGTATTTATGATTTGAATCTAAAAACACTTCCTCTTTCCTTAAACATCATCATTACATAATTATAGTTCCTTATTCTTGTTTCATGTTTATTATTTTATATTATATATCTATGTATATATATATATTTATGTGGTTAAGTTTATGCTTTATGTATTTATTGTGTATGTAAATGGTCCACCACTGACTACCTGCAGTATTGTCTCTCCTTCTCCCTTTAATCCATCCAAAGATTGTCTGTAAAAGATCGCTTTTAGCGATAAGACCGCCCATTGCGTCACCCTATGTAAAATTTCTAAATTTATTTCTGTAATTTGTTTGGTGTGCATAATAAAGAATATTCTATCTATCTATCTATCTATCTATATAATGTTTAAATTCTTAAAAAAACAAGAATGCCGCATGTATACAAGTATTATTTATTTTGGTATCCTGCGTAATATTTTGCGAATCGCATCAAATGAGTAATGACATCATGACCTAAGTATCAGTGAGTAGTGACATCATGACCTAAGTATCGCCCGTATGTATACCTATCCACTTTCTAGGTTCAAAATAAAAAAAAACTCGTATTGACGTATGTCGTCTTGATAATATTATCAAGAGAACTTCGCTTACATGTCGCGTGAATAGGCAATAAAAATTAAGAGGTTTGCGATTAATTGCAAATAACTGAAACAGATTATATAAGAGTATACAAGAACCACCGAATGAAACCACATCGACTACTGTAACGTGCTTTAGGTAGAAGTACTAGGTAACACACAGTGAAACACATGTGAGATTGTGAGGCGATAACGACACAAATGTGAATGTGACGTCGCGCGTCCGCCACACTGCACACGAACACACAAAATTAACAAAGTGTTGTTTTCCGTTTGTACTGTTCTAAGAAATTACCACAACGATGATTAATTAATATATTTTATCTACTCTTATATCGTAATATTCGAATTATAAACTTCAAAACGAGTTTATATTGGCATACTATATAAACACAATACCGAAGTTTAAAAATAGAATCAAATTATGACACTTTTTCTCTAACAAAATAATGCTATAATAGTAGTTTTTGAAACTGTTGCATAATGAGGGGTATTAAAATATGAGTGTGTGTTTAAATACCGAGCCATAGGCGAGGTTTTTAATAGTATCACACGAGTGTTTTAATAGGTACCTAGTTATGTGCAGTTTCATACACTACTTTATCTACTCTCATACATTGGGATTGAACCTACTAAATAAAAGATCAAAGTTAAAGATCAAGAATACAAAATTCTCACGAAATTCAGTACAACTTCACGTATGAATGGCACCTGCACCGGTGCAGGCGCTATTCATACGTGAAGTTGTACTGAATTTCGTGGGAATTTTTAATTCTTGATAATTTTGATTTTTTATTATTTTAGTAGGTTAAATCCCAATGTATGAGAGTAGATATCATTTGCAACAGTTTCATAAACTACTATTGTTTACTAGGCACTATTATGTAATCGTTGATCACTAAAAATATTAAACATGCTTTATAGACACGACTCGGAACAAAATTATCTGGTGATAGAATTTTAACACCAATCTTGTTTACCCTAGGTGATTTACCTTAGGCTCTAGTCTAGGGTAAATTGCATGAAGAAGCAGTAAAATTCTACCTGGAAATTGCAAAAAAAACTATACCTAGGTAATTATTTATATCAGCTGCACTATATTATCTCCTCAGTGATAAATCTTTTATCAATGTTTATTTGCTACATATTCCATAGCTATTTTATTTTATTATGTCTCACAATTCAGTTAATCTTATCGTGGATCATATGCAGTTAAATATTTCTTATCTATCCACTTAATATCCACATTAATTTCCAACACCAATTTTCAACAACAATAAAAACATTTTGACATAATACCGACATTTCATTTTAATTTTCAATTAGAATGAATAAATTGGCTTATTTTAAAAACGCGAAAATACAATAAAATTTAACTAATTATAATAAATAGCTAATTAAATCTCATTTCAATAAAAGACTCACACTAATAATTTGAATATTTTTATAATTTTAGTATAACCATGCAATAAATTAAACCCAAATATTAAGACTCATACAAATAGGAATATAATTAGGCAATTGAATATAATTATGATACAAAATATAAATACCAAAGACGCTACATAACATTTTAATGTAATATGTACTTCATTTAATTCTTCTAAACAAAAAGCGCCTTCACCTCTCTCCTATTATCAATTAATTAACTTTGCTGTGCCCGACAGGGTCCATGATTGATACAATGTCTAACATACCAACTGTTTTATCTCACATTATGGAATGCAATAAAGTATTGAGTTTGAGTATTATTTATCCATGAATATGATCTTTAGGAACCTTTGGAAGAGCTAGAAAGAAAGAAGGTAATTTTTATACATTTACGAATAACTTATTCTATTTGTTGGTATGTTATATGGCTGTCTCTGTTATGATATTTGTCAAGCCCTCTCAGCCAGCAGTTCTATACCAACCCAACAAAAGAAAACGCAAAACAGTAAACAGAACATAACTTAGATGTTATTATTATGACGTAACGATCCGACCAGCCTCTTGTAACTCGGCGTATAGCATCAAAACAAGTTGTCAATCGAGTTGATCTGAGCCATGAGCCCCACTTACGGCCCACAGAGGCTCAGAGGGGCTCGCTACACATATTTTATGGCTAGTGTAAGTGTTATTTGTAAGCAATAACCGTTTGGGAGGCTGTTGTCAACATCGACACCACAGAGAAGGGAGGTACAGAGGGCCAAAATTACACGCACAGCCAAGGAACGTAAGAAATGATCGGAAAATAGAACTAATCTTCTCGAAGTGACTGCGACAAGGTATCGTCATGGTCAGGAAGGGTTCGGGCTCAGGGGACCTTGTTATATTAAGTGACGTCAGGAAAATGTATTGTTATGCAACTTAAAATGTCCATATATTCAACTCATTTTGACAGCTGTAAGTAATCATCATAACACGGCAAATTGCCGCAGGATGCTATTATATTCATTTGCTAAACTATTAGTTTCCCTGATTGTATAATCGATTTGCAATCAAAGTAGTCACAGTGCACAAGTGGGAAGTCTTTTATTGTGCCTCCATTATGATATTTACTGCTTATTTAATGCGTAGGTATACTTTCGTATGGTGTGGATTTTCTGTAACTTGTACTAGACTAGTGTTTAAGTTAGGCCGAAGTAATAGAGTGCGGTGTAGAAGATAGCCGCATATTCCCTGATTTACATAGGTCCGGGGCAGTGGGGCGAGTCCGTCGAGGACTTACTACGAGAGAATGGCTTGTCAAACGTTTGGGTCACCATATATCTTACGATAAACGTCTGTTCACTCGACTTCCTATTCATAATAATAATACCTAAATAATATTTTTCGGGTTACCAGTTGTTTGCTTTTCATAATATTCACACTCATTTTAATTTCCTTAGTCCTAGAAGTAGCACTTCTCCAAGAAAATTCTCATGTTTTCAAATTACATTCGTAATGCATAAATCATTACGAATTTGGTTTTTAGGGTTCCGTAGTAAACAACGAACCCTTATAGTTTCACCATGTCCCTCTGTCTGTCTGTCCGTCTGTCTGTCCGCGGCTTAGCTCAGAAACGGTTAGTACTAGAAAGTTGTAATTTGGTATATGTAGTCATATTAATCATGCCGACAAAGTGGTAAAATAAAATCAATTTTTTTTTTCTGTACCTCCCCTACACTTAAAATGGGGATGTTTTTTTTTCCTCATCTATCACATGTTGTGGGGTATCGTTAGAAAGGTCTTTCAAAAATATTGTGAGTTTGTTGAAACCATTTTTGGATTCAGGGATCAGTTTGCGAAATATTAAGCTTTTAACTGAAATTTTTTGTTAGAGTCAAGTGTCCCCCCCCCCTCTTCTAGCTAAATGGTTGTACTTGGACTTGTGAAAAAATTCACAGCAGTAGTATATGTAACGAAATTAAAAGGAAAGCTATGAGAGCTAAGTAGGCTATACAGCTTAACGAGAAATAATCAACCAACTTAAACTTGCAGTTTGAAAAACATGATCTCCCATACATTCCATATGACAGAACACGTTTTTCAACTACAATGTTAAGTTTGTTCTTGGGATAAATTCATCCCAACTACGGAACCCTTCATTGTGCGTGGTCCGACAAGCACTTGGCCGGTTTTTTATTTAAATATCGATTTTCTGCCCGTCCGTACAAATCACTGTCATCAGGAGTGAAATATCTGGTATTACTATTCGGGTTGAGCCGACCCGGGCCGAGCTGTCACTGACCCAAATTCTCAAGGATGTATAAATGCACGAAATACATCAACTTGCAACTTACATTATCTTTCTCTCTGTCAATTCTTTCGGGATATAAGTACGTCCCGGTGAAGCTGTTTTGTCTTCTTTCAACTATTATTTCTATTTCCTATGGGAAAACATGCATAACAGTTATGACTATAACTCACTCTTGCAAAAATACGCGGTTTTATATCTTGCACATGACGCTCTCGCCCTTTTAGCAAGGTGTCGGCCGATAGTTGGTAGTAATGTGTCGGGCCTATGTTGGGCATGAGTCAGGTGACCGTATTTGACCAACCGCCATAAAACATCCCTGATATTTAATGAACAAGCTCGTAAAACAACAATTTCGAGGCTAGTTACAGATAGACAACAATATCTTGAAAATGTGGATACTAATGCATGAATGTACCTATACTTACTTGAGAAAACCTCTATTAGTATAGGTAATTTATCCATAAATGTTTTATTTTATTTATTGGTATCGAATAGATTTTACAGTTTGCTGGCTTCAGACATATTTCCAACTAAGTGTAGAGGGACTATAAAGTTAGACGAGTTCAAAGTTAGTTATTAAAATCACGAATAATGTAGGTTATATATATTTACTACATATTATTCGATATACAGCTGTAACAAACTGGTACCTACCTATTAAAACGTGCAGAACTCAAAAATTCAGAAACAGCGTTTCCCTTAGATTCGAGTTCACAGCATTTTACAAGAATAAAAAGTGAAGCAAAAAGGAACGAAGTGTGTGTTCTGAAAGAAATTGTCGGAACTAACGAACGAGTCCCGAAGCTTTGAATGTTAGGGGCGAAATACGCTCCAACATTCTCACTGCACCATTTCAAATTCGGGAGGATGTTATAAATTCAAAAGTAACTAGCGGACGACAACACTGTGGTTCATTATTTCAGTTCGTCGTTCATCGGTTTTATATTTACTAAATATAAAAAATAAATATAAATACTCACATATAATTGTCTAGTCAGGTAAAAGCTGTTTATCTCTGCATCACCCAAAGGTTGACTGGTAGAAAATGCCTATGGCATTAAGTCCGCCTCTATACATTTGTGTGTTTAGCACAGTGTTAAATAAATACTTAAATAAACGCCTTATTATTGAGACAACTGTCAGTTACTGTGACATACGAGTATACCGGACTGAATTGTATTCTTTCCCTAAACAGAAACTTTCTCGTTTACCTACGTCTGTTCAAAGTTGTACGTCAAAAGTAAAAGTATTAGATTCTCAGATTGCACTCAACTCTCTTTCTGCGCCCCGCTGCAATTAACGCCAACAATCCGCGGAGTGACTTACAAAAAGTCTTGGTTGGCGAACATCCGAGCACCCCAGCACCTGTGTACCGTGTATTTCCATTATCCTATCTGGGTGTTCACAAAAACCCCAGCTCAGGGGGGTAGGGGGGAGGGAAGGCAGCCTGTGTATGGCAGCTACGTAATGCGGTTTTTGCTCCGCGCTTTGCAACAGCCCCGGTATACTCGATTATTGTTGAGCTTTCCGACGGTGTAAATAACGTTATACCTACTGTGGAATTGTCTGCTAATAATTTGTAAAACTTTAAGTAGCTTCCAAAAATCGATTATTTTAAATCAACTACTTAACACTTTTACAGAACCAAATCCCAATTCCCTAGCGATTTCCCGAACCACAATCCATGGTCAATATTTGACCCTATAAATAGAAAAGCCTTAGAACAAATAATAGTTCTGTAACGGCGAACCATCCGTCAATTCCACAAAACCGTTTTGTTTACATTGTAGAAAGAGAAACAATAAAACTGGCTGGACATTGTTTCAACAACGCTGCGGGAAGTTTTAACACTGCCATGTTATTTCGTGTGCATAGGTACATATTATTTTGTAGTGCTGACATGCGTTTCAGAAGCACTAGCCAACTGACCATGATGTGGAAGCTCTCGGGTTGGATAAGTGAGTGGTTCTAGGTTTTAGTTTTTAACCTTGCTAGGTGGTCCTTTTCAACTAAGCGAAACGTGCTTGTTATATTATCTAGATGACACTGTAACTATTATAAAAAGTCCTAGTGGATTCAACCACGCTTGAAATAGTTTCAATGTCTGTTTTAAACCTCAATAATATTATGTATGACCTATTTTCCTCGTCGTCTTCCTAAGCTCGGGTTTTATCGATTCATTTTAACATTTAAGGGGACCATCACTTGTCCTAAGTCCGGGGTCATCCAGTTATGTCCATGTGCGAGCTGGTCGTTCCTCGAGGCTCCTGCTAGTGGCCAGTATTGGGCACCTGTCCAAGATGGCGGTAGTTCGTTTCGCGCCCGTCGTTTGGCTCGGCTCAGCGAAGTCGCTGCAAGCCTGGAGATTGCCGCAGCGATCTATTTCCTTTGAACCAATGATAACTTTTTATTGAAATGGCACGGAAACTGTTAAGTATCTTCCGGGTGATATTTTCTTCTGTTTGAGCTAAAGTTGTAGGAAAAAGGGCATTGGATACTTTGTACTTTTACCTACAACTTACAACGTATAGTGAGTACTCTGTTATGCCAGAAAATAAGTTTTAGAACCCTATTTCTAAGTACTAATAGAATGTTACTAGACACTAACCATAACATAGAAGCGGTTCATATCAGTAGAAGACAAGTAGGCCTCCTGTCCCTCGCACACTCTGCGCTCAACGCTCTCTTGGACGCTAATCCTGACTGTGATGTGTTCGCGGATGAATGGAAAATCTTGTCTGTATGGAGTATTGTGAGATGAGCGTATGACTGTCGTGTAGTTGTATACTTTTGTTTACTGTACTTTAATCATGTGTTTGAGGCTTTGCCTATGTCTTTAACTAAAGTAATTGGCCTTGGCCGTTTTTATGTTTTATTAAATAAATAAATAGGCTAATGACTAATAATGGACATTTAAGTAGCATATTCTTGCATAGACTGCAAAACTTGATTTTGCGGAATATAATCATTATTGAGAAACAAGGTTTCTTTTGTTTTTAATGTTAAACTTTTACGAATAAATAAATATAAAAAATACATATCGGTCACTATGAACATACGTAAGTGGACGATTACAAAGCAGATCATTGTTATTTTTTTCGAAAAACTTACATTAAAAGCATGAGTTAATTGGGAAATAATTCCACGAAAGAGAATCGATCAATTACAATTGTCAATTTTTACGTGATTGATACACATTGATGCGTAAATTGATCGTCTACCAAATGCAATTGAAGCGATTGACAATATTACTGCAATAGAAATCGATAGCAATTGATCAATCGCAATTGATCGTTTCACTGTGTTAAATGTTACAACAAAATACCTTGTGGTATTTTACAATTAAATGAAAGAAAATTTAAAACTCATATTAAAAGTACACTTTGTATAAGCATAAGCATATTACAAATTAGAGGATTATATCCAAGATAAGAATGCTTGGAAACATGCTGGTCCTGCTCCGTAGGATAATCTAGAATTTAGACAAAATCAAAGTGGTTGCTAATTTAAGTTATTATATTTTTTTATTATATGACATTGATTTTACATTCTGTGATTACTTCCTCACACACTTACTTATTAATTGTATTTTTTTTGGAAAATCTTCTGCTTTTACAATGTTTGTAAATATGTGAGCACCATGCACATAAGTAATTAATTTATCTGTTGTTGCTTTCTTTTTAAAATTCTTTTTACCTATTGTGTTTTTTTTTTCTTTTTTAAATTTTTTTTTTTTTTTTTTTTTTAGATGCATAGTCTTCACATATAATTATATAACTTATGTACCTACATATACAAAATATTGTAAAACATTTTAAAAGAGTAACGGTGGAGTTTCTTGCCCATTCGTTTTGTAATTTTTGACGTTCATAAGTGCCTTGCAAGGGCCTATTTGAAATAAATGATATGACTTTGACTTTGACTTTCAGGGACCCCTTAATTTATGGCAGTAGTTTTTTAAAGATCCACCAGCCAGTGCACCTCCCGCTCTCACTAAATTTAATTGGATATTTATATTTGGACTTCTAGTAGAAGTAAATTAAAATAAAGATTATGTATGATGTAAAGTTAATTGCTGGACACAACGTTTCCGAGAAATTGCTTCATTAAATTATAAAGAAGTCTGCGGAAAAATAATTCACCATGGATTTATAATTTAGATTCTTGGAACAAGGTAAATACCATTATAGATTGATTTAATTTGAACATATTCTAATTTAATATTATACATCCGAAAGTAAGTTTGTTTGTTTGTTACGCTTTCACGATAAAACGGCTGAACGGATTTGGATCAAATTTGGCACATGGGTAGACCATGACCTTAGGAGCAGGACATAGGATAATTTGAATCCTGGTATTACGTTCCAGTGGGATAATCTTCTAGTTCCACGGGGCGAAGCCGCGGGTGATAGCTATAAGTAATATAATATAATGGAGATTAATAATAATATGAAATGAAATCTTTTATTTCCAGATATAAAATCCACATAAAATTTGCAATAAATACACACATAGATAACATAACAAATATACAATGTCATAAATATAACACATTCGCATTACACACACACATCCACTTTGTATGTAGGGGGCTGTTGTTCACGCACCGCGGCCACCAAACCATTGTCCGACCGATGTATGGCGGTGCGTGCAGAAGCGCGGCCCGCACAGAACATGGCGCTTGCGCTGCACCACCGAGGCAGTCGACACATCACGCGCTCAGTGCCGCCTGGGTGTAGTTTTGTGCAAGCGCATTTCCCGATGGCAACACAATAAGGATCAAATTGCAACAATACCAACATACAAGGATTTTGTTGAACATTTTTACATACAGACATACATACCTATAATAGTCGTGCGTGCCGTACACGCAGGTCCTTGGAGCAGAATATCATTATGACGTGCTACTTCTTAATAACTTTCACTAATGTTATATAATTATCAATCCGTGGCTTAAACGTACTATAACATAACAGATTAACAAAAAGCGCTTGGGGTGATCAAATCTACACAAGTAGATTTGATCACCCCAAGCGCTTTTTGTCTGGCAGCATTCGTCCAACAAACAATGATTTAGTAGAAAAATACTGAATCGTGTGGACTGTTTTGTGTTTAGGTAGTCTCAGGTGGATAATAAGTTTTATTTAAATATTCACACCACGTGGTTGATTCTAAGGAAAAATATTGATGTAATTAAGTAATTGTTTCGTATTGTAATCTTTTATGAAATCTGTTACAGCAAATAACCCCTACCATACCTACATCGTATTAAATTCATCGAGCTCTGTAATACTGTTCTGATTTCCTCAAGATAAAATGTAATACTGGCTGTGTGATGCTTATCTAATAATTCATATATTTTGTTTTTACTCCCTTTGAACTACTAACTATAATACTCCTACTCTAAAACTTACCACAATCTCTCAATTTAATAATTACTAGGTTTTGCCCGCGACTTCATTCGCGTGGAAAATCATAAGACTCCTCAATATACTAAAATGGCCACATTTTTATCAACTTTATAGACAGTGAAATATTCACAGATTTGCACAATCTGTGAATATTTCACTATATATTATATATTTCTATTGCCGCTATAACAACAAATAATAAAAAATAAATAGAGATAAAACATAAAGGGGGTCCATAAAATAAACTTTTGATTTTGAAAAAGAAATAGTTCGGCCCTGGCATGTGGGATGCCATAGTCTAGAACTCATCGAGTAGATTACAAATATATTTATTTATATTTTTTATGTTCAATAATGAAGAAAGGGTCTGTAAAAGTTGTCAATTTTAGACCATTTATTTACGAGCAGTATCGCAACAACTAAACAAGTTAGGAATTTAAAACTTCTGTATATCGTGTACATAATACAGTATTTAATCATCAAATATTAAAATCGCCGATTCATGAGGTATTTTATTTAATTAAGGGCGATTTTCTGGAACTGCAAAAATAACTTTGTAATTCATAGTATCAGTATAAAATACAAAGGAGATCGTTTTTTTTGTTCGGCGATTAGGCCCCCCCAAAGATTGTGGCGTTTATTAATGAAACGCATGTTGATTTGTTCCTTATAATCTCTAGATTACAGTGGTAGTAATAATTATAGTTTGTCTAACGGGAATACTGAGAAATAGGTTCATAACCCAAATGTTCACTAAAAGAGCTATTGTTATTTAGTGAGTAGGTTGGCTTCACCGGTATTATAATTTAGTAAAATAGTGCACTGTATAATAATAGTAAATAGTAGTATTAGGTGTTTTAACCGGTTCATGAAATAAAAAATCACATAAGTAACAAAGCATTTTTATTACAGTAAGTACGTATATCATTTTCAACGTCAGATGACTTGAAATAGATAGTATTTCATCTAAAAAGATGCAAGTCGGTGCACCTTTCATCTCGATACCGTGTCCAAGATGAAAATACTTAAATACCGCACGCTTAACATTACACAACCAACAGCACCAACGTCTGCCTACCAAACAGTTGCAACAGTATCCAGCAAGAATAGCTCTTGTGTTAGAAATTGAAGATTTGTGTTGTATTCTAACAAATATTATTAGTATTGTTTTCTTTGGTGACAATGTCTTCGCACATTGCGTTGAAATCTTACTGAACAATAACACAACATCCTTCTGGAGTAAATGCTGTAGAAACTTGAAGATTCCATATTCATTATAATCCATTCACACAGGAAAACAGAAATATCAATTTCATGCAATTCACCGTTCATTCGTTAGAAACGGAAAAAAAATAATGTATGAAGTGTTGTTGTCACTTGACACTTGTTTTTCTGACAGATAGTGATGCGGTTCGATTTTATTTAACTCGTTACTCGAGTAAATAAAATATTATTTAATTTTCTCAAGTAACAAGTTAGCTCCATTTTCGAAGTGCCACTCGATGCAGTCACGTTTAGTCAAATATTATCTGCACGCGTAGCGTGACCCTTTCTATTTCTACAAAGAATAGACATAGCTGTTTCTATACAAACTGACATTTCGTTTCTCCATTTTTGACATCGCACCGTAGAAATCTTTCTACAATTTGTCATTTTGTCTTACGTTTCTAACAATCTTTGTCTTGGTCCGTAAACATGTAGACTATTTCAGAAGAAAGTTTTCTATCCCAAACTGTCAAAATCACACTGACAATTGTGTAAGGTAGTGAAGACAATTTGATTTTGTAATCGCCATGCTAAAGACAGTAGAAAACTTTCTACTCGACGGCCACAAAGTATATACGGTTATCTACAATATCATGATTTTACAGAAGAACGTTTTGAATGCAAAATTGTGATAATTAATAGAAGAACAAAGCTATCTTCTCCTATTTTATATCATTTAGTTAATAGGACATTACCAAGGAAATGGTTAAGGCCAATATTTCTGTAATATTTTTTGTTCCAAAACACGGTAGGTACTTCGTCATTTTAAGATTAATTATTGTTGTAGTTGTCTTTATATAAGTGACTTAATATCAGTAAAAATAGAGAATCAAACAGAAAAAAAGTCCTATGACAAAACAAAGAATTCTGAGTCGAATTATGTCAAAGAGTGAATTTCGTAAAAAGTGCAGTTGAGTAGTTCTACTTTGCTGCCGTCGTACTGTTTACCCGGAACGTCATTTTTGTCTACTCTTCCGTCGATAAAACGGTGCTCATGCTACGCGTGCAGCACTGCCACACTAGTCCAATATGGAGATATAAATATATTTCACGTACTAAACCGCAAAAATACTGTGATGTACAGAGTCACAGAGTTTTAGTGAAAATCTATGTTCTGTGGGTTGGTGCTGTCAGTTGATAACGTGTAAATTGTCATTAAAATCGTCTTCGTATCGTCATTGATTATCAGAGTGACAGTGGAATGTGAGTAGGAGAGAGAAAACGCTCTTTAAAAAGTCGAACAAAGCTAATCTTAGCCGAATGTCACTGACTTAAGCCCCAATGTACCATTATTGAATGTTTGCTGAATTTTGGATTATTTTCTTTAAGATTTTTTTTGGGTGCGTTTCATTCGTGTGAAGCTGCTGGAAACCTCACTCTAGAACTTATACCTACCTTAGATCGAATTACATAATCGGGAAAATCAAGTGCCTGATCGTATGAGACTGAGTAACATCACTAGAGTCAAACTGACAAGCAACCAAAAATTACATTCCGTTTCACGTATATTTAAAAAATACTTTACACAGAATAAATAAACTTAAAAACATTATTAGACACAGGTGTGAACCTGCTGTATCGTCAATGGTTTATTTTTTATTTAGTACAAACAGATTTGGTTACCCACCTCGAGCCGTAATTATTTATATTATTTTTTTTTTGTAAATTCGTTAAAACGCTTCAATACATGCATTTTTGACATTGATGACCTATCTGGAATTGAATCAATTGAGTGCATTATGAAAACATTTTCTTTTTATTACAATTTCGTGATTCCGGTTAGACTTTATTTAAAAAATCTACCATTTTAAATGATAAATTAATTACTGTTTTTTAGGTATAATACGATTAATAAACGTTACAATACAGGGGGCCCAAAAAAAACTATCTCCTTTATCTTTGCGATTTTTATTCAAATTCAAATTCAAATTCAAATCTTTATTGCATATCACATGTGTTTACAAGGTCTTAATAATAATAATAAAGTTCACATGGACCCTGTCGGGCACAACAATTTTATAAAAATATGAGTAGTAACATTATCTTTAAAAAACAATCAAATACAATTACATTATATAATATCACATTTAAATATGTGACATTCGTCTTTGCAAATTCTCACTAGCTCTAGAAATCATGAAAAAGAATTAATTAATTTCAAATAAACAAATTAAATTATTCAAAGATTAATTCATTAGAAATAAATTATGTCACAGATTAAATTTATATAAAAAGTCAAATCAAAAAGGCAAATAAAAATGCAATAAAAAAATAAACAATTCATTCAAAATAAATAAACAATGTCACATATTAAAATAGTATTAAAGAATCGAATAAACGTCAAATAAAAATAAATGTCTAAAGCTGAATAAATGCTGAATAAATGGTGGAAGTCATTCTATTTAAATGTCATCGTTCAAAAATTCATTAAGTGAATAGTAGCATTTCTCCACCAGTAATTTTCTGAGCCGTTTAATAAATATATTTTCATTTTGTTCCATTTTTATGTCCTTTGGTATTTTATTATATATTTTAATTGATGTTACGTGGGGGCTCGTGCTGTGTAATTTTAGCTTAGATTGCGGTATTACGAGCATATTTTCAAACCGTGAACGTGGTGCATACCGGCGAGGTTGGTCCGCAATTTTAAGGTAGAAGTGTGGATATTGTTTAACGAATTTACCTATTTCTAAAATATGAATACATGTCAAAGTTAGTATGTCTAGTTTCCTAAAATGCGGTCTACAACTTACGTCGTTGTCAATATAAACCATTATCCTGATACACTTTTTCTGTAGGATAAACAAGTCGTTGCTATCTACACTATTTCCCCAAAGAATAATACCGTATTTAAGCCATGCGTATGCGTATCCATAGTATGTGGATAGAGCAGTTTTTAAATCTGTAGTTTTTTTGAGCTCACGTAATGCGTAGATAAAACTAGATAGTTTAAATTTAATTTTTTGTATGTGCGCTTTCCAGGTCATGTGGATATCTAAGTCTAGACCTAACAAAGTAAAAGTATCTACGCATTCCAATTTGATACCGTCAAACGTAAAATTTATAGCCAAGGATTTTTTTTGGTAAGGCCTGAATTGCATAATTTTGGTTTTTGAGAAGTTGATTTCTAAATTGTGGTCTTTCATCCAATTTTGTATATTTAACATTATATTATTTAAATTGTCATGTAGGTGTTGAGAGTCATTGCAGGAAGTTATTAATGAAATATCATCGGCAAACAGTACGCACGACTCTGTCATAATTTTAGGGAGGTCGTTGATATAAATTAAGAATAGCAAACACCCGATAACACTACCTTGCGGAATTGATTTTTTTATGAAAAGTTTATTTGATCTTATTGAGCTGAATTCTCCAGTGTCACGATCCCAATGTTCAATTTCTACAAATTGTTCTCGGTTTTGTAGATAGGATGCGAACCACTCGTGAGTTATACCCCTAATACCGTTACCGTGTAATTTGTTTAATAATTTTTTATTATTTAAAATGTCAAGTATTTGTTTACTATATTTATATGTCGCTAAAATCGTGGATCTTTTTTTCCGAAAACCATTTTGACTTTCATCGAAAACATTAAACTTTTCACAAAAGTTATAGACGCGTTTGCACATTGCTTTTTCGAAGATTTTTGATGATGTTGGTAATAGTGCAATTGGACGGTAATTATTTGGATCTGACTTCGAATTTTTCTTGTGAATTGGTTTTATTAAGCTTTTTTTTAACGCGTCTGGGAATATCCCTTCAGAAAATGATTGATTAATTAATTGATACATTTTATAAAATATATATAATAATAATATTCTTCGTTTCGTATTTTTATTTATTTCCTAAATATTGTACGGTGGTACAATCCTTCGTGTGCGAGTCCGACTCGCACACGGTCGGTTTTTTTTTAATAATTCAAAGTTTAAGTCAAATCATTTATTCCAAATAGGCACTTTTGCCCTACCTAATGTTAGAAATCTAGGTCCCAACATCGTCTTAGATAAAGAGGTGCTTGATTCCGTAAATTCGGCAGTTTTTCTGGGCATAACAGTAGATGCCAAACTTCAGTGGGGCCCACATATATCGAGCCTAGCGGGAAGGCTCAGTTCGGCCGCCTACGCCGTCAGGAATGTAAGACAATACACTGACGTCGATACAGCTCGTTTAGTCTTTTTTAGTTATTTTCATAGCGTTATGTCCTACGGTCTTCTGCTGTGGGGCAAAGCTACTGATATTCAAAATATATTTGTGCTTCAAAAACGAGCTGTTCGAGCTATTTACCAGCCAGGTGCCAGAGTTTCTCTGAGAGAATTTTTCAAAGATATTGGTATCCTCACGGTGGCATCCCAATTCATCTTCGCCAATATCTTATATATTAGGCAAAATATACACATATACACTAAAACAGTGATTTTCACAATGTTAACACTAGAAATAAGGACAAACTACGAGCTCCCTTTCACCGGCTTCATAAGGTTCATAACTCATTTGTTGGGCTTGGTATAACTTTTTATAACAAGCTACCCTCTTCTTTAGTAGATTTGCCTTTTAATGCGTTTAAAACGAAAGTAAAATCCAAGCTTTGTTCAAAGGCATACTATTCTATCAACGATTACTTAAATGATAAGAATAGTTGGTCGCTGTTATTAACTCAAGACAATGCTTATGTTCTTTCTCCAGCTTACCTACTGACAAGTTATATGAGTTTATATAATTGTTTACTTTATTTGACTTTATAAGTCAACTTATTTAAATTTAATTTATTGTTGACATAATCTACTCATCACACTGTTTTTTTTAATGAGTTGTATTGCATTATGTGGTTAGCTAGTGACCTCGACAATTCATCTTATTATTTATTGTTATTAGTAATTAACTGTTTGTTTATTTATTTTACCTCGATGGTCCTAGTTTATCATTTATAACTTCCAGTTACAACTATATGTAAGCGGGCACGCTCTTTATGCCTGGAGGGTTTTATTTAGATATTAAGTTCTGCTTACGTTTAATTTTTTATTTCTGCCTGAGCATAGCTGTTCTCGATGATTTTGTCTGGTATATTAGTGTGTGCTAGCTAACATATGGCTAATAATTTAAATTATGTTATGTGTTGGGTAATGTAAATTATTTTGAATACTATTATATAGAATCTTTTTTTATTTGTTCTTCTAACTGAACATACAGCTGTGCTGCTGGGGAGTTTGTTGCGCCACTTCTTCGTCCCAGCTAATGCACTAGGAACTGGTGAAGGGTAGGCGTTTTGGGGGACTGTCTTATGTAATTGACGTTCGAAAAGTGCTGATTCTCAGCCTAGTTTGAATAAATGACTTTTGAATTTGAATTTGAATTTTTGAATTTGAAAGACAAAACTTCAAAAAAAAAAAAAAAATACTAGTCGCCCCTTCCAAAAAGTAGTTTTCGTATGGAGAAGAAACTCCACCGTTACTCTTTTAAAATGTTTTACAATATTTTGTATATGTTATATACTTAATATGAAGACGATACACCTAGAATTATAATTCTAGATGCATCGTTTTCACATATAATTCGAATAACTACTCGAAAGTCGAAAACTATCAAGAATCGCGGAACATTACATGAGGTATTTTCGGATACCCCTGGGCATGAGAAATCTATTTTTATTTATGATGTCGTTTCTATTTGGACCACCCTGAATATTAAAACTCAAAAGCTTGAAATAAAGCAAATTATTAAAAAACAAAAAATTTACTTGGGTTTTCTATTTTCAGTTACGTGTTTTTGAAGTCGGGTTTTTTGTTAAAAAAAAATCTTAATTGTTAAACGCATAGACAAAGTAATAATATAAATCAATTCATGTAATTTAAATGTAACTTATTATCATGTAATTAAAATTTAACTCGTATGTTACTCCACTGAAACAACCGATCAAATTAGGCAGAAAACGTTAGAAAAGTGTTTCGCTTACTGCCTTCCGCGATTTGACGGTGTAGCATTCGTTAATATGCAATTAACTAGGTAAAGTGCAGATATCTGTTACTTTTTATGTAAAATTTCATACTTTATCTGATTGTTCCTGGTAATTTGCAGATTACCTAGTTAATGCGCATAATAACGTATTCCGTATTCATATGTACATTTATATGTATAGATTTTACTGACTAAGGTCTAACGTATGCCCTTGAAAAAAATATTTTTGGTCAAATTCAAATTCAAATTCAAATCTTTATTGCATATCACATGTGTTTACAAGGTCTTAATAATAATAATAAAGTTCACATGGACCCTGTCGGGCACAACAATTTTATAAAAATATGAGTAGTAACATTATCTTTAAAAAACAATCAAATACAATTACATTATATAATATCACATTTAAATATGTTACATACGTCTTTGCAAATTCTCACTAGCTCTAGAAATCATAAAAAGAAATAATTAATTTCAAATAAACAAATTAAATTATTCAAAGATTAATTCATTAGAAATAAATTATGTCACAGATTAAATTAATATAAAAAGTCAAATCAAAAGTCAAATTAAAATGCAATAAAAAATAAACAATTCATTCAAAATAAATAAACAATGTCACAGATCTATACATACCTTCAACAGTCGATCAATCAATCGAACCTGCGATCTACGTACTAACCTAAACGATTACGTCGAGTAAGTTCGTCGGAAATCTTCCCAACTTACGTACCGTACGACTTTCTCTGAGAGTAATTGCCACCATATTAATTCGGTCCCATCGGTATAATTTCTGTGCTGCCTCTCACGACTCCCGGGGGCTCAGAGGGTTGATCTTCACTCTAATTTATATTCCCGTTGTTTTTCCACTGCTTCTGTCAAACTAAGTTACTGCTGACATTATTTTCCTCACGTCGGATTTAAATCTGCGAAGATAAGGTGGTTTGGAGACGAATAAAGTTTTTCTCAAGTGACTCAACATTAGCTGCAGCTTCACTACTTGCTTGAGACTAGATAGACTAAAGGGCTTATGTAATGCTACTGTTAAAAGTATTTAACCTTTCCACATATTTTTTTAAAACTACAGGAGTACCTACCTGACTTAATTATTTGTATGATACTTTATTACTTTATGTATTGTCCTTTACAGGGTGTCTCAAAGCCGTTCGACCGGGTAGTTCGTGCCAACATTGGAGACTGCCACGCTCTGGAGCAGAAACCCATCACTTTCATCAGACAGGTCAGTCTACTCAAGGTATCATCATCTATTAGGTGAAGAGAAACGTAGTGCACGTAAAAACTTAGCAAAATAATCAAGCGACATACTCGTACAGTACCTATGGGTTCAGTTGTTGAAATGTAATACAGTTTACAAAAGCATGTGTGTGACAAGGACGAACAATATCTTCATAATCGTCATCACCATCATTCTCTTGCCCTCATCCCAATATATTTTTGTCCCGCAACATGTCTTTTATTGTCATACTTCTCAATTGTCGTCATCTCGGTTACCCTGGGTTTCTAGCCATATCATCTGTAACACAGTCTATCCATTGATAAACCGCACCTCATAATTTCAGTCAATATTTTAGGAGAATATTGTTGTTAGTGGTGGTATACGTACATATTTTTGTCCTTGACTGTACACAGTGGGTGGAATAAATACATGTTGAGCGAGTATTTACGGTGTGAACGCATTCTTCTCGGAAATAGAAAGGGTTCCGCATGTAGATACGATGGGATCGGAATTCGGAGATAATGATCGTATTAGCATACCGGATATGGGAGGCGGTTTGTCCACAAATGGGATCAGAATGAGCTTCAGGATTTTACTAAACTAAACTAAAACGAAGACATAAGGAATAGGAAAAATGAAAATTTGTAATAGATGCTGAACAATATTTATAAAGATGCTTCCAAAATGAGTCCTCGAGTGGAGATCGGCAACCGTAGATTAAGACTGACGAATTGAATTCGAAAAGCAGGGAATGAAATGTTGTACTGCAAATCGGGAAAGGCGTAAGTATATCCAGCGTGCGTAGCGTGGCCACCGTACAAACTAAACACAAATTTACAAAAAGTCTAAGATTTACACAGCACAATGACGATAATGAATAAAATAAATTAATATCACTATGAAAGAGATAAGACAATAATGACCATTCTTCGTAGAGTATAGATAGGAGTGGTCAATGTGGTCATGCTACGCGTGCAGCGGCGACTGCGACAGGCTATTGATTGATTGATGCTTCCAACTAACCTTGTCAGCTTTAACCAAAAAAGAAGTCTTCTTTATTCAAAGTCAAAGTCAAAAGTCAAAACAATTTATTTCAATTAGGCACTTAAAAGGCACTTATAAACGTCAAGTTTACAAAAAATAGAATTGATTCTAGTCGCCCCTTCCAAAAGGTAGTTTTCGTATGGAGAAGAATGGGCAAGAAACTCCACCGTTACTCTTTTAAAATGTTTTCACAATATTTTGCATACATTAATTATATAATTATATGTGAAGACGATGCATCTAGAATAAGATTACTATACCGCGATAGGTAAAAAAGAATGAAAAATAAAGCAATTACAGATAAATTAAATATGTGACAGATACATGGTGCTCACATATTTACAAACATTGTAAAATTATACGATATTCCTAACATTTTAACAAGTAATACTAATAAGTCAGTGTGTGAGTTCAAGAAATCACAGAATGTAAAATCAGTGTTATAAAAAATAACAAATACATAATTTAATAAGCAACCAGTTTGATTTTGTCTAGACTCTAAATTGTCCTATGGAGCAGGACCAGCATGTTTCCAAGCATTCTTATCTTGGATATAATCCTCTAATTTGTAATATGCTTGTTTACAGAGTGTACTTTTAATATGAGTTTTAAATTTTCTTTCATTTAATTGTAATATATCACAAGGTATTTTATTGTAACATTTAACACAGTACCCCATAAAAGATGTATGTACTTTAGATAATCTGAAAAATGGTTGATCTATTTTATCTTTATTTCTAGTATTAAAATTATGTCTATCGCTTATTTTATTAAAGATATGTAGATTTTTTCTTACATACATAATATTTTCATAAATGAATTGGCAAGGTACCGTCATAATATTAATCTTTTTAAATAGTTCCCTGAGAGATTCGCGACGATGTAGATTATAAATGGCTCTGACAGCTCTCTTTTGTAAAATAAAGATGGATTCAATGTCAGCAGCCCGACCCCACAGTAAAATGCCATACGACATAATACTGTGGAAGTAGCTAAAATAGACCAGACGCGCGGTTTCTACATCTGTTAACTGTCGTATCTTTCTAACAGCATAAGCGGCCGAGCTTAGCCGCCCCGCAAGAATTGTTATATGAGGTCCCCATTGTAATTTCTCGTCTAGCGTGATTCCTAGGAAAACGGTTTGATTAATAAATTCTAGTTTTTCTCCATTCAATATGATGTCACATTCGCTACTTCCAACATTAGGTAATTTAAATCTAATGCATTTGGTTTTTTTTTTATTTAGTACCAAATTATTTACCGTAAACCAATCTTGGACTTGAAGAATAGAGCTGTTAACGTCGTCAAGATTTTGTGACCGTCGGTTTATTTTAAATATCAACGATGTGTCATCTGCAAATAACACCATCTTAGGTTGATTTTGAAGTAATTGTGGTAAATCATTAATATAAACTAAAAAGAGGAATGGACCCAATATCGAACCCTGAGGAACGCCCATTGCCATTTCAGACCCCAATGAGTTTACGCCGTTTACTTGAATTTTAACTTTTCTATCTTTCAGGTATGATCTTAGTAAATCAAGAGCTGTATTCCTAATCCCATAGTGCTCAAGTTTCAGCAGAAGTGTTTCATGGTCTACGCAATCGAACGCCTTCGAGAGGTCGCAAAAGATTCCAATGGCATCGTGTGCTTCTTCCCAGGCGTTAAAAATGTTCTTTATGAGGGTGACACCAGCGTCAGTGGTACAACGCCCTTTGGTGAAACCGTACTGTTGTTCATGAAAGATGGAATTCTTATTAAAGTGACGTAACATTTGATTGAGCATCAACCTTTCAAACACCTTGCTGAGAACTGGCAGAATTGACACAGGCCTATAATTATTGGGTTCCTTACTATCACCGGATTTGAACAAAGGAATTACTTTACTGTGTTTCATGAGATCCGGAAAGACTCCTTGGTCTACACTGATGTTAAATATGAAAGCTAAATAAGGCGCAATGGTTTCGATGATAGATCTACAGACTTTTACAGACATTCCCCATAGATCTTCTGTTGATTTAATTTTAAGATCTTTAAAAGCTTTTATAACAGCCTGGGGGTTTGTATGCTGAAACCTCAGCTCCAAAGGGCATGACTTTACATTTTTCCTAAGTAAGGCAGCAGAAAGCGTGGATGAGGAATTTAAAGTTTCCGTAGTTTTAAGGGGAATATTAGCAAAAAAGTTTTCAAATTCCTGAGCTACTTCTACATCTGAGTTGATAGGGCCATGTGTAGTCTGTAAGTTAAATTCAGTATTACGCTGTTTTTTCCTACCGGTTTCATTATTTATTATTCGTTTTTATGACTAAATAAACATATCTGTTTCTACTAGGTACTCGCTCTGGCGGCATGCCCCGAGCTGGCCAGTTCAGCAGACGTGCCGGACGATGTGCGTCAGAGAGCGAAGGAGATACTGGATGACTGCATGTGAGTACATAGCACATTTTGATACAGAAGGCACCGGCCCGGTGATATATCGAGCTAGCAATAATAACATAAATTACGTTAAAAACCATTTTTTTTTTCTACGGCATTTAAAACTGATATATACTGGCCACCAAGGTTACAACGTCTGTCGCGCTGACGGTTGGTGACGTTTTATGATCCTTCATTAATTTGAAATAAAAGATTATCGTTGTACAAAATGTGTATTTAATAAATTGGCGACGAGGATGTCGACTAATGATATTAAAAAACTGAAGAAAACCCGCGCCTCATTGCGTGGTATAATTACAAAACTAGAAAACTACGTCAACAGCCGGGAAACCCTAACATTTGAAGAAACAGAGTCAAGACTTCAATCACTTCAAGAAACATTACAGAAATTACAAGAAATACAGCATAACATAGAATTAGAAACTCCAGACGACCAACTAGACCAAGAGATAGAAACCAGGTACGATTTCGAAGAGAAATGTATTACCATAAAGACAAAACTCTTAATACATCAATATAGAGAAAATCGACGCGTTTTACCGCTACATACATCTACATCACAGTTAAGTACAAATACGCAACAAGAACGAGGCCCAAAAATTAATTTCCAGCCTTTTCATGAAAAAGAGACTTTTGCAAACTTTACTAAAAGACTAACTGTATTTTTCTTACTTAACAAGATCGAAGACGCTAAAATAAAAGTTTACACCTTACTTGCTGCTCTATCACCAGAATTACATGAAAAATTACACGATTTATGCTCACCGGATGATCCAATTGACATGAGTTTTAAGGAGCTCACACAGATACTAGACGAATACGTTGATCCTAAACCTAGCATATGGGCTTTACAACACAAATTTATTACGCGCACACAATGCGAAGAAGAAACAGTGGCAACATATGCCTCTGAATTAAAAAAAAGATCCTTGAACTGCGAATTTAAATGTCAAAATTGTCAAAAACCTACATTAGAAAGCTTTCTAGCCCTACAATTTATTCGGGGATTGAAAGACAGTGATATACGGGCAAAAATTCTTCAAGAAAGGGAGACACTACCTTTTACGAAACTGCTACACATGGCCACATCCATAGAAATGGGAAAATCGGAGAACCTAAGAATATCCGCAGACATGCACAAACATTCAGACACAGTAAACAGAATTACGAGCTCGATAAAAAGACCTAAGTATCCACGATCCTCAAACTCACCACAGAGCGGACTGTCAACTTCTCCATCGTTTTCATCTCCGATAACGATAAGAGATTTAAAAGGAAAATGCTTCCGTTGCGGCAAAGACGACCATCGATCTAATGAGTGTGGCGCCATCAAATCTACCTGCCTGAAATGCAAAAAGACTGGACATCTGGCACGAGTCTGTTTACAGCGGAACTTAAATACCAATCAACTAGATGACAATACAAGTAATACGACTAACGAAAGCATGGGAGATATCAACCTAATTAAAAGTGAGATATCTGAAAAATATATGATCACAGTAAAAATAGAGAACGAACAGGTTAGCATGGAATTCGATACAGGAGCGACCTTGTCCTCAATGTCACTCAGACAATACAAAAGCCTAAAATTAACAAACAAAATTTTCAAAACGGAAATGAAATTGAGAACCTACACTGGAGAAATTATCAAGCCTGCAGGAGTGACATACGTAAACGGCACTTATAAAGACCAACCCTTCAACGGGAAATTATACATAATCAATCAAAACGTTGACCCAATATTTGGAAGAAGCTGGATGAAAGAACTAAATGTGAAAATTGCAGACATAAGAGTTTTGCAAACTTCTAAACAATCCGACAAACTTGATAAATTATTAGAAGAGTTTGCAACAACTGTTTTTAGATCAGACTTGGGAAAAATACCCAACTATGAAGCTCACTTAAATCTTAAGGAAAACACACGACCGATTTTTATAAAACCGCGGCGAATACCGTACGCGTTAAAGGAAAAAGTCGATAAAGAAATTGAACGACTATGTGCAGAAGGGGTGATCACCAAAGTAGACCATTCGGATTGGGGCACGCCAATCGTACCAATTGTGAAACCAAATGGGAGCATTCGACTATGTGCAGACTACAAGGTCACCCTTAACAAAGTCATCAGGGACGAACATTACCCAATTCCTATAATAGAGGATATATTTGCAGAAATGAACGGAGGCAAATACTTCTGCACCTTAGACATTACCCAAGCCTATCTAAATTTGGTTATGGACGAAGAAAGCGCTATCTTACAAACATTAAGTACGCACAAAGGTACTTACAAAGTCAATCGCTTAATGTTTGGAGTCAAAGTAGCACCAAGCCTTTGGCAGAAATTCATGGACCAGTTACTTCAGGGACTAGACGGAATAAAATGTTTTTTTGACGACATTATAATTCAAGGAGCATCAGAGGACCAACTCTTAACACGTCTAAAACAAGTCTTGCAAAAACTGAAAGAGAGTAACCTCAACGTTAACAGAGAAAAATGCAATTTTTTTAAACGTAACATTAACTACCTCGGACATACAATCGATAAAGATGGTTTACATAAGAACAAAGACAAAGTAAAGGCCATCGTGAACACTGTAAGACCAACTAATATAAACGAACTACGAACCTTCCTTGGTATGGCAAACTACTATAACAAATTTATACCGAACCTTGCCTCTTTAACAAACTCACTAAATGAGTTACTAAGGAAAGAGAAAGATTTTCACTGGACTTCTAAATGCGAAGACAGTTTTAATAACATTAAGAAGGAGATTTTGAGCGAAAAAGTTCTTATTCACTTTGACCCAGGAAAACCACTGATACTAGCTACTGACGCTTCACCAACGGGCTTAGGAGCTGTTCTCTCTCACAAACTACCTGATGGCTCTGATAGACCAATCGCATTCGCCTCTAGATCACTTTCATTTAGTGAAAGGAAATATAGTCAAATTGACAAAGAAGCTACGGCGATCTACTGGGGCATTAAAAAATTCTTTCACTACTGTTACGGTAGAAAATTCACATTAGTGACAGACCATAAGCCCCTTACCTCAATTTTTCATCCCCACCAGACATTACCAGCATTGAGCACAATGCGATTATTTCATTACGCACATTTCTTATCGGGATTCAACTACGACGTGGAATACAGAGCTTCAGCGAAACATTCAAATGCTGATTACCTATCAAGATTCCCAGTAGAAATAGCAAAAGAAACCTCAATAGACCAACATTGTTCATACCAACTACAGCAGATTAACGTCCTAGAAATTCGACCAGAAGTTATAGCTAATGAAACTAGAAAAGACAATGAACTTAAAACATTACTGGAAGCGCTACAAGCAGGTCACTCATTACGACAATATGGCTACGGTGATAATGAATTAACACTTCAAGACCACTGCATATTGAAAGGAACTCGAATGGTAATACCCAAAAGTTTACACATACGTGTACTAGATGAACTACACACCGGACACATTGGTATACTTAAAATGAAATTATTAGCTCGCAGCTACATATACTGGAAAAATATAGATAGAGATATCGAGAACAAAGTGAAATCCTGTAGAGCATGCCGATTAGAACAAAATGAGTCACCAAAAGCACCCCCACACCATTGGGAACAACCTACAGGGCCATGGCAACGTCTTCATATAGATTTTGCAGGACCTATTTTAGGACATCAACTTCTAATAGTCGTGGATGCCCTTTCAAAGTGGGTGGAAGTCTTCCCAACAAAGACAACAACAAGTGCTTGGTGCGTTGTTAAGTTGAAAGAATTATTCTGCACATTCGGCATACCATACACACTTGTTTCGGACAACGCACGGCAGTTTGTGTCCCAAGAATTCAGGAGCTACCTTTCCAACTGCGGTGTAACACACTTGACGTCAGCCCCGTACCACCCAGCCACCAACGGTCAGGCTGAACGTTACGTGCAAACAATAAAGAAAGCACTACGCGCAATGGAGGGGGAGAGGGGCGATCTTACGGATAAGCTCCTTATCCTTAAGACCCGGCTCAGACGCACACCAAACCTTAACGGACAGACCCCCTATCAATTGATGTTCAACCGGGATGTGAGAACAAAGTTGCACGTGATGTTTAAAGGCTCATCTGCCCCGAAGGCCTTCGACCCAAACCACACACCGCCTCCCATCAGGGCTTACTCCGTAGGTGAGCGAGTCCAGGCTAGAGCCTACTCCGACCAGAGACGTAGATGGGAGTTCGGCACGATAGTGCGTCGCCTAGGCAGGCTTCATTATGAAGTACAGACAGATGGTGGCGTCGTGTGGCGTAGACACCTGGAACAGTTGCTTTCAGCCCCAGGCGTGGTACAATCAGGAATGGCGGCGGAGGACTGATATATACTGGCCACCAAGGTTACAACGTCTGTCGCGCTGACGGTTGGTGACGTTTTATGATCCTTCATTAATTTGAAATAAAAGATTATCGTTGTACAAAATGTGTATTTAATAAAAACTAAAACTAAACTAAAACTACTGAGAAAGTAGTGCCTTTCAGAAATGAATCAAGCCCGAGACAATAAATTGAATAAATCCTCATGTAAACACATTTTAGGCTTAGCACGCATTGCGGTTAAACGCACTCTGTTTTGGAATAGCTGAAAACGCCGAATCGCGTAAAAACACGCACTGCGTCTGGCGTTTACTCGACTTTATTTCAGTACCGCCATGATTAGACGAGCAGCGTATGTTGTTGTTTGGTTTAAAAAAAATATATATATAAACAAAGCCTCCACCATAGGTACCGGATATACCCAATAACTGACTAAAAACATTTAAAATCGACATTTGAATCGAAAACCGAGTGCGGTTATCCGCTGTGTGGCACCACCATAGTATTACAGTGGGATCCAAAAAGATTGCGCGTTTTAGAATTGCTAGCCAAATGTAGCAAATTACGTTTTAAAAATCAGTCACTGAAAGAAACCACTAAGTGCGTACACTTGTATAGAGAGGTATACGTTGACGGTGTTTTCGAACTGGTTGTGTTTAATCGCAGTGCGTGCTAAGCCTAATGCATGAGTAACACGTCCACTAATGATTTTCTAATTACATAATATACACAGATCATTAGCCAAACTACACATTCCTCCCGACACATCATGTGGTCACACATCTACTACCTGCAATGATTGATTCCAACTGATTCCAATGATTGATTGATTGACATCCATATTCGATTTAGATTGATTCGCTCGTAGTTTATGGCAGCCGGTCGCATATTAGCGTTTCAAATCCAATTGATATTGTTGCTCAAATAACGGACAGCTACTGGACGCGAAATTATATTGTTTCTCATTGGATTATGTGAAATGGAATCTGTGAAGAGCTGGTACGTTTTCATTCGTTTTATTACTCTTAATCTATTTTTTCATTGTTTTTATGTTTCCACATTGTGGAATTAAAATGTAATTTGAAAGATGAGTTTCTGCTTTTGCACTGAAATAATTAAATAGTTTATTGTATCTGTGTTGTCGTCTTGCGCAGTAGATAGAGTTAGTACACTCTACTAGGCAGGGAAGATCCCCTTTATTATTTTATTTAACCAAGTTTTAATTGTTGAATACTCCATTATATAACAATGATTTTCTTTCATCTTGGTAGTAAAATTTTATTTATCTCTCCAATACATTGCAAACTATAATCCTACTGCATAATATACAATAAAATATAATAATAATATATGATACTAGCTTCTACCCGCGACTTCGCCCGCAAGCTTATAACTTTTTTAAGAATTGGGCTGCAAAAATGCAAAAAGATTTTTCCAAATCCGACTGGTATTTCCGGAGATTACCCCCTACATAATAATAAAAACTTTATTTAAAAAAAGAAGTTAAACAAACTTTTACCTCTTTATAATCCTACTATTCTACTAATATTATAAATGTGAAAGTTTGTTTGTTTCTTTGTTTGCACGAGCAGGCTAGTTTAGGAGCAATGTAAAACATTTGTAATATATATTTTTAATTGTAATATGTTTGTTACTCAATCACGCAAAAATGCTCAACAAATTTGGATGACACAGATAGTTTATAACCTGGATTAACATATAGGATATTTTTTATTCCCGGTATTACGTTCCCGTGGAATAATTCCCGACCTCCACTTGGGCGAAGCAGCGAGTGAAAGCTAGTATTAGTATAGATAAAAAATGTGAAAGTTTGTATGTTTGTGTGTTTGAATGTTTGTTACTCAATCACGCAAAAATGGCCGTACAGATTTGGATGAAATTTCGCACACAAATAGTTTATACTCTGGATTAACATATATAATACTTTTTATCCCAGTATATAGATAGTGTGTAGATATTTTTATTCCTGGTAGTACGTTCCCGCGGGATAATTCCCAACCTCCACACGGGCGAAGCCGCGGGCGAAATCTAGTTTTGTATAATTTATAATTTTTATTTGTAAATATGGTTACTGTAGACACTTTATTATTCTACGGTGCCGGGACGAATAAAACACTTTAAAAATCAAGCATAGGATAATTATTCCTTCCTAGAATCGGAGGTACGTTTTACATAATTATATCTTATAATCGCCCATTTGACAAGCCGGAGGTCGGCTGATTCCTCATTAAAACCAAACCCACATTCCTTTTTTATTTAAATATGGGAAATTATAAGTGCAACAACAAAAGTTTTCTTTAGCACCTGCAACCTAACGTCTTTTTTTATATGTAGGCTACGAGTTAATAGAACAGCTTCAATTATATTCATTCATCATCTTTACTATTCCAACAGAATATAAAAAAAACCAGCGTCAATTTACGAACGTATATTAATATGACTCAGAGCTACCGATAAATATATTTACTTCTGACTTGATAACTCAGCGACTAATGTTGTAAGTGAGCTACTTTATATATTTTAGAGATTCAACATCTGTCTGCTAATAAAATCAAATTCCAGCCTCAAAATTAGCAATCAAAGTTTTTTATTCAACAAGTAAATTAATAAATCATATTCGTTTTTCGTGAAAATTAGCAACACAAGCGCGGGACTGTACCGGATGCTCGTTGAGAATGAGAGGGGCGCGACCGCGTATTTCCAATCTATAACAAGGCCAGAACGCAGCCATAGGAAACTGCTCGCGTTTACATTGTAAAGCTATTTTAAATTTGTAATTACAATGTAATCACGAATTTTGCGTACTGCTCGTGTTTAGTTTGTAACGTGGACGCGCGCGCCCTGGTTCCAAACTATACTACATCACTTACGCTTGACATGAGTTTTAAACATAAATAGTTTAAAAAAAAAAGTGAACTGGGTGAAATGTAACAGATAATGGAATATGAAATGGGTTAGGTTAGGTTAGAACTGTGTCAACCGCGCGTGAGCCGAGCGAGCGTAGCGAACGGTGCCGCGGCAGCGGCCGGCGAGCGCTACTTCCGAGTTGCTCGCAGCCAGGCAGGCTAATTAGCGCAAGGTGCATTACGTCGCATTTGTTTTTGATGACAATATTTTTTTTATGTTCAATTGGGTAGGTATAATAGTCAAGTCATCAATTACTTATGGTAACATTATAAATAGATAGGTGAATACATGAAATTAGAGCTTTAATTGACCATTATTTGATGACAATAATAAGGTAATTTTATGTTCAATTATAGTAGATTCACTCATCAATTACTTATGTTAACGTATAAAAATAAAGGTGACTATAAGAAATTAGAGTTCGTTGATATTATTTTATAGATGCAGTTGATACACTTATTAGAAGCTGGCAATGCGTATATTACAAATTTAGTTGCTTAAGAATTATCACCATGCTGCGTCATAATAACAGTAGGTTGTTTTACAATATATGGTCTCTTGAAAACAATTTAATAAACGCTAAAAGTTCGTCGCTGACCTATTAATTCATTAGACAACTAAATATATTTGAAGACGAGACTTACATTTTAAAGAAGCTGCCTTAATTAGCACCCTTTAAATATTAATTGCTAGAATGTTCAAATGTAGCCATGCCTGTACAATATAAGGTTGCTTATCGCATTAAACATTACATGAGCTACGCCCACCCTTGAATAAAAGGACCGGCGTAATCTTATTTGCAAGCTAGACATTTATTCAGAACATTCGAACAATTCAAAGTGAGATAGATGTGTTAGATGTATATTATATTTAAGATTGCATATTAAAAATATTGAATAAAAATAATTCAAAGTCAAAGACAAACAATTTATTTCAATTAGGCGCTTTTGAACGTCAATTTTATAAAAATAGAATTAATTCTATGCTTCCTGCCTATGTCCATAAGAAAAAATTACCTAACGATGGAAATTTAATTACACAGTAAGGTGCTAGAAAAGACTTAAGTCAGGACGAACGAATAGCAAAGATCTGGCACCACGCCAAGTGTCTGTTTAATTAAATAATAATGTGTACCAATATGCACCCAGAAAATCTAACGTCGTCATGCTTAAACCTCGCCACACCAAAACCATCGCAAAGGATGTGGCAAAGCCTCAAGAAACAAACAAACTGATGTGATAGTTCACATCAACCCAGAGGAGGTTTAGAAAAATAAGAACTTAACATCTAAAACCTTAACCCTATCGGGCAGTATAGAGCCAGAGGGAATGAAGGGTTAAGAGATAAGCGCTCAACAAAAAAAACTATCTCATGATCATACTCCAGAGGAAAAAATCTCAAAAACCTACTCCGTCCACACAAACTCAATCTCCATTGAATGTCAGTCAGCTCTGACCAAACTGTGGGTCTTCGGTCATAAGTTGAACCAATTGTGTCAACCAAACACACTTTGCAAAGTCTATGCCCCGTTAGCAAAGCTGGTGTCAACCTAGACAGAGTGCCATGAAAAACTTTATAAAATTTATATTTTTTTTATTTGAGGTACGAAGCTTTTAGTTTTAGTATTTCTAACATACAAGCCCTTATTTTTAATTGGTGCTTTTCTTGTTTAGCACGTCGTTGTCGTATTGTGGTATTCAGAAATTGTATATATTTACTTTCGTTATAAGTACCATAAACTCGAATATTATCATTTACAGCTTCGGCTGTTTGAAGATTTTTCACATAATTCACCAGATCAACTATTACTTTACTTTTATTCTCTTTGTCTCCAACTACACATGACTAGACGTCAACCTCAACTATATTTTTGTTATTTTCAACTGAGTTTAAATCAACCTTCGGTTAATTAACTTGCTGCCCATTCACTTTTATTTCGGTTGACAATAGGGTTCGGCCATTCTACTTGTATTCGCAAAATTGTTTATGATAAACATCTTCAATAATTTGATCAACGATGTTGTTATATTTTTGAGTTTCCAAATCGTGATAAACAATTTCTTTTGACAAGGATACATCCTGATGTTCTGAAATATAGCTAAATGGTTTAATAAATGGATTGGGCTGACCCGATTCGTAAATTTCTTCCATGTGTTCATTTTTGAACACTTCAATCGACTCGTTTTCATCATTCGCAAGGCTGCGCTCGTCATCATCATCATCATTATCATCTCTGCCCTGGCAACTGCTCTGGCAACTTTGCTAAACTTCTAGCGGGTCATCCTGTCTTCCAATAGAAAGTAAATCAGCGGGATTAACTATGTTTGTAAACTTTTCCTGTCCGCCTTCATCAGACGTTACTTATGCAATCTCTTCTTCTTGTAACATATACACTTTTTTGTGGCATTTGCATGGGAACTCTGCCCTTAGCTCTTGTCACACAACGACTCATACCCTCGTGATACATATAATCGTGAAAATATATTGCAGGAGTCTCAAGAAATGCGCATAATATTAGCGCCCAATCACTTTCCTGCCATTCATTGTTACAGTTGTCTGAACTCCATTATAAAACTCTCTAGGCATAGTAGACACTATGATCTACGGTACCAGGATGAATAAAATACTTTACAGATCAAGCATAGCATAATTATTCCTAGAATCGGAGCTACGTTTTACATTATTATAATGTTTGTTGACTTGAAAGAGCATGGCAGTTGAGAGTATGTTATGCTCACTTAAATGTCTCGCTGATGGTGGCGGGTGTGTTGGATCATTCCGTTCCCTACAAAATGGTTGAGCTGGATGGATCGTGAACGGGCGCCATCAGTTAAGACTGGTCATCTCTTATCTGCCAGGCTTATTTTTAATCTTATATTTTGATTTGATAAGTTTTTTTTTTTACATTGTTCTCATATATAAAAGCATCAAGAATAATAAACCCAGGATTTAGTAATATCTTGATTGAAAAGAGTGCCCTTGGAATTTCTTGCCCGTTCTTCTCCATAGAGATCTACGTTTTGGAATGGGCAACTAGCTTCAATTTTCTGACTAACAGACCGACTCTTTGTCAATTTAAAAGTGCCTGTAAATGGTTTATTTAAAAAAAAAATGCTTTGATTTCGAGTTTGAAGATAAGGTATACTTCCAAAGACATTTAAATGTAGCAATACTAGGTAGGTACTGCTGCTAAACAACCTGGAGCTTTTTTTACACTTTGAGGGATTCTTTTTCATGTAATTGCATCCCCTAATTATTCTAATACATAATTTAGAAATAGTATTGTACCTACGGGGATTATAAATATTAATAAAATATCATCGTTACATGAATTAATGCCCTTTCTAAATAATCAGAGTATTAATAAAGTAGTTAGTGAGTCGGTATCTATCAGCTATGTGAAGCGGATGTTAATTAGACCTTCGTCACCTGGACGTGACGTCATTATGTCAGCGACGCTTCATTAATGAAGACGCTTGATATCTACAGAGGGACCCGGATTAATGACAGAGATATTGACAGTGATTGCTACAGTAGGTTAGGTTATCCTGGTACTACTAAATACACCGACAGTAAGACCACCATCTACACACACAGTAAGACCAAGCTCTAGTCTAAGATCGGCCCTCCAACCGTAAAAAGGATGATACATATAATTAAGTATATCCGGGCAATTATTGATAGTATTACATAATTAATTTTGCCTCATTAGTCAAGGCTTGATAGGTTACTTTTCGCGGGGATTGAGACGTCAATATCGCAATCACAATTGCGTCTAATAGCAGTAAAGGTTTACTGGATGATGAATACGATGTCAGAGCAGGCACACGTTTGTGCTTGTTCGCACAATGACTAGGTACCTTTTTTCACTATTCACCACTTGTTTCCAGCAAGGGTTCAGTGGGCGCCTACTCTCCATCGCCCGGCCTCAGGATCGTCCGCACTCGCGTGGCTCAGTACATGGAGGCTCGTGACGGAGTGCCGGCCAGCCCTGATGATGTGTACCTTGGCTCTGGGGCTTCTGACGTCATCAAGGCCGTGCTCACCATGCTGGTTGAAGATGTGGACGGGAAACCACCTGGTATGTTGTTTGAAGGAGCTTGATGTTTGTTTATGAAGGTTATCTACCTCTAGAATGAATGATTTATTTATTTGCTAGAATATAAGTTATTACATGGTGGTGGGAATTTATTTGTCACACTATATTCGACTTTTCCGTCGTGCAAGTGTTACCTATTAAGGTATCTGGTGTAATGGTTGCAAGAGTGAATGCTGGTCAGAGTGTCCTGGGTGGATTCGATTACCAGATTGAGAAAATTTTCATTGGGTTTGTGGTGGCATATATATCGCCACATGCCTACTACGCATCACACTGACGTTACGCAAAATCCTGCATCGCAAGAACCGTGCGACTAGCAACTATACAACGTCCCGACATCAATCGTCGGGCAGTTGACCACCAGATACTACAACCAACCCGCCGTTTTTCAACTAGGGATTTATTGTAGCAGTTTGAAGTCGGAATTAATTCCCGGTTAATGGCAACAGGGTGACCAGGTGTGGTCCTGATATGTATTAATATAATAAAAGTAGGTAGTTATTTTCAACGATCATAAGAAGTCAGGACCCATATATTTTTTTGTCACTTGAAATAACACACACGAGTGGGACATGTGTTTCCTAGAACCACGACAAAAGGTCGATTTCAATATAATTGTGGTTTATATATATACATATGTGGTATAAAGCCAACTAATAAAATAAACTATGTCATATCGATGTTCCACAAAACATGCCACTCCATACAATGCAAAGATAAATGAATGTGCACGTGAGTCCAGTAAGTTTCCAGTAAACGTGATTCTCTTTAGAAATAAATGACTGGTCTGGTCGTAGTGGTCGTATTTATACGCCATGACACTCTGTTAATACAATACCTTATTGTATTGACACAAGAGGGAACTCACCCTTTGTGGATACTCCAGGGGAACGGTAAAAGGGTATAAAGGTTTATAATACTGAATGTGAGGATAACAAAAGCAATCTATTTTAAAATTAGTAGTCCAGAACAGATGTGCGAGATATGTAACCACAGCGGCATTTTATGTAGGTCTTCCATTGTGTTGCCTTGCGTTATAGTCACTGGCTAGATTTTTCTCAAACATGCTTGAAAATTCGAACATTATTTTGACAAAACAAACCTCGAGCCAAATCGAAAATGCTGTACTGGTCGAATACATGCGAGCGCCCAGCAATGTTTGTATGAAAACTAATATCTGTCTTGTTATTTCAAAACTGGTCAAGTGCATGTCCGACCACGCACTATTAAGGGTTCCGTAGTTGGGATCATGAATTTATCCCAAGGACAAACTTAAACATGTTCTCAATCAATCCCTATAAGAGAACATGTTTTTTAATGTAAGTTGGTTGATTATTGCTTGTTGACTTGTAGAGCCTACTTAGCTGTGATAGTTTTCCTTTTAATTTCGTTATAATAATATACTACTACCTTTTTATTGATTTTATTCCCATATCCAAAACCAACCATTTAGATGTGACACACATTCTTGACTCTAATAAAAATTAGCAGTTTGAAAGCTTAATATTACGCAAACAAATCCCTGAATCCAAAAATGGTTTGGACACAGTTACAATGTTTTTGAACGACCAACGACACCCCACACCATGGGATATTTTTTCATGATTTCACATTACCATTTTGTTGGCGTGATTTATATGTTTACCCATACTAAGTGTCTCTGAGCTAAGCCTCGGACAGACAGACAGACATGGCGAAACTATAAGGATTCTTTCTTGACCACGGAACCACGGAAAATGGAACGAACTTTTAACTTCACACTACACATGGTAACCAAGGAGGTAACTTATCAAACATTTTAAATTTCGATTTGGTTTACAAATAGAGCTGTTTATAGTAAAGAACAAACAAATGAACATACTGGCACGTGAAAAATTATCTTTGTTCGTCATTGATTAAAGTGTGGGTCGGCGCGGGGGGTGATCCGGGGTCTGATCGGTATTTACTTAGTTTGAATTTCCCCGCATCATTTGAGAAAAGTTCGATAAAAGCTTTGGCCGCAAGCAGGCATTGATGGACTCACGCCTCGATTTCGCCTCGGCCCACATTTTCAAGATCGTTCATCAATGCCCTTGTTTCAGACCGCGACAGTAATGTACTATATGTTAATGTAAAATGAGGCGTATATTTAGGAATGAGTGATAGGTGGGTTGGCACTAGATCCATACTATTCAATTATGCGGTTGTCATTTGTTCCTGCCAATTAGCATTCTTATGTTCCGGTTTCAAGTGCATGAATTTAATAAATATCATAATAGCCTTGATCAGAAAGAAGCCCGACTGCTGAGCATGGGGTCTCAGATTCGATACCCAGGTCGAGCAAAGTATTCAATAACATTTCCTAACGTCTAGCTTATATTTATATATCTCAATTGTTTCTATACTAGCTGTTCTATATGGCTTTGCACGTGTCAGAATGAGAAATGAAGACTTATATATAGGTAATGATATTCCCTTTCTTAGAAAGTTTTGAATGTCAGAATGTTTAAGTACTATATAGGTACTGTGTATGAAGATATCTATGAATATGGTGTGTAAGGAAAGAAATTTATGAAGTAAAGCACAGAAACACAAGACTAGGCATTTATTTAAATTAGGCTTGTCGGTTAATGTTAATGAGACAACTAGTTGTCCGTTCCAAACCTATCATAACTGGTCATCATGGAGAAGAAGGACAAGTAACTCCATGGCAGCTTGTTTTAAAGTATTCTATCAACACATTTTAACATTAACATAAATGATTGCTATCACATTCATATCTTGGACATTTGAGAAATGGTATCTCAAAGATATAGCAACTTATCAACGGAAAGAAACAGAACATGAATATTCCCTAATTCAATTTAACACATTCATAATACATATAAAAGACACAGAAAAACATAGCTATCAGTAATAATTAAGAAATTTTATCAATTAACTTACGTGAGCAATATACGTAACCCATCTTTCACCACAATTGTATCAAAAAGTTCCTGAATTGGCGGGTACACGTATTTTTATAGTCTCCCAATATTACTCCAGAGCATCTAATATTGCCGCCATTTTATACCAATTACAGATAGTCATAGATTTATTGATTGTGAAATAATTTTTAATAAAGATTATTTAATAATTCCTAATTTATGTAATAATTAACTTATCTTATGTAGTGGAACCATTTTAAAACTTAATGATTATTTAGCAATTTAATATTTGTATTTATTTGTAATCCAAATCGAAAAAAGATAGGTTTTTAACATCAACTTAAAGCTCTGAAAATGGTTTAAAACACCTTGTTACTTGAAAAATACAATATAAAATCGTTATTATCATTATAATTATTATATTAATTATAACTTAATCATAAATTCACAATAAAACCATTGATATAGAACAACTTCTACATCGAAAAAGCAAAGAAAATCAAGGAAATATTTTATTACAATTTATAATTCTGTTAACATAAATTTTTTGTTAAAAGTAAATACGTTTTTGTGTTTCTTTAGACTGACTCACAGATCACAGGTTTCGTTCGGAATTGTTTAAAATCTAGCCAGACCAGTTGAATGGAAATAGGCTCTCGCTGGGGAAAATTAACTGGCAATATGTGGTTGTAATTTACACTTTTAACCCTTCGGGGAATTCAGGCTATTATTCCTTCATCAACGAAAAGCTCTAATTTAACGTTTTGTTCTGTCCCCAGCGGTAATGGTCCCAATCCCTCAATACCCGTTGTTCTCTGGGACGTTATCGGAGCTGGGTCTGCGTCAAGCGAACTACTACCTGGATGAAGAGCACGAGTGGGCACTGCAGGCCAGCGAGCTGGAGCGGTGCTGGCGGCAGGCCAGCGAGGATTGCCACGTCAGGGCGATCGTCGTCATCAACCCTGGAAACCCCACGGGGCAGGTGAGATATAAGGAATTAATGGATAGTTGGGTCGCTCGAGCATTGTTTTTTTTTAAAGCTGATGATTATAAATGTCGTTTCCTTTAAAAAAATATATCCTGTTCTTTATCATCAGATAAAGAAATTATAACTTTTTCTTTTTAATAAGAACTCAGTCACTTAGGACATCGATTTTGATGTCTGAGTCATCATTATCTTGTCCTTATCCCATCCCACAGTATTTCTTCAAAAGTAATCAGGACTTTAAATACAAAATATTTATTCCCCATGTGATTGTGAACCATTTTTCCATATCATATTTCTATTGAAACAGCACAATAGCGTACAAATTGAAAAACCGAAAAATAGTCGTGCAAACTATATTTAGCCGTTATTCATACAATATCCGTGAACACGCCGGCAGTTTGTGGGTGACATGTATTAATCAGCCGGCATTCAGGCGATTCGCGCGCAATTTGATCGACCGGCGCCCGCCGCCATTGTAAATATTGGGAACTATTCCAAAACCAGATGATTGCCACAGTAAATGAATCGATGAAAACACGAAGCGCGACAAATAGCATTGATTTACAATTTGTGGTAGCGATGATGACAGGTTTTATTTACATAACTTTAAATACCTACTCTGTGATTCGGTACTAAGCAGTTGCAGTTATTAGGACCACAGATTGCTTAATAGTATTACGTCGTATAGACCACTGTACTGGTGATTTATGTTGTAGTACACGATGCCGCTTTGGAATCAGACTGTATGTGTGGCGGAGTAACGTACCGGAGTGCTGCTTCTTAAAACGCTGCCTTTTCATAGCAATAAGTTTTCAATCAACCTCTTTGCATTCACCCTAAGGATCCAATTTTCAAGTTCTGATACATTATTTATTGACTACTCTATGGGTTACAGGTGCTGACGCGGCAGAACATGGAGGAGATCGTGAAGTTCGCTTACGAACACAATCTGTTCCTGATGGCGGACGAGGTGTACCAAGAGAATGTCGTCTGCAAGCCTTTCTACTCCTTTAAGAAGGTGAGAATTAAGAAGTGTTGGAATCTTTAGATACTGGCAGGATTTTGTGTAGTCACAGAACTTTTCTGATAAACCTGTGTGAATGACAGATTCTTCTTCTTCATGTGAATGAGATTGATTGCTGGTTGTTACACCTTACAGCAGCTGCTGCTTAGATAGGATTTGAGAGGAGATTTACCGATGAAGACTTGTCGCGATTCTGTCATACATCGGTGTGGTAGACACTCGATTACTTGAAGGCAAAGATATTTTGCTCGTCTCATTAATAATATCAAAGTAGCTTGTGGCTAAGTAAATACAACCGCACAGGTTGATCGATCAGGTTAAGCTAGGCTTGCCGTGGTTGTCCGTGGATGGGTGACCATCTTTTCATACCAAGACCTTTCCGTGCCTCGGAACGTTAAGTCGTAGGTCCCGGCTAGCATTTGTATATCTTTGACAGTTTTTACGGGTCGTCAAAAGCCCGAAAGTCTGACAACCAGTCTTACCAAGCGATATCGTGTTATCCAGAAACTGGGTTGTGGAGGTCAGATAGGCAATCGCATCACGTTAATTACTGGTATTTAGCTGCATCCGGTTAGATTGGAAGCCGTCTCCAACATAGTTGGGAAAAGGCTAGGCAGATGATTAATAATATCGATTTTTTTTTTGGAAAAATTTGATTTGATTTTACCTAATGAATGATGCTTCTTCTTCAGGTGATGCACGAGATGGGCACTCCCTACTCCAGCATGGAGCTGGCCAGCTTCGTGACGGCGTCCAAGGGCTGGGCGGCCGAGTGCGGGCTGCGCGCGGGGTACGCCGAGCTGACGCGCCTGGCGCCGCGCGTGCTCGCCGCCTTCTGCACCGCGCGCGCCGTCATGCAGTGCCCCACGGTGCTGGGGCAGTGCATACTGGATTGTGTGGTCAGTACTCACTAGTAGACATACTAACTGTAGCATTATCATCAACACCATCGTCACCATCATCATTTAGTCGAAAGACGTTCACTGCTGACTCCCCCAATCATCGCCACATAAACCTATTCCTGTGCTTCTCGCATCCATCGGATTCTCGAACTCACGAATGGTTTACGTATATAGTCTACAATGTCTTAAAAACTTTCGGGGTTCTTAATCTTTCCAAGAGTAAAGGTTTAAAGCTGTTTAACAATAATAAGAGAAGTTTGAACGTATGGATATACTTTCTACAGACAACATCGCAGAGCTGATTAGTAATAAACCTCTGACTTCGACAGCTATGAGGATTTCCACACCGCCAAAAAAAACAATCGTATTGTTTATGATATGATTTAATTAAAATATAAAAAGATGATAAACTTATGAATCCCCAATCTTCCATTTTCCAGATGAAGCCTCCATCTCCCAACGAACCCTCATACCCTCAGTTCGCTCGTGAGCTGAAAGAGATCCAGCAGGTGCTCGCCGAGCGCACGGAGACTGCGTACAAGACCTTCAACTCCATCCCCGGATACTTCTGTAATCCTATTGATGTGAGTGGATCAATGTGCAAAACATTTTGTAACATACCTAGAACTTCATACTGCAGCAAGTCTAGTAAAACCTTGACTATGGAATGTGCTTGTCCAATATGATGTTTATTAGATACTTTTTAGCATTGGAAATGCCTTTTCGATCGCTTCAGTACGGTACCCGCTTTCAAGGAAAGTGCGAAGGGGGTCTAGCATTCTCGATTATTAAGATAGAGAAATGAAAATAGTATAAAAAGATGCGTTACTAAAAGGTCTATAAAAAATGTGTAAAATGTTTATAATTTATTGTTAATTTAATTAATTCGCATATTTTTTACCGTTTCTTTTGAGACCTTGTTCAAAGAATCTTAATCTTCTCAAAAATTAAAAGAGATATAGAAAAAATAAAAAAAGATCTTGGAAAATTTTAAGGGCTTCAAAATGATAAAAGAAAGAAAAAAAGAAGAAAAAACACACACACATTCACACACACATCATCATCATTCATTGATACACATTCTGGCTTAGATAAAATTATAATTAAGGGTAGATGCTTAACGCCTTTTGGAGACATCTTTTTGGTGATTGCACATATTTCGTTCACAATCTGGTAATTTTGTCATTTTACTCGTATATGTTGACAAATGTCTAATTATTATTAATACCTAATAATATAAAATATTTGCCCAACGATTGATGTTGGATAGTCTTACTTATGTCGTTCGCGCGGTAACCTCTAATTGCACGATGCAGGATTTGTGTTACGTCAGCATTTTTGGCACTTAAAAATCAGAGGAGTTTAAAAAAAGGGAGAACTTCAATCAAGCATGTTAAGAATATATGAAATATAATAAAGTTACAACCTCATGTGCTAAGCTGTTGCTATAACTAATATATATTACGAGTATTCGCTTTCTTATTGATGACTCTTAACAAAATAATAATAATACCGGCCTGTTACTGTCCCACTGCAGGGCAAAGGCCTCTTCTCATACAGAGAAGGCACGAGCATTGATCACCACGCTCAAGACGGGTTGTCGATTTCAGACTTATATTAACTATAAGTCCAGGTTTCCTCACGATGTTTTTCTTCACCGATGTCAGTAAAGTCCAAGATAAACTCAGAATGTACTTAAGAATTGAAAAAGTCACATTGGTACTTGCCCGGATTTGAACCCACAACCTCGTGCATAAGAGGCGACGCCTTAACCACTGGGCCATCACGACGCTTTTTTCGTAACAAAATAATGCATTAAAAAAAACAAACAGTTTCCAAGTTGTATATAGTATATCGACCACATCTTAGACCAGGTGATAGAGAAACACCAAGAATGGAAAGCACCACGTCTACATTGATTTTGCAAAGGCTTTTGACTCCATATCACATGAAAGCTTATGGCATGCATTAAATTATCAAAAAATCTCCAACGGTTAGATAAATATCTTAAAAGACATACAACAATAGTGTAAGTCGAATGAAGCTGGACCGACTAGGTGCAGAAATTAAAATATGTAGGGGAGTTAAACAGAACCCTTTATCTCCCAAACTTTTCATCTCTGTCTTGGAGTTTATAATGAAGGGCCTAAGCTGGAAACAGACAGGAATCTACATAAACGGACACTTTCTGAGCAATCTAAGGTTTGCCGACGATATCGTTCTTTTCTCCAAAACACCCAAAGGATTGGAAAAAATTATCACAGAGCTAAGCAAAGTCAGCGATAGCATAGGATTAAAAATAAATACGTCAAAAACTAAACTTGCAACGAACATTACTCAAAAGCCTAAGCTTAAGAATATGTGGATAACTATCAATATTTAGATGAGCAAATGTTCTTTAAAAAGTCAAAACACACAGATGAGATCAAAAGGAGAATAAATATGACTTGGAAGAAATTTTGGAGTCTAAAATAAATATTGAAATCAAAACTCCCCATGACTTTAAAGAAAAAGGTAATCGACCCCTGCCTACTACCCTGCCTAACCTACGATTGTCAGACTTGGATATTTACCAAACTGACGAAGGACAAAATACTATTGAGCCAACGACCAATGGAAAGGAGCGTCCTTAAGTCCTTGGTTGGTTACTATAAATTAGAAACTAAGCGAGAACTAGCACTAGCCACGTACCTGTTCTATGTATTATGAGGTAAACTTTCTAATTTTGCTATACTACAGTCACTTCGGCTTTTCATACCAGACCAGTATGTGAGTAGGCGGCGGCGGCCGCAGCTGCTGGTGGTGGTCAGTCTGCTTCAGCACGCACGCTCAGCGCGGTAGCCAGGGAAAAGACCTGTTTTCTTGTACACTGAACGACTTTTCTCTGGCGACCTCTAGGGCTTTATGTTACAATCAGGTTAATTTTAGGTGATAAGTTTGTTCTTCTATTGGGAATTTATTTTATAATAGTATATTTTTTGTACTTAACTATCGCATTAGGGCAACCTGTAAAGATAAATTTAAGTGTTGTATCCATAATAAATAAATAAGATCCGATTAAAAGACAAACAAAGAAATGAAGACATACGTAAGAGAACTTATGCTGTAGACGCCCTCCTACATACCTAATCGTCTGAAGTGGAAATGGGCAGGCCATGTAAGACGCCTACCTGTCACAAGATGGACCTATAGAACGACGACATGATCGGGATCAACAGGAAAAAGACACAGAGGTCGCCCACCGGAACGCTGAGTAAATGAAATAAAAAAATGCATAGGCAAAGACTGGATGGTCAAAGCCATAGATAAATTAAATTGGTTACGTTCAGGATAATGCACACGGCCCGGTCAACTATAGCGTGGTTCAACGTGCACCGTGACCTTCGTCTCATTCAATGGTCTGCTCGGTCAACAGAAATGAACCCGATTGAAAATCTGTGGGGTATAATAATAATAATAATAATAAGGTATACCGCAAGAAGGTATGGCAAAGCAAGGAGCTTCACGGGCGCTTCTATCGGGCTCTTCATGAGCCCGATGTAGATTTCCTAGCATCCGTATCCTGGCTACGTTTCGGTGACCTTTTCGGAGAAACCGAAGGTTTCGTCTGTGCAATTATGGACGAAGTTATCTTGACGAATAACTACCGGAGATATATTATGAAGGACGGGACGGTTGACGTGTGTCGAGCATGCCACCGTCCGGGTGAGTCCATCAGACATATTATCTCTGGTTGTTCTCGTCTAGCTAACGGCGAGTACTTGCACAGGCATAACCAAGTGGCCAGGATTATTCACCAGCAACTTGCTTTGAAATACAAACTTGTGGATTCTGAAGTACCGTACTACAAGTATGTGCCCGACCCAGTTCTCGAAAATGACCATGTTACGTTGTACTGGGATCGGTCTATCATTACTGACAGGACTATTGTTGCCAATAAGCCTGATATAGTGGTGATAGACCGATTAGCGCGCCGCGCAATGATAGTCGATGTTACCATTCCACATGACGGGAACCTCGTGAAAGCTGAGAAAGAGAAACAAATAAAATATCTCGACTTAGTACACGAGGTTGTCGACATGTGGAATGTGAGCTCGGCTGTCATTGTGCCGATTGTCGTAACGGCCAATGGCCTGATTGCCGAAAGCCTCGACCAACATCTCTCGAGGCTGTCGTTAGGCGGTTGGATCAAGGGCCTGATTCAGAAGGCAGTACTCCTCGATACGGCTCGCATTGTGAGGAGGTTCCTGTCTCTGCAGCCCTAACCACCGGTAGCTTGGACCCTGCTCCCGACACCGGCGGAACACTATTTTTTATATTTTTAAATGTTTTTTTTATCGTTTTTAAGAAATATTTAAAAATGTATTTTATATGTTAGAATTTTAAATAAAGGAAATAATAATAATAATAATTCCTTTATTTCGCAAAAAAGTGAACAATAACACTAGTAACGCTAAGAGGTGTGTTACCAGTTTCTTTTTCAAAACTAGCGTAATTTGAACTCTGGTACTCAAAGTAAGATCTAACTTGTGTTATGAGTACCAGTGTTCCAACAAAAGCTATTACACAAAGGTACACAGGTTCCCACGAGGGACAGCAGTGGCATTAGTGCAGTTTCATTGTCACAGAGAAATGAAGTAAAAAAAAATATAAAACAGTAAAAAATATACAGAAAATAAAGTGGACAACGTATGTAAGTGTGTGAGGGTGAGTGAATGTTTAGGGATGTGTAATGTATGTAATGTAATTTATGTATGTGTAGTGTATGTATGTGTAGTTTATGTATGTGTAATGTCGTAAGTTTAAAATAATTAGACTTGAATGAGAAATTGTGTATAAGTTACAGTGAGTGACTAAGTAGATATCTTAAGCAGGTGTTTGGTGTCTTCGTAATTAAGTTTTTGTAGCCATCCTTGAACACTTTTCTTACATTCGAACCTAGTCATTGGATAAATGTTGCAGTTTTTGTTTACGATATTGTACAGGTGGTTGCTTATAATATTGTAGTGACGTTGAGCAAGAGCTGTTCTGGAGTATTGGTTGGTACAGATTTGATATTTCCTACGGTTTAGTGTGTAGTTTGCAAGGAATGGGAGAGTAGAGTGTTTTCGTAGCACTATTTGTTGGATGAAAAGTTGGCGCACTGTAAGTACTTGATAATTTTCGTAGAGTTGTGTAGTAGGGTATCTGTAGGGCTTGAAGGTTATAACCTTTAAGACGGCTCTTTGTGCTCGTTCCAGCTGCAAAATATGAGTTTTGGCCGCTCCACCCCAGGCAGTTATGCAATATTTTAGGATTGAGTGACCAAGTGCACAGTAAACATTTTGTAGTGTCTCAATGACAGCAGAATGTCTGAGTTTCTTCATTATAGAGACAAGTCTACGTACTCGCACAGTTAATGTCCGAAGGTGGAGTTTCCAGGTCAGTTGATTGTCGATTTGTACCCCAAGATATTTAACATTATCCGTCCGGATAATGTGAGGACATGAGCAAGGAAGGCGAGGGGCAGTTACCGGACAGTTGTGGACTTTAAGATTAAAAGAATCCTGGTCTGGTTGGGAGGAGGCTTTTATAGAAAATGTCATGTACAAGGTCTTGTTAGGGTTCAAGGTGAGAAGGTTGCTAGTTAGCCAGTTCATGACGGTCCTAAGACCCTGTTCAGCACATTCAAATGCGTGTGTCCAGCTGTCCCCATGTACAAGCAATGCAGTGTCATCGGCGTAGGTAAAGACTGAGCAATTGGGAAGGGAGAGTTCGCAGAGCGCGTTAATGTATATCAGAAACAAAGTCGGCCCAATCACAGAGCCCTGTGGCACGCCGTAAACAATGGAATTGCTGTCACTAATAACCAGTGATCGGAGTAGGTAGATTGAACTGGGGTCATTGATCCGAAAAGTATATATTACTATGGACATTCCTCCGGAATTGGTGGATTATTAAAAAAAAACCGGAACTTATGTAGGAATTGTATTCTGCCAGAGTGGAAGGAGTCATTTGATGATTTGCCATCCTCAAAAAAAAGGTAGGAATTGTAATAAAATGAGCAATTTTATTCTTTATTATTCTTCCTATTTTTTTTTTTTGTCACGATTTGACAAAACCCAACGACCAATCAGAACAAAGGATCATGGGTGGTACAGTAGTAATAATATCACTACCAACATTAACAATATTTAATTGAATCCGGAAATACCGGAATTACTTTCCGGAAAAATGGCTTATCCATGTTATTCTTTCCGTGTGCATTTATGATACAAGTACTAAAAATCAATCTACCTACTCCGATCACTGCTAATAACATTATCAATCTTAACGCACTGGGTTCGATCAGATAGGTAGTCATGAAAAATTTTGAGGGCGTGACCACGAATTCCCAGACCCTCCAACTTCCGCAATGGGTGAGGAACAGACACGGTGTCGAAGGCCTTGGAGAGGTCCAGGAAAATACCCAGACATTTTTTTCCCGAGTCAAGGAGGCCGACAGTATCATCCACAAAGCATCCAACCGCATCATCGGCTGACCTTCCAGCCCTAAAACCATACTGATTCGGAGCAAGAATCTTGTGGGATTCAAGATATTTAGTAAGGCGATTATTCAATATTTTTTCTAAAATTTTAGAGATGGAAGGCAGTACCGAGATGGGCCTGTAATTATTGACATCGCGTCTGTCCCCAGCCTTATAAATTGGATGCACCAGTGCTTTTTTAAACACCTTAGGAAAACGACCTGACGAAACTGAGCAATTACAAACATGAGTGATAACTGGAACTAACACTGGGCAGCAGGATTTGAGTATTTTTGAAGATATGCCATCCCAGCCAACCGCGCAGTCTGTACGCAGACCAAGAATTATGCTTTGAACCTCGGCTTCATCAGTAGGCCATAGAGCAAATGAGTGTGGTGACTGTGTAGTTTCTGTCTGTACCGCAGTATATGGCGCTCTTGCTATCAGTTTTTCTGCCAGACATTTGCCAATATTTGAAAAGAAATCATTGACACAATTTACGGCTGTGATATTGTCAGGAGATACGCTAAGTAGTTCAGTGGGTGTGGACAATGGGCGTTTTGTATTTGTTAGTTGTTTGATAATGTTCCAGGTAGCTTTGGGGTTGTTTTTGGCACTTTCAAATTCAGATTTTTCATATGCTATTTTCAGGTTCTTTAGTAATTTGTTGCAGAAGTTGCGGTATCTAGTGAAGGTTATTTTTAGGATATAATTATTTGGTTTTTTATTAACTTCAAGATTCATTTCATCCCTGTTTCTGATGCATCGTAAGAGGCCTGGAGTGATCCATGGCTTTAGGATCGTGTGTTTTGACGAGCTAATAATAACTTTTGTATGTTTATCAACAATCGTCTTTAAAGTAGAGACCAGGAGTCCAGCGGCCTCATCCGCCTCCAGTAACCCAGTAATAGCGCTAAAATCAGTCTCGTTTATTTCTGCAATAACAGCCGAGTAATTTACTATCGTGCGCTTCACTTTGGAGGCGGAAAATGCCGCCGAGCTTCCAAGACATAGTAAAACTGGGCAGTGATCTGTAATTGCGGTGTCAAAGATAAGTGTGGATGATTTCAAATCAGATCTAACCATGACATGGTCGATACAGCTCCTTCCGCGTGTGGGGAATTGATGTGCTGGAAGAAGTCCATGTGAGGCAAGCAGATTAAGATATTCATTACTCTGAGAGGTAGCATCCATTGGTGCGATGTTAATATTATAATGGTTCACCGCTGGGATTATCAGAACGAACAAAACCCTGAATCTGTTAAGGTATGTCTAAACATTGAGCGGCAATTGGACGACTGCCGAGCGAACATTCCTCGGTTTATTCCTAACTAGAGCGCGGCAGAAATGTGTAAACGCCGCGTGTTGCTGCCGCGCTCTTGCCTGTCAATGTTTGGACACACCTTTAGATCACATTGTGTACGGGATTGGGTATGGGATGATATCCGAGGGACTGATTTATGCGTGCGTTTTGACGCGTCTATGCGCGTGTCTTGACGCATCTATGCGCGTGTCTTGACGCATCTATGCGCGTGTCTTGACGCATCTATGCGCGTGTCTTGACGCATCTATGCGCGTGTCTTGACGCATCTATGCGCGTGTCTTGACGCATCTATGCGCGTGTCTTGACGCATCTATGCGCGTGTCTTGACGCATCTATGCGCGTGTCTTGACGCATCTATGCCCGTGTCTTGACGCATCTATGCGCGTGTCTTGACGCGTCTATGTGCGTGTCTTGACGCATTTATGCGCGTGTCTTGACGCATCTATCCGCGTGTCTTGACGTATCTATGCGAGATAGACTAAGTACCCGGCATAGCTACTGATGGAGTCTAGTTACTAAAATTATAAATTAATAATAGAATTTAAATAATAAATTTCCTTAAAAAAATGAAAACGTTTTGATTTTCTATTCGATTATTTCTTAAAAATTTTGTATTTTTAGGGCTGATTTTTCAATAGTCAGATAACTTTTATCTGAGGAATAAAAATAGTGGTTTGACATATTTACTATAGTTAGGCTGTCAAACCGCCATTTTTATTCCTCAGATAAAAGTTATCTGACTATTGAAAAATCAGCCCTTAGTAATAAATTTCGAGGTCTAACTTGTTAACCACAGAGTATAGATAATATAGTAGTTAACCAAGCGAGGTTGAACTGTCCGTATATGCCAGTTAATATTTTATAATTTTTAGGGTTCCGTACCTAAAAAGGAAAAAACGGAACCCTTATAGGATCACTTTGTTGTCCGTCTGTCTGTCTGTCAAGACCCTTTTTCTCAGGAACGGGTGGAGGTATCAAGCTGAAAAAATTTAGTACGGAACCCTCGGTGCGTGAGTCCGACTCGCACTTGGCCGGTTTTTTTTATAAAATGTTGGTTACATACTTTATGTGAGAACAATGTAGCAAGACATGGACGTTAAAAGCGTCCGCAATAAAAAGATAAAAACAAAGATCAATAAAAAAATAAAAAAATAAGTCATGGCAGCTAAGAGATGACCTCCGAACTGACGGCGCCCGTTCACGAACGTAACGCAAGGATCGGCACCGTTCAGCTGAACTATTTTGAAGGGAGCTAAATGTTCCAACGCACGCGCCACCATCAGCGAGACATCTAAGTGAGCATGACATACTCAACCGCCAGGGCACATTCAAGTCAATGAAAGACATATTACCCGATAAATGGTAGCTCTTTAGTACATAGTACTCACACCTGTGCCATGCAATTATATAAGTAATACAAAGGAGGTTGAGCTTATACCAGGGACCGAAAACCTTTATGAATTACGGTACCGGTATCGAAGGATTTTGGTTACTTCTACGACTAAGGCTACCGATATCTGGGTAACCAAGAAGAAAAAACATGTTACCTCTATTTAAGTTACCGTTTTAATACCGGTAACCTAAAAATGGCCTTGATTACGACTTACGAGAAAGAAATAGAATATCGTAATGCCAACAATTTGTTGGCATTAGAAAATACTTTAAACATTACCACGGAGATCGTCGCACACTGGATCGAAAATCGCGTTTAGAAGTCTTAGAGCCGCTAAGTTTTAATTGTTGTTTTTTTGGCTTGAAATCATTTCTATTATGTATATATTTAAATATGTCACATGAATTAATTTGATTTGAAAACCGAGGACTTATAATTTTTTTACGAATAATATTTATGGAGAAGATATGAAAAATCTGAATATCTCTGGAACGGCAAAATTTTCCATTATATTTTTACAGAATAGAATTATAGAATATTATTATTATACTTATAGAATTTTACTATGTATCACTGTCGCAGGCAAATTGTATGATTCGTCATTTTACAAACGACGCCGTCCGTTTACAAACGCTGGCGGTTTTGCAAAATACCTAAGCCAAATTGGCAATTCGTTCAATTGTTATAATTTCGACGTTGATTGTTATTGTAGCGCGACCATCATTAGACACAGTTTGGACAAATCACACTTTATTCCAGTAATCAGGTACCTATTATGTTACCGTAAAATTGTGAGAACCGTTAGTTTATAATTTATGGGTATTATTTACGTTAGATTATAAGCAATAGAAAAATTGTGAACTGGGTGAAATAGGTTAGGGTAGGTTAGAACTGTAAACAACCGCGCGCGAGCCGAGTGATCAAAGCGAAAGGTGCCCGCCCTACCGGCCGGCGAGCGCTACGTCCAACTTGCTCGTAGCTAGGCAGGCCATTCAATATTAGCGCAAGATGCGTAACGTTGCCACTTTTGTACCAATAATATTCCGCACGAGCCCTCTGAGCACCAGATTCCATGGACACCTTACGTTTTTCACGTGCCGGAAAACTAAAACTTGCCGCGCCATTTTGTAAACGGCGTAATTGAGACGCCGTTTACGCCGTCCATCAAATGATGTGGCATATTATAAAATGACTAGGCAATTTACATTTTGCCTTAGGCATTTTTCAAAACCACCAGCGTTTGTAAACGGACGGCGCCGTTTGTAAAATGACGAATTATACAATCTGCCTGCGACATTACTATGGTCAAATATGTCACATGAATTAATTTGACTTGAAAACTGGGTACTAATAATATTTTTACGAAAAATATTTATGGAGGTATGAAAAATCAGGATAAGTATCTACAATTTTATTTATTTTCGAGCAAAATTTCAACGCTGGGGGTTTTGAATGACGTACTGAATCCGTGGTAACATTTTCGCGTCGATGTCCCTGTCGCCCTGTATAATGCATGTTCAGTAACAATGTATTTATAAAAAAAAAAAATCTGTTGTATTTCTAAAACTAAATTGTTAAAGATAAGAAAAAAAAGTCAAGATCTAAAAAAGAAGGGTAGTTTGTCGTATGTCAAAAATATAATGGGAAATTTTGCTATTCCAGAGATATCCTGATTTTTCATACCTGGACCAGGAAAACTGAGGACTTATAGTATTTTATTTCAAACTATAAGTCCTCAGTTTTCAAGCCATTTTTACTTCATGTGACATATTTGACCATAGTAATACTTAGTAGAACCCATTTCAGGCCCATAAAACCGGCCAAGTGCGTGTCGGACCACACACAGTGAAGGGTTCCGTGGTTGGAATGAATTTATACCAAGAACATTTGGATATCATTCAAGTTTCGAACATTTTGTACCCAAAAATTTAAGTGCCGGCCAGAAAAAAAAAACACGGTTTTCTAATAGAAAATAACACCCTCAAGATTTTTTACTATTACAATGAGAGTATACAATTAACCCTTCCCCTGCTATTTAAGTTTGAAAATACTAAAAATCATAAATAAAGATAAAGATAAAGATAAAGATAATTTTATTTTGCAAACATGGGTAACATTAAATGGTGACAAAAAAAAAAACATATTGAAAGTTCAGCCATATTTTACCACGTAGGCATGCAAAAGATATAGAACATCAACTTATAACTAGAGAGTAGGTACAATTAAAAAACATTACACGAAAAAGTAGGTACACAAAATAAACATTATTCTAACTTAAAACATCTTTCTCAGTAAGGTATTCGTTTAAATTATAATAAGCTTTCACCACTAAAAAGCTACGAAGTCTTTTTTTAAATAATTGGACTGGAAGCTCTTTCCAACTCTTAGGCAAGTGATTATAAATAACTGGAGCCATGCAGTAGACATTTTTGCGCATGAGTGCTGTCTTAGCTGGCTCCTGACAAAGCAAGCTATTGTCGCGTCTATTGCGGGGAAACACGTCAGCTATACGTCTGAAACGACTCGGGTTTGCCTTCACAAACACAGCTACTTCTAGTATGTATAGACAAGGTAATGTTAAAATCTTATAACTTTTAAAGTATGGTTCACAACTATCAGTGGGTTTAATTTTAAACATCGATCGAATGCATCTTTTTTGCGCCTTGAAGGCGGTTTCTTTTTCAGTAGAGTTTCCCCAAAATATGATCCCATACCGTAAATGTGATTCTACTATGCCATAATAAGCAGTAAGAAGAGCATCTGTGTTAATTATAGGTGATAATGTATATAGAGCGTATGCAGACTTACTCAGCTTCTTACATAAGGTATCAATGTGTGATTTCATATTTTGACTAAAAATATTTCGAGCATTACATTAATGTTTAAAACGAGTAACAACCTAGCTACTTCTTCATCATCATCATTTCAGCTGGAAGACTTCCACGGCTGGACATAGGCCTCCCCCAACCATCGCCATTTCGACTGCCGACATAATTCGTCGGTGATATAAAAAAGAAACAGCTGTTCCATACATTTTGACCGCGTAGGTATTGCACTTTTCTATGAAACACCAGTTTTTTAATAACCGGCGAAATTTTTCAACGCCCCTGGTGTTCAGAATCATGTACTGAATCCATGGTGGTAGTTTTCTCGTCGATGTCCCTGACACCCTTGTATATACTTCTGCCGTATGTAATTTTGTTCACATATCCAAAACCAACCATTTACCGGACTCGGGGGACACACACTTGACTCTAACAAAAATTACCAATTTAAAGCTTAATATTTCGCAAACGGATCCCTGAATCCAATGGTTCCAACACACTCACAATATTTTTGAACGACACCCCACGCCATGGGATAGACCAAAAAAAAACATCCCCACTTTACGTAGGTATAGGGAGGAACATAACCTAAAAAAATATATTTTATGTTTTTTTTTTTTTTTTTTTTTTTTTTTTTTTTTTTTTTTAACTTTGCCCCACACTAAGAATTTCTTCTTGTATCGTGGGTGCGTTTACAAACATAGAAACTCACATACACTAACACCCAGACCCGGAACAACTACTAGCAGATCATACAAATATTTGTTCCGTGCGGGGCTCGAACCCGCGACACGTTGCGCAGCAGTCGATCGCTCAGCCACTGCGCCAACCGTGTCGTCAAATTTTATTTTTACCACGTTGGCGTTATTAATATGAATACCCATGCCAAATTACAGCTTTCTGGTACTAAGAGTCTCTGAGCTAAGCCGCGGACAGACAGACAGACGGACATGGCAAAATTATAATGGTTCCTTGTTGACTTCAGACCGTAAAAACGACACTAAAAACTTAGCACCTCTAAGTCTTCTAAACGTGATTTTCGATCCAGCGTGCGCCATGCTTTACTGTTTACAATTATAAATATATTGAAAGACACGTTGCCGTGCCGTGCCAGCTAGGGCCGTGATTGGTCGGCGTACGCCGGCGCGCGGGTAGACTCGACTTTTTGATACACACACAGGCGATGCGCGCCCTTTGACTAATGCCGACGGCACGTGTGAGATAGAGGTAATTTTTATTTTGGTAACCGGTATTACTACCGGTTGTCCTCAATTTAAGAATTAAGGTTATTTTTAAAAATACCGGTAAACTAAATAAATGATGAAAAAATACCGGTATTGATCATACCGGTTTCGGTCCCTGGTTTATACAATGCAATGATGGTCTTACAATCTTCAGCAGCTCCAACACTATGTTCAAATGTTAAATATAAAAACATGCATTATTTATTTTTAAAAAATATTACAAAAGGTTTACATTGGCCCCTGCTATGTCTGCCTGCATAGTGTGCCTTTTATACTAGATTTGAATTTCATCTCAAACAGTTGGAGTATGTGGGAACGAATTTTATTGTAACATTTTAAACAGTACCTACCCCACGAAAGATGAGCATACTTTAGCCAGTCTGAAACCTGGTTGAACTAATAGGTCCCTATTTCTTGTACTATAATTATGTCTATCACCTCTTTTACTAAAAATATGTAAATTTTTGCTTACGTTATGTTTTCATAACGCAACAGACCAATACACTATACTGTTCGCAGACGATACCACTATTCTGAATAAAGAGGCTACTATTGAGCAAGCAATAAATGTCACAAATAAAGCTCTAAACGATGTACATGACTGGTTAAACCTAAATAATTTACAAATAAACACAAATAAAACTAAATTTATGACATTTTGTACAAATAATAATAACAAAAAAAAATAACCGACACATTTGACACACAAATAAAATATAATAATGACAGAATTGAAAAAGTAAATACTATAAAATTCTTAGGAATACATTTTGATAATTACTGCAACTGGAAATCACATGTAGACATGGTGTGTAAGAAATTAAATAAATTTATATACGCGCTACGGAAAATAAAACAGTTAACGAATGTAGAAACAGCTCTAATTGTGTACCACAGCCACGTGTGCTCTGTACTGAGATATGGGATAATCGTCTGGGGAAACTCCACGGACTCCCAAAGAGCATTTATAGTTCAGAAGAAATGCCTCAGATCGATCTATAACCTTAAATGGACCGATTCCTGCCGACCCGTGTTTACTAACAAAAAACTGCTTACACTCCCATCCTTATACATTCTAGAAATGTGTAAGTTTGTTAGAAATCACCCTTCGCTTTTTGAAAAAGCTCCTTTAAAAAGAAAGGTAGCACAAAAGCCTCTGATAGTTCCTCGAAATCGACTAAAACTTTGCGACACGAACTGCTACAGTATGGCGGTTAAGCTATACAACAAGCTACCGGTAAAAATGAGAAAACTAAATGAATTAGAATTCAGTAGAGCCTTATTTAATTGGCTGTGCGACAGATGTTTTTATTCCATAGATGACTTTATGAATTTGAAATCCTCTTGACATAGTGATTATTTTATTATTTTTTTATTATTGTTAATGTTAATTTTCTTGTTTGTGTTAATAATGTAAGAAGACAAAAAAATATTAAATTGTATACTGTAATTGACATAGTGATTATTTTATTATTTTTTATTTTATATTATTGTTAATGTTAATATTATTTTTTGTGTTATTAATGTAGGAAGACAAAAATTTGATGTAATAATTTTTTTTAAAGCTTTGACTATGTCTATTTAAAAGTTTGCACGACTAGAAAGTCGAATATAGTGAAACCATATAAAAAAATTACCATATACAATGTACCTATATTCTGGCAAATAAAGAATTCATTCATTCATTCATAGATATATTGACAAGGTACCGTCATGATGTTAATATCCATAAACAGTTCCCTTTGAGAGTCGCGCCTGCGCAGATAATATATGACTCTGACCGCTCATTTCTGCAGAATAAAAAAATAGACTCGATGTCTGCAGCCCGTCCCCACAGTAAAATACCGTAAGACATGATACTATGAAAGTAACTAAAATAGACCAGCCTCGCGGTATCTACATCAGTAAATTGACGGATTTTTCTTATACTGCTGAACTTAGCCGTCCTGCAAGAGGTAAAAAGTTCGTTCCTTTTTTAAATAACACGACAGATATGAGTTTTCATAATAATTTATTCAATCGCTAAATACGACAGGTATGGATTTTCATACAAACATTGCCGGCCGTGCGCTCGCATGTATTTGACCAGTACAGCAATTTCGATTTATCTCGAAGAAGGTCCTCAAGAGAATGCTCAAATTCCTAAGCATGTTTGAGAAAAGCTACTTTATTTTTTATGTATTCTTATTATTCTTAACATGCTTGATTTAAGTTCTCCCTTTTTTAACTCCTCTCATTTTTAAGTGCCATAATGAAATAAAGTAATTTTCAATGCCCGGAAGGTCACCATGAGTATTTTTTTTTATCAAGGTTAATTAAAATCTTTTGTTCTGTGTCGGATATTTCAGCTTATGCTTTGTTTAACGGAATCGGTCCTGTAAACAGTAATTCAGCCTGCACAATTTTAAAATGCATTGATTTTACATACTTACCTAGTTTATTTTTTCTAAAAATATTCTGTAGTTCATCAAAATTCTAATGTAATTATGTACGCATACGACGCTTGCTGTTCACCAGGGTTCGATGTTCGCGTACCCGCGCGTGGACATCCCGGAGGCGGCGCAGATGGCGGCCAAGGACCTCGGTCTGAGTCCCGACGAGTTCTACTGCCTGCGTCTGCTTGAAGAAACAGGTACTAAACAAATAAATACTTATTGACTTTTATAAAATAAGACAACATTGCGATAAATTTTTGTAATATCATTATAATTAGGGTTTTCTGAAATAAAGTTCACTTAAGTCCCCGTCACGAGAAATTAATAAATTCTGTAAACAAAGATATAACCCGACCAAGTGAAATTGCTCGTTAGTTTCGTATTACACGTATGTTACTTTGAGTTGATTGAATTTGGGATTATTTTTTCGCTACGTAACCTAGTAGAAGTTCTTTGTTAGTTCTTTTTTTGGTCTTAGGTGGCTGCACTAAGATGTCAGATTCGGGCACATGTCAAAGAGCCTATATTTTCTTTTGTCGTGACTGAATGATTAACGAATGAATGAAACGAATGCTGAACGTCATAATTTTTTTTTGTTTATTGTCAAAATGGAAGACCTCTTGTCGAAGTGGCGCCAACTGGAGGCGTGAATTTTTATGAAAACCGTCTTTGAACATGCTGCAAGCATAAGTTCAGCTGCTGCTCATTCTGTTTTCATAATTCGTACGGTTTCTTCTACTTATCGTGTGAGTTGCTCAGAGTTCAATAATTTTCAGTGTGTAGCAAGTATATCTACCGCATGTACCTTTAACATCAGCAACCTTTTAAAAGGTTTCCCGCATCTACGTTTACTTTTCTATACCATGCAATTTCTTCCACCACGACCGGCGTTCTCAAACAGGTGTAAGTTACATCAGATCTAATAAAAGAGCCTTAACAGGCCCCACGACGAAGGCAAGATACAGGGTATTTAAATTCCCCACGACGCTCCAAGGAAACATACAAGGTTTTAAGTACCCTAGGCCCGTTACTAATGACTCATACTTATTAATTAGTCGCTGCAAGGTAAGTGGCTCCCGGTAAGGTGTTGTAAATCCAAGTTGCATACTTAACTACAAGTCGTGCAAGCTACAACTTGCGGTACATAACTTGAGAGTTCCTGCTTTAACTTGAGGACTATCGTGTAAGTAATTCCTGTATGTTTGTTAGTAAGGTGAACTTGGTCAGAACTTTCATGTGTTCAAGTTCGGTTGATTTTGTCTGGTTAAAAGAATAAGGAAGTATTGTTGTCATGTAACATTGTGTTCCAGTTTGAAGAAAACCAGTTTCTACACTTCAGACGTGTTAACTTTTCCTTTAACATTTACAATTGGTCTGCGCCTCATGTTGTAGTTTCTTTTTTAAACGGCTTCAAAGAAATGGAGGTTCTCAATTACTTTGAATATATTTTATCTATGTACATAATGGATGTATATTTGGACATAACTCCTACAAGTATAACCTCATATAAATGCAACTGTAGCCACAATCCATTAGCTTACCTAGCTAACATAAAAAAGGATCTAGATAACTACGCAACTCCTTCACCATAAAGATCATCTGTTTCCAGGACTGTGTGTGATACCGGGCACTGGGTTCGGTCAGCTACCGGGCACCTTCCACTTCCGCACCACCATCCTGCATCCTCGCAAGGAGTTTCAGTACATGATGGACAGCATCCGAAGGTTCCACCACAACTTCTTGGAGCTGTACTCGTAGTATATTGGTTATTGTCAGTTTTATGTATTAGATAAATAAAGTGACGAAGAACTTGCGAGTTTTATGCTTGTAATAGTTAACCATAATCAACGATGTAAATATGGCTTATATGACCAGAATCTCAAAAAAGAGTTACAATGACTTGTTCCTTCAGGTACAATTTCTTGGCTGAAAGAAGTACGTAGCCAACTGCAGGCAGCAGCAGCAGGTGACCTGTCGTCGCCTGCTGCTGCTGCCTGCAGTCGGCTAAGGATTTGTATCTTTAAGATTGAATAAATTATGTATTATTGATATTATAAAAGTATTTTGATATGATATAATTTTACTAGGAATAATAAATTTGAAGTATATTCACATTCATCTTTTATTCAAACAACGAACCGTTCCTCAATACTAGCATGGTCTTATTCGATGACCTTTCATAATAGGTCAAGAAATACAAAGCCAGAACGACTTTTACAAAACAGACTGGCTACTAGCCATTCATACAAGAATGCAATGTTGACAGCATTGTCGTGTGCCTGATTGCCTTACCACAATAACTTCCCCTGAACTACGCAGTTATTTCTTCGGACAAATTAATCATTTGCCTAACGAGGCACGACCGCTGCCCACCCATACAACAATAAGTGTAACAGAAGGTCTACTTAATAAGAAGTGCTAAGAAATACTCAAACGGAAACGTGATAGACCTGTGACAATACTTTATACAAAACGGTACCATGGCAGCTATTTAGGTGCAATTACAAGGATTTTAAAAGTGGACCTTCTGATTCAGCCCGCTGTGTGTCGACAGTCACGCGATTCATCACTGTTTATTACGCGGGAAGCGATCCCGGGCCACTGTGCCTAATTAATGTTAGTACGTGTGCCAATTCTTGTAAAAATGTTATTAACCGTGAGATAAAAAATTAGATAATTTTTCCGTTTTCAGAAGATTGACCTTATAGTTTCAACCAAGGACGAAGATGTTACACGATAACCGAAATGTTTTTAAGACGGCTTTTTATTTTTTTTATACCATAACCGACAATTACTATCATTACAAAATATGTAATTTCAAATTTCAAACATCATTTCAACAAACCGTTGTAGCACAATTGGTAGGTATCACACAGCATGTTGAGTTGGTTGGCGCGTACCTTGCTGAGCTCTGTTTCGAGATACTGTTTCAAGCGCTCACGCATCTAAAAAAGAAAGAAATAAAAGTTATTTATTCTGAGAGTTATTAACGTCCGTTTTGCAAAGTGCCTAATATACTAGCGCCAATGCGTGTTCTCCCTCAGGGAAGACAGGCTCCAATATGTTATGTTCTGTCAGTAGGACCTGTTCCTTTTCCTTCGCGGGCGTGTCTCGCAGGTACTCGGCGACGCAGCACTGCGCAGCAGTACGCAGGGTCGCCTGCGCGTTCTGCAGCAGGTCGCGCCACATCTGTTTCACCTCGGTCTGGTGGTTGCAAGGGTCGCGCCCTGAACGGCCCACCCACTCGGTTGTGGCGTTGTAGAACTTTCTGAAAGGTTTTGTTTATTTATATACATTGTTATTACTTCGTTGGTCAGTAGTCGCAACTGCTGCCAAAGAAGGTCCTTTACTCAATAGTGGATGGACGTGGATTGAAACTATGATGACTACAAGGCAGAACTCAAAAGTGAAACTTAAAACTGTTTCAACATCCGGACAAACCTATTGAGGTTTTTGTGATGTTTCTGTTTATATTTTATTTTATTCCTCAATTAATAAACAATAAAATAAAAAAATAAACTACACAGCTTCAATCCCGGAATCTAAGTAATTACCTATACTCGTCGGTCATGTTATTGTATATACGTTCGAAGAATGGCTTCTGCTTTTTATCAATTACCCTGAACCGGGTGAGGTATCTTAAGTCCTCCTTCATAGCCTCATTCCTTTTTTCCTTCGTAGTCTCCGTGTTCGCGTTTCCTCTTATCACAAACATCACATCCAAGGCGAAGTCTGCAGGACGTGGTTTCTTCAGTCCATTCTCATTCCGTCGCGTCTCCAAGTCATTTCGGTATTCGTTAGCTCGCACGAACACCTGGAAGTTATATAAACACGTTTAGGTTAAAGACACTGGTGATTTCAAGATAGTTACGCACGAAAATTGCTTGTGAAACGATCAGAATGAATCAAATTCAACTTAATTGTACGACGTGTAGAATATTGAACAACCAATAAATAGCAATACTTTTAGGGCAAAATTCGTAAAAAAAATCTCCAACCTGTAATATCTCTGTCTCCTGCCATGAAAAACCTGTGCTCCGAAATAATTCCGTCAACCACTTCACGAATCGATATGTCACAGGCCGATTGCATGATTCATCATTTTACAAACGGCGCCGTCCATTTACAAATACTGGCGTTTTGCAAAATGCCCAAGGCAAAATGTAAATTGCCTAGTCACTTTATAATAGTCACAACATTTGATGGACAATTCAAACGCCGTTTACAAAATGCCGCGGCAAATTGAACTAAAACGCACGTAAAAAACGTAAAGTGTCCATGGAATCTAGTGCCTTATGAGTCCTCCGAGACTCCTGCGGAATATTATTGGTACAAAACTTTCGAATTTTTTTGAACTGCAACAAATAATTTGCAATTTAACGCATTCTTTTTAACACACTTTTATTAGCTTGACCTGTATCTATCTATCTATCGTATATCTATAGTATATCTATAGTATAGTATAGTGGCGCTGTGGCGCAGTGGCGCAGTATATCTATAGTATAGTATAGTGGCGCTGTGGCGCAGTGGCGCAGTATATCTATAGTATAGTGGCGCTGTGGCGCAGTGGCGCAGTATATCTATAGTATAGTATAGTGGCGCTGTGGCGCAGTGGCGCAGTATATCTATAGTATAGTGGCGCTGTGGCGCAGTGGCGCAGTATATCTATAGTATAGTATAGTGGCGCTGTGGCGCAGTGGCGCTGTGGCGCAGTGGCGCTGTGGCGCAGTGGCGCAGTATATCTATAGTATAGTGGCGCTGTGGCGCAGTGGCGCAGTATATCTATAGTATAGTATAGTGGCGCTGTGGCGCAGTGGCGCAGTATATCTATAGTATAGTGGCGCTGTGGCGCAGTGGCGCAGTATATCTACAGTATAGTGGCGCAGTGGCGCAGTATATCTATAGTATAGTGGCGCAGTGGCGCAGTATATCTATAGTATAGTGGCGCAGTATATCTATAATATAGTGGCGCTGCCGTCACGATAACATATCGCTCCGTATTTTTTTATTTCGTAATATTCCAAAAGTTGTAATATAACGATGAATTGAAACTAAAGTGACTTGAATATACGAGATACGTCAGTGATAGTGTTATCTAGCACCAAAAAAGGACACAAAACAAATCAACAATGTAATAAGACTAGAACCGTGAAGGGACAGTGTTTTCGTAATAACAGATAAAAACGTTTCATAAACGGTGTAATAACCAGTCAAATCAGTAGTGAGAAAAGAACATTTCAAGTGAGAATATAAGCAGTGAAAGTGAAAATTTTTAACTTTTCATCACTAACAAATCGTTAAGAAAAATATTTTGAATAATGGAACAGTCATAATGTGACTGTGACTGTACTGTGACTTAAGACAACGTCATCTGAATCTTAACAACCATATTAACTTGGACTTGAAGTATCATCAATAAAACAGAACATTTACAAAATTACTGGAAGGACAAGCTGATCAACTTATTTGGCACATCTACGTAAGCGCTCGATAGCCATGAAGCGAAACTGTGTACCTCTGTTGCAGTTAACGCATGATCGTGACTTCCTAGGAATGGCACCACATATTTATAATAAATTACCAGTGATCGGAGTAGGTAGATTGAACTGGGGTCATTGATCCGAAACGTATATATTACTATGGACATTCCTCCGGAATTGGTGGATTATTAAAAAAAAACCGGAACTTATGTAGGAATTGTATTCTGCCAGAGTGGAAGGAGTCATTTGATGATTTGCCATCCTCAAAAAAAGGTAGGAATTGTAATAAAATGAGCAATTTTATTCTTTATTATTCTTCCTATTTTTTTTTTTGTCACGATTTGACAAAACCCAACGACCAATCAGAACAAAGGATCATGGGTGGTACAATAACCGGTTATCAGAACAATGCGTACGCCCGCCGACGACATGCCAGGTAGTTCACTCGTTTACTTCGGTTCGGTTTATTTAGTTTTGATACCTTCCTTTAAATTTTGAATTGAGTAGTAATAATATCACTACCAACATTAACAATATTTAATTGAATCCGGAAATACGGGATTACTTTCCGGAAAAATGGCTTATCCATGTTATTCTTTCTGTGTGCATTTATGATACAAGTACTAAAAATCAATCTACCTACTCCGATCACTGTAAATTACCTAATGCTTTGTTAGGTATTCAAGATATCAATGTATTTCAGAAGCAACTCAATAATCTACTGATAAGTAAGACATACTACACAATTTAATTAATGAATACCTGTCAGATATAAATTTATGTATATAATAATAATACTTGAGTCCGATTTATTTTATTATTCTATTAAAATTATTTTAAATGTATTGTTAATTATTAACTATGTGTTGACGGTTTTAGAATAATATAATAGATAAGATATATAATAGATACGATATTAATAATGATTTTATGACATTGTATAGAGTACTAAATTTAATTTATGACATTGAAAATTATACTATGTCATAAATTCCAATTAATACCTTATTACAAATTCATACATTCCAATTAATACCATAAACAATGTCATTAATTCCGATAAAAACCTTATAAAATGTCATAAATTAAAGTTAGTACTCTATACAATGTCATAAATTAATTTTAGTACTTAGAGTGCTAAAATTAATTGTAATGAATGAAATATTAATAATAATATTAATTGGAATTAATGACATAGTATAATTTTAACTATAATTTTGCATGCCTGAATTGGTGCAACACAGTGGACTGCGCATTCACTTGACATCTAGAAATGTATGATTATGTACTGTGTTGAGCAATAAATATTTGAATTTGAATTTATCTATCTATCTATGTAACGGAATCTTTCAACTTAATTTTCACCAACTTCAAGATGTTCTATTAACTTGAAAATTTGCACACGTATCACAATACAATAATTTAGTATCTTGGAGCTGATCTGATGATGGAACCAGGAGGTGGATAATGGAACGCTTCAGCGACTTCTAGTCAACCCCTCGACTCTGGGCTCATATGAATTCGTTTGACTACTCCAATATATTGTACTTGGAGTCGAGGATCTGATGATGGAACCAGGAGGTGGATACTGGAACTCTTCAGTAGCTACTAGTAAACCCCTCGAGTTTGGGCTCATATGATTCGGTTTGACGAGTCCAATATATTACAATTGTTGTCGAGAGTCTGATGATGGATCCAGGAGGTGGATAATGGAACTCTTCAGTGGCTACTAGTAAACCCCTTGAGGTTGGGCTCATATGTTTCGGTTTGACATGTCCAATATATTCCACTTGGTGTCGAGGGTCTGATGATGGAGACAGGATGTGGATAGTGGAACTGTTTAGTGGATACTTAACAAAAAAGCTTAGCTATGTATACTTTTAATCAATTGAAACAAATCGCTCCACGCTTTTTGATTTAATCATTGGATATAAAAGAAGTGACAAGCTGGATTGGTACTTATATCGTAACTAGTACAAGTCAATTCAATTATTTTGTAATTTTAAGTTCGTGTAAAAAGCGTGGTTTTTAGTTTTTTTTAAACTAACATTTTATTTGATAGATATAATCTAACAGAAATAATACCAACAAATTGTGAACTGGTGTCAAACTTGCGTACGCCGTAACGCACCTTGCGCTAATAATAAATAGCCTGCCTAGCAGCGAGCAACTTGCAAGTAGGTTGGTCACAGTTCTAACCTTTTTTTTTCCCGGTTTGGAAAATCCTCATGGATGTCCTCCGCCCTGGGGCGAGCGGAGGGGTCTATCAGACTCTTACTGACCAAAAACCACCCGGTGTTCCAACTCACACCTACGCTGGGGGTCGCGAGATCTTAAAAATCTTCCACAACCCCCGGCTGGTGCCGGACCGCAACCGTGGGTCTCCTCGGGTCAGGGGGGGGGGTGAGGTGTTTGACTCCCTCGTCTTAGAGGGGCGCGCGTGGAACACTACGCGCCGCCACCTCGGGTCCTGATGTGTGGGGAGCGACGGACGTCCCCGAGTCCATCGCCCCTGGACCCATTTAGGGGGGCTGGAAGAGGGCGTTATCCGCCCTCCGCCAACGCCCGGTGCGCCTGTTGCGGGCCGGGTGAGTGGACGAGATCTCCCTCTCCCTTTCCGCAGCCTCCTTCTGCGAGACGACTGTCTCGCAGTAGGAAACCACCGCGTCCCAGGACTCGTCGCTGCCGACCATCGCATTCACTACGGCCGGCAGCGACAAGTCACTGCCTACTTCTGAGATGAGGGTACGGCGCGGCTCCTCCCAAGTGGCACACTCTGCCAGCGTATGCCGCGCCGTGTCCTCCGGCAGTCTATGCAGTGGTGACACCGGGCGTCCGGCTCCCTGTTTATGCGACTCAGGTACTTCCCGAAGCAACCATGCCCCGAGAGCACCTGCGTCACCCGAAACGACAGGGAGCCGTGCCTCCTCCCGAGCCAGCGCTCGAGTACCGGCCGGACCGCCTCGATGATGTCGAAGCGGTCCATCGACATCATCGAGGATATCGATGATGCTTGATGTAGGGCTTGAAAGCCTGTCCCGCCATTCCGCCACCAGGACCTCGCGAAGCTGAGACCGATGCAGCTCCATGTGTCGCTGCATCGGTCGCTCGCCCCGCGCCCTCGCTTCCTCGCGCCACCCACACGATGACGCGAGTACTTTCGCCTCAAGGTCCCAGGGCGGGGATCCGGCCAGTGCACAAGTCGCCTCGTAGTCACATTTCTAACCTAATCTAACCTATTTCATCCAGTTCACAAATTTTCGATTGTTTATAATCTAACGGAAATAATACCGATAAATTTTAATTAAAGGTTTTCCCAATTTGACGGGAACATAATACTTACCTGATTGCTAGAATGAAGTATGATTTGCCCAATCTGTGTTTTATGATGGTCACCCTATAATAAAAATCAATGTCGAAATTATAACAATTGAACGAACATTTTGCAAAACCGCCAGTGTTTGTAAACGGACGGCGCCGTCTGGAAAATGACAAATCATAAAATCTGCCTCCGACAGATACATGTCGGCTAATTCCACAGAATTCAACTTTGTTAAAGGATTTTAACTCAAAATATGAGCGAACTAAACCGGACCTGGATCAATCAATGTAACGTTCAAACAAACTGTGATTGCTTCACTGAGTAAATCTAGATTACTGCAGATAAACTCTCTCGCTGCTAAAAGATAAATCTCTTTAGTAAACTGTTCGACTCAGACTTTTAGTAACAAGTATTTTAAATTGAATGGTAGCAGCGCCTAGATAAGTATTGAATTCATTTAATTTTGCTGTGTAGATTTATAATCAATACAACATTGAAAGCATAGTTAACTTTCTACAACCCGTTCTATTATTTCTCCAAGACTGTAGGTACTTACTGAGCCCAAGGATCAGAAGACACCATAATATCACGACATCTGATTTGAGAGATGTTATTAATTATTAGTATCATCAATGAAAATGATAAAGCTCCTTCGAGAAGGTGTCCTGCTAAAAATGGTACACTTTTGACCTAAGTAGCCTGTTGTCAATAGATAAACTTACAATTTATTACGCTCAACTGGCTTTTGCTCGCGGCTTCGCCCGCGTGGACATTGGAAATTATCCCACGGAAACGTAATACTATGAGGTAATAAAAATAAAAAAAAACTGGCTGGCTAGCTGGGACGACAAATTCAAGTAAAGATGTGAATCGGATTGGATGAGACAAGCAAGAGATAGAGAACAATGGAGATAATTGAGGGAGGCCTACGCCAAACAGGTGACTTCCTTAAATTTAATATCAACTAGAGAGCACTAAAAATATTATTTTTTTAGTTAAAAACAATTATAATGATGATTAAAAATGCTTATTTATATAAATACTAAGTACTACAAATTATTATTAACTTTAAACTTATACGAGGGCAACACTGAAAGTGTTAAGAACTGGCTACTTGTAAACGATATAATAAAAAAATTAGTTCAAATTTTGAAAATGGAACTGCCAATATTATTGTGTATTTATTTTATTCATTTGTTTACGATTTGGCGGCAAATTGAAAATTGTCTGTGTCACGTCAGCATGAATTTAACGCGAGAAAATTTACGTACAATGATTTTTTATAACTTTCGATGTCATTTAGCCAACAAGAAAGTTATGATAGACTTCGATTGCCTTTTCACGATTAAGCCCAATCTTGTGCCACTGTTTACAACTGGCTTAATGAGTTTAAACGTGGTTGCACTAATCTCACCGATGATCTGCGTGAGGGACGGCCTTCTACGGCGACGACTGAAGATAACATCAGTGTTGTGCGGCGTATGATAGAGACTGACAAAAGAGTGACTTATCAGCAGATTCGGACAAGCTTAGGCATCGGTATGAGTCAAGTGCACAAAATCCTCCATGAACATTTAGCGGTCGGGAAGCTTTGTGCCCGGTGGATACCTCATAATTTGATAGAGGCCCAAAACCTCCGTCGTGTTGCTTGGTGTCGGGTACCCAAACAATTTATCTTTGATAAAAACTACAGGATCCAACTTCACGAGGATCCGCGATGCGAGGGTTTGCGCCTCGCAGAGCTACGAATCTTCATTGATGGATCCAAAACAGGTAGTGGCACAGGTGCTGGAATCTTTTCGGAGGACTTCAACATACACATAGTCACACCATTGGGAGTCAATAACACAGTGTTCCAGGCCGAATGCATGGATATATCTCTTGCCGCTTTAGCCATCATGGCCAGGGAAGTTAAGGACCACTCGATACGTATGCTCTCAGACAGCATGTCTGTTCTGGTAGCGCTAAACAGACACACTGTTGACTCTGGGCTGATATACGAGTGCCACCAGCGCTTTAACCAGGTGGGTAGCCTCAATAATATTACCATTCAATGGATCAAAGGACGGAGGAGGTTCGCGGGGCAGCGACGCAGCCGAAGAACTTGCCAGAAGGGGGTCCAGCATGGCACCAGTGGGTCCCGAACCCATTGCGCCACTCCCTATCGGGTACCTACGCTCTCTGGTAAGGAAACGAACCAGGGATCAACTTCACAAACTATGGTTGGACCACGGTAAGTGCAGGCAGGCTAAGGAGGCACTCCCTAATATTGATGGCCGCCTCACGAAACAGGTTCTCCTAGTCGGAGAACCTGTTTCGTGAGGCGGCCAAATACGAAATAACAGCTGCGTCCAGTCACAGCAGCTGTAACTGGCCATGGGTCATTTAATTAACACCTCTTTGTCATAGGAGTCACAGACAGTCCGCTGTACAGAGCCTGCATGGAGGACGACGAGACAGCAGCTCATGTGCTGTTATACTGCCCGGTGGTCGCCGCATTCAGGGCAAAGTACTTCGGTAAATCAGGTACCCTATGTGAGATTGTCAGTGTCACGAAGGCGTTGCTGGCCTTCTTTGAGGAGCTGGGGTGGATCGAAAAACCGATTTTCCCACCCGTACGCAAAATATGCGCTTAGACGTGGAGTTGCGGATACCAGCCCGTATTACCTATTGGTGTCGTGAACTGGTTCAAACATTTAACGGAGTAGACTCAATTGCTGTGTTCGACATACTTACGGGTGATGAAAGCTGGATTTATTGTTATGATCCTGACACTAAGAGACAATCTGTCTGGGTGTTTCCTTCCGAGGAGTTGCCAACTAAAGTGAAGAGAGGTCGAAGCGTGGGAAAAAATATGTTGGCCTCGTTCTTCGGAAGGACAGTTACTGCAGAGTGGTTTGTCTTGGAAAAAGTTCGGGAAAGAGACCTGCCAGTAGGATCCTCCTTCACCACGACAACGCCTCGTCACACACCGCCAAGCACGCAAACGACTACTTGGCGACGTCAGACGCGGAATTACTGGTTCACCCGCCCTTTGGCCCGGCCTCGCACCTTGCGATTTTTATTTATTTCCGAAAATGAAATAAAAACTTCGAGGAAAACGTTTTATGGACGCCGAGGAAGCAGTAGCTGCGTTTCAAAATGCCGTCGAAGAGACCCCTAAGGACGAGTGGGCAAAGTGTTTTCTCAGTGGTTCCATCGGATGCAGCGATGTATTGATGTAAATGGACACTATTTTGAAAAGATATAATAAAGCTAATAACTTGCTAGTTTGTTCAGTTTTCGATTTTCTAAGAACTTTCAGTGTTACCCTCGTAAGTATCGCAATAACAAATAAAAATTACATTTTAATTTGAAACAATTAGGATTTATCTTTTATTACCTGGGCGACCGAGCTCTGCTCTGGTGAAAATAGAGAATGCTCATTTAATAGTATAGAATAGTTCAAACTAATTTAACTAATTCCATGCTGCCATGATAATACGTACTTGCTAATTCCATGCTGCCATGTCTGACAATTATTGTCAATTGGCTAATATAAAATAAGTAGAAGTGTACAGTCCTACCAACTTATCTTTGAACTGAAAGAGGACGGCACCGTCGATTCAGTGTTGCTAATTAATATAAGGTGCCCAAAATTGAGTAAGTTTTCAAGAAGGAAATTTCACATTAGACATAATCGTTTAAGAAGAATTACAGTTTTTACAAATTAAAAACAATGATACCTATATAAAGATAATAAAATAAATAAAAATTATTTGATAATTTACAGTTACGTAGGTACGCTAACAGTTTAGTCTCTCAGCAATAAACAATGGCTTTATCTAAAAACTAATCCAATGAAGTGGAAATTCAGCAGATAAAATGTTCCACGGGGGGGATACAACTTTCATTTAATGCGAAGTTAAGTAGGTATCTACCCTGCAAGAGGTACCTGGATGTCTAGCATTTAGTTATGACCGTACCTCACCCCTAACACCAGATTTGTCTAATTATAATTAGCAGTAGTACCTACCTAGTGGTAGTGTAGTGTAATAAAAACAAACAAATTACTTTACAATAATTTATTGAAAACCAGGCTTACAGTAATTGTCATCTTTAGATGAACCTGCATACACAACTTCATCCTGGTTGTGAGTCCATACTCCGCTTATTTCCGTAATTTTTACGTACGATTATCACTATCGCTTTCGGTTTCAGTGTCACTTACCACTTCTATAATAAAAGGTTTATCTAAATACAAATCATGTTTTAAGTATTCTCCTTCTATCCTGCGAACGTGTTTACAATGCTGTGCTCACTCATGAACTGTAATAGCGTCAAAAGCTTCTCTAACTAGGCGGGGAATTTCAGCATTTTTGTGCTCAATATTTACATCAGCAACTTTTCTTTTCATTGTGCTCCATATGAGTTCAATAGGATTGAGATCACAGTGATAAAGTGGTAAATATAAGCATTTGTGTCTATTGTCTTCTAAAAATTTTTAAATCTCATATACAGGTTCAGGCTTGTTTCTCTTAATTATTTCTAAAAGCTGAGGTTCAGTCAAATTCTCTCCGTAGTCAATTTTATTTTGGGTCAACCATCATTGCATATATTTTTTTAAGGAATTCGTATTTAGGACTTTATTCACACAAATACGGTGATAAGGAGCACTATCCATCACTATTATGGATGGCTCTCGTAAATTAAGCACAAGTTTTTCAATAACCCACTTTTTAAAGTTGATACTATTCATCTCGTCATGATAATCACCACTTTTTGTGTTTGATTTAAACACAAGTAGTGCATTTGTAACAAATCCAGTATCTCCTCCCGCATGAACAATAATATATCTTTGCCCTTTCGATACAGGCTCCAATACTCCGTCTTCACCCTCTCCTTGCCAACATTTACCCGATGTATGCGAAGAGTGAATATAGGTCTCATCTAAATCAAAATCTGCTGGGGAGGCTTATTCGGCTTCACGTGACGAGATGACTGTATTATTATGATGTATGTATTATTTTTTTGACATTATTGGATATTTTTATTGTATTTAATTTTTTGTGAATTTACTCAAGCATGCTACAATACTAACATTGTTTTTAAGACCTTTGTTACTAACATTATATGGACAATTTTAATTATGTCTGTAAATTAATGTAATTATTATCTAAATAAATTATGGGCCGGGGCTGGGGAGATTTATTATTTTTATCAGCTGCAGGCAAGTACTTAGCTCTCCAAGCTGATATTTCATTACGCTCCATAAGAACCTTCCGATTGGATTGAGAAACGAAATTCCTGTGTAATTTATATCTGTCTTTAAGACCTCTAGAAGCTTTTTAACAGTAGGGACCTCTTTTTAGCAGAATAAAATTCATGTACTTTCCTCCATATAACTCCCACGTCAAAATCATCAAGATGCACAAATCCACTTTTACGTTTTCTCTCCTTGCCTGGTGTCCGAATTTTTGTACCAGGTTCTTCTGCTGCGTGCCCTTTCTTAACTATTTTTGAAATTAGTCCTTGACTCACACCTGAAATATAATAAAATAAATGTTAGTAGAAATTTGAAATCTGGCAGGTTAGTTGGCTCACTTAGCAGGTTACCTAATACATGTACGTTACCGTTACGCTAACCTGCAGCAAGAATAGAAACGAATATTTCGTGGACTTAAATAATTAGTTAAGTATCGGGTAATTTATAACAAGAAAGTTGACAACACTAACCTGTCGCTGCCGAAATTCTTTTGTATATTTGATTAAATGGAATAATCGGAGACCCCGCCCGAGCTTATTCTTCAAAAAAGGTTTTAACCTTTAGAATAATGTTTCGAGCATCACTTTTAATAGCTTTCGGCATATTTAACTTTATAAATTCAGCAATATCACGACAAAACAACCAGAGAACCCGAATGTAGTAGACACTGACAATCGAATGACATTTCAACATGACGGCCGTAGTTCCAATTTTCGCCATTTCACAGATAAGTTGGTAGGAGTGTAGCCATCTTGTTCTAAACTTTGGGCGACCGAGCTCTGCTCGGGTGAAAATACGGAGAAAACGAATTTTCCCAGATATGAGACCTAGATCGTAGATCGATTTTTCGCCCACGGGAACCCCTATATTGCAACTTTCATCGAAATCGTTAGAGCCGTTTTCGAGAATGTGATTACAAATCTCAATAATAATAATATGCTTATAGTTAAATTCAATCGGGCAAGCTGACACGTTCGCCCTTACTAAACCAAATGAGAGCGAGGGCAAGGAATTTAAGGTTTCAGTGGTTTTAAGTGGGATACTGGTAAAGAAATTTACAAATTCTTGAGCAACTTCTTTGCTATCGAAAACAAAAAAAAATATTATTCACATACAAATATTGGTCGCCCACTAAAATTGAAAAATACAAAATACACGATAAATACACATATGTTTATATGTTTGAAATACATTCTACAAGCCCCTATGTAATGTCCATAAAAATAATCAATACTTTATTTGCATACCACATTGTAGAATGCAAATAAATTATTGATTATTGAATTGAAGTTCTTTTTGACCCTGTTTAATAGTATAGGCATCGGTAATTTCAAAGATAATTATTTTATTTTATAAACAATTATAATAATATCTGCATGTAAACTGCATAACATTTTTTTAAATTGAATTTCTTTATTTGTTTTAGAATGTTTTTTTACGCTTCAATGATTGTATTTCTAAGTGAACATTTTCATGTACTCTTAATTTGTGGTGGAATAAACGGTTTTTAATTTGTTTAATTTATGTGTTAATCTGGATTCAACAATCAACTGTCTGTTTGCCAAATGTCATCCAAAACCGTTCAGTTATTTTTCTGTCGTAGTAATAGCTGAGGAAAAGGTCAATGACTCCTGTGCTAACGCCGCGCCGCCGCCCGCGCCGTCGACTATAATTATTTTGTTAGGCGTAATTTTGAATCTGTGATATTTTTTATAAAAGTCATTTAAATTATAGTATGTCATAGCATATTTTAATCTAAATTAAATGCCTAATTTACATAACATATTTTATTGGGTAAGGATTTATAATATACTCACCGGTCAAAATAGCCTCGGAAACAACAATTAAATTTTTATCAAATTCTGAAGTTTAAAAAATTAACAAAGGTTGGAATCTGCCTGAAAGATAAAATGGTTACTGTGGGTCATCCTTAGAAAATAGACATAAATATATGCTATCGCGGACATTCTCGTTGACCTTTTTAGGATAATATAATATATATAATACAGGGTGGGGTGTTTGGTGCATCGTGTGCCAAATTGAAATGGTCGACTGGGGGGTCATCTGCTGTCCTTTCAGACCTCTTAGCACTTCTCATGCTCTATGGATTTTTTTTCATCGACTTTTTATTGTTTTATTATAAAAAAACCCAAATTTTACATTCAAGTATAAATAAAAAAAAAGTATAAGTCGTAGACTCTGGATTCTAATTTTATTTAGATGTGTATTATATTACAGTACTTTTAAATTCAAAATTAGTGACATTACCCATCTCGTTTCTTTTTAATTTACTCGCAAAGTTTCGGACTTCAATTAAAGCTGTCCATGTTACAGCTATTTACATGGCTATAAAAAAATAAATAAAAAAAAGCGACCAGGATCTTCCAACTCCCTCAAAAATTGTCTAGTCTATCTTCTTGCCAGTGATGTGCCACATGCCATAAAAATCTTTTTACAACTTTGTGAATTCGCTAGAATTGTGAATCGAGAAAAAAAGAAAAAAAGTCTTTTTGCGTAATTGTTATATAATAGAAACTACCCTAGATCTAAAACAACTAATACCTCAAAATAGGTACTAATTATAATATTCACTTATTTACGATGTTTCAGGGATAAGGAAAATAATATGAAACACCAAGATATTTTGTCATTCATTTATATTTCTTTGCCAACATCAAATCCAATATTCTACATAATACCATCACATCTCTTATTCCCAACATAATATCTCTATATAATGAATATTCGAATATTTACAATAAAAGTAATAGGTTACCTTAATTTACGGTAGATCTCCAACAACTCTATGCCAATCTATCTTTTTAACCGACACAGCCACTAGAAACATCCGACCGCCGCGCACGCCCGAACAATAAAGCCGTTGGTGCGCTGTTTTGACATATCGAGTCTTTCGGTGTTGCCAGTACAATCCCCAACAATTATGAAACCTAACACTCGACCATCCTGACACCGTGCATATCCTCATGCACGCAAGTGAATTAGCATCTAAAACCTAACACTCGGCTTGCAATTATTTACAAGCTATTTTTAAAACTTATAAGTGCACTGTTTGAGAACCATATATACAACCATAATATAAAATACAAATGACAGAAAAATTATTGAAATTTCCACTAGGTATGACTTGATGATATGACGTAAACTCAAGCTCAAAGGATTTATTTCTATTTAACCATTTACACATTACATTTACTTTTGAATTTTCAAAGAGTCGTCAGTTAGTCAGAAAGTTGAAGCTAGTCGCCCATTCCAAAACGTAGGTAAGATCTCTATGGAGAAGAACGGGCAAGAAACTCCACGGATACTCTTTTAAAATCAAGATATTACAAAATCCTCGGTACATTATACTTGTTGCTTCTATGTGTGAGAACAATGTAAAAGAAAACAATATCAAATCAAAATACATGTTTAAAGATAAGCTCTGGCAGTAAGAGATGACCAGTCTCAACTGACGGCTCTCGTTCACGGATAAGCACCATCCAATTCAACCATATGAGTGTGCATGACATACTTTCAACTGTTCTTCTCTTTCAAGTCAAACACACATTTTAATACCATTATACGATACATATTTTTTTATTAACAAGGAAACCTAAAAATAAACCTAATCTACCATGCATGCTTGCTTTGCAAAAGAGCAAATCTAGCCCCCAGCGGCCGCCGCCGCGGCCGCTGCCGCGGCACGCTCCCTACGCTCGCTCGCCTTCGCGCGTTGTTTGGTCACAGTTCTAACCTAACCTAACCTAACCGTTTCGAATTTGACTAACTGTTTATTATATCGATGCCTTACAGGCGAAAAAGGATAACCGCCTCTTTTCAAATTTTACAGGGGAGTGATTTAAAGTTCAAAATAAACGAAAAAAAATCATAAAAAATTAAGTATAGCTCCCGAAAGCCTGGAAATGAGTTTTTATAATATTCAGCATGCTATCTATAAGATGGCGTTTTTATTTTTACGTAATCCAGCCTGCAAGAAGCAGTTACTGTCGGTTATCCCCAAATGGTCTTTATTTTAAAATCACCCAAAATGTCGTAAATTGAATTATCAAATTATCTGATGCGAGTAAAAATGACCTAAATTCAACCCATGTTTTATTTAAATTAAGGAAAAAAAGGTCAAGTCTTGGTTTTTAGAGAAAAAAATGTGATAATATAATCTAACCAACAATGTAACAATAGTTGACGGAAAGGAAAATTGTATCAAGCACATTTTTTGAAAAGATGTCAATTATTTAGTGGATGTATTTTGATTATTTTACTTTAAAAAACTGTTATCTCTGCTTTTAACATTTCAAGTTCACCCAAGAGGTATAGGTATACAATAAAAAACCATTTAATTAGGTAATCAGCTCAGTCTTTAATTAACATAAAAATGGCACCTCGCACTTATCAAATTAAAAACATACTAAATAACAATTGTTTGTAATAAACCCTCGTATCAAAAAATCACCGTGATCAAATAGACTTAGAATTATTGCAATTAAAGCAACAGCTACTTGTATCACATTGAGATCAATGTTTAAAATCAAATTTATCAAAATAATGAAAACAAATTCTTAAAATTAGTGGCCCTTTCAACATCATAATCACTTGTCTCAATATATTTTTTACTTAGAACAATTCAAATAATTGCAATATAGGTACCTAATCTAAAAGCTATAAAAAAGTTCAACTTTAATAAAGTAACAAATATTCTTATGATAGACAATGTACTGTAAGTATCACAATTTGCTTGCATCAGTCTTTGACTTACAAATACACATAAAAAATGTAAACAAGCAGAGCTTCTTATTCTACGCTGTCATCCTCGATATCAGACTCAGGGAGTGTATCCTTAACATTACTGGAACTAATCAGGCTGTTGTATTCACTATGGAGAAAATTAGGAATTACCTTATCTCTACACAATTTAAGTAAGTCATCATGTTTGGCTTTAGATAAAGGAATTAAAGACTTATAGCATGCTGGTGGACTAATTTTGGTTTTTGGTTGCACTTCAATACTATAAGATTCAGCATCGTCACTCATCGAGTTTTTAACAAAAATCAAATTATCTTTCTTATTCCGAAAAGTTACAATACGCATCTTACTTATTTTTCCTGTTAAATTTCCTTTAAAGTATTTATCGCTGACGATAAAACGATACCGAAAAACGCCAATTTAAATTATTTTTAATTCGATAAGCGCCATAACGCGTAGAGTATCAATTGGGATAAGGATAAGATTTTGGTCTAGCTTTTTATCTAACCGCCAAAATTGTATAAATATAGGGAGGGAAAAAAAGGATAAGCTAACTTTTATTACATATTTGTGTGCGGGTGAATATATAGTAACCTCCATTTTTTAATTTATTTTTAACGAGGAAAAAAAGACTACAGACCAAACAGAGTCTGCAAAATGCGGCCAAAACGGAATAAACGACTAATCATGTTTTAAACACGAACAGGCATAACAAACTAAATACATATTTCTGAATTTTTAGTTCCAGCCAAAATAGTTTAACGTACAATCATTAAAATATTACAAAAAGTCCAAAAGGTGTAACTTCTTTATTCTTAAATAATTCGTAGATCAAACACCAAAAAAATAATTTTACAAAAATTGAAGTCGTTTACAACGAAATAAATTGACAGAAGTCTATATTTTTCCTACCGCGTAACCGACAAAAAGTTTCACGTAGGCAAACGTTACCTAGACCAATCGACGCAGAAAAAAAAGGCGATTCTAAGTATGTATATAACTGAATTTCTCAAAAAATGTCGCTTATCCCTTTTCGGCCGTAAGACATCGATATAAAGATTGTTTGCTGTAATAAATCATTTGACAGTACACGTTAGACAATAAACGTATCTAAATGATATTAAATGTTGCTTATGTCAAGTATCAATTATGTAATCTGTTACTTATAGAAACTAATGATTATAACACATGTTATTATGGAAACTAATTTTATGGCAAATAAAAGTTATGATTAATAAGTTGATATGACAAGCGTCATTAGCATAAATGACGATTATGGAAAACAATAATAGTACAATAGTTATTTATGCTACAAGTGCGGAAGTTAGGTGATTTCCGACGAGTGGCATTTTTATCCACGAGCGAGCGAAGCGAGCGAGTGTGTAAGTCGACACGAGTCGAAAATCATCTTACGCACGTGTATCATACAACGTTTTACTATGCATTGTGCGAGGAAATAAAATAAAAAAACGAGCGAGCCTTACGGCATCGGCAGTCGCCTGTGATGTGTAACATCTAACATACGACGACTTAAATAAATGATAAAAACAAAATTCATGACTGACTTTTGGCTTTGATTTTTACTTCGACTTCGACATCGACTTCAACTTCAACTTCGACACATCATAGGCGACTGTCGTAAGGCTCGCTCGTTTTTTTTTATTTCCTCGCACAATGCATACTAAAACGTTGTATGATACACGTGCGTAAGATGATTGTCGACTCGTGTCGACTTATACATACGAAAATAATATTAATAATAATATTTTATTAATAATATATTATTCTCGTATTATCATAACTGTTTTTATAAGCTCTAACCAGTAGCTTTTTTTTATACTTTTAAATTATTCATAATGATCGTTTTCATATGTAACTTGTGAACCTTTCTTACTAACCATAATTTCGTGAACCTTCCTTCTCACAAACAATAAATACATAAATATAATTATTAAGTCACGATGCTAGCGAAACCTCATACTAGCCATCGTGACATAACTTTTGAGCCTTGCTTCTCACAAGTTAGTCAATACATTATGAAGTCATGATGATAGCGAATCCTCTCACTGACCATGGTGACATAACCTGTGATCCTTTTTTTTTTTTGAGTATGGGAAATCTTCAAATGACTTCTCCCGCTCTGGGTGGAGCGAGAGGGTGTGTCAGACTTTTACTGACTAAAATCCACCCGTGTTCCTTCCGTTGCCTGTGTGCCGGGGCCGCGATATCCCTTTCGGACAAACCCGCAACCCCAGCAAGCATTGCTCCTTACGGACCCCGCCAGTTGGTGCTGACATCCCATTGAGGCGCGCGTGGAACAACGCGCCGTCGACCCGGGCCTGGTCCTTATCGGACGGCGAGCTGCCCATTGCTCACCGTCCCCAAGCCCGCGCCTACGGTGGCCGGAAGTCGGCTCGCGACTCCCGATGCCCGGGGCGTCTCCTGCGGCGACTAGGGGCGTGAGGGCGCGCATCTTGCCTCTCCCTCGCGCGCTCCGCCTCCTCCTTATAACTTGTGAACCTGCCGTCACAAGCATAAAATACATAAATAGAATTATAAAGTCACAGTGGTAGCAAATCTTTATACTAACCATGGTGGCATAACCTGTGAACCTTCCGTCACAAACATAAATTCATAAATAAAATTATAAAATCACAGTGGCAGCGAAACTTCATACTAACCATGGTGACATAACTTGTGAACCTTCCGTCACAAGCATACATTCATAAATAGAATTACGTATAAAGTCACAGTGGTAGCGAAACTTCATACTAACCATGGTGACATAACTTGTGAACCTTCCGTCACAAGCATACATTCATAAATAGAATTACGTATAAAGTCACAGTGGTAGCGAAACTTCATACTAACCATGGTGACATAACTTGTGAACCTTCCGTCACAAGCATACATTCATAAATAGAATTACGTATAAAGTCACAGTGGTAGCGAAACTTCATACTAACCATGGTGACATAACTTGTGAACCTTCCGTCACAAGCATACATTCATAAATAGAATTACGTATAAAATCACAGTGGCAGCGAAACTTGATACTAACCATGGTGACATAACTTGTGAACCTTCCGTCACAAGCATACATTCATAAATAGAACTACGTATAAAGTCACAGTGGTAGCGAAACTTCATACTAACCATGGTGACATAACTTGTGAACCTTCCGTCACAACCATACATTCATAAATAGAATTACGTATAAAGTCACAGTGGTAGCGAAACTTCATACTAACCATGGTGACATAACTTGTGAACCTTCCGTCACAACCATACATTCATAAATAGAATTACGTAAAAAGTCACAGTGGCAGCGAAACGTCATACTAACCATGGTGACATAACTTGTGAACCTTCCGTCACAAGCATACATTCATAAATAGATACCGATTGTTCGAAATTACAATTTTGATATTCACAGAAGTTACACGAAACAATACTCAGTTATTCATATTCTTAACCTTATATTTTAGTTATTATTAATCACATGTATCTCAAACCAGTCAATCTACACATTATAATTAAGTAGAAATACAAATTTTAGACATAATACAATTGTACAAAAACTTACCCGGATTACTTCTCATTGTTAATTTCCTAAAATAATAATTAGGAACGCACGTTCTTAATTATTATTTTAGGAAATTCGACACTCCGACATTAAAGGCATAATATAAGATAGATGACTGTCTGTACCTTATTAGCAAATAAATGATTTTGAATAAAAATACATAACTAAAATGATATAATGAAAAGATATTGATATCGATTACCATTACCAGGTGCACTGCACTGGCGTCCAGCTGCACAAGCGTCCAGCTGCACAAGCGTCCAGCTGCACTGGCGTCTAGCTGCACTGGCGTCTGGCTGTACCGGTGCCTGTACCGACGTCCAGCTGCACCGACTCTCGCTCACGCATCCCCTGGTCTGCTGACGACTTGCGCTGCGCATGAGACTCCAACCACGGTGGTTGCGACCTCCATGGCACCGGTTATGGCCGCGACCAGCCCCCGGTTCTACCCCTGACTGGGTACTATCTCGGGCTGGGTTGTCAACCGGCGCCGTGACGACGCTTCCTTGTTGCGAAACAATATCTGAAACTGGTAACAACGGGTTTGACTCCTTTCCGAACAATCCGTGAAAAAGTTAAAATATTAAATATCTTCTAAACGGTAGGCCGTAGCTCAAAAATAACAGGATTTTACTTCCCCTTGTACTCCAGGGCGTATACAGGAGATAAACTTAGGAAAAGAAAAATGTGACCTCCATTTCGACAATTAGTACTATACCTATCACAATCTTAATTTAAGGTTCAACAAATGATTCAAATACACCAAAAGAACACGAGATGTGATGTAGGTATGTCCATAATTCAATTTTAACCGTTAATACATGTTTAAAATTAATTCTGTTATAATGAAAAAGAAATAAGCGGGCCACATACCACTTCTGAAATATAATAGAAACTACCCTAGATCTAAAACAACTAATACCTCAAAATAGGTACTAATAATAATATTCACTTATTTACGATGATTCAGGGATAAGGAAAATAATATGAAACACCAAGATATTTTGTCATTCATTTATATTTCTTTGCCAACATCAAATCCAATATTCTACATAATACCATCACATCTCTTATTCCCAACATAATATCTCTATATAATGAATATTCGAATATTTACAATAAAACTAATAGGTTACCTTAATTTACGGTAGATCTCCAACAACTCTATGCCAATCTATCTTTTTAACCGACACAGCCACTAGAAACATCCTACCGTCGCGCACGCCCGAACAATAAAGCCGTTGGTACACCGTTTTGACATATCGAATCTTTCGGTGTTGCCAGTACGGGATACACGACAATCCCCAACAATTATGTATTAATTGAAACCTAACAGTTACTTGAGAAACAGGTAAAATTTATTTTCTCACTCTCGCGAAGTAAAATCTACCTTCTATCTCTTTCTTGTATAGCGTAAACTAGCTTGAACAAACGACGAACTGCCGCCGACGCCGTCAATCCGTCATTATTTTAGTCGTGACATCACTGCCTCTGCTACCTGACGTGTGTACCAGTTCACGGTACTCCGCAATTTTTTCATTTTGTTACTTTGTTTTGTTGAGTTTTGTTGGTTTTTGTTACGTTTTAACTTTTGGTGTTTTTGTTAAACTTTGTTGAATTTATTGTTGTTGCAATGGCGACGTTCTCTATCGAAGAATACGCTGATATCATGGATGGCTTATGATGCCGCCCATGCTGTCGCTCGTGCAGCGCAACGACTTTACCAGGAACGCTCTCCTGGTAGACGATTACCTGGCCGCAGAGTCTTCCAAGACACACACCGACGCATACGCGAGACTGGCAGTGTCACTTTTCATGAACCAAGGGGCCATATTGTGGGACATAATGTTGAAGTGGACGAGAGAATACTGCCACTTTTTGAGGAAGACTCTACAAGAAACATTAGAAATGTGGCAGCACAACTTGATATTTCAATATGGAAAGTGTGGAAAGTTCTTCAGCAAAACGAAAAGCATCCATTCCACTACACTCCGGTGCAAGGTTCGTAATTTTAAACTAACTTTAAACCCGTACACGCTTTGTTTGACGATGCCTTTGTTTAGCAGATAATGGGTATGGTATGACCTTACTTCCAGGTAGTGAATCAGTTAGCCCATACAGGCGATCCACCGGTCCTTAATCCAATTTTTTTTTAAGAATACTGTGGACGGATGAATCCAAATTTACCAAATAAGGGATTCTCAATCTTCACAATCTGCGCCACTGGACAAACTAAACGGAAAACCCACGTGTTAAAAGACAGAAATATTTTCAAAGAAGGTTTAGTGTAAACGTTTGGGCAGGAGTGATTGGGAATCAGGTAATTGGACCGCATTACCTGCCCGATAACCTCAATGGCGATAACTATTTGGAGTTCCTTCAAAACGACCTGCCCGAATTAGTGTCCGAGGTGCCCGTATTTACTGCTAGGGTTGCGGGTTTGTCCGAAAGGGATATCGCGGCCCCAACACACAGGCAACGGAAGGAACACGGGTGGGTTTTAGTCAGTAAAAGCCTGACACACCCTCCCGCTCCGCCCAGACCGGGAGAAGTTATTTGATAATTTCCCACCCTCAAAAAAAAAAATAAGGTGCCCGTATTTAATGAAAATGTGCCCAAAGTATTCCAGCATGACGGTTGTCCCGCGTATTGGCGTTTGACTGTGAGGGAATATCTCGCATGGCCGGCACGTTCCCTAGACCTAACTCCGCTAGACTTTTATGTCTGGGCACATGCCAAAGAGCTGGTATACGCCACGGAGGTTCCGACTAGGGAGGTACTACTTCAACGCATTGAAACGGCGTTCAATAAAATTAAGGAGGAAATGCGACTTCGTACAACAACTGTGGAAATACGAAATAGATGTCGGGCCTGCATTCGCAAAAGAGGCCAACAATTCGAGCAAAATATGTAAAAATTATTAAATAAATGTTAAAAATTCATTTTTTTTCATTTCTAGTAAACCCACCCCCCCAAAAAGAGAGATACGAGACAGGTTTTACCTTATAAGAGTGAGATAACAGATTTAATAAGTTTTTCAGGTATCATTTAAGCAAAACTATTTTTTAAATCATAATTTAGAATTGAGTATTTAGTATTTTGTGACTCGATTCATAATTCTAGCGAATTCACAAAGTTGTAAAAAGATTTTTATGGCATGTGGCACATCACTAGCAAGAGGATAGACTAGAGAATTTTTGAGGGAGTTGGAAGATCTCTGTCGCTTTTGTTTTTTTTTATAGCCATGTAAATAGCTGTAACATGGACAGCTTTAATTGAAGTCCGAAACTTTGCGAGTAAATTTAAATAAAAACTAGATGGCTAATGTCACTAATTTTGAATTCAAAAGTACTGTAATACAATACAAATCTAAATAAAATTAAAATTCAGAGTCTACGACTTATACGTTTTATTTTATTTGTACTTGAATTAAAAAATTGGGTATTTTTATAATAAAACAATAAAAAGTCGATGAATTAAAACCCACAGGGCATGAGAAGTGTTTAAGGGTCTGAAACGAGAGCAGATGACCCCCCCAGTCGACCATTTCAATGTGGCACACGATGCACCAAACCTCCTGTATAATAGTATAATTCTGTAGAACATTCATTTTATGTATCTCTTACGGTTTACGCAGCGCATGCCAGTAAACCTCCCAGTCAGCATAATTTTTTTCGACATCTTCAACAATCATAATATTTCAGCTAATTTACACAAAACCTTTTAAACCTTCCTCATGAAAACCGTATGAAAATCTGGTGGATAGTTTTTGAGTTTATCGCGTTCAGAAAAACAGACACACAGACAGATGCGGCGGGGGACTTTGTTTTTTATTATGTAGTGATAGTGATAGTAATAATATTTAAATATCATAGAACTTTTAATATTCACCCTACGAGTATTCACTCTAATAAGAGAAATGAAAAAAAAAATACAAACGTCTCACCTTGGTCAGCTCATTCATCATATTGCTGAGCAGAGCGTCCACTTGTTTCTTCTCTGGATACCGGTAGACGCACTCCACCTGCGGCAACACTGTCACGTTGTTCCGCATCTGCCTCATCCTGAACACCAGCTCGTGGACCTGGCTGCCGGCCTCCGACCCCACGCGGAACCAGCGCCCCTTGCCGCTGGGCCTGCTGGGGACCCACATGTCGAAGGCCAGGTCACCCTCCACCTGCACATCCAAGCATGCCACGAGGTGTAGCAGAGCCAAGTGGACAAGCAACATTGTATTATTGACGTCACTTATACATGCACATAGGCGGCATGTTTGTTTGTACATCAGCCGGCAGCCACATTCACACCAAGCAATATTCATGATTCGTAGGCTGTCTCATTTGCTCCAGTTTAGTTTCATTGTAACAAATCTCAGTGTTATTTGAAGAATATTTCATTATGATTGTTTGTCGTAGTTTGGTCGTTCGAAGTACGCTAACATTTTTAGTAAATAACCTCCGCCCGGAGTAATGATTAATAAAATAAATAATACGCTCACTGAAATGAAAGGTCTGAATGTGGCGTAGTGGCGTAGTGTTCCAACACAGCTCTGATATGGGATGAATGTAACAAGCTTTTAATTTAACATGCAGTTGTGAATCGTGGCTAAAACCGAATGCCGGAATAATCTGTCGATCATGCTATGTGATTTTATATTTGTCATTTTTCCTGAGAAGAGACGTACCATACTACCCATGTTTAAAATAACAGCGTTTAAACAACGAAAAAAGTTAAATTACGAGTAGTTTTTAAATACAAAATAATTTACCTACTTCCAATAAGAAGAGCGAAACTACAATGGCATAGCTAGTGTTACGTTATATTGGAAGGCAAACTATAACATTAAACAGCAGCGATAAGAGGTTATAGTGAAATAAATGTTTATAGCGCGGCGGATTGCGTCCGACTTTGACGTCGACGTGGTTAGACGAAGTCCGCTTATTGCGACGAGGACGCCATGACAAGGCGGTGAGGAGACCGTCCCACGTTCCCGATCGACGGCCTTTACGAGGCGAGAACACGCCAGATGACGTTTTATAGAGCACAGCGGGTGAGACGGAATTGGACGGAAGATTCCACTCATAATGCGACGATTTCAGCTATAACACGTCATTGCAAGTCGGCAAAATTGGATTTAGAAATAATCACGGTGTCGATCGAAGGAGATGAAATGATGCTGCACATTTTTATGAGATCACTCAATAGTTGATGGCGATGTTCGCAAAAGTATGCGAGACGTCTATTGATGAACGTCTATTGAAGACGTGAATAAATGTGTGATGACTGCTACAGCCATTATTGCGACGTGTTGGTTCGCTGTAATGTGGTTCGACGCATTAGCACTCTGATATTGACAAGAAATTGTGTTTAATTGAATTGAAAACAAAAATATTACGTTGACAAAACGTCCTTTTAAAGACGTTTCTGATTGATTGCAGAAAACTTACAGACTAGAAAAAAAATTGGGGGTTCTAACCCGCAAAGCGTAGCCTCCAATCTATCGATCAACCTACTTATTGTGCATCTAATGCAGTATGAAGTGTCGAACTTTCCAATGTTTATCTGTTTATCGTCAATCAAATTGGCACCTTCGAACTTTCAATATAAGTTAGAGATAAAAGAAGGAAGCGTAGAGATAACTTCCGAAGATGGTCGCGAAATTTATTTATTTATCATAAGAGTTACACAACTTAAAACTTGAGCTCCGAGTTATAAGGTGTCGGTTTTATTTGAGCTGTCACACTTGCGGTAGCGTGACTCAGGAGATGAGGTTTTATTTTAGCTGATATTGTAGAAGGATTTTTAAGTCATCGTTTGGTGGATTTATCTATTATGTGATTGGTTTTTATTTTAAGTTAATCAACTAAAGTAACGTAAACCAGCAAAGTGGGCGAATGAATGCATAGACACTACTAGATTTAAATTGCATTAAAACAAATAGTTGTTAAAAAAATCGTGAGTGTGAGGTAGTGCGGGGAAATTGTTCCTGAAAGGAATTGGGGGAGGCCTTTGCCTGGTAGTGGGACGATAATTATAGGCTGATTAAAAAAAAAAATTTTGCTTCTTAAACTGTTTTTTCCTTAATTTCACTGTTTTATTTCAAGATTAATTTGAATCGACTCAAAACATTTGCCTGGAACTCAACATCACATAAAGTTTCTATTTTGAAGTTATATGCCTGTCTTATTATGACAAGCTTGAACATGGAAAACTTTATGTTTAGACGTCACGCGCGTGTCTCAACTCGTTTTATTACAATTTGCGGAGATAATGATCAAACTCGATCGCTTCGGAACAATTAAATAGCGGTAGAAACACTCCCTGACACGTAACGGAACCCTTTGAGGAAGTGTGACGCCATACAACTCAGTGTACCAGGTGTAAGTATAACACATTGGGATATAAGAAAGAGACTGTCGTCTGAGTGTCTCTTTTTATCTAGGTATGAGTAACAGAGACCGAAGTCTTTGTTTCTCATACCTGCCTGTGCAGTACAAAGTCGACCATTTTCTTGAAAACTTGATGTGCCATAATAATAAGTACGGCTACGTACTGTAGCTTCAGATTTAATAGGAATATGTATTGAACAAACTTAATAAACGGTTGTTTACAGCGTTGTGTGAGACGGTGAACTATAGGGGTTATTCCACTAATCCCCATTGACAATCCCCATCAATGGGGATTTATGAACTTTTTGTCCACATATCCCCATTGATGGGGATTGGGGGACAAGAAGTTCACAAATCCCCATCGGTTTAAAAATAAAATACAAACAACATAATAGATAAGAATCACGAAGTCTTTATTTCTTACGGAGGTAAGGACTCATTGGTTATTTTTATTATCAAACAAATTAAAGTAATGGCTAAATTAATAGCCTAAGTGTAAAATCTTTCTGTCATGTCATATTCATTCATCAGTTTTCGCGTCGATGTCCCTGCCACCCTGTATATGAATCAAGAAGTCTTTATTTCTTACGGAGGTCAGGAGTCTGACCTCAGGACCCATTTTTATTTTGCCCCATTTTAAGTTGTTTGTATTTTATTTTAAAACCGATGGGGATTTGTGAACTCTAGTTCCGAAATCCCCATTGATGGGGATTTATGGACAACAAAGTTCACAAATCCCCATTGATGGGGATTGCCAATGGGGATTAGTAGAATAACCTAACTATAGGACGTCATAAACAACAACGGTTCACTGCGAGACAAGGGACTTCAGATCCAATCCCCAGGGTCGAAGGTGTATTGTATGATGAGTACTCCGTACTCGTAGTTTGCTGTGAGGAGCGATACTCAAAGGACTGTTTAGGCTTGATGAAATTCGTAATTCTGTGAAAGTTCCAGAACTAAAGTATCTATAGAGAAGATTGCTTTAGTGTTACAGTAGTAGTAGGGTGACAAAGGAAGCAAATAGTTGTGGTAATTTGAACTGTGCTGCATCTGCGAAATCACTAACTTAGTGCAGCTCGACTGCCTCCTTGGTCTAGTGGTGGCAAGTGGAGCAACTAAGCATCGGGTCCTTAGGTTCGATCAAGAGTGCGCGGGTGGGTTTTAGTCAGTAAAAGTCAGACACGCCCTCCCGCTCCGACAAGAGCGGGAGAAGTTATTTGATAATCTCCCACACTCAAAAAACAAAAAAAAAGGTTCGATCAAGAGTGAGTGGTTGTGGTTGAGTGTTTCTATTAACTGGTTTTGTACTCGGTTGTATGTATTTGTAGAAAATATCCGGAGCGTCGAATTGATCAGGTTTCCGCGACAGACGCGGTCTGTGTCATGCGCTTGTGAAAATCACATTTTGTGGCGATGTGCAGGCGGCGCGGCGATGCGACGTAAACTATGCGGGGTGAGGAAATAATGAATGTATTTAGGGTCAGTTAGGTGCATCGAAAACCACTTACTTGGACACAATGGTATGTACAACATTTCTACATACAAAACTTCACAATCTACAATTGCTACTCATGTAAATGCATTTTCTAATAACTTAAGAAGACCGGAAAATATTTTGCAAACTGAATAATTAATACTTACACATTTATTTCATGCTTATCTACATAATATTAAAGCAATATACAAGCATTAACAAAATTCGGCAAATTAAAATCAAATTGACGATGATCTATGGGGATTATCTATCAAAGTTTGTACATCCATAATTGAGACTATAGCACCATACTTAGCTTTAATATTTAATTTGTGCGTTGATCAAGGAGTCTTCCCGGATTTAATGTAATACAGTAAGGTTATACCCCTTTTTAAATCTGGGGACAGTAAAGACACCAACAATTATAGACCAGTATCCGTGCTGCCGGTATTCAGCAAGGTGGTGTGCCCCGGCCGTCTACCGCGCCTGGCCTGGTCCTTATCGGATGGCGAGAGCCTAGACGCCGTCTCCTACGGCGGCTAGGGGCGTGAGGGCGCGAAATTTGCCATACTGCTAGGCTCACTGCTACATTCCGCCGGGCGATAAATTGAGAAGGAGGAGTGTCGCTTCTTTATGTATCTAGTAATTTAGTATTATTTGTGTGGGGGCTGGTTTTCAGGATCGCTCCGTACAAACATCTTAGTCTAATAGATAGATAGATATAGATAGATATGATCAGCACGCGTAGCATGAGCAACTTTTTGTCGACGGAAGAGTAGACAAAAATGGCGTTCCGAGTAGACAGTACGACGGCAGCAAAGTAGAAAGAGTCAACTGCACTTTTTACGAAATTCACTCTTTGACATAATTCGACTCAGAATTCTTTGTTTTGTCATAGGACTTTTTTTCTGTTTGAACACACACACACACAACATTTATTCTTAAAATGACGAAGTACTGTGTTTCGGAACAAAAAATATTACAGTAATATTGGCCTTAACCATTTCCTTGGTAATGCCCTATTAACTAAATGATGTAAAATAGAAAATAGCTTTGTTCTTCTATTAATTATCACAATTTTGCATTCAAAACGTTCTTCTGTAAAATCATGATTTTGTAGATAACCGTATATACTTTGTGGCCGTCGGGTAGAAAGTTTTCTATTGTCTTTAGCATGGCGATTACAAAATCAAATTGTCTTTACTACCTTAGACAACAGTCAGTTGTCAGTGTGGTTTTGACAGTTTGGCATAGAAAACTTTCTTCTGAAATAGTCTACATGTAGAAGGACCTAGACAAAGATTGTTAGAAACGTAAGACAAAATGACAGATTGTGGAAAGATTTCTACGGTGCGATGTCAAAAATGGAGAAACGAAATGTCAGTTTGTATAGAAAGAGCTATGTCTATTCTTCGTAGAAATAGAAAGCGTCATGCTACGCGTGCAGAGCAAAACATTGTCGTTTTCTCAACGGGTAAGCAAAAACATTTTGGGCAATAATAGAATGTAGGAAAAATCTAGGTCTTTTGAATTTTCTAATTTGGTAATAAGGCCTTTTACTAATAAGACGTTTGTTAAAATCTGTCGGGAATGTCCTCAATCTCTCAGGATAAATTTCTGACATACGGTTATATAAAGCGACTGTGATCGCCGGTAAGATTTCTTCTCTAAGATAGATATTGTACCTACCTGTTTTTGTTTTTAAATGAGCTTCTAAACGGAATTATTTCTAGTTTTCGATTGTGTGAATTCTCCTTAAGTATTATCAAGCGGTCGTATCCTAGTATTGCTTTATTTCCTTTCTCCTTTTCCTCTTTCAGCCCGTCAGCTAGCTGTTTTCTTTTCAATTACGTCTGGTGGAACATCTTCTTTGATGTAGTAAGGTGTATTTTCCACGTGTTTTTTATTCTTTAGTAGTTGTATCTTTTTTCCCATTGTTGTAAACGTAAAAAGAATCAGTACCGATAAGAAATAGTAGTAATTCAAAATAATAGTAATATTATCTTTGATGCCTTCTTCCCTAATCTTCTGACAAATTCCAAGTCGTTTTGTTCGAAAAAATATTCCAAATTTTAATTATTCCAGTTCATGATACCCTTTCTCTTCTTCTTCAACTCCAACTAAGAAACATTTTTCTTCTTTTGTATCGGTCTTGATTATTTAATTGTTTTTGGACTGGTCCCCATTCTTTCTTCAAGTTGTTGTTGTTTGATTCCAATAATATAAAAATTTTCGTTGATATTGTCATTTATAGATTGGGTTATGCTTTCTTAAAACTGTGAAACTCAACTGCTGCTACTCCTCGCTAGATGGCACTGTAAGCGGTAATTTTCGGCCATGACTGATAACTTTTTTATTTTTGAGGTTATATACCGATTGTAACGTTCACTTTTATTGTTATTGAGTACACTTTTACACAGTCTCGGACTCTTTTAGACTCGGTCTCAACTCAAACAAATTATAATTAGTCTTGAAAAATAATCATAGATGGCAGCATATGTAACAATTATGAAGTTAACAATCACTAAAAAGCGATACACGGCAGATTTTGGCTGAAGCAAGATTAGTAAAAATCAAAATCTAAAATGACACAACTTAACTATATTTTAGTTTGACAGCACCAAGATGGCACTGAGTTATTAATTTAGTGAAAATGGCAATTTTGCTATTCAGAATTTGACGTTTTTAAACTAAAATTTTGATTGTCTGACTAAATCTGACTATTTTTAATCGCGATTAAAAATGTGTGAAATACAATTAATTGTCATGACTAAAATTCACAACCACACCTCGGCTTCAAGTGCAAAAACAGTACTGTATCTTTTTTATTTTCTTTTGCTTATTTCTCGAAAATAATGTGTCCTATCGCAAAAAAAAATGAAAATTTCGATCCCTTTTATAAAACGCGTAAACCCGCATAACTTAACATGTAGGTACTAATTTTTCATACTTTCCATACAAAAAGTGAACAATTCCATATAAAACACGTCGAGGCAGTCCACATTGCGCGCCTCCGGCTCTAAAAAAAATAAAAAAGATCATGGGGTAGGGCAAACAAGTACCACGTGCAGTCGCGATTGTCAAATTCGATTTTAATTGTGTGAAAATTATTTTTAAATGTTTAGCTTTTTTTTGCAGAATAACTCAAATCTCATAGCCAAAGGTAAGGAATTTTTGTGATAGTTTAGTTAGTTAAATTTGTTCTTGGGATAAATTCATCCCGGAACCCTTCATTGTGCGGAGTCCGACACGCACTTGGCTGGTTTTTATTTGATGTTTTTAAAAACATTTACTATCATAATGAGTTCGGACGAAGAAGGCGTGTTTTCAGGTTTAGGGTTTTAGGTAGTATATTTGGTAACGAGGAGAAGAAAATCTAGATTTAAGCATTGAAATACTAAAAACCTATAAAGAAGCATTCGCAGCAGCGTGAAAATTGCTATCTCACTCACACAGAAATGAAACTATTCCGGCGACTCGAGATATTTTTGCTGTATTCTTATTACTTGTCCTTGAACGCACCGTGCCATGTGCGATCTAAATAATCTACCATAATAAAACAACGCCATAAGTATCTAAGTCAACTCCTAGATGGCGTTGTAAAACTACAGTCTCTGGCAATTAGTGAGTCGCTGATGCTGCCATCTGTTGAAAAAATGGAGGAAGAAAAAGCATTGCATCATAGCATTAATTACTTCATGCGCCATGTTATAAATAATACGTAACCAGTACCGTATTATCCAATATGTCAAATAGTTTTTATGACAGCTGCCCGCACAGACTGCATTAAGTCTGCGGCGTGTGAGTCGCCCACGGTACGAAATGTTACCATTTAAAATATTATATTTTATATAAACTAAGTATTGTATTTATTCATTTAAATGTTGTCTTATTTTGTTATTTCACTATATGCTGCACCAGTTTGACGTCATCACGTCAACGCAGCCGGCGTTGACGTGATGACGTCAAACTGGTGTCGCTGAAAATCAGCGCTGGGGCTCTATCTCGCATAGGGTCGCAGCATTATGCTGAGCGATATCCGTTTTGCGTGGATGTGACGCATATTTTCCCCCAAATTGTTAATTTTCGTGTTTTGTTCTTTCCTTGCGTCATGTGTACCGCAAATAAACGTATTTTCTTTCTTTTTTTTTCTTTTCTAAAAATACCCAGGGTATTTTTCGAGGTGTCATTTCTTTGTATGGGATTGGGTATCTGTACGTAGTATTATATTATCTGTGACACAGTACACACCCAGTTTCGATCGATATTTTTCACTTCACATGAATTTTTCCGTTGATATTTCTTGAGGATTTCATGTTTTACGTACAATCCTTTGGCTACTTTTCACTTGTGTTCTGTTACCCGGTGTATGCGATTAATTAATGTGCCTTTAAATAGCTTGACTATAAACTAAAGCCCTCGACGTGTAACATCGTTTAAGCGCAACATTCATCTTGAGGCATAAACCTTACGCGTATTAAGCGTATTGCTCGTATTTATTCCGCGTAGTACACGGGTTGTCCCACTACGCCTGGCGTGCGGTTCATTGCGTACGTTCGTAATGCCGTGTGTTTAGTGAGCCGTTTACTTTAGTGCGCGCTTTACGGAGCGCTATATTGTTATGTCGCTGTATTTTTGGGTCCATGTATATATAATAATACAGTTAGCTGTTATTTTCTTTATTGGCTTATTTTTATTCCATCCATCCCATTTTGATATATCTTGTTTTTATTCCCTGACGACAACCTTTGTTTAGAGATGTTATGTACTATTTATACACTAGCAGTTCGGTGATGCTGGTATTAAAATGGGATTGTTCTAGCTAGAGGATTGTTATATTCCCATTTATCGCCACATCTAAGAATATTGTTCAATATAGGAATCGAACCCAGTATGGGTTAGTAATATGTGGGCAGCTTCACTTCACACCTTGATTTGTCAATCGGCCAGTTTGGTTTCAGGGCTGGGCAATCTACTGAAATTGCGGTACTGCAACTCCGTCACCTCACACTTCAGGTCTAGTTGAAAACCAGCGTCAGGCACTAGTTCTCTGGCATTTTTGCTGAACTAGGCCTATGCTACTGGCTAGTATCATAAAACGCAATTTACACTTTTTATTTGTTTTCTTTCTTTTTTAATTTAATTTTTATTTGTAGTGCAATATGTTGTGTTGTGTGCCTTTTGTGTGCGTGTCTGTGCTAAATAAACGTTTTTTTTTTTATTTTACTCAAGCGTACTGTCCAGTACTATGTTACAAGGAAAACGCCTATATACGGTTGTTTTTTGGACCTGTCTGTATAACGTGTTATGGGATACTACTACAGGGGGAAACCAGCACACTCAGGGATATGATAAATATATTGAGATATTGGTACAGTAACCAAACCAATAATGTTAAGTGGGCGGGCTCATGTTCCTGACCGACAAAGACAAAACTTGTGGAAATAATCGATGTAAACGCCAATTTTAGCACAGTGCCGGTTTAAATTAATAACAATGCTAGCTTAGCTCAAACTTTGACAGTGAAACATGGTATTGGTTAGTTCCACACACATCCCTCGCTACGCATCTTCGCTCATCTCTGGTGGAAAAGCAGCCTGTGTCGAATTCCTAATTATCTTCAAAATCTAAACTATAGTCTTCGTCGACGGTATCCTCGATGGGGGCTCCGTTAGTGCACGAGACGAAGCATTCGCCGCAGACACTGGCGCAGGCAATGCCTGCTTTTCGGAACCCGTAGCGCACCCCACACCCAGTAGTGCATTGGCAAAATATTGTGTTGAGAATTGAGTCAGGTGCCACGGGGTCGTTGGTTGTTACCAGAATTAGGATGCCATCTTCTTCTCCCCTGGCCCTGAGTGGTAAGGGGTTGCCGAGTCATTTTGTCGTATCTGCAAGAGAGTAATAAAACCAACTGGAATATTTAGCTCACATATATATTTTTAATTATAACAAAACCGTATTTGACAACTATATGTAAAAAGATTTACCTGTAGATACATTCTGAACGAGTGCTGCTTCGAAGCTCCGCTAGTAGTAGGAAGAGTGCACATGTCAGATTTCGGCTTCCTTGATGCTCTCAAAAAGCCAAGTACCGGTGTTTGCTAAGGTTTTGTTCCTGCGTAGGCGCTTTGTAAATCGTCAGAAATATTCTTCTCACCAGCCTGTTCATTACTCTTAGATAACGTTGAAGGCTCAGTGAAAATGTCTGAGATTTTTTGGGTTAGGTTTGGTGAAGCTTAGCAATTCCCACTTTGCTCTTCCCATGGATTATCAAGCTGGTGCCACATCCAGAGAAACTGTGGAGAAGGAGGATCGTCTTGGCGAATGGGAGCTGTTGAAGTTGTCGCACTGAAAACAATTTGGTGTCCACCTTCCCACGGCCTGACTTCATTACGAACACGTTAGTAAATGGTGGAGCTAATCCTATGGGAAGGACTCTCAAGTCCACATCCTCCCCAACTACTGCAACAGTTGGAAGTACAGCAGCTTTGTCCAACCCACACCTCACAATAGTCCCATCAGCATCTCCTTTTGCAACTGGATCTGCTACTCGGTGAGCAAGTGGATCAGTCTCGTTTTGTTCTTTTCATTGGCGAGAAAATGCTCCAGTGAACTGTGACGGTTATGCTTCCACCATCAAAAATCATCATAGAAGTTTGACCATATGTTAACTCCCCCAATATCTCCCGCTAAAGGCCCCCCGCGCGGCACGAGCCATACCCCTTGAGTACCGAACGACCGCCCGTGGTGACAGATTTACGACCGCACATAAATAAACAAAACACTCAAGTTTTTTGTTTATGTCTACGGTGTTATCGCTAACTGATTTGGGTTCGTGTTTAGACAAAGGATTCTTTGTAATGCTTAGAACTGATGTATGCTTTTGTTAGAATTGATAAATAAAGTTTTTTATCGACCGTTGCGCCCGTTAGTGATAAGACGATTTCTGATAAAACTGCTGTTCCAATTTACACGAGATTTTGCAGGGTACTTTATGAATAGATAAATTATCTAAGAAAAGGGTTTTTTTACAGACAAACAGAATAAAAACACAAAAAAATTACGACATTTGAGTAGGTACTAACAGTTTGTTTACGTAACAATATTTTGGTTCATAATCAAACACGATGTAAAAACTACTTAGTAATCGAAAAAACACCACTTCCCGTCGATTTACACAAGAAAACTATTTAAAATAATGAAATACATGTGGACCGCGCACTGACGAACAGCTTAGTTTGACTCGCGTTTGACCTGCACGAACTGCCAGTTTCAACATTTTTTTGCAGTGTTGTCCATTAGTATTTTTGTATGCGAATGATTTAGTCGACGAGAGTGTTTGCGTCGCCGATTGGCGACGCTGGGACTCAAGCGGACTATTGATCCCAGTGAAAAAGTGTATGACTTTTTTTGTAAAGAATTTAATGTAGATTAATTTGGTCCTTCATATTTTTTTGCTACATGCTGAGGTTTTGAAGTTATTCACGAAAACCTGAAAAATGGGATTCTGAGGTACCACATACTACAAGTATGTACCCGATCCAGTTCTCGAAACTGACCATGTCACGTTGTATTGGGATCGGTCTATAATTAGTATGGCATAGCAGTAGATGCCAAACTTAAGTGGGGCCCACATATATATCGAGCCTAGCGGGAAGGCTCAGTTCGGCCGCCTACGCCGTCAGGAAAATAAGACAATACACTGACGTCGATACAACTCGGTTAGTCTATTTTAGTTATTTTCATAGCGTTATGTCCTACGGTCTTCTGCTGTGGGGCAAAGCTGCTGATATTCAAAATATATTTTTTATTTAAAAACGAGCTGTTCGAGCTATTTACCAGCCAGGTGCCAGAGTTTCTCTTAGAGATTTTTTCAAAGATATTGGTATCCTCACGGTGGCATCTCAATTCATCTTCGCCTATATCTTATATAATAGGCAAAATATACACTTATACACTAAAAACAGTGATTTTCACAATGTTAACAATAGAAATAAGGACAAACTACGAGCTCCCTTTCACCGGCTTCATAACTTATTTGTTGGGCTTGGTATAACTTTTTATAACAAGCTACCCTCATCTTTGGTAGATTTGCCTTTTAATGCGTTTAAAACGAAAGTAAAATCCAAGCTTTGTTCAAATGAATACTATTCTATTAACGACTAGTTATAGAGAATAGTTGGTCGCTGCGATTAACTCAAGACAATGTTTATGTTCTTTCTCCAGCTTACTCACTGACAAGTTATATGAGTTTATATAGTTGTTTATTTTATTTGACTTTATAAGTCAAGTTATTTACATTTAATTTTAATTTATTGTTGACATAATCTACTCATCACAATGTTTTTTTTATGAGCTGTATTGCAATATGTGGTTAGCTAGTGACCTCGACAATTGATCATATTATTTCTTGTTATTAGTAATTAACTGTTTGTTTATTTATTTTACCTCGATGGTCCTAGTTTATCATTTATAACTTCCAGTTACAACGATATGTAAGCGGGCACGCTCTTTATCTGGTGGCTTTTATTTAGATATTGAGTTCTGTTTACGTTTATTATTTTTATTATATTAAATTATTTTGAATGATTTTCAAACTTTTTTTTCTAACTCTGTTGTAAACAAAATAAAAAACTACCTACCCTACCCACCCTACCTACCCTAGCGTTGTGGCGTGGCGTGGCGTCGTGGCCTGAGACGAACCCGCCCTCTGAGAGAGGGCTCAGACGTTCGGGCATTACTCTCGCTTGGCGTATAACGCTATCGCGGTGTATACGAGACTTGTTTTATTTAAACTTTTCCTCCTCTGGACAGGGTTGATGACGTCGCTAACCTCCCATATCTGCTCCGCGTAAAACGGCACAGTCCTGCTCCTCGTTATTTTTCCACTACTGCCTGTTGATCTTGTTCCTCGTCACTCTCCCCTGTCAACCGTCACGCTATCATTCACTTCCTTCTCTTTCATATCATTCCTCACACAACCCATCCATCTTTTCTTAGGCCTTCCTCTCCTGCTCCATCCATCAACATTTATATTCATCACTCTTATGCACACATGCGTTTCCTCTCCTCTCATCACATGCCCATACCCGGCCAAACGATTTAGTTTCAACTTTTCCGTCACTGGTGCCACTTTTTAAACATCCTACTCCACACATCCATCTCAACATTCTCATCTCCGCTACATGCAATCTTTTTTCATCTGTCTTCTTTACGGCCCAACATTCCGATCCATTCAGTACGTCAGGCCTTATCACGGACTTGTAGATTTTCCCCTTTAACTTGAGAGGCATCCGTGGGTCGCATGTTGCTCATGTGACCTATCGCGATTTCATCCATCCTGAGTATTCGTCTTATTTATTTCTGTTTCGCACGCCAATTGTTATTATTATGGCACACAGGGCCACGAGCGACAAAATTTAGAACTAAAATCTACAATCTGACTTTTCATTTCACGCTGTTTTACATAACCGCTAATCGTTGACCCGCGACATTGTTAAATGCAAAAAGTTTATGCAATCCTGCCTGTTAAACTTCAGTTATTATGAAAAACCACTAAACGTCGTTTAGTTATTTTACATAACGGAGCTGTTTTGTAAAACAGCGGATTCAAAAATCCATCTGCAACAATATACAACACCTACACAAACGTGCCTACACACGGCGAATAAAGCACACCGTAGGAAAAACGTGTCAGTCAACAAGCTTCCATAGTGATCCATGCAACACTGACGACCGCGCCTACACACGGCGAATAAATCGTACCTAGTTTTTCACGGAAAGAAAAACGTGTGGTATAAAGGGCCTTATTTTTATCAAAAGCGACTATGAAGTTTTAAAAATGTACCATAATACATATTATGTAAATATGGTAACGGTTCGCTATTGTTTATCTTTATAGTATGAACATGAGCGAAAAATTCAACACTATTATTAAGTTCAAGTATTATTTTTTGCTGCTAAGATTTGGCATAATAGCCATCACCGAACGACATAGACTTCCCAATGGAAATAAGTTCAATTTTCGAAACGAAATGGACTTTTTACACAGGTAATTTTCTATGTTTTGTTGATATTTACATCACTTTCATTACTCTTCTCACATAACACCCAAATAATCCCGTCGCTCACGCTGTACATATTAATGAGCCCAGCAACTGCCTCAAAGCGAGTGGACACACGTACAGGCGAACCTACTGCTCGTACATTATTGATCGCCACTCAGGCCCGCCGGCACTAAGGACTCTTAGGAGCCACATTTTCACAATCAAGTCTTTGAGTTACAAGTCAGTTAAATAAACATTCGCGTAGTACAAGAGCCCGTTTTACAGCGATTTTCACTCATGTTCAAGGTAGTTGCCTACTGAAATCAGGTCTCAGGATACCATTGATTTAAATTAATACAATAATTTTATTGCATTTTTGATGTCTTACACCTTTCCTCTCGCTTTGCTATAATCTGTGTGAGTGATTTCGTGAAAAGGGACGAAAGCGTGTAACAAAGTAAGCTGGGGAAGCGCGCGCTATTGGATTTGATCAATGAGCACGCGTGGTGCTGGAGTTGGCCGTCAGATATAGTATTGAGTTTTGGGGCAACAGCTACAAGTACCATGCCAACTCGGTATTTGTAGTTCAAAAAAGAGCCTTAAGGACGATGCCTTGAGGACGTAAGAGACAGATAGAATCGTGCAGGAACCACTTCATCAGACTTAACATTTTAACAGTGCCATGTCTCTATATATTCTAGTGTTGTTAACTAACTTTGCTAAGAACTTGCACGAGGCCGATGAAGAAAGACAAGCTAGGGATAGTACTCGTAGGAAAGACTTTACACAATGCAACCGAAATTGAACGTGGTTCATCACAGTCCCAGAGTTCAATCTGTCTTTCTATACAACAAGTTGCCAATGGACTTCAAAAGCATAAACGTATTTAAAAACAAATTAAAGACATATTTATTGTGGAAGGGTTACAGTATTGATGAGTTTATAAATGTCAAACGACATCCATAAAGGATAGATTTTTGAATTATTATTATGTATTTTTGTGTAAAAAGTCATAAAGTGTTGTATTATTATTGTTTATGCCTTTTTTCTTTTCTTTCTTTTAATACTGGGAAATAATTTTTTTAAGTGAGTGGAATGTTGGTAATTATTTAATTTATTGTTACTGAATTATTGACATAAAGTTATTTTTAGTATTAGTGATATTGATATATTTTAAATGCGTACCGAATTTTAAATATGAATATTATGTTTATGCTTTTTGTTATTTTACTTAGCATCACTGTAATATTTTCAACACAATGTATTTTGTTATGAAATAAATGACTTATGACTTATGATGGTACCAACCCATTTTTTGAGAGGTAGGAACGATACATCTTAAGCGACTACTGTATGGTTCGCTTGTTTTTTTTTTTGTCTGATTTACTAAACGAATTTAATAACAACAACAAGAGTGTTGAAGTGTACGGTGGTTTCCAGGTAAAACAGGTGGGTTAAAACCACAAAAAAGATACACTATCTAACTTTTCCATAGATAGTAGTCTATACTATGGACAAGTGATGTTGGAACGTCGGGCGAGAGTAGACTAATATATTTACTGTACATAATTTCAGGTTTTATTTATATTCGTTTTTATTTTATTTTTTATTGTTTTATTTATTTTGTAATCCTCTAGTGGGATTTATCTAAGTCCGTAGGTGTATCAGAATACCAGCGCTGCGGTATATTTTTTTTTAAATATCCCCGCATTATACTGAGATAGGAGCCTTTTTGGCCTCGCACAGGTCGTTATTATTGTTAGTTTTTAAATGCTCCTTTTTTTATTATTATTATTTACTGTTTGTATTTTCCTGTGCGTCTCCAAAATAAAATATTTTTCTTTCTTTCTTTCTTTGTTAAAATTGAGAATACTTTTCATTTGGAAAATATGAGTTAAGGTAGGTGTTAGATGGGAACCCCTGCTCACTTGAAGGTTAGTCTAATAACCTTCAAGTGAGCAGGGGTTGTAAACACTCGTATATGTCGTCCAGTGTCCAGTGTCCAGGAGTCGTAGAGTAAATCTGGCTGCATCTAATAAAGTGGCTCCTAATGAACGTGGTCACTGTTGTAATGAACCCGACCTCTGCTCACAAATGCCGAGGGATCCTATACATTTCGTGATATGCTATACTATATTTATGTATTAGGGCAACATTGGTAAATTATTAATTGAAAATAAATAAACAGTCTGCTGTCACCACACTTAGAGCAGCAAATTAATCACCAGTTTGAAAATTATAATTTTACCGATCAGTTAATTTGCTGTCAAATCTTATCCATTTGTATTGTTGTATCTGTTGTGATTTGTTGCCCGAAATAAAGCCTATAAATCATGTGAGTTCATTAATATGAGATTTGATAATATTGATAAACGAGTAGGCTGTCTGAAATCGTTTATAGTATTTTCGATTAAGTAGGTAGTGGTTGCGATCGACTTACATTCGCTGTAAGTCGATCGCAACCACTACTACGAGTAGGCCGGGGTTTGAACCCTGCACTAAATCTTAACAGCGTTTTTTTTCTTGAATCGTGTTTAGGAAACCTAACTCTTCAAATAATAATAAAAATTTAAAATTCTAAAGTCATTTAATCAAACTAGGCTGAGAATCATCACTTTTCGAACGTCAAAATTACTTAAGACAGTCCCCTAAAACACCCAACCTTCACCACTTCCTAGTGCTATAGCTGGGAAGAAGAAGTGGCGCAACAAACTTCCCAGCAGCACTGCTGTCTGTTCAGTTAGAAAAAAATCTTGGTTCTATACAACAGTATGCAATAGTTATTTATGCATAAGTGCGGAAGGTGAGGTTTCCGATGAGTGAAATTTTTATCCCCGAGCGAGCGAAGCGAGCGAGTGTATAAGCCAACACGAGTCGGGAATCATCTTACGCACGTGTATCATACAACGTTTTACTATGCATAGCGTGAGGAAAAAAAAAAACGAGCGAGCCTTACGGTAGTCACTTATGATGTGTAACATCTAACATATGACGACGTATATACATGATAAAAACTACATTCATGACTTTGAGTTTCGAGTTCGACTTCGATTCGACGTCGACTTCGTATTAGACTTTGAATTCGACTTCAACTTTGACTTTTTGATTTGACCATCGTCATAATCATCGCCATTGCCATCGCCATCGTCATCTCCATCGCCATCGCCATCGTTATCATTATCATCAATCATCATCAATCGTCTGATTTGTAAAACTTTTCTCAAATAATAAAATCTCTGAGACGGGCTGACGACGGCGGAAAAGTAAAAAGCACTAGTGAAAAAAGTGTCACTTTCCGCACAAATTGACTGCTTGGAAAACGCTCTTTTCGAGCAAATGCATTGTAAAATAATTTACATTACTCAGCACAAAACACATCATCACGACATCTTTTCTGGGCCTTAAAAGCTATATCTCGATCAGTTGAGTTCCCCCAGAAAATGATACCGTAGCGCAAGTGCGATTCAACTATTCCGTAGTAAGCCGTAAGAAGTGTTTTGGCATCTACTATGGAGGATAATCTATATAACACATATACGGATGAACTCAATTTTTTACACAAACTGTCTATATGGGCTTTCCAATTTAAGTTGCAATCTATTTGCAACCCTAATAATTTCATATCCTCTGCTTCCTCAATTTTGTCATTTTTGTAATGGATGTTGAGATTAGTTCCGCCGGGAGTACGTTGTCTAAAGTGCATTATCTTTGTCTTACCCAAATTAATATTTAAATTATTTTCGTCTAGCCATTTAATTAGTGCGTCAAGAGAATTATTTATGTCATTTTCATATGTATTTGTACTTTTACATGGGATTGTTACAGTGCTATCGTCTGCAAACATAGTTATAGGATATTCAAGGGACTGGGGCATATCATTAACATAAGTTATCAATAAAAACGGGCCTATCACGGTTCCTTGTGGTACTCCGTATGAGATTTTACGTTCTCGAGACCTTATAATGTCTTCGTGTTTGGTAAATATGTTAATGTTGCTAACTTCGGTTATTTGTGTTCTGTTTTCCAGATAAGATTTTATAAGTTCGAGCACGTTACCTCTAATGCCATAGACTTCTAATTTATTAAGTAATATATTATAATGGACATAATCGAACGCCTGGGTCATATCGCAAAATATAGCGCATATGGGGGATCGTTTATCCATGCTACTCATAATAGGATTCAAAAAGTCGTAAATTGCCATATTGATGGTTCTGTGCTGCCTGAACCCTTTTTGTTCTTCGCAAAGTATATTATATTTTTCCATATAATTATATAGTTCCCTGCAAATGTATTTCTCAAAAATCTTTGAAATAACCGGTATGAGCGAAATAGGTCTATAATATTCCATCAACTCCTTATTTTCTTTCTTAAATAAGGGTTTTATTATAGATGTTTTTAAAGCATCTGGATATTTAGCCGTACAAATAATAAGGTTCAGTATGTGGCTTAAATGTTCGCAAATCGCGGTTGAGACAGACTTAAGTATACTTGTGGCGACTCCATCAAAACCAACACTGTTAGTATTTTTAGCGACATTATTATTTTATTCAAATCGTGTGGTGTGCTGGGTGCCATAAACATTGAGTTATGTTTCATGGACGAGATGCATGTTTTCGGCTTACAGTCAACATCTATTTTCGGACGTATTTTGTCAACGAAAAAGTCATTAAAAGCACTAGCGATATCATAAGGTTTGTATAAGATTTGATTACCAACTTTAAGTTTCTCAATTCGTTGTTTAGGGATATTGAATTTTGTCTGATTAATTACCTGCCTTAGTCTTTGATTTATATTTAGATTGCTGTATTTTGTGGTTATTTTGAGCTTTTTGTGTCAAGTTAATTATTTTATTATATAGTCTAGAATATCTAGTGAATTTCTTTGTGTTTTCATGGTTGGGTTGCAACCTGGATCGCCACAAAAGTTCCCTTTTTTTCTTACTGCATAATTTAACGCCACGTGAAAGCCATTTTGGTTTATTGATTAGGTTTATTTTTATTTCTTTATACGGAAAACATAACTCGTAAAATAACTTGAATATGTCGATAAATTCATTGTAAGCTACGTTGGGATCGTCAGTAAGATATATCTCCGAAAATTTGAGACTGCTTATGCTATTTTTAAATTTCTCTATGTTATTGTTACTGTAATCTCTTCTAGTTATATACCAGGACTTGATATTATATACATTGGGAACTGGACATTGCAGTAGCTGTGCTGTATGGTCTGATAAAGTAAACTCAAGTACATCTGTCTTACAACTCTTCTTAAAATTATGCGCAAAATTATCTATAAGTACATGTCCCACTAGCTATTCGCGTTGGCTGTTTAAGAGCAAGTTTCAAATTGTAACCTAGTAGTAGATACTCAAGTGCAACTGAATTGTTATTCGGTTTTAAGACATCAATATTAAAATCACCTGCAATTACAAAATTCTTTGAACGCCTGCTAGATATTTCTTTAAGCAAAATTTCAAGTTTATCAAAACAGTAATTTAAATTCCTGGCGTTTGGTACTCTGTAAATACATACAACTATTAATTTATAATTAATAAGCTCGACAGCACAACATTCAAAAACCCCTGGTGATGACAGCTTCGATATCTGAGGAATTTCCCTCCATTGGTGGCAAGTGTTAACAATTATACATGTTCCTCCTCTCTTCTTTTCCTGTCTACTGTAACATGCAGCTAAACTGAAATTTGGTACGCACAGATGCTTTTCGTGACCTTTCATGATGAAATGTTCGGTAATACATATAATATCTATATTTAAGTTTGTACCAGATAGTTCATTCAAGCATACCGTAAGAGCATTTGACTTATTTAGTAAACCTGCAATATTTTGGTGTAAAATGTTAATATATTTACTGGAGAAAAAACTGGTCTTTTGATTCACTTTCTTCGACGAGAGCATTTTCTTCTAAGATTTCCAATCGAAGGTTGAAAAGGTCCTCAAAAATTACTCTCATGGCGCAGTCTTTTACGGTTCCTGACCTTATGTACGTAGAATGGTGATAGCTCAAGTTCAAATTGGAGTCCAGTACCCCTAGTGTGAGTTTCTTGCCGTATCACGAAATACGTGACGATCGAGTTAATCGAGCTAACTAATGAGCAATGGTATTTAAAAAAGGTGCGAGTGTGAGTCGAAGTATGTCTAACTAACATCAGCTCGTATCGTCACTTGTCCGATAGTATGCCGAAAGATTTGTTATTTTTTTAATGTTGCCTATCTTGAACTTAGAATGGTTTCGGCGAAATAATACGACTAAAATACAAATGTTATCGCAACCATGTTAACACCCGTTATGCGTACCCTACGTAATTTAGACGAATAATATTGTTAATGAATGAGATATTCCTGTTTCGTTTTAACGAGCAGTGAGTAAGGGAGATGTAAAATTAGGTGCGTGTCGTGTGGCGTCAAATTCAAGTGGCGAGCGCCTGGGTCCTTAGAACATTTCTTCTGCCTTCAAAGTTTTTTCGCGCTTTTGTGTTACATTACTGAACTTATTCCATTTCGATTATTTACTTATCACAATGAAGACCAGTGCATCACAGTTTGAAATGTTAGTTAACTTCATGGAATAGTAAGTACACTTGAGCTTAAAATTGAAAATAAAAACATAGCTGTGAACCTTTCATATAAAAATAATCTTTTCTCTAAAATTTACAGACACGGTGACATAAACAAACTGAATAAAAACGCAAAAGGTAGAATACAGACGATTCAAGATTGGGAACGCCTAACAAATTTATTAAATAGTGATCCCACTGGGGACACCAAGATACAGAGAAATGGAAGAAGGTATGTACCTAGCGCAGTATATTTAATCTTATCCTTTGAAATTTAAGTGAATTATTCATTTTGGTCTTAATGTATTCCCAAATATACCTAGCTACCTAGAATATTTTTATATTTGACTGTACTTATTTATTCATTATACATACTACAATGGTAATGTTGTCTTTCAAAGGTTTGGAGTGATTTAAAAAATAACACAAAGAAAAAAGCAGCCAGAATAAATAGGGCTGTTGGTGGTACTGGTGGTGGGCCCGCACTTAATTTACAGCTAACTGATTTGGAACAACGTGTCCTCAACATAATTTTACCTCAGGCAGCTACAGGCTTAACAGGTGTAAGGGAAGCGGGCTTTTCTGAGGTTGGTTGTGGTGCTTTCATATCATTGTTTAGTAACTGCAAAAATATGGGTATTTAAGTACTTCAGTCAGGTACCTACATCTGTGGATTTATAACAAAAATACTTTATCTAATTTTCCACGAAATTATTAAAATTTACTTTTAAAATGTTTCAGAACCGAATTGACAGTCCCAACAGAACTGTAACTCTGTCACCAACACCACCTGTGCTGCCTGCCAGTTATGACGTTCCAGTTGTTGAAGAAAGTCCAGTTATTAATTTAAGTAAGTACCTATTGTCTTTGGTTCAAAATTGAGACCTGTGACTTGACGGTCCAACAGTCATATCTATTAATGCAGATTTTTCATTTATTCTTTTCTATTTAAGTGGATTTTGATACATCATGGAATGAAGCTGGACCATCCCACATCATAACACCCTTACCGCAAGCATCACCAACCACCAACACGTACCAAGCACAAGTAGAAGAGGAAATTGTCTTGGACAGTCCACCACCAGCAGGCTCTCATAGACCAACACAAGCGGGACACACTCCACAACGTCGTCGGCGACGTGGTCTAACTTCACGTCGAATAATATCTCCACGACGCCGGGTTATCAGACAACCCAATCAGATGGAACGAGCAACAGAGCAGTTCCTGAACTCTGATGAGGAATGGAGGAATTTTTTAAGAAAAAAACATAGTGATGACTGCAATATTGAGAGGGAAAAGCTACGCATAAGGGAGCTTGAGTTGGAAACTCATAGGAAATGGCAAGATGTTGCATTGCTTGCCGTAGAAGCATTAAATAAGGTGATTGATCCTAGATTACGCAGAGATCAATGATTTATTTATTTTCTTAAGTTATGCTTCTACATTGTGCACAGCAGCATTTTACCATTTTATTATGAGTGTTTTCTTTTTTTGTGTCTAATTTTATATGTAATTTTTTTAAATAGTTTCACACTTTATGCCTGGAGGCTTTTATTTAGGTACTTATTTTATTTTTAGTCAGTATCGAATTACATTTTTTTGTTGGCATATTGGCGTGTGCTAGCTGTCTCAAGGCAAATAATTTAATTTAATGTTTGTGTTTCATAATGTACTTTGCATACTATTGTATTTATTTATTTATTTTATTATTTATGTACACACAGTAAAATACATACAGATACGACATAATTATAATTATTATTGTATGGAATCATGTTTTTCTAAATAAACAGACAGACAGTTGTGCTCCTGGGAACTTTGTTGCGCCAATTGTTCCCAGCTAAAGCATTACGAAATGGTTAAGGGCGGGCGTTTTGGGGGACTGTCTTATGTAGATTTGACGTTCGAAAAGTACTGATTCTAAGCTTAATTATAAATGACTTGATTTTGGTTGTAAATAAAGGCTACCATTACTATTTGTGTTCTAAAGTACCTTACCATGTTTTATTTACCAAATAACAATTCTATTTGACATAGGTGTTTCATTATTGTAATGGTATAAATGTGTTATGTATGGACTGGAAGTAAATAAATATAGTTCATGTATACACATGGGTAGAATTAAATAAAGACTCGGAAAAAATATATGTATAATTTTGATGGAAAATTTGGAAATTAATTATGTAATCGTCGGGCTATTTGATCACGCAAAGCTCTTCCTCGGATTAAATCGGTGGTTGCTCTTTGATGTCTGTCGTCATATCGGATATTACTTGTTTCTGGTTGTTCACATTCTATTTGACCTGAAAATAAAGATGAAGTTATAGGCATAATGAATATGATAGTAACTGAATTAATTGACAATATTTTAGGGGGTGAAAGTACTGATGAATATGAACATAAAAGTTATTTGAATGGGATCAACCCTGAAATCGCTTTGGTCAAGTTAATGTGAACATAAATATATGCAACAGCAGATTTTTTTTTCATGTTCAATTAAATATTTATATTCTTACCAACATCATCTGGTTCAGGTACACCAAAATCTAATGCAATGTATGCAACAACAGGCTTGAATAATTTGTGCACATTTTTGAGGCTTGTAGTGTAGTACTCTGTCTTTACATAAACAATGCCACCGATTTTTCAGTCGACCAAATGTGTTTTCAATTAGAACTCTCGCTACAATATGTTTCTGATTAAAAACTTCTGAAGATTCTGCAGTGGCTTCTAAATATGGGGTCATTAACCATGGGCGCAATGGATATCCAGAATCACCTGAAAGAATAAAATTGTGTATTATGTTACTTCTTATTTTCCCCTATTGATGTTGTTGTTAACAGACATAATTTATTATTAAAGCACAAACACTCCTACTTGGAACCAATGTCACTCATATAGATATTAAACAACCAACAGGTCTACAATACTTAATGTTTAAAAAATAAACAGAACACATACCCAGCAGCCAACATATTTCTCCTTGTGCATGTAAAGATTGCATATAATTGTTGACTTGACTGTTCTCCCAAATAAATTAATCATGGTTAGCACCACCAAATTTAGGATTGACATTTATTATTCTACAGTCACTATCACACACCTAAAATATTAAAATTAGTTTTTTAAATGTTTGAATACTAGCTCATTTTAATGCATTTCAGAATAAATTGGTATAGGTAATTATTGCTTACATACCATTTGTACATTTATTGAATGATAATGTTTTCTACAATAGTATAAATGCTCCTCTTGTACAGGCGGGCCATGTATTCTAAAATGACTTCCATCGATACACCCAATTACACCAGGTATTCCAAATTTTGAGTAATATCTGTAATCATTTATTAATAATATAAGTAACTCAAATTTTTAATGTTTAAATGTTCTGTATTAATGTACCTAAGTGCCAAAATAAATACTAACCTCTGACTTACTGCCTGTCGAGCAGCACGAGTTTTTGGAAATTTTATATACTTTTCCAACACTAAATCATGAGTCAAAGCTTTGGTCACTTCATGAATGTACACACTGCACATCTTTTGCGACAGACCTTTGGCCACCCCCACAGGACGTTAATACGAGCCTGTCGCATAAAAGAATAGAGCTACGAGTACCTAAAAAATATGAACAAAATGTTAAACGATGTACGCATTTACCTAAAAGCGCCTACAAGGAATTCATTAGGTATTTCATTATTGTCTATTACAATACCTACCTTGGTTTGAAGTTTAACTCGTTGGGTCGAACTTAAATTTGTCAATCCTTCTAGTTCTTGACAAAGAAATACAAAGGCTTCCTTTGACAAACGATATCTGTTCCTGAATTCAGTATCGTCGAGATCTTCCACTGGATTGAAACAGGCACGAAAACCGGCTCTTTGTTTTCGGAGACGATTCCGTTCATCTTGCTGATGAGCAGTCATCATCATTTTCCAAGCGAAATAATTACGTGCTGCCATTATAAACACAATTTGCCACAAAACTACACGCAAATATTACGAACGTAACTAATATAAACAACAATTCACTTGTCACACACCAAGTGAGAGAGTTTACTACAAAGTTTACGTTTACAAACGTTTGAACACCGCTTGGAAACGTCAAATTTTAACTGACACTCGCAGTAACCCGCAAAATGTTGTCCGAAACGCTACTTCGTGAGTCACGTTTTAAATACCGAACTATTCTAGTATCGTTTAAAATCTTACACTCGCTGTTTCGGTTTACAATACTTTCCGCTAGGGGCGCTTTTTACGTTTTCATACATTTATTACTCGATACAGTAACGTGGTAGTAGCGTTTTCTATGTGACAAAACTCACACTCGACGTACTGAACATACGAATAATTATGTGTAATATTGTCCATACATAGCACGTTGTTGAACATTTCCACTCTTGAGTTATATAAAATATTATAGTCATTATTATATTTATATGTTGGCAAAGTAATAATTATATTAGTGTTCTTTATGTTCTGTAATGCGTTTCTCATGTATGTAATTATGTCAAAGTAACATTTAGTCGTTTTAAATTCTTCCTCGCCGATCACTATTATACAAAAATCATTATTTGTGTAATGTTGAAGTTTTATTTGCAAATCCCGTAGAAGGTGCATAATATCCACCTTTGGTGTTAGGTAGTGACATATTTGATAATTGTCTGTAAAATATTCTTTTGCCAGAGTTAATATATTATTAGTTTTATTCGTACTTAATATACATAGCTTATTTTTCAATTTGTTTTTGTTCACTTGTATATATTTTTGTGTTGTCCCTTGCTCATTCGAAGGTAGTGACGCCATCTGTGGACTGGAATGTGTAGTAATCGTTTTTTGTTGGTCATACTTTTGGATAACTTTTTCTTTTACTGTTATTTCAGAATCAGTCTGTGTTTGTTTATTTATACATCCTGCTTGTTTTGAATATTTGGACGCCCTTTTTTTAGGCTTATTGGTAGGAGATTGTGTCGGACTAGTCACTATTTGTTTGTAGAGTGAGTTTTTACGAATCATATTTTCATTTTCCTTCTTAAGTTTTTCAATTTCAAGGCTCAGTGAGTCAATTTCTCCATTTGCACTACAGAGTTTATTGGTGAGATCATCAATATTTTTCTTTAATTGAGTTATTAAATCAATGTCGTCATCATCTGATATATCAGGCATACTGCATACAGTGCCATCTAGGGTGCGATTGGCGAGGCTTTCGTCTAAGTTGAAGTCGGAGTTTGAGAGCGCTCGTGCGCGCCTTACGGTGACGTTATTGATTCCGCTCATAGTTTGTGTATGCAGTACTGCTATTTCTCACTAGATGTCTATTGCACCGTATCGATTGTCGAGACACTAGATGCCACTCTACTCAATTTTCAAGGGTTTATGAATTCAAAATATTGAAAATTAACGACTATTATTTTCACTTTATGAGATAAACTAGTTTTTAATAGAAATTAGTTATTGTACCCGTAGTTGTTGGTATTATTACATCATCAAGTCACCTGATACGCTTTCTTTACGCCCGTGTCATTGATTTATTTGAGTTTTGAACACTGCACATTGTTTATATTGTCACTTTACACTTGAGTTTTGTGGAGATAACACTGATTAGCGTTAATAGTCACTTTATGCACACAATGAAATAAATAATTAGTTAATTAACGCACACTTACTATTTATTTACTTATTTCGAATACGGAGTCGATGTTAACTGTGCGCCACTAGCGTTCTCTTTTTGATATTGATATTATGTCCAAATTACAGCTTTTTAGTAATAAGAATCTCTGAGCTAAGCCCTGGATAGACAGACGGACAGTCGAACATGGCGAAACGATAAGCGTTCCTTGTTGACTACGGAACCCTAAAAACGAACAAAAGAGAACACAATAATAATATAAGATATTCAAACTCAAAATCAAAGCATTTATTTCAAATAAACCAATTACAGGCACTTTTGAATTGTCAAGGGGTCGGTTAGTCAGAATTATGAAGCTAGTTGCCTATTCCAAAGCGTAGTAGGTACCTATGGAGAAGAACGGGCAAGAAACTCCAAGGACACTCTTTTAAATTATGATATGGTTACAAAATATTAGTTACATCATTCACCAAAGGGCGTTGTACCACTGACGCTGGTGTCACCCTAATAAAGAACTTTTTTAATGCCTGGGAACAAGCACAAGATGCCATTGGAATCTTTTGCGAGCTCTCGAAGGCGTTTGATTGCGTAGACCATGAGACACTTCTGTTAAAACTGGAGCACTATGGGATTAGAAATACAGCTCTTGATTTACTAAGATCATACGTTAAAGATAGAAAGGTTAAAGTTCAAGTAAACGGCGTAAACTCATTAGGGTCTGAAATGGCATTGGGCGTTCCCAAGGTTCGATATTGGGTCCATTCCTCTTTTTAGTTTACATTAATGATTTACCCCAATTACTTCAAAATCAACCGAAGATGAAGTTATTTGCAGATGACACATCATTGATCTTTAAAATCAACAGACGGTCACAAAATCTTGATGAAGTGAATAGATTCTTCAGGTCCAAGATTGGTTTACGGTAAATAATTTGGTACTAAATAAAAAAATACCAAATGCATTAGATTTAAATTACCTAATGTTAGAAGTAGCGAATGTGACATCATATTGAATGGAGAAAAACTGGAATTTATTAATCAAACGATTTTTCTAGTAATCACGCTAGACGAGAAATTACAACGGGGACCTCATATAACAACTCTTGCGGGGCGGCTAATCTCGGCCGCTTATGCTGTTAGAAAGATAAGACAGTTAACAGATGTAGAAACCGCGCGTTTGGTCTATTTTAGCTACTTCCCAATATTATGTCGTATGGCATTTTACTGTGGGGTCGGGCTGCTGACATTGAATACATCTTTATTTTACAAAAGAGAGCTGTCAGAGCCATTTATGATCTACATCGTCGCGAATCTCTCAGATAACTATTTGGAAGGATTAATATTATGACGGTACCATGCCAATTCATTTATGAAAATATTATGTATGTAAGAAAAAATCTACATATTTTTAGTAAAAGAGGTGCAAGAAACAATTACATCACTAGGAATAGGGACCAATTAGTTCAACCGGGTTTTAGGCTGGATAAAGTGGACTCGTCTTTCATGGTACCCCATGAAAGACGCGTCCACTTTTAAAATGTTTAAAATGTTACAATAAAATACCTCCCAACATACTTCAACTGAATGAAACGATATTTAAATCTTATATTAAAGGCACACTATGCATGCAGCCAGGCATATTATAAGTTGGGAGATTATATCGCTGATAACGATGCCTGACTCAACGCTGGTCTTGCTCCACACGGGCGCATAAACTAACTGATTAGTATTTGAAAATACTGCTGGAGCTGCTGAAGATTTTAAAAACTTTTGTTTAATTGCATAGCACATATGTGAGTACTATGTACCGACTATAAAGCTACCATTTAGGTACTGGGTATGTCTTTCATTGACTTGAATGTGCCTTGGCGGTTGAGAGTATGTCATGCTCACTCTAATGTCTCGCTGACGGTGGCGCGTGTCTCCGTCTCGTGAATCCGTCAATTTACAGATTACGTCAGTAAATTAGTATTTTTCTCACAGCATATGCTGCTGAACTTAATCGTCCTGAAAGGGATGTTAAATGAGGACCCCATTGAAGCCTTGAGTCGAGCGTGATCCCTAGGAAAACTGTTTTATCGACGAATTCTAGTTTCTCTTGATTCAATACTATCTCACAACTACTACTTTTTTCATTTGGTGAAGAAAATCTTATGCACTTCGTTTTTTTCCCTTTTAATACTAAATTATTAGCATTGAATCAATTTTAGACCTGCTGTAGGGCGTTATTTACGTCGTCTAGATTTGATGCACGTCTATTAATTAAAAAAAATATTGAACTTCTTATTGCTGTTTAAATTATTAGATATAACAAGCGAACATTTAAAATAAATTGATTTTCAAATGTTTATGTTTACCTATTAAACAGCTCTGCAACTACTCTATTATACAAGTGTTTTTTTTAATATTTGAACTGTGTGGCCATGCAGTACAATGAACATGGACTATATCGAGTGCCGGGCGCCCGTTTTCGAACATGCACCAATTAGCTCAACCATTTTGAAGGGAACTTAATGATCCAACACACACACCACCACCAGCGAGAGCCATTTGAGTAAGCATGATATACGCTCAGCCGTCAGGGCACATTCAAGTCAATGAAAGACGTACCCAGTAAATGGTAGCTTAAAGTAGGTACATAGTGCTCACACATGTGCTATGCAATTATATAATACTAAGAGATTGAATTTATACAACGTAAAGATAATTTTTCAATTTTCAGCAGCTCCAACAATATTTTCGAATGCTAATCAATTAGTTTATGCGCCCTTGTGGAGCTCGACCAGCGTTGAGCCAAGCATTTATGTCTGCGATGTAATTCCCCAACTTATAATATTCTTAGCAGCATAGTGTGCGTTTTATACAAGATTTAATTTTCGTTTCATTCATTTGGAGTATGTGGGGAGGTATTTTATTGTTACATTTTAAACAGTACCCCATGAAGGATGAGTCCACTTTATCCAGTCTAATACCCGGTTGAACTAATTGGTCCCTATTTCTAGTCCTAGAATTGTGTCTATCAGCTCTTTTACTGAAAAATCTTAGATTTTTCGTAACGTACATGATGTTTTCATAGACATATTAACAAGGTACCGTCATGATGTTTTTCTCTTCGAGAATCGCGTCTGCGGAGGCCATATATTGCTCTGATGGCTCTTTTCTGTAGAATAAAAATAGACTCGATATCTGCAGCCCGTCCCCACAGTAAAATACCGTAAGACATGATACTATGAAAGTAACTGAAATAGACTAGCCTCGCGGTATACATCAGTAAATTGATGGATTTTTCTCACAGCATATGCTGCTGAACTTAGCAGACTTGCAAGAGATGTTAAACGAGGACCCCATTGCAGCCTTGAGTCGAGCGTGATCCCCAAGAAAACAGTTTTATCGACGAATTTTAGTGCCTCCCTATCTATGTCACAATCACTACTTTTAACCTTCTATTCCTATTTCTTCTAACCTCCTTTTCGAAGTTATCTGCATAAGTGATAAACGGTTAGATATATGGTAACTAGAAGTTTATGAATAAAAAAGGATAGCTACACTTAGTAAGACGTGTTCAGCTGTCAATCACATTGATAAAGGATGGATAGGAGACCGTTAGAACGTACTATCAAGGAATTTCTTTGTTAAGTGAAGAGATCTAAGGAAGTTTTAATCCAAATAGAGTGGTGTTACTTAGTTTACTCAATCTTGGGAGTAAGTTATCTAACTTAATCTAGTATACAGTCCTGAGATAATGCTAAGTCGCAGAAGACATGTTTATCTGAGCGGTAAGCTACGCGACGCTAACTGTTGTTCAAAAGGTTAAATAGTCCCAATATTACCAACATTGGCCTTGTGAAACATTGACCAAATGTTTGGAACGAGCCAACTTGCCACTTAACATCATAATAAAATCCTTCGACCCCACAGTTTGACAATGATGGCTTCACTCAAGAACCTTCTAGAAAAGATCAATTGTTGAAATTAGGTGGGAACGAGAAACGATGCTGTAAAATGTTATGATACTCGTCTCCTTAGATTGTGTGCTCTCGAAATTAAACAAGGAATAAAAAGATATTTCACAGTTTTCTTTATGTTGGATTTATATGTTTTTACTTTCGGGTTTCTGAGGCATTATTTCTGGAGAACAGCGTTATTAAGTCGATTCAGGAAGTCCGGTTGTTGAGTACATTTGAACTTTACATTTTCTAACGTTTTCTTGTTGCCAAACTTTACTCACAAGCTTTTTACTTTTCAGTTTTATTTATAACATAACGTCACGCCTGTTTTATTTATAGTATAACGTTACGCTTGTTTTCGCCAAAGGGTAAAGGCCTGTCTGTTTTATTATCGGTAAAAAATAATATGGCAACTAACAACTATCGGAGCTGTAGCAAAATAATTTATGTTCTCAGTGATTGTAAGTAAATAGGTAGATTAGATGCGTTTACATTGCAATTCTACTCACGAGCAATGCCGGTTGTTTTGTATAAACACGAAGTTAATATAAATTTGCCTTTACGAACTTGTGAAACGCTGTCTCGAAAATAAATGCTAAACAAACAATACTTGAATTCATTTTCATAACAGACTAACATCATGAATAGTAAAAAACCGGCCAAGTGAGTGTCGGACCACGCACAATGTATGTAGTTGCGATGAATTTATTCCAAGAACAAACTTAACATTGTAGTTGAAAAACAGGTTCTCCCATACATTCTAACTGCAAATGTAAGTTTTTACGCAGAATATTGAGAGATTTACCATGTTATTTTAATACCATAGACTTATTATAGGTTTGCCTGTAATCTATGAGAAAAGAACCACTCTCTGTATTTATTTCAAAATTTTAGGCTCAGTAGTTTTGGACATAAAGGTGGAATGGACAATTGTCATCTATTTTCTTAAATATGTTTCAAAGTAATTATAAAAAATAAAATAAAAATGTGATCTTAACAACAAGCCCTTTCTTCATACGTCACACGGTACAGTTTGCAAAACGTTTTATTTTATTTTTCCGATTTGCCCCCAAAAAGTAAATATACAAAATTAATTTGTTTACATTACACGTCCGTGTTTAGGTCTCAGAAATTCATATGTAGTAGATTCGGAGCAAATTGGCTGTAACAGACGGACAACCAGCCAGTCAGACAGACAGACACACGAGTGATCCTATATGGGTTCCGTTTTTACTCTTTTCAGGTATGGAACCCTAAAAACGTTAAAAGCACCGATCAAAGTGAGCTGCAGTCCGGTTACACCTTTACTTCAGCGGTCCAGCAGTATTTAACGACCGTTTGCGGAACCTCAGTTAAGGCCGGACTCACGCGACTAAACTGAACCAAGTTTAAATCGAATGTAACTTGATTTATATTCATGTAGTACGAGAACTTGTAGGGATAGCGTGAGATGGGCGTAAACTAGTAGTAAGGTTGGTGTGAGATAATACGGGCGTACATTGTAGTAATGTAGTAGACACCCTTAGAGGGACGCGTCTGGGTTCTATCCTCAAGGATGCTTGGAATCATAGGAAATGAGGCAAACGAAAGCTAACAGACCTGAATTGCTAAGTATGTAATCAATGGTGTTTTCTAATCTGGATACATTTTTACAGAAATAATGAAGAAATTGTTTTTGGATCAGTTTATTTTTCGTTCTCCATCAAACGTATTGTTTCAAGGATGAACAGAGCTTATTAAAATAATGTCCGGTCATAGTAGAGGCTGAGCGAATGTTCCCCGCTGTAGCCGGCAGCCGCCACTCCCGCCATTGTTCGCGCACAACAACTTACTTCCCCATAACTAATACTGTTGCACGCTGCGCTGTAAACAACATAAAGTAACGCAACTCCGCTATTGTGTACACTTGCCTTGTCAATACAGCCTGAATCGTAACTAACGACGTGCTTACCCACTATTTGAACCTTCTTTAGTAAAAGGCTGACAGCAGCCTAGTCAACGTCTTCGCGGCCAGCTAGTGAAACTGGAGATTAAACCCGGTGAAGTTGTATTTCTAGCCGCTTTCCCAAGCCTCGCTGGAAAGAAAATAAATGCTCCCAGTCAAATACAAAGACTCTCCTTTATATCCTCAGTTCTCATTTATCTACACTATAATATATAAATTCTTTATTTCAGTCAACATAAGATCCATTGTGTTAGTAATTTTCTTATAATTAATGTTAGTAAATAATAATCTACATAAATTCAAAGTTAATATTTGAGCTCGCTTCATGGGGACGACGCACAAGCGAAAGGAAGTACTTCACTCGTTCATCACCCCCACAAAACGTCTCACTATGAATATGACGAGTGGCTAAAACCCCAATTACCCTGAACATAGTCTATTATATTTTAGTCCTGAATTCTTAATGTACAAAGTAATAAATATGGACCTCTCTAATGAGACTTTACAATAAGTCCCTTAATGATCACAAGTACTGAGGGACATGCAAATATTTGACCTTTTATTCAATCGCGTTGTTTCGGCCGCTGCCCGCCTCGCGCCGGTCACCCCTATCCGTGTAGTATTTGCCTAATGCCACTCTGGTCTAGTATAATTAAGCAAGTTTCTAATTCAATAGCTAATGTACTCTGTAAGTTGTCAGACGGTTATGTGTTCTAATGTCAGAATAGATTCTAGTGATGCCTTAAAAAGGAAATAACGTAAACGTTAGAAATACATAGTTGTAAATAAGTAAAGATTGGATGGATCCAATCTTTAAACCCTGGGTTAGAACCCAATAAAATTACCATTGACTCGAAGAGAATAACACCCAGAGGAATGTTTGTTTAAAACTATTTACTAACGATTTGGCTCTTTACTGCTAAAAAGTATTTAACATAAATTTTTAAGACTTGCAGGTTTGAGGACTGAGGCTATCTTTTACAAACATTATGCAAATATTTCTCGTCTCAAAATATCTTTTACTTTGTGGTCCGCCCCATTTTTTTTACAATAATGGATATATTCAGTCCTGTATAAATTTAAATAAAAAGCCTTCTCGTCCCTACACGACTCATAGAAATAAAAACGTGTTCTTTACAGACAATTTGCCACGTATTGTGTCGCTGCTCAGTTTTAGAACATTTTATGAGTTCACTCAACACAGACGTGACTCCATCGTAAACTTTATTTTATTTTTCCTAAATATATTAGCCTCACACACTTTATAGGGTAAGTAGGCACTATAAAAGAAATAAATTCTTTATTCATTCGTTTGAATCTTTGTTCGGAGGACTTTTTACACGATGCGGTTGACATAGAATCTGGTACACTGCAAACAGTGTGTGCCCAGTTATGCTAGAATGATCGTTTCATTCTAGCATATTATCTTGAATTGATTTGACGTAATTAGGTAACAGAATTATTGAGAGATTGTGGGTTGAACTGTAATTCTATTCGTTGAACAGTGCGTGAATGTACCGTCAGTCAACAGACTAGGTCAGGAGTGAACTTGCAGAGGACAAACTAGCAGAGAGGGACAACTTAGTCGATAAATTCCAATCTCGACTGACTTATCGAGGGAATTTCCGACGGCCAGTTACATTGATTGGAGGCGACCGAGGGCCTGCGGGGCAGGGGGGGGGAGCTGCCAACGCAAACAAAACTAACGACTAAGAATATAGGTGTAGAAGGCCTACTCAGTCTCTTAGACCCGTATAACAGAACCTCACTGAAAGAACCTCAAGCATTACTTAAAACTCGTTTAAAGCCTTTTGATTGGTTGAAACTAGTTTTAAGTAATGCTTGAGTCTTGAGTGAGGTTCTGTGTGTGTTCTGGGCCTTAGAAGTCGATCGATGGACTACGCTTAGAAGGAAGAAATGCCCTTGGCATTATTGTAGAAATGTAATCAACCAATGTGTATAGTAGGCTCATCCAAAGCAAGAACACAAAATATATCCCTTTGGAGGCTTTGGCTATCATGATAATGCGCCTATATCGCCTACACAATCAGTCGATGCACCACAGGCACATGTTGCGGAAGCGAATTAAGTCGCTTCCGCAACATGAGCCTGTGGTGCATCGACTGATGAGTGTCACAGTCGTGTGTCATCGAGAGCGGGTCTTCTGTTTCTCCTCTTTGTAGTCTGTGGTATCATCGAGCGATGGGCTCCCGTCACTCCGTGTATTGTCCGGCGGAGGTTTTGCGGCCAGGATTTGAACGCGGAACCTTTTGCTTTTGTTATGGTAAGCAGCATATCTGTCCACCATTCACTTGCGCGGGGGAATTCTGAATTCTTCAGCAGTATTTTATGTTCAACGGAACAGAAATGTTCCCGTTATTATGAAAAAATGAAGAGGTCGGTAAAACATAATTGCGGAAGAGTTCCTGATGTTATCATGTTCGCGGGCGGCCAAATGTACTTACGGGGATGCTTTAAACATAATATTGATTTCATTTTCTCGGTAAATAATTATTATGTCCCTTTTTCTTTTACTATTTTCATTAAGATAGGTAGATCTCGTCACTGACGAATCAAATTATAAACGTCTTCGCCATCAAACCTTTTACGTAACACAAATAAAAATAAAGTGTGCAGATTTAATTCCAAGATATGAACACAGTAGGCTTGTAAAACTTGCTCCTGCAAACAGATAAAGGAAAAGCAAATCTTTTCACCGTTCAACGTTAATTGGCACATCGGAGGGGGCGGGTGGGGGCAGGTGGGCGGGGAGGTAGAGGGGAACAAAACGTCCTCGTCCCCGAGCTACTAATTTGTGTACCAACGACAAATATAACAAGGATTTCCTTGTACCTTGCCTGGGCTGCAGGGTGCAGGTTGGCTATAAACACTTTGTATTATTATGTACATCTGAAAATCTATCGTATCGTACTGTGGTTTTCAGTCTAGAGATTTATTTTGTTGTATTTATTGCCTTTCTTACAACACATAACATCCTGCCTGTACTCTCCGAAGGCTGAGGCTGGCAGCTTTCGGAGAGTATTAGTGCCCCCGCATTTCGCCAGCTATGTTCAAGTCTCATGTAGGAGACGAGCCTCTTGCCAATATTGCCATCAATCGGGCCTGAATCCAGATTTTGAGTTAGTTCTGAGAAATTCCTAATGGAACATCCCTATCGGCGATCTGGGGCTTGAATCCAAGACTCTGTGCTCAGCTGTCAGGTTTGCGACTCCACCTCTGTGTCATTGTTGCAATTACGCAGGTGACTACAAAATTACCACGGGAGAATTCCCGTATTTTTCAGAACATTCACATTTTAATCTTAATCTATCAAAAATCCTCTCACGCAGACACACGTACAAACACACACACTCCACACACATCACACATTTTTGACAAGTTTTTGACATTAAAATTGTCGCTGAGATGAGATAGCGAATAGATTTTGTATGTTTTTAATTACGGGAGTTGGCCTACAGATGTACGTAAACGAAGCAAAAGGAGTATCCAAGTCTCGTAGAATGTGGCGTTCTGTAGTTTCTGCCTACCTCTATGGGAAAAAGGCGTGAGTTTACGTATATATGTACATAATAAACAAAATGACGGATGAAGTAACTCTATATTGTTTAGTCTTCGGTTTTTCTATCAGGAATTTTTCAGTAGCACCCGAAATTGGAATCGATTTTTACAAGTGGCTCACCGTCTACATCAAAATAATAATATATCCGTCCTGGTTAATCCTGTTGGAAATACAGGTGTGCTGTTAGGTTACAATTAATAAAATAATATTAATGTGAAATAGTAATAATGGTCTCAAATAGAGCCTCCCGCGAAATTTTAACGATTATTAGTACCGATATGCTGTGTTTGCGGCAGTCTGTGGTCTGCCGCACATTGATAGTAATAATTTGACTTTTAAAAAGTCTGTATTTCGTAGCAATAAGGGTGCTTTTTGCTATGGAAGTTTTACTATTGACGTGAGGTTTTCAGATGAACATAATAATACAAAGTGTTTTTAGCCAACCTGCAACCTGCAGCCCAAGCAAGGTACAAGGAAATCCTTGTTATTTACACAAATGAGTAGCGCGGCGCCGAGGACGTTTTGTTCCCCTCTACCTACCCGCCCACCTACCGGCCCATCCCCTCCGATGTGTCAATTAACGTTGAATGGTGAAAAGATTTGCTTTTCCTTTATCTATTTGCAGGAGCAAGTTTTACAAGCCTAAAAATAGGAATTAAATCTGCACACTTTATTTTGATCTGTGTTAAATAAAAGGTGTGATGAAACCATTCCAATGAGCCCAAACACGATACCTGGATGCCTACCATGATCTAATTAAAAACGATTCAAAAGCAAGGCATTTCAGTTTAGGTTCTTAAACTGCATCGCTTCAAAGTCGTACCATGACGTCCAATACGCTCAGCGGCATTTGGATCGTTAAAAGTGAATGAAAGATCGCAATCGGTGGCTGAACCGCGCGGCCGCGTTTGGAACAGTTTTGGTGAAAACGAGACAACGCTATTATTGTCAAATAAGTTTGTTTCGCGCACATTATTTAGTGTCAGACACGTTCAGAAGCAAGTAACATTTTATTTGTTCTTAACTCAGTATCATTACTTTAAAGTAAAACAGACACTCAACAGTTTTTTTTAAGATTGCACGTTAATACGGTAAAAATTATGTTTCTGTTTCGAACGTACCAGAGTAAAAAAAGTTGTGTGACTTGAGTTGGGGCATAGTGGGCATAGTGTGAGGCAGAATCTTCCTCAAAAAACTCAAATAAAAGTAGTTCATCAGAAATCTGTTAGAGAAAAACGAATGCGGTTAAAAAAGGCATATATAATAGGTATTTTAGACTTTAAAAGAAAGATTAAAGCTCACTTACATTGGTTTTGGTAAAAATCCACTAAAACAGCACTAAAAAACGTTATTTTCGTCTATAATTCACCAAACGTTTCAGTTTATGTTAGAGAAATAGTAACTTTTATTGAATCGCTTATTTTGACATTTGAGCGTTTCAGTTGAGCTGCTATGTGGACGTCATGGTACCAAACAAGAATGAATGAAACAAAAACTTGCGACTCAGTTCGGGACAATCGCTGTCACATGGCATGGCCTAAACTGAATCGTTAAACTAACGTCATGGTACGAATTAGAAGAACAGTTCAGTTTAGGTCCTAAAATGGATCGCGCTAAGAGCTCGTGGTAGGCATCCTGTGCTGTAAGTCGGTAAGGGAGTTCGGTATCCCGCAAATTTCAGGTGACGCTGCAGCATCAGTTCAAGTTTACTATGTTCTTCTAACTATCATTGAAGTAACGTAAAGTTTTTCGCTTGCGGGTAGTTGTAACAGTTACACAAAGAAAAACTTTGGTCTTATTTGAAATTCAATATAATTTAATAGAAACATTATTTATAATTATTTATGCTATAATGTTAAAAGTTCATAGTTAGTACCTGCTGGTGTAGCGTTTTGATCTCTTAACAATTTTTCTTTTACAATCAAATTTTAAAATCACTTCACTTCATCACAATGCAGTCACTAACAAGCACTCTGAGTGAATTAAAGGAGTTGTTTCACACAAAGATGTCCGCCTTCAAAGATGAACTACAGAAGGCCCCTCCGTCACCTGTCACACTTTCTAGCCTGGTTGCGGAGTTTACAATGTTCCGGACATTTATCACGCAAGCACTGAATGGCATTCAGCAACAAGTGGAGCTACTAGCTCGTAGTGTTGACCAATAGAGATGCAGGGATGAAGGAAGATCTTGCTGTTGCATGGTGTTAGTGAGGAGCAGAAGGGGGACACCGTCAAAGTGATCACTGACGTGATATGACATGTAATAAATTAAAGTTGAGTGACTTTACAGTTGCAGACATCAGCCGATGACACAGGATGGGACGAGCCGTAGCTGATAAAACCAGGACTATCCTGTTCAAGGAAGACAGTCTTGCGGTTCGTTGGGTTGGGCGGGCGATTGGGTTTGGTTTTCCAAAGCCAAATTAAAGGCAACAGGCGTCACCATGTCTGAGTTCCTAACAAAGGGGCGGCATGGTGTGTTCTTGGCTGCGAGGGAAAGATGGGGCGTCAGCAAGAGCTGGACTAAGACAGGCTGCATGTATGTTCTTGGTCCCAATGACACACGGCATCGGGTTGAGTCTCCCGCTGAATTGGACAAAATTGCGCCGAATCCCATTGAGCCAGAGCAGAGTGAACCAGAATCGGCTGTGCCTTTGTCCCAGTCGCTGCTGCTGCGAAGAACGCTAGGTTGAAGCGTTCTGCTGTATTAAAGAAGTGATGTCTTTGTGAATGTTTTCTTCAAAGTCCGGGTAATATCGTGTTTAGTTATCGAAATTTAAGTCAAATGTTTTTAAAATCTTATCTAATGTTAATAAGAAATAGTGTGTTGTTCATCCAAAATTTAATTTATTTCAACCGTTTGAAAGAAAGAAAGAAAGAAAGAAAGATAATTTATTTGTCAAACATGCGTATACATAAACTGACAAGGCAGACATGCAAGGTATTGAGTTAATATTTTGTTGTGAGCGTCCATGTTTTGCCAATAGCGGCGTACAAATGGTATAAGTTGTAAGTTATTAGTTAAAATTTCATTTAATTGGATTAACATTCATAATCATTTCATTAATAATTTATGTCAAGATTTAAAGTATATTATGGTCAAAAATAAATTAAATTATGTCCAGTATATATACATAATTATCAAATAGTATCATTATAATCATTTCATGTCACGTCATTTTAAATTCATTAGAAAATACGTAAGAAATAAACAATAAAAATTGATGTCACGATTTTAAAGTCCAAAATAAATTAAATTAACTATGTCCACTATAATTAACTGTGTTCACATTATAAAATTGTATTTTTAACCATCTACATTAGAGGTCGGAATAGAAAAGTCCTTTTCATCCAAAAAATTTAAAATAGTGTAATATGCTTTATTAATTTAAAAAATTCTCAGCTTATTTTTGAAAAGTGACAAGGGCAGTTCTCTCCAACTTTTAGGCAATTTATTAAATTGCCGTTTTAATTATTTTTATTAATTGTATTGTACTGTCAATTCCCTTTTTATTATAATGTTAATTCTTATTTGTGATAATAAGGAACAATCCCAATTTTTTTATTTAATCTTAAAATTCATAACTTTTAATTTTATTTTTTGATAGTTAATTGATTGCATTGTATTCAAATAATTAATTATGTTTTATATATCTGAATACTGCTAATCTAGTGGCCCCTTTTTGATTAACCTTAACTTTGTTACATGCGGATAATGTAGTTTGTTTGTTTGTTTGTTTATTCATGAATAATAAATTGTATTTGAAATCACATAGTATAGAAAATAAAATAAAATTATATTAGGAAAAAACACGTTAAACATTACTACAATGCATAAATAAAACATAATATAGGAATTTCATTATAGATCTTCAACAGCATAAATACACTTATTCAACAGGAAACTTTTAAGTTGATTTTTAAAAGAGCTTGGGTATTTTATATCTAGTGGCAACTTATTAAATTATATAACCGATTGAAATCTGGGACTGTGCTTCACAATATTCAAATTATGCTGTACCTTGTACCGTTTAAAGTCTGGTCTACGTGTGCCTTCTCTAATCTGCCGTTCTTCTGCTGTCTCATATTCATGTATATATTTGGCCATGTTATTAAGAAGTACAAATACATAAATGCTCGGCACTGTAAGTATATTCAGATTTATAAAATGTTCACGGCAACTCTCTCTTTGCGGGATACGGACCAATGTGCGAATTGCGTGTTTTTGTAACACAAAAGCTCTTTTGATATTATAGTCATAACTTTTTCCCCAAAACATTATGCTATATCTAATTTTTTATTCTATCAACGCGAAATATACCATTTGCAATTGCTCAATGCAAATTTCTGTTCTAAGTGCTCTTAAAGCATAACATGCGGAACATACCGATGCATTTATAGCATTTAATTCTGTTTTCCAATTTAGCTGTTCGTCTATATGTATTCCCAAGAATTTAACTTCCTTGACGAGGACAATTTTGGCGTCATTCAAAACAACCTCTAAATCATCCTTATTACGGGCTGTTGTTCTAAATAATAGGCTTTGCAGTGTTAATTAACAATTTGTTCATATTGAACCACACATGAAACGCTTGTAATGCTGCATTTACAGTCTCTGTTAATTTATCTATGTCATTTGCTGCTACTATGGCGTTAGTGTCATCTGCGAAAATTACTATATCAATGTCAGGGAAAAGTGTGTTCATGTAATTAATTAAGTCATTAACAAATAAAATAAATAAAACAGGTCCTAATATAGATCCTTGAGGGACGCCCGTAGTCATCATTACTGTTGCTGATTTGTAAATCTTTTTGTAGCCATTTTGTATTTTGTCAATTTCTACGAACATTTTTCTGTTTTTGAGATATGATGAGAATAATTTCAAGGCCTTACCGCTTATCCCATAATGCGTCAATTTATTAAGAAGTAATTCGTGGTCTATAGTGTCAAATGCGGAACTTAAGTCAAGTAAAATCCGACTACTCTCATTTTGTTATTTATTTTTCCCATTACGTCATCAAGTAAAGTATAAATGGCGTCGGAAGTGCCAACACCTTTTTGATAACTGAACTGTCTTTGGTTTAAAACTCTATTTACACGCAAGTGAGCTAAAAGTCGTTTTTTTATGATCTTTTCAAATATTTTGGACAGGACTGGTAGCAAGGATAAGGATAGGCCTGTAGTTTTTAGGATCCGTTCTACTACCTTTTTTGTATACAGGTATTACTCTGTCTACTTTAAGCTGGTCCGGGAAGATAGATTCCTGAATACACTTATTATAAAAATCACACATAAGCTCAGCTAGTATAGATATATATTCCTTAATTACGGATATTGGGAACCCATCATAACCACAAGAATGCTTGTTCTCCATACTTATGACTATAGTTGAGACCTCATTTGGAGTGACAGAAGCAATTGTCATTTCGCTATTTTCCTCGATTATAAACTTTTGTAAAAATGCTGTATTTTGTTTTCTTTCGCCCTAGAGATACATTTGTAGTCAAACTGTTTTGCTAAAATGTCAGATATTGCCTCTGGATCCATTACAATTTGGTCATTGACTTTGAGACGAATTTCTGGTTGTTTCGTTTCCTCCTTATTGGTACATTTTCTCACTACTTTCCACACTTCTTTACTTAGAGTTTTGGAACTATTTATTTGCACCATTATTGCATGTTTTTTAGCTTTTACCACAACCTGTCTATACAGTCTAACATACTTATTCTTATACATTAAGACACTTGAATCAAGATTGTTACCAATACGTGTACATAAGAAACGTTTCATTTCAATCAACCGAAGGTCACAAAATCTTGACGACGAGAATAGCTCTATTCTTCAGGTCCAAGATTGGTTTACGGTAAATAATTTGGTACTAAATAAAAAAAAAAACCAAATGCATTAGATTTAAATTACCTAATGTTAGAAGTAGCGAATGTGAAATCATATTGAATGGAGAAAAACTGGAATTTATTAATCAAACAGTTTTCCTAGGAATCACGCTAGACGAGAAATTACAATGGGGACCTCATATAACATCTTTTGCGGGGCGGCTAAGCTCGGTCGCTTATGCTGTTAGAAAGATAAGACGAGTTAACAGACGTTGAAACCGCGCGTTTGGTCTATTTTAGCTACTTCCACAGTATTCTGTCGTATGGCATTTTCCTGTGGGGTCGGGCTACTGACATTGAATCCATCTTTATCTTACAAAAGAGAGCTGTCAGAGCCATTTATGATCTACATCGTCGCGAATCTCTTAGGGAACTATTTGGAAAGATTCATATTATGACGGTACCTTGCCAATTCATTTATGAAAATATTACGTATGTAAGAAAAAATCTACATATTTTTAATAAAATTAGTGATAGACATAATTTTAATACTAGAAATAAAGATAAAATAGATCAACCATTTTTCAGATTATCTAAAGTACATACATCTTTTATGGGGTACTGTGTTAAATGTTACAACAAAATACCTTGTGATATTTTACAATTAAATGAAAGAAAATTTAAAACTCATATTAAAAGTACACTTTGTAAACAAGCATATTACAAATTAGAGGATTATATCCAAGATATGAATGCTTGGAAACATGCTGGTCCAGCTCCATAGTATAATCTAGAATCTAGACAAAATCAAAGTGGTTGCTAATTTAAGTTGTATAAATTATTATATTTTATTATGTGACATTGATTTTACATTCTGTGATTACTTCCTCACACACTGACTTATTAATTGTAACTTTTTTTTTTTAAATCGTCTACTTTTACAATGTTTGTAAATATGTGAGAACCATGTATCTATCACATAAGTAATAAATTTATCTGTTGTTGCTCTCTTTAAAACATTATTTTTACCTATATTGTGGTATAGTAATTTATTTTTGTATTTTTAGATGCATCGTCTTCACATATAATTATATAACTAATGTACCTACATATACAAAATATTGTAAAACATTTTAAAAGAGTAACGGTGGAGTTTCTTGCCCATTCTTCTCCATACGAAAACTACCTTTTGGAATGGGCGACTAGAATCAATTCAATTTTTTTGTAATTTTTGACGTTCAAAAGTGCCTTGCAAGGGCCTATTTTGAAATAAATGATTTGACTTTGACTTTGATTTTACTTGATGTTCGAATTCCTTTAGTGATCCACTTTAATTGTCTATTTTTCTTGAGGCTTATTTTATAATCTTTATTTCTATAGCTATTCTGGAATATTTTATACAATGTTTCGAGAAATGCATTAATACCCATGCAACTCCAATCTTTTTCCAGAATACCGTGTACAAATTGGGCACTATTTTTACTATTAAAAACTCTTTTATTTGTGACAACAATTGGATACTTATTTCGCGTTAAATTGCTTACATTATCCAGGCGAATGTCTGCAAAAATACCTCCATGGCCATCAGCCAAACCATTATGATCTACTGCACATCCCAGAATACACGAATCGGGCAAGTTGGTCATTATATTGTCAATACATGAATTACTACTGTTACGAATGAAAGTAGCAGAATCGATTTGGTGCCTAAAATTATAACACTTTAGCAGACTAAGAAATTCCATGCGCTTTTTACTGTCCACTAGTAGGTCAACATTAAAATTTCCACATATAGATTTCCTATAAGAATAAGTAATCGAGTAACTTCTCCAATTTTTCTAAAAACTCATCAAATTTTTTATCTACAGGATTTCGATAATGAGAGAGATAATGTTTCGATAGTGAGCTGCAATATTGTTAATACTACTTATGAAACTATATTATTGTTATTTATAAACATTTTATATTGTAGCTGTTTATTGTCCCTATTTCATTTATAATTAATGTTGCAATAGAATGCATAAATACAACAATATACGACAGCAACCTAAGCGTAGGCGCTAACAGGGAAAGATATGTCTCAATACGAACTCACAGCAATAACGTGTGTAGGAATGCTAATCGCCATCACATTTATACTTGTTTTCAAAATGAGGACGCATGCAAAGTCTGGTTTCTTGGGTCACTGGGGGTCAAAAAAACCCGACAAGAGACAATCCCAAAAGATTTAAACATTCATGCAATAAATAATAATTTTATTGTTTCGTCCGATTTTGATAGGACCTTAAAATGTAATACACTGAATTATCTTTCTTCACTGTATTCCCACTTATTCTCCATTTGTTTTTGGTCAACTTTCCGCATGTGATGTTAAGAAGAGCATACTATCGATTACTTCCAATGCATTAGGAAGCGACTGTATCAGCCGTAATATGTTGGTCCCTGTGCTGGATGTGATCCTTCCCGTCATTTGTCATATCCTCAATTTTTCTGCATGCGGTGTCTTTCCATGTTCATGGAAAGATGCCTAAATAATTCCGTAAACTTTTTTTTTTTTTTTCAGGATGGGAAGTCATCAAATGACTTCTCCCGCTCTGGGTAGAGCGAGAGGGTGTGTCAGACTTTTACTGACACCAAAGCACTAAAACCCACCCGTGTTCCTTCCGTTGCCTGTGTGCCGGGGCCACGATATCCCTTTCGGACAAACCCGCAACCCCAACAGGCATTGGTCTTTCGACCCCGTCGGTTGGTGCTGACATCTCTTTGAGGCGCGCGTGGAACACAACGCGCCGTCGACACGGGCCTGGTCCTTATCGGACGGCAAGCTGCCCATTGCTCACCGTCCGCAAGCCCGCGCCTACGGTGGCCGGAAGTCGGCTCTCGACTCCCGACGCCCGGGGCGTCTCCTGCGGCGACTAGGGCCGCGAGGGCGTGCAGCTTGCATCTCCCTCGCGCGCTCCGCCTCCTCCTTCCCGAACATAACTGCTTCACAGAAGGAGGTGACGGCCTCCCATGCACTCTCGCTCCGAACCATGGCCTTAACCAGGGCCGGACGCGAGAGATCGCCGCCGCCGATCGCCTCCGTGAGGACACGGCGGTGCCCCGCCCATGCCGGGCAGACCTGCACCGTATGCTCCACCGTGTCCTCCGGGCGATCCACACAGTGGTGACACCCGGGCGTTTCCTCCCGCCTTACGCGGAACAGGAACCTCCCGAAACAACCGTGTCCGGTGAGGACCTGCGTCAGGCGGAAGGTGAGGACGCCATGGCGCCCCGTAAAGGGCCATGGACCGCACGAACCCCACGTAAAGCCTCCGGCAGGAGGCGTTTGGACCCCCCAGGTTGGGCAGAAGCCGCTTCAAAGCAGCCCCAGCCCTATCCAGTTTGGGAGCCAAACGTCGGAAGTGCTCCACGAAGTTCCACCGGCTGTCGAGGACGAGTCCCAGGTACTTCATCGTCGACTCAACACCGATGTGAACCCCTCCCGCCGTAATCTGAGAACCCGACAGTGGCGCGTTCCGAGGACCATAGAAACACATGGCCTCGGACTTGTGCAAGGCCACCTCGAGTCCCAGTTGCCGGATCCTTTCGACGATTGTCGCAACCCAACGTGTCGCTAGTTCGGCCGCCGCCTCATGCGACCTCCCCTGCACCAGGACCAGCGTGTCGTCAGTGTAGCAAACCACGCTGACGCCGCTAGGGTAAATAATTCCATTACCTAAAAAGTGTCATCCCTTATCGTTTTCTAAATATCGTCCAATATCCGTCTTACCATTCCTATCCAAAGTCCTTGAACGGTTAATCCTTGATCAAATAAGCATTTTCCTCTGCAAAAATAATCTCCTCAACCCTTTCCAGTCTGGTTTCCAGATATTACGGATGATATAAGGTCAGCCATGGAAAACGGTAATCTAACGGTATTAGCTTGATTTCAGCAATGCTTTTAATTTTAAGACACAAGTTCTATGCGAAACGCGCGAGAGTTTGTTTTGTTTGTTTTGTTGTTTAGACACCCGGGCGTTTTCTCCCGCCTTATGCGGAACAGGAACCTCCCGAAACAGCCGTGTCCGGTGAGGATCTGCGTCAGGCGGAAGGTGAGGACGCCGTGGCGCCTCTCAAGCCACTCCTCAAAGAGGGGACTTATCGCCGCAATTGTGGCGTGCCCAGCGCTGGGTTGCAACAGTCGCACTCTCTATGCCGCCATGAGATCCCGCCGGAGCTCTGTCCGCTGTGCCGTGATTTCTCGCGGCAGCGGAGTTACACCCCGGCGTTTCGTCTCCTCGCGCAACTCCCACATGTGCGCGAGGACTTTCGCCTCCAGATCCCATGGCGGTAGTCCGGCAAGGAGGCTCGCCGCCTCACGAGAGACCGTGCGCTATCCCCGGACCAACCTAATGGCCATGACCCTTTGGGACGCATTCAACCGCTGGGTTGGTCGCAGCCTCAATGAACGCACCCACACCGGTGCGCCGTAAAGGGCCATGGACCGCACGATCCCCACATAGAGCCTCCGGCAGGAGGCGTTTGGAACCCCCAGATTGGGCAGAAGCCGCTTCAGAGCAGCCCCAGCCTTCTCCAGTTTGGGAGCCAAACGTCGGAAGTGCTCCACGAAGTTCCACCGGCTGTCGAGGACGAGTCCCAGGTACTTCATCGTCAACTCGACACCGATGTGAACCCCTCCCGCCGTGATCTGGGAACCCGACAGTGGTTCGTTCCGAGGACCATAAAAACACATGGCCTCGGACTTGTGCAATGCCACTTCGAGTCCCAGTTGCCGGATCCTATCGACGATTGTCGCAACCCAACGTGTCGCCAGTTCGGCCGCCGCCTCATGCGACCTCCCCTGCACCAGGACCAGCGTGTTGTCAGCGTAGCAGACCACGCTCACGTCGCTAGGGAGGTCGGCGGGCAGCACCCAGTCGTAGCCGATGTCCCACAGATGCGACCCCAGGACTGATCCCTGCGGGACACCGCATGACATCTCTCGCCACCGGTTCCACTCTCCGTGGTTACCGGGGTAGATGACTGCCCACCAGGGTAGATGACGGCCCAACATGCATAACACCTGCTATTGCAAATCTTGTTGCATCACGAAGTTCTGTGTAAGGGATTTGTTCACCAGAATGCAGGCGCCTCGCCGTTTCTTTTCACGCCTTGCATAACAAGCGGCAAGCTTATAATTTGGCATTTTTAATAGGTGTTTTTGACTACCTATGCATAATAAAGTATTCAGTTATGCATATAATATCTATATTTCTTCGACTTATCGTTAGTTGTTGTAGATGAATCGTAATTAAATCCGCTTTATTCAAAAGTTCGGTGATATTTTGATGTAGGATTCGCATAATATTGTACGAAAAAAAACCATATTATTGGTGGTTATATCTGTATCATTGAAGTTACTCTGTAGTTGCTTAGATGTCATATTGGTATCTGGTAATTGAGGTATTTCTAGGGTATTTTTTATTTCTAGCGTATTTGTTAATTGAAATGGCTAAATTATGACATAATGCTTTCATTCCCGCATTTTCGCCGCTAACTTTAGCATAATTTTGATCGTAGTCAATAAATATGTTGGATGTGATCTGGCTAAAGATGTCCCTCCATCCTTCATGGGGTACTGTTATAACATAACTCCGCACATACTCCAACTGAATTAAACGAAATTTAAATCTTGTATAAAACACACACCGCGATATAATCCCCAACATAATTATAATATGCTTGGCAGCATCCCAAGCATATTATATGTTGGGGATTATATCGCTGTCATGAACATGCTTGGCTCAACGCTGGTCCAGCTCCACAAGGGCGCATAAACTAATTGATTAGCAAGCTGATCGCGACATAAAAAAGGCACACTGAACAAATATTATTCAAGCAACAAGGAGACAAATATTACCCCAACGTTATTTTATTCCGACGTTTCCCAAACATCTAATATGAAGCTAGGGAACAGCTTAGCTTTACAGTTTGCTCGCTGAAGCACGTATTACCAATCCGACATTCAAACATGCCAATTATCAATATCTATACCCTACCCTACCTACCTACCTATGTCTTTCCTCGATTCTCTCACATGCTTATTACGAGCCGACGGAATATTACCACCATACGATACTATCTACTACGAGTAACTACCTTGTTGTAACGAATATTACGTCAGTCTAAATCAGGGCTCACCAATTGGTTTTAAAGGGGTGTGTTTAAAAAATAACAAGACTGTCGCGATTCCATTGGTAGACGATTACTAGCAAAAACGATTAAAATTCTCATTTAAATATTTTTTTGTGAAGTTACAAAGTAGCTCGGCGCGCGGCAGTCCGGATCCGGACCGCGGATCAGCGTATAATTGCTTAAAAAGAAGGTAAATAAGTAAAGGTGTTTACAAAATGTTGAGATTCCTGTACAATCTACCAATTACGCATGCAAACATCGAAAGTAAATTTTATTACAAAAAATCGAATTAAAATCAAAATACGAATAAAAATTTGCATAAAATATATAAATTAGTAAATTATAGAATTTAAAGCGAGCATAATAATAATTAGGCAATACACAATGTCAATAATGAAATCTAAAATGTAGTGTCATAAAAAAAAATCATTAATTGAATAATAACACATACCAAGTAATAGGGCTGTCAGTTTTTTTAAACATTTGGATTGGGTATTTTGTTAGAGATGGTGAGACTATTTCAACTTATTTTAAAATATAATTATAATCTGTTATTCCTAGTGTATTTCCCGTGCACGTCACACAGTCGCATCAAACACATCTCCGCATCGTCTGCTAATTGCGTCTAATTGCGACTCATTGTATCCTCATATCGCGAATTGTATCCTCTTCCGCTGTATGAGTCTACGAGGTTACTCCTCCGTGTGTATGAGACCTCTCACGTTGTAGGTACGCGGTTACTCCATGCTTATGATGCTTCAGAATGCTGAAGCCTCGGGGTCTGAGAGTGCTTAAGGCACACGTCGTTGAGCGTAATCTTATGGTGGTCTTGGGAATATTGCAAATTAATAACAGTGAGCGAAAGCGAATACTAGAAATGAAATAGATGGGCGTTGCTAGTTATTATATTAGTCAGAGAATCTCTTCTTCTCTATCTCTAATCTCTTCTCTAAATATTATAAAACAAAGTCGCTTTTGGCGTTTGTCTCTATGTCCGCGTTAAGGCTTGTGCAGACCAGCGCGACTTGTCGCGCGACGCGACACGTACAATACAATTTCTAAAAAAAAACACAGTATAACAATAACCGGTGTCGCGTCGCGCGACAAGTCGCACTGGTCTGCACAAGCCTTTAGTCTTCTAAAATACGCAACGGATTTTGATGAGGTTCTCAACATCATTTAGAGAATGTATTCCGGAAGATTTATACATTTTTCGTCGGTTATTAAAAAAAAAATCTTCTGTTTCATAGAAAAGTGTAATACCTATGTCAAAATGTATGGAACAGCAGATTTTTTTCAAATAACCGACTAAAAGATTCAACGCAGGGGGCTTCAGAATTACGTGCTGAATCCATGGTAACAGTATCCGCGTCGATGTCCCTGTGCCAGCCTGTATACATCTTAACCAGACTGTAATGTTCCCACTGCTGGGCCACAGGCCTCCTCTCTCAGAGAGTAAGTGGGCTGTAATCCACCACGCGGGCCCAGTGCAGGTTGGTAGATGTCACATGTCATCGAATTTTCTGTTCTGAGACATGCCGGTTTCCTCAAGATGTTTTCCTTCACCGTTTTGAGAGCAGTGGTGATGAAATTATTATTTACACAAAGTAAAGCGACTGCGTGGGTTTGAAAGCGCAAACTACAACTCGTAAGTCGGGGCTGTTACCACTGGGCTACCACTGCTCTCCACATTTATACAACTACAACTCGTAAGTCGGGGCTGTTACCACTGGGCTACCACTGCTCTCCACATTTATACAACTACAACTCGTAAGTCGGGGCTGTTACCACTGGGCTACCACTGCTCTCCACATTTATACAACTACAACTCGTAAGTCGGGGCTGTTACCACTGGGCTACCACTGCTCTCCACATTTATACAACTACAACTCGTAAGTCGGGGCTGTTACCACTGGGCTACCACTGCTCTCCACATTTATACAACTACAACTCGTAAGTCGGGGCTGATACCACTGGGCTACCACTGCTCTCCACATTTATATATATGATTCTTTTTTATTAAACGTAAATGTAGTACTGAAACTTGACGTTTTGTTAAGCACGATTTGACAAAACGTCAAGTTTCTGTACTACGTATTATACGAATAAAAAAAAATGGTCACAAGAACAAGTAGGAAATAAATAAATGTTGCTCTTAAATCATAACATGCAGTATGAGGACCTTGAGGCACCTAGCCTATAAAACCATCGTACGACCTAGAGTAGTCGATAAACAAACTCATGTTTCAAAATCCATCCAGCTGTTAGGATACTTCGAGGGTGTAAAGAATTCCACATTGATACCAAGAAAGACATAACCCTGTCTTTGTTGTCTCGCAAATAATAACCGAGTATATACATTATGTCTGTTAACCCGACTGACATACTTGGTTATTAATTAGTGTCGTATAATGAGCACATTCAGTTTTCGTTGTCGGCAGTTTGTGTAAGTGATCGGAAGGCGCGCCGACCTGATAATATTCAGATATATTATGATCCCCTCCGACTTACCGCATTGTCGCGACAAACAGTAGGCGCACTATTTGTAACAATGTGCGTTACAGAGCATGAAGTAGTCGAGTGCAAGACCATTGAGTTTTACTTCCTGAGTGCGAGAGTGTAGTGGAGAGCAAGAGTTTAGTAGAGTGAAGTAGTTGAATCGACTGCCAGAGTTTGATCGAGTACGAGGGTTTAGTAGAGTCATTTAGTTAAGCGTCAGAGTTTAGTCGAATCCGTGTGATTAGTAGGGTGCGAGGATGCTAGATGAAACTTTTTGCAACCCTCTCTGGTATCTTGTAATACGAGTGCTAGATATAAGTGACGCGCGGCTGCACAATAATAAGCAACAATCTCTACAGACCGGCAATACAAAACGACTGTTGTATAAAGTTGAGCGACTTTGTGTCTCGCAATATTGTGTACTCTGTGGCCCGGTGGGGCAGGGCGAAGCCTAACTTATTAATATTAAAAAGCAACCAGTTTCATATCCATAATGTCGGCACAAATGTTGATTATTTTAGAGCATGTTGACGCCGTGTTACTGAGCCGCTGAACAGTATCGCGATTACACACAAACGGGCTAATGTACTGAGCAAAACTTCCATAAAATATACGTATACGGAATATAAAATGAGTTTTAAATACTGAGGAAATTTAGTAGGTATTTGTGGATATTTAACGTGTTTTTTCCTAATTTAATATTATTTTCTTTTCTATACTATGTAATTTGAAATACAATTTATTGTTTATGAATAAACAAACAAAGCAAAAAGCTTAGTACACATATTTGAAAAAATTAAAAACGATGTTACCCCTAAACCTTCTGGGAAAACAAGCCTTATGTTAGGTTGCTCCAGAATACTTATCAGTTATCAATGTTATTATCCCTCGCGGGGTAAATACGATTTTTATGTTAATAATGAACTCTTTTGTTTAGTTTTGCGTCAGTGAGTCTTTCTCTTAGCCAAAACTTTCAAAACTTTTCTCCCAAAACTTTCAAAGTGTGCTTTAAAAACGTTAGTAACAACAAGTGATCAGTGAACAAGTGACGATATAGTCGCAACTCAAACAAGGCCTACACAAACCACGCTAACATATTTAAAATAGCTTATCCTGTTCCAGTCAAGAACTTAAGAGCTTTAGCTTTATACTTTCATGTTATCATGTAAGGTTTACATATACGATACGTAGGATCGTTAGACGTCGCTTCAAGCCCACGTAGACTCCAGTGGACTGTGGAAATTCTACACTTTGAGCATCCCTTGAACGAGACGATTTTCCTGAAATATGCAAAATTGTTTACCTTTTGTACGAGCCGCTCTACTTTGCATAACCGTTTTACGGAGGCTGCACCGACTCGCTACGATGGACGGTAGTGTAATGGTTATGTTACTGCCTACCTTCGCAGAATGGCATCGGAATGTCTTAACAGACAGTGAAGTTATTGGAATCTATTTACAGAACAGAAGAGACAATGTAATGTGTCTGAGATGTTCTGTGAAGTTCCCGAATGTATTTGATGGATATTACCATCGTTCCTGAATGTACCAGTCATCTATACTTGATGAATTTTTCCTTCGCATTCATCCGACAGCACAACCTCCCCTCTCAACAAACATATCATCGTAATCATCGTCAAACAAAGCGCTCTTTGTCATCTTGTAAACGCTCGCGAGGCGAGCACGTCGGCTGCCGGCTAGCTCAAAGAAACCAACTTTATAGCGCTATTAACATTTTGAGATAGCTTTCGACTTCAGTACACAGCACTTACCCGTATCTAAACAGTTTTGGTGATGACGCGGAATAAACAGCCACAGAAGTGCCACAAACTCCTTGTTAGAAATTAACATCACTTAACAATAGTAGTACTTGGGCGACCGAGCTTTTCTTTGGTGAAAACTGATAATAGGATAATTAATACTAATTCATGTATAGTACATACTAATTCCATGCTGCCATGTCATTATTCTAAGATAGCCAAAACTTTGGACGACCGAGCTCGGTGAAAATACGAGATATGATAGTGAACCATCTGTGCGTGTGGGCAGTTAAGAAATCGGAATTAGTCGGTTGGAAATCTAACTTGGAAGTAGCGGTTGAAAAAAGTCATGTTTCTCAGTCAACGAAATAAAAAATACGGCCATTTAAGCGAAATTTGATACTCACAAATAAATCCAAATCTACAGGGTACTTTCCGTTGACATAGAATCATGTTTGGCAGGAAGCAAGGTCTTATGGCACCAGTAAAGGAAAAACTCCGAAAATCGTTAATTTGTAATTTTATCAAATAAAATTATATTTTTTTGCGATTACAAACGTTCATTTGCAGTTGGAGACTTTACCGTGACGTCGTGTGTGTGTCTATGTGTATATGTGTATGGGAGAACATGTTTTTCAACTACAAATTTATGTTTGCTCTTGGAATAAATTCATTCCAACTACGGAACCCTTCATTGGTCCGACACGCACTATACACCGGTTTTTTTCGTCACCTGGTCACCGTATTGCATAATTGGCCTAAGCATCAGCCAGCCAGTTCACTAAATATTATATTAGACGCATCGGCTGAATATCATTCAGGCCGCTGGTTGAACGGCACCGTTTAGTAAAAAGGCTCGGCTCTTAACTGAAAGGCTAATTACTAAGCTAGTTGGTGGCGATATACATAAATCATATAAACACTAAGTATAGATTTAACACTAGTTAGCCGAAGAAGCGACATAGCCTCCCTTTTGAAAAGGCTTGTCAAATATACCACAGAGCACGCTATTGTCCTTCTTCTTCTTAAGTACTCTGTGTTCGTGTCGGTCTGTGGCGTGGGGTGTCGTCTCGTGCTCGTAGGTGTCTCGTATCTCGTGTTTCGTGCCGCCGTGACGTACGCGCCCAGGACCGCTGTTAAGGCCAAGATGGATGGTAAGTGCCAGCGCCTTCCGCCTCCCGGAACTTCTTACAAGATTTAGATTTGCCGCACAAGTATATTGTTTTAAGGTGAGCCGACGTTTTCGCCTCAAGTGACTTCGGAAATTATTTATGTACCGTACAGGGAACAGCTTGAAGGGGTTCGCGAAGTGCGTGTGTGAGTGAAGTCATGCATGTGTGAGTGAAATGCGTGCGTGTGTGAGTTCAGCGGATTTTACTCAGTAAATTAACGTTGTTATTATGATGTTTCATAATTTACATGAACTTTGTAATCAGGGTAACTTGAAAAGTAATCGTGTCTTCCGTAGATAATTTGAGGTAAAACATGTATTAAGTTAATTCGTTGACTTTAATCTTTTGAACGTGTTCATGTTAAAATTGCTTTAAGGTTTGGTTCGTTATCCAAGTTGGGGTTTTCGTTATTATATCTGAAACTTTACATTTTATACACATACCAATCTTATGGTGCCTGTTTTATGTAATCAACGAAAATATTTAACATACCACTCTAGGTACCTATTCCATGTCGCCAAGAAGTGTAGCTGGGTTCCGGTTTCAAAGATTTCGGAACGAACACTAACATAAAAATCATCTTACTCTAAATTATTTATAATTTTAAACACCGTTTGTTTTAAACACGAACACAACCGGCAAACTGCGGTTTAAATATCTTGATAGCGTACTGCGACTTGTAAAGTAAAGTAAAGTAAGGAAAGTGTGCCGGCAGGTGAGCGCGTGAGTTACATCTAGAGTTACGGCTTGTGGCGCGGCGCTGATTGACTGCGGGCGCGGCGGAGCGCGGCCAGTGTCGCGGCCCACTACTTGTACCTGTATAGTATTAATCAAAGTGGTGTTTCAATGCAAAACCCCTACACTTACAATAGCCGATCTAAGAGTACACCGAGGGTGCGATGTGGTAATGTCCCTGTAACACGAAATTTTTCTCTGATTTCAAAGCAAACGCTGACGTTAACTGCGTACCTACTTTACAAGTAGGCCTCCTTGTCTGTGATGATAAGTGCACTAATTATACAGTCGAGTACCTATACCTACTCGAAAAAAACTTCGAGCGGAACGCTTGTCAAGTTGCAATATAACAATGCCTCATACTACAATTTATTTCATCTTTATAGCCGACTTCAAAAAGGAGGAGGTTCTCAATTCGACTGTATTTTTATTACGCGATTACTACGCCAATGAATTGAATTTGATGATTCTTTTTTTGTTTGGTAGGTCATACGTAGAGGTATAATAATTTATGTACTTCTTACCACAATGTCCTTATAAAATAATAACAAATAATTTTACTGTCCGAACAAGGTTCAAAGAAAAATATTGTTTGAGACTGGGCTCTAAGCAAAGCCGAAGCTTGTATTTCAGGCCACCAGGTCGCCGCCCCAAGTACATAATTATGGTATCCTATAAACTAAAACTAGACAATCATTTATATTTGACTTATACGAAGGAGCTTTCGTGTGGCGCGATTGAGTTTGTGTGTGGGAGTGTGAGTGTGTGAGAGTGTTGGGCGTGTGGGTGTGTAGGTGTGAGCGTGTGGGTGTGGGTAATGGAAAAGTAGGTGCGTGTTAAAGTGTTTATTGAGTGCCATATTAGTATGTGCCTGCGGTACCGATAAACCTAGACGGAATGCCGTGACTGTCTTGGGATAGAAAGTAGATTTTGATTGTGTCATAGTCCAGAGTCATAAGCCATCCATTAAGTCCTTTTTTACTCAGGTGTTTTGGGAGTGAGAAGATGTTGCTAACTTTATTAATTTTATTATAGACGGCCTCCTTAGGGACCGGTCGCCTCTTGCTGAGCATAGGAGTGAGACTGAAAGAAAGAAGTGCATGTAGTTTCGGGGTGGTCTGAAGAATTAATAGTTGGCGAACAATGAGAACCCCACTTTCCCGGTATAGGTCGGTTGTGGGGTAGCGGAATGGTCGAAAATAAGATATTTTAAGGAATGGCTCTCAGTATCCTTTCCGGTTGGATTAAGCTCGATTTGGGTGCGCTAATCATGTTGTTATGCAATATGTTAACAAAAACTGGCAAAGTGTCCAGTTTAAACCGTCTTTTTAAGGCTTTCACCCGCCACGTGTCTTAGGTTCATAAATACATAAATTAGTTTACGAACTCTAGAGGTAAGTACGTGAGGATGAAAGCTCAGACAAGGATCCATATAAATTGTATTAACTTTGCTTGGGCAGTGTTTGAGTTAGCTTCAATATTACGTATTTTTCCCTCTTGGTCTATGTGGATGATAATATGATGATAAACTTATCTTGTGGTACCTACCCCACACAAATTTGAATACCACTACCTGCTATGTATATTACAGTGACAGGAGTCCCTGTCACTGTAATATACAAATAAAAAGTGAAAAATTATAACTTTTTACAAAGTATTCAAGTGTCTTTGGGTTTGTGTTTTGTTTTTTGTCACTGACTTGCGAAATTATAGTAGATTATTAACCAAGGGGATAAAGCAGTGTCTTCTGTAACGGGTGACGATTTAAGTTCACCCAAGACTAAGACAGCTTTATCACCGAGGAAAATACTCTACTTTTCGTACCATTTGCGAAAAAATTAACGCAATAATAATAATAATAATAAAAAGTTTATTGATCCAAAAATATAAATAGACACAGGTTGTACACTAGTTACATGCTAAGACTTATTCAACTAACAATGGACACAAGGGGAGAAAAAATTATATAAAGAAAAACAATTAATTGTCTATACCAACAAAAATTAATCCTGTCTCCTAAACTAGGGATGGCCTGTATCTTAGGAGACAGTGATTCGACAGAGCTGAGTTGTAAATTAATGATGGACCTTTTTGAGTGTCGATGTTAATCTACCACAAGACAAAAATGTGAGTTAGCTGACTAAGACTAAATTAAAATTAAGATTTATTTGAGCATGGATGGATGGAGAAAGAGTGGGGTTATAAATGGGAGAGAGGTGTGTGTGTTTATGTTCGTGAGTGTAATGTTTGTTGTTATGTATGGGTGTGTTAGTTTGTGTGTTGTTTTGTGTTTCTATTTAATAGTGATTTGTTAAGCGATGTATGCCAGTAAAGATTCGGTGTTATTGTAGTCCTGTTGTATGAGCCAGTCTGTAATTTTAGATTTAATATTGAATTTATTTAAGTTTATTATGTTTAATTTCTTTTGTATAATTTTATATACGTGAATACTTAACACGTAGTAATGGTGTTTCGCAAAAGAGGTTTTGTGCTGTACACCAGAGGGGACATATGTTCGCTTCCTTGGGTCAGGTAGGGGTAGGCAGCCGTGTACTCTGAGGGCAGATCGAAGAACAAACAGCTGACGTACCGTCAGTACTTTGCAGTCAGAATAGAGTTGTGCTGTGGGGTATCTAAACGGTTTCCTGGTCATCACCTTAAGTACAGCTCTTTGAGCTCTCTCTGCTCTTAGAATAAAAGTCTTTGCTGCTCCACCCCACACGGTTATGCAGTATCCGAGGATTGACTGGCACAAAGTGAGGTAAACCATCTTGAGAATGTTACAATCAGCCGATTCTCGCAGAGATTTAAAGATGTGTATCAGACGAATAGTACGAGTAGTTAGAGTTTCGAGCTGTTTGTCCCATCTTAATCCCTCATCTATATGCACCCCCAGATACTTTACGTTATTAGTTCTAACAATGGCAGCACAAGAGCACGACATCAGCCGATTTTGGCATGAGTGAGCTGTAATCGAAAAAGTATTTGGGGGAAGGGTGTTACGTCGGATTGCAAAGGGTATATAATAGGTTTTATCCAGGTTTAGCGTCAGCAAGTTCAGATTAAGCCAGGTCATCACGGAAGTTAGTGCAAATTCAGCCCTAGTTTGCACATCGTCCCACGTAGGCCCGTGGATTAAAATCGCGGTGTCATCGGCATACGCATAGATCTTACCATCAGGTACTGACATTCTACACAGGTCGTTTATGTAGATTTGAAAGAGCGTGGGGCCTAATATGCTTCCTTGAGGCACGCCGAATGATACCGATTCTTCATCACTGTAACTTGAGCCTATTTTAACTTGCTGGGTACGATTTGTCAAGTAATTAGTAAAAAGTTTCAAAGCCATGCCACGCACGCCCACACACTCTAACTTAGCTATTAGTTTGGGAACAGAAACTGTGTCAAAAGCCTTCGACAAGTCCAAAAATATGCCAAGGCACTTAGTTTTGCCGTCTAGTGTCTTTGCTATAGTTTGAGTGAGATCTAATACAGCATCTTCAGTGGAAACACCGGATCTAAAGCCATACTGGTTGTCAGCAATAATTTTGTACCCGTCCAAAAAGCTTCTAAGATTATTGTTTAAAATCTTTTCCAATATTTTCGAGAGCGAGGATAGAACAGATATTGGCCTATAATTATTGACACAGTTTCTGCTCCCTCCCTTATAGATTGGGTGTACAATGGCCTTCTTAAGAGAATCCGGAAAGACTCCGGTGTCTATGCAAAGATTGCATATGTGTGTTATCATTGGTACAAGAGTGTGGCGACATGTCTTAAGAAGCGATGAAGGGATTCCATCCCAGCCTACGGCACAATCGCTTCGAAGCTGTAATATGATAGAATTTACGTCACTGTCGTCGACTTTTTGTATAGCAAGTGAATTGATGGGCGGATTCGGTATCATACTTGTGCAACCGGGAGGTTTATCTCGAGTTAGGGGTGTTTTATTAGGGTCATTTAATATTGCCCCTGCCATATTTTTACCTATACTACTAAAGAAGGAGCATACATTGTTTAGGGAAGATTTAGGGTTATCGGTTATTTTTAATAGCTCATCTGGACTAGAGTGTATTTTACCGGTATTCGTAATTTCCTTAATAGTTTTCCATAGCATTCTTGGATTACCTTGTGACTTTTCAAGTTCGCTCTTCTCATATGCACTCTTCAATTTACGCAGTAGCGCATTACAAAAATTTCGATAGCGTGTATATGTTACATGTAATATAAAATTGTCAGGTGATTTTTTAGATTTTGTGTGTAGCCTATCTCTATGCTTAATACATTTTAATAGGCCAGTAGTTATCCATGGTTTTATAATTCTTAGTTTCCTTGGTACGTTGGTTTGTTCTGTATGTTTAGTTATAGTTAATGACAGTAGTGTAACTAGTTCATTCATAGCGACATTCGCATCTTCAGTTTTGTAAATATGTGTAAAATCTATATGTTCTAATTCTGTTTTGATTGCTTCAGTATTAATGCGAGATTTAGTGAAAAATTTGTTACCCGTAGATTTTGTATTTGAGATTGCAAGTATAATTGGTTTATGATCTGTGATATGTGATTCTACTACCAAACTTGTGGCCGATGACTTTGTTTTTAGTAATATGTGATCAAGGCAATTTTCATTTCTAGTGGGTAGAAGGTGGGTTGGTAATAGTCCATGGGATGCGTTTAAAATAAGGTAGTCTAACGCCCGGTCATTTCTACTCCCTAATTTTATATCAATATTCAGGTCACCTACCATTGCAATATTTGGCGAGCTTGCTATCTTCTCATAGATGCAGCTGAGACTGGTCAAAAAACTATCGTAATGATCTTTTGTGGTATTGGAAGGGGAACGATATATCGCAACTACTGGGAGCTTATTATCAACTTGACATATTAGACTATTCGCGTAGTTTAAGGTTGGCTCCCATACAGTTACATTTAGGCCAACTTTAGTATAAATAATAACTCCATCGTTCTGATTCATTATGGTTCTAGTTGAGTGCGACTGGTAACCGTATAATACTGGGATATTACTCACTCCACTCAGCCAGCACTCAGTCAGAACAATAATGTCAAAATTAACATTAATTAGACACAACAATGCTTGTAGACTATCAAAATTTTTATTTACGCTACGTATATTCATATGCAGTAGTTTTATGCTACTTTTAGATGTATTTATGTATTTTATACACTCTTGAGGGTCACATGAGAGAGAATTCTCGAGATTAAGGTTGTCAAGGTCGTGATTAATGCTGTCTATATTAGCCATTGGAGATATCAGTTAGTACCAAAAATTGGAATATTGTAAGTTCCGGTGGCGTGCGCATATGGTACATAGAAATAACATCGCTTTTTCTTGAAAAAGAAGTATAGTGGAGTGGAGAAGTATTTGTGTGTACGTTATGTTCATTTATGATGTGTAAGTAGGGTTTATTTAAAGTGTAAGATGAATGTATTTGTGTGTCGTTAATCAATATGTGTAATTTAGACACTAATTTAACAAAGTTGGCAAAAAAGAACAATAAAAATAACAATAAAAACATCAGTGTGACTTGATTTCGAAGCATCGATTGAGAAATGGGCTTAATTAGTCACATATCCTTGCTAGCGAGATCCAGAAGACACTTCTCTGAGGACACTAATAACTGTTTATCACCCGTCTGCTTGCGTAGGAAGATATTTCCGTTGGTTATCCAACAAAATACATAGCCATTCTTCCTGGCAAATTCCCGTGCCAGGTAGAATAGCTTTTTGGAGCTAGGGGGTAGCTGTTCCGCAACATAAATCGCCTGACGTTTCCCTGGTATGCCAATCAATTCAGTATTTAATTTGTCCTCCTTCGACTTGCTGTTGTTGTTGAAGGAACGGACAGCTGACAGTATATTTTGCTTTGTGCGCACTGTAGTAAATTCCGCGATAATTGGTCGAACGGAGGTTTCAGTCCCATTTGAAGTCGATTTCCCAGGAAGTCGATATACGTCACGGAGTTCAGCCTCGGGTATGGGCACTCCTACCGTTTTGCTTATAATGCAGACAGTTGAGATTGACATAATGTGAGATAAGCATTTATTAAAAATAATGACAATTAAAAGTAAAAGTAATTAAAAGTAACATTCGAAACATTGGTCCAATTATTGATAGAGAGAGTTACATTTTTGTTTGGTACATTTATTGTTGATGAGTTGATTTGAGTATGTAAGTTGATGGTTGTGGCTTTTTTGGATTAAGTTTTATATTTTTGTTAATTTGACTGCTTAATATGGTTTTATTCGCCATTGAGCTTTCGATATAACCCTCAGCTACTCCATCAGAGCTTCAACCACCGTGTCTTTTTATAGACGTAATATCCGTCCCTGAATCCGCCAAGAAAGTCGCCGAAGTTCTTCTAAAGCAGTGACCGGTGTAGAGTTCAACATCTTTAAGTTTTAAATATTTAGCAATTTCCTTTGGCATATTGCTAATTTTATTTTTGCCGATGGCTTGTCGAGTACATTTCCCATTCCGATAGTTTATAAGAAATCTATTGTTTTCCATGTTGGTGGGACGTAATGCGTAATACTAAAATCATTCATAAATACCAAATTTATGAATGATTTTAGTATATTGTCCTTGTACAATGAATGACCGATTTTTCTTTGTCTTAGTTTCCTTTACATTAATCAGCAGCAACTCATTGGAATGATTTTCAACGTCCTCCACCTTTAAGTTTACAAGTTCACATCCGCGGCAAGCACCATTGAGTCCAAAAATTAAGGCCACCTATAACAAAGATAAAAAACAGGTAAATATATAGAATAATTACCATTACTAAGATACGAAATATTCATAGTTAAATCATGTATACTTACTTTTGTGGCCAGAAAAATTTCGTCACGAGCTTCATTAACAAATTTTTCCACATTTTGAGTCGTAAAAATTTTATACTTCTTTGCGCAATGCCCTTCTGATTTTCTTTTTAAAAAAGCCAGTAATTTTGTGAATCTATTTATTTCAATGCTGTGTTTGATGCTTATTGTAGCTTTCAGTTTTGAGTATATGCACCAAAGTGTATTCGGATTCTTTGTCTTGGATAAATAATCAAAATAGACAAGAAGTACTGATTCTGAAATTGATGGGCCTTTCCCACTTCTCCACATTGAAAATTCTTCATAAGTTTTTAAATAATTTTCCTTGGATTTTGTTGGAAGCAAATTATTTATAATTGCGGCAGCATTTGCACTGATGGAATCCGACAATTCACTGTCAGTCGCTTTGATTTAACATCGTAACGTATTTTTAGGACATTAACTTATTTATAAAAATAAATTAAGATAAACGTAACGTTTTTGTATTTGAAGAAAACAAATACGCGGCAAATTCCTAGACTAATATTTTTTTGTTGAAAAGCAAAGGCTTCAAGCTCATACGGCCTCGTCGGTTTTCGTAATTTTATTTAATAATCATAACTGCATAATAAATGCGTATTCCTTTTTCAAAAAGATGTATAATGCTTTATATACAAACTCAATGGTGTAAACACAGATGTAGTTCAGTATAAATTTCGGTAAGTATTCTAAATTTAAATTACATTCTCCCCCTAGAGGATGAATGAAATTCAGAACAATTTTCTTTCCCTGTTTTTAACAGATTAAAAATGACTATATTTATGTTCGCTTTTTGTGGCATAGAATGTCACTTTTTTGAGCAAGTGGTACGAAAAAGTAATTTTTCACTTTGGAGTGTCTTTTTTGGAAGCTGCATGTTTTTATTTTTTTGTACAAAGTTTTTTTATTGCAGACGACAGCCGCAAAACATCTCTTTTTATAACTACCGATACAGATCGTGGAATATCTTAACCCTCCCCGTTGGTATCAGTTTAAAGAGAAACAGCCACGTGTAAACAGACTGCAGCCAGCCGCGCCCGCCGGCGCCACTCGCCTTTACCGGCGACTCTCTCAAAGCCCTCCAGCGCATATTTTTATAACTCCCGTATTCCACCGCAATTAGAATTTAAAAGCAAATCCGCTTACAGCTTAGTGGCGCCAGTGTGCAGTGGCGGTGCTCGCTCACAACAAATACTTTAGTAATTACTGCCTCAGTGCTTTAGTTGGCAAATGCTAAGTAGTTTTTTGAGGTTCGAATTAGATTTTCTTTAACTTTGTCACATGTAGTTTAAAGTGGAAAGGCTGGCTTCCATACACTAATAGTTTTGTTTGAGCGAGGTATGAGTGACTATTGCAAAGTTTTGTGACGACCGATCCTAGTAACGAACATATATTGCAGTAGTAGACACAGGCTGCTACTCTGCAATGTAAACTGTGAATGTACAAGGCCAGACATAAATATAGTCTACTAGCTTCTGCCCGCGACTTCCTCCGTGACACAAGAATAGGGCCACCCAATGCAAAAATATTTTTTCAGATCCGTCTGGTAGTTCCGGAGATTACCCCTACATACAAACTTACAAACAAACAAACAAATTTTACCTCTTTATAATATTAGTCTACAGTATTTCAAATCGTATGTTACAAAAAAGTTTTAACAATAACAATTTAAAATACTACAAAATATGAACCTGCCACTCCGCCCACCAATCACACAAGTTCCGTCGTCTTCTAATACTGTAAGTGTTCACTAAACAATTTGCCGAGCATAACTCTTGCTCTAATGCTCACATCGAATAGTGTCCCGTGAAATATGCTCGCGCCTCGAGCACGCTCGTAAAATGTAAAAGGCCCGAGCATGGACTCACTACATCACTTTTATACGCGCCATAGTTACGTCACTACGTAAGGAGGTACAGAAAATAAACTTCTGCATGCAAATAGCTGTACAGTTTTACAGCCACGGAATTTAATTGTTAAGCAAATTGACAGCTTACTGTACAGACAATTTAAGTTGGTAGCCAATTTGTATAACAATAGATTTACCTTTGTTATTTGCAGGTCCTCTACTGCTAGGGACTGATAGCGACTAGGATTGGTTAGATGACACGCTAGAGGTCTTCATTTAACAGTGGGATGGTGGAGACTGAATATGAAGATGATGCTTAACATTTATATCACTGCTCTCAAATAGGGTAATTTAATGGTGATCCCAAAACAGCTACCATGTTAACTGTCCACGGATTAAAAGTTTAAAGGGTTTTTGTTAGAGTCTTGTAGTTACATCGTAGTTGACATTGGCGAAACTTAAAAGTCTAGTGACAGCCAAATCAGAGAGTCGTTTGAACCAGTTCTAATAGTCGTGAGCATTCTGTTCTCGTTTGCTTAGGGCTCTTGTTCTTTGACTAGTGGACGTCATGCTCCGGCCGTTATCGTTAGCGTGGAAGAGCGCCGATACGAAAACTTTCACTAATCATTGGCGCGAACTTAGAAGATTCAAATTAGTTTGCTCAGTGGCACTGCTTTCTTAGTTCATACTTATTTTAATTACAGAACATGATTTGTTAGCAAAAATCTGTTGCCTAAGTAATTTTAAGTCGTTTAAACATTCATTAATTTAACCAGGGTTAGAACTGTTTGGATGTAGATGTTTCTTCTCTTAGAGAAGAAACATCTTACATGTGGTAAGATAATATACAATAAGGAATAAAAGTTTTTAAACGAAACTGACATAAGTTACAGAATCTATTTGGCATCGAACCGTCGGAAAACTTCAGCGCCACATGACACATTTCCGAGCAAAAATCAGTAAAGCGCGAGTCACGATATAAAACGAACGGCACATAAAGTTTGTAAAAGTAGTCCCCGTGGCACTAGCTGATGAGGTAACATTAACGTGCAAGTTAGCACTCGTAATGTGCCGTGCTGAGTAATTATCGCTGAGGGAATGTATTGTTCTTGCAGTCGATTACTTTGAGTACCCAGAATAACTCCGTCATACAAGAGCAAATAACAATAGGAGTTCATGATTGAAATACCAAAAATATACTGAGTTTCAGTGTACTTTCATAAAAATATCAGGGAGATAGTTTTCTGGTAAATATTTTGATGAGTCTCGGACTCACAAGCATTAAGCGGACAATGCTTGTTCGGACTAACACTTAAAAGAAAATATAAAAAACACAGAAACAGAATACTTTGCCATCACTCACTGATATATCGGAAACACATTAAAACCAAGTCCATTACGAATACTTCCGAATGTAGCGCGCTCATAAAATGCACATCGTATACGACAAAAACCTGGCTTTCTGGCATATTGTGAATTATTCAGATGACAAACGCCGATGTAACACGCGCCGGCCGAGTGCCGGGTGAAGCCGACCCACGCGCCGAATGAAAAATGAAATAGACACTAATTCACGCACTCGCAGTGAGAGGGTTAGGTGATGCGTAGTGGGAGAGCAACTAGTGTTGATATTCAGTTTCATTTGGTGCGAGTAACTACTTTTTGTACATTAACTAAGTACTATAAGTACGAAGGACTTGGGACACGGTGAGCGTACATTACTTTTTTTTGCAGTCATGTTTTTATTTGTAGCTGTGCCTTTTAGAAAGAGATTAAATTAACATTTACTGAATCATAAAGACTAGCTGCACTTCTGATAACACAGTTAGTGCTAGTTAGTAAACCGAGCACTACAGAGAACTTCCGAGCGGACACTGCTGGCAGCTGTCATTTACACCTGACACAGGTAACTGACTGCACTGCTTTTCATACTTGCAAGCCCCAAGATTTAGTCTTAGATAATAATACACAACACAACGCCTGGATAACTGAAAGGGTTAGACAGCGGTGTAAAGAACACCCACAATTCGCCAGCTATGTTTAGGTATACATATATATATGTCGCAGGGAGAGGGAGAAATTTTCAATGGGAAAACCCAATAACATTTTGCCCAACTTGCAACTCGAACCCAAACCTTCGGTCAGCAGCCACAACTGCGACCACTAGTCAATGAAAAAGTCATTCTGAGATGCCATAAACGAGCCTATTAACAATAAAGTAACCGTTACTTAACACTATCTCCGGAACTCATCTTGTTCGATACTGGTCATAAGCGCGTTGTTTATGAGCCCATAGATCCTGGCGCTGTAATAACACACAATCGCAGCCATATTGTCGTGATCGGCGTCCGACAGTTTGTGGACCATTACCGTGATATTAGTGCAGGCGAAGCTGGCCCCCGCTCATGGGCCCCCGCTCACGGGCCCCGCTTATGGTCCCCCTCGACGCCATTATAACTTTCACGGGAAGGGAGCGGAACTCATCCAAAGCGTTGAGGGTTTGAAGGATTGTTTCAAAATGATCACAATGATAATACACGTTTTAAGAGGGTTTTGAATGGATGGGCTACAAGGAGCTATTTTAATAAATTTGGACGAATTGCTAACAAAAAATAGCATTAAAATGTGATGTGGTCTGTACTAAGTTTCACTATTAAATTGACAGATTTATTAGCAGAGTAGGTCAAAGTAGATCAAATTTAACTCTGCCCAATAAAAATGGCTATAGATCTGCTTCCTTCGCGAATCGACCTATAAAAACCAACGTTAACATTTTAACATTCAATTGAAGTAAGTGCACATTACTCCTTTGCCCTATCTATTGGGAATGAAAGTGTACAACATACATCATTTTACCAAAATCTTTGGTAACCGTAGACAATACTCTGTCTTCGTTGGAAAAACATTCAAAATGTCATATTGAAACAAATTTCCAGATCAGGGAAATGCTGCGAATGAATATCATCATTAAGTATAATGTTGTAAGTGACACAGTATTTCGGCTAGTGTTCGCAAAGTATAGGTACCGGGAGTCCCGCGGGAGTCGTACATAACCCGGGAATAAACTCGGCTGATGGCGGCCACCGCATCGGAAATCTTACAGAGGACCCACTCCTTACAGTCCTTCCAGCAACGAGTGGTTAACAGCTCTTGCATCTATGTACTGCAGGACTGCCATAACCGTTCAGAGCGTCACGCAACATGTCAAACTGAAAGCCAGTTGCACAGAAACTTAAAAAAAAAAAAACACTATCTTCCACAAAAAAACACTACAGAGTGACAAATTACTTTAATTTAGGAAGTCAGTGTCTTTGGTTTTGAATTTAGGTTTTTTGCCACCGACTCGCGTTTGTTTTTTTTTGTAAAAAGTTGTTATTTTTTAGTTGTGGTACCTACCCCACACAAATTCCAATACCACTACCTGCTATGTAAATGAAAGTGACAGGAACTTATTATAACATCGTCCATATAGACTAAGTGGGAAAAATACGTATTATTGAAGCTAATACAAAAACTACTGATGCAAAGTTAATAAAATTTATATGAGACCACCGCGCAAACTTCCAAAATCGGTCCAAATTGATGAAAATATCATTAAAACAAACATACCCTACAAACATAGAACCTCCTCCGTTTTGGAAGTCAGTTAAAAAAAGGATGTCAGAGTTTTTTAATTATGCGGTCTACTCTTTGATACCGTCATCGTCGTAATTTTCTGACCTGAAAATCTAGTTACACCGCCAATAAAGAGGCGCGAGAATAGAATAGAATATATTTATTGTAAAACATGAGTATACATCAAATAAAATATGTGCAAGGTCTTAAAATAACAGGTAGATCTGCATGTTTTGCCATAAATGGCGTACAAAACAAAATATTTTAGGTTTAGGATAAACCATTAAAAAAAAATTGAGTCTACACAACAAACTATGATACTAATAACTTAATCCTAATGCTAATTTAAAAGATGGGATGAAAACAAAAAAAAAAAAAGTTTAGAGTCAAATTGTGAAAATGTCGTAATTACAAGAATCTATTTAATTAATTGCGGTCATTTAAAAATTTCGACACGGTATAATAGCATTTGGCTATGAGATATTTTTTTAAATGTATTTTAATCAGTGCTGTAGGCATTTGTCTTAAAGGTTTTGGGATTTTATTATAAATGATTGGTGCTAAACAAAACATACTTTTGCGTATCAATGCCGTGGTTGATCTTGGTACGCATAATTTATTATTATCCCGTCGATTACGAATAAAAACGTCTAATAGTTTCTTAAATAGGTTAGGATTGGTTTGTATAAAATTAGCCACTTCATAAATAAATAAGGAAGGCAGACTTAAAATGTTATATTTTATAAAATACTGTTTGCAACTATCAGTTATTTTCAATCCAAACATAGCCCTAATACACCTTTTTTGTGACTTAAAAATCATTTCTTTATTAGTAGAGTTTCCCAAAATATTACTCCAAACCTCAATATAGAGCCGACAATACCATGGTAGGCAGTTATAAGCGAATTGGTACTTATAATAGGTTTTAGTTTATAGAGGGCATAGGCAGAAGAACATACTTTTTTATTTAATTCTTCTGTGTGTGCTTTCCAGTTCAGACGTTTGTCAATAGTTACGCCTAGAAATTTAGCTGTATTTACCCTTTCTATATCAGTCAATTTGTGTTTAACATTAATAATTGGTGCTTCTAAACGTTGACTGAAGAACATAATTTTTGTTTTTTCAAGATTGATTTTTAAATTATTGTTATCTAACCAGTATAAGTATTGAATTGATTGTATTATTATTGTTGACCATTTCTGGGGACATTGACGTTCGATTTACTCCTAAGGAAGTTGCATCGGTGGTAAAATCAATGATGAGAGGTAAGTCACCAGGTCACGATGGCCTCAGTATCGAACATCTGAAATACGCCGGGGTGCACTTGCCACGTGTACTTTCTATGTTTTTTAATTTGTGTGTCAGTCACTGTTATTTACCGGATAGCTTCATGTTTACAGTTGTGGTCCCTATCATTAAAAATAAAACTGGAAATGCCTCTGATGTCTCCAATTACAGACCTATATCCTTGGCAACTGTTTCAGCCAAGGTGCTGGACAGTCTGCTTGACAAACAATTGGCTAAGCATCTCCAAATACACGACGCTCAGTTTGGCTTTAGGCCGGGGCTGTCCACTGAAAGCGCTATATTGTGCCTAAAGCAGACTGTGCAGTACTACAAGGATAGAAACACGCCTGTCTTTGCCTGTTTTTTGGACCTATCCAAGGCATTCGATCTTGTCAGTTATGACGTGTTGTGGGATAAGTTGCTGTCTGAAACTTCCTTACCTACTGAAGTCCATATTTAAGTTTTGGTATAGCAATCAATGCAATTGTGTGAGGTGGAACGGTTCTCTGTCGAGTGTGTACCGGTTGAAATGCGGAGTGAGGCAGGGGGGATTAAGCTCACCTCGCTTGTTCAACCTGTACTTAAACCGGCTGATTGTTGAGCTCAGCAGCACCATGGTCGGATGTCATATTGACGGAGTATGTACCAATAACCTTAGTTACGCAGACGACATGGTGTTGTTGAGTCCATCAATTAGTGCCATGAGGCGGCTAGTGTCTATTTGTGAATCATATGCGGTGACTCATGGGCTTAAGTATAATGTTGGGAAGAGTGAACTAATGCTCTTCAAAGCAAGTGATTTTTCTTACCCAGCATTTCCGAATGTGTCACTTTATGGCACTCCACTGTGCAGGGTGTCTAAATTTAAATATTTGGGTCACTGGGTCACCGATGATTTAAGTGATAATGTGGACATAGAAAGGGAACGCAGGTCGCTGGCTGTCCGTTGTAACATGCTGGCCCGCAGGTTTGCACATTGCCAATCTTTTTACACCTGCAGCCTGTGGGTCAGTTATTCGCAGCGGGCATACAGTGATCTGCGTGTCCAATACAACAATGCACTCAGGGTACTGTTGGGGCTGTCATGGCGTTGTAGTGCGTCAGGGATGTTTGCTGAGGCGCGGGTTGATGGATTTGCCGCTGTCATAAGGAAAAGATGTGCCTCCCTGCTCACTCGCGTTCGTGGTAGTTCCAACTCTATACTGTGTGTATTTGCAGATCGGGAGGAGTCCCCCATGCTGCAGAGATGGATGCGGCTTCATGTCTCTGTTTAATGTGTTGTGATGAGTACTAACATTAGTTTTTAAGTATATTGTTATTAACAAGAATATGGACCTGGTCTGAAATAAATGTTTATTATTATTATTATTATTAATTTCATGCTCATGCCTATCTTTATTTATACAATTAATAGTGACTGTACTATCATCGGCAAAAAGTACAGGATAATTAGTTACTAATGGCAAGTCATTTATATAAATAATGAATAACGAGAGCGAGACTGAAGCATCATGTGTCACTGTTTCACCGTACATTATATGAACTAGACCTTCAGTGCACGTTCCATGTGTGCGTACTTGCGCACTTAGCAAGTAGGTCCCCAGCGCCGGATTACTAGCTTAGTGCGCGTCGGATCACTAACTAATGGCTTTTTACGATTTATACCGACAATCAGAGCGCACCAGACAAAGCGACGCTAACTCTCGCGCTTGTAAGATAAAGAGGTTCCGGGCGTTATGTTCATCAAAGGCCATCTCCGGAAACTTCTGCTTTATGCGGTTTTAAACCTTAGCAAACTCATACGTGACAAACTCCGTTAGGTAAACGAGATTGAAATTCAAGTAAAGTGAAGAATTGAATACATTTATATTCAAATGCAACACCTAAACGAGCATGACGTGGTAACATTAATAAAACAACTATTTGGATTGCACGTCGTACTGCAATCTATTCGCTTCTACAGATCTGAATCGAAAGCTGCTAAGCTATTAGTCACTGGTCCAGGTATTACACCGCACACACACACACAATCACTCGTGCACATACGACGTGATCATGTGACACCGCCTCACGTACTCATGTCGCATGTGCACATACACACAAACGTACAAAAAACATGCCAGTGGAAGATTTACGCGCGCGAACGACAAACCTTTGTGTAGAATTCAATTATAGGGCAAAAAGTGTGGCGGGACGCTCCGCAATGCATTCCTGATGAATTCGATCCGCACCGGAACCAAGAGCAGAACCGATGCCGGTACCGAGAGCGGAATTGATGCCGGTAGCTTTGTGCTTCTTTACGTACCACTCGGGACTGGTGTAAAATGGTGTTTTTACACCAGTACCTACAAAAAGTAAGCCAGTAAGCTAGCAAAGTACGCCTACGAAAGAAGCTTACCTTATACAAACTGTTTTAATCATCGATTTACGTAACGCAACGCAAACGTAAAACAAAATGGTGGATATGTAAAGTACGGTACGCAAACAAAAGATGTATACCTATTGACGAAAAATGTGTGTGATATAAAGTCAAATACGGCACAACTACAATTGTTTGTGGAATAATTCACCCCTTCCCATTCCCCCCTATCACTTGGGACTTAAATACATAACTGGCTACATGTGGGTGTTGCATACATTTCTACTTAACCCTTCAGGGAATACCAATAAGCGTAATGTTATGTTAAGAATCGCAATGATCAATAAAATATTATTAGATATTAAATTGTTTGTGTCATCAAATCGTTATCGCTAATGACATGAACTTAGGTAACAGGCACACCTAGTACCAGAATTTAATATAAGTTGGAAGTCGTAATTGGCGACTTGTGACCCATATGTGTCTTTGTTCAACACTTCAAGTATAAACTGCAGAACAAAGTTCACGCTCGGATTGTGTGGAGAACACTTTACAAGAAGGTTACCTTCCAAAGTTATACTTACACTTGTGTGTCGCAGCCTTAAGAACATGTACAATTGTACAGGCCCATTCAGATATAAGCGATATCGACCAGTATTATATATCGCTACCGAGCGTGACAGCCATGTCACGGTGAAATCGCTTAAATTTGAATAGCAGTTAATTTTAACTTAACTAGGATCCATGAGTCGACGCAATTTTTAGCTTGGTATTGGTGTTAGAACAACGTACAATACTGTAAGCAGACCGGTCGCGAGATTTGGTCACAATGACTACTCACAACGCCGACGCTTAGCAAATGCTTCCGCACGCCGCGCGCCGCTGTCTTAGGCATCCTTTTTTACGGCTACTACGAGGAACTGGTACTGAAAAATGCCTATTGGAAAAACCCTAATGGTAGGCTAATGCTGTGCCCGACATGAGGATCGAACCAAGATTACGCACACCAAAACTGCAGCAAGGAGGTAGGGGAACCAGGTGTGCTATATTATTTACTAGAAACCACTTAAAAATACCTTGTTTTAATATGTATATGAAACACATTTGAGGTACTTATATTGAGTCGCGCACAAAAAAACTAGGGTTTTACATTTTTTTTTTTTTTATTTTTTATATAGGGCATCTCGTAGCTGACCTCTGAGGTCATGACTACTTAACCGGTCAATCCTGTGGTTGCCTTAAGCTTCTACACTTAAAGCCTCCAGCCAGGGGAAGGGTTTTACAATTTGGTTTGAGCTTAAGTAGTATTTTACTATGGTACAAGTAGCGGGTGGTTCTAGTATTAAAAATAATTAATGTTTTACAATTTTTACCCAATGATAGGCAGGTGACGCCTGGATATTTTAGTCAAGCATGAACTTGATTCTCGACAGGTTGTAACCTGCTCCCTGAATGATACCTTTTTTGCCTAGTTTATCTTCGACAAGTTGCAACTTGTTCTTGGGCGATGCAATCTGACTAGTTTCTCGTCGACAAGTTGCGACTTGTTCGTGAGTGATGCTATTATTCTGTTTATGTGTGTTTAGGTGACTGATTGATTTACCTGTGTGTTATTGTCAAGTTAGGACCTGCTTGGTGGGCAATACCATTATCGCTCATGTTTATGCATGTGATTTGCAAGCAGTTTACCTTTACCTACCTTACCTTCGGGATGTGTTAGGGTGCTAACTATGTCTTTAATTATTATCCATGTTCTTATAACTAATTGCTTAATTCAATAAGAGGCATAGGTATCAATCAGGCTTAAAACTATGGGAGATCAAAACTATCCCTATGCTCATTAGAATACAACATAGTGAATTACTTATATCTAGGTCTAATTAAAAATGGTTTTTATTTGTTCAATTAAAACTCTTAATTACTAATCAGTCGTTCTTCTTGTTGTCGCCAACAGTAAGTATTTCTGCAACCAGTATATGCAATATGCATAATTATAAAGAAAAACAAAGAAAAAAAAATACTGCGCAAACTAAACGCACATTACAAAAGAAAAATACATATAATACTCCTTTACAAATTAGCTAAAAGCCTTGTATTCATTATATAAAGCTAAAAGCCTCGTATCGACACATAAAAAGTTAAAAAAAAAAACTATTGCTTGCTGTCAGAGTCAGAGGCCAAAGACAATTTACAATAATTGCGTAATGTATCGCAACATTATCAAATGAAAACAAACAATCAAAACTTAAATAAAATGCCGATTGCAAAGTGGAAAAATAAAAGATAAATAGACTGAGAGCTATAATAATTACAATGAAAATAAAATACTATGTAATTACTATAGTGTGTTTTCCTGAATCTACAATATTAAGATAAGATAAGATATGTTTTTTTTTGTGTTATTTTCAATTTTTGATACTACTGTCCTTTGCTGACGACTCGATAAATAACTTTTAAGCGAGTCATGCGCCAAGCCTCTTATGCCGTATTTCTCCATTTTGCAAAGTAAGCGAGTGTGTGGGACAAAATCAAATACTTTGCTCATATCTAAAAATACTGATAATACAGACATTTTATTATTGAGGGCTTCAGATATCAATTTGACCAAAGTAAAACAAGCAAGAGAAGTCGAACTATTCTTCCTAAAACCAAATTGGTTCTCAGTAAGAATGTTGGTTTTATTTAAAAAGTTCATTATTTTTCCGTACATTGCCTTTTCAAAAATCTTTGCTATGATAGGTATCAATGTAATGGGTCTATAATTTGAGATATCCGTGCGGTTACCTTTTTTGTATAGTGGTTTAACTATAGATTGTTTTAATCTAGTAGAAAATGTTCCTGTCTCAAATGATAGATTAATGATATAACTTAGCGGTGATGCTATGCTTTTACTGGACTGGTAGCCGGTCGTCAAAAAACGGCCTCCTAGGTTAATTAATTTAGAAAATTAGTAAAAGTGTTATAATTATGTTAAATTAGTGTACTATAGTCCTACCTAGTTATTAATTAGTATATTCAGTGATTATACAGTGTTTTTTGCGTGAACTTCGCATATAAAGGATTTATGTAAACTGGCTGTCAACTCAACCTACCCAACGGTGACGGATTTCAAAATTTCTTCAATCCCGGGGAGTATTTTGTTTTATTTAACTTATTCTATATAATATTTACATAACCCAGAACATCACAAAATACTGCTCAGGTTTCTGAGCCACGTCCATCACACACTGGCACGGTTTATGCCTCCTTTTGCTTGACAACTAGTGGAAGCAAAATCGAAGACGAAAACATTCGCCCAGACAATAAACACTGCATAATTTACTCCACAAAAAATAGGCTCATTAGGCCTTATTGTTTTTCATATTTTTAAACCTACAGGTTTGTGCTATAAACTTGTATTGTTAATCTAGTTTCTTTAATAAAAGCAGTGTAGGTACTTATTCCTTGTAACTTCATTTTTGTTTACAATTACACATAACTGTACAATGTTACTAGAAATACCTCTGATACGTTAAATCACTGTATTAGTGCCATTTCATGAAATTAATGTTAAAACTGGAGTTTCAATCAGTTTAAAATAGTAGGTAGTACCTACCCCCAACCAATTTGTAAACATAATTTTGTGGTTTTTCCCTTTTTTTATTTAGAGTAATTAAAATAACCTCCCTTATTTGACATTACGCACTCTTCATAACTTCTATTGCTTTGTTTTCCTTCAATTCTAAATAATATATAATTTTATTCTCCCAATAGTCCCTTCATCTTAGTACTTACTATCCACATCTTATCTCTCTCTCTCTCTTATTCCTTTTACTCACTTGGCTTTCTCTTCTCTCATTCTAGGGTGCCTCTAGGGTTGGCTTGTCAATATGTTGACCCGTAGAGCTGCATCCTTGGAGGAAAAATTGAAGGCTACATTGAAAGAGTTGGAATGTAGTAAAAGCCAGTGCAATCAGCTGCTACAGGAAAGGGAAGACAGCGAGGTAGAAGTACTGTACATTAATAACAAGAACACTGAACTTAAGAACCAGTTGGCCGAACTACATATTCAGCATGTGGACATACTCGACCAGCATCAACACCTCCGTCAACTTGTGTCAAATTTCCAGCAATGTAGTGACACCCATGAACTTGCTTTGAGACGGATATCTGAATTGGAACTGGAATTAAGCAAGGCCCAGGACCTAAGTAAGCGTATGCAGGAGGCCAATGAGTTGGCAGACCTGGTCAAGTACAATGCAGAGAGGTACGAGTCTCTGACAAATAACCTCTCTTTTAGCTGCACCTCCTCTCAGGAAACTCAGCCTGAAGTATTTACGCCCATGCCCTCAGTGGTTCAGAATGTAGGTAGCTGTATTAATAATGTTAATAATAGTAGGAATAATTTGATTAATACAACTTATGTATTTTCTGACAAATTTGGTCAAGGTTTTGGTAGAGTATTTAATCAGTGTTCACAACAATATGTTATAAATAATTGTTTACCCGGTGCCAGTATTAGCCAATTAATAAATAGTATTAAATTGACAAAAATAAACCCCAGTTCAACTGTTATTTTATTATATGGGGATAGTTTAACTGTTAGAAAAAAGGACATAATTGAATGTGTCCATTTGATGTTACATCTTAATGAGACCAATAGTTGTAAATTTATTTTCTGTGCCTTGCCTTATTCTCAATATTTGTCTGATGAGCAAAATAGGCACATTTATAATTTAAATATGTTAATTTATAATAGGACATGTCGTCACAGTGACGCTATTTTATATTTTGATTGTAATCAATTAATTACTGATTATAAACTGACATATTATACAATGTATTTGCCACCTAGTTGTAGGAGACAAATTGCTAATCTCTTAGCATACAATATACAGTGTGACACAGGTACCTGTAGTGTACCGCCGATTACTGTTAGTAGTGGTACTAACACTACTTTTGATACGCCTTATAGTTTAAACTATTAGGAGCGACAACGGGTGAGCCGCATATTTTGAATGTTGTTCATCAAAATATGCAGGGTCTGTCCGGCAAAGAGCTAGGGTTAAGTTTATTTATAGAGAACTATGATGTTCAGGTGTTATGTTTGACTGAACACTGGTTGAAAGAACATGAAGTAGTGTTTACCAATGATGATAATTTTACTGTACAAAGTGCGTTTGTAAGGAAAAGCGCCATTCGCGGTGGATCTTTAGTTCTTGTTTCAAACAAGTTGAAATGTAAACAACGTTTAGATTTAGTTAATCTTTCCATCGAGCGCACTATTGAGTTGTCTTGTGTTGAACTCGAGCGATACGTTATAATTTGCGTTTATCGACCCCCTTCTGGTGATTTTATTAGTTTCGAATCGGTAATGGAGGATTCACTCAATAGGTTAAAATCAATTAATAAAAGTATAATTTTATGTGGAGATTTTAATATTAATATTTTAGATGTTACTCCATTAAGTATTAGACTCCTTAATCTGTTTAGGTCTTATAATTTAATAAACTTGTTTTTTGAACCTACCAGGATCACAGCATCTTCTTCAACTTGTCTAGATAATATATTTAGTGATTGTGATGCCAAAAATAAAATAGTGTTAAGTGACTTAACGTCTGACCACTGTGGTTTATTAGCTAGCTTCCCCATGCCATTACATAAAAAACCGCATAAAATAGAATGCAGGCCTTATACAGCTAGTCGTTGCAATAAGTTTAAAAATAATATAGCTCATAGAATTACGCCATCTATAGTAGAACACGAGAATCCCAATGAAATCTATGGAGCCCTTTTTGATGTTGTGCAAAAAGAGTACCAATCTACTTTCAAGGCCAAAACTATTCAAATTAATGGCACCTCCGTTGGTTTAACCAATGGGCCACTCCAGGAATTTATAAAAGTAGAGCGAGACTATACGAGTTATATGGTTTGAAAAAAATCAGGTTTGATACTCCTTTCCTAGAGCATGTAAAAAATTATTCAAAATTATTTAAAAAGGTTTGTGTTTTTGCTAAATCTAAATTTTTAAGCGATACAATTAAAAAATCCAATAATAAAGTAAAAACCACTTGGAAAATTATTAACAATGAAACGGGTAAGTCGGTTAAACAAGATAAACAACTTGAGATTATGGTCGACAATAAATTAGTTAATAAAGCAGCTGACGTAGCCGAGGCGTTTAATGAGTTTTTTGCCAACATACCTGTAACTACGACTCGCTCCTTAAATTCATCCCCGTCTAAAGCTGAAAACCTTTTGCTTAGTAGTGTATCTAAAAATAGTCCCTTATTTAGCTTCGAACATGTAACGCCTCGTGATGTAGTTAATGTTTTTAACACACTCAAGTCTAAAAACACTGGTGATTACTAGGGCATCTCCATTAAACTTTTAAGTAATATAATAGACATCGTAGCCCCCTATCTAGCTGTTACTTTTAATAAATGTGTTGATTTAGGAACTTTTCCTGACCTCATGAAGAATAGTAAAGTCATACCACTATTTAAATCAGGTAATAAAAACGACGTTGGCAATTTCAGGCCTATTTCTATCTTACCAGCATTTAGCAAAATATTTGAAAAGTTAATACTCAAGCAGTTACTTAGACATTTTAATTTAAATAGCCTCCTTCATAATGAACAATATGGCTTTACAAAAGGTCGTTCGACTACAGATGCGGGTGTTGCTCTGCTGAAACACATATTTAACGCATGGGAGAACTCGCAAAATGCTATTGGGGTTTTCTGTGACCTCTCCAAAGCCTTTGATTGCGTGCACCATGACACGCTTTTGCGTAAACTGCGTCATTACGGTGTTCAAAACGAAGCTCTCAACGTTATAAATTCTTATTTACACAATAGGTCCCAATGTGTAGATGTTAATGGTGTGAAATCTTCCGGTCTACCAGTTCAGTTAGGTGTACCTCAAGGCTCAATACTAGGTCCGTTCTTGTTCTTAGTGTATATCAATGACTTACCATTCTATTTAAAGGGTATCTGTGAAGTTGTACTGTTTGCAGATGATACCTCTCTTATTTTTAAAGTAGACAGGAATAGACAAGATTTTGACGATGTAAACAGTGCTCTCTCAATGGTTACGGATTGGTTTACGACAAATAACCTAGTTCTCAATGCCAAGAAAACGAAATGTGTAAAGTTCGCCCTACCAAATATTAGAAATCTAGGACCCAACATCGTCTTAGATAAAGAGGTGCTTGAGTCTGTAAACTCGGCAGTTTTTCTGGGCATAACAGTAGATGCCAAACTTCAGTGGGGCCCACATATATCGAGCCTAGCGGGAAGGCTCAGTTCGGCCGCCTACGCCGTCAGGAAAGTAAGACAATACACTGACGTCGATACAGCTCGGTTAGTCTATTTTAGTTATTTTCATAGCGTTATGTCCTACGGTCTTCTGCTGTGGGGCAAAGCTGCTGATATTCAAAATATATTTGTCCTTCAAAAACGAGCTGTTCGAGCTTTTTACCGGCTAGGTGCCAGAGTTTCTCTGAGAGATTTTTTCAAAGATATTGGTATCCTCACGGTGGCGTCCCAATTCATCTTCGCCAACATCTTATATATTAGGCAAAATATACACTTATACACTAAAAACAGTGATTTTCACAATGTTAACACTAGAAATAAGGACAAACTACGAGCTCCCTTTCACCGGCTTCATAAGGTTCATAACTCATTTGTTGGGCTTGGTATAACCTTTTATAACAAGCTACCCTCTTCTTTGCTAGATTTGCTTTTTGATGCGTTTAAAACGAAAGTAAAATCCAAGCTTTGTTCAAATGCATACTATTCTATAAACGACTACTTAAATGATAAGAATAGTTGGTCGCTGTGATTAACTCAAGACAATGTTTATGTTCTTTCTCCAGATTACCTACTGACAAGTTATATGAGTTTATATAATTGTATTTTTTTAATTTTTTTATTTGACTTTATAAGTCAAGCTATTTTTAATTTTATTTCAATTTATTGTTGACATAATCTACTCATTACAATGTTCTTTCTAATGAGTTGTATTGCAATATGTGGTTAGCTAGTGACCTCGACAATTGATCATATTAGTTATTGTTATTAGTAATTAACTGTTTGTTTTATTTATTTTATCTCGATGGTCCTAGTTTATCATTTATAACTTCCAGTTACAACTATATGTAAGCGGGCACGCCCTTTATGCCTGGAGGCTTTTATTTAGATAAGTTCTGTTTACGTTTAGTTTTTATTTCTGCCTGAGTATAGTTCTCGATGATGTTGTGTGGTATATTGGCGTGTGCTAGCTAACATATGGCTAATAATTTAAATTATGTTGTGTGTTGCGTAATCTAAATTATCTAAATTATTTTGAATACTATTATATAGAATCTTATTTTTTTGTTCTTCTAACTGAACAGACAGCTGTGCTGCTGGGGAGTTTGTTGCGCCACTTCTTCTTCCCAGTTAATGCACTAGGAAGTGGTGAAGGGTGGGCGTTTTGGGGGACTGTCTTATGTAATTTTGACGTTCGAAAAGTGCTGATTCTCAGCCTAGTTTGAATAAATGACTTTTGAATTTTGAATTTTTGACTGCTTAATTTTATTATTTTTGTGGTAATTTCATCGTATCCCGTAGCGTTAGTATCATTTAAAGAGCCGAAAATTTTTATAATGTCTTGTTGATTTACTGGAGTGTAAAAGATACTGTCAGCGTTAGTGGTAATGTCAATGTTACTGACGTTATTATTATTGCTAAGGTTAAACTTATGGGTCATTTCTATAAAATAGTTATTGAATTGATTACATATGTCATTAGGATCATTAATTATCTTATCATTTATTATTAACTCTTTGATGTCAGTTTTATAATTATCATCGTTATTTATATTATATTTTATAATAGACCATGTCGCTTTGCATTTATTTTTAGAATTATATATATGTTTTCCGTTATTTGTTAATTGTGAATGTGATATACATCTTTTTAAAATTCTAGAATAGGTCATGTATCGTCTTAAATGATATTTTTTGCTTAGGGCATCGTGTTGATAATTATAATATAAAGTTCACTTTTTTACGCATGATATTTTTATGCCTTTACTAATCCATTTATTTTTTATTGGTTTATTAAATTTTTTCCTTGTTATTTCGGGGAAACATAGTTTGTAGAACATAATGTATAGGTCATGAAATATGTTAAATGCTTGGTTGCAATCTGTTTATTGATATATTTCATTAAAACTTAAAGCTGATATACAATGAAGAATTTTTTTAATATTGTTTTTGTTGTAATCTCTTTTGACCTCATAAAAGAAGTTTGTTGTCTTCGGTTTACTATTAGCAATAGGAAGAAAGAACGTTAATGACTGCCCAGTATCATGATCTGAGAGGGCTAGGTTATGTAAACTACTTTTACTGTCTTGGGTCGAGATATTACTGGCTATCTGATCTATGCAGCTCTTTTCCCTAGTGGGCATTTTAATATGTGTCAATAAGATGAAATTATTTAAAATAGATATTAATTCTCTTGTTTGTAGAGTGTCTTTTAGGATATCAATATTCCAGTCTCCGCATATTATGATACGATTCCTACTTTTATCAGTTAATTTGCGCAACAATACTTCCATTTAAAAAAAAAAATATAATATGCCTGTGTCAGAATCGGGTATTCTATAGACACATACTATGTATACAAAGAATTTTTATCATCCCCAACGGGTAAAGTGTTGCAAATACGTATTATGAAGACACATACTAGTATTAAGTTGTGACTCGGAATTTCTATGCCGCAGCATTCGAAACTATAATCGCTAGAGATTCCATTTGTTATTTGTAATGGGCTAAAAATTAACTCTTCTTTCACCAATATGCACGTACCTCCTCGTTTTTTATTGGATCTTGAATAATTTGCAGCTAACTTATAGTTTGTAAGTCTAAGATTACATTCATGACCGGATTGTATAAAAGTTTCGCTAAGACATATAAAGTCTATAACACCCGTGTCTTTCGTCAACTCAGTTATTGTTATTTCAATTAAATCTAATTTATTCTAATTTATTATTAGTAGGTACTTCATTATAATTTCATCTATGCACCATGGGAATTGCGATGGCATGGCGGCCATTTGCAAACTCAAACTCAAAGAATTTATTTCAATTAAACCATTTACAGGCACTTTTGAATTGTCAAATAGTCGGTCAGTTAGTCAGAAAGTTGAAGCTAGTTGCCCATTCCAAAACGTAGATCTTTATGGAGAAGAACGGGCAAGAAACTCTAAGGACACTCTTTTAAATATAGAAATTACAAAATCTTGGATACATTATTCTTGTTGCTTCTATATGTGGGAACAATGTAAAAAAAATAATCATAACAATTCAAAATATAAGATTAAAAATAAGCCATGGCAGATAAGAGATGACCAGTCGCAACTGACGGCGCCCGTTCACGAACATGACGCGTGGATCAGCACCATCCAGCTCTACTATTTTGTTGGGAACCGAATGATCCAACACACTCGCCACCATCAGCGAGACATTTAAGTGAGCATGACATAACCTCAACTGCCATGCTATTTCAAGTCAACATAGATAAACATAATAAACGGCTCCACTCACATTTACATTTTTTTTATAAAATGCTTCTAAATTATACAAAACTATAGTTTGCAATGTATTTGAGAGATTAATAGAATGTTACTACCAAAAAGAAAGAAAAACATTAATAATAAGTAATAATATTTATTTTTATAATAAATAATAATAATATTTATTGAATAAAAACGTTTACAAAAAGTAAACAATTAGTCCACAGTAAGATTTCACAAACAATAATTATAGTGCCTAAAAATTAACTAAATCTAAAATATGTTTAGAACAGGTGCAAGTAATAATGGTTCGGAATTACAATGTTAGGAAGCGACCCGCCCGATCTAGGTTAAAGGCTTGTGCAGACCAGCGCGACATGTTGCGCGATGCGACACGAACAATACAATTTCTAAGAAAATTGTACGGTATAAACCGGTGTCACGTCGCGCGACAAGTCGCGCTGGTCTGCACAAGCCTTTATTCAAACCTGTGTTTCAGGCCATCACTTTACATTTAAATTAAATTGGAACACTAAAATTTTAAGATAAACTGATATAAGATAATGCAATAACGAATATGAAAAAAAGCATAATGGTACATTAATATACACTAAACCCATGTAAATATACAAAAGTAAATACTTAAGAGTAAATTATCACCATGACAAAATTTCTAGAAGTTTTTCTGTGTCTGTGTAATTGAGTATCGCTAAATGTTCTGATAACATTTTACTATATTTTTTATATCTTTCACTATAGAAGTTTAGTAACTTGTTGAGCCTATTATACTGAAAAGGTCCTAAAAACACATAGAATTTAGAGTAGAAAGCGGTATGTTAGTATTTCTCATTGTAAATCAAATGTATTTTGTTTTATCTGTATTTAACGTTAGTAGATTATTATGAAGCGAATTAGACACAATGTTAAAACCATTCTGAGCATGTTCATGTAGACCTCAACTCTTGATTTAGCTGAGAACAATAGCGGTGTCATCCGCATAAGACATTATAACACCATTTTGGAGTGACAGGCGGCGGTTCATTTATATAGACTAAAAATAACGTAGGGCCCAAAATGCTTCCTTGAGGAATACCAAAACAACAATATTTAAGTTCAAAACTTGTATACTGATAATTTTTTACACATTGCTGACGATCGCTAAGATAATCAGAAAAAAGTTGAAGTTGTGCTCCTCTTATCCCAAGTGTTTCAAGCTTATGCAAAAGTAAAGTACATGAAATAGTGTCGAAAGGCCTTGGCAAGGTCTATAAAGATCCCAATTGTGTGCATACCATTATCTAGATTGGTAGTTACATGATTAATCAATTTGTGTACTGCTTGGCTAGTTGATCTTCTGGGCCTAAAACCAAATTGATTATCTGAAAGTAGTTTGTTATCTGCCAGATATTTTATCAATCTACTGTTAATGATTTTTTGTAAAAAATTTGAAAGGCCTGTTAATACTGAAATGGGTCTGTAGTTATTCACACAGTTTTTGTCTCCAGACTTGAATATAGGTGTGACCACAGCTTTTTTGATCAATTTGGGGAGATTAAACAATAGGCATTATTATCTATTGGAGTATTAAACAATTAAAACTTGTTTAAATAAAAAATAAACATTAAGTTCGTAGGTAATGTCACAAAAAAAAGGGAATACAACACAATTTTTATTTTTTTTTCACTTGTGAGCCTAAGTGGCTGTGGAGCAGGACCAACACTAAGCCGAGCATTTTTATCTACAATATAATCATCCAACATATATTATACTTGTCTACGTAGTGTGCGTTTAATGGATGTTTTAAATTTCTTCTCATTCAGTTGAAGAATATCGAGTAGTATTTTAATAAAATATTTTACACAGTACCCCATAAAAAAGCCATGGCGTTGGCAAACGACAACCATGCTTTGTCAGTCATAGCGGTAAATTAGTTAAATTAATTGGTACATCACCTTAATGTTATTATAGATTCTTTTATTATTATAGTGGGCCGAATGGGTCATCGATCTTTCGATGTACGAAGAAGCACCATGAAAATCGATGGAAGGAGTAAGATCCACCGACATAGTTAAGAAATGCAAAACCAAACCGATCCTAGTGGTAAGTACTACAATATGTGTTATTGCTTTACTAAATAAATAAACAGTAACCAAGCCTTACATTAAATATTTTTTTTAATTCTTCCCAAACTGTTGACTTATACCTACCTATTGTCCTACCTAGATAATGCAGCTTCAGAAAGACACAGCAAACACGCCCCAGATAACTGAGGACTACCATTCCTCCTGTGACAATAACACAGACCGGACCTAAACTGGGAGGAATCAGACAGGCACTCACACTGTTGGCAAACCATATCCATTGCCCGTAGGCAATGGATATGGTATTACTTACACCCTCAAGGTAAGACCAATAAGAGCAGCTATTGTTACTAGTATATTATGGTCATAACCTTTTCGCCAAAACATTAAGTTACATCTAATTTTTGATTCTACCAACGCGAAATATACCATTTTCAATTGCTCAATACTAATTTCTGTTCTAAGTGCTCTTTAGTACCGAGTATTTAAGTATTTGTACTTCTAAGAAACATGGCCAAATATTTACAAGAATATGAGACAGCAGAGGAACGACAGATTTAAGAACGCACACGAATACAAGACAATAAACGTTACAAAGTACAGCCTAATTTAAATATTGTGAAGTACAGTCCCAGATATCAATCGGTTTTAGTATTTAATAAGTTGCCTCTAGATATAAAAAGCTCTATCTACTCAAGCGCTTTAAATTGTTTCTGATATGTGTGTAATATCATCATCATTTCAGCCGAAAGACGTCCACTGCTGAATATAGGCCTCCCCCAAGCACCACCATTTCGACCGGTTCTTTGCTTCCCGCAAATATATGTCGTAGGTATCTAGGTACTCTACATAGTAAGTAGGTAGGTACTGCTGAGAACAGATGAGGATACGAACGTTCCGCAAAGTTTATCGAATCCACTTGTTTGCCGTGTTAGCTTTTCTCAACCTCTGAGTAGCTGCAACATTACATCGTATAAGAAATGACGTCATAATAAATTCACAATCTTTTGGTAATTTACACCCATTGCCAAACATAAAATAGCACAAGTCAAATAAATTAAAAATAAATCAATTTAAAGGTATCTTTTGCAGTAAATTATCATAAACCAAGTAGCAACGAGTATAGCACATGTTTCAGCCTTCGTCCTAACAACACGTGCCAGTGATAGCCTTCATGGTTTAATTATAATTTTGATCGAAATCTATTAATGTAGAACATCAGAGGGTCGGCTTATCGCCGGCGTCGGCGCCCACGCTAAATGTAAATGTCAAGTGTTAGAATTAGGTCACCGCGGTCGCCGGTCGCGCGGCCAAGATAAATAATATTACCAGGTGCGAACGAAAACGCAGTTTCAGTAAAACATATTTACAGTAATAATATAAAATTATTTATTTATTTATACATACTTTATTGTACACCAGATTATACATTACATAAAGAAAAAGTAGAAAAGTAGTAGTAAAAGTAGCAAGACAAAATATACAGTGGGCGGCATTATCGCTTACTGCGATGTCTTCCAGGCAACCTTGGAATGGACAGTGATTTTCTGGACATGGGGCTGTCTTTGGTGCAAATAAAAGGTATATAAGTACAAATATACGTACTATAATAGATACATACGAGTAGATACTAACTATACGTATATAAGCAACGAACATAAATGACGAATATTATTACAGCTAACGATAAGAACAAAATCATAACGACAAGTAATGTTCTTTCACAAGTCTTTTAAACACAGGCAACGATTGCGCGTGCTTTATTGGAACTGGTAATGCATTCCAGAAACGAGCAGCCTGGACAGTAAAGGATTTGTCAAGGAAAGTTGTGGAATGCATTGGCATGTTAAGCTACAAGTTATCTGATGACCTTAATAATTTCGTGTGAGAGTCACAAAGAAACTGGAAACGTTCCTTGAGGTAAAGAGGGCTGGAAGGGGAAAAGAGCACATTATACAAAAGGGAAAGAATATGAGCATTCCGGCGAAAGCGCACTGGTAACCCCTTGAGCATCACGCGAAATTAAAAAACATGGTCATATTTGCGTAAACCGTATATAAAACCTTAAATTTTGAAGCCGCTCAAGTTTATCGAGTTGGTCTTGAGTAAGATCAAGATAATTGGCATCAGCATGATCAAGGATGGGTAGAAGAAGAGATTGCGCAAGCGCAATCTTGGTGGCAGTCGGTAGAAAATTACGTAGTCCGTTCAAAGATGCAGCGGAAGCAAAAAGCTTTCGGCTAACTTCCTGTAGCTGGGCAGTCCAAGAGAAGTTCTTATCAATGAACATCCCCAAGTTTTTAACTTTCTCGCTGAAGGGGTTAGTTATAAGGATTGTTAGGATTGGTTATAACTGAGTTGTCAAAAAAAACTTGGGGATGAGTAGTCCAGTCAATCCTTGAGACCATCCTAGAACTGCCCACCACAACAACCTGCGTCTTTACAGGGTTGACCATAAGTCCATACCTCTTGCTCCAGTCGCATATAATAAAATATATATCTATAAAATTACTGCTTCTGTTTTGTTATATCTTAACATTATTTTTTTAATTCGTTCGTCACATATACTATTGATGTTTACATGTCTAATTTTAGGTAGATTGTTCATGAATCTTCGCTAAAAAATTTTTACTGTAGGTAAGTAATATGCACTGGTTTTATATCCGCACAAACCAACATTTAAACAAATAACTAATGTCAGTCTATTACTGTCCCACTGCAGGGCCAAGGCCTGTTCCCATACAGAGAAGATACGAGCATTGATGACCACTGATTAGACAAATATTTACGATACATACATTATATGACTTTGCAGATTATGTTGTTGGTCCGGGTGTATGTGTGTGTAAACGCACTAACGATTATGTTGTTGGTCCGGGTGTATGTCATGTAAATTTGATGAATGGAATAAAAGTACCTATAAAAAAAACAGTTTAGTATATCAGAGGTGTGAATATCTTCCTGTGATAGAAAGCTAAACTATTCCCGATTGACATTAGGATACTTATGCTGAAAAAATACATAGTCTCTATGAAAATCTCCTGCGGGTGAAAGCGGGGGCGCAGCTATTGTGTAACTGTGCTTCGAATAAGTAAAGAACTCTATTTAGTGAGCTAGTCCTGCAGGCTGAAGGGTTAACAGTCACAAACCCTTAATTGTTTCTCTGAATGTAGAATTATACAAAGTCTACTTCACATAAGAAGTGCAGAACAAACATACCGACATAAGGACGCTTTATCGCGCGCATTCACCAATAAGTACGCGCTGTAACTGGGTCACCCTTTATTTCGTCTTTAGATTTACGAGCGCCGCCGCCGTGAGCCGCAATATCGGCACATTGTGACGGCTGGCGCGGCGCCGCCTATTACACGCCGTCCTACTCCGGCACCATGATACAGCCTCGCTTGTCTGCGACAACAGATCCATGTATAGCCACTGTTTGTTTGTTACATTCACTCAAATCATATCCAGGATTGTATTTGTTTTTATTTACATAATAATATATGATACGTTAAGCCTTACGCAATGCCCACAGCTCGCGTGTTATAAAATTCTATCTAGTTTCTTCTCAATTGTCTCTTATCGCATAAACATTTTCTGGAGACCCCTCTGTAGATTAGATTTGCCTCTGGGAGTGTCATCTTGGCACACAAATAGAAAACAAATTTAAAAGTTTGTAAAATAAACTTCTGCTTTGTGCTTAGTCAAAGCTTTATTGTAGTCGTTTAAATAGAAACGTGACAATTCAATGATTTTTTATTATTTTACAATGGCTACGTGGCCCTGACAGTTATGTTTAGGAACTGTTAATTAATGAAAATCAAGTAAATATAGCTAAGAAATTACTAACAAATGGCACGGGCATGTCAACCAGTCTTAAGGTTCGTCAGTGGAAGGCATTAGGTATAATCCATGTACAATTCTGTTCACAAACAAAGTGTGAGGTCCTGGGTTCGGTCGGGAAGGAATATCCCAGTAGCAACCTATAGTCTGTATTGCCATAGGCTCGCCCTCTTACATGGGACTTGAACATAACCGGCGAAACGTGGGTGTTACCAACCTCTGCCGAACCCATCAGGGACACAAGCGTGAGGTTATGTATTACGGTAACTTCTCGCAGGGTAACATCGTTGGGCACGCCACAATTGCGGCGATAAGTCCCCTCTTTGAGGAGTGGCTTGAGAGGCGCCACGGCGTCCTCACCTTCCGCCTGACGCAGGTCCTCACCGGACACGGTTGTTTCGGGAGGTTCCTGTTCCGCGTAAGGCGGGAGGAAACGCCCGGGTGTCACCACTGTGTGGATCGCCTGGAGGACACGGTGGAGCATACGGTGGAGGTCTGCCCGGCTTGGGCGGAGCACCGCCGTGTCCTCACGGAGGCGATCGGCGGCGACGATCTCTCGCGTCCGGCCCTGGTTCAGGCCATGGTTCGGAGCGAGAGTGCATGGGAGGCCGTCACCTCCTTCTGCGAAGCAGTTATGCTCGCGAAGGAGGAGGCGGAGCGCGCGAGGGAGATGCAAGCTGCACGCCCTCGCGGCCCTAGTCGCCGCAGGAGACGCCCCGGGCGTCGGGAGTCCAGAGCCGACTTCCGGCCACCGTAGGCGCGGGCTTGCGGACGGTGAGCAATGGGCAGCTCGCCGTCCGATAAGGACCAGGCCCGTGTCGACGGCGCGTTGTGTTCCACGCGCGCCTCAAAGAGATGTCAGCACCAACCGACGGGGTCGAAAGACCAATGCCTGCTGGGGTTGCGGGTTTGTCCGAAAGGGATAACGCGGCCCCGGCACACAGGCAACGGAAGGAACACGGGTGGGTTTTAGTCAGTAAAAGTCTGACACACCCTCTCGCTCTGCCCAGAGCGGGAGAAGTCATTTGATGATTTCCCACCCTCAAAAAAAAAAAAAAAAAAAAGGGTAACATCGTAACATGCAGGCTCTGTGAGCTACTTTCCGTTATATCTCATATCTAATTTAGCTGTTCTCCAAAGCCGGTAATCCCGGAAGCCTCGCATCGGCTCAGATCTGGTAATCTGTTCCACGGGGAGCTGCCGCCACTCGGTACTCACGAAAACAAAGGTACGACACTAATGGAACTCATCGGTAAAGAGTATAAAATTTACTGGTAATTTGTCATTCTGATTGCCTCTTAGAGCAACGTGTTAAAGATGCCCGCTTCTTACTTTCTGCTCAAGGAAATGATTTCACGCTAAAACGGCTGAACGGATTTGGATGAAATTTTGCACACGGGTCAATCATAACCTGAATAAACACAGCACTACACAAACAAAATAAACACAGCACTACACAAACAAAATACACAAACATAGGTACGGTATACCACCAGTCGGTATTATACCGTAACGATACCGCACCGACCAATGAGGAAACGGCCTTAGTTCTACAGTTGTTGTTGAAATCGTAACTTACCAACTTATTGAATTAAATAAAGCTGCTCAAAATCGTAACTTACCAACTTATTGAATTAAATAAAGCTGCTCAAAAGCAACCCAATTCAATAAAAATTCCCTACATCGACACTTTTCAGTGAAGGTTCAGAAGTAATACCCACGTCCAGTACAAGTATGCTTTGACAGCTCTCTCTCAACTACGTAGTTTAACTTGAATGGTATTGAAATAGAAAGCGCCGCGTCGTCTTCACACGTATTGGTAAACTTGCCCAACTAACTGAACTGCGCGCATCGCTGCAGACAGAGTTCTTATTACGAAAACAAAAAAAAAAAAAACTTTTATTTTTATTTAAATTATTTTGGCGCTTTAATATATAATTACATTTTTGAAGTCTGCTAATGAAGCCCTTTCATTTAATACCCAACATGGCATAATTTTTGTCATATTACGATGGGCAGTTTAGAAGTTATGCGGTAACAGATGAACATATATATACATACATACATACATACATACTGGTCAAAAATCATAACCCTCCTTTGTGCTTCGCCGTAGTCGGGTGATATAACTATTATGTATGTTCCAATTTTATAAGCATTCATTTATTTTATTCATGCTGGATGCTAGTTTTAGCGAAATGTTTTAGAAACTGTTAAATAAAACTAAATAATTAAAAAACTATTCTAAAAAGATAAATAAAATTGTCATTGCTGTCGGGGTACCGTCGTTGTGTGGTCTGGTCCCACGACTGCCATGACAATTTTATTTATCTAAGAAGATAAATCACTAAGACTAGACTAAGAAGTCCGCGAGTAAACTAATGACCTTTCGATTAACCAATACAACTTGGTTTTTTTAAATTTAATTAAATAAATTATTATAAATTTTTTAATTTAAATTTACTTTTTAGTTGGTTTTTTTGGCAGGGCAGTTGTGTGTTTGTTTTTTTTAATGATTTATTTTTATTTTATATATTTCAGTAACAGTAAATTTTATTTTAATTTTAGAACATGTCATACTAAGTTTAATTTATATTTTTACGGCGAGGTGAGGCGAGGCGTGAATGGCGTGGGGATGAAATGTTTGTTTTGTATGTACCTACACCCTACCTATGTAAAATGTATGCCAGTAAATTGTATTGTTTTAGAATGTGCTTCTCAAGTCCTTCCATTGGATAACCATAATGTAATAAAGAAGTATTTGTTTTACACATTGGTTATGAATATCGATTAAAAAAATATATATAGCCTATCTCACTCGGGGTGATGTAAGATTTCTAACGTCAAATATCAATATATACATCCAAATCTGTTCAGGCTTTTATAATTATGGAGGAACAAAGAAACTCATATAAATCATGAACCCTGAAAACATTACACTCCTTTTTGGGCAGTCGTGTACAAACCCGACCATCAGTCAGGTACTACAATTCTTCCAAATAAATTTAATTTAATTTGAGATGATTCACACTCGCGAGAAATTTGAGTGTCGGTATATGAAAAAGGTACATTGTGCAGATACTGCAGTACTAATGTTATCTCAAAATAAGCGAGTTTTAATGTACATTACCATAAACTGAGTCTCATCAAATCCCGAAGGTCCTTGTCGTTCGGAGTTCTTCGGATCACTTCGGAAGCACTCGGCTAAATTCGGGGCAGTTTTTTCAAATTCTCGAACACGTCGCTCAGTTTTATAATGTGTCGGAATAATTCATAGTGCGCCGGGCGAGGCGCATGAATATGTAACGTGGTCGGTCCACCTGCCCCCTTCCCCCTCCATTCCGCCCCGCAACGGGCCCCCGCGCTCCGCACCCCCACAACCCCGTGCGCCCCCGCGCCCCCCGCGCACCGAGCGTGTGCTAACGACACTGCGGTTTATGTTGTGCACACATTAATATTAACACGGTACACAAACCTGTGCGATTTATAAATACTGCACTTGAACAAATTAATTGAACGCAGAAAGTTCCACTTACATACACTGTTTATTTTAATGCTTGTTCAATCTGCCAAGAATATCTCAGACACACAATTCACTCTTATAGTTTTATTAGCACAAGTACGCTCAAACATTTTTTATGATAAAGATATTATCTTTCATTCAATATACTCCAATAAACACTCAGACATAAAACCAAATATTTTGCAACAGAAAACATTTTCTTTCTTACAATAGTTATTGTTATTCATATTGTATTCAGCCATTCGAGAACATTTCGATACAACACAAAAGTAAATAAACGCTTCGTCTCACAAACGTTTATCGTAGCCAGTGCTACGAGCTACGCAAGGTCAACGCTACGAGGCTACGAAATGCTACGCTATCTTGTCGTAATATGAGAAGTGTCTTGGGAGCGTTTTCTATTTGTGTGTGTTGTGAGAATAAGTGAGTGTTACAACTGAGAGTCGAGTGTCCGTGTGCGGCGACACGCGAAAGGTGTGTCCTCCGGCTAATTAGTCGCGCGACTTAATAGACGCGATGCACATGGCCGAATCTTTTCGCATTCAGTTTGAGTCCGACTCGCTGTCGTAATAAGTGTACGTGTATGTACTTACATACTTGTCTTACTTGCGGCGTTTGCACGTCAAGTATTTAATTTAGCGGTTGTCGCGCAGTGGGTCATACTTTTGGTGTTATTGGCCAAGGAGTTGGTTATACCGGATTATACATATGATATTATGTTTAATTTATGGTTTGTACAGTATTGCTGAAGGGATTTAATCCGTTTCAGCCATATCTGAGATGACTTTTGTATATACTCAAGCAAAAATGTATTATTCTAAGTCACCTATGCCTAGCTTACACGAGTTTAGTACTTGTAGTTAGAGTCTTACCGTGCCGGATTGCCACTAAATAAAAAATTAAAGTATGCACTCGATGTGTCAGTTCTACTAACACAAAGCACTAATTCAGAATGGTTTTCACGCAAAGTTTTGGTGTAAGTATCATAATTAGCCCTAAAAAGCCTTCGCTGTTGAGCTCGTTGAAACTAGCCACTATGCTATAAAAATTAGTTGCAGTCTACATGTGTATACACATTCTTGTTCATGTTTTATTAATATCCCTAATGTATCCGCTCTTTCGGGGCTTCAGTCTGCTAATACTTTCATCTGGGCTGCGGATAATAGCAGCAATCTCTTTAGTTCTGTGTTCTGTTGCTACTAACTCTTTCATAGAGAGCGCTTTTTTGGTTTCATCTCGTTTCGCGTGGCATGGTAGTACACACAATGCGGAGTACGGTCAGCTGCACATCAGGAGTAACACGAACCACGGAGACCGTCGTTACTGCTACGAGATAAAGGAGCAAATGTTTAAAATGTCTGTGCGGTTTATTGTACCTGTGAAACACTCCTACTGTACAACGGATTATTCACAATGCCTTTTAAGTATTAGAAGCAGGTTATTCAGTATTCTTAAGAATAGAACAAGGTAACATAATAACTGCTGGTTTACCTTACAAGTACTGGAATATAACTTTGCTGAGTAGTGTAAGATTGCGAGCTAATCGCTGAACCACAAGTATACAAGGACTACAAGTATACAAGAACTACATACATCTCTAACCAAATCTGTGTAATTTATACAGACGCGCATTAATTGCGTACCCCTCACGCATACATTAGTGAAGGCGTGACTAATTAGCGCCGGAGTTCTTAATTCATTAACAGAGCCCGGATTAGCATCAGAATACCGAACAGGAATACATAACATAGCCGGCGAACAACGTAATTGAATTACCAAAAGATTTCCCTGAGACTAGGACACAAGAGCCGTGATTACCTGCGAATAAATTCATATTACTTTTAGATTTCGATTCGAAGCGTCGTTAATTGCGAATAATTCATTAAAAGTTTTGCTCGAAGCGTCTCCGGGCTCCTCAGAGCCGGTTTAACGTAATGCGCAATGAATAAGATCCATCGATTGCGGCTCATAAATACGCAACGATCATTCATTCCGCGCTCAATGCGCGCGGACAGCCGGGCTTTGCTCAAAAGACCGTCTTTCTGCCACACACAACCTAATCCGAACTTCACTTGCCTTTCTTCAAAGTCGGTTTTCGTGGGCACGTTTTAGGCGGGTCGTTCGTCCGGGCTTGGCGTCTCATACATTATGTAGGGCCGCTATTGGCGTCGGATCGCGGCGCGTTTTCTTCGAGATGGGGCTCAAATCTTAAGTGGTGATATTTATTTAAGCAGACTCCTCTGTTACACCTTCCGAGCATTACCGTGAGCGGTACAGCTCTAATGGAGGAGGTATTGTTGTGGAGCGAGCTGTTTACTTTCAGGGCACTAAGAACTGTTTGCGGGAAAAGGTGACTTTTAGGTTGGCTAGTATCACTTACTTCATAGTAATAATAATAATAATAATACAGTATACTGCCGGGACCACTATGTCTTTCTTAAGTTTTAATGAATGTTAGACAGATCTGATGTTATCTTTTTGTTTTCGTGCAGTTCACGCTATAGAGAAGTAAGACGCTGTCAAAAATAGTAGTTTGATTAGTATTTAGGGGCCCGTTTGAGCTTTTTTTTCAGTAATAACCCGTTACTGCTATCAATGTAACGTGTTACATAAGTACAATGAAGATACATTATAACTGTCGATGAGCATGTATGTACCGACTTATCTGTTTACCAAATCTTGTTTCCGTTCACTTCCACAGTTTGTGCTTGCGTCAGCATATACAAATGGTTTCGTATATCATCAAAGCAACTTTCTCTATACCTACAAACATCTATCCATAGCTACGCCCTCTATAATATTCACGGGTGTATTATAAAAGGTTTCGTTTAACTTACGACCGCTCGTTATTCGCGGGAACTCGGCTCATATAATAAAACAGTAGGATTCAATGCGATGCGGAAAACATTTTGCTGTTCGCATCGATTTCACTATGTTTCCGGCGTTACCGAGCACCAACCGCTGCGAGCGAAAAGAGCCGAGAGAGCGGAGCGAGCGCTGAATAAAATATAAAAGCGTCAATATTTGATAAAAACAACGGGTACCTACCGGCCGGGCCGCGGCAGCCGGGGCAGCCGCTCACCCGCTCACCTTGTGTGCCGGCCGGGATAGAACGGGATTACTAACTACTCTGATATTGATAGAAATAATAAATTAAACTGTAACTGTAGCGGAACTTGCTGTAGCTGCTATATGAATGTAGCTACACGGCGCACTGTACCCTGTACATAGTTACATCGGATATGGTAATGAATAATGGCCTTTGATTACTGATTCGCGCGGACCGCATTCATGTTTGTGTTATTATTTCGATAATGTTATAGCGGTTATTGTTCTAATGTTAATAAATGTAAACAAAAATGAATATTCTATGCAAGGTTAGAATCGATAAATGTTTAATTTTACAATTTAAACCATTTACTTTTAAATGCTTATTAAGCTGTTTCCCCTGCCTGTACAACGAACTTATTAAACTTTCTGTAAAAGTATTGCAGGCGTGGTCAAAATCATCGATCTATAATTATTTATTTCCTATACCTACATGCACACAGTAGTACTTACTGTGCATATAGGTAAGTGTGCAGTTATAACTCAATCGCCTTACATTTACGAGTCGCGCGCCGCGCGCCCCGCGCCCTTCGGAGCAATCAGTTTATATCCGCTGCTCTATTTTATATCCGCCAGCTTCAGCGGATTATTTATGATCTACTATTTACTTTTTATGTACGAATGAGAGGTGTACCTACCTACTGTTGTTCTGAATAAACTTATCAATAGGAAACACGTACTTGCCTAAGGATGAATCGGTTACACTGAGGTAGTGATATTTTTAATCGATAACGTAGTCGTCAAAAAGAATGGCTACATACTCGGTATCGAATCAAAAGTATCGATAATTTCGGAAGTCGGTGTATTTGGTTTTGTATTTTCGTTATTTTCAAACAAAAACAAAACATAAAAAAAACAAATAATTATTTATGTATAAACATTCGAATTGATCACCTCGTTTTGGAAGTCGGTTAATAAACAAGAAAAAACCAGTATTTGCCTGTCAATCATACACTGATCTATAAATTACACCACTACGGAATTCGTGGACAAGCCGCTGAAGTTGTTATTTCATATCTATCAAACGGGCAGCAAAAAGTAAACGTTAACGGGGCCGCCACCTCCTCGCGGTCTAAGTCAAAGTCAAACAATTTATTTCAATTAGGCACATAAAAGGCACTTATGAACGTCAAGTTTACAAAAAATAGAATTGATTCTAGTCGCCCCTTCCAAAAGGTAGTTTTCGTATGGAGAAGAATGGGCAAGAAACTCCACCGTTACTCTTTTAAAATGTTTTTACAATATTTTGCGTACATTAATTATATAATTATATGTGAAGACGATGCATCTAGAATAAGATTACTATACCGCGATAGGTAAAAAAGAATGAAAAATAAAGCAATTACAGATAAATTAAATATGTGACAGATACATGGTGCTCACATATTTACAAACATTGTAAAATTATACGATATTCCTAACATTTTAACAAGTAATACTAATAAGTCAGTGTGTGAGTTCAAGAAATCACAGAATGTAAAATTAGTGTTATAAAAAATAACAAATACATAATTAAATAAGCAACCAGTTTGATTTTGTCTAGACTCTAAATTGTCCTATGGAGCAGGACCAGCATGTTTCCAAGCATTCTTATCTTGGATGTAATCCTCTAATTTGTAATATGCTTGTTTACAGAGTGTACTTTTAATATGAGTTTTAAATTTTCTTTCATTTAATTGTAATATATCACAAGGTATTTTATTGTAACATTTAACACAGTACCCCATAAAAGATGTATGTACTTTAGATAATCTGAAAAATGGTTGATCTATTTTATCTTTATTTCTAGTATTAAAATTATGTCTATCACTTATTTTATTAAAGATATGTAAATTTTTTCTTACATACATAATATTTTCATAAATGAATTGGCAAGGTACCGTCATAATATTAATCTTTTTAAATAGTTCCCTGAGAGATTCGCGACGATGTAGATTATAAATGGCTCTGACAGCTCTCTTTTGTAAAATAAAGATGGATTCAATGTCAGCAGCCCGACCCCACAGTAAAATGCCATACGACATAATACTGTGGAAGTAGCTAAAATAGACCAGACGCGCGGTCTCTAGTTAAAATGGGCGTGCCTCAAGTTTCAATTCTCGGCCCTTTCTTATTTCTAGTTTATAGAAATGACCTTCCTTACATGATGGCTAACTTATACTTAGTAATAATAATTATAAAGAGGTAAAATAACCATGCCAAAAGTCCTATACATGCATACCCCTAACCAAAACAATCATGTAAAAAAGCATTTAAAAGCACATTAGACTTAGATTTTGAAAGAATTCCTTTATTTTAATTTAACGCGCAACTTTTTGTATATTTCATAACAAAAAAAAATACTTTTCCTGCCAAACAGCTCATTCGTTAGCCTTCAAAAAACGATTGATTGTAATCATTTTCTGTCTTGCGTTTTTATACACAATTAGTTCAGTTTCGAATTTCGATTTAAATAACAATTGGTGTAACCTAGTAAAGAAGTAGCGCTTGACTAAATTTAGGAAAATAAATAACGCACAACTCTTCAGGTCCGGCAGCGGCTGGAACCAGCTTAAAAATGTACCATGTGCATGTACCTGTGGTGAGAACTACTCATATGTATCTTACCTACCTATATATTTTTAAAACTTGAGAATTAGGCAGTCTTTCCATCTGGAATGTGTGTGGTCGCTAAGCGGAGAAGCTAAGCTACGGAACTATGTGTAGGTACTTCATTTAATTGAACCCTTTTTGAGCAGAATTAAACCAAACTATGCTATGAAAATCAAACGGTCCTATTGGATCGATCGCTAAGCAGCGCTTAGCACATCTCAGGTGGAAAGGCGTTAGGATAATTATAAACACCTGGAATGGACCTACCAGATACTTATAACTTTTGAGAGAATTCGACATACTAATAAAGCAATCATATAGTGTAAAAAAAAAAAAAAGAAATCTCTTACAAACAACTTAGGTACTCCTTTTTTAGGGTTCCGTAGTAAACAAGGAACCCTTATAGTTTCGCCATGTCCGTCTGTCTGTCTGTCCGCGGCTTAGCTCAGAGATGGTTATTACTAGAAAGCTGTAATTTAGCATATGTACCTATACATATTAATCATGCCGACAAAGTGGTAAAATAAAATCAAGTTTTTTTTTTTTAGAGTACCTCCCCTATACGTAAAGCGGGGATGTTTTGTTTTTCTCGTCTACCCCGTGTTGTGGGGTATCGGTAGAAAGGTCGTTCAAAAATATTGTAAGTAGTGTTTTCAGGGATTCGTTTGCATAATATTAAGCTTTTAACTGTTTTTTTTTGTTAGAGTCAGTATATCGTATTTCACGTATAAATTGACATGTGACACAAGTCTTGTAGGAAATCCAAAATTGATAATGAGCTTTCAAGAATATGTATATCGAGCTAAAATGTGCGGGGAAATGTTTATTATATAATAAAAAAACAAACAAACAATAACAGACGCACAGATCACAAGTTTGAATGTAACAGTAAGTTTCTATAGCGACGAGTGACAAGGGATTGATTGAGACAGTGACAACTACAATCAGTGTTTCCAGATATTTGTATTTATTTACGCGATACCTTTTGAAGAATCTGCTTCGGCAAAAATATTACCTACAAAAGAACTTACTAATCAAAATATATCATTTTGGTAACATTATTCATATTGAAACTATAATTATGATTATGTGAGAAGAGAGAGCGCATTTTAACTAAAAGTTCTAGAATATAAACAGTTAAAATAATCAAAAAGATAAAAACTGAATAATGCAGTAAAGAGATGACCAGTCCTAACTGACAGTGCCCGCTCTGAGAAGAAACACTGAAATAAACTCAGAGGTAAAAGTCTCTCTTAAAGTCCATACAATTACTTATAACGATCAGATCATATATGAAACAGATTCTGAATTATAATGCATGGAACTTAGTAAAACTATGATAAATTAATCAGCATCATTTAGCTCAATTATTGGAAGGAAAACCGTATCCCTATGATTCAACCCTAAAGAGATGAGTACTGGTAGAAAAATTATATTTATTTATTTTAGCTGGTTACACTTTTATACGTCAAACATTTCTTTAAACTAGACGAGGTCGATGTTTCCTTGCTGACTACTCTAGGAACAAACAAACCTGTTTCTTTTGTAAGCACCCTTAGTCGTTAAGTGCCATATCAATAAATAAATAAATAATATGGTGACCTCCATGGTTATCTCCTGTACCTTAAAAATGAGGTGTTCTCCTACCACTTATCTGATCATATTGACCGAATGAACGGAATGAACTGTAATCTTTCAATTATCGTCGTCATTAAACCGAAAATGTAACCGGAACTACAAATAATATTGCAATTTGTAACATACAAAATTTATAATTCGGAGCGCTACTCGGTCACTTCTGGTATAACGTCGGGCCTCTTCTTTTCCAAATAGTAGTTTACGTTCTTCCCACATTTTAAAGAGAACATGAGAAGCTACAATTCTAAAACGCAGGTTTTTTTTTTTTTTTTTGGAAAATAGTAAAAGTGATTACATACTTAACTGAACCCAAAGACAGCCTGATTGAACTTATAAGCACCAATGACCCCCAAAATTCGGCAAACGATGTTAATCAATAATTTTCAAATGTTGATAAAACACTATCAGGAAAAATCATTAAGAATAATCTACAAATGGGACCCATCACCGTTAAGTCGTGTAGCCATTCTTTTCGTCTACTTCCTACGGATGAAAATGAGGTTAGGTTTTTAATAACAGGCTTAAAGAGTGATTGTTCGGTTGGCCTTGATTTGATATCTAATGACATCTTGAAATCAAATATAGATATTCTAACAATACTTATAACATACATTTGTAATTTGTCGCTCACAACCGGTATATTTCCGAAGATCTATAAGATGTCAAGAGTTCACCCGATACATAAGAGTGGTAAAGAAAAGAAAGAAAGAAAGAAAATACATTTATTTAGCACAGACTAAAACACACAATATAATACAAAGCAGATAAAAAAATATTTTTTAACATTAAAATCAAATAAAAAGTGTAAAGTGCGATGTAAGCAGAAATTTGATGGGGAGTGTGCAAAGACTGTGTCAATAATTATAGGTCAATTTTAATTCTCCCTACCCTATCAAAATTTTTGGAGCGCATCATTACCAAAAGATTTAACTACTTGAAAAATAATAATCTTCTTTCACAAGCACAATTTGGCTTCAGAACCAAGAGATCCACTGCCGAAGCTGTGTCAGAACTAATAAATTATATAGTTTACAACATAGATTCGAAGAAGAAAACCATTGGAATATTATTAGATTTAGCAAAGGCCTTTGACACAGTCTCTGTCCCTATTCTGCTAACAAAATTCGAAAGCCTGGGTATCTGGGTTCTTCAACTAAAACTTTTTAAAGATTATCTAACCGACAGAAAACAATGTGTTAAAATCGGTAACTTATCTAGTGAAGAGGTCCCAGTGACATTTGAAGTTCTACAGGGCAGTATTCTTGGTCTGACGCTTTTCCTAGTCTATATAAATGATATATGTCAGTTAATGTTTCCGGACTCGAAAAGTTTTGCGTTTGCTGATGATAAGGCTTTACATTTCAGTGGTAACTCCTGGCATGAAATTATTATCAAACCTCAGATAGCCATGAACACTGTGATCAGTTGGTTAAATAACAATTTACTTACATTAAATTTTAGGGGTATGAGGAACAGGGTGTAAAGTTCACTCATCCACCTTAGAAAAGGGAAGATCCTCCGACCAGACGGGTGTCGTGTCTGGCGGGCAACTGCCCAGAGGTTGAAGTCGGGAAGCTTGTATATATGTTTATCGCGCGGTAAACTCTAATTGCGCGATGCAGGATTTGTGTGACGTCAGGATGTTGTGTGACGTCAGGTCTTTGATGCGTAGTTCGCATGTAGCGATGTAGATGCCGCTACATCACTCCCCTCCGGAGACCGGAGGTCGATAGTGGGCTCAGTCTTGAATCTTGCGATGCTTCACAGTGCCAGCTGTGGTTCCAGTGAGTTGGAACCGGGTGCCGCATAGTTCGCGGTGAGTCGGAACTGTCTGCGGTGGTTCCCCAGTGAGTCGGAGTAGCGCTGCGTTATGATCCAGTGGGTTGGATGTGATACAGCGCTGGGTTGTGGCTGAGGGTGATGACCAGGAATGCGCGTTCGCTGCATGCTGGTGGTCAGGATACCCGTTGAAGCCGTGGGTGTTGGCTGGCTGTGTCACTCGCCTCACGAAAGCTTGCGGGAGTGATGATGATGACGTCACGCTGAAGTAGTTGCACAAAGGCTGCGTTGACGTTCATACTCGGGGTCACCAATTTAGAGGTATGAAGAACAGGGTGTAAAGTTCACTCATCCTCTATATAAAAGGGAGGATACTCCGACTGGGTGTCGTATCTGGCGGGCAACTACCCTACGATTGATGTCGGAAAGTTATTTAAATGTCGATCGCGCGGTAAAGTCTGTTAGCACGATGCCAGACTTGTGTGACGTCAGGTCTTTGATGCGTAGTTTGCATGTGGCGATGTAACAGGTTTATGTGAAATAAAATATTTTGTTTTAAATTTTTTTTAACGATTTCTTGATGCAGTGACTGTCTGTCGCACCAACTTTGGAAAACAACCTCTCACAAGGTACAGAGGTACCAACAATGTGATACTTCATTCGCGCCTGTTAACGTTGGAAACACAGGTTTTAAATTCATCTAACGGATTGCCTTTTAATGCGTCTACAGGATTTGCCAACACTAAAACTAGGACGAGTTTAGAAGCTTAAATTTTATACAGTAAAGTATTGTTCAAACTAGATGAGAATCAGCACTTTTTCTGATTCGAACGTCAAAATCCCATAAGACGGTCCACCAAAACTTCCACCCTTCACTACTGCCTAGTACTTTAGCTGGGAAGAAGACTAACTCCACAGCGGCACGGCTGTCTGTTCAGTTAGATTTTTTTAGACTATAATGCCTATAATATATACTATAATTTAAAAAACGAATTAAATTTCACCTTGTATACACCCAAGGTGAAATTTAATTTGTTTTTTAAATTTAATTTCATAAATGTTCATAATGATGAGTACAATGACCCCTCAAGAGAATGCAGACGAATTAAATTTTGACCTTGTATAAATAGTATGCAAAATAATTTACATTACGCAACACAAAATATAAATTAAATTATAAGTCAGTTAGCACATAAAGTACATACCTCGGTACCATTGATGTATTTTCCTCATCTAGCATAAATTAATACCTACGTAATAAAAAAAATAATGTTCTTCCGACAAGACCAATTATTGCGTACCGAGTACCAATACGAGTACTTTTGACCGACTCGGTTCCAAAATATCGAATCAATAACCCTCCTTTTTTGCCTTCACCGTAATCGGGTAAAAATACATGGAATCAAAAGAAAAGTATCGAGTAAGTACCTACTTGTATATTTTATTCCTTCGTATCGTTTCATCCCTGCAGTGGCACCCGATCCTCATGGTCTCGAGGATTGACTCGTGACATGATCTAAACAATTTTCTTCATTTGTTTTCTCCGCATTCGCTGTTCCAAGACGTATTAGCTCGTCGCAACAAGGTTACGTGTGCCGATTCGCCCTCACCACGCAAGAATACGTCTACTCCAACGGTCATCGGTGTCGACTACTTTAATTCTCAGTCGGATCACCTCGTTCCGGATTCAATCCCTCGAGATTTAAACTAATTAATCTGCTTCAAGTTGGTATCTTATCAACCTCGATTATAAGTGACTCCAAACTGTTACACTTCTAGCCGATTAGTCCAGCAGTATAGGGCTACAAAGCAATTTCTTGACAAGTATCCCATATGTTGCGACAAATGTGACATGATTCTTTACAGGTAGCATGAGCATGATTTGTCATACTGATCCGTTAGAGGGCGTTGAGGGGAGTGTGACGCAAATTACTTATATGCTTTACGATGACAGCCGTGCGGAAATATGGACGGACTTCGGGAAATATGGATGAGCACAAAATTTATAGTGCCTCCGAATAATTGTTCTGATTCTAATTGTACATGTGAGATTTATCAGAAGAATGAATGATGCAGATGAAAGTTTGAAGGTAAGGATTCTTTTTTAATTTAAAAGATTAAAAAAAAACAAACCTTACGAACCACCCTACCTTACCCTACGATTAAATTATTAGAACGAGAAGTTGACGGATCCCTTAACTTTTTAGATTTAACTACATAGTCTTGTGGGTAGTTGTAACAGTTACACAAAGAAAAGTTTACACATATTTGAAATTTTATATAATAGGATAGAAACATTATTTATAAATATTTATGCTATATTTTGATAGTTCTTAGTTTGTACCTGCTGGTGTAGCGTTATCACAGTTTTTCTTATACTAAATAAATTCACTTCACAAATCATCACTATGGAGTCACTAACAAGCACACTGAGAGAACTTAAGGAGTTGTTCCACACAAGGATGTCCGCCTTTGAAGAAGAAATACAGAAGGCCCCTCCGTCACCTGTCACAAGTTCAAGCCTGGCTGCAGAGTTTATGATGTTCCGCACATTCATCACGCAGGCTCTAAGCAGCGTTCAGCAACAGGTGGAGCTACTAGCTCGTAGTGTCGACCAAATAGAGATGCGGGGACGAAGGAAGATCTTGCTGTTGCATGGTGTTGATGAGGAGCAGAAGGAGGATACCGCCAAGGTGATCACTGAGGTAATTTATAATAAATTACATCTGAGTGACTTCTCAGTTGCAAACATCAGCCGCCAACGATGTGTTCCTGGCTGCGAGGGAGAAATGCGGTGTTAGCAAGACCTGGACTAAGGCAGGTTGTGTATATGTCCTTGGTCCCAATGATGCGCGGCATCGAGTTGAGTCCCTCGCTGAATTAGACAAGATTGCACCGAATCCCAGGGAGCTCGAGCAGGGTGTTTCAGTATCGGCTGTGCCAGCCTCTATCCCGGTCGTTGCTGCTGCGAAGACCGCTAGGTTGAAGCGTGCTGCTGCTTTAAAGAAGTGATTTCTTAATGATGTTTTTATTCTATGTTCGGGTAATAACGTGTTTTGTTTGTACCTTCAGTCTGTATTAATTTTTCAATTTCAATCATTGAATTAAGTCATAATGTTGTCTGTCACTGTCAGTGTCAGTCAAAACTTCGTCACTGGCAGAAGTCAATTTGATACGTCTTGTTTTTTTTTTTTTGTTTTGTTTTGTTATCCTCAAATGTATTTTTTTTTTGTTATTTCTTTTTTTTTCTTATTACCCGGACTACAATTTATAAGTCTTTAGGTTTTTATTTCTTTTAATTTAATAACGCAACTGGCAGGTGGCCTATTTGTTTTTTATTTTTATTTTTGTATTAGTTAGGATTGTTATATATTTGATAGTATTATATCTACATTATATTACATATTTAAATATTTATGTCTATCGACGAAAGTAGTAATAGTAACAGTTTTTTATCTTTATCAAACAACGACGACAGTTTTGTAAGTATTCCTTCTTTTGCAGACAGTCTTGTAGCGCAATTTTCTAATGTTCCTAAGAATTTTAACGTTACACATATTAACGCCCAGAGCATTCCGGCTCATTTCCACGATATGCTGGCAAGCTTTGACTGTAAAAACATTGCCTCCCTTCAACTAGCTACTGTCTTCCTGGCTTTCAGCTTATAAGAAACGACCGGGCGGTTGGTGTTGGTGGTGGTGTTGCCATATATCTCCGCGCGCATATTCCTTTCTCTATTGTCAACGTGTCAGCGCAGCCACTGCCATCAAATGCTGGTGAACATTTGTTTCTTGAAGTTGAACTACATCATTCGAAATTACTTCTTGGCGTCTATTAACTGTCCCACTTTACGTATTAATTTCTTTAAATCTTTTGAAAATCTCTTAGAAATGCTGATCCCTTCTTACAGTCATAGCATAATCATGGGTGACTTTAATACAAGTCTTCTGAAAAACAACCATACTTCTTCTCTTACTAATATTTCGACTTCCAGTAATCTTACCATTCTTCCACTGAGTGCCACTCACCATTTTCTTAACTCTACTCCTTCACTTCATGATTTGATATTTGTCTCCTCTCTTGATCGCGTTGCTACGCATGGCCAATGCTCAGCCGATGCCTTTTCCTATCATGACTTGATTTTTCTCTCACACAAAATTCACCCACCTAAGGCTAAAGCCAAAATTCTCCTGCAACGCAATTTTGGTGGTATGAACGTTGACAATCTTTGCAAGGATGCCAACAATATAGATTGGTCTGCTCTATTTGCCTCTGTATCAGTTGATGAACAAGTTAATATTTTTGCCGCTAAGCTTCTCGAGCTTTATGATCATCACGCACCTGTTCGAGCAGTCAAGGTTAGACATTTGCCGGCGCCATGGCTTACAGATGAAATCAGAACAATAATGCATAAAAAAGTGACGACAAAGTCTAAATTTAAGCGTAGACCTAATGACGCTAACAGGGAAAGATATGTCTCAATCCGTATACACTGCAATAAGGTATGTAGGAATGATAGCCATCACATTCATACTTCTGTCCAAAATGGGGACGCATCCAAAGTTTGGAACTTTCTTAGGTCACTGGGGGTCGGTAAAACCCGACAAGACTCAATCCCAAAATATATAGACATCGATGCAATGAATAATCATTTTACTGCTTCGTCCAATTTTGATAGGACAACTAAATTGAATACTTTGAATTATGTTTCTTCTTTTCCGACTCACAGTTATTCTCCATTTATTTCTGGTCAATTCGCCGCAGGTAATGTTTAGAAGAGCATACTATCGATTACTTCCAATGCAGTAGGAAGTGACTGTATCAGCCGTAATATGTTAGTCCTTGTGCTGGATGTAATCCTGCCCGTCATTTGTCACATCCTCAATTTTTCCGTGTCTAGTGGTGTCTTTCCATGTTCATGGAAAGATGCTCAAATTATTCCATTAGCTAAAAAGTCCAATCCCGCATCCTTTTCTGAATATCGTCCAATATCCATCTTACCGTTCCTATCCAAAGTCCTCGAACGGTTAATCCACAATCAATTAAGCACTTTCCTCTCTAAAAATAATCTCATTAACCCCTTTCAGTCCGGCTTCCGTCCTGGTCATAGTACCACCACAGCGCTTCTGAATATTACGGATGATATAAGGTCAGCCATGGAAAATGGTATTCTAACGGTTTTAGCTTTACTAGATTTTAGTAATGCTTTTAATACTGTTGATTTCGAGGTTTTGCTTGGCATTCTATGCTCTCTTAATATATCTCAATCGGTAATTGACTGGTTTCGAAGTTACCTGTTCGGTTGCCGGCAACGTATTTGCATCGGCGAGACCTTGTCTTCCTGGAGTAATACTTCTGCCGGTGTACCACAGGGTGGCATGCTATCACCCTTACTTTTCGCAGTTTTTATTAACTCAATCTCCCATGAACTAATTTCTTCCTACCATCTATATGCAGATGATTTACAACTTTACTCAAGAGCTCCCCTTGGAAATCTTTCAGAGGCTATCTCAACGATTAATCGCGATCTGGCCCGTATATGCGACTGGAGCAAGAGGTATGGACTTATGGTCAACCCCGTAAAGACGCAGGTTGTTGTGGTGGGCAGTTCTAGGATGGTCTTAAGGCTTGACTGGACGACTCTTCCCCAAGTTACTTTTGACAACTCAGTTATCCCCTTCAGCGAGAAAGTTAAAAACTTGGGGATTTTCATTGATAAGAACTTCTCTTGGACTGCCCAGCTACATGAGGTTAGCCGCAAGCTGTTTGCTTCCGCTGCGTCTTTGAAAAGACTACGTAATTTACTACCGACTGCCACCAATATTGCGCTTGCACAATCTCTTCTTCTACCCATCCTTGATTATGCTGATGCCAATTATCTTGATCTTACTCAAGACCAACTCGATAAACTTGAGCGGCTTCAAAATTTTTGTATAAGGTTTATATACGGTTTACGCAAATATGACCATGTATCCGAATTTCGCGTGAAGCTCAAGTGGTTACCAATTCACCTTCGCCGGAATGCTCATATTCTTTCCCTTTTGTATAATGTCCTCTTTTCCCCTTCCACCCCTCTGTATCTCAAGAAACGTTTCCAGTTTCTTTGTGACTCTCACACGAAATTATTAAGATCATCAGATAACTTGAAGCTTAAAATGCCAATGCATTCCACAACTTTCCTTGACAAATCCTTTACTGTCCAGGCTGCTTGTAGTTCCAATAAAGCGCGCGCAATCGTTGCCTGTGTTTAAAAGACTCGTGATAAGAACAAAATCATAACGACAAGTAATGTTCTTACATTACTTGTCGTTATGATTTTGTTCTTATCGTTAGCTGTAATAATTTTCGTCATTGAAGATATTTTTTTATCAGATTTGAAAATGGTGCTATACTGCCACCATATTGAATTTTTTTAGCCATTGTCACTCAGGAGCATGTACGGATTCTAACGCTACCACATACATCCAAATCTGCTGTGCTATTCTGTAACCATCTCACCGTGAAAACTTAGGGGAAGTGATCGTGCAGTGAGCTGTCAGTGTCACCCCACCCGGTACTAGGGATGACGAAGCATTACATTTACAATCGTAATCGAGATTTAAATTATATTTTTTATGTTAATTCTATTGATCATTTTATATTAAGTATTCTAAAGCTAGTATTTAAATGTCCAAACATTACTATATAGGGGGGGTTTTAATAAAATTGCAAAACAGATATCCAATCAGAAACTCAATTTTGTTTTATTCTATTTGTTCCTAGACTTAGTCCCTTCATATAAATAGCCTGAGGCGCGAGCGCGTTACGCACGTAGGTACCTACCAACAATAAATAAAATAGAACGTACCTACATAGGTATCTACACGTTGCTGCTACTTAAGTACTAAAGAAAATGCTCATTGACATAATTTGTTATTATGAACCCATTGTTAACTTATATTATAAACGCAATCGAGAGTTAATAGTGTGTAATTTAACCCCACACAAACCATGTGGGAACCTACCTAAACGATGTAAGTAGTCATATAGATAAAAAGATGTGTATATTATTTGTATTATTATACACTTGTAGCGCGCGCACATCACATCACCGAAGTATTGTCGCCGAGGAAATAACACGCGTTACCATGGTGACCACCCGCGTAATCACTTCACCCGATTCTTAAAGAATCGGATGAAGTGATCACGCCGCGCAGGCGCGCTGTTTCGCACTTTGTTTTTTTTTCCCTCTTTGACGGCCATGTCCGTAAGCCTATACGTATTCAGAGACAATAATGAGTACCTATTTATTACAATACTTTTAGATAATTCAATGTCTAAATCATACCGTTTTATACATTTAAAAAGTCAGTTTATTGCCTAGATACATTTTGTTTTCAATAATTAAACTAGTTTTTTTTTAATGAACTAGTTACATACTACTACTATTTAACCTGTAGGTATGTAACGCGTCACGCATGTGCAGTCAGAACATATATAAAATAAAATGTAATAAGTAGGTACCAATAAGTACAGCAATAAGCAGCAAAAAAACAAAGTGCGTAACAGCGCGCCTGCGCGGCGTGATCACTTCATCCGATTCTTTAAGAATCGGGTGAAGTGATCACGCGGGTGGTCACCATGGTAACGCGTGTTATTTCCTCGGCGGAGCGCCTGCGCGGCGTGATCACTTCATCCGATTCTTTAAGAATCGGGTGACGTGATCACGCGGGTGGTCACCATGGTAACGCGTGTTATTTCCTCGGCGACAACACTTCGGTGATGTGATGTGCGCGCGCTACAAGTGTCAGTTTTACTTGGGTTATATATGATGATGATGAATAAAACATTGTAGGTACTAATTGGACGTTAGTATTTAGTACATTATGTAATATATATATGTTAAATAAGTATGTAGGTACGTAGTAAGTAAAAAAAACATCAATGTGATAGTGTCTACCTAGCGCGCAAGCGCGATTCTTACCGCTTCAACGTGGTGAAGTGATTCGGTGTGCGCGCGCTGCAAGAGTGTCAGCTGTTGAACTTAAGAATGTTGTAATGATTTGATAAATATGATTTTATTCAACGCGTAGGTAGGTTATCTCCGATAAAATATTCGGTAGGTAGGTACAAATAATATATACGTCTTTTTATCTATATGACTACTTACATCGTTTAGGTAGGTTCCCACATAGTTTGTGTGGGGTTAAATTACACACCATTAACACTCGATTGCGTTTATAATAAGAGTTAACAATGGGTTCATAATAACAAACTATGTCGATGAGCATTTTCTTTAGTACTTAAGTAGCAGCAACGTGTAGATACCTATGTAGGTACGTTCTATTTTATTTATTGTTGATAGGTACCTACGTGCGTAACGCGTCGCGCCTCAGGCTATTTATATGAAGGGACTAGTCTAGGAACAAAATAGAATAAAACAAAATTGAGTTTCTGATTGGATATCTGTTTTGCTATTTTATTAAAACCCCCCCTATATAGTAATGTTAGACATTTAAATACTAGCTTTGGAATAATTAATATAAAATGATCAACAGAATTAGCATAAAAAATATAATTTAAATCTCGATTACGATTGGAAATGTAATGCTTGGTCAATCCCTAGCATCAGTGAGTTTTCACTGACAGCTCACTCCACGCAAGTTTTCACGGTGATATTGTTACAGAATCGACATGCTGTTCAGGCATTTAAAATTTATGGTGAAATAAAGAAAATCACTTACATTCATGAACCCTGAAAACCATTAAACTTCTTTTTTGTGCGGTCCTATAAAAAAGATGGAAACAAGATGTCCTATTTCTGTCTTCAATCCCACTTAATACTATAAAAAATCTCATGCAGTCGGAGGCAAAAGGTCTTTATTGTTTTTATTAAGAAGATACCTCCAACTGTATGAGATCCTTAGTAATATTATAAATGCGAAAGTGAGTTTGTTTGTTTCTTACGCCTTCACACTAAAACTAAACTAAGTTGTTTGTACTAATTATTAAGTGGGATTGAAGACTAAATAGGTCATCTAGTTTCCACCTCTTTTAAAGTTCACTTTTTACGCAGTGGTTTTTAACCATTGAAATTAAACGGGAACTCCAGGCGATGAGTGAGTACGTACTGCCAACTCGTTACTCTGCTCACCCCATAGGGAGTCGTTTAGTATGCACGCATCGCGCCACAGTTACGGGCGCAAAGTTTTTACGATATCTGCCGAGTTAACCCCGGTTTAGTAATTTGCTTGTTCGTTATGCCGTGTAAATACGGAGCAAGGCGACTTGCTCTATCTTAGCGAGGGACCACAATGACTGCACAATTAAGTAAATACGGAACAAGGCGACTTGCTCTATCTTAGCGAGGGACCACAATGACTGCACAATTAAGTAAACATACGCCTGTACTCCTCGAAGGGCTAGTCAGAAGTTAACACTCATGGTTTGCCGGTCGCGGTGTCAACGGAGTCTGAACTTGTGAAGTTCAGACTCCGGGCTCCGGGAATCGATCCCAGGACACCACGAATAACAAAGCGACATGAATGATCTGGCGACACAATAAACCAAGTGTATACTTACCTTAACCTGATAAGCATAGGCCTGTCCATATACCATTGTCTCATAAATTGTTTACCTCGGGTACTTCCATAACTTCCATAAGATAAGTTGTTCATGTTTTTTCCTCCTCAGCGAGATATCTCGCGCTGTATGCGAGATAAGTTATGTTGTGTATGTTGCCTTGATGTTTTAGTCGAGTGTTTGCGCTCCATTGTTTGTGGGAACTTCCCGGGTGGAGACTACGCAATTGGACGAACACTAATATGTGTAGTCGTAATAAACCTTAATATACGTATAACCAATTTAAATAAATATTTTCACATTACATATTTGTATTTGTTATTAATGTTTGTGTCTGGGATGACTTGTTGCCTTGAGGCCAAGATGCGATGCAGAAGTCCTTGGGCGGCTGTGACCAACCATCAAGTGAGCTGTTGTCTTAATGCCGACCAATTTATAAGTATCATAAAAAACACATACCTACTATAAATCTAAAGCAATTTCTCACATAACTAATAAAATTCATCGAAACAATAGCCACGCGCAACACCAGCGTCACCGACACGTGGCAAATTAAGATAGATTGAGGAATGCGCTCGACCGCGAACTGTTGTGTTATTATGATGACATTTAATATTACCTACTAGGGACATTTATATAAAAACATAGTGTAAAAGAGCAACTATATTATTATGCTTACTAATTCAATTTCTCTAAATTCTCCATTTCTCTATTTGTTCCTGGCGATTCCTGGAAGCGAACATTTCCTTCTACATTTTCATTTAATTCCTGGTGTCGTCCGGTAAACATCTCTCTTAGCTATCGCCGAGGGTTTTAATATTAAAACATAATATTTATTCTACGAGGAAGAAAGGTCATGTTTTTATTACCGCTCAACATAAAAATGGCTAGTAAATTAAATGCTTTATTATTTAATTCCGAGGTGCTCACTTGTTCTGGTTACATTCCGATACAAAATGTTGTCATTAGTTAATTATACCCTGTCGGCATTCACCTGGAGTGTGGCGTGTTCCCACAATACGCGGCGATACTGTGTCAGTAGGGCAGTGCGCGCGGAGCCCGCATACAGCATACACACGGGGACACAATGTGTAGACACATGCAGAAGGTCCACTCTATACGTTGCTATAATTATACGTGCTCATTGTAAACCTAAATCTTATGATATTAACTTTTGAATGGTAGGTAGCGCAAACCCTCCAACATTCAGCATAATGCTGCGACTCGATGTTTTTAGCAACAGCCGGCGTTGATAGAACACAATACAATCATTGTACAAGGATAAACAAACTTAACGTTTTAATTGAAAAACATGTTCTCCCATACATCGATATACGTCACGGTCAATTTTTCGACTGCAAATGTAAGTTTGTAAACGCTAATTTTTTGGGTTTATTTTTGTTCTTATGTGTTAAAACTATAAATCAACGATTTTCGGAGTTTTTCCTTTACTTGTGCTGTGAGACCTTGTTTCTTTCCAAATGTTATGGTAATAGTCTAGCACAACGGGAACGGGAACGGGTCCCTATAGGTTTTGAACTACTTGCGAGTATCAAAATATGTGACATAAATGGCTGTATTTTTTTATTGCTTTGACTTAGAAGCTTGATTTTTTTAGAGCTCCATGGGGGCCTTGACCTACGTATTTGATATTAATAACAACTTGATACCTCCACGCGTTTCTGAAAAAAATAATCTTGACAGACAGACAGATGGACAACGAAGTGGTCCTATAAGAGTTTCGTTTTCTCTTTATGAGGTACGGAACCCTAAAATTCAATCGTTATTGACCAAAATTAAAGAGATTCAGTCCTTTACTATATACAAGAAAAACCTTAAAGTACCACATCTTGAAAGATTTCACTCGATTTCAATTTAGTTACATATTTATAGTCAGTGCTATTTCTTCTACAACATTAAATTCTTTTTTACTTCAAATACATACCATGGCATAAAATACATTTATTTATTTAACAGTTTATGTACACACATTATAAATAGACAAGAAGAAAGGAACAGAAAAAAACGTACAAAGGTGATGCTTATTTCTAAAGAAATCTCTTCCAGCATACCTGCGATAGGAAAGTAGTTAAAGAGATGTAGACAACGTGTGTAAGATTAGAAGAGAAAATAAAAACAGTTAATTATTCGCTAATTTAACTATAAACATACAATATGAGAATAAACTTACATACATACTTCTAAAATAAATAACCCTAAAATATATATACTTAATTATAATCTAATATAAAATAAGAAATGCAAAATATGCACCTATGACGAAGTGGACGGATAGTGTTCTTTCACTCTTCTTTTAAAAACTGCAACAGTTTGGCAGTCCCTAATGTCAGGCGGAAGTGAATTCCACAACCGAACCGCGTGCACGCTGAAGGAGTAGGAGTAGAAGTCGGTTGAGTGGGGAGGGGATTTAAGGAGACTTCTAAGATGCGACCTGCAAGGTGCATCAGAAGGACGGGCGTAGGAAAAGCGTTCGCGCAGATAGGATGGCGTTTTCGGGTTGTGAAGGATGTTAAATAGCAGACACAATATCCGAGAGTTCCTGCGAAGTCGAATAGGGAGCCACTTGAGTATCTTGCGAAAGTTAGAAATGTGGTCATACTTTTTAAGGTTAAAAACAAAACGAATACAGATGTTTTGCAAACGTTCAAGTTTATTTAAAAGCTCCTCGGTGGCATCCAAATAACAGGCATCAGCGTAGTCAATGATGGGCTGTATGAGAGTTTGAGCAAGGGAGATTTTGGTACTAAAGGGCAAGAAGCACTGGAGGCATTTCAGCGAATGGAATGTGTAGTGTACTTTACGACTGACTTGACCAACATGGGCAGTCCACGATAGGTAAGAGTCCATGGTAACCCCCAGGTTTTTAACAGTAGTTGCGTATTCAATCTGAACTCCATTTATGTACTAATCTACCATAACACTTTGAACTATAATAATATATTGACAGTTTGCTACTTTTAACAATGTATAATTGCCATTGACTTGGCATCGAGAAACGATATGTAATAATACACTCACTTTTTCTTGTTACCCACTAAAAATGCTTTTTGTACATCTACTACTTAATAGATTATTTACGAGTACCTACCGGTCTTCATAAGTTCGTGTATTTAATAATAACATTAACTTGTATTTCTCATAATAAGTGAATTTTATTCTTTTTGAGAAACCGTAAATATAATGGGTATTTAAAATGGCAACATTGACATTCCGTTGCGTCGCCGCTGTGCGCCGTCGACGTACGCGCGGCATGCCTGCTTAACTTTATGTGAGTTGTTGGCCTATGTTATCTGTGCGCACAACCAACATAAAGTTAAGTATCTCACCTGTGCGCACAACTAACATAAAGTTAAGTATGTCATCTGTGCGCACAACTCACATAAAATTACGTATGTCATCTGCGCGCATAACTCATAGAGATTGAATTATTTAACTTGATATCTTGTCAGTGTTACGCAACTAACGTAATGGGTTTTCAATATGTAAATAATAATGGACGAATCGTTTAGAGTTGCTGTTGTTGTTGATTGTAATTGTAAGAACGTTAACATGTGCAGATGAAAACCTCGGTTATGTGTAGGTAGATCTTCAACCGGTCGTGATCATAATACTAAATGGGAATGTCACAAAGTTAATGACTACCGATGTTATTTTGTAAAACATCGTAGATAAGTAAGTCAATCATTAATAACGCAACCGGCAATTATTCAGCAATTCCGGCATCGGTTGTCATGTTGATGGTGTTGCTATGAACAATATCAGTTATGCGGACGATATGGTCTTGCTGAGCCCATCAATCAGTGCATTAAGACGTTTGTTGAAGGTCTGTGAGGACTACGCGGTGACTCAGGGGCTTAGGTATAATGTCGCTAAGAGTGAGTTAGTTGTTTTTAAGGTTGGCGCCAGAAGAGACTTAAATATGCCGTGCATCTCATTAGCGGGTGAGCCCTTGAAGCGAGTCTCAAAATTTAATTACCTAGGCCACTGGGTCACCGAGGACCTATGTGATGATTTAGACATAGAGAGGGAGCGTAGGCGCTGTCTGTTCGAAGTAATATGCTGGCCCGCAGGTTTGCACGGTATACTTGTGAGGTTAAAATTACGCTTTTTCGAGCCTATTGTCAGACTTTCTACACCTGCAGCCTCTGGGTCAAGTATACACAGAAGGCATACAGCGCTCTGCGTGCTTTCAGAATGCTTGTGGGGCTGCCGCGGTTTTGTAGCGCTTCGGTGTTTACCGATGTGAGGGTTGATGATTTCTACGCGATTATCCGGAAGCGTTGCGCTTCTCTCCGGCAAGGAACATCTTTTAGCTCCCACAGCATGCTGAGGGCATTTAATGACCGGTGGGACTGCCCGATGCTTGGCAGATGGGTGGGACTGCACAATCAGGTCGGCTCTTAAGTAGCTATACGGGCAGCTTATTTATTTTGTTATGTTATTGTTTGATTGTATGTGTTACTAATAATAGTTCAATAAGTATATTCATATCATTACTAATACTATGGACTTCAAGGTCTGCAAATAAAGATTTATTATTATTATTATTTTGGGGAGTGTTTTTTTACTCAGCTCTTAGGCTGGTTTTAGCTAAATTTACGCAAAGCCAAGTAAATGCAGCGTGTGGTGTATATTTAAGATGAGGGTGTATTTGCTTCCTTCAATTGCATGAATTTCCTAACTATTCTGCAGGTGTTTAAGATGGCAGCTTTCTGTAGGTTGATATAAACGGATTCTTCTAAATATATTAATTTCAGGCTATGGAGAAGGTGGTTTGGCATAACGCCCGTCGTTGAGAGAACTATAGGGATAACGTATTCTTTATCTTGTCTCCATATTCATGTGACTTCTTCTTTAAGGTCAGCATATTTACTTATGTTTTCAGTTATCGTTTTTTGTAGGTTATGGGTATTGGGAACTGCAATGTCTATAAGGTAAGTGATTTTTCTTATTTTATCCAGTAGGGTTATGTCTGGTCTATTGTAGTGGATAGTTCTATCTGTAAGTATGGCGCGACCGTAGCATATTTTGTGTGTTTAATTTTCTAGTATAGTTTGTGGTGTGTACTTGTAGTAAGGAGTGTTAGAGTTTTGTATGAGACAGTGTTTGAGTGCTAGTTTTTGATGAATAATGTATGCAACCTGGTTGTGTCTGTGAGTGTAGTCTGTCTGTGTGAGGATTGTGCATGCTCCAGTTATGTGTTGTATGGTTTCTGATTGAATGTGGAATCTACGGCATTTATCATTTGTGGTGGTAGGGTCTTTAATGATAAATTTCCTGTAGTTTTCGGTGTTGATGATTTGATCTTGTATAGCTATGATGAACCCTTTTGTTTCAGGGAAGGTTTCCTATTTTAAGCCACTTATTAGACGCCACTATGTTAATAAGGGATTGTTCTAAATCATGAGGTTGTCTACCGTGCAGGACTTTCTTCTTCCAGTTTTGAATTTTTTGGTTCTGTGGGTCAGAGTTATTTGTGTCTTGTATATTTTGTTCTTGTAAGTTAAGTGGGGTGTAGTTAAGATCATTTAGAGAAATAGCTTTGTGTATGTCACTAGTGCGATATTTTGAATAGAAGAATGTTTTTAGCCTAGTGATTTGTTTCTGTCAGAGGTGATGGATGTCGATTAGGCCTCTCCCTCCATTCTGTCTTTTGATGGTGAGCCGTTCGATCGTAGATTTAGGGTGCAGATTGTGGTGTTTTGAGAGTATTGTGCGCGTGGTTCTCTCTAACTGTTCGATGTCAGTTTTTGACCACTTTATTACTCCGAATGAGTAGGTCAATATTGGTATGGCAAAAGTATTCACGACTTTAATGAGATAGTTTCCTGATAATTGTGTTTTGTAAACTGCGTTAGTTCTCCTTCGATATTCTGTATTTAGTGTCTGTTTAATTGCTGTGTGATCGAGTCCCTTAAGTTGTCTGTACATTATTATTATTATGAAATCATCCAGCATTTTTCTTGATTCGAGTTTTCAATCACTACTCTAGTTGCCATAACACCTGGTTCAGAGTGAGCCTTCTGAACCAGTTGATTTGCGATAGAGGGTTGCAGAGGGCACGAGCCACGGTACAACGGGGAATAAAAGCCTCTCGAAGGGTAACCTCACCCCCTTCGGCTCCCGCTCGCCCCCACTCACCCCCGCATGCACAACCCCGCACCTTTTGAACGGTTTGTTTTACGAGCTAATTATTTTGTATAGTTTTTACAAGTTATGATTTTAATTGAAAAGGGGGAGTATTTTTCTTTGTTTGATAACGATACGGAAAGGGTTTTTGTTAGTGCTACAACACAATACACACATGTTTCATTTTCGATGTAAAGGTTAAGACGTAGGTAATTTATATAAATATTTGAAACTATCTGCGTCTGAAAGAAGCTATTATTCGGTATTGGGGATACCGTTTAGCTCACTACCGACGTATATTCCACTAATACTTATTGAATACTAAGGTATTCAATAAGTATTAGTGGAATATACGTATATAGGGTAGTGTAAGGTAGTAGTAAGTAGATGTAAGCATCTACTTACTACTACCTTACACTACCCTTTATAATAAGTTGGGTACCCTAGATGGTTCCATTTGAATGAACGCAAAAATATTTTCTGTGACTAGGTGGAGCTTATCAAAAGATTTGTTCAGTAGTGACGTGGGACGATTCATTAGCGATCTGATTTAGGGTACCAAGTGGGTGGAGAGGGGAGGGAGGGTGTTCTATAGAATATTTTGAAAAAGCCGCTCCGTAGGGACCAGACCCGCGCTCATTACCGACCCGCTGCGGCCTGTTACGGCTCGCTGCGTACCGGAACAGACCGGAGCGGATTTGCTCTTGTGCTAACAACTCTTAAGTATTCAGGTAGTAGAACTTTGGTGTTGTCATCCTTTCCCCCAAATTGAGCGTAAATATACTAACTAGGTACTGCCTACAACTTCGTTCGCGTGGAAGTCGTAAGATACACAATATACTATGATAACAGCCACATTTTTATAAAACTCCGTCGGCCCCCGGCGCACCGAGTCGCATCGCATCACCCGCCCGCGCCTATTACTTCGTTCCCGCTTAGCAGCTTTCTGTTTTTTTTAAATGTTTTTGGAAAAGATTGCTAATTACAACTACAACCGTTCTCCATAAGCGTTGACAACAGAAAATCATGTTATGGGATAAGTTTAACAGAAAACTTAAAGTAGTAGCCACGAAAAAAACGTCTGGCTAGCTCTCAGCCACAAACTAGCATAAAATGTCTTTACATAGTTTGAAAGCGAAGAATTTGTCTTTCTCAAAGCACACATAAAGACTGCGGTCCTCAACTGACCGAGTTTCACCGTTCAGAACGTTCACATCGAACCGTGCATGTTATTCGATGCAATTCCGCTGAGAGCCGCACGGACGGACACCGGGACCGACTTGGAGCCGCTCGGCCCGGCAGATTGTAAATATTTCTCAGAAGCTATTGCATTAAGGTGCTTTAATATACCTCTGATTCCGTACCAATACTTGCAATATGAGAGTGCTTCTCAAACCCTGATTGTTTTTGCTCGACTGCACGCTTTTTCTTTGTGTATGTTTGTGTAGTTGGAACTACTACAACAGTGGCGGTAGAACTCGATAGTACCTAGTTATAGTATGTACTGCTGTTAGCTTTGTAGTAAGCACTACGTGACCTCGATTGTTTCACTCACTAATACAATTTGATCGAGATTGTGGTCGTGTGAGTTCTCTCCTTTAGTTAGAACGATTGAAAATCTGAAGCTGTTGGATAGATAAGTTTGTGTTTTGATTTGAATAGTCTTTCTAGATACCTGCCATAGCGGAGGTTCAAAAAGATAGGGCATAGTGGTAAACTTGGATTGTTAAGTAGACATTTCTAACGGTAATACTACAACAGTACGTAAATATCCAAGTTATGCTTCAATAATTACCCAACCACAAAAAAAAGGCTTCAATACCAGTCTAATTTCTAAAATCCTAATAACAGTTTATGACTAATTTCACAGAACTCAAAACTATTTCAATCACCAGCGCAAACAAGCGAGACAAGCGCTATCTATGATATTATAGACGAGTTCATATTGATACGAGTGTAAATTGAATCTGACGTCACAAAACTGATTCCATTATTAAACATTATATAAGGTATTATAGGATTGGATGCGCTGCAGCGCGGTGTGCAAACTATAACGTAGCAGTGCAGCGCTGTTTGCGCTAGATTCCAATCTGAACAGACGCGCGGTGCGTCGATGCGCTCGCCTGTAATATTTGCATTCCGCGCAAATATGAATGCCGAGTTCTGTGACACGTCTTATTTACACAAGAGACGTCAAAACTATCGTGCAGAAGATCCACTCTATTTAATACGCGGGAAACGAGACAAACAAATAGAGTGAATAAAAAAGTCGCTCAACAAAGAAGCGTCCGAAACTGCAGCTGTAAATACATTTACCAAATTTCTTATCTTCCATCCTTTGCATTCCACTGCCCTGCAATATCTACGTAGGACACAGGCGTGCGAGCCTTCTGCATCTCATTGCACGTCCTAGTGCGCTCACAATGCGCGCCACCTAGCACGGCTCCTCCGGAATATGTAAGTTCGTTTGCTTTAAAATATTCGCAAGTTCGGCGCGCGGCTCCACGGTGCGGCGCGGGTATTACTGAACTTTGTTCGATCGCTATTCGATGGCGATGCGATATTAACGACACTTTTACGACACTATGGATACAGTTGGCGCTAGCATGGATGGAGACTGGATGGATAAGCTTGGTTGATGCATAGTCCGAACGGGTCCGCACTATGCATCAACCAGTTTCAAATAGTTTTAACCGGTTCCGACCGGTTCAAACCGATTTGCGCGACACGTGACCCCTACACTAACTCGTATATTTTCTCAACTGTTTTATAAATTCATAGATTTGTTAGGTCGGGTCTAGAAATGTTGCGTGGAGGCGTAATGGGAACTTTATGCGGGCTCCGGCCGAGAACTGCCAAAATGTGGACATTTGAGAACATTACGATGAATTTATCATGGCCGCCATTGTTAAACATGAGCCTCGTCTCGCCTCACAGACTCGCGAGACCGGGACAAGGTGGCCAAACGTTTAGACGTTTGGCCAGCTTGTCCCGGTTTCGCGAGTAGAGTAGAGTAGAGAGAAGTTCACTTAACGACCGAGATTTGATTAGTCACATCTCCGTCGATACGTGAACTTGTGATATTACATTGATTTAAATGATCTATCATGGAAAAACGCAGTTAATTTGGTCTAATTAAGATTATGTTTTCTTATTGATTTAACTCAACCCCAGAGATCAACGGAGTTCTATGAGCAACTAAGTCAAGTTGAAATCTATAGCGATACCTTTTGAATTGAAATTGGTTGTATGAATGTCTGAAATAGTGCAGTGTCATAGTTAGTCGGGCTCGGTGCGCACGGGGCGGACGAGGCTGATGGGCGGTGCCCAGCCGTTTGATCGAAATCTCTTTTCCATTGCCAGCGAAGCTTTGTAATCTTGCAGCAGTTTTGGCAAGAGATTCAGAATGAGCACAGGTGAATCTCAACCTTATTCTTTGAGAGTAGAGTCGATGTTTGGTTGGTTGGGGGGACTATTGGAAGTGGCGGCGGCTCCGTAAGTCAGGTCGTCGGCGCCGGGTCACGTAATATATCGGCGCAGAGAACCCACACCATACAGAGTACGAAACAGACCTTAACACTACAGGTACACAAAATGTAGGTACTCCAATCATTAGCTATGTCGCTATTTGGTTGATCACCATGGCAACATGACAGGCAACATGTGACCAAGTTATACTACAAGTTTAAAATGATCCGTTCTATATCCAAGACAATGTAATGTTCCTGTTGAGTTCGAGTTGAACAGACGTCGTCATCAGCTAGTGCAGGAACTTAATTCTTGAAAAGTTATGAGTGCCTAATAACTTAATAAGGTGCGCGATGTCGATTGGTTCTTCTGACACAAAGCTTTATAGTTTTTAATCACGTTCGTTTCTTTGTCATCATTTCTTTTTGTCAAACAAACAAAAATAATGACATCATGATATATGACTTAATTGAGGAAAATAAATTGACAACAATTACAAGTATACGGGGTGTCAGGGACATCGACGCGAAGCCGGTTACCATGGATTCTGAACATAAAAAAAATAGAAAACCGGCCAAGTGCGAGTTGGACTCGCACACGAAGGGACCGTACCACCGTACAATATTTAGCAAGTAATAATATGACGTATTAAAAAAAAACTACTTACTTAGATCTCGTTCAAACCAATTTTCGGTGGAAGTTTACACGGTAATGTACATCATATATTTTTTTTAGTTTTATCAGTCTTCAGTGTATTCAGTTTAGAAAAAAGTGATATTAGAAACCTCAATATCATTTTTGAAAACCTATCTATATATAAACTTATTAAAATTATGTCTGTCACTTATTTCATTAAAAATATGTAGATTTTTTCCTACATTCATAATATCAGTCGTTTACTCGTATAATACATGCTCTGTAGCGTTTGTACAGAAGTGGATGACACAAGGTTTGAAGTAAGTATAGGTATATTGTTTTGATAATCCGGTAATGCTGGGTTATGTCGAGAGCAAGAAGTTGCTTAGATTCGAGTTTCTAACAGATATTAGAGAAAAGTTACTATTATCTGTTTGAAACTCGAAGTCTAGGCAAACTAAGAAAGTAAAAAAAAGGCAAAAACAAACGGGAAAAATGGTTTTTAGGTTTCTAAAATGTTTTAAATTGTTGCAACATATGCATTGAATTTTAACAGAGTTTTTTAATTTCTCCATGGATACTATGTATTTTTTTTTAACAATCCTTTAAGAGTAGGTATCACTAACCAATAACCATTATGTCAAAACGGCAACGTCAACGCCGGCTGTCGCTGAAAACCAGTGCTGGGGCTCTGTCTCTCATAGGGTCGCAGCATAATGCTGAGGGATGGCCGTTTTGCGTGGATGTGACGCATATTTTACCCCAAATAGTTATTTTCGTGTTATTGTTCTTTCTTTGCGTCATATTTACCGCAAATAAACGTATTTTCTTTCTTCTTTCTTTCTTTCTTTTACTACATATGAATAAAAAATAAATTCAATCGCCTGTCAGGATAAACACTGAATTATGACATTTGTTAAGAGCGTTTATTCTGAAGGTGGGCAACGTCGCAAACACATGTCAAATATTTCACGGTTTTGATTAATTTCGCAATATTTATAGTTTTAGATATAAAAAAACTATTTGGAAACTTTCCAAATGCGTTTTTTACACCTAAAATGGGTACAACATCAAATTCAATGTCATAATTGCAATTAATTATAAATATTCTAGTTCGCTAGTTAGCCACATTTCTAATTTCTATTCAGTAATATTGCTATAAAATTCAAAACAGGTAAATATTTGACAGTTATTTGCGACGGTACCAACTTTTAGGATAAACCCTCTTAATATGATTACATAACAAACCACAACATTCGACTGAGATAAATATTATCATTTAATTAAGTAAAATGTGCAAAGAGAACATCTTAAGAGCAAGAGCACAGTTATGAAATTAACATCGTAGCGCCGTAGCACCGTAGCGCCCGGGGCAATTTCGTACGTCACGAGTACTACGACAACATTGCTACGCCGTAGCGGGGACTACGCGCCACGCGCTGCTACGGCTCAATTAACTGACCTATTTGTGCAAACGCTGATATTCAATGGAAATATTGGATTCAGGAATTGAAATCAGATGTTTCTTGTGTTCACTTTGAATATTGATCCGTAGTTCAGGCTCACATGTTTAGATAGTGAACAAACATTGCTTAAAACACGTCCAACGCAGACATTGTTTTTTTTTCCTATACCTAATAAAAATGGTCCCACGAGGTGGACCGACGACCTTGTGAAAAGTGCATGAATTCGCTAGGTGCGGAAAACACAGAACCGTTCGAAGTGGCGGTGCTTGGAAAAGGCCTATGTAAGCAGTGGACATCTTTCAGCTGAATTGACGATGATGATGACCTAATAAATAATCTGGGGATAATCTGTACATTTTTGACATGTACGACAACATAACTTCAAAACAAAACATTTAAAATATCAACACCAACTATTTTTAACCAACCCGCACTGGGTCCGCGCGGTAGATTACAGCCCACTTACTCTCGAAGAGAGGAGGCCTGTGTCTCAGCAGTGGGAACATTAAAGGCAGATTATTTATTTATTTATTTAGTACATGGAGAACTTACAGCTAACAAAAACAGACAAAAAAAGAGGAGATCATAGTCGCCAGAAAGCCAATTACAAATCCTCACGTATAGACATATAATAATAGTTTATGGTGCGAGCACAAAAACGAACACAAAAAACACATCACCTTAATTATAAGAGTAAGAAGCGATATAAAAACTTGGTTTGCAATTTATGACTGAACTAATAGGGAAAATAATAAACAAGAACAAAAAATATAACCTACCGCTACTTGAAAAATTTGAGGCTTAAGCACCTTTTGGCCGAACTCACACTAATTGCGAATGGATCAAAATCATATTCCTTGCATATATCATTGAAATCTCTGCTTGCGCGCACAATATAACTGTTCTGCCTATAATTCGAAGATGTATGAGGTACACGTATGGGTGAATTAAAACGAAGTGCCTTACTTGGTACATTAAAATAAAATTTTGACAATAACTCAGGGTTATCAATATTGTTATTGATATTGTTATTATGATGTGTATATTATAAGAACATGCAGTGTGTCAGGTCGCTTGTTCCAGAAGCAGAGAGATGAAAGTGCTACGAGCCGCAGATTGTATCTCATGTCCCGACAATGTTCAATGTTCAGCTCGATACCAATCCACACTATTTATTGTTGTCTGCAGCAGGGCGCTCGCGGAGATATTGAAAATATATCTTCCTGGAAGCGGTATCGTTTGCTGGTAAATAACAGTTTTAGCATTGTCCATTGTCCGTTCTTTATCTATGGTTTGATAAATGTACAATACCAATAGCTCTGCCTCTTATATTCAGTTTTATTTTATAAATCGTCGAGATTCTTGCGAATGGTTAGGAAGTACACGTACACGCCCATTGGTTTACATGCTTTCAGCAAACTTTTCGGATAGTTAAAGGAACATTCGTAAATGGTTTAAAGATAATAATAACACTCAATCAAACTTTATTTATATTAAGTTCTTTGAAATAAAACTTAACATTGATCAGTTATGTTACGCCGCAAACTTGTGACGTTAAACTGACTTAAAAACTTTGTGTTATTGTGTTAGTGTTATTAAAACTGTGCACATTATATGCTCGATGTGCGCACTCGCACAGTATGCACAGTGTGCAAGTGTGCACAGCGTGCGCAGATCAGTGGGTTATAGACTAGACCGTAAACATCGAGGGCGTACAGTTAATTATGACATGTCCGGTCGAGTGTCCCCCTGTAAGTGGACGCAGAATGTCTACTCCGTGCGGTATGTCACGGAGACAGCAAGAACATTGACGTCAGTCAGTCGTCCGACATTATTTTATTTGGTTTGTTTTAATTTATGTTTAGCAATCTTCATCGAGTCTTTCGGCTGAATGAATTAATGAACGTTTAGCAATGGATATAAATTATCTAAAATAAATGAATTTACATAGTGAATGAGATTGTGACTAATTTAAAAAAAATGCGACGCCTCGCTTCGCCTTAGTGATGATATCTGACGATCTCATAACATGCGATGCCTAGCCTCGCCCTAGTGATGTTATCTGACGATCTCATAACATGCGATGCCTAGCCTCGCCTTAGTGATGCTATATGACGATCTCATAACATGCGATGCCTAGCCTCGCCCTAGTGATGCTATCTGACGATCTCATAACATGCGATGCCTAGCCTCGCCCTAGTGATGCTATCTGACGATCTCATATCTCGGACCTATTCTGTTGTTCTCTGAGTGAGTTCACAAAGAATGCATTATTTGTAATAACTTACAAAATGTACTTATAATTATAAGTTAATAATAATTTAGGATAAGATTTAGATAAGTACGCTATCGCAATAGGTTACCCTGTAATGATAGATGTAAGTTGGAAATAAAATAAATAAATAAATAAATAACATGCGACGCCTCGCTTCGCCCTAGTGATGCTATCTGACGATCTCATAATATGTGATGCCTCACTTCGCCCTAGTGATGCTATCTGACGATCTCATAACATGCGACGCCTCGCTTCGCCCTAGTGATGCTATCTGACGATCTCATAACATGCGATGCCTCGCTTCGCCCTAGTGATGCTGTCTGACGAACTTATAACATGCGATGCCTAGCCTTGCCCTAGTGATGCTATCTGGCGATCTCATAACATGCGATGCCTAGCTTTGCCCTAGTGATGCTATATGACGATCTCATAACATGCGATGCCTAGCCTCGCCCTAGTGATGCTATCTGGCGATCTCATAACATGCGATGCCTAGCCTCGCCCTAGTGATGCTATCTGGCGATCTCATAACATGCGATGCCTAGCCTCGCCCTAGTGATGCTATCGGACGATCTCATAACATGCGATGCCTAGCCTCGCTCTAGTGATGCTATCGGACGATCTCATAACATGCGATGCCTAGCCTCGCCCTAGTGATGCTATCGGGCGATCTCATAACATGCGATACCTAGCCTCGCCCTAGTGATGCTATCTGGCGATCTCATTATTTTTTTTATTTTTTATTTATTCAAATCACAATTATAACACCTTTACAGACTCATCCAAGGCGATATTATATGTTACAATGTCTTCACAAATTTACAAAAAAGAAAATATTAAATAGAATGACCTGTAAGCCAAAGAATTTCAAACATACTAAGCAATATGACAAATACTACAAACATGGCAACCTTTATAATATCATACCTGTTTCAATTATAAGTTGTGCCACTTGCATGAATTTCGGCAGGTTTTGCCCAAATATATCCTACGATACCGCAATAACATTAATAATACGTGCGGCTCGTGAGATAGGGGTAAACTTGAGTAGGTTAGTCCTAGCCGCTGGCACGTCTAATAGAGCGGGGCGGCGGCGCGCACCTGCGCACCCGTCCGGCGCGCGCAGCCGCAGCGCTGCGAGCACCTCCGGGTGGTGCAGCAACCCAAGCAGTACGCGAGCCACGTACTTGACCAGCGTGACGTCTCTTCTTACTGCCGGCCTGGTATACCCGACCATGCCCAGGACGAACAGACTCGGGTACATCAGAGGATAAAAGGGATAAACTGCAGAATAATTTTAAGTCATCTGCGAACAGTAGACACTTCGTCTCTTTCACGACTGTTGGTAGATCATTAATTATTAAAATAAATTCCAAAGGTCCTATATTACTCCCTTAACTTACCCCCGGAGAACGTGTAATAAGGCCTAGATTCATGTCCCGCAAACTCGACGTACTGTCGGCTATCACCAAGGTAACTAGGTTCTTCATCTAATCGTTGAACGCTGATTCGACATTAAATTTGGACATTTTAACCGTTAATCGGAACAAAATCACGAAGACGAAGTTCGCGTGTCAAGGCAGTTGTCGGTCGTTGTGCGATACGAAAATGCGATGCCTAGCCTCGCCCTAATAATGCTATCGGGTGATTTCATAATATGCGATGCTTAGCCTCGCCCTAGTGATGCTATCGGGCGATCTCATAACATGCAATGTCTGGCCTCACCCTAATAATGCTATCGGGTGATCTCACAATATGCAATACCTAGCCTCGCCCTAATAATGCTATCGGGTGATCTCATAACATGCAATGCCTAGCCTCGCCCTAATAATGCTATCGGGCGATCTCATAACATGCAATGCCGGGCCTCGCCGTAATAATGCTATCGGGCGATCTCACAATATGCAATACCTAGCCTCGCCCTAATAATGCTATCGGGTGATCTCATAACATGCAATGCCTAGCCTCGCCCTAATAATGCTATCGGGTGATCTCATAACATGCAATGCCTAGCCTCGCCCTAATAATGCTATCGGGCGATCTCATAACACACATATTTAACATCAAGCCTGTATTCCTTGAAGGGCTAGGCAGAGGTGTGCCTACGATACACGCACATTTCAAGTTTGCGGAATATGTGAATCGATAGTAGTAGTTCTTCTGTGCCTTGCCACGGTAGGATATTGCGCTGTACAAACACACACACACACTAGTGCCCGTGTACGTCCAGTGGCGGACGCTGGCTCCAATTAGTGCCGCCGCTAGAGAGATGCACGTCTGCGTCACATTTGTCACACGCTATTGTCTCCGTGTGTCGGGGCTCCAACTGTAAATACAGACATATACTCGGGTTGGGTAAAACAGACAAAATACAGGCTAATCATACATTTTACTTTTAGAAGTACAATGTTTAAGTAATTGCTAGCGTTTTTTTTAGATTTGCACACAATAATTGCTTTTTTTGTTGTTGGTTTTCAACCCACTCTTGGGCAAAGCCTCCCCCTATTTCTTCCACGTCTGTCGATGTTAGCTTCTTCCGGCCAACTGTTGAGTGAGTTATTCAAGGCGTCTCGGCACCTGCGCCTCTGTCTAGCGTAACCTCATGCAGCTAACTACAATATTACTTGTATACTACGTCATAGCACACAATGCACGTGAGAGCGTGTACCGTAGAAGTGTGACACTGTACTATGTGAGAGATAAGGCGTGGCGTCACGTGATACACAGACGCGACGTGGCCATACATCATCAGCAACCTTCGTGTCACGACATGCGACACGACAGGCGTGCCATCGTGTGGAATCATATAGAAGCTCCATCGCGAGCAGGTTTTGTCTCTTTGTGAAGAAAACAGTGGCTATTATTTGAAAAGATCAACATCAACAACTTTCACATAGGTATAAGTCTGTAAGCAAGCTAAATTATTACTTACTCCAGTCATAAATTAGTTCCCGATTGTTTATAATACCTGTTAACTACAAAGACAGCGCGATACGGAAAGCTGAGGATTTGAAGTTGACGCACATGCAAGGACTGTTATTGCCTACTGTTTTGTGGTTAATATTATTATGAGATAAAGGTGAACCTTCTGCACTTATTTGTATTGTTATTGCTGGGCGATACGCACGAAAGTTAAAAGTGGATGGTAGTAGTAGGACGGAAGACTATTCATCATTATTTATGTCTGCCGAGATGGCGCACATTGCTATTATAAATATTATATCAACTTATAGTTTACAGATAGTTTTAGCCGTAGCCGCTTTATTGCTCGAAACTAAAGCTATTTGGAAGTTCCGGTGAGGTAACATGACTTTGATCTTTTTTTGATCACAAGCACTTTACTTTGTTTTTGATGGTTTGTTACTAGATGGGACAATAAGGAACTTGTACCTTCTTGCTTCTTTTGGGTTACAAGCTTTAATGAATATGAGGGGCTCGGGGCAATTCAAAGTGGTGGAAGTTAGCAAACCATTCGAGGAAACTTACTACGTCATGCGACAATATAAAAACTTACTACGTCATGCGACAATATAAAAACTTACTATGTCATGCGACAATATAAAAACTTACTACGTCATGCGACAATATAAAAACTTACTATGTCATGCGACAATATAAAAACTTACTACGTCATGCGACAATATAAAAAATACAAATAATACAATTAATTTATAGAACTATTACACAATAATATCACAGCAGCAGCAGTTCCTTTATGTAAGAGTAAATACTTATTGTCTTCAGATAATATTATTGAGAAAACTGGAGTTGGAGTCGACCCGAATATGTTTTCAAAAGGCTAGGATAATATAATGATTTAGGAACAGGTCGCGTATTGGTCGCAGATGTGTGTCGTCCGCTTCAAATAAATCAGTGGAGGGTATCTCTCATGTTCGGACAACACACATAACTCGCCAACTTATTCTATTAGGAGGGCCGGACGACACCGGACGGCGCCGGACAGTGCCGGACACCGCCCATGTGTGCACAATGGATCTAGTTTTTATCGCGAGCCCCGAATATAATGTTGTTCGAATAAATTGCGGACGTGAGCAGCGGGGCACGGGGTGCGGAGCGAGAGGGGCGGGCGGGTGTTAGGCCAAGTATTGAGACGATTACAACGGATTATCCTTTAATAGAATCTTGGAAGCCTACTGTCTGTTCATTTGAAATAGTTGTCAGATAATTGATGAAATAATTGACATCGTGTCACTATGGGATTAAAACATTCTTGGTTTTCGCTCGTGATCGTACCAATTTGTTCCTATAATAACATCCACCTGACCTGAATTAATTGCTCGGCCATTTTACCGCCTGCTTAATTAACCGTTCATTTTGATTATATTTCCACGATAATATTTCGCAGCAATTGCTTCATAAACTTCATTGGCTTTTACGTGATTGCTTCATAAACAAATCGAAGCAATGCTTCTGTGCTACGTGGAGTGCTACGTGCCGAGTTATTGCGGTCACGTCGCTAACTTTGTAAGGGTGAGGGTGTCGCCGAGGGGAAGCCGAGCTAGAGGAGTGGGGAGGGGAGCGGTCAGGTCCCGGTCCGTTTGCTCAAGCCTTCGCTGCAAATGAAGATGACGCGATAATCGATAGCCACCTACTAATTGACGGAATTGTACAAATTTGTAACACAAAAAAATTAAAGTAAAGCTCGGAGCAGTATGAAACGCCTTATTATACCAACGGGTGTACAACTGTACGCGGTTTCTCCCGTTGCTAACCTCTAGTATTAATTATTTAGATAAATAGCCATGTCACCGATTGCAGTTATTTTATTATACATCCCTTTCGACACGCTACTTATTCTATTTTGTGAATGTGAGAACGCTGTAGGCTTAGTGGACTATAGATTTATTGACCATCTTCTATTTTGTTAAGTACTTGGTACTTGTTGAAAGACCTACACTTTCCTCCCATACCTATTACTACTCTTACTACTGTTATTTGAAAATATTGTAAAAAAACAATTATATTTAAAAGAGTAACCGTGGAGTTTCTTGCCGGTTCTTCTCCATAGGAAACGACCAGTTGGAACCGTGCACCTAGCTTCTGACGTTTCATAAGTGCCCATCAATTGAATTCATGATTGAATGTCAATGAAATACCGACGACAGAAGATGTCGCTGCAATATCAATCCCCGTTGAAACTACGGAAAATTTTCTAAAACCAGCCTCTCTGGAAAAACGGAAATAATAAATATCAATTTCGACGCTAAAACTTATAAATTGCCCCATATTATTCCTGAAATAAATTGTAAATTTATGATTGATACGGGTAGTACTCGATTTTTCATAAGTACGCAAAAAGCAGAAGAATATTTCTCATATTTTAAACAGTTTGAACCATTCGAATTATTCAGTACACATACATGGTCGTAGTAGACACGATGAGGATACATACATTCCCTTTACAGATACCTTTCAAATGGATCTTTATCATAAGTTTTATATATATATGTTGTGGTTTTTATGTATTTATGTTGTATGTTGTTGTCGTGGTTTTATGTTTTTTTTTTTAATATGTCATTAGCGGCAGGCGTATATCCATACCACTGGAAAGTATCACGAGTGACACCCATTCCCAAGACAACTAATAAATCAGCTGTTGAGGGCTATCGACCTATCGCTATATTGTCATCTCCAGCTAAGTTTTTTGAAAATGTTCTTCATAAACTTATTTACTCCCAGGTTGAAAAGTATTTATGTAACTACCAGCACGGTTTTAGATGCAAGAGGTCTGTCAATACTAACCTACTGACAATTACGGAGTACATATCAAAACATCTTGACAATAAGCGGCAGGTGGATGTACTTTATTTTGATTTTTGTAAAGCTTTCGACAGAGTTAATAATGATATCCTGCTCCTGAAACTCAGTGCCATTGGTTTCTGTCCAAACTTACTCCGACTTTTAGCTGATTATCTCCGTGACCGTCAGCAATTTGTAAGACTGGGTATCTACGTATCTCGTCCCTACCACACACGCTCTGGCGTAAGTCAGGGATCGATTCTCGGGCCTCTACTATTCCTGCTGATGGTCAATGACCTGCCATCCTGTACAAGATTTGCTGAGTGCCTTCTGTACGCAGATGACCTTAAACTTTATAGTGTTGTCGGCACCGTATCGGATTGCGAAGCTGTACAAAATGATATAAATGCCATATATGAATGGGGAGTTCAGAATAAAATGGAATTCAATGTGTCCAAATGCTATGTAATGACTTTTGGTCGAATGCGACACCCAATTGATTTCGAATACAAATTAAATGGTACTAAAATAACTAGATCAACCTACATGAAGGACTTGGGTGTCACATTTGACCAGAAGCTTACTTTTCATGACCACGTCTCTGCTGTCGCCAAAGAATCATTTAAAAGACTAGGATTTGTTCTCCGCAATGCTCGTGACTTTCGCAACGAGCAAGTAATAAGGCTTTTGTACAGCACACTTGTCCGAACCAAGCTAGAAGCTAGTTCTTCTGTGTGGAATCCGCATGAAGCAAAGTATGCGCTTCTTCTTGAGAAAGTGCAAAAAGCATTCCTGCGGTTTCTCTACAGGAGAACTCGCGGTTATTATCCCTATCTATATCCTACCAAGTTCCTCCTAGGATGTCTGGGATATCATATGCTCGAGACCAGAAGGGCATGCGACCAGGTAGGCGTAATGCTTAAAATTTGCAGAGGGATAACGGATGCTCCTGACATCCATAATGAGCTGATTCGACTCCACACACCGGATAATTATCTCCGTAGCAGAAAGCATCAGCTGCTAAGCTTACCGTCGCGCCGGACTGCAGCCCGTGCTGCGTCTCCCGTACTGCGCGTATTGACCGCGTTAAATAAGCTTGTGGAAGCCAACCTGGACTGCGATTTATTCGCAGACAAGTTTGTTGACTTAATGGTAATGTGCCTGCATTTTTGTGAAAATAATAGTATTTAATTTATTGTTAGTAATTTATGTTACCTATACGTCTGTTCTTTATTATAGTATATTTTTTTTTTTTTTTTATTGTAAATTTTTTATATCTTTAACTAATGTAATTGGCCAAGGGCCGTTTTTATGTTAAAGTAAAATAAATAAATAAATAAATATATTATGTCGCCGCAAAAGCGTCTACCTGTAAAGATTATAACATAATCTTATGCATAACTATTTATTATAATTGTTATTTACCATGTCGTTGATCCTGCCCTCTATGGTTTACTGTGGAATACTGTTACAACCACAGATAATATAATACTACGTACAGATACCCAAGAAATGACACCTCTCTAAGTCTGGCAATTGAGCTGGCTATTTTTTTTCCTCCATTTTTTCAACAGATAGCAGCATCAGCGACTCACTAATTGCCAGAGGCTGTAGTTTTACAACGCCATCTAGGAGTCGACTTAGATACTTAAGGCGTTGTTTTATTATGGTAGATTCTTTAAATCGCACATGGCACGGTCCGTTCAAGGAAAAGTAATAAGAATACAACTAAAATATCTCGAGTTGGCGGAATAGTTTCATTTCTGTGTGAGTGAGCTAGCAATTTTCACGCTGCTGCGAATGCTTCTTTATGGGTTTTTAGTATTCCAATGCTTAAATCTAGATTTTCTTCTCGTTACCAAATCTACTACCTATTACTAAAACCCTAAAACTGAAAACACGCCTTCTTCGTCCGAACTCATTAAGATAGTAAATGTTTTTAAAAACATTAAATAAAAACTGGCTAAGTGCGTGTCGGACCCCGCACAATAAAAGGTTCCGTAGTTGGGATGAATTTATCCCAAGAACAAACTTAACTAACTAAACTATCACTAAAATTCATTACCCTTTGGCTATGAGATTGGAGCTATTCTACAAAAAAAAAGCTCAACATTTAAAAATAATTTTGACACAATTAAAATCGAATTTAACAATCGAGACTGCACGTGTACTTGTTTGCCCTACCCCAAGATTTTTTTTTTAGAGCCGGAGGAGCGCAAGTTGTAATGCCTCGACGTGGATATGGAATTTTTCGCTTTTTGTATGGAAAATATGAAAAAATATTACCTACATGTTGAGATTTAGAGGTTAATAGGTTTTATTAAGGGGGTGGAAATTTTCATTATTTTTGCGATAGGACGCACCATTTTCGAGATATAAGCAAAAGAAAAAAAAAATACAGTACTGTTTTTGCACGTGAAGTCGAGATGTTGGTGTGAATTTAGTTCTTATTTTACCCCACACCTTTTTAATAACGATTAAAAATTGAACGATACGAACGAAGACGATAATATTATAGTCTTATATCATCACTCGCACCCTAAACATCCGTAGAATAAAATGATAAGTAAAGAGTGCAATATTAGTTTCTGGTCAGGCTGATACGGACAATAAAATGATAATCGACATTACGCAACTAAGGCGATGATTGATTTTGATTTACTTATTTTTTAAATAATATCTCTATTTTGATACTTAGGCGTGTTTCACTAAAACATTGCGAACATACTAAAAAAAACTTTTTTTCAAAGCTGACAATCATCTTTCTACGTCCGTTATTTATGGAGCAATCGACGAAAACATGTTTTTTGTTTTTCCGAGAAAAGTTGCATTTTTGTAGTTATCATTTCATTCATCGGGACGTCGAAGTGGTCATTTGACATAGTAAATTTGTTTTTGACGTAGCGCAACCTAATGTCACTAAGACGGCGCGTGGCGCGATATGCGAATATTATGATCATTATCTGAATGTAATAATATAATACGAGAACTAAATAAGTTTCAATAATAGAAAACCATCTATAAAGTAATAAGATTATTTTACACTGCAATTTACTAATGAATACCTGTTGTTATACCTGTTGTTTGATTAAATTCCTTGAATCACAGGAAGTGTTGTCAAAATAGTAATAACGAAGGTTTAAAGTAATGTCTAATTTAACTTTAGTTCTGAATAACCTTTAATAATAATAGTATGGTTTTATTATGAAGTAATTAAATGACTAACTAAGTAAAAAGGTTTTGTATTGGAATGCGCGGTATGTCCGCCCACTTTGAGAAACGGGTCGCGCACACAATGGCGTATGTGGGTAATAAAGATTTTGATTCTCTGGTAGGGCCACCTGGCCGCTCTCCTATGGTAGAGTGCTATCACCAAGTTTTAGACGAACATCGAAGAAGCCTGAAGCCTGCAGGGTTCTGTTTACAGCTTGCACTCAAAATTCAAAAGTCATTTATTCAAACTAGGCTGAGAATCAGCACTCGAACGTCAAAATTACATAAGACAGTCCCCCAAAACGCCCACCCTTCACCACTTCCTAGTGCATTAGCTGGGAAGAAGAAGTGGCGCAACAAACTCCCCAGCAGCACAGCTGTCTGTTCAGTTAGAAGAACAAAAAAATAAGATTCTATATAATAGTATTCAAAATAATTTAGATAATTTAGATTACGCAACACAAAACATAATTTAAATTATTAGCCATATGTTCGCTAGCACACGCCAATATACCATACAACATCATCGAGAACTATACTCAGGCAGAAATAAAAACTAAACGTAAACAGAACTTATCTAAATAAAAGCCTCCAGGCATAAAGGGCGTGCCCGCTTACATATAGTTGTAACTGGAAGTTATAAATGATAAACTAGGACCATCCAGATAAAATAAATAAAACAAACAGTTAATTACTAATAACAATAACTAATATGATCAATTGTCGAGGTCACTGCTTTCTTATTTGCCATAATGCATTCATCCCATACGATGAAGTGCAAACCACACTAGTACACTAGTAGTAGTATGCTAGTTACAGTTGCGTGACGACAGCGTTTCGTTGCTCACTAAATCTATGGGAATCACACACAAGGATGGCGTGCGCTGTTTTGTTACCAGGAAGCAGTGTGGCAGTGATTCCGGAAGATCCACACACAGATTTTAAAATCGTTAGGACAAATCTGCTGTCAAAATCTGTGTGTAAAGTCTAAAATTAAGCTAGTCTTTTGTACTGCTCAAGGCCTCCCCCAAGTCTCAGCACGCGTAGCATAAGCAACTTTTTGTCGACGGAAGATTAGACAAAAATGACGTTCCGTGTAGACAGTACGACGGCAGCAAAGTAGAAAGAGTCAACTGCACTTTTTACGAAATTCACTCTTTGACATAATTCGACTCAGAATTCTTTGTTTTGTCATAGGACTTTTTTTCTGTTTGAACACATACATACAACATTTATTCTTAAAATGACAAAGTACTGTGTTTCGGAACAAAAAATATTACAGTAAAATTGGCCTTAACCATTTCCTTGGTAATGCCCTATTAACTAAATGATGTAAAATAGAAAATAGCTTTGTTCTTCTATTAATTATCACAATTTTGCATTCAAAACGTTCTTCTGTAAAATCATGATTTTGTAGATAACCGTATATACTTTGTGGCCGTCGAGTAGAAAGTTTTCTACTGTCTTTAGCATGGCGATTACAAAATCAAATTGTCTTTACTACCTTAGACAACAGTCAGTTGTCAGTGTGATTTTGACAGTTTGGCATAGAAAACTTTCTTCTGAAATAGTCTACATGTAGAAGGACCTAGACAAAGATTGTTAGAAACGTAAGACAAAATGACAGATTGTGGAAAGATTTCTACGGTGCGATGTCAAAAATGGAGAAACGAAATGTCAGTTTGTATAGAAAGAGCTATGTCTATACTTCGTAGAAATAGAAAGCGTCATGCTACGCGTGCAGGTAGGTACTCTTTTCACGTGGGCTGTCTCAATAAAGAATCTTACGCAAGGCTGAGACAGCAGACCAAGCAAGGAATTAATACCTATGTACTATCTAAATACCAGGTATAGTTAATTTATTTCGTGAAGTCCTATTTTTTCGCCTTTATTACGTTAATTATAACGTTTAAATTGCAATAAGTAACAGGCCTTCGTGAAATAGTTTCAGCAAACAGTAAAAGGCGAGCGGCAACGTTTTCCGGCTTGTTTCAATATTTTTCGTCTTAATTTCATCCTTGATACCAAAAGATTAAAAACATGCATGTATTTAGTATTTCATGCATGTTTTGTTTTTGTGATATTGAACTACTTTATAATATGATTTTAAAAGTAAATATTGTATTTTTTACATTAGTTTTGTTCTATGAGAATAATGTAAAAAACATAGTATTTTTGTAAAAAAAACCTTTTTTTTCTTATAGTCTTTAGCTCTAAAATGATCAGGGCGCAACCTTGAATGTTTTGTGACTGTAGAGAGCTTGTGTTTGCTAAGACACAAACCTAAAGACTAAAGGAAAACTTCGTAATCTATGGGAAACTGCTAAGTTTCCCATAGATTACGAAGTTTTCCTTTTTTAGCAAAATAATACATTCTATGAACTATACATTATACATTATATACATAATAAAAAATATATCGTATTACAAAAAAAAAAAATATCTATATATACTTGGGAATCGAACGTACAACCTGAGGTTTGTAAAGCAATCGTCTAACCGCTTTGATATTTGCTTTATTGAAAATTAGCTAAAATAACTGTTCCTATATATTTCATGATTGACTGCTTAATTCCATAAAGGTATAGCATGATGATAATCATATAAAAACTTAAATCGGTAATTATCTACAATATCCTAACCTTTTGGCGCGCCCTTTCACAATTTGCAGAAAAAATACGAACGTAATGTAATATTGCTCATCTCATCTCCCATAGCAAATAGCGTGATAGTTTATACCCTACAGTTGACCAAAATAGGAAATATCTATGCAACATTTTAACTAAATCTATCCCGTAGAATTTGCGTGGTGCTGGAAAACCCTCCGTATCAAAACGTCCTAAAAGCAAATGGTCCTACTAGTAAAACGACCCATAATCAAAATGACACTTTAGCAAAATGTCCTATTAGCAAATCGTCCTATGAGCAAATGGTCCTATTACCAGAACGTCCTACTTGTAAAGTACAGTAACACTGAAAAATGACTACCTATCGGTTTTTACCCGACTGAACCGAAGCCAAAAAAGGAGGGTTGAATATTGGTACATTCCAACTACAAACTCACATTTGCAGTTGGAATGTATGGGAGATCATGTTTTTCAACTACAATGTTAAATCTGTTCTTGGGATAAATTCATCCCAACTACGGAACTACTCTACGGAACTACGGAATCCTTCACAGTGCGTGGTCCGACACGTACTTGGCTGGTTTATTAATGTAAGTTTTAGTTTTTAAAGTTTATTTCATTTTAAAGTTTGTTGTCTCGAGAAGACGATACATAATATTATTCCTTTAAAAATCTCATAATGTATGTGTGGTATGACTGTACCACTTCCGTTCTTTTGTTTTTACGACCATTTGCTCATAGGACGATTTGCTAATAGGACATTTAGCTAAAGTGTCGTTTTGATTATGGGTCGTTTTGCTAGTAGGACCAAATGGTCCTACTAGCAAAACATCGAAACGTCCTAAAAGCAAATGCTTTTAGGACATTTTGATACGGAGGGCTGGAAAATACATACAGACATACTATAAAAATAAAACAATGTACAGTTTAGACTTCGGTACGACTTTATTATATGTATAGATATCGAAATTCTAATCATTTACATATTCATTTTAATTATCTTATTTTGTATCTCTTGTTAGGTTTAATTTTAAAGTATTATCTATTTGTAATATAAATCAAAACCATCATTCTCAGAATGCAAATGATGATTTGGAACTTAGGGAAGGAGAAGTTGTGCATACCAGGCATCAGTTTCCATCGTAGTAAATACCAGGCATCAGTTCCCATCGTAGTAAATCATTCGACACCCTGTTTCTAAACTCTTGTATTAATTATTTAGTTAAATAGTCATGTCACCAATTGCATTTATTCATTAAACATCTCTTTCGACAGCTTTTTGTAACACTTAAGTTAACGTTTATCTGAAGTACCCTTGTGGTTCAATCCATAATATTGTCTGTTGAGATGAACCTTTTTTATAAAATTTGTACCAATAATACGTAAGCCATTCAGCCTGTATCGCTCTAACCAAGCACACCTCCTAATTACTGTAACAATTGTAATTAAAGTTTATTTCAAAACTACATCACTGCCGTTTATATTTGACTACCGCGGTATCTCATGTTATTATGATAACATCGCGACAGGGTGGCGTCCTTTGTCCCCCCACCCAACCACTCTGCCTCCCCACTCGCTCACGTGGCGTTGTCAATTACCCCCAATTTCCGTTAACTAGCTTAACTTCCGAGAAGAAGCAATGTGCCCACAGTTTTAAACCTTCCACTGTTCAAGTTCAAACACTCGCGGTTCGTTTGTGGAGCCAAATCTATTAGATAATACTTACACTGGAGTAGGCGAAATACTGATTATGATCGTATGTTGTAATTCTTAAGGTAAAGGTTACATTAAAATACATTTCCCGTACATGTGAAATGCCCCCCGCCCCCGCAGCACCGTCTATCGCACCGATGCGATACTGGTATTTTTGATGTCTTTTTCAAATAGCCGTAGAGTTGCGATTGCGTCTAATTCGCCATAAAAGTAACCGAGTTAACTAAGTCGTAAACAGAATAGGTACCTACTCGGAATTATATAGTTTCCCGATCAAAATTGAAATTAGATATTAAAATAGTACTTGCCTACGCCTTCTATTTTATTTCTAGAAATATTGAAGAAGAATCGCTAAATGGCGCCGTTCATCCAAAAAAATACTTGTGTTTATATTATCTGTCATAGTGACACGCCGGGCCGGGCCGGGCCGCCACAGCGCTCCGGATAAAGTTGATCCGACAGACGACCCAACAAATGCCGATGTCCATCGTATACCTAACCTAACGCAAAATACATGTGTTAATATCCAAAAGGCCAAGTACGTTGTAAAATAATATCAACCCATCAATAAACTCAACCTTTTGCAGTCTGATTGTACTGCAGGTACTGGCTAGATGGTCAGTGGTCGCCGCCGCCTCAAAGACATCAGTATTATCAGAGACGTCGCGGCTCTTTCAGCTTTATCTCAGGAGATAAACCTGCAATGTTTTGTATAGTAATTACGACGGCACCCTTTAATCTGGAACACAGCAACGCTGTTTGGGGGTGAATACATAAGGTGGTAGTACTTCCTACTGAGCACATTCACAACTACTAAATGTTGTTAGGAGAGGACCTTCTGTGCCTTCGTCTTTTGTGTAAGAACAACGATTTACGTGAATGTGTGACGCTATCCGTCAGTCCACGTATTCAATTACAAGGATCAGTTTCTCGGGCGAGTGCGTGAATATCGGCCATGATTGTGTTACAGCGATGATCACGCGTCGCCGCGCAGCCCCCCCACCGTTCGCACGAATAAATAAACGCCAACATTACATGCGGTCACTTTCATCCTCCACACGCGCTAAGCCATACTAGCAAATTGTTTTCATTTTCTGTTAACATTTATTTAATTTAGCTTCTTGAGGCTTGTACCTAAATCGAATTTTGTATAAATAATTAAATTAAGTCGATGTTCACACGGAGGAAGTAACATCAGGTGAAATTCTCTGTTTACAAATTCGAAATAAGGAAATCTGTGCCCGAACTAAAACTTGTAACTAAGTACAAAACTTCAGAATTGAGTGTAAAAGTAAACTCAAACATTGCTCTGAGTCCCATCGGCAACCATGTTTGTCCAACAAACACGTCATAATTACTTCCAGTTATATTCTACGGCCTCTTATTTACCGAGAACCATTTTTAATTTGATTTAACCAATCACCCAGTGTTTTTCTTTCATTTTACGATCAGCGCGCAATTATTGAAACCGATCCTACCAACCTATGTACTGTAGAGGCTCCATAAGGTTTAAAAACAAGAAACCTCAGTTTGTTCAAGTAGATGGCATGAATGCGAGACAAATATTTAATTAATTAATTAATTTTTTTTTAACAGTTTATGTACACACATTATAAATAGACAAGAAGAAAGGAACAGAAAAATACGTTCAAAGGTGTTGCTTATTTTTAAAGAAATCTCTTCCAGCATACCTTTTTTTTTTTTTTTTTGCTTCGCAGAAGGAGGTGACGGCCTCCCATGCACTCTCGCTCCGAACCATGGCCTGAACTAGGGCCGGACGCGAGAGATCGCTGCCGCTGATCGCCTCCGTGAGGACACGGCGGTGCTCCGCCCAAGCCGGGTAGACCTCCACCGTATGCTCCACCGTGTCCTCCGGGCGATCCACGCAGTGGTGACACCCGGGCGTTTCCTCCCGTCTTATACGGGACAGGAACCTCTCGAAACAGCCGTGTCCGGTGAGGACCTGTGTCAGGCGGAAGGAGAGGACGCCGTGGCGCCTCTCTAGCCACTCCTGAAAGAGGGGACTTATCGCCACAATTGTGGCGTGCCCCTTCCAGCATACCTGCGATAGGAAAGTAGTTAAAGAGAAGTAGACAACGTGTGTAAGATTAGAAGAGAAAATAATATACATAAAATAAAAACACTTAATTATTCATTAATTTAACTATAAACATACAATATGATAATAAACTTACATATACTTCTAAAATAAATATCACTAAAATATATATAATAATAATAATAATAACCCCACCGCCGTATCTCTACGTTGACGTCGTGGTGGGGCTTGCGCGCTCCAAACTCTAGGTCTGTGCCGGTAGAGTTTACTTTGCCGAAACAGATCTACCGAGGATACCGCACGGTCTCCCGTGAGGCGGCGAGCCTCCTTGCCGGACTACCGTCATGGGATCTGGAGGCAAAAGTCCTCGCGCACATGTGGGAGTGTCGCGAGGAGGTGAAACGCCGGGGCGTAACTCCGCTGCCGCGAGAAATCACGGCACAGCGGACAGAGTTCCGGCGGGATCTTATGGCGGCATGGAGAGTGCGATTTTCGCAACCCAGCGCTGGGCACGCCACAATTGCGGCGATAAGACCCCTCTTTAAGGAGTGGCTTGAGAGGCGCCATGGCGTCCTCACCTTCTGCCTGACGCAGGTCCTCACCGGACACGGTTGTTTCGGGAGGTTCCTGTGCCGCATAAGGCGGGAGAAAACGCCCGGGTGTCACCACTGTGTGGATCGCCCGGAGGACACGGTGGAGCATACGGTGGAGATCTGCCCGGCTTGGGCGGAGCACCACCGTGTCCTCACGGAGGCGACCGGCGGTGACGATCTCTGGCGTCCGGCCCTGGTTCAGGCCATGGTTCGGAGCGAGAGTGCATGGGAGGCCGTCACCTCCTTCTGCGAAGCAGTTATGCTCGCGAAGGAGGAGGCGGAGCGCGCGAGGGAGATGCAAGATGCGCGCCCTCACGCCCCTAGTCGCCGCAGGAGACGCCCCGGGGGTCGGGAGTCGCGAGGCGACTTCCGGCCACCGTAGGTGCGGGCTTGCGGACGGTGAGCAATGGGTAGCTCGCCGTCCGATAAGGACCAGGCCCGGGTCGACAGTGCGTTGTGTTCCACGCGCGCCTCAAAGAGATGTCAGCACCAACTGGCGGCAATGCCTGCTGGGGTTGCGGGTTTGTCCGAAAGGGATATCGCGGCCCCGGCACACGGGCAACGGTAGGAACACGGGTGGGTTTTAGTCAGTAAAAGTCTGACACGCCCTCTCGCTCCACCCAGAGCGGGAGAAGTCAGTTGATGATTTCCCATCCTCAAAAAAAATAAAAATAAGTATGTAAACATTGATAACCACAAAAGATCTGTTGTCAACACTAACATTCACAGCACACATCCGATTATTGTCACTGGAAACCACGGAGACCGAGTCGAATATCCCCTTCCTCCACAACAGGGCCACAACAGGACCTCCAAACAGCCTGCCTTGAAGAATGCCAACTGAAGTATCTACTGCTGATTTGCCCGTGAAACTGAAGTCACTTTGAATGGTATCCAATAATGTCAAGTCATGGGGGTAAAGCCACGTCTCCTGCAAGACTGTTATGTCAGCTGTTTCACATAATGTTCGTACACATTCAATGGACCTTTTTAGGTTTTTGCAATTAAAAGTTACTGTTGCAATGTTTTGTCTGTCCATTGACAGTTGATATTTTCTTCGCTCTGTGCCTGTGGGGTGGCCTTTTCTACGCGCTTCCTAAAAGGAATGAAACGCCTAAAAGATATGCCTTCCGGCCAAAGGCTATCATCCAAAAACGTATTGACCTTATGTTTTGACACAAGTAACTTGAACGCATTGTATGGCTTTTCAGTCTTCATATTTATTTTCTCCAAGGTTACTATTTCTTGAGTTTTATTTTCAATATATTCACATATATCCTTGTCTTCAGTACCTTTGTCCACATTCGATATAAACAGCGGTATTTTTGTATCTGCAGTTTTAAACTTTCCTGAGGAAGGTGTGATAGCTTTTCCCACGTTTCCAATAAAACGATTCCGAGTCTTCCGTTTATGTATTTCTTACCATTCCGTATCTACCTCTGAATGTTTCTAATCACCACTCCTCAATACTTCAGCCATAGTTTTATGTTCGCTTTGTTTCTGTGCAATTTGCAAACTTGGAATATTTTTGGTGCTACCAGTTTCGAGGTTAGTGCAAATCATGTAGGGGATCTGTGGTTCGGGTTGAGGCGCTTTTGAGATGTTCAACATAACGTCATTTACCTCGCGTTCCAGTTCTGAAGTTTCATTGTTTTGAGATTTATGTGTGAGAGTGAGACAGCTATATTCTGTCTCAGCCACACTAGACGTTAGGTGACCAGTGTGTAAACGCTCACTGCCACTGCCGCCGCCATCATACGCCACTAAATCTGTTGATATTTGAAAATGGATGGCATTTTTCAACAATTGCTCACTATTATTTGTTAATTTTAATTCTTCCAATTCTTTCTTAACCCACTCCAATTGCTCTGACGACACATGTTTGTCTTTTATGTCTCTGATCTCCGAACGAATTATTAGCAAGTCTTTTAATAATTTCGTAACATCCACATGATCAAAGCTTATGGGTGGTAATTTATGCAAATCAAGAGCCACAAACACGGGTACCTTTTCAGGATCCGTAGTTTTGAAAATAGAAATAATATCTTCCAGGTCTTTTTGCTTTTTATCTTTGCGCCGCGATATTTTTCTTTGGTTAGTTTTCGGAGATGAAAACAACACTTTTATTAAACTTTCACTGTCCATTACATCGTTTTTATTGCGTATGTACGCCAATACTTCATTAATCACAATATTGCAACTTGCACATTTCAACGTATCAACCGCCATATTCTCAAAAATCGAACGACCACTCACAAGAGCGACTGAACGATGACTGATATATATACTTACTTAATTATAATGTAGTATAAAATAATAAATACAAAATATGCACCTATGACGAAGTGGATAGATAGTGTTCTTTCACTCTTCTTTTAAAAACTGCAAAAGTTTGGCAGTTCTTAATGTCAGGTGAATTCCACAACCGAACTGCGTGCACGCTGAAGGAATAGGAGTAGAAGTCAGTTGAGTGGGGAGGGGATTTAAGGAGATTTCTAAGATGCGACCTGCAAGGTGCATCAGAAGAACGGGCGTAGGAAAAGCGTTCCCGCAGATAGGATGATTCCTGCGAAGTCGAATAGGGAACCACTTGAGTATCTTGCGAAAGATAGAAACGTGGTCATATATTTTAAGGTTAAAAAAAAAACGAATACAGATGTTTTGCAAAAGTTCAAGTTTATTTAAAAGCTCCTCGGTGGCATCCAAATAACAGGCATCAGCGTAGTTAATGATGGGCTGTATGAGAGTTTGAGCAAGGGAGATTTTGGTACTAAAGGGCAAGAAGCACTGGAGGCATTTCAGCGAATGGAATGTGTAGTGCACTTGACGACTGACTTGACCAACATGTGCAAACCACGATAGGTAAGAGTCCATGGTAACCCCCAGGTTTTTAACAGTATTCATTCTGAACTCCATTCAGACAGAGTGGAGACAGCGACGCAACATCGAACCTATTCCGCATATACCTTCCGCCGATAATGATGGCCTGGGATTTCTTAGGATTAATTTGCAGTCCAAAGGACTGTGACCACTCGCTAATCAAATCCAGGTCACTGTTCATGGCAGACACTGCTGTTTCCGCATCTTGCGTTAAAAAGTGAGTGTAAAGCTGCACATCGTCGGAATAGAGATGAAAGTGGGAAGAGATGACTGGTGACAAAGTTAATGAAAATAGGAAAGAGAAGAGGAGAGAGAACGCCACCCTGAGTACACCCGCGGTAAGAGAACACCAGTCAGAAGAAGACTATTTGAGACGAACCCGCTGCGAGCGGCCTTTAAGATAGGACTCGAACCAATCAACAGTAGAAGAAGAGAAATGGAAAGATTTAAGGATTTCTAGAAGTATGTCGAAATCGACAGAGATAAAAAAAAAAAAAAAAAGGCACTGCTAAAGTTCAAGCAAGGTGAGAGATTTGTGGTCCATAGCCAAGCGTATTTCATCAGTAACCTTCAAAAGAGCCGTTATTGTGCTATGACCAGGTCAAAAACTAGATTGAAAAGGACTAAGAAGGTAATTCGAAGAGAGAAAGGCAGAGAGTTGCCGATGAACAATGTGCTCAAGGTATTTAGAGAGATATGGGAGGATAGAAATGGGTCGGAAATCGGGCAGAGAGACCAAGTTAGGAATTTTGGGTAAGGGGATGATATGGGCTTGTTTCCAGGCCTCGGGAACAGAACTAGAAAACAAAAAGAAGTTAAAAATGTGGGTCAAGATAGGAAGTAATGTGGGAAGGATAAGGGAAACCATTCTTGAGCAAAGATTGTCATTACCAACTGCAGAGGAGGAGATAGCCTAAATAGATTTTTTGACCTCATTATCACATACAGGACTAAGCTCAAAAGAAGGACGCTGAAGCACAGGCAAGTTTATTTAAAGTAGCAGATTTGACGTGCGGATCCAACGTAACAGGGGAATGTGAGAAGTGCTTGTTAAGAGCACACACGTCAGTGTCTTTACTAGGAGCAACTAGAGACTTACCAATGCCGACAGTTGTTAGAAACTTCCAGATTTCTGAAGAGTTGTCGAGAGAATTATGAAAGTAGCGTCTCTTGGCATCTCTGTACATACGACTGCAGCGATTACGCAGCACCTTAAACGCACTCAAGTTGCGATCGGAAGGACAGCGTTTTAACCTCCTTTTGGCTCTGTCCCTACTTGCCATCACGTCATAATGGCAGGAGTAAGCTAGGGAGCCGGAACAAACTTGACTTTGACTTTTCGGATAGGGGCATGACAATCGTATAAGCTGAGTATCGTGCTGTTGAAAATGTGAACAATATCGTTAATACAAGAGCTCTCCAAGACATCAGTCCAGTTGATACTACCAGCATCTCGCAACAATGCCTCCAGGTCTATGCCCTTCTAGTTCCTAAGGAAAATATATTGAGGCTTACGCTTGGGAGGGCGAATCCTGTAAGACATAAAGATGAGGTCGTGGTAAGAAAAACAAGCAGTAAGCTGTCCGTGGACAGATACATTGTTAGAATTAGAGACAATCATTAGGTCCAAAAGAGGTGCAGTTAGGAAAATGATGAGTAGCAGAAAGAGGCAGAATACTAAGATTAAGTGAAGATAAGATAGATTGAAGTTTGTGAGTACGACTGTCATTTTTAAGAAGGCAAGTATTAAAATCGCCCATCAAGACTACGTGGTTATAAGAGGGACAGAAATGATTTAAGAGAGAATCAAAAAGTCAAAATAATCAATGGTAAGGTTAGGGCTGTACATCACTCCAAGAAGCATTTTAATGTGATGCAAGGAAATTTCTAGAAATAGATGCTCCGCAGACCCTGAGTAGGAAGATGGTGAAGTGCTGATAATCTTGTAGGGAATATCAGTACGCAAGTAAATGGCAACACCACCACCTCCCTTCCCAGTTATATATCATTACGAATAAGAACAAAACCAGGAAGGGCATAGTGTATAGATGAAAGAGAGGGTTTAAGGAAGGATTCTGAGATTAGCAAAGCATCTAAATGTGCACCGTTAATGAAAGCCAGAAGATCAGAGTAATGGCATGAAACACTCTGGGCATTGATGTGGGCTATGTTGAGATTGTTGGGGAGCTGGCAAAGCAGAGAGAAAATCTAATCGCCGAGAGTGAGAGGAGAGGAAGAACCACTCGCCGCACTAAGGAAAGCTAAGGCTAGAAGAGGAAGAACACGAGAAAAAATTATCATCAAGGTTGGCATCGATCATAGTATGCAAAAATAATAATATATATATGAATAAAATATAATATAAGAAATAAAAATAAAAAAGTAAGAAAAATAAAATATTAAAACTTTTTACAAAAAAAAAACAACAGACTTCCAAAAAAATACTACATAGTGAAAAATAACTAAAATTTCGGAAGTCGGTGTCTTTGGTTTTGTATTTTCGTTATTTGCCACCGACTTCCGAAATTTAAGTTATTTTTCACTATGTAGTGTTTTTTTGGAAGTCGGTTGTTTTTTTTTTGTAATTTATTTTTTATTTTTCGCTTTTTAGTTTCAGTTTGCAATTTATCTATAAGTTACAATAGCCAAATGTTGACTACTCATCACCTTTTACAAAATATTGCTTTTCCCGAAGTAGGGACGTAAATCGTTGAGGAGTTCTCCTGGTACTTCACCATCAGCTCCACTTGTCCATATACATTGTGACGAGCATAAATTGCTTGGTATTCATATTAATGTAATCGAATCGCAACCCGTGAAATACTTATTATTGAGTATTTCCGGTGGTCATCTATGGTCTTCATCATCAGTTTCACTTCTCCAAATGGTGCTTTCCAAGAGCAACTGCACCTGTTATTATAAAAAATACCCAAATCGCTATAGAAATCGAGGGAACTCTTCAAATATTATAGGCACACGCCTATAATATTTGAAGAGTTCCCTCGATTTCTCCAGGATCATCTCGGAAGTATGCCTTTTCAAATAAAAAAAATATTTTGCAAATCCGTCTATAATTAACGGAACATACATAAAAAAAATATATATATAAATAATCGAATTGATAACCTCCTCCTTTTGGAAGTCGGTTAAAAATGTGAAGGAAATAAATGAATAACACAAGACATACAAAAATATCCTCAACAATCGGATACAAACTATGACAAACGCAGAGTGAATCGAAACGTAACGTCATAAAAATCTAAAAATAACACTGATAGACGTCACGTCAATACATCATAGAAATATCAACATCTACCGGCAAGTTATGATAAGTGAGAAAGTTGTGAAAAGTTAATGCTATGGGTAGATTCAAAACAAGGGAAATCAAATTATAAATTGAACCGACACTACACAAATGTGTCACAAAGCGGTTAATGTTAAACAAGTAAACTAAATGAGTAAACTTAGCGGGGTGTTATTCATAATAATTGTACGTAACGGATATGAAACAGATATGAAATAAATTTAATGTAACAGAAAAGATAACCGATAGGAATTGTAAAGACTAGCACTTATCACGTATAAAAATTAATATTACTTGGTTTTATTTACCAAAAAACCAAAATAATAATTTATTTTGCCAAGAAAAAGATTGTACAAAAAAACAACTTAAAAACTAGTAAGCTAAAATACAATACAAAATAGGAGCATCTGCAGCCGAACTAGGTAAAACCTGTATCTCGGCATGCAGCGCCAAACCTCTCAGTATATTATTTGCATAAAGGAATTAAGCTAACAAGTACAGCTTTATGTAGATTAAAGAAAAACAAGTAAAAATAAAATAAAGTAAACTAAGCTAAAAACTAAATGTGTTGGTGTGCATGTATAGAGAGGGGAAAGTAATTGTGTAGGGGTGGTGAGTGTTATGATGTGCGTACGTGTGGTGATGTCGCACCTTTAAAGCAAGACCGTTACTAAACGAAATTATAAAATTTAGAAACGAAATTATATTATTTTAAAAAATTCACTGTTTTTGTCAATAAAATCTGATAACTCAATTCATGAAAATTTTCGTCTAGTAACGGTTTTACTTTAAAGGTGCGATGTGTAAAATGATGAGTGTAAGCAAATGTGTGTGTTTCAGTGATATGTAGATGAAGAGTAAATACCTTAAAAGTTGCACAAAGGAGTCAAAGGACCCTGTTTACTCTGGAACGATTAATAGTCGTTCTGTATCATCATAAGTTAAGGTCAATAAGTACTTTTTTACTATGGCTTTGCAACGAACCCTATTAAGAGGGTAAACATCTATGACGGAGTTAATTTTATTATAGACATAGGGCCCCAAAAATACAAAAAATCTTCTAATAAAAGAAGTTTTAGGTTTATGTTCACGAGTACACACTAATTGTTTCTTACGCCTATGGTTAAGGTTGGGGTCATATGCTAAGCCTTGATGTTGCTTCAGAGTTATAGTTAGTAGGTAGAGCTGTCTAACAGTAAGTACTTCGCAAAATTTATATAGCAATGTAGTGGAAAATAGTCGAGGCTTATAAGTGCAAATCTTCAGAATCGTGCGTTGAGCGATCTCAATAGGTTTAATTACTGTTTTGGGAGCTCCTCCCCAGGATGAAATGCAATATGTTAAAACTGACTGGCACAAGGCAAAGTAGATTTGTTTCAGTAACCTAGCATCAACTACGTGACGCAGCTTTTTAAACACATAAATAAGCTTTCTGACTCGCGCGCTGAGTAATTTTATATGGTCTTTGAAGCTGAGGTTGCCGTCGAAGAGGATCCCTAAGTATTTTATTGTATTGACACGTTCTATTGGCTTACGAGTGCAGTGTATATCTAGAGAACATTGGTGAGGGACAATGTTGTAATTGCTCCCTGCCGGCGTTGAATTACGAATACTGAAAGTCAGGTATTTCGTTTTATCAGTATTTAATGTTAAAAGATGAAGTCTGAGCCATTGGTTTACCATATTAAACCCATTTTGTGCAGCATTAAACGCCTCATCCCAGGTATTGGCAGAGAAAAGAAGAGCTGTGTCATCAGCGTATGATATGATGTCGCCTTTGGGAATGTTGATACTAGTCAGATCATTAATATAAATGAGAAAGAGAGTAGGCCCTAAAATGCTGCCCTGGGGAATGCCAAAAGACACCGGAAGATCAGCGCTCACGTGACTCCCCACTCGAACACACTGCGTCCGACCAGCCAGATAGCTCTCGAGAAGTCGGAGTTGAGTTCCTCTCACACCAAGCTTTTCTAGCTTGGTAATCAAGATGGGAATAGAAACGGTGTCGAACGCTTTTTTCAGGTCCAGGAAGATAGACAAGCACTTGCGCCCCCTGTCCAGGTTAGTACTAACAAATTCAGTCAAGCAATAAGCAGCATCATCGGTAGATCTATTTGCTCTAAAGCCAAACTGATTATTTGCAAGCAAATTATTTTTTTCCAGATACTTTGTGAGTCTATTGTTAATTATCTTTTCCAGTATTTTTGAGATAGCGGGTAATATGGAGATCGGACGATAATTGGAGATATCATTTTTATCGCCTCCTTTAAAAATTGGACGGACTTCGGAGCTTTTCAATTGGGAAGGGAACAGACCTGTACGAAGGCATTGATTAAAGATGTAAGTAAGCGGCGGGACAAGGAAGTCAACATGTCTTTTCAAAAATTTATTTGATATATTATCGCGGCCTACCGTGCATTCCGTTTTTAGACCCATCATAAGGCGAGAGACTTCGTCTTCACTTGCATCCTCCAACACAAACGAATTCAGTTGTGTATTAGTATTGAAAGCATCCGTCAGTAGCGGTGAGGTAGTAATAGTATTGTGCAGATTCAAGCAGTTTTCAGCTAAGGTCTGGCCTACGTTTACAAAATACTGATTTATAGAGTCAAGTGATTTTTCGGGTGAGGAGCTTATATCCAAAAGCTGATTCGAGTGACTAGGAACTTTATTCATGTTAGAGATTTCTTTAAGAACTTTCCAGAGCTTTTTTGGATCATTTTTTGTTCTTTCGACCTCCGATTTCTCATATTCATGTCTAACTTTCTTTAAAATTTCAGTACAAAAATTCCGGTATCGTAAATATGTAACTCTCAGAGTGTCATTATTTGGTGAGGATTTTAGTTCATAGTGTAGCCTGTCTCTATTTCTCATGCATCTCAATAACCCAGGAGTTACCCATGGTTTAATAATCTTTTTACGCCTTGAAGTTTTGACAACAACAGTGTTTTGATTTATTGCGGCCTGTATTGAGCTGGTCAGGTAGTTGATAGAGAAATCGGGATCATTGGACTGGAATATCGGAGTTAGATGGATTTTTAGTATGTCTTGTGTTAAGGATTCCTCATTGGTTACACTGTACATAATGTTTGTAAAAGTTCGTGATAAATTAAGATCTAAACATACAAGCACAGGGTAATGATCTGTTAAAGTAGTTGTCGGAATCAAAGTATGGGAACGGTAAGAACTTCTTAATAATACATGGTCAAGGCATGTTCCACTCGCACTACGGGTAATTTCTGTATGGGCTGGTAATAATCCGTGAGACGCTGTAAGGGTCAAATATTTCTCTCCAGTTTGATCAATTTTCGAGTTGTTGATGGAAATATTAATGTCTCCTATTAACATCAAGTTGTTGGAACCTTCTACTTGTAAAAGAGTTTCGTGTAAAGAGTCTAGAAAAGGATCAACGTTTTTATATGAGGGAGAGCGGTATATAGAAACTATAGTCATCTGTTTGCCTATTCGCGTTATAAGACAGTTTCCTTCTTGAAAGGATGGTTCCTCAAAAACTAACTTAAGATGGTCTTTGTAATAAATAATAACTCCGTCATTTTGTTTTAAATTTTTTAAAGTGGAGAACGATTGGAATCCTGATAGAGTAGGAATTACACTTGCCTTCAATAACCAGCACTCCGTGAGAACTATAATGTCACAATTCATTTTTAACCTGTCCAGTAATAATACAAGTCCAGGGAGATTACAATTTATGCTGCGAATGTTTTGCATAAGTATGGTCAGACGTTTGCCAGGCGAATAAGAGATCAACTCATGACAGTCTTCAAGATCACAGATAGATACTTTTGAGACAGCGCAATTATCTATATCACTTGTTAAGCTATCTAAATTACCATCATAAGGCGAGAGACTTCGTCTTCACTTGCATCCTCCAACACAAACGAATTCAGTTGTGTATTAGTATTGAAAGCATCCGTCAGTAGCGGTGAGGTAGTAATAGTATTGTGCAGATTCAAGCAGTTTTCAGCTAAGGTCTGGCCTACGTTTACAAAATACTGATTTATAGAGTCAAGTGATTTTTCGGGTGAGGAGCTTATATCCAAAAGCTGATTCGAGTGACTAGGAACTTTATTCATGTTAGAGATTTCTTTAAGAACTTTCCAGAGCTTTTTTGGATCATTTTTTGTTCTTTCGACCTCCGATTTCTCATATTCATGTCTAACTTTCTTTAAAATTTCAGTACAAAAATTCCGGTATCGTAAATATGTAACTCTCAGAGTGTCATTATTTGGTGAGGATTTTAGTTCATAGTGTAGCCTGTCTCTATTTCTCATGCATCTCAATAACCCAGGAGTTACCCATGGTTTAATAATCTTTTTACGCCTTGAAGTTTTGACAACAACAGTGTTTTGATTTATTGCGGCCTGTATTGAGCTGGTCAGGTAGTTGATAGAGAAATCGGGATCATTGGACTGGAATATCGGAGTTAGATGGATTTTTAGTATGTCTTGTGTTAAGGATTCCTCATTGGTTACACTGTACATAATGTTTGTAAAAGTTCGTGATAAATTAAGATCTAAACATACAAGCACAGGGTAATGATCTGTTAAAGTAGTTGTCGGAATCAAAGTATGGGAACGGTAAGAACTTCTTAATAATACATGGTCAAGGCATGTTCCACTCGCACTACGGGTAATTTCTGTATGGGCTGGTAATAATCCGTGAGACGCTGTAAGGGTCAAATATTTCTCTCCAGTTTGATCAATTTTCGAGTTGTTGATGGAAATATTAATGTCTCCTATTAACATCAAGTTGTTGGAACCTTCTACTTGTAAAAGAGTTTCGTGTAAAGAGTCTAGAAAAGGATCAACGTTTTTATATGAGGGAGAGCGGTATATAGAAACTATAGTCATCTGTTTGCCTATTCGCGTTATAAGACAGTTTCCTTCTTGAAAGGATGGTTCCTCAAAAACTAACTTAAGATGGTCTTTGTAATAAATAATAACTCCGTCATTTTGTTTTAAATTTTTTAAAGTGGAGAACGATTGGAATCCTGATAGAGTAGGAATTACACTTGCCTTCAATAACCAGCACTCCGTGAGAACTATAATGTCACAATTCATTTTTAACCTGTCCAGTAATAATACAAGTCCAGGGAGATTACAATTTATGCTGCGAATGTTTTGCATAAGTATGGTCAGACGTTTGCCAGGCGAATAAGAGATCAACTCATGACAGTCTTCAAGATCACAGATAGATACTTTTGAGACAGCGCAATTATCTATATCACTTGTTAAGCTATCTAAATTACCAAAAATGATTATCTATAGGAAATGGGCAAAAGTAAAAAAGGCAACCAAAGTATTGGTTCAAGTTAAACGTTACAAAGCTATTAGTACAGGGAAATAGGCCAGGTTTACTCTTCAATTCATAAAATATGTTAATGTGTGTGTGAAGTTTTTTGTTTTGTGTTGATGGACATGACATGATAAAGATTAACAGAAAAAATATTGACGCATGCATATAAAACATTTTAGAAATACAATATGACAGAATAATTTCTAAGACTAGTCACTCGGAACACTTTAGTTTTTCCACATCATACTCCGAAGTTATTCGGATTTGTGGATCATTGACTTTTTTTCGAAGGTACACCATACCATTGGAAGTCCAGCAAAACTGATAACTATGGCTCCGCTGGAAAGCCCTGGCAAGATAAAAAAGTTTTTGTGCTCGGTATGTAAGGCATTCAGCAACATATACGGGAGCCACAGAGCCATTTATTTTCAGATGAGTGGAATTAAGTTTGGCTTCTTTAGCCTTAGTCTTATTGAAATTCTTAACTCCACTGATGACTATTTCTTTAGTGACAACCGTGGTAAAGTCCACAATAATTGGGTGGGAGTTGTCTTTCGATTTTAGTCGATAAATATCTTTTATCTTGGAGCCATCGATATCAATATTCAATGACGTCCCCATATTACGGACTAGGCTGCAAAGGTCTTCCTTTGTCTCTTTATCAGTCTTAGGAATGTTTCGGATTTCTATACCCGTCGAGCGAGATTTACGCTCCAATTGTTCTAACTTTTCCTCTAATAGTTGAATCTTTTTTTTGTCGTCCAGCTGTTCCGCCTCTAGCGTGGCAATACGTCCCAGGAACTCATCGTACTTACAGGACATGACCTCGACACTATGCTTTAACTCTGAGTTTTGAACAATAATGCTACCAATCTTTTCCATTAGGTCCTCAAAGCGAACTTCCTGCTTGTCAGAGAAAGTACTAAAAGTAGACAAAGTTACAGGCGCAATATCTTCCTCGCCTTCGAACTTCCTCTTTTTACGCTCCGTGATGTTTGTTGCTATTTTAGAAAGATCAGGCGCTGATTGGCATTGGTGTAATGTTGCGTCATGCGCCATTACAGGCGCTAAGCGTTCGGACGTAATTGTAGTTGAGATTGGCATTGCTATCGGAGGAGGTGTGCGATTTATGGGCATGATTCCGTAGGGACCACCACGTAAGTACCAGGAGAACAGGTATAAAGGGAGGTAAAAAACAATTCTTGCAGGAGCTCAAAAAGCAGCAATGGCGAAATCGACGAAAATTAAATGATATCCGTTCCTTATCAACAGCAAAAATAAATCTGTATTTATAATGCTCAAAAACTATTATACGTCAAAAATTGAGTTAATAAGCACCGCCAAGTACTAGGCGCGCATAAAAGCAGTGGCAAGTAAAGCTTCACTTCACTGGAGTGACGTTTGCAGGGGTGGGGCCAGATGGGCGCGTACCTTCTATTGGCTTCGGATAGTGGGCGGAACGCTTCCAGCAAGATGGTCACGCGCAGCAGGGCGGAGCTTGTCCTTCCACAAGATTACGTCGCGTAGCGTAGCCTATCTCCTTACGTTTATGCACTCCTATTTTTTTGCTTCGAAATTAAATGGTAAATACTGATTTAATAATTAAAATAAAACTGTGTGGCGTCCAAAAACACGTCAGCTCGTGAACGAGGTCCGAGGGGAAGGGCTAATGAATAATAATAATAATAAATTTAATGGGTCTTTAGGCCATTCATTTTATCCAGGAGGTAAATAAAAAGCTATTATTTTGATTGACTTATAATATTGCTTCATTAAATACGATTATTTAAGAAAAGTATTTTTTAGGAATCATATAATAATAATTAATATCCCAGCTTAGAACTTTGTGGTGACATCGACATTTAACTATGTCAACAGTGTAGGAACATAACATTCTTCTAACATAAAAGGACTTAAATGACATCGTCGTGTTATTTTGTAATCTTATTAAATATTACGTAAAAAGTGATGCATTCCAACTAAACATAATTCTAAGCCCCGTTATTTTGAATTGCTTAACCATAGTTGAAAGAGTAAAAGTACTCATGAATATGAACAATTTTTGCTACGAGACCAACTTAGAAGTCGTGAAAAAAAATCAACAGTTCAGTACATTTATGTCCGCATAACGCGATAAAATGTAAGTAGTAGCTGTTTTTTTTCGTTATTTTTTAACTAGGCTAAGTTATTGAACCTAACGGGTATATTATGTTAACAATCAAAAAACAAAGAAACATCATCATCTTTGAAAAACTGAAAGTGGTAGGTATACTAGATGTTTAACGATATTTGGCGCAATCTGCAATTAAAACAATTAGTGTTCTTAATTTGCAAATCAGTCATAAAAGTTATACATTATGTTACTAAAATTTCATGGCACGGCCATAGACGTCTTTCTTATATCTCTAAATAGTTTATTATATACTATCTATAGTGTAGATTCTGGATATAATCATGAATCATAGAATTAGTCTAAAGAGTAAAAAATTTTGCAAAAAAGTGGTCAAAAAGCAGTAATTTTAAATTATTGTGTGCAAAGATAGAAAGAAAAACATCCATAGTCGTGCCATGAAGCACAATACAAAAAAAAAAAACATTGTATTATATTTTATTTTGTTGTGTACTAAAATGAGACGCTATCGTCACTACCATCAGAGAAATTAAAAATAAATTATCACGACGCTTGTTTTGAGATTTTCCGCCGGTATTAGAAACAGAAAGTAATGATAAAAAAGAATAGATCATTCATCTGGCGTCATCAGCTCCTTAAAATCTTTTCGTATATCATTTGTAGGGATATTATAAGATTTTGAAGATCCCATCAGGGCTTGCAATGATTGTCGGTCATAGTTAACTTTAACATCGGAGAGAAAGTTACTCGTGAATTTTGTGTTCTATTAGATTTTAATGAAAACATACTTTTCGCGGGTACAATTTCTTCATTGTCTGGGAGCTCACTTGATTCAGAAGATGTTGATGGAAGCCTTTTGCACGTTTTATAGGCTTTAGTAAGTTATGATTCTTTAGTAAATAACGATAACGAATATTTTTCTCTGCTGCACCGGTTGACGTCATAACGTCAACGCCGGCTGTCGCTGAAAACCAGCGCTGGGGCTCTGTCTCGCATAGGGTCGCAGCTTTATGCTGAGCGATGGCCGTTTTGCGTGGATGTGACGCATGTTTTCCCCCAAACTGTTTATTTTCGTGTTTTCTTCTTACCTTGCGTCATGTGTACCGCAAATAAACGTATTTTCTTTCTTTTCTTTTTCTTTATCACACTCTTGGGTGAACGAGCGCAGAAACAGCTTAAAATTCTTGACGCAACATTGTGTGAGTGTTTTGTAGTTTGAATTTGATGTATCTTCATAGTAAGGTGTTAATAAATCAACTCTAAGAATTTCGTTAGGATGGTCGACATCGATAAACAAAACGATTAAAAACAAAAACAAAAAATGCGCTTTTAATTTTAGTTTAAAGTGTTTGCGAGCAGCCATAAATACCTGGTGCCGTGACTTAGTCACAAACTCTGATATAGTGATGCCGCTGCCCTTCAATGAAGTTTTACCGTCCCAAACCAACCGACGATGCTCCATTTCTTTAAATCGTACCAGCACAGGTCTGGATTTACCCAGGGGGGCTCCTAATCTGTGGTAAACATGTAAATGATCCAATTTTATGTCGTCAATCAACAGTTGTTTGGATGAAATCAGAAGAATCGAATCGCACAGCTTTTCATTCGGTTTCTCAGGAATAACGTGAAACAGCAAGATTTTTCTACGCATCGCGGTCTCATGTGTGTCCAGGCTCAACGACAGGAGTCGATCTGAGTTTTGAAGTGAGAGAATGTTTTGCAATCAAAGGATTTTTGCAAGCGCTAAACAGTCACACTGTTGACTCTGGGCTGATATACGAGTGCCACCAGCGCCTTAACCAGGTGGGTAGCCTCAATAATATTACCATTCAATGGATCAAAGGACTTAGCGGTTCGCGGGGCAGCGACGCAGCCGACGAACTTGCCAGAAGGGGATCGAGCATGGCACCAGTGGGGCCTGAACCCATTGCGCCCCTCCCCTTCGGGTACCTACGCACTCTGGTAAGGAAACGAACCAGGGACCAACATCACAAACTATGGTCGGACCACGGTGAGTGTAGGCAGGCCAAGGAAGCACTCCCTACAATTGATGGCCGCCTCACGAAACAGGTTCTTCGACTAACGAAACAACCGCTGCGTACAGTTAAAGCAGCTGTAACTGGCCATGGGTCATTTAATAAACACCTCTTTGTCATAGGAGTTACAGACAGTCCGCTGTGCAGAGCCTGTATGGAGGACGACGAGACAGCAGCTCATGTGCTGTTATACTGCCCGGTGGTCGCTACATACAGGGCAAAGTACATCGGTAACCCAGGTACCCTACGTGAGATTGTCAGTGACACCAAGGCGTTGCTGGCCTTCTTTGTGGAGCTGGGGTGGATCGAATAACCAATTTTCCCACCCGTACGCAAAATACGCGCTTAGTCGTGGAGTTGCAGATACCAGCCCGTATTACCTATTACCTATTAAACAAAGGATTTAAACTCTGAGAGGTCCAGGGACAGCGCAGCAAGAGCCGAGTGTGCAGGGTCAGCTCCAGCTGTAGCTCTCTGCAGCTTATCTACGTACTCACTCATGCGAGAGCTAAACAGCTTTTCCAGTTCCTCCATACTGTGCACAAGCTTGCTGTCCATACTTATGAAGTTGGCAAATTTCAAGTGTTGTGGTTGTAGAAGAGTGAAAGTGAAAGGACAGTTCCGAAGGTGGGTTTATCAGTTAATTAGCACATAAATATTGTGAAAAAGAACAATTAACTATTTTAATATAATTATTAATTAAGGAAACTACAAAATTATGTACATATGTCACGCCTACCCACGTAGGAAAAAGTTTATATTTTTTTATGTTTAAATTTTTTATACTCGTAGTTATTATATTAAGAATAGGAGAAAAGTTTACACGGTCGGCCCTCGGCTTGTCAGAGCGTTTAGAGTATAAAAATGTATGTTTGAATTCTTAGCAAAGTTTGCAAGAATAATTTTATTTGATATAAAACCGGTACTGTAGGCTCCCAAAGAGTCTACAGAATCATATCCGCAGCAGTTACTAGAATCGTACCGGAACGTCAACTTCGTCGTGCGTGTACCGAATTGTTATCTGCCCCTCATCATGAAAGAAGACTTTTGGCCGCAGGACGTGATGTTCCGTCGCTTCCGCGGACAAATTCCACAGGACAGCACAAAGTTAGGCTAGTGCAAAGTGAAGTGCTACTAATATATTATTGCCTTATTTTATTAACGCAAGATTTTGTTTATTTTAAAATATTTATGTTTGGGTTAAGGTATTTTTCTATGGGCCTGTGTCGCCTGATAGAAATGGTATTATTATTATTATCTCCTTTATTTAAAATTTTAACATATAAAATACATTTTTAAATATTTCTTAAAAACTATATAAAAAACATTTAAAAATATAACAAAATAGTGTTCCGCCGGTGTCGGGAGCAGGGTTCAAGCTACCGGTGGTTAGGGCTGCAGAGACAGGAACCTCCTCACAATGCGAGCCGTATCGAGGAGTACTGCCTTCTGGATCAGGCCCTTGATCCAACCGCCTAACGAGAGCCTCGAGAGATGTTGGTCGAGGCTTTCGGCTATCAGGCCGTTGGCCGTTACGACAATCGGCACAATGATAGCCGAGCTCACATTCCACATGTCAACAACCTCGTGTGCTAAGTCAAGATATTTGATCTGGTTCTCTTTCTCAGCCTTCACGAGGTTCTCGTCATGCGGAATGGTAGCATCGACTATCATTGCGCGGCGCACTGATCGGTCTATCACCACTATATCAGGCTTATTGGCTACAATATTCCTGTCAGTAATGATAGACCGATGCTAGTATAACGTGACATGGTCATTTTTGAGAACTGGGTCGGGCACATACTTGTAATACGGTACCTCAGAGTCAACAAGTTTATATTTCAAAGCAAGTTGCTGGTGAATAATCCTGGCCACTTGGTTATGCCTGTGTAAGTACTCGCCGTTAGCCAGACGTGAACAACCAGAGATAATATGTCTGATGGACTCACCCGGACGATGGCATGCCCGACACACGTCAACCGTCCCGTCCTTCATAAGTGAGTCCCTTGTCCACTGCGACCACATCCCGATGCATACCCACTTCGACATTAAAAAAAAAATCCCTGAGGCTGCACACCTCGCGGTTGTCGAGGGTCTTAGCGTTTAAAAAGCCTCGACCCCCGCACTTCCGCGGGATGTACAGTCTCATCACCAATGAACGTGGGTGATGCATCCGGTTTGCGGTCAGGAGGGTACGGACTCTTCTGTCCAGGGCGTCGAGTTTGGTCTGAGTCCATTTGAGTATGCCGAAAGAGTACATCAAAACCGGCATGACCCAACCGTTGTAGGCGCGCACCTTGTTTCCGCCCGAAAGAACACTAATTAAAACCTTCTTCAGGCGACCAAAGAAGCGCTCCTTCAACGATTGCTTCATGTCAGCAGCGTTGATGCCTAACGCTTCCGACATACCCAAATACTTATAGCTTTCGGCTGAGGAGAGGGATCTAAGGTGTATGGAGTCCGAGAGTTGAGTTCCCTCGGATTCCATAATCTCCCCTCGCTTTACATGCATGACTGCACATTTGTCCAGACCAAATTCCATCCTGATGGCGCTACTGAATGTTTCAGTTACCTTCAGTAGCTCCATCAGTCGCAATTTGTTGGGGGCAAAGAGTTTCAAGTCATCCATGTAGAGGAGGCGAAATATGACCTGACCACCTCTCCTTAACCGATAGCCCAGACCGGAATCCTCTAGCAGTGTGCTTAGAGGATTCAGGGCTAAGCAGAACCAAAGTGGACTCAAACTGTTGCCCTGAAATATTCCCCGTTTAATCCATACAGGCTCATCATTCCCCTGGATCTGTTGACATCCTGGGTAGCGAAGGACCGTCCTCCATTGCCCCATACACGACATCAGGAAGGTGCGCAGAGTTGCATCTATCTTGTACAATTCCAGCACCCTCATGAGCCATGTATGTGGCACCGAGTCGTAGGCCTTCTTATAGTCTACCCAGCATGTCGACAGATCCTTGCGGGATCGACGAACTTGTTGGCTTATGGCCATGTCGATGAGGAGTAGCTCCTTAGTACCGCGGGACCCATTATTATTATTATTATTATTATTTTATATATAATAAATTTAAAAAATGTGACGTTTCCAACGATCTCTCTGCTGTAAATGGGCACGCTCTGTACAGTGAGGTAAACACTATCACTAACGAATAAGGAACATAACAATAACCTACGATTGTAGTATATTAGGTGTAGAACTGTATTTAACTTTTGTTTGCGGCCCATCCTACAGCTTTCCAGCTAGAGCTGTATTCAGAAGGGTGGCCTACAAACCTTACGGAACTTAAAATTCAAGAACAGTTTATTGCAATTAAAGCATTTAGTATTCAGGGCACAATGGCGGTGCTATTTTAAAAGTACTTCGTACTTGAGAGTGGAGGCATTCAAGACGTAGTAGGAAGTATCGGCAGGCGTACAATGCGGTGCAACGGTCGGGACGTGCGGCCCGGAGTGACTCCGGGACACAATTGTTAAATGTGCAGACGGACTTGTCGTTACACATGTTCATCTTAAGCTTTTCATCATATAAGCCGAGCAAAGTATCTTTGAGTTTTTTCATCAATCATTTCTTAGTAGCATTTCGGATTCTGGATTTGCTGTGCCCGGTTAATGGTAAGAGCTTGAGGTTATAAACATGGGTAAATTCGATTTGGGTGTAATACAACTTTACTTAACCCTTTTTTTTTTTTTTTTTTTTTTTTTTTGAGGGTGGGAAATCATCAAATGACTTCTCCCGCTCTGGGCAGAGCGAGAGGGTGTGTCAGACTTTTACTGACTAAAACCCACCCGTGTTCCTTCCGTTGCCTGTGTGCCGGGGCCGCGTTATCCCTTTCGGACAAACCCGCAACCCCAGCAGGCATTGGTCTTTCGACCCCGTCGGTTGGTGCTGACATCTCTTTGAGGCGCGCGTGGAACACAACGCGCCGTCGACACGGGCCTGGTCCTTATCGGACGGCGAGCTGCCCATTGCTCACCGTCCGCAAGCCCGCGCCTACGGTGGCCGGAAGTCGGCTCTGGACTCCCGACGCCCGGGGCGTCTCCTGCGGCGACTAGGGCCGCGAGGGCGTGCAGCTTGCATCTCCCTCGCGCGCTCCGCCTCCTCCTTCGCGAGCATAACTGCTTCGCAGAAGGAGGTGACGGCCTCCCATGCACTCTCGCTCCGAACCATGGCCTGAACCAGGGCCGGACGCGAGAGATCGCCGCCGCCGATCGCCTCCGTGAGGACACGGCGGTGCTCCGCCCAAGCTGGGCAGACCTCCACCGTATGCTCCACCGTGTCCTCCGGGCGATCCACACAGTGGTGACACCCGGTCGTTTCCTCCCGCCTTACGCGGAACAGGAACCTCCCGAAACAACCGTGTCCGGTGAGGACCTGCGTCAGGCGGAAGGTGAGGACGCCATGGCGCCTCTCAAGCCACTCCTCAAAGAGGGGACTTATCGCCGCAATTGTGGCGTGCCCAGCGCTGGGTTGCGACAATCGTACACTCCATGCCGCCATGAGATCCCGCCGGAGCTCTGTCCGCTGTGCCGTGATTTCTCGCGGCAGCGGAGTTACACCCCGGCGTTTCGCCTCCTCGCGCAACTCCCACATGTGCGCGAGGACTTTCGCCTCCAGATCCCATGGCGGTAGTCCGGCAAGGAGGCTCGCCGCCTCACGGGAGACCGTGCGGTATCCCCGGACCAGCCTGATGGCCATGACCCTTTGGGACGCGTTCAACCGCCGGGCCGGTCGCAGCCTCAATGAACGCGCCCACACCGGTGCCCCGTAAAGGGCCATGGACCGCACGACCCCCGCGTAAAGCCTCCGGCAGGAGGCGTTTGGACCCCCCAGGTTGGGCAGGAGCCGCTTCAAAGCAGCACCAGCCCTATCCAGTTTGGGAGCCAAACGTCGGAAGTGCTCCACGAAGTTCCACCGGCTGTCGAGGACGAGTCCCAGGTACTTCATCGTCGACTCGACACCGATGTGAACCCCTCCCGCCGTAATCTGGGAACCCGACAGTGGCGCGTTCCGAGGACCATAGAAACACATGGCCTCGGACTTGTGCAAGGCCACCTCGAGTCCCAGTTGCCGGATCCTTTCGACGATTGTCGCAACCCAACGTGTCGCTAATTCGGCCGCCGCCTCATGCGACCTCCCCTGCACCAGGACCAGCGTGTCGTCAGCGTAGCAAACCACGCTGACGCCGCTAGGGAGGTCGGCGCGCAGCACCCAGTCGTAGCCGATGTCCCACAGATGCGGCCCCAGGACCGATCCCTGTGGGACACCGCACGACATCTCTCGCCGGTTCCACTCTCCGTGGTGACCGGGGTAGATGACGGCCCTGTCCGTCAAATAGGCCTCGACCACTCGACAGAGGTAGGTCGGCATCCGGTGATACCGGAGTGCCTCCCTAATGCAACTCCAGGGCAGGGTATTGAAGGCATTGGCGATGTCAAGAGACACCGCCAAGACTACCCCACCCCGGGCAACAGCATCCCCCGTCGTGAGGGCTCGAACGCGCATGATGGCATCCACCGTAGAGCGCCCCTTGCGGAAACCATACTGGCTCTCCGCCAAATCCGGCCCCACTCGCACCAGCTGCCCGACAAGGCGGTCTGCAATTACTCTTTCAAAGAGCTTGCCCACCTCATCGAGCAGCACGATGGGCCGGTAAGCGGACGGAGAGTCCGCCGGGCGCCCCGGCTTCTTGATGAGGACCAGTTTCCCCGTCTTCCAACGAAGTGGGAACTGGCCCCTCTCCAAGCATGCGCTTAGGAGCCCCCGAAGTCGAGGCCCGAGAGCCTCTAAGGCCAGAACCCAGGCTTTTCCAGGTAAGCCGTCGGGTCCTGGGGCGGTATTTTTGGCACTCAGCCTACGTACCGCCACTCTCAAATCTACCTCGGTCACCTCCGGAGATTCGTCGTCGTCGTCAATGGTGTGGTCCGCATCGGGCACCGCAGGAGGCGGAGCCATGGGCGGGGGAGTATGTTCCCCTCGCGAAGGGAACAGAGCGAACCCTGGGAATACAAGCGTGATGTTCTGTCATGATTGTCATCAATCACAGATGCTTTTTAATGAAGTGGTCTAGAAATTAATTCCTGCACCGAACTTGTATATTTGCTTCACTCGTCTAGCTGAGCAATTGTTTGTCCGCGTAAAGATCTTATTATTTGGATTTCAATCGAGTACGAAACTAGGCAATTGGTAGTACAGCATGTGTTTACCTACCCAAGCAAAACTGTGCACATAGATCAAAATGTAAATGTGCATACTGCGGCCAAGATATTTAATTAGGGTTAATATTGCGCTACTACGTATATTTACATATATGCTACATTTGTTCAGCACGTCGATACTCGGCTAGCATGCCGGACAGGCTCGCTACACCCTTCGGATTAGACTCTGTTTAATGTATCCCAGTACAAATATTACCCTGTCGACTTGAAGTATTATAATGTCTTTCCTTTCACTGTTCTGTTCATCGTAATTAGTGTGATTTTTTAGTCTTAGTTAACATTCGCGCCTCACGATTATTAATATACAACCGTTCAATTTCAAAGCAGGTAAGTAAACAAAAACCCCATCAAATCTCAGTGGTAATGCAACGGAGTGAGATTTTTCAGACAGCTTTTTATTTATTTTATACACGATTATTTTTAAATCGTTCTGGAGCCAAAACACAGTGAGTCCAGACGATTAATAGGTACTATTAGCATTGTTATTGTTTTTTTAAGACATCTAATATAGAAGTTAGAAATTTATCACTTTTATTCTGTCATTCGAGTTAAATCTTAGTAGCGCTTACACTATTTCATTCATAAACGCAAGATCGTACGCGATCCGCTCGGTGATGACGTAGCGCGGCACAGCTGTGCGTGTGCGAGTCCGGCTGCAAGTAAGTACCTACAAGTAGGTATTTCATTTCTGGTACGATAGGTTGGTGTAAGTTCATTCACCTCGTTATCTCTCGTTTGTATCGGAAGCACAGCACGGTGTTTACCACTATCACATCTCCTCGCAAACGAGAGAAACTAATTGAAATTTCATTCACCACTCTCGCATCACGAAATCACTAGTACTCGTACCTTTTCAACTAGACACGACGAGTACGCTTGGGAGTTGTATTTAAGGCCTTGAATCGAGTGTCGACCAATCGAGCTAATAGGTACTTAATAAGCATACCTATCTACCATATTTATGATAAATAGAAAGAATACTGCCTAAACCAATTTTTATGCGACAATGCTTGCTTGCGGCCGCGGTGCGGCGGCTTATACAAAGGCAGGCAATGTAAACAGAAAAAATGAATCGTTTCATCTGTCGAATAGAGTTCATTATAAGATGGTGGTGCCCTTTTCTATGAAAATATTGGACCGAATTAAGACCTTATTTTTATACACTTAACCGCGGAATTCGGTTGTGCATCCTTTTGAAGTCCGGTCGGACACTTCTCAGAATAATTTTAGTAAACTGCGTACCTACTTACCTTGTACCTAGTTTGGTGAATTTTCTATTTGTTACCGTTTACGGTTAAGAAATAAAGTCTGAATTCGCTTTTCGTATTTTTATTTGTACCTATTTATCTATTGCGTATGTGTTTTTATGCTGTCTGATCGATGAATGGATTTTTCAATGGGTACCGTTCGCAAGTGTTGTCGTTCGTCGATACGTTTTACACACATATGCATTGATCGCAGTTACTTCGAGTTCTCATTATTTCACAAAAAAAACAATAAATTAGATTTTTCGTGTTTTTTTTAAATTGTAATTTATTGAAAATAATAGTCCCAATCGTTTCGAGTTCGATGATCGAGTTTATGGCTTTTCGGTCCAGAACGAGCTAAAATTAACCGTGTATAGCGTGCGAAGGCGAGGGGTAGAACAGAGCCGTCTTCCAGGAGAGAGGTCACGACTGAGACAGAATAACTTGCGGGTGTGAGGGGCCGACCAGAGCTGTCTTCTAACAGGCAGGTCACGACTGAGACAGAATAACTTGCAGGGGCGAGGGGCAGAGCAGAGCTGTCTTCTAGTAGACAGATCACGACTGAGACAGAACAACTTGCGGTGTCGAGGGGCCGACCAGAGCTATCTTCTAGCAGACAGGTCACGACTGAGACAGAATAACTTGCGGGGGTGAGGGGCCGACCAGTGCTGTCTTCTAGCAGACAGGTCACGACTGAGACCGAAAAACTTTGTGGGGGTGAGGGGCCGACCAGAGCTGTCTTCTAGCAGACAGGTCACGACTGAGACAGAACAACTTGCGGGGTCGAGGGGCCGACCAGAGCTGTCTTCTAGCAGACAGGTCACGACTGAGACAGAACAACTTGCGGGGGTCAGGGGCCGACCGGAGCTGTCTTCTAACAGACAGGCCACGACTAAGACAGAACAACTTGCGGGGGCGCGGGGCCGACCAGAGCTGTATTCTAGCAGACAGGTCACGACTGAGACAGAACAACTTGCGGGGTCGAGGGGCTGACCAGAGCTGTCTTCTAGCAGACAGGTCACGACTGATACAGAACAACTTGCGGGGGTGAGGGGCCGACCAGTGCTATCTTCTAGCAGACGGGTCACGACTGAGACAGAAAAACTTGCGGGGGTGAGGGGCCGACCACAGCTGACTTCTAGCGGACAGGTCACGACTGAGACAGAACAACTTGCGGGGTCGAGGGGCCGACCAGAGCTGTCTTCTAGCATACGGATCACGACTGAGACAGAACAAATTGCGGGGGTGAGGGGTCGACCAGAGCTGTCTTCTAGCAGACGGGTCACGCCTGAGACAGAACAACTACATAGCGTTGAGCAACTTACACCTACCGAAATGATCACCTACTCAGTATTTACGTCTGTCAAGATAGTTTTCTACATATTTTTTCGCCAGGATAAGTATTTAACTCCCCTAAACAATATCCTGAACCAGCTACTATGTATTAATAAATTCGAGAATTAAGCCCGAGTACCCATATTTTGTTTTTTTCCAATAAACCCAAGTAAGTATGTTCGTTCAAACTAAATTCGACAATTAGCCTTCATTAAAATTTCGATGTTAATGCAGTCAATAAAATTGCACTCTCAATTGATTGATAGCCGACCCAATTGCCACCGGCTATCATTGGCAGTGCCATCAATTGCCATCAATTGCCACTGACACTGAATATTAGACGAAAAATTTAGTGTGTGATGCAAGGTACAAGTATAGTAAAGTAAAGTAAAGTTTATTTATTTGCATAGATTGTAGGTACATGACATAAGGTATTAACCCGTGGATTGCACTAGCCTAGGTTTACCAAACGCGCTAAACGAAAACAAACCTTAGTTACTTTTTGATTTTTTTGTAGGCCTTCGGAAAATCGAAGAGTTTGTCAATATACAGCCATTAACACGGCATGTTTTATACCTTCCTGGCTTCGTTATGAGTTACCCTAACCAGATAATATGTTAAATAATAAAAAAAATACTTTAAAGACCTTATCTCGCAGTGATGAGTTAGGTTTTCATTTTGATAATTTTCACTTGCATAACCTTGAAACTTTATCACAATATTTCGAATTCACACACTCATTCACCAAACAAACACTCGATTACGATAACACAATATATAGGCCACAAACAACCCGTTGTCACAACTCATTCGACCTACACCATAAAAACTTTTGTTTACACAACGAAAATCTCCAGAGCCATCGCACGGCACGTGCGTACTGTATTCCCGCCTACCATAAACGCTGTGTCTGGCCGAATCTTACCCTTGGAAATACGATTACGATAACAATACGCTATAATATCAGTAGCTATTAGCCAAATTATGTTCGTAGATAAATAAGCTAGCTACTTATGTGTATTTCAAACAATATACAAGAATATTTATCATTGAAACATTATTAAACACGGCGGCCATAGGATAAAAATTTGTGCATTACTAAACTTTCGTTACTTTTTTTCACTGACATCACTTACGATAAACTAACACTCAATATGAAATCTACACTTATTTCTATAAGATTACTCAACGTTTCTCCTCGAATCCATTAGTATAGGACGCACACCAATAAGTATTTAGCGAAAGTTTGTTTGCAATATGGCGTCGTCACGCCAGACGACCATAGATATAATTTGTTTTGTTCTTTTTTCGTTCGTTTAGTGGTTTTCCCACTAAAATGTTACTAAAACCGGTCAAGTATTAATCGATTAGTCAAATTAAACAGCCAGATCATGTTGGCAGTACAAAATAAACGTCAAATACCATCGTCCAACAGCGAGCGTAACCCTGACAAATGTTATGCACCTATGCTGTGCATTTGACATTAATTGTTGTTTAGTTCGGTGTTGTTTTTGAGTTTGTGGTTTAGTTTGTTGAGTTTGTGGTTTAGTATTTGGTTCGTTTTTTCTTATGCACATAATAATGGTGTATTATGTGACATTTAAGAAGAAACAATTGTGATCCTTGTACAATCTATCTTATATTAGGCATTAATGAATTAAATAAACGAGTAGGTAGGTGATAAAAAAAAATGGTGTCAAAATACAAAATTACGAATTACAGTTCAAAACGGGTACAATTAAATTAGTTGGTACGTCGTTAAATTGCATAAAATTATTATAATCTTAAATTAGAAAATTTACATTAGGATAAATCTAAGTCATTGTTATTTAATCGAGTAGTAACATTTTTCAATCAATAATGCTGTTAACTTCTTTTTAAAATTGCGTATTGTGCCATTTACTTGGTGAGACTGTGTCATTTACTCTAATTTAATAACAATGCAGGTATGCTGGAAGAGATTTCTTTAGAAAGAAGCATCACCTTTGTACGTATGTTTCTGTTCCTTTCTTCTTGTCTATTTATATGTGTGTACATAAACTGTTAAATAAATAAACAATATATTATTATATTTATTTTAAAACCTTCACTTAAGGGCCGGTTCGGGGGTCTTAGAAACACATTAAATATAAATTTTATGGTCTGACAGCTCGACACGTTACCCTAGTTAATAACAAAAATCCTATTTATTTAAAATTGTAAAACATAATTAAACCTACTTATAACAAACACTAACAATATTGAATATACTTTATGGGAAGCATGCTGGCCCTGCAAATTCTAAGAACTTAAACCAAAGCAGGGATCATCAACATGTGACTCTCAAAGTTAGTGCGACCCAGCATGCTCTTACATGAATATAACAAAAGTAAGGAAAAGCAATTAACTAACAAATATAAATCTAGGGTAAACTTAAAACAACAACTTATGAGCCATTCAAAAGGTATGCAAAGCCAATGCTCCCATTGATGTAACTATCTATTATCCTATAACTATAGTTATATTATTGGATTAATTATTGTATTATTCTGGCAGCTAGCTAACATGCTTTAATTATGCTCTGTGCTAAAAAATTCGTAAGTTTTATAATAAAATGTATAATAAGACCGACGACGAGTTAAAATTTATATTATAAATTATAACTCGTCATCGGTCTTAAAAGATTGACCATCCTTGAGATTGCATCGAGCATCTGGTAAAGATTTAGTTAGGCTCAGGCAATTCAAACGAACCCTTTAAAAAAAATTGAGAAGTTGTATACAAAAATAGCCATAAACCTGTTCTGCGGAACGGCAGCGGGGCCGGACGGGCAACGTGGTATTTTTTTAGGAATTGAGGAGACTGAGATTTTGAGACAAGAAAGGCAGTTGGTTTTGAGTCGCGTAAGGCGACAGACATCAGAGTCCTTAGCCAGGCTAGTTAAGGTAGAGGAGTTGGTTCTGGATCACGAAAGACTACGGACGCGATAGTCCAGGCTGGTTCAGTTAGGAACTTGGTTGGAGACCACTGTAGGGTGCGGCCGTAATATCCCTGGCTAGTGATATAAGCAAACTGGGGAATACCGAGAGGCCATGTCCTTATGGGCTGTCGCAAGAAAGCGAGTATTATTTATTAAGTTAGATGTACATAGTTGAGTTAAAGCCCAGATTAATAGAGAATAGCTGAAACAAGCAGTGCTAGATTTCTGGGACTTCACTTGGATACTCATTTAGACTGGAAATGTCATGTTGAAACAGTTTGTAAAAAGCTTAACCAGTATTCATATGCGCTCTACAATCTAGCAAAAATAGTAAATGAGTCCGTTGTTCTAATTTCTTACAAAGCCTATGTATCATCTACATTACGTTTTGGAATAATATATTGGGGAAATTCCACCGACAAAGAAATTGCGTTTAGGGCCCAAAAAAAATGTGTGCGTGCTGTATTTAAACGGAAACCAACTGAAAGCTGTATTCCATATTTCAAAAAATTTAAACTCTTAACATTGCCCTGTATGTACATTTTTGAGACAGCAGTATTTGTCAAATCCAACTTCCATCTGTTCGAAACATTGAGATCTAAACGACGCAATAGAGAGATATGCGCTAAGCCACATAGCACTGCTCTTTATACAAAAAGTTTTTTGGGAATGGCACCTAGGATCTATAATAAGATCCCTGGACGAATTAAAGAAATAAACAACATAAACGATTTTAAAAAGGCTTTACTGAAAATATTATATGAGAAAACATATTATACGGTGAACGAATACCTAACTGACACATTATAATTACCTTGTTTTATTATTTTATTATTATGATTTATTATTTACTGATTTGACAATTTTTACTAGAATCTATTATTATTATATTTTATTGGAATGTTTTTATTGTATTGAAAATTTGAATTAGAATTGTTTAATAATGTGTGATAATTGTTTGATAATTTATTATAATCAGCATGTTTGTGCCAGTATAATATTTGTACGCCGATGACGGCTAGACATAGCGTTCTTAAATAATAACAACATCTGTACCTAACCTACCTATGTCCAACAAATAAAAAATTATTATTATTATTATTATTATTATTAAACTAATTTAGTACTTAATGTATTATGTGAGTGTGTGTGTGTTAGTGCGACTGGGTGAGTCTTTCATTATAATAACTATCCTAGGCTGGTAATATAATTAATGTTCTTGTAACTCAACACTTATTTAGTATCGTGTTTTAAAACTAATGTTACATTCTTGTGTATTACGTGTCTATATCCTATAGCAGTTGGCTATAGAGAAATGACGAAGGCCTTCCACCAAACTTGACACTGAGCAGTAATGCTCCTGACTTTTGTCAACTGTTGACCTTGAGCTGACGCATCACTTTTGGAAGGCAGAGCCATAAATACTCACAGGTCATTTGGATTTGATCTAGGCTATAGCCTAGATTAAATCCAAATTGTGTTGTGTTGGTTGTCTTGTAATGCAATTACAGATTGGCTTTATAAAGCCAATCTGTAATTGCATTACAAAACAACCAAACATTAGTGATGATTTCTGTTTCCACAAAGGTGTCACCACACAGTACCTTGCGTGAGGCTTGTTGACGCATATTTCCAGGGAGTGGGGTTAGGCTTCACCAAGTACCCCAAACTGAATTGGTAGAAGTTCGATAAGAACGCTGGTAACCGTGCTTATTTATTTATTTATTTAGACCTACCCATTTCAATATCTCCGGCGATGACACTTGGCTCGACTTAATCCTTACATCCACTCCCTCCCTCATGGTCAGTGTCCTGCTTCTGGTTCTTCCAATCACGACCTCATTTTCCTCTCGTATGTCCTAAAACCGCCTAAACCTATCCCAAAAGTTCTGCATATGCGGTTTTTTGGGCCCATGGACGTTGAGAAACTTCGTCAAGATGATCGATCGGGCGGTCCTTGCTCTCTACGACAAACATGCTCCTGTTAAGAAGATTAAACTTCGGCGTCCTCCTGCTGCTTGGATGACGACAGGGGTTCGGATGGCGACGAGGCGCGGATCGGGCCTTTCGTAAATTTAAAAAGGATCGCTGCGAATAAAATCGCAACTTTTTCAAAGCTGCTAGAAATCGGTGTAATCAGATGATACACAACGCTAAACGCCGCCATATTCTCGAGAACATATCTTCTGCTTCACCTGCTCATATCTGGAAGTTCCTTGGGACTCTTGGTATCGGTAGATCACGTCTTGTGGATTTTTCTAATACGATTGGTCTTAATGATATCAACCGTCACTTCACAACCACTTCCCATTTGGATTCCCAAATATTTACCCAGACGGTCGGTTTCATTACAGGCCTTGCTAGTCCTAACATAGAGCCATTTCATTTCTCTCCGGTAACCTTGGATGAGATCAAAAAGATCATCCTATCTATAAAATCCAAGGCTGTGGGCTATGACGGCATCAGTCGTAGTATGGTGGTTTGGATCCTCGATATCCTTCTCCCTCCGATTACCTACATCATCAACTTTTCATTTGGTCCCTGTCCCTGTCCCTGTGGCGTATGGCCTATGTCCGCCCACTCCCTAAAATTTCAAATCCCTCCCTTCCCAGCCACTTTCGACCTATTTCCATTCTCCCATTCCTGTCTCAAGTGCTTGAGGCCTGCGTACACAAGCAGTTTACGGGGTTTGTTCATCGGAACAACCTTGTTAGCTCCTTTCAGTCTGGATTCAGGCCTCGGCACAGTACAGCCTCCGCTCTCCTTAAAGTGACTGGTGACATTAGGGAAGCGATGGAGGATACCAAGGTTACCATTTTGGTATTAATTGATTTCTCCAATGCCTTTAATGCCGTCAGCCATGATATTCTCCTTTCTATCCTCTCTCATCTTATGGTTTCACCCAAGGCCCTGGAATGGGTCTCTTCTTATCTTCGGGAACGTGGGCAATCGGTTCGCGTTGATGAGAGCTCGTTGAGTTGGCGTAATCTGGATGCTGGTGTTCCACAAGGCGGTATTCTTTATCCATTATTATTCTCTATCTTCATTAATTTTATAACTCACTGTCTTCGGTGTTCGTATCATCTTTATGCTGATGATCTTCAATTGTATACAGCTGAGCGGGTAGAATGTTTGTCGGACGCTATAGCAGATATAAACCGGGACTTAGATTCTATCAAAAAGTGGTCTGATAATTTTGGGGTGTCAGTAAACCCCTAAAAGTGTCAGGCCATTGTAATTGGAAGCTCGCGCATGATGGGTAGGTTGGCATTTAGTGCTGTTCCTCTTATTATTTTTAATGGTACTGTCATACTCATTACCCCTACGGTGAAAGATCTTGGTTTGCATCTTGACTCGACACTGGGCTGGCAATGCCAGGTATCTAGTGTTAGTCAAAGGGTCAACGGTACTCTGCGATCCCTGTATCGTCTGAGAAACTTTTTGCCCGCTAAGACCAAAACTATGCTTGTGCAGACTTTGATTTTCCCTATCATCGAATATGGTGACGTGTGCTACTTTGACTTGAATGAGGTTTTGCTTGATAAGCTCGACAGACTACTCAACTATGGTATCCGGTTCATATTTAACTTGTGGAAATATGAACATGTGTCGAGTTACAGATCTGAGCTCAAATGGATGTGTATTCGCCAAAGAAGAAGTTAACGCGCTTTGACCACGCTTTTCTCCCTTCTGAACTCACCCACCCCTCCTTCTTATCTTATGTCTCACTTCCAATATCTTTGTTCTTCACACGCTAAGAATCTGCGTTCTTCCAACAATCTTCTTCTACTCTGTCCTTCTCATACTTCTGACTTTGTTCATTCTTCCTTTCATATTCAGTCCATTCTTCTCTGGAATGCGCTTCCTCTTGATATCAGGACGGCCACCAGTCGGTATGCATTTAAGCGGAAATTGCAGAGTTATTTTCAAAACAAATAGTGTAGAGTCATCTCAATTACCTCATTTCCTTTATCCTTATATATATATATATGTATATAAATAATGTAGGTATATATTATAGTAAATATGTATGTACGTGTATCATAAATTTATGAACTATATATGTACTTGTGTACCTATTTTATTTATAATTCATTGTTGTCTTTTTAATATTTTTTATTATTATTATCTCCTCTAATTCGGAGCACCTGCCATCTTATCTCTTCACCACCCTTGGTTGACTACTTGAAAACCTATGGAGTAAAATGGTTTTAAATTGGGGCACATCCGAAGTGCGAACTAGAAACAATTTGGCAGAGGTCGTGTCTCCGACATGGGAGCTCATGAGAGGATAAGATTTGTGTTGGAACATGGTGTGCGGTATGCGTAGCCGCTAACAGTAAGTAATAGAAGGAGATGGTGCGCCACTAACTTATCAACTTATGTATTTTTAAACACATTAACTAAGTAAATGCTCAATTCTATTAATGCTAAACCATTAAAATATAATACATTCTGTGGTGATGTTAATGTTATAAATGGAAATCTATTTTTCTATTTAAATAACATGTTGATTCACTACATACTTATAGCTATAAAACTGTAAAACATTTCACAAATTAATCCATCGTTTCATTAAATAGCAAACCTCCAAGCTTAAATATGCTTTAAAAAAATGTTTATTAAATGGTTAGGTTTTAATGTGATACTATAAAATTTATAATTATAAATTTTGAACTATGAGCATATTTATTTACTTATATGAGTATATTTTAATGAAATAATAAAGATTTTCATTACTTGCAATGATTTTGTTTCATTCCTATACAAACTGCCCATGTAAAACACATTTATAACGACTTCGATCTTTAAAAAAAGTTAATTACTATAATAAAAAACAGAACATTGTGAACAAAAAGTAGTCTTTAGGTTATGCTGGCTTCGAACCCAGACAACGAAGTATAATAATATTATCAATCTGTCTTAAACGACCATGAGACCAATTCAACTCTTATTATATGTCTTCAAAATAGATCGCAATATTCTATAGAATTTGAACCATATAGTATATACCATTAAGTTCATTATCGCAAAATCACAAGTAGCTATTAAAATGTATCTCGGAATTAGCTATTAAGCGTAGACAGCTAACTGTAGTGTTCTCCTCAACCACTTTTTTGCTACTATAGGTAAAATACTGGCAGAGGATATAATGACCCAGACTGGACATATGACGAGCCTCCCAAGTTACACTAATTCATGCATTCAACCGACCTCTTTTGTGTTGCTAGAGACCGACCCAGGGGAGGTTGATGGAATGCTGATGTCCCTGGATTCTGGAAGCGCTCCTGGATGGGACGGTATACCCAATGACTTCCTCAAATTGGCCAGAGATTTTGTTGTCCCTTTAATATGTAGACTAACGAATCTGTGCTTCAAAACTGGAATATTTCCAACTGCTTTAAAACGTTCTTTAATTACACCTGTGCACAAGGGGGGGGACACAAACGATGTTAATAACTACCGCCCAATTTCTGTCTTGCCGTCAATATCTAAAATTTTAGAAAAAATACTAAATAACCGACTTGTAAACTTCTTAAATAAATATAATATTCTCTCTAGCTCTCAATATGGTTTCAGACAGGGGCTTTCGACACAGGATGCTGTTACGGCGTTGACAAATGAAATAGTAAGAGAAGTAGACAAAGGTTACAAATGCATAACAGTTTTTCTGGACCTTTAAAAAGCGTTCGACACCGTCTCTGTTCCCATCCTTGTGCAGAGGCTTGAAGCCATAGGACTAAGAGATAGGGCTCTCTCCCTTTTCGACAACTATCTGCGGGGAAGGAAGCAACAGGTTAAGATAGAAAACATCCTTAGTGAAGAAGAAAACGTTATTTTTGGCGTTCCGCAAGGGAGTGTGCTCGGCCCACCGCTGTTCCTGGTGTATATAAATGAATTATGTAACCTCAGGGATAGCGGTGGGAAGATCTTCTCCTACGCGGATGACACAGCCATTGTCTTCTCTGGGCAGTCATGGGAGATTGTGCGCCAAAAAGCGGAAAATGGCCTAACTATTATTGGAAACTGGTTAAAAGCTAATCTTCTAACCTTAAACGTTACAAAAACTAACTACATCTGCTTTTCCCCAAGTGCAAAATCGAAACCAGGCTCAGATTTTAAAATAGTAATCCGCAAGAGTATGACGTCTTCTCACATGAACATTAAATTGTCAAGAATTACAACGAGTCACTTCTACAAGATACCTAGGTATTATTATTGACGAGCGTTTATCGTGGCATGCACAGATTGATACTAATATCTCTCGAGTCAGGAAATTCATATGGATGTTTAAAACTCTTCGCTATGTTATGCCTCCAGACCTGCTAAGTAAAATCTATATTGCGCTAGCACAATCTGTTTTAACATACTGCATTCCGGTTTGGGGAGGAGCCTCCAAAACTAAATTGCTTGAGCTCGAAAGAGCCCACAGGTCACTCTTAAGAGTGATGTATTTTAAACCATACAGATATCCGACTAGCAGTCTATATAGTTTGTGTGGTATACTAACAGTTAGGCAGCTATATTTATTAAACATGACTTTATACCTACATAAATCTACCCCATATACCCCAGCAGACAAGGATAAAAGACGCAATCATACTGTGGCTCACTCCTCGGGGGTTCGTACGGCTTTTGCAAAGCGTCAGTACAGCGCTCAATCTGCCTACGTCTACAATAAAATAAACGCTAAATTAAAATTCAATCCAGAGTCTAAACATAAATGCAAGAAGATTATTACTGATTGGCTAAAAACGTTATCATATGAGGAAATCGAACAGATTCTAATCAGACCTTACTAAAATGGAATCCATAACATACACACACGCTCACATACCATATACACAAACATGCACGCACGCACACTCACACATACACACATGTACACACACACACACACACACACACACATACGTACACATACACAATTCGAGCTGCTCTTTTTGATAGAATTCTAGTTTTTATTTTGTATCCTTTTTATTATCTTTGGTTTATTAGTCTCCATTTTGTAAATGTACTACAGGGGAAGTAGCGAGTCAGCCCCAACACAAGTATTGTTAATAACTTAACGGGGCTGCCTCATGCTATACGTATTGTAACGATTTTGGAACAATAAACAATTTTTAATTTTTAATTTAATTTTTTTTTTTATTGACGCGCGATAATTTATTTGTTAATCCACCCTCACCTTGGTTATTTTTAGTAGTCGTGTTTCATTTTAATACTCACTAGCCTTTCAACCTTAACGACAACAAGATAATAATTGAAATCGTTTAGCAACATGATTTATCGAAATGCTCGAAGGACTATTCCAATTCGCGATAAGGTTCAAATTCGCTATTATTCAAGGGGGTTCGATAATGATGGCCACAGACTGTACTTGACACTAAACCCTAACAAAAATTAGCACTTCAAAGCTTAATATTTCGCAAACAGATCCCTTAATTGAAAAATGGCTTTCACACATCCACAATATTTTAGAACGACCTTTCTAACGACACCCCACACCATAGGATAGAAGAGAATACAAAAACCATCGCCACTTTACGTGTAGGGGAGGTACCCTAAAAAAGGATTTTTCGGTTTTATTTTACCACTTTGTCGGCGTGATTAATTTGTATACCCATGCCAAATTACAGCTTTTTTTTACTAACAGTCTCTGAGCTAAGTCGTGGACAGACAGACAGACAGATGGACTAGGCGAAAATATAAAAATTATAAGGATTTTTATACTACGGAACCCTAAAAATGACCATAAGCTTCGGAACACGTGTAAACTTTTTGTTTAATCTATTCAAATGATCCAACAACCGTCACAATATAAGTAACTGTTTTATTGCGAAGAATGTTGACTGAATAATGATCGACAAGAACAATAATTGTATATTCAAATTATTTAATCGATCTGCTACATTCCAAGAAGTTCGATCACATCTCTATAAAAAAAATCAAACATCAGTCAGGCCAGACGTATGTCAGAGTTGTCAGACGTCGTTCGATCGCGCTGCCATTTTTGGATATTTACTTTTGTTTATACTGGAAATGTATAGTTGGATAATATGGTGTAAAAAATAATAAGAATTAAAATCCAAATAAAAATAAAATTTACATTAAAATTCAAATCAAAATTCAGATCAAAATCAATCAAAATAACAAAATAATTTAGTGCGCATAGGGTGTTTATGTGAGTGTGTGTTATGTGTGTGTGTGTTTGTGGCAATTTATCTCTCGGATTATGTAACAACAGTTCAACAGTGCAACAGTTTCATAAACTGCTATTACTGACAGTATAATTATGCTATGCTACCGTCAATTATCAAAGTCATTAAATTCCGAGTAGCAAATGATACTTTTCATGAAAATACCTAAATTACGTCTGTCATAAATAGCAGAGTAGCTGTAACTGCCACAAGACCACTAAATACCGAAAATATTTTAAATAACATCATGCCTGTATTCCCTTAAAGGGAGAAGAGAGCCCCACGTAATTGCGGGCGAGCCTATTGCCAATTTCCGGACACAATTCGAATCCCCGGGGTACTATTGAGCATTCCTTGAAAAAGCCAATAACACTTTCCCCGAAATGGAATCTAGAAACATTCATCGATTTAAAGTCGTTGATTTTAGGAATAAGTACTTCAGTCTTTATGCCCTCAAATGAAAACAACAGAAGCTCACAGTTGTATTTACTATAACATAAGTCAGTATCGTGAAGTAGTCAGAGAATAGTTAGAGCTCCTTCGATTGGATCCGGAAGGCTTTTAGTGTCATAATCAATGATTCAGGAGAGCGTAAGAGAGCTCCGCGCCGCTCATTGCGCGTACATTTGTGATCGAAGACAAACGTCAGACAGACGAACACGACGACGACAGACGTATAGTCTGGGAAATTTAACGTTTAGCAGATTTATCAGTGATCCAGAATGACAGTTGTTGATTTAAATCTGAGATTTAAATATAAGAACAATTTATGACAATTTTCAACTGTCTACATTCGACTTCCCTGTCTGATACGAGGTGATGGATCGAGGTGTAAACTCAAACTCAAAGAATTTATTTCAATTAAACCATTTACAGACACTTTTGAATTGTCAAGGAATCGGTCAGTCAGAAATATGAAGCTAATATGAAGCCCATTCCAAAGCGTAGTAGGTACCTATGGAGAAGAATGGGCAAGAAACTCCAGGGACAGCAGTGTTGGTGTGTAGCGTTGCCATGGAATTAGTATGTAGTATCTATGCCTCTCACGTCCGGCCAGTTTAGAAAAAAAGTCTTTATAAGTACCTAGTACCTACCTATTTGTCAATAGTAGGTATTTACCAAAAGCACAAAGAGGCAAATTCATGACAAAAAAAGTATATATGATCGTCGAAATTATGTGCGATAACCATAATAATGTTTCCGTTACCCATAATACTTGTAATTTACAGCAGTGTGTAGTATGGAAGTCGATCGGAGTGATTGCGGGATTACTGTGTGATGGATGAGTCCAGTCCGCGCCCCACACGAGGTCGCAGCGTGGGACAACAAGGGGGGGACGTGCCCGCACTATATACATGTGAAGATATACAAGCTGCAGTTTGCACGGAGGACTCGACAGATAGAGTGATATTTTCGATCAACGTGTTTCCTTAAGGGCACAGAAACGAGACGCCTCGATGGGGCTCTTCCGGTGAGAGTTGGTTTCACGCGCACCCACAGCGTTGTACAAATTAGATCAGCAGCTTAATCAAATTACGCAACACATTTTATTTCTGATTACAATTCTGAAACGAAAGCAAGTCCAATTTTAATCGCATGCCATAATTCGAATTACGATAAAAAAAAAATACCAATCGACGGAAATTGGATTGTTCTAACCAATTGGCTAATAATATATGGCCTCCGCAGACGCGATTCTCTAAGGGAACTGTTTAAAGATATTAATATCATGACGGTACCTTGTCAATATATCTATGAAAACATCATGTACGTTAGGAAAAATCTAAGTCTTTTCAGTAAAAGAGGTGATAGACACAATTATAGGACTAGAAATAGGGACCAATTGATTCAACCGGGTTTCAGACTGGCTAAAGTAGACTCATTCTTCATGGGGTACTGTTTGAAATGTTACAATAAAATACCTCCCCACATACTCCAATTGAATGAAACGAAATTTAAATCTTGTATAAAACGCACACTATCCTGCCAAGCATATTATAAGTTGGGGGATTACATCGACGACAAAAATGCTTGGCTCAGCGCTGGTCCAGCTCCACAAGGGCGCATAAACTAATTGATTAGCATTCAAAATATTGTTGCAGCTGCTGAAGATTGTAAAACTATCTTTAGATTGTATAAATTCAATCTCTTAGTATTATATAATTGCATAGCACATGCATTACCATTTACTGGGTACGTCTTTCATTGACTTGAGTGTGCCCTGGCGGTTGTGAGTATGTCATGCTCACTCAAATGTCTCGCTGGTGGTGGCGTGTGTGTTGGATCGTTAAGTTCCCTTCAAAATGGTTGAGCTAAATGGTGCTGATGCATGCTTCATGTTCGTGAACGGGCGCCGTCAGTGGGGACTGGTCATCAATTAGCTGCCACGGCTTATTTGAATATATTTTAATTTTTGAATTGTTTTTGATTTTATTTTTATTACTGACGCTTTTAACGTGCACGTCTTTTTACATTGTTCTCACATGTATAATTACAAAAATGGATGATGTAACCAATATTTTGTAAAAATATTCTTATTGAAAAGAGTGTCCGTGGAGTTTCTTGCCCGTTCTTCTCCGTAGGAACCTACTACGCGTTGGAATGGGCAACTAGCTTCATATTTCTGACTGACCGACCCCTTGACAATTCAAAAGTACCTGTAATTGGTTTATTTTAAATAAATGCTTTGAGTTTGAGTTGAGTTTGAGCTATAATTTGTTTGGTTGATGTGTTTTGTTACACCTTAAAGGCATGATTAATTTCCATATTATTGTGTTATAATTTAATTTTGTTTTAACTGCAACTAATGCTCTACTAGTGCTTATAAATTAAAATGTACAATGATTGCAGAAAAATTTAAAACCAATTTTTAAAACACTTTCTACCAAAAACTACCATAATTGAAATACGTTACAAAACATTTTTTTTTTCATGTTTTTGTTATCTGTGGCCAATGGCAAAATCGTAGAAAAGCAGTGTTGTCAACTTGTTGGGATTTCCACAAAACCTGGGTGTTTGGACAACCCTACTGCCGGAAAAAAATTGCTTTCAGTGGCCGGTGGTTTTGTCCAGTGGTTAGTTTAATTCAATTTGTAGAAAACAATTCGAACAATTACTAAAACTTTGGCTCGAGAAAATAATAAAAAAAAGATAATGATATGTTTTATTGTTTGTCTAAAACCTGTGTCACAGATTTTTCAATTTATTTCTTTCAAATGCCGAAACCACTGCGGATTTGAACGCTCATTTGGAAATACTGTTCAGTATAAAGAATATATTGATGCCAAACAGAGGCTCCGCCCGAGTGGAGATCGAAAAACAACGTCATTCCGAAAAAAGTATCCCACGGGAACATACTTCCGGCATAAAAAAATCTGCCGTTAAGTTAAATTATTATGTATATTAGGTATAAGAATCATCCAAACATCTTCACTAACTTTTTCATTAATTATTGTGATATTATAGCTGAATGATTTAAAAAAAATACAATGATTACATATGCTATGTTTTATTTTTATTCTCAAATCTTCAAATGGACCTTCAAAACAGCGACAGAATATCGATAACAGAAAAATGTAATAAAAAAATTGTGACTAATCTATACTTCATTTGAAATAACACTAGACATTCAAATAAACCTTCTTTACGGTCCATTCAACCGATATTGACTTCAATACCGTAGGCATAACTATGACATTAAAAGCCAAAAAGTACAATACTACCTACGTGTTTACTGCAGCTGCCATTCGTCTTTTCATAAACCGTGGTAGTATTATTACTGTTCCCCCCCCCGCGCGGGCGCATAAGTCACTCGTGAGGAGTGTGGCGGGAGTCAAGACATACGCTGTGTACTGTTGTGGTTTGGTATAGAAACGAAAAGAATAAGCTTGTAAGTATTTTTACTTTAATATTGTGTCCATAAATCATTTATTGTACATTTATTGTCATTTTAGGAAAAGCAGAATAGCAAAAATACTGTCTCGAGCGATAACAGCTTCATTAATCTCATAACTATCGAGTTTTAAGGGAAAAGGTAATTAATTATTTATTGCTATTAGCTTTTGCTGCGATTTTGTCAGTTCAAAATTTAGTCGGTAGTTCAACATCTTTTTATACACATAGATTATTTGCATACACGGTGGAATGGACATCGTGACACAAAGTTTTACCATGTACCTACATGATTCTAGACCCCCAAGCAATAATATTTTGTGTAACTTATTATGATAAAACAACAAAAGTGCAACACGTAAAGATCAAAATGTATGGAACAGCAATTTTTTTTAAATAACCTACTAAAATGTTATTACTGGGGGGTTTATTGAATCCATAGTAGAAGTTTGTGTCACGATGTTGGGTTCCACCGTGTATTTAAAACAATTATTAGGTCAGTTTATTAATTTATAATTTATTTATTTTATCGCTGTCTGTATTTAATCGGTTGAAAATTAAAACACAGTTTTTCTTATTTAACAATGATAACATTCAATTTGATGCGATGATACAATTTTTTTTACGAAGAAATACAAAAACTTGAAGAAGAGGATAACATGATATGATATGACACAAATATATAATAAATTACCTGATAATATAAAGGAAGTAAATAATTTTATATCCTTTAAGAATAGATTAAAGACTTATTTGATTAATAAAGCTTATTATAACGTTAATGATTATTTGAATGATAAATGTAATAAAAAAATTAAGTTAAGAAATAATAATAAAACTATATAATAAATGAATGTCATAAATACCCCAATAATTATATTTACTATAGATAAGTGTATGATTAATATTTGCACATAGCTATTAAGGTAGGATATGGTTAAAGATCTTCTGTTGTATGTGTCACCTCATGTACCTACCCATATTGAAGCAAATAAATGATTTGAATTTGAATGAAACTAAAGAATAAACATACAAAAGTATTAGAATTAGAAGAAAAACACGAACAAAACATCAAAAATCCTAATAATGTTGATCAAGTCATCGTAAAACACATGGCTCAAGACACGGTAATTGAAATAAGCGATAAAAATAGAGTAGACAGCAATAAAAGCCTTCAACCAACGTTAACTTAAATTATACCGGAAAAAGAAAATAATGCCCAGGAAGAAAAGATCAAACCAGGAAAAACTCAAGCATTACTTTAAAGCCTTTGGATTGGTTGAAACTAGTTTTAAGGAATGCTTGAGTCTTGAGTGAGGTTCTATATTACGGACCTGAGTCTCAATCTCCTTCGTTAGCAATAACCAAATCTATAGATATAATGTGACACTAACGTTATTCCAAAAATATTTCCTGCTGAGTACTTAAATTTGCAAACCAACTACGGTAAAGACCAACTAGTGGATACTGATATTAAAGTTGTGACGGATGAATTAGATTAGAAAATGGAATTAGGTTATAATGCTTACCTAAATTCACAATTCTTTTTTGTCCAGTATCTATTTAGTAATAAATATTCTTCTTCCTAATTATTTTTATAAATGCGTCAGCTGTTCCAGTAGCAGTCATTACAAAATAGAGAAAAGACAACTTATCTACATAATAATTGTGTTTTATTAATAATGGCTAACTTGAAGAAGTTCCTACGTAATTTTTATTTGTTATGTTTGATAATTATCATACTTCATGGCGACGCTGCCAGTAGCCATGAAGTATGGAGCTCAATCGAAACACGTCTATCTCAATAGGTATTTTACTTAAACAATGATGCTTACTTACTAAGTACATTTATCTACTTCAGTTAATACGTTTAAGACTGAGTATTAATTAAGACAAAGTATTGGTTACGTAATAAAAGGTTTTCTAATTAATAGATCTTTTTTATTTATTCCTGACATAATAATTAGTAACCCACGACAGATGTATAAGAAAGTTAAGAAGTTGTAGGATAAGAACTACAACTTTTTAACTTTCTCATAAATCTATCATTATTATCCTGTATTAACAACCATGTTTTATAAAATCCTTTCCAAACATGAGACGACAAACAACTCATTGAGAATGTTCATCGTTGCTTAAATTAACTTGCCTGTATCGTTATCAAAACCCAACTGGTAGTTAAACAAAATAGCCTATTCCTACTATCATTGAGTGAGGTCAATTTAATCGTTTTGCTTTCTACTGCATAAGCACTGCTGCACTGTAAACTCACTTAAACCATTTTGCCTGCTGCTGATTGGTGACCCTCTTGGAAGGTGAATCATTTTTCTTTACTCTAGAAATAAGGCGATACAGATCATTTTGTAGTAAACGACATTTATCTTGGAATTTATAGCTGTTTGTTTTATTTTGAAAATTATTCCAAAACATTAACGGTTTTTTTGCAATAAGGATCCCCGATCCCCATTAAAGTTAGAGCAGTAGTTTTTTTATAACGATTTTTTTTCCAAATTTTGAATCTTTAAATGGCTCTCCTGTAAAGTTCGTTAAATGTCGCTTCAAACAAATAGCCACACCCCTCGATATAGATATTAAGTAGGTACCTTAAACAGACAATGATGTGGAAATAGATCTATTTATGGTGGTGTAGAGAGTATGTTCATCGATGTCCTTACATAATTCATTGACAAAAAATGGTAATAATGAAAATAGTAATAGAGAAATGCTTCAAACTATGCTTTTGTTCTTCCTCTATCATATTTGCTCTTGCAATAAAGTAAAAGCTCGACTGGGTTGCTAAGCTTGTGACTCATGATAAATTTGATACGGTATGAGGTACAAATACGAATATGTCTTTCGTTAAAATGCCACCAAAATCGTCGTTTCTGTCGTTGTTGTTTCTGCCTCGGTTCTGGAATATTATTTATTATATATCTTTAGTTTAGTTTGTTAGCAAGTTACAAGAACAGCAGAAAGCTTTCAGAATTATTATTAAAAATCGATCTCGCTGCTTCAATATAACAGAGGTACCACTAATATTGATTTATCATCAAAGTTTTACACAAAAACACGTTCACAATTTATCAAGACGATGTTCACTTACATAATTTCGTAATAATACGAGTAAATCCTAAAAATATTACAAAGAAAACCGAAAGCGGGCACTACGATAGCTTTTCTTTGATTTGATAAACGAAACCAATTGCTCGTTGATTTTAAACAAACTAACAACTGTCAAAATGGTTACGTAATTCAATTATTAGCTTATTTAGACGCTTAACGTTCACTTTTTAGCATCTCAAACAGAGTGCAGCTGATATCACAGATTTTAGAGTTACACAATTCGAAAGTCGTAAAATAAAGCCAATTCTAGTCAAAAAGAAAATAATTTTGAGTTGATTCGTTATCGAAAATGTGTTGCGTAATTAGATAGCAGTTTCAACCGGGAGAAATATCTGTATTGATTACTACTATATTTGTTGTTCTATTTAATTATTTCAAGCAGGGCCGTTCCACATACTGCGCCGTGTGTTTTGCGCTGAGCTCATGGCTCGTGGTCAGCTGTCAGCGGCTTTACCCTTCGCCGCCTCATATTTAATATATCGCGCAATCCCCTAAAAAATCTAAGATTTTTTCTCTATTAAAATTTGTATGCCAAATTCGTATTCCGTTGTGTCGCTGACGTCCCGTGCCTTTCCGTTTTCCTGTTCACCAATTTGTTAAACTTTTGTCTTCGAATTTATCCTTATTTAGTTATAGAAGTAAACAAACGCGTGTTTGTTGTTTACGTCTCTATTAGAACGATATCCTGGTAATTGTAAAACAATAATAATAAAGAAGAGATTTGTTTGAGCCCGTTGTGCGTGACTGTACACCGTAGGTTAATGGTAAATAACGACCGAAATGGTTTCTTGGAGTAATGAGTAGCTAAACATGCTATACCATATATTTATCTACTCTCATATTGTAATATTCGAATTATAAACTTCAAAACGAGTTTATATTGACGTACATTATAAACACAATACCGAAATTTAAAAATAGAATCATATTATAACACTTTTTCTCTAACAAAATAATGTTATAAAGCATTTTTTTTTCAAATAGCTGCTACAGACTATGCCGGCGGCATGGCCTCCGGCCCTGCCCCCGGTCGTTGTAAAGGCTTTTAAGCAACTTAAGATCAAAATTACCGAAGATCTGTGGGGTATGTCTACTAAAGTTTGTCAATCAATTATTGAGACAATTGCACCCTATTTAGCTTTAATATTTAATTTGTGTGTAGATCAAGGGGTATTCCCGGATTTAATGAAGTGCAGTAAAGTTATTCCACTATTCAAATCCGGGGACAGCTAAGACACTAATAATTATAGACCCGTATCGGTTTTGCCGGTTTTCAGCAAGGTGTTTGAAAAAGTAACGTTAAATCAAATGCTTCATCATTTTAATCTAATAATATCCTACATGATCAACAGTATGGTTACACCAGAGGACGTTGCACAACCGACGCCGGTGTCACCTTATTAAAACACATCTTTAAGGCAATAGATGCAATAGGCATCTTTTACGCTGCTAAGCTTCAGTGGGGCCCACATATAGATAAATTGTCAAAAAAGCTAAGCTCCGCAGCATATGCTGTTAGAAAAATCCGTAATTTAACTGACATAGACACAGCCCGTTTAGTGTACTTTAGCTATTTTCATAGTGTAATGTCGTACGGTATTCTGTTGTGGGGAAATGCCGCTGAAATTCAAACTATCTTTGTTTTGCAGAACACCGAGACACTCTCTCAGAGAGAAATTTAAGGAAATTATTGTAATGACTGTGCCTTCTCAGTATATTTTTGTAAATCTTTTATATACCCATAAAAATATAAAATTATATAAAAATACAGTGATATCCATAACATAAACACTAGGAACAAACACAAATTTGTAGTACCTACAACAAGGCTCAAGAAAATAGGTAGCTCGTTCAGATGTCAATGTATACGTTTTTATAATAAACTTCCAAGCCACGTACAAGATCCAAGCCTTAATAAATTCAAATCATTCTTTAAACGTAAGTTGTGCCAGAAAGCGTTTTATACCATTAAAGATTACGTTGAGGACAAAAAGGCCTGGGATTAAGCTGCTCCAATTTATTAAAAAAATTTACAGTCAGAATTTTGTAAATATTCATAACACCACGATATGAATATTTACTTTGTGAAGTATAATATATATGGGCTGGTGCCCGTCATTATCAGAATCGGCCATGTCTTCAATAAGTGGTAATGTGGGTAGGAACCAACAAAGAATCACTTGAGTCACAATCAAAGTTGTTTAATCGCACAAAATATGTTCCTTACAGAATTTCACTAAAATCTATTCACTAATAATTAGGAAATCACTAAATCAATCGGTTTTAATTATTGTTTAAACAAAAAAGGGATAAGATTACGCGGAACAAAAGCGATTCGTCGGATACGTGGTGCGCTTGCGTTGACGTCGGTAAAAACTGACGTTCAATATGGCCGCGCTGACCATCGCTTCGACGCTCCGCCAGACTGACAGTTGTCAAATCTCGTTCCGACGTATCTCAACAGATGGCGCTAGCAATGCGCCGTCACGGCCGGACTGACTTTCGACCGTCCTCGGGCGGATCAGATTGCAATCCTGTAACAATCACACAATCAATCGAACGAGTGTCAGTAAATCTACCCGCTCGCCCAACCTGACAAACTATGACTGCTAAACATAACATTACTCTCATACTGACTGTAAATGTCTCAGAATAAAAGAAAGCGTGTGTCCCTTCGACCATTTATAGACCGGACGGCACCTTTCTCTAAACAGTTAACACGCAATGCACTCAAAACTCGATCAGCATGTCCTATCAACCAACCCTCAGGTCTGGCCCGGACGATACCGTCGTGTTGCGATCAACTTTCCACACAATATTAACCTGGACTGGACGGGTGTGTCCTTTCGACCAGCCACTCGTGCATGGCCCGGACGACACTGTCCCTTCGACCAGTGAACACTTAAGGTTGGACCGGATGAATGTGTCCCCTCGACCAGCCGCTATCAGCTGCATGGCCCGGACGACATTATCCCTTCGACCACCTTCACGTTATTCGATAACTGCTCCCAACGTCCCAACATAGTCAACATAGCAAATAATGATTAGAGATTACACATACCTATAAGTTATGGACTGTCTTGCTCTGCGTGAAATTGGACTTCATGCACAATGATTTCATGATCTGAGATGTTACTAAGGGTATCAGACTCTGCTGTAAGTGTGTCTAATCCTGCGGAAAGGGTATCGGAGCTTGCTGTTAATGTTTCAGAACTACTTAGTCTGTCGAGGTGACCGTTATTGAGTTCAACGTTTTCCGGCGCCGTCATGGCCTCCTCCTCAATCATCAAACTAGTAGATATTTCAACTAACCCGTCATGGCCCCGAGGTACTGCACGCAAGTTCTCATGCGCGTATTTAAAAGTACGATGTGAACCAATTATGCTTTTTAACTCGTAACGGTCATTGTCTAATACTGCGGTTATTACTGTAGACTTAGTACTATTAAGCGCTAACTGAACATTTCCTAACTTGTCACGCCACGCTTTATTGGGATCGTTCTCGATAATCGTTAGCAAACTTTTCAAGGTGCGCATCACGCGTTCTACTTGTCCGTTTGCCCTGCTGGACCCCGTTGCTATAAAATGCAGCTTAATATTATATTCTGAACAAAAGTGCTTAAAATCCTGGCTAATGTAACACCTGCCCTGATCGGCTATAATGCGCTTAGGTGCTCCAAAAAGGCAAACGGCATTTTTAAGGGCTTGGACTGCACTGGCTGCGTCCAATGAAGAGGTATGCTCTAATAACACGTATTTAGTGAACGCGTCAATAATTACCGAACAATATTCCTTACGGTCACTCTTTCCACTTAGTTTCCCGGTGAAGTCTATATGAATCGTGTGCCACGGTACCGTAACTTTTGGAATGGAATGTAGCTGCATAGGCTGAGCACCTGAGGGACCTTTTGATGCCTTGCAGACAATGCAAGAGTCAATAAATTTCCTAACGCACTTGGACATCTGAGGGAACCAGTACTGTTCATACAGTTTGTCCAGTGTTTTATCATTACCCAGATGTTGTAATTCATTATGAACGTGATTGATCAAGGTCCATACTAAGGAACGAGGGACAACTGGCAGCCATGAAATGATCTTGTTTCTTACAACCTTCCTATAAAGAATGCCATCCCTAACGTCATATGTCTGACCAACCGTTTCAGGAAAATCGTTATTATTATGCTTGTTGATCAAGTCTTGGATCTCTGCATCACGTTTTTGTTCTACAGAAAGCCAACCCTGATGCAATTCTACAAAATGTATTGTCTTGGCTGTGGGTTTTGAAGAAACTTGCAATGTGGAAGCTAAGCTATTGGGGTCTGGCAAGGGATTTCTAGAGAGGTAATCCGCGTGTTCCATGCCACGACCTTCGCGATATACGATGTCGAAATCGTAGGCTTGTAAAAACGCCCACCAGCGGTGAACACGTGGGGTTAGATCAGTTTTAGATTTCGATGCTTTCAGTGAGTTGCAGTCCGTGAAAACCTTGAAACGTCGGCCGTATAAATAATGCTGAAAGTGTTCTACCGCTCGTACGACTGCCAGTGTTTCTAGTTCGTACGAATGGTAGCGGGACTCTACTTCAGATGTACGTCGGCTAAAGTATTCTATAACATGAGGCAGGTCTTTCTTTTTTTGCATTAGGATTGCCCCATAGCCTTCGGAGCTGGCGTCGCAATGCAACTCAACGGGTAAGTCCGGGTTAAAAATCATCAGAACTGGTTCGGAGGTAAGTATCTCTATAACGGTATTACGGATCTTTTCATGTTTCTCTTCCCATTTTACAGGACCTTTCAGTTTTGTTAAGGGATACAACGGGCCAACAATGTTTGTAAATCCAGGGATGAATTTTCGGAAATATGACGCAAGACCTAAAAATTGACGTACTTGCGTCGCAGTTTTAGGCTGAGGAGAGTCTATTAGAGCCTGTATCTTGCGCGAGTTTGGTCCCACCTCTCCGCACTGGAGAGAATAACCCAAGAAATCAATTTTCTTTTTCATAAACTTACATTTTTTAAGGTTTAATGAGAAACCAGCGGTAGAGAGAGCATTTAAGGTTTCATTTAGACGTTTAAGACCCTCGGTTATGTCATCAGAATAGCACAATACGTCGTCCATGTAAATCAAAGGCTTATCCTTCAGCTGATGGACAGCCCTTGTGATGCAGCGTTGATAAACTGAAGGGGCATTGCGTAACCCGAAGGGCATCGCGAGATATTCGTATTGCCCCTCGGGCGTGACAAACGCTGTCTTTTCTACTGAGTCATGGTGTATAACAATTTGATGAAATCCTGATGCCATATCTAAGGATGTGAAATAATGGGCACCACTGAGCTGATCTATTTGTTCCTCAATACGAGGGAGGGGGTAGTGTTCAGGTCGTGTATTTGAGTTAAGCTCCCGATAATCGACACACATTCTCTCGGTGTTATCTTTTTTCTTCACCAAAAGAATTGGACTGGCGAATGGTGATGAGCTTTCCCGAATTACACCCGCATCGAGGAGCTCTTGAACCTTTTCCCTAACAATTTGCTTTTCAATTGGTGCTAACCTATATGGGCGTCTTTGTACAGTTTTATGTGGGTCTACTAAAACAATGTCCAACTCTCCACTGTTCACGCGCCTATGGGGAACACCTTCTACGAAGCAGCTAGCATATTGGTTCAATAGTTTAATAAGGGCGTCTCTATCATCACCTGTCAAATCCGTATCTATCTGGGTAAAGTCTGGCTGGGTAGCAATCAACTCACAAACATTAGCTTGTTCCTCCAAGTGAAATGTTAAGTTATCATTATTAATTTTGACGCTCACACCTTTTCTAAAATGTCCCTACCTATTATAACAGGGTCTATAAGACAAGAGTCTGGTACTACATGAAATGTCAAGATTTGTAAAATTTCTCCAAGATTTACCTCACTCACAATTTGTGACGTACATTTTATTTCATCGCCGCCAATGCCTGTAAGATACACGAGATTATTGTGCACAGTACCTGGGAACTTACTAGAAAAGCTTTCTTTTATCAAAGAGCAAGACGATCCGCTATCAAATAAAAAGGAGACTGGCTCACCAGATGACGTCCTCAAGGTACCCATCGACAACCGTTTCTCGCAGAGATTGACCTCTTTCCTTGCAGCAACTCCACCAGCTTTCCCCTTTTCTTGACAATTCGTTGCTATGTGTCCTGGATTACCGCAACTATAGCAGGTTACAGTCGAAGTCTTCTCGGGAGCACGTGCGGCAGTTGAGGGATCTTGCTGTTTAGTCTTCACAGAAGAATCTTCTCGTCGCTTTCTACAGTCGGCTTGCCGATGTCCAGGGATTCCACACCAATGACATTTACCGGGAAATCTTGCGTCCGCAATTCTAGGTCGCTTGAAATCAGGTTCTTGGATTTCAGTAACCTCCGATCTTCGCTTTAGTGAAATGCCACTCAAGATTCTAAATAGCTGAGCTTTGGTAGTGACAGCATGTGCATTTAACTCGCGGCGTATCAAACCATCCTTCTGACATAAGACCGATATGACAAATCCGGTTATAACATCTTCTGGCATTCGGGTCTTAGGTATAGATTCGATCATATTCCACAAGCGTAGGCCAGTTTCTGATGCGGTTTCCTTTGCTCCAATTTGAAACCTTAATACTTCATCAAAGTAGTCTTGAAATAATTTCGGTCTACAAAATCTGGCCAATAAACTTTGTTTTACAGCCTCCCATGTAAGCTCATTCAAATTTAACTTGGTCAAGCAAGAGGCTGCGCGGCCTTTTAGTGCACCAGTAAGAGCGAGAAGCAAGTCCACACCTTTTAGATGTCTACTCATGACTATAAGTTCTGTGATCTTGCACCAACCTTCTATATCCGCGTCGGCATCTTCTGGATTAAACTGTACGAGCTGCACTGCACTGGACTGGGCGCTAGCACTTGCCACTGGCGGTTGCGACGTTGCTAATATACGAGTAAGAAGGGTTTCCATATTACTCAACAACCGCAAGGCGCTATTTTCGTCAGGCGGTCGTTTTTCCTCGGTCGGTAGCACATGGGATCCCACTTCTGATATGGGCTGGTGCCCGTCATTATCAGAATCGGCCATGTCTTCAATAAGTGGTAATGTGGGTAGGAACCAACAAAGAATCACTTGAGTCACAATCAAAGTTGTTTAATCGCACAAAATATGTTCCTTACAGAATTTCACTAAAATCTATTCACTAATAATTAGGAAATCACTAAATCAATCGGTTTTAATTATTGTTTAAACAAAAAAGGGATAAGATTACGCGGAACAAAAGCGATTCGTCGGATACGTGGTGCGCTTGCGTTGACGTCGGTAAAAACTGACGTTCAATATGGCCGCGCTGACCATCGCTTCGACGCTCCGCCAGACTGACAGTTGTCAAATCTCGTTCCGACGTATCTCAACAGATGGCGCTAGCAATGCGCCGTCATATATATTTTTTTATATTATTGTGAACGTGAGGACTATGTGGATCATATAATTTTTTATTATTTTTTCTCAGTAATTTTTAATGATAATCTGGCAGTTTGAGTACTTTATGCGGCCTACCCAAATGTCCTTTCTTTGGTATTGTTCGTCGAGTCGTTGAACTCCTTAAGTTCTGAGTTGAGCTACACGATTACTGACAAATGCGTGCACTGACTGGACAGGTCCACTCAAATCTGTATGGTTCTTTCCTCAAAATACCATTTCAGACACAAATGTACATGGTCCTCAAATGATCTGACCACGACTATTTCTGGGTTTTATATACACATTGACATTAATGAATTTTATATATACAATGACATGAATATTTACTTTTTAAAGTATTATATTGTTTTAATAATTGTGAATGTGAAGACTATGTGGGTCATTCTTTTTTATTTTCTCATTTAGTTTTAACATGGTCTGGCAGCTTGAGTTATTTATGCGGCCTACCCAAATGTCCTTTCTTTGGTATTGTTCGTCGAATCGTTGAGCTTCTTAAACTCTGAGTTGAGCTGCACGGTCACTGACAAATACGTGCACTGACTGGACATGACCTCTCAATCTGTGTGGTTCTTTCCTCAAAAGACCATCTCAGACACCAATCTACATGATCTTCACGTGATCTGACCAAGATTATGTCTGGACTTTAAAATAAAAGAGACTGTGACTTCTGAGTTTGTTTCGGCGTTTCTTCTCGGAGTAGTCAGATAGGAAACGCCGACCTCATCTAGTTTAAAAAAATATGATTGACGTGTAAAAGTGTTTTTTCCAAACCTACTTACAGAAATAAAATCATTTATCATTTATCATTACGACCTATCGAAGGCATTTGATTGCGTGAATCACAAAACACTGCTCTTGAAACTTGAGCATTACGGACTGGGTAAACTTGCGCTTAGCTTAGTAAAATCATATTTGAATGATAGACTACAGCAAGTCCAAATAAACGGTGTAAATTCATTGGGTTTATAATTCAAAATGGGTGTACCACAGGGCTCGATTTTGGGTCCATTACACTATTTAGCATATATAAATGATTTACCTCATTTACTGAAAAACTGAATACAAATGGTGTTATTTGCTGATGAAACATCACTGAATTTTAAGGTAAACAGACATGCACAAGAGCTTGACGAAGCTAATAACGATATACTTAAGGTCCATAAATTTTACTGTAAATAATTTGGTATTAAATGAGAAGAAAACTAAATAAATGCATAAGATTCGCGTTACCAAATGTTAGAAGTAGTGAATGTCATGTTGTAGTGAATAAGGAGACAATAGAATTCGTCAAAAAAATAGTTTTCCTGGGGATCATGCTTGACTCAAAAGTTCAGTGAGGTCCTCATTCAGCCGCTTACGCTGTTTGGACCGCGATCCACCAACTAAAAGACGTGGATATCGCGAGACTGGTCTATTTTAGTTACTTTCATAGCATCATGTTTTACGGTACTTTGCTGTGGGGATGGGCTGCAGATACTAATTCTATGTTTATTCTACAAAAGAGGGCTGTCAGAGCCTTATATAACCTCCGCAGACGCAAATCTGTAAGGGAACTGCTTAAGAAAATTAACATCATGACGGTACCTTGTCAGTATATATATGAAAACATTATGTATGTTATATAAATAAAATCAACATGTTTTTAGTAAGCTATGTGACAGGAATAATTTTAACACTAGAAATAGGAACAAATTTGATCAATCACGTTTCAGATTGTCTAAAGTGAACACTTCTTTTATGGGGTACTGTGTAAAATGTTGTAATAAAATACCACTCATATTTTTAAATGAGAAGAAATCTAAAACATGCATTAAACGCACACTATGTGGACAAGCAAATTATAAGTTGGATGATTTTATCGTAGATATGCTTGTCTTAATGCTGGTCCAGCTTCACAGCCACTTGGACTCACTTGTTAACAATTTAAAAAAAAATTGGAAGAGTTGCTTCCCCTTTTATTTTGCTGACATTACGAACTAAATGTTTATTTTTTATATTTAAACAAGTTTTAATTGTTTAATGCTCCAATAGATAATGATTTTCTTTCTTTTTAACCGACTTCTAAAAGGAGGAGGTTATCATCATGTCGATTGTTTTTTTTTTATGTATGTTCGGGCATAACTTCGTCCTTTATAGACGGATTTGCAAAATTATTTTTTTGTTTGAAAGGGTATACTTTCGAGATGGTTCTATTATCATTAGGTCAGGATCTGAGGATGGAATCTTGGAGAAATCGAGGGAACTCTTCAAATATTATAGGCACACCTATAGCGATTTGAGTATTTTTTATAGTTACTCTTGCATTTGCTCTTGGAAAGCACTATTTGGTGAAGTGGAACTGATGATGAAGACCACAGATGGCCACCGGAACTACTCAATAATATGTATTTCACGGGTTGTGATTCGATTACTTTAATATGGTTGCCAAGCAATTTATGCTCGTCACAATGTGTATGCAGAAGTGGAGCTGATGGTGAAGTACTAGGAGAACTCCTCAACGATTAACGTCCCTGCTTTGGGAAAAGCAATATTTTGTAAAACGGTGATGAGTATCTGAAATAAGGCTATTGTAACTAAAAAAAATTACTAACTGACCCACTAAAAAAAGAGAAATAAAAACTATTTTACAAAAAAATAAAATAACCGACTTCCAAAAAAACACCACAAAGTGAAAAATAACTTAAATTTCGGAAGTCGGTGTCTTTGGTTTTCTATTTTCGTTATTTGCCACCGACTTCCGAAATTTAAGTTATTTTTCACTTTGTGGTGTAGTAACATTCTATTAATCTCTCAAATACATTGCAAACTATAGTTTTGTATAATTTAGAAGCATTTTTAAAATTTTTGTAAATGTGAGTACCATGGAGCCGTTTATTATGTTATTAAAATATATGTTAACTTGGAAGAGCATGGCAGTTGAGAGTACGTCATGCTCACTTAAATGTCTCGCTGATGGTGACGAGTGTATTGGATCATTCGGTTTCCTACAAAATGGTTGAGCTGGATGGTGCTGATCCACGCGTCATATTCGTGAACAGGTGCCGTCAGTTGTGACTGGTCATCTCTTATCTGCCAGGGGTTATTTTTAATCTTATATTTTGAATGATTTTGATTATTTTTTGTACATTGTTTCTTACATATACAGGGTGTAAGGGTAAACACCGTTATCTTTGAAACCAGTGGTTTGGTTTCATTTATAGAACGTTAAGTCTATGGAAAATTACTACTTTTTTTAAAAGAGTATCTACATTTTACCAATACCCACTAATATTTCACCCTATGCGCTAGGGCTGTCAAGCTTGCGTCTCAACACGGGAGGAGAGCGCGGGGAATACACCGCGCCACGTGACCCGACCGGTCGCGAGCGCGACCCCTCCCTCACCCCAGTCAGTCAGCTGTCTCGCTAGAGAGCGCATGTAACGCCGCGTCGGCGTCGCGTCACAGGTTTTGTGTATTGTGTATTTATTCAAGTGTTGTGTAGGTAGGTAGGACGGGCGGCGACCGGCGATCGTTACAATAAGTACTTCACTCGGGCGCATATCCATGAATTCGCGTTCGGTGTCGGATAAAAATCTTTTAAAATATTTTTATGAAAAAAACGTATTAATTTTTTTTTACTCATTCATTTATTTTTATATTAAGTAAACTAACTATGGTTTGAGCGACAACGGTGTTTACCCTTACATCCTGTAGAAGCAACAAGAATAATGTACTCAGGATTATGTAATTTTCTATATTTTAAAGAGTGTCCTTATAGTTTCTTGCCCGTTCTTCTCCATAAAGATCTACGTTTTGGAATGGGCAACTAGCTTCAACTTTCTGACTAACTGACTGACTATTTGACTATTCAAAAGTGCCTGTAAATGGTTTAATTGAAATAAATGCTTTGAGTTTGAACTTGATAAAATAGATTAGCTACGTCCGTAGTTCGTAGTATTAACTACGAACTACGGACGTTAAGCTTTTTATTCGTTAATGAGACAACAGGAGGTACCTCAGAGTGCGACCACCCGCAGGCTGTCGGTACCTCTACTTACACTACCTACCCGCAGGCTGGCGGTACCTCTACTTACACTACCCGCCATTTATCAGCGCACTGCGTAACATAACACTCCGTTGGATAAGGGCGTGACTACACATACACAACACTTTCCGAAGGTCAACAATTATTCATAAGGAAAACGTTCCACGGCCGCGCATATAACCCGCGATAACATCCGCTCTGATTGTGTCAACACTTATGTTAATATCGCGCACACACACACACACACAAGCCGCGGCCTCCAGGGAAATATCGCGCGCGCTCAACACACATATCGTATGTTACTAGCCTTAGCGCGTCGACACTGATACATTACGTACTAAGATACAACTAGGAATCTAATGTGGTAGTGGTGTGTGGTCGCTTTTAACGATAACACCGCCCATTGTGTCACCCTATATAAAATTTCTACATTTATATCTGTAAATTTTATGGTGTACATAATGAATATGTTTATTTGCGTAAAACATGATATACAAAGGTGGTATAATTATGACATAAGAGACCATTCATGTTTTGCTTAAAAACTAAAGCATGCAAAATTGTAGATTTCATAATGTACTCGTATGTCCAAAAACTTCTCAATAGAGTCGAAATTATTTTATTCAGCCTTTCATACAATTTATTTTTAAATAAGTTGAAATTTTGTATTTTTAATGTTTTTGGTAATTTATTAAGGTTTAGTATAATACCGTTGACCTTGCTCAAATGGGCCTTACCGCTGAGACTGCCCCGCGCACCCCCTCATCATAATTACGCTCGATTCCGCGCGAAGCGGTCACAAAGTTTATTTTTGCAGGGCTGCCATAGTGCCACGACACGCGACGCTAGCATAGATAGCCCGTAGCGTATTTCAGACCAGTGGATCAGAATATTTTTAGGTTTAAAGTTGAATGTTATAAAAAAACAAATAAGTACAACATTTGTGTAAATTATTGAACCACTATTGTGTCAAAAATATTTTTTACAGACTAAGAACTCATTGTAATGGGAATGGACCCACCACATATTGTGGCGTATAGTAATGAATTGCATGTTGGTTTATTCCTTATAATCTTTAGATTACAGTGGTAATATTAGCAAATCTTTATGTAACCGGAATACTGTGAAATACGACAATCAAAACATTACTCTCACTATAACCTTAAATCCCACAAGAGCGATTGTCTAATGAGTGAATAGGTTTCATTGGTATTTAAAGTTGAAATAGTGCACTGTTCAATAATTAATACTATAAAACAATGTCATTTTTGTACTATGTGACAGATTTTGATAAGATTTTCACGATTTGATAGTCTGATTCACGAAAATGGATTAGATGTATAATATAATGTTCTAAGGTGATTGTGTAAGGAGAAAAAAAAAACACTTACATACGTAACAAAAAGTATTTATTAAATGCGTACTGTTAATCATCGTCATTTTCAAAGTCATCTCTTAAAAGAAGTATTTCATCTAAAAAAGATGCAGGTGGCTCAACCTCACTTTGATGCCGTGCCTGAGACAAAAACCATACGACAGACATCACGTGTGCACAGCAGCCGACAGTGCGTCTGCCCACTAAACAATTACAACAATATCCAGCAAGAGCAGCCCTACTGTTAGAAATTGATGGGGTGGTGTCAACTAGTATATAAATATAATAAGTTTTTCTACTAGTGGGCCTTGATTGTATCCTACCTCGTAGAAGATAATTATTTGGACCAAACTCATGGACAGGTTGCCGGTATACCTCGATTTTGTATTGTCCAGAGGCCCTGACATGCTTACCATAGTACGAACGAGATTGCTTAATTTGATAAATTCCTAGAGCGAATAGAATTAAGTTCTGGAATGTCAATTGAGGAAAATTATCCAGCTCTGGAAGATTAGCATCAATGCTGGCAAATTGCACCCTCACTCTGTTCAAATTGTGTATTTCCACGTAGGAGGCTAAATGGTTTGGGGTGTTTAGTTTTGCTTGAGCAATCGCTAGTATCTCTTCAGCATAAAAATTATCACGGATTAATGTATGAAATCGATTTATTAATGCAGCTGCTACTTTTAAGTCAAGCATCAGCTGTATTGAAGTATTCCTGACGGAACAATTTGAAGTCCCGTTTAAATCTGCCATTTACAACTTCAACCACCCACCTACATTAGGTCACACATCGGGACTTGTTGGCTGCAATTGTCGACAATTGATATTCACCAGCCTGTTTAGATTCAGGCATATAAGCCTTGTAACCATGCTGCTGCAAGAATGGAATTGCATCCCTAAAATCTCTATCAAGAATGAAAACGTCGTTTTCTCTGAAAAAGCTTTGCAGTGGACTATTGTCAGTGAACAATCTAAGCATAATAGAAGTATCTGACTCTGTAGCAGGGTATGGTCCAACGACATCAAGTATATAACCATTACAGCACACAAGTGAAAACGGTTTAATCAAGTTGCGAAACTTATGCAAACTGTATGTTTGCTTTTGGTACAAGTAATTACTACTTTTTTGTACGTAAATGTATGTACCGTCACATATTACTATGGCTGGCATAAATTCAGGATCCATGTCTGGATTACCAAATAAGCTATTTGGTATTGTCAAGTTATATTGAACAACTTCCTGAATACTTGTGTTATTTGTCCCTAAATGCAATTGGTCTTCAAAACACTTCCTGACAATATTAAGATTTTTGAACACAGTTGATGAAGCTACATTAAAAAGAGAAGCTATGCGTTCATTACTATCTCCTGTACGAAGTTTCATTAAGAACATAGCCAGACTTTTTTTAGGAGATTTAACCCTTTCACTGATAGATGGAATCTCAATTAATAATCGTTCAAATTGATAGTGGGTAAAGCCTAACCAATATTTGCATAATGTGGCATTATGTTGAATTATGTTTTCAATATTATAATTTCGAAATGCACTACTTTTAAGTAGTGAACATAAGCCGTCCATTTGAGATGCAGTGAAATCTGAACAGTTACTGATTGTGTATAAATTATTCCAATCATTATGAGGTTCATTATGAGGTTATGTTATATTTATTACGTATCCAATATGTCAAAACGTCAAACAAAAAGCATAAACGACAGCTGCGCGCACAGACTGTCTGTGGCGCGTGAGTCGCCGATGGTACGAAATGTTACCATTTTAAATATTATATTTTTTATAAAAATTTAGGACTTGTGTATTGTATTTATTCATTTTATCTTTTGTTATTTTTCTCTGCTGCACCGGTTGACGTCATAACGTCAACGCCGGCTGTCGCTGAAAACCAGCGCTGGGGCTCTGTCTCGCATAGGGTCGCAGCTTTATGCTGAGCGATGGCCGTTTTGCGTGGATGTGACGCATGTTTTCCCCCAAACTGTTTATTTTCGTGTTTTCTTCTTACCTTGCGTCATGTGTACCGCAAATAAACGTATTTTCTTTCTTTCTTTCATTCAAATGGTGGTCACAAATACTAGCACAACGGGGAACATAAAATGAATTATCAATCAGTAATCTTTCCTTTAGTAGTATAGGTACTAAAAACCTCGATGTATTTTCACATAACCTAAAAATACAGTGGCGGGAAGTAGAAGCAGCACGCTTGTAATTGGACATAGTAATTGTTGGTACTGCTCTGTAACTAGCAGGCGTAACAGTCATAGGTATAGGAGGTGGTTGTGGGATGTTACTGCTGTGTTCAACATCAATTGGCTGAATTTCCATATCCCTGATTTCATCCAGTTGCCTGTTTCTCTGCACAGCTCGGGAGGCTCTCAGCCAGTAAGCCATACAGACTTGTTCTAAACGTTCCACCTGAAAAAATAGACCATTAGTATTGCAAATAAAATATATCTTAATATGCATTAACCCAAAAGGCAGCCTACTTATATATATTTTTTAAGTAGTGTGTGAGTTTTTTGTTTACTATTTTTGAGACAGACCAGGTTCCACTTGCGCAAAGGCATGGCTGGAGTTGAACCACTTACGGGTGGAACCAATTGGTTTCAATTAATTGTAAATTGATTTAAACTTAAATTCCACGTTTTTACAGTTTATTTTCTTCTGTTTTTATGTTCATAAAATTGGTTCTCCTCGACGGTAGAGATTTATATTTATTATTAGACTAAATATTATATTGTTTGACTTTTCATTTTCACAGATTTATCATTTAGAATAAAAATTATTAATTTAATATTACCTGGTGCAATGGTATCCACTGTAAAATAATATTCCATTGCGCAGAGTTAACATGCACAGTATGTGTTTGATGTGCTCTTAAAATTGAAGAACCACATGAAATGCAAATATTCCTATACCCAAATCTTCTCACTGAATGAGCAGTTTGAATACATTCTTGCAATATCATTAAGCAGTTTCCACATACTGCATCTAGTGGGTGTAACTGAAAAAAGTAGGTAGGCATTTTACATACATCATAACATGTTACAATACAAAGTCGCGAAATAAATATGAATAAATTCTTCGCATTTTCAAAACTAACACCTCAGATTCGAGAGTTGAAACACTCACCTCGCGAGAAATCCACATACATACAAGTTGGCGCACGTCTGCAGATGTTTCGGACAGTAACTGTCTTCGCACATTGCGTTGAAATCTTACTGCACAATTGACACAACAGCTTTGTGGATTATGCGCTGTACCTACAGCTGCCATTTTCAAAATCTTTCGAATAAAAATACGAAAAGAATCGAAGAAACAATTTCACGCAACTGATAAAGAAACGGAAAGAAATAATAAATATGTTGTCTGTCATCTGTCAGTGTCAACTGTCATGTAAAACAACAGACTTTTACTACGTTTCGTTCCACGGTGATTTTTAAACCACGTTACGCGATATTTGCGATAGCCTTTTAAAAAAGCATTTAAAAACAAGTTTACGGTTCCTTTCATATCTTTTTACACATTTAAAGCCGATACTATTACCACCGCGCACCGTAGTAACATTTTTTCATGTTTAAGTAAACGCCAAAACGCCCCTCAACACGCACTCTTTGTCTTATCACATTTTTATTAATATTTCATTATTCCGGTTAGATTTTTGTATAATTTTTGGTCAGTTTAATATAATAAGATGGTTACTTTTTTATGTGTTATATGATTAATATACGTTATCATTTACCAGTGGGCCCAACAAAAATGGTCTCCTTTCGAATGACATCACCTTAAGGCAGGCCGCAGAGTAATAAAATACCTAGAATCTATCAGTAGGATCAGCTGTAGTCTACGAATAATACAAGGAAGAAGCGTAATTGTGAACAAAATCAACGCAAAATTCAGCTCGAAACAAAACATCACTGCATTCTACTACATTGACAAAATAATCTCGAGTATTCGCACGAAAGAACACACATGCAAATAAGCCAATGAGCTGTGCGCGTAACGGGTTGCATTCCGGCAAGCGCGGTGATTGGTTCTCGGCAGGACAGATAATAGTATCTGGTTAGCGCGCCTGCTACAGTGCGAGATGCGTGGACGATGTTATGCATTATATAAGAGACGATAAGTCATAATAAAAATGATTAAATTTTGCACTATCCGTATCAGTTGGATTAATTTGTTGTAATTTAACTAAACCATTTTTGAATACACTTATTTAATAGTTTGAGTTTCTAGTTTTTGAATTACTTTAAATGTTTAATGCGTTATAGTACTTATTGTATCGTAAGCATCATAATTAAGACGTATTTTAATCAGTTTAAGGTTTTTACCTACGAATAATAGAGTGATTAGTCGCGTCAATGTCAAACCAGGAGATGCGTGGTGATGTTGTTATGAAAAATAAGTAAACTTGTTTACGTGTGTACTTTTTACCCGGCTGCCCCAGAATGATGGTAATGTTTTTCGAGAGTATGTACCTATGTATGTATGAGTATTTCTTTGGCACACTGTAGCCTAAACGGCTTGATAGATTTACATATGATGTGTCATTAGATCCATCTTAATTGTGGGAGTCACATTACATTTATAATTATACTGATGCATATTATCATATTTCCTTTTAACTAAAAACAAAAACCTGCAATATCAAGTGAGATTTCAAAATGTGTAAAATAAGCTTTCATGTTGCGTTCGTATTGTATGATAGTAAATATAGTCGTATAATTTAGTGGTAACACCACACTGAATACACTACTTGTTCTTACAACGGAATCAATCGAATACTTACTGTATAAAAAAAAAAAATTGCGCGATGTTGAATTTTTGGTTATAACTTCTTGGTTTTTAGGAAATTGGTGAGTTATTTCACATCAAAAACTGTCGGACTAATATTATAAACCTACCCTGTAAAAGTTTTATTCAATATCTGTTTATTTAAGCGTTTTTTTACCATTTTAGAAATATAAATTTTGTTTGACAACAGCGCCATCTAGGGAACTGGAACTAATGTTGAAGAGTTTGTAAAACAGCAATTTTTTTTTGTGAAAGTCTTACTCTTGCCTGATTATAGCTGTGTTTTAGTAACATAATTTTTCACTTTGTTATTTATTATATGTTACAAAGTGAGAAATGTAGTTTTATTTTCACGCTACAAAAATAAAAATATTCGCTACGGTGAAAAGCGACACGTCCATTCTCAATAACGTTCCGAAGAACACTGGCACGGTCTTTTCACCTAGTACATTTTTAGTTTGTATGGAGAAAAATGCTCGGGGTATGGTTTGCTCGTTACTCAACAGATGGCGTATCTGTATCCTTTATGAAATTCAAAAAATCTCAAAATATTATCTGAAGATGTCTAAAATTTTAAATATATAAACTTAACCTAATTAACTGTAACTAACTTAATCTAAAAATGTATATAGAATTATATAATATATTTCGGTAGCAACACTGTGAAACAAAAACCATGATACGTTTCATTTCAAGCTATAGAAAATAACGGCAAAGATAAAACGACATAGTTTATCGAAATTATTTTTGTTTCAACATCTCGAAAAGAAAAATTTAATATATAATTAGTATTATTTTCTCAATTAAAGATTCACCGTAAATGTATTTCATGGTTTACAAATTATAAATTCAAGTAAAATTTTGGCACCTTAAAAACTGTTTTGATAAAGGAACGTCGTGGTCGGCCATTCCATGTTTATTTATCAATTTGTCATTCTTGGTGTTTTTTCGAACCCGTAGAATGCTTTTCGGAACTGTGGATTTTGTTTACGACCTGGCTATGTTTTTTGGATTATTGTGACTTCATTCTGTTCTGTCTACCTGCGCTCTCTCCTGACCTCCGACGAACATATAATTTTTCCGTGGACCCCTGCAACGTTTATTGGACTAAAAGAAGTACTACGGCTATTTCGGAACTGAAATTTCACTGACACGGATCGGATGTAGTGCATAACCGCCCTTACAGTGGCAAAAGATCGCAGAAACTCGAACAAGTCTGGTCGCCCTAACATTTCTGAGCATTGTTTTTTGGGCACTTTTGTTGTGTATTGTTTTCTTAAACAAATAAAGTTTTGTTCTAATATTTGATTTTGTGTTTCATTTTAACGAAATAAATAATAAAAGTGAAGAAAAATAAATAAACTGCCATGTATGTATAGCTATATAGCAAGCTGGGTACGATATCTATAATTATGCATAGCTATAGACGCGTATAATTGTAAGTTGTTGTCGTTAGCCACCAGATGGCGCATGACGTAGAGGTCAGCTGAATACTCTATACCCCTATATATAATGTACTCTGTGACCTATATATAATGTACTCTGTGAACACTGGCGCGGTGCGAGCGGTAATGAAATGAGCAAGCGCATATCGTTAAAATGCAGATAAAATCGTATAAAATTAGATATTTACTATTTAATAATAAATAATCGATCACTAGATGCAGTTTGGCATTTGAAATTTTATGGTATAGTTTGTATTATAATTGTTTATGAAGGGATACACCGCTTTTAAAGATAATTAAGAGGTGTGTTTGAATTTTTTTTTGATGCATAATATGTATGTATGTTTAATTATGTTTTGAGTTCGATCACTATATGCCTTAAAGGCTTGAAAATATCATACTTTTTTCTTTGGGCAAAATTATTTACTGTTATGAGATACACAGCTTAAAAAAACACCATTTTGACAGTTTTCAAGAAATCTCCGCTTTAAAGATACACACATAGCCAGACAGCTTTTACTATACTTTGTTAACCTAACACATCTAGTACAAATTTGTATTTGTCACGCCGATTTTGAGAACTTACTTACTTACTATTCTAGACAAAATCAAACTGGTTGCTAATTTAATTACATAATTTTTTATTTTTTTATAACACTGATTTTCCATTCTGTGATTACTTGAACTCACACACTGACTTATTAGTATTACTTGTTAAAATTTTAGGAATATCGTATAATTTTACAATGTTTGTAAATATTGAGCACCATGTATCCATCACATCATTAATTTGTCTGTCATTGCTTCATTTTTGATTCTTTTGACCTATCGTAGTATAGTAATCTTATTCTAGATGCATCATCTTCACATATAATTATATAATTAATGTATACAAAACATTGTAAAAAAATTAAAAGAGTAACGGTGGAGTTTCTTGCCCATTTCTGCTCCATACGAAAACTACCTTTTAGAAGGAGCGACTAGAATCAATTAAATTAATTAAATTGACGTTCAAAAGTTCCTGTTATGTGCTTAATTGAAATAAATTGTTTGACTTTGACTTTACATCTTCTGCTGTTTTGAACGGGTTCCCTCTATCTGGCAGAATGTTGATGCTCCGAAATTAATTTGGCATAACACACTTGAACAGTCCTTTATGTTTCCGTATTAACATACACACTTCATATAAAATGAAACAATTACAAGAGCAACTAAAGATAGAGAGAGAGAATGGAAATTTTGCGATACTAATCTACGACAAAATTATAATACTAGGCAAAAATATAAATACAACAAACAATAACCGTCTCTTACAAACCGGAAAGGAAAAACAAGAAGAATAAAACCGAGATAGCACAAAAATGTGGTTTCAGTTTGGCAAAAGGAGAGTAGACCAGTCATGCTTAATTTCTTAACTACTAACGGCCAGTTTCTTCATCAAAAGTAACAGCCAAAGTAACGTGATAAAGTCAAAGTAACGGCTAAATTTGTTTCTTCACAATTTTAGCTGTTGCTTTTACTGTTACTTTTGCCTCTAACCTTTACTGCTCGTTAAGCTGCTGTGAAAGCTAAAGTAATGGTTATTTTGTCAGTTGTACTGTTGTAGGTTAGACTATATTCAACACCTGTTTGAGCTGTTAGGTAACATAAATCACTGTGTAATAAGATAATCAGTAGGTAATAACCTAGATTTTATTTTATAATAAAATATTAAAATGGCATCAAGATCGTCTAGTGAAAATTCAAGTTCATCAAATGATGAACTTATCGTGCGTTATTTAACGTATAGGCGTAAGAGATTTAATATTCGCAAGGATCATTTTTATGGGTCGAGGCTGATTTTCTGTTCCGATACAGAATGCCAAAGGAAACAGTTACATACCTCAGTTTATTGTTGCAAGACAAACTTACGCCAAACACTTTTAAGGTGCATGTGCTAAGGTAGCCCACGTAATTCAAATTTTCTTTATTTTTTTTACATTTTGCAGGTCAGTTTGAGGTTTTATGTTGATTAAAATATGATTTGCGACCGTAACAAATATGGCTTTACATAATTATAATCATTACAATCAGCAATACAACTCCATAAGTAAGCACAATCGTCAAATGTCATGATTTCATGAAATAGTCATTCAATGCGATTATATGAACATATAGAGTTGTAGGTATTGATAATTTTTATGATTGTAATTCTATAAATAATCATATTTAGATCAACATACAACATGATACTGACCTGCAAATTGCAAAAAACGGGGGAAAATTTTAATTTCGCGGGTTACTTTGACGCTTTCACGCTTCAGTTTAAGCTTTAGTTTCTATAATTTAACCAATAGGTATCTACATAAAGCTACTAAAATGAAAATAAGTTTAGAGATCTTTTCAAATATAACTATGTATGTATAATAAAATGAAAAAGCATTATGCACATAAACTTATACCAAACATCTAAGTTGTGGTATTTAAAACACCGGTCCCCTATAAGAAGTTTAGGGATCTTTTATTATAAATAGGTACATACCTACCTTTAACTATAATAAAATGAAAAAGGAGTATGCACATAAAGTTATAAGTACCGAACATCTAACATGTGGTACCTATTCAAAACATCGGTCACCTAAAATTAATATTATAGAATTAAAATCAATCCAATTTCAATAAAAACAGTAGGTACAGACGTTCGGATTTACAAAGCTGTGTTACGAATGCTGGGCTGTCCCTATTTATACTCAAGGAAGAACTATCACTGTGACATCTGGCACGACAGTGAAATTGTGGTTCTGCCATGTGCAAAAAAAGCTCCCCACGATTTTTTGGGGAAATTACGACGTTTGTGTAATGGCAACTCTTTTGACTTTAACTTTAGCTGTTAGTTGAATGAAGAAACACATTTGCCTTAGTATCAGTAAAGGTCAAGTAAAAGTCAATGCTTTTACTGATTACTTTAGCTGTTGATGAAGAAACTGGCCGTAAATACCCAAATAATGTGTCGTATAGCAACTGCCGCCCCCTCTCACATGGATCACATACATAACCACCAATAAAAAACAAATCCCGTCTTCCAAGCCGGTTGGTCACCGAAAAAGAATATGATCACAACCCTCCAAAGACATCACCATTCATAAAAACTTCATAAAAAGTAAAAATAATCAACTCTACATATTACCCGTTAATGTTAAAACTCTTTTGTCTTACGAACGAATAATATAACTACAAAAATCATTAACACATAAAATTCGACATAATAGGAATATCAGAAGTTCGGCGCCACGGAAATAACATTGAAGAATACAGAGAATTTATTCTCTGCAGTAGGTACAGGACAAACACTGGGCAAATATGGAGTTGGTTTTATAAAGGCTTGTGCAGACAAGCGCGACTTGTCGCGCGACGCGACTCAAACAATGCAATTTCTAAGAAAACTGTACGGTATAACAATAACCGGCGTCGCGTCGCGCGACAAGTCGCGCTGGTCTGCACAAGCCTTTATACAAAAATATCTGAAACAATATTTAGAATGTTACCTCGGTATCTCTGAACGTGTCGCTCTGCTTAATCTCAAAATACCAGGATGGAAATTAACCATCATACAAATATACGCCCCTAAAGAAGCAGCAGACGAAAAAGAAGTAAATATATTCTATGATACCGTCTAAGAGGCAATGGAAAAAGCATACGAAGATTTTATTTTAATGGGTGATTTTAATGCCAAAATTTGTATGCCGCAAAAGAATTAATACTTAGTAATGAAACAGTATGGGTAGGGAACAAGAAACAAGCGGGGACAAAGCAGCAACAAGCTAGCTATCATCAACACCTTTTACAAGAAAAAAGAGAAAGTGGTCATGGCGGTCTCCGAATGGTCAATATAGAAACGGAATAGATTTCATACTATCCAACCGTCCTCAGTTATTTCAAGATATAGAGACACTAAGTATACATTTTACAGCATACCATAGACCACTCAGAGCCAAAATAACACTTACCAAACCAGTGAAAACACGAACCAGGTTTTTAAATAAGCAAAACAGTATACTCAAAAACGAAGAAGGAATATAAATATATAAGGAGAATTGAAAAACACAAATATCTCTATTTCACACTGAACCTAACGAGGCAATACAAGATTACTATGACAGAATAATAAAGTATATAACAGGCAATTTACAAGTCGCACAAACTTCAATAAAAGCTTGCAGTGTACTCGTAGAAAATACAGAGGGGCTTCTAAAAGGAAGACAAGAGCTACAAAAAACCAAAAACAAACCGCGAGCAATGAAAAATTTACTTAAAGCACTATACAAACTGGTAGGCAAATATGTATATAAAAAAAAGATTATAAGAGCCATAGAATCAATATCATTCAAAAACCTCTAGAACAAAAAGGAAGTCTGCAAAAGGGGATTCAAAGAACTACAAACAAAAAAAAACATAGATTGATGGTTTGAAAGAGTTAGGAGAAACTGCTTATAACCGAAAAGATAATTAATAGACACCTCAACAAAACTCCACAAAGACACTACATTCTATATAGTATATCAGACCTAGACACTAATCATATTGAAAGTGAATTGGACTTGAGATGCCGCAATCCCACATGGAACCAATAGATTGCACAGAAACTATTGAAAGAATAAAAATACTGAAACCAGACAAAAGCCCAGGATCAGATAACATAACTAACGTGGCCATAAAAATCACCTGCTTCATCACTAGCAGCTAGTGAAAGTTGAATAATTAATCAACAATAATAATTAATTCAACTTTAGATTTGAAACGGAACTCACACCGTCTCAATGGTCTGAATCCCATATTAACTTGCTGTACAAGAAAGGAAACCCAAAACATATCATCAACTACCGGCCCCTTAACTACCCTTTTGCCTAATATATTTAAACTTTTAACACTAGAGAAAAATCAACCTATTGAACAAGTGGGATTTGGAAAGATTTGAAACCGAGGTTTGTACATCCAGGGTAAATTCCAAAACCACTAAATGGGAGCTAAATGCACCTCGGAGGTGGACCGCAGCCATCACTGCTATCGCTGTGGTCAGCTCGGTCACAAGGCCGGCTCGTGCAAAACCATGCCGCACTGCGCCGTATCTGCGGCGGCTGGCAAGCTGGCCGAGTACATTTTTGGTTTGGGAGCAAGACCTGCGCCCAACCAGTCAAAGCCAAAACCAGGGGCAAGCCCTCCGCCACCGCCGTCACCACCGCAGCCACCGCTACTACTGCCGCCTCCACCGTCGTCGCTGCCGCCGCCGTTGCCGCCGTGGCAGGGCCCTCACGCGGGGCTTGGGGAGGGGGCTAAAATAGACTGCCAATAGTGGCCCCATTACGCATCCTCCAGGCGAACATAAACCACTGCGACGCAGCTCAAGATCCAGAGCATGGCGCAGTGGTCGATTAACATCGCCGTGGTCACTGAGCCGTACTTTGTCCCGCCCAGGGATTACTGGGTGGAGGACCTGTGCGGCTCAGTGGCCATTACTTCATCGGCCGCTGCCGGTACCCCGTCCCTCGAGGCCGCCAAGAGGGGACGGGGTTGCGTGGCAGCACGGTTCGGGGAGAGTGTCATGGTAGGAGTGTACTTCTCCCCGAACCGAACTCTCGCCGAGTTCCACAACTCCCTTGGGGAGTTGAGAGTCGTCGTCGTCGGGTACCATCCCCTCCCCGTGATCGTCCTCGGGGACTTCAATGCCAAGAACGTGGCTTGGGGTTCCCGGTATACGGACACATGGGGCAGGATGGTAGCGGACTGGGCTCTGGAGACAGGCCTGATCATCCTTAACCAGGGTTCTGTCTCCACGTGTGTGCGGATGCGGGGTGAATCAGTGGTGGACATCTCGTTCGCCAGCCTCGCTCTGTCACCGCGTGTCATCGACTGGCGTGTCATGGAGGGGGTGGAGACTTATTCCGATCACCGGTATATCTGGTTTGACGTCTCCGCCCAAATCTAGGGCACGCCGGTCAGACAGACCCCTTGTGGTCCGCAGTGAGCGCTGAAGCAGCTGGACCGGAAGCTCTTCCTGGAAGCCTCGATCGTGCAGGCCTGGGTGTCATCACCGGACAGGCCTGCCAACATTTTAAGTAAGTACCTACTGTTGTGAAGGATTACATTATTTGCTTAAATGAAGACTCCAAACCCAAATTTGATTATGTGCAATTTTAGACACAATAAACGTTTTTTATTATTATTATTTCCTTTATTTCATTTATATACATATAATTTACATTTTTAAATATTTTTATAAAAAGAAAAGGGAAAACAAAAACATTTAAAAATACAAAAAATAGTAGCCCACCCGTATCGGGAACAGGGTTCAAGCTACCGGTGGTCAGGGCTCCTGAGAGAGGAATCTCCTAACGATACGCGCCGTGTCTAGAGGTACCGCTTTCTGGATCAAGCCCTTGATCCAGCTGCCTAACGAGAGCCTCCTTAGGTGTTGGTCGAGGCTCTTGGCTATTATGCCATTGGCCGTCACGACTATCGGCACAATGACTGCTGTATCCACTTCCCACATGTCGACAACCTCGCGGGCCAGGTCGAGATACTTGATCTGCTTATCTTTTTCAGCTTTCATGAGGTTCTCGTCATGCGGGACCGCTATATCAACAATCATTGTGCGACGCTCTAATCGATCTATCACCACTATGGCTTATTGGCAACAATTATTATTATTATTATTATTACATCAATGAAGAGGCGGAGTGGTTTCGGGAAGCCATGTCCGAAATATGTGACGTGGCAATGCCCCGGGTCCAGCCCGGACGTGCTCGGCGTCAGTTGTACTGGTAGTCCCGTGAGCTGACCGCTTTACGCATGGCGGACGTTGCTGCGCGCCACCGGTACTCCAGGCACCGCAGGCTCCGTATCCACCCTCCGGATACGGAAGCCATTGAGGCGGAGCTGTACGACGGGTACAGAGCGGTGAAGTCCACCTTCCAGGCGGAGATCGAGCGGGCCTGAGGACTGGCCCACGAGGAGTCACTGGATACTCTGAACAGAGACGCCCGCAGGAATCGGTCCTGGGGCCGCATCTGTGGGACATCGGCTACGACTGGGTTCTACGCGCCAACCTCCCTAGCGGCGTCAGCGTAGTCTGCTACGCTGATGAGACGCTGGTCCTGGTGCAGGGGAGGTCGCATGAGGCGGCGGCCGAACTAGTGACACGTTGGGTTGCGACAATCGTCGATAGGATCCGGCAACTGGGACTAGAGGTGGCCTTGCACAAGTCCGAGGCTATGTGTTTTTATGGTCCTCGGAACGCGCCACTGTCGGGTTCCCGGATAACGGCAGTAGAGGTTCACATCGGTGTCGAGACGACGATGAAGTATCTGGGACTCGCCCTCGACGGCCGGTGGAACTTCGTTGAACACTTCCGACGTTTGGCTCCCAAACTGGAGAGGGCTGGGGCTGCTTTGAAGCGACTTCTGCTCAATCTAGGAGGTCCAAACGCCTCCTGCCGGAGGCTCTACGCGGGGATCGTGCGGTCCATGGCCCTTTACGGGGCACCGGTGTGGGCACGTTCATTAAGGCTACGACTGGCACAGCGATTGAACGCGTCCCAATGGGTCATGGCCATTAGGCTGCTCAGATTCGAGGATACCACACGGTCTCCCGTGAGGCAGCGAGCCTTTTTGCCGAACTACCGCCATAGGATCTGGAGGCAAAAGTCCTCGCGCACACCTGGGAGTGTCGCGAGGAGGCGAAACGCCGGGGCGTAACTCCGCTGCCGCGAGAAATCACGGCACAGCTCCGGCGGGATCTCATGGCGGCATGGAGAGTGCGATTGTCGCAACCCAGCGCTGGGAACGCCACAATTGTGGCGATAAGTCCCCTCTTTGAGGAGTGGCTAGAGAGGCGCCACGGCGTCCTCACCTTCCGCCTGACGCAGGTCCTCACCGGACACGGCTGTTTCAGGAGGTTCCTGTTCCGCATAAGGCGGGAGGAAACGCCCGGGTGTCACCACTGTGTGGATCGCTCGGAGGACACGGTGGAGCATACGGTGGAGGTCTGCCCGGCTTGGGCGGAGCACCACCGCGTCCTCACGGAGGCGATCGGCGGCGGCGATCTCTCGCGTCCGGCCCTGGTTCAGACCATGGTCCGGAGCGGGAGTGCATGGGAGGCCGTCTCTTCCTTCTGCAAAGCAGTAATCCTCGCAAAGGAGGAGGCGGAGCGCGCGAGGGAGAGGCAAGATTCGCGCCCTCGCGCCCCTAGACGCCGCAGGAGACGCCCCGGGCGTCGGGAGTCGCGAGCTGACTTCCGGCCACCGTAGACTTGAGGACGGGGAGCAATGGGTAGCTCGCCATCCGATTAGGACCAGGCCCGGATCGACGGCGCGTTGTGTGCCACGCGCGCCTCAAAGAGATGTCAACACTAACTGACGGAGTTCGAAAGGGCCAATGCCTGCCGGGGTTGCGAGTTTGTCCGAAAGGGATATCGCGGCCCCGTCACACAGGCAACGGAAGGAACACGGGTGGGTTTTAGTCAGTAAAAGTCTGACACGCTCTGGGCGGAGCGGGAGAACTTATTTGATAATTTCCCACCCTCAAAAAAAAAAAATTACCCGGTTACATTTGAGAAAATTAGTCAATTATTAGATCGAAAATTTGAATTGCAACAACAATCTATCTTGTCAAAAATCAAATGTACAATTCAATCCGAAATTAATATAGCTGTACTGAAACTGCAACAAGAAATAAGCCAGAAAACCGAACAACTTCGAATATATATAATGTAGGTATATATTATAGTAAATATGAATCATAAGTTTATAAACTATATATATATACTTGTGTACCTGTTTTATTTATAATTCGTTGTCTTTTTAATATTTTTTATTATTATTATCTCCTCTAATTCGGAGCACCTGCCATCTTATCTCTTCACCACCCTTGGTTGACTGTCCGCCTTTGTACCTTATTGTGTGCGAGAAGTTTAAATAAATAAACTTTCTCTTGAACAAACAAAACCAAATACCAATATTATTCACATAAACGAAACAATACAGAAACTTGAGATAAAAAATGCAAAACTTAATACAGAAATACCCGAGCTGCAGAAAAAAAACATGCATCTGAACGTATATGAAACTTGCACAAACGATACCTCTAAAATAATTGTTATTCACGGCCTGAATGAATATTATAAAGAAACAGAAAAAGACCTCGAAGATAGGGTAATATTTGCGATTCAAGATACATTGAATGTCGACCTCACTGGCTAAATCGAAGAGCTTAATCGGATAGGACGAAACGGACTAAGACGGCTACTACACACATACTCCAGGATTTTATAGAACAAAAAAGCTACCAATCAAAATGTCTGACCGAGACATGGATACGTTATGTTATACGTTTATGTTGATGCCAAAAGGATAGCATCAACATAAACGGATATACATTTGCTTCTGCCTACAATCGACGCGACCATCGAGGAGGAGGAGTGGCTATCCTCTAACGCAGGGCTGTCCAGACAACGGCCCGCGGCTTGTTTTCATGCGGCCCGCGACGCATGTTTTAAAGTGTGAATTAATCAGAAAATAGTTTTGGACATAAATAGTTTGGATAATAGAATTCTTTGTCAAAACATAATCAATATTTAGTATAATTTATTTATCTTTATTCTTGTAAAATTCCATTCGCATGACATCATTTAAAAGTGAAGCTATCTTTTACTATTATTGAGGGAATTCCCGGAAAGTATTTTAATGATGATGGGCAGCACTTATATATGTGAAAGTGCGTATTCAACAATTAACTTTATGAAATCTAAGTATAGATTTTCACTGTCAGATAAGTCACTTCTTCATGCAATGCGTCTGGCAACAACGAATGTTGACGTTGATATCGATATGATTGTTAAAGATAAATTAACGAAGATGGTTCTTCGTTAATTTATCTTTATATAAACGTATAAAGAAATGATTACCCTGTATTTTTTTTACTTGAAATTTGAAAATATTTGTTTCTGCGGCCTTCCAGTTTTTGTTGTAAATTTAATTAGCCCGCGAAGGTATGTAGTTGGGACAGCCCTGCTCTAACGTAACGGCATATAATGTGACCACCTGGAAGACTGTACTAACTTATCAATAGAATGTGTAATTGAATGTTGCGCTGGTCTTTTATTCAGACCACAAAAGCCTCAACTATTCGCAACACTCACCAGGAATAGAACAACATATTTCTACTTACTTTGTGACGAAAAGACTATTTAATGAAAAGTCAATATCACAGCTTAAACTTAACCTTAGCCAAACGGATTGGAACGAAAGACTATGCCTTATCAGAGATGATTATTGCTTCGTCGTTTCAACCATGAGTCAATCGCAAAGCGGGCCTGTGTGCGGGGTGCAGACCCCTCTGTGCCCGTGTCGTCTTGAAGAATCACCTTCATTTAAATGTATGTAACCGAGGCCACCTCCAATCCCTCCGCCTGCGGGGGGGGGGGGGGGGGGGGGGGGGACAATCTCGATGAGATCATACACAGCACAGCATGGCCGAGCCATCACATAGATAAGAGTGTAGCACCCTTATTGCTTTGGGTTTTTCAAAGTCGTACGTCTATAATTGTGAACAAGGTTAACCGGTCACGTACTATTGATGTACCCGTGCCGACCGAAACGGCCCGTTGCACTTTGAATGCGTTTTCGTACGAATTTGACTCGTACGAATACACAGGATCCATCCCGATCTTCCGAGCCCTGTAGGATCTCGCACAGTAGATGCGAACTAGTCGGGCGTGTACGCGCGTATAGTTCCTACATCCGAAATCAATTCCAACTTGTTTCGGATTTTTTACTCGTACGTCAAAAATATAATAGGATAAAGTACTTAGACAATATTTTTGTTGGTACGATAAAAATACAATATGGATATAGAAAATATTATTCATGGGTAGATGAAATATGAAATAGTCCGAGCTCATTATTTAAGTCCGTCGTAATTAAGATGTATCTTGACCAAAATTTACCAAGAATATCTTTTTAAATCGGCGGTTCTATGACGGCTATTGCGATGCCGCCGCAGTCTTGAATCAGCGAATATGTAATATCGGAGAAAAACGCAACCAGTGCGCGTGCTTAATTCGTACGTCCAATAATTTATGTTTACGTACGATAAAATTCGTTTCCAATGTGCGGCCGGCCTAAGATTTGGCGGCCCTAAAAGAGGTCATCAAAGAAGAAGTGATGAATCTTAGGCCAGAAGTATCGAGGCTGTCTTTGAACCGTACGAAAGTGAAGATTGATCCTAAATCATGACTTACTAAACAATCAACATTCCTATGAATCTATCCACAGTCAGATAAATCTGTCGATACCAATAGTTCTATGTACGTATTTAGTAGATGCCGCTGGCGTCCTGTAGGCTGTTCATAAAGAGCTGAAAGGTATGAAGTTACGTTGTACGCTGAAGCAGTTGCATTACTGACAACCATTGTGCACCATTGTACCTATATCATTGTGCAGCGAGCCACCCCATGAATACACAAACACTCACAGTCGTGTAAAAATACTATTCCGAGCGGGTGCTATTTGGCGCTGACCGCACCGTATCACGATCCCGACACAATTACTATGTAGTTAACCTACCCGACATCCAAATGCTCCCTTGATAACGAAATTCAGGTGTCCAGACAACCAACTGATCCAGTTCCAGGATCCAAATCCAGTGCGCATGATGACGCTAGTGTCAGTCTCATCCATTTTTAGGGTTCCGTAGTAAACAAGGAACCTTTATAGTTTCGCCATGTTCATCTGACTGTCCGGAGCTTAGCTCAGAGACTCTTAGTACTAGAAAGCTGTAATTTGGCATGGGTATTGTTGAGTATCAAGCTCCAGGTGTGCTGCTGGTGGTCTTGAATAAAACTACTTGATTTCGATATAACAAGTACTGTATTTCTTTTGCTGAATACAATTAAATGAGACGACCGACGTGTGCGCACGCTCAAGGTGTCGGCGAGCGAGTGAAAAGGTGGGGGGAAGCCCGCGATCACGTTGTGGTGTGTGGTCCGATGTGACGTCAGGAACATATTCCCCGCGTTGAAGAGAAGTCTTCAAGATGATGTTGAAGAGACTGGAAGAGGGCATATGTTGTTGTATGCACGTGTTATGATGCCCTTCTTCGTCAGGATGTCGGCGACTCGACAATGTCCGTCAGAGCCAGTCTTCACTGCAACTACTCTGCCCAGCAACCACAGAAGAGGAGGAAGATTAGTGTTTCTCACTAAGACCATGGTGCCTAATTTCAGCTCTTGACCAGCTGTCTGCCATTTGGTTTTCTGCTGCAGGAGAGACACATACTCATTAGAGAAGCGCTGCCAAAAATGTTGTCATAGTTTTTCGATGCGATCGAAGCGCTGTAGCCGCTGGATATTGACATCGGTGATCTGAGGACGAAGGAATGACGTGAGTGATCGTCCGATGAGGAAGTGTGAAGGAGAAAGATAAGTAAGATCTGATGGATCAGTGGATAGAGGTGTTAAAGGTCTGGAATTTAAAATAGCCTCTATCTGAATAAGACAAGTTGAAAGCTCTTCATATGTTAAATGAGTGAGGCTCATAACTCTACGCAATAAATGTTTGGTGGACTTTACTGCACTTTCCCAAATTCCACCGAAATGTGGGCTGTATGCAGGTATAAATTTAAATTCAATGTCTTTGGTTGCAAGATCTGACTCTATATTGTTAGATGAAACCTTTAAGAAGCGTGAAAGCTCATTGAAAGCTCCCACAAATGTAGTGCCGTTGTCGGAGTACACGCGTTGAGGCTTGCCCCGACGACTAATAAATCGGCTGAAGGCCGCAAGAAAAGCCTCCTTGGTGAGGTCGGAAACCAGCTCCAGATGAACGGCTCTGACTGCAAAGCACACAAAAACACAAATGTATGACTTAAGTAGCTTACATCCTCTAACCCTTTTTTTATTTTTTTTTGAGGATGGGAAATCATCAAATGACTTCTCCCGCTCTCTGGGCAGAGCGAGAGGGTGTGTCAGACTTTTACTGACTAAAACCCACCCGTGTTCCTTCCGTTGCCTGTGTGCCGGGGCCGCGTTATCCCTTTCGGACAAACCCGCAACCCCAGTAGGCATTGGTCTTTCGACCCCGTCGGTTGGTGCTGACATCTCTTTGAGGCGCGCGTGGAACACAACGCGCCGTCGACACGGGCCTGGTCCTTATCGGACGGCGAGCTGCCCATTGCTCACCGTCCGCAAGCCCGCGCCTACGGTGGCCGGAAGTCGGCTCTCAACTCCCGACGCCCGGGGCGTCTCCTGCGGCGACTAGGGCCGCGAGGACGTGCAGCTTGCATCTCCCTCGCGCGCTCCGCCTCCTCCTTCGCGAACATAACTGCTTCGCAGAAGGAGGTGACGGCCTCCCATACACTCTCGCTCCGAACCATGGCCTGAACCAGGGCCGGACGCGAGAGATCGCCGCCGCCGATCGCCTCCGTGAGGACACGGCGGTGCTCCGCCCAAGCCGGGCAGACCTCCACCGTATGCTCCACCGTGTACATCCTCTACCCCTACGGTCGGCTATCAGCACTGGCCCGGCATAATCAAGCCCTGTATTCAAAAAAAGGGTACTCTAGATGAGTCCTATCGCTTGGTAGGTTGCCCATGATGACCTGAATAGGCTGAGCTTTGAAGCGAGTGCAGCGAACGCAGTTACGCACTACATGCTTAGCTAGGTTTCTGCCTGCTAAAGGCCAGTAGGTGAGTCTAATGTGTGCTAAAAGTAATTGTGGCCCGGCGTGAAAGAGTGTTTTGTGCTCTCTTTCGAAGATAATTTTCGTCAAGTGATGTTTGCTACATAAACGGATAGGATGCTTAACATTGTAACTATAGTTGGAGTTGTCAAGACGTCCACCTAGGCGTATCAAGTTGTCTAAATCAATAAAGGGAGAAAGACTTATCAAGCGGTTCTTTTTGTGTAAGGCCTGATTAGTTTTAAGACATGAATATTCCTCAGGAAACATTTCCTGTTGAGAAATCTGTAATATAAGATTCTGTGATGATCGTAATTCTGAAACTGATAAGTAAGATGATATTTTTTTATTCTGTTTTAGACAATTATGGGTAAATCTTTGTATATAGGCGATGATTCTTATGAGTGATGTAAATGATGATTTTTTATGAAATAAATTTGAAAATATATCGTTATTATTTTGGTTATGTGTGTCAGCAGTTGTATGTAAAGATATTTCTGGTAAAGATTGAATTTGTGTATTAGGTGATGTAGGAAATTTGATTTCTCTATGATTAAGAAAATTAGGTCCCGACCACCAAAGAGTGGACGAGCTGATGCAATCAGCCTTCACCCCCCAAGATGTGAGATCGGCGGGGTTGCTCCTAGAAGGCACATAGCTCCTTAGCTATGTGCCTTCATAGCTCAAGCTCCATAGCTTGTGGTGAAGATCTGTGGGCAAGTTTTGCGTGGTGTGGTCGTACTATTTACGTGTGTGCGGTTTACATTAAACCAAGTGCTAAAGACGCGGACTATATGCGTTGGTTTTGTAAAGTCGAAAGTTTTGCATCTAACTTAAAAGGATCTGTTTTAATTTTAGGAGACCTAAATTTGAATAGTGCTTCTTTATCTATTGTAAACTATTATTCTTACTTTTTATCTTTTTGTTGCCTGAATGAGAAGAATGTGGTGAGTAATTCGAATGGAGGTATGCTAGATGTGGTGTTGGTCCAAGAGAACGCTGGCACGATTAATACTTCTGTCGCTGTCACGGATGGCATAGTTAAACCTGACAATTACCACCCACCATTAGATATCGACATTAAAATTAAATCTACACGTACTTCTGATGTCATTGAACCAAGTAACATTGATACCAATAAAGACTGGAATTTCAAAAAATGTAACCGGGATACGCTTTTTGATTTACTTTCAAAAAATTCATGGGAGAAGGTTGTACAGACTGACGATGTATATTTAGCTACAGAGTACTTTTATGAGTCAATTTATTCCATCTTTGATGCTTGTGTACCAAAGAAAAGACGCCCTAAAACCACAAGTAGGCGTTATCCGGTGTGGTTCACAAAAGACATAATTCAGGACACTAGACTTAAGCTCAAGTGGCATACTGCTTGGAAGCGCACTAAATGTACAGTAGCCCGTATGAATTTTTCAGATTTGAGAGCTAGCCTTAAAACACGGGTGGCACTTGCTTATGCATCATATACCAAAATGATTGAAAATAATCTAAGAGCCAATCCACGTGATTTCTGGCAACATATAGCCAGTTTACGCTCAAAAGGTGGTTTTGAGCCGAGTGTTACCTACAACGGCGAAAAATTTGCAGGTGTTCATGCGGCTGATGCCTTCGCTGATTTCTTTGTTAGCGTTTATCTTCCCGATGTTCCGCAACTTGATGTTGAAAAGGCTTCCCATTGTGATACTAATGTTAGCAGTAATTATGTAAATATATTTAAATTCACTCCTCAGGATGTCATGTCAGGAATAGGTAAACTCAAAGTTAGTAGTTCAGTAGGGCCGGACAGCATTCCTCCAGAAATTTTGAAAACTTGTAAAAAACACTTTTGCTTGCCTCTATTTCATATTTTTAATCTATCATTAAAAACCGGAATATACCCACCACAATGGAAGATTTCAAGGGTCACTCCTATTCCCAAGAGTTTGAATAAAACATTAGTAGAAGAATTCCGTCCCATTGCCATTTTGTCATCACCAGCTAAAGTTTTTGAAAACATACTACATAACTATATTTATTTCCAAGTTGAAAAGTATCTGTGTAATGAACAACATGGTTTCAGAGCAAAAAGATCAGTAAATACTAACCTTCTTACCCTAGTAGATTACATATCTAAACGATTAGACCGTGGGAGTCAGGTCGATGTCTTGTACTTTGACTTCCGGAAAGCGTTTGATAGGGTCAATAATGATATTCTGCTGGCAAAGCTATGTGCCATCGGATTTCCCCCAGGGCTGTTACAGCTCCTCGCTGACTATCTTCGCGATCGTCAGCAGTTTGTCAGACTGGGCCTTTATGAATCCCAGCCCTATCATACGCGTTCCGGAGTCAGTCAAGGATCAATTCTGGGACCGCTTCTCTTCTTGATAATGATTAATGATCTTCCTTCAGTTATTCATCACGCCAGAAGTTTATTATACGCAGATGATTTAAAACTCTTTTCCGAAATTAATTCTGAAGTCGATAGTCTGGCACTGCAGCGTGATATTGAGGCGATAGTGGAGTGGGGTGTGAAGAACAAAATGGAATTTAACTCTTCCAAATGCTTCGTCATGAGTTTTACTCGAGCACGAAACCCTATCACCTTTACTTATAAACTGAATGGTAGCGCTATTAATAGAACATCTGGAATGAAGGATCTAGGTGTCACATTTGACAACAAGCTAACGTTTCATGATCACATGGCAACGGTAGCAAATGATTCATTTAGGCGATTAGGTTTCGTTCTGCGCAATGCTAAAGATTTTAGCAACACCAGCGCTATTAAATCTATTTTTAATGTACTGGTTCGTACCAAACTGGAGTCCAGTGCATGCGTCTGGAACCCGCACGAAAAGAAGTACACTTTACTCTTAGAAAAGGTACAAAAAGCTTATCTTAGGTATCTATATAAACGTTTGAATGGATATTATCCTTTTATGTATCCCTCGAACTTTCTTTTAGGCTGTTTAGGTTATAACTCTCTTGAGGTTAGAAGAAAAAATGACCAAATTATTAATATGTGTAAGATCCTTCAAGGAAAAACAGATGCTCCTGAATTGCATGACGAACTGTCCCGTCTTTTTGCTCCCATGAACTATAACCGTAGCAGGAGGCACAGATTGTTCGCCGTGCCTTGGAGTCGAACCGTCGCTCGAGCCCAGTCTCCTGTCCCTCGCACGCTCTCTGCGCTGAACGCTCTCTTGGACGCTAAGCCTCACTGTGATGTGTTCGCGGATGAATGGAAGAAGATCTTGTTAACATGTCTGGAGTATTGTGAGATGAGCGTATGACTGTCGAGTAGCTGTATTCTTTTTGTACTAATATAGTGTGTTGTGTCTTTAACTAATGTAATTGGCCTTTGGCCGTTTTATGTTAAAGTAAAAATAAATAAATAAATAAAATAAAAATAGCTCCACGTCTGTCCAGTCGTAGCTTGTTGTATTTCACTCACTCTATTGCGGACGAATTGATCAAGCCGACTTGGAAATGAAGACAACCATCCAAGCACGATCATCGAGTCACACCAAAAGAAACAGTAATTAAACTCTAGAGTGAGTGATTTACGTACCTTCAGAAAAAGTCTTGTGCCCAGTAAAGCACCACATAACTCCAGCCTTGGTATGGTTGTGGGCTTTATAGGGGCTACCTTGTTTTTGGAAGCTAAAAGGCGAACGCAAACTGTTTCATCGACTGCTACCGTTCTCACGTAAATACACGCACCATAGGCACGTTCAGAAGCGTCTGTGAAAGTGTGTAGCTCTACTAAAGAAGCGTTGCTACAAGATACCCAACGAGGAATGTGAACACAGTTAAGAGCTGGAAGTGACTGTACGAACTCAAGGAATTGAGATTTTATTTCTGTTGGTACTTCATCATCCCAGTTACATTTAAGTATCCACAGCTGCTGTACCATAAGTTTAGCCTGAACTATGCATGGCCCGACGAGGCCAATAGGATCAAACACCTGACTTATTAAAGATAAAATATTACGCTTTGTAATTTTTGAAGTATGTTTTAAATCTATAGAAAAGAATAATCTGTCTGTTTTACAGTACCAGTATAGCCCAAGTGTTTTGCTTGGAGTGTCATTTAGGTTTAATTGTTTATCATGATTTTCTGGTTTTAGATTAGTGACTGACTCTAATATCTTCGGACTATTTGATTGCCACTTTCTAAGATGAAACTTGGCGGACTCGAGAGTATTCACTACCCCTTGACATAAATTTATGACTGACTCAATCGAATCGCCGCCACTCAAGTAGTCGTCTACATAAAAATCACGTCTGATGGACTGACTAACCTCTGAGTCTGAACATTGATCTGCTAGTGAAACTAGGCATTTTGTGGCCAAATACGGGGCTGATGCTGTACCGTATGTCACTGTATTCAGTTCATAGGTCTTTAAAGGGTCTGAGGAATTGAATCTGAAAACAATTTGTTGTAACGGGCGCTGAGATGGCTCAACTAGAATAGCTCTATACATTTTTTCAATGTCACCTGTTACAACAAACTTGTGTTGCCTGTATCTCAAGAGTATGGATAGCAGATCCTCCTGTACGGTTGGACCTACCATCTGAATGTCATTGAAGAACATGCCCGACGTGCTGGAGGCCGAAGCATCTTAAACTACGCGGAGTTTTGTGGTAGAACTTGACTCGCGCACAACACCATGATGAGGCATAAAATAAGTAATTTCTGAATGATTAGTTTTTGAATGTTCTGTCATGTGATGAAGGTTAATATATTCTTGCATGAATTGCAAATATCTGTGTTTAAATGTGGAGTCCCGTTCAAATTTACGCTCTAGGGAGAGGAAACGACGCTTCGCCATCGCGTAAGAGTCACCTAAGCAATCGACCGAGTCCTTCAGTGGTATGCTGACAACGAATTGACCATGCGTATCCCGACGTGTGGTCTCTTGAAAGAGTTTTTCACAAGCCTGTTCTTCTGAAGAGAAACAGTTTGCAGACGACACCGTATCAAGTTCCCAGAAGCGACTCAGCTGATCTGACTCCTCATGTGAAAGAAAGTGACAAACAGAAGGTTTTGTAAGAAGACGAGACCGACTGACGCGGCCCAAAATAAGCCAACCTAGATTGGATGACTGTAATCTAGGCTGATTATTGCCTAAATTAATGGTATCGGAACCTAAGACGTCCCAGAATACCTCAGCACCTACTAGAATATCAATAGCGTTAGGTACATTAAACGAAGGATCCGCTAATTGAATACCTGGCGGGATAGTAATGTACCTTTTGTCTACATAAGAGCCAGGCAGCGATTGTGTGATCTTTGGTAAAACAAAACAGCTTACTTTCGCCTGATAGCCACCATAACAAGACCGCAAATGAAGACTGCAGCTATCTGAAGTACTGGAAACTTGACCGTTTATACCTGAGACGATGGAGCTAGTGCTGCGTTTTACCAGGCCGAGCTTTCCACAGAGCTCTTGGGTGATAAAGTTGGAGGTGCTGCCATTGTCCAAAAGTAGTCTGGCAGTATGAAGCTCTCCATTGACGTCTGTCACCTTTGCCAAGGCTGTGGATAGCAAAATGTGACCCTGATTAGTTTCTGAACAGGGTAATACGACATTTGTTGACAAGACAATGTTTTCCCCTGTCTGTTTTTCTGTTGATTCCCTATGTAAGAGGGTATTGTGTCTGATCTTGCAATATTTGCAATGCGAGAGACTGCAACGCTTTTCGGTATAACCAGGTCGAAGGCAGTTCATACAAACATTGCTTTCTGAAGCTTTTTTAATGCGTGCTTCTATTTCAAGATTTCTGAAAGGCTGACAACTGAATAAAAAGTGATTCTGAGAACACATGGGACATTTTACATTATCTGAATTGTTATTATTTTTAATTTTAGTTGTTGTAAGGAAGTTTTTAGTTCTGTTGTTTTCGTTAGTATTTTTTGTTGTTGTTGTGTTTTTATTATAATTTAAGGATTCAAGTAAATCTGCTGTGTTTGTTAAAATTTTAATGTAATCTTTTAAATTTGGAAAGGCATTTAAATTATTTTTATATTCTTCCCACTCCCTTCGTGTGACCTTGTCAAGTTGTTCTGACATCATGTATATAATAAGGGTTTCCCCTAAACCCCCTTGCTCAGAAGGCTGCCCTAAAGTTGACAAGGCACGAAGATTTTTATTAGTGACGTCAATCATATTCCGTAACGATTTGCAAGATTCATGTTGAATTTGTTCAAGATTAAATAAGGCCTGCACATGATTATTAACAAGTAGTCTTTCATTGTCGTACCTTTCGGATAATAACTGCCAAGCTGTACCATAGTTATCTGCTTTAAAATCTATGCTTTTTATTACTAAAGACGCGCTGCTGGTTAAAGCAGCACGTAAATAGTGAAATTTGTTGATGTCTTGTATGCTGTCATTGTTATGAATAAGAGAAAGATACGTATCTCGGAATTCAAGCCAGTGCTGATAGTCCCCGTCGAAGTGAGGCAAGTCTATCTTAGGCAGCCGAACGAAGTCGTGCCTGCAGCCAGAGCCGTGGCGCGGGAGATCATCGATGGAGGTAGCAGACACGAGCGCGGGCGATGAGGCGCGCGCGGGGGCGAGGCTCGCCCTCGCGCAGGCCACCAGCGCGTGGTACTGCGTCTCGAACTGCTCCAACTCTGTCTGCAACACGTCGAATTCCTTGTATAGTTTTTCCATTAAACTAAGACGGGTTTTTTAATTCTGCTGCTTGGAAGCTATCTAAATCATTTCCCGTGCTAGGTAATAATCTTAAAAAGTTGCTAAAATGCGTAAGCTTTGCTTTGTAGCCACCACGCCTCTTTATAAGTTCCCTTAATTTTGCATCAGACATAATGAGAAGGTAGATAGATCTTTAAGGCAAAGCGAAAAGTCCGAAGTGCAAGCAAAGACAAAGAAACCAATAATAAAGTAAGTGAAGTTATAAAATTATGCGTAAACAGCTGGCCAAGCTTACGGTAAAATCAACTGATATTGCTAATGAGCCCGGCGAGTTAGCCGGTGCAATGAATACAATATCGAAAAAAACACTAATGAGGTTGTTTACGCGTTTAGCAAACACGTGCGGTTAGCGAACAAAGGAATGTTTTAAGAAATTAAGTTATTATGCAAAATGATGTTGATTTGATGGTTGGATAGAAAGTTCCACTGAATTGGTAAGCTATATTATATGAAGAGATCAATGTATGCCTGATCCATATAGCACTATTTTAAAATTCCTGGATAGAAAAGGTGAAAAGACAGGAAAGTAGATAAGGATAATGGAACGGACTCACTCAGAATAATGTCCCTCTGGGTAGACTGTCCTTTAAGTGTCCTCTACGGCGTAGGCGAACGCGCGGTAAGGACGGCCAGTCCAAAGTCCACTGGAGGCGCGTGCATAGCACAAAAGCGGCGATCTGCTTTTAACTCGAAGGACCATATGTTGAGTATCAAGCTCCAGGTGTGCTGCTGGTGGTCTTGAATAAAACTACTTGATTTCGATATAACAAGTACTGTATTTCTTTTGCTGAATACAATTAAATGAGACGACCGACGTGTGCGCACGCTCAAGGTGTCGGCGAGCGAGTGAAAAGGTGGGGGGAAGCCCGCGATCACGTTGTGGTGTGTGGTCCGATGTGACGTCAGGAACAGTATACATATTAATCACGCCGACAAAGTGGTAAAATAAAACCATGATAAAACAAATTTTAGGGTGCCTGTCCTACACGTAAAGTGGGGAAGTATTTTTTCTCTCATCTACCCCTTGGTGTGGGGTGTCGTTGGGAAGGTCGTTCCAAAATTTTGTGAGTGAAAACAATTTTTGGATTCGGGTCCGTTTGGGAAATTTTAAAGTGTGTAAATTTTGAAGCTTTAAAGTGCAAATTATTGTTAGAGACATAGATAAGAAAGAAGGAGATATGCCCGGTAGATGAAAATGTATCAAAACTTGTGTCTCCACTTCCTCCCCCCTACCTCGTCACAACTACACATGAATATCAGTAAACCCAATAGATACGAGGTCGCGCTCACACTTGCAATTTATAAATCAGAACGTACTACACAATCAATTATAAACCTTATCCCATCAAACACAGCGTGCATTTACCATGCACCGTTCAACTCACTCACACGAAAACATCGATCGCTATCGTTGTGCTGTGCAAAAGCTATTTATTTTACATATACGCTAGTGATTGACTAAACAGGAAAGTTATCGATTCTCCCATTTATTATTGTATTAAAACTTTTGGAAATTCCTGAAAAAAATATTTATAAAAAACGATAAACATATAATAAGATGATATAACGCGTAGCTAGCAAAAAAACACAGTTAGTAACCTTATGTATTATATTATGAAGCTAAGAAGACAAGCGGGTATGCAAAAGTATATAATATAGTATTATGTTTAGTATTATAAATGCTGGAACGCCAACGTCTCCTCCCCTCGCAGTTGAGCACCAATATCTGCAATACAGACTTGGTAAGGTGGAAGGGGTAAAGGGACCGTTATGCTTGTACTTCAAATACGATTACGTAATACTACGTTAATTTGTCTGATTACAATATACCCACTTCAGTGAGACCGGGAATCGTATAACAACGTATGCCTCATTGTACGTGCCCTGCTAGACCTAGCGCATAGAACCTCTGAGGAACTAATACGATTCTAACGGAACACGCTCCCTAAGCACTATATAAATGTGTTACACAATCCTAAGACAGAGTACTGCGAAGTCCAACTGTTATTGAGGAAAACAATTTTAATATTGAGTAGTTCTAATCGCGTACTAATGTGAAAGACACCCTTACGGCAGCCTAGCCCATTTTTACTAAGTTAACACAAAACAAGCACAAGCGCACCGTGGACTCAGTCTCTAGCAGAATACATTACGATCGTATCTGGTGAACGCCGATGTGGTAGCTCGTCACTTCATATTTCCTTAATCTGTCCCATTTAGAGGATGCTTTCAATGTAATCGGCAGGCGTGTGAATCATCCTTATCGACAACGGGGCGTTTCGATCTAGGCATCCAAATGACTTATCTCGCTAATATAATTTGCCCGAAAGCCGGTTGTAGAGGTTGAACGAGACACGATTTCTAGCGTTCCTTAGAACGAACTATCGATTAAGTTTGAGATACTTGGTGAAGCCTAACCCCACTCCCTGGAAATATGCGTCAACAAGCCTCACGCAAGGTCAGTGGCAAAACCTTCTGGGAAACAGAAATCATCACTAAAGTTTGGTTGTTTTGTAATGCAATTACAGATTGGCTTTATAGCCTAGATCAATTCCAAATGACCTGTGAGTATTTATGGCTCTGTCTTCCAAATATGGTGCGTCTGCACAAAGTCAACGGTCGTCATAAGTGATGAGCATTAGAGCTCCGTGTCAAGTGTGATAGAACGCCTTCGCCATTTCCGTATAGCCAACTGCTAGTGACAATAATCTGCCAAGGTACGGATTAGGATATGGACACGTAATACACGAGAATGTAGCATTAGTTATAAAACACGATACTAAATAAGTGTTGAGTTACAAGAATCTTAATAATATTACCAGCCTAGGATAATTATTATAATGAAAGACTCACCCAGTCGCACCAACAAACACACACTCACCCAGTCGCACCAACAAACACATACTCGTACTTCGTTAAATACTACATTAGTCTAATCTGGGCTTCAACCCAACTATATTTAACTTAATAAATAATACTCGCTATTTTGCTACAGCCTACTTGGACATGGCCTGTGGCATTCTCCAAGTCTGCTAATATCTAGCCTTATATTACGTCCACACTCTACCGTGGTCTAAAACCAACTCCCTAACTTAACCAGCTTGGACTCTCGCGTCCGTAGTCTTTCGTGATCCAGAACCAACTGCCTTTCTTGTATAACAACATCCCTCTCCTCAATCCCTAAAAAATACCACGTTGACCGTTGGGCCGTGTTTTCCACCGTTTCGCAGAATAGGTTTATGGCTGTGTGTGCAACTTCTTAATTGTTTTAAAAGGGTCCGTTTGAATTGCCTGAGCCCGACTAAATGTTTGCCAGATGCATGTTGATGATCTCTGCTTTGGATTAAGTTCTTAGAATTTGCAGGGCCAGTATGCTTCCCATAAAGTATAAATGGAATGGGTATTTATATTTTTTTACAATTTTAAAGAAATAGGATCTTTTGTTATTAATTAGGGTAACGCGTCGAGCTGGCAAGACCATAAAATTGAGATTTAATGTATTTCCTATTTAAACCGTGTGCCGGTTTTAAAATAAATATAATTACGCTGTTATTAATTTAAAGTAAATGGCACACAGTCACACCTACGTTAGTGCATCTGCACAATCACATCACTAACTTGGCACAAGTAACAGCGGCCGTACTAAGCGATGCAACCGCTTAAAGAACGTATCGTTTTGTGATTTTTACATTGCTTGTCGAGTCACTTAGCGACATACTTAGATAGTGGTAAAGAAGCAATGTATTTACTGCAATAATAGTACAGTCGCTGTGATATATGAAAACAAAAATATCGTAGTAAAGGAAATCATTATTATATGATTTCTTGTTTTATGATTTCCAACACAAATATAGTAAAATACTTATGCTGATACATTTGGCATGGATTTTAACAAGAAAGCACTGAACAACACGATATTCTTAAATGTTGTCACGATCGTCTTCCAAAGCGCACTAGTTAGCGGAGACGGCCATTTGCCTGAGACATGAGCAACGTGATCAAGACGCGTGGACACAGACCCGACCCCATGCCACTTCTCCTGTTATTTATATTACTATGGTTAGAGTCAAGTTTCCCTCCCGTCCTGCCAGCTAAATGGTTGGTTTTGGATATATGAAAAAAATCACGGCAGTAGTATAATAATATATAACGAAATTAAAAGGAAAACTATCAGACCTAAGTAGGCCTTAGAAAGAAAAAAAAATATTTATTGAGACTCGCACAGGAAATCACAAATTAAACTAAAACACACACTAAACATAAATAAAAAATCAAAATATACTTAAAAAAATTACGTTACAGATTCCGGTTCAGGGTCCGTTCGTACTTTACAGGTTAACGAGTAATAATGAACCAACTTATGCAAAGACATGTTTTCCCATACGTATGTATGGGACAACACGTTTTTCAACTACAAAGTTAAGTTTGTTCTTGGGATAAATTCATTCTTGTCCTAGGGTTACAAGATGCTGTGGACAAAGGAGGTTGCTTTTGTTCGTCGAAGCGTGTGGGTACTGAGTAAGTTACACTGTACACAATTACGATTCTAAACGATTTCTGTAATCCCACGTTCGCAAGGACGTAAAAATATCGCGGCGGGATTTTTGGTGTTGTACAAAGCATTAAGAATCTAACAGAGCGCACCCCAGTGCGTCAATAAAACACATTGTTGGATTTTTAACTGTTGTTGAAAATCCAATGCGCGAAATAAATCGCGCGGGAAAAAATCACCCGTGCGTACCTAGGTTTAACAGTCATGGCCCCACTGCTCACACTGTACTTCTTCTTATTTTCGTGAGGTTAGTGACTAATCTGGTGTCAGAGTTTTAAAGCCACCCATCGGCCTCTGACTTGGCCCCAAATGTCGTCGAGAAATATCTTTAAGGCATGCCGGTTTGAAGTACCTGGGACTCGTCCTCGACAGCCGGTGGAACTTCGTGGAGCACTTCCGACTTTTGGCTCCCAAACTGGATAGGGCTGGGGCTGCTTTGAAGCGGCTTCTGCCCAATCTAGGGGGTCCAAACGCCTCCTGCCGGAGGCTTTACGCGGGGGTCGTGCGGTCCATGGCCCTTTACGGGGCACCGGTGTGGGCGCGTTCATTGAGGCTGCGACCGGCCCAGCGGCTGAACGCGTCCCAAAGGGTCATGGCCATCAGGCTGGTCCGGGGATACCGCACGGTCTCCCGTGAGGCGGCGAACCTCCTTGCCGGACTACCGCCATGGGATCTGGAGGCGAAAGTCCTCGCGCACATGTAGGAGTTGCAAGAGGAGGCAAAACGCCGGGGTGTAACTCCGCTGCCGCGAGAAATCACGGGACAGCGGACAGAGCCCCGGCGGGATCTCATGGCGGCATGGAGTGTGCGATTGTCGCAATCCAGCGCTGGACACGCCACAATTGCGGCGATAATTCCCCTCTTTGGGGAGTGGCTTGAGAGGCGCCATGTCGTCCTCCCATGGGTAGGTTTTAGTCAGTAAAAGTCTGACACACCCTCTCGCTCTGCCCAGAGCAGGAGAAATCATTTGATGATTTCCCACCCTCAAAAAAAAAAAAAATGCATGCCTGTTTCCTCACGGTGTTTTCCTTCACCGTTTTTTAATCAAGTGATAATTATACTATAAGAACATGAATCCGAAAAGTCAGGGGTCGAGCCTTGGGTTGGATCTCGAGACCTTTGACATGGTAGTCTAACGGTCACACCACTATCACTGCTACTCTGTGTTTAAACTGCCCCTACGTAATGTGAAATTACTTGACTTGACTCAAACAATAACGAACTGAATAGTAATTTATCCGGATCGGGCGCCACGTTCATCGATGCTTCAACAAATTACTTCTCGAGTGTACGGAGGCACCTCTGCCCTCATTACTTGCATGTACTGGCGGCGTCAGACTCTTGGATATCTTCCAGCTCGTCGGCCGATAGGTATTGGCAGTTCTCCGCGGTCCATTTCTTTCTAAGGTGGCGAGCTGTGTGAGTGCGCTCGTGTTACTACGAATCCGCTTGTGTTTGAAGCGATGCTGTAGTTTGTGCTATGTGGTTGTATCTCATGTCCTGCATGCACACATCAGGGGTTAAGCAGTATTGGGTAGCTAGGATGAAGGCAAAAATAAGTACCTTATTCATTTATAGCGAAAATATTATGTATGTAAGAAAAAATCTACTTATTTTATAAAATAAGTGATAGACATAATTATAATACTAGAAATAGCGATAAATAGATGAACCATTTTTCAGATTCTCTAAAGTACATACATTTTTTATACTGTGAATGTTACAACAAAATACCTTGTGATATATTACAATTAAATGAAAAAAATATATTAAAACTCATATTAAAAGTACACTTTGTAAACAAGCATTTACAAAATAGAGGTTTATATCCAAGATAAGAAAACGTGTCCGTCTGGATTGAGGAGCCATGTCTCATATTTGAACGAGGGTACTACCAATACTTAGTAGTAAATTAGCCGATTTTGTAGGCCGGATCCTGGAATTTGTAGTAAAACCCTTAAAAAGTTATACGACATTAAGTACTTTTCCGTAGCCTGTACAAGAAAAATGGGTTTTGTAGGGCTGAATTTGAGATAGCTACAATGCTTTAATTTTTCATAAAAATCCATAAATTTCACCGCGCTGTTTTTCGGATAGTTATGAACCAATTACAACAGATTTTTGGTATAATTTAGTAGCAAATGTGATTTAATTTGTACTGTAAAAATTAAATGGAAAAACTGTATAATTTCGCTGATACAACACATTTTATGTGGCTTCTCGTATATGTACGTAGCTACTAAACTAGTTGATCAAATCGGATAACAGTAGCACCAATATTTAGTAGAAATTTCTACTAAATATTAGCATAATCCAACATCCTACACATTCAGTATTTCCAAAGTTCAAAGTTCAAAGTTCAAAGTTCAAAGTTCAAAGTTTTTATTAATGCGATTTTTGGTGATACAACAGGGTCTTAAACATATTTTATAGTAGCTCAAAAATCTACCTTAAAAGGCATGCATTGTTAAATTACAATATTAGATGTTATACATTACATGCAACATAAAGAAGTAATTAATGTCCATAAAAAATAAAATTTAAGATTTAATATATTGTAATAAATTAATGGACATATGTATAAGAATATTACATTAAAACATAAATACAATAAATGGTCAGTCACATGAAATTTTGTCAACTAGGAATTCGTCAATGGTATAGTAGCACTTGTCTATTAAAAAAATATTTAGTTTACGTTTAAATTGTGTCAAGTTTAAATCTTTTATGTCATTTGGTAGCTTATTAAACACTTTTTGAGCCATGCAAAGTATGCTCTTGTGCATAAGTGCGGTTTTTGAACTTCTTAGGCATAATTCATGTCGATATGTTGGTCTTATGGATCGATAGCTTTGTTCTGAAGCTTTTTTAAATAAATCACCGTTTTTCTTTACGAACAAAGCAGTCTCGTATATGTAAAGACAAGGTAACGTTAGTATTTTTAAGATGATAAAATGCGGTTTGCAGCTTTCTGTTGATTTAAGATTGCATATGGATCTAATGCACCTCTTTTGTGCTTTAAAAATGTCAAGTTTTGTACAGGAATTTGCCCAGAAAATTACTCCATAACGTAATATGGAATCTACGTAGCCATAATACGCGGTGACGACAGCCGCCTGATTTACTATTTTACTGAGTTTATAAAGAGCAAAGGCAAACTTGGTCAATTTTGTAATTAAGATCGATGCATGTTCTTTCCACGTCAATTTAGAGTCTATTGTCAATCCTAAAAATTTAATATGTCCTACTTCTTCAATTTTATTATTATTAAAAGTTACATTAATGTCAGAAGTGGTAATTCTTTGTCGAAACTGCATGATTTTAGTTTTATTTAAATTAAGAATTAAATTATTTTGTTCAAGCCAAGCAATTGATTGTTGTAATGCATTTTTAATGTCACTTTCATGTTTTGTATTTAAATCATCATGCCTAATAATTAAAGTGCTGTCATCGGCAAAAAGAACCATAGGAAAAGTGACGTGTTTTGGAAAGTCATTTATATAGACCAAAAACAATGGTGGGCCTAATACGCTGCCTTGTGGCACGCCAAATGTAATTTTACGTTTTCCTGAAATGTATTTATATTCTCTTTTATCCTTTTTGCAAATTCGTCTAACTTCCGTACACTGTGTTCTATTATCGAGGTAGGATTTTATTAGAGAGAGAGCGTTTCCCCTTATTCCGTAAGCACTTAGTTTTCCTAACAAAATGTTATGATCGACTAGATCAAAGGCTTTCGTCATGTCCATAAATATAGCGCTAGTGGGAATTCTTTGATCAATATCTGGCATTATAATATTAAGGAAGTCATAGATAGCCAAGTTTATGGATTTGTTTTTCCTAAAGCCTTTCTGTTCCTTAACTAAGATGTTGTGTTTGGTGAGGAAGGAATACATACAGTTACAAATAATTTTCTCAAATATTTTTGATATTACCGGTATAAGCGCAATTGGTCGGTAGTTATTAATGTCAGTCTTATCACCTTTTTTAAATAGAGGCTTAATTATAGTGGGCTTTAGTTTATCAGGATAGATTCCAGAGCAAATGCTTAAATTAATTATGTGACAAATGGGACCTGATATCACTTGGGAAACGAATTTTAGTACTTTTGTTGAGATATCATCATAACCTACGCTAACTTTATTTTTCAGGTCTTGTGTTATATGATACACTTCATTAGGCGTAGTCGGAGTCAAGAATATTGAATTATTGCATATATTTGGAGTCTTACAACTAACAGATTTTGAGGCTTTTGAAAGTAATTCTGCTTGCTCTACGAAGTGATTGTTAAATGCGTTTGCTATATCACTGGGGTTTGTTAATGTAGTACCATTGCTACGTATTTCTGTTATATATTCACGTGGAGGACAATATCTGTTTTCACTTATAATTTTCCATGTATCCTTAGATTTATTATTTGATGTCACTATCTTATGATTATTTTTGGCCTTTTGTGTCAATCTTATTATTTTCTTAAGTCTTTTTGAGTAATTTTTAAGTTTTGTCAGGTTTGTATTATTAGGTTTTGCTCTTAAATGCCAAAGAAGTTGTCGTTTATTTTTACTGCAACGTTTGATACCGGGTGTCAACCAATTCGGATTCCTTTTTGACTTAATCGTTTTACTAATTAAGGGGAAGCATAAATTATAAAACAGCTGGAATATTTCCATAAAATTATCGTACGCCACATTTGGATCAACAGCTTGATAAACATCGCAAAAAGATAAAGAATTTAAGCATGTTCTGAATTTAATCAAGTTATTGTGACTGTAGTCACGCGTTGTAATACTCCAACTATTTATTGTACAAGTTTTCTTGACAGGAATCTTTAAAATTTGGGCTGTGTGATCTGACATGTTGAAATCCATTATTCTATGATTGCATTTTCGCGGAAAATTGTGCGCAAAATTATCTATGCATGTGTTGCTTTGTAATCTGGTAGGCTCATCAATTTGTAATTTTAAGTTATAGCTTAATAAGTTATTAATAAATTCTTGAGAAATTCTATCTTTTTTCAAAGTGTTAATGTTAAAGTCACCACATAATATGACATTTTGGCGCGCTTTGTAACATATTTTTGGTAGAAGAATATTTAATTTCGAATAAAACATGTCAAGGTTATTAGATTTAGGTATCCTATAAACACATACAATAATAACGTTATGCTGTGTTAATTCGATTGCACAGCACTCGAAAATTCCCTGCACTGAAAGTTTCTTGATTTCGTTAAGCTCTCTATATTGGTGGTCAATTTTTACCAATATGCATGCTCCTCCTCTCTTTGTGTCCCTTGAGTAACAAGCTGCTAAATTATAGTTAGGTATAGTGAGGAAACCTTCATATCCAGTTTCCATGAAGTGTTCGGTTACACAAATTATGTCTATGTTGTTTTGAAGTTCATCTAGGTGCAATACTAATTGGTCTGACTTATTAATCAGTCCTGCGATATTTTGATGCATTATTGTCAGATAGTTATAGAAAAAAATGGTTTGATGTTTCTTCCGATGTATCCTTCATGTCAGTGTCTCTATAAATCATTTGGATTTCACAAATCGTTCTTTTGAGATTCATAAATATGCTTTTCATACCTGCATTGTTCAGGAGTCCTTGACGACCCGAAAACATTGAGTAATCGTATGATAAGTCAGCGTTTGAGTCTAATACATAGGCGTATTCATACGCTGTGTTATGCAGGTACAATAAACTATTAAACATTTCAATCCTTGAGTTATATAGTGTGTATTCGCCACATATTCTGAAGGTCGGGAGGCATATAATAATATTTGTGTGACTTAGTTTGTCAATGGTATCCCTAATATGGTAAATTAAATCATGATAGTTCTTAGTAGTTAAAAAATCCAAAGAAAGAAGGATGGCGAGTTTGGACCCAGATTATTTATAAATTAACGAAGCGTCATTCACTTGCAAGTTCATATTTATTATAAATATGAGTTTTTAAGAGGATTATTTAAAAAAATATTGAGTCACTAGATGATGGGAATTAAAAGTTAGAAAATATTTTTATTTACTTGAAAATAAGTCATCATGCAGTTATTAAACGCACCGTGTTTCGTATTACATTCCAACCATAACATTACGTGATTTACGTTCTTACATTTGTAGACGTTTACGCTTGTCAATTATTTTTTTTTTTAACAAAACTACTAAAATATAAGAAAAAAATACAAAAGTTAATAATTATTAAAAATGCATTCACATTTTTTATACAAAAAAGTACAATATTGTAATTATTACGATTATTTGGACTATCGTAGAATGAAACGTTATACTGTCAACAGGAGTTGGCTGTCAGTGTCAAAACCAATTATTGTTATTCCATTGTTTGTTTTCAACGACTAACGTGGGATAACTATTATTTTCTATGCGATTTTGTGGATTCTTGACGACTTGGCTTTATCTTTGGACTGACTATTCTACATACCGACTTAGACAACCGATTTTACCTTTGGATTCCGATTTGCAAGTGGTTTGGACTTAGTTACCCGTTAAAATGCGTTGTGTGAATTGTCAATTGCGCATTGCCCGATTACGGAGACATCGAAATTGCTCAGGTAGTTGAGAGAGTTCAGAGATGGGTTTATCCGCGTGATGTAAGTATTGTAAAATCTACACATAAATTGGTACTTAACTTAAGCGTGGTTTTGTTTCCGTTTGATTGCAAGACTCGCCCTCTATTAAAAGTCTCTTAAAAGTATAAATAACCGTCACCCGCAGGATGATAAGAAGTGATCACATTCTTGATTTTGAACCACTGACATGATTATACTTAACATTAACTTGGTGTATTTGATAACTCTAAAACCATGGTAATAATTATTTTTAGATGACTGGAGATGACTTTATTTGTCATTCCTGTTGGGAGTTGATAAATCATAACCCAAATGAAGATCCTGAACGTAACACCCAACAGCAACTTGGACATCGTAATGTGTGTGCTGGGTGTGGAAGATCTATTTTGAGAATCAGGAGTAGACTGGTCCTCAGACCAGAGATGTCTGAAAGAGAAGTGCAAATAGGAAACGTTGTGTCCGAATGGATAAGACCCCGCCAGGTTAGTAATTAAAATAAAAAAAGACTGATAATGACGTGCATACTCAAGAGATCTGTATTTTTATTATTTTTGTGATTGTTTTTTTTAATCTTTTCACTTGTATTGTTTCAGTTAACCAACACTGATGAAATATGTGTGCCTTGCTATTTACGTGCACAGAGAGTGTTTGATAGCTCTCATAGAAGTTCTGCCCCTGTTGCACCTTCCACATCTAGTGTAGGAGGTAGTGCCGAGCCTATATCTTCGCAACAGATGGAGCAAGTTGTAGAGGTCATTCCGTCGACCAGGCCAGGACAACACACCTCTAGAAGGGATATATAATGACAGCCAACCATTTATTATACGTGGCTGAATTAAATCTAGGCATATAGGAAGTAAGTCCTATTTTACATATATTGCAGTTGATAGAAGGCTGGAGGGGCGAAGTGCCATATTAGGATATTATTGCCACTGTCCCGTAGGGACACGGACAGTAGGCTGTTGCTCTCACATAATGAGCATATTGTGGTACATGGGTTATGCCAGACACCAAAACTATGTTGCTGCACCAGCTTCATTCTTAGATAACCTTTTAATTCGATAAATAATGTATTAAAGGTTATCTAGGAACGAACAGTAACAAGGTATAACAAAAATACAATTACTGTAAGTATCAGTAATTATTAAAATCATCATCTTCCTGCCCTTATCCTATTTTTTATCACAACCTGTATTTTATAATCACAAACGAAATAAAAGATTTGTTTTTATATCCTAAATATTTGTTTTATTCAACAAACCTCTTGTTTAAACATTCAAGTTTCTAATAGTCTGTAAAATCGCATCTTTGCTTAATTCCTTTTCACGGAGGGAGTTCCAGGAGATAGATATTTATTCCTATTGGGTACCTATACTTCGTTTTCGACTGCTTCGTTGGTCTAGTGATCGTTAGCACGACTGCCGAACGTGGGGTCCTGGGTTCGATTCCCAAGTCAGGTAAGGTGGAATTCTTAGTAGGTATCAGCCTGAACTCTGAATAATTGCCCGGTCAGTGACAGTAACTGTCACTGACCGGGCAATTATGTAACTGGCAAAATGTGAGTGTATAGCACGCGACTCCATACGCAGGTGCGACCCGACTTTAGAAAGAATCTCGGTCGCAACTAGACACGTCGCGCCAATAGAGCCTTAAAACTACATAGGTAGGTATTCTGCTAGATATTTACGCTTCTTTCAGCTTAATTTTTTACCAATAATGATTATAGTTTCATCCTATAACAATCTAGTCTATGTTTACAGTATTTCATATCTCGTTTTGACCAGGTGACTGTACTTCCTAGTTCCCAGACATAGTAGGTATGTATTTTTTATTTTGAGTAGGTAAGTACCTATATTTGGCCAGAGAGATGCAGATCCACGATGGTAGTGTTGGTAAATATCTTTATTCTAAATGAACAGCTTTTTGAAACTACATAATACATAAAAAAAGATATTGTGTTATTAAATAAGCACTATTAGATTCGTTTTGGGTTATAATCTTTTACCTTGCATATCTTTTTTCTCCCAGCCTCTACAACTTACTGCCCATTTGCTTTTTTGCTAGTTTTATATAGTTCTACAACTAGTTATAAGTTTCCATACTGTACGGTACTCCTAACAGTGGGTCCCATTGTACATGCAACCTCGCCATTCTCCTTTATAAAATAAACATTCCTTAACAATTTAGTGTGGTACGAGAGCCCACGACCAAAACCATATCACATCGTTTTACGGCCAAAACCGTATAAAATTGTTAGTTTAGATGATTCTCAACCCGACTCGGTGTGCAGCACCGGTCAGAAACGTACCAGTTTTACGGGAGCACATTTCTGCTGCCATTTCTGAATATTCATGACAAATTATCGAAAATTAACTTTAAAAGGAGGGTAATATAGTATGGCTTTAATTTTTTTTTCTTTTTTCAACTTTCCTCTATTATTTCATGAACTCGTGGTCTCGTGTTTTTTAAATAAAAACTGTTTTTTTTAGAAAAAAATGTTTTCACCTCCGTTTTTTTTTCATAGTCGACAAATTTTATTAAAAACTGTTAGTTAATCCGATAAAATAACTCACACATACGAGGAGTCATATAAAATGTGTTGTACATTTTATATGACTCCTCGTATATGTACGTATCTACTAAACTAGTTGATCAAATCGGATAACAATAGCACGAATATTTAGTAGAAATTTCTACTAAATATTGGCATAATCCAACATCCTTCACATTCAGTATTTCCAAAGAAATTAATAAACAAAACATTCCTTACCAATTTAGTGTGGTACGAGAGCCCACGACCAAAACCATATCACATCGTTTTACGGCCAAAACCATATAAAATCGTTACTTTAAATTATTCTCAACCCGACTCGGTCCACCGCGTTAGTCTTCTAAAATTCCGACCGATTTTGATGCGGTTTTGGTGTTTTTTTTGATAATTACGTAAAATTAATTCCATAAGGATTTTTTATTTAATACTTCAGAAATATTTATGTCTTGTCAAGTCATAAATTTTTCGCTTCACGTTTGACCTGAGCGCATTTTCATACAATGTCGCTCATGGGCATGTGCCCGCCCGTATTTTTTTGAATATTCATGAAAAAATATTGAAAATTAACTACACAAGGGGGTTCTATCTTTAATATTTTATTAGTAGCGTTTCTATCTCGTATGTTATTGTCTCGATTTGGATTCTGTTTATTATTTCCAAAAGCTTATGAGTTATTTTATCGGATTAACTAACAGTTTTTAATAAAATTTGTCGACTATGAAAAAAAAACGGAGGTGAAAACATTTTTTTCTAAAAAAAACAGTTTTTATTTAAAAAACACGAGACCACGAGTTCATGTAATAATAGGGGAAAGTTGAAAAAAGAAAAAAAAATTAAAGCCATACTATATTACCCTCCTTTTAAAGTTAATTTTCGATAATTTGTCATGAATATTCAGAAATGGCAGCAGAAATGGGCTCCCGTAAAACTGGTACGTTTCTGACCGGTGCTGCCCACCGAGTCGGGTTGAGAATCATCTAAACTAACAATTTTATACGGTTTTGGCCGTAAAACGATGTGATATGGTTTTGGTCGTGGGCTCTCGTACCACACTAAATTGTTAAGGAATGTTTATTTTATAAATTTCTTTGGAAATACTGAATGTGTAGGATGTTGGATTATGCTAATATTTAGTAGAAATTTCTACTAAATATTGGTGCTACTGTTATCCGATTTGATCAACTAGTTTAGTAGCTACGTACATATACGAGTAGCCACATAAAATGTGTTGTATCAGCGAAATTATATAGTTTTTCCATTTAATTTTTACAGTACAAGTTAAATCATATTTGCTACTAAATTATACTAAAAGTCTGTTGTAATTGGTTGATTACTTTCCGAGAAACAGCGCGGTGAAATTTATGGATTTTTATGAAAAATCAAGGAATTGTAGCTATCTCAAATTCAGCCCTACAAAACCCTTTTTTTTAACAGGCTACGGAAAAGTACTACTAAATCCTGCAAAATTTTCAAAAATATCCGTTGGCTAGTTTTCGAGTTCTAAGGTGGCTCCTCAATTCAGACGTCTGGATTGAGGAGCCACCTTTAATGTCGTATAACTTTTTAACGGTTTTACTACAAATTCCAGGATCTGGCCTACAAAATCGGCTAATTTACTACTAAATATTGGTAGTACCCGCGTTCAAATATGAGACATGGCTGCTCAATCTAGACGGACACTTGAAAACATCCTGGTCCTGCTCCATAGGATAATCTAGAAATAACCAAACGTGTTGCTAATTTAAGTTATTTTTTTTCTTTTTTTATATATGACATTGATTTTACATTCCGTGATTACTTCCTTACACACTGACTTATTAATTGTAAATTTTTAGGAAAATCGTCTACTTTTACAATGCTTGTAGGAACCATGTATCTATCTCATAAGTGATTAATTTATCTGTCTTTGCTTCATTTTTAATTCTTTTTATCTATTGTGGTATAGTATTTTTTTTAGGTGCACGATGCACCTAACATTTTAAAAGAGTAACGATGGAGTTTTTGCCCATTCTTCTCCATACGAAAACTACCTCTTGAAAGGGGCGACTAGAATCAATTCAATTTTTTGTAAATGTTGACGTTCAAAAGTGCCTTACAAGGGCCTATTTGAAATAAATAATTTGACTTTGATTTTGACATCTGATACTACTCTGAGAGTGATACTTATTGGAACTTATAACCTCTCGCGGTTCGGTCTCGAAGTTGCGCCCTTTACAGAAATGAGGCACATGTTTGTGTATAATTTGTGATATGTTGAGCCAATAAGTTGTTGGTGGAGTGTAATTACGTCTGCGGCCGTTTAGCGCGCTAATTGGCGTCAACTAACTGCCGGTACTTGTGGCACCAGCGGCGCCTGTAAACAAGCTCTGCTTGACCGGCTGACCGCGACTCGTATCGCCGTGGGATGGGACGTCTAAACAACGATTACGAGTATATAATCGTCTGAACAGTTTATTCAAGGGTCGTCTCTCGACGTATTATGTAAATGCCATGCGCGTTGTTTTGCCCAGACTTGCTTGAGGCTGGTCTTGCGTTACGACTGCCTGACTCAGTATCTGCATTTGATTCAAAATCTTCGAGAAATTGTATCAATTTTTTATGTAAAATGGTATGTGTTATATCTTCCGGCATTACTACAACTCGCGCTCCGCTGAACAGAGTATGGTCATTAGACACGTTTCTTCGTTTCAACACCGTCGTATGATCACGTGCGATCGCGTGCAATCACGTGCAACCGTGTGCGTTCCAAGACGAAGCGAATGATGCGCTCATGTGTACTGTTTACTGCTAATAATGTAAGAGCTTCAGGATGCGCGCTCACGACTTATAAGCGAAGTACCCACGTTTTTCTGACTCCTTATTTATAAGTTTAATATCTAGTTAGAGTCACGTATGTTTTACTGATCTTCGACCTACCGGCGGCGCGGAACTCATCAAAGTGGCTTGCCTTTCGTTTACCCAACTTATCGGAAGCAGGTTGAGGGTTGACGAAGTAGAAGCTCGTTAGGTAGTTTAGTTCGCCGATATGTATAATCCTCCAGCGGGATCCAATTACTTGCGTGAACCGCAGTGGCCGCCCCCCTCCCTCCACCAGAACATCGCGCTCCCCACGCCTCTCTGTGTACATTTCTAGTTAGGTGTCGGCGATGTTGTGGAGTCGATCTGTGCCACTGTGGGCCACTGTGGGTCACTGCACGCCACTGTGGCACACTATGGGCGTGTTGACGAGAGCGTGCGGTCAATAACATACAGGCGCCACCGGCGCCGGTCGCGATCCTGTGCCGTGGTGACGTGTGTCATTTCTGAGCTAATTGAGGGATGGCAGTAAAAAATTATTAAAAGGGAGAGAAGCAGAGTATTCTCGCATATGCAAACTGTTAAAAATAAATACTTCATTAAATCATGTGAAGAATGCAAAGGTAAGCCATTGAAGATGTGGAAACTCATAAATCATATTTTTGCACTTTTCAACAACGGATAAACATGAATTGTGACATAATTGTTTTGATCGAATGTTGGCTTGCCAAGTAATACAACATACCACTAATCACGGGATATAATATGTACAAAAGTAGCATAAATTACAATCAAAATGGGGTGATAGTTTATGTCAGAAATTATCTGAATGTCTCCGTTGTGGAACCTAATATGGTCGACTGTACCAGTGTGTTATTTAAAATTGGATCAGAATTTGCGATATTAGCAATATATCGGTCCCTTAAAAAATATCAGCAATTTTACTAACTCACTTAATGACACCTTACAAAACCTGTCATCCTTCAAAAACACGATTTTAATTGGTGATATTAGTATTCTTCCAGGAAGTGCTGATGCATCTGCTCAGGACTACCTCAACCTATGCACCTTTCATGGTTTGCCCCCCGCACACAATTTTCTTATACATCAAAGTGGCTCCTGCTTGGACCACATCATGCTTAAATTGAATTTTCCTTCACTTGCACTTGTTGTTAACTCAACAATAACCGATCACAATGCTGCCCCATTAATTATAAACTGTAATTTACCGAAACAAAACACTCGCACTATTTCTAAATTAAACATAAATAAACTTGAAGAAGATTTACGCGTCATCAACTTTGATCCAGTCTACAATTTTGCTGATCCGCAGTTTTGTATGTTGTATGTAATAGAATATATACGACAGGCAATTCAGAAAAATACATAATAAAATTGAGCCGTAAAAATTGTAATGTAAAACCCTGGAACACGTCAGGTCTTATTCGTTGTATGAGACATAGAGATAAACTGCACATGCAGGCCAAATCTCATCCAGATAATGCAATACTGCAACTATCGTACAAAAGGTATCGTAATTTCTGTAATGATCTCCTCAAAAAGGTTAAAAGCAACTACGATAAAACTGCACTGGAAAAGGCTGGAACAAATAGTAAACAGATCTGGATATATATAAAAAATGTGACTTATAACTCGAAACAAAATGAGTCATCTTCAGGTTTATTAAAAGCGTACTCGACACCGCTGACATCTGCTAACTTAGCAAATAATTTCTTCGTTAACGTCAGAAAGAAATATGGTTCATTCACACTATAAAACAAGCCCGCTTTTTGCATGTAACCCCACATTAACATCCTTCGCCCTGCTAGGTACTGACGAAACTGAGGTAGAAAGAATAATCATGACTTTGAAAGACGACTGTGCAGTTGGTTGGGATAATATTTCAAATAAAATCATTAAACAATTCAAGAATATTTTGGTACCACTGACTTATATTTTCCGAATGTGCCTGTCTTCGGGTCTTTTTCCTGAGTGCCTTAAAAAAGCAGTTATTGTCCCTGTATACAAAACAGGCAGTAAGCAGCAAGTAACAAATTATAGATCACAAAAAAGACTGCCAAATTATTCAATAACACTATTATTTATTATTTATTAAATAACACTATCAAAATGTGCATAGCAGCTTATTTGCCGTCTTGACCGAAAAAGCCTGGTTGTCTTCTGCCAACCGCATGCGTCGATGCCTACCGTTATGCAAATGGTCGCCACGCCATCGAGGCGCAACAAACCCCATGGTGCATCTGGGAAACTATGGTGTATCAATGTAGACTTGTTGTGGATTGTTGGAGTATCGAAATTATTATAATTACTCAAACAGTAAAAAGAGGAAATCACACCACACTATACACCACAGAGTACTAATAACATACTGAAACTGTACACGTAATTAAATATTATAGGTACTTACTTGTTTATATTGTCATTGTATTATGGTCTTAGATTATATATTATTATTATTTCTTAAATTATGATAAGCACAAATACAGATATATATTTTTATTACATTTATGTATAATCACACGTTGACATCCGTAGTAAGACAGCTTGGAGAGGAGAAGGGAGGTATTGATTGAGTCAAAGGCACGTGAAAAATCCAGCAGCACAAGCATGGTACCCATGCCCTGTTCTTTGGCATCCAGGATATTGCCAACTACGTCAAGAAGCACAACACGTCACACAGCCAGCCAGCACCCACGGCTTCAACGGGTATCCTGACTACCAGCAAGCAGCGAACGCGCATTCCTGGTCATCACCCTCAGCTACAACCCATCGCTGTACCACATCCGACCCACTGGATCATAACACAGCACCACCCCGACTCACTGGGGAATCACCGCAATCACCGCAGACAGTTCCAACTCACCGCAAACTATACGGCACCCGCTTCCGACTCACTGGGACCACAGCTGGAACTGTGAAGCATCGCAAGATACAAGACTCAGCCCACTATCGACCTCCGGTCTCCGGAGAGGAGTGACGTGACGGCATCTACAATCGCCACATTCGAACTACGCATCAAAGACTTGACGTCACACACAATCCTGACGTCACCCAAATCCTGCATCGCGCAATTAGAGTTTACCGCGCTATGGACATATATACAATCTCCCAACTTCAACCTCTGGGCAGTTGCCCGCCAGACACGACACCCGTCTGGTCGGAGGATCCTCTCTTTTCTATGGGGGATGAGTGAACTTTACACCCTGTTCCTCTTACCCCTAAAATACCATGTACAAGCCTTAGCACCATTTCCTCCTGGACTGGCTCAAGCTGAAAATGAGTATTACCGAATCTGTGATGTTCAAAGTAAGTCAAATCAGCATTACTGACTCTATCACTGCCAGGCACATCCAAAAAGTGGTAATTAATTTTCTCAGGGTTGTTACAAAAATGTGGTAGACTGTGCTCTGGTTTTTTTGAAATTGCTATGGATGATTTTATATGGTTCCATAACCTCTTTGGCTGTTTAATGTTTTGTTTTAAAATTTGCACCTCGGCACTTTTCATTATCAAAAGCGGCCCTAACAAGGTATTTAAGCTCTTTGATGAGTTTATATGATGTTCAGATTTAGTGGATTTAGACTTAACATGGCATTTGTCACGCAACTTCATAATTTCCTTGACAGTATATGTTATCCAAGGGTAAACCTTTTCTTGATTAAAACTTTTTTAAAGGGTGCATGTAAGTAGAAAAGATTCAAAATATACTTATTAAAAGTTGCTACCATAGAGTTGACATCCTCCAGAAACTCAATATATTGCTAATTCATCTTATTCAAATCATCATTTTTGTTCAGCAATATATCCTTATGTGGCCTATAGGTGATCCAGTTTTGGGAAGGTTTCTCTAATTTAAAATTAAGTTCAACAGATATAACTGCATGTTGGCCAAGCTCAGGTATACCCAGGGTGGATTTTTGAGATGGGGCAGTAAGGACAGCTACCTTAACCGTTGTAGCTACAGGAAAACGGTCTTAAGAGACTGTCCTTAACTTTTTGAAAGATTTCGATCTGCATTCACAGATTTTGAAAAAAAAAAAACAGTCAGCAAGAAAATGGGCAGTTCTCACAAAACTTTTTTAATGCCATTCGATCCTGTTTCTTATAAGAATCAAAAAACTCTGTTAGAAGTTTGTTTTTGCGATAAATTTATTCCAACTATGGAACCCTTCATTGTGCGTGGTCCGACACGCACTTGGGCGGTTTTTTTCTCAGAACGTTGGACGTCACAAGCAACAAACTATCTTGTTAATAAGCAGTCTAATCTGCAGTATAATCTGTGCAAATAAGCAGTTCACTAAAATACTGGTATATTGAAAGACGTGATTATAGTCAAGAAAACATAGATAAATTCATTTATAACATTAATTCTCTCACATTCTCTGAAGTATTTGAGACTCATGATACCAATGAAGCTTTTGTCCTATTTTTTTACCCGTTTTCCTTATTTTACTACTTATGCTTTCCAGTGGTACTTACGAAAATAACCTCACATAGACGACCGAGATGGATAAGCAATGGTTTAAAGAGATGTTGTATGCGTAAACGTCAATTGCTGTGGCGTTATCGTTTAAATCGTACAAAAGAAAATAAGAAAAGTTTCAAGTCTCTCTCAGGATGATTAAAACACATTATAAATTCCACAAAAAAAGCCCAAAACAACCACTTTATAAACTTTACACTTTATACTTTATACACAATAAGTGCAAAGCAACGTGGACAGTTATCAAAAAATCAATAGTAACACTACCTAAAAACGAAATTAAAAAAATAAGCATCGATGGCAAAAATGATATTGATAATCCCTTAACTATAGCAAATTTATTTAATGACTTCTTTATTGATGGCCTGAAAGGAGATACCTTAAATAGCTATGAAAATATACAAATACCTCGCAATCAAAACTCTATGTTCATGAGTCCTACTAGTCCAAGTGAAATTCAAAGAATAATAAATAATATGAAAAATACTAGCAGCACTGGATTTGACCAGATTTCAACACAAATATTGAAATTGGTTTCTCTTAAAATTTCTGACATACTATGTCATATTATAAATTTGGCTATATTTAACGGAGTGTTTCCGGATAAACTGAAAACTGCATTAATAAAACCACTTTTCAAAAAAGAAAATAAACTTTCAATGTCCTGTTACCGTCCTATAGCTTTAGTTCCAGTATTATCTAAAGTTTTTGAGAAAGTAATTCACAACTAATTATATAATTTTTTTGAATCGCAACATCTACTAGCCGAGGAGCAAACTGTATTCCGTAAAAATAAAACCATAAACACAGCAGTTTATAACTTCCTTCAGCAAGTAATGATTAATATTGATAAAAAAAACTCCAGTCTGTGCACTATACATGGATCTTAGCAAAGCATTTGATTGTGTTAATCATAAAATACTTTTGCAGAAGTTAACCATGTATGGAGTTCGTGGTAATGTACTTAAACTTATTGAATCATATCTTAGCAATAGAAAGCAATTTACCCAAATAACTCGAATATGCCCAAAAATCAATAAAGAGGTTCAATTTACATCCGAAAACAGGTATGTGAACTTAGGAGTCCCACAAGGAAGTGTATTGGGACCATTGTTATTTATTATTTACATCAACGATTTACCAAAAAATTTAAAACATCCAACATTTCTTTTTGCTGATGATTGTACCATTGTATTTAACGGTAAAGACAGAATGACACTTGAAAAAGATATGTATGACGCCATCGAAAAAATTATAGAATTGACTACATCAAACAATTTAAAATTTAATTTCGATAAAACTAACTTAATGATATTTCGCAATAGAGTTGCACAATATGGTGACATTAACATAAAATATTCAATTAAAAAAGTCACTCACGTAGAAACGACAAAAAATTTGGGTCTAAATATTGACTGCAGTTTAAATTGGAAAACACACATTGAGAATTTATGCTTAAAATTAAATCAACAATCGTATGCTTTACATATGCTTTCCAAAATGGCTGATATATCGACTGTACTGTCTGCATACCATGGTTATGTGGGATCCATAATAAGATATGGAATAATATTTTGGGGACATTCTGTATATAAGGATGATGCTTTTAAGGCTCAGAAAAGATGTGTCCGATCAATATGTAAACTTAAACAAACAGATAGTTGCAAAGAATATTTTAAATATCTCAAACTACTGACACTTCCATGCATATATATTTATGAAATTATTAATTTTGTAAGATCAAACATTACTTCCTTTGAAAAATATAAAAGTAAACGACACAGTAATAAAATTTGTTGTCCTAATAATAAAACAACTCTTTTAAATAACAGCATATTTTGCATGGCTCCCCGTGTATACAATCACCTACCTAAATATTTAATTGAGGCATCATCGCCTGTTATGTTTAAAAAAAAACTTAAAATGTTTTTGATAAATAAAGCATATTACAGTGTATCTGCATATTTGCAGGATAAACTATAGGATTCATTTTTATTTTTTTTATTTTAAATTAAGTACTTTATGTTTAAACGAGTTTAAGTGATCTCATTCTTAATTTTATTTACCTATTCTGTTTAATTTTTATTAATTCTGTGTTTTTCTTTTTACGTACTTTGCATACCGAAAGGTAAAATATGGTGATACTAAGACTGTGATATATAATTATTACATGAATGTAAAACATCTGCACACTGTTTACCCATATTTGCAAATAAATGATTTTGAATTTTGATTTTTTTGAATTTTGTTCTATAGTAAATAAAATTAAAACGCGTATATCGTCTGTTTGGCTAGTCTGTTTATCATAATAAAGTTTGTTGGAGTTTCTTTCTTACCAAAACGTATGAGAAAAGTTTTTTGCGATTTATGGCTTTTCTAGTACTCAAACCTCAGTTGGTCTAGTAGAGTTTTTTGATCCATATAAGAAACAGCATCGATTGGCATAAAAAAAAGTTTGTATGAAAGCTGACTGTATTTTTTTTTCAAAATCTGTGAATGCAGATCAAAATGTCTCAAAAAGTTAAACACAGTCTCCTAAGGTCGTTTTCTTCTAGCGACATTGGTTAAGGTAGCTGTCCTTGCTGCCCCATCTCAAAAATCCACCCTGTATAATACAGAGACCCCACACACACGGGCATCAGGGCACACAACATCTATTAGTGTCTCACTATGGTCTGTAAAATGGGTAGGCTCAGTTATTTGACTTAAGTTGGAGCAAAGTAAAAAGTTGTTAAGTAATTTTGTTTTATTTTCCAACTGGTTTAACATGTTAATGTTGAAGTCACCAAGCAAGATGACCTTATCCGCGCTAGCAAAAGAGGAAGGAGAGTCGGTAATCACATCCAGGAAGACATTCACATCAAGCCACGGCGGCCTGTATGCAGTACCGATGATAGCTGAATGCGAGTTAACATTAAGCCTGAGCCACATTTGCTCGACCTGCGGCGCCGGCGGGTGCGGCACGGCGCGCACGCGCACCCCGCGGCGCAGATTGAAGCCCACGCAGCCCCCGCGCTTGCCGCGCACGCTGTGCGAGCGCGGCACGTGCCGTAGCCGGTAGCCCGGCACTGTCGGTGCGCGACCCTCCTCTCCCTGTCTGAGCCAGGTTTCATTTATCGCCATGATGACTACTGATAGGTTCTCCATAGCAACAACGAACTCCTCATGACGCGAAACAAGTGACCCCGTATTAAACAGTCCAACTTTAAGATTTTTTGTCTTATTAAATTTTGTTAATAGTGTAGTAATAATATGTTGATTCCAGATAATATGAGAAGTATCATGCAGTATAGAGTTCAGTATAATAATATGAGGTGTAAATATTCTAAAAGACATAGTATTAAGTTTAATTGGTAATAATATGAATGAAGTATAATAAAATCCGTAAAAATAAATATAGCTTGGTAAATATAGTAGACGTGAAGACAGAGAGCTGAAGAATGGAGTAAAAGAAGTGCACATAGATAATCATTGATTGAGCAGTTGGGCCACCACCAGAAGTAACCAAAGTATACCGAGACATGAAAATACAAACTTAAAAAAATAATAAGAAACAAAACAGATATAAAAAGGTAAGGTTTTACAATATCATTGACTAAGTTATGGTGCCTGGCAGGTAGCATACTATTAAGCTTCTTTTTCAGTGTCTGAGTGGATGCATTGGGTAGGCTTACCATCACCCTGCTTAGCCAGAATGCGGCCAAATTTTGTCCACGTGTACCTCCATCCGAGGCGGCTGCCAGCCCCACGTACCCGGTAAAACAGATGCTTATTTGTTTTAGATAGTCTCTCGTTCAGAAAGAAGCGATGCGAGGGCGTGGGGAGACCAAGATCCCCGGTGGCGGCACCGCGCACCACGTGCGCACTCTACAGCAGGTCGTCGCGCAGTGCGCGCCGCGTCAAGCGTACCACGATGCGCCGCCCGCGCGCAGCCGCTTCTCCCACTGGGTTCGTTCCGCCAATGGGACTCGCGCCACCCGCAGAGGTCCTCCGTACCTCTCGGTCAGCTCGCAGGCCCACCCGTTGCGCGAAAACTATGTCCCGCTGGTCGAGCCAACCCAAGCTTTGCCGCCACCAGTCCGACGGTGTGCATCACGTTCTCGCCGGGAATTTCCAGGATGTTGGCAATCTCCAGGTCAGATCCAAGTAAATCCTGCTCGCGGTCAATGAGGTCAAGCTGCAACTGCTTCACTATCTGCTCGAGCCGAGTCACTTTGCTGTCTCGCACTGCAGCACTTTGCCTGCTCTCAAGAGCCTCAATTCTGGCCTCCAAGCTGTCAACCAGCTCGATGCATACTCCCAGCGACGAATGCAGGCCTGCCATCTCCCGACGAAATTCCCGCATCTCATCCCGAACCTCCCGCAGCTCAGAACGGAAGAGACTTATTTCCTCCCTGACAGTCAGTTGGGTATCCGGCGAGGGCTCTCCATCAGTACCCTGCTCGCTCCCCGCCCGAGACAGTTCCTTGGCCACTGCAACGAGGGGCCAGTTCAGAAAGCTCTGAACCTGAGCCACCGCGACTGGTGACCTGATCGTAGTGCCCTGGAGCGGTGCTGTCGCAACAGTAGCTACAGCCGCTGCCGACGTTGCCACAACCGGGGCTGCCGACACGGCTGCCGCAATAACACGTAGCACCACCACTGCTACGTTCACAGGTACTTGACGGGTGTGGCGCTATTGTCACCCCTGGGTAACTTCTTTTTGCATTTTGGGCACAGCCAGTCCCTAATTAGGTGCGTTGGATCGGGCAACAACAAACATGCGAGGTGATATCGGTTGTGGCAAGAGAAATAGCTAAATGTGGCGCCCCCTTTCGTAGACCGAAACTTTCCGCATGCTGCACAAAAATTATTGATTTCAATGTGCAAATCTGTGGTATTGTTATCGACACTTGTCAAAAGTATTACAATTTACACTTTTTGCAGGTACCGGTAACACAAAAAACTTCCAAGTCACTTCAAAGTTTAAAAATTAATAGAAAAAGTAATTTTTGTTTTTACGGATTTACACTACCGAACCATAGTTTAATAGGCGTGCTAATAATCACACATGTAAGTAGCACTACTGTGCTAATGTCAACACGAAATTTACGCGGAATTATTTGGTGTTTTATTTTATAATAGTGGAGACACGAACAACTGATGTGTACCGTGTCCGTGACGTCACCCCTACTACGTGTATTTATATTATGGAAATCGCTTATTATTTGGAAAAGCCTCGTCTTAAGTTTTTGCGAACATACAAAATACTTTCTAAGATACAAAGGGAAGGCAGAGTCAGTATATAAATTTCTTTGAATTTGTTTCTAGGGGTCTCGCGAGGAATCGCCCGGAGTACACGGTGGAGCATACGGTGGAGGTCTGCCCGGCTTGGGCTAAGCATCGCCGTGTCCTCGTGGAGGCGATCGGTGGCGGTGATTTCTCGCGTCAGGACCTGGTCCAGGCCATGGTACGGAGCGAGAGGGCATGGGAGGCCGTCCCCTCCTGCTGCGAAACAGTCCGAAAGGGATACCGTGACCCCTGGCAACGTATAGGCAACTGAAGGAACACGGGTGGGTTTTAGTCAGTAAAAGTCTGAAGTCGGTTGTTTTTATTTGTCACTTAACTTACTAATACTTGTGGTACCTAACCCACACAAATTCGTATACCGCTTCTTCATATGTAAATAACAGTGACAAGAAGGTATTATAACATCATCAACACACACTAAGTGTAGAAAAATATGTTAAAAAATAACTCATAAACTCCGTGCAAGCTTCTTTTACCAAATGAAAAATAATTTTGGAAATCGGAAGATCGGAGATTTTGGAAGTCCACATTTTTTGAAAATATCGATAGACATATTAGTACAAATCTTCCACAAAGGAGGAGGTTCTATGTTAGTAGCGCAAGCATATTTTTTTTTTATTTCCACCTACTTGTCTATCAATAATAATTTTATTGTGGACCGATTTTAATTTTGAGTGAATAATAATTTTTCACTTTTTATTGCTTTTTTTTTAGTATTTTATCTAAGAAGTCGTGTAAAAATTTAATAAAACTACGAAAAACTGCGTATTTAGAGTTACGATTCTTTACCAAGTTAAAAAACTGCTGCCATTCCAATCGTCGAAAAGTTGTCAATATTCGTGAACCCGACCGCGATGGTTCGCCTTCATGCATCGGATCAGTTTTCGCGTCGATGTCCCTGCCACCCTATATAACGAAATCAAAAGGAAAACTATTACAGTTAAATAGGCTTTACAAATTAACGAGTAATATTCGACCAACTTACATTTGCAGTTGCAAAAACATGTTCTCCCATACGGAATGTATGGGAGAATATGTTTTAGACCTACAAAGTTATCCAACCAACCCAACTACGGAACCCTTCATTGTGCGTGGTCTGACATGCATATGGCCGGTTTTTTTTTTTTCAAATGCGTTGGCTAGTGGGTACGCTGACCAATAGGCGCCGCGCCGCCGGCTTATGTATGACATCATGTCCCGCGGGGCTCGTAACACGACGTATCTAAGTCGGCTCTAATTTATCATACTTGTTCAACCACCCACACAGAGTTCAATCTATGAACTCACTTCCTTGATGAGCAGACTGATGTAATCTCAAGTTATCGGACGAGCAACGAAATTCAACTGCTTCTTCAAGCCTTTTTTTTAATAGTCATTTAACTTACAATCTGTATTATAATATATCTAACCATAGTTATCATGCCAGCCTGTGTGGTGGCGGTCAGCGATAACAGTGTGTGGAAAAGTGCATCGCGGTGACAGCTTGTCAAATCAAATCAAATCAAATCAAATCTTTTTATTGTGGGCATAGGCTATACAGACAGATGTTAGATAAATTACAGTTCCATTATGTCCTGCCTAATAGGCATACAATAATTATATCAACTTGCAGTACAAAACAATTCTTAGGTATCACATATAAAACATTTCTTACAGAACAACAATTAGGTATATGGTAACAGATTGTAGTAGGTACTAATTATTAAGAAAATCTTGGATCGTGTAGTAAGCTTTGTCAATTAAAAAGTTACGCAATTTATATTTGAATAGTGGGAGATCCTTGATGGTTAAAATGTCATGTTGTCTGAGGAACCCTTCCTTTTGTTCGCACTGTCGAGCTGATCGCCAGCTGACGTGCGCCACCACACAGTACACGCAGAGAGCCAACAAACAATATCACTCCAGAATGACACTGAAAGTCTGCAACTTTTGTGATTCGAAATAGTTTCGTTTTGCCTACCGATCATTCAAAATCCTGGACTCGTGTGATAGCGTCTAGTATTTCTGTGTTGTTATAGTGTGCGCTCTCATTAGTTGCCGCGTCTCGCGAACTAATGCGCGTCACTCAGCGCCGCTTGTCTTCTGACACAGTTCGCAGCGCGCGACACTCGTAACTTGGTTAACTCTCAGCGAAGCGTCATTAATCCAGTTGTTAGCTGAAAAGCTACTTCAATACTGCGCCTGATAGCATCCAATTATCAGCGAGTGTACCACATGCAGTACCAAACTCCCAGGGAATAGAACTTATAAATGCAAAACGTCGGCCTATCTCTGTGAAAAATGGCTCTATAACTTAAGCCAGCAAACCTTGATGAATTATTGAAAAGTTAGGTGTTGGTGTGGTGTGGTGCCTCATATCGATATCGAAGAGGGACGCGCCTCGCATATCGATAGAATTTGCACGGCGCGCGCATGGTTGTGGCGCATCTCTAGCGAGCGAATCCTGACTGCGATTGACATTCATTACGTGAGATGGATTGAATTATGTAATGTTTTATTCAACGAAACGTTATCCGGCAACCGGCCCGGCCGGCCGGCGGTCTCCGGAGCCTTGGCAAAGCGGCGGCGGCGGCGCCGTAATGCCTGCCGTAGTGCTCAGCTTTTAACTAGACAGATTTTTAAAGCCTTGCCGGGCTCTGGTCGCGGTACTTACTATGATTTATTCTACTCACGCAAGTCGATGTCAAATGTTGTGACTGTTTTTGGATGAACATTATGAAATATAAATGTTTGAACATACTAATCGGTTGTACGAAATAATGAACAAAACAGAACACAAGTGAACACTGAATAATAAATTCGGAATGTAAACTTAGTTTTACGACACACCAAATCTCCATTCCATATAATTCATAAAAAATTTGGTCGAGCCCAAAATTCTATAAATACATAATTAAGGTGGTGGTTACACCAAACGAATATAGAATCAGAAAAAGAGCTAGAGCATCTTTTATTGATATTCTTGACATTTTAGTAGCGATTTACCAACGATAGGACTGTTCCGTCCTTGTTTACACAAAAACAATTTGGTGGAATGAGGATAGAATGTGCATTCGCTCATTTGGTCTAAAACGACCTAAATAATATCGTACCGAAGTCAAAACTGTACATTGAATATTTTTGAAAAAAAGTAATTTCTACGAAGTTTGAGTACGACTCTAAAGCCGAAAACATAGTTTATCTATTCTCGTATGTAATACGTAATATTCGAATTATAAACTTCAAAACGAGTATACAGGGTGGATTTTTGAGATGGGGCAGTAAGGACAGCTACCTTAACCGTTGTCGCTAGAAGAAAACGGTCTTAGGAGGCTGTCCTTAACTATTTGAGACATTTTGATCTGCATTCCCAGATTTTCAAAAAAAAATACAGCCAGCAAGAAAATGGGCAGTTTTCACAAAAACTTTTTTTTATGCCATCGATCCTGTTTCTTATAAGGATCAAAAACTCTACTGGACCAATTGAGGTTTGAGTACTAGAAAAATCAGAAATCGCAAAAACTTTTCCCATAAATACAATACAATACAATTAATATCCTTAGGAAAAAATTTAGTTAAAAAAAAAAATTGGTTCTCTACATGAGAAATAAAAATCCAAACAAAACGAAATTATAAATATGTCGGAGGATGGTATGTGTCTCTCGTTATCAGTCATATTTTAACTACTGTGGGCGTACTATGGGTAGTGTTGGTTATTGCGCAATAGAAAAACCGTTGCAGTTCAGATCAAAGTATAATTTCACGCACTGTAGGTACACAATACAACTATTCGAAACAGGGGACAGTTCCTAGACTGGAGGTTCTGTTCTCTAGAACGATCGGAAGGCAAGTGCCCTCGCCCTGGCGCCCCTCCATTAGCTAGGCTCCGTCGTAGCACGAAGTTAGCCGAGTGTTGATTGCTGCCACTACTCGGGTCACGTGCTGCCCTTCGTTTAGCGACCGTACTAATGACCGTCTCCGACACGGCCATCCTGCGCTAAGACTCGTCCTCGTGTGGTAATCCTGCAACAAGGAAAACATAACACAGTACACATTATTCGGTCACTCCTGACGAAAAGCTTAACTAACAACTTGAAAATTAAAATGAATTTCATCACAATGACTTTACCTTATTTCTTTACAAATAATTCTCGATGTCTAAAGTTCTAAATCAAACAAACTAAAAACTAGATCAAACATACAATTAGGTCAATTAAAATGCTAGAGCAACCAAGTACCTCTTCATCCATCTAATCATTACACAAAGCAGGAATCTCATTCGTGGCCTATGGCCAACATGGCCTTCCAACAAACCCGTTTGTTTTACTACGTTCCTCAAGAACGCCGAGTCCCACATGACTATGGTCTCTACCAGACCCGACGTCCGCCAGTATCTACTGGTACGGTCCAACACAATACGGCCCATAGAGAACCTTACTCGCGTGGTTCCCATAACTTAGGCTTGCTCATCACCGTTGTGATCACCATCTACTTCGACTGGTACATGACCTACTGGCATCCTTTTTTAACCTGTCGTGAGCGTTTTTGTAAGTACGGTTAGAATTAACAGCTTTTAACTTTTCGTTTTCTACTAACACGAAATAGGCAACCGATTTTTTTTTTTTTTATAGCTGCTTTTGTCCTATCAAACCGAGTTTTGTTGTATGCCGCACTACGTTTGATATACTGTGACGCAATCTCACGGACTTCATCAATGTCCTGTCATAATATTACTTTGCAAGTAAATGTCGGAAAGCACATCACAAAATCAGAACAAAACTACATAAGATTTGTTCTGTGCTGAATACACGTGTATGAACAATATAGTCAACGCAACAACGTTATTAACTCGTTTGCCACTTAATTTGGCTGCACAACTCTCCTTTACTAACGAGCATTCAGCACCAGAATCGTAAACAAAACAATACAGCTCACCTTCGCTTCGCTTGCAACGCAAACTTCCACTAGCCATGATCTCTGCTTGCCACACGTGCTGCACCATCCGATTGGCTGCCACTGCATGTTCGAGCGTCCTAGTTTCCCACACGTGAAGCACACGAAGGGCTTCGCTGACTACTGCGGGGCTGCTTGACTCGATACTGAAGACGTTGTAGATCTTCTTCTGCTGTCAATCCGCTTGGCTTGGCTGTCGCGCACCATGATCGTGCATAATCGCTTGCATGTTTCGATATTCATAAAACAGAAATAAAAAAATGGTTTAGAATTGGTAAACTAAACAAAACCACACAAAAACGTTATGAAAAGTTTTGCAAGCGTATTTCGCAAATATCTCAGAAACGGTGTATCTCAAAAATAACCAAAATTTTAGTACCCTTTTAGAAACCCCACGAAAGAGATAGGAATGCTAAATCCACAAAAAAAAAACTTATTTTTCTGTCCTACCCTCGAATTATTTTGTTCAAAAACACGGCACGCCAACAACTTTTAGCGATTCCATTTTGCGCCTGAACCAACACGAATCCCAATTCTGATGTCGGAGGGGTATGTGTCTCTCTCGTTATCAGTCATATTTTAACTACTGTGGGCGTACTATGGGTAGTGTTGGTTATTGCGCAATAGAAAAACCGTTGCATTTCAGATCAAATTATAATTTACAATAACATTACTCACACTATATAGCATCACACACTGTAGGTACACAATACAACTATTCGAAACGGGAGACAGTTCCTAGACTGGAGCCCCTCCATTAGCTAGGCTCCGTCGTAGCACGAAATTAGCCGAGTGTTGAGTGCTGCCACTACTCGGGTCACGTGCTGCGCTTCGTTTAGCGACCGTACTAATGACGGTCTCCGACAAATTAATTTTGGTCAAAAAACAGATTTTATTTACCAATATAATCTTCATTCATTTAATATAATAATAGGTTACTGTATAATAGAAGAACATCTTCTTAAAAACCTGCAATTTGAAATTTTTACTAAATGTGTTCTATTATTTTCCTAGAAATATTTTAAAACTACTATAAACTCCACGCGCAAATCGTTTCAAATTAGGAGACTGTCGGTGAACGCAGGTAAGACGCAGGCGATCATATTTACGGCACGCGGCCAAATGCACCGAGCCTCGAGTTCATGGGAACCGAGGTCAAGTGGACCAAGATCGCCAAGTTCCTGGGGGTCACACTCGACAGCCGGCTCTCCATGGGCCTGCACGTCTGCAACAACGTCGCGCGGGTAAAAGTGCTCCCCCCTCCTCCGCCCGGTGTTCTCGTCACGCCTCCCATTGCGAATCAAGCTGGGGATCTACGAGACCTACGTACGACCGCAACTCACTTACGCCGCCCCGGCTTGGCTCGCCCTCACGGCCGAGACGCATAAGAAGAAGCTCCAGACGCAGCAAAACATCACACTGCGTCAAATAACTAAAGCTCCTCGGTTCGAGAGGAACTCTGTAATCCACATGGACCTGCGTGTCGAGAGTGTCGAAGATTTCTGCACCAACCTGACGCGGAGGATTTTCGCGCGTGCCGACATCTCTGAATTGCACCGCATTAGAGATATAGCACCATGGCACGCGCGCCCACCAGACTACAAGCGCTTCCCACGCGACACCATCGCAGACGTAGCGCAACCACCGGATTGACCTTCTGAGTAAGTCGCCCTCAGCCTACACGCGGCTTACCCGACAAAAAGAACTCCACAATCGCTAAAAGACACCCGCAGCGCGCAAAGCGACCTAGGTTGATATAGGCGCCAAGCACGCGGCCCACACACACATGACTCCACACTCGCAGAAAAACCCAAAAAAAGTACTACACGAACGACGCTCACACAACTCAAGTCACTCGACACACACTTCAACGCTCCGCGCCCTACAGCGCTACCGGCTAGATTTGGTTCACGCAGCGGGGGGCGGGGAAGACTCCCACTGTGGGGAGCGCCAACCAAAACCGACGCCCTAGTTGCTAGACCGGCCTTTGTTGGGCCTTCCCTAGGGAACTAGGGATCTCACCCGGCAGGGGCCTGGTCGCACGGGCGTCGTGAAGCACTTAGGGCGCTCCCACAGATACACCCCAGAAACACACCCCAAAGCGCTAAGGGGAGGCACGCCCCGCTCTTGCGAATAGGTGTGCACTAAAGCCTAAAGCCCTACCAACCCCTCTTAGGAGGGGGAGGGGAACCCAATGACGGGCCCCCGATTTCGTGGGCCGAGAGAAACCTTCCTTGGGCAAGGGGCCAATAATGCCCCAAAACCGATTCTTCGCGCCCCCTTCGTAGCGCCTAGACGACTACGACCGTTTCAAATTAGTCCACCGTGAGGCCTTCCAGAGAGTGGACGTATCGCTCGGCGCTCTGTCTGACCGCTGTTGACCTTTGTCGTGCGTACAACGATATTGCACGAGTATACTCGTAGTATGGTTGCCAAATCTTAGTACATTAGTAAGTAAAACATTTATTGAACTGAAAACTAATTTAAGGTGCTAAAATCGATCATCGGTGTCCAAATAAAATACCCCATTGATGGGGATTCGTGGACAAAAAAGTGCACAAATCCCCATTGATGGGGATTGTCAATGGAATGATTCTAGACCGAATCTGAAATGGATTAGTGGAATAACCTTCTCTTCTTGTCTTCTACAAAATCACCAAAATTAGTTTATTCCTGTCAAACGACGATTTCTCATTCTGAAATAGACTAAAGTGACACAACTTAACTATATTTTACTTTGACAGCACTAAGATGGCACTGAGTTATTAATTTAGTGAAAATGGCTATTTTGCTATTCTGAATTTGATGTTTTTCACCTAAAATTATAATTGTCTAACAAAATCTGACTATTTTTAATCGCGATAAAAATGGTGTATATCGTCAATAACTAAAATTCACACCAACAGCTCGACTTAAGGTGCAAAAACAGTACTGTATCTTTTTTTCTTGATTTTATATTTTTTAAATTGTGTGTCCTATCGCAAAAATAATCAAAATTTTGACCCCCTTTATAAAACCCATAAGCCCCTAAAACTCAACATGTCGGTAATAATTTTTCACATTTTCGATAGAAAAAGTGAAAAATTCCATTTAAACACGTCGAGGCCTCCCAGCATTTGCGCTTCCGGCTCAAAAAAAAAACATGGGGTTGGGCAAACAAGTACCACGTGGAGTCACGATTGTCAAATTAGATTTTAATTGTGCCAAAATTATTTTTAAATTTAGAGATTTTTTTGCAGAATACCTTTATGATTCTCATAGTCAAAAGTAAGGAATTTTTGTGATAAGTAGTTTAGTTCAGTGTACAAGAGAATCGGCACCAGTGAGGTAAAATATAAATTCAAGATGGCGGCTGCGAAAATTTAGACGTTTTTAGTTAAGGGGGTCGTTTTCATATACCCCGTTTACATTCAGCTCACCTCCACGGCAGTGAGCAGGAAAGTTGACGAGTATGTAAACACGATACTTCTCATGCTGCTGTTTTTCGTTATGGGTGTCATTTTCACCACGTTATACCACGTTTACATTCAGCTCACTTCCACGACGCGTAGAAGAGAATTAGTGAAGCTTTAGAAGTCACTGATGGCCACGTTCAGGCCTCTTTGAACAAGATTTTGCATTGCAAAAAGGGCAGAATGTAAATGAGGCAATAGTTTTTGAGGGGTGCCGATACTGAGGTCAAAATGTACATCTAAGATGGCTGCTGCGAAAATTTTGTTTTTTTTTTCAATGATACGTGAGAACGAACTTTGTTCCTGACAGGGTTCCCCCGAACGAACCCGTTTTTTTTAAAAGAGAAAAGTTATTTTGGCGCGTTGAGCGATTTTTGGTAGTGGAGAATCTTATGGGCTCGCGTCACCGACATGCTAAAGAGATCGCGAGCAGGATACAGAGCATGGTGAGGGGAAAGTCTCCCGGTCACGACGGTCTCAGCGTTGAACATCTTAAATACGCCGGGGTACACTTACCGCGAGTACTTGCTATGATTTTTAACCTATGTCTAAGTCATAGTTACTTACCTGTGGAACTTAGTAATACAGTCGTTGTGCCAGTGATAAAAAATAAGACTGGTGACGCCTCCGATATCTCCAACTATAGGCCGATATCGCTTGCCACTGTCTGGTTACTAAGGTAAGGTCACTGGTGTGTCTGGTTACTGGTGGCTAAGGTATTGGATAGTCTGCTTGATAAAATTCTAGCTATACATATCGTTCTCGAGGATAGTCAGTTTTGATTTAGGCTGAACTTGTCAACGGAGAGTGCAATTTTATGCCTCAAGCAGACGGTCCAATATCACACAGACAGAAAGACTCCTGTAATAGCATGTTTCTTGGATTTATCGAGGGCTTTCGACCTGGTCAATTATGATCTGCTCTGGCATAAGCTAACTCACGACACTTCTGTCCCGGGTGATGTGATATCACTGTTAAGATATTGGTACAGTAGTCAAAAGAATACAGTTAAATGAACAGGCTCATATTCTGATATGTATGGGCTGGAATGTGGGGTGAGGCAGGGGGGTCTGAGCTCCCCCCGTCTTTTTAAACTGTACATAAACAAACTGATGGGTGAACTCGGTAGCACTAAAATCGGTTGTCACGTAGACGGTGTTTGCGAGAACAACATCAGTTACGCTGATGATATGGTGCTGCTGAGCACATCTATCGGTGCAATGACAAAGCTTCTTAAAATTTGTGAAAGTTATGCGGTGGCTCACGGGCTGAAATACAATACCGATAAGAGTGAAGGGTTGGTTTTTAAATCGGGTTCTTTAACATACAAACAGCTGCCTGAACTCTCACTCTCTGGATCTCTTTGAGGTCGGGTTTCGAAGTTTAAGTATTTGGATCATTGGGTCACTGATGACTTAAAAGACAATGTAGATTTACACAGGGAGCGCAGGTCGCTGGCTGTCCGTGGCAACATGCTGGCCCGCAGGTTTGCACGCTGTACTGATTCTGTAAAGATAACGCTTTTTAAGGCCTTCTGCCAGTCGTTTTACACGTGTAGCCTATGGACCAAGTATGCCCAGCGGGCTTTTAGCGACCTGCGCGTTCAGTACAATAACGCTTTCAGGGTGCTTTTGAGGTTGCCGTGGCGATGCATCGCGCTACATCGTGATGTAGTGCATCAGGGATGTTTGCGGAAGCGTGCGTCGACGGGTTCGCCGCGACAATGCGGAAGCGATGCACTTCTATGATGGCGCGCTTGCGCTCCTCCTCCAATGGCATCCTAAATGTGTTTTCAGACCGGTGGAACTCTCCCCTCTTACAAAAGTGGATAAGTGTTCACACACACTTATCCAAATAATCTATGTTGTTTGTTGTTTATTTTTATTAATTTAATACTAACATTAGGCTAAGTTATTCTACTATTAACAATATATGGATGTTTTTATCTGAAATAACATATTTGAATTTGAATTTGAATGTTAACACCCATAATGTAATGAGTATGACGTGTTGCGCTTGTTGTTGGTCGGAGTAATAATAAGATAAGATGAACATTAAGAAATAAATATGATTCATCAAATTGTTATGCCTAATGTAAAATTAACACGAGAAGAAGCGTAAGATAAATAAACTGTTTCTTTAAATATTATAAAATTATTATTTAGAGGAATTATAGGATTTAAATTCCAATTCAATATTATTTACTATAAATTATTGCTCTAAATTGAACGGATCAAAGTGTGTTAGTCTGACTATAAACAGAGCGAACGCGCCAACTCTTCGCACACATGTACATGTTCTTCTGTGTGAGTGATTTTTGCGAAGAATTTACCTAAACTTGACTTCTCGCGCTAGACGTAAACGCTCTATTCCATTACTTCACTGGGCTGAATAGGGAACGAATAAAGCACATCGTTACAGATTTTACCTTTTAAATGATTATCATCCCGCTATACCTTTAGAGCTCCCGCAGACATACAATTATAAATCGGCCAACTTACAATTGTATGTCTGATACAGATTTAGTTTTATTTAGATGTGCAGGCTAGCTTATGTCACTATATGTACCTATTGGTATACTCTGCAAGTTAGTCGGCCAACTTATTATTGTAAATCTGTGGTCTCTCTTATGGATTAAAAATAGTTGACTGCTTAAGGAGTCAATTATGACATAATATAAGAACGGCTATTTTAGTCAACTTTAAAAAAAGCAAATAGTTTAAAAAGGTTCAACGACTGCTTTGTAAACGTAAGTTTGATTCCCAACTATTGATATATGCTAGTTTGTAGAACATATACAGAAAAATATAAAGTTTAGGCATCTTCTGTAATCTTTGATTATAATAAAGTCACCAGTCCTGACTCTCTTCATATTTTGCCTGCTGAGACCAAAACTACAAACGTAGTATACAGGGAAGCTTTATAATAATGTGGCTATTATTTTAGTATTTGTGGTGACTTATACGACTTCCACGCGAAAAAAGTCGCGGGCAGAAACGAGTAAGAAATAAACTTGAAATAATAAGGGCGACGTAGAAAGATTTGCTGGATCCGTATGATAAATACATAAAGGGTTGCATGCCCAGACGCGCGGCGCGCGTGGACCGCGATTCAATAAGTGCGTGTCCGCCCGCCCGCCTCCGACCCCTGCCCTGCATACATTATCCCGACAGTCGACAGCCGGCCAACACTTTACGATGTCTTATTATAAGACAGTTTGATACAAACTGCTGCATTTGTCTTGATTTCCACGAGAGCATGAACAGCATTGAATTGGATTTCTCTGCAAATTGAGCTGTAAGCCGGTGGTAATTTTATGTGGTGATTTTAATGTTAATTTATTAGAGGACTCATCAAACAGCCTCATTTCAGTCATATAACCTTAATAATTTATTTTTGGAGCCTACTAGAGTAACCGCCACCATCAAGTACATGCTTAGATAATATATTTACTGACATATCGCCTATTAATAAAAAAAATATAAGTCAACTGGATTCTGACCATTGTGGCCATCTGATTACATTTAGTAAACAAGATAGAAAAGTGGCTAAGAGAGTTACCACGGTTGTGCCAAAAACTGCAGGTCACTTGGAGACTTTTAAAAACAAACTTAATAGTACATAAATTACCCTACTTGCCTTATTGTGATAATCCTAATGAACTGTACAATTCCTTTTATGCCATGTATTGTACAGAATTTAACTCAACATTTATACCAAAGCAGATCTCAGTTAATGGTTCTGCAATCTTCAGTGAATGGGCAACTAAAGGGATATTTAAGAGTAGAATCAAACTCTTTGAACTGTACGAAGAAATAAATTATAATAAAAGTAAAGAATTTTATCAATATGTTAAGAATTATTCCAAATTATTCAAACAAGTTTGTAGCGAAGCTAAGTGTCGATATTTAAGCTCAAAAATAAAATAAAAACGACTTGGGAAATTATAAACAATGAGACTGGAAAAGACAGTAAGCGTAGTAGTGACTACAGCCCTAATGTTAACAATATAGTTATTGAAAAGGATTTAGAATTTGCCACAGTTTTTTAACATTTCTTTGCAGATATTCCAGTCGCAACCACTAAATCTTTGAATTCTTCACCCACTGTTGCCGAGTCCCTATCGAAAGAAAATTTTGATGATTGTAACCATGAATTTAATTTCGACTATGTTACTGCTCGAGATATTATTAAAACTTTCAATACACTCAATGTTAAAAAAACTATTGATCTATGGGGAAATTCCGTAGAGGTTGCAAAATGCATAAACAACACTGTAGCGCCTGAATTAGCAATTATCATTAATAAATGTATTGACTGTGGTGTAATTCCTGACTTAATGAAGAGTAGTAAAATAATGCCTTTATTTAAATCGGGCAGCACAGCTGACCCCACGAACTATAGACCAGTTTCTGTGCTCCCCACCTTTAGTAAAATATTTGAAAAATTGATGCTAGATCAATTGCAAAGACATTTTATTAGTCATAAATTATTAAACAGTAAACAATGCGGTTTCACAAGGGGTCGCTCGACTTCCGACGCTGGTGTTGAGCTTCTTGCACATATTTTTGAGGCCTGGGAGGAGTCGCATGATGCCCTAGGTATTTTTTGCGACTTATCTAAGGCTTTTGATTGTGTTTCTCATGATACATTGGTCAGGAAATTGCATCACTATGGTGTTAGAAACACTGCTTGGGATCTTCATATTTCTTATTTGGATAATAGGATCCAAAGAGTGGACGTTAATGGCAAGCGATTCCTGGGTTCTATTGTCACTATGGGAGTTCCGCAGGGCTCAATTCTTGGCCCTTTTTTATTTCTCGTATACATTAATGACCTTCCTTGCCTTATAAAGAAGAAGATGACACATTACTTATATTTAAACTTAAGCGACAACAGACAGTTACCGACGATGTAATCAATGCTCTCTCTAAAATAGTGCATTGGTTTAGTGTTAATAATTTACTTTTAAACGAGAAAAAGACTAAATGTATTAGATTTCTGACACCTAACGTTAAGCAGGTGAAAACCAATGTACTAGTAAATGGGATAGAATTGGATCTTGTAGACACCACTGTGTTCTTAGGTATTACTTTGGATTCGAAGCTTCAGTGGGGCCCACATATAACCAAATTGTCGAAGCAATTAAGCTCTGCAGCGGTGTTTAAAATCCGTCATTTGACTGATGTAGAAACAGCTCGATTAGTATATTTTAGTTATTTCCATAGTGTAATTAATGTCTTACGGCATTTTGTTATGGGGAAATGCAGCGGACTTTCAGGCTATATTTGTGCTGCAGAAACGAGCCATTCGAGCAATATATAACCTTAGTTGTAGGCATTAACTGAGGGATAAATTTAAGGAAATAAACATAATGACAGTCGCATCTCAATATGTTTATGAGAACCTGATTTATGTAAAAAAGAATATTAATCTATATTCTAAGCACAGCGACATTCATAGCATAAATACTAGACACAAAGATTTATTTATTGTGCCCAGGACTAGGCTCCAAAAAATTAGTAATTCATTTAAGTGCCAAAGTATACGTTTTTACAACAAACTCCTAAGCCATGTTAAAGAACTGAGCTTCAATAAATTTAAATCATTTATTAAACAGAAACTATGTCAAAAAGGTTTCTATAAAGTTAAAGATTACTTAGACGACAAAAAGGCTTGAGAATAATTAAGCTACTCCAATGTACCCCCCCAAGCAACAAACAAGTGTTTTAAAATCAACGACTAGATGACACTATATGAGTTCATATAATTCTATTCTATTCTATTTTTCCTTATGGCAATGGTGCCGATGTCGACAATTCTGCCAATGTCAATGTGTGGAGAAAACGTGCGGTGGGAAACAAAATAAAAAATAAAAATTGATAGAAGCTAAAATTAAATACCAATAAGTAATTGGGATTAATGCGAAACTTGTTGACGTACTTAGCTCATTTTATTTGACTGTATAAGTCAATTTATTTTTTTTACTTATTATTGACATTATCTACGCAATACAGTTTTTTTTAAATGAGTTGTAATGTTTTACGTTGCATAATGTATATTATTTTGCATAACTACCTATTATATAGAATCAAGTTTTCTAACTGAACAGATAGCTGTGCTGCTGGGGAGTTTGTTGCGCCACTTCTTCTTCCCAGCTAAGCACTAGGAAGTGGTGAAGAGTGGGCGTTTTTGGGGGACTGTCTTATGTAATTTTGATGTTTCAAAAGTGCTGATTCTCAGCCTATTTTGAATAAATGACTTTTGAATTTTGAATTTTGGTGTTGCAGACGAGGTCGGACCATGAATAGACAACATGCATGTATTCTTTTATTTCGCTTAAATCAATAAAAGACACTAATACAAACCCAGGAAAAGTATTAAAAGTTAAATTCAACTAAGTATAGCGTATGGATCAATAAAATGATTTTAGATTTATATGTGCGTTTTGTTTGTGCAGAATAAACAATTTTTCTTTCTTTTATTTTTTTTCTGTAGATTTAATCTCCTATACAATTTTCTGCTACGGTTCAAACGTCCATTACTTTACCGACGTGTACGAGTTGGATTGCGGTGTGAGGCAAGGGGGGTTAACATCGCCCCGGTTGTTCAACCTGTACGTACATGAACCAGCTGATCGGCGAGCTCAGCAGTGCTAATGCGGGTCGCTCAATAAGCGGAGTGCCTATTAATAAAATCAGCTTCGCGGATGATATGGTGCTGCTGAGCCCGTCGGTTGGGGGGTTGCGAAAGCTCCTACGGATTTGTGAGACATATGCTGGGCCTCTGGGCTCAGGTACAACCCTAAGAAGAGTGAGTACATGATTTACAAGGTGGGTACCAAATGTTACTCTTTTATACCTCCGATCACACTTTGCGGTGCTAGTCTAAATAGGGTTAATGATTTTAAGTACCTGGGCCACTCGGTCACAGATAACTTGTCTGACAATGAGGACATCGAGCGGGAACGTTCGGCGCTGTCTGTTCACTGTAATATGTTAGCACGTAGGTTTGCACGATGTACTGAACAAGTAAAGGTGACCTTATTTAAAGCCTACTGTCTGTCTTTTTATACGTGCAGCCTATGGGCCAACTACGTGCAGCGAGCATACAGTGCCATGCGCGTACAGTATAACAATGCGTTTAGGGTGCTGCTAGGGTGGCCGCGGTTTTGCAGCGCTTCTACGGTGTTCGCGCAGGCGCAAACTGATGACTTTTATACTGTTATTAGGAAGAGGAACGCCTCGCTACTAAGTCGCTTACGTTGCAGCACTAACAGTATCCTCAGACAATTGTCCGAACGGTGGGACTCGGTGGTGTTGGAGAGGTAAATGCACCGGCATTCCAGCTCGTCACCATATTTTAAATGATTTATCTTTCATAATTATAATTAAATGTAATTGAATAAATGAATAACTACAATTGTAATTTAACTTTAAATTATTTTAAATGTGTAATGTTTCTAGACTCCAACAATGTATATATTATTGAAATAATGAAAAGTTTTGAATTGCTTGCTTAAGTGCATATTCCATTTTGCTGTCATTACTAGTTTACTAGAAATATGGCAATGTTTGGAAGAAGCTCAGCGCGTTTCAAATTGTTTACTGTTACAAGTGCATCAGTCATTAAAAACCGGCCATGTGCGTGTGGGACCACGCACTATGAAGTGTTCCGTAGTTGGGATGAGTTTATCCCAACAACAAACTTTACATTGTAGTTGAAAAACATATTCTCCGATACGGGATGTATGTAAGAACATGTTTTACAAACTGCAATTTTTAACTAAAAGGAGACAATTTTTTTTGTTTGGGGAATGGGCCCACCACATATTGTGGCGTATAGTAATGAATTGCATGTTGGTTTATTCCTTATAATCTCTAGATTACAGTGGTAATATTAGCAAATCTTTATGTAACCGGAATACTGTGAAATACGACAATCAAAACATTACTCTCACTATAACCTTAAATCCCACAAGAGCGATTGTCTAATGAGTGAATAGGTTTCATTGGTATTTAAAGTTGAAATAGTGCACTGTTCAATAATTAATACTATAAAACAATGTCATTTTTGCACTATGTGACAGATTTTGATAAGATTTTCACGATTTGATAGTCTGATTCACGAAAATGGATTAGATGTTTAATATAATGTTCTAAGGTGATTGTGTAAGGAGAAAAAAAAACCACTTACATACGTAACAAAAAGTATTTATTAAATGCGTACTGTTAATCATCGACATTTTCAAAGTCATCTCTTAAAAGAAGTATTTCATCTAAAAAAGATGTAGGTGGCTCAACCTCACTTTGATGCCGTGCCCAAGACAAAAACCATACGACAGACATCACGTGTGCACAGCAGCCGACCGTGCGTCTGCCCACTAAACAATCACAACAATATCCAGCAAGAGCAGCCCTACTGTTAGAAATTGATGGGTGGTGTCAACTAGTATATAAATATAATAAGTTTTTCTACTAGTGTGCCTTGATTGTATCCTACCTCGTAGAAGATTTTATTTATTTATTTATTTATTTTCATACATACATCTATCTTTACAGTTTCCCCAATGCGATAGAGTAGTAAATTACACAATCAATAAAAAATAATAACAATAAACATAAAACATTAATAACACTAAACTAAACTTAATAACACTTTTTAATACTTAAACAATAATCTCGATTCTCTATAGATAACATATGACGTATAAAGTCACTCTTGTGAATTCGCTCTGTGAACAAATGAACACATCGATCTTCTCGGCAACTAGATTTAGCGTGCGCAACGCCCTCGCAAGAGGGAAGTTCTCCAGCAATTTAGTGCGACTGCACGGCATCATAAACAAGGCGGGCCGTCGTCGACGTTGCACGTACTTATCGGGAACCCTCAAGCCTATCCACTGTAGTACCCCTGGATTATGTAGGATACCCCTAAATACCCTAAGAGTGTATGATGCCAGCGCTAGATCCCTCCTAGTTTCCAATTTGTTGTATCCCACCATGCCCAATACAAACAAGGTAGGATACATCAAAGGGTAGAAAGGGTACACCCCATACAGCCTGAAGTACATATATCGGGCGTATTTATTTTGTATGCGCTCCAACATGAGACCATATTTAGCCTCATGTGGAGCCCATATCGCCGAATTACACTCCAGCTGACTTCTTATAAGGGCGTCATACAATACCGATATGGTTTTCATGCTTGTGAATGATGCCGCTCTACGAAGTACAAAACCCAAACGTTTGTACGCCTTTTTGCAGACATTTTTTATATGTTCACGGAAACTTAATTGGGTGTCCATACGAACGCCAAGATCTCGCACTGTCTCCACCCGTTTCAATGGCGCGTTGTCCACTTTGTAGCTATAATGGAGTGGTGCCCTAGCCCGACTGAACGTTAGAACCGAACACTTAGTGACATTGAATTGTAACTTGTTGTTTTGACTCCACTGAACTACGCGATCAATGTCTTGTTGCAGGCGGTGACAGTCATCCTCGCTTTCGATAGCCAGGAGCAACTTAAGGTCGTCTGCGAATAGCAGACACTTGGCATGTTTTACTACATCCGGCAGGTCATTTATCATGATAATGAATTCTAAAGGCCCCAAATTGCTGCCCTGGCTCACTCCCGACCTCGTAAAATAAGACTCAGACCGGTATCCACTGTATTCAACGTACTGTTTCCTGTCCCTCATATAGCTCACAAAAAGTTGGAGCAACTTGGGTGTGCAGCCCACCTTAGCCAACTTTGATAATAAGACATCATTATCCACCAGGTCAAATGCTTTCTTAAAATCAAAGTAGGCGGCATCTACCTGCACCCCGGAGTCAATATGAGGAACCAAGTACGTCATAGCATTCAGTAGATTGCTGGTCGTGCTACGCTCCGGTCGGAAGCCATGCTGTGTATCTGATAGTTGTGATGCAACTTGCCCCTGGACGTCACGCTGTATGGCCGACTCAAACACCTTCGCTGGTGTTGACAGAATCGCCACAGGTCTAAAATCCTCAACCGCTGTACCATTCCCGCCCTTTGGTATAGGAATTACGCGGGTGATCTTCCATTGTTCTGGAAAATACGATGTGTCCAAACACAAGTTAAATATACGCGCGAGTGGTTCCGCCAGTACCGATCGACAATCTCGCACGACAAACACTGGAATACCATCCGGACCTGCTGACCGCTTTGGTTTGAGTCGCGCCATTGCCGCTTGAACCTGATCAAGTGAGAGTCGCGAGACCTGCACACGCGCGCTGTGCACGCCTCCTGCCTCCACCGCTTCTTGCACCTCGAGCCTTGCCGGCGCCTTACTGTACACACTATAAAAATATCTCGCAAATTCCATCGCACATTCAGGATCGGTCAACACTGAGCCCTCTTTTATGATTTTGCGACGGTTTCTAGCTTTCTCTAGATAATTATTTGGACCAAACTCATGGACAGGTTGCCGGTATACCTCGATTTTGTATTGTCCAGAGGCCCTGACATGCTCACCATAGTACGAACGAGATTGCTTAATTTGATAAATTCCTAGAGCGAATAGAATTAAGTTCTGGAATGTCAATTGAGGAAAATTATCCAGCTCTGGAAGATTAGCATCAATGCTGGCAAATTGCACCCTCACTCTGTTCAAATTGTGTATTTCCACGTAGGAGGCTAGATGGTTCGGGGTGTTTAGTTTTGCTTGAGCAATCGCTAGTATCTCTTCAGCATAAAAATTATCACGGATTAATGTATGAAATCGATTTATTAATGCAGCTGCTACTTTTAAGTCAAGCATCAGGTGGGTGGATGCTGTATTGAAGTATTCCTGACGGAACAATTTGAAGTCCCGTTTAAATCTGCCATTTACAACTTCAACCACCCACCTACACAAGGTCACACATCGGGATTTGTTGGCTGCAATTGTCGACAATTGATATTCACCAGCCTGTTTAGATTCAGGCATATAAGCCTTGTAACCATGCTGCTGCAAGAATGGAATTGCATCCCTAAAACCTCTATCAAGAATGAAAACGTCGTTTTCTCTGAAAAAGCTTCGCAGTGGACTATTGTCAGTGAACAATCTAAGCATAATAGAAGTATCTGACTCTGTAGCAGGGTATGGTCCAACGACATCAAGGATATAACCATTACAGCACACAAGTAAAAACGGTTTAATCAAGTTGCGAAACTTATGCAAACTGTATGTTTGCTTTTGGTACAAGTAATTACTACTTTTTTGTACGTAAATGTATGTACCGTCACATATTACTATGGCTGGCATAAATTCAGGATCCATGTCTGGATTACCAAATAAGCCATTTGGTATTGTCAAGTTATATTGAGCAACTTCCTGAATACTTGTGTTATTTGTCCCTAAATGCAATTGAATGAATTGGTCTTCAAAACACTTCCTGACAATATTAAGGTTTTTGAACACAGTTGATGAAGCTACATTAAAAAGAGAAGCTATGCGTTCATTACTATCTCCTGTACGAAGTTTCATTAAGAACATAGCCAGACTTCTTTTAGGAGATTTAACCCTTTCACTGATAGATGGAATCTCAATTAATAATCGTTCAAATTGATAGTGGGTAAAGCCTAACCAATATTTGCATAATGTGGCATTATGTTGAATTATGTTTTCAATATTATAATTTCGAAATGCACTACTTTTAAGTAGTGAACATAGCCGTCCATTTGAGATGCAGTGAAATCCGAACAGTTACTGATTGTGTATAAATTATTCCAGTCATTATGAGGTTCATCCAAATGGTGGTCACAAATACGAGCACAACGGGGAACATAAAATGAATGATCAATCAGTAATCTTTCCTTTAGTAGTATAGGTACTAAAAACCTCGATGTATTTTCACATAACCAATAAAAAAAAAAATAAGAATTGAAAAAATAATAATAATAATAATATAATAATAATATTATAATAATATATATATAATATTATGTTAATTATTTTATTTTTTAATAATAATTAATCAAGTGTTTTTATTTTATGTATATTATTTTCTCTTCTAATCTTACACACGTTGTCTACATCTCTTTAACTACTTTCCTATCGCAGGTATGCTGGAAGAGATTTCTTTAGAAATAAGCATCACCTTTGTACGTTTTTTTCTGTTCCTTTCTTCTTGTCTATTTATAATGTGTGTACATAAACTGTTAAATAAATAAATAACCTAAAAATACAGTGGCGGGAAGTAGAAGCAGCACGCTTGTAATTGGACATAGTAATTGTTGGTACTGCTCTGTAACTAGCAGGCGTAACATTAATTGGCTGAATTTCCATATCCCTGATTTCATCCAGTTGCCTGTTTCTCTGCACAGCTCGGGAGGCTCTCAGCCAGCAAGCCATACAGACTTGTTCTAAACGTTCCACCTGAAAAAATAGACCATTAGTATTGCAAATAAAATATATCTTAATATGCCTTACCCCAAAAGGCAGCCTACTTATATATATTTTTTAAGTAGTGTGTGAGTTTTTTGTTTACTATTTTTGAGACAGACCAGGTTCCACTTGCGCAAAGGCATGGCTGTAGTTGAACCACTTACGGGTGGAACCAATTGGTTTCAATTAATTGTAAATTGATTTAAACTTAAATTCCACGTTTTTACAGTTTATTTTCTTCTGTTTTTATTTTCATAAAATTGGTTCTCCTCGACGGTAGAGATTTATATTTATTATTAGACTAAATATTATATTGTTTGACTTTTCATTTTCACACATTTATCATTTAGAATAAAAATTATTAATTTAATATTACCTGGTGCAATGGTATCCACTGTAAAATAATATTCCATTGCGCAGAGTTAACATGCACAGTATGTGTTTGATGTGCTCTTAAAATTGAAGAACCACATGAAATGCAAATATTCCTATACCCAAATCTTCTCACTGAATGAGCAGTTTGAATACATTCTTGCAGTTACATTAAGCAGTTTCCACATACTGCATCTAGTGGGTGTAACTGGAAAAAGTAGGTAGGCATTTTACATACATCATAACATGTTACAATACAAAGTCGCGAAATAAATATGAATAAATTCTTCGCATTTTCAAAACTAACACCTCAGATTCGAGAGTTGAAACACTCACCTCGCGAGAAATCCACATACATACAAGTTGGCGCACATCAGCAGATGTTTCGGACAGTAACTGTCTTCGCACATTGCGTTGAAATCTTACTGCACAATTGACACAACAGCTTTGTGGATTATGCGCTGTACCTACAGCTGCCATTTTCAAAATCTTTCGAATAAAAATACGAAAAGAATCGAAGAAACAATTTCACGCAACTGATAAAGAAACGGAAAGAAATAATAAATATGTTATCTGTCATCTGTCAGTGTCAACTGTCATGTAAAACAACAGACTTTTACTACGTTTCGTTCCACGCTGATTTTTAAACCATGTTACGCGATATTTGCGATAGCCTTTTAAAACAGCATTTAAAAACAAGTTTACGGTTCCTTTCATATCTTTTTACACATTTAAAGCCGTTACTATTACCACCGCGCACCGTAGTAACATTTTTTCATGTTTAAGTAAACGCCAAAACGCCCCTCAACACGCACTCTTTGTCTTATCACATTTTTATTAATATTTCATTATTCCGGTTAGATTTTTGTATAATTTTTGGTCAGTTTAATATAATAAGATGGTTACTTTTTTTATGTGTTATATGATTAATATACGTTATCATTTACCAGTGGGCCCAAAAAAAATGGTCTCCTTTGCACTTTAAAGCTTAGTATTTTGCAAACGGATCCATGAATTAAAAAATGCTTTTCAAAATATATTTTTGAACGATCTTTCCAACGATACCCCATACCATGGGTAGACGAGAAAAAAAAAACATCCCCACTTTACGTGTAGCGGAGGTACACCAAAAATAATTTCTTGATTTTATTTTACCACTTTGTCGGCGTGATTAATATGTATACCCATGCAAATTACTAGTACTAACAGTCTCTGAGCTAAGCCGCGGACAGACAGTTGGACATGGCGAAACTGTAAGGGTTCCTTGTTTACTACGGAACCCTAAAAATGTATACAGAGGTGTTCCAAAATTATGTCTGACACGATTAATATCCACATGGTCTATGTAATTTGAAATGGAGTCCCAATTTTCTTCGCAGAGAAAAGGATAAAATAAATAGCTACGCAACCGACCACGCGCATAGCCAATCAACGATCTGCTACTTACGCCGTAGCCGACGTAGCCCTCACGTCAGCTACGGCCCGTAGCCGTTCGTAGTACTTTTTTAACCGACTTCCAAAAGGAGGAGGTTACCAATTCGATTGTTTATATTTTTTTTTTTAATAGGTACTTTTCGTTTGGCAGAAGTGTCGGTAGGAGTTATTTAGTGCTGAGCTCATAGTTATCGTTTTTTTTTCGCTGAAATTACCACCTATTGGGTGTAGTCCTTATAAATGAGTAAATAGGTTACTGGGCCGTTGCTCCGCACGTCGGCAACCGATCAGCCGACCCCTCTCACAGTCTCACTCACTCGACTGTTAAACCTGTCGGGATAGATAGGCACTTGTTTTTCACACACATTGACTTTATTTGCCTGATATGTACACTCTCTGCAGTTTTTAGATGTTTTGCTTCTCGCAGTAAATGCCTATTTTATGTTATTTCATAGTTTTGCATCATTTCGGTATAATAGTCGGAAAACGTTTTATACGAACCCATGCGATCCCAGAAATTGCTGATACAACGCAATGTGTCTTTTGGCAGATGAATTCAGATGATACAACTCGCAGTCGCTACCAAGAATAATATATCGCCAAGTAAATCACCCCGCTTGGAGTGATACGAATTAAAAATGATGAGAATACGGTGCACTCGCCTTCATGAAACACTTCACACAATTTGAATATGAGTCGAATAATTAAAAGTAAGTTACTGTAAATAACGCCTACTAAAATTAATCAATATCGGACATAATGTTGATTATTGTTTTTTCTACATGGCCATTGAGTTATATTTATGTACCTACATATAATTATAATAGTTCGTGAAAAGGTTTTGTTATGTACGTTACGTTGCGGCAGCCTGCTCCACAACAGCTTACTGTTGTGGAGCAGGCTGCCGCAACGTAACATTTAGAAGTACATATCAAAACTTTTCACGAGCGTGCCAATCGCCTACAATAGTACTGCTGCTCAGTGGTTACTGTCCACTTGATGGGAAGCTCGAGGAAATGCCAGCTCTGGGAGTAGGCGCCGGCCGGTAGGTCGATACCTAGTTGGTGGTCAGTGGGTAGCGGATAGTTCGTGCGAGTGCCACGGTATCGTACGGGGCAAAAGGTTCGCTCTCCCTCGATGAGAAGTCACTTCACTATTAATGATGCTATGTTCGGCATCACTGTGTGTACCGTGTAAGTACCCAACGACATTTATCATTTATCATCATGCTTGCCTGCCCTTTTAAGACAACGCCTGTTCTAAGAAAGATCGATACTCCAGACATATTAAATCACTATAGAGTGGTAACCGCAGAATTAACTCTTTCACGGATCATTATTTACTTGAAATTATCGTTTGTCAAAAGGTTTCTGCCTCTTGGTCTTGTGGTCGCAAGCGCTACTGCTGAGCACGAGTATTATAGCTGTTCGGTACAATATTTGCAACCGAACAGCTCAGCACTTTTGCCTGCGTGCATTTCCATAAATGCATGAATCACAACTATTACCAGTTAGTACGTATTCGGATACCAACCGCGTAACTCAAACCAAACCAAATCAAACCATCTTAGTGCTAATTTAGCTTAGATTTACCACTTAATACATTTGACCAATATTCAATATAGTCTTTAAACCATATTATTTCGTATCATTAAACCAGTCTAATATAATACCAAATCAACCAAATATCAACCAACTCAGAAGTTAGTGCTAAACCAAGCAGGCACTAAACTTTACAATAGCTACACCTCTGCTTAACTCTTCGGGGAAACAACGCGTGATATGTTATGTTATATCGTCACTGTAAGTAGATAAAGTTACCTCATTTGTTATGGTCCTTCTGTATGCGCCTGTGCTGTGAGGCGCGAGTGGCGGGCGCGGCCCGCGGGCGGCGGGAGGGGCGAGCACACGCCCCCCCGCGTGTGCTCGGCCGTACTCATGACGCGCGCACTCCGACACACGCGGATTGATTGACGCGGTCGGACCTTCACGCCTCACGCTATGCTGCCCTCCTAACCACATCATACCTCATATTTGCACACGTTTGATAATATTACATTGCTATCTACATCATTAACATTTTGTTGCTCTTAGTTAAATATGTAAATATTGACACATCCAATGTTAGTGTAGCTACCTTCACTAACATTATTTTAATTGGGCAAACCATAGGTAGACAATAAATGTAGGTGTGGTTAGCAATGAGTTACTGTAAATACAGGAGATCATTAATTTGGGGCTAAGTTGCGTTGTTATACGAGTTTCAAAACTACTGTTTTCAGTATGTTTTTGTTAAAAGAATAATCGTTATCTATTATAGTAAGCTTCGTATGTCAGTAATCATTACATATATATTTTTACCGTGAAACTAAGGCTCTAGGGTTATTCTGCACATGCGGAGGACCGTACGCTCTAGCTCCACTATAGCTGTGCCTTTAGTGCCCTCACCACATACCATCGTCGAAGCACGCACGAGCACGTATAGGTATTTATTTATCTTTACATCCTAACTCTTAATATTTTAAATGTAAAAATGAGTTTATTTATTACGCTTTCACGCTTAAACGGCTAAACAAAATTCAAAAATTCTATAGTCATTTATTCAAACTAGGCTGAGAATCAGCACTTTTCTAACGTCAAAATAACATAAAACAGTCCTCCAAAACGCCCACCCTTCACCACTTCCTAGTGCGTTAGCTGGGAAGAAGAAGTGGTGCAACAAACTCCCCAGCAGCACAGCTGTCTATTCAGTTAGAAAAAAAAAAAGATTCTATATAATAGTATGCAAAATAATTTACATTACACAACACAAAACATAATTTAAATTATTAGCCATATGTTAGCTAGCACACGCTAATATTAGCAACCAAAATCATCGAGAACTAAACTCAGGCAGATATAAAAACTAAACGGAACGTAACAGGTTCACTGTCCACAGACCATATAAGGTATCTAAATAAAAGCCTCCAGGCATAAAGGGCGTGCCCGCTTTCATAAAGCTATATATAGCTGTAACTGGAAGTAATAAATGATAAACTAGGACCATCGAGGTAACATAAATAAACAGTTAATTACTAATAACAATAACAAAACCATGATCAGCAAGACGACCAGTCACCACAAGCAGCAACCGTTCACGAGCATAAATTCTGCTGACGCAAAACCATATGTTGTGTTTGAACTAGGTCATAAAGTGCAAGAAACTATTTCACGCAAACTAAATCGGTTAGCCCCACTATGCTCTAGTCCCGCTATGCTCGACTCGTAAAATACCTACTAAAAAGTTTCGCTATGCACGAAATCACTTTCGCGGGCAGTGATCAAGAAAACTGTTACAGTGTAATGTTTTATTTAACCATTTAAAAAGTTACATTAAGAAAACCTAGGTGGAACAAAATGTTATTCCTTGAAGTAATAAACTTGAATCTTGGCACAACCTTACAAAAAGTACTACTCTTGCATGAATTCACGCCATAGTATTTCAATCCTTAGATGTTGTGCACAATTTCTGAGCAGTAACCTAATAAAAAGTACTAGGCAAGGCATGCATGAATTCACGCTAGTATTCAATCATTATGTTAGCAACTCATAGGATTTGGATGATTTTGATGGGTCAATATTGGCTTATAGCTCCATTCATAAACATTTCTTAACTTAGAATTGCTCTGAAATTCGTATGTCCTTATCTGTCATTTTACCTTTGTACTGTCAGAACGAGACAAAACAAATTTTAACTTTCAGACGCTTACGCATAAACGAATAGCGCTATAAAAAAATTAACTTGAATTCAAACACTTTTCTTTCCAACTGATCCTTTCATTGTTTACGTAAAATCGAAGAATTGCGTGCATAGCGAAACTTTTTAGTAGGTATTTTTCGAGTCGAGCATAGCGGGACTAGAGCATCGGGGGACTAACCGAACTAAATAGACTTTTTGTTATTAAGGTTAATAGTATTTAAGTAAACTAGGTATAAAATAATGCATTAGGTAATTAAATTTAGTCATTATTTCAAGACTTCTAATGTTAAATATTGTTAGGAATTTTATTGTCCTACAATTAGCATAGTGTGAGCTCTAGCCGCCTGTCATACAGGTTTATAACATTACCTTTGTAAATTATTTCTAAGATTTTATTTTAATATTTTACCAATTTTAATGACAAAATATTTATTATTATTACTATGTCCGATTTAAAACTCAACACAATAAGCAGGAGAGGATGCCAAAAGGAAATGATACATAGTTTGAACTGTGCATATGGAAGATATAGTTACCTGTACTGCAGTAACAACTATAACAAGTTCGTACATTTTAAAAAGATAACTCTCGAAACGTTCCGGTAGCGTGGAGGCATGCTTAACTTGAGCAGTTCTAACAGACGCAACTTTACAGCTCGGGTTGCATCGCAAACTTAGGCTAGTTGAGCACAGCATAGCTTCTAATGATTAGTACCCTTAACACCTGTATAAATGTGTAGTGCATTCAGATTATATATGCATTATGTGCGATAGCAGGCGATGTGCTGCGGAGTGTTGTCGCTACAGATATTAATACAATACAACACACAGCGGACACGCGCCATTGTGCCGCCGAACACCTCCGCCGCGCGCTTTGTACGAACAACACCGCGACAACTAACACGAGCGGCCGACACTGCGCTTAGTAACATGCCTTAAGGTTCATTATTGAACGTCTCAGCTGTTCGGGAAGCTTCCAGCTGAGAGTAGAAGAGGGACAACTGTGGGCGCAAGTTATAATTAATCCGCGCGAGTGGCGAGTGATCCGAGCCGGCCGCGCCTCCCATCTCGCGCACAGTCGCGCTACTACTTTACACAACATTACTAACTAGGACATCGTGTGGATAATACACTGCAATGTTAAGATGCAGAGTCATAGTAATACTTGTACTACTGCAACAAAATGAAGCCGCTGTCAAAGTCAAATTGTTACCATCAACATGTTTCCTATTTTGAGTAGATAGGGTGAAAATATACTCAGCTAGCTTTCGCTTGCGGCTTCGCCCTTGTCGAGGTTTGAAATGATCCCACGGGAACGTACCACTGGGATAAAAAGTATCCTATGTGTTCATCCAGGTTACAATCTATCTGTGTGTGAATTTCATCCAAATCCGTTCAGCAATTTTTACGTGATTGGGTAACAAATATCAAACATCAGACACACAAACATACAAACTTTCACATATGTGTGATAGTTTCTTTCCTACCAAAAGTATGGAAAAAGATTTTTGCGATTTCTGACTTTTCTAGTAGGTACATACCAAACCTCAGTCGGTCCAATAGAGTTTTTTGATCCTTGATAAGAAACAGGATCGATTGACACCAATTTTTTTTTTGTGAAAACTACGTGCCTTTGTCAAAATGTCTCAAAAAATTAAGGACAGTGTCCTAAGACCGTTTTTCTGTACCTACAACGTTAAAGTTAGCTGTCCTTACTGCCCCATCTCAAAAATCCGCCGTATATATATATATTACAGATAGAAGATTAGGATAAGGGAAGAGTAGGAGTATTTCTGGTCTTAAGAGTATAACGAAGACACGATTCTCTTAACATTAAATAAAACAAAATGAACTGCCTATCAACTGTACGTGTAGACACCGGTTGCTTAGCTGTGTCCCGCAGGCAGCGAGGCACCTAAAACCAATTTTGAAAAGTTGAATGTAGGTAAAAAAAGTTGTGGCTAATACATATTACTTGAATAGTTGCTTCATCAAAATGCGCAAATATGAAGGAAAGTTTATGACAAAATGTAAGATTAACAACAGTTCAAACATTCAACAATCGGTTGACTCGAGTACGTAGAGTAAAAGTTGCAGTTCTCTGTTACTTTATAATTTCAAAACGATAAGAGTAATTGTGGTTCTGAAAGATGGATTCTGTAGCTCAAGGTTTTTACATTAAGTATTTACTTAATATGATGATAGTGGTGAATAAGCTCAGATTTTACAAAAAAAAATATTTTACGAGGATAACAGTTTTAGCTGTTTGCTACTGTTCGCAACAAAACTTATAGGAAAATATACCTTAAACTTTCTTTTATTATGATATGAAATCGAAACTTGCTAAAGTTTGCTGATACGACGTTTGACGTTACGAGTATAATGTTCTTTTATTATAGGTCGCGGACCAAATTTTACTCGTCATGAACTGGTAGACTTCATATTTCAAGATCCTACAAAACGTTGAGATTGTAAGAGAGAACATTTTCAAGAGTTGATCATATTATATTGAAAATTAATTGCCACCCTGACCAACAAAATTCTATGAGAATGAGAGTTTCAGCATTATTTAACCATATTAAAAGTAGATAGACTTAGTGTATAGTAAATACGCTGAGTGCCTGCACCAAAATGAAATATTCCCATTTTACACTTTTCCTACTCCTACTGGACCTGGTCGTCCGTGTTCTAGTTTTGATTCAGCCAGTGAAAAATCGAAACGTAGAAAAGTCACGCACTTACGAGCAATGACAACAACAGAGGAGTTATCTTTCGCTGCTGCTATGGATTGTCCTAAAGGACTAGACAGCGATAGGGCAAACCCCGATCCCCAAAACAAGGAGTTTGCTAGACTAGTAATTAAGTAAGTAAGTTTATTTATTTGTATAAACATCGTGTACATACATTGTATGCAAGATATTAAATACAGAAGTGTACTATCATGTTCAGCCACGTATCGTGGCGTACAAATTGGTAAGAAGAGATGGTGCACAAACCGCGACTATATTTATAAAATTGTATTTATTTATTTATTTATTTATTTAACACTTTACACACAAATGTACATAGGCGGACTTAATGCCATAGGCATTTTCTACCAGTCAACCTTTGGGTGATGCAGAGATAAACAGTGGTAGGTGCAATAACGAAAATTGTGGAATAAATATTTATTTTAATATACATATACCTATTAACCTATATATATAATACAATATAAATAAATACAAGAACAGATAAATACACATAAATACACGAATATACTAACACAAATAAGACAAACAATGGGAAAACATTACCGTTGTGATGATACTGCCAGCTTCTTACGAATGTGCTCGCGAACTTTAACTTTAAAGGATAATCGGTTGGTTGCCATCCTGATTTCCTGGGGGAGCGCATTCCACAAGGATATAGATTGAACGAAGAAGGAAGAGTGAATGAAGTCAGTGCGATGAGTGGGATATTGAAGAAGACGATTGTGTGATGAACGTAGAGTTTTGTTGTGGTTTGCGCAAATGTACTGAAAGTGGGGGGCTAGATAACTAGGGGAAGAGGGAGAGTCAAGAAATGAAAACAAGGTGGTCAGCGCCCTTTGCTCTCTGCGCTGCCGTATGGGCAACCACTTTAGAAGGGATCGATGCGCAGAGACGTGATCATATTTACGAAGATTGAAAACGAATCGAATGCAATTATTGAGAAGACGGTCTAGTTTGTCGAGGAGATCTGCATTCAGGTCATAATAGCACACATCACCATAATCGATGATAGGGAAAATTAAGGACTGCACAAGCATTGCCTTGGTACTTGATGGTAATAAATGATGGTTATATCACATTATAAAATTACATATTAAATCATAATTACTTATTACACGTTATTATTACAATTCAATATGGAGATTGAATTATACATTTCCAAAATGTATAATGAGGGTATTGTCAATACGTTATGCTCTTTAAAATAAGATTTACAGCTATCTGTTGTTTGCAGTCTAAATATCGATCTAATACATATTTTCTGGACCCTAAACGTTATTTCATTATCTGTGCCCTGCAACTTATCATCTATAATCAGTCCCAGGTTTTGTTTTGTGTCAGTTACATTAATATTAATATTATTAAGTTGAACATTAGGATTTTTAACTGTATGTGTACGTTGTCTAAAATGCATTACATTAGTCTTTTTTAAATTAATTGTTAAATGATTATTATTTAACCAGTTTACGTTTTAGATAGAAGCGAAATAGCTAAGTCTTATCAGTAAAGTTCCGTATGTGCAAGATTCAGAACACATAATGCCAAGTTGCGAAGAATCCGATTGAAACCGTAGTTCTTAATTTTTTTCTAAATTATTAAAATACATGTGAAAAATACTACTTGATTTTTTAATTTTTGTAGTTACTGGCCAGGTGCCTTTTTTTCTATTCATTATTCGCTACTGTTAATAAAAAATGTAATCTGTTTAAAATATAATACTTAAAACGCAATTTATAACGAAAATTTATCTTAGAACGTATAAAACTATTAAATAAAAATGGGTAGTCTAAGTTTTTATTTTATTTTTATACTACAATCATAATAATGAATTCAGACGTTTTTATTGATTAGAATGAATAAAAACGTCTTAATTAATATAATTTCTTAAAAATAAATTTTACTCCTTCCAAATATGGGGCGGCCGCACTGTGTGACGTCAGCGGCACATCCCTGTAATTTAATAATTGACCGTTCAATAACAGCGCGCTCGAGCGATTCATCGCGAATCCGGGTCACAATCATTTATATTCCTAGCAGTCATTCATTATGTCGCGGTCGCGTGGTGGGCGCGTGGCGGCTGCGGTTCCGTCACCTCTCTGGCTGAGCTCCGGACATGGTTGTAAGTGCCGCACTGCATGTGTGAGACGCGCATATCGGGACCGGGAGCGACGCAGGCAAAACCAGACAAATTATCTTAGCAAACTCCGACGCCCCCCTGTGCCCCCGCACTTTCGCTCCTCTAATTTAAAATTCAGACCCCCCTGTTCCCCCCGACTGGCAACCAGTCTATTTGTGACTAACAGGGTAAACGCTGACGTACAACTTGCCTCTCGACTCGCCGCCCGCGCACCGCGCGTCGCTCGCTGGTCAAATCCATTTAATTTCCAGAGACCTAATCTAATATTGCTTTAGGTCAATTTAGATTCAGTCTATCAAGTGCTGGATATTTACATTATACTCAGCTTCGTCCTCGAGATTAGCATAAACACAATGTAGTAACACGTACGGCGTTGCCTTTGCGCACTGAAAGTAAAAAGCCCTATACCTAAAACTAAAAAAAAATAAGCATTTTTTTAAAACATTTTTATATGAGGGTAGACATATTTCCTTTTTTCAATAACTACCGTGTTATATTGCTCATTCACAGTTCAGTGCTCTGCCGGAGCGTACATAATTTTCTTAAATAATTATATTTAGTGTTATAATATTTTTAAAAGTGTCATGGGGAAACGAAAAAGTAAACACGATTACGAATATATTACAAAAAAGTTAAAGAAATGGGAGAAGAAACTTCAGCGAGAGACAAGATCGACGTCGCATTCCAGAGGTTAGTCAAGTGTCAATCATACGAGTATATTGCGTAAAATCGTTGTATTAATAACGTTGCATAATCACATTAACGTTTAAACGTTGTCATAAGTCGTTGCGGTTAACTTTAGGGTTAACACTTAGAACTAGTAAACCATAAGTACCTACTTAACTCTTGTTTTATATCACGTGCAAGGCTAATATTGCGATCAGTTATAAGAACTGTTACCTTGTTAGTATACGTGAAGCTATACGGGTGATGCGGGCAGTCTTTGGGATTGTCACTTCACCGTAGATACTAAGCCGCACGCGGTACATATCTATATCCATAGATACACCTGCCCACCTGCGTGCGCTTATCTTATTGTTGTAAACAATGAGGATTGATTATCTTCTTAAATAACTTAAGAAATATACACATTACAGAGAATACACCCTCTCCCCAATGTCGATATTACGACGAAGAGTATTTTGAGGAAGTAGTGGAATTGGAACCAGAATATCATGATGAGCCACCCATGAGCGCTGGGGATCCCATTCCTTCGAACAGTGCCTTGGACCCAGTTCCCTTAACTAGCGCTGCAGATCCAATTCCATCCACAAGTACTTCGCAGCAGCAGGTCCCTTCCTCGGAGACTGAAGTCCTTATTGCAACTGACACACCTTCGAGCATCGAGCTGGACTCTAAAATTTTAGAGATATTTGGAGCGGATCCGTCTGTGGAAAAGATCTACGGCAAAGAAATTCAGATCGACCTGGCTGTTCGGCTACAACATCTGGCTACTATGGGCTTGTCTAGCGAAATTCGTAAGGAGTTGATAGAAAGATACTTACCTCCTAGTAATTGCAAGCTAATTGACTCGCCGGAACTTAATTTAGAAATAAAAGCAGCCATATCAGAAGTAGTCTTAAAAAGAGATAAGGGTATTGAGATGAAACAAAAACAGTTAGGTTGTGCCATTTCATGCACAGAGATATCCGCCCGTGAACACCTCGCGCGGGTCTTATCGAGGTCGGCAGCAGACAACGCCCGCAACACGGGCGAGCTACCGCAGTCGTCGCTAGCTGTTACCGGGGTAAGCAATTATGCTGGTAGACTGGCACTTTTTTATGACACCTGGTCAGAACTAACTTCTGATCGGACTGTCCTATCATGGATTTCTGGATATAAAATACCTCTTTCAGCTCGTGTTATACAGTATACCACCCCCAATAAAAGAATCCACTCAACATCTGAAAAACTAAATTTTAAGAAATGTATTGATGAATTGTTATGCACTGGTGCTATCTCTCATTGCAACCCTTGTGAAGGACAATTTCTATCAAGCATATTCTTAATACCTAAGCCCAACGGTAAACATAGATTCATACTTAACTTAAAAAATCTTAATCAATTTATAGAAACCCAACATTTTAAACTCGAAGATTTACGAACAGCAATTAAACTTGTATCGGAAAATAATTTCATGGGAACGGTAGATCTAAAAGACGCATATTTTTTAATAAAAATTCATGATGATTATAAAAAATACCTTAGATTCGAATTTGACAATGTTTTGTATGAATTTAATTTGTTACCGTTCGGCCTAAACACGGCACCTTTAGTATTTACTAAGATAATGAAACCGGTTGTCGGGCTGCTCAGATCCTGCGGTTATATGTCTAGTATATATCTAGATGATTTGTTGCTTATTGGTAATTCTTACGATGTTTACTTAGAAAACATAACGGTAACTCAGCGACTATTGTCAGCTTTAGGATTTATTATAAATAAAGATAAATGCAACTTATCGCCTACGACATCATGTAAATATCTTGGTTACATAATTGATACTAAAAAATTTCAAATCAGTTTACCTACAGAAAAATCTAATAAAATTAAAAATAAATTAAAAACCTTTCGAAACATGTCACGATGTAAAATAAGAGATTTTGCAAGTTTAGTAGGTCTATTGTGTTCTGCTTGCCCTGCCGTCGAATACGGATGGCTATATACAAAAGAATTTGAAAGATGCAAATTTTTAAATTTAAAAAAAGACCCATTAAACTACGACAATTATATGAACATACCATCATACTTATCGTCAGATATTGATTGGTGGTTTAATGCATTAGATAACCCAATTAGTAAAATTAAATATGATGAATACTGCCTGGAAATTTTTAGTGATGCTTCGACTACGGGGTGGGGCGCGGCGTGTGGGAAAGAAACAGCTAGTGGGGCATGGACAGTTGAAGAACGATCACATCATATAAATTATTTAGAAATCGTTGCTGCCTTTTTTGGCTTAAAAGTTTTTGCTGTAACAATGAAAAGTTGTCAAATATTACTTCGCATTGACAACACTACGGCCATATCCTACATAAATCGGATGGGAGGCATACAATATCCCCATCTTACACGCATAGCAAAAGAATTATGGGAATGGTGTCAGTCTAGGAATATTATTGTGTATGCATCATACATTCGTTCGGCAGATAATACAATAGCCGACGCGGAATCACGTAGAATTCATCCAGATGTTGAGTGGGAATTAAGCGACTCAGTTTTTTACAATATAACAAACAAGTTTGGTTTCCCTGATGTAGACATTTTTGCAAGTTGTGTTAACAAAAAATGTCGTAACTATATATCCTGGTTCAGAGATCCTGATGCTATAGCCATAAATGCATTTACCTTATCATGGTCACAAATTTACTTTTACGCATTCCCTCCTTTTTCAATGGTCTTAAAAACGCTACGAAAAATTGTTAAAGATAAAGCTACAGGTATTGTAGTGGTCCCCTTATGGCCCACCCAACCTTGGTACCCTCTATTCAGGAAACTGCTTGTATCATCTGTTTTGTATTTTAATCCGAATAAACAAACAATTTTATCACCTTCCAGCAACAACAACGCACACCCTCGGTTTACCCTGGCTGCCGGTCTCTTGTCCGGGACTCGTGGCTAAGAAGAAATGTTCCATCACCTGCAATTGACATAATTTTGGCTTCCCTCGCCGGTACATCCATAAAACAATACGACACCTGTCTTAAAAAATGGTATAATTTTTGTTTATCTAAAGATATCGACATTTTCGGGGCATCAATCAATGATGCGATCCTATTTCTAACAACATTGTTTGATTCAGGAGCACAATATGGGACTTTAAACAGTTGTCGATCGGCTTTAGCCTTAATTCTGATTGAAAAAGTCAGCGATAGTGAAGTTGTAAAACGCTTCTTTAAAGGTATCTTTAGACTTCGGCCACCCTTACCGAAGTATAACATAGTATAGTAGTAACTTGGGATACGTCTAAAGTTCTAAACATTTTGTCCTCTTGGTATCCTAACGATAGCTTGGGTTTAGATAAACTTTCACGTAAATTAGCCACTTTATTATCTTTGGTTACTGCACACCGAATGCAAACTTTAGCAAAAATTAGTATAAATAACATCCAAATTCATGCTGATAAGATCACTATTAAGATACCTGATATTATTAAAACATCAAAGATAGGAACCGTGCAACCAAATCTAATTCTACCATTTTTTCGCGAAAAACCGGAAATCTGTCCAGTCGTGAACCTTTTAGCTTATCTAGATTCGACTAGTTCACTTCGTGGTAATGTAAATAATCTATTTATCGGTGTGAGGAAACCACATAAATTAGTTTCGGCACAAACGTTGAGTCGGTGGGTTAAAACTACGCTAGGAGAGTGTGGTATAGATATATCTATCTTTACAGCTCACAGTACCCGACATGCTGCCACATCTAAAGCCCACAAATTAGGAATTAACTTGGAAACGATTAGAAAAACCGCGGGATGGAGCGGTTCGTCTCAGGTTTTTATGAAATTTTATAATAGAAATGTACATATTACAGAAAAAGATGATTTATTTGCAAGATCAATACTAAACAATTGTAATAACAATTAAGTGATTATTATTAAGTTCATGATAATTTGGTAATTATGTTAGATACTCATTATTTCAGCCGAAAGACGTCCACTGCTGGACATAGGCTTTTATGTTAATTAAGTTAATCTCAACTTAAAATTCTATTGTAAGCAGAACTATTAATTTATTTAATTACTGTCTTAAACGAATATGCGTTACTTTATTTAAATAACCATCATTTATGTTTTTAAACTCATACCAACTGATTAAAATTGAATGCCTTGTTACACAAAAGTGTTTAATTGATATTTCAGTTGCTCTCAAATTCTACATTGTGTTTATGCTAATCTCGAGGACGAAGCTGAGTATAATTTATGATTAAACGAACTTACCTGTACGTGAAGTTCGATCATAATTATACGATGGCTTCGTCCGAAGAGATTAGCAACCCACCCTCCCATATTTATTTTTTTCCCCAAAAAGAAATATTCCCTGCTTGTTCCTGAAATATCAAAAACAGGAATCGAAAATTTAGGCTCTGAACTAAATGAGCAATATAACACGGTAGTTATTGAAAAAAGGAAATATGTCTACCCTCATATAAAAATGTTTTAAAAAAATGCTTATTTTTTTTTAGTTTTAGGTATAGGGCTTTTTACTTTCAGTGCGCAAAGGCAACGCCGTACGTGTTACTACATTGTGTTTATGCTAATCTCGAGGACGAAGCCATCGTATAATTATGATCGAACTTCACGTACAGGTAAGTTCGTTTAATCATAAATTAATCTCTGCAGAGAATCGTCTGTTATCTCAGTTTGCATTTGAGTTGTGGGCACTGTGGTCCTGTCGATCTGCATGGTGTAGCTCACAGCACGCCCTGCGTACGGTCAGTTCAGGCTGCGGGTTCGATCGACTACCTTGTCGTGTGGTGTACAGGGACATCCATTCATATTCCTCGCTGATTGGATGTGAGGTCTCTAATATGTAAAAGCAACTAAAAGCCTCAACCAGGTGAGATGATGATGACGTCATCACTAATCGTATATATGCTGGCGAAACCGTTGAACTTTGACTTACTTATGTTTTACAAAAAGTGTTCTCAGAATCTTACTTGAATATCTAAATACGCTACGAACACTTACTTTCTTGTAGGCAATTTCCTTTTTTTTTCTGGTTTTTCTAGGTCGGTTGTAAACGTTTAGCTGATTTTTTGTGTGGATATGGACTGCTAAGGTCCATTCTTCCAGCGAAGAAAATGTCTCTCAAAATTATTTAACGTGTTTGATTGTTTGCCGTGCACGAAATCTACTGATTTTGATCAATTTTGTTAGTTCGTTGTGAGAAAGGGAAACATAATTTAAACAAAATTATTTTTGTTTTGAAAAGTCGAGTTTTTTATGGCTGAAAGGGATTTTTCAAATAAATTAAGAGTTCGTGGAAAATCACTAATATTCGCAATAATTTTTCCGAAAAAAGACGCGAGACTGACGTTTGATCGTTTGGTTACAAGAAACTACTATTGATTTTGAAAATTAAAAAATCTCATCAACATTATTATATGGTCAACTTGCATGTGGTTGAACTACTTTTTTGAACTTCGATACAAAACATATTTAGAAAAAAAATAACGTAATTTTCAAAAAAAAACAAGACAAATAAGTATTTTTTTCTAATACTTAGAAACCCTTTTGAGAAATTTAAAAAAATACATAATAAGCTTAAGATAACCATTTAATGGAATCTAAATTTTATTTTATATATGAACAATTACTTCATTTCGTAAATAAATGGCAAAGTGAACTATATTAACGACCGCGGAAAACCCATCCCGTCAGTAGCCACAGAGCACATAACTTTATCAGTAGCGACCGGGCCTTCCCAGCGTGAGGACGTATCACTTTGCGTCGTAGGCGCGCACGGGTTATATATATATATGTAACCATATTCCAGAAATATACCACATTTTGACCCGCATTTTATTTTAAGTACTTGTGCTTTTGCTTATTTTTGAAGAACATTAAAATTTTGCATGCCTGGCAATAAATAAAATACCGGTATGTGTGTTCGTAATTCTACATAATATCCTAAACGTCTTGACTGATTTAGATGTTTTTTTTTTAATTCTGCTTGTCACTTGGATGGTTCTTAGCTATAGTTGGACCCGGGTGGCACTGTTGTCGCAGGACAACGTTTGCCTACCGGGTCTGCTAGTTATATTCTGACTGCAGGTTTCATAAAAAAAGTGAAAACTTCTTTAAGCGCTTTGAGTGATTTTTGGTAGGGGAAAAACGTATGGGTTCACGTCACCAACATGCCCGCGCCAATATGCTGTAGCAGCAACAAGTGAAGTATTTTTTGGAAAAAAACTCTTTAACGCTACTAAAGACTACTTTAAGTCAAAATAAATATCCAAGATGGCGGTTGCGAACATTTTCAAATTTTTCGTCTTGTGAGGTCAAAATGTAAATCCAAGACGGAGGCTGCGAAAATTTTCACATTTGTTCATAACATCACGCCATATATTTCAAAGGGCGCTTTGAAATTGAAGAAATCTCATTTCTGTAACGTTTTCGCGCAAGTGGGTTCGCGCAAGTGACTTTCACAGAAATGTCTTTCGCGCAAGTGTCCCAGATCCATATATGGATCCAATGCCAATACCAATTCAACGCCAACTCACTTGTCACACATGCCTCTAAACTAAAATCACCAAAATTAAGTTTATTCCTGTCAAACGATGATTTCCCATTCTGAAATAGACTTATGTGACACAAGTTAACTATACAGGGTTTTCTATTTTTAATGTCCACGCAACAAGAAGGGCATCATCTAGTGATGATACCAAGGAGCAACTTAAGTTACTCCAACAACAAGTGGCGAACCTGACACGCCCTTTGACCGGCCTCACCACAAGTAATAACAGGAATAACCGCAGCCGTTCAGGCTCGCGCTCGCGCATTCCTAACAGCCAATGCTGGTACCACAGGCGATTCGCTGCGAAAGCTTCCAGGTGTATATAACCATGCACGTGGTCTGCTCCCGTACCATAGGGAAACTCAAGCAGCAGTCAGTAGTGGCGACCACTGACTGCTCCCTAGCAAGTCGCCGTCTATTCGTTACCGATCGGTATTCGGGCCGACGATTTTTAATCGACGCCAGATCCGATCTTTCTTGCCTACCTAGACGTTTCTCCCAGGGTGAAAAGTAGCCACTTCCGTACGAACTTTTAGCAGCCAATGGCACTAAAATAAATACCTTTGGTCTGGTCGAACTCAAGTTTATTTATTTATTTATTTATTTATTAGTTTTAGTTAAACTTAGGATTAAGACGCGATTTTGTATGGAAATTCATAGTCGCAGAAGTAGCAACTCCAATAATTGGTTCAGACTTCCTGGCTCATTATCACCTCTTATCAGACTGTGCTCATGGAAGGTTGCGAGATGGCAAAACAGGGTTGTCAGCTGAGCTCTCCTCAGTCGACCAACCCAGCGTTAAACTTATTCAATCACCTGACTCACCATACTCGCACATTTTGACAGAGTTCCCGAGCATATCCCGTCCTCCTGGCGCACCTAAAGAGGTGAAGCACACTACGGTGCACTTAATCAAAACTACCAATGGCCCACCCGTGACTGCGCGACCACGTCGCCTTGCCCCACTAAAGCTTCGAGCCGTCCAGAAAGAATTCGAGGAGATGATTCGCGTAGGCACCGCTCGACCATCCAGCAGCTCATGGTCCTCCCCGCTACACCTCGCGCTTAAAAAAGACGAGACCTATCGTCCATGCGGCGACTACCACGCACTGAACGCCCGCACAATTCCGGACTGCTACCCTATCCGCCATATAGGGGATTTCGGCCACAACTTGTCCGGATGCTCAGTTTTCAGTACCCTAGATTTAGTTAAAGCATATCAGCAAATTCCAGTAAATTCTGATGATATTTGTAAAACAGTCATAATCACATCTTTCAGACTCTTTGAATTCCCCTTCATGACTTTTGGCTTTAGAAATGCCGGACAGACATTTCAAAGGTTTATAGATGAAGTTGTGCGGGGATTTAATTTCTGTTTCGCATACGTCGATGACATCTTCGTGTACTCGAGACCCCCAGCAACATGCTGAACACCCGAGGCTCTTGTTTAACCGACTGCACCAGTATGGAGTGGTCATCAACCCGGCGAAGTGTGTACTTGAGGCAGCCAAGGTAACGTTTTTGGGTTACCGTATTAATGCTACAGGCACTTTCCCTCCCGAAGACCGTATCCGTGCTTTAGTGGATTTCCCTCCCCCTAGGACCATGCAAGGAGTGCGTAGGTTCTTTGGCATGGTTAACTATTACCGCAGATTTTTGCCCGACGCCGCCAAGTATCAAGCACCCTTAATCGACGTAGTCACTGCAACTAACAGCAAAGGCGCAAAGCCATTTCCATGTACGCCCGAGCTAGAACAATACTTTGATGACTGCAAGAAGAGCCTAGCTAATGTGACTACTCTATCGCACCCAAATTGTGAGGCCCCTTTAGGCCTTTTTACCGATGCGTCCAGCATGCACATAGAGGCATGTTTACTGAATAGAGAAAAATATTGGCTCAATACTATTACGAGACTCTGTGTAACGTTTGATTAACAAGTTTATTAACCTGTGTTCGTATGTACATGTAATCTTCCGCTGTCGCTTGGATACTGTGCAGTGTGGTATAAATCGTCTATTACAACTGGATTGAGTTTCATTTAACGGGCGCCTTATCGCGCCTAAATATGTATACATCTGTAGATTCTTATTATATCGAGTGAGCCGCGTATAACCTGGGTGCGGCTTACTGGAGGCGTCAATCCGGTGCGATGGGGTCAATTGTCCGCTATCAGGTCGCGGGGCAGGGTCTCGCGTCAGGTGGGCGCGCATGCAATAGCGCTATCTGCCTGACATGACGCCAGGCAGAAGCGTCGGCACGCGCGAACATAACCTTCGCGAGTCGCCTCACAAACTCATCCAGTCTCTCGATCCCGAGATCCCGGTGGAGTACATCGTTCCTCACAAAGCGAGGAGCATCGACAATGGTCCGCAGCGCAAGATTCTGTTGCGCGCGGAGCAGTTTGCGGTTCGACTCCTTTGTGAGGACTAACCACGCTGGGGCGGCGTACGTCAAAATTGGGCGTACGTACGTTTTGTACATGCCCAATTTGACGCGCGCCGAGATGCGGGATGAGGGCACGGGCCTGAGGAGGTTGCGGGCGACCCTACCCTGTGCGGCGGTCGATGGTCACACCCAGGTGGTACTTGACCCGGGGTGACCAATTGACGTCGGCTCCATGTAACTTCAGAGGTGGTGAGAGAAGCGCCGATCCAGTGACAATTGCCTGCGTCTTACTCACGTTCACCGTTAGCCGCCACTTCGACAGCCAATCGGGAAGTAGGTCGAGGGCGTACTGCATTTTGACCGCCGCGTACTTCGCATTAAGCGAGTTTACAATGTACGCGGCGTCGTCGGCATACAGCGCGAGCGTCGCCTCTGGAGTGGTGGGGATGTCGTCGGTGTAAAGTGAGTAACACGCTGGGGAGAGGCAGCTACCGTGGGGCACGCCAGCCATCACCAAGCGGGCGCCGGAGAGCGCTCCATCGACCACCAGCTTGAAACTCCTGTGGGACAGAAAAGTTGAGACCACCCTTACAACGGGGCGCGTCGGACGTGGCCAACTTGTAGATAAGGCCGTCGTGCCATAAACGGTCGAATGTCTTCTCCATGTCGAGGATTACTGCCGACGAGCATTCCCTTTTATTTAATGTAGTCGTCAGAAGGTGCAGTACCCCCGACAACTGAAGCGTCGTGCTATGCTCTGCCCGAAAAGCGAATTACGCTTTTAGCACGACGCTCCGACTCCTTCGGGCGTGGGGCAATATGCTGTTGAAGGTGTCGCAGCAGGAGTACTTCAAACACCTTGGAGACTGTCGGCAAAAGTGTGATCGGCCGATAGCTCTCCGGCTTCGCTATGTTCTTCCCCGCCTTGGGCAGCATTATGACGCGCCCCTCCTTCCACGAGGTGGGAAAAACCTCCGTGCGCAGTATCGCCGTGAACAGGCGCTTCAGCGCCGCTAACGTACGGAACGGCAGATGGCGCAGCACTGTGTTGGTGATACCGTCAGCACCGGGGGCCTTCCTGGGCTTCGTCCTTAGGAAGCCCGGAAGGATGGCGCGTCTAACTGCGCCAGGCGAGAAGAAGATAGGGTCCTCCTCGGGAGCTATCGGTGTTGCGAAATAATCTCCTAGGTGCTTCTCGACTGCTGCGAGATGCTTGATGTCGGCGGTCGGGTTAGGGCGGAACTGACGCTCCAGGTGCTCGGCGAAGACCTCCGCCCGGTCCTCCGCTACATACTTAAGCGCCCCGTAAATATTGATTAGAGGGCGCACCGGGGCTGGGGTTTTCGTCAGCTGGCGGCACAATCTGTGTACAGACTTATGTACAGCTAGGTAGGTATTTATTAAACTTTGGCAGAAAAAATATATACGTAAGTAACTACAAAATTTTATGACTGTTTTAAATTAATATACAAAACTATTAAAATAGATTTCCAATTTTACTGTTCGCGACTGTACCAAAAAAAATGTATGTAGAAGTTTACGTGGAAGTTTAACATACTTACACTACTACATAGTACACCAGGTCGAAATTATGGTTGGAGACGACTATTTATTGACAATTTTTTGACACCAAATACAAATCCAAAAACCTAAGCGTTCCGCGGTAATCAGGTGAGGATTGTGGCGAGAAAGGCTCACCACGTAATCCTCACCAAGAACCCTTTATATCACTGGAATCCCTTAATGACATTTTCGAGATTTGGCATAGCGTTATGACTATTTCTTGACTATTTTTTGGAATTGAAACCATGTCGTTACTCCCAGCCGTTTGCTTGCACTGAGGTGAGAATTGTGAGGAGACGTTCACCCCACAATCCTCACCAACTTATAGCTGTATCTTTGAAATCATAATACGACTATTTGTTTAACCTTGGTGACCATTTATGACTATTTCTTGACTATTTTTTGGCGTTTTCAAAATTGATTTTCATGAAGATTTCAAAGGTGAGGATTGTGTGGTGAAGGACACATCTATAGGATCAAAACTATTTAAGCGATCACTACACTCGATCTTTGGGCATGTCTGTGTGAACGGTGCACACAAGCATAACATGGCAATTAATTTACCTAAACTTTGTCGAGTGAATTTTATGCACGGATTCTTATAATACGTAGTTGAACCAATAACTATGAAAAGGTTATTGGTTGCCTGGAGCCTTTTCATAGTTATTGGTTCACTCAGGGCTATGGTTAAGGTATTGGTATGTGACGTTATTCGATGTTTGTAAGATGTATCCTGTGTTCTATCCTCTTTTTAGCGGATTCCAAAAAAGGAGGTTATATGTTTGTTTTTTGCCCGATCATTGACAAATGATATCGTCAAAAGTGACTGTCATTTGAATGACAGTTAAATAAGCATTCATGGCCGAGATCCATGACAACATCAAATGATGTCAGCTTCAAATCAGACATGACAGTGACCAGTGACATTAAAATATGACAATTAAGACATTTTAATGTCTTGTCATAATTTAATGTCACTACTATGTCTTCTCTTGATGTGTCGTTGTAAATATTTGTGAATTGGTTTGTTTACATATTAGTTTTATTTATTTTGTGGAGAAGTATATATGGGTAGATGCCCGTCTACATCAGAATCGGCCATGGCTTTAGTAAGTGGTAATGTGGGTAGGCAACAACAAATAATCACTCGAGTCACAATCAAAAGTTATTTATCACAACAAAATATCTTTACAGAATTTCACTAAAAATCTATTCACTGTTAATTAGAAAATCACTTAATCAATCGGTTTTAATTATTTTTGAAACACAAAGGGGCAAGATTACTCGAAACAAAAGCGATTCGTCGGATACGTGGTGCGCTCGCCGTTGACGTTCGGAAACCAGTGACGTTCAACATGGCCGCGCTGACCATCGCTGCGACGCTCCGGCAGACTGACTGCTGTCAAATCTCGTTCCGACGTATCTCTTAACAGATGGCGCTAGCAATGCGCCGTCATATAGAACACGAGGATTGTATGTAATCGTGTGATCATCTCTGCACACCAGGGTGCCTACTCCCTTAGCGGTGTCCGTAGTTTCGGCCGTGTCGTTACGGGCGCTTCGCTCTCCTTCTCACTTACGGTATGTCTGTAAGTGAGACGAGTCTAAACAGACCGTTGTTGCTAATATGTGTAATAATAAGCATCGTATGGTGATGCCGACGACAATTGCCGGCTATTCCCAAAGGCGATATACATATATTTTTAAAGAAAAAATATATGCTGATAGCACAGCTCTCCTCCTTTCCGATGATACTATCACACACGCATGCACACACACGCTCACACACCCACATATACAATAGTGGGCACCATGTATCAGTCTATCACATAATTAATTTAACTGTCACTGCTTCATTTTTAATTCTTTTTACCTATTGTGGTATAGTAATTTTATTCTAGGTGAATCATCTTCACACATTTCATTTGCAAACCAAGTGTACATTATTGTGTTATTCTATAATGTAGGTACTTACAACTTAGCGGCCTTTTACAGGCATCGCAAATTTGAGGGTTATTTAACATTAAAAAATTAAATAACTATGCTATTGACACGATTTTACACGATTAATATCAATAATTTAGTATTACTCATTCAAATAATAATATGTACACATGTTTATAGTACAAACATAATATAAATACATTTTTTATTAATTCGATCGCCTTATTAATTTATTTAGAATAGGAAGTCATCTAGGTAGTGGTGTAGGTGTGTGTGATGTCTGTGTAGTTATTGGTTTATTTTTGGTTTAAAAATTCTTCAATTGAATAGTTTTTTTTTAAAGGTAGGTATTTTAGGGTTCCGTAGTATTGTGGGTGGTGGTATTATGGTAATCTATTTGTATTTGTATGTATTTGAACCACTGGTACGCACATCCTCGTATTCCCGAGCCGTATAGTTTGGTCAGAAGGATGTTATAGGAAACTTTATCATAGGCTTTCGTCATGATGTCTAATATTACACAAGCAATGTTTTTGTCGTTTATGTGTTGAAGGGCCATTTGTGTATATTTATAGACTGTAGTTATAGTGGACCTTGATTTCCTAAATCCATTCTGTAAGTCGTCTAATACGCACATTGCTTTCTCAATGAGTTTAGGAAAGGTTGGTAGAAGGGCTATGGGTCTATAATTGTTTGGGGTGGTAGTGTCGTCTTTTTTGTGTATGGGTTTTACTATGACGTTTTGAGTGAATCCGAGAATAGGCCGTCTTCGAAGCTCTGGTTGATTAAAAGTGTGAGTATTGTAAAAGAGTGGAGTGGGAGTGTAACAGTGGAGTTTCTTGCCCATTCTTCTCCATACGAAACTAACTTTTTACTAACAATTTTATTTTTGATCTGAGGGCGACTAGAATCAATTCTTTTTTTTGTAAATTTTGACGTCCAGAAGTGCCTTTTATGTGCCTATTTGAAATAAATTATTTGACTATGATTTTAAAACAACTTTTCACCCACCAGCCCGGATCACAGAGCGCGCCCGGTGTTAGCCGGATCGCATGACAAATACTCGCTCTCATAATTAGAATTTTTAAAGAAAGGGGTTGGGAAATAATCTCATAAAACTTTCCCAAGGCAGTGTGGCAACTCTTTTAGAAGGTATTTAGTTCTTATTGGCCAGTGGAGACCAATGAACTGCTTACTTAACTGCCGCCCGTGGCTCGGCGTTGTTGCTCGTTTTGCACCACCTGGAGGATGCGTGTAGGATGGGCCTAGGAGAACGTGGTAAATCCTACGGAGGCAAGTAACTTCTTTCCCCAGCTAAATTATCTTAGTTTTTACCCGACTACGGCGAAGCAAAAGTCCTACCTTCGACCGATATTATGCATAGAAATATAGGTGTATATGTATGTATGTATGTTTATCTGTTACCTCATAACTTCTAAACTACTGATCATAATTTGACAAATAAGGTATCGTTGGAAGCGTCTTGATCGTCTGCTGGTTATAGACTATGTGACGTCACATTAAATTCAATATAGCGTCTAGAGGATATAAAGTCGTGAACTTAAAAATAAATGTGCCATAATGGGTATCAAAGGAAAGGAGAACATTACAAATATGTATATGTATATCATATTGTCTAAGTAAATAAATATGTTTAAATTATTAAAAACCAGCAAAAGTGAGTGCTATACGTACGGCGCTAAAATTTATACCAATTATTCAATAAAACCTAAACAAAAAATAATTAAAGCGGCTCTGCAAATACTTTATCACGAAATTATAACTCCAAAATAATTTAAATACAAAGTATACCTACAAAATTATAATGGCATGCGACAACGGCTTTACCTTGACCATTTTTGCACTGATATCTTGATTACTGTCTGAAATATTTTCTTGTTTCATACTTGATAGAGCGTGATTTTTCAATAGGCGTGTTTAAGTTTTTGAACTTACTTTTTTTAGTCTAAGACATTTGGACACAATGTAAAAATTGTTATTGAAATAAATGAATGAATAAATAAATTCAGCCGTTTGGCGGCGGCGACATGAGCGGATGACATTGTTGTTGACGCGGGTAGCACCTGTATGAGGCTGTTACAGGAACGTGGAGGTTAGCTGGGTTGGCCGAGCAAACACAGGCCTATGTCCAGCAGTGGGTGAGATCGGGTTGTGGATGATACAGTGGGGTGAATAGTAAATACAATTTTAAATAACTTAGCTCCCTACTACTCATCGTGGGATCCTTCTCTATACCTAATAATTGAATATCTTAAAACTCTAACCCAATTAATTCATAAACGTTGATAAAAGTTAAGAGGCTAAACAGGCGATAATCATTACTTAACTTTAAGCAGCGTTTATGAATAATGGGGTAAGTCTTAAAAACCCTAATCCATAAGAGAACTGCTTGCGTGAACATAAGGTGTAGGGAACCTGCAGCTGCTTCATTCATTTCATTTTAATTTTACACTCACATGGAGATGTTCGCGAGAGCTCGCACGTTTCCACCATGACGAGACGAATTAGCGGGAAGTGCAACAAATTGATCGCGATATTATTATATTCCTTATATTCTCGTCTCGACGAATCACGAGAGACTAGTGATGCCATTATAATTGACACTTTCCACTACTTTCATGTTATTATACATTTCGTTATTATGGACTTAAGTAATTTCCCTAATCACCGTGAGCGGTTAGTGGTACCTTACTCATAGAAAAAGAAAACCGTACCCTAGTTGTAAAGTAAAAGTGAGTCTTACAAAATATGAATATTTGGATATTGAATTGAATAAAACTGATTAAGATGCCTCTCGTTATGCTGGGGAGCGCCTCGCAGTGCGCACAGTCGCTAAGTGTTCAGAACATAACCGCGCTAATGAGCGCTGTGTATGCGCGGCCCGCGATGTAACGTAAACTTGTCGCTCGTACGTGCGTTAATTACGCACATTTGCGGTTTCGCGCGTGTAATGCTCTCAAGAACGTGTCCTCGCGCGGCTGCGGCAGTGACGGGCTCTATACGTACACCACTGCGAAATTATTGTAACGAACTCACACGATGGCCACTCTCGTTTGACAAGCAGAAGCAATGAACTGAAATTAAAGAAAATCTTATCTAAAACTGCGTAAATTGACAGGCCGTTATTATAATTATGAGAGCTGTTTAATTACATAATTATGTAGAGAAGCGTCAGTAAGTTCATTGAAGTACACTCTCATTGAGATGGCCATGTATTAGTTAGTAGATACCGTTAACTCGCAACTGCTATCACTGGTCGAGTGCTTGATGACACAAATGCCATAGTTGCAGGAAACGACATTTCAAGACCGACTGTTACGGTGACTGCAGCTCGAGAGTCTTTGAATCTTTGGTTAAATGCGAATATGCTGATAATAAATACGACTAAAACTAACATTATGTTATTTAAAACTACTGTGCGTAACCAAGATGATATGGAAATTGAATTAGATAATATTAAAATTGAAGTCCGGGAAGTCAAGTTTTTAGGAGTACATTATACAGGGTGGATTTTTGAGATGGGGCAGTAAGGACACCTACCTTGACCGCTGTAGCTACAGGTAAACGGTCTTAGGAGACTGAACTTAACTTTTTGAAATATTTCAATCTGCAGTCACAGATTTTGAAAAAAAAATACAGTCAGCAGTCACATTTCGTATGATAATATGGGAAAAGTTTTTTGCGATTTTTGACTTTTCTAGTACTCCAAACCTCAGCTGGTCTACATAGTAGAGTTTTTGATCCATATAAGAAACAGCATCGATTGGCATAAAAAAAGCCTCTGTTCGCAAAAGTCCAACTTTCTCAGGAGTCCAACTTTTATAACATCCATACAAGTCTTCGCATGAATCCAACTTTTATTTTTTATGTACATTTATGAGCACTGTTCCAACTGGACGGTACAGTTATGCAGTTATGGAACGAAAGAAAACTCATTATGGTTTTTTTAAGGAGGAAAATAACAATGTCATGTTCTAGATTTATGAAAAATTAATGTGAAGCTCATTGGTGTCATGTATATAAACAAACGTTTCCTTATAACAATAATGATTTTATTAATACCGGGGGTGGTCGGAGAATACTTTATAATTGAAAGATAACCGTTATTATTATTCAAAAACCGACTAAGTGCATGTCGGACCACGCACAATGAAGGGTTCCGTAGGTGGGGTGAATTCATTTATCCCAAGTACAAACTTAACAGTGGTGCCGGTTCTCTTGTCACAATTGTAATTATTGTTTAAGTTAATCTGTTGTTCTCAAGTAGAAGAATTTGTATTCTTTATTGTGAATAAATTCTTTAAACCTAACCTACAATTGCCTCTAAACTAGACAAAAAATCAACAAAATTTAGTTTATTCCTGTCAAACGACGATTTTCCATTCTGAAATAGACTAAACTATATTTTAGTTTGACAGCACTAAGATTGCACTTGGAGAATAGCATAGCATAATAGTGCTGACTATTATGCTATGCTATTATGAATTTGACGTTTTTCACCAAAAATTTTGATTGTCTAACTAAATCTGACTATTTTAAATAGCGATTTAAAAAGTGTATGTTTTGTGAAAATTCACACAAACACCTCGACTTCAGGTGGAACAACAGTACTTACTGTATATTTTTTTCTTTTCTTTTGCTTATATCTCGAAAATAGTGTGTCCTTTCGCAAAAATAATGAAAATTTCGATTTAAACCCCTAAAACCCAACATGTAGGTAATAAAAAAAGGAAGGAAGGAACAATTCCATATTAAACACGTCGAGGCTGCTCTCCCCTGGGCACATCCGGCTCTAGAAAAACACTCGCGTAAAATTAGTCGCGATTGGCAAATTTGATTTAAGTTGTGTCAAGATCATCATTACATTTTTTTTGCAGAATAGCTTTAAGATTCTCATAACCAAAAGTAAGGCATTTGAGTGATAGTTTAGTTATTGCAAAGACGTTTCCCGGACATGAAAGCAACAGAGTTTCAAACAGATTATGAGATTGCAGCTATGAATGCAATTAACGTAACGTACCTACGTTTCCTGAAGCGGAGACAAGTGGCTGCTTATATTAATTTTCAAATGCAGTTTGGAGAAAAGCACAGTCACTTCATTTAACTGATATCAAGGATCATCGAATATACATACGTCGTCTAATAGCTCTAGCACATTTGCTCGCAAATCACATGCCTGAAGGCAGCTGTGACTAGCAGTTACGAAGATGTGAATGATAACATGGAAACGTTTAATAGTTATTTCTGCAAACAGTGGCTGAACCCGAAAATTATTGAGACTGTAAGTTGTTACAACAAGCGACATTGCACAACCATAACCAACAAACTGGAGGGATGGCACTCTCGAATAAATAAAATCTTCTTGAAAAAGCCAAATCTATTCCAATTGATCAGCTTGCTGAAAAACAAAGCTTTGCAACGGGCTTTTAATTTGCAGCAGGCCAATCGTCACTCTGAACCAGAAATAGGTCCAGACGCAACATTGACGTACGCATGCGAGAGACAGTGGACGAGTTTGTGCGTGGACAAATTGAGGCTCTCGCTTCAGTAAAACGTTTGTCTTCTAAAGTGTTGGTCATAAATTAATTATATATTAAATTATAAAAATTTAAATTCTTGTTTAATTTTAATCTTTAAAAACCACAATGAGTTTCTGTCCCACTGTACTGTTGGAATAGTGCTAATAAATGTACCTAAAAAATAAAAGTTGGATTCATGCGAAGACTTGTATGGATGTTATAATACTTGGACTCCTGAGAAAGTTGGACTGTTGTGAACAGAGGAAAAAAAGTTTCTGTGAAAACTGCCCATTTTCTTGCTGACTGTACATTTTTTTCAAAATCCGTGAATGCAGATCAAATGTCTCAAAAAGTTAAGGACAGCCTCCAAAGACCGTTTTCTTCTAGCGATAACGGTTAAGGTAGCTGTCCTTGCTGCCCCATCTCAAAAATCCACCCTGTATATTGATGAATAATTGTTAAATTGGAAGAAAGAATTAGCAGCATTGGATTCATCCATATCATTTGCTTGGTATGAATTAAGAACTTTTGGGGATGAAGTATGCAAATTAAACTAAAAAAACGGCCAAAACCGTGTCGGACCACTTACAATGAAGGGTTCCGTAGTTGGGTTGAATTTATCCCAAGAACAAACTTAACATTGTAGTTGAAAAACATATTTTCCGATACGGAATGTATGGAAGAACATGTTTTACAAACTGCAAATTTGGGTTTGTCGATTATTACTCGGTAATCAGTAAAGCCTACATTAGCTGTGATAGTTTTCCTTTTAACTTCATTATATACAGTGTGTTCGGCAGAAGGTTGAACATACGAAAATGGCGGATCCGTGGGGCCGTCTCCTACGTGTTTAGGCCCATTAACAAGACCCAGGCCACAAGGATATTTAAAAATTATTTTTTAATTATTTTTTTCAAAATTTGTCGTTCCTCAAACTTCAAACGTCAATAATTTCATTTAAACATAACAAAACTGGCAACATTTTATTTTTATTTTCATCTAAAGTAACTGTAGAATCTTATAAAATCGTACTTGACGCAAATGATTGCTAGAAAATTAAATACGAACTACAAACAAATCAAAAATAAATACTATAAGCCCGACTTTGGATAGGGTTAAAAAAAAAAAATAAGAGCGATAGAGCAGTTCTAATTCTAGGAAAATATCTTTGGTTCATGCCCGTTCTAACGGTATGTAATATACACAATTTTTTTTTTAATAACAAAAATAATTCGTAAATTTTAACTACCCGGCCCTTTATACACGGAACTGTACAATTGCGAAAAGTGAAATTAATTACATGCAAAATTGTTAACATACAAAGTTGTTCTACTATCGCATATAGTGCATAACAAAAAAAAATGGTTGATACATAAAGAAAACACTCAAGATGATAATCAATTTTCAACAATTATAAAAATTGTATAAGTTGATGCCCTTGATTTGCTATGCATGCTCGACACGGGTTTCGTATTTCGACCGTTGTAGTTCGCAGCAGCATCTCCGCTTTCATTGTTAAGAATGCTGCATTTATTCGATTTATTAACTTTTCTCGACTGGGAACTCAGTTGCGTATACCACGTTTTGGCTAGACCCCACACGTAGAAGTCGATCGGGATGAGGTCTGGCGACCGCGGAGGCCACGGAATCGGACCACCCCGACCAATCCAGGAGTTAGGATAAGCGTTATCCAAATGTTCCCTCACAATTAAGCTCCAATGTGCTGGGCAGCCGTCGTGTTGGAACACAATGGGCCTGTTTTCTTGGAACACTTTTCTTAAAAACTCCAAATAATTGTTCCCATTTATGTTATCTGGTATATAATGGGGCCCGATCAGCTTGTTCCCAATAACGCCAGCCCAAACGTTCACACTAAATCTCCTTTAAAACTTTCTTGCTCTCTTCACGTGTGGATTTTGATCTTTTGGTGCCCAGTAGTGTTGGTTGCGGTAATTCACTATTCCTTCTTTGTCAAATTTTGATTCATCTGTCCAAAGAATGCAGCAAACGACGGCAAAATTGAAAGCGTCTGCCAAAATCGGTATCTTCAAGTGCTGGACAAACGAAATAGGCTTCAGAATTTATTTCAAGACTTTTAGTACTAGGCCTTAACAGTTTAGTTAGCCTGTGTTCTACTGGGATACAATTTTTTTTTAAACGTCTGAATGAGAAATTCAACATAAGACAGAACAATAAAACGAAATGAAAATATGAAACTGATAATTATGTATAAATTGTACGGGAGTGTAATGGAAGGCATGCCGTCTATTATCCTGGAGAACAGATCACACTTTCCATATGGTTAGGCCAAATGTTGTGGCTACCACTCTTATGCTTTTGGTAGGGTTCTCGTTAAACTCGTTAACGATTTGTTCATCAATGGCACCATCGTGTTGTCGTACATTTACTCTCGGTTTCTCGTAAACGGCGGTAAGTAGTCCCAAACGTCTGGTGGGTGGGTAGTCGACGGTTAGGATAACGCTCCTGGTAAATTCTTTGCGCTTCACGCCCATCGGAATTAGCGGCTCCATACGCCAACAACATATTCGCGTATTCTTCATTGGTAAACGCGGCCATTTTACTAATAAACAAACGTACCACTAACACAATAGTACTTATCTCAAATAATGTTTGGAAATTCAAACCAAGTAATTTAAAATCCAGAATCAATGACGAACGTCGATAATTTTTACGCGCCAATAATGTTCATTTGTTTCTTTTTTATTTTAAACAGCTCTATTTGGTTCGAAATTTAAATAAAATCTTTAATAAGTTACCTCCTAGGTTGACATGTTTCGAAGTAAAAAGTTGTTGTACACGACAGATATGGAATTTCATACTAACATTGCCGGCCGGTACTCGCATGTATTTGACCAGTACAGCATTTTCGATTTATCTCGAAGATGGTTGTCAAAATAATGCTCGAATTTCCAAGCATGTTTGTGAATAAAACTTAAACTTAACAAAACGAAGCGATAACAACAAAACAAAACTAGTAAACTAGAAAACAAGCAATAAATAACAATTGTTCGTTACAAACAATTATTATTTGATGCACGTGTACCTTAATTACTAATGCACAACAAAGGAAAGAATATTAATTTATGTGACCATTCATGGAAAATCATAATGATAAAAATATCGATGAATCTTGATATTAATAACTAAGAAAGTTTTATCTGCAAACAGCTTTAGAGAAACCTGAAAGCCCATCTAAATGAAAACATTAAGTTACAAGAAACAACATTTTCGATACCTAGCAAAATCCATAAATCAAACAAACAAAAAAAAAAAAAAAAATTGTATGTAATTAATTTCACTTTTCGCAATTGTAGAGTTCCGTGAAAAAAGGGTCGGGTAGTTAAAATGTACGAATTATTTTAGAACTAGCATAAACCTGTAGTACTAGACACTAACGATCGCAAGGAGGTATGGCAGAGTAAGGAGCTTCACGGACGCTACATTCGGGCCCTACATGGACCTGGGGCCTTACTCCCGAAAACGATTCAATTTTGATTTGGTTTTCGATTCGAACTCGCTTCTGATCCGAACTCGATTTAAAACCTTACTCCCGAACCAATTCGAATCGTAAACCAAGATCGACATAACGTTCGAATCTTATCAGCGTCGTTAGTCGTATCCGGTGGATTACGTCACCGCCTAATGCTATAAATCTTTGGTTAGTAATTGAATGTTTTAACTTCTCTATCACTTTCCCACGTAAAAAACGATACCCTAGTCCTTTATTTACACATAACAAACAAAAACTTTTGAAAAAACATATGATTTTTTATAATTTTTGGGAAAAAATGTGTAACCGAACTGCTGTACAGTGTCAAATATTATACTAAGAGCGCTGTTGTTCAAAAGTTTATTTGTGTGTCTGCTGCTATAAGAGTTAATTATTTAATTTCAATTCATATTTTCACAAGCTCGCCAACAGACAGAACAAAAATGGGAAGAGGTCGCAATATTATTAAATTCCTTGGGTGCAACAAAAGACTCTAGTCATGGGCAAAAGTAAGTTAAACACAGTTGAGATAACGTAAATATTTATGCTATCCGAATGAATGGTAATGGTGTAGTGTCTTGTTTGGTTAAAATATACATATAATTTGAAATGTCACTTCGCCTGGTTGGTTTATTTTTGTATGCTGTTAAATCGTCTATCAATACATCAAACAACTCCTTCGATAAAAGAATTTCTCCGAAATTCTTCCGAATCCATTTCCATACCCGGGTGATATAACGATTTTGCATATTTCTTCTTGCACGAATAACCATACGATTTGCTTCCTCAAGAACATTGAAAAACAACGCAAGGCGAGCCATAATAATAATGAATTTGAAGAAATATAGCAGTAAATGACACTAATGTAAAAAACCTCACTCGATCTGAAAAAAGTAGCTTCTTTGCTATCGTGTAATTTGACGTTTAGTTTCGATCCAACAAGTCGATAATCAACTATCAGATGGCGTGTGGAGTACGTACTTTTCGATTCTAACGAATCTCTCGATCGAAATTAGTTTCGCTTTGAACCACCGCACGATCGTGCGCTAGTGTCGGATTCAAGAGTATGAATCGGTATTGAATTCGAATAGAATTCGATTGATTCAGAACTCGAAGCTGTCGAGAGTAAGGCCCCTGATGTAGATTTACTAGCGTCACCAAAATATTAATCGCTTTTCTGGCAAAATCCTAGACTGAAACGGAATTATTAATAGATAAATATCATATGGATATTATGTTTTTGTGAAACCTGATTAAAACCGGATAGGATGCTGTTTAATGTAAATAATTTTTCAGTTGCCAGTGCGTATAACAGGTCCTTAATAGGGGGTGGTACCTTGATATTATGTAATAGTTCCTTTAGATATAAGGAAAGGAAGGGTATCACTGCTTGCTCTGTTGATCACTTTTGTGAGGTAGCATGTGCAAACGTTGAAGGCCATACTTTCTTATGCGCTTATAGACCACCAGCATCAAACTTGTCATCATTTTTCATCATTATGGAAGAAATACTAAGTACACTTTTTAAAGATAATAAATTAGTTTTTGTTTGTGGTGATCTAAATATTGATCTACTAGTTAACTCACCCGATAAATGTAAGCTTATATCATTGTTTAAATCATTTGTTTTTAAAATGTATATTTAATGAAGCGACTAGAGTAACAGCATCCTCAGCATCATGCATTGACAATATAACAAAACTAACTACAACTACAAAATAACTACAAACACAACACAACTACAACATCTAACAACAACAACACAACACACAACTAACAACTAACCACAACTAACAACTATATAACTTACAAAATGTAATTATAATTATAAGTTAATAATAATTTAGGATAAGACTTAGATAAGTACGCTATCGCAATAGGTTACCCTGTAATGATAGATATAAGTTGGAAATAAAATAAATAAATAAATATATTTACTAATTGTAAAGTACAAGACTCATCATTAATTAGTGGCGTCAGGTCTGACCATACTGGTGAACCTGTATCATTTAACTTAGATAAAAAGTTACACCAAGATAAAACCATTGAATTAAGGCCTCTCACTAAAAATAAATTGAAAATGTTTAATAATAATGTTCATAGCAATCTGTCAACTGCTCGTTTTGATCCACAAGACCCCAATATAAACTACAATACATTATTTTCTACAGTATGCCATGAATTCAATAAAGCGTGTCCCGTAAAAAAAGTAACAATCAAAACTAAACCAAAATTTAATGAATGGGCCACTGCTGGCATTGGAAAAAGCAGAGATATTTTATATAATTTGTACAACGAGAAATCAATGACTTCTGATCAAGCCCTTCATAATTATGTCAGAAACTATTCTTAAATACTCAAACGCGTCTGCGCCCAAGCTAAATCTAAATTAATAAATAACAAAATTAGTATTTCTAACAATAAAATGAAAGCTGTGTGGCAGGTATTTAACAAGGAAACTGGAAACATACAACAACGTGATCAGAATGAATTGTCTTTAAACATTGATAATGAAACCATTTCAGATAAGTTAAAAGTTGCTGAGACACTAGAACATTTCTTTACCAACATCCCAATAGAGGTCACGAAATCTCTCCCCGCATCGTCTATATTAGCTGAGTCTCTTCTAAAAGAAAACTTTTGTAAGGATATTCCAAGTTTTGAATTTAAGCCCATTTCTATTATCACAATTAAAAAAGCATTCAAAAGTCTTAACATAAAAAGCACTGAAGACTTATGGGGGATTTCCGTTAAGGTTCTTGGAGATATCATTGACACAATTGCCCCTGTCCTAACAGGCATATTTAATCAATGTTTAGATAGCGGTACGTTTCCTGATTTAATGAAACATAGTAAAGTACTACCAATTTTCAAATCAGGTAGTAAGAATGATCCCTTTAATTATAGACCTATATCTGTGATACCAGCATTGAGTAAAATTTATGAAAAAATCATGCTAGACCAGATGTTGTTTCATATTAATTCAAATGGAATTTTACATAGTCACCAGTTTGGTTTCACGAAAGGTAGGACGCCGACGGACGCAGGAGTAAAACTCATTAGTCACATTTTTGAATCCTGGGAGAAGTCATAGGATGCAATTGGCATTTTTTGTGACCTCTCAAAAGCGTTTGATTGCGTTGACCACAAAACCCTGATCTGTAAATTACACCACTACGGAATTAATGGACAAGCTGCTATTCTTGTTCTTTCCTATCTATCAAACAGGCACCAAAAAGTATACGTTGACGGGGCGACGTCCTCTAGTTAAGATGGGCGTGCCTCAAGGATCAATTCTTGACCCTTTCCTATTTCTAGTTTATATTAATGACCTTCCTTACATGATGCCCAACTTATCAGATATAATTCTATTCGCTGATGACACTTCTCTTATTTTTTTAATAGACAGAAAAGATACGGATGTCTTACATGTCAATAATAGTCTGGCAGTTCTTTCTAAATGGTTCGCAGCTAATAATCATTTACTTACTGCGAACAAAACCAAATGTCTTAAGTTCTCTTTACCAAATGTACCTCAAGTAGGTCTAAATTTAAAACTAGATGGCAAGAAACTAGATGCTATTAGGGAAACTGTATTTCTAGGAATAACCTTAGATTTGAGATTGCAATGGGGCGACCACATTAGAGCTCTTTCAGGTAAATTAAGTTCAGCTGCATATGCAGTTAGAAAAATAAGGCAACTGACTGATGTAGCCACAGCTAGGTTAGTATACTTTGTTTATTTCCCCAGTATTATTGTACAGAATTTAACTCAACATTTATACCAAAGCAGATCTCAGTTAATGGTTCTGTAACCTTCAGTGAATGGGCAACTTAGGGGATATTTAAGAGTAGAATCAAACTCTTTGAACTGTACGAAGAAAGAAATTATAATAAAAGTAAAGAATTTTATCAATATTAGACCAGGGTAGAAGCCTTTAAAAATAATGAAAAGTGAAAAAAAATTATAATAGAATGAAACCCATTAGAAAAGGAGGGAAATATGATAAAAATGAAAGGAAAAATAATTTACGGGCGATCTGAGGTTGGGAAGGGGATAGGGGTGAGTTTTTAAGGGTAAAAAACGGTTTTTCTCGATTTCCGGCAAAACTAAAAGTCCTATCGAAAAAAGTCAAATGGAAAAGTTGTAGATAATAAAAAGATCTAAAACTTTTGTATTTACACTTTTTTTACATAACCTCAAAATTTATGTGAAAAATTCAAAAAACCAAGTTTTTGGTTTTTTATTTTTATCTTTTACAATTTTTTTTTTTTTTTAACGAAATTTTGTGAAAACTTACCTTTTTATGTCCCAAATACGCTGTAATTTATTTAATTAAAAATATTTATTTTTTCACCTTATTTTGAATTAATATCGAAAAAACACCCTAATTTTCAATCGAAAATTCACCCGTCAAAATATCAGCTTTTTTCAAAAAGTTGGTGTGGTTTCTGTTCGTTGAAATCTCTACTTTCCGATGGTGAAAAAAAAAATATGTTACTATGGTAAATCTTCTCAGAAAACGCAAAAATTAAAAAAAAACTTGAATTTGAAATTTTTTTTTTAATTATTATAAATAATTTTGAGCTATTTATTAAAATTTAGACTTTAATTACTCGAAAAACGTTAGATTACATGTGACGTTGATAACAAAAAAATTGCAAATAAAAATATACTACTATAATTAACAAACAAATAAGTTAATTAAATTAATATTTAATAAGACATCTACAATATTTGGAGAAAGTTGTCTAATTTTCTTTAAATTATATGCGTAGATGCTTATTTATAACTATTTTGAGATCAATTATATATATACCTGAGTAGATATACCTGAGTGACCTACGAAAAATTGTAGCCCATCAAAAGGTATTTCGTGGAGAAGTGGGGAAGGGGCTAGGCGGGTCTGGGTCTTACTACATACATACCTACTATTATATACTATATATTTCGTAGCAGCTGTTACAACCGCTAGCCTAACCAGTATTCGAAATACAGTACAGTATACAACATCGTTTATAAAAATACACGTGCACGCTGAGTTTCTTGAAGATAATTGTGACAAGTTTACTTAAAAAAACAATAAAACTTTTCGAATCTGCATAGGAAGGTAAATACTATCTCTATTTTTATCTGTATCAATCAACTCAACCATAAAAATCGTAATATTTTCTTTAAAAAATAGTATGCTTAACTTAACATAACCTAAAGATTGAAATTAAATGATATTTTAGTACAAGATAAAAAAATATGCTTAACTTAACATAACCTTTCTGATTGAAATTAAATGATATTTTAGTACAAGATAAAAAAATAATTATCTCCTTAATTTTAGGACTTTTAGTTTTGCCGGAAATCGAGAAAAACCGTTTTTTACCCTTAAAAACTCACCCCCATCCCCTTCCCAACCTCAGATCGCCCGTAAATTATTTTTCCTTTCATTTTTATCATATTTCCCTCCTTTTCTAATGGGTTTCATCCTATTATGATTTTTTTTGGTTTTAAAAATTATCGACCCTGGACTATATGTTAAGAATTATTCCAAATTATTCAAACAAGTTTGTAGCGAAGCTAAGTGTCGATATTTAAGCTCAAAAATTAAGAAAAGTCTAAATAAAATAAAAACGACTTGGGAAATTATAAACAATGAGACAGGAAAAGGCAGTAAGCGTAGTAGTGACTACAGCCTTAATGTAAACAATATGGTAATTGAAAAGGATTTAAAAGTTGCCACAGTTTTCGAAAGTTTTTTAAAATTGAGGCCTGGGAGGAGTCACATGATGCCCGAGGTATTTTTTGTGACTTATCTAAGGCTTTCGATTGTGTTTCTCATGATACATTGGTCAGGAAATTGCGTCACTATGGTGTTAGAAACACTGCTTTGGATCTTCTTATTTCTTATTTGGATAATAGGATCCAAAGAGTGGACGTTAATGGCAAGCGATCCCCGGGTTCTATTGTCACTATGGGAGTTCCGCAGGGCTCAATTCTTGGCCCTTTTTTATTTCTCGTATACATTAATGACCTTCCTTGCCTTATAAAGAACAATCACGAAATAGTGTTATTTGCAGATGACACATCACTTATATTTAAACTTAAGCGACAACAGACAGTTACTGACGATGTAAATAATGCTGTCTCTAAAATAGTGCATTGGTTTAGTGTTAATAATTTACTTTTAAACGAGAAAAAGACTAAATGTATTAGATTTCTGACACCTAACGTTAAGCAGGTGAAAAACAATGTACTAGTAAATGGGACAGAATTGGATCTTGTGGACACCACTGTGTTCTTAGGTATTACTTTGGATTCGAAGCTGCAGTGGGGCCCACATATAAGCAAATTGTCGAAGCGGCTAAGCTCTGCAGCCTACGCGGTGTATAAAATTCGTCATTTGACTGATGTAGAAACAGCTCGATTAGTATATTTTAGTTATTTCCATAGTGTAATGTCGTATGGCATTTTGTTATGGGGACATGCAGCCGACTTAAGGCTATATTGGTGCTGCAGAAACGAGTCATTCGAGCAATATATAACGTTAGTTGTAGGCATTCACTGAGGGATAAATTTAAGGAAATAAACATAATGACAGTCGCATCTCAATATGTTTATGAGAACCTGATTTATGTAAAAAAGAATATTAATCTATATTCTAAACACAGCGACATTCATAGCATAAATACTAGACACAAAGATTTATTTATTGTGCCCAGGACTAGGCTCTAAAAAATTAGTAACTCATTTAAGTGCCAAAGTATACGTTTTTACAACAAACTCCCAAGCCATGTTAAAGAACTGAGCTTCAATAAATTTAAATCATTTATTAAACAGAAACTATGTCAAAAAGGTTTCTATAAAGTTAAAGATTACTTAGACGACCAAAAGGCTTGGGAATAATTAAGCTGCTCCAATGTACCCCCCCCCCCGAAGCAACAAAAAAGTGTTTTAAAATCAACGACTAGATGACACTATATGAGTTCATATAATTGGTTAGTTCATTTTATTTGACTGTATAAGTCAATTTATTTTTTTAAACTTATTATTACATAATCTACTCATTACAGTTTTTTTTTTTAATGAGTTGTAATGTTTTACGTTGCATAATGTAATTGTTTTGCGTAACTGCTATTGTATAGAATCAAGTTTTCTAATTGAACAGACAGCTGTGCTGCTGGGGAGTTTGTTGCGCCACTTCTTCTTCCCAGCTAAGCACTAGGAAGTGGTGAAGGGTGGGCATTTTTGGGGGACTGTTTTATGTAATTTTGACGTTTGAAAAGTGCTGATTCTCAGCCTATTTTGAATAAATGACTTTTGAATTTTGAATTATGTCTTATGACGTTCTGCTGTGGGGATCGGCAGCCTGATGTAGATTCAATTTTCATTTTACAAAAGAGGGCAATTCGCGCGATCTATAAAATGGGTCCTCGTGAGTCCCTTAGAGAAAAATTCAAAGAAATTGATATACTTACTCAGCCTTCTCTTTATATATTAGAAAGTCTTTTGTATGTTCGCAAAAAATAAGAAGCGATTTCCATAATATAAATACACGTAGTAAACATGAAATTGTGATACCCAAATTTAGATTAATTAAAACTAGTAAGTCATTTGTTAAAACAGTATTCGCTTTTACAACAAATTGCCAAAGTCAACTAGAGAACTTAGCGATGGAAAGTTCAAAACCCACATCAAACGTTTCCTTATCTGATATATACTGGCCACCAAGGTTACAACGTCTGTCGCGCTGACGGTTGGTGACGTTTTATGATCTTTCATTAATTTGAAATAAAAGATTATTGTTGTACAAAATGTGTATTTAATAAATTGGCGACGAGGATGTCGACTAATGATATTAAAAAACTGAAGAAAACCCGCGCCTCATTGCGTGGTATAATCACAAAACTAGAAAACTACGTGAACAGCCGGGAAACCCTAACATTCGAAGAAACAGAGTCAAGACATCAATCACTTCAAGAAACATTACAGAAATTACAAGAAATACAGCATAACATAGAATTAGAAACTCCAGACGACCAACTAGACTAAGAGATAGAAACCAGGTACGATTTCAAAGAGAAATGTATTACCATAAAGACAAAACTCCTAATACATCAATATAGAGAAAATCGACGCGTTTTACCGCTACATACATCAACATCACAGTTAAGTACAAATACGCAACAAGAACGAGGCCCAAAAATTAATTTCCAGCCTTTTCATGAAAAAGAGACTTTTGCAAACTTTACTAAAAGACTAACTGTATTTTTCTTACTTAACAAGATCGAAGACGCTAAAATGAAAGTTTACACCTTACTTGCTGCTCTATCACCAGAATTACATGAAAAATTACACGATTTATGCTCACCGGATGATCCAATTGACATGAGTTTTAAGGAGCTCACACAGATACTAGACGAATACGTTGACCCTAAACCTAGCATATGGGCTTTACAACACAAATTTATTACGCGCACACAATGCGAAGAAGAAACCGTGGCAACAATGCCTCTGAATTAAAAAAAAGATCCTTGAACTGCGAATTTAAATGTCAAAATGGTCAAAAACCTACATTAGAAAGCTTTCTAGCCCTACAATTTATTCGGGGATTGAAATACAGTGATATACGGGCAAAAATTCTTCAAGAAAGGGAGACACTACCTTTTACGAAACTGCTACACATGGCCACATCCATAGAAATGGGAAAATCGGAGAACCTAAGAATATCCGCAGACATGCACAAACATTCAGACACAGTAAACAGAATTACGAGCTCGATAAAAAGACCTAAGTATCCACGATCCTCAAACTCACCACAGAGCGGACTGTCAACTTCCCCATCGTTTTCATCTCCGATAACGATAAGAGATTTCAAAGGAAAATGCTTCCGATGCGGCAAAGACGACCATCGATCTAATGAGTGTGGCGCCATCAAATCTACCTGCCTGAAATGCAAAAAGACTGGACATCTGGCACGAGTCTGTTTACAGCGGAACTTAAATACCAATCAACTAGATGACAATACAAGTAATACGACTAACGAAAGCATGGGAGATATCAACCTAATTAAAAGTGAGATATCTGAAAAATATATGATCACAGTAAAAATAGAGAACAAACAGGTTAGCATGGAATTCGATACAGGAGCGACCTTGTCCTCAATGTCACTCAGACAATACAAAAGCCTAAAATTAACAAACAAAATTTTCAAAACGGAAATGAAATTGAGAACCTACACTGGAGAAATTATCAAGCCTGCAGGAGTGACATACATAAAAGGCACTTATAAAGACCAACCCTTCAACGGGAAATTATACATAATCAATCAAAACGTTGACCCAATATTTGGAAGAAGCTGGATGAAAGAACTAAATGTGAAAATTGCAGACATAAGAGTTTTGCAAACTTCTAAACAATCCGACAAACTTGATAAATTATTAGAAGAGTTTGCAACAACTGTTTTTAGATCAGACTTGGGAAAAATACCCAACTATGAAGCTCACTTAAATCTTAAGGAAAACACACGACCGATTTTTATAAAACTGCGGCGAATACCGTACGCGTTAAAGGAAAAAGTCGATAAAGAAATTGAACGACTATGTGCAGAAAAGGTGATCACCAAAGTAGACCATTCGGATTGGGGCACGCCAATCGTACCAATTGTGAAACCAAATGGGAGCATTCGACTATGTGCAGACTACAAGGTCACCCTTAACAAAGTCATCAGGGACGAACATTACCAAATTCCTATAATAGAGGATATATTTGCAGAAATGAACGGAGGCAAATACTTCTGCACCTTAGACATTACCCAAGCCTATCTAAATTTGGTTATGGACGAAGAAAGCGCTATCTTACAAACATTAAGTACGCACAAAGGTACTTACAAAGTCAATCGCTTAATGTTTGGAGTCAAAGTAGCACCAAGCCTTTGGCAGAAATTCATGGACCAATTACTTCAGGGACTAGACGGAATAAAATGTTTTTTTGACGACATTATAATTCAAGGAGCATCAGAGGACCAACTCTTAACACGTCTAAAACAAGTCTTGCAAAAACTGAAAGAGAGTAACCTCCACGTTAACAGAGAAAAATGACATTTTTTTAAACGTAACATTAACTACCTCGGACATACAATCGATAAAGATGGTTTACATAAGAACAAAGACAAAGTAAAGGCCATCGTGAACACTGTAAGACCAACTAATATAAACGAACTACGAACCTTCCTTGGTATGGCAAACTACTATAACAAATTTATACCGAACCTTGCCTCTTTAACAAACTCACTAAATGAGTTCCTCAGGAAAGAGAAAGATTTTCACTGGACTTCTAAATGCGAAGACAGTTTTAATAACATTAAGAAGGAGATTTTGAGCGAGAGTTCTTATTCACTTTGACCCAGGAAAACCACTGATACTAGCTACTGACGCTTCACCAACGGGCTTAGGAGCTGTTCTCTCTCACAAACTACCTGATGGCTCTGATAGACCAATCGCATTCGCCTCTAGATCGCTTTCATTTAGTGAAAGGAAATATAGTCAAATTGACAAAGAAGCTACGGCGATCTACTGGGGCATTAAAAAATTCTTTCACTACTGTTACGGCAGAAAATTCACATTAGTGACAGACCATAAACCCCTTACCTCAATTTTTTATCCCCACCAGACATTACCAGCATTGAGCACAATGCGATTATTTCATTACGCACATTTCTTATCGGGATTCAACTACGACGTGAAATACAGAGCTTCAGCGAAACATTCAAATGCTGATTACCTATCAAAATTCCCAGTAGAAATAGCAAAAGAAACCTTAATAGACCAACATTGTTCATACCAACTACAGCAGATTAACGTCCTAGAAATTCGACCAGAAGTTATAGCTAATGAAACTAGAAAAGACAATGAACTTAAAACATTACTGGAAGCGCTACAAGCAGGTCACTCATTACGTCAATATGGCTCCGGTGATAATGAATTAACACTTCAAGACCACTGCATATTGAAAGGAACTCGAATGGTAATACCCAAAAGTTTACACATACGTGTACTAGATGAACTACACACCGGACACATTGGTATACTTAAAATGAAATTACTAGCTCGCAGCTACATATACTGGAAAAATATAGATAGAGATATCGAGAACAAAGTAAAATCCTGTAGAGCATGCCGATTAGAACAAAATGAGTCACCAAAAGCACCCCCACACCATTGGGAACAACCTACAGGGCCATGGCAACGTCTTCATATAGATTTTGCAGGACCTATTTTAGGACATCAACTTCTAATAGTCGTGGATGCCCTTTCAAAGTGGGTGGAAGTCTTCCCAACAAAGACAACAACAAGTGCTTGGTGCGTTGTTAAGTTGAAAGAATTATTCTGCACATTCGGCATACCATACACACTTGTTTCGGACAACGCACGGCAGTTTGTGTCCCAAGAATTCAAGAGCTACCTTTCCAACTGTGGTGTAACACACTTGACGTCAGCCCCATACCACCCAGCCACCAACGGTCAGGCTGAACGTTACGTGCAAACAATAAAGAAAGCACTACGCGCAATGGAGGGGGAGAAGGGCGATCTTACGGATAAGCTCCTTATCCTTAAGACCCGGCTCAGACGCACACCAAACCTTAACGGACAGACCCCCTATCAATTGATGTTCAACCGGGATGTGAGAACAAAGTTGCACGTGATGTTTAAAGGCTCATCTGCCCCGAAGGCCTTCGACCCAAACCACGCACCGCCTCCCATCAGGGCTTACTCCGTAGGTGAGAGAGTCCAGGCTAGAGCCTACTCCGACCAGAGACGAAGATGGGAGTTCGGCACGATAGTGCGTCGCCTAGGCAGGCTTCATTATGAAGTACAGACAGACGGTGGCGTCGTGTGGCGTAGACACCTGGAACAGTTGCTTTCAGCCCCAGGCGTGGTACAACCAGGAATGGCGGCGGAGGACTGATATATACTGGCCACCAAGGTTACAACGTCTGTCGCGCTGACGGTTGGTGACGTTTTATGATCCTTCATTAATTTGAAATAAAAGATTATTGTTGTACAAAATGTGTATTTAATATTATCAAAAAAGCATATTATAAGATTAAAGACTACGTTGAAGACAAGGAAGTTTGGCAATAATTCCTTCTGCACATGTGGCTTCCCTGGTACCTGATCAACGGCATAACTATGTAAATTTCTATTAACTGCTCCCAAATTACGATAATTATAATTTTTTACCTTTATTTATGTTTTTACATACTTCCTTGACATAATCTTTTTATTATTTGACATTATAAAGTCAAAGTCAAAGTCAAAGTCAAACAATTTATTTCAATTAGGCACATAATAGGCACTTATGAACGTCAAGTTTACAAAAAATAGAATTGATTCTAGTCGCCCCTTCCAAAAGGTAGTTTTCGTATAGAGAAGAATGGGCAAGAAACTCCACCGTTTCTCTTTTAAAATGTTTTACAATATTTTGTATACATTAATTATATAATTATATGTGAAGACGATGCATCTAGAATAAGATTACTATACCGCGATAGGTAAAAAAGAATGAAACATAAAGCAATTACAGATAAATTAAATATGTGATAGATACATGGTGCTCACATATTTACAAACATTGTAAAATTATACGATATTCCTAACATTTTAACAAGTAATACTAATAAGTCAGTGTGTGAGTTCAAGAAATCACAGAATGTAAAATCAGTGTTATAAAAAATAACAAATACATAATTAAATAAGCAACCAGTTTGATTTTGTCTAGACTCTAAATTGTCCTATGGAGCAGGACCAGCATGTTTCCAAGCATTCTTATCTTGGATATAATCCTCTAATTTGTAATATGCTTGTTTACAGAGTGTACTTTTAATATAAGTTTTAAATTTTCTTTCATTTAATTGTAATATATCACAAGGTATTTTATTGTAACATTTAACACAGTACCCCATAAAAGATGTATGTACTTTAGATAATCTGAAAAATGGTTGATCTATTTTATCTTTATTTCTAGTATTAAAATTATGTCTATCACTTATTTTATTAAAGATATGTAGATTTTTTTCTTACATACATAATATTTTCATAAATGAATTGGCAAGGTACCGTCATAATATTAATCTTTTTAAATAGTTCCCTGAGAGATTCGCGACGATGTAGATTATAAATGGCTCTGACAGCTCTCTTTTGTAAAATAAAGATGGATTCAATGTCAGCAGCCCGACCCCACAGTAAAATGCCATACGACATAATACTGTGGAAGTAGCTAAAATAGACCAGACGCGCGGTTTCTACATCTGTTAACTGTCGTATCTTTCTAACAGCATAAGCGGCTGAGCTTAGCCGCCCCGCAAGAATTGTTATATGAGGTCCCCATTGTAATTTCTCGTCTAGCGTGATTCCTAGGAAAACGGTTTGATTAATAAATTCTAGTTTTTCTCCATTCAATACGATGTCACATTCGCTACTTCTAACATTAGGTAATTTAAATCTAATGCATTTGGTTTTTTTTTTATTTAGTACCAAATTATTTACCGTAAACCAATCTTGGACTTGAAGAATAGAGCTGTTAACGTTGTCAAGATTTTGTGACCTTCGGTTTATTTTAAAGATCAACGATGTGTCATCTGCAAATAACACCATCTTAGGTTGATTTTGAAGTAATTGTGGTAAATCATTAATATAAACTAAAAAGAGGAATGGACCCAATATCGAACCCTGAGGAACGCCCATTGCCATTTCAGACCCCAATGAGTTTACGCCGTTAACTTGAATTTTAACTTTTCTATCTTTCAGGTATGATCTTAGTAAATCAAGAGCTGTATTCCTAATCCCATAGTGCTCAAGTTTCAGCAGAAGTGTTTTTATGGTCTACGCAATCGAACGCCTTCGTGAGGTCGCAAAAGATTCCAACGGCATCGTGTTCTTCCCAGGCGTTAAAAATGTTCTTTATGAGGGTGACACCAGCGTCAGTGGTACAACGTCCTTTGGTGAAACCGTACTGTTGTTCATAAAAGATGGAATTCTTATTAAAGTGACGTAACATTTGATTGAGCATCAACCTTTCAAACACCTTGCTGAGAACTGGCAGAATTGACACAGGCCTATAATTGTTGGGTTCCTTACTATCACCGGATTTGAACAAAGGAATTACTTTACTGTGTTTCATGAGATCCGGAAAGATTCCTTGGTCTACATTGGTGTTAAATATGAAAGCTAAATAAGGTGCAATGGTTTTGATGATACATCTACCTACGTTTACAGACATTCCCCATAGATCTTCTGTTGATTTAATTTTAAGATCTTTAAAAGCTTTTATAACAGCCTGGGGGTCTGTATGCTGAAACCTCAGCTCCAAAGGGCATGACTTTACATTTTTCCTAAGTAAGGCAGCAGAAAGCGTGGGTGAGGAATTTAAAGTTTCCGTAGTTTTAAGGGGAATATTAGCAAAAAAGTTTTCAAATTCCTGAGCTATTTCTACGTCTGAGTTGATAGGGCCATGTGTAGTCTGTAAGTTAAATTCAGTATTACGCTGTTTTTTCCTACCGGTTTCATTATTAATTATTTGCCAGGTAGTTTTTATTTTATCATCAGCTGATTTTATTTTATTGCTAATGTAAAGAGCTTTAGCCATTTTGCACACACTTTTAAAAGTTTTTGAATATTTTGCAACATGTTGATGAAAGCTTGTATTATTAATATGTTGCTTTAGGCCATAAAGTTCAAAAAGTTTTTCCCTACTTTTACGAATACCTGGAGTCGCCCAATCACTAAATAAGAACTTTGTGTAAATAGTTTAGTCTTTAGTGGAAAAGTGTCAATAAATTGCTCATTTAATAGTGAAAAGAACTCGGCGTAGAACTCATTATCATTATTATTATTATTATTCTTTTTTCTTTTACGTTTCTCGGGACCCTGGGGTCCCGGACCTTTGGAAAGCGTACGAGGGGCCGAAGCCAACTCGCAGAGGCCCGTTTGGCGTTTTAATGAAATGAGGCACCAACCGACGATTATCCCTGTATGCAGTATGCAAGTGCACACAAGGACAACCCCCGGTTGGTGTAGGGCTATTACAGGATATGGAAACAAAGATATTGGACTATGGGTTTCGCTGGCTTAAGTTGACTGGAGACCTGGAACTATGGAAGGACTATGGCCCCTGCCTGATCAATGTTGTATATGTACACGGAAAAAATGGCAGAGGGTGACTTGCACACTCAATAATGGGCCCCCGAAAACTGACGCTAGCACATAGTGACGTAGCGGCAAGGGGGCAACATGTCCTGAGGTGCTTGAGGAGTGGAGAGGTATTCCACGGCTTTCAGAACAATCCCAGAGCCCGGAAGATGGTCAAGATCCCTACGAGCACTTACTGGAATACTTCCTTCCTCCGAGCAAGTTTGCTCTTGCGAATCTCCACTCAAGCCGGCCAATTAAGGCAAGAATGAGGTGGGAGCTCTATTCCTCGTCAGTGTTCACTCCAGTCGGCCAATAAAGGCAAGCCAGAGATGAGGAACAAGACTTCTCCCGGGAGATAGGGTCCGTGGGGTCGCTACTGCCCAACAGCTCGCCACATGCTGCCCTGCGGGTTTCTGTATCTCTCTTGGTCTGGCCCCTCATTCTAGACCTGTTCCGGCAAAGTAAACTCTACCGGCACAGACCCAGAGTTTGGACCGCGCAAGCCCCACCACGACGTCAACGTAGAGATACGGCGGTGGGGTTATTATTATTATTATTAAAATTCTGAACACATAATTTACTTGCCAAAGAATTATTTAATTTATCTAAATTTTTACATGTAATTGGCCTAAACCTTATTTGAATTTTATGTAAAGGCATGTAGGAACAAAATGTTATTGTTTGTCCACTATGATCAGATGGCAACTTATTTACAATTTCTTTATGTAAGTAATCACAATTACAAATAATATTATCTATACAAGTCGCAGAAGAAGCTGTTACTCGAGTTGGTTCAATAAAAACATTTGACAAGTCAAATGACCTAAAAAGACTTAATAGTCCGACAGTACTAGAGTTATTTTCTAATAAATTAATATTAAAATCACCACATATGATTATTGACTTACTACTAACACTAAGTTTCTTTAGCACGTCTTCCATTACAGAATCAAAAATAGATAGATTCTGGTAACCTGGAGGTCTGTATACGCATACTATAACATGCTTATCAAGCTCAACACAGGACAATTCTATGGTGTGTTCAACAGACAGTCCGATTATGTCTTTTCGTTCTTTCAATTTAATTGAATTTTTAACTAATATTAATGACCCACCATGTATCATACGTTTTCGGCTGAAATGGCTAACTACACAATAATTTTCATAGTTAATTGACATTACTTGATGATCTTTTAACCAATGTTCTGTTATACAAATGACATCAAACTTGGTATTTTCTAAAAATAATTCTATTTCCAGTAATTTGGAAGAGCAACCTTGGATATTTTGATTGAATAATTTTAAAGTATGTTGCCCCGCCTTTGGTTTTTTATTAATATTACTATGTGTAATATTGCCAGAAGATACCGTTTTATTATTCTCTAATAATAATTGGTTATTTGAAGGGGTAACTTCTGTTGTCTTACTTACTAGTTTAAAAAGTTATCCGGAGTGACCTCCACAACTGCAACTGAAGAGTCTAGAATGTCTGAATGAATTCCAGCAGGAAGAGAATACCCTATCTGACTGGTAGTGGCCTCCAAAGATGTTGGTATTATAGGTGGATACTCCTTCGTACAACATGATGATCCATAATTAATCACTATGTTGTTAGTATAACTAGACAACACAGACTCGTCACTAATACTACAATATGTTATATTAGCTATAACCTCATTAATATTATATGATATCAACATAGTAATCATATGTCTACATTCCCAAGACAGAGATAAAGTTCTCTGAGTTAACTTAAAACCACTAATAAACTTGTTAGTGTCAAAATATAATAATTTGTCACTATGGCAACATGTAAGCCTGTGAATAGTACTATTCAACTTATAAATATAATTATTTTCATAAACTGATAAAGTATCAGAGTAAGGTAAAGCACACAACATTAGCTTTCCTATATTTAACTTTAATAAGGTGTCCACACCATCCACTATGTCCTTTCTGGTAATACCAGTACTATTACCTATTAGCAAAACCATTGTAGAATAATTATCTAGGTTTGTGTTAGCAATTCTTTTAATAATTTGTTTGAAACTTATGTTATGATAACTATGATTGGTAAAACTATGGCTAAGGTAATTGAGTAATATTTTTCCAAAGCCTGAAACCAATTCGTCACAGAAAAATACTGATTTGGTATTATTATGCTGTGTATTACCACAGGTCTCTGCTGGAAGAGCCAACATAGGCAAGTCAGGCTGAGGCTGAGGAGGTGGTGGTTGGTTGGCACAGCTGCATGAGAGATTATTAGTCAGAGACTCATACCTCTCAGCATTGCACTTCACCAAATCCAGTAGTTCCCCATCCTCAAACAAGCGCTCACTTAGTTGATGTTGTGAAATCTCATATTTCTCAAAAATATCCTTCAGCAACTGCTCCTTGTGTAGTATATCATTATAAAGGAGCTTAGTATCAATGTCATACTTTTCCCTACATTCATCTAACTGAACAGTACAACTATTTAAACTTTTTGAAAGTATAACACGCTCCTTTCTAAGACAAAGATTTAATTTTAAAAGATTTTGTTTTTTAATAGCTCTCTGTGACCGTTTAAATATTTTCTTAAATTTTATATATTTCTTTAATTTATTATGACTAGTAACAATAGGACACAATGGTATGGTATCGTCACCAGTCAAATCTATTGTTATCGCTGGCTCACACACTGATTTTGACTTACTGCCTACCAAATCATAAAATAGGTTATTGGTGTTAGCAACCTGTTCACTGACCATATTCATATCCATATATACTTACATTATTCTATATATATATATATTTTATTTTTTTAATAAATTTGGTTTGTTACAGCTGTTGTGGCAATAAATAAGTCTTTATTTTTATTAATCTTTTATATAGTTTCTTTTCTTTAAAATTTTGTGTATGTGAGAACGTTGTAGGCTTAACATACTGTAGATCTGTGGAACATTTTATATTTTGCTAAGTACCTGGTACTTGTTGATAGGACACTGTCCTCTCTTACCTTTTAACACTGTAATTTGAAAACATCGTAAAAACCATTTACTTTTAAAAGAGTGACCGTGGAGTTTCTTGCCGGCTCTTCTCCATAATAAAAATAATAATAATTTCGCGGGATATACAGTCTCATTACCGATGACCCTGGGTGATGCATCCGATATGCAGTCAGCAGCGTACGGACCCTCCTATCCAGGGCGTCGAGTTCGGTCTGAGTCCATTTGAGTATGCCGAAAGAGTACATCAAAACCGGCATGACCCAACCGTTGAAGGCTCGCACCTTGTTCCCGCCTGATAGAAAACTATTAAATACTTTCTTCAGGCGGCCAAAGAAGCGCTCTTTCAACGATTGCTTCATGTCAGTAACATTGATGCCCAATGTTTCCGACATACCCAAATACTTATAGGTTTCTGATGCGGAGAGGGCTCTAAGGTTTATGGAATCCGCGAGCTGTGTTCACACGGATTCCACAATCTCCCCTCGCTTTACATGCATGACCGCACATTTGTCGATACCAAATTCCATCCTGATGGCGCTACTGAAAGTTTCAGTTACTTTCAGTAGCTCCATCAGTTGCAAATTGTTGGGGACAAAGAGTTTTAGGTCATCCATGTAGAGGAGGTGAGATAACCTGACCACCTCTCCTCAACGCTAAGACCCTCCACAATCGCGAGATATGCAGTCTCAGGGAATATTTCTTAGAAGCCGGCGTGGGGATGCATCGAGATGTGGTCGTGGTAGACAAGGGTCTCACTCCGCTCTCCTTGGCTAAAGAAAACTGGCGTAAACCTGTAGTGCTTGACACTAACGATCGCAAGGAGGTATGGCAGAGTAAGGAGCTTCACGGACGCTACTTTCGGGCCCTACATGGACCCGATGTAAATTTACTAGCGTCCGTAGCCTGGCTGCGTTTTGGTGACCTCTTTGGGGAAACCGAAGGTTTTGTCTGTGCAATTATGGACGAAGTTATGATTACGAAAAATTACCGGAGATTCATTGTGAAGGACGGGACGGTTGACATCTGTCGGGCATGCCACCGTCCGGGAGAATCAATCCGACACATTATCTCCGGCTGTTCTCGTCTAGCTAACGAAGAGTACTTGCATAGACACAACCTTGTACCCAGGATTATCCATCAGGAACTTGCTCTGAAGTACAGTCTTGTGGAATCTGAATTGCCGTACTATAGGTAATGACCATATCACTTTGTACTGGGATCGATCCATCATCACTGACAGGACTATTGTTGCCAATAAACCTGATATATTGGTGGTGGATCGAGTAGAGCGGCGCACAATGATTATTGACATAACGGTTCCGCATGACGGGAACCTCGTGAAAGCCGAGAAAGATAAACCAATCAAGTATCTAAACTTGGCTTGCGAGGTTGTCGACATGTGGGACGTGGACTCAGCGATCATTGTGCCGATAGTCGTATCAGTCAATGGTTTAATTGCCAAAAGCCTAGACCAACACCTGAGGAGGCTCTCGTTGGGCAGCTGGATCAAGGGCTTGATTCAGAAAGCGGTACTTCTGGACACGGCTCGCATTGTTAGGAGGTTCCTCTCTCTCGAGCCCTGACCACCGGTAGCTTGGACCCTGTTCCCGATACCGGTGGGCTACTATTTTTTTATATTTTTAAATGTTTTTATATTCTTTTATTTTAATATTTAAAAATTTAATTCCTATGAATAAAATGAAATAAAGGATAATAACAATAAATTTATTTGTTAGAATATTGTTGGTTGTTACAAAGGTGTTACACATAATATGTCCATAATATTCTGCTGTTTCCAGCGTACAAATATTTCAAAGAATTAAAACTAACAACAAAGCATACAATGTCGAAAATAAGGAAACGTTAACTACTATCAAATACAATGTCAGTGGTTATCAATAATGTTAAGAATTATTAAATACAATGTCAGGGGTTATTAATTATAATGTCAAGAATGATTAAATACAATGAAGAAAAACGGATAAAAAAAAAATTCAATCCAATATCAGAAATGAAATTTCATTCAATTAGTAGGAGGTAAGTCGTCATCTAATTTAAATTTTGAATCAAATTTTTCATTCAAAAATTAATTCGTTGAGTAGTAACACTTTTGCAATAGAAAGTTGAATAGTTTCTTTTTAAATTTCATGAGGTTAAGATTTTTTAAAACATTAGGTAATTTGTTATAAATTTGAATCGCCATACAATAAACATTATTAGAAAATAGTTTAATTCTTTGTTGGGGTGCACATAATTTGTGGATATTTCGACTTTCCCATATAACAATATCATTGTGTACATACTTGAAATAGAGCTAAGTTTTTACGTACAAAGATACAGAGTTCGAATTTATATAAAGATGGGAGTGGAAATATTTTTATTTTTTTAAAGATTGGGACACAGCTTTGTTATGGTTGGGCTTTAGTCATTGATCGAATACATTTTTTTTGTGCTCGGAATGCTTTAACAGTATCAACAGAATTTCCCCATATAATGATGCCGTAGCGGAGAATTGATGCTACGTAACCATGATAAGCATAAAGTGCTGCATTGAAACCAGCTACGCGAGTTATTCGGTGTAAAACAAATATAAATCTTTGCAGCTTAGTGCATAATTTGTCAATGTGTACTTTTCAGGTGCAATATTTATCCAATGTTATCCCCAAAAAAGTAGCACTTTCAACCTCTTCTACAGAGCGTTATTTGCATATCTAATTTCTAATTGGTGACGTTTGCTATTGTAAGTTTGGAACTGTATAAGTTTGGTTTTACTAATATTGACATTTAGATTGTTGTCTTTTAGCCATACTATTATTTTGTTTAACGTGTCATTAATCTCTTTGTCGTATTTGGTGATATTGTTATCGGTATGTACAATACTGAGAGTTGTATCGTCGGCGTACAGAATGCAAGAATGTGGAGTTACGTTGGGCAAATCATTTATATATAGCAAGAACAAAAAGGGACAAAGCATTCCTCGATACCTATACGCATTGTTGGCGATCATTTAGGTAAGAAACTACCCACTATAATGCTTTTCCCCTAACACCATAACGATTCAGTTTGAAGACAAGGAGTTTGTGATTCACGAAGTCAAATGCTTTTGACATATCGAGAAAACCGATGCTATTGGCCTTTTCTTATTCAGACTAGAGGTAATCATTTTCACAAGAGAGAAGCATGCCAGAGTTGTTGATTTATTTTTTCTAAAACCGAACTGTTCCTCTTTTAGAATTGAGTGTTTTATTATAAAGGAGTGCAGTTTGTCGTACATAATTCTTTCAAAAAATCTTAGAAATTACGGGTATCAGAGTAATCGGTCGATAGTTATTCATGTCATTTTTATCTCCCTTTTTGTATAAGGGTTTGACTATCGAAAATTTTAGTCTGGCGGGGAATAAACCTTGAAACAATGAAAGGTTAACAATGTGGATGAGATATATATTTAGAGCAACATTTAAAAATTTTCGTATTGATATCGTCATACCCAGTTGATTTAGTTGAGTTTAAAGATTTAATAATCCTATACACAGTATCTTCATTAGTCAAGAAAATTCTATTATTCATCTATTCAGATGACCATGAATATTAACCACTGACAATGACGTTTCTTACATTAGTTACACGGTACACAAGTTATTGCTTCTCCAGATTACGTACTGACAAGTTATATGCGTTTATATAATTGTTTCTTTTTTATTTGACTTTAAGTCAAGTTATTTTAATTTATTGTTGACATAATCTACTCATTACAATGTTTTTTTTTTATGAGTTGTATTGCAATATGTGGTTAGCTAATGATCTCGACAATATTGATCTTATTATTTATTGTTAATAGTAAATTAACTGTTTGTTTATTTATTTTATCTCGATGGTCCTAGTTTATCAGTTATAACTTCAACTTTTTTTCAGATACAAGTATATGTAAGCGGGCACGCCCTCTAAGCCTGGAGGATTTTGTTTAAATATTAAGTTCTGTTTACGTTTAGTTTTTATTTCTGCCTGAGTATAGTTCTCGATGATTTTGTCTGGTATATAGGCGTGTGCTAGCTAACATATGGCTAATAATTTAAATTGTGTTTTGTGTTGCGTTATGTAAATTATTTTGAATACTATTATATAGAATCTTTTTTTTTTTCTTCTAACTGAACAGACAGCTGTGCTGCTGGGGAGTTTGTTGCGCCACTTCTTCTTCACAGGTAACGCACTAGGGAGTGGTGAAGGGTGGGTGTTTTGGGGGACTGTCTTATGTAATTTTGACGTTCGAAAAGTGCTGATTCTCAGCCTAGTTTGAATTAATGACTTTTGAAATTGAATTTGAATTGCCACGGCGGCGGCGGCGCTGGGAAAACGACTGGCCGCTAAACTCTATGCGCGGGGAACATTGCGTTTTGCACCGCTAGCATTATTGTTACCTGTAGTCTCTACATTATATAAAAAAAAACAATTATATAAACGCATATAACCTTTCAGTAGGCAAGCTAATTCTGGAGAAAGAACATAAACATTTTCTGGGGTTAATCACAGCGACCAACTATTCTTATCATTTACGTATTAGTTGATAGAATAAAAATGCCTTTGAACAAAGGTAAGATTTTACTTTAGTTTTAAACGCATTAAAAGGCAAATCCAGCAAAGAAGAGGGTAGGTTGTTATAAAAGATTAAACCAACAATTTTTTGATTTTTTTTAAACGTTGCCCCACACTAAGAATTTCTTCTTGTATCGTGGGTGCGTTTACAAACATAGAAACTCACATGCACTAACACCCAGAACAACCACCCGGAACAACTACTTGCAGATCATACAAATATTTGTTCCGTGCGGGGATCGAACCCGCGACACGTTGCGCAGCAGTCGATCGCTCAGCCACTGCGCCAACCGTGTCGTCAAATGAGTTATGAACCTTATGAAAACGGTGAAAGGGCCCGTAGTTTGTCCTTATTTCAAGTGTTAACATTGTGAATATCACTGTTTTTAGTGTCTATGTGTATATTTTGCCTAATATATAAGATATTGGCGAAGATGAATAGTGATGCCACTGCGAGAAAGAAAGAAAGAAAATAAATTTATTTGACTCAGGTCATTCACACAATAACAAAACAACAGAAAAAATTAAGATAACTTAAAAATAATATTGTGTGCCTCACGGCTGCGCCAATTAGGCCCAGTTCAGCATAAATGCCAGACAACTAGTGTCTGAAGCTGGTTTTCAACTGGACCTTATGGTACGAGGACGTCTTAAGGCTCGTGCAGACCAGCGCGACGCGACGGTGCGACGCGACTCAAAAAATGCAATTTCTAAGAAAACTGTACGGTATAACAATAACCGGCGTCGCGTCGCGCGACAAGTCGCGCTGGTCTGCACAAGCCTTTATGGATGTCAATCAGCTTTATAGTTTATCATGTATTCTGTATTTAAATATAAAAACTTTTTTACTAAAAAAACCAACCGACTTCCAAAAAAACACTACAAAGTGAAAAATAACTTAAATTTCGGAATTCGGTGTCTGGTTTTATATTTGCGTTGTTTGCCACCGACTTCCGACAGGAGACGGATACGGATACGATATATATAGGATGTTAATTATTATTTGTAGAGTGGGAGCAAGTTAGGAAACATAAAGATTTAAAAATCATGGGTAAGGAGATGATTTTTTGTAGCTATGCCACAATGTACACAATGATCTATGCTGTCAATATCGAATCGGTAGACCAGACGTAGAATCCAAGTAACAAGTCCAAGTCCAACGTATAACCGCAGTTTTCCGTGTCTGGTATGGTAGCAAGGGTCGTACAAGAAGCAAGATTAGAAGTCCGTAGAAAGAAAACAGGGGTCGAGGAAATTATCAATAAAACTATGCAAGGAAACACACTCAAAACGCATACGCACTAAACGATACGAAACGAATGAGTCAGTGTCATGCAATGCATGTCATGTCAGCACAGACTAACAATACAATAATCGATTAGCCAACGTGAATCGATTTTAAGAATTATCTTTATTACGTAGATATTTAATTTGTTTAAACTGTTTAATTTAATAGATTTAATTATTGTAATTGAATTACCCATCTGGTAAAAGCATTTTCTTTAATAGAATGAACTATGTTACGTTAATCGATTATAATATAATCGATATTCCATTTCATTCGTTACCTCAATAAAATTTTAGTATTCTCATTTTCCAGATTGTAAATTGGGTTGATTTTTCACACTTTGAAATAGAAAAATATAACCCTTTTTTTAAACCATACCTCAACTTATTACAATCAGCCCCAGAAACGCCCGTCTCCTTTAAGTTATTTTTTCACTTTGTAGTGTTTTTTTGGAAGTCGTTTTTTTTTTTGTAAAAGTTTTTATTTTTCGCTTTTTAGTGAGTCAGTTAGTAATTTATCTAAGTTACAATAGCCTAATGTCGACTACTAATCACCTTTTACAAAATATTGCTTTTCCCGAAGCAGGGTTAATCGTTGAGGAGTTCTCCTGGTACTTCACCATCAGCTCCACTTGTCCATATACATTGTGACGAGCATAAATTGCTTGGTATTCATATTAAAGTAAGGGAACTAATGTTTTGAGCTGTTATTTAAATATTCGAAATTTTATTATGATCAGTTGATAAACATATTGAGCAGTTATTTAATATGGCGGTTGATTAATTATTGCGACAGTAAAACATGGACAGTAATACAAAATCAATTTGTCGGTTATTTTATCATACAATGTCAATTCTAAAAATAATTGAGCAGTCCAATAACTGAATGAGCTGTAAAAATGATGGTGTTACCATAAAAAATACCCAAATCGCTATAGGTGTGCCTATAATATTTGAAGAGTTCCTTCGATTTCTCCAGGATTTCATCATCAGATCCTGACTTAATGACAAAACCAACCATCTCAGAAGCATACCCTTTCAAACAAAAAAAGAATTTTGCGAATCCGTCTATAAATGACGGAGTTATGCCCGACCATGCATACAAAAATAAAATAAAATATAAACAATCGAATTGATAACCTCATCCTTTTAGAAGCCGGTTAAAAGTAGATACATATGTGTAGCAAATAATATTAAACTCGATTCGATATTTGTTTTAAAATTATAAATAGGGAATGAAATAAAATGGTATGGTTGCACAAGAAACAACGGACGGTCGTCAATAAATAATAGACATCGTCATGGATTCAACATTCCAATTAATCATGTATAGCTTCCTGGACAGGAAATGTCTCGTTCGTGTTAATAGATCGGATAACGGAAGCTACCTCTAAACGCGGCTGTACTATGCGACTGGGTCGAGAGTTGCTGCGAGCATTGCCTTCTTCCACATTCTCGTTTACTCGCTATCCAACTAAACTTGTCGTACAGGTAGTCTGGTTTTTCGTATTTAACTACACCGAATAGAAGGCAAGCCAAGTGTAGTTTGCGTCTGGACTTCATTTTAAGAGTAAAATGCTTGTTTGGGAAAGGTGTGACATGTTCTGCGAGGAAAATTGTAACAAAACCGAGCACAAGCGTTTTGTACCCTTTGGATGAGGCGATTTCTGCGAGCTAATAGGCGCGGGCCTTACCCTGTTTGTCGAAACGAAGGTCTTTGACAATAATTAAAGAAGGTCTTTGTCCACTTCGCGCGAACTACGTTCGGGTGCAGAAAAATGTCTTCCGAAAAGATAAGGTGTATAAAGTGTAACATCGTTATAAACGAGTTATTATATTTCGTACAGAACAAAATTGACTTATTGGACGAAGAAAGTTTAATTCGGTTGTATGTAAGCACATAGTATACGACCGCGGAAATTACCACAGCGAAGGATTTATTGTTTGAATCAATATCTACGAGGTACCCGCAACATTTCGCGACGCAAGAACCGTGAACAAAAAGAGATGGAGGACATTATCTGTATATACCGGTTGGCTACGAACAGGACCTACCGGTGTTCCAAACACGACCCTCTTAGAACCCCAGCGAGACCTATAGGTTACGGCAGGTACACGCGGCTTTAATCTCTATGTTTACTATAAAAAAGGGCGAATCTGGTCTGTGGGCTGTTTCACTCTATGGCCTGACGGATCTCGTCGACTAAACATTCGCATACAAAAATATTAATGGACAACACTGCAAAAAAATGTTGAAACTGACAGTTCGCGCACGTCAAACGCGAGTCAAACTAAGTTGGTCGTCAGTGCGCAGTCCACATTTATTTAATTATTTTAAATAGTTTTCTTGTGTAAATCGACGGGAAGTGGTGTTTTTTCGATTACTAAGTAGTTTTTACATCGTGGTGGATAATATTTGCACTAAATAACGACGCCACGGCGTCCTCGCCTTCCGCCTGACGCAGGTCCTCACCGGACACGGCTGTTTCGGGAGGTGCCTGTACCGTACAAGGCTGGAGGAAACGCCCGGGGGTCACTACTGTCTGGATCGCCCGGGCGTCTTTTCATTCTATACAAGGTCAGAACGCAAGGGTGTGAAACTAATCGCGTATAGATTGGAAATCACTTTTTTACTAAGGTCTTCCAATCTATACTTTTTTACTAAGAATAGTACGCAAATACTCGCGTATACTTCGTAGTGACCTAATTAACTACCATATTCCAAAATATACAGTGCCAGTACGCATACGGACTAATCGTGTATAGATTGCGACAAATTGTGAACTGGTGTTCAACTCGTTTGCGACGTAATGCACCTTGCGCTAAATAGCCTGCCTGGTTGGGAGCAACTTGGAAGTAGCGCTCGCCGGCCGCTGCCGCAGCGCCGCTCACTACGTGCGCGCGGCTCGCGCGCGGTTGGTCACAGTTCTAACCTAAACCATTTCATATTCCGTTATCTGTTAGCTGTTCTATTTCACCCAGTTCCATTTATTTTTATTTTGAAGTGAAAACTTCTTTAGCATCGTTGTGATTTGAAAGTCGATGAAACGAAAAAGCGACAGTAAAAAGAGACAGACACATGCATTCATAAGATTTAACGTGGGAGAAAATGAGACAGGAAGCATTATACAGTGTTTCTTATTTTCGTGGTTCTCTTTGTGCTCTGCTTCGTACCCCCTCCACTCGTGTTTACCAAGGCATAGTGGGAGTTTGCTTGGGCCTCAGCGTTGTACGTTTGTTACTACGTATTTGTGCGCGCATGCGTAGTACAAAGCTTGAGAAAAGGCATTGATCACAACAACCGTGGCGTTTTGTATACGTGTACGTGTTATACGTTTGTATGTAGAGTTTTTTCATCATTTTTATTATAAATTTCTTCAAATATGCCGAAAACGAATGCAGAATATTTTCGCGATTATCGAAAAAAAAAGGGAAAACAAGATTAAAAAGACAGCAAAAAGTTCAACGGAACGTGTTCGTGAAATTCGTGCACGCCGAAAAGCGTTATTGAATGCTTATTTTTGAAGGTTTCACTTCTACCACGTGTGAATTGCACATATGTTTTTTTTTAATCTATAATATTTAAACTCATGTCAAGCGTAAGTGATGTAGTATAGTTTGGAACCAGGACGCGCGCGTCCACGTTACAAACTATACACGGGCAGTACGCAAAATTCGTGCATACATTGTAATCACAGATTTAAAAATAGCATTACAATGTATACGCGAGCAGTTTCCTATGGCTGCGTTCTGGCCTTGTATAGATTGGAAATACGCATTGCCCGGAGCACACGGTGGAGCATGCGGCGGAGGTCTGTCCTGCTTGGGCGGAGCACCGCCCGTGTCCTCACGGAAACGATCGGCGGCGACGATCTCTCGCGTCCGGCCCTGGTTCGGCCCATCTTTATTTTTAAACTCTGAATTACAGCTCACCTACATGGCTGCAATAAACTATATGCATTCATCTCCATAAAGCTCACCTACATGGCTGAACTCGAGTGTAAGACGCATAGAACTCTATACTATACTCGTAGCTACATGTTCATCTTTAATTTTAAACTCTGAACTACAACTCACCTACATGGCTGAACTGGAGGGTTAGCCGCATAAAACTCGTAAAATATACTGGGTCTATCTACACTATACCCATATATCTCTGAATAGGTAGGCCTATATGGCTAAACCAGAGTGCACGCCGCATAGGGGTCTACACTATACTCGTTCATCTCTGAACAGCTCACCTAAATGGCTGAACCCGAGTGCACGCCGCATAGAGGTCTACACTATACTCGTACATCTCTGAACAGTTCACCTACATGGCTGAACCCGAGTGCACGCCGCATAGAGGTCTACACTATACTCGTACATCTCTGAACAGTTCACCTACATGGCTGAACCCGAGTGCACGCCGCATAGAGGTCTACACTATACTCGTACATCTCTGAACAGTTCACCTACATGGCTGAACCCGAGTGCACGCCGCATAGAGGTCTACACTATACTCGTACATCTCTGAACAGTTCACCTACATGGCTGAACCCGAGTGCACGCCGCATAGGGGTCTACACTATACTCGTACATCTCTGAACAGCTCACCTACATGGCTGAACCCGAGTGCACGCCGCATAGAGGTCTACACTATACTCGTACATCTCTGAACAGTTCACCTACATGGCTGAACCCGAGTGCACGCCGCATAGAGGTCTACACTATACTCGTACATCTCTGAACAGTTCACCTACATGGCTGAACCCGAGTGCACGCCGCATAGAGGTCTACACTATACTCGTACATCTCTGAACAGTTCACCTACATGGCTGAACCCGAGTGCACGCCGCATAGGGGTCTACACTATACTCGTACATCTCTGAACAGCTCACCTACATGGCTGAATCTGAGTGCACGCCACATAGGAGTCTACACTATACTCGTACATCATAGGTCACCCACACGGCTAAACCACAGTGCACGCCGCATAGGAGTTCACAATCACTCACTGTTCATTGTTACTACGAGAACCCTCATGCGCAAAAGTGTCTTTTGTATGGCTCCTACCATACTTAATACATTACCTAAAAGTTGGAGAGAACTGCCCTTGTTACTTTTCAAAAATAAGCTGAGAATTTTAGTTAGTAAAGTGTATTACAATGTAATAGATTTTTTAAATGAAAAGGACTTTTCTATTCCGTCTTCTAATATACATAATAGTTTAGAATTGAACAATTGTAACAATTGAATAATGTGAATCTTAAATCAATTTTGAATTATTCTATTTGACTGCATGAATATTCTGGACATAATTTAATCTATTTTGACTTTATTATACCTATACCTAATATCTTGACATCAAATATTATTTATTTGTTTTGTATTTTGTAATGAAATTTAGAATGACTTTATGTAAATGCAATTAAATGTAATTTTCTATACCTCCAAAATTTGTACGCCGTTGTTGGCAAAACATGGACGCACACTACATCTATAAATTCAATACCTTGCATATCTGATTACTCAGTTTATGTAAACGCATATTTGACAAATAAGTGATCTTTATCTTTATCTTTACAATACACATTTTATTATATGATAGCATAGTCGCTCGCATAGTCCTCTTCCCCCGGACCGCCGCAAGGTGTAGACGTGTACTCAGTGCCATAGACCATTATATGATAGCATAGTCGCTCGCATAGTCCTCTTCCCCCGGACCGCCGCAAGGTGTAGACGTGTACTCAGTGCCATAGACCATTATATGATAGCATAGTCGCTCGCATAGTCCTCTTCCCCCGGACCGCCGCAAGGTGTAGACGTGTACTCAGTGCCATAGACCATTATATGATAGCATAGTCGCTCGCATAGTCCTCTTCCCCCGGACCGCCGCAAGGTGTAGACGTGTACTCAGTGCCATAGACCATTATATGATAGCATAGTCGCTCGCATAGTCCTCTTCCCCCGGACCGCCGCAAGGTGTAGACGTGTACTCAGTGCCATAGACCATTATATGATAGCATAGTCGCTCGCATAGTCCTCTTCCCCCGGACCGCCGCAAGGTGTAGACGTGTACTCAGTGCCATAGACTATTATATGATAGCATAGTCGCTCGCATAGTCCTCTTCCCCCGGACCGCCGCAAGGTGTAGACGTGTACTCAGTGCCATAGACCATTATATGATAGCATAGTCGCTCGCATAGTCCTCTTCCCCCGGACCGCCGCAAGGTGTAGACGTGTACTCAGTGCCATAGACCATTTGAATAAAAAGTTATAAATAATTTAAGTCAATTTAATTCCATAATAAAAATAGGAGTGCATAAAATAAGAAGAGCTATTCAAATTACTCAGTGTATCGCGGTAAACGTAGCTGATCATAGTACCCTGGTACCTGACCTGTGCGTGTTAGATAATTAATTTTAAGATTATTATAAAATTAGAATATGGTTTGTTTGATAATGGCATCTGTCATATTTACAAAGCTTGGGACCAATGTAGAAGTACTTAATTTGACTAGGTATTGTTTTTACAGAAAAGAACACTCTTAACTTGTAAAAACCATTTAGATGTTATTACTATAAATGTTGACGTAATATTTAATGATACTTGTAGTTTATCTTTGATTTTATATTGCTATTTTAATAAAATAAGTTGTTTTAAACTATTGACACAAAGCTGTCAGTTAATGTTGATATTCTATTGAATTATATCTAAGAATAAAAAATCGGCTGTTATTAAATTGCTTAATTACTTTATAATGTTTTAAAACGGTGTCACTACATAAGATTTGTTTATTATTACTTGTATTTGGGGTTATTTAGCCTTAGTATGACATCTGTGATTTATTTAAAATGGCAATAGATGTTTGACATAAAAAGGATTGTAATGACGTTATCGAGTCAGTTACTCGGTGGATGTTGAGTTGGTTGGTTCTAGTGCCGTTGTTGTATGGAATAGACCGACCAGGTGTCACGTAAGTTAAGGAATTTGATATTATACCGTAATTATTGCTTATTATGATTATGTTGTTGTGTATGATACCTGTGCACGATGCCCTAAGGTCAACTCGTACGTGGGCGCAAGTAGCATGTCAACCGCATACGAAAAACGCTAAATGTAAGACGATTTATGTTTAAGATTCATACGTTTCATGTACATAGCTTATGTTCCTGCCACTATTTAGTATTATAGCTAGTATATAAAGTTAGTAGAATCTGTGATCGTCATTTGCGATAAGAAATTAGGATGTTTTGCTGTATAATTTACTAATAAAGACTATGTAAAGTGTTAAAAGTAGAGAATAAGATATTGTGCATTTTATATATGGTTATTAATTAATAAAGTTTATCGCGCTACGTTGCTAGAATAGTAGAAAACTGTAAAATAGGCTAAATATAGCATCATTACCTTGTGTGTTTCATTACCTTCCCTCTGCGACCTCCGAAACCCATATACACAGAGGGCGCCCGCAACAGCGTGCTTTTATAGTAGTGAGGTGGGAGGCGAGGAAAATGGAAATATATTTTCACGCCACGGCCAAATGGGACGTCGCAGAGAATAGAGCTATATGTCATTAGTTAAGAATAGGAGTTAGCTCTAAGCATGTAATAAATGTAGTCATGTAAGAATAAGGTTTATTAAATAAACAATAAAAAGAGGGTAACGGGGGTGAGGAAGGGGGAGTGCCGGCAGAGAGGGAAATTTTTTGCTATAAAAGACGGGCCATTTTGGCTAGCAGGCACTCGGATTAGCTCGTGGCCTAACCATAAGCTCTGGTCCACACGCCAAGTTTTTATTTCGCGCGGACCGCATATTTTTAACCGTCTCTCTCTGTGTGTGTGCAGGACACCGTCGGGTACCTGTGCGGACACAGGGGGAGCCGCCCCGTGCTGCTCGGCGTGCATTCGCCGTCGCGGTCGCGGAGGCCACGCCAATTTTAAAATGCCGAAACCCGGCACGCGCGGCTCGTTAGGCCGCGATGCCGGGGACCAGGAACAGGAGGAGCGTCCGGTGTTGGACCGGGCGACGTCGATGCCTAACATAGGTGTCGTGTCGTCCGGTGCGCCACCGGCCGGACCCAAGAAGAAAGGAGGACCAGTTAGGAGGAAGGAGAAGAGAGAGACCGCTGCCCCGGAAGCTGCCGGCCCACCGACGACATTGGCGCCTGCGCGCGTTGCGCCTGCGTCGTCGTCGAGCCGGCCGCACGCTGTAGCCGTCCGTCCCCCCGCGTTTCGACCGGTGCCTATTCAGGCCCCGGGGCCAAACGCAAACCCAGGCCGCGCACCGCAAGCGCGCGCACCAGCACCACCCGCGCGCGCGCCCGCGCCCGGGCACTCGACCGCGACTGCCACGCGCCACGCTGCGGCGCAGGCATACCCCGCGCTACCCGCGCCGCGTAATCCCGTGCCGTCGACACGGCCCCGCGCCCCCCCCGTTCGTGCCGCGGCTCCGCCGCCGCGGTTCGTGTCGCCGCCCGCGCCCTCTGGCGCGCCTCTCAAGCGACACCAAGCTGTGCCCGCTCCGCGCACCGCCGCTCCCGGCCCCCGCCTCTCGCTGGCGGGACCGGTGATGGCTGAGCAGGAGCGGCCAGTCAGTGCTGGCCCATCTTACCGGCCGGTACTCACCACCGAAAAGGCGCCCGCTTCGCCGGCGCCTCCCCGTGCATCCGCCTGCGACTCGCCCGCCATGCTGTCGGCATGCTCCTCCCGTGTGGGGTCGAGCATGTCGCTGGCGTCCGTGGGTTCGGCTGCATCCGGTCGCGGAGATATGTCTCCGGACATGACTCCGCGATCCGGCCTGCGGCATACCGCGGGCGGATCGGCCGCCGGGCCTATGTCGCCGGCGTCACCGACACCGTCGCTGGGGTTCAGCTTTGAGTTTGAGCTCGAGGCTAGACCCCTGCGACGAAGGAGGAGCTCCGACGAGACCGCGTCGGAAGAAGCGAAGCGGTACTGCCTCGACCCGCCGCGGCCACAGCGCGATAGCGCGCCGCGGGGTCGGGGTACACCGATGTCGCCGACCTTTGCTGGCGTGGTCCGCCGTACACCGCCACAATCACCGACACCGCCGCCTTCACCAAATAAGGTAACCGCGGGGACGAGTAACACAAACCCGTCCCCCGCACCAAACACAAATATCCCCCCCCCCGTCGCCACCGCGAGTGCCGAAGCTTCGGCGAAGCAATCGCAGCAACAACGGAAGGGGAAAAACACGAAGAAGCCAAGGTACCCGCCGCTGGTAGTGGAGACGCTACCAAACTGGGCGACGCACTTCCGGGCCATTCACGGGCTACTGGGCCGGCCTCCAAACGCTCGTCCTTACGGGACCGGGGTGAGGTTCACCCCGGACACCGAGGAAGAGTACAGGCTGGTTCAAAAGTACCTGACTGGCCTGGAAAAGAGTGCAGGAGTCTCCTGGTTTGCGTATTCGCTGCCAGCAGACAAGAACCTAAAGATCGCCATACGGGGCCTACCGGCGGATACGGACCCGAAGGAGATCGAGGAGGAACTCCGGGCGTTGGGGTACCAGCCGGAGTATGTGCGCCACATCAAGGGCGCACAGGGACGACCCGGCTGCGTGTTCCACGCTATCCTAAAGAAGACCCCGGACGTCAGACAGATCTATGGCACCACTGTATTTATGTATATGCGTGGTGTCAAGATCGAGGCTTGGCGAGGAAAACGTGGGCCCGCACAGTGCCACCGGTGCCAGCGGTTCAGGCACAGCTCGCACCAGTGTCACCGACCGCTCGCTTGTGTGCGATGCGGAGGCGAGCACGCGGCACGCGATTGCCCGCGCCCGCGGGAAGAGCCGGCCACCTGCGTGAATTGCGGTGGCCCGCACCCCGCAAGCAACATAAAGTGCCCCGTATTCGAGAGAGAAACTCGAAACAAGCGGGCGGGGACCGCCGCCATAACAGTCACTGGAAGAGGGACGACAGGGCCACAACCACAGATGGCCACAGTGGAGGCTCACGGACCGACGCTTATGGCGGCGGCAAATGAGCCCACCCTATCAAGAAACCAAGCCTCCTCCTCCTCAGGGCGGAGAAAGAAAAAGCGAGGGGGGAAGGGGAAGAAGAAGGCTATCCCCCCGGCGACACAAGAAGAGCTCCCTAGGGTCGCCCCTGCCAATAACATTGCGCAGGTTGTGACAGAGGGCTCAAAAAGAGCACTATTGAGCGAACCTACAGGTAGCGACAAAACAGCGCAGCGGCAAACTGGGGAAACCCGTAGGTTCGCTCAAAAGCCGCAAGGCGCCACCACCATCGCAACCAAAAGTGCGGATACGACACGGCCAATCACGGAGCAGGAAAGCTTCCCGGCCGTGACGAGTGGTGGCGCGACTAGCGCTAACCAAAATAGGCCTAACACACATAATAAACACACAAAGGAATTCACAACCTGCGCAATCAAGCTCCTGATGGATCTCATCAGGGCGATTAGGCAGGGCCGAGACATAGAGTCGGTCATCCTCGACGGTCTGGCCACCTTGCTGTCACTCTGTGATGGCTAGGCCGCTGAGGATGATCCACTGGAACGCCCGCGGCCTTAGGGATAAGGTCGCCCCCCTCCGCCATCTCCTTCGGGAACAAAACATCGACGTGGCGCTAATCAGTGAGACACACCTGGGACCCGAAGATAGGGTCAGGTTCCCGGGTTTCCACGTCTACCGGAAGGATGAAAGGTCGGCTCAACAAATCCGATACCGTGGTCTGGCGGTACTTGTGAGGCGGAGAGTCGTCCATCAAGAGCTCCCCTTGCCGTCACTCAGCACTTTTTACGCGCTGGGTGTGCAGCTTCATGTCGCCGGCGAGGACATCAACATTTATGCGTGTTACAAGCCGCCCGCGACTCCCCTAGATGTGGTAGAGATGCGGGCGCTTGTAAACGCGTCACAACACGCTACCATCCTTGCCGGCGACCTAAATTGCAAGCACCCGGCGTGGAACTCTATGTCAACGAACACAGGGGGGAGGCGGCTCTTCGCGGACGCGGAAGCCTTCGGGTACGCGGTATCCGGCCCGGAGACGCCCACCCACTACCCGGACACAACCCGGTACATGCCGGACGTGCTGGATATCGCGGTCCACAGAGGGCTACGCTGCCAGATCACGCAACATGTGATAGACGACGAGTTACAGTCGGACCACCAACCTGTACTCGTCGTCTTATCGGGAATGCCGACCCGACTGAAGCCATTAGCGCCACGTCGATCAATTGACTGGAAGGCCTACACAGAGAAGATGGAGACCACCACGCCGACTCGGCCTATTGTTTCCTCCGCGGACGTAGAGCAGGCGGCGGATGACGTCACTGCTTGCATACAGAGCGCCCTAGAAGCGGCGACTACAGTGCAGCCGCAAGGGAGAGGGCTATTGCCGCCCTTGCCGGCGCATATCAATGCGATGATCGCCGTGAAGAGGCGCCTTCGCAAGCAGTGGCAACAATTGAGATGCCCAACTCTAAAAACGCAGCTAAACCGTCTCGCGGAGAAGGTAAAGGCCGAGTTATCGGCCCATACCGCCGCGGGCTGGGAAGAAAGAATAGACGCCACTACAGACAGCTGGCCGTCTGTACATCAATTGTGCCGCCAGCTGGCGAATACCCCAGCCCCGGTGCGCCCACTACTCAACAGCGACGGGGCGCTAAAGTATGTAGCGGAGGACCGGGCGGAGGTCTTCGCCGAGCATCTGGAGCGTCAGTTCCGCCCTAACCCGACCGCCGACACCGAGCATGTCGCAGCAGTCGAGAAACACCTAGGAGACTATTTCGCAACGCCGATAGCTCCCGAGGAGAACCCTATCTTCTTCTCGCCTGGCGCAGTTAGACGCGCCATCCTAAGGACGAAGCCTAGGAAGGCCCCCGGTGCTGACGGTATCACCAACACAGCGCTGCGCCATCTGCCGTTCCGTTCGGTAGCGGCGCTGGCGCGCCTGTTTACGGCGATACTGCGCACGGGGGTCTTTCCCACCTCGTGGAAGGAGGGGCGCGTCATAATGCTGCCCAAGGCGGGGAAGAACGTAGCGAGGCCGGAGAGCTATCGGCCGATTACACTACTGCCGACAGTCTCCAAGGTGTTTGAAGCACTCCTGCTGCGACACCTCGTACAACATATTGCCCCACGCCCGGAACAATTCGGTTTTAGGGCGGAGCATAGCACGACGCTTCAGTTGTCGAGGGTACTGCACCTTCTAACAACTGCAATAAATAAAAAGGAATGCTCGGTGGCAGTATTCCTCGACATGGAGAAGGCCTTCGACCGTGTGTGGCACGAGGGCCTAATATATAAGCTGGCCACCTCAGACGCGCCCCGTCGCGTAGTTATGGTGGTCTCCTCTTTTCTGTCCCACAGGACCTTCAAGGTGGTGGTCGACGGGGCGCTATCCGGCGCCCGCCCGGTGATGGCAGGCGTGCCCCAGGGCAGCTGCCTCTCGCCGGCGTGTTACTCGCGTTACACCGACGATATCCCCACCACTCCAGAGGCGACGCTCGCGCTGTACGCTGATGACGCCGCGTACATCACTACTTCGCTTAATGCGAAGCACGCGGCGGTCAAAATGCAGCGCGCCCTCGACCTGCTTCCCGAATGGCTGTCGAAGTGGCGGCTATCGGTGAACGTGAGTAAGACGCAGGCGCTAGTCACTGGATTTGCGCCTCTCCCACCACCTTTGAAGCTACAAGGAGCCGCCGTCGATTGGTCGCCCCAGGTCAAATACCTGGGTGTGACCATCGACCGCCGCCTCACGATGGGGCCCCATGTCCGCAAGGTCGCCGCACAGGGTAAGGTCGCCCGCAACCTCCTCAGGCCCGTGCTCTCATCCCGCATCCCGGCGCGCGTCAAGTTGGGCGTGTACAAAATGTACATACGCCCAATCTTGACGTATGCCGCCCCAGCATGGTTCGCCCTCACGAGCGAGTCGAACCGAAAGCTGCTCCGCGCGCAACAAAACCTTGCGCTGCGGACCATAGTAGACGCTCCTCGTTTCGTGAGGAACGATGTACTCCACCGGGATCTCGGGATCGAGAGCCTGGACGAGTTTGTGAGGCGACTCGCGAAGGCGATGTTCGCGCGTGCCGACGCTTCTGCCTGGCCCCATGTCAGGCAGATAGCGCCATTGCACGCGCGCCCGCCCGACGCTAGACCCCTGCCCCGCGACCTGGTAGCGGACAACTGACCCCATCGCACCGGATTGACGCCTCGAGTAAGCCGCATCCAGGTTACACGCGGCTCACTCGATATAATAAGACTCTACAGATGTACACATACATCTGTTGCGCGGCGTGTTCTAGGTTAATATAGGCATGCCGCGTAACTATACACAGACAACCATAACTACACATACGCCTATATAACACGTGCGAGCGCGACGCGGGCCGCGAAGCACGTTGACACTGAGCGGTGCTACACTACAACACAAGCCGCTCACACAAACACGACTGCTTATCCCTCAATCCGCAAACGGCTAGATCTGTGAGCGGGGCGAGGGAAAGCTACATTTCTACCTGTGGGTGCGTCGAGTCGGCATCTCTGTCGCTGGTCGTCTTCGTTGGGCCTCCCCCAGGCAACTGGGGGTCTCACCTGGCGGGGACAGACCGCCGGGATGCCGTGAAGAAGCGACACTATAGGAATATAGTGACGCGACGCGCCTACAGAAAACTCATAGCAACCATTCACACAGACGCACTTTGCCTGCGTCATTTCTACAGGCCGTTCGAGGCAAACAGACCGAGGGGCCCGTATTAGCGGGCCACCGTGTTGCTTCCGCGGGCGAAGGGCGAAGCCCTGACCCCGCTCGCCACGCCCCCTTGCGGGGGCGTCGCGACATCTGAATCATGTAGCAGGCACTCCGGTCCCAGCGCTCAATAAGAACAGAAATAAGAAGAAACTCTGCCAAGCTCCCTACTAGTTCCTCGACGCCGTTTGCCTCCAGAACAAATCCCTACTACGCGTTTTATTTCATCAAGGCTCAGCTATCCCGAACATTATTGGTCCTTCGAGCCGGATTGGAAACCTGCGCCTAGAAGATTAGAAGATGGTTTTAACACGAAGTAAGGACGGAGAACAAGTGAAACGTCGTCAGGAAGAGCTCAGCGCGACCGGATCCAGTCAAGAAGCTCCGTCAGAGAACCCGCCTGCACAGGGCACGTCAGACGCCGCTACCGAGAGAACGGGTACCAGCAGCGAAACTAGTACGTCGACCGCCACAGAAGCAAGCACGTCTACCGGAACAGAAGATACCAGTACTGCGTCCCAGAAGGAGCGGACTTCACAGCATACACTGAAGCCCGCAGACGCACGGTCACGTCGCTCCGTAGCCTCCCGCAAGAGACTCCTCGCGGAGTTGGAGGCGAAAGAGCGGCTAGCCGAACTGAAACTCAAGCAAGCACAGATACAACTTGAAGCAGAAAAACAGCAGCTACGTGTACAACGTCTTCAAGCAGAAGCAGACACCTCAGAAGATGAAGAAGAAGAAGAAATTGAAGATGACCTGGCCTCAGTCCGCATCAGCACCTGGTTAAAAGGCACCGGGCCGGACCAACCACAGCCAGCACATAAAGAAACACTTCAAGAAGAGGGCAAGAAGACACAAGAAGTCCACGTAGAAACAAAGAAAATACAAGAAGATAGTACGAAATCAAGCCAGCCATTGATAGACGTGGCCACCCTAGCCGCCGCACTCTCTCAAGCGGTAAGAGGCACAAAGGAACCACCGAAATATATTCAAGAGCTGCCGCCTTTCAATGGAAGCAGCTCAGATTGGCTCGGCTTCAAGACAGCGTACGAAGAAACACTCAAGTACTTCACGAAAAATGAAAATATGGCACGCATACGTCGGAGCCTGCGTGGAACTGCAAAAGAAGCTGTTGGCTGCCTCCTAGTGAGCCAACCAGATCCAAGAGTCGTCATAGAAGCACTCGAAAGAAGATTCGGAAGACCAGAAGCACTCATTCACGTCGAAATAGAGAAGTTCAAGTCACTCAACCGCGTCAGCGATAATCCACGCGACTTATGCATCTTCGCCGGGCGAATCGCAAACATAGTGGGCACTATTGAAGCATTGAAGAAACCACAATACCTATACAGTCCGGAGATGGCGCAAACAATTACAGAGAAGCTTACTCCCATATTAAGAAGCAAGTGGTACGACTACGCGTCAACGAAGAAAGAAGATATTCCTGAATTAAAGAAGATATCTACCTTCTTGAACGAAGAAGCAGACAAGTGTGGCGCCTATGCCTTACCAGAGGCTGCCGTCGACGAAGTCGGGGGAAGGGAACGAAGGAACAGAAGAGCAGAGCGTACATTCGCCACAGAGAAGAAAAACTCATCAGAAGATCAATGCCCTCTCTGCAAGCAAGATCATAAACTACCCGACTGCAAGCAGTACTCCACCCTCGACACAAACGCACGATGGGAAGTCGCCAAGAAGAACCACATCTGCTACCGCTGTCTTCGAAGCAAGCATCGACGACTTCAATGCAAAGCGCCGCCGTGTGGAAGACATGGGTGCGCCATGAAACATCACAAGCTGCTGCACCACGATAAAGAACAGAGCAGCACGAGTGCCCCAGAGAAAGAAACCGCAGCACCTGCAGTAGTCACATCAGCAGCGAAACCAGGCAACAACCGACGTGCATATTTGAAGATAGCGCCCGTAATCATAAAGGGACCGTACTCCAGCATTGAAACATATGCACTATTAGATGAAGGAAGTACCGTCACTCTACTTGACGCATCAATAGCCGAGGTCATCGGAGCAGACGGACCTGAAAATACCATGTGGATTCAAGGAATCGGCAACGAGATGAAGCACGACAATAGCAAGATCGTCAGTCTCAGCATTAGAGGAAAATATGCAGAAGAAGAATACCAGATAGAAGCCGCACGTACTGTCGACAGACTGAGCTTCACACCAGAGACAGTATACAGCGAGCACCTAGAAAATTGTGAACATCTGATCAACATCAAGGATCAGATCAGCTATCAACACGCCTCACCTAAGCTGTTGATTGGTCAAGATACTCAATACTCAATACTCAATACTCAATACTTTATTGCATTCCATAATGTGAGATAAAACAGTTGGTATGTTAGACATTGTATCAATCATGGACCCTGTCGGGCACAGCAAAGTTAATTAAATGATAATAGGAGAGAGGATGAAGGCGCTTTTTGTTTAGAAGAATTAAATGAAAATATATTACTTTAAAATGTTATGTAGCTTCTTTGGTATTTATATTTTGTATCATAATTATATTTAATTGCGTAATTATAATCCTATTTGTATGAGTCTATGTGTATGAGTCTTAATATTTGGGTTTAATTTATTGCATGATTATACTAAAATTATAAAAATATTCAAATTATTAGTGTGTCTTTATTATTGAAATGAGATTTAATTAGTTATTATAATTAATTTAAATTTATAGTATTTACGCGTTTTTAAAATAAGTTAATTTATTAATTTTAATTGAAAATTAAAAGGAAATGTCGGTATTATGTCAAAATGTTTTTATTGTTGTTGAAATTTATCGTCAAAGTATTCGTCAATAGTGTAGTAGCTTTTAATTATTAGGAATTGTTTCAATTTATTGATAAATATATTATTGTTATTAGTATTTTTAATGTATTCTGGTAACTTATTGTATACTTTAATAGACATAACAAATGCACTGGAAGAATGCATTTTAAATCGTGAAGTGGGTATGTTAAGTCTATTTTCATGTCTGAGTGATATTTTAGTTTGAATATCACCTCTTTTAGTATAGAATTGAGGATATTTTCGTACAAATTTACAAATTTCAAGTATGTAGAGGGAAGGCAGGGTTAATATTTTAAGGTCTTTAAAGTGGGGTTTACAGGAGTCAGTTACTTTGATATTCATTAAAATTCTAATCATTTTTTTCTGCAGAGTGAATAGTGTCGGTGCGTCTGTGCTATTTCCCCATAATATAACTCCATACTTTAGCCACGCGAATGCGTACGCATAATACGTAACCAGTGCTGTTTTAAGGTCGGTTGTTTTCTTAACTTCTCGGAGGGCATATGAGAACTTGGATAATTTCGTTCTAATTTTTAGAATATGTGATTTCCAATCTATGTGTGAATCTATGTCAAGGCCTAAAAGTGTGAATTTATTTACAGTTTCTAATTTTAAATCGTTATATTTGAATCTAATAGTTAAAGGGTTTTTTTGTCGTGGGTGGAAAGTTATTATTTTTGTCTTGTTAAAGTTAATTTCGAGGTTGTGTTCGTTCATCCAGTGTGTTGTAGTGTCAAGTATAGAAGTAAGTTTTTGGTTTAAATTTATGTTATTATCACATGAAGTTAAGATCGATATATCATCGGCGAATAATACGCATGACTCATTGATGTGGTTGGGAAGATCGTTTATGTAAACAAGGAATAGCAGGCACCCTGTTACGCTTCCTTGTGGTATAGAAGCGTTTATGGGTATACTTTGGGAACGTATTAATTCTATTTCTTTTGATTTATGATTGTAATGTTCTACTTCTACAACTTGATCTCTATTTTTTAAATATGATGTGAACCAGTCGTAACTTTTTCCGCGGATACCTATGTTATATAGTTTATTTAATAATATATCAAATTGTACTTTATCATAAGCTTTTGTCATGTCTAATAATAATCCGACAGAATATTTTTTATCATTAATTATGTTGAGTGCTTCTTGCATATATTTGTAAACTGCCAAAACGGTAGATCTGTTTTTGCGAAAACCGTTCTGACTGTCATTGAATATGTTATATTTCTCACAAAATGCGTATACACGATCACACATTGCTTTCTCAAATATTTTTGAGGCTGTTGGTAACAGAGCAATGGGACGGTAGTTGTTTGGGTCGGTTTTTATATTTTTCTTGTGGATCGGTTTTATAAGAGCTTTTTTTAATAATTCGGGAAAAACGCCTTCTTCAAAAGATTGGTTAATTAAAATGTAAAATGGTAAAGTTAGTTCGTCAGCACATTGCTTAAATAAGGTGGGTGGAAGTTCATCAGTGCCATGGCTTCTTTTATTTTTTAGATTTTTAATTATTGTATTTACCTCGTAAGGATCCACTGGGCTAAGATATAATGTATTTTGGGTAGTTGGAATCGCCGGGGGGGCCTTTGGTTTGCTGGTAGTAAGTTGAGTTCTATCCCCACCAATAGAGGCAAAGAAATTATTAAATATGTTGGCTACCTCTGTGGGTTTTGAAGTTAGGCTATTATTTGTTTGTAGGATTATGTTATTCTTTTCACTTTTTAATTTCTTGTTTGTGCGCTCGTTGATTATTCCCCACATAGTTTTAACTTTATTGTTAGATTGCATCATTTTATTTTTAAAGTGAAGTTTCTTTGCAATTATTACAGCTTTTTTTAATGTTTTTTCATACTTTTTATAGTATTTAGTTAAGACTGGATTTTTTGTTTTTGTAGTTAATGTTTTTAATAGTCTTTTATTTATACAAGATTTTTTTATACCTACAGTGAGCCAATATTTTTTATATTCTGTTTTTAGTTTAATTTTACGCAGCGGCATACATTGATTTAGAATAGAGATAAGTATGTCATGAAATATTTTATAATTTATGACAATGTTATTATTTGTAAGAATGTCATTCCAATTGAGTTTCTGTAATTCCTTTTTGAATTTAGATGTATTTGTGTTATTAAATAGTCTTTTCTTTGTATACCAGTAACATTTTTCTGCTTGTCCAGTTATTTTTAGATGTAGAATTGCACTATGGTGGTCGGAGAATCCTAGTTCTTCAGTTGTTGTGTACATGTCTTTGTTATTAAAATTTGTGAATATTAAATCTATACACGTTGTAGTGTTTGGTGTAATACGTGTAGGGGTTTTTACATGTTGAGTAAAGTTATGTTCTTGCATGAGAGTTAAAAATTGGTTTGTTTTTAAATTATTTGACATTATGTTAACATTAAAATCGCCCCCTATTATTACATTTAGTTTGTAGTATTTATTGTTTATATATTTTAGAATTTGTTTTAATTGTTGATAAAATACTTCCTCCTCTCTTCTATTCCAGTACATAGTTACTATCAATAAATTTTCTTTTGGTAATTCCGTGGCACACAGTTCAATTATATATTCAATCGACATGTCTGAGATATCGTTTTTATTTATGCTGTCGATATGTTCTTGTAGAAGTGTACAAACACCGCCACCTGTTCTAGTGCTGCGACAGAAGGAAGATGCAAATTTATAACCACTAAATTGCATGAGATCAAGTTTTTCTTGAGTTAGCCATGTTTCAGAAATACATATTACTTTAAACATTGGATTTTTATCAAGAAATGCTTCGAGTGTATCTTGTTTATTATAGAGGCTTTGAAAATTCTGGAACATTATTTTAAATGGTTGGACGTTGTTTACGAAATGTCTGGTTCTTAGTTGCGTTGGTCATATTTGAAGGACAAGTTTGGTTGATGTTGTTTGGTGTTATATCGTCTTCTTGGGTGTTATAATCGCATTGGTGTTCAGTATTTTCTGTATTAATCAGTTTTCCGTCTACATATAGTTGGTTGTTTCTTATAATTGCATGAGATCCATTTTTCCTGGCCTTAAGCAATTCTTCTCGTATTTTTGCTCTGAACTTTCGTGCGTTGGCATCGAAGAATTCAGATATGAATAGTCCGGTTCCTTGAAAGTAGGTGCTATTATTAATAATGTACTTTGTCATTCTCTTGCTGATAAATTCAATAACAAGCGGTCGGTTCTTTGGACCACCGGGTCTACCAAGTCTATAAAGGTCTTCTATATATCCTGAGACGTCTATGTTGACTATATCACGGAACACTTCCACCAATCTATCGTGAAGTGCATTTTCAGGCTCTTTGTAGTAGTCTGCCAGGCCGTAGAGTACAATTTTCCTGTGATTATTTTCTTGCATATTTGGGACTCTTGATGCTTCTGAAGCTAGTTTTCTTATTTCTTTCTTTAAGTTTTCATTTTCTATTTGAAGTTTTTCTAATTTTTTATTAATATTTTCTATTTCTTGTCTTCTTTGGTCGTTTTGTGCTGATAAAGTATTTGTTTTATAGTCTATGTCTAGTCTTAGTTCTGTAATAGCGCTTAATATTTCTGTATGTATCGTGTTTTTTAATTCTTGTATTATAGATATGTTGTTTTCTTTAAGATGTGTAATTATTAGTTTGCTCAAACTTTCTATTGTTATTTGGGTAACAGTATCATTTATCTTTAAATTTTCTTCTGTCTGGGTAATGTCCAAGGGTATGGTGTCGCCTAAAATACTCTGATCGTTGGAACTAATTGTATCGTTATTTGGATCATTATTTGGATTTATAGTTTTCTTTCTCAAAGTTACATTTGCTTCCTCAGGTGGTGTAGATGATGGCTGATATATATCATTGCCTCTAGGGATGCGCAAAGGGGTGTTTGTGTTTCCAGTCTTGGGTATTTTACAGATGCATGACTGGCATTTCCATGTATTTTTTATTTCCAGTGTCATCTTTTTAGTGTAGTAGTCTTTAGAAACACCGCCGCACTCTAGATCGTATCTGCATTTACAAAGTACACAAATAAGGTTTTCTTTAATGGGTAGCTTATTTTTACATCCAGCGCATACTGGTGTAGGTGCCATTATTGGTACTCTTGAAAAGCTTTGTGATGAAATAAGTTCACTGTAGCAGAACTCGAATAAGCGACATCCAGTGTGTAATTGCAAAAGCTCTTCTCTGAATGATTTTTGTGATACTTAGTTTCGGTCCTCAGCGGTAGATGGCGCTGATTTATAGTATTGTAGATGATGACTGTCGGTTTTTATTTGATGGGGAATTTATTTTCATAGGTGTTATTTGAATAATTATGTACCTTTTTATCGTGGTTTTCTTTCTTCTTACGAGTATATCTTCGTGTATAACACTTCTCCAAATCGTATGGCGCACTCTTGTTCGTAGTTTTTCAAATTGATGAGCCGTTAAAGTTTCTTATTTGTAATGTTTATTTTTATCTCACTGGCTAGATCTCTTACGCGTACTCCAATGTCACACACTATATACAACTTGAATATTCGAATAAATACTTTTCCTTTTGTTTCCAATCACTTATACTATTTTTAATGATTTAAAAACACAGAGCAGTATGTTTATTTACGCACGGTGGCGCCCTCTCTCCCAGATAACTGGCATCTTATAGTATCAAGAGAGCTCCGCATCGGTCGTCGCAACCAGCCAGTAGCTTCCCTCACACAGCTCGGCTGGGTTCTTCATGGCTGTCATAGTTCGCTCACAGCCAAGGTAGCGTTCTGTGGCAGACTCCAACAAAAGGAAGAAGAACCGACACTGGAAGAACTGATCAAGAATCACTTCAAACTCGAGTCATTATGCATCGAACCAAGAAAACCAAGAGAAGATCCTGAACAGAAAGCTATTCAGATACTTGAAGAAACCAGCAGAAGACTGCCAGAAGGAAGATTCGAAACCGGCCTGTTGTGGAAAGAAAAAAACCGCCAGATACCAAACAACCATAAAGAAGCTGAACGGCGCCTGCATTCCCTAGAGAAGAGACTGGATAGAGAGGAAGACCTCAAACAAAAATATGAAGAGAGGATGGAAAACCTATTCCAGTCGGGTTATGCAGAGCCAGCGCCCACACCAGCTCCAGAAGGAAAAACGTGGTACCTACCACACTTCCCGGTCATCAACCCAGCGAAGCCTCACAAGCCACCAAGACTGGTTCACGACGCGTCAGCCAAAGCAGCCGGCATGTGTCTCAATGACATGCTATATTCGGGACCCGACCTGCTACAATCACTCCCAGGGGTCGTCATGAGGTTCCGTCAACACGCATACGCGGTCAGCGGCGACATCAAAGAAATGTTCATGCAAGTGAAAATAAGAGAAGAAGACTGAGACGCGTTACGATTTCTATGGAGAGGCAAACGGCGGGAGGGCAAACCGGAGGAATACAGAATGACTTCTGTAATATTTGGAGCAACTTCATCTCCATGCACAGCACTATTCATCAAGAATAAGAATGCAAGTGAATTTGCGAGCGACTACCCAGAAGCGGCAGCAGCCATACAGAAGAACCATTACATGGACGATTACGTCCAGAGCTTCCCTACTATTCAAGAAGCACGTGAAATAACGAAAACAGTCGACTTTATTCACAAGAAAGCGGGCTTCATACTGAACGGGTGGACATCAAACGACACAAGAACAATAGAAGAGTTTGGTCCACCTGAAGAATCCAACTCCACGACAGTGAGCCTGGGAGGCAAGGATACAGAGAAGACACTTGGCCTGCTCTGGCATGTGAAAGAAGACTGCATAGGGTTCAACACAAACTCTATAAAAATACCTAAAGAAGTTGAAGAAAACAGGCGCCCTCCATCCAAACGAGAAGCTCTGAGCATCATAATGGCACTCTTCGATCCATTGGGATTGATCTCACCAGTCACCACGCCAGCAAAAAGAATATTCCAAGACACCTGGCGCTACAAGACCGACTGGGATGACCCGCTTCCAGCTGAACTACAGGAAAGATGGCGCACGTGGATCACGTCACTCACCACTATCAAACAGCTGAGAATACCACGATGCTACGACTACGAGCAGAGCGTGTCAAGTCAGCTGCACACGTTTGTCGACGCGAGTGAAGAAGCCTATGCCGCGGCAGTGTACTGGAGGACGATACGCAAGGACGGCAGTGTGCACGTGTCATTAGCAGCTGCCAAGAGTCGCGTCACGCCCCTCAAGCCAGTATCCATACCCAGGTTGGAGCTACAAGCAGCAGTATTAGGTGCGCGACTCGCACAGACTGTGCTAGAAGAGCACGACTACAGACCAGAGAGCAAAACCTACTGGAGTGATTCACGCACAGCGCTCGTGTGGATCAGATTAGAACCACGCGTCTACAAGTCCTTCGTAGCCCATCGTCTAGCTGAAATCGAAGAAACCACCAAGAAAAATGAGTGGAGGTGGCTCCCTTCCAAAAGCAACGTGGCCGACGACGCGACGAGAGACACGCCAGACAACTTCGTCGCCACCCACAGATGGTTCCGGGGACCCTCATTTCTGAAACTACCAGAGTCACAATGGCCACAAGAAGAGAACGTGGTAACATACGACACAGGAGAAGAAAGAGAAAAGTGTCATTCGTGTCAACAAGAAGGCAACAGTAATCACGATCACCTACCTAAGATCGAGAGATTCTCAAAGTGGTTTCGATTAATAAGGGCGACAGCACGAGTTTTACAATTCATAGACTTGTGTAAAGTAAATAAAAATACAGTCGCAGCCACTCGAAAAAGAACAAAGAAGATCGAAGAAAAAGATCCAGGTTGGCGTATCTCAAAAAAGACGCTACCTACACCCATAAAAAGGATAGTGCCTAACGAAATCCGCAACTACCTAGAAATACCTACCCAATACCTAACAAAAGCTGAACAGCTGTGGGTCCGCGCCAGTCAGCAAGAGACTTTCAAAAATGAGATAGAACGCATCAAGAAAAAAGGCGCGCCCAGCAATAGCGACCGCCTAAGTCATCTCAGTACCTACATCGACGCTGCAGACATCGTGCGCCTACGAGGAAGAGTGACCGCGGCACAAGAAATAACCGAAGACACGTCCAACCCTCCGATATTGGACGGCAAACATACCTACACACGGCTGTACATAGCTTATGTACATGAGAGCCTACATCACGGCGGTGTGGAAATGGTCGTAAATGAATTAAGACAACGACTATGGATTTCAAAAGTACGCCCCGCAGTAAGAAGCATGATAAAGAGTGGTTTGCCCTGCCGCATAAGAAAAATGAAGCCAGCTAGCCCGCTCACAGGGGACTTACCGCCGGCACGCCTCGCCCACCACGCGCGTCCTTTTACATTCACGGGACTTGACTATTTTGGCCCCATGGAAGTGACAGTCGGACGCCATCGTGAGAAAAGGTACGGGGCCCTATTCACCTGTATGACTTCGCGAGCAATTCACATCGAAATCGCACATTCATTAAGTGCTGACTCAGCTGTGTCGGCCCTACGAAGATTTATGGCAAGAAGAGGCTGCCCGAAGGAGCTATGGAGTGACAACGCTACGTGCTTCAAAGCAGCTGATAAAGAGCTCGGCGCAGCAGCACTCGAAGCGCTGGAACACGAAACCACATGTCGACACATCACCTGGAAATATATCCCTCCAGCAGCCCCATTCATGGAGGGAACATGGGAACGTATGGTACGTTCTGTGAAAGAAGCACTGAAGATCACCCTGAACGAGAGATACCCTAGCGACGAGACGCTGATGACGCTGCTTACAGAGGTCGAGAACACAGTAAACTCGCGACCTCTCACCCATGTGTCAGTCGACCCACATGAACCCGAGGCGCTGACACCGAACCACATACTCATCGGCCCCAACTCTCATGTACCAGTACCAGGTCACTTCCAAGAAAAGGACGTGACAGCCCGCCAGCAATGGAAACGAGCACAAGTGCTGGCGGACATGTTCTGGAGAAGATGAGTTAAGGAATACATGCCCTTACTGCAACACCGGTGGGAGCCCATCAGCACAGGAGTCCAGCCCAAGGTCGGTGACCTCGTCATCATCTGTGACGGCAACCTACCACGCAACACCTGGCCACGAGGTCGCATCAGCCAGCTCATCCAGGCGCCGACGGGGAGGTTCGAGTCGTGGACGTCACCATCAGCGGCGGCCATGTTCTGAGGCGTCCTACCAAGAAGATCATCGTGCTACCAACGGAATCGCAGCGTGGCGACGGCGGGAGAATGTGCACGATGCCCTAAGGTCAACTCGTACGTGGGCGCAAGTAGCATGTCAACCGCATACGAAAAACGCTAAATGTAAGACGATTTATGTTTAAGATTCATACGTTTCATGTACATAGCTTATGTTCCTGCCACTATTTAGTATTATAGCTAGTATATAAAGTTAGTAGAATCTGTGATCGTCATTTGCGATAAGAAATTAGGATGTTTTGCTGTATAATTTACTAATAAAGACTATGTAAAGTGTTAAAAGTAGAGAATAAGATATTGTGCATTTTATATATGGTTATTAATTAATAAAGTTTATCGCGCTACGTTGTTAGAATAGTAGAAAACTGTAAAATAGGCTAAATATAGCATCATTACCTTGTGTGTTTCATTACCTTCCCTCTGCGACCTCCGAAACCCATATACACAGAGGGCGCCCGCAACAGCGTGCTTTTATAGTAGTGAGGTGGGAGGCGAGGAAAATGGAAATATATTTTCACGCCACGGCCAAATGGGACGTCGCAGAGAATAGAGCTATATGTCATTAGTTAAGAATAGGAGTTAGCTCTAAGCATGTAATAAATGTAGTCATGTAAGAATAAGGTTTATTAAATAAACAATAAAAAGAGGGTAACGGGGGTGAGGAAGGGGGAGTGCCGGCAGAGAGGGAATTTTTTTGCTATAAAAGACGGGCCATTTTGGCTAGCAGGCACTCCGGTCCCAGCACTCAATAAGAACAGAAATAAGAAGAAACTCTGCCAAGCTCCCTACTAGTTCCTCGACGCCGTTTGCCTCCAGAACAAATCCCTACTACGCGTTTTATTTCATCAAGGCTCAGCTATCCCGAACAATACCTTATTGTCAATATTGCTGAAGTGTTAAATTGCATAATGGAATATTCCTATTCTTTTCCTTGTTATTTTATAATATTGCTTTTATTTTGAGCAATGGTCAAAGACATACAATTAACTGTTTTTGAGATAACGATAATATATATAAATGTAAGAAATGTGTTGATATAATACTGTCATACTGTTTCCATGGAGTTTCTTGTCCTTCTTCTCCACGAAGACCTAGTTTTGCGAACGGGCAACTAGCTTTCTGATTAAACAGTGACAAGTCTAATTAAATAAATGTCTAGCCTTGTCTTTCTGTGCTTTACTTCATACGATCCTTTCCCTACAAAACATATTCAACAGAACTTACATACAGTGATCATTCCGACTTTTAAAAACTTGCTAAATTAGGTAATACTTATACATACACTTATAATGCTTGCTGCCTCTTCTAACATGCGCATTGGCCAAGGATATTAAGCCCCCGCCTGCGTATTCAACATACCTGCCGTCGGCCACGCCCTGGACGGCCCGCCTTGGGTACTGGACATCGGACATTTTGCACCTCCTCACTTCTGCTGCCCTAGTACTTCGTATGCTTTTTGCCTGACAGGAAAATCTGATGAGCGCTTTTATAACTAACTTTATACCCCCGAAACCACTAACCCAAAACGGAGTTGATTTTAAAACTATCATCCTAATTGCTTATACTACCTTAGTACAAAAATGGACAGGTCACTCTCTGAATCTAATCTAGCCAACCAAGAAGAGAGATACGACTCGACACAGAGTCATGTCTCCGAAAGAGCTAAGAGGAGAAGAGAGGATGACCTAGACTGCTTTAGGGAAGATATGATTCAAATGATTAAGTCCATTTTATTAACTCAAGAAATAGAGCTTAAAAAAAGTGACCCCCATGCTCATGGAAATAAAACTCACAAATTCTAACATAGAAAACTCAGTGGCCGCTATAACTTAGCAGAATGAAGAGTTTAAGAGGAAGATAGAACAGATGGAGTTACAAGCTAAGAAGGATAAAGAATATATAACCATTCTGGAGGAAACGGTCGAGGATCTTCAGCGAGGTAGTCGAAAATCTAACATTGAGATTAAAAACGTTCCCAAGAAAATGAAGGAAAGTAAAGAAGACCTTATTGGCATGGTAAAATGTTTAACTGAGACCGTAAACTGCGTAGTCGCGAAATCGGATATACGTGATATTTACAGAATTAAGGGGAAGAAGCAGGGTACGACGACCCCCCCTATAATAGTGAATCCTCTACAATACTAAAGACTGATGTACTTAAGGTGTGTAAGTCTTTCAACACCAAGCATAAAGTGAAGCTCTGCACTAAACATCTAGGCTTCAAAAGTAGCGGAAACACCTATATTCGTATCCGAACAGCTCACTGCAAAGGGCTCAAGACTACACTTCCTTGCTCGCGACCTCGCTAAGTCAAAGGTTTATAAGTACTGCTGGACCGCGTAAGGTAAAGTTTATATTAAGAAACATGATGAATTACCTACATACATAATTAGAAGTGAGGCCCAAATACAAAGCCTGTAATAAGCGTGACTACTATTATATTGGCTATACTGCATGTTTTTTTCTGATTATTTTATTTTGCTTATTGTACTTTTCTAAAAATGTTTGTAATACAAATTCTCTCAATTTGCATATACTCAAATTATACACACATATACACGTTAAATACTTTTTACATATCAATTACACAATCACACATAACCTTACATACACGTTACGCTACATTTTTACAAAAATAAAATACATTCTTGTAAGTTTACTTAAACTACACACTCATTTACCTCTACACCGTAAACTCTGTCTGAACAAAAGCAAAACAAACATTTATATACTAAATTATTTGATATATGATTACTTACGTATACTAAAAACTCGCAAATACATACGCGTACATAACTCACATTACATATTCATATCAGCTTCTCTAAGCTATGTTTTTAATATAAATATCGTATACAATGTTAAAAATCTCATCAACTGTGATAATTGTGCATTTTTCTCTATCATAATACTTGCTGTTGAGGATCGAACAAAATACGTTTACCTAAAAAATATGGAATTAAAACTCAGACTGTTAATTTACCTATATAATGGATAGCTCTCATACAATAATGCAAGAAATAGACGACATACTATAGCGCAATCTAAAGAATTCAAATTGATGATTTTTCAAAACAAGTTTATGTACATAAATCGGATCTTACAATTATATCACAAAATATTAGAAGTATATATAGTAATTTAGATGATTTACTTATCACTTTAACACAATTTAAGTTTAGTGTTGACCTATTGGTCCTAAATGAATATAGACTAGACGCAAATAAACCTACCCCTGAAATTAAAAACTATTATACTTTTACCACGAGTAATCATATAAACCAGTGCGATGGCGTAGCAGTATATATCAAATGTGATCACAAGGTTAGTGTTAAGGAAATAATATTAACTCACGCATCATGCTTACAAATAATAATGCCTAATCTTGTCGTCCTTGCTATTTATCGATCCCCCTCAAATAATAATGCTGACAGTTTTATAGACTCGCTAAATAATCACATAGACTCACTTAAATTACATAAAAATATTGTTATAACAGGCGATATAAACATGAACATAATACGAGTATATAAACCAACTGAACAAACGAATGAGCGCACAAACAGATTAAACTACCTAAATATGCTTGCAATGCATGGCTTGTTACCGGGACATTCCATGTTAACATGTCTGGAGTATTGTGAGATGAGCGTATGACTGTCGAGTAGCTGTATTCTTTTTGTACTAATATAGTGTGTTGTGTCTTTAACTAATGTAATTGGCCTTTGGCCGTTTTATGTTAAAGTAAAAATAAATAAATAAATAAATAAAATAAATTCCTTACCAACCAGAGGCGAAAACTGTTTGGACCACTTTATGCTGAAACTAGACAAGATTAAAAACGCTGCTTCTGTTGCTGTATTGAATACCACCGTCACGGATCACTTCATGATTTTCCTTAAATTAATTCATTCATTCATTTTTCATTCATTTATTTATTCATTAACAAATAACATTGTGTTGAACATTACATATTAAATACAATTATCACATGCAGAAAAAATACATTTAAAAGACTAATTAATTTCAATAAATTTCAAATATGTCAACAAATAAATACAATGTCAAATTAACAACAGGTATAATGTCAAATTAGGAGCGTAGTGTTCAAGTCAAAAGATAATTTAATTTAAGCTTGTCCACTGCTATTATTTTATGTTACTATTTTTATTATTATTTGACATAAATTCTGATACCGAATATAAACATTTTCCTAACAAGAAGGCTTTCAATTTAATTTTAAATGAGTGAGAGCTATAAATTAATAATTTTAAATCAGTCGGTAACCTATTAAATAACTCCACTGCTTGGTATCTGGAACAATGCTTAGCTATGTTTAAATTTGGTGCCATTTTGTGTTTAAATTCCTTTCTTCTTGTGCTTTCTCTTATGTTACGTTCCTCTTGTGATTCATACTCATGAATATACTTAGCAAAGTGATTTAGGATAACTAATATATATAAACTTGGTACTGTTAAAATGTCTAATTCTTTAAAGTGATCTCTGCATGAATTTCTTTGTGAGATCCTTACTATGGTCCTAATGGCACGTTTCTGTAAAGTAAAAGCTTTCTGGCAGTTGTAACTATAGCTGTTACCCCAAAACATTATGCTGTATCTTAATCTAGATTCTACCAGCGCGTAATATATAGCCTTTAGTTGCTTTAGATCTAACATATCTCTAAGGCTCCTGAGTGCATAGCATGCTGATGAGATTGAAGAATCAATAGCAGCCAGCTCCTTTTTCCAATTTAAATGCACATCTATGTTAATCCCTAAAAATTTGACTTTGTCCACTAATTCAATCTTGTCTCCTTTGATTTCTATATCTAAATTGTCATTATGGCGAGTTGTGGTCTTAAATAAAATTCTGAGGAGCTCGTGGCTAAGTAACAACAGCCGCACTGCTCGATCCATTAGGTTAAGCTACGCTTGCCGGGGTTGGTCAGTGGATGGGTGACCATCTTTACATACCGAGAATCCTTCGTGCCTCGGAAAGCACGTTAAGCCGTTGGTCCCGGCTGTCATTCGTGGATCTTTGACAGTCGTTACGAGTCGTCAGGAGCCCGAAAGTCTGACACCAGTCTTACCAAGGGGTATCGTATTACCCAGTTACTGGGTTGTGGAGGTCAGATAGGCAGTCGCTCCATGTAAAATACTGGTATTCAGCTGCATCCGGTTAGACTGGAAGCCTACCCCAACATAGTTGGGAAAAGGCTAGGCAGATTGATTTTATTGGCTGTAAACCAATCGCAGAGATTTTGAAGGCTTTTATTTACATTGTTGGTCAATTCTTTTAAGTCATTCGCCCCAATTATTATATTTGTATCATCTGCAAAAACAACAAGTTTTACTTCCGGCTGAACATAGTGCATGAAGTTAAGCAAGTCATTTGTAAATAAAATAAATAGTATTGGTCCTAAAATAGAGCCTTGGGGCACACCACGTTTTATACTTGTAATTTTAGAGGTGTATATGACCTCATGGTTACTTTCATCGATGCTTTTTATTTCTACAAACATTCGTCTATTTTGTAAGTATGATCTTAAAAGTTGTAAGGACTTGCCTCTGATACCATAATATTCAAGTTTAGTTAGTAGTAATTCATAATCAATCGTATCAAAAGCGGAGCTAAGGTCGATGAATAGCCCAGCCACTTTCATTTTGTCATTAAATTTATTAATTATGTCATTTATAAGAGTATTTATTGCATCTGTGCAACCGACGCCTTTTTGATATCCAAATTGTCTTAAATTAATTATTTTATTTACATTTAAATGTACCATCAGCCTAGTTTTAATGATTTTTTCAAATACTTTTGATAACGTAGGCAAAAGGGATATAGGTCGGTAATTTTTTGGATCAGTCTTAATACCTTTTTTGAATATAGGAACTATTTTAGCCAATTTCAACTGGTCTGGAAAGATAGACTCTTCAAAACATTTATTAAAAAAATTAAATTATCAAATCTAGTAAATTCTTACAAATGCTCCAAAACTAAAAAAAAAGTGGACGTTGTTAAAACAATAACAGCCTTAAACCTAATTAATATTTCTGAACTTAATTTGATCAATGATCCAGTCACGTTATCTGTACAGTTAATAGACAAACTCCAAAATAGCCTTCAGCAAAACACTATTACAACTTTAGTTCCGAGAAATAATCGCATTATTAAACCATGGATAACTTTGGGAATTTTGTTGCTGTATTCAAAACAGAAATAATATGCAAAGAAGGCTACGATCTGATACACAAAACAATATATTAAAAATTACCTACAGAAGATATTGCAACTATTGCAATAGCTTAGTTAAAAAGAAAAAAAAAAGCTACTAAAAGCAAACAAGAATACGAAACAGATATGGAACACAATTAACGATATAACTCACCGCAAACCAAAAAAAAAACTTTACTCAGAACTATTAGAGATAAAGACTACATAAACGACCACTTTTCTAACATTGGGAAAACCCTGGCTGACGACATTACCTTCGCAAACCGATCTCAATTTCAACATGATTCTGATCATATAATAAATTCACAGGGTTCCTCCTTCGTGCTTCTCGAAACGGATCCTAGAGAAGTATATATACGTAATGTGCTGATAGGTCTTAAATCTGAAAGCGCTCCAGGCTGGGATAATATAGCAACAATTTTTTTTAAGCTGCCCACGAATTAGTCGTACCCATAATTTCGCATCTTGCTAACTTATGTTTTAGCCATGGGGAATTTCCTCCAGCTCTGAAGCAAGCCATAATTACTTCTGTGCACAAGGGTGGAGATAGAGATGACGTTAATAACTACAGACCTATCTCTGTCTTGCCTGTAATATCTAAAATCATTGAAAAACTAATTAACATAAGACTAACCAGCTACACTAATAAATATAACATTATTTCACAAGCTCAATATGGGTTTAGACAAAAATTATCTACGGAGGACGCAGTTACAGCATTAACCACGCATATTGTTAACCTAGTAGATTCTGGAAAAAGATGTCTAACTGTATTTCTAGATTTAAAAAAAGCTTTCGATACCGTTTCTGTCTGTAGTGTGTAATCAACCTTATTGTATGTAACCAGCCTTATTTCGTATAAATGTAATCCTCTTATTTATGTAATCGTTATAATAAAGACAGTATTGATTCAGCTCTCGGTGTTTCAATATCTCCTCGAGATCCCACACACACATATGGCGACCCTGTCAAAGCGCAATGGCAGTAATTTGATTTGTTTAAAATACCATGACCATATACGTATATGTGCGCGTGGGACTTAGTACAAAATGTTCGTTTGTTATAATTTCTATTGCGCGCTACCGAGTTTCTACTCTCGTACGTCGGATATACAATTTATAATCATCACCAGAGAAGATGGGTACGAGTACCTCTAAGGAGGAGGTGATCCTTGCCCAGAACGCCGCTGGGGGCAATAACCAGGCTTCAATAGAAGAGTTAAGGACGCATATTGGAGTCACGAATATAAACTTGTTACTGATCCTCATTTTGGTATCACTGGCGTCACTCTATGCCATCTACAGAATTTATAGAAGATGGCACCTTCAGTGGATTGACCAGCAGATTCATCACCATACTATGTGTCAGTCATTTCTTCGCAGGCTTCCAAAACCGACCGTAGGCGTGGACCACGGAATAGTGTAACGTGAGGAAAATACCTATTTGTGTTTGTGCAGTGCTATATTATAAAATACAAGTGCGGTATAGTGCGGTCAAATTTTCATGAACTTTAATATAAATCTAATCTAGCATTAACCTAAGTATGATTTAAATCAATTAGAAAGGAATCATGTATGCAAAAGATGATTCAGCTTTTACCATGGTAAGTTATGGCAACTAATTTAGAAAAATTATGTAATGACATTAAAGAAATAAGAGTTTATCTAATTAAAATTGGTCCAGATCGTAGGACAGGCAATATATTGACTAAGAAACTCTCAGAGGCAAATGATATTTTTATGAAATATTCTCATTATGCAGCTCAAATTACGAGTGATATACAAAAAGGGAAAGTATCAAGTAGTGAATCAGAAGTAATCTACAAGTATATCGAGAGATTTTCTTTATTCGAGTTTATATACCGAAGTTATAGAATTGTGTAAGTCCAGCAAAACTGAAACAATGTCTAGTTTTGACCTTAAAGTTGCGTTACATTTATTGCCACTCATGACTGACCAGGAGGCTAATACCAGGCAATTAATATATAATATTGAGTATTATAGTTCTACTCTATCAACAACAGACTGTAAGAAGCAATTAGTTAATTATGTACTTAAGAGCAGATTTGCTCAGGCAGCTAAATTACGATTATGTCCACAATACTCTAGTGTGGATGACTTAGTGATTGATATTAAAAAGGTGTAATTACCTAAAAAATCAGCCACGGCATTGCAAACTAAATTGACCCCAATGAGACAAAATCAGCTATCTACACAGGATTATGGAAAAGACATATCTGAACTTTTCGTGCAGTTGACGGTTTCACAGGCCAATGGGCAACCCGAGAAATATAATGTATTAAAACCCATAAATGAGCAGTATGCAATTAAAAAGTTCGCCGATGGGCTGCGAAACCGCAGGTTAAGCACTATAATAGTAGTTCGAAATTACAGCTCTCTCAAGGACGCGATTCAGGCGGTGCAAGATGAAGAGATAGCCTCGTCTCCAAACTCGGCTGAAGTACACGGTATTTATAATAACAACGGTAGATTTTCAAGGGATTTCAGGCACAACCAAGGTTATCGAGGTCACGTCAACCAAGGATATTCGCATCGTAGACCCTATCGTGGAGGCTAATACAACAACAACGGTAGTCGCGGTGGATGGAATGGGCATCGCGACCACTAGCACGAGCAGGCACCGGCTGAAACTGCCAGGGATATAGGGGTAAGTCTTACTATAATTATAATAGAAATCAAAGGATGCGCGACAACGACCCTAATAAGGTCAACGTGATAACGGAACCGGAAGTAAAGTTAGAATCGGCCAATACTTCTAATTGTGATAATAACAAGAAGTTTTTTCGTGAATAAAATAATATCATGCAATAGTAATTGTTCAATTAGTCTACCTATAAAGAATCATGCATTCCAATGGTTACTTGACACGGGTGTATCGATTTCAGCGTTAAAGTATAAACATGTTCTAGAAGAGCGCATTGCATATTACAAGGAAAACATTTCTATAAATGGTATCGGAGGCAAAGTAACAACAATTGGATATTGTTATTTAAATTTCAACGTAAATGGGCATCAATTGAAACATAAGTTCTATGTATTTGACTTCTTACCAATTAGGGCGAATGGCATCATCGGTCAAGACTTTCTAACCAAATACAAAGCGGTATTGGATTTTAATCATAATATAATTACTTTGTCTACTTATTATATAAATATAATAAAATAAATTTAGGAAATCAGACTAACTTACCTTAAGTGACGTCTGATGGTAATTTTATGAACGGCTCATCCTGAAAACAATTATAAACTGTAGTATTCGTCTGCAACGAACTCGTCCGCGTAGATATTTAGAATTCTAATAAACAAAATAAATTTTAATGCAGCTAATAGAATTAGCCATCAGCGGTGCCATCTGTCAAATCACTTTCTTTAGAGTCACAATAGTTTCCATCTTTGTTCACTAGTTGCCATTATGCGTTATTTAACGGGTGGGTGATACTTAGTATCAGACAGGGCGGGAACCAATTGTTTTCAGGATGAGCCGTTCATAAAATTACCATCAGACGTCACTTAAGGTAAGTTAGTCTGATTTCCTAATTTAATTACACGGCTCATCCTGAAAACAATTATAAACTGTAGATGTTCAGAGACAACTAATGGCAATATCTAAAATTGTGTATGAATAAGAAAATCATGTTAATTGAAATTCAGTTATACTTTACAGTTCCATATATTTTACCACAAGTAAAACTAGAAACAAAAATACAAAAACATATTCGACCATTCAGGTGCTATGTATTTTATGTTCTTACAATCAAATTGAATAATATGTGACCTTTAGGTCAGGTCAGGTGTTACTAATTAATAGTACATTTTTAAACATAGAAATGAATAGTAGGTACCCTTTTGGCTTTTAGGTACTAAGTAGTTGAACAATGTTTTTACAATCAAAGCTTATAATAATTTGTGCCCTTCAGGTGTAAACTTTTTTTTTTTTTTTTTTTTCAGGATGGGAAATTTACCGACTAAAACCCACCCGTGTTCCTTCCGTTGCCTGTGTGCCGGGGCCGCGTTATCCCTTTCGGACAAACCCGCAACCCCAGCAGGCATTGGTCTTTCGACCCCGTCGGTTGGTGCTGACATCTCTTTGAGGCGCGCGTGGAACACAACGCGCCGTCGACACGGGCCTGGTCCTTATTGGACGGCGAGCTGCCCATTGCTCATCGTCCGCAAGCCCGCGCCTACGGTGGCCGGAAGTCGGCTCTCGACTCCCGACGCCCGGGGCGTCTCCTGCGGCGACTAGGGCCGCGAGGGCGTGCAGCTTGCATCTCCCTCGCGCGCTCCGCCTCCTCCTTCGCGAACATAACTGCTTCGCAGAAGGAGGTGACGGCCTCCCATGCACTCTCGCTCCGAACCATGGCCTGAACCAGGGCCGGACGCGAGAGATCGCCGCCGCCGATCGCCTCCGTGAGGACACGGCGGTGCTCCGCCCAAGCCGGGCTGACCTCCACCGTATGCTCCACCGTGTCCTCCGATAGAAGAAATACCTAAGGATGAAATAAATAATAAATCAGTATATTTACCTCACCACGCGGTGATCCGTAGTGACAAGGAAACAACGAAGACTCGTGTTGTATTCGACGCTTCGTGCAAGGGTTTTAACGGTACTTCACTAAACGATGAACTCTTGTTGGGTCCAATGTTACAAGATGATTTGAGAAGCATAATCATTAGATGGCGAATTCATGCTGTTTGTTATGTTTCTGACATTCAAAAGATGTACAGAATAATCTGGACAAACAAAGACGACATCGATTACCAAAGAATTCTATGGAGAGATAATACGTCGGATGATATTAAAGACGGAACGGCTTCCGCACCCTATCCCGCACACATGAAATTGGCTGATGATGAAGGTGACAAATATCCCGAAGCTGCAAAGATATTGCGCGAAGACTTTTACGTCGACGATGTTATGTCCGGACATGATGACTTGGTACAAGATATAAGAATCAGTCAAGATCTCAAAAAGTTACGAGTTAAGAATGGATTGAGTGGCAACACTGCCCAAGTGACATGTCAAATCATTGTTCCGTTAAATTATTTTTAATTAGTAATTAAGTAAAATTAAGGTGTAATTTTATGTGTAAACGTAATATAATTGCATAAATACTCAGGATTATTGTTTTCCTGTAAATATATGAAGTAAAAACAGTGTTTGGTTACACACCGGTAACCTTAAAATCAACAGCTGACGATCGGACTACGGATTTAAACGGGGAGTATTGCTTTACTTTTTACTTTATAATAGCACACAATCGTCACTATAACTCTGTTACACGTCCTCGTTAAGTCTTAATATAAATAGTTTGCTGATTTAGCACTCTGCGTTCGGTGTAAATCGTATTGTTTACATAGCAGAAAAAGTAACGTAGCGTAAATTCTGATACCTCAATCTGATCTTTAATATACCTAATAAGTATACAATATTAAAAACGTTCATGTTCGTTTTTTTTGCATTGTCGTTATACTTTAATATCAAATATTAAAATCTAGGCAACCTACCCACTTATGGAAAAGTAAAATCATAAAAGGCAATTAAAACATCATAAACCTACATTTAATTTGATAATATAGCTTTGATAAATACATTTATAGAATAGTCCCTTAAGCCAATTCAGTAGTTTACCTCATTTCTCCACTAAATAACGCTAAATTCTCCCATTTTCCCTTTCATCTCCATCTTTACTAATTTATTTGTCTGTCCTACTTGTTCTCACCGTTTCTTTACTCTAATTTCAGTAACTAATCCTGAAACCATGCCTGTGATGACCCGTAAGGCTACAGCTCAGGACTTGAAGCTCAAATTGAGAACGGCCCTCCAAAATCTCTTAAAACTTATTCTTGCTGCTAATGAGTTAGTTATGTGTCAGTGTTCTTGTCAGAAGATTTCAAACCCTGATGCTGTCCAGCCTGAGGCAACGGAGGACCCGTCCCAGACTGAGAGTTTGACTCAAGGCTGTATCCTCAACCAAGATATATCTGATACAGTACAAGATCTATCTCAAGTGGTACAGCCTGAGATTGTTAGTTGTCCATTTTTCAGTAGTTATGATTGCTATCATTCAGTTATGTTCTCAGATAGTATAGGAAGAGGTATAGGTAAATTAATTAGTAACAATCTGTGTTATTCTACTCAAAATTATTGTATGCAAGGTTCTACCTACAAAAGAATAATGGCATCAGTAACAGCAAGTGCATACAATCCTAAAACCAACATTACTGTATTTGTAGGTAATAGTTCTAAGGTCAAAAAAGAAGAAATCACTGACTGTGTAACTGAATTGTTAAAGTTAAATTGTAGTAAAATAATATTGTGTGCTTTCCCATATTTTGAAAAATTGACAAATAGACAAAACAATTATATTCATATGCTTAATAAGCATATGCACTTCTTAGTTAGCCATTATAGTGACAAGCTTGTATTTCTTGACACCAACAGTTTTGTGGAAACTTTAAAATCGACTAGGGATACTGTGTATCTGCCTGTTAGTTTTAGACACATAATAGCAAGCTTTTTATATAAACTCAGACATCCGTAGTATGTCGAAGTCTTGTATTATTAACACCACAATGATTAGTAATAATACTAATAATAAGGTGGTGAACCTAAATAAATGTAGCTCAAATGCTATAAATATTTTTACAAATTGTACGAAGGAGGCTCCATGTCCCTCACTCACTATGAGTTCACTGCCTCTGGATAGTAATTTAAACTAGTTTGTAAGACAACAGAAGGTACCTGTAAGAATATTCTTATACCTAACAACAGCAAGGTATCTTCTTGCTCTAAAATAAATAATTATCAAAAAGGAGATCAGCAGAATGCCTTGAAATTATTTCATCAAAATATTCAAGGTATTTCTTCCAAATTATTAGAAATTGAAATGTTTTTAGAAAAAACAAAGTTTGACATTGTTTGCTTTACTGAACGTTGGTTAAAGGATTACCAAATGCTAATTAATTATGAGAACTATAGTGTGGGCAGTTGCTTTAACCGTAAATCTAGGCTACGTGGGTACTCTTATCTTGATAAAAAATTGTTTAAAATCGAAGCAACGTAATGACATAGTTGGTTTATCAGTTGAACATTGCATTGAACTGTCCTGTGTTGAGCTGGATAAGCATGTTGTAGTGTGCGTGTACAGACCCCCTAATTATCAGAACTATTCTTTATTTGAGTCAATAATGGAAGATGTCCTAGCGAAACTTGCATCTAGCAACAAAGCCACAGTTATTTGTGGTGATTTTAATATAAATATTCTGGAAAATAATTCAAATAGCAGTAGAATAATAAGCCTTTTTAAATCGTTCGATTTGTCTATAGTTTTTACAGAACCGAATAGAGTAACTCCAACTTCTGCTACTTGTATTGATAATGTCTTGTGATTATTTAGATAAAGCCATCGTAAATTATTTGCCGTCTGATCATAGTGGACAAACGGTAACTTTTAAGTTTAAAACTTTATTTTTAGTGACTGGGCAACTAGAGGTATTAGGATAAGTAGAGAAAGATTGTTCGAGCTGTATGGCCTTAAGCCTTACATTAACACAGAAACTTTCAACAAGTATGTTGCTACATATTCCAAAATTTTTAGAAATACCTGCAACATAGCTAAAGCTGTGCATATTAGCAACAAGATCAAATCAGCAGAAAATAAAATAAAAACAGTTTGGAAAGTTATAAATATTGAAACTAATAGGAAAAAAATACGAAACACTGAGTTCACATTGGAGCCTTCACGTGGTGTCATAAGCTCGAATTTAGAAGTAGCTCAAGAATTTGTAAATTTCTTTACTAATATACCATATAAAACGACGGAAGCTTTAAATTCCTCACCCGATGTCTCAATAGATTTAAAAAGCGAATGTTCCAGGCTGCCCGGTTGAATTTCAATTTAAACATATAAACCCTACGATAGTTAGAATAGAATAGAATAGAATATTTATTTGCCAGAAACATGGTATGTTTACAAAAGGTGTTCGTATTATTGCATAGTGCTACATGTCTCACCGTTTTAACGGTATGCAAGTCAAGTTACAATTATTATTACATACAATCATTGAAGTAGGTACATTCATTTTTAGTTACCATTATTTACATTATATTAATATTAAAATTTTAATCATTATTTCAATTATTATAATACATAAACTACACACTTCTATTTTTGACATGACATTAAATAAAACAATAAGTTTAACAAAATAACACTTAACTCAAATAATTACATTACTTATGCCTGTATTTTGATACCAGATCAAGAGAAAAAAAATTACAGGGACATTTTACAAAAAACTCGTGAATTGAGTAAAAACATTCCTGCAACAGCCACTTTCGTAGTGCCGAACAAAACTTTTGGAAGGGTAGTTGGGTAATTGTTTTCGGCAAAGCATTATAAATTAGGGGAGCCATGTAGATACAACTCTTTCGGAAGAGTTGCAACTTGGGAACAGGTATCTCGAAATCTAGATGTGCAGCTTTCCTTTTATTTGTATTATCCCTTCGTTCAAATAATGCAAGATTGGATCTCACAAACTTGGCAACTTCGAAGATATATATGCAGGGTACAGTCAAAAGGTTATGTGACTTAAATATAGGCTTACACAAATCAGACCAATCCATATTAAAAATTGCGCGGATACACTTTTTTTGAGCAATGAAAATTCGATCTGTTTCTGAGGAGTTTCCCCACACAACTATGCCGTAGCGAATTAATGAACAGACATAGGCATGATACACCATTATGGAGGTTTCTCTCGACGTTAAATTTTTTACCTTTTTGAGCGCAAATACAAATTGGTTAATTTTCTTGCAGAGTATCTCGATATGATTCTTCCATGTTAAGTGCTCATCAAGTGTTACCCCTAGAAACCTTGTGTTATGTACCTGCTTTACGCTAATATTATCATACGCGACATGAAGATGGACAGGTTTACTTTTCCATGTTTTAAAATGGAGTACGTTCGTTTTCGCAATATTTAATTTTAGTTTATTATTATCTAACCATTTTATAATATCGTTCAATGCTTGATCAATTTCATTGTCATAGTTTTGCTCATCTTTACATTTAATAATAATTGCGGTGTCATCAGCAAACAGAACACACTGATGTTTTAATGATTTCGGTAAGTCGTTTATATAGAGAAGGAACAATAACGGCCCGAGAATGCTTCCCTAAGGGACACCGCAAAGGTTAATTCTTGGTTCGGATTCGAAATTATCCATACTATTTGCCATATGGTTCAACTTTGCTATTCTTGTTATCTGCTTCCTGTTACGTAAATATGACTGAAACCATTTTATAGCGGGACCCCTTATTCCGTATCTTTCCATTTTATCCAATAGCCTAACATGGTCAACGAGGTCAAACGCCTTGCTTAAATCTAAAAATAATGCACAGGAAGGGATTCTTTTATTGATATTATTCATGATTTGTTTTATTAACGTATAAATTGCTACGGTAGTGGATTTATTTTGTCTAAATCCATATTGCTGACTGACTAGAATGTTATATTTATCTAGGAACCTTAATAACCGCCTGTACATCACTTTTTCAAATATTTTTGAAAGTATGGGTGTCAGTGCTATAGGTCTATAGTTGTCAACGTTAGATTGGGAACCCTATTTATGTAATGGCTTAATTAAGGATAGTTTTAATCTGTCAGGAAAACAGCCCTGTTCCAAGGATAGGTTAATAATGTATGCTAAAGGCGTTGATATATATTTTGAAATACTTTTAAGAAGTTCAGTTGTGATATTATCATAGCCTGCTGATTTAGTGTTTCTTAAGCACTTTATTATACTTTCAATTTCAGAAGCATTTGTTGGTTCTAGAAATATACTATCATCATGAATTTCTATGTTGTGTCTGTCATTATGATCATTATTAAAATTAGAGGAATGATTAATGGCAATGTCAATGAAGTGATTATTGAATTTATTAGCGATGTCAGATCCGGAGGTTAGTGTTATACAATTGTCATCGATTTTACTAATGCAATCTCTAGACGGCTTAGTGCCCGTATTGCGCTTTACAATATCCCATGTAGCTTTGATTTTGTTTTGCGAATAAGTAATGTGCTTTTGGTTACATAGGGATTGCAGGTTATTCATACAAGTTCATAATAATTTGGAATATGTTTTAAATTTGTTTTTATTTTCATTATTTTTATTCAAATAATATTGATTTCTTAATGACCTCTTAGTACTGCAGCTTTTTTTAATACCTTTTGTTATCCATTTTTGTTTATTCGTGTTATATTTTCTTTTAATTTTTATACATGGAAAGCAAAGATTGTAGACCAAAGTTAAAAGCTCATGAAATACATCAAAGGCCGCATTAGCATCTGAGATATCATAAATTTCACTAAAACTTAAGCAACTTATGCATTCAATGAACTTACCAACATTATGTTTATTTAAATCATTAATAGCTACAAAAAAGAAATCAGTTTTGCTGTTAATTTGTAACAATCAAATCAATTGTAACGATTTGAGCTGTATTATGATCAGACAGGAAACAATTATATGTTTCGCCTCTAGCATTTGTTACATTACCAATTATATTGTCTATACATGTCTTAAGCCTAGTAGGCTCATTTATATAGTATTGCATTCCATAATGAAGTAATATTTCTTTAAATTTAGAACTGTTTTTATCAGTTATTAGTAAGTCTATATTAAAATCACCACAAATTATTATCTTGTATTTTTTATGTTGAAGTTTCAGTAATGTTTTAATGAAATTTTGAAAAAATATATTTATGTCAGAATTTGGTGTTCTGTATATACAGACCACAATCAATTTGATTTGTTCAATTTCTACACCGCATATTTCAAAATGTTTCTCCACTACAAGATCCTTTGTAAAACCTAGTTCAGTACTTACATAACCCTTTTGACACAATATACATGTGCCTCCGCGTTTTTGTCCTTCGCGTGAGTAAATGGCCCCAAGATTGAAATTATTTACATTTAAGTATTTTTCATCACCTTTTTTAATTAAATGGTCACTGAGACATACATCATTTAACACTATCTCAAAATCTTGAATTTTATTTAAGGCACCGGCAATGTTTTGGTGAACTATTGCAAAAGAATGTTTAGGAACGAAAAAAAAATATTATTGGAATTGTCTTTTGGATCTACTTGTGATGTTTTTTTGAGAATTGGAAAATAATAGGGTATTGTACCCTGCAATGGTTCTTGGTTATTATTTGGACAAGATGAGAATGATTTCTTAGTTGATTCTCAAAGCAATAGGGTATCGTACCCCTTTTTAATTCTACCTTTTTATTCGAAGCATAAACTTTTTGTCTATCATGTGTACCCTTAATAGCGGCAGTACCCTTACTTTTGTGGTTGTTATAGGAAAGGAATGCATTGTTGTAATGTTTAACATTGATAGATTATATATTTAGATTATAGATTTTATAGATTATTTGTTGCAAAACATCCTCTGTTCCTGCTTCTATAAATGTACAATTTTTATAATTTCGAGTAAGTATCACACTCCTAAATCGTCTGTTCAAGTAAGAGCAGACGATTTAGGAGTGTGATATTCCAAGGTTAGATTTAGTTTTCTTGTCGAATGATTATTTCTTTTTGCGTTGCTATATGACTTATCAATTTTCCTCCCGCTTTGGCTAATCTCCTTAAGTCGCTCATTTTTCTGTCTTTCTTTCTGTAATTGTTCTTTCAGTGTGGTATTTTCTGAATTTAAACTTTCAATCTCCGCATGTGCACTTAATAATTGCTCCCTTAGGGTTTCAATTATTTTTTGCAAATCCAGCACTTCGTCACTCTTAACATGAGTAGTAGTTATAAAAGCTTTTCGGCAAATTAAAATCAAATTGACCGAAGATCTATGGGGATTATCTATCAAAGTTTGTACATCCATAATCGAGACTATAGCACCATACTTAGCTTTAATATTTAATTTGTGCGTGGATCAAGGAGTCTTTCCAGATTTAATAAAATACAGTAAGGTTATACCCCTTTTTAAATCTGGGGACAGTAAAGACACTAACAATTATAGACCAGTATCCGTGCTGCCGGTATTCAGCAAGGTGTACGAAAAGGTAATGCTCAATCAAATGCTTAATCATTTGAACACCAACCAAATCTTACACGATCAGCAATATGGGTTCACCAAAGGACGTTGTACGACTGACGCCGGTGTAACCTTATTAAAACACATATTTACAGCGTAGGAGGGGGCCCAAGACGCCATAGGAATTTTTTGTGACCTCTCAAAAGCATTTGACTGCGTAAATCATGAAACCTTACTCTTGAAACTTGAGCATTACGGTCTAGGTAAACTTGCACTCAGTTTGCTAAAATCTTATTTAAATGATAGACAACAGCAAGTCCAAATTAATGGAGTCAATTCACTCGGTCTAAAATTAAAAATGGGTGTACCACAAGGCTCGATATTGGGTCCTTTCCTCTTTTTAGTATATGTAAATGACCTACCCCATTTATTAAAAAACCAACCACAAATGGTGTTATTTGCTGACGATACTTCTCAAATTTTTAAGATAAATAGACGTGCATCAAATCTTGACGACGTAAATAACGCCCTACTGCAGGTCCAAAATTGGTTCACTGCTAATAATTTAGTATTAAATGGGAAAAAAACTAAAAAACTAAATGCATTAGATTTGCTTTACCGAATGTTAAAAGTAGTGATTGTGACATAGTATTGAATGGGGAGAAATTGGAATTCATCGATAAAACTGTTTTCTTGGGGATCACGCTCGATTAACATCTCTTGCAGGACGCCTAAGTTCAGCAGCATATGCTGTGAAAAAAATCCGTCAATTTACTGATGTAGATACCGCGAGGCTAGTCTATTTCAGTTATTTTCATAGTATCATGTCTTACGGTATTTTACTATGGGGACGGGCTGCAGATATCGACTCTATTTTTATTCTGCAGAAAAGAGCCATCAGAGCAATATATGGCCTCCGCAGACGCGATTCTCTAAGGGAACTGTTTAAAGATATTAATATCATGACGGTACCTTGTCAATATATCTATGAAAACATCATGTACGTTAGGAAAAATCTAAGTCTTTTCATTAAAAGAGGTGATAGACACAATTATAGGACTAGAAATAGGGACCAATTGATTCAACCGGGTTTCAGACTGGCTAAAGTAGACTCATCCTTCATGGGGTACTGTTTGAAATGTTACAATAAAATACCTCCCCACATACTCCAATTGAATGAAACGAAATTTAAATCTTGTATAAAACGCACACTGTGCTGCCAAGCATATTATAAGTTGGGGGATTACATCGACGACAAAAATGCTTGGCTCAGCGCTGGTCCAGCTCCACAAGGACGCATAAACTAATTGATTAGCATTCAAAATATTGTTGCAGCTGCTGAAGATTGTAAAACTATCTTTAGATTGTATAAATTCAATCTCTTAGTATTATATAATTGCATAGCACATGTGTGAGCACTATGTCCCTACTTTACAGTTACCATTTACTGGGTACGTCTTTCATTGACTTGAGTGTGCCCTGGTGGTTGTGAGTATGTCATGCTCACTCAAATGTCTCGCTGGTGGTGGCGTGTGTGTTGGATCGTTAAGTTCCCTTCAAAATGGTTGAGCTAAATGGTGCTGATGCATGCGTCATGTTCGTGAACGGGCGCCGTCAGTGGGGACTGGTCATCTCTTAGCTGCCACGGCTTATTTGAATTTATTTTAATTTTTGAATTGTTTTTGATTTTATTTTTATTACTGACGCTTTTAACGTGCACGTCTTTTTACATTGTTCTCACATGTATAATTACAAAAATGGATGATGTAACCAATATTTTGTAAAAATATTCTGATTGAAAACAGTGTCCGTGGAGTTTCTTGCCCGTTCTTCTCCATAGGAACCTACTACGCGTTGGAATGGGCAACTAGCTTCATATTTCTGACTGACCGACCCCTTGACAATTCAAAAGTACCTGTAATTGGTTTATTTGAAATAAATGCTTTGAGTTTGAGTTTGAGTTTTACTGCTTCTAGATGGCTTCGAACTGAAAAAACGGTCTTCTAACAACCGTGATTTCATGGAGACTATTGAACCAAGCGAAAGATCATCCAGTGCACATCTAGAACTAAAGATTGATAGAACAATTAAAGCCCTGGGCATACAATGGAATTTGGGTAAAGACCAATTAGAATATAATCTGAACTTACCTGTTGTAGGCAAAGCAATCACGAAGCGAAGCATTCTATCCGACATTCAAAAGTTATTCGACCCGCTCGGATGGATTGCACCTTGCCTTTTAATGGCGAAGATTTTAATTCAACAACTCTGGCAGGAAAAGATTGATTGGGACGAGGTCTTGAATACGACACTGGCTGAAAAATGGGCTACAATACTATCTGATCTCGAAAATGTAAACGGAATCTACATAAATAGATGGATGGGAACGTCTAGCACAAGAAAGGATTCTATAGAAATACTCGAATTCTGCGATGCCTCTGAACAAGCATACGGTGCTGTGGCATACTGCCGAGTCATAAACTCAGATGGCACAGTAAAAAGCACAATCATTGCTGCAAGAACAAGAATAGCTCCTTTGAAAACCATTTCATTGCCTCGACTAGAACTATGTGGAGGTTTGCTTCTATCCAAACTACTTAAGCAAATTATGCAAGCAATGAGGATACCTACAACACAAATCTCTGCTTGGACAGATTCTTCTATTGTTATCTCCTGGTTACATAGAGATCCGAACAAATGGAAGGTGGTTGTGGCTAATCGGGTTGTCGAGATCACAACTAATGTAAATTGCGATCAGTGGCACTATGTCCAATCCCATGATAATCCAGCTGATTGCATCAAGAGGAATGTCAGTAGCCAACTTGAAAGGTTGCGATCTATGATGGAACGGACCACAGTGGTTATTACATCAGAAGATACAGTTCACTAAACTAAACATAACACAAATCATCTAGAAAGAAAAAAAAACATCATACGAGTTCTGAAAATAACAAAAAACGAAAACGATGAAAGTAATAAGTTATGCGCACAACTCGACGACTTTGATACGCAGACTGAACTATTAAGGGCCATCACCTTCTGCCGAAGATTCCTGAAACAAATAAATTAAAGTATAACATAGATAGTGTAATCACAACTGAAGAACTCCAACGCTCCCTGCAAACCTGTATAAAAAGGAAGAATTTATAGAAGAGATAGAAATCTTAAAGAAAAAGACTCTCTTCTTTTTCTTTAAAAAATACAAGCAAATTAAAATCATTAAATCCTTAGCTTAACGAGAATGGCGTCCTTAAGGTGGGCGGCCGACTCAGGAACGCAGAGTTGAGTGACAAATGCAAGCATCCAATCATTCTGGGTCGTAACAGTAAACTTACCTATCTTATAATAGCAGAAGGCCACTCGAAGACGTTGCATGGAGGTATACAGTTGATGCTTACTTACCTCAGATCCAAGTATTGGATACTGCGAGCAAAAACGCTGGTCAAACAATACATCCATCGTTGTTTGGTATGCGCTAAACTACGTAAATGCAATGGTGAGAACTCAAGTAATGGGTGACTTACCAAGCGTACGGGTGAAACCAGCACGAGTATTCATCAATTCAGGTGTCGACTTTGCGGGACCATTCCAAATATTGATGAGTAAGGGCAGAGGAGCCAGAACTAGCAAGGCCTATATAGCCGTATTTATTTGCATATCCACCAAGGCACTACATTTGGAATTGGTTGGTGACCGAAGTACAGCAGCATTCATAGGCGCCTTCAAAAGGTTTTGCGCCCGCAGAGGAAGATGCATAAATCTGTGGAGCGACCAAGGACGATTTTTTGTTGGCGCTAACAAGCAACTATATGAAGCCTGGAAAGAAGCTGGTTTGCAATTTCATAGGAAAATCACCGAATCAATTGCTAACGACGGGACTCAGTGGCATTTTATACTCACCTAACTTCGGAGGACTTAATGGGAGGCCGGGGTAAAATCTATAAAATATCACATGAAGAGAGTTCTCACTACAAACTTAACATTCGAAGAGATGACGACGGTTCTCTGCGAAATAGAAGCATGCCTGAACTCGCGTCCGTTATGTCCAATGGACGACGATACCATAGAAGCACTGACACCTGGTCATTTTTTAATAACGGAAGCACCAGTCACCGTCCCAAACCCAAACATAAAGGATGCTAAAATAAGCAATTTGACACGCTGGCAATATACTCAGAAATTGTTGAATGACTTCTGGTCGCGATGGCAGAAAGAGTACCTAACGAGACTCCAGCAGAGACCAAAATGGTTAAAACGCGAAGAGGAGTTTAAGAAAGGAGATATAGTGCTAATCAAGCAAGACAATCTCCCGCCGGGAAAATGGTCCATGGGACGCATTACCGACAAGCACCCCGGCCCCGACGGTTTCACCAGAGTGTACAGCGTGAAGAGCGGTGACAGTATAACCAAGCGATGTGTGACAAAGTTGTGTGCTTTACCAATCGATACAGTACCAGATAAGACGATAGTTTAACGTATCTAGCTTTATTTTGCATATAACTTACCTTAATAAATTATTGTTTTTAAAGGACTATCATAGTCCTTTGGTGGGCGGCTTATGTTAACGCCAATTTCAACTATGTAAGGAGACGTATGAACCTACATTGATTTATTTGCCAATAAACCTCATAGAAGACAGACGCATTTCATTTTAAATATTCAGTGACACCGTGCTAACAATAGTCAACCTTATTGCCGACAGCAACCGTGATATAATTTAATGTTACATCTTGTATGTCATGTGTGTGTGTACTTATGTTTTGGACAAATAAATGATCTTATCTTATTTTTCTGTTAGTATTTGCGTAATGCTGGAACATACATTCTGACCAACAGAAAAAAAAACTAAAAGCTATATTTTCGGCATAAGAATCAAACAATAACTTTTTTCAAAATATTTGTACAGTTTTGACTCCGGTACGATTATAATATATAGATATTGAGATTATTATAGTCCATGATACCATGTCTACCTGTATCAGAAAATTTTGAAAAGGCACAACATAGATTGCCTGGACAGGGCGCGGGAATCGTGCGGATCAATCGTAAAGTAAGATTGGTAGGAATTTGGCGTGTGGCGCGCTCTATGCGCCGTGCGCCCCGATGTGCTGCAATACAATCACGATACATATGCGGCACACGCCCGCAGCAGGATCACTCCGAACATGCGCTACTCAGCTCACCCTCGCTCACCTAAATGAACTTGTGAGCCGCGTGCAAACTGCGCCGGTGTCCCATTACGTTTATTTTTTTTGAATGGCTTCTCTCAGGTTAACCTACGAGGTTGTTGGCTGCCTAACCGGGCTATCCCGTGGATGCCTTATAAATAAGGCTTCTAGATGTATTACAGCACTTATTATACCGCGTCCAGGAGAGCGGTCATGCACTTGTCAGTCGTTGCGACGAGTGGCTGTTCTGTATTCATTACTTGCGCAGTGGAGCGTCTCATCTCGCGCTCATCTGGGGTGCCGTCACGTTTCTTTGAGCGAGTGACGTAAGAGCGCGGCAGGCGCCGGTGGGAGGCGCACGGTCGGCGGGGGGCGTGGATCGATTGCGCTGTTCATCAGGCGGGCCCTGCACCCGGGAGCTGTTTGTTATGAACTTTAATTATGTTGCGCTCAGATCATGCGAGTTTTTCCGCGCGTTCTCGAGGATGACTTGCACGGCTTAGCTTTAACCGACTAATTGGTTCCCCTTACGCTTCACGTGATCGTTATCTATCGCCACCCACACGAGTCGAGAGGAAAACTAAAGCCTCGTCTTCCACACTGACGCTCACCAAAAATGTTAAGAACGTGGTAATACGTATTCACATTACGTTACTAGAATCTGTTTAATGCCCGTGCGGTTATCTCAAAGCGTACAGCGTGGAATTCTCATCGCAGTACACTATCGTGTGACGTCACGCAGAGCGCCTCCTCTAACGACTACGAACATATTAAATTAAAGCCTCTTCAAAGGCTATGAAGATGCGTTGCAATTTAACTTGCTCGTTCTATTCTTAGAAACTATAAACTTTGCAATATTTAAAATAGGTTGACTTTATTCAATAAGTACATTGACGTCAAAGCTAAAAAAAATGTATGAGCCAGAACTGTAACACAAATTCAAATAAAACTTAAAACTGTGAGGCGTATACAAATAGAAAGTGACTGCCGCGATCATTTGTTCGGCAAACCCGAACGCGAGTCAGTTCTCATAACAAATGAGTGGCATATGCGGTGGTCTCATAACAAATGAGTGGCATATGCGGTGGTCTCATAACAAATGAGTGGCATGTGCGGTGGTCTCATAATGCAATTTGTCCGACGATCGCTTATATTAGGACAGCGTAAAATGACCACCATGATCGCTGTCTATTGTGCTTATAAAATGGCTTGATAATTTTAAAATAATCCACGTTTTTATCGTTCAATAAATCATTCATTAATTTAAGTAAAATATAAATCCTATAATATTAGACGAGCAATATTTGTTTAAATAAATATATTTGTAATCACGTTCTCGAAGTTGGCTCTAACGATTTCGATGAAAGTTGCAGGTGCAGCATTTGGACATTTTTCGAAAAATGTAAGAAATATCTAGGTCTCTTAACGGGGAAAATTCGTTTTCTCCGTATTTTCAGGCGAGCAGAGCTCGGTCGCCCAAAGTTTAGAACAAGATGGCTGCCTTAGAATAATGAAATGGCAACATGGAATTACTAAGTACTGCAGCATTCCGCTGCCAAATAGGCCTCTTTACACGCGAAAAAGGCCGAACATGTTATGTTATTCTTTAAAATGTTGTTACGACTGACTTATTTTTGAATTCGGTTTTGTCGAAGTAGGAAAAAAGATTGGCAGTTGTTTGAGGAAAGTCGCCAGTCGCCAGTCGCCCGCTGACCTTAATGGCGTGAATCGATTTCTTCCATAATTTTTCATTGTGTTATTAAGCAGACACGTAGCTGTCCTATAGTACTTCAAGGTTCATCCAAGGACCGGAATATTCATCCCATAAAAGGTATAATCCGTACCGACATGTGGGTACAGATATCACTCAGCCCCCTACGTAATTTCGCCTTTCTTTCGGGTCTGAAATGGCGTTTATTTCGGATACAGAAAAGGCCTCATTGAGGCCCCACCTTCAGACCAGCTGCGGCTATATTGCGAGGGTTGAGTACGGCCCGGCGCTGTGCCCCCTATCCGTACGGGATCTAATTCCGCGTCCCGGTGTGGCCCAGCGGAGGGTCCCGAGGTAGCGGCAGCACCGAGCGTCCCCCAGCTTCTACCAGCGGCGACGCACCGCGGTGCACGCGAACGCCAATGTCGGCTTCCCGACATCGCACCCCGATACAGGCAGCACTGTGGTTCAACGGCATTAGTAGCCGTCGGTATTTTTTTTACTTTAGTTATCCTTAATCGCGTTTTACCTTACCAGTAAAGTAGTTAAATATTTTTTTGTGTGACCGTAATTTGTTAATAAGGATAGGTTGCTTTGCCCTGTAGAGGCGTGGGTTCATCGCGGATAATATGAAATACGACCTTGAACACGGACTTTCGGAGCGCGTAACTAAAAACCGGAGATAACTAACGCATCCCGATGGGCCTGTCGTACTTTGCTGACAGGGGTACCTACCGTAATTCACATAAATAAACCAAATATTTTATCCTAGGCTGGCGACATTCTCAATTTTTTTTTTTTTGTGTGAAGTTATTGTGTTATTTTTTATTTAACTTTTTTCTCAATATACTTTGTGTTATTCACCTGGATACTGCGTTTCATTGTACGACTTATGTCGTACCGGGTTCGACCCCCGGGTGACTTTTAACTCAAAGGTAGTTTAAACATATGTTTTTGCTACAGTACCTCCTATTATGGAATTAGTAAGTAGATACCTAATATCATGGCAGCATGAGCAACAAAACACAACAGAGAGCAATCAAAAAACAAAATCTCTTAAAATTAAATTTTTCACTTAGTAAGGAACGTGTTGTCTTATCAAAAAGTTTAAATACTTGTACTATTGAGTTAGATAAATGTAGGGAAAAATATGACACTGATATGCAGCTCCTATATAATGATATACTACACAAGGAGCATTTGCTGAAGGATATTTTTGAAAAATATGAGACTTCACAACAGCAACTAAGTGACCGCTTGCTTGAGGCTGGGGAATTACTTGACTTGGTGAAGTGCAAAGCTGAGATGTATGAGTCTCTGACTAACAACCTCTCATGCAACTGTGCCAACCAACCGCTACCTCCTCAACCTCAGCCTAACTTGCCCCCTCCAGGCTGCCATACATATCATGTATGATGAAAATAACAATATTTTTAAGTTGAATAATTCAACTTAAAAATATTGTTATTTTCATCATACGATAAAGTATCAGATTAAGGAAAAGCACACAACATCAGTTTCCCTATATTTAATTTTAATAAGGTGTCCACACCATCCACTATGTCCTTTCTGGTAATACCAGTACTATTACCTAATAATAAAACCATTGTTGAATAATGATTTAGGTTTGTGTTTGCAATTCTTTTAATCATTTGTTTAAAACTTATGTTATGATAGCTATGATTTATAAAACTATGGCTAAGGTAATCGAGTAAATTTTTTCCAAAGCCTGAACCTAATTTGTCACAAAAAATATTGATTTATTTTTCTGTGAATTAACACAAGTCTCTGCTGGAAGAGCCAACAGCCTGGAGGGGGCAAGTTAGGCTGAGGTTGAGGAGGTAGCGGTTGGTTGGCACAGTTGCATGAGAGGTTGTTAGTCAGAGACTCATACATCTCAGCTTTGCACTTCACCAAGTCAAGTAATTCCCCAGCCTCAAGCAAGCGGTCACTTAGTTGCTGTTGTGAAGTCTCATATTTTTCAAAAATATCCTTCAGCAAATGCTCCTTGTGTAGTATATCATTATATAGGAGCTGCATATCAGTGTCATATTTTTCCCTACATTTATCTAACTCAATAGTACAAGTATTTAAACTTTTTGATAAGACAACACGTTCCTTACTAAGTGAAAAATTTAATTTTAAGAGATTTTGTTTTTTGTTTGCTCTCTGTTGTGTTTTGTTGCTCATGCTGCCATGATATTAGGTATCTACTTACTAATTCCATAATAGGAGGTACTGTAGCAAAAACATATGTTTAAACTACCTTTGAGTTAAAAGTCACCCGGGGGTCGAACCCGGTACGACATAAGTCGTACAATGAAACGCAGTATCCAGGTGAATAACACAAAGTATATTATATAAATGTATATTTATTAAACTATTTAATCAAAATATCCAAGGCTGCTCTTCAAAATTACTGGAAATAGAATTGTTTTTGGAAAATACCAAGTTTGATGTCATTTGTTTAACAGAGCATTGGTTAAAAGATCATCAAGTGATGTCAATTAATTATGAAAATGATTGTGTAGTTAGCCATTTCAGCCGAAAACGTATGATACATGGTGGATCATTAATATTAATTAAAAATTCTATTAAATCGAAAGAAAGAAAAGACATCATCGGACTATCTGTTGAAAACAACATTGAATTGTCCTGTCTTGAGCTTGATAAGCATGTTATAGTATATGTATACAGACCTCCTGGCTAGCAGAATCTATCCATGTTTGATTCTGTAATGGAAGATGTATTAAAGAAACTTAGTACTAGTAGTAAGTCAATAATCATATGTGGAGATTTTAATACTAAATTATTAGAAAATAACTCGAATACTGTCAGATTATTAAGCCTTTTTAAGTCATTTGATTTGTCAAATGTTTTTATTGAACCAATCCGAGTGACAGCTTCCTCTGCCACCTGTATAGATAATATTTTTTGTAATTGTGATTACTTACACAAACAAATTGTAAACAAGTTGCCATCAGATCACACAATAACATTTTGCTCCTACATACCTTTACAAAAAATTTAAATAAGGTTTAGGTCAATTACATGTAAAAGTTTAGAGAAATTAAATAATTCTTTGGTCAGTAAATTATGTGTTCAGAGTTTTAATAATATAAGTGACCCAAATGAGTTCCACGCCGAGTTCTTTTCACTATTAAACACGCAATTTAGTGACAATTTTCCACTAAAGACTAAAAGTATTTACACAAAGTTCTTATTTAGTGATTGGGCGACTCCAGGTATTCGTAAAATGTGGCGATAAGTCCCCTCTTTGAGGAGTGGCTTGAGAGGCGCCACGGCGTCCTCACCTTCCGCCTGACACAGGTCCTCACCGGACACGGCTGTTTCGGGAGGTTCCTGTTCCGCATAAGGCGCGAGGAAACGCCCGGGTGTCACCACTGTGTGGATCGCCCGGAGGACACGGTGGAGCATACGGTGGAGGTCTGCCCGGCTTGGGCGGAGCACCGCCGTGTCCTCACGGAGGCGATCGGCGGCTGCGATCACTCGCGTCCGGCCCTGGTTGAGGCCATGGTTCGGAGCGAGAGGGCATGGGAGGCTGTTACCTCCTTCTTCGAAGCAGTTATGTTCGCGAAGGAGGAGGCGGAGCATGCGAGAGAGATGCAAGCTGCACGCCCTCACGGCCCTAGTCGCCGCAGGAGACGCCCCGGGCGTCAGGAGTCGAGAGCCGACTTCCGGCCACCGTAGGCGCGGGCTTGCGGACGGTGAGCAACGGGCAGCTTGCCGACCGATAAGGACCAGGCCCGTGTCGACGGCGCGTTGTGTTTCACGCGCGCCTCAAAGAAATGTCAGCACCAACCGACGGGGTCGAAAGACCAATGCCTGCTGGGGTTGCAGGCAAATAATAAATAATGATACAGGTAAGAAAAAACAGCGAAATTCAGAATTTAATTTAGAGACTGTACATGTCCCCATCAACTCAGATGTAGAAACAGCTCAGGAATTTGAAAACTTATTTGCTAATATTCCCATTAAAACTACTGAAGCTTTAAATTCCCCACCCGCGGTTTCTGCTGCCTTACTAAGACAGAATGTGAAGGCCTGCCCTTTGGAGTTTAGGTTTCAGCATACAAACCCACAGGCTGTTATAAAAGCTTTTAAAGATCTTAAAATTAAATCAACAGAAAATCTTTGGGGAATGTCTGTAAAAGTCTGTAGAACTATTATCGAAACCATTGCGCCCTAATTAGCTTTCATATTTAACACCAGTGTAGACCAAGGAGTCTTTCCGGATCTCATGAAACAGAGTAAAGTAGTTCCATTGTTCAAATCCGGGGATAGTAAAGAACCCTACAATTAAGTAAGGTGTTTGAAAAGTTGATGCTCAATCAAATGTTACGTCACTTTAATAAAAATTCCATCTTTCATGAATAACAGTACGGTTTCACCAAAGGGCGTTGTACCACTGACGCTGGTGTCACCCTAATAAAGAACATTTTTAATGCCTGGGAAGAAGCACAAGATGCCATTGGAATCTTTTGCGACCTCTCGAAGGCATTTGATTGCGTAAACCATGAAACAGTTCTGCTGAAACTGGAGCACTATGGGATTAGAAATACAGCTCTTGATTTACTAAGATCATACCTCAAAGATAGAAAGGTTAAAGTTCAAGTAAATGGCGTAAACTCATTAGGGTCTGAAATGGCATTGGGTGTTCCTCAAGGTTCGATAGTGGGTCCATTCCTCTTTTTAGTTTACATTAATGATTTACCCCAATTACTTCAAAATCAACCGAAGATGGTGTTATTTGCAGATGACACGTCATTGATCTTTAATATCAACCGACGGTCACAAATCTTGACGACGTGAATAGCTCTATTCTTCAGGTCCAAGATTGGTTTACGGTAAATAATTTGGTAGTAAATAAAAAAAATACCAAATGCATTAGATTTAAATTACCTAATGTTAGAAGTAGCGAATGTGACATCATATTGAATGGAGAAAAACTGGAATTTATTAATCAAACGATTTTTCTAGGAATCACGCTAGACGAGAAATTACAATGGGGACCTCTTATAACATCTCTTGCGGGGCGGCTAAGCTCGGCTTATGCTGTTAGAAAGATAAGACAGTTAACAGATGTAGAAACCGCGCGTTTGGTCTATTTTAGCTACTTCCACAGTATTATGTCGTGTGGCATTTTACTGTGGGGTCAGGCTGCTGACATTGAATCCATCTTTATTTTACAAAAGAGAGCTGTCAGAGCCATTTATGATCTACATCATCGTGAATCTCTCAGGGAACTATTTGGAAGGATTAATATTATGACGGTACCTTGCCAATTCATTTATGAAAATATTATGTATGTAAGAAAAAATCTACATATTTTTAATAAAATAAGTGATAGACATAATTTTAATACTAGAATACACTTTGTAAACAAGCATATTACAAATGCTTGGAAACATGCTGGTCCAGGTCCATAGGATAATTTAGAATCTAGACAAAATCAAACTGGTTGCTAATTTAAGTTGTATAAATTATTATACTTTATTATATGACATTGATTTTACATTCTGTGATTACTACCTCACACACTGACTTATTAATTGTAACTTTTTTTTGGTAAATCGTCTACTTTTACAATGTTTGTAAATATGTAAGAACCATGTATCTATCACTTATATAATTAATTTATCTGTTGTTGCTCTCTTTTTTAAATTCTTTTTACCGATTGTGCTATAGTAATTTCTATTTTTATTTTTACATGCATCCTCTTCACATGTAATTATATGTATAACTAATGTACCTACATATACAAAATATTGTAAAACATTTTAAAAGAGTAACGGTGGAGTTTCTTGCCTATTCTTCTCCATACGAAAACTACCTTTTGGAAGGGGCGACTAGAATCAATTCAATTTTTTGTAATTTTCGACGTTCAAAAGTGCCTTGCAAGGACCTATTTGAAATAAATGATTTGACTTTAACTTTGACATGGAATTAGTCAGTACCTACTATCATGGCAGCACGGAATTATTATGTACTATACATGGAATTAGTATGACTATTTTATACTATTAAATGAGCATTCTCTGTTTTCACCTTGACTTACATATAGAAATTTTAAATTTAATGTAAATAATCTTTGAAATAATAAGACGTCTTATTTAAAATAGGTATACTACATTCGATGTAATTCATAGGCATAGCATTTAAAATCTGAATTGCCGTATTTGCCCATACGCCCGTGTGCTATGTGAGTCCTCCGCTCGCTACGCCGCGCTATGACGTGTCTACGCGGACCTACGATGTGTCTACGAGGCTACGAGGAATGTTACAAAGTGCGGCGCTAATTACTCCGTAAGAAAATGCAGCAATTCATAACAAAGCAATAAAGAACTGTATGTAGGTAGGGATTTCAAAATAATGTATTGTCAAGGAGTAATGCTATTTTATGTTTTGAGTTTTGAGCCTGTGTTAAGATCCGACCTTATGTATCTACGATACACAGTAAAGCGAGTCTTAATAACGTGTTTTATGCGTAACAAACTAAAATGATAGGAGTTACCCAAAGTGCGTTCGTAGCACAAGATGAGACAAATTAATTTAATGTTTGGAAAGTATACTTGTAAGAAAACCTAGAGATTTTTCTTTCTTCTTGTTATGATTACTTGTAGAGAGTGTAGTGGTGTATGGTGCACGCGATCTACAGATCATCGAGTGTTCGTGATCGTTTTGTTTGTCTTGCGCTTACAGTGATCACTCGAGTGCGAGTGCTTCTGAATGCAGCGCCTGATGGATTGGGCGATAATCACTGGAGATTAGAGGCTTAATGTAATTACTCGTAGCTCAACACTGGAGGCGTTAGAAAGCTTGTCACAGGTTTATTTTTATAATTCCAAAGCTCATTGTGTTTCACTGCTGGTGTGTTTATTAAATCTGTCAAAACAGGCCGCTTGTCACACTGTGGTACGACAAGTTGCGCCCTCCGCCGATCAGCAAGATCCTCTGACCTACACATTAGCATCACGGCTGTACTCCGAGCGAGTACAGACGTTAGCATGCCTATTGCCATTGAACGGGCACAAATACAGACTTCTAATGGAAAATTCCAAAAATTAAAAGCAAAAAAACCTTTTAAAGAAAAAGCTTTTATTTAAATGCTCTAAAAAGAAGAAAATAAAATTTTCATTTACAATTTAAACTATCAACTTATAACCTCATTATACACAATTATATGATCATCGATCACCGTGCCCCGCGGTTTCACACGCATAATTCTCGATCCTGTGGAAATATCGGGATAAAAGGTATCTTATGTCCTTCTCCAGGCCATGGTCTACCCATGTGCCAAATTTCATCCATACCCGTTTAGCCGTTATAGCATGAAAGCGAAAACGTGAAACAAACAAATAAACTCACTTTCGCATTTATAATAATACGATGGCGGATGACCATGTTAAAGTTCAGTCCCTCAACCTTGGTGAATGATTGTGAGCCCATCCGTCCTAGCGCGAAACTTCTGATACGTTTTTCAACCAACCAAGCAAGTACGTGCAATCATTAACAACATGAAACGTGGCAAATCTCCAGGATATGATGGTCTCAGAATTGAGCACTTGAGGCACGCAGGTGTCGATTTGCCTCAGGATGCCTACCACGAGCTCTTAGCGCGATCCATTTTAGGACCTAAACTGAACTGTTCTTCTAATTCGTACCATGACGTTAGTTTAACGATTCAATTTAGGCCATGCCATGTGACAGCGATTGTCCCAAACTGAGTCGCAAGTTTTGGTTTCATTCATTCTTGTTTGGTACCACGACGTCCTTATAGCAGCTCAACTGAAACGCTCAACTGTCAAAATAAGCGATTCAATAAAAGTTACTATTTCTCTAACATAAACTGAAACGTTTGGTGAATTATTGACGAAAATAAAGTTTTTTAGTGCTATTTTAGTGGAATTGTACAAAAACCAATGTAAGTGAGCTTTAATCTTTCTTTTAAACACCTATTTTATATTCCTTTTTTAACCGCATTCGTTTTTGTCTAACAGATTTCTGATGAACTACTTTTATTTGAGTTTTTTGAGGAAGATTCTGCCTCACACTATGCCCAGTATGCCCCAACTCAACTCGCACAGCTTTGTTTACTCTGGTACGTTCGAAACAGAAACATAATTTGATTTATTACGTCGAAAAAAAAAAAAAACGTATACTTAATAAATAGCAAAAGGTAAATAAATATCTACTTTGACTAAGAATCATTTTAACAATAGTTACCGTATTAACGTGGAATCTTAAAAAAAACTGTTGAGTGTCTGTTTTACTTTACAGTAATGATACTGAGTTAAGAACAAATAAAATGTTACTTGCTTCTAAACGTGTCTGACACTAAATAATGTGCGCGAAACAAACTTATTTGACAATAATAGCGTTGTCTCGTTTTCACCAAAAACGTTCCAAACGCGGCCGCGCGGTTCAGCCACAGATTGCGATCTTTCATTCACTTTTAACGATCCAAATGCCGCTGAGCTTATTGGACGTCATGGTACGACTTTGAAGCGATACAGTTTAAAAACCTAAACTGAAATGCCTTGCTTTTGAATCGTTTTTAATTAGATCATGGTAGGCATCCTGGTCTTGTCTATGTTTTTCAGAATGTGTATTAGTCCTGTTCAACCTCTGTCACATAATGATTTTATTTTAAAAGGACTAACTAGTGGCTAAGGAGTTTCTTGTCCGTTCTTCTCCTTCAGTACCTATTTCGTTTTGGAATGGGCGACTAGCTTCACCAACTAACTTAAACTTAATGACTCAACTAACTTAAATTAAGTGACAAAGTGATAACTCAAAAGTGTAAACGTTATATCTGGAATAAATGCTTTGAGTTTGAGTTAAGAATTGTGTGCGATTGAAAACCAACTACCTATATCTACCATCAACGAAGAATTACACCGGAGACTACTCAGACACGGCACAGAGTAGATACCCCGTCGTGTCATCAGAAGTGGGATCGCACTTGCGATCCCCTTCCGCTCATGGTTATGCCGGACATCCAAAGAATTACGTTCAACTGCGAATCCTGCTTGCACTGCCGTGACCGAGTGCGTACCAAAAGATTTTTTCTCTGAAACCGTGAACATGATGTGTTCCAAGAGTGAGCGACTGGTTGCCCAGCTACTGCCAAGACAACTGAAATATTTCTTCCTACGACCCTGATGACAAATGAAGATTGATTACAAATTTAATGATGATCGCAACAGGTGCTGGCAGTGGCAATGGACTCATGTAAAGGAAGATACTGAAGAGAATGATTTTCCGTAAAGCGAAAACGCACTTAATGAACTTAATAGTTCTGATACCAGTAGCCTAGGAGTTGGCTGCATTCTCATCATGTAGCTGGTGGACGGCAACATGTTGTGGCCTACTGCAGTATGATCACAACTGACGCTGAGAACACAATATGAGAATATCAAACGCTATCCTTAGGAGGAGAAACAATTAATGACTTATAGAAACAAAATCATGAAATTCTAGTTGAGCAGCAGAATAAACAAAGACTTTCACCAGAAAAGCAAAGATAATAATCACTCCGTCAATGGATTGCAACATCAATCCTGGGTGTCCGTCTGGATTGAGGAGCCATGTCTCATATTTGAACGAGGGTACTACCAATATTTAGTAGAAAATTTGCCAATTTTGTAGGCCGGTTCCTGGAATTTGTAGTAAAACCCTTAAAAAGATATACGATATTAAACAGCTGGTTTCCTGCATCAAAGTACTTTTACAGACTGTATTTGATCCATTATTCACGAAAAAGGTCAGTGTCGTTAATAACTGTGCTATAATTAGATAAAACTTTAGATGAAAGTTGGTCTGTGTTCAGTTTATGGAAGTAATAAGGAATAGTACCAGGTTTCAAACGACACTTTTCACTATCTCCATAAGCTTGCGTCATATTAAAATTATTATACTACAGGTATGTTCAAGATCTGAAAGTTTAAAAAGCTCCAAATAGTTTTTCAAGTCCCCGAAGACATGTTTTATTGCTGTATTATTAACTTTGCCGGTGTACTTAGAAAACATTTGATTTGAATATTGTAGTTTTTTGTTAGTATCAAAAGTGTACGCAAATTTAAACATCTGATTACTTAGTTACAAAATTCTATTAAAAGCTTCTATTCTGGTATTAAACAGACTAGTATTCCATTTAAATTTAAAAGTAAGACAACATACAATAATATTTGTATGCAATAATAATAATAATAAATAATAAAATAATTTATTTGCGTAAAACATGGTATACAATGGTGTTTAGCATGGGTTAGAGTGGCACAAACATGTTTAGCTACGATAAAACATAGCATGCAAAAATTTAATGTCACAGGGTAATTATAATTAAGTAATTGTAATAATAATTGGTAATTATAATAATAAATGTTAGAATAGAATGTCAATATTTTTTGTCCATAAATTCTTTCAAACTATAAAAGCTATATTCATTTAGCCATTTGTATAATTTGTTTTTAAATAATCTTACATTTAATAGTTTTAAATTATTTGGTATTTTATTATAAGTACGTACACACATTGCTAGACAGCTTTTATTATATTTGGTTAGCTTTGGTAAATCATTTAACACCAGTCCATAAGCATCACGTCTGCTCCGAGGACATACATCGCTTGCTGTCTTGAATAGTTGTTTATTCTTGGTCACAAACACACATATTTCGTAAATATAGAGAGATGGAAGCGGTAACAAACCAAGTTTTTTAAATATTGGCCGACATGTATCATCCGGCTGAAGTCCATAAATTGATCTTAGGCACTTCTTTTGGGCGATGAACGCTCTATTTAGATCAGTGCTATTACCCCACATTATAAGACCATATCGTAGTAACGATTCAACATATGCATGGTAAGATATAATAGCAGTTTTTATGTTTGTTACATTTTTGACTTGCTTCAAAGCGTATACGAATTTATTAATTCTACCACAGACGCTGTTTACGTGTCCCTTCCAGTTTATATCTTGATCAATTATTACTCCTAAAAATTTTGTATGTGGTACTTGTTTAATTTTACTTATATTAAGTTTAATATTATTTTTATTATTATTAGATTGGTTAAATTGGATGTATACGGATTTTTCTAAATTTATTTTCAAATGGTGTATGTCAAGCCAGTGTATTAGTATATCAATAGTATTATTAATGTCAGTCTCATGATCTACAACGGTATTTTGCTTTTTATCAGATGTCACAATTATGGATATATCGTCAGCGAATAAGATGCATTTATGATTAGTTATTTTTATGATATCATTTATATATAGAAGGAATAATATTGGGCCTAGTACGCTACCTTGGGGGACGCCATATTTATTATGACTATATTCTGATGAATATGATGTGATGTCTTTGGTTTCGTTCATTTTACTGATAGTCACACATTGTTGCCTATTGCTTAAGTAGGATGATATCCACTGAAGTGCAGGTCCCCTAATCCCAATTGTTTCTAACTTTTGAAGCAGTATATCGTGTGACACCAAATCGAAGGCTTTAGACATATCAAAGAATAGACCTGTAGTGAGATAATTATTATTAATATTTGTGAGTATAATTTTCATAAGAGAATAAATAGCTAACGTAGTCGATTTATCTTTTTGGAAGCCAAACTGTTCGGTACTTATGATTTGAAATTTGTTGCAGTAGTCAATCAGTCTTTTAAACATACATTTTTCGTAAATTTTTGATAAAATAGGTATTAAAGTAATGGGACGGTAATTATTGATGTCATATATATCACCCTTTTTGAATAAGGGCTTGACAATTGATAATTTTAATTTTTCAGGAAAAACTCCGGTCAAAAACGACATATTAATTAAGTGAGTTAAAACACCAGTCAGCTCATTACAGCAAGCCTTTAAGATTTTTGTGTTAATTTCATCGTACCCTTCCGCTTTGGTGTTGCGTAGTGACATTATTACCTGGCTCGCCTCACTTTCCAACATTGGTTTCAGAAACATTGAGTTAACACTATTATTTCTCCTAAAGCTTGGGTCGAAACTTTTTTGTGTAGGTAAGGCCGATAGGTTTATGTAGTGGTTGTTAAATACTGAAGCTATCTCTACAGGGTCTGTAACCATAGTATCGTTTATCTTTATGTTTTCTATATTGTTTTTAGGGTTAGTTCTATTAATTTCATTTTGTATGACGCTCCATGTCGCTTTACACTTGTTATCATGCTTATTGATATAGCTTATATTCGCGTTCTTTTTGGAACTATAGATACATTTTTTCAGTAGATTTGAATAATTTTTATATTTAGTTTTATTGGTTAAGTTTTTGTTTTTGTAGTACTGATAGCGCAGATTACGTTTAGTTTGACAACTTTGTTTTAAACCTTTGCTTATCCACCTTTGTGTGTTCCTATTATTACTATTGACCTTGACTCTTACCCTAGGAAAACACATATAGTAAAATAGGCAGAACAATTCATGGAAATCATTGAATGCATAATTTGCATCAGTGGTGTTTGCATAGATGTCGGACCAAGACAGATTTTGCAAGCATTCTTTGAATTTCCGGATATTATCCCTGTTGAAATCTCTTTTATAAATGTAGTATCCCGGCGATTTCAATGGCTGATGATTACTAGGAAAGCTTAACATTTGTGCGGTGTCATGGTCTGAAAGATGCAGAGGTAGTACGGTAGCAGTTGCATTGTCAATGTTGCTTAATATATGGTCAATACAAGACAGTTTCCGCGTAGGGACATTGATGTGAATTACTAAATTATAATTTTTACACAAATCCTTTAACGCATTTGTGATGTTGCCTTGTTTGAGGGTATTTATATTTAAATCTCCGGCTATAACTATATCTATTTTAGATTTATATTTCTTAAGCAAATCGTTTAAAAGTGTTTCCAATTTTGTTAGAAACTGATTTGGATCAGACTGAGGCGTTCTGTACACACATATAATTACTAATTTATTACTCAACTCTAAGCCACAGACTTCAAATGTGTTCTGTGTTGCATAGGATTTTATGAATGTCAATTCTTTGTAATTTAATCCTTTTTGTATTAGTATACAAGTGCCTCCTCTTTGTTTGTCTCGACAGTAGTTGGTAGCCATTTCATAGTTGTATACTTTGATATAGTGTTCACAGCCTTTTTTTACAAAAGTTTCTGATAGGCAAATTACATCAGGATCATTATTTGTTTCTTTTAACTCCTGGATTGTAATTTCTAGAATCTCTTGTTTAGACAGGATACTAGCGATATTCTGGTGAAGTATTTTAAACTGATGCATTTTACTGACTTTGGACACGAAAAAATGAGTTTTGCTTGCTTAACGCGTCGCCCTTGTTTAAAGCAGGGAAGTAATAGGGTATAGTCCCTCTATGACCTGTATTGAGTTGTGTAGGGGTGCCATATTCATGGGGCTTTACTATTTCACGACGGTTGAAATAGTACGGGATTGTCCCTTTTTTAGGTTTTCTTAAACTGTTGTTTACTTTAAAACTTGATTTGCTACTCGCTATCCTTTTCCTAATTTCATTAGGGTTCAAGTATTTATCACTATAATCACTACAATCTATAATGTAATTTAAGGACTTACAAATATGTACTAATTCAGTGTGCGTTTGATTTACAAAGTGACATTTTTTGTACATATTACACAATTTTTTTAACGAATAATTTAATTTGTTGACGTTCAGATATGAGTTGGTTAAGACATTTAATACAATTACAGTGTTATTTTTAAACATATCCAATATGACCTGCAATTCAGACAAGACTAAGTATAAGTTTTGGTCATTCTCTCCTATACATATTATTAGTTTGTCGTCAGTTGTCAATCTAATATTTCCACATTTAGCTACTACTTCACCGCACGGCGCATTTGGCATTGTTTCGGCTACAGCTCTGTATTTTTCATATTGCGTATTTGTTCTCGAATGTGAGATAGCTGCAGCAAGCCCGACGCAACGCTGAGTGCCATAAACATATATTTTCTTCTCGTGAGTCATCTTTTGCATATTTTCGACAGTACGAGCCTGAACACAGGCGGTCACAGATTCCTGTTTTAGTTCCTGGATTTTTGGTTCATAGGTAGCGTGCTTATGTTGCATTAATACTCCTATACGCTGCGTGAGCATTGCAATCTCCCGTACTGCGATGTTTAGTTGTTCTTGTAGTGTTCTAATTTCTTGTTTCAAGTTTGATATTTTTACATCCTCTTTTGTTTCGTCGCTCAACCTTGACGATAATGGAGTGGACGGCGTAGGACGCATGTAATTTTGATGTATGCGAGCTGTTTTTTTTTTCTTGCTGCTACCAGGAGTACCAAGCATTGAGGGGGAAAGGCATAAAGATTTCAGAGTTTTGTTTTCTATGGTTAGCTTATTTATTTGTTTATGAAGGTCATTGTTTTCTAATAATGTATTATCTAGCTCTTTCTCAGTACTTTCGAGCTTAAGTGTAAGCTGAGCAATCGTCTCCTTCATTTCTGAGGCTGATACGAGGTCAGATACTGTTTTGTCAATGCTTCTTGATAATTTATTGGGAGTACTATACGAATCATCTGATGTTTCGAAGTCAGTTAGTATATGGGAATCCGGTAAGTTTGGAGTATTTCGAGCTTTGGTTAGATAACCCAGTGCTCCATTATCTATGATATTATTTGCTTCTTGTGTTCCTTTTGTTTGCGAAGTTGTTGTTATTGAACTTTGTTTTTTCCGTATGGTTATGTTAGATGTTTCGTCCGTATTACTATATTTTTTATTCCTAATACACATCTTACATCTCCATTTCCTTTTCTCTTCTGCATTCTTTAGTCGATAAGTTGGTTCTGGATAACCGACACAATCAAATTCGTACCGTTTATCGCAGGCAGAACACAGAGCAGTGCTTTTTATGTTAACCAATTTTTTACATTCATAACATGTAACTAGTGACGCCATCTTGAGGATATTTCTAAGTACTTATTGGATGATGATACTGCCAGTGTTTGTTACGTGTATTCTACACATCCAGTGAAGACTCCTCATATAATTCACAAACATGAAATTTTAAATTTCCTAAAAGTAGTTTGTGTTAAAACTGAGGTTTGAACTAGCGATCACTAATTGAAGCTAGTTATTTGCAAAAGAATGATGATATTTTACGCACTGCGCCACCCAGACAGTTAATGTTGGAATCAAATTTGACAGTACTTGCCTTTTGTTCAATGTTCAGTTCGCTCAAACTGTTTGTTGATAATGTGACGGTTGAAATTTAAATCACAGAATGAATCACTTTTTTTTTACTTCGTCTTTATAACTTTTGTTTGTTGGACTTATTTTAACGTGTTTGGATTACAGAACGTTTTTATTATTCGTAATGTTTTGTTTATTAGGAGATGCCACTGGTTTTACGCTATTGTTTTGCAGGATAGTTTTGCATTATATATTTCGCCTTAACTTCACTGTTTGTATTTAAAACTTGTGGATAACACTGTCACTTAGTTATTAGGTAACGTTCCACTGATTCACTGGGTTTTATTAACTTTTATGCACTAATTGTATTTTTAAACATTTTTATAAAACAGAGCGTTTGCTTATATGTTAAGCTAGATACAGCGCCATCTAGCGAATATCTTTTCGAGTTTACATTTTATATGATCTACCAATTCTGCATAATTTTTGGAGATTAAAAAGTCATTTTCACCTAGGAAGATTAAACAATAGTCATTAAGAGTGTAATTTACAAGTTTTATGTCTAATGTTCCAAGGAGTTCCATAATACCAGCCTTCGGCATACAATAGTGGCATATTTTGTTATTAGGAAAGGTGTTTTCGGCAATACCTAATATGGCATTAACATTATTATCACTTATTATGCATAACTTATTTAGGTGAGCGTTTTTTATAATTATATCTCGTTGTGTCATCGAGCCCGTTGCATCAAAATTATTGGTGCCCTCTGGGGTTGCTCGCTGTGGTATATCATCTTGAATCACAATAGGTTCTAATATTGTATCTTCTGACGGCTTCTCATTTATTCCAGTTTGTTGAATAAGAATTCGTTGTGTATTTTTGAAGTTAAGCTTGGTTCTAATAAGACATTAGCGTTTTATTTTGGCATCGCATTTTTTTGAGGATGTGGTTATACATATAGGTCAGTTTCTCGATTCTTAGTTTGTAATCAGTGATTTTTGTAACATTAGAACTATTTTCTAACAACAAGTTCTCTATTTCAGTTTCTGCAATTAACAGTTTTTCTTCGAGTAAACAAATTCTGCTTTTCAGTTCTTTCACATCGTCATTTGATTTTAAATATAAGTCGGGGTAGCTACGGTTCAACTCGTAAGAGGTTGTCGAAGAAAGCGATCTACGTATATTCTTCCTCTTTTTCTGATAAATCAAATGAACTGTTAGAAGTAACTGATTTATATTTATTTCTAATTGTAACATTGTCAGTATGAACTTCATCATTTGTAGTGATAGGATTATTAAACATTATTTTTGAGTTAACTGCCATCTTAGTTTCGGTTTTGTGAGTATTGTAATTTATACGTGTCTCGAGACTGTTAATGAATATGGTTTAAAATCCAAAAAGTACAGCAGTTCGTAAGATGCGAACTCAGGCCACGACGAGTACTTAAGAACGGCCGACCGACCGAAACCACTACGTAGACCAGTCGTACTGCTAGCTTACAGTCAACATTTTTCTTCTGTTTAAGAGTTTATTATTTTAGGATGTAGGTAGACCACTCAGTATTTTGTTAAAGTTTATGCGTTATCATAGTATAATTATAACGGATTTTATTATCACGGCCAATTGTTAATTACACGAATTGACCAAGTATTATCAATAACGCACACGCAAGTTTTGAAATAGTAACTTGTAGTTCACACAAACAACTGCTTGTCATACTGTTTTGTTTCTTGGATTATGGATTGAAGAACACAATAGTCACTTTTACATTTTATTGATTTTAGTTCAATACGTTGTATTCAGTTAATAGATAACACTGTCACACACTATTTACTGGTTATTGTAATGTTTAAAGTTGTTTTCACTATAAATAACTCACTGTTTACTTTTTAAGTGAATTTAATATACGGAGCCAATAATTCCGGTATTCGGTCGAGAACGAGACGTGATAGGTTGCTTAACATGTGTAGAATACTTCTGCTTCTTACATTGCTGACATTTAGAAACATAATCAGCAACATCTTTTTCCAAACTTGGCCAGAAGTAATACTTCTTAATGTTATTCGTCATCCGCCTAATACCCGCGTGGCCACTTGTGAGCAATAGGTGGAAGTCGTTTAATATCACGCGCCTGTTATCTAAGTTATCTATCCTTTGAACATTACTAACTACACAAATACGTGGTCCGAACCACTTTTCATAACTCTGTATTTCATTTATAAGCCCACTAATAAAATCTTCATCATAATCATTTCTTAATAAGCATATTTCATTTATCAAAAACTTTTAACATAAACATAACAAGTCTCTCACCAATTCGACTCGCGTAATTGAAGATCGAGATATTGTTTGTAAATAAATTATGGACTTACTGGGCACATACATCAAATATTTAAACTTTTCCACTATTACGCCTTTCCTTAGTAAATAATTTGCTTGTCGAGAGTTTATCAAAGAAAGTTCGATAATATTCTTGGGTTTTTTAATTATTTCTACCACTCTCGGTTGATCAGGCCTCGAGTATGTGTCCACATTATCCACCGATGGACTATTATCGCTCTTATTATTATTCATATTCAATCGACGCAATTGCCCTCTAGTGATTACACCAACATTTACTGATTCATTAATTTAAATCTTTTGACGTAATTATTATTCGCGATAGTGCATCTGCCACGGAGTTCGATTTGCCTTTTAAATATTAAATTGTAAAATTAAATTCTTCTAATTGAAGTCTAAATTTTAATAACCTACTCGATGGATCCTTCATAGAAAATAAATAAACTAGAGGTCGATGGTCGGTCTGTATCTTAAACCGCCTTCCGTATAAATAAGGTCGAAAATATTTAACACTCCAAACTATTGCTAAAAGTTCTTTTTCAATAGTAGGGTAATTAAGTTCGGCTTTATTTAAACCACGACTGGCATAAGCCACTGGCCGGCCATCTTCGTTGCATAAAACCGATCCGATCGCTTTACCTGACGCGTCGGTTTGTAGTACAAATTCATTGGTATCTGAAAAAATTGGATACACTGCAGAACAGGCGGGTTTGTTATAGTTGATTTTAACGTTTGAAAGGAATGCTCACATTCTTCTGTCCACTCAAACTTAACATTTTTGCGAGACAATTTATTTAATGGAAACGCAAACTCAGCGAAGTTTCTAATAAACGTTCTATAGTAGTTGGCACATGCTACAAACCGTTTCAATTCATCAAGATTCTGTGGCCTTGGATAACTTTCAACCACCTTTATTTTATCTGGGTCTGGCAAAATAACTTCTCTAGAAACTATATATAGAATAGATATAGAATTTCTTTTTGCAAAAATGCACACTTAGAAGGATTTAATTTTAAATTTACTTTACGTAACCTAGAAAAAACATCCATTAAATTTTGATTATGAATACTCAAATTTTTACCCATTACTACCAAGTCGTCTTGATAAATTAAACATTTATCGTAATTAAGGCCAGATAACGCAATAGTCATCTGACTAGTCGGCTGAAACTGCTGGGACTAGATTTAAGCCCCATTGGCATTCTGGTCATCTGATACTGATTATTACCAGTGGTAAATGCCATATAAGGCCTGCAGTTTTTCTTTAATGAAATCCTTGATATAAATCTAAACGAGTGAAGTACATTGCTCCTGACAAAGAGTCTAGTATCTCGGTGATGTTGGACGAAGGGAATTTATCGTTTTGCATGTTGTCATTTTTTATTACCGGACGCATCGCACTTTTTGGGAACCAACAGCAATGGACTTGACTTGACCATGCACTCTGAGATGGCTCAATTATGCCGTCATCCAACATACTTTTAATTTGGTTCTCTAGTTCTGGTTTTTGGGCATAAGGCAATCGATATGCTTTTGTGTAAATGGGACTAGTATGCGGTTTCATGTTAATTGTTTGTTCATATACGGAGGCAGTGGATAATTTATCCCCTGGTAGATGGAAAATATCAGGAAATTTTGCACAAAGGTCATTGGGCATTTTGTTCGGACATTTGACCCACGGCGTACACAAACGAAATAGGGCAAGGTATATAGATAAATGTACCTACACTCCAGTGGTATTCGTCGCATTCTTGTGGGCCATGGGAGAATTGAGAAAAAATATATTTTATTTATTATTATTAAGGCATTTTTAAAGCATTTTTGTAACGAATTAACTCAAAACTACTGGAATGATTTCAAAACTTACACTTCGGTACCATCCTGTTTTTATCTACCTGCCAAATGTGCAAGCGAGAGAGAGATATTTCGTAGAGCTATACAAACATAGCAGTGACAGCATAGCATAGTGCCATAGCATAGTAGCACAGTGACTGTACGACACGTTTCCACAATGCTAAAAGTAAAAACTTCTGTTTTATTAACAAAAGTTTATTAACTTTTTAAATTTTAAATAACTTTTTTTCCCATTGGATACTTAAAAAAAATATACATATTTTGAAGAGTAGGATTGAATTCTTCAATTTAAAACTGATTTGGTTTGCGTACGCGAACTTTCATAAAGTGGGTCAGAAACGCCCAATGACCTTTGCTCTATTGATTTCTGTTCCTCAATATTTAATCCCTTCAACTTTAATAAGAAAAATAAAGTTTTCACCCTTTCCGAATGAACCGCAGTTGTACTAAATTGACAAATATAGTATACATTTAAATAACTAGCTCTAACCGAAAAATAGTTTAATTTTACGTCTGTGTCACGAGTATTTAAAATACGAATGGGCATTTTTCCATTTACTGGTTTATTTATGCTACTAGCTAAATAAATACCATCACATAATTGTTGATTTGCTACTACACACTCTTCTTTTAATTCTATATCAATGTAATGTGTGGACTCGCTACGCCCTGGTTTAATTAGATAGTGACTATTGTGATTTAGCTGATTATTTATTACCAGTTAATTGTCATTAACAATTAATTGTAAAGTATTAACTTCAAAATTTAAAATAGCTTTATAATGTGATAAAAAATCTTGACCAACAATACCATCTGTCAAACACGGTAATGTCTTTAATACTATGAATTTATGTGGAAAGATATACTTGTTATAATTAAGAGTTAAATACACGTAACCTTCTGAATACAAAGATCACCTATAACCTCTTACGCTAACTCTGTCTTTATGGTAAGGAATGTGTAAACGCTCTAAACATTCCAAACTTATTCCCGATATGGATGCACTGGCATCTATTAGCAAGCTATGTTTATAATTACCAATATGAAACGACACTTTGTTTAAATTGTTACTAGAAAGAATTACATCATTAGTCACGAAAAAAATGATTCAGTGACTCATCATTTGAAATGCCTGTTGCTGCTACCTGGCTATTTTCTGTTAGAAAGAAAGAAAGAAAAAGTATTTATTCTGACTCGCACAGGAAAAAAACAAAAACAATAAAAAACAAAGTAACAGTAACATATAAAGAAGGAAGTCCTGTACGAGGCCAAAAGGCTCCTATCTCAGCATGATGCCGCGGCATTTAAAAAGAAATAAAAATGTCACAGCGCTGGTATTCTGATAGGGCCCGCAGTGATGTCACGGATAGATACAGACAAATAAATATAATAAAAAATAAAAATAAAAAGGTGTGTGAAATGCAATGAAGAGTGAAATATTATGTAATCCGCGTGTCTGCATCCGACGTAACATCAGTTACTTGTCTATGCCTTTAGTATCTGTGGTACTCTATGGCATCGTATTGACAAGTAAAGAGACGCAGACGCCGACACCGGCAAAAAATAATTATTTACATTACGGCTGACGGCTAATCTTGCTGTGTTGCCGTCTCTACATGACACTGGCAGAATAGTCGACATCGGCTCAGTTGCCAAAAGGAAAAAAAAAGACATTACGGCTGTTTATTGTGTATTGTGTATAGTATAATATCGAGGGTATAGTGCTCAAACCCAATAAGTACGAAAATGTCACTTTCGAGATATTCATTAAGTTTTAAGGACAAAAATACCTATGTTATTCAAATAATATCGTTATAATGAGTATTTGTAGTAAAAGTGTATACATTGAATTAGTGTAAAACAGTATTTTTAAGTTTCTTTGGTGATCCATTTAATCATTAAAAAAAAGTAAGTTACAAAGGGCACCGACTTATTGGGTTTTAGGTCTAGAGAAATTAAACATATAGTGTACTTTAATAAATGGTTTATTTTAAGAATCACAATAAAAAACAAGGTAAATCATTCTTCGTCACTTTCGAAGGCTGTAGGTTTGGTGTACGTCTTCATACCACATTACAATTAATTATTAATGAATTATCACATTACAGTCAGAACCACTATGGTTTTGAATATTTTCATCTGAATCTGGCACGTAAGTAGGATCTTTATCTGAAAAGTCGCTGCCAAATAGGTATTCTTTCTCACATGATACATTTGACGCATAACAACAAATGATCTGACTTGTAGACGCAATTACCTCAGGAGATTGACCTGCGTAAATAATAAAAAATCTTAAACATACTATCTCTATCTAGTCATGATAACACAGAACTAAATTTTTTTATTTTATCAATACAGATAATCGTATCACCTTAACGACGCCCACTGCAGGACATAGGCCACTACTAAGGATCGCCACAATGCTCTGTATTGCGCCTCCCACGTACTTCACGGATATAGTAAGATTGGAAAAAACATAAGTACCTGTATTCATGAAATTATCCTCGAGAAGATCCTTCATTTTTAAAACAGTATCCATTAGCGTAAGGTTCAGATCTGATGAACTATTTGAAATTATATCAACATCGTTTGGTGACATCAAAGGCACAGCTATATCTAACATTAATAAGTATAATCAACACAACATATCGAACACTTATAGTAGATAGGTACAGTAATAACATCATTTGAGAGGTACGTAACTACCTACCATGAGTATCGTGTAAATTTCTAGATGGATCTAGATTCTTCAAACTAGCACTGGTTTTTTCCAAATTAGAACTTGTACTATCTAAAAACAAAATAAAACGTTATACTCGTATTATTAATTGTTTATTCTGTAAATATGTAAGTAAATAACAACCTACATAAACTAATACCTAATTTAATAAAAATAACAAATAAGTATGAATATTTCCAGACCTACCAGTATACGTGTATTTTATTGGTAATGGTACATGGTATGAAACTTCACGGATAACTTACCATAAGCATCTTGTAAACTAGGTACTTGTAGGTTTTCGATTTTCCAAAGGCAGTTCCACTATCATGAATCATGAATTCATGATACATCGAAAATATCTAAAACCAACATTTAGTGTTATAATAATATTCAATAATTGTAAGAGATGAGATTGATGAGAGAGAAATAAGTTTCTGAAAAAACAGTAATAACATAACAACTTTTATCGATTTTAAAACGGATTCTACAGTAATAAAATATTATTACTGTAGAATCCTTTTTAAAATCGATAAAAGTTGTTAGTGGTAAAACCGCATAAAGGCTTGTGCAGACCAGCGCGACTTGTCGCGCGACGCGACGCCGGTTATTGGTATACCGTACAGTTTTCTTAGAAATTGCATTGTTTGAGTCGCGTCGCGCTACAAGTCGCGCTGGTCTGCACAAGCCTTAATTCGGAAATCCGCCGATACTCCGACAGCGCACCGTATTTGATAATAGAAATTATTATTAAAATTGGTGAACCGCGAGTGATTATTGCTCTCTCGCTCACTTTACAACGCATGGAATGAAAGAGTGGCGCAATTGCTCATGCCGCCGCCGCCTTCGTTACTTTGGTTGGTATGACTTATCAAATTAATAATGTCCTAATTATAACACAACTAATTAGCTATTATAATTTACTACTTTCATTTTTCATTACTTAAGAAAAAATATCCATAAAGTGAGAATTTACCTGATATCAGCGGCTTAATGCAAGCTAGTTGCACAAATATTTTTCCTCGATCACCATCGTAGCAAACACAAACAATTAAGTAGCACTAAATAGAAGAATTCCGAAAACAATACTCGCGGACGACGCGTGCGCGAATGCGATGCAAATGCGCGTCGCAAACTGACAACAGTAACGCTAGAAGTTGATTGGTCAAATTGATTTATTGGGTTCTTCTCCGAACAAAGTTTGAAGAAAGTCAGTTGACGAAGTGAGCGAATACCATATAGCCAAACATAACTTGTTACTTTTGAAATATAATCGAACAATAAAACCCGACAAACACTTTTGTTTTGATTTAGCTTTTCGTTTTGTTTGTTTTTTTATCTACGTTTGTAAAGCTAAAACCCGATAAATACAAATACTGTTTATTGCCTCTAAGCAGTTGGGTAATTTTAGTTGAAATTATTGAACACTCAATACCAATAAGTAGCTTTAGGTGGTTTAAGCGTGAAATAAAACTATTATGTAACAAGACAACACACTTTATAGGGTACCAGCTTTTAAGTTTTGACTAAGCGCGGTCACTTTATTGGGTTATTACCTCAAGTAATTTTCTTTCTACTGCGAATTCCACTTATTGGATTAGACCACTGGAACGAGCGTCAAAAATGCATTAAGATGTACTAATAAAACGATTTTTGATTTTTCGACACTTATTGGGTTTTAACACTATACCCTCGATATAGTGAATAGTGGAATGAAAAGTGTTTTGTGGTAGTCAGCTAACGGCATTTGGAGAAATACAGATAATTTAATGTGGTTCAAGAGTTCTGACAAACAATGCAAAAGAAAAAGAATATATAAAAAATTAAACAAAGTGCGAAAGAACCACTGTGTTTGTACTTAGTGCCACCATCGCCAGACTCGTGCAGATCAGGGGTAAGTTTAATGTGTGGTATCCTTTTGAAGCTGTAGTAAGTGCTGTTTAAATTTTATTCTGAATGTACCAACTGTCTTTATAGCACGAAACGGCGGTGGCAGGTCGTTCCAACAACGAGAGGCAGCGAATTTGAAACTACCACGGAAAGCAGCAGGTCTGTGCGATGAGGCCAACATGAGGTACGAAGATGCTCTAGTTTTAATTTTGTTAACATAGCGCGACCAAGACAGTTTTTTGTATAAATAGTCTGGTTTTTTTGTGAGAATAGTACCAAAGAGTAGGGTAGCCAGGTGAAGCTTTCTGCGTGCTGACATTCTCATCAAATTACCCTTATTTAAAAAAGGAGTGATGTGGGAACGTGGTGGGACATTGTAGCAGAATCTTGCGCAAGCATTCTGCACCCGCTGGATAAGTTTTTCGCTTCTACCGAGAATGCACGCCCCATACACAGTGTCAGCGTAGTTCAGCTTGGATAGAACAAGTGACTCACACAGCATGACACGCATATCCACACTTATGTAGGGACGGACACGATACAAGAGCTTGAGTCGGTAGAAGCAGTTGCGCACGGCCTCCATTATGTGAGTTTCGAAATGCAGCTGCCCGTCAAATACTAGCCCAAGATTACGAGCCTCCAGAACCCTCTCCACACCACAACCATCAATCCTGAGGCCCAGGTTGCAAGTAAGCATTTTGTTCAGGAAATCCCTAGATCCCATCACAATATACTTAGACTTGCTAGGGTTCAGGACCAAGGAGTTTCTTCTGGACCAAATGGATATCCGTTCTAAATCCTCCTTTATTCTGCTTACAGTTTCAGCAGTATCCTGGGAGCGGAATGAGAGGTACAACTGCAGATCATCGGCGTAAAGGTGGAACTTGGTGTTAATCAGGCAGTTGGCGATGTCAGCACTGTACAGGATGAAGAGCAGTGGGCCAAGGATTGATCCCTGAGGTACGCCCCTCTCCACCTGCTTTGGGCCAGAAGACTTGGTATCTCCATTACTGTCGCAAGTCACCTGGACAAACTGTGATCGATTACTGAGGTAACTCTCAAACCAATTAACCGCTTTGACATCACAGCCATAGTACGACAGCTTGGAGCGAAGAAGCGAAGTATTTATAGAGTCCAAAGCACGCAAAAAATCTAGTAGGACAAGTAGGGTCCCCATGCCCTGGTCTCTGGCTTCGATTATGTTACCCACTACATCCAGGAGCGCTGTCGCTGTGCTGTGGCCCCTGCGAAATCCGGATTGAGCCAGTGGCAAAATGCTATGGTGCTCGAGATATGCCCTAAACTGGTCAGAGACAACCCTTTCCAAAATTTTGGAGAGACATGGCAGTAGGCTTATCGGACGGAGGTCATTCACGCTAGTGGGGTTAGGTACTTTAGGGATTGGTCTAACTATTGCCATTTTCCACAGATCAGGAAAAGAAGACGTGACTATGGATCTATTGATGATAGCTGTGATAACTGCAAGTGTTCGAGGAAGTGTCAACACGTGTTATGACATTCAAAGTCAAAGTCAAAGTCAAAGTCAAACAATTTATTTCAATTAGGCACATAAAAGGCACTTATGAACGTCAAGTTTACAAAAAATAGAATTGATTCTAGTCGCCCCTTCCAAAAGGTAGTTTTCGTATGGAGAAGAATGGGCAAGAAACTCCACCGTTACTCTTTTAAAATGTTTTTACAAAATTTTGCATACATTAATTATATAATTATATGTGAAGACGATGCATCTAGAATAAGATTACTATACCGCAATAGGTAAAAAAGAATGAAAAATAAAGCAATTACAGATAAATTAAATATGTGACAGATACATGGTGCTCACATATTTACAAACATTGTAAAATTATACGATATTCCTAACATTTTAACAAGTAATACTAATAAGTCAGTGTGTGAGCTCAAGAAATCACAGAATGTAAAATCAGTGTTATAAAAAATAACAAATACATAATTAAATAAGCAACCAGTTTGATTTTGTCTAGACTCTAAATTGTCCTATGGAGCAGGACCAGCATGTTTCCAAGCATTCTTATCTTGGATATAATCCTCTAATTTGTAATATGCTTGTTTACAGAGTGTACTTTTAATATGAGTTTTAAATTTTCTTTCATTTAATTGTAATATATCACAAGGTATTTTATTGTAACATTTAACACAGTACCCCATAAAAGATGTATGTACTTTAGATAATCTGAAAAATGGTTGATCTATTTTATCTTTATTTCTAGTATTAAAATTATGTCTATCACTTATTTTATTAAAGATATGTAGATTTTTTTCTTACATACATAATATTTTCATAAATGAATTGGCAAGGTACCGTCATAATATTAATCTTTTTAAATAGTTCCCTGAGAGATTCGCGACGATGTAGATTATAAATGGCTCTGACAGCTCTCTTTTGTAAAATAAAGATGGATTCAATGTCAGCAGCCCGACCCCACAGTAAAATGCCATACGACATAATACTGTGGAAGTAGCTAAAATAGACCAGACGCGCGGTTTCTACATCTGTTAACTGTCGTATCTTTCTAACAGCATAAGCGGCCGAGCTTAGCCGCCCCGCAAGAATTGTTATATGAGGTCCCCATTGTAATTTCTCGTCTAGCGTGATTCCTAGGAAAACGGTTTGATTAATAAATTCTAGTTTTTCTCCATTCAATATGATGTCACATTCGCTACTTCTAAAATTAGGTAATTTAAATCTAATGCATTTGGTTTTTTTTTTTATTTAGTACCAAATTATTTACCGTAAACCAATCTTGGACTTGAAGAATAGAGCTGTTAACGTCGTCAAGATTTTGTGACGGCCGGTTTATTTTAAATATCAACGATGTGTCATCTGCAAATAACACCATCTTAGGTTGATTTTGAAGTAATTGTGGTAAATTATTAATATAAACTAAAAAGAGGAATGGACCCAATATCGAACCCTGAGGAACGCCCATTGCCATTTCAGACCCCAATGAGTTTACGCCGTTTACTTGAATTTTAACTTTTCTATCTTTCAGGTATGATCTTAGTAAATCAAGAGCTGTATTCCTAATCCCATAGTGCTCAAGTTTCAGCAGAAGTGTTTCATGGTCTACGCAATCGAACGCCTTCGAGATGTCGCAAAAGATTCCAATGGCATCTTGTGCTTCTTCCCAGGCGTTAAAAATGTTCTTTATGAGGGTGACACCAGCGTCAGTGGTACAACGCCCTTTGGTGAAACCGTACTGTTGTTCATGAAAGATGGAATTCTTATTAAAGTGACGTAACATTTGATTGAGCATCAACCTTTCAAACACCTTGCTGAGAACTGGCAGAATTGACACAGGCCTATAATTGTTGGGTTCCTTACTATCACCGGATTTGAACAAAGGAATTACTTTACTGTGTTTCATGAGATCCGGAAAGACTCCTTGGTCTACACTGGTGTTAAATATGAAAGCTAAATAAGGCGCAATGGTTTCGATGATAAATCTACAGACTTTTACAGACATTCCCCATAGATCTTCTGTTGATTTAATTTTAAGATCTTTAAAAGCTTTTATAACAGCCTGGGGGTTTGTATGCTGAAACCTCAGCTCCAAAGGGCATGACTTTACATTTTTCCTAAGTAAGGCAGCAGAAAGCGTGGGTGAGGAATTTAAAGTTTCCGTAGTTTTAAGGGGAATATTAGCAAAAAAGTTTTCAAATTCCTGAGCTATTTCTACATCTGAGTTGATAGGGCCATGTGTAGTCTGTAAGTAAAATTCAGTATTACGCTGTTTTTTCCTACTGGTTTCATTATTTATTATTTGCCAGGTAGTTTTTATTTTATCATCAGCTGATTTTATTTTATTGCTAATGTAAAGAGCTTTAGCCATTTTGCACACACTTTTAAAAGTTTTTGAATATTTTGCAACATGTTGATTGAAAGCTTGTATTATTAATATGTTGCTTTAGGTATGGCTTAAAGCAAAAAAGTTCAAAAAGTTTTTCCCTACTTTTACGAATACCTGGAGTCGCCCAATCACTAAATAAGAACTTTGTGTAAATAGTTTTAGTCTTTAGTGGAAAAGTGTCAATAAATTGCTCATTTAACAGTGAAAAGAACTCGGCGTAGAACTCATTTGGGTCACATATATTATTAAAATTCTGAACACATAATTTACTTGCCAAAGAATTATTTAATTTGTCTAAATTTTTACATGTAATTGGCCTAAACCTTATTTGAATTTTATGTAAAGGCATTGATATTCCTTTGCGACCTGACACCTCGACCGCGGTTACTACGCGATGATCGGTTCGCTCCACGATAACGATTTCCATAATTACTATGGTAATTATTATTATAATAACCATGCGGTACCTGTTGCTGTTGTCCTCGATACTCACGTGGATTTTGTGCACCACCTCTTGCACCAAATCTACGTTAGCCTTGAAAACCCCTATGAGCTCTCCGAACCGGATGCTGCGACTGTCTGTATCTTCTGATGAACCACTAAGACCTGGTGTCTCTTCATCTTGGGCCTGGATTGCCCTGTTAAAGAAGTAAAGTTACGCGCGGCAATTATGGTGCTTAGACGACGGTCCCTCGAACCATCAGCAAACCGCTTGATTGCTCGTTCATGGGTCTTAACAACGCATATTTGTCAGAATCACTGTCATCTTGAGTTACTGTCAAGTTTACGAAGAGGTCTGACATTTCTTTTCCATAATCTGGAATTGTTTTTGTATTTTTGATACAATAAGTTAGTTAGTAGGTTCGCGTATTTGCACTTTGATCGCGACCTCCATTCGGAAGTGCATTAACATACGGCGGAGCCTAGACATGCATTTTTTTTTACATGTAGGTTTATCCAGCACTGAATTATAATACTCGATACTTTCGATCAGCTGTTTTGTGTTATCAACGCTAGCATCCATGACGGACAATAGATGTAGCGCAGTTTTTAGATTAAATGTATCCGTAGGCCGTCCTCACTCGCTACACTACAGAAGGAAATTACCTCTAAAAATAACCTATCGAACTCTCCACAAATCCTTGTAATTAAAGTGATTTCTGAACTTGCAAGTGTTTTAATATTTTCTTTATAAATACCTAAAAACTTATTGTATTTTAATAAAATAGTATCTGCCTCTTTTCTTTTTGTTTCTAAAATGTTTCCTTGCCAACTGCTTGGACCAATTTTTATTAAATAATTTCTTACGAATTTTAATTCATTCAATATTCGGTTCAAGAATAACTTTATTTCTCATTAAGAATTGCATACATAATTCACTTACTGAGAAACAATATCTAAAACTAAGATTAATAATAATTAGAGCGCACAGATGTACTCGTACACGTATATAAAATAACAAAACAAAGTAGCAAATAAGAAAAAATGTGGGTAAACAGATAAAATAAACTCGATCGTAAGATAACCAAGCACAACATGGATGTATGAATTTGATTTTTACTAGATGTTAAAATCAATATTATACCTAACTCCTCAGCCATAACAGGTTTACAAGATAATTAGCGCAAACTGCGACTAATGAAAACTCAGAGAGGATGCACATAATAATATTGGGTCCACCCTTTATAGCAGAACTTTTTATGTCATAATATTATTTTGCATAACAGTGGATAGCATAAACTTCATTTCGCAGAAAATCGTTTGGCATACACTCATTTATCATACATTCAAAACTCACAATTTTGTAAGTCAGAATCATGTTTTGGCATACATTTCATATCCATAATTATTAAAAAGGAGAACCATCATATTACAGAAAGTACACATTCAGAGTCGTCTTTTGGCATACATTTAATATCGATAGTTTTTAAAAGGCAGAACTATCATATCTCAGAAAGTTTACAGTTAGAATCATCTTTTGGCATACATTTCATATCCATAATAATTGGAAGACTCATCTATCACATTATGCAGCATGCAAGCAAGCATGCAGCATGCAAACAAACATACACCATGCATGCAGCAAGCAAGGCAGCATGCAACATGCAGCAGGCATGGTTTCTGTCACGACTCCGGCGCTGCGGGGCTCCGGCGGTCCCACGCGAGCTTGTCGTCGCAGATGGTCTTAACGCTCACAACCGCAACTTCGGCTTGCGGCCAGCCTCAGCCGCGGCTGCGAGCGTTAAGACCACCTGCTCCTCAGCTCGCGGCCCGCCTCGCCCCTCCGCGCCTACGCGGGCTTAAATTACACTCTAGGGGTAGGGCAGACAAAACTACGTGGAGTCGGTTTTGCAGCAATTCGTTTCTGTCATTACCTTTTATAGCACAAAGTACAACTCAACTCAACAACTAGTTCAACTCGATAACTTGAGCGGCTTCAAAATTTTTGTATAAGGTTTATATACGGTTTACGCAAATATGACCATGTATCCGAATTTCGCGTGAAGTTCAAGTGGTTACCAATTTGCCTTCGCCGGAATGCTCATATTCTTTCCCTTTTGTATAATGTCCTCTTTTCCCCTTCCACCCCTCTGTATCTCAAGAAACGTTTCCAGTTTCTATGTGACTCTCACACGAAATTATTAAGATCATCAGATAACTTGAAGCTTAAAATGCCAATGCATTCCTCAACTTTCCTTGACAAATCCTTTACTGTCCAGGCTGCTCGTTTGTGGAATGCATTACCAGTTCCAATAAAGCGCGCGCGATCGTTGCCTGTGTTTAAAAGACTCGTGAAAGAACATTACTTGTCGTTATGATTTTGTTCTTATCGTTAGCTGTAATAATATTCGTCATTTATTTTCGTTGCTTATATAGTTAGTATGTATGTATCTATTATATAGCACTTATCTGTGTATCCATTATAGTATATTGTACTTATATACATTTTATTTGCACCTAAGACAGCCCCATTTTATGTCCAGAGAATCACTGTCCATTCCAAGGTTGCCTGGAAGACATCGCAGTAAGCGATAAGGCCGCCAATTGTATATTTTGTAGTGTATTACTTTTTCTTTATGTAATTATAATCTGGTGTACAATAAAGTATATATAAATAAATAAATAAAGTATTGACTTTTTAAGACAATATTTTTATTTTCATTTAAGGTTAAATATTTTATAGAAATGACAATATGCCTAATAAAATTATTCCAAATGAAATACTGCCATCTTCATAGTACGCCAAGTGAAATTGTACCAAATAATCGTCACTCTAAATAAACCTTATGCTAAACGAAATTATGCGGAATTTTAACTTTGCCAAAGGTTAAGGGTAATGATAATTATGCCAAATAAAATTCTGGCATCTTAAGGGTATGCCATTGTAAAGTCGGACATATGAACATTCGGCCAAACAATAGTTAGTTTAAATATTTTTTATAATAAAAAATAATAATAATAAAATCTTTATTTTCAAGTAACATGGACTCATAACGTTAGTAACAATTTACTTACAAACTAAGTTAGTAGGATTTATAAACAATAAAAAATAAAAATAAAACAATTAACCATTACTAGGATTATGCAGCTGGCTTAAATAGGAAATGATAGGGCAATCCAGTTTGCTAGCAATGACCACCAGGAGACAGTTGGAGCTGGCACGCACTCTGCGCAACAGGGATGCAGCACGCCTTTTATGCCTTTAAAATATTCGTTTAAAGAAAAGTATGCCAAGTGTGTTATGCCAAATAAATTTCGGAGCATCAAAATTCTGCCAGATAGAGGGAACCCAATAATATTACGTAATGTGGTACTCTTAAAATAAACAAAAACGTACTAACATTATATAGCTCTTAACGTAAAACGTTATTACCTCTATCTACTTACTAGTACGCCACTGACATAGGACCGATCACATCACTACACTTAGATTTTCACACTAACTCGACACTACACTACTGCTTATCACGATGAATAACGCGCCGCCGTGAAGATACCATCTGATATACTACCGCCCTAGCTATACGTCAAATTCCTTGGCTTTGTCAGCTTGTGGTGCAGCACCCAAGTATGCCTGTTGTCTGCGCAAGACGCTGGAGTATCTCTTCAATGTCATTTCATTTACGCAGCGCTGTATCTTCTTCTTATGGCAATGGTTATACAGCTTGTACATCACCACCAGCAATCCAACTGTTAAAACGGTACATATAATCACGAGAATAACGTTCGTAGTCTCCTGAAGCCGCTGCGTACGAGCCGTATTGCTGTCGACTCCAGCTGTCTGGGCAATCACCACTTCTTCTTTGGAACTAGTACCGCCCATTTTGCGTGCAATGATACGTAACGAAAAGACGTGTTATACGCGCCGGGTACTCAGACGTTCTTTTTTTTTCATTTTAAAGATCACTGTAACTTTCGACTGATTGTTTGAAATATTTTGTCCGTATAAGGAGCACACGCGCTCGGCCACGTGCCGACTTATGTTTTAGGCAGGGTCGCCATGTAAGGTTGGGTGTTGTGAAGAGTAATGAAACGAGTGAGTTTCGAGAATACACTGACTATATTGAATAATAGAACCCTATTATATAGCTTACAACTGCTACATCACAAGATCCCATGGCGGCAATCTGGCAAGGAGGGTCACCTCCTCACCGGAGACGGTGCGGTATCCCCAGAACAGCTGGATGGCCTTTGGGACGCGTTCAATCAGCGGGCTGGCCACAGCCTCAAAGAACGCGCCCACACCGGTGCCCCGTAAAGGGCCATGGACCACACGACCCCCGCGTAGAGCCTCCGGCAGGAGGCGTTTGGACCCCCTAGATTGGGCAGAGGACCCGCTTCAAGACAGCCCCGGCCCGCTCCAGTCTGGGAGCCAAACGTCGGAAATGCTCCACGAAGTTCCACCCCCGCCGCCTTGGCCGGGCCCCACCTGCCTATGTAGCTGCCCCGACGGGTGGCTGGCTCACCGCTAACAGGGGGCGGAGGGCGATGGCCTCTAGAGCGGAGAACCTGCTCCGTACGGCAGCCATCACCTGCCGCACCAGGGTCAGGACCTGGTCCACAGCAGGCACGGGCTGTCCCTGCCCATGCTGCTCCCCCCTTTGCGGTACCTCCCGGGGGCCGGCTTCTCGGAGAAGCTTCATGGCGGCTGTCAAGCGGGCAACCTCCACCCGCATCTTAGACATTCCGTCTGACGGAGGCCCGAGGTGAAAGGCACAAATGTCTACCCTGACTACCTGATCCCTGACAACGAAAATTCGTAGAAAACTGCTCAAGCCATCTCCCATTACGAAACATATTTTATTTAATCTGTACTGTGCATCTTAGGTCGGGATCTCGTGTCCCTCATGACTGCGGTTCATTTCCACCCTGACTGTCCCTGATTGATGCCTGTCGGGTGTACAGTGTGCTTTATACTGCACGTGAGACGTCCACATCGCGAGTGGCCCCCACGGTGTCCCGAACAATGCCACGACGCACGTCGGTATCAGACTCTGTGGTGCTCAGTCACACTCTGAGTGGTCATTACCAGCAGAATATTTGACGTTACAACGTCGCATCCCGCACTCCCACACACCTCACCACGTGATCATAACCCTCTCTTTAAATGTTGAACAAAAGTATTTACTGGGCGCGCTATCTAACGAGATTGTAACCTCTTGATAGTAATGAGATATTTTGTAAAGAAGACGCCCATGGCGCGGCGGTCAAATTAAATTGTTATGAGGGTTGCGCGGCGGATGCGGACGGCGCGAACAAAATTACTTTAAGTTTTTGTGAGCGTAAGGACGGCTGTGTAATTACATTTGGTCCGTACAAATAGTGTTGTTAGTTAATTTGTTGTGTCAAGAGCGTGGCCGCAGCGTGACCCGCTACCTGCCGCATCTATTATGTACAGCGTTTGCGCGACTCTCTGAAAAGGTTAAAATTAATTTAACATGTTAATTAAATTACGCGGCTTGCGGGCGTGGCGTGCGGGTCGCGCTTGCGGATCACGTCACTTGCGGGTTGCGTCGCTCGCGGGTCGCGTCGCTCGCGGGTCGCCCGCGCGGGTTGCAGATGCTTTGCGCCCCTTCATGCGACTTATTGTTTTCAAAACAACTAAGTACTTACTAGTTTGATTATGTATTGAGGCCGGTGGGGTTTGTGACATTTGATCGATGTAAACCGTTTATTCCGGCTGTCATTTATAGATCATTGACAGTGGTTTCGGTTAGTCACCAGTTTTAAATAACACATCTATGGTTAGTCAGGGGCCCGGAAGTCTGACAAAAACCAGTCTTCCCACGTGTCTTGCCGTGTTACCCAGTACCTAACCGGGTTATGGAAGTTTGATAGGCAGTCGCTCCATTCAAAATACTGGTTTTCAGTTGCATCCGGTTAGACTGGAAGCCTAAAACGCTAGGCAGATGACGAGTTATAATTCATGAGTGAGTACATATGTATAATGATATCAGGTAAGTAAATACCTACTTAATGTAAAGTTGTGATAAAGACGCGGTGATTTGATAAAATTACATCAATGTGCTTCACAATCGGCGCAGTTTAAACAGAGCTCGCGTGAACGCAATCGATACGTTGTTAATCTCACGTTCTTTCGCGTGAATGAATACTCGTCCGGCGCTCGTATGGCGCCGGAACCGGCAACCGCTGCATCAGCTGATGAGGCGCACACAGAGGATCGCAAATATCCTTCCGTTGCTGCCATTGGCGGAGACTTGCCTGGAAATGCGGAGAAAGAAATAAATTTTTCGATGTAAACGTGAAACATAAAAACTTGGCTAAGTTTACCCTAACACTCCGCTCTCCGCTCTTCCGATACTTGCGGTAATGTCCCTTCATTTATTTTTGCAGAATTTTATAATAACACTCAGAGATTTTCGAGAGCGATGTGAAGTGAGACACTATAGCAGTTATTTAAGGTATGGATGGACATTCAAAACAGTTAAGGAAGATATAATATTAAATTTGTATTTTTTTTCGAAAGCTACTCGTATTTAGAGCAACCTTTATTAAGTAACTTTGTCATAATTTGTTTGTCCCGTGTTAGTAAACACCGCTTGTAATGAACATCGTGGGCGAGGGGCACCAGTGTGAACATCGCACTGTGCGCTGTGTGTCACACCTGCATGTGACTTGTACTCGTTCGCGGCACACAACGTGTGCGACATTTAGCCACTGTATGTACTGCACAAAGCAGCGGCCGCCTATTGGAACTGATAACGCTACTTTACTATACAGAAGAGCCACCGACTCACCGACACGACCCCCGTGCGCTGCGTTTATTTTATTATATCACAGGTGCTTCGTAGTCAGTTAGGTTGTGAGCACGCATAGTGAGTGAGATTCAGCGTAAGGACACATCGCAACACATTTTAGCGGGTTAGATATATAAGTGACGCGCGATAAATATAATAAGAATAAGGTATAAGGAATATTCAGAATGATTTCACTAGTATAACTAAATGGGCTCATGATAATGGGATCATAATAGATATACAGAAAACTAGGTGTATGCGTATACGGTCTCCTTATCGTAAAAGCTGTGAGCGGCCGCCGCGCGTGGTGGGGCATAGCTATGAGTGCCTGTAGGCCTAACACGACACAAGCGACTATTACTCACTCTCGCACGAGTAATTGTCGTCTATTTCTATCACTTTTCTCGTTTTCTGAAAGCGCTGCCATACAAAATAGTCGACTTCTTCCGTCAAACTTGATCTGTTTTCGACAAACCCTAACATGACACCTTAGTTATCTCGATTGTTGACAATTCAACACGAGATATTCTCACACAGGCGGAAAGCACTGATTTTTCAGGGTGTTGCTGAATCTGATAGTGAAGACAGCACTGCTGTCATCCTGGATATTATCAACAATAAGCTGGGTCTCAAGAACTTCTCTGCATCCTCTATGAAGGTCTGCCACAGACTTGGCGCAGCCAATAAAGAACATCACAGGCCTATACTGGTGAGGTTTTCCAGCTACGATGATAAATCATTGGTTTGGAAAGCTAAGACGCGCTTGAAGGGTACGTCCGTCTCAGTTCCTGACCCGAGTGCGGCAGACCATCTTTAGGAAGGCGCGTCTTCACTTTGGAATGCGGTCTTGTTGGACGCAGGACGGTGTTATTGTTTTAAAGGCCTTTGACGGAAGTAGGCATAAAGTATCTTCGACTGATGAGCTCAATCCACTGCTTGCGAAGTATCCGAAGATCCAAGAACCAAAGGCCCACGGCACAGGAGAAAGCCTGCAAAACAGAGCGGGACAATAATGGAATAATGGTAGCACCCCAGTCGACCCGGGAGAGATCAGAAAGATTATCCTCTCCATTAAGTCAAAAGCCGTGGGCTGCGATAATATCAGCCGCCATAATGATCGTAACGGCTCTTGATCAACTCCTTCCTGCAATCGCCCACATTATAAGCTTCTCCTTGTACACCGGTGTTTTCCCGTCCCTGTGGCTTAAAGCCCTTGTTCGGCGCCGGCCTAAGGTACCCAACCCCTCTCTTCCTAGTCACTTTCGCCCAATTTTCACCCTTCCCTTTCTGTCTAAAGTGCTCGACGCCAATGTTCATAAACAATTCTCCCACTTTATTCACCACAACTCCCTCATCAGTCCCTTTCAATCCGGTTTCAGGCCTGGGCACAGCACCGTTTCAGCTCTTCTTAAAGTGACTGATGATATATAAGGCGGGGAATGGAAGAAACTAAAGTTACAGTCTTAGTATTAATTGACTTCTCTAATGCTTTTAATACCGTCAGTCACGAAATCCTTTTATCCATCCTTTCCTATCTTATGGTCTCCCCGGAGGTACTGGAATGGTTTTCCTATTATCTTCGGGAGTGTCAGCAGTCTGTTCATGCTGGAGACTCGTCGTCGAGTTGGTGTGATCTTGCAGCTGGCGTCCCTCAAGGCGGTATATTATCTCCTCTTTTGTTCTCCATTTTTATTAACCTCATTACCACCGTGCTTTGGACTGCGTATCATCTCTATGCCGACGATTTGCAGCTTTACTGTCAGGCAAGTGTTGGTAACGTTTCTGATGCGATTAAGGAGCTAAACCGGGATTTAGGTGTAGTTAAAAACTGGTCTGATCGATTTGGGGTGGTGGTTAACCCTTCCAAGTGTCAGGCTATCATAATAGGGAGCCCACACAGCGTAAGGAAACTGAATGGCTTAACTGTGCCACCTGTAATCTTTGACAACTCAGTCATTCCGTTTAGCTCCGATGTTAAGGATCTTGGCCTGCATGTCGAGACTTGTCTTGACTGGTGAAGGCAGATAACAACCGTCAGTAAAAAAGTTTCCGGAACGTTGCGGTCACTGTATCGGTTAAAAAATCTTCTCCCATCACACATAAAGGCAATGCTTGTACAGTCCCTAATATTTCCCATAACTGACTATGGCGATGTGTGTTACTATGACCTGAATGCAGATCTCCTCAATAAAATTTACCGCCTTCTGAATAATTGCATTCGATTCGTTTTCAATCTTCGTAAATATGACCATGTATCCGCGCACCGAATGCTTTTAAAGTGGTTACCCATTCGACAGCGCAGAGAGGTGAGGGCTCTGTCTATGTTATCCTCTATTCTCGACAAACCCACCTCTCCTTCTTACCTGACTTCCCATATTCAATACTTATGCTCTGCCCATAGCAAAAATCTTCGTTCCACCAACAATCGTCTTCTACGATGTCCTTCTCACCGCTCTGGTTTCATTCACTCTTCTTTCTTTGTCCAAGCGGTCTTTCTTTGGAATGCGCTACCTCTGAATATCAGGACGGCAACCAGTCGGTTGTCTTTTAAAGGGAAGGTTCGTGAGCATATACGCAAGAAGTTGGCTGAAACATCCCAGCGGTGATTTGCTGGATTCGTTTTCTCCTCTACTGATCGTTATTTCTTCTCTACCGATCGTTATTTCTCCTGACAAAGTTATTCTGTTTATACTATGTATGTATGTATATATGTATGTATTTATTCTTGTATTTTATAGTTTATTTCGTGTTATCAATCCCTAATTTTGCACCTGCCACGTTTTGTCTCTGCATCACCCTAAGGTTGACTGGTAGAAAATGCCTCAGGCATTAAGTCCGCCTTTGTACGGTATTTTATTTTTACTTGTGCATAAAGTTTGAATAAATAAATAAATAATCTGCGATTTTTCTGTCATTTTGTCGTATTTACTCGTCCTCGATTTTGACGACGAGAAGAGTAGACAAAATAATGATACAAAAAAACTCCCAAATAGCATGGCAGTTTCATAATTGTATTTATTTTAGTCATATTTTGTTTTACAATATATTAATAATGAAAATACTTAGTTTTAAATTCTACTATTACATTTCACTATTATTATTCTATTAAATTTTACTATTTATATTTGTATGGAAAAAAAAAAAATTACCTACATGTTGCGTTTTATGGGTTTAAGGGTTTTATCAAGGGGGCCGAAATTTTCATTATTTTTGCGATAGGACACACCATTTTCGAGATATGATTATAACTAAAAAAAAAGAAAAAAAGATACAGTACTGTTTTTGCACCGTCGCCGTCGAAGTGTTGGTGTGAATTTTGGTTCATGACAACTCATTTAAATTCAAATCTTTTTAATCGCGATAAAAAATTGTCAGATTTAGATAAACAATCAAAATTTTTGGTGGAAAACGTCAAATTCAGAATAGCAAAATTTCCATTTTCACAAAATTAGTAACTCAGTACCAGTCATTAGTGGGAAATCGTCGTTTGAGAGGAATAGACAAAATTTTGGTGATTTTTAGTCTGGTTTAGAGGCATTTGTGACAAGAGAGTCGGCACCATTGAATGAATGAAACGGAATCTCAAGCCGATGATGATATCATAAAAATGATTTGTTTTTCATAATTTGCAATATCAGTTTCTTGTCGCGAGATAAAGAAATGTCAAAGTGCCTTTTTCGAGTTTACTCGGCGTGTATGGTCATGTTAGGGGTTAGAATGACGTCAGAATCGTAGACAAATTTCGACAAAACGAGATAAAGAGGGTTCTCGCGCTTGTCATGTTAGATATACTGCACGATGAAGACGCGACGTATTTTTCGTGTGCAGATATTGAGGTGGTGGAGGAATACAAGTACTTGGGTTTAGTTATAGATAGTAGCTTCTCGTGGAAAACACACATAACACACCTATGTGACAAACTCAGGTTAGTGCTTGTAAAGTTCCACCACTTTAGTTCTATACTGGAGCGGGCCACTTTGTACACGTCACCACAAATAAACGTTTTTTTTTTTTATCGCTTCGTGGTGTTCCTGATGCGCACGTACATTGCACATTCTGTTTGTGGCGTGCTGCGAGGCGCTGCGCTCGCCCGTTCATGGAAGGCACCTCATTGTGCCTCTGATTAATACGCCGCGCCGCCATTGTTAGCACTCCACGCTCGCATAGCCGTGTTTATAAATTGCCCCGCGTTGTTACATCAAATGGAACTGCGGCCTATTTATCTGCACAATATATGAGCGGCCGGGACTCGCCGCTCATTGTGTTAATAATACCGGCTTATGATCTAACACGCCATTCATATTCACGATTGCGTCTAGTCTGTGCGCACGGCGAGCCTTCCGAGGTGAAGCTTATTAGCGACCACCACAAACGAAACATGTGTTTGAGTGTCAATAGCCGAACTGAGTTAAAATTTGTAACTAAGTAAGTAGTAAACAAAAAAGACAACATTGCTAGCGTTCATGAAACATTACCGTATCTAATATACCTACGGTCGCTAAAGAAAATCTTGTTGAACACCGTTTAATTGCCGCTCAATAGGCAACAGTTAGGAGTAAGCCTTTAATCAAGCCTACAAGTGAGGTAGCTTGTAATTACCAGTGTACACCCGCCACATTAACGCACACATTTGGCGGTTGATGAGAATTAGTTATTCTATTAGTAGAGGAACTACATAATAGTACATTATGATACAAGTGTGCTGTGTTGGTCATTACACATAATGCGGTCTTATGCGATAAGGTAGCCGAGTGTGTAATGATCAATGCACACGCGTTTCATGCGACGTTTTTCAACAAACTTGGAACTAGGAACTAGGACAAAAAGCGACTTGTTTTTTTTTAAGTAAGTAAGTAAATTTTATTTGTTTAAACATGGTGTACATGATACATTGCATGCAGGATAACAATGGGATACAGAAAAGTTCTCACATGTTTAGCCGCATATCGTGGTGTACAAATTGGCAGGAAGAGATGGTGCATAAACCGTGATAATTCATCAAAATTACATTTCATCATTATTCATTAAAGATTAGGTAAGTATACAATTCAATAAGCATATTTTTTAGATACAATTCAATGTCAAAGTAGTCATTAAATAAATTGGTCAATAAAAACTTGAATTACTGTCATTAAAAAAATTCAATTCCAATTAAAAAACAAAATTCAATAGATATATACAATAACATGTCAAAAATACAACATTGTCATCTCAAAAACGAAGAAAATTATCCTCTTTCATAAACTCTGCTATACTGTAATATGCTCTTTCAGTTAGTAAACTCTTCAATTTACTTTTAAGAGCAGATATATTTAATGTTTTCCATAATTTGGGCAATTTATTAAAAATGGTCGGAGCCATGCAAAAGATGCATAAGAGTTGTTTTAGCGCCGTGAACACAAAGTTTGAAATTATCACGTCTATTCCTAGGGACAGCATCAGACAAACGCTGAAATAAATGAAGATTGGATTTAATGAACATTACTGTTTCCAGGATAATAATGAGGGTAATGTCAATATTTTACGTTCTATAAAATAAGATTCACAGCTTTCCGTCGTTTGCATCGATTTAATGCACCTTTTCTGTGCCCGAAACGCTATTTTATTGTCCGTGCTATTCCCCCAAAAGATGACTCCATATCTAAGAATTGATTCGGCTAAACCATAGTAAGCAGTAATTAGCGCATCTGTGTTGAGAACCACAGCAAGCTGTTTCAGAGCGTAGGCTGCACTACTACATTTTTTACTAAGTCCCTATTTGAGGCTTCCAATTCAATTTAGAATCTATTATTAACCCCAAAAATTTTATTGTGTCAGCTTCATTGACATTTATATTATTAAATTGAATATTAAAATTGTTGATTGTTTGTGTACGTTGTCTAAAGTGCATAACGTTAGTCTTTTTAGATTAATTATTAAATTATTATCATTTAACCAATTTATAATAGATAATAGAGAATTATTTATGTCATGTTCATATGTGTTTATGTCATTACAAGCTATTGTCAAAGTGCAATCGTCAGCAAAAAGTGTCATTGGATGTTCAGTTATTTTAGGCAAGTTATTTATATACAAAGTGAACAACGGAGGCCCCAATACACTGCCTTGAGTTACTCCGTATATAACTTCTCGTTCTTCTGATCTTGAAGTTTCTTTACGTTTACTTTTTTAATTTATTTTAGTGATTTCTGTAACTTGTTTACGATTATGAAGATACGATTTAATTAATTCTAAAACGTTGCCAGTAAAAACATAGGCTTCAAGTTTCTCTACCAGGGAATTGTAATGGACGCAGTCAAAGGCCTGTGTCATGTCGCAGAATATGGCACAGACTGATGTTCTCTTATCTATATTTAGCATGACATTATATAAAAACTCATAAATAGCCAAATTAATACTTTTATTTTTCCGAAATCCCTTTTGTTCGTCACTTAAAATATTATATTTTTCTAAATAGGTATTCATTTCACCATATATGTATTTTTCGAACACCTTAGATGTCTAAGGTGTTCATTAATTCGTGATAAATTTTCTTATAAAGCGGTTTCACTATAGACTTCTTTAATGCATCAGGAAATATACCCGCACTTATGCAAAGTTTAATAATGATACACAAATGCGTACATATTTCAAATGGAACTGCTTTCATTATTTTTGTGGCAATACCATCGTAGCCAACGCTGTTCGTGTTTTTTAGCTTCATAATAATATTTAGTATGTCTAGGGCGTAGAAGGAGCCATAAACATAGATTGTGCTCTGCCAAGAATTAATGACGTTAAGTTTGTTGTTTTGTTGTAAGAACTTATGCTAGAATAACGTAACTATGGAGATAATAAATTTAGATTTATAAAGTTCAACTGACCTTTGTTGTCAGGCACTGATAATCCGGAGCTTCTTTTAAAAACTTTTCTACGTCAGTTGGTGACAATACTTTAGATTTCGTATTTTTTATAAGTAATAACAAACCGAAAACGATAACAAATATTTATGGAAAATGGCGCGCTGGTTTTGTTTTTTCCGCTAGCGATGCGCGCGCAGGTGTAAATAAAGGCACTGGCAAAACCGCTGAACAACCTGTATAAAAAATATTATCAACACAAAATAATAATTTGAATACGCAAATTATGATTAATATAATTTTTGAAAAATACATTTCCAAACAATCATATACGTACATGGAATAAAAAAATATTCTCTGTAGTGAGCAAAAAGGTTTCAGACAAAATAAGACAATCAATATGGCGGTCTATGATTTTCTACACACTTTAATATTACGGATGGATGAAAAGACTCCCATTTGCGCTGTGCTATGCGATATGACACAAGCATTCAACTACGTTGACCACACTATTTTAATTAATAAACTTGACTCTTACGGCGTTAGAGGTAATGTTATTGACTTAATTAAATCCTATATGTCCAATAGAAGGCAAATCACAGCAATCTCAAGAATAGATCGTACCAAAAAAGCGACTACGTGTGTGTCCCAAGAACGTATTCGGTGTACCCCAGGGAAGCGTTCTGGGACCATTATTGTTTATCATATATACAGAGTTGATATGACAGAGGGGCATTAAATTACACTACGTATTCTATACGTGTTTAGTATTAATTCGATACGGTATAAAAATAAAAAGCACCAAAAATGAGTTTTTTTTTTTTTTTTCAAACAATCTAAATAACTTAAAATCAGAGTAAAACGCAACCACCCTTTGTCAATAAATTTAACTAACCTTAGATACCTAGATAACAAAGCGGCAACGTCGCGCGCGCGCTGGAGCGCGGCGTGTGTTATCTCGTGTCAAAGCGGCCGTCCGGCGGCGGCGGTAGCGCGGACGGCGGCTTAGGCCTCCGCTCGCGCTGGCTTTTATGTTAGGTAAGGTTTTGAAGTAGGTACGCGCACAAAAACAATCACAACAAAAACACTAAATTTTTTAATTTTCGATGTGTCCTCCATTCACTTGAATGCACAAATTATACCGACGGAGAATATTGTTATTTATTTTTCTAATTAAATCACTGTCCGTCGCTAAGCACTTTAATTTGTGAAATGCTAAAATAATCCTATTTTTTAGTTCAACAATTGTATTTACCTCTGAGGCATACACTTCACCCTTAATGTACCCCCACAAAAAGAAATCCATGGGAGTGAGGTCTGGAGATCGTGGTGGCCACCGAACAGGCCCGAATCGACCGATCCATTGCTGCCCAAACATTTCTGTGAGCCGCTCCCTGGAAGTCATCACAGAATGTGGAGGCACTCCGTCCAGCTGGTACCACAACTTGCGATGAATGGCTAAAGGCAGTTGGCCAATGTACTCGGCCACGGGACCACTAAACAATTCTAAAAAATTCGCCGCTGTAAGGGTGCCGTCAATAAAAACTGGGCTGATAATATTATTATTATGGATACCAGTCCACACATTGAGAGAAAATCTGTATTGGTGTTCAGATTCTCGAAACACGTGTGGATTTTCCAAACTCCAGTACCGGAGGTTTTGCCGATTCCAGATGCCATTCCGAGTAAAAGTACTCTCATCGGTCCATATTACATTAGTTAGGAAATCACGGTCTTTTTTTTTTTTTTTTTTTTTGGATGGGAAATCATCAAATGACTTCTCCCGCTCTGGGCAGAGCGAGAGGGTGTGTCAGACTTTTACTGACTAAAACCCACCCATGTTCCTTCCGTTGCCTGTGTGCCGGGGCCGCGATATCCCTTTCAGACAAACCCGCAACCCCAGCAGGCATTGGTCTTTCGACCCCGTCGGTTGGTGCTGACATCTCTTTGAGGCGCGCGTGGAACACAACGCGCCGTCGACACGGGCCTGGTCCTGATCGGACGGCGAGCTGCCCATTGCTCACCGTCCGCAGGCCCGCGCCTACGGTGGCCGGAAGTCGGCTCTTGACTCCCGACGCCCGGGGCGTCTCCTGCGGCGACTAGGGCCGCGAGGGCGTGCAGCTTGCATCTCCCTCGCGCGCCCCGCCTCCTCCTTCGCGAGCATAACTGCTTCGCAGAAGGAGGTGACGGCCTCCCATGCACTCTCGCTCCGAACCATGGCCTGAACCAGGGCCGGACGCGAGAGATCGCCGCCGCCGATCGCCTCCGTGAGGACACGGCGGTGCTCCGCCCAAGCCGGGCAGACCTCCACCGTATGCTCCACCGTGTCCTCCGGGCGATCCACACAGTGGTGACACCCGGGCGTTTCCTCCCGCCTAATTCGGAACAGGAACCTCCCGAAACAACCGTGTCCGGTGAGGACCTGCGTCAGGCGGAAGGTGAGGACGCCATGGCGCCTCTCAAGCCACTCCTCAAAGAGGGGACTTATCGCCGCAATTGTGGCGTGCCCAGCGCTGGGTTGCGACAATCGCACACTCCATGCCGCCATGAGATCCCGCCGGAGCTCTGTCCGCTGTGCCGTGATCTCTCGCGGCAGCGGAGTTACACCCCGGCGTTTCGCCTCCTCGCGCAACTCCCACATCTGCGCGAGGACTTTCGCCTCCAGATCCCATGGCGGTAGTCCGGCAAGGAGGCTCGCCGCCTCACGGGAGACCGTGCGGTATCCCCGGACCAGCCTGATGGCCATGACCCTTTGGGACGCGTTCAACCGCCGGGCCGGTCGTAGCCTCAGTGAACGCGCCCACACTGGTGCCCCGTAAAGGGCCATGGACCGCACGACCCCCGCGTAAAGCCTCCGGCAGGAGGCGTTTGGACCCCCTAGGTTGGGCAGAAGCCGCTTCAGAGCAGCCCCAGCCCTATCCAGTTTGGGAGCCAAACGTCGGAAGTGCTCCACGAAGTTCCACCGGCTGTCGAGGACGAGTCCCAGGTACTTCATCGTCGACTCGACGCCGATGTGAACCCCTCCCGCCGTTATCTGGGAACCCGACAGTGGCGCGTTCCGAGGACCATAGAAACACATGGCCTCGGACTTGTGCAGGGCCACCTCGAGTCCCAGTTGCCGGATCCTATCGACGATTGTCGCAACCCAACGTGTCGCTAGTTCGGCCGCCGCCTCATGCGACCTCCCCTGCACCAGGACCAGCGTGTCGTCAGCGTAGCAGACCACGCTGACGCCGCTAGGGAGGTCGGCGCGCAGCACCCAGTCGTAGCCGATGTCCCACAGTTGCGGCCCCAGGACCGATCCCTGCGGGACACCGCACGACATCTCTCGCCGGTTCCACTCTCCGTGGTGACCGGGGTAGATGACGGCCCTATCCGTCAAATAGGCCTCGACCACTCGACAGAGGTAGGTCGGCATCCGGTGATACCGGAGTGCCTCCCTAATGCAACTCCAGGGCAGGGTGTTGAAGGCATTGGCGATGTCGAGAGACACCGCCAAGACGACCCCACCCCGGGCAACAGCATCCCCCGTCGTGAGGGCTCGAACGCGCATGATGGCATCCACCGTAGAGCGCCCCTTGCGGAAACCATACTGGCTCTCCGCCAAATCCGGCCCCACTCGCTCCAGCCGCCCGACAAGGCGGTCTGCAATTACTCTTTCAAAGAGCTTGCCCACCTCGTCGAGCAGCACGATGGGCCGGTAAGCGGACGGATAGTCCGCCGGGCGCCCCGGCTTCTTAATGAGGACCAGTTTCCCTGTCTTCCAACGAAGTGGGAACTGGCCTCTCTCCAAGCATGCGCTTAGGAGCCCCCTAAGTCGAGGCCCGAGAGCCTCTAAGGCCAGAACCCAGGCTTTTCCAGGTAAGCCGTCGGGTCCTGGGGCGGTATTTTTGGCACTCAGCCTACGTACCGCCACTCTCAAATCTACCTCGGTCACCTCCGGAGATTCATCATCGTCGTCAGTGGTATGGTCCGCACCGGGCACCGCAGGAGGCGGAGCCATGGGCGGGGGAGTGTGTTCCCCTCGCGAAGGGAACAGAGCGCTCACCACGTCCTCCACGAGCTGGGGCCGGAAACTCTGCGTCAGCGGGGGAGCCCATGGGCGGAGTTTATCTCGCACCCATTTGTATGGGCGTCCCCACGGATCTCTGTTCAGAGTCTCCAGCGACTCCTCGCGGGCCACTCCTCTGGCCCGCCCGATCTCCGCTCGGAGGGCGGTCTTCGCCGCTCTGTACCCTTCGTACAGCTCCGCCTCAATGGCTTCCGTATCCGGAGGGCGGATACGGAGCCTGCGGTGCCTGGAGTACCGGTGGCGCGCATCAACGCACGCCGCGCGTAGAGCGGTCAGCTCACGCGACCACCAGTACACCTGGCGCCGAGCACTTCCGGGCTGGACCCGGGGCATTGCCACGTCACATATTACGGACATGGCCTCCCGGAACCACTCCGCCTCGTCATTGATGTCGGCAGGCCTGTCCGGTGATGACACCCAGGCCTGCACGATCGAGGCCTTCAGGAGGAGCTCCCGGTCCAGCTGCTTCAGCGCCCACCGCGGACCACTCGGGGTCTGTCGGACCGGCGCGCCCGACGTCTGGGCGGAGACTTCAAACCGAATGTACCGGTGATCGGAATAGGTCTCCACCCCCTCCATGACGCGCCAGTCGATGACACGTGGCGACAGAGCGGGGCTGGCGAAAGAGATGTCCACCACTGATTCACCCCGCATCCGCACACACGTGGGGACAGAACCCCGGTTTAGGACGACCAGGCCCGTCTCCAGAGCCCAGTCCTCCACCATCCTGCCCCGTGTGTCCGTATACCGGGAACCCCAAGCCACGTTTTTGGCATTGAAGTCCCCGAGGACGATCACGGGCAGGGGATGGTACCCGACGACGATGACTCTCAACTCCCCAAGGAAATCACGGTCTTCGGTTGTTTTATTTAGTAGCCATTGGCAGTAACTATTCCTATACTCATTACAATGTTTTTTCTAATGAGTTGTATTGCAATATGTGGTTAGCTAGTGACCTCGACAATTGATCATATTAGTTATTGTTATTAATAATTAACTGTTTGTTTTATTTATTTTATCTCGATGGTCCTAGTTTATCATTTATAACTTCCAGTTACAACTATATGTAAGCGGGCACGCCCTTTATGCCTGGAGGCTTTTATTTAGATAAGTTCTGTTTACGTTTAGTTTTTATTTCTGCCTGAGTATAGTTCTCGATGATGTTGTATGGTATATTGGCGTGTGCTAGCGAACATATGGCTAATAATTTAAATTATGTTTTGTGTTGCGTAATCTACATAAATTATTTTGAATACTATTATATAGAATCTTATTTTTTTTTTTTTTTTTTTGTTCTTCTAACTGAACAGACAGCTGTGCTGCTGGGGAGTTTGTTGCGCCACTTCTTCTTCCCAGCTAATGCACTAGGAAGTGGTGAAGGGTGGGCGTTTTGGGGGACTGTCGTATGTAATTTTGACGTTCGAAAAGTGCTGATTCTCAGCCTAGTTTGAATAAATGAATTTTGAATTTTGAATTTTTGACCGGCAAGTCTCTCGATAACAAAGCTTGCACCTTCCGATATTTATAAGGTTTGCGTTTGTTACGTTTTAGAACCTTGTGGATGGTTCTATGGCAAACCCTAAACTGACGGGCGGCTCTGTGGAGACTCGTTGTCGGGTTGCGGGAAAAATGGTCTAAAATTCGTTCTTCTCAAGAAGCGGGTATTTGCCGCGGTGGCACTCCCTCCTGTTGCGGCACTATACTTTTATTGTCCCTTAATCTTTGTACTGCCAATTGTATGGTGCGGGCGTTTCTAGGGCAATTGCGGCTGTCACCATACCTCTCTCGGTATGTTTGCAGAGCTAAAGCTGCGTATCCACGGCATTCGCCGTAAATTAAAATCATGTCAGTGTATTCTGACGCCGTGTAAGTTACACGAGGCATTGTTGAACACTTGAATTACACACACACACACAAAACCAAAGTTTAATTACGTGTCGTATCACAATAAAAGCAGTCAATCACTAAAAAATAACACTAACACTAAATAATAATAATCCCAAGTTACGTGTCCTGTCACAATAAAAAAAGAAATACTGTCTTAAACTTATGTAGTGTCCTATCACAATAAAAAAAAAAATACTGTCTTAAACTTATTTAGTGTCCTATCACAATAACAAAACAAAATCACAATTGTCAGCGCGCGAGTTCGACAAAACAAAAACGGCGCAGGTGCTTCCGTGTTACGTAACATAAGTACGTTCCGAAAGGATAGCGTCGGTGCACTGAAAGAAAAAACCAGAAGCCCCACTTACCGATCGCAAGGATCTAGGATGCAATAGCAACACACTGACCTATTTCTATTTCTTTTACGCGGGATGTTTTGCTATGATTGTCACTCTCGTAATGAAAGTGCAAGTGTGTGTGTATTTATTGCTTCCTTGTTTGCATTGTCATCTTCTTAGCGAAAATATTTGGTTGTACTTGTGACTTGCGTCACAGCGGCAACAACGCATCGTAGGTTATACTCAGATTTATCGTTTTAAGGTGCATGACCTATGCGTAAAATAAACAGCTGTTAGGAAAGATACATCGTGTTCAAAAGGGGCAAAAACTTAAAAAATCATTTGTGACTAAACTACTGCTCCTATTTAATTGATTTTTGGTACAGAGCTTGAAAATGGTTCCTAGTATAAGCAGTTTAAAGGAAAGCCCCTCTGTCGTATCAACTTTGTATAAATGATTTTCCGAAATCTATTGAGCACCCAATGACTCTTTTTGCAGACGATAGCACAGTCGTAATAGCAAGTAAGAAAACTGAGACCTATGAACTTGACATTAATAATGCTTTAGCTTCTATAATTTATTGGTTAGAAAATAATAATCTAAAAATTAATTTAAATAAAACACAAATCCTGCATTTCAGTCAAAGAATACCAGTTAGAAGTGACATTAACTTAAACTATAAAGATAAGACCGTAAGTAGAGTTGGTAATGCCAAATTCCTTGGACTAACCATTGACAAAAAACTTGATTGGAAAGATCACATTGAACAAATTAGTAAGAACATTAGTAGTTCTTCCTACGCATTGCATAAACTGGCCCCAACCGTAAATACAGATACATTGCTTACTGCCTATCACGGACTTGTTGCATCGATCCTTAGATACGGGATTATTTTCTGGGGTAACTCTACACATAAAGATGTTATATACTTAGAATGCTAAAACGATGCATACGGGCTATGCTTGGTCTTAAAATTACAGACAGTTGCAAACCATATTTTATTGAACATCAAATTCTCTCACTTCCGTCGCTGTAAATATTAGAAGCGGTATTATTTGTTAAAAAGAATCCCCGCCTGTTTCCGAAGTCTTCAGATGGTTCCGAAAGAAGTCAACGTGATAATCGGAGACTTCGTATACCTAGGGCTTAAACAGCTCTCATGCGTAAGAGTGTATTTTTTATGGCCCCAAAATTATACAACAAGGTACCAAAAGCATACAAAGATTTGAATATTAATAGTTTTATTAAAAGCATGAAGAAACTTTTACTAAATAAATGTTATTATAATGTTGACGACTATTAATGATGTACATTTTTATTTTTATTAAATTTAATGTAACTTTATGTCTGTCTTTGTTTGGACTTTGAATTATATTTTACCATTATTGTATTTGAATTGTATTTGTACGCCTTTCTAGGCAAAACACGTTGAATCTTTTTTTTTAATCTTTCCAACTGATTGTAAGCCTATACGTGTTTTTGACAAATAAATATATCCTTATCTTATCTTATCTTATGTAAGTAGTGAAAAATATACAGGGTGTCAGGGACATCGACGAGAAGACTGTAACCATAGATTCAATACATGAATCTGAACTCCACTGTGTTGAAATGTTTTAACAGAACAGCTGTTTTTTTATAAATTACCAACGAAAAATTTCAACCTGGGGGACTGAATCCATAGTAACAGGCTTCGCATCGATGTCCACCCTGTTTAATTTGATGAAATATTATGTTAATTTATCATATTTTATTTATTTAAACAGTAGCTTAGGCATAAAAAAGGCACATATCCACGCACAATCCTCCACCTGGAGGACTAAGTGTGGAAACCAAACCCCATAACATAACATAGAGCATAAAGGCATGAAGTCTCTTTGAAGACATTAAAAAAAGCACAAATCTCTACTCGGGTGAAAATAGATAATGCTCATTTAATAGCATAGTGAAAAGAAAACACTCTTTTCTTGATAATACTTTTAATCAGGACAACTGTACTATTTCAAAATCCCGTGACGACTGACTCTGCACTACATTTTTCCATTTTAGATGGCCTTTGCCCCCCACCCAGAAATAACGATATTATCATAACCGTTATTTCTGAGTGTTGTCAAAGTAAAATAATACATTGAATTGCCATAAGGAAAATACATTGCCACAGAGGATATCGCACCTCCGATAAAATAGGGTTACAACTCGAAAAAGTCGAATTTTGAGTTAAATATACAGAAACACTTAAAATGTTCATAGCTATCTGCTCAAAAATCGTTACATCTGTAACTCTAAAACTCGCCGCTAGATGGAGTTGTAACGTTACATGACTAAGGCATTTTGTCTCCAGAGTGATCTCCATTAGTGTTACATTTAGAGTTGTGAAAGGTGGACGTGCTTTTGTTGAGAAAAGTAGTGTTACAAATCAAAATATAACAGTGTTTTAGACAGGTAAAATCTTTTTGCTTAGATCAATTTATCTAAAAGACAAGTCGAAATATTACAGTTTATTGCTAAAGGTTTGAATCAAACTAGTTCAACATTTCTTTAATAAAGTGATATATTTTGTATTGTATCAGTATTTTAGATGCGATTTATTGTAATGTTGTGTTACTCTTCACGTTGTAACAGTATTTGAGGGAAAATGTGTATGTTTTGTCTTTATATTTCAACTTGTAACTTGTATTTTATAACAAAGTTTTTTTTTCGAAGTATTTTTTATAATTCTAGGGTCAAAATGAAACGTAATGACGCAATTCTTTGTTTACCTCTAAAGGATAGTAAAAATTTACCCGCCGATGATCATAAAAAGATTTGGAGAACAAACTTGTAAGGTAAAGATACTTATTATACTTACCTTACCTTACTTAACTTTTAGAATTACAAAAATAACCTAGTGTAAACAGGTTTACCTATAGCAGGTTATTTTTGTCATTATAAGCCTAAGTTATTTTCTATAATGATCTACGTAATTTAAGTAACTGTATGTCAATAACTGAATTTTCTCATGCATGTAATATTTTCTTTCAGAATCATGATCATAATATTTTGATATTTCTGACAATTTATCAAGAACCGGGAAAAATGGGTGTGTCACAAGGGTCGATATTGGGTCCATTCCTCTTTTTAGTTTAAATCAATGATCTACTCTATTTATTAAAAAAAAAAAACACAAATGGTGTTATTTGCTGACGACATTTTCTTAATTTTTAAGGTAGATAGACGTGCTACAAATTTTGACGACGTAAATAACGCCCTACTGCAGGTCCAAAGTTGGTTCACTGCTAATAATTTAGTATTAAATGGAAAAAAAAATCTGTCTGGACTAAAACCTGCTTATATCAGACCTATCAAAAAGCGCGAGGAAGAAAGCTGATTTGATGAGTTTGGTTAATAGTAATCATATACCGCGATTCTATGCGTCTTTTTACAACCAATTGTAGTTAAATACCAGTAATTTCTTGATAATTGTACAGCCTAATTAAGAGACGACTGAAACTTAGTTTTTATCTGTGATTTTGATTTTTATAGTGATGATTATAGTCCCTACGTAATCTTTAAACATTATTTCATTAAGGAGAACTAAAACCAAATATTATTTAAGCGTGGCTTTATTCAAGAATCCCCAAACCTAAACCGAATTACCTAAACTTGTACTGTTTAAGTGATTCGTTGAAGTTGTGATGACTAGAATTGTTAATATTTTCGAATTGGTTAAAATTTTGTAATGTTTTTGTTAAAATTGATTTTTTTCCCAAGTCTAGAGCTATATAAATAATTATTAAGTTGAAAAAAACTATAAAGACCGGCCTGATTTTTACTATAATAAGACTTGTTACATTTGTCATATTGTATTTTTGTTAGTAGAAGTTCAAATAGTTATCTAAAATACTGTTACAATTGGGAATTTTCAGGTTGTTTACTGTTACAATTGGGAATTTTTAGGTTGTTTTTATTAGTTAATCACTATAGTGACAAACTTATATTTTTTGACACCAACACTTTTGTTGTGAAATTAAAATCGACTAGGGATACTGCGTATCTGCCTATTAGTTTTAGACGTCAAATAGCATGGCTATTAGCTTTTAATATAAACTTAGACATAAGTAGTATGTCGAAGTCTTATGTATTTAGCCCCACAAAGGTTAGTAATAAAACTAATATTAAGGTGGGTAGCAATAATAATTTAAACTAGTCAGTAAGACAACAGAAGGTACTAGTAACAATGTTGTTTGTCTCACCATCAACAAGCTATCTTCTGGCACTCAATTAGTTAATTGTAAAAACGGGGCTAAGCAGAAATCCTTGAAATTGTTTCATCAAAATATTCAAGGTTTTTCTTCCAAACAATTAGAAATTGAATTGTTTTTAGAAAAAACAAAGTTTGATATTATTTGTATAACTGAACACTGGTTGAAAGATTATGAAATGCTAATTAATTTTGAGAATTATAGTGTGGGCAGTTGTTTTAACCGAAAATCCATGCTACGTGGAAGTTCACTAATCTTAATTAAAAATTGTATAAAATCTAAGACTCGTAATGACATAGTTGAATTATCGGTGGAACATAGCATTGAACTGTCCTGTGTTGAGCTAGATAAGCATTATATAGTGTGCGTTTACAGACCTCCAAATTATCAAAATTACTCTATATTTGAGTCAGTAATGGAAGATGTTTTAGCTAAACTTGCAACTGGTAATAAATCAGTAATTATTTGTGGTGACTTTAATATTAATACTTTAGAAAATAGTTCAAATAGCAGTAGATTATTAAGCCTCTTCAAATCTTTCAATCTGTCAAATGTGTTTTTAGAACCAACGCGAATAACTTCGACTACTGCTGCATGTATTGATAATGTCTTTTGTTGCTGCGACTATTTAGATAAAGTCATTGTAAATTATCTCCCTTCTGATCACAGCGGTCAAACCGTTAGTTTTGAGTCCAGCACACCAATACAAAAAGTGGAGATTCAAATTAGACCAATAACATCGGGTAATTTAAATAAGTTTAACAACACTTTAATAAGCAAGTTAAGTGCTCAGGGCCTAAATTTGTCCAATGGCAATATTCTGTATGAACAATTCTGTGCCTCCTGTGATGATAATACTACAATTTTTCGTAAGAAATGCTGCACGACGAACCTACCACATTTCAATCTCTGCATTGCCTGCTGCTTGTCTCAGTTTTTCACTTGCAAGCTTACTTCTACCAATGGCTAATATAAATAACATAAATACAGACATTGATAACATCACTATAGCTAATTCTCGCATTTGCTCACCAGAACATTCCTTGGGTTTTGTTAGATACCCTCAACTGTATCTCAAACTAATCCACATAAATATCAGGAGTCCACCCTTTATAGCAGAACTTTTTATGTCATAATATTATTTTGCATATCAGCGGATAGCATAAACTTCATTTCGCAGAAAATCGTTTGGCATACACTCATTTAAAATACATTCAAAAGTCATAATTTTGTAAGTCAGAATCATCTTTTGGCATAAATTTAATATCCATAATTATTAAAAAGTACCTACAACCATCATATCGCAGAAAGTCCACAGTCAGAGCCGTCTTTTGGCATAAATTTAATATCGATAGTCTTTAAAAGGCAGAACTATCATATCTCAGAAAGTTTACAGTTAGACTCATCTTTTGGCATACATTTCATATCCATAATAATTTTAAGACTCATCTATCACATTATGCAGCATGCAAGCAAGCATGCAGTATGCAAGCAAGCATACACCATGCATGCAGCAAGCAAGCCAGCATGCAACATGCAGCAGGCATGGTTTCTGTCACGGCTCCGGCGCTGCGGCGCTCCGCGCCTACGCGGGCTTAATTTAGTCTAGGGGTAGGGCAGACAAGACTATGTGGAGTCGGGTTTGCAGCGATTCGTTTCTGTCACTACCTTTTATAGCACAACGTATTGACTTTTTAAGACAATATTTTAATTTAATATTGAAAATGCTACCAAGTAACCAGTTATATATTTGTGACCAATAATATTCCGAAAAATGTTGTTTCGGTGTGGTGAAAATATGGCAAATAAATCATTTGGCAAATGAAAAAACATCAAAAGAGGCTTCGGCCAATAGCAAAAAGTTATTTTGTAAATCTGCGAAATATAGTTTGGTAAAATAATACCTATGACACATGAAACTTCAATGACCTAAGAATAAATGTCAAATAATGCATATAGCAAAAAAGACGTCGGTCAATAGTTTTCGGTAAAATGAAATGCGAACAAAAAAATATCGGAAAAGTGATTGGTTCCCATATCAGAAGCATTAATAAAAACTTTTATCAATTTATTACCATGCTAACGACGACTAAAATATACTATGATGTTATTGTTTTCACGGAGTCCTGGTTAAAAGTTACTGGGTCACTACCCACTCTTCAATGTCATTCATGTCATGCCAGTCAAAATAATCCTACCCAAAATGACGGTATTGTGATTTACACAAAGAGCAGCGTAGAATGCTCCATCGTCGAACCCCCCTTTCAAGATGCCTGGATGCCTGGATAATGTATGGATGAGTACCAGCACCGTGACCGAATGTGGACGTGTGTCGAAATTAAAAATTAAAATATAAATTCTCATCCCCGACATTATATGGGATTGTCACCTATAAGTGACCAATTTCGCGTCTTAAAAAGTTGTTATCAGCTGACAACCAAGCTTACGGAGTGTACTACCGCGGGCCCCCGCCTACACCTCGCTCCGCGAGAACAGAACGCTCTTCATAATTGCCATCCCGCTTACACGACGACTGCGCGCGCTGTGGGGCCTGTGACTCACATCCTTCCGCTACGTACTACATATACAGCGCTTCAAGTGAGCTACGCGCACACGCAGCCACCGGCCGCTCGCCACAAGGTAAAGAGTTAAGTTATTAACAACATGAGGCGTACGCCACCTCAATCGCCAGCGATGTCCATAGCAGACCAGTCAGCGAGTGACTCCGAGACTCTCCATGTGAAAAACCCAACTATTTCAGTAACCGGATCTGCTCCAAACCTAAAAACCATTGATGCAAATGTCACGTCGCGCAAAAAAGGTAACAAACGGGATGAAGATATGATCGCTTTTATGCAAGAGATAAGGGACCTTTTACAATCGTCTACCGCTCAATCCGATAGTAAATTTAAGTCACTGCAAAAATCAATGTCTGAAATAATATCGCAAAACTCGGAAATGAAAAAATCCCTAGATTTCGTCACTAAAAAGTTCGATGACGTAGTAGGAAAAATAGATACTATCGAAAGAGAGCGAAAGATTGACCATGCTTATATGAATCAACTAGAAGATAAAGTTGAGAACCTGGAGCGTATACTATGCCTCATAAAAATAGAGATGAGGAATATTCCAAAGAAAGAAGGGGAAAGTAAAGTGGATCTGTATGGGATAGTATCAGAATCAGCTAAAGTTCTAGATATCCCTCTTGAGAAACGTGACATTAGAGACATTATCCGTACAAATAAGAAAGGTGGAGTGCCATCCATTATAGTCGACTTTGTCTCAGTAACAACAAGGGACAATATTTTGCAGAAAATGCGTAACTTCAATCGCAATAACGCCCAGGCTAAATTAAACACACCCATATAAATATATCAGGTGAAAGAAAACCTATTTATATCTCAGAGTGTTTGACTATAAAGGCACAACGCTTATTCTATCTTGCGAGGAAGTTTGCTAATGAGAACGGGATCAAATTTTGTTGGACCTCATTTGGAAAGGTCTTCCTTCGGCAAAAGGATCAACAAGTTCATATAAAAAACGAAGCTGATCTAAACTCCAAATTACTACTATGACTGGCCAGAGAAGATTCAAGTTACTTTAACTCCCGGTTATTTGTTTTGTTATTTTTTTGTCTGCAGCTGCTCAAACTCAAACTCTTTATTGCATTCATGTGTACATTAAGGTGTTACATTTATGTAAGTAAGTTCCAACATGAAACCCGGTTAGGGCACGGCAACATAATATACGTAGGTATATAATAAATTGGACAAAACAAGCACCCAGTGCAAGTTTGTTTAGCAAATATAATTATTATCGACAACAATATTACTAGTATTAAGTTTGTGTAGTTATTTTAATTAATATCATGAGGTTATTAAATTATTTTATTTATGTATATCATTAAAATATTTTATCAATGTCATGGTGGCCCAGTGGTTAAGGCCTCGCCTCTCATGTACGAACGAGGTTGTGGGTTCAAATCCACACCACATCCACATCTCTCGTACTGTAAAACACTTACACATAAACGAATCACACACGCACAATCAAAACCATTCTACACAAGTGGTAATTTCGAACCAAAAACACTTCTCGCGTGCATAATGCCTTACATAAATATTTACTCTCAAGTGAACATATCTACCTTATATTTTGCAGATCTTACTTATATCAAAACTATCATTAACATACGCACACTAACATGCTACAAAACATATATACGGCTTTTCAATGGCTAATACGGATAACGACATCTCAACACAGATAGACAGCTTTCAAATGGCATCTTCCCATTACTGTGATACCGACGCTTGTAAAAATATTATCAAAACTTCTAAAACATCACTAAAAATTATAACTCAAAACATCCGAAGTATTTATAAAAACTGAGATGGTTTCCAGGCTCAGTTGGCTAGGCTATCGTATGAAGTCGACATCATAATCCTGACAGAATGTTGGTTAAATGAAGATAAACTAATACCAGCTATGGAAAATTATGTGATATATTACAGCAAAAAATGTTTAAATCAAAATGACGGCATTACAATATATGTTAAAAACAATCTTCAATGTACGGTGACCCTATAGGGGCTAATTCTCTACTTTAAAAAATTGCTTCCGACACTTGTATTCTGGCCTCCTATAGATCCCCATCTATATATTGTATAGATAGCTTCCTTAGCGCCCTGGAAATTATCTTAAGTAATTTAAAAACGATAAATATCATTCTGCTAGGAGATGTCAACATCGACGAAAGCCTAATAGTACAGATAGAAATAGATCTTCCTACCTAAATCTTACAGCTGAAATGGGCCTTTTACCGGGACATACCCATCCTACTAGGCTACATAATTGCCTCGATCACGTAATGATAAGCACCACTACTTGTGCTACAGTTATGGTTATGGATTCCACCGTCAGCGATCACGCCTCTGTAATGCTATGCCTAAGTAACACCTCCTCTTAAAACAACTATAATAAGAAAGGAACTACTACTAAAGTAGATTATGAGGGCGTTCTTGATCAATTAAAAACCACTGATTTTACTTTTATTACTCCTGATTGCGATGCAAATATGGCCGCTACACGGTTTGTCCAGTGCCTTATGTCCGCGATATCTCAGCACTCAAAAGAATCGTACGTTCCAAACCGTAAAGTTGTAGTTAAACCCTGGATCACGCCTGGCCTCTTGCGGTGTATTCGGCATAGGGATAGCCTTCATCGTAAATTCCTGGCAGACCCAAAGAACTAAATTGTTGAGGTGTCGTACAAAAGGTATAGGAATCATTGTAATCTATTACTAAGGAAATTAAAAATAAATCACCAAAGTTCGGCTTTAAAAACTTCCAGAGACAGTAGGGAAACATGGAATATAATAAAATCCATTACCAACAAATCCAGCAATCAAACATCAGCTGATAAACTTCTAGCCACCTCTGTTGATGCACAAGTACCAAATGCGATAGAGCAAATTAATTATTTTTCGAACATCGGAAAGCAATTGGCAGACAAAATAAAATCCCAAAATTCTTCATCTGCCCCATACAAATTGGAAACACTGCCTGCACGGGAATCAATGGTCCTACTTACCCCAGACGAGGCTGAAGTAGAGATTGTTATTGACAGTTTAAAAACCGACAGTGCCACAGGTTGGGACTTCATACCTGCTAAACTCCTGAAACTGGGTAAACAAATACTAGTTTTACCTCTTGCAAAACTCATTGAAGTCTGTTTTGAGCAGGGAGTTTTTCCCCAAGTCTTTAAGAAAGCTTTGATCACACCTGTTCACAAGGGTGGGAACCAGGTTGACATTAAAAATTATAGACCTATCTCAGTTTTGCCAGTACTGTCCAAAATATTAGAGAAATTGTTAAATCGAAGACTCATGAAGCATCTAGAGCGGAACAAGATAATATAGGATGCGCAATTTGGTTTTAGGTCTGGGAAAAGCACCATAGACGCGGTTAACCAACTTGCAGATTACGTCACTGGAAAAGTTGTTGACTGGCAAAGAAGTCTGGGTGTTTTCCTGGACCTGGCCAAGGCGTTCGACACTGTGAGTATTCCTACCCTTGTGAGCAAGCTGGAGCATGCTGGGATCCGGGGAAGGGCTCTAAATATATTCACAGACTTTCTTAATGACCGGACACAAAAGGTTAAGATCGGCAAAGTAATTAGTAGCGAAGCAGGAGTGGACTACGGTGTGCCCCAGGGTAGCTGCCTATCCCCAAGCCTCTTCTGACTTTATGTAAATGACCTATGCCAGCAGTCTCTTACTAACGGAAAAATATTCAGTTACGCAGATGACACCGTTCTAGTATTTTATGGAGAGACTTGGGACGCGGCGCGTCAAGCTGCAGAGTTGGGGTTACGTAAAATAATTCACTGGTTGGAACTAAATCTACTAACGCTTAATACTTTGAAAACCGCATTTCTACAATTTACTTTCGCAAAAACTAAACCCGCGGTAATAAGTCTTAAGGCCCTCTCCTGCCATGACCCCAATAACAGTCTTCAGTGCTCATGCGCTCCAATTACTCAACAAAAGACTATTAAATACCTGGGTGTAATTCTGGATGAGAGACTCAGTTGGCGCTCTCATATTGATCTAACTTCTTCCCGGGTGAGGAAGCTTATATGGGCTTTTAAAAATCTTTGACACGTATGCGATCTGGAGCTACTCCGGACAGTGTATCTTTCTCTAGTAGAGTCAATCGTTGGCTATTGTATCACGGCCTGGGGTGGGGCCTGTAAAACATACATGATACAAAAAGCCTATATGAAAGCTGTCAAGTACTTACAGTAAGACAATTATTTCTACAAAATCTCACTTTGAAACAACATGAAATTACACCGGTAAATCATTCGAACCAACAAAAAAGAACCATCAGTAATGTATGTCGCTCAGTAAAATGTAATACCGCATCCGCTCACGGCAACACCTTTACCTAGCTATTTATATGAGAAGAGAAGATATTATAATAATAATATACTTTATACTTTATTGATACAAATCCTTACAATATGCTTAATATCTAGTAAGTTCACAATAGTTAAGGCGTACAAAAGCTGAAACCCTGACTCCTAAACTAGGAAAACCTGTGACTTAGGAGTCAGTGTTCTACTGCCACTTGGACACTATATACCTTATGGAAATTGAGAGCTGGTAAGCTGATATGATTCGAAAGGGCATATTATGATCTATTATTGTTCTAGAAAGAAAATACATATATTTGCTTACCAGAACAAAAGTTGAAAAAATTAAAATAAAAATAAAAAATGAAACTTATAAAACTTACATTTAAAGTGACATTTAAAAGTTAAATTTAAGTAGGAAATTACTGTGTGGTGAATTCTATGTATGTGTCTAGAAACGTTTGATTATTTGTACTGTGTGTATGTGTGTGTGTATGTGTCTGTGTATGTGTGTGTTTGTGTGTTATGTGAGTATGATATGAGGAGCCTAAATATGTGAATATGGTGGTGTCGGGCGTAAGACGGAACAATCAAATTGTTTGCTTGGTGTACAGACTGTGTTACGTGTTTTGTATGGAATGTTGTGATTTATGAATGAGTAGTTAATAATTCCTCAGTTTGAGCGTAGTCTAAGAGGTACAACATATCTTTCAGCTTAGTCTTTGATTCGTGTTTGCTTAACTTTGCTATTTGGATGGTCTTACAAATATTTCTGAAGACAAGTGAGCTCAGCACGTACTGCTGTCTTCTGGCGAAAGCAGTTCTATGACCAGGAATTGGACAAACTATTCTTTGACCACGTTTGTTTGAGTCTGGGAACGGCACTTGGCTATGTTTCCAAAGAGTGGTTCTGAGTACAAATAACTGTCTCACGGTTAAAAGTTTGAGCTCTGTGTAAAGCTCATGAGTCGGATATCGAAAAGGCTTTTGCAACATAACCTTAAGTACCGCCCTTTGCGCACGCTCCAGCTCAAGGAACTTAGTTTTGGCGGATCCACCCCAAGCCAGAATACAATAGCCGATGATGGACTGGCAAAGTGCAGTGTATACCATTTTTAGAGTCTCTAAGTCAGCAGAATGCCTTAATGACTTGAATAAGTGAATTGTTTTCCTGACTTTGCTGGCAGTAGACTCAATATGCCTGTTCCAGTTCAATCCCTCATCGATTACTACGCCCAAATATTTAACCGATGCTAGTGAGGGGAGCGCTATACAAGAGCAAGTTGCGGTGTCCAGGCAGGTGTGAGCTCTAATTGAGTACATGCTGGGGGGTTTCGTGCTAGGACGAATAGAAAAAGGGACAAAGTTTGTTTTTCCGAGGTTCAGTGTAAGGAGATTTTTGTGAAGCCATTCCATGACTACTTTCAGGGATTCTTCAGCATTATATTTCACCTGGGCCCAATTCTTCCCGTATACTACAATGGCTGTATCATCGGCATACGTGAATATATTAGCAGATGTTAGAGAAAGAGTGCACAGGTCATTGATGTAGATCAGGAAGAGCGTTGGGCCAAGGACGCTACCCTGCGGGACTCCATATGACATATATATAATAAACTAAATAAAATGCTCGACTTCAACCCACTAACTAAAAAGAAAGCGAAGATGAAAATAAGCACTTGGCTTAAAACACTTGATTACTCACAAACAGAAAATATAGTCAAAAATCAATAATCATAGTCAATCAATAAAGTAGATAAATATAATCTGATATAATCTAAAAGCACAACTACCAAGCACAGACACACAGAGAACACGCCACCACACTTACACACACAACACATGGACACATAATCTTATCACATGAGAGCAAGTGTGCTCTAATTGTTTAACCTCAATCTATAATCAATTCTAGTTTTAATTGTGATACATAAATTGTTAATGTTTGCACAAACGAGTGAATACACTGACTCCTGTAACACAGGTGCCACCTAGCTCAGGAGCCAGGGTTTCAATTGATGTATCAACCTATTCATGTCAATAAAACATTATTATTATTTTAAATGTCTTTGACATATCTCGGGACCCTAGGGTCCCGGACCTTTGGAAGGTATACGAGGGGCCGAAGCCAACTCGCAGAGGCCCATTAGACATTTTTATGTATTGAGGCACCAACCGACGATTATCGCTGTGCGCATTACGCAAGTGCACCCAAGGACAACCCCAGGTTGGTGCAGGACTATTGCAGAACATGGAAACAAAATAAATTGGGCTATGGGTTTGGGTGGCTAAAGTTTACTGGTGACCTGGAACTATGGAAGGACTATGGCCCCTGCCCGATCAATGTTTTTTATGTACACGGAAAAATGGCAGGGGGTGACTTGCACACTCAATAATGGGCCCCCGAAAACTGTCGCTAGCACATAGTGACGTAGCAACAAGGGGGCAACATGTCCTGAGGTGCTTGAGGAGTGGAGAGGTATTCCACGGCTTTCAGAACAATCCCAGAGCCCGGAAGATGGTCAAGATCCCTACGAGCACTTACTGGAATACTTCCTTCCTCCGAGCACGTTTGCTCTTGCGAATCTCCACTCAAGCCGGCCAATTAAGGCAAGAATGAGGTGGGAGCTCTGTTCCTCGTCAGTGTTCACTCCAGCCGGCCAATAAAGGCTAGCCAGAGATGAGGAACAAGATTTCTCCCGGGAGATCGGGTCCGTGGGGTCGCTACTGCCCAACAGCTCACCACATGCTGCCCTGCGGGTTTCTGTATCTCTCTTGGTCTGGCTCCTCATCCTACACCTGTTCCGGCAAAGTAAACTATCCCGGTACAGACCCAGAGTTTGGAGCGCGCAAGCCCCACCACGACGTCAACGTAGAGATACGGCGGTGGGGATTATTATTATTATTATCTTTTATTTCATTTTGTACAAATAAATTATATTTTTAAATATTGGAATAAAATAATATAAAAACATTTAAAAATAAAAATAAATAGAAGCCCACCGGTATCGGGAACAGGGTCCAAGCTACCGGCGGTCAGGGCTCTAGAGAGAGGAATCTCCTAACAATGCGAGCCGTGTCTAGAAGTACCGTTTTCTGAATCAAGCCCTTGATCCAGCTGCCCAACGAGAGCCTCCTCAGGTGTTGGTCGAGGCTCTTGGCTATTAGGCCATTGGCTGTCACGATTATCGGCACAATGATCGCTGAGTCCACATCCCACATGTCGACAACCTCGCGAGCCAAGTCAAGATACTTGATTTGTTTATCTTTCTCGGCTTTCACGAGGTTCCCGTCATGCGGAACTGTTATATCAATAATCATTGTGCACCGCTCTATTCGATCCACAACCACTATATCAGGCTTATTGGCAACAATAGTCCTGTCAGTGATGATGGATCGATCCCAGTACAATGTGATATTTCCATTTTCGAGAACTGGGTCGGGCACATAGCTGTAGTACGGCACTTCCGATTCCACAAGGTTGTATTATAGAGCAAGTTGCTGATGGATAATCCTGGCTACAAGGTTGTGTCTATGCAAGTACTCTTCGTTAGCTAGACGAGAACAGCTGGAGGTAATGTGTCGTATGGATTCTCCCGGACGGTGGCATGCCCGACAGATGTCAACCGTGCCGTCCTTCACAATAAATCTCCGGTAATTGTTCGTCATGATAACTTCGTCCATAATTGCACAGACAAAACCTTCGGTTTTCCCAAAGAGGTCACCAAAATGCAGCCAGGCTACGGACGCTAGCAAATCTACATCGGACCCATGTAGGGCCCGGAAATAGCGTCCGTGAAGCTCCTTACTCTGCCATACCTCCCTGCGATCATTAGTTTCAAGCACTACAGGTTTGCGCCAGTTTTCTTTAGCCAAGGAGAGCGGGGTGAGACCCTTGTCCACCGCGACCATATCTCGATGCCATTCCCACGTCGGCTTCTAGGAAATATTCCCTGAGACTGCATATCTCGCGATTGTGGTGTGCATTTAAAAAGCCTCGATCTCCACACTTTCGCGGGATATACAGTCTCATTACCGATGACCGTGGGTGATGCATTCGATATGCAGTCAGCAGCGAACGGACCCTCCTATCCAGGGTGTCGAGTTCGGTCTGAGTCCATTTGAGTATGCCGAAAGAGTACATCAAAACCGGCATGACCCAACCGTTGAAGGCACGCACCTTGTTTCCGCCTGATAGAAGACTATTCAACACTTTCTTCAGGCGGCCAAAGAAGCGCTCCTTCAACGATTGCTTCATGTCAGTAACATTGATGCCCAACGCTTCCGACATACCCAAATACTTATAGGTTTCGGATGCGGAGAGGGCTCTAAGATTTATGGAATCCGAGAGTTCCGTTCCCACGGATTCCATAATCTCCCCTCGCTTTACATGCATGACTGCACATTTTTCCACACCAAATTCCATCCTGATGGCGCTACTGAAAGTTTCAGTTACTTTCAGTAGCTCCATCAGTTGCAAATTGTTGGGGGCAAAGAGTTTAAGGTCATCCATGTAGAGGAGGTGAGATATAACCTGACCACCTCTCCTCAGCCGATAGCCTAGACCTGAATTCTCTAGCAGTGTGCTTAGAGGATTCAGGGCTAAGCAGAACCAAAGCGGACTCAAACTATCGCCCTGAAATATGCCTCGCTCGATCCTTATCGGCTCGCTATTCCTCTGGATATTTCGACATCCTGGATAGCGAAGGACCGTCCTCCATTGCCCCATACACGACATCAAGAAGGTGCTCAAAGTTGCATCTATCTTGTACAACTCCAGCACCCTCATGAGCCATATATGTGGCACCGAGTCATAGGCCTTCTTATAATCTATCCAGCATGTCGACAGAACCTTTCGGGAACGGCGAACCTGTTGGCTAATGTCCATATGAATGAGGAGTAGCTCCTTAGTACCGCGGGACCCGTTCCTACATCCATTTAGAGAGGCAGACATGATGGAGTTGGTGTCTATATGTTTGTTAATTTTAGCTCTCAAAATGGATGTAAGAATTTTATAAACCGTCGGCAAACATGTGATCGGACTATAATTTTTGGGTTCCGCGGTGCTACCAGATTTATGGAGCAGGTGGGTAACTCCTGTCGTTAGAAACTGGGGTAGCGAACCAGACTCCAAAGCAGTCTGGTACTGAGCCGCCAAGCGAGCGTGCGATCTCGTAAACCATTTGATCCAGAAGTTGTGCAGCCCGTCCGGCCCTGGAGATTTCCAGTTAGGCAACGGACGGACTGCACGAGCTACATCTTGGGGGCAGATGGTAATAGCCCCCATTTCTGGTATTGGATCGTAGGCTCGCTCGACTTCCCGAGTCCAATCACCTTCGGTGTGACTGACAGGCACCGACCAGATGCTGCGCCAGAAAGAACACATGGCAACATCATCCAGCAGATGCGTGTCGGTCACACCTTGGTCCTGTCGCTCCCAAGCCCTATAAACCCACCTTTCATCGCTCTCGAAGGTGCGATTCTGAATGAATCGTTCAACTCGCCGCTTATACCTGCGAATACGGTTCGCCCATGCATATACTTTCTGCTTCAGGAAGTCGATGCGCTCTGTGGCACGGGCCATATAGTCCTGAGGGCTGATATCAGTCCCTAAGAATGCCCTTCTGACAAAGCGCATCACTCTGTGGCGAGTATTGCCCTCCCTGAAGCAGATTAGTTTGCCAATGAGCGCTCTAGCCCCACCAATACGGCGCTCAATCCTGCACTGCCCAGCTGGTACAGCAGGTTTCGGTCGTGTAGCTCTAGAGCTGTTTATGCCTCTAGAGGCATCAGCAAATTTGACGTGAGCTACACGACATGCTGCTACAGCCGCGCAGTACAGAATTGAATGAGTATCAGTGAAGTCTTCGCAGTCATCAAAATAGTTTGACAACTGCGAATCCAGAACCGCTATCAGCGCTCTATTTTTGTTATGCATGGGCAAACGAGGTAAACGTGGTCTAAGTTCGGGCGATATGAACCGATATTCCTGAATCGCACCCTCCAAAGCACTCCTCAGTTCTTTATTACACTGGGTACTTACGTTTGTAGCCCAGTCATCAATCCTCTCGTCAGCTTGAATTGTAGTGTCCTGTGATGGCACTACAATAACACTCTGCGGCGGGGGAGCGATGATAGGGCTACTCTGCATTTTATTTCGCAGGCGATCAAGTTCAGCGTCATCCAACATATGATTACGCTGGATGACCCGCACCTGATCCGACAGTCGTTGTGCCGAAACGTTGACAGCTGGCTCAAGCACCTGAAAAAGAGAGAGCATCCGGACACGGTACGCGGTCAGGTTGTTTCTCCCCTCTGTAGCCCCATAGTATGAGCGCATGACGTTTTCGTTAATGGATCGTGTCCATCTCATGCGCTGCACACTTCCGCCGGGAGCTGGGACCCTATCAGAGGCCGGTGGGCCTCGAGGTCCTAAGCCGTCCGGCGGCCGGCGTCCTCCCCGTCGGCGAGCAGGTGGTGGCGTCGTGGGTGGGGAGAAATACTCGTCGCTCGAGCTCGACGTAACTACCACGGCCGGTGTTGACGCAGCGCTCACGATGGGGCTGGGTATCGGCGGCGGCGAGGCGGAGCTGAGCGGCGAGTCCGGGGGTGGTAGGCGTGCACGGCGAGCTGCTGATCTTGTCAACATTAACACATCATCTTCGTTTTCCTATTTTTCTTGTTGGTTCATTGTCATTTTATCGGAGGTGACATTTGTTATGTCACCTCCGATAGGTTCGGTAGTTTATTATTATTATTATTAAACCCAATAAATACGAGGTCCCGCGCACACGTGCAATTTATAAATCAGAACGTACTACACAATCAATTATAAACCTTATCCCAACAAACACAGCGTGCAAAAAAAATCGATATGACATATAATAAGATGATATAAATAAACAATACATAGCTAAAAAAAAAATATTAAGCAAATCAAAAAAAATCAATAGTAAGAGAAAATTTAAATGAGTATAAAACAAGATTTCACATCAGTCTTCTAACCATAACTGTTGACAAATTGAAGAATAAACTTTAATAGTATTATAAATTCATACGACAATCGACATTATTGTCGATAGCCTACGTTAGTGGAGCTGCACAACCACATCACTAACTCGTCGCACGTCACAGCGGCCGTACTCCGCAATGCAACCCCTTAAACAACGTATCGTTTGTGATTTTTACATTGCTGGTCCAGTTACTTAGCGACATACTTTGTTAGTGGTAAAGAAGCAATGTATTAACTACAATAATAGTATAGTCGCTGTGATATATGAAAACAAAAATATCATAGTAAAGGCAAGATATATTTTACGATTTGTTGTTTTTCATGATTTTCAACACAAATATAGTAAAATACTTGTGATGATTTATGAAAAGTGGTTCTATGATTTATAAAGTTTCTAGTTTAGCTTCGATTTTTACAAGAAACCACTGAACAATACGGTATTCTTAAGAGCGTATACGTCTAGCGCGGGAAGTCAAGTTTAGGTAAATTCTTTGCAAACATCACTCACACAGAAGCACTCGTACATGTATGCGTAGAGTAGGCGCGTTCGCTCTGTTTATAGTCAGACTAACCCACTTCGATCCGTTCAATATAGAACAATAAAATAGTAAATAATTAATTGAAATTTAAATCCTATAATTCGTGTAAATAATAATTTTATAATATTAAAATGAAACAGTTTATTTATCTTACGATTCTTGTCGTGTTAATTTAACATTAGGCATAACAATTTGATGAATCATATTTATTTCTTAATGTTCATCTACTGATGTTATTATTACTCCGAGCAACAACAAGCTCAACACATCGTACTTATAGCTACATTATGGGTACTGTTAACATTAGCATGTCGATGACGTGAGCCCATAAGATTTTCCTCTACCAAAAAATTTTTACTTTAAAAAAAAGTGTGCGTTCAGGGGAACCCCGTCAGGGACAAAGCTCGTTATCACGTATCATTTAAAACAAAAACAAAATTTTCTCAGCCGCCATCTTGAATTAATATTTTGACCTCACTGGTGCCGATTCTCTTGTACACCGAACTATCACAAAAATTCCATACTTTTGGCTAGGAGAATCATAAAGCTGTTCTCCAAAAAAAATCTCTAAATTTAAAAATAATGTCGACACAAATAAAATCGAATTTAACAATCGCGATTCCACGTGGCACTTGTTTGCCCTACACCGTGATTTTTTTTTTTTGAGCCGGAGGCGCACAGTGGGCGGCAGCCTCGACGTGTTTATATGGATTTTTTCACTTTGTCTATGGAAAAAATGAAAAATAATTATCTACTTGTTGAGTTTTAGGGGTTTAAGGGTTTCCTAAAGGGGGTCGAAATTTTCATTATTTTTGGGATAGGACACACCATTTTCGAGATATAAGCAAAAAAAAAAAAAGATACAGTACTGTTTTTGCACCTGAAGTCGAGCTGTTAGTGCGGATTTTAGTTGACTGAATTTGACGTTTTTCACCTAAAATGTTGATTGTAAAAAACCAAACCAGACTAAACCTGACAAATTTTAATCGCGATTAAAAAGGTGTGGGATGTCATGAACTAAAAGTCACAACAACATCTCGACTTCACGTGCAAAAACAGTACCTACTGTATTTATTTTTTCTTTTGATCATATCTCGAAAACAGGACGCACCAGTCCTATCGCAAAAATAATGAACATTTCGAACCCCTTTATAAAACCCCTAAACCTCAACATGTAGGTAATATTTTTTCATATTTTCCATACAAAAAGTAAAAAATTCCATATAAAATACGTCGAGACTGCAACGCATGCGCACCCCCGGCACTAAAAAAAAACACGGGGTAGGGCAAACTACGTGTACCACGTGGAGTCGCGATTGTCAAATTCTAGTGGAATTTTAGTGATAGTTTAGTTAGGTGTAAAAGAGAATCGACACCATTATCGACTTTAGCACCCTAATAAATTAGTTTTCACTTCAATAAAATGTTTTACTTACTAAAGTACAAAGATTTGGTGATCATACTATAATCGTGCAATATCGTTGTACGCACGACAAAGGTCAAAAGCGATACATCCACTCTCTGGAAGGCCGCACGGCCGACTAATTTGAAATGGTTTGCGCGTGGAGTTTTATAGTAGTTTTAAAATATTTCTAGAAAAATAATAGAACCTATTTAGTTACAATTTCAAATTGCAAGTTTTTAAGAAGATGTTCTTCTATTACAGTAACCTATTATTATATTAAATGAATGAAGATATATTGATAAAAAATCATTTTATTGACGAAAATTTCTTTATAATTTCGTTTTGTTTGGATTTTTATTTCTCATGTCGGGAACCACAAATGGTTTTTTTTTTAAATAAGTTTTTTCCTAAGGATATTTGTAGTTAGATAAAAAATATTGTTAGTTAGGTCAATCAGTGATTTAAGATATTTGTAGCTTCAAAGTTGACGCTCGAAGTGAAATTATCAAAACCTCTGTTCAGTTATCTTGATAGAATCCACAAATGCTTCATTAATCTAAACATTTTCCTAACTAAGTATTTAGACAACAATATTGCCTAAAATTATTAGTAATTAATTTGGTTTTAAAATAATTTTTGATGGATATCACTGGGACTTGGTCGAGAAGTACTTATTTGATTTAGAGCCAAACAGTGCACGGATGGCGTAAACGCTCTTAAATGTTATCACGGTCGCGTTCGAAAGCGCACTAGTTAGCGGAGAAGGCCATTTGCCTGAGGCATGAGCATTATGATCAGGACGCGCGGACACAGACACGCCCCCATGCCTCTTCTCCTGTTATTTATATTTCTATGCTCAACACCCACAGAAAAAAAAAACAGACACATTTAGCCCATAATATTGTTAGTAGAAAATTATTATTATTATTAGTAGAAACTACACAAGTACAACTATTTTTAAAAATTAATTAATTTAAGTATTTGCCGCCCACTGGGGCCCCGGGCACTCCCACTTGTGCTTGAACCCAGTGTCCCAGAAGGGGGCTGTCCAGCTTGTGGCAGAGCACGCTCGGGATGGTGTTGGCGCTCCCACGCGAGCGGAACATCAGTGAGGCGATGCGGCGCCGCAGCACAGTGTGAAAGCCGTCTGTGTGCGCGTGCGCAAACATCGCAGACGCACTACAGTAGCGCGGCAGCCCCACCAGCACCCTGAACACGTTATTATACTGTACTCTGAACTATCTCCTCGCTGTACTCTCTCTCTCTCTCTCTGTATTACTCTGTACCTATATACCTGATCAATCTGATCATCTTGTGCCTTAAAAATAACAAAAATACTGTAAAAGACAAATTCCAAATTCCTTCACTTACCGTTTAAACTATTTAGCCATCAAAAGCGAACTAGACAGCACTGACTTCAGCCCTGTATTAAATGAATCTGATCCGAACCGGGCGGCCGATTTGTTCGTTGATATAATAATACCAGCCTGTTACTGCCCCACTGCAGGGCAAAGGCCTCTTCTCATACAGAGAAGGCACGAGCATTGATCACCACGCTTGCTCAAGATGGGTTGGTGATTTCAGACTAATATTAACTATATAGTCCAGGTTTCCTAACGATGTTTTCCTTCACCGATGTTAATAATGTCCAAGATAAACTCAAAAAGTACATATGAATTGAAAAAGTCACATTGGTACTTGCCCGGATTTGAACCCACACCCTCGTGCATGAGAGGCGAGGCCTTAACCACTGGGCCATCACGTCAATATGATAATCGTTGTAATATATAATTGATGATTAAAGGAACTTACCTGTAAGTGAAGTTCTACCCTAATTATATGAGTACGTTTAATTCTTCAGATAAATAATAGACACATGTAGTACTTCCATTGTACTGGCAACTTCGCACTTATTAGAATATTAGGGTAGATTGAAAAACTTCCCTGCTTGCGCTCCGTCCAACCCGCCGCAACGGCGGCGACGCTCCTCATTCTTTAGAGTCCTATTACAATTGTTTTAGATTGAGGGCTCTGGGAAGGGAGGGACCTTTATCTTCGAATGAAACATATTCAAATAATTAGGATAGAACTTCACTTACAGGTAAGTTCGTTTAATCATCAATAATATTACGTACGTTTCATTCTTCAGATAAATAATAAACACATGTAGATGTTTAGAGATTAAAATGTTTGTAGGTAATGAGATAGCATTAAATGAATAACATTAAAACTAGTGTTTTACTACTAGAAATCATTTAATTACTTAACACAGCTCCAACATTCTTAGATTTATACAAAATAAATAGTCAATATACATAATATCTAGCTCAAATTGGTTTGTTTTGTAGTGTTGTAGATTTATGTCTACTAGACACATTTTATATTGTTCTCCTTTATATCTAATTTTCATATGTGAATGTCATGCATACCTGTCATTTGCATGGTTACTGAAATGTTAATTTTACATGTTATTTAATTTGAATTGTAAGTGACTGTGCTGTTGGTGTGCTTATGATAAATAAATAAATAACAAAAAAAAGAAGATTTTATTATCATGCTTTATCCATCGGCTGATGGTTTGTGTGCAGGAGGCTTTATAAGGTCGCTTGTATGTCATCAGAAGGTTTTCAACTGTATTTGGCCTTAAATCTTTTGTAACCGACAAATAATCTTTCAAAGTTGTTGCTGGATAAATATTTATATTTTCTTTGAAGTAAGGCAGGAATAAAATTGGTTGGTCACGACCGTCATCGGCAGCAGATGACTTAATGATATCGGAAATTATAATATTGACTCCGTTAGCACAAATATGAATGTTTTCAATTTTCATAGATGTAATTGTTTGCGCTCTGTGAGCTGTGCATAAGGCTCATAAGATTACAAGCTTCTGGGAAACCTTTTTTAAAGGTAATTCTATATTAGGGCCCCATTGAGCGATGTGTTGTAAAACTATTTGAGGGTTACACGTAGATGCGTATTTTGTGATGTTCGGCCTTAATTTATAGGTTCCTTTTAATAAACTTTTGATCTGTTCATGAGAACCTAAATCATCGCCAAATAGTAAACTTAAAGCCGAACGGTAACTATTAAGGGAGCCGTAAGCTGCACCTTTATCAAACTGTTCCGTTAAGAATGATAACACTGCCGGTAAACAAGATTTGTACGGATCTATTTCATTGTTAAGGCACTATGACGACACGGTTGACGCAGTGGCTGAGCGATCGACTGCTGCGTAACGTGTCGCGGGTTCGATCCCCGCACGGAACAAATATTTGTAATTTGTATGATCTGCAAGTAGTTGTTCCGGGTCTGGGTGTTAGTGTATGTGAGTTTCTATGTTTATAAACGCACCTACGATACAAGAGGAAATTCTTAGCGTGGGGCAACGTTTACAAAAAAGAAAAAAAAAAAAAAAAAAAAAAAAAAAAAAAAAAAAAAAAAATATCGCCACTAATGTGTACGGACGGATCTATTTCATTGTTAAGACAATACAGCCACCAATTTTTTAAGGCCACAACATATTGTTTCAATGTGTTCGTGGCTAAAGATGCCATCATTAAATCCAAAGACGCCATAGGGACACCTCGTTTTATGAACGCGTTCCTTTGATTTGTGGGTTCCTAGAGGAAGACCATATATTGCTATTTTCGGAATTTATAAATATAATATCTCCTCATCAGCCCTCTATTACAAAAAAAAATGCTCACTTCAGATATTATAACCAGGGTTGCGAAGGCCAATAGGGAAAGACAAGTATGCCTTCAGCCTTATCTATTATGACTTTTTCTAAACATTTTAATATTAGGGAAAAAGGTGGGAAGGCATAAAACAACATGTTATCCCATGGAATTGTGAACGCGTCTATCGCTACGGCATCTGGGTCTGGTTTCCATGATACGTATTGGTGACATTTGGCATTGGCGCGAGAAGAGAATAAATCGATATCTGGTTTCGTTATAATTTTATTCGTTTTAAGCGTTTTTATTCGTTCTCGTCATAATTTTATTAAATACCTCATCCGACAATTTTAGTTCCATGTCTTTATTAATCTTGCGAGATTCTTCATCAGCTTTATTATTATTTTTAGTTTTAACAGACATCTGTGCGGCTGGAGTTTGTTGCGTCACTTCTTCTTCCCAGTTAAAGCACTAGGAAGTGGTGAAGGCTGGGGGTTTTAGGGGACTGTCTTTTGTAATTTTGATGTTCGAAAAGTGCAGATTCTCAGCCTAGTTTGAATAAATGACTTTTCAATTTTGAATTTTTTCAATACTAAAAGAAGCACTTCATGATACTAATGAAATACTATCTTGAATTAATGCAAGCCTAGTACTTTTTATTAGGTTACTGCTCAAAACTTGTGTACATCAAATCTTAAACTGAATACCTTCACTTCTTCACGTGGAAATTGCACCCATGCGCAGTCGGCGCAGGTCGCTTGTATTAAATAGAGCTACCGAGTACGTGCGCAATGACTTAGTAGTATATACTAACTACGTAAATGGGTCGTTTCAATAATCCGGGGCATTGTCAAATGACGCTACGAGAAATAAACGCCATAATCCGATGTGGGGCCGCCCGCGGGCCGCCTGGTGGCCGCGAGCCGCGCGCGGCTCTCCCGGCACCGGCTCAGCTCACCCGCGGTGCCTTATCAGTTAGACAAACGACTGCACCTACCGTCTCACTTTATTCTGCTCGCCGTGCATTTCTTTACAATAATTTACGTTGACAAATGCGACGGACGTCGGCGAGCGCAGGGGGTGGGGGGTTGTGAACTGCGTGGGTGGGTCGGGAGAGAAGCCACGATTTATCCAGCCGCCGGTCATTTCTCACCGCGGATAAGGCGCGGGCCACTAAAATCGCTTTAATCTTTATAGAGGGGATGTATCGCAGAAATGTAACCAGTATATGTTTCGATTTTGCACCACTATATTATGTACCATCGCGGTCACGTAAATCTTACCACTTTGAAAACAAAATCCCGTGCACAAGATGACCACAAATCTGTTTATCGCCCCTTTTTGTAGGTAGTAAGCGTTACTATACCGGCCGAGCGCTGCAAGCAGGTATAGTCCTTACGGTGTCCAGATATGCGTTTCCGCGATGGTACCTATTTATGTAATATTCGTAAATACGTAAAACTAAAGTCGTTGCGTTGTTTGACCTACTTACCCACATTTATCGAACCTAAATCTAATAATGCTTATGGAGCGCGGATGTGGGAATGCATGTTACCATCGTATACATATGAATGATTTACCTATGGAAATCTGCAATGTAATAAATGCGAAGAACTGCTCAAAGATATTAAAAAGATACTTTCTAGATTGCAGTGCGATCTAGAAAAAAAATAAAAAACTATGAACCTACCTAATTGTTCACTAATTAATATGTAGTGGCACCGAAATGCCGTGTCTGGCCATACCGCTGTTAAACACGCGATGGTTTGTGTGGTATGTTTAAACAAATGTATGTAAACTTGTTTTGATTAATAAACTATAAAAAATATAAAATACCTACTGTTCAACATAGAGCTTTGCAAAGTTTGAGAGCAGTGACACAGCAGTATTGTTGAACGGATGGTTGCTGCGCTACATGTCACGGGTACCATTCACGCATGGAACAAGAGAAAATGTAGTTGTTACGGAATTGCCTGTGTACGTAAAAGCATCCATCGAGCTCCAATGTTAATAATGGTCATGAAGCATTATGGAAGCGGAATAAACAATCTGACAGGCCGCTAGTAGTCGCGTGCTTTGTGGCCCAACGCCGCGTACAGTCGCTCGCGCTGATTCAACGATTCGCAGAAAATTTAAAAGGCGATATTAACGGATCGCATGTCAGACGAAAATGTACCGTGAGTGGGTGCGAGCATGCACCCACACCACCCACGCCGAGTTCCTGTGTATCCATAGCCACCTTAGGTACCTATCAACAATTATAATAAGTTCACATAATATGCGGTGTGAACTGGCTCAGTATCTCAGCTTCGCAACTATTGATGTGGTTTAGATAGACCATCTGGTCTATCTAGCGAATGATAGGCAAACATTCAAAGAGGGAATTAAATCATCATGTAACGGGACATTATAAGCAACAACAAAAATTTTCTTTAGCACCTGCAACCTAACGTCTTTAGCACCTGCAACCTAACGTCTTTAGCACCTGCAACCTAACGTCTTTAGCACCTGCAACCTAACGTCTTTAGCACCTGCAACCTAACGTCTTTTTTTATATGCAGGCTACGAGTTAATAGAATAGCTTCAATTATATTCATTCATCATCTTTACTATTCCAACAGAATATAAAAAAACCAGCGTCAATTTACGAACGTAAATTAATATGACTCAGAGCTACCGATAAATATATTTACTTCTGACTTGATAACTCAGCGACTAATGTTGTAAGTGAGCTACTTTATATATTTTAGAGATTCAACATCTGTCTGCTAATAAAATCAAATTCCAGCCTCAAAATTAGCAATCAAAGTTTTTTATTCAACAAGTAAATTAATAAATCATATTCGTTTTTCGTGAAAATTAGCAACACAAGCGCGGGACTGTACCTGATGCTCGTTGAGAATGAGAGGGGCGCGACCGCGTATTTCCAATCTATAACAAGGCCAGAACGCAGCCATAGGAAACTGCTCGCGTATACATTGTAAAGCTATTTTTAAATCTGTGATTACAATGTAATCACGAATTTTGCGTACTGCTCGTGTTTAGTTTGTAACGTGGACGCGCGCGTCCTGGTTCCAAACTATACTACATCACTTACGCTTGACATGAGTTTTAAACATAAATAGTTAAAAAAAAAAAAAAGTGAACTGGGTGAAATGGAACAGATAATGGAATATGAAATGGGTTAGGTTAGGTTAGGTTAGAACTGTGTCAACCGCGCGTGAGCCGAGCGAGCGTAGCGAGCGGTGCCGGCCGGCCGGCGAGCGCTACTTCCGAGTTGCTCGCAGCCAGGCAGGCTAATTAGCGCAAGGTGCATTACGTCGCATTTGTTTTTGATGACAATATTTTTTGTATGTTCAATTGGGTAGGTATAATAGTCAAGTCATCAATTACTTATGGTAACATTATAAATAGATAGGTGAATACATGAAATTAGAGCTTTCATTGACCATTATTTGATGACAATAATAAGGTAATTTTATGTTCAAATATAGTAGATTCACTCATCAATTACTTATGTTAACGTATAAAAATAAAGGTGACTATAAGAAATTAGAGTTCGTTGATATTATTTTATAGATGCAGTTGATACACTTATTAGAAGCTGGCAATGCGTAGACATATCACAAAAGTTGCTTAAGAATTATCACCATACTGCGTCATAATAACAGTAGGTTGTTTTACAATATATGGTCGCTTGAAAACAATTTATTAGACGCTAAAAGTTCGTCGCTGACCTATTAATTCATTAGACAACTAAATATATTTGAAGACGAGACTTACATTTTAAAGAAGCTGCCTTAATTAGCACCCTCATGTAACTTGCCTCGTGCTGTCTCCGCGGGACTGAACTGATGGAACGATGCGGAGCTAGGAGCTCATTTGTATAGGAAGCACGTGATAATAATTACAAGCTGCGAGGTTGTTCATGACAAAGTAAGGAATAAATCGTGGTCGGGCTGCTGCCCATCGTCGGTAGCTTGGCATTTAGCTTTGGTTTTAAGAGTAAAACAGGCAGAAGTACGCGAATGAGGGCAGCCGCGTCGAGCCGCAGACAGCACGGCGCCGCGGTCGTGCGGGTCTGCTCGTCGACCCGCACAGCTCGTATCCGAGGACAACTCAAACTTGAGGGAAATCAGTAGGTAAGTAACTGTCCTTATCATGTGGGTGTGTGGTGTGTGGCGCATCGCGTGTGGCAGTGGCGTCGCCGGCAGACGCCGCGCGCTCTTTGAGCCGCTCAAGTGGTGCGTGAAATTATCTAAATATCGTGGCTCCGGGCGGCGGCGGCGGTGAGCTCACACCCTCACACCGCCCGTGCCGCGTTACACCTCCCGCCGCACCGCGCTCCGCGCGCCCCGTCAGCCGTTAAATTGGCCGTCCTCACCGCTCCTCAATATTACACGGCGCTATTTTAATTTTTATCGGCTTACAACGCGTTAATTCAATTGCCCTTGACGGTGACACTGAACCGTTCTACGAGACCCATTCACGTCGCTCTATGAGGTGCATTCAATCATGACGCCCGTATTATAATACGCATTAAAAACGTGTTAAACATGTCTTATAAATTATAATACGATGTTAAAAGACATGTAGTAGGTAGAGGTGACAGCTAACAAGGGAAAATTTAAAAAGAAATAATTTTACACCAACTTAAAGAAGTCGAGATGTGACTAGGTACATACAGTCAGTCGCCGCCAGTTCATGGTAACTAAAGTGTTAGACATTCGCAGCACTAAGGGTGGATTTAGGGTTCGTACGCTCGAATGAAAAAATGGAACCAATATAGGATCACTCATGTGTCTGTCTGTCCATCTGTTTCACAGCCAATTTACTTTCAATAAAAGAGCCTGTGCACGCGATGCGTTGCGGCGCCGCACGGCAAAGATTTCGCCGCACTGGCGGTCACACGGGCGGCGGCGAGCCGCAGCGGCGGCGCCGCGCCACAAAGATTTCATCTGTATTTTTCCTTGTCCTTGTTTTTCCTTGTCAACAAGAAACCCTTATAGTTTCGCCTTGTCCATCTGTCTGTCTGTTTGTCCGCGGCTTAGCTTAGAGACTCTTAGTACTAGAAAACCTGTTAAAAATGAAATGTAATGGCATAAAAAGGTAATAATAAATCAGGCAGAAAGGAATTAGGCAGTAATAAATCTGTTTGTAGGGTTCAAAATGAAAAATTTTAACGGGAAGAAAGGGTCTTGGCAACGAAGTCAAACGTCGTTGTCTGTCAAGACCCTTTTTCTTAGGAGCGCGTGGAGTAATTAAGTTGAAATAGATATCAAAAACTTAGATCTACGGTCTCTTGGAGCTGCAACGAAAAACAAACTTCCAAGTCAACGCCATTAAAAAAAAACCGGCCAAGTGCGTGTCGGACCACGCACAATGAAGGGTTCCGTAGTTAGGATAAAATTATCCCAAGAACAAACTTAATATTGTAGTTGAAAAACATGTTATCCCATACGGAATGTATGGGAGATCATGTTTTTCAAACCGCAAATTTAAGTTGGTTGATTATTACTCGTTAACCTGTACAGCCTATTTAGCCCTGATAGTTTTCCTTTTAATTTCGTTATATATACTACTGCTGTGAATTTTTTCACTAGTCCAAGTACAACCATTTAGCTAGAAGGGGTGGGGGGGGGGACACTTGACTCTCACAAAAAATTTCAGTTAAAAGCTTAATATTTCGCAAACGGATCCCTGAATCCAAAAATGGCTTGCACAAGCTTACAATATTTTTGAACGACCTTTCTAACGATACCCCACAACATGGGGTAGACGAGGAAAAAAAAAAACACCCCCACTTTACGTTTAGGGGCCCAAAAAAAAATATTTTTTTGATTTTCTTTTATCACTTTGTCGGCATGATTAATATGCATATATATGCCAAATTACAGCTTTCTAATACTAACCGTCTCTGAGCTAAGCCGCGGACAGACAGACAGACAGACGGACAGACAGAGAGACAGATGTTTTCACTCGCATACTTCCCGTTGGCCCAGCAGCATGAAGTTTGGCGATAAGCAAGGTCAAGTAAAGAGGAAATCCGAAAATGAATAATAATAATAATAATAATAATAATAATAATAATTTCTGGCGAAGCATCTGGTCGGCGCCTGTCAATCACACCGAAGGAGATTGGACTAGGAAGATCGAGCGGGCGTGCGAGGGAATACCAGAAATGGGGGCACTTACCATCAGCCCCCAAAATGTAGCTTGTGCAGTCCGTCCGTTGCCTAACTGGAAATCTCCAGGGCCGGACGGGCTGCACAACTTTTGGATAAAATGGTTCCAGAGGTCGCACGCCCGATTGGCTTCCCAGTTCCAGTCAGCCTTAGAATCAGGGTCGCTGCCCCAGTTCCTAACGACAGGAATAACCCACCTGCTCCATAAAACAGGTAGTACTGCGGAACCCAAAAATTATAGGCCGATCACCTGTTTACCGACGGTCTATAAAGTTTTTACATCCATTTTGAGAGCTAAAATTAACAAACATATAGACACGAACTGCATCATGTCTGCCTCTCAAAATGGATGTAGGAACGGGTCCCGCGGTACTAAGGAGCTGCTCCTCATTGATATGGCCATTAGCCAACAGGTTCGTCGCTCCCGAAGGGATCTGTCGACATGTTGGATAGATTATAAGAAGGCCTATGACTCGGTGCCCCATACATGGCTCATGAGGGTGCTGGAGTTGTATAAAGTAGATGCAACCCTACGCACCTTCCTGATGTCATGTATGGGGCAATGGAGGACGGTTCTTCGCTATCCAGGATGTCAACATATCCAGAGGAATAGCGAGCCGATAAGGATCCAGCGAGGTATATTTCAGGGCGACAGTTTGAGTCCACTTTGGTTCTGCCTGGCCTTGAATCCTCTTAGCACACTGCTGGAGGACTCAGGACTAGGCTATCGATTAAGGAGAGGTGGTCAGGTTATATCTCACCTCCTTTACATGGATGACTTGAAACTCTTTGCCCCCAACAATTTGCAACTGGTGGAGCTACTGAAGGTAACCGAAACTTTCAGTAGTGCCATCAGGATGGAATTTGGTGTGGACAAATGTGCGGTCATGCATGTAAAGCGAGGGGGGATTGTGGAATCCGGGGGAACCCAACTCTCGGACTCCATACACCTAAGATCCCTCTCCTCAATCGAAACCTACAAGTATTTGGGTATGTCGGAAGCGTTAGGTATCAACGCTGCTGACATGAAGCAATCGCTGAAGGAGCGCTTCTTTGGCCGCCTGAATAAAGTATTAAATAGTCTTTTATCAGGCGGAAACAAGGTGCGCGCTTTCAACGGTTGGGTCATGCCGGTTTTGATGTACTCTTTCGGCATACTCAAATGGACCCAGACGGAACTTGACGCCCTGGATAGGAGGGTCCGCACACTGCTGACTATAAATCGGATGCATCACCCACGTTCATCGGTGATGAGACTGTATATCCCGCGGAAGTGTGGAGGTCGAGGCTTCTTAAATGCTAAGACCCTGCACAACCGTGAGGTATGCAGTCTCAGGGAATACTTCCTAGAAGCCGACGTGGGGATGCACCGAGATGTGGTCTCAGTGGACAAGGGCCTTACCCCGCTATCCTTGGCTAACGAGAACTGGCGCAAACCTATAGTATTAGATACTAATGACCGCAGGGAGGTATGGCAGAGCAAAGAGCTTCACGGGCGTTTTTACCGGGCCTTACATGGGCCCGATGTAGACCTACTAGCGTCCGTATCCTGGCTGCGATTCGGTGATCTCTTTGGGGAAACCGAAGGTTTTGTCTTTGCGATTATGGATGAAGTTATGATGACGAATAACTACCGGAAATATATTGTGAAGGACGGCACGGTTGACATCTGTCGGGCATGCCACCGTCCGGGGGAATCAATCCGACACATTATCTCTGGCTGTTCTCGTCTGGCTAACGGAGACTACTTGCATAGGCACAACCTTGTGGCCAGGATTATCCACCAGCAACTTGCTCTGAAATACAGTCTTGTGGAACCGGAAGTACCATACTATAGATATGTGCCCGACCCAGTTCTCGAAAATGACAATATCACGTTGTATTGGGATCGATCTATCATCACTGACAGGACTATTGTTGCCAATAAGCCAGACATAGTGGTGATAGATCGATTAGAGCGTCGCACAATGATTGTTGATATAGCGGTCCCGCATGACGAGAACCTCGTGAAAGCTGAAAAAGATAAACAGATCAAGTATCTCGACCTGGCCCGCGAGGTTGTCGACATGTGGGAAGTGGATACAGCAGTCATTGTGCCGATAGTCGTGACTGCCAATGGCATAATAGCCAAGAGCCTCGACCAACACCTAAGGAGGCTCTCGTTAGGCAGCTGGATCAAGGGCTTGATCCAGAAAGCGGTGCTTCTAGACACGGCGCGTATCGTCAGGAGATTCCTCTCTCAGGAACCCTGACCACCGGTAGCTTGGACCCTGTTCCCGATACCGGTGGGCTACTATTTTTTATATTTTTAAATGTTTTTGTTTTCCGTTTTATTTTTATGAAAATATTTAAAAATGTAAATTATATGTAAATAGATGAAATAAAGGAAATAATAATAATAATTTATTTATTTGTCACAAGAACTTTTGTTACATTTACACAGATATACAGGACAATTTAAAAATTTTCTTAGTTTTATAGTGAAGGCATCTGTGTCTGAACTAGATAAAAATATCTGTATCTCAGACATCAGCGCTCTTATGATGACCATTACAAAACTAGCTTAATTAGACATATTGGTATATCTTTACATAGACAACAAGTTTAAAATAAAATAAAATAACCAAACAGGTATGTGGAGTGTTAACCTCTCGGTGAGTAGTATGTGAAAGTGTGTGAAGGAGTGAGAGAGGGTGAGTATAGGAGTTTACTATTTCAATATTTTCAATAAATTTTCTGTCTCTTCATATGTGAGTTTACTAATAAATTTAAAGAGTAAACTTTTACATAATGCTTTATTTAGCGGGTATACTTCCAAGGTGTCATTAATCTTATTATATAAGTACGGTCCCAAGAAGCAAAAGTATTTGTTTACGTAAGCATGTCTGAAAGAAGGTCGGCTAATATTACTAATAACATTCCGTCTTCCAGCTAGATCACTTTTTGAGAACTGTAGCAAAGAGTGTTGCCTCAGGACCACAAGAAATACAAACAACTGACGAACTGTAAGGACCTCACACGACTGATAGACAAGATGGGTTGGGTACAAATAAGGACGAAAAGTACTTACTTTTAGGACAGCTCTCTGTGCTATTTCTAAGGGCTTTAATATAGTTTTCTGTGCACCTCCCCAAACTGTGATACAATATTGGAGAATGGACTGTACGAGTGCTAGGTATATTTGTTTCACTAATTTTGGGGGTGCAACATGTCTAAGGTTCTTGAAAACGTAGATCAGTTTTCTTGTTCTAGATGTGAGCAGGTGAATATGGTCTCTGAAGGAGAGATTACAGTCCAAAATAATTCCAAGATATTTAATTGTCGCTGTCTCGGCTAGTTTTGGGCAAGAGCATACTAAGCGATTACAACAACTATGTGCTGTAATGGAATGAGTATAAGGTAGCTGATTATTTCGAGTGCGCATCGAGAATATCATATACTTGGTTTTATCCGGATTAAGGGTCAGTGAGTTATTCTGAAGCCAGTGGGTCACAACATTGAATCCGTCCTGCGCCTCCCTGTATACTTTGTCCCAGAGGTCAGCAGAGAACAGCAGAACTGTGTCGTCTGCATATGAAATAATTTTACCTCCTGAAAGATCTAGTTTACAGAGGTCATTCAAGTATAAAAGGAAGAGTGTCGGTCCCAAAATGCTCCCCTGCGGAATTCCATAAGTGATTGGTAAATCACTGCTGATACTGTCATTAATCTTAACGCACTGTAAACGATTAGAGAGGTAGTCCTTTAAAAGTCGAAGTTGAATTCCTCGTATTCCAAGGCGTTCTAATTTTTGAATCAGCATAGGCGTAGAGACCGTGTCAAATGCCTTGGCTAGATCAAGGAAAATGCCTATTGTCTTTTTACCTGAATCAATATTCTTTACCACATAATCTTGGAGCTCGTGGACTGCATCACTAGTACACTTGCCTGCTCTAAAACCAAACTGGTTGTTGGATAAAAGTTTATTTGATTCTAGGTAATCAATCAGTCTGCTATTTATAATTCGTTCTAGCAGCTTGGAGATTGAAGGCAATATGGAGATGGGTCTATAATTAGTGACATGGTCTCTATCACCCGACTTAAATATTGGGTATACTATTGATTTCTTTAAACTCGGAGGAAACTGACCTTTATCTAAGCAGAGGTTAAAAATGTAGGTTAATGGACGGATTAAGATGTGCCTGTATTCTTTCAGAAAGTTATTTGGTACAGAATCCCAACCAACGGAACACGCATCTTTCAGGTTCACTATTAAACGTTCCACTTCAAATTCATCGGTTTCCAGCATAACGAAGGACTTGGAAACCAGTTGTGATGGTGTTTTATTAAAATTACTATGGGTAGGGTTTGAGCAGGAATGAGTATTATCAGCCAACTTTTTGCCAATAGATGCGAAAAACTCGTTAACCTTCTCTACAGAATCTTTTTTATTTGATGGATTTAATAATTCCGTAGCGCTGTGTTTCAATTTAGTTGTGTTTGTTATTGTTGTGATCGCTTCCCATATTTTTTTATTGTTATTTCCCGCTTTTGTTAATAGGTCTCTATCATGCATTCGTTTGACCTTTTTTAATAGGTTATTGCAATGGTTTCTATATCTGGTGTAGATAGTTTTAATGGTCTCATTACTAGGTGATTGTCGCATTTTTTTATGAAGCCTATCTCTATGTCGAATACACCTTAACAGCCCGGGTGTCATCCACGGTTTTATAATTTTATGACGTCTTGGATATTTTATTACAATTGTGTTTAGTAATATAGCCCTTTGAATTGACATGGAAAAATATTCCATAGCGAAATTTGCATCGGTTGACGTATAGATAGGTGTAAAATCGGTTTTTGTGAGATCAGAAATTAGCCCCTCAGTCTCCATCCGGTTCATAGAAACATAAGAATAGGTTCTCTTTTGTTTAAGACGGAGGCAGAGTAGGACTGCTTGATGGTCCGTGATTGTCGAGTTTAACACCAGTGTGTGAGCTGAATTACGTGTTTTTAGCATGACATGGTCAAGGCAGGATTTATTTTGTCTAGTCGGGAGAGAGTGTGCTGGTAAGAGGCCATGAAACGAACACAAATTCAGATAATCCAGCGACCTTGCCTCATGAGACTCAGGGCATATATTAATATTGATATCTCCAATAATGGAGATGTTCTTGAAACTACCTACCCTATCTAAAATGTTATTTAAAGATTGCAGAAAGTTGTCAATATTTCTATTTGAGGGCGACCGGTAAATGGCCAAGATAACACTTTCAGTACCAATCTTTATTACAAGACAATTGAAGTCTCCACAGTTAGGTTCTTCGCAGGTAATACCAAGACTCGATTTACAAAAAACTGTAACTCCGTCGTTTTGGTTAACGCAATTTTCCGTAATGTGGTGACTATAACCATCCAATCTCGGAACCACGGGGTTGCACGATATCCAACACTCAGTTAGGATAATAATATCGCAACCAATCTTCAATCTACTCAACATTGTAGCAAAATCATCAAAATTTCGTGATATACTTCGAATATTTTGAGTCAATACTGTCAAGTAATTAGCGGGGCTTGTTAGTACATTGCTACAATCCTCAACGTCACAATACTGAGATTCAGAGATAGATAAACTATCAATAATAGAATAGAATATATGAGCTGCAAAGTTAAGTTTGTCCTTCAATCCGGATTTGGAAATTCGGGCAGTCGAGCAAGCACAGCTTTGAGACGGAACCCTCAGGGCGCAACTCCTTGGGCACGCCACAATTGTGGCAATAAGTCCCTCTTTGAGGAGTGGCTAGAGAGGCACCACGGCGTCCTAACCTTCCGCCTGACGCAGGTCCTCACCGGACACGGCTGTTTCGGGAGATTCCTGGTCCGTATAAGGCGGGAGGAAACGCCCGGGTGTCACCACTGTGTGGATCGCCCGGAGGACACGGTGGAGCATACGGTGGAGGTCTGCCCTGCTTGGGCGGAGCACCGCCATGTCCTCACGGAGGCGATTGGTAAAGTAAACGCGTCGGTTATTCAGTGCAGACTAATTTTATTATAAATCAACCTTCACATGTAGAACATTCCATGACACGAAAAAGGTTCACATTCACATACATACATTCTATAACATAGATGTCGGTAGTAGTTACACTTTGATATAAATTACAACACTCCCACTTATCAAAATAAACTAACCACCATACAACAAAATTAACTTACAAAGTTACATTACAATTTAACAATACCTAAGTTCTCCATAAATTTGTAGTGTTTAATAGTACCTAGACCCTTGGTCAATAAATCTGCTGGCATTATATTTGTAGACAAATAACTTATCTCTACCTTTCCACTTTTGATAATCTCTCGTACAAAATGATGTTTAACATCAATGTGCTTTGACCTATTATGGCATTGATGATTAGTGGCCATCTTCAACGCACTTTGATTGTCACAATTCAAACTAATTGTTACCAAGGATCCAGTCAGCTCATATAATAGTTCTCTTAGATATATTGCTTCCCTACAAGCTTCAAAGAGCGCAACATATTCAGCCTCGGTGCTCGAGAGAGCTGTAACTCTCTGCTTTCTGTTCTGCCATGAAATAGCTGAGCCTGCCATTACAAAACAAAACCCAGTGTATGATTTTCTGTCCAAAATATCACCGGCCCAGTCAGCATCTACAAAGCCTTGCAATTTCTCTCCTTGACTACTAAACTTTAAGCAATACATCTTAGTTTTCTTGAAGTATTTCAGAACCCTTTTAGCATAGTTCCAATGTTCAACACTGTAGCTAGTATTAAACTGACTTAAATAACTTACAGAATAGGCTATATCGGGTCTTGTCATGACTGCAAGGTACATAAGACAACCTATGAGTTTTTGATAGCTAATTCCTGACATACATTTTTCTGCCTTAGCTACACTCAAATTCTTCTCTATAGGAGTATCAGCTGTTTTACAATCAGTCATATCAAATATCTGCAATAATTCTTCTATATACTGTTGTTGGTCAACAGTAATCTCATAGTTATTACAGTCTTTGTGTACATTAATATTCATTCCTAGATATTGCCTAACCTGACCTAAATCTTTAATTTCAAAATTAGAATTTAAAATACATTTTACCTTCTCAGTTTCATTCTCATTGTTAGAAAAAATAAAAAAAATCATCTACATACAATGCTATTATGATTTTTACATCTCTACTCATCTTTGTAAATAAACACGGCTCTTGTGTGCAGTTTTTAAAATTATTTTTACTAAGTACATCCCTAACTCTCTCATACCAAGCTAAGGCGGATTGTTTTAATCCATACACTGCCTTTTTGAGTTTAAGAACTGTCTTGTCCATTTTGGATGCAAAACCTTCAGGTACACACATGTAAATATCCTCTTTCAAGTAACCATTTAGATAAGCAGTTTTAACATCTAACTGACTAATGTCCAGTCCTAGTTTTACACTTAGCGCAAACAATAATCTGAGTGTTGAGTGCCGCACAACTGGTGAAAAGGTCTCATCTCAGTCCACTCCGCGTTTTGCATAAAACCTTTTGCAACTAATCGCGCACGATATTGTACTTCAATATCACTTTTTATGTTTTTCTTTAGTACTCACCGACACTGCACTATTGTAGCTCCTTTTGGGACATCAATAATCTCGAACACTTCATTCTTTCGGAATGACTCCTCTTCATCCATTGCCTTTCTCCATTGCATGCTCTCAGAACTGCTTAATGCCTCCGTCACCGTCAGTTCTGGATCTGCAGTGACCAACAAGCCAGTCGGACTGTACCTGTCAGGCTTCCGCCGCTCCCTCCTTGGTCTGTTGAAGATCGCAGAGTCTGGTTCTGGCGTTCTGATTGGACTGCTGCTTGGCGATGGAGTTTTGGGAACATAGGTCTCATCTGCCTCTGCCTCAAAGAATGTCTGCTGCGATGATTCACTGTCTTGAGCATCTGATCCTGATCGTTCATCAATGCTACGTTCCCCCACTGAACGATCATCTTCTTCAGGAACAGGAATCGCTTCTTTCATACACCATGTCGCTTCATTGGCTGCGGATGATCCTTCTTCCATCACCACTACATTTCGGCTGGTAGTGACCTGGTTTCTGACTGGATCATAAACTCTATAGCCCTTTACATTCTCCGAGTAACCAACAAGAATGTGCTGTTGAGCTTTCTTGTCCCACTTAGTCCTCTTCTCTTTAGGGACATGCACCATTACTGGACTACCATAAATTCGTAAATGGCTCATTTTGGGTTTCTTGCCATGCCACATCTCATATGGCATTTTGTCATTCAGACCTGATGCAATAGATCGATTTTTCAAGTAGACAGCTGTGGATACTGCCTCTGCTCAAAATCCTTTTTCTAACTTAGCATCGAACAACAAACATCTTGCTCTTTCAACAATTGTTCTATTGTTTCGCTCGGACATACCATTTTGTTCTGGTGTGTCGGGGTTTGTCTTTTGGTGTAGAATGCCTGATTCTTTCAAAATATCTTCCATCACTTTCGAACAAAATTCTCCCCCATTATCAGTCCGCAAGACATTGGCATTCTTTTGTTTCTCCACCATTGATTTGAAATCTCTGAAATGTTTGAACACCTCTCTTTTCTTTCATAAAATACACAAATGACATACGGCTATAGTCATCTACAAAGAGTAGGTAGTACCTTGTCAATCCTATAGATTTGGTTTCCATTGGCCCACAAACATCAGCATGCACAATTTCAAGCATTTTTGTTGCTCTTGTGCCTGTGGAGAACGGCAGACATGACTGCTTGCCCTCACAACAAACCACACAGTTTGATTTTGTCACCTGATAACTGCCTTCATAGCTAATACCTTCCACGGCGCCATTCTTCATTTTATTCAAGTCGTTAGTGTTTATGTGTCCTAACCTCCTATGCCACAGCAAAGCATTATCTCTGGCAAGTAAACATTTTGTCACTGGTATAGCACATATGTCTAACTTGCCCACACCGTCAGTCAAGTTAGCAATAGCTACCAGTTCTTTCTTCGCATTGTATATGCAACATTGACTCTCTGAGAAAGTAACACTGTTGTTATTCTTGATTAGTTGACTCACTGACAATAAGTTTGTCGTCAGGCTTGGAACGCATAAAACATCCTTGATTATTATATCATAACCTTGCTGTGTTGATATACTAACATTGCCTTTGCACGAGACTTGAAGTTTTTCTTGATTGGCTATCATAATCTCGGGTTATATCTGTGGACTCGATACATTTTGCAACCAACTTCCAATAGCCGTCATGTGTGAGCTGGCTCCCGAATCCACGTACCACTCGTCTTTACCGTATTTAGCACTCAGGAAAACAGCACTAAATGCATTTGAGGGTTTATTTTTGCTTGACTTTTCAACCATTGGACATTGATTTCGATAATGACCCGGTGTTTTGCATTTGTAACAGGTCATATTTTTATTTCCTCCTGTCACTTTGACATTTGACATTGACGCTCCGCCCATAATTTGAGTCACGTAGGTGGTCATATTCTCACAATTTTCTCGTCTTATTGAAATCAAGTGACGCAACAACGATATCTTTCTCGAAAATCCTGAGTCATCAAACAATGATTTAAGTTTATCCCACAACTCCTTCGAGGTCGTCGTCTTCTTGATATGCACATACAAAGCTGGATCAATGGTTAGGGATAATTTGGCCCGCATCTTCGCATCATCTTCGGGTTTGATTTCTTTTCCCACCACTGGCTTCGCACAATGTAATGTGCCTTCCAACACGAGTAAATTTTCAACTGCAAATGTCCACTCATCATAGTTTTCCCTGCCTATTAACTTAGGCACACTGGCTAAATAGTTCATTGACATCTTGCACAACACGACCGTATCTAAACTAACTTGAGAAACTTGGAAAATCTGGGATGGCCCATAACCTAAAGTAAACGCGTCGGTTATTCAGTGCAGACTAATTTTATTATAAATCAACCTTCACATGTAGAACATTCCATGACACGAAAAAGGTTCACATTCACATACATACATTCTATAACATAGATGTCGGTAGTAGTTACACTTTGATATAAATTACAACAGTTGGCGGCGGCGATCTCTCGCGTCCGGCCCTAGTTCAGGCCATGGTTCGGAGGGAGAGTGCATGGGAGGCCGTCACCTCCTTCTGCGAAGAAAAAAAAGATTCTATATAATATTGTATACCAAGCCCAACAAATGAGTTATGAACCTTATGAAGCCGGTGAAAGGGAGCTCGTAGTTTGTCTTTATTTCTAGTGTTAACATTGTGAAAATCACTGTTTTTAGTGTATAAGTGTATATTTTGCCTAATATATAAGATATTGGCGAAGATGAATTAAGATGCCACCGTGAGGATACCATTATCTTTGAAAAAATCTCTCAGTGAAACTCTGGCACCTAGCTGGTAAATAGCCCGACACCTCGTTTTTGAAGAACAAAAATATTTCTGAATATCAGCAGCTTTGCCCCAAAGCAAAAGACCGTAGGACATAACGCTATGAAAATAACTAAAATAGACTAACCGAGCTGTATCGACGTTAGTGTATTGTCTTACTTTCCTGACGGCGTAGGCGGCCGAACTGAGCCTTCCCGCTAGGCTCGATATATGTGGGCCCCACTGAAGTTTGGCATCTACTGTTATGCCCAGAAAAACTGCCGAGTTTACAGATTCAAGCACCTCTTTATCTAAGACGATGTTGGGACCTAGATTTCTAACACCTGAGTAGGGCAAACTTTACACATTTCGTTTTCTTAGCATTGAGAACTAGGTTATTTGTCGTAAACCAATCTGTAACCATTGAGAGTGCACTGTTTACATCGTCAAAATCTTGTCTATTCCTGTATACACAATTTATATGATCATAAAAGCTTGTCGCGACATTTGCGTAAGTACCTATAAGTATTTAATTAAACTGAAATTTAAAAAAAAAAAAAAAATTGCAGATTAAGTTACTCAATTAAATATAATTGTGTATAATGAGGTTATAAGTTAATAGTTAAAAAGAAAATTGTATTTTCTTCTTTTTAGAGCATTTAAATAAAAGCTTTTTTAAAAGGTTTTTTTGCTTTTAATTTTTAAATAAATAAAACAGGTTTATATGTTTCTAAATGCCTTACTTAAAATACTAATTATTCATTTAAATATTGTTATTATTTAAATATTATTATTTGTAATATCTACTCTAGTACCGCCATTGAACATTATACCTAATACCTACATGTTAGAAAGGTTAATTTATGACTTGAAATTGTAATAACTAAGATTGCCTGGTAGAGATCGGAGAAACGATAAGGCCGCCTATTGTATGTTTTGTAGTGTTACATTTCTAATCCCTTAAATCTCTTGAAAAGAAGACACAAATAAATCAATATCACACGTGATTCTTTTTTTACAAAAACGCTGAAGTCCGTAACTCTTTATTTCGTACCAAAAGCATAAAGAACATTGGGAAAAAGCGTCCCCTCCCTTGTAGCACCTTTTATCATATATCAAATGAAAGAGCGTTAAAAATACATCAAATTCAAATTCAAATTCAAATTCAAAAGTCATTTATTCAAACTAGGCTGAGAATCAGCACTTTTCGAACGTCAAAATTACATAAGACAGTCCCCCAAAACGCCCACCCTTCACCACTTCCTAGTGCATTAGCTGGGAAGAAGAAGTGGCGCAACAAACTCCCCAGCAGCACAGCTGTCTGTTCAGTTAGAAGAACAAAAAAATAAGATTCTATATAACAGTATTCAAAATAATTTAGATAATTTAGATTACGCAACACAAAACATAATTTAAATTATTAGCCATATGTTAGCTAGCACACGCCAATATACCACACAACATCATCGAGAACTATACTCAGGCAGAAATAAAAACTAAACGTAAACAGAACTTATCTAAATAAAAGCCACCAGGCATAAAGGGCGTGCCCGCTTACATATAGTTGTAACTGGAAGTTATAAATGATAAACTAGGACCATCGAGATAAAATAAATAAAACAAACAGTTAATAACTAATAACAATAACTAATATGATCAATTGTCGAGGTCACTAGCTAACCACATATTGCAATACAACTCATTAGAAAAAACATTGTAATGAGTAGATTATGTCAACAATAAATTGAAATAAAATTAAAAATAGCTTGACTTATAAAGTCAAATAAAAAAATACAATTATATAAACTCATATAACTTGTCAGTAGGTAATCTGGAGAAAGAACATAAACATTGTCTTGAGTTAATCACAGCGACCAACTATTCTTATCATTTAAGTAGTCGTTTATAGAATAGTATGCCTTTGAACAAAGCTTGGATTTTACTTTCGTTTTAAACGCATCAAAAGGCAAATCTAGCAAAGAAGAGGGTAGCTTGTTATAAAAGGTTATACCAAGCCCAACAAATGAGTTATGAACCTTATGAAGCCGGTGAAAGGGAGCTCGTAGTTTGTCCTTATTTCTAGTGTTAACATTGTGAAAATCACTGTTTTTAGTGTATAAGTGTATATTTTGCCTAATATATAAGATGTTGGCGAAGATGAATTGGGACGCCACCGTGAGGATACCAATATCTTTGAAAAAATCTCTCAGAGAAACTCTGGCACCTAGCTGGTAAATAGCTCGAACAGCTCGTTTTTGAAGGACAAATATATTTTGAATATCAGCAGCTTTGCCCCACAGCAGAAGACCGTAGGACATAACGCTATGAAAATAACTAAAATAGACTAACCGAGCTGTATCGACGTCAGTGTATTGTCTTACTTTCCTGACGGCGTAGGCGGCCGAACTGAGCCTTCCCGCTAGGCTCGATATATGTGGGCCCCACTGAAGTTTGGCATCTACTGTTATGCCCAGAAAAACTGCCGAGTTTACAGACTCAAGCACCTCTTTATCTAAGACGATGTTGGGTCCTAGATTTCTAACATTTGGTAGGGCGAACTTTACACATTTCGTTTTCTTGGCATTGAGAACTAGGTTATTTGTCGTAAACCAATCCGTAACCATTGAGAGAGCACTGTTTACATCGTCAAAATCTTGTCTATTCCTGTCTACTTTAAAAATAAGAGAGGTATCATCTGCAAACAGTACAACTTCACAGATACCCTTTAAATAGAATGGTAAGTCATTGATATACACTAAGAACAAGAACGGACCTAGTATTGAGCCTTGAGGTACACCTAACTGAACTGGTAGACCGGAAGATTTCACACCATTAACATCTACACATTGGGACCTATTGTGTAAATAAGAATTTATAACGTTGAGAGCTTCGTTTTGAACACCGTAATGACGCAGTTTACGCAAAAGCGTGTCATGGTGCACGCAATCAAAGGCTTTGGAGAGGTCACAGAAAACCCCAATAGCATTTTGCGAGTTCTCCCATGCGTTAAATATGTGTTTCAGCAGAGCAACACCCGCGTCTGTAGTCGAACGACCTTTTGTAAAGCCATATTGTTCATTATGAAGGAGGCTATTTAAATTAAAATGTCTAAGTAACTGCTTGAGTATTAACTTTTCAAATATTTTGCTAAATGCTGGTAAGATAGAAATAGGCCTGAAATTGCCAACGTCGTTTTTATTACCTGATTTAAATAGTGGTATGACTTTACTATTCTTCATGAGGTCAGGAAAAGTTCCTAAATCAACACATTTATTAAAAGTAACAGCTAGATAGGGGGCAACTAAAGTAACATCATGTTATTATATCGCAGTAAATGTTTGAATAATAAGGGAAAAAAGTTATTCATCCCTAAAGATAGAAAGACAATTAATTATTTTTATTAAGATTTTTTTTGAGCGTAAATATGGAGGACGTCGGAGAGTCCGCCAGCGCTGCGAATGGCGAGACGAGCTGCGAGGCGAGCCACGAGCGATTATTATTACGATTATTACTACACTGAACCATACGTATACAGATTCATTTGTAATACCTTATGCTTACTTTGTTGTTACTAAAATCTAAGAACATGATAATAATCATAAAAAACCGGCCAGGTGCGTGTCGGACCACGCACAATATAGGGTTCCGTAGTTGGCATGCATTTATCCAACGAACAAACTTTACATTGCAGTTTGAAAAACATGTTCTCCCATACTGAATGTATTGTAGAACATGTATTTTTAGCTGGCAGAGGGGGGGGACACTTGACTCTAACAAAAATTTTCAGGTAAAAGCTTAATATTTCGCAAACGGATTCCTGAATCCAAAAATGGTTTTCGCAAACTCAGAATATTTTTGAACGACCTTTCTAGAGATACACCACACCATGGGCTAGATGAGAAAAAAAAACCACTTTACGTGGTGGGGAGGTACCCTAAAAAAAAATATTTTCCTTGATTTTATTTTACCACTTTTTCGGCGTGATTAATATGTCTACGCATGCCAAATTACAGCTTTCTAGTACTAACCGTCTCTGAGCTAAGCCGCGGACAGACAGACTGACAGACAGACAGACAAACAAACGGCATGGCGAAACTATAAGGGTTCCTTGTTTACTACGGAACCCTAAAAAGTAATCATAAAGAGCAGTCTCATATAAAAATAAAGAAAAAAGATTTTTTGCCGCATTCATACATTCATTCTTTCATACTTTTTTTCAGTAAATTGTTACTCAGAATAAAAAAAAAAACTATTTTTTCACACATGGCCCATAGTGCTACACTGCTGGGGACGGGATCCATACAAATTTTCCCATTGTTCTTCGAATTTTCATATCCCTAACTTAAGTAATGCTGGATTTCCCATACAAACTTTCATCTCCTATAATATCCCTTATTCCCTTTAGGATTATTTTCGAGACACAATGTACCCTATGTCCTTCTCCAGGATACCGTCTAACTCTTTGCCAAGTAATTTAGCCGTGAAAAGGTAACATACAGACAGACAGAGTTACTTTCTAATTTATAATCTAAAAATATATAAAATTGTCGTGTCACAGTGTTTGTAATAAAACTCCTCCGAAACGGCTTGACCGATTCTTATGAAATTTTGTGTGTATATTCAATAGGTCTGAGAATAGCACGTAAACAATTTTTCATAACCCTTTTTTTTTGAGGGTGGGAAATTATCAAATAACTTCTCCCGCAGTGTCAGACTTTTACAGACTAAAACCCACCCGTGTTCCTTCAAAAAAGTTAATACTCAAGCAGTCACTTAGACATTTTAATTTAAATAGCGTCCTTCATAATGAACAATATGGCTTTACAAAAGGTCGTTCGACTACAAACGCGGGTGTTGCTCTGCTGAAACACATATTTAACGCAAGGGAGAACTTGCCAAATGCTATTGGGGTTTCCGGTGATCTCTGCAAAGCCTTTGACTGCGTGCACCACGACATATTTTTGCATAAACTGCTTTATTACGGTGTGCAAAACGAAGCTCTCAACGTTACAAATTCTTATTTACATAATAGGTCCCAATGTGTAGATGTGAATGGTGAGAAATCTTCCGGGCTACCAGTTCAGTTAGGTGTAACTCAAGGCTCAATACTGGGTCCATTCTTGTTCTTAGTGTATATCAATCACTTACCATTCTATTTAAAAGGTATCTGTGAAGTTGTACTGTTTGCAGATGATACTTCTCTTATTTTTAAAATAGACAGGAATAGACAAGATTCTGACGATTTAAACAGTGCACTCTCAATGGTTACGGATTGATTTACGACAAATAACCTAGTTCACAAAGTCAAGAAAACAAAATGTGTAAAGTTCGCCCTACCAAATGTTAGAAATCTAGGACCCAACATCGTCTTAGATAAAGAGGTGCTTGAATCTGTAAGCTCGGCAGTTTTTCTAGGCATAATAGTAGATACCACACATCAGTGGGGCACACATATATCGAGCCTAGCAGGAAGGCTCAGTTCGGCTGCCTACGGCGTCAGGAAAGTAAGACAATACACTGACGTTGATACAGCTCGGTTAGTCTATTTTAGTTATTTTCATAGAGTTATGTCCTACGGTCTTCTGCTGTGGGGCAAAGCTGCTGATATTCAAAATATATTTGTCCTTCAAAAACGAGCTGTTCGAGCTATTTACCAGCTGGGTCTTAGAGTTTCTCTGAGAGATTTTTCAAAGATATTGGTATCCTCACGGTGGCATCTCAATTCATCTTCACCAACATCTTATATATTAGGCAAAATATACACTTATACACTAAAAACAGTGATTTTTACAATCTTAACACTAGAAATAAGGACAAACTACGAGCTCCCTTTCACCGGCTTCATAAGGTTCATAACTCATTTGTTGGGCTTGGTATAACCTTTTATAACAAGCTACCCTCTTCTTTGCTAGATTTGCCTTTTAATGCGTTTAAAACGAAAGTAAATTCCAAGCTTTATTCAAAGGCATACTATTCTATCAACGACTACTTAAATGATAAGAATAGTTTGTCGCTGTGATTAACTCAAGACAACGTTTATGTTCTTTCTCCAGATTACCTTCTGACAAGTTATATGAGTTTATACGTATATAATTGTTTTTCATTTTTTATTTTGACTGTCAAGTTATTTTAATTTATTATTGACATAATCTACTCTATTGACGACGTTAGGTAGATTATGCGTTGTAGATACTTTTGTGATATTTTGATAAATAAAATTATGCGACTGTTTGCTAGCTCTGTATTGAGGTAACTAACATGTAAAACGATCGGACATACCGCCCACCAAAATGACCCTGTCTCCTTTTACAAATTCTATTACTGCTACTATCCTAACAATATATTGGGCTTAATAATTAACTTATTGTTTTCTACATTTTAAAAGTGATCAAAACAATATAACATATCTTAGAAGTGGACTGTAGTAACAAAAAAAAAAAAAACAGATTATCCAATAGATATGTAGTAAATAGGTAAGAAGTCACCTACCTACATGTCAGTTTATTTTATGTAGGCAAAGTAAACAGCATGACTCATTAAGGTAAGTACCTATCCATTTGTTGACAACATCATTAGTTATTAGTTGTAGCAATAGCATGCAGGTGGGAAGCTACATTAAACTAGTTTAGGAACTTGAATCATTAAATGGTAAGTATGTATGTGTAGGCACATATGTCTCAGTAGTAATTAAGTAGTTAGAATAATAAACTTACTTTGATAATTGTATGAAAAACGATCTTAACATTATAAAACTTAGACATACTAGAAAGTAGGTATACATAGTAGTAGCATTAGTATATTAACAAACATCGTTTCAAATAGCGTGCGTAATTTAAACATCTTTAGGTCCTGTAGGAATATTAGCTTAGATAAAGGTCTTTTTAATTCAGTCTGTCCTTTACACTGCACTGTAACCACTCTAATTAAATTATCTTTTCCAGGATGCAACGTTTTTATTTTTCCCATGATCCATCTCGTGGGTGGCAGGTTTTCCTCTTTGATGACCACAATATCTCCCACGGTACGTGACTGGACAGTTGATTGGCACTTCGACCGTTGTTGCAAAGTGTTCAGGTATTCTGAATGCCATCTTCGCCAAAAGTCTTGTATCATTCGCTGTACTAATTGCCATCTAGTTAAGAGGTTGATGTTGGATTTTTCATAGTCACCATCAGGAACACTAAGTAATGGCTCACCTATCAAAAAGTGCCCAGGTGTGAGTGGTGACATAGTTAAGACTCGTATTTGTGTTAGCAATGTCGCCATCTCTTCATATGTTAGTTTTGTGTCTTTGCTAACCCTTGCTAGATGTTTCTTTGCAGATTGCACTCCAGTTTCCCAGAGGCCCCCACAGTTTGGCATTCGCAGCGGGATAAAATGCCACGTAGTACCATCGGTTGCTACGTTTTCCGAAATTTCTTTAGAAATGCTTCGTTCACCTACTTTGAAAAGCTCTTTAAGTTCTTTAGCAGCACCAACGAAATTGGTGCCGTTATCGCTTAACAGATGAATACATCGACCTCGACGGGCGACAAATCTCCGAAATGCAGCCAGGAATGCTTGAGAAGTTAAGCCATACACACAAAAAGACAGATGTACCCTTTAGTGGCATGATGCCCTCGCCCCTTTGATGTTGTCAATAATACTGGACTCCACTATTCAAAAAGGCCCGCTGTAGACTCACCCTTACAGCTAGTAATTCACCCATTAACTGGGTGTTTATCTTGCTTTTATTGATAATGCAAACTTTACAAGTTCTTATGCATTTTCTTACAGCTGATTTTAAGTTAATTATCCAATAATTACTTCTTAGGTACCTCATCATAACTTGAATACCACCGTGTAACGTTTTTTTTTTTTTTTTTTTTTTTTTTTTTGGATGGGAAATCATCAAATGACTTCTCCCGCTCTGGGCAGAGCGAGAGGGTGTGTCAGACTTTTACTGACTAAAACCCACCCGTGTTCCTTGCGTTGCCTGTGTGCCGGGGCCGCGATATCCCTTTCAGACAAACCCGCAACCCCAGCAGGCATTGGTCTTTCGACCCCGTCGGTTACCGTGTAACGTTTGTTTGTGTGCTTCGTTGATCAACAATGTAGTGATATGTTGATTACTCGGTATTATTAATGGATGTTTAGTTGTGACTGGCAAATTAGCGTTTTGTAAACGACCTCCTACTCTCAGCAGATTGTTTTTATCTAAAAATTGTGTCAAGCTAATTAGTGAACTTGATTTTCTCACTTTACCATTTTTCTTTATGTATTCGATATCTCTTTCATACACTGTCTGCTGATAGTAATTTGTGCAATTTTGAAAAATTGAGTTTATTTCACCAGTAGTTAAATATCTGTTTTTGTTTTTATTATTTAACAACCTTCGGCAATAAGCGAGTACTCTTTTCATTCTAGTCAGATTAGGAAATCTTTCCCAAATCGGTTTTTCTTTATTTTCTTTATTTTTAATAGTTAATTTACAGCATGTTATTTTTAACTCTAAATCTGTCTCTGTATTTTCTGATTTTCTCAAATGAATTTCCCTTTTTGATAGCCATTCTGGCCCCTTCCACCACAGCTTCTTCTTCTTCAAATCTGTTAGGAACATTCCTCTGGATGCTATGTCAGCAGGATTTTCTTGTGATATAACATGATGCCATTGTGTGTTGTTTGCATTGTATTTAATTTCCACCACTCGGTTTGCTACAAAGGTCTTCCATTTTTGAGGTTCTCCTTGAAGCCACGCCATTACAATCGTTGAGTCCGTCCAGCAGTAAGTTTGATAATGAGGAATTCTCATGGCTAATGTGACTTGTTTTAGAAGCCTTGACAACAATAAAGCTCCACACAGTTTAAGACGAGGAAGCGATATTGTTTTTAATGGAGCAACTTTGGTTTTTGATGCAATTAAATTTGTGGATACAGTATCATCCTGTTGTTCCACTCTGCAGTATACAACGCCTGCATAGGCCCAAGTTGAGGCATCGCTAAATCCGTGCAGCTGTTTTGCTTTTATATTAATGCTGTACGAGTGTAACCATCGGTCTAGAGAAATCTGGTTGATATTCTCGAAATCCTTTCTTATCTTCAACCAATCAGAAGTTAATTCTTCGGACAGTGGCTGATCCCATTGTGTGCCAACTAACCATAGTTTTTGAATAAGCATCTTAGCGAGCACAATGCTTGGCGATATCCATCCTAATGGATCGTAAAGTTTTTGTACATCTGATAAAACTGTTCTCTTCGTACTAGTAGATGGAGGTGAAGAGAGACTGATTTTGTAAAGAAATTGATCAGTACCAAGATTCCATGCGATACCCAACGCTTTCATAGTACCATCTAGGTTTATATCAAGTTGGATGCTTAAAGAAATGTTGCTTGGATCCATTGAATTTATCAACTCGATGTTGTTTGATGACCACTTCTTCAACTCAAAACCTCCCTTGCTTAACATTGCCTTGAGTTGATTACCAGCTTCTATGGCTTCTTCAACAGTGTCACAACCTGACATTGCGTCATCGACATAGAAATCTGACAAAGTAATGTCAGCGGCTACTGGATAGCTACCTCGTTCTTCATGTGCGAGTTGGATCAAGGTCTTCACTGCCAGATAAAGTGCTGAAGTAGTCCCAAAGTTCACGGTAAGTAATCTATAATCTTTTATTTCTTCATTGCTATCATTTCTCCACAGAATTCTTTGAAAATCCGCATCTGCCTTGTATATCATGACCATTCTGTACATCTTTTGTATGTCTGCAGCAAAACAGATGGCGTGCATCCTCCAGCGCATGATTATAGAACGTAATTTTTCTTGAAGCACTGGACCAGATAAGAGTTTATCATTTAATGATATGCCATTTGTTCCCTTACATGATGCATCGAAAACTGTGCGGGTTTTCGTGGTTTCTTTTTCTTCACGCAGGACTGTATGATGGGGTAAGTATACTGATTTTCGTGTATATATTTCTTTTTTACGTATTTCTTCTAGGTGACCTAAGTTTTTGTAGTCTTTTATAACCCTTTCATATTCCTCTTTCAACTTAGGCTGCTTTTTAAACCTCTCTAATTGTATCAATCTTGTTTTAGCTATAGCTCGTGTATTTCCTTCAGTTGAGTGAATACAATTTGTTTTAAACGGTAGTTTCACTATAAATCTTCCTTGTTCATTCCTTGAGTATGTTTTCACACATTTGTTCTTCTTTTGTATTCTTAAGTCATTTAGTTGTGTCTATTTCCCAAAGTGTTTTTAACATGTTATCAACGTCTACGTGGTGATGCATGATAAGAATTGAACGTTTTTTTTGTGATGTATTTATTTCTCCAAATAATATCCATCCTAGGGTTGTTTTCTGTGCACATGGTGACCCTGGTGGACCCTTTATTAACTCATGTTCGACTATTCGTGCGTACTCCTTAACACCAAGCAGCAAATCTATCAGACTTGGGTTGTTGTACTCTGGATCAGCAAGATCGAAACCCTCCAGGTGCTGCCAGTTATGAACAGTCATTGTGTGGTGTGGTATTCTCGTGGTCAGTTGCCTGGACATGACGTAAGCTTCGGCGTGCATGTTGAATTCTTTCTTTCTTGATAATATGTTTGGCTGAACCACGTGTTTAATTGGTGCTTGCATAGAACCCACACCTGTTACAGTACCTTCAATTGATTTTCTTTGTAGCATCAACAATTGAGTTGCTTTTTCACTTATAAAGCTCGCTTGTGAGCCTTGATCTAGAAGAACTCTTAACAGTGTCGCATGTCCATCCTTTCCCTTTGCTTTGACTAGTGCAGTTGCTAATAATGCTCTTCCAGATACTCCGATACCAACATGAAGAGTTGTTACGGTGTCCTTGTTGGTTTCTTCTTGAGATGTCGATGGTTGTATTGGTTCTGTCTCTGTGGTTTCCTTTGACTTCTCTGATTCGTGAAGTAAGGACTGGTGACGTCTTCTACATACACGACAAGTAATTGGTGCCTTGTATTTGTAAACGGAATGACCCGGTAGCAGGCAGTTGAAACAAAGCTTTTTTTTCTTTCACATAATTGTTATGTGGTGTAAGATCCATTTTAATAAATTCTTTGCAATTCGCGGCATGGTAGGATCGCTCTTTGATTGTAAGATCTTTATTTGTTACGGGTTGTATAATTTCCAGTGTTCTAAATTTTGATTCCAAAAATCTTTTTAACTCCTCCCAAGATGGCACTTCGTCTGAATTTTCCTTATAAGCAAAGGTTTCCCACTCTTTATGTAACTCCTGGTCCAACTTCTGAATCACCAGAAATATAATTAAAGGATCCCAGGAATCGGTGTTAATTTTCAAGTCAGTTTCAGGTTATATATGCACTCTGTCGTAGTATCTAATAAAGTCTTCACACTATTAGCTGTCTGTGTTGTGATTTTCTTTTGATTAAAAAGTATTTTCAAAACAGAAAATACAATAACACGCTTATTGCCGTATCTGTAATCATAATCAAGGTTTTGTCTGGCCGATTATGGATGAAGTTATCATGACGAATAATTACCGGAAATACATTGTCAAGGACGGTACGGTTGACATCTGTCGGGCATGCCACCGTCCCGGTGAATCAATCAGACGTATTGTTTCCGGTTGTCCTTGTCTTGCTAACGGCGAGTACTTGCATAGACACAATCTAGTAGCTAGGATTATCCACCAGCAACTTGCCTTGCAATACAACTTTGTTGAGTCAGAAGTACCATATTACAGGTATGTGCCCGACCCAGTTCTCGAGAATGGTCACGCCACATTGTATTGGGATCGATCTATCATCACTGACAGGACTATTGTAGCCAATAAGCCTGATATTGTGGTGATAGATCCACGAGAGCGCCGTGCAATGATTGTTGATATCGCTGTCCGTCATGACGAGAATCTCGTGAAAGTTGAGAAAGATAAAAAAAAACAAGTATCTCGACTTAGCACACGAGGTTGTCGACATGTGGGACGTGGACTCTGCAATCATTGTACTGATAATCGTAACAGTTAATGGCCTAATAGCGGAGAGCCTCGACCAACACCTCAGGAGGCTCTCATTGCGCGGCTGGGTCAAGGGCTTGATTCAGAGAGCAGTACTCCTAGACACGGCACGCATCGTGAGGAGGTTCCTCTCTCTAGAGCCCTGACCACCGGCACCTTGGACCCTGTTCCTGATGCCGATGGACCAATACTTTTTATATTTTTAAATGTTTATTTTATTTTATTTCTTTTTCATAAAAATGTTTAAAAATGTAATTTGTATGTATAATAAAGAATCATAATCATTCCTTTATTTGTGTAACATAGGTAGTGAACACAGTTCCTAAATTAAAGATATAGGTCGCTATAATAAGCCAAGACGCGTACAAATATGGTGGCATGCGAAATACGAATAATAAAACAAATTTCTACAGTCAATGCCTAAATAAATAATCATAAATTACAATTAGTCACAATATTCAATTAAAAATTATTTCTCCAGTCAATGCCTAAATAAATAATCGTAAATTACAATTAGTCACAATATTCAATTAAAAATTATTTCTTCAGTCAAATAAATAAATAAGTCTACATTAATTTATCATTTAGAAATTCATCAGTCGTATAATAACATTTTTCAATTAATAATACGAGTAGTTTTTTTTTTTTTTTTGTTACATTCAAATATTTTATGATATTTGGTAATTTATTGTAAATGCGTGGTGCATGCCTAAAACGCTCTTTCTCACTAAGGCAGTCTTACAACGCTGATTGCTTAAAGAGTTTGCGTATTGGCTACGAATCGCAACATCTCGTAACGTTGACCCCTTTTCAAACAATCTCATGTTTGTCTTGACGAAAACACTAATTTCAAAAATATATAATGAGGATAGGGTAAGTATTTTAACATGCTTCATCGTAATTGCTGTCCGTACCTTGAATGTGCCTTAATATTATTTCTGCTTCACCAGTAACACTAGACTTTAGGTAATTGTGACATGTACCTGAATTACCCTAGGCTGATAAAATTTTTGTTTTTCCTGATTATGTTAACATTAGTGTATAAGTCGGTTCCCCCTTAGGGGGAAGGGCCGCACTCCACCCCGTACGGCCCTGTAGAGCTCGTCTCCGGACTGGACACTCTCCCACCGATATAAGAAAGAGAAGAATTCCCGTAAATTAAACTGCCTTGTCCCGTCTCAGAAGAGCTAGGGGACAAGGATTGGACATAAGGAAGTTAATATTGAGAATTCACAGTTAGTAAACACGAGTATTATAATATGAAGCTAAGAAGACAAGAGGGTATGCAAAAGTATATAATATAATATTATGTTTAGTATTATAAATGTTGGAACGCCAACGTCTCCTCCTCTCGCAGTTAAACACCAATATCTGCAATACAGATTCGGTAAGGTGAAAGGGGTAAAGGGACCGTTACGCTTGCACTTAAAATACGATTACGTACAGTCACGAGCAATAATATATATACATTGTCACATTTTCTAAAATATCTTAACGTCCACCATTCAAAAAATATGTGTACGACATTTTTTTCTATATTACCTAACCATCAAACTATGTCAAAACTGGGTATACATTGGTTTCACAGTAATCTAAATAAAACAAAATCAGTAAAAAGTGTACACTTCCAATGTAATATTTAAGTGTCCATGACAATTTCTATAACATGTATACAAAATGTATACATGTAATAGAAATTGTATACGTGTTATTGAAATTGACATGGATACATTAAAATGACGTTAAGTGTATACCTACTTTTTCCTGTATTTATTAAGTTTATTCATATACTATTGTACAATACAATGGTTTTCGAATTCATCGATGATGATTACACACAATCATCATCAGCCTGTATCAGTCCACTGCTAATAGTCCAAGCTATGTAGGATACTTTTGTTATTTGCTGTATTATCTTATTTCGGATCCTATCCCTAAGAGAAACCCCAAAAATTGCTCGCTGAGCGACAACTACAATGCGATTAATACATTACAGTTTTATGTATAAATAGTGGTTGGTTACTGCAATAAAACATGAGCTTACAGAATCAGTGTTGTAAATCATTATTAATAATGCCTGTTAGATATAATAGCGTAGTTATGTGTAGAATATATTAAATTTGGACACTGACTTGACTGAGACTATTGCAAGAATTGAGTACCTACTATTCGTATGCTTCTATGGGAGCTATTGCCTTTAGACTTGTGTGATACGCTTGCCATACGTGAACGCCATTATAGAAATTGGGGTTCCATAGAAAGTATACGAAAACCTTTAAAATATATGAAAACCTGACATTTTTACGGGAAGGCACTGTTGTTTTGTCACAACTGCTGTTGCTGGGATCGGATTATGAATATACCAGAATAGGTATTTATACGTTTATAGATGTCCAAAACTTTCTCTAAACCAATATTCTTGTATAAATCATCAAAACGGACTTTCATAGAGTTATGCTAGTCTTAGTTTGTGCATTATTGATGCTGGAGTATTTAGCCAAGAGTATAAGTCATAATAATTGCTAATACAGGTACATATCTTGTAAAAGTCATATGATTTAATCATGTAAACGTTTTTGAGACTTTTTTAGAAGATCACTCTCTCGCTCTTGACCTTGATAAGGCATTTGAAAATGCGTTTACAAGTAAGATAGGATTGGCCAAAGCTAATATATTATATTTTTAGATCCAAAGCATTAAATGCTGCGGTAGTAAAGAGCATTTTCCTAGTTGGGTAGCTACCTTTCTGTAACATAATATGTATTAACGCAAATGATTTTGTCAATTAAGTAAAATTACAACTTGGGTTCCTTTTGAACCCAAATTGCGACTCATTTCCAAGCTTAGCTGCTTGAAACTGCTGCTTTGTAATTGTTGTTGTTATTGAAATTTCCTTGGGTACATAATTACGTTACTAAAAGTTAATATTATATTTTGGTAATCTATTGTTAACGAATATTTGATAAAAACGTGTAGTTAGTTTTGACACAATTTAACGTTTACATAATTATTGGACACAGTTAGCATACTTACTTTTGCGATTTAAAGTCGCTACATAAATTTGAAGTTTAAGGGCGTTTCTATGTTATTGCTCGTGACTGTACTACTACGTTAATTTGTCAGCTTACAATATACCCACTTCAGTGAGACCGGGAACCGTATAACAACGTTTGCCTCATTATACGTGTCCTGTTAGACCTAACGCATAGAACCTCTGAGGAAGTAATACCATTCTAACGGAACACGCTCCCTAAGCGCTATATAAATGTTTTACTCAATCTTAAGACAGAGTACTGCGAAGTCCAACTGTTATTGAGGAAAACAAGTTTAATATTGAGTAGTTCTACTCGCGTACTAATATGAAAGACACCCTTTCGGCAGCCTATCCCATTTTTACAAAGTTAACACAAAACTAGGACAAGCGCACCGTAGACTCAGTCTCTAGCAAAATACATTACGATCGTACCTAGTGAACGCCCAAGTGGTAGCTCGTCACTTCATATTTCCTTAATCTGTCCCATTTAGAGGATGCAGTGTGGCTATTAGCGGCGTTGCGTCCCAACAGCGTATCTCAATAAATAGTGTCGATTCAGTAATAGGCCTACAAACAGCCGGGTAGGATTTTAATGAGACACGGTCCCTAGCGTTCTTAGAACGTCTACCAATTCAGTTCGGGGTACTTGGTGAAGCCTACCCCCACTCCTTGGAAACATGCGTCAACAAGCCTCACGCAAGGTATTCTGTGGCAAAACCTTCGTGGAAACAGAAATCATCACTAACGTTTGGTTGTTTTGTAATGCAATTACAGATTGGCTTTATGGCCTAGATCAATTCCAAATGACCTGTGAGTATTTATGGCTCTGCCTTCCAAATGTGGTGCGTCATCTCAAAGTCAACAGTTGTCAAAAGTCAGGAACATTACTGCTCACTCAAGTATGGTGGAAGGCCTTCGCCATTTCCCTATAGCCAACTGCTAGTGACAATAATCTGCCAAGGTACGGATTAAGATATGGATACGTAATACACGAGAATGTAACATTAGTTATAAAACACGATACTAAATAAGTGTTGAGTTACAAGAACTTTAATTATATTACCAGCCTAGCATAATTATTATAATAAAATACTCACTCAGTCGGACCAACAAACACACACTCACCCAGTAGCACCAACAAACACACACACATACTCGTACTTCGTTAAATACTACATTAGTCTAATCTGGGCTTCAACCCAACTATATTTAACTTAATAAATAATACTCGCTATCTTGCGACAGCCAACTGGATATGACCAAAGATTATGTCCACACCCTACCGTGGTCTCAAACCAACCTACCCTTTTTTTTTTTTCGGGGTGGAAAATCCTCATGGATGTCCACCGCCCTGGGGTGGGCGGAGGGATCTATCAGACTCTTACTGACTAAAAACCACCCTGGTGTTCAACTCACACCTACGCCGGGGGTCGCGGGAACTTGAAATCTTCCGCAACCCCTGGCTGGTGCCGGCCCGCCACCGCGGGCCTCCTCGGATCAGGAGGGGGAATGAGGTATTTTACTGCCCCCGCGACGTCTAAGAGGGGTGCGCGTGGAACACTACGCGCCGCCACCTCGGGTCCTGATGTGTGGGGGGCGACGGACCTCCCCGAGTCCGTCACCCCTGGACTTATTTAGGGTCCTCATTTGGGGTCTGGAAGAGGGCGTTATCCGCCCTCCGCCGACGCCCGGTGCGCTTGCTGCGGGCCGGGTGAGTGGATGAGATCTCCCTCTCCCTTTCCGCAGCCTCCTTCTGCGAGACGACTGTCTCGCAGTAGGAAACCACCGCGTCCCAGGACTCGCCGCTGCCGACCATCGCATTCACTATGGCCGGCAGCGACAAGTCACTGCCTACTTTTGAGATGAGGGCACGGCGTGGCTCCTCCCAAACGGCACACTCTGCCAGCGTATGCCGCGCCGTGTCCTCCCGGCAGTCGAAGCAGTGGTGATACCGGGCGTCCGGCTCCCTGTTTATGCGACACAGGTACTTCCCGAAGCAACCATGCCCCGAGAGCACCTGCGTCACCCGAAACGACAGGGAGCCGTGCCTCCTCCCGAGCCAGCGCTCGAGCACCGGCCGGACCGCCTCGATGATGTCGAGGCCGGCGGTAGGGCGTGAAAGCCTGTCCCGCCATTCCGCCACCAGGACCTCACGAAGCTGAGAGCGATGCAGCTCCATGTGTCGCTGCATCGGTCGCTCGCCCCGCGCCCTCGCTTCCTCGCGCCACCGATATGAAACCAACCTCCCTAACTTAACCTGCCTAGACTCTCGCAGCCTTTCGTGATTCCAAAATCAACTCTCCTAACTTCTAGTCTGGCTACGGACTCTGATGATCTGTCCCCTTTCGCGACTCAAAACCAACTGCCGTTTTTGTCTTACAATCCCCGGCTCCTCAATTCCTAAAAAATACCACGTTGACCGTTGGACTGCGTTTTTTCCACAGTTTCGCAGAATAGGTTTATGGCTGTTTTTGTACACAACTTCTCAATTGTTTCAAAAGGGTCCGTTTGAATTGCCTGAGTCCTGACTAAATCTTTACCAGATGCTCGATGCAATCTCAGGGATGGTCAATCTTTTGAGACCGACGACGAGTTATAATTTATATACATTTTATTATAAAACATACAAATGTTTTAGCACAGAACATATTAAAGTATTCTAGCTAGGTGCTAGCTAGAATAATAAAATAATTAATCCAATAATATAACTGCAGTTATTGGATAATTGATAGTTACATCAATGGGAGCCTCGGCTTTGCATGCCTTTTGAAAGTTTGGTTAGATCCAACTTCATAACTTGTTGTTTAAAGTTTCAACCATGATTATTGAAAGCTGTAAGTTTACATTGAAAGAACCGCATGTTGACGACCCCTTTTGGTTCTTAGAATATTTGTAGAAAGTAGCCGGGTCGCTTCCCATTAAATATAAATGGAATGGGTTTTTATGAGGTTCAATATTGTGTTACAATTTTAAAGAAATATAATCTTTTGTTATTAATTAGGGTAACGTGTCGAGCTGTCAGACCATAAAATTGAGATTTAATGCGTTTCCTATTTAAACCGTATGCCGGTTTAAAAATAAATAATAATTACGTTGTTATTAATTTAAAGTAAATGACACACAGTCACATAATGCAGTTTTTGAACGTCACTGATTGATGTATTTTTATGTACAAGTGATGTAAACATGTCCTGGTATGTGAGCCACTCCTCGTATTGTCCCGAAAACGTTGGTAATTGTATCCGAGGCAGTTGTACCGCCGAACATTGCCCTTGACCACCAAATACTGAAGAGTTTGAGGTTTCCATTGCTGTTTGTTGCTGCTTGCTCAACATATCTGTCAAGTCCGCGTCTTCAATGACAAAATAGTCTTCATTGAGAAAGTAGGAAACTTCTCCACGCTTGTCTCTCGAAGTACACTATGTCATCATCTCATGAGCTTGCTTAAAGGAACTCCAATACTCTTCAATGTACTTCACTCTAGCCCTTATGTAACCATCTGTAAGTCTTACTTTAGGGCACTTTTTTAAGTTCGCTTGTATTTTTTGTATCAATTTTGCCACATCTTCTAGCGTCAAATCAATCTGCCTAGCCTTTTCCCAACTATGGTGGGGTCGGCTTCCAGTCTAACCGGATGCAGCTGAATACCAGTATTTTACATGGAGCGACTGCCTATCTGACCTCCACAACCCAGTAACTGGGTAATACGATACCCCTTGGTAAGACTGGTGTCAGACTTTCGGGCTTCTGACGACTCGTAACGACTGTCAAAGATCCACGAATGACAGCCGGGACCAACGGCTTAACGTGCTTTCCGAGGCACGGAGGATTCTCGGTATGTAAAGATGGTCACCCATCCACTGACCAACCCCGGCACGCGTAGCTTAACCTGATGGATGGACCAGTGCGGCTATTGTTACTTAGCCACGAGCTCCTCCACGTCTTCTAGCGTATTGAAATATTTTTGTTGTTCCGAAGTAAACGTAGGCATTGTAACTTTTTAATATATTATTATGTATCACTTGCGCTATGAATTGCCAACCACACTGTCCACACTTTATTAAAATATCCAACTTCATAAAAAAACTGCACAGTTTTGCGTTGACAAGTCGTCTTATCTCTGGAATGCGGCTGCCTTTTGTTTTCAGCTCGCTCGGACTCCGATTCACTAATGACCCACAGGTGTGCTAGTAGTAATTATGCGGCTCGATTTGCGACCATATGGTGACGACGTTAGGTAAATTATGCGTTGTAGATACTTTTGGGATATTTTGATAAATACAATTACGCGACTGTTTGCTAGTTCTGTATTGAGGCAACTAACATGTAAAACGATCGGACATACTCATTACAATGTTTTTTTTATGAGTTGTATTGCAATATGTGGTTAGCTAGTGACCTCGACAATTGATCATATTATTTATTGTTATTAGTAATTAACTGTTTGTTTATTTATTTTACCTCGATGGTCCTAGTTTATCAGTTATGTTACAACTATAATTATGTAAGCGGGCACGCCCTTTATGCCTGGAGGCTTTTGTTTAGATATTAAGTTCTGTTATCGTTTAGTTTTTATTTCTGCCTGAGTATATAGTTCACGATGGTTTTGTTTGTTATATTGGCGTGTGCTAGCTAACATATGGCTAATAATTAAAATTAACTTTTACTTACTACTATTACTATTTTATAGAATCTTTTTTTTCTACTAACTGAACAGACAGCTGTGCTGCTGGGGAGTTTGTTGCGCCACTTCTTCTTCCCAGCTAACGCACTAGGAAGTGGTGAAGTGTGGGCGTTTTGGGGGACTGTCTTAAATGTAATTTGCACGTTCGAAAAGTGCTGATTCTCAGCCTAGTTTGCATAAATGACTTTTGAATTTGTGTTGCCAGCCAAAAAATAATAATTGTTAGTATAGTGTTGTATAGTTGGAATTGATAAACTAAACAAAACTACACAAAGAACGTTATGAAAAGTTTTGCAGGGTATTTTACAAATATCTCAGAAACGGTGCATCTGAGCTCAAAAATAACCAAATTGTATTACCCTTTTATAAACCCCACGAAAGGGTTAAGAAATCTAAATCCAAAAAGAAATTACTATACTATATGCTACGGGCTACCTATATGCTAGCGTCGCGAGTCATGGCACTATAGCAGCCCTGCAAAAAGAAACTTTGTGGCCGCTTCGCACGTAATTATAATGAGGGGGTGCGCGGGGCATTCTCAGCGGTAGCGCCCATTTGAGCAAGGTCAACGGCATGATACTAAACCTTAAGGAGCTCAACGACTCGACGAAGAATACGAAAGAAAGGACATTTGGGTACGCCGCAGAAACTACTCAAACTTCCAGATTATCATTAAAAGTAAATGAGAAAACAAAAATAAAAATTTGACCCACATAGTCCTCACATTCAAAATAATAAAAAAAAAAATACCTATATATGTCGCAAATTCGTTGCTGAGTTGACTAATCGGGACGCCAGCGCCGCCTGGCGGCGGCGCGGCGCTCGGCAGTGTCTGCAACGTGACGCTCGGATCGGCTGCCGGCCCGGGGCTCAGCAGAGCAGCAGAGCAGAGGGCAGACTTGATGGGTGGCAGTCAACCGGTGAAGACGTTTAGAAACTGTCCCGCGTTTCGAATAGTGTCGTGTACCTACAGTGTGTGAAATGCTAGTGTGAGTAATGTTACCGAAAATTATAATTTGATCTGAACTGCAACGGTATTTCTATTGCGCAATAACCAACACTACCCATAGTACGCCCACAGTAGTTAAAATATGCTTGATAACGAGAGAGACACATACCATCCTCCGACATCAGAATTGGGATTCGTGTTGGTTCAGGCGTAAAATAAAATTGCTAAAAGTGACCGTTGTTAGCGTGCCGTGTTTTCGAACAATATAATTCGAGGGTAGGACAGAAAAATAAGTATTTTTTTTGTGGATTTAACATTCTTATCTCTTTCGTGGGGTTTATAAAAGGGTAATAAAATTTGGTTATTTTTTAGCTCAGACGCACCGTTTCTCCCGGGTGTCACCACTGTGTGGACCGCCCGGAGGACTATCATGGTTTTATTTTACCTCTCTGTCGGCGTTATTTACGTATACCCACGCCAAATTACAGCTTTCTAGAACTAAGAGTCTCTGAGCTAAGCCCCGTGCAGCCAGATAAACGGATTCGTGTGGGTAGGTGCAAAAAAGTGAACACGCAACTTCGTAAATCTATTTTAATTAAAATTATTATTAAGTATTTTTGCTTGCTTTCGAGTTTAATATTTATTGCATACACTATTAAAAAAGTAGCACTTACATTGGCGGAACAATCCATGTAACGCTAGCACAAACTACACCACCTGCCAGCTTCTCACTAATACTAGTCACTACAAGTTTAAACACTTCACTATGGCATCGCAACTGGATGATATCCAATCAGCTCAGAAGAACCTCGAGGAGTGCTTCCTTAAGAAGATGGGTGAGCTTGAGGCACAGATTCAATGTGCTGGACCCGCAAAAGACACCGTAGCAAAGATCGCTGAGGAGTTCCGGTCATTCCGAGAGCTTATGTTCGGCGTGCTAGGACTTCTTAGGAAGCAAATTGGGGAGTGCTCTAGAGCAGTTGATGGACTGGAGACAAGATCTCGTCGGAAAGCTTTCATTTTCACTGGGTTTGCTGAAGCAGACAAATAGGATTGCAGGGCTCTTGTGTTGGATGTTCTGAAGAAGAAACTGGCTGTGCCTGACATCACTGCATCTTCCATCAAAGTGTGTCACAGACTTGGAACATCAAGGAAGGGACCAACAACTAGCAGACCTATATTGGTAAGGTTCTCCAATTTTGACCTGAAATCTGCTGTTTGGAAGGCAAAGCTTGCACTGAAGGGCTCCACAGTTACAGTCAAGGAGTTCTTGACCAGGTCTAGGCAAACTGTATTGAGTAGAGAGAAATAGAGTAGAGTCATCTCACATCTCTCTCCCTTGAATTCGTATATACGTATATGTAAATATATATAATATAGGTATATATTATAGTAAATATGTATGTATGTGTATGTAGTTTGTACTGTTGTACCTATTTTAGTTATAATGCTTTAGAATAATTTTTTTAAATTTATCTTTGTTCCTCTCATATAGAGCACCTGCCATCTAATATCTTCACCACCCTTGGTTGACTGGTAGAGAATGCCTAAGGCATTAAGTCCGCCTTTGTACTTTTTTGAGTGTGAAAAGTTTAAATATATAAATAAACGGACATGGCGAAACTATAAGGGTTCCTTGTTAACTATGGAACCCTAAAAATGTTCCTATTAGGTATTCGTCTGAAACAAACCACTCAGATTCAATAATTTCAAACATCCTGATTTCTGCAACTAACAACACGCTACGATCAGAGTGCCTGTTCAGCGTTATGATTGTGTTTCTAAGTAATGAGAGCAGAGCTACTGCTAATCTTCCCCGAGGTGTGCTCATTTAGAATAGTGATAAGTTCATGACGCAATCACGCGACGTAAATTTTAATATTTGGTTTCAGCATTGGCAAACAGTCGTTTATTAAGAGCAGGCGAGTAACGCTTGTGTGTTCGAGCACACGTCGGTGCGCGCGCGTCACCCGGCGCCGCTGATTGCTAATGCGAAGTGTCAACGAGGCACAGACAGACACCCCCCACACACTCGCCTGCCGCCTCGTCTGAATATGTCAACAGAGCGCACGCGAGGCGCTACATTATTATTACCGCCGATACATTCCTTTAAACAGTCATAATTGAGCAAAAATACAGTGCTATTCATATTCTCGCAACAAAATATATCGACAGTTATTTAAAAAAAAAGAAGCTTTTTCATAGAAAACTGCAACGCGACAAAATGTATGGATTTTTTAAAAATAATCGACGAAACATTTCATTGCAGTGCTAGTGCAAAAATACAGAATCCAACTTCACGAGGATCGCCGATGCGAGGGTTTGCGCCCCGCAGAACTACGAATCTTCACTGATGGATCCAAAACAGGTAGTGGCACAGGTGCTGGAATCTTCGCTGTGGACTTCAACATACATATAGCCACACCATTGGGAGTCCACAATACAGTATTCCAGGCCAAATGCATAGGTATATCCCTTGCCGCTTTAGCCATAATGGCCAGGGAAGTTAAGGACCACTCGATATGCATACTCTCAGACAGCATGGCTGTGCTGCAAGCGCTAAACAGCCACACTGTTGACTCTGGGCTGATATACGAGTGCCACCAGCGCCTTAACCAACGACGCAGCCGACGAACTTGGCAGAAGGGGATCGAACATGGCACCAGTGGGGCCTGAACCTGGTACCTACGCACTCTGGTAAAGAAACGAACCAGGGACCAAGATCACAAACTTTGGTCAGACCACGGTGAGTGTAGGCAGGCCAAAGAGGCACTCCGTACAATTGATGGCCGCTTCACGAAACAGGTTCTCGGACTAACGAAACAACAGCTACGTACAGTTACAGCAGCTGCAACTGGCCATGAGTCATTTAATAAACACCTCTTTGTCATAAGAGTCACAGACAGTCCGCTGTGCAGAGCCTGCATCGAGGACGACGAGACAGCAGCTCATGTGCTGTTATACTGCCCGGTGGTCGCCACATAAAGGACAAAGTACTTCGGTAACTCAGGTACCCTACGTGAGATTTTCAGTGACACCAAGGCATTGCTGGCCTTCTTTAATTAAATCAGTAAACAGCAACAGAAATACAGAATAATAGTTGATAAGTAATCTAGGTAAATAGGCAAGTACATCATTTTAATCTAATTAATTAAATGGATTGAGTGTATGTGCGTGAGTGTATGTGCGTGCTTGCGTGTGGGTGCGTGTGTGGTGTATGTATATGAGAATGTGTGGATGCGTGTGTGATGTATACGTATATGTATGTAGAGCTGTGTTAGAATAATTATGAGGTAAAGGTGTGAGTTTGCATGAGTGTATGAGTGTGTAGGTGAGCTATGTAGTGAATTCAACTTTGTTTTTCTGTGCTCTTAGCCGTATTCTTAGAGTGGTAAGTAAATTGGTAGGTAGTAATAGGTAGGTACTTACTTTTGTGGCAAGAAAACTATGGTCAGGGGCTTCATTTAGAAACTGATATATACTGGCCACCAAGGTTACAACGTCTGTCGCGTTGACGGTTGGTGACGTTTGATGATCCCTCATTAATTTGAAATAAAAGATTACTGTTGTACAAAATGTGTATTTAATAAATTGGCGACGAGGATGTTGACTAATGATATAAAAAAACTGAATAAAAGCCGCGCCTCATTGCGTGGTATAATCACAAAACTAGAAAACTACGTGAACAGCCAAGAAACCCTACAATTTGAAGGAACAGAGTCAAGACTTCAATCACTTCAAGAAACATTACAGAAATTACAAGAAATACAGCATAACATAGAATTAGAAACTTCAGACGACCAACTAGACCAAGAGATAGAAACCAGGTACGATTTCGAAGAGAAATGTATTACTATAAAAACAAAACTCCTAATACATCAATATAGAGAAAATCGACGCGTTTTACCGCTACATACATCAACATCACAGTTAAGTACAAATACGCGACAAGAACGAGGCCCAAAAATTAATTTCCAGCCTTTTCATGAAAAAGAGACTTTTGCAAACTTTACTAAAATACTAACTGTATTTTTCTTACTTAACAAGATCGAAGACGCTAAAATGAAAGTTTACACCTTACTTGCTGCTCTATCACCAGAATTACATGAAAAATTACACGATTTATGCTCACCGGATGATCCAATTGACATGAGTTTTAAGGAGCTCACACAGATACTAGACGAATACGTTGACCCTAAACCTAGCATATGGGCTTTACAACACAGATTTATTATGCGCACACAATGCGAAGAAGAAACAGTGGCAACATAAATGCCTCTGAATTAAAAAAAAGATCCTTGAACTGCGAATTTAAATGTCAAAATTGTCAAAAACCTACATTTGAAAGCATTCTAGCCCTACAATTTATTCGGGGATTGAAAGACAGTGATATACGAGCAAACATTCTTCAAGAAAGGGAGACACTACCTTTTACGAAACTGCTACATATGGCCACATCCATAGAAATGGGAAAATCGGAGAACCTAAGAATATCCGCAGACATGCACAAACATTCGGACACAGTAAACAGAATTACGAGCTCGATAAAAAGACCTAAGTATCCACGATCCTCAAACTCACCACCGAGCGGACTGTCAACTTCCCCATCGTTTTTATCTCCGATAACGATAAGAGATTTAAAGGGAAAATGCTTCCGATGCGGCAAAGACGACCATCGATCTAATGAGTGTGGCGCCATCAAATCTACCTGCCTGAAATGCAAGAAGACTGGACATCTGGCACGAGTCTGTTTACAGCGGAACTTAAATACCAATCAACTAGATAACAATACAAGTAATACGACTAACGAAAGCATGGGAGATATCAACCTAATTAAAAGTGAGATATCTGAAAAATATATGATCACAGTAAAAATAGAGAACAAACAGGTTAGCATGGAATTCGATACAGGAGCGACCTTGTCCTCAATGTCACTCAGACAATACAAAAGCCTAAAATTAACAAACAAAATTTTCAAAACGGAAATGAAACTGAGAACCTACACTGGAGAAATTATCAAGCCTGCAGGAGTGACATACGTAAAAGGCACTTATAAAGACCAACCCTTCAACGGGACATTATACATAATCAATCAAAACGTTGACCCAATATTTGGAAGAAGCTGGATGAAAGAACTAAATGTGAAAATTGCAGACAAGACTTTTGCAAACTTCTAAACAATCCGACAAACTTGATAAATTATTAAAAGAGTTTGCAACAACTGTTTTTAGATCAGACTTGGGAAAAATACCTAACTATAATAATAATAATAATAAATGTCTAAGGGGCCTCTGCGAGTTGGCTTCGGCCCCTCGTACGCCTTCCAAAGGTCCGGGACCCTAGGGTCCCGAGATATGTCAAAGAGATTTAAAATAATAATAATAATAAATAGGGGACTGGAATCAGCCCTCGAGAATACATGTCCCGTGTCACAGAGCGCATCGACTTCCTGAAGCAGAAAGTTTGTGCATGGGCGAGCCGTATTCGGCGGTATAAGCGGCGGGTTGATCGATACACGCAGAATCACACGTTCCAGAGCGATGAGAGGTGGGTACATAGAGCTTGGGAGCGACGCGAACAAAATGTGACGGATGTGAGCCGCCCGGATGATGCCGCCACGAGTGCATTCTGGCGCAGCATCTGGTCGGTGCCTGTCTGTCACGCTGAGGCTGGCTGGATGCAGGATGTCGAGCGAGTGTGTGAAACTATTCCAGAAATGGAAGCTGTACTAATCACGCCATTAGACGTAGCCAGAGCAGTCCGTCCGTTACCGAACTGGAAATCACCGGAACCAGACGGACTGCACAACTTTTGGTTAAAATGGCTGATTAGTTCACACACTCGCCTAGCATCCCAATTCCAGTCATCCCTGGAGTCTGGGTCGCTACCACAGTTTCTAACAACAGGCGTTACCCACCTGCTCCATAAGTCAGGTAGTTCTGCGGAACCCAAGAATTATAGACCGATCACATGTTTGTCGACGGTCTATAAACTTCTAACATCCATTTTGAGAGTGAAAATTAACACACACATTGACAGTAATTCAATTATGTCTGCCTCTCAAAATGGATGTAGGAATGGGTCCCGCGGTACTAAGGAGCTACTCCTCATCGACATGGCCATAAGCCAACAAGTTCGTCGATCCCGCAAGGATCTGTCGACATGCTGGATAGACTATAAGAAGGCCTACGACTCAGTGCCACATACATGGCTCATGAGGGTGCTGGAATTGTACAAGATAGATGCAACTCTGCGCACCTTCCTGATGTCATGTATGGGGCAATGGAGGACGGTCCTTCGCTACCCAGGATGTCAACAGATCCAGGGGAATGATGAGCCTGTATGGATTAAACGGGGAATATTTCAGGGCGACAGTTTGAGTCCACTTTGGTTCGGCTTAGCCCTGAATCCTCTAAGCACACTGCTAGAGGATTCAGGTCTGGGCTATCGGTTAAGGAGAGGAGGAGGAGGTGGTCAGGTCATATCTCACCTCCTCTACATGGATGACTTGAAACTCTTTGCCCCCAACAAATTGCGACTGATGGAGCTACTGAAGGTAACTGAAACATTCAGTAGCGCCATCAGGATGGAATTTGGTGTGGACAAATGTGCAGTCATGCATGTAAAGCGAGGGGAGATTATGGAATCCGAGCTCAACTCTCGGACTCCATACACCTTAGATCCCTCTCCTCAGCCGAAAGCTATAAGTATTTGGGTATGTCGGAAGCGTTAGGCATCAACGTTGCTGACATGAAGCAATCGTTGAAGGAGCGCTTCTTTGGTCGCCTGAAGAAGGTTTTAATTAGTCTTCTTTCGGGCGGAAGCAAGGTGCGCGCCTACAACGGTTGGGTCATGCCGGTTTTGATGTACTCTTTCGGCATACTCAAATGGACTCAGACCGAACTCGACGCCCTGGACAGAAGGGTCCGTACACTCCTGACCGCAAACCGGATGCATCACCCACGTTCATCGGTGATGAGACTGTACATCCCGCGGAAGTGCGGGGGTCGAGGCTTTTTAAACGCTAAGACCCTCCACAACCGCGAGGTGTGCAGCCTCAGGGATTATTTTTTTAAAGCCGAAGTGGGTATGCATCGGGATGTGGTCGCAGTGGACAAGGGACTCACCCCACTCTCCATGGCTAAAGAGAACTGGCGCAAACCTGTAATACTTACTACAGATGACCGCAAGAAGGTATGGCAGAGCAAGGAGCTTCACGGGCGCTACTATCGGGCTCTTCATGAGCCTGGTGTAGATTTCTTAGCGTCCGTATCCTGGCTACGTTTCGGTGACCTTTTCGGGGAAACTGAAGGTTTTGTCTGTGCAATTATGGACGAAGTTATCTTGACGAATAACTACCGGAGACATATTATGAAGGACGGGACGGTTGACGTGTGTCGGGCATGCCATCGTCCGGGTGAGTCCATCAGACATATTATCTCTGGTTGTTCGCGTCTGGCTAACGGCGAGTACTTACACAGGCATAACCAAGTGGCCAGGATTATTCACCAGCAACTTGCTTTGAAATATAAACTTGTTGACTCTGAGGTACCGTATTACAAGTATGTGCCCGACCCAGTTCTCGAAAATGACCATGTCACGTTATACTGGGATCGGTCTATCATTACTGACAGGACTATTGTAGCCAATAAGCCTGATATAGTGGTGATAGACTGATCAGTGCGCCGCGCAATGATAGTCGATGTTACCATTCCGCATGACGAGAACCTCGTGAAGGCTGAGAAAGAGAAACAGATCAAATATCTAGACTTAGCACACGAGGTTGTTGACATGTGGAATGTGAGCTCGGCTATCATTGTGCCGATTGTCGTAACGGCCAATGGCCTGATAGCCGAAAGCCTCGACCAACATCTCTCGAGGCTCTCGTTAGGCGGTTGGATCAAGGGCCTGATCCAGAAGGCAGTACTCCTCGATACGGCTCGCATTGTGAGGAGATTCCTGTCTCTACAGCCCTAACCACCGGTAGCTTGGACCCTGCTCCCGACACCGGCGGAACACTATTTTTTATATTTTTAAATGTTTTTTATATAGTTTTTAAGAAATATTTAAAAATGTATTTTATATGTTAAAATTTTAAATAAAGGAAATAATAATAAACATTTATTTCAGACCAGGTCCATATTCTTGTTAATAACAATATACTGAAAAACTAATGTTAGTACTATGAAGCTCACTTAAATCTTAAGGAAAATACACGACCGATTTTTATGAAACCGCGGCGAATACCGTACGCGTTAAAGGAAAAAGTCGATAAAGAAATTGAACGACTATGTGCAGAAGGGGTGATCACCAAAGTACACCATTCGGATTGGGGCACGCCAATCGTACCGATTGTGAAACCAAATGGGAGCATTCGACTGTGTGCAGACTACAAGGTCACCCTTAACAAAGTCATCAGGGACGAACATTACCCAATACCTATAATAGAGGATATATTTGCAGAAATTAACGGAGGCAAATACTACTGCACCTTAGACATTACCCAAGCCTATCTAAATTTGGTTATGGACGAAGAAAGCACTATCTTACAAACATTATTTGCGATTGACTTTGTAAATACCTTTGTGGGTACACAAAGGTACTTACAAAGTCAATCGCTTAATGTTTGGAGTCAAAGTAGCACCAAGCCTTTGGCAGAAATTCATGGACCAATTACTTCAGGGACTAGACGGAATAAAATGTTTTTTTGACGACATTATAATTCAAGGAGCATCAGAGGACCAACTCTTAACACGTCTAAAACAAGTCTTGCAAAAACTGAAAGAGAGTCTCCACGTTAACAGAGAAAAATGTATTTTTTTAAACGTAACATTAACTACCTCGGGCATACAATCGATAAAGATGGTTTACATAAGAACAAAGACAAAGTAAAGGCCATCGTGAACACTGTAAGACCAACGAACAAGGGAAAAAAAAACAAAAAACAAACAAACATAAACGAACTACGAACCTTCCTTGGTATGGCAAACTACTATAACAAATTTATACCGAACCTTGCCTCTTTAACAAACTCACTAAGTGAGTTACTAAGGAAAGAGAAAGATTTTCACTGCACTTCTAAATGCGAAGACAGTTTTAATAACATTAAGAAGGAGTTTTTCAGCGAAAGAGTTCTTATTCACTTTGACCCAGGAAAACCACTGATACTAGCTACTGACGCTTCACCAACGGGCTTAGGAGCTGTTCTCTCTCACAAACTACCTGATGGCTCTGATAGACCAATCGCATTCGCCTCTAGATCACTTTCATTTAGTGAAAGGAAATATAGTCAAATTGACCAAAAAAGCTACGGCGATCTACTGGGGCATTAAAAGATTATTTCACTACTGTTACGGCAGAAAATTCACATTAGTGACAGACCATAAGCCCCTTACCTCAATTTTTCATCCCCACCAGACATTACCAGCATTGAGCACAATGCGATTATTTCATTACGCACATTTCTTATCGGGATTCAACTACGACGTGAAATACAGAGCTTCAGCGAAACATTCAAATGCTAATTACCTATCAAGATTCCCAGTAGAAATAGCAAAAGAAACCTCAATAGACCAACATTGTTCATAGCAACTACAGCAGATTAACGTCCTAGAAATTCGACCAGAAGTTATAACTAATGAAACTAGAAAAGACAATGAACTTAAAACATTACTGGAAGCGCTACAAGCAGGTCACTCATTACGTCAATATGGCTACGGTGATAATGAATTAACACTTCAAGACCACTGCATATTGAAAGGAACTTGAATGGTAATACCCAAAAGTTTACACATACGTGTACTAGATGAACTACACACTGGACACATTGGTATACTTAAAATGAAATTACTAGCTCGCAGCTACATATACTGGAAGAATATAGATAGAGATATCGAGAACAAAGTAAAATCCTGTAGAGCATGCCGATTAGAACAAAATGAGTCACCAAAAGCACCCCCACACCATTGGGAACAACCTACAGGGCCATGGCAACGTCTTCATATAGATTTTGCAGGACCTATTTTAGGACATCAACTTCTAATAGTCGTGGATGCCTTTTCAAAGTGGGTGGCAGTCTTCCCAACAAAGACAACAACAAGTGCTTGGTGCGTTGTTAAATTGAAATAATTATTCTGCACATTCGGCATACCATACACACTTGTTTCGGACAACGCACGGCAGTTTGTGTCCCAAGAATTCAAGAGCTACCTTTCCAACTGCGGTGTAATACACTTGACGTCAGCCCCGTACCACCCAGCCACCAACGGTCAGGCTGAACGTTACGAGCAAACAATAAAGAAAGCACTACGCACAATGGAGGGGGAGAGGGGCGATCTTACGGATAAGCTCCTTGTCCTTAAGACCCGGCTCAGACGCACACCAAACCTGAACGGACAGACCCCCTATCAATTGATGTTCAACCGGGATGTGAGAACAAAGTTGCACGTGATGTTTAAAGACTCATCTGCCCCGAAGGCCTTCGACCCAAACCACACACCGCCTCCCATCAGGGCTTACTCCGTAGGTGAGCGAGTCCAGGCTAGAGCCTACTCCGACCAGAGACGAAGATGGGAGTTCGGCACGATAGTGCGTCGCCTAGGCAGGCTTCATTATGAAGTACAGACAGATGGTGGCGTCGTGTGGCGTAGACACCTGGAACAGTTGCTTTCAGCCCCAGGCGTGGTACAACCAGGAATGGCGGCGGAGGACTGATATATACTGGCCACCAAGGTTACAACGTCTGTCGCGTTGACGGTTGGTGACGTTTGATGATCCCTCATTAATTTGAAATAAAAGACTACTGTTGTACAAAATGTGTATTTAATAGAAACGTTTCCACATTTAGAGCTGTGAAAACTTTTGATTTCTTTGGACGAAATCCTTCTGATTTCCTTTTTAAAAATGCCAGTAATTTGGTGTAACTATGTAATATTTTTTTATATTATTTTTGATGCTTATTGTTGACCTGAGGATCGAATAGATGCACCATAGGCTACTTGGCTTCTTTGTACTGATAAATGCTGGAAGTAGGCTGAAAGCACTGATTCAGATACAGACATGACGCCCTTTGTTTAGTTTTCCATTTGTAAAAATCATCGTAGGCTTTAAGGTTTAGTCTAATACCGTAGACCTTGCTCAAATGGGCGTTAACCCCGAGAATACCCCGCGCACCCCCTCGTCATAATTACGCGCGAAGCGGTCACAAAGTTTATTTTTGCAGGGCTGCAATAGTGCCATGACTCGCGGCGCTAGCATAGGTAGCCCGTAGCATATTTCAGACCAGTGGTTTAGAATATTTTTAGGTTAAAAGTTGAATGTTATAAAAAACACTTACAACACTTGTGTAAATTATTGAACCACTATTGTGTCTATATAAAAATATTTTTTACAAACTAAGAACTCGTTGTAATACTTATTATTAAAACACACAGCTATAATCTAGCAAGAGAATGACTTTTCACAAAAAAAAAATGCTGTTACACAAACTCTTCGACATTAGTTTCCGTTCGTTTAGATGGCGCTGTTGTCAAACAAAATTTATAAGATTTCTAAAAATGGTAAAAAAAAGCATAAATAAACAATTATTGAATAAAACTTTTACAGGGTAAGTTTATGATATTAGTTATCCACTTTTTGATGTAAAATAAGTCAACAATTTCCTAAAAACCAGGAAGTTATAACCAAAAGTCTTACATCGCACAAGCAAAATTTTTTATACAGTAAATATTGGGTTGATTCCGTTGAAATTTTTACTAGTGTTAGTGTATTCAGTGTGATTGTTACCACTGAATATAGATCTCTAGCACTTACTTGTTGAGTTAGTTAGTACCCACCCCACACCAATTATCATCGCTTATCGCTACTTACTTGCTATTGCAAACTTTTGCTGAAGGGAACCACAAACCAAAACGTCATCTGTGTTTTTTTTTTTTTTTTTCATACAGTTCTGAGCAAAATTTCGAACCACATCACCTTGGCTTTACGCGGGGGTCGTGCGGTCCATGGCCCTTTACGGGGCACCGGTGTTGGCGCGTTCATTGAGGCTGCGACCGGCCCAGCGGTTGAACGCGTCCCAAAGGGTCATGGCCATCAGGTTGGTTCGGGGATACCGCACGGTCTCCCGTGAGGCGGCGAGCCTCCTTGCCGGACTACCGCCATGGGATCTGGAGGCGAAAGTCCTCGCGCACATGTGGGAGTTGCGCGAGGAGGCGAAACGCCGGGGTGTAACTCCGCTGCCGTGAGAAATCATGGCACAGCGGACAGAGCTCCGGCGGGATCTCATGGCGGCATGGAGTGTGCGATTGTCGCAACCCAGCGCTGGGCACGCCACAATTGCGGCGATAAGTCCCCTCTTTGAGGAGTGGCTTGAGAGGTGCCATGGCGTCCTCACCTTCCGCCTGACGCAGGTCCTCACCGGACACGGTTGTTTTGGGAGGTTCCTGTTCCGCGTAAGGCGGGAGGAAACGCCCGGGTGTCACCACTGTGTGGATCGCCCGGAGGACACGGTGCAGCATACGGTGGAGGTTTGCCCGGCTTGGGCGGAGCACCGCCGTGTCCTCACGGAGGCGATCGGCGGCGGCGATCTCTCGCGCCCTGCCCTGGTTCAGGCCATGGTCCGGAGCGAGAGTGCATGGGAGGCCGTCACCTCCTTCTTTGAAGCAGTTATGTTCGCGAAGGAGGAGGCGGAGCGCGCGAGGGAGATGCAAGCTGCACGCCCTCGCGGCCCTAGTCGCCGCAGGAGACGCCCCGGGCGTCGGGAGTCGAGAGCCGACTTCCGGCCACCGTAGGCGCGGGCTTGCGGACGGTGAGCAATGGGCAGCTCGCCGTCCGATAAGGACCAGGCCCGTGTTGACGGCGCGTTGTGTTCCACGCGCGCCTCAAAGAGATGTCAGCACCAACCGACGGGGTCGAAAGACCAATGCCTGCTGGGGTTGCGGGTTTGTCCGAAAGGGATATCGTGGCCCCGGCACACGGGCAACGGAAGGAACACGGGTGGGTTTTAGTCAGTAAAAGTCTGACACACCCTCTCGCTCTGCCCAGAGCGGGAGAAGTCATTTGATGATTTCCTATCCTCAAACAAAAAAAAAAAAAGGGCAGACCACAGAGTAATAAAATACCTAGTATCAGTAGGATCAGCTGTAGTCTACGAATAATAAAAGGAAGCGTAATTGTGAACAAAAACAACGAAAAATTCCAAACAAAACATCACTACATTCAATTACATTGACATAATTATCTCGAGTATTCGAACGAAAGAACACACATGCAAATAAGCCAAGCGCGGTGATTGGTTCTCGGCAGGACAGATAATAATATCTGGTTCGCGTGCCTGCTACAGTGCGAGATGCGTGGACGATGTTATGTATTATGTATGAGAAGGTAAGTCATAATAAAAAGTATTATATTTTTGCACTATCCGCATCAGTTGGATTAATTTGTTGTAATTTAACTAAACCATTCTTGAATACACTTATTTAAAAGTTTGAGTTTCTAGTTTTTGAATTACTTTAAATGTTTAAATGCTCGTGCAGATCAGAACAGATCGAGAACAGTGGTAGCGATCCAGTCTCTAAAGGTGACTGGAATTGAGAGGCTAAGCAGACATGTGATTTTTGTAGCCATTTAAGCCAGAAATTGTGCAGTCCGTCCGGTCCTGGGTATTTCCAGTCAGGCAGCGGACGGACTGCACGGGCCACATCCAGAGGACTAATGATAATAGCGGCCATTTCTGGTATTGAATCACACGCCTGCTCAACAACACGCATCCAATCACCTTCAGTGTGACTGACGGGCACCGACCAAATGCTTCGCCAAAAAGCACTCATCGCGTCATTATTCGGTGGACGCTCGTCAGTCACACCCTGAGTGGTGGTGAGGTAAATTCCTCCCTCGGTAGCCCCATAATATGCGCGCATGACATTTTCATTAATGGACTGGTCCATTCGCATGTCGCATGCGCGACATATTTCCACCGGCAGCGGGGACCCTGTTGGCCTTGAGGTCCCAAGCCCGCTGGTGGCCGGCCTCTCCCCTGCCGACGTACAGATGTTGGCGACGTCGGCGGGGAGAAATACTCGTCGCTCGAGCTCGACGCAACTGCCGCGGCCGGTGTGATCACAGCGCTCACGGTGGCGCTACCGGCGGCGGTGGGGCGGAGCTGAGCGACGAGTCCGGAGGTGGTAGGTGTGCTCGTCTCGTAGCTGATCTTGTCAACATTCCGTTTTACTTTGGTTTCATAATTATTTTCGTTATTATTGTTTTATTGCAGGCCGAATTTGACAGCCGTCATTCATGATGTTTCGATTATTCTTAGATTTTTTCATTTTGATGTTGTTTATTGTCTTTTTATTATTGTGCTGTTATTCCTAAAGGTTTCATTATAATTTTTCGTACTTCTGAGACTAAATGCGGCTGTAGGAATACTTAAATATGAAAAATATATGATATGAAAATTTTGTCGTTTGTTGACATGCCAGTGTTGCCAGCTATTATAAACACCAAAAATTATAGAAAATATATTATTAAAGAAAACAAGGTAAGAAGTGATTTATGCAGAAAATGCCACAGCAAACCCGAAACTATACAACATATCTCAAGAGCTTGTAGCACACTCACCCAAAATGATTACACTCATAGACACAATCAACTTGATAGCACATTTTTAATAATTTACTAAAATAATTAACCTAGAGACCGTTTTTTTGACGACCGGCTCCCAGTGTTGCCAGCCTAAAAAAAGATGCCAGTAAGTCATGTACCAGTCGAAGTAGATGGTGAGTGGTGATGAGCAAGCCTATGTTGTGGGAACCACGCGAGTAGGGTTCTCTATCGGCCGTATTATGTGTGACCGTACCAGTAGAGACTGGCGGAGGTCGGGGTCTGGAGAGATCATAGTTTTGATCCATGCGCTGGATCTGTGAGAGCAATGCGAGTGCTGGCTGGAGAGCCTTGGCGTTATAGTGGTTTGCTCGTATGTGGGTTTCCAAGTGTCTCACGCTCTTAGTGAAAAATAATATTATAAATCAAAAACTCGCAACAAACCACAATTTAATGCAGGATCTATACACACCATACTACAAAAACTCACCTAGGGCTGTATTAGAAAACCAAGCTTACAAATTATATTATGACCGTACTATAACTACAGATCATGCAATATATAATAACAGACCCGATATAACACTTGTTGATAAAGAAAACAATCACACATTCATAATAGATATAGCAGTCCCAAACACCAATAATATACAGAAAACTATCACCGAAAAAATCAGAAAATACACAGAACTACAAGAAGAAATTACCAGGGCCTGGAAAATGAACAGAGTAACCAGTGGCGTAGCTAGGGAGGGGGCGTCGGGGGCAGTCCGCACCGGGTGTCACCGGTTGCGGGATGACACCCGACCGTATAAAAAAAATTACACAAACTGAGTTAAATATCGGCGATCGAGATTTTAATTAAAAAATATTTATTTATTAAAAACAATGTTTATTCTTTAGATTGTTGTACAAGACTAAATTATAATTATGATATTCCTAATAACTAGCTTATTGGTAAATCTACAACTATGCACTTTACGCGATGACGCACAACATCATCCGATGTCTAGTCAGCAGTTACATGCATTAGGCGATTGCCTAACTCCTCCCTCCTTAAGATGGAAGTGCGTCCCGCAGCTTCCCGCAGCGTCCTTGGTGCGTGGTTCATCCTGTTAGGGTTTTTGCTGTCTCCACTGTCAGATTTTCCATACAGTGATTATTATTAGGATGATGTAGAGTCCTAATTAAAAACTAGTTGTCCAACTCGGTGTGGCCATCATAATTTGCCAGTCGATTGTGGGCTTCTCTATATCTTCAGCACGGTCCATTAGCTCGTGTATGCTGTCCAAATCTATGTTTTCTAATTGTAGGTTATAGTGAATGTTCCCCTCTGGGATAAGTGTATTACTGGGAAGTGGTATGATTTCATCTATTGTAACATTACTGATGTGTGTTTTTAGAGTTTGATTTAATATCTCCATTTGGCATTCGCTGGTTATGCTACCGATATGTATGCCTGCTAACTTTTTGTATTCCGTTCTGCTTCCACAGTAGGTTCTTAAAATTTTCTCTTCTTTAAGGATAATCAGCCATTTGTTGTCCTGAATTTTCTGTATTTTCCCTTGCTTGACTTCCATCTTGGCTCTAGTGCAGTTTCCGTTTCGATGTTGGATGAGCGATATTATGCAGTCTGTAGTGTCATCTACGCGCTGTGTGTTCAATGACGTGGAGAGTCGTGTGTCTTGCGTGATCTTCTTGCAGTCTCCTTCTAGGTATGAGTACTCGTTGCTTCCCAGTGCTAGGAATTTGGTTTTAGGAATGATTGTGAGATTTTGTTTATCGGGAATGGAGTATAAGTGGATAAGGTCATAAGGTTTTGTATCAGTGGATGGGATGTCTAATATAAATGTTATAGTGTGTTCTGTACTATAGGCTTTTACACTAATAGATTTATCTATACTATGAATATTTTTTATACTTATGTTATCTACTGGTCTAAATTGGTTTTGTTTTTGAATATCTAGCATCTCCTTAATGAGGGCTTGTGGGGATATTATGCTGGAATGCATAACGTCTAACTGAGCAAATGTCATTGCGTCTTCTAAAATTTATAATTTGTCTAAGAGTAACTGTAAACTAAAGTCTATTTGGATATATAAATCTAAGAAGTGCAATCTACTAACTACTATATTACTAATATTAGTGGTATTTTTCAACGTCGAAGTTGATCTATTCTGGTTTTCATTTAAAACCTTAATCTGTTTACCGAATTCTTCAACTGCATGTGTTGCTATAAATAGTGATTGCTTTTGAGAGATATTTATTTTATTTACTGAGTTACGTAAACTAGATAGCTATTTCACTTTCAAATATAACAGCGTCTTCGTTATCTAAGTTGCCCGTAATAGTTTTCACAATTGAACCTAGTCCGTTGATGATACCACGTCTATATCTAAAATGCGGTGCAATAAACAATATTTTCTTATTTTATAGTTTAAGCTACTATCTATTTGGTCCTTATAAGTTCTATGTAATTCTTGGTTATTTTCAGCTGTTTTAGTACTGACATATAACGCCATGAGCTTTATAGTTGTGTTTTGTAAGTACGATGCGTTATAAACGCAAGCCAAACTGAAAGTATCTACTTTTTTTAGAATTTGTCCCTGTTTTAAAAGCAGAATGCCATTTACATTGTCTACGGGAATAATATTCAAGTTTGCGGCTGCGTGGAGTAGGAGGGCTCCTGTGACGAGGGTCCTGTAACAAAATGTGGTCTACGTAAGAGTTTGAAATGTACTCTAATAGATTTAGCGTTAGGGTGGCTTCCTATGATCTCAGCAACATTGTTGGGATGAAGGTGGATGATCTTATATGGACCTTTAAATACCGGTTTGTCTTATCGCTCCTCGTAGTTTTAGCAACTTGTTTAAACACTGTTTCACCTACCTTCAGTGTAATTGCTTCGGCTGCCTGGTTTCGTTTCTCTATTACCTGTTCTTTATTTTTAGATACAAGCGCTGCTGTGCATTCTTGTACTGCCTCTGCATTTTTGCGGTGATTGAGAACATAGTCCTGATAAAATTCCTTAGGATAATACAGTTCTAATGGGTTCCTAGATGCTGTATGACCAAACAGAAGTTCTCGGGGTGTGTAGCCTGAAGTGGAGTGAATGGCATTATTATAGGCAATGACAGCGTATTTCATTATTAACTGAATGGGATCGTCTTTATTCGTCATTCTCTGTATTCTTATTATTTCACCGATGGTTGAATGAAAGCGTTCTATGGGGGAATTAGAGTTCGGGTTATAGGGTGTCGTAAAATGGATGTGAATGTCGTGTAGAGCATAGATTTCCTTAATCACGTCATTGTCAAACTTTGTGTCGGAGTCAGTAGTAATTTTTAAGGGTAGACCTAAAATGGAGAATACCTGTAGCAATGCTTCTGCTACGTGAACGCTACTAGATGCATTTAAAGGGATGGCTTGAGCGAATTTTGAAAAGTTATCTATTATTGTTAAAAATGTGGCTCCTCCAGTAGAATAAAGGTCCATAAATAAATGTTGGATTGGTTTCGTGGGTGTATCTGTTATAGCTAATGGGGATCTCAACGGATTCCTTTCATATTTGGCTCTCAAACATAAGTCGCGTTGATTTATGAACTTTTGGATTGAAAGTAACATATTGGGCCAATGATAGTTGCGATGAAGTTGTTTGTATGTTTCCTGAATACCCCTATGCGAAGACTTGCCCTCATGATACCGTTTGATTAGTTCCTGTTGCTCTGTTTTATTTTCGACTAGTGTAACCCGTGATGTACACCTGATAATTTTTTTTTTTTTTTTTTTTTTTTTAAACGTTGCCCCACACTAAGAATTTCTTCTTGTATCGTGGGTGCGTTTACAAACATAGAAACTCACATACACTAACACCCAGACCCGGAACAACTACTTGCAGATCATACAAATATTTGTTCCGTGCGGGGATCGAACCCGCGACACGTTACGCAGCAGTCGATCGCTCAGCCACTGCGCCAACCGTGTCGTCAAATTTAGGGCCTCTATAATTGAAAATAGTAGTATTCTCGTAGACCATCGAGAAAGCTAAATAAAGACTTTCATCGTAAAAATAACAGTGAAAGATACGATCTGCTATTGTGTGTTCTTTTAAAAATTTATTTTTTTCTGTCTTAGAATCGTTTACGGGGATAAAAACATCCTTGATGACGGTTCTAGCGTTTGTTGATCTATTTTCTACTTTATACGTTGACGTCACCTAACATGATGATGGCCTCGTTTGGCGGGATCTTCCTGATAAGCTGCTCGATTTCATCAACAAATAACAACTTATTCGTTTTAGGCGGTCTGTAGACTGCAAGAATATTTATAGTGGAGTGGTTCAACGTGAGTTTACCATGAAGGCATTCCACAGAACTTGTCAGGGTTTTATTTGCGTTGAAAACAAGATACTCCTTAGCATAAATAAGCACACCTCCTCCTCTTGTATTCTCCCTTGTGTTTGCAAATATATTGTATCCCTCTATATAGTATAACGATAACTCATCTTTCTTAATGTTAACCTCTGTCAGCACTAATATATCTATCTTCTTAGAGCAATTTTTAAGAAAAATCTGCACTTCATTAAAGTTTTTTCTTATCGATCGAACATTCAGGTGCACTGTATGTAGGTATTTGTTGTTGCAAGATATACTCTGAACCCAAGTGATTGCATTTTTAAACCTAGTAAATTGACATTCCAATGAGACAATTGCATCGAAAAGATCCACTTTTATTTGTTTGTGTCTTAATGATGCTCGCAGCGTTCACTTTGCACTATGTGTGCACTAGACACGTATCTATAACTACAACTAGCAAGCGGCCATAGTGACATTGCTTTCAATGAATCGTGAATGTAAACCGATACTTAGCTTAATTAGGTGGCTTTCCACTGTTTGTATTACGATTAGCTATTGTTTGAATATTCCCGCCTCGAATGTCTAAGTAACATAGATCTAACTAAAGATTATTAATTTCACATAATTTCATGTGTTTCAAAGTGCAAAGTGCTTTTTCTTTATTAATAACTAAAGAAAAAGCACTTTACACTTTTCCCTTCGTATAAATCCAGATTCAGGTATGATGATTATAGATTCACATGAGTTTCAGATTAGTTTAACAACAGATAAAAGGTTACGGAAGAGGAACTTGCAATATTTTCAAAACTAAACGTTGTAACTTTTGCATACAGATATCGAATACGGATGACGACACAATAAAGAAACGGAAAGATAGAAATATGCCAACTCGAAAGGTCTATTTATATTAAATATATGAATTTGCCTAAATCATTTCAACCTGACTTTGACTGGTGGCTAAATAAATTAAAACGTTCTGACCTTCGAATAAAAATTGGTGTTTACAAGTTGAAATATATTTCCTGACGCCTCAACGACGGGGTGGGGGGCCGCCTGAGGAGGAAGGTCCGCGAGCGGGCAGTGGTCGAATACTGAACGAGAACAACACGTAAATTATTTAAAACTGCTTGCCGCATTAAGTTTTTGTTAAAAACTTCTTTAATTGTCAAATATTACATCGCGTTGACAATTCAACAGCAGTAGCATACTTACATAAATAAAATATAATACCCTCATCTCACAAAAATAACTCGTAAAATATTTTAACTGGTAAAGGTAATATATAATTAGATGAAGCAAAAAACCTTTCGTTTTTGCCTGGTACATAATATCTAGATTGAATATAATTGCAGATTACGTATCACGAAGAACCTACCTGACATCGAACAGAAGCTATACTAGAGTCGTAAGACTAAGGAAATTATGAGGTTCCTTGAATGAGTGTGAGTCGAGGTGATACGTCACGAATACGTCATTATTTGGAGGAATATTCCGTTTATTATATTGGCTAAACTTATTTTTAGAACAGTTTGTGAGAGCGTTACCTATCTGTGGTTTTCAACTTGAAGTGTCACATTTGTCAAATGAAAGTAGATAGAGTGATAAAAATAAACACACTAATAATTTATCCACTTGAACCAAAAACCATGTCCTGGGCAAAAAATAAGGTGATACTTGAGAATTGAATGGCTTGAGAACATAAAAATACTTCTTTATGCGTTTCCTAAAATATCAGTTCATCTTGAAATTTCCTGATGCATAAAATCGTAAAGCGGCTAATATTTGGGTTATGGGTGTAGTTGACAATCCACGTCTGTTACCACCACCAATATCTTGAAACAATAGTGGTAACAAAAAGCTCACCACACTATATTTTATAAAGCGAAATCTCATTTTAAATAAATCATCATAAAACCCAATTGGATTTTCTGCATCTCGTAAGTAGCGTCACGATACGTAAAAATTCTTCAAAAGACATAACGAAAAGCGGATGAAATACGCTTTTTTTGGTTAAAAACTTCCTCAAGGTAGATCGCGACGTACCTTATATTTGACAGTTGGTTCCTCAACTCAAACTCACCTCGACTGAGGAAATTCTTTAACATGAGGAGTAAAATTGCAACTATGAATATCAAACTACCTAAGTGAGGTTGAGTCGAGTCGAGGAAATCATGAGGTTTTGACTTGGAATATAGGTGTGAGCCTTTGGCAGTCTGACTCGCACATTCGGTCATCCAAAGATTGTTTTATTTTGCAAGTTGCATAAATAACAAATGTGCTACATACATAGGCACCGTGACTCATATGCATTCGTGATAGATTCATTTACAGTTTCATAGTCAAATTAGGATTTCCATGCATTCCTGACATTTTCAGTCATACAGTATTATTTTCCGAATTTCTGCGTAAAATAATAACAGACAAGGCACGGCGTATCATGATCGTACCCTTCTAGCCAACACAGCCATGGTACCCTGTGTATAGATTTAATCATTAATTGATATAATAATTAAAATGCTAGCATCTTTAGCGCCTAATTCTATGTAACAATACGACATTCACTTGAGGAAATGGTGGAACGTCTGTGAAATTAATCCTGTACCCACAGTAATTACCTTTTTAACCCTACTCTTTTAGGACGGTTGTCAATTATGGTAACCACAATTCATACAGATCTGCTCTTTCCCTGGTGCCGAACCCAGTACCTACTAAGTAGTTAGTGAAGATACCCTCAGATAAGCTTACAAATAAAACCATTATTTTACTGACTCTGTCTGAGATAAAAGTAAGCAATGTTCAAAACCTTTCTTAGTGTATAACAGTTAAAATTACTGATATTATCTATATTTCTGACTTCCAGACCAGGATTTCAACAACCTATTACTAATTTACCTTTTTAATCGAAAAATCTGCCATAAGCCCAGCCATGCCCCTAAGGGCATGAGGAACAGGGTGTAAAGTTCACTCATCCACCGTAGAAAAAGGAGGATCCTCCGACCAGACGGGTGTCGTGTCTGGCAGGCAACTGCCCAGAGGTTGAAGTCGGGAAGTTTGTATATATGTTCATCGCGCCGTAAACTCTAATTGCGCGATGCAGAATTTGTGTGACGTCAGGATGTTGTGTAACGTCAGGTCTTTGATGCGTAGTTCGCATGTAGCGATGTAGATTGTTATGTACTTGTCCAATTTGAAAACCTTTCCGTAAAACTTCAAGTTTGCCACTTGTCCATTGCGATTCGTTTTTACACTTGCCCGTTGCCATTCGTTTTTCCACTTGTCCGTTGAAGCTTCACTTCTACATGTGTCCCAGCACACGTTTTTTTTCGCAGGTTTACTGCAAATTATGATTTGGTTAGGTTAGGTACATTTTAATAAATGCATTTTTTATTCAAGGCGGGGTTATCCGAATTTGTCTGTTTTAGAATTTATTTTAAATAGTCAAATTAGTGTATTTAGGTCATCATTTTCCTGCCCTTGTCCCATGTTACTTGGGGTCGGCGCAACACGTTTTCTTTTTCCATTCTCCCCTATCAACTGTCATGCTATCATTCACTTCCTTCTCTTTCATATCATTCCTCACACACTCCATCCACTTTTTCTTAGGCCTTCCTCTCCCGCTCCATCCATCAGCATTTATATTCATCACTCTTTTAGTCACATGCGTTTCCTCTCTCCTCATCACATGCCCATACCAGGCCAAACGATTTCCTTTCAACTTTTCTGTCACTGGCGCAACTTTTAAACTTCCCCTTATATACTCATTTCTTACTTTATCCAGTTTCGTTACTCCACACATCCATCTCAACATTCTCATCTCCGCTACATGCAATCTTTTTTCATCCGTCTTCTTCACGGCCCAACATTCCGATCCATACAGTACGACAGATTATTATGACAAATTAGTGTATTTAGGTCCTGAAAAAAATATATATTATAGATACATCCTTGTTGGAAGGAAATTAAAGGTTCAAAACACGATAAATTTAAATTTTCTCGATAAAAAAATATCCGAAACAGGGTCGATTTCAAAACCATTTTTCATCTCATTTCCTCATTACAGCACATAACAAAATAGTATGGAAATTGCATGTGGGATTAGGTAATTTATTTTCGAGGGAAATTAAAGGTTGAATTTTTTAGTTTAGTTTTTTTTTAATATAAACCCAAAAATAGTAAATCAGGCTAAATCGGCTCGCGCTCAGAGTCCTGCGGGACGTCATCGAGGGTGAAACTATGTCAATTTTTTTTTTAAATGCGCTCTATCTGCCGTGTTTAAAAAAAAACGAATAAAAGAAGAACAAGTTAGATATGAAATTGTGATAGCTCAAAAAAAAAATCTCGTAATTATACTGTAGTTTTAATTCGTAATATTGTTTTCGAAAGTGTGATTTTTGTATGTGATACAATGACGTTGAATTGTCATCTTAAAATTATACTCAAGTGCGAGTCGTATATAATTTTTATCGTCGTATACGAAGAAGTTTTAATAAAACACATATTTCTAAGATTTTATAATCAGATTCGTCCATGTTACTATATTCATTCTCAATCGAACTGTGTTTGCTACTGTCATATCTTAAATTAATAAACACATAATATACAATGTGTGCGGTTGTCAGTTGTATATCAATATTTAAAACAACTTTCACTCTGGCAACAACAATGACAATTAGAAATAAATTGCTGTTTCAAACAAAAGTGCTATACTAACACTACCAAATGTATGGAACACGATAAAAATCGTAATTATATTTTTCGGGTAGCGGAGCAAAATTAGCAACACACGATTTTTTTATTGAATCCGTAATTTTATCGTCAGTTCAGTTTTGAATACAAAAATTCGCTGTCACTAGCGCTACTGTATAAGAAAAAAATGTCGTTCTAAAATGTCGATGTCCTAAAATAATAGATTCGATAAATTATAGCTGTAGCAGTAGGTACGTCCCTTGACAATAAAGTACGGCAATTATTACTTCATATGTAGCTGTCAATATTTACGGATCTTCATGAGTGGTGGGAAACACCCAAAACAAAAGAATATGAGCGAAACAGTTAGACAAATTTTAGCCCATTCTACTTAACAAAAATCTTAAATTAAAGATTTTTTTAAACTCTGTCACTAACGGGTTTATTTAACCCCTTTAGTGACGGGGATGAAAGTTTATATGGAATTTCGCAATTTTTGTCGCAAAAATAATATTTAAATATACACCCGGAGGCGTCGGCGGGGCGTGACGGGCGGCGCGCGGAAACTGTCCCCAGATGGTGCCTGTTGTGGTTGGCCGGTTAAATTCACTTACTTGATAAAATTCTTAAATTCACTGTCAGACAACGCACAACCTTTTTTTTTTTTTTTTTGAGTTTGGGAAATTATCAAATAACTTCTCCCACTCTGGCCGGAGCGGGAGGGTGTGTCAGACTTTTACTGACTAAAACCCACCCGTGTTCCTTCCGTTGCCTGTGTGCTGGAGCCGCGATATCCCTTTAGGACAAACTCGCAACCCCGGCAGGCATTGGCCCTTTCGGACCCCGTCAGTTGGTGCTGACATCTCTTTGAGGTACGCGTGGAACACAACGCGTTGTCGACCCGGGCCTGGTCCTTATCGGACGGTGAGCTACCCATTGCTCACCGTCCGCAAGCCCGCGCCTACCGGTAGCCGGAAGTCGGCTCGCGACAAACAAACAAAATAAATTACGACTTACAATTTAACAAACGAAATTACGACTTAGGTATTTTCTATCAAAATTACGTTTTGCGTGACTTTTGAGATACCCAGTAGAACCATTGCAATTTTAAAATTTCACCTTACTACCGCAAAGGCACTGGTTTGTGGCTTGATCACTAACCGAGTCTTACAGATTATTCCCGACTACCCCGGCTATCACTAAAAAGTCCCGTGTACAGTTTGAACCCTGGATTTATCCATAGATATTTATTTTTGTTAAAACCATAGATGACAGAAGAGGCCTAAACTTTATGTTTTTCTTTGTACGTTCTACAAATTATCCCATAACACTATATCAAAATGTAAAAATTTTGTTTCTTTGATTAATAAAATGAATTGATTTTTACAACACAGCACATTAGCCGATAACGACATTATGTTGTTATTGTCACCTATATTGTCGCAAACAGCGACCGACGCCGATATCGGCACGATATCTACCGGCGAAGACACAGTGCAGTGACAGTAGCGGCATTCTTTCACTTGAACACACTTTTTCGCACCGACTTCGAAACCTCGATACTTAGTAAGTAGGTACTGTGGTTGTTTGTGCGTCGCGATGGTTATCGATATTCACAAATATCATCGGGCCAATAATAATAATATCGGTATCGAATCGATGTCAGTATCGCTGCCGACATATCGGTATCGGGTTGGTGTCGTTATCTGTTATTAATGTGAAAACGCCCATCAGGTACACAGGACATTAAGTAATCCTTTTAGTTCACTACCCCGTAGGTCCCATAAAATGAAAACTAATCGAACCTAAGAAAAACTAGTTCAGTTGATCAGCTGCAAATATTTTATGCTGTGGCATGGATTTTCCGCGAAATGGTCAAATACGTCGCTCTGCAATTGGGGGAGGCGGAGGTAGCGTTTGAAAGGCCCACCGGCCCGGAAAACCTAGCCTTAAACATATTTTATTTTATCAAACAAATAAACTGAATTCAATCCGGAACCAAAAACGTACATAGTCTACTCTAAACTTATACACAAACAAAGTCACATTAACAAATGCACATCTTCCGACATCAATCTTCATTCGGCTCATCTGCGTTATAATCAACTAGCTGCCCACCCCGGCTTCGTACGGATAGGACTAAGTACAAGACTTATCTACAGGCACCTATCTACCTGTGGGGTACATACCTATCATACCACTTATTCATTTAAGTATATTATAAACTTACACAACACAACTCATTTATATACAAACACAACAATAATATTTATTTATATTAATTATTAAATATAAGAACATAATACATCATTTACATTCACCGGCATCAAACATGTATGTCGGTTGATGACGCGCTGGTAACGTATGCTACTGGACTCGCGCACGGCGAGCTACGTCATCGTGACGTAGCCGGCAAGCATCGAGGTGGGAGTGCGAGGCGGTGAGCGTCCGATCACCTTGACGCGACCTTTAGTCGAAACTTGCTCACGCGCCTCTCGGCTACGCATGATTTATTGATACTTTGATCACCCATTGTTTACGTGTATTGTCTTATAAGAACAGTTATCTTGTGCCGTGACTATTGTGTGTGCCTATTCTCCTTCTGACTGTTTTCTGTGTTGTGTGTGTGTGTTACTACTCAATATAACCGTGAGTACTTTAGCAGATTGACATTCTTTCATTTACTCTGCCTATAACACATCCCTAACAACCATATACCTATCCTATCTTATCCTACCTACCTACCTACCCTACCTACCTTTCTTGGCATTGACTCCCCTCCCGTACGGCCCGTTCTCCAGTGACGCCCACATTGCATAAGGTGCTGCCTAGCTAGCCGAGCAGGGTGAGCGGCTACCACGCAACTTTTTTCTAATACTTACATTTTTAAACTCGTGATATCTTTCGAATGGAATGTCCGAATTGAATAATTCAAAAAGTTTTATAAAGGTATTGAATCAGTCTTAGATATGAAGTAATTTATTTTGATAAGGATTAAAACTAAGATTAAAATAAAGAGCCTTTTCTAGCGGCGGAAATTCAATTAAATTTTTAAAATAAAAGAACACTTATTGTGGCATAACTATAATAGCTAGACATATGCTATTGCGCCACTGTTTGTAAATAATGATATTTTCTGCAAAGTTGTAGTACATTATTTTATTCTATCATCAATAGTTTTCGCAGCGCACGCGATGAAAATAATATTTTAGGTAATTTTTTTACACCTTGGGTTACATTATTGGAGTTTTAGTAAGGATCCCTAATTTTTTGGAAAATATAATATAGCCTATGTCACCCGGGGATAGTGTAGCTTCCCAACAGTGAAAGAATTTTTCAAATCGGTTCAATATAAAAACTTGAGATTCCAACCTATTCTCTCCCTCCGCCGCTGCCGCCTCTCACCACGCGATATATCGTCTACCCCCTCCACGCGGCCGTAACGCTTTTTCGTGACAGAAAAAATCCTAGCATGCCTGAGGATAGTTGTGCGATGCAAACTTCCACTCACCGTTCACTGCTTACACGCGACACAATTATTTGAAACGCGCGACAGTTTCTAAACGTCTGCCCAGCTCCGGCTCATACCTACTCTGTCTCCAACTTTGTCGAGCGCCGCTAGGCAGCGCTGTGGTCTTAATTAGTCAACTCAGTAACGTATTTCCGACGTATAATAACTCAATTATAGAAAAAAAAATTGTTGTGCCCTTTTTATTAAAAGCTTTTATTTAAAATGCAATGTATGTATGTATGTTTGTTCGCGTGGAATCTTACTACTCAATTTTGAAGCAGATATCTTCAACCGATTGAGCTGAACGAATAAATGAATAAATGTCTTTGTCTGACATTTTGTATACACGTTTAGTTTGGCTGACAATACACGATAAGCTGTGTGACGTCATTCTAAATCCAATATGGCGGACCATCCAAGATGGCGGAATAGTTATTTTTAATGCAATTCTGCAATATGGATATCAAATGAAAGGGCTTTTTGAGAGTAATTCGAAAAATAATGTGACGTCATTCTAAATCCGATATGGCAGAACATCCAAGATGGAGGAATAGTTATTTTTATGCACTTCTGCAATTATATGGGTATCAAATGAAAGGGCTTGTTGAGAGTAATTAGAAATGACTAAAAAGTAAAAAGTAAATTAAAGGCAAAAAAACCTTTAAAAAAAAAGTTTTTATTTAAATGCTCTAAAAAGAAGAAAATAAAATTTCCTTTTTAAAGCATTTAAATAAAAGTTTTTTTGCTTTTAATTTATTCGTTATGACGGCAGAAACATTGTAATTAGACAGTTTCAGATTTTGATATTGGGGTAACAACTTTAAGATCTATTTGGGGATTAGTATCTATTTTGAGGTTAAATAATTATATTCAGAATTAAATTAGTTACAGCAAGGATATTTTTTATTATACTAGCTATAACACATTTTTAGTTTTAGTTTTAAGAACTCGCATTATAAACAAACATTAAAATTAAATTAAATTTTCTGTATAACAAAATAAACGCGACCTGGTTATAAAATTATTACATTTCAAGAATCATAATAGAACATAATAGATAGATAATAAAAAAAGAATAGATACATAAATATTGCAAAAATGTCTTACGATGATGCAGAATAGCAAACTATTTTTCTTACTTTTAATAAAACCATAATTTAAAGCGAGACGAGTTATTTATTAGTTCTTTTAGGAATCTTAGATAATATTTATGTATACCCAAGCATTTGAGTAGAATCCAATAATAATTATAATATTATACATACCTCTAGTTTAAGGCACTATATTGTAAATAGTTATGTAAACCAATTATATTAATAAAAAAATTGCTTGTGAATAATATTCAGAAGTAACTTGCGTTGTTGGAAGATTCGTGGGTTGACTGTAAGTTTAGGGTGATTATTTTTGGTGAAATAATTAGTTACGCATGCAAGTGCTAAGTATCGCACGTGCTTGTTATTGTGTTGGATGTCGGACCAAGGAAAGTGCTAAGTATCGCACGTGCTTGTTACTGTGCTGGATGTCGGACCAAGGGAAGTGCTAAGTATCGCACGTGCTTGTTACTGTGCTGGATGTCGGACCAAGAGAAGTGCTAAGTATCGCACGTGCTTGTTACTGTGCTGGATGTCGGACCAAGGGAAGTGGTAAGTAAAGCACGTGGTTGTTATGGTGCTGGATGTCGGATCAAAGGAAGTGCTAAGTATCGCATGTGCTTGTTATTTTGTTGGATGTGGGACCAAGGGATAAATGACATATCAGACACGGTAATTCGAGGACCCGCGGTTCAGCTGCGGTGAGTCAGAGGCACACAAAAAAAACAATAGTATATTATGTTCTTAGATTTGAACTATGTGTTTATTCTAGCATTCATAACTTAAGTGAAACGAGGGACGGGATAGTTCGTCAATGAATATCAACAGTACAACCAAACGTAACTGAACATAATAAATAACAGATACATAACGTAACAAACAATATTTAGTATCAGCCGGAGTACCGCGCGGTCCGGGAGACTTCAGTACACACTGCGCCACAGCACTCGGACAGCGCCGGCGCCGCACTGTACTCAACACAGATTTAGTGGAACAGTTCTATTATAAATAAGAATAATGCGCATCCTTCATGTATTCTTATTTGCCGCCAGTGCTCTGGTCAGTTATGAAACTCGTCGGCAGTAATGTTAACTCACAACCGATAGTCAATTATGTCCGCAGTTTGCACACATTGTAGACCACATCAGACTCTTTGTGCAACCTTCAACAGAAACAGTCGGGCAAGGCTCCCGCAACACGCACTGAACTCAAAACTATCCGCACCGACCGCGTGTAGAGCAACGCAACGAACCGAACCGAGACACAACGCAACGGGAGAACAAGTGCAGACCGTATCACATAGCGAGCAGCCGCGCCGCCCGCGCTATGTACAGGAGAGTAGCGGGCAGAGGGCGCGGGGGGGGGCGGGGAGCGCTCCGTCACACCGTGGTCTCGCGGTCCACGTGGATGTACTCGACGGAGCGCTCGCGACGTCAGGAGGACGCCGCCGACGACGCGCGCGACGCGTCGAACAGTAGCTCCTCCGTGAGGCGCCGCCCCGCCGCCAGCGCGCCCAGCAACTGCTTGTCTGCACCCGCGCGCCGCCGCCGCCGCAGCGCCGCCGCCACTAGCAGTGCCAGCGCCGCCGCGCCGCACGCCGCGCCGGCCGCCGCGCCCGCCGTGGCCGGCGCCGCCAGCGCGGCCAGCAGGCGCGCGCCCGCGCCGCACGCGCCCGCCTCGTCACCGCCGCCCGGGCAGTCCGCCTCGCCGTCGCACCACAGCGCGCCCGCCATGCACGCGCCCAGCGCGGCGCACGGGTGCGTGCACGCCGCCGTCGCGTTGGGCCACGCCTCGCCCACGGCCAGCGGGCGCGGCGCGGGCCCGGCGCGCCACACTTCCATCCAGTGGAAGCGCGCGTGGCCCGCCTCGCGCGCGGCCCACACCACCAGCAGCGCGCCCGGCCGCGCACCACGCCCCCACCACTCGTCCGTGAACAGGTGCACGACGGGCCCCGCGCCGCCCGAGCCCGGGCAGATGGCGCGCAGCAGGCGCGACGAGTGCGCCTCATACACCAGCACGCGGTTGACGGTGGCGCAGGGCGGCGGCTCCCCTGCCTGCGCGGCCCCCGAGCTGACCGTGGGCAGCTCTTCGCCCCACACTCGCAGGAACACTGACCGGTTGCCTCTCGCCTCCAGGAGAAACGGTGTCTCACCGCACTCCGACATTCTATTGCCACTGAATATTAAACCATTGAATTATGGATGAGCGATGAAATTGAAGCTGAGCTTTTCTACTCGTATGTATCGTAAGAAACCATAATTTAATGTAAAATTAACGATATTTAAATATAATTTTACTTGACCATAAAATGTAACCTGTAAGGGTAGAGCAGGTGCACGCGTGTGCCGGGCGGCGTCAGGCGGCGCCGGGCGGCGCAGGGCGGCGCGGGGCCGGCGGCGCGCGCCCACGTGCCGTGGAACTGCACGTGGCGGTGGTCCTCGGCCGCCGACAGCGCGCGCGCCACCAGCTCCAGCTCCAACGCCGGCCCGCCCGACTGCAGCCGCAGCGGCGCGCTGCCATTGTCGCAGATGCACGCCACCGGCACCTGCACACGACACACTCGATGTACAGGTTGCTCCTAACGTTAATATATTCTTCCGTCAGAGCATTTCATAAGTTCTTACTCTATAGCCGGGCCACGGAGACTCATATATTCGCAGATGCGGCACCCGCAGCGGAGCGTCGTCGTCGCCGTCGAAGTCGACGAGCGTTTGGTCGGCACCGTCAGCGTCGTCAGGTCTTGGGTCGTGCGGTTCGTGCGGGTCAGGCGCGCACGCTGGCCGCCCGGTGAGTGGGTCCGCGCGCGTCGTGCAGCGCGGCTCCTTGCCGAACGTGGCCGCCAGCAGGTCCAGCGCAACGCGCGCCCCGTCCGCCTGCAGCCGGTACACACAGCGCAATCTTCGCGCTCCGCCGCGCCCGAACCACAACGCGTTGCGGGGCGACGCGAACGAGCCTGGCGTCGTGATCCACCGAGCACACTCGTTCGGCAAAGCTCGTGGACGTCGACCGTCATCAGGCAGAGGTGTTCCCTCAAGCCGCGCGTCCACGAACTCATAGTGAAGCGCGAACTCGAGCGGATGAGTGGCGGTGCCGGGCAACGAGGTGGCCGCCAGCGAAAGCAGCGGCGCGGCCGACACGTAGCCGTCGGGCGGCGCGCACGGGCGCGGCGACCGCGTGGCGTTGGCGAGCGAGGCGCGCGCGCAAAGCGCCGGCGCCGCGTCACAGAAGCGGCCCAGCGCGCGCGCACCCGCCTCCTGCGCGCCACCGCCGTCCCAAATGCGCAGCTCCACGGCGCAGGCGCCGGGAGCCACGCGCGCGCGCGGCTCTCCCGCAGCGCGCTGGCTCAGATGCGCCACGCTGTTCTCCTCGTCGCGCTCACCGCTCTCGATGCGACGAGGCTCGACTAGCGAATATTGCGTGAAGCTCGAGAAGTAAATCCACACGAGATCTCCTGCAATGAGTACCGACGTGAGCAGTTCGTCTCGTCACCTGTATCTCTCCTCCAGGTCGCATGCTCACCTGGGCGTCCGTGGAAGGTCCAGGTGCAGGTGGTGTTGGGCGGCAGCGTGTGTGCAGGGGCCCGGAGCCGGCCCCGCCTCCCGCGCGCGCTGCCCGACGTGGTCGAATTCGTCTCCTCCTCGGATGACGACGCCTTCACATGAAACTCGCAACGCCGCGCCTCTCTGTTGTCAACGAACCAAATATCAAAACCAAATATTTTTGAATCGTGTTACGGTTCAAAAATAATCAAAGTGTCATTGTATTACCCACTTCTTTAAAATATGGTACCTAGGTATTTTTCTGTAAACATTTCATGAACATTACTGCGATGATGTTCGTAACCCCTTACACATTTTGCAACTATTTTGTAGTAGGGTCCAATGACACGCTTCAATAGGTTTATTTATTACCGGGCATAGTCTAGAGAGTCGGAGTCAGCGAACACGACGTCGACGTCGAGCTCGAAGCCGCGTAGGGGGGCGGCGGGCGCGGGGGGACGCAGGGGCGCGCTGAAGGGCGACGAGTGAAAGGCGACTAGCATCTCGGGCCCGCGTGACGTCACGCGCGGCAGCCAGTCGCCGCCGCAGTACTCCACCAGGACGGGGTCGTCAGTGGACGCGCCGTCGTAGAAGATGAGCCGGTCCCGCTCGCCCGTGCACTCGCGCCAGGCGCGCACCACGCGACCCGTTTTGTTCAGGCTGCGGATGTACAACCAACCATGCTCACTGTGCTCAGCTGACAACCTTACAGACGTGCGATTACTTTCGAAGCACTCACCTTGCCATCGATATGGAACGCTTAATTTGCATCTTGTGTGAATATTCTTGTCGCACAGAAATCATCGCATGTTTACACGTAGGAATATCTTTCTGACGGAGACTCCAGTAGCAGGTGACGTTTCTGGCAAGAAAGATTAAATATAATAGCCGCACAACGAAAGTGAAACAACGCACGGACTCTCCTGATACCTGGGGTACATGCCGGGGTAGTTGGGGCTCTGCAGGCGACACGGCTTGCGGTGGCACTCCTCATAGGTGCGCGTGCAGTACGTGCCCGGCGACACCGCGCCGCGCTCCAGCGGCGCCTCCATCGCGCCGAACCTGACACACGCCACACCGTACATACTAGGAAAACTATTCAATGAGATACGAATCGACAATCAACAATCCGTAATAAAATGGAACCTCTACAGTCTGTAATAAAATGGCTTGAATCTGTAACTGTACGTTATACCTACTTATAATGTGTAATGTTTATTGACGATGCACCACAAATCTAATATGCTATGTGTAAACATAACTAAAACAATTTTTTTTTCGTACAAACAAAACCAAACACTCCGATAGTATTTAACTTATTATACTGTTGAATTAATTAGTATTTTAAAAATACTATTATCCCACGTTCATACGGACGTAAAAAATCGCGGCCGATTTTTTAATGCGCGGTGTTCGATTTTCAACGCTCGGCATTGAGCGTTGAATGAATCCCTCCCATGAACGAGAAAACATCGCACCCGTAGGTACCACTTTCTATATGTTGCATTCCAAGTGCGACACGCGATTTTATGCCGGCGCATTTTTTTACATCCGTGTGAACGTGGGCTTAGAAGAATCAGAAAGTATTACATTTTTTTTTTTTTTTTTTTAATTGGAAACAACACATTAAAAACATACGAGGGTGACACTGAAAGTTTTTAGAACTGGCCACTTGTAAACGATATAATAAAAAAATAACTTCAAATTTTGAAAATGGAACTCTACCAATATTATTGTTTATGAATTTTATTAATTTGTCATTTGTTAACGATTTGGCGCCAAATTGAAAATTGTCTGTATCACGTCAGCATGAATTTAACGCGAGAAATTTTTCGTACAATGATTTTTTATGACTTTAGATGTCATTTAAGTCAACAAGAAAGTTATGATAGACTTCGATTGGCCTTTCACGATGAAGCCCCATCTCGTGCCACTGTTTACAACTGGTTTAATAAGTTTAAACGTGCTCGCACTAATCTCACCGATGATCTGCGTGAGGGACGGCCTTGTACGGGCGACGACTTAAGATAGCATCAGTGTTTTGCGGCGTATGATAGTGACTGACAAAAGAGTGACTACCTCATAATTTGACAGAGGCCCAAAAACTCCGTCGTGTTCATTGGTGTCGTGAAACGGTTCAAAGATTTAACGAAGGTGACTCAAATGCTGTGTTCGACATACTTAAGGGTGACGAAAGCTGGATTTATTGTTATGATCCTGAATTTAAGAGACAGTCTGCTAACTGGGTGTTTCCGTGAGTCTATTTATTTTTTATTTTTTTTTATTTAAGGACTTTGGAAGACTTACAGCTAAATACAATGTTGATAAATAACAGTATGATAATCTGGCAGCCAATTACAGGTCTTCGCGTCTAGAGCTTGTCTGGTATAAAAGTACTGGGGAACACAATATACAACATAGATAAAACAAAAAAAAATATAACGAATCAAAAATAACATAAAAATAATCAAATTTGCAGGTAGATCATCACCTAAAATATGTAAAAAGTAATATAATTGCGACAAGTTATTTTCCATGAGAACCAAGATGTAAAAAAATAAAATTAAAAATAAAAAGAAAACGATGTCTAAAGAATTTAAGCTTTAAAGAAATTCATTGCTAAACATTTTTTTGCCGAGGTCACACTTGTTTTAAAAAGATCAAAGTCAAACTGCTTGCACACTTTATTAAAATACCTACTCACACGCACAACGTACGAATTTTGTCTGTAGTTAGTAGTTGTAAATGGCACCCGTAATGGTGGATTGAACCGTTTGGATTTGCTTGGAACGTTAAAATAGAAAGTTGACAAAATATCAGAACATTTTATGTCACTTCGAAACGTCTTCAACAAAAATATACAGTCAGAGATCTCATGACGATCAATCAATGGAAAGAGATGATATTTTTTTACAGAGACTGAGGTAGTTTTCGGACTGATACGGTACCCTCTGATGAAAGCATAAAATTTTTATAAATCTTTTTTGTACGCGCTCAATACGGTCCATACACTTGAGATAGCGTGGACTCCATATTTCAGATGCGTATTCCAAGTGGCTTCTAACAAAAGTGCAGTGCAGATTTTTTTACGTTTTAGCTTGCGTGAAGCACTTGGATAACCGCATTATGGCACCAAGGGATTTTGAGGCTTTAGCGATGATGGCATCAACATGCTTATCAATATAAGTTTGGAATCGTGATGAACCCCCAGATCACGAATAGTACTACATCTAGGTAATATATGACCACCAAGAGTATATGTTGTGCCAAGGACTGACCGTCCACGGAAATACGTTACAACTGAGCTGTTTTTGGGATTAGATCAAGCTTACTTTTTTGGCAGTAAACTTCAAGACACTAAGTCAGTTTGAAATGCCGTCATGTCCACAGTTGATGATATGGTAGCATAAATTTTCATATCGTCAGCGAAGCACAATAATTTGGATGAGGTCAGACAGGAATCGATGTCGTTTGCATAGATGATAAATAATAACGGACCGAGCAACGAACCTTGGGGGACTCCGCTGGGGACTTAAACCCAGCTGGATATATAATTATTAAGTACCACAGCTTGCGACCTGTTTTCTATGTAATAGGAAAACCATCTGAGTAACTCCCCGCGCATACCGATGCCCTCTAATTTCCGTAATAGGATGACGTGGTCGATTCGATCGAAACACTTACTATAGTCTGTGTAGACAACGTCGACCTGTTTACCGTGGTCCATTGCGTCGGTGATGTAGTTATTAAGCAAAATAAGATTGGTGACAGTGGATCTACCTTTAAGGAAGCCATGTTGGAAGGGACTAAACGATTGTTCCAGAGCAGAATAGACTTGGTCATAAATAATCCTTTCGAAAACCTTGGCAATGATACACAATTTGGATATCGGTCTGTAATTATCAATGTCTGTTTTGACTTCTTTCTTATGTACAGGCGTTATGAATGCCGATTTCCAAAGTTTGGGGACAACACAAGTATCTAAAGATTTTTTAAATAGAATTGAAATAGGAAATGCAATAGAAGCAGCGCAACGTACGAGAAGCTTGGATGAGATATTATCCGGGCCTGGCGCTTTCGATGTATCTAATTTACGAAGTAAGTTGGCTATGTCTTCAATGTTCACCGTGATACGACTGATATCGGACGACAGGTTTGAGGATTCAGTAAAAGTAGAGGAAGAATAATTTGAGGTACCTCCATGAGTTATGTTGGGATATAAAAATGTGGAGTGAAAATATGTTGAAAATGAAAACCATTTTATGAAAACCATTGTTGGATTCAGGGATCCGTTTGCGAAATATTAAGCTTTTAATTGAATTTTTTTGCTAGAGTCAAGTGTCCACATTGTCAAGTGTATACATTCTACAAGCCCTCTGGTAATGTCAATAAAACAATATAATAAATTACCCGAATCAATCAGACATGTAAAAAAGCTCCATCTATTCACGAATAAATTTAAAAAAATATATTATTAAGTAAATGTTATTACAGTGTATACGAATATTTAAATGATCAATCTCTGAAACTCATATAAAATACACAAAAAAAGTTTTTGTTTATAGAATAAGTTAGATTATAAGTTAAACGATAAGTCCTCATCTCTACCTTTCTACTATCTTTCTTTTGATGTGCCCGACAGGGTCCACGATTGTTCCTCAAGCAAATGTTTACCACCTAAGCACATACATTGTGGAATGCAAAAAATAATTATAATAAAAATAATAATATGCCCGACTGTCAAGCTGACTGTCATGATTTTTTTTCTCCGTCATATATTTTTTGTATTTTTACAAACATTAAATATGACACAATGTTGTGCTATGTGTTCCTACCATCTCATTCCTGAAGAAACTAAAATTGGCAGCAAAACCGAAACACATACCAGGATGTAAGAATAAAAACTATAAACGGAGAACAGTGCAATGCTGACGCGAAGTCGGGCACGACGACTGCTACAAGACACACACCCAACATCTTCGGGTTCGTCGCTCAGCTCCGCCTCGTAGTTGCCGGATCCTGCTCCACACGTGAGTCCAGTGATACCGGCCGCTGCAGTTGCGTCTAGCTCGAGCGACGAATACTTCTCGCCACCGACGTCACCACCACCAGTACGTCGCGGAAGAGGCCGACCACCGGCCAGTTTAGGACTCCGAGGCCCACCGGCCTCTGATAGGGTCCCCGCTCCCGGTGGAAGTGTGCGGCGCATGAGATGAACACAAACTGTCAATGAAAATGTCATGCGCGCATACTTTGGGGCTACAGAGGGAGGAAGTAACTTGACTGCGTACCGTGGTCGGATGCTCTCTCTGTTTCAGGTACTTGAGCCAGCTGTCAACGTATCGGCCCAACGACTGTCGGATCAGGTGCGGGTCATCCAGCGTAACCATATGCTGGACGACGCCGTACTTGATCGACTACGCATCGAATCACAGAATAACCGAGTATCGCCTGCCTCGCCACTGGTCGCGGTGCAACTACAAAATTCACCCAGTGCTACACCGCGATCCGATCACGTTGGTGAAGAGGATGATGGCGGGGTTATATCTGTGAGTTCCCAATGCAATGCACGTTTGAGGAGCGCTTTGGAGGATGCTTTCCGTGAGTACCGCTCCACTCCACCTGAACTTAGACCACGTTTACCTCGTTTGCCCATGCACACGAAAAACAAGGCGCTGGTGTGTGCTCCAGACTCGCTGCTGTCAAATTGTTTTGACGCCAGCAAAGACCTCGCCGATACCCACTCGATCTTGTACTGTGCAGCTGTAGCGGCATGTCGTGTAGCTCATGTTAAATTTCCCAACAGTGACAGAGCTCCACGACCAAAACCAGCTGTACCAGCTTGGCAGTGCAGAATTCAGCGTCGTATCGGTGGGGCTAGAGTACTCATCGGCAAGCTAATCAGCTTCAAGGCGGGCAATACTCGCCCTAAAGTGATGCGCTTCGTGAGGCGGGCGTTCTCGGGTACTGATATTAGCTCTCGAGATTATCTGACCCGCGTCACAGAGCGTATCGACCTCCTGAAGCAGAAGATCTGTGCTTGGGCAAACCGTATTCGATGATACAGGCGGAGAGTTGAGCGGTACACTAAGAATCGCACATTCCAGAGCGATGAAAGGTGGGTTTACAGGGCTTGGGAGCGACTGGATCAAGGTGTGATTGACACGCGCCTGCCAGATGATGACGCCATGTGTTCGTTCTGGCGAAGCATCTGGTCGGCGCCTGTCAATCACACCGAAGGAGATTGGACTGTGAAGATCGAGCGGGCGTGCGAGGGAATACTAGAAATGGGGGCACTTACCATCAGCCCCCAAGATGTAGCTTGTGCAGTCCGTCCGTTGCCTAACTGGAAATCTCCAGGGCCGGACGGGCTGCACAACTTTTGGATAAAGTGGTTCCAGAGGTCGCACGCCCGATTGGCATCCCAGTTCCAGTCAGCCTTAGAATCAGGGTCGCTGCCCCAGCTCCTAACGACAGGAATAACCCACCTGCTCCATAAAACAGGTAGTACTGCGGAACCCAAAAATTATAGGCCGATCACCTGTTTACCGACGCACGGTGGATCGAAAATCGGCTGTAGAAGACATAGGATCTCGATGTCTTAAATGTTATTTTTTTTGCTGGAAATGACTTCTGCCGCTCATTACTGTTCTATAAAATGTCATATGAAGTAATTGTGTGCACAAATGGAAGAGTTATAATTTTTATAAGAAAAAAATGTATGGAGCTGACATGAAAAATGAGGATATCTCTGGAATCGCTAGGATGGCCATTATATCCTTGCTCACTGATATAGTACTATTTATTTGTGAATTTTTGACATACTTAATGTTGCGGCATATCTTGTGATTTTTTTTTTTTAATCGTCAAAATTAAATAATAAAAAATGTTTATGAAATTTTAATGCTTAAATATGGCTATACCAAGTGTAATTTACAATATTTTTTATGCTTAGACCAAAACATTCTAAGAAATCACAAAGTCGTATTACCTACTTTGTGATTTTCATTTGAAATGACATGGTAATTATGAATTACGTAATACGTAATCTTGTCTAATGCCTCAAGTCCACATTAGCTCATGATTAATAAAACTTAATACCTATATACCTAGTTAAAAGGATACGTACCAAAATAATTTGGGGTACTCGCTAATTTAGCAATTAGTGCAGGATTAACTTAATGAAAGTAATTAGATAAATGTGATACCATCATTAGTCAATAACAATAAATAGTCAAACATTGGATTCACAACTTCAGTTCATTTAGAGCATTTCTAATACTAACATCTATCCTACCGTGTCTTTTTACTCAGTGATCGTGAATAATGGAAAGCATTATTACAAATTTGGATTTGTTTGTTATTCTGAGCAATCAGGATGCTTCGTCTTTCGATCATGAACTATTGTTCAACACACTTGTTATTCGACTGGGCTCTAGCCTTTCAGATGAAGACAGTGTTACCGTGAAAGAATTTTGTCGAAGATTTACACGGGCAGTTCAAAAGAGATGGTTACGATCCCACAGGAAAAGTGAAGTTTTTAGACGTGATTACAGTAATTGGCTTGAGGCAAATATTGACTGGCCAAACTGCGTGCAAACCAATTTGCTCATTCAAGAATCAACAAGTGAAAATATTTCTACTAAACCTGTACCTGAACCTGTACCATCAACTTCAACAATGAAATCAACTTCAACGATGACAAAAAGATCTCGAAAGCCTTTTGAAGATCTAAGTAACAAGCAGAAGAAGAGACGATCTGATGAACATATAGGCGATGACCCTAATGAAGTAGCTTATTCAGCTGCAGCACTTTTGAAAGGAGATGGTCGTGAGGATATTGCATCTGTTATTGAACATATGCTCCAAAATCCAGAAGCAGCAGAAAAAATCAAGGAATTGTTGAACAAACCAGCTCCTTCAACAATATTTTCACCAGAAAAAGCACTGGGTTTGCTACTTTCATTAAAACTATCGAAATGGCAATATATCACATTAAGGGAAACGACTATTCGAGAAGGTTCAAAGGAGATATATCCGTCTTACTATAAAGTGCAAAAAGCTAAGCTACAGTGCTACCCTCCCAAGACATTTGTGACTGTAACGGATTCATCTGCTAAGATTGCACTACAAGCGTTACTAGATTTAACAGTGAACAGAATTTTTGAAACTATTCGTAGTCCTGATGCGATACAAGATAAACAATTGATATTAATATCAAAGTGGGGATTTGGCGGTGCATCTAACCAAAGTAGATATAAGCAAAACATAGAGAGTGGTCAAGATGATTCCAGCATATTTATGACCTCTTTGGTTCCATTAAAGTTGACAGCTGACGGTGATACCGTATGGGTGAATCCAAAACCCTGCTCACCTAGGTATTGCCGTCCAGTCCAGTTTAGTTTTGTGAAAGAAACCAAAGACGTTGTCATAAATGAAAAAACTGCAATGAATAACGAAATTGAAGCTCTCGTTCCCTCAAAATGTCAAGGACATGAAATTAGTCACAAATTAATGATGACGATGATTGACGGCAAAATTTGTACATATCTGTCTGAAGCTAAGTCAAATGCGGCCTGCTACCTGTGTTTGGCTAAGCCTACAGAAATGAATAAGTTAGATGTCATTGCGTCAGAAACCATTTCTTCTGGTGTGTATGAGTTCGGATTATCATCACTTCATGCCCGCATTAATGTGATGGAATGTCTTCTACACATAGCGTATCGTCTCGACTTCAAAAAGTGGTCTGCAAGAGGAGAAGGTCATAAAGAGTTATTGCATTCACGAAAAAAACTCATTCAAGATCGATTCAAAGATGATCTCAACCTTTTGATTGACATCGTTAAGCAAGGATCAGGCACAACTAACGACGGGAACACAGCAAGGCGGTTTTTTGAATTTCCTGATAAAACTGCAGCGATCACTGAATTAGATGAAGACCTAATACGCAGATTTGCTGTGATTCTGCAAGCTATCACATCTGGAGAGATTGTAGACGTGCCGAAATTTAAAGAATACGCTAGAACAACCGCTGAAAAATACGTGGAACTGTACAATTGGTACTACATGTCATCAACCGTCCACAAATTGTTGATTCACGGAGGGGACATAATTGCAGAAAATGCTATTGTACCAATTGGAAGTCTTTCGGAAGAAGCTTCAGAGGCCCGAAACAAAGACTTTAGGAGGTTCAGAGAACACCATTCTAGGAAAAAGAGTAGACAAGCATCAAACGAGGATATCCTCAATATGCTTATCGTCTCTTCTGATCCTCTAATTTCTTCCACAAGACCAAAATTAAATGCCCACAAGAGGCAGACATACTTTAAGGAAACAGTAGAACTACTGAAACTTCAGGATCAGGAAGCTCCGACAGAGTTCTTAGAAGTTATATCTATTGTAGAGCCTGATTCTGAAGTGGATTCTGATGGTGACGAAGTATAAAATAAGTTAACTTTTATTGTTTATGTTAGGTTAGGTTATTTTTTTATTTTTTTTTTAAATAATTTGCTTTTATTTTTAATCATACAATAGTTTACCATTTATTGTTATTGACTAATGATCACCGTTTATCTAATTACCCTCATTATGGTACATATCCTTTTAACAGGTATATAGGTATTAAGTTTTATTAATCATTAGCTAATGAGGACTAGAGGCGTTAGACAAGATTACATATTATGTAATTCATAATTACCATGTCATTTCAAATAAGTAGGTAATACGACTTTGTGATTTCTTAGAATGTTTTGGTCTAAGCATAAAAAATATTGTAAGTTACACTTGGTATAGCCATATTTAAGCATTAAAATGTACATATCATAAACATTTTTTATTATTTAATTTTGACGATTTAAAAAAAAAATCACAAGAGATACAACAACAACATACAACAACAACATTAAGTATGTCAAAAATTCACAAATAAATAGTACTATATCAGTGTGCAAGGTTATAATGGCCATCCTAGCGATTCCAGAGATATCCTCATTTTTCATGTCAGCTCCATACATTTTTTTCTTATAAAAATTATAACTCTTCCATTTGTGCACACAATTACTTCATATGACATTTTATAGAACAGTAATGAGCGGCAGAAGTCATTTCCAGCAAAAAAAATAACATTTAAGACATCGAGATCCTATGTCTTCTACAGCCGATTTTCGATCCACCGTGCGACGGTCTATAAAGTTTTTACATCCATTTTGAGAGCTAAAATTAACAAACATATAGACACCAACTGCATCATGTCTGCCTCTCAAAATGGATGTAGGAACGGGTCCCGCGGTACTAAGGAGCTGCTCCCCATTGATATGGCCATTAGCCAACAGGTTCGTCGCTCCCGAAGGGATCTGTCGACATGTTGGATAGATTATAAGATGAATCCTCTTAGCACACTGCTGGAGGACTCAGGACTAGGCTATCGATTAAGGATAGGTGGTCGGGTTATATCTCACCTCCTTTGCATGGATGACTTGAAACTCTTTGCCCCCAACAATTTGCAACTGGTGGAGCTACTGAAGGTAACCGAAACTTTCAGTAGTGCCATCAGGATGGAATTTGGTGTGGACAAATGTGCGGTCATGCATGTAAAGCGAGGGGGGATTGTGGAATCCGGGGGAACCCAACTCTCGGACTCCATACACCTAAGATCCCTCTCTTCAATCGAAACCTACCAGTATTTGGGTATGTCGGAAGCGTTAGGTATCAAAGCTGCTGACATGAAGCAATCGCTGAGGGAGCGCTTCTTTGGCCGCCTGAATAAAGTATTAACGCCTTCAACGGTTGGGTCATGCCGGTTTTGATGTACTCTTTCGGCATACTCAAATGGACCCAGATGGAACTTGACGCCCTGGATAGGAGGGTCCGCACACTGCTGACCATAAATCGGATGCATCACCCACGTTCATCGGTGATGAGACTGTATATCCTGCGGAAGTGTGGAGGTCGAGGCTTCTTAAATGCTAAGACCCTGCACAACCGTGAGGTATGCAGTCTCAGGGAATACTTCCTAGAAGCCGACGTGGGGATGCACCAAGATGTGGTCTCAGTGGACAAGGGCCTTACCCCGCTATCCTTGGCTAACGAGAACTGGCGCAAACCTATAGTATTAGATACTAATGACCGCAGGGAGGTATGGCAGAGCAAAGAGCTTCACGGGCGCTTTTACCGGGCCTTACATGGGCCCGATGTAGACCTACTAGCGTCCGTATCCTGGCTGTGATTCGGTGATCTCTTTGGGGAAACCGAAGGTTTTGTCTTTGCGATTATGGATGAAGTTATGATGACGAACAACTACCGGAAATATATTGTGAAGGACGGCACGGTTGACATCTGTCGGGCATGCCACCGTCCGGGGGAATCAATCCGACACATTATCTCTGGCTGTTCTCGTCTGGCTAACGGAGACTACTTGCATAGGCACAACCTTGTGGCCAGGATTATCCACCAGCAACGTGCTCTGAAATACAGTCTAGTGGAATCGGAAGTACCATACTATAGGTATGTGCCCGACCCAGTTCTCGAAAATGACCATATCACGTTGTATTGGGATCGATCTATCATCACTGACAGGACTATTGTTGCCAATAAGCCAGACATAATGGTGATAGATCGATTAGAGCGTCGCACAATGATTGTTGATATAGCGGTCCCGCATGACGAGAACCTCGTGAAAGCTGAAAGAGATAAGCAGATCAAGTATCGACCTGGCCCGCGAGGTTGTCGACATGTGGGAATTGGATACAGCAGTCATTGTGCCGATAGTCGTGACGGCCAATGGCATAATAGCCAAGAGCGTCGACCAACACCTAAGGAGGCTCTCGTTAGGCAGCTGGATCAAGGGCTTGATCCAGAAAGCGGTACTTCTAGACACGGCGCGTATCGTTAGGAGATTCCTCTCTCAGGAGCCCTGACCACCGGTAGCTTGGACCCTGTTCCCGATACCGGTGGGCTACTATTTTTTTTATTTTTAAATGTTTTTGTTTTCCCTTTTCATAAAAATATTTAAAAATGTAAATTAAGTATATGTATATAAATGAAAGAAAAGAAAATAATAATATTAAATATTAATTCCTTTTTAAACGCTAAGACCCTCCACAACCGCGAGGTGTGCAGCCTCAGGGATTATTATTTTAAAGCCGAAGTGGGTATGCATCGGGATGTGGTCGCAGTGGACAAGGGACTCACCCCACTCTCCATGGCTAAAGATAACTGGCGCAAACCTTTAATACTTACTACAGATGACCGCAAGAAGGTATGGCAGAGCAAGGAGCTTCACGGGCGCTACTATCGGGCTCTTCATGAGCCTGGTGTAGATTTCTTAGCGTCCGTATCCCGGCTACGTTTCGGTGACCTTTCCGGGGAAACTGAAGGTTTTGTCTGTGCAATTATGGACGAAGTTATCTTGACGAATAACTACCCGGAGACATATTATGAAGGACGGGACGGTTGACGTGTGTCGGGCATGCCATCGTCCGGGTGAGTCCATCAGACATATTATCTCTGGTTGTTCGCGTCTGGCTAACCGCGAGTACTTACACAGGCATAACCAAGTGGCCAGGATTATTCACCAGCAACTTGCTTTGAAATATAAACTTGTTGACTCGGAGGTACCGTATTACAAGTATGTGCCCGACCCAGTTCTCGAAAATGACCATGTCACGTTATACTGGGATCGGTCTATCATTACTGACAGGACTATTGTAGCCAATAAGCCTGATATAGTGGTGATAGACCGATCAGTGCGCCGCGCAATGATAGTCGATGTTACCATTCCGCATGACGAGAACCTCGTGAAGGCTGAGAAAGAGAACCAGATCAAATATCTCGACTCAGCACACGAGGTTGTTGACATGTGGAATGTGAGCTCGGCTATCATTGTGCCGATTGTCGTAACGGCCAACGGTCTGATAGCCGAAAGCCTCGACCAACATCTCTCGAGGCTCTCGTTAGGCGGTTGGATCAAGGGCCTGATCCAGAAGGCAGTACTCCTCGATACGGCTCGCATTGTGAGGAGGTTCCTGTCTTTGCAGCCCTAACCACCGGTAGCTTGGACCCTGCTCCCGACACGTTTTTTATGTAGTTTTTAAGAAATATTTGAAAATTTATTTTATATGTTAAAATTTTAAATAAAGGATTATAATATATTTATTTGCTCAAAACATGGTATAACAGTTTAAAGTAGTACAAACATGTTTTGCCGGGTTTAGACTCAGCATGCAAATTCGAAAATATAAAAATAAGTACTTAACTAACATTTTGTGTCAAAAAACTGTTTCAGACTATAAAAGTTATTTTGGCTTAGACATCCACTCAATTTCTGCTTAAAACAGTATCTCGTAATTAACAATTTCAAATCACCAGGTAACTTATTATTGATCCGTACACACATAGCTAAGCAGCTTTTGTTATATTTTGCAAGCCTAGGAGCATTGCTTACTACGAGCCTGTATAGGTCTCGTCTGTTTCGAGGACATAATATCGTTCGCTATTTTAAATATTTTTTTATGTTTCCATACAAACATGCATATTTCGTATATGTTTAGACAAGGTAGCGGTAACAAACCAAGTTTTTTAAATACTGGTTTGCATGATTCGCCAGGTTGGAGTCCGTATAGAGCTCTAATGCACTTTTTTTGTGCAACAAATGTTCTATGTTGGTCGGTTCTGTTGCCCCACATTATAAGTCCATAGCGCAGTATAGATTCTACGTATACGTGGTAAACTAATATGGCTGTTTTTATATTAGTAACTTTTCTTACTTGTCTCAGCGCATACACAAATCTATTTATTTTACTAGAGACATTGTCTACATGCATTTTCTAATTTAAATGTTCACCCAGAAAATTAGTCTGGGTTACAGATATGAGTTTGGGTATATTAAGACTGAAATTAGATTTATTGTTATTACATTTATTAAATTGTATGTATACCGATTTGTCAAGATTTATTTTAAAATTTTGAATATGAAACCAATTAATTAAGATGTCAATTGTGTTATTAATGTCACTTAAACTTCATGGTCATAAATTGTATTATATTTTTTATTAGATGTCACAATAATAGAAATGTCATCAGCAAATAAGATGCATTTATGTTTGGTTATTTTAGTGATGTCATTTATGTACAATAAGAATAAGATTGGCCCCAGTATGCTTCCTTGAGGAACACCGAATCTGTTAAAAATATATTCAGATGCGTATAGTGTTAGGCCCTTATCATCATTAATATTTGGAATAGTAACACATTGTTGCCTGTTACGAAGGTATGACTTTATACAATATACGGGTGACCCTCTGATTCCAAGTGATTCAAGTTTTTGTATTAGTACATCGTGGGAAACTAGATAGAAAGCTTTTGATAAGTCAAAAAAAAGACTTTTTTTTTTTGAGGATGGGAAATCATCAAATGACTTCTCCCGCTCTGGGCAGAGCGAGAGGGTGTGTCAGACTTTTACTGACTAAAACCCACCCGTGTTCCTTCCATTACCTGTGTGCCGGGGCCGCGTTATCCCTTTCGGACAAACCCGCAACCCCAGCAGGCATTGGTCTTTCGACCCCGTCGGTTGGTGCTGACATCTCTTTGAGGCGCGCGTGGAACACAACGCGCCTTCGACACAGGCCTGGTCCTTATCGGACGGCGAGCTGCCCATTGCTCACCGTCCGCAAGCCCGCGCCTACGGTGGCCGGAAGTCGGCTCTCGACTCCCGACGCCCGGGGCGTCTCCTGCGGCGACTAGGGCCGCGAGGGCGTGCAGCTTGCATCTCCCTCGCGCGCTCCGCCTCCTCCTTCGCGAACATAACTGCTTCGCAGAAGGAGGTGACGGCCTCCCATGCACTCTCGCTCCGAACCATGGCCTGAACCAGGGCCGGACGCGAGAGATCGCCGCCGCCGATCGCCTCCATGAGGACACGGCGGTGCTCCGCCCAAGCCGGGCAGACCTCCACCGTATGCTCCACCGTGTCCTCCGGGCGATCCACACAGTGGTGACACCCGGGCATTTCCTCCCGCCTTACGCGAAACAGGAACCTCCCGAAACAACCGTGTCCGGTGAGGACCTGCGTCAGGCGGAAGGTGAGGACGCCATGGCGCCTCTCAAGCCACTCCTCAAAGAGGGGACTTATCGCCGCAATTGTGGCGTGCCCAGCGCTGGGTTGCGACAATCGCACACTCCATGCCGCCATGAGATCCCGCCGGAGCTCTGTCCGCTGTGCCGTGATTTCTCGCGGCAGCGGAGTTACACCCCGGCGTTTCGCCTCCTCGCGCAACTCCCACATGTGCGCGAGGACTTTCGCCTCCAGATCCCATGGCGGTAGTCCGGCAAGGAGGCTCGCCACCTCACGGGAGACCGTGCGGTATCCCCGGACCAGCCTGATGGCCATGACCCTTTGGGACGCGTTCAACCGCCGGGCCGGTCGCAGCCTCAATGAACGCGCCCACACCGGTGCCCCGTAAAGGGCCATGGGCCGCACGAACCCCGCGTAAAGCCTCCGGCAGGAGGCGTTTGGACCCCCCAGGTTGGGCAGGAGCCGCTTCAAAGCAGCCCCAGCCCTATCCAGTTTGGGAGCCAAACGTCGGAAGTGCTCCACGAAGTTCCACCGGCTGTCGAGGACGAGTCCCAGGTACTTCATCGTCGACTCGACACCGATGTGAACCCCTCCTCCCGCCGTAATCTGGGAACCCGACAGTGGCGCGTTCCGAGGACCATAGAAACACATGGCCTCGGACTTGTGCAAGGCCACCTCGAGTCCCAGTTGCCGGATCCTTTCGACGATTGTCGCAACCCAACGTGTCGCTAGTTCGGCCGCCGCCTCATGCGACCTCCCCTGCACCAGGACCAGCGTGTCGTCAGCGTAGCAAACCACGCTGACGCCGCTAGGGAGGTCGGCGCGCAGCACCCAGTCGTAGCCGATGTCCCACAGATGCGGCCCCAGGACCGATCCCTGTGGGACACCGCACGACATCTCTCGCCGGTTCCACTCTCCGTGGTGACCGGGGTAGATGACGGCCCTGTCCGTCAAATAGGCCTCGACCACTCGACAGAGGTAGGTCGGCATCCGGTGATACCGGAGTGCCTCCCTAATGCAACTCCAGGGCAGGGTATTGAAGGCATTGGCGATGTCAAGAGACACCGCCAAGACTACCCCACCCCGGGCAACAGCATCCCCCGTCGTGAGGGCTCGAACGCGCATGATGGCATCCACCGTAGAGCGCCCCTTGCGGAAACCATACTGGCTCTCCGCCAAATCCGGCCCCACTCGCACCAGCTGCCCGACAAGGCGGTCTGCAATTACTCTTTCAAAGAGCTTGCCCACCTCATCGAGCAGCACGATGGGCCGGTAAGCGGACGGAGAGTCCGCCGGGCGCCCCGGCTTCTTGATGAGGACCAGTTTCCCCGTCTTCCAACGAAGTGGGATCTGGCCGCTCTCCAAGCATGCGCTTAGGAGCCCCCGAAGTCGAGGCCCGAGAGCCTCTAAGGCCAGAACCCAGGCTTTTCCAGGTAAGCCGTCGGGTCCTGGGGCGGTATTTTTGGCACTCAGCCTACGTAACGCCACTCTCAGATCTACCTCGGTCACCTCCGGAGTATCGTCGTCGTCGTCCCTGGTGTGGTCCGCATCGGGCACCGCAGGAGGCGGAGCCATGGGCGGGGGAGTATGTTCCCCTCGCGAGGGGAACAGAGCGCTCACCACGTCCTCCACGAGCTGGGGCCGAAGTCTCTGCGTCAGCGGGGGAGCACATGGGCGGAGCTTATCTCTCACCCATTTGTATGGGCGTCCCCACGGATCTCTGTTCAGAGTCTCCAGCGACTCCTCGCGGGCCAGTCCTCTGGCCCGCTCGATCCCCGCTTGGAGGGCGGTCTTCGCCGCTCTGTATCCTGCGTACAGCTCCGCCTCAATGGCTTCCGTATCCGGCGGGCGGGTACGGAGCCTGCGGTGCCTGGCGTACAGGTGGCGCGCAGCAACGCACGCCGCGCGTAAAGCGGTCAGCTCACGCGACCACCAGTACACCTGGCGCTGAGCACGTCCGGGCTGGACCCGGGGCATTGCCAAGTCACAAATTTCGGACATGGCCTCCCGGAACCACTCCGCCTCGTCGTTTATGTCGGGAGGCCTGTTCGGTGATGACACCCAGGCCTGCACGATCGAGGCTTCCAGGAGGAGCTCCCGGTCCAGCTGCTTCAGCGCCCACCGCGGACCACTCGGGGTCTGTCAAGTCAAAAAAAAAAAAAAAAAAAGGACCTGTGGTTAGATTATTATCATTGATACTAGGTAATACAGCTTTCATGAGGGCATAGATGGCTAATGTTGTAGATTTATGTTTTTGGAACCCATACTGTTCATTTTCTATTATATTAAATTTATTATAATAATGCACGAGTCTTTTGTACATGCATTTTTCATATATTTTAGATTAAATGGGTATTAATGTAATAGGGCGATAATTATTCATGTCATGTCTTTCTCCTTTTTTGTAAATAGGCTTAACAATAGAAAACTTCAGCGCTTCTGGAAAAATTCCACAGCCAAAAGACAAATTAATTAAGTATGTTAATACGTCAATGATTTCGTTAGCACATTCTTTAATGATTTTTGTGCTAATTTCATCGCAGCCTTCGGAACTGGTATTATTAAAAAGCGTTATTTCCTGTCTAACTTCATTTACTGTCATGGGCTTAAGGAACATTGAATTGACAGTTATATTTTTCCCAGAGTTACTTTTAGCGTTTGTATCTATTAATTTAGTAGTTGAATTGATATAGTGGTTATTAAAAGCGGATGCTATTTCAACTGGGTTGGAAATTAGCGTGTTGTTAATTTTCACATTCTCAATATTACTTTTAGGGTTTGTATTATTAAGCTCATCTTTTATAACCTTCCAGGTGGCTTTACATTTGTTATCGTTTTTTGCAATAAAATTGATGTTTGCATTCTTTTTAGAGTTGAAGATGCGTTTTTTAAGAAGTTTAGAGTAGTTAATGTATTTGATCTTATTAATTGCTGTTTTATTTTTATAGAATCGATGACGTAGAGACCGTTTTGTCTTGCAACTTTTCTTAAGCCCTTACTTATCCAAGTTTGTTTCTTTTTGTTATTTATATTAACTTTTACCCTTAATTCCTCACCCACGCTTTCTGCTGCCTTATTTAGGAAAAATGTAAAGTCATGCCCTTTGGAGCTGAGGTTTCAGCATACAAACCCCCAGGCTGTTATAAAAGCTTTTAAATATCTTAAAATTAAATCAACAGAAGATCTATGGGGAATGTCTGTAAAAGTCTGTAGATCTATCATCTTAACCATTGCGCCTTATTTAGCTTTCATATTTAACACCAGTGTAGACCAAGGAGTCTTTCCGGATCTCATGAAACACAGTAAAGTAATTCCTTTGTTCAAATCCGGTGATAGTAAGGAACCCAACAATTATAGGCCTGTGTCAATTCTGCCAGTTCTCAGCAAGGTGTTTGAAAAGTTGATGCTCAATCAAATGTTACGTCACTTTAATAAGAATTCCATCTTTCATGAACAACAGTACGGTTTCACCAAAGGGCGTTGTACCACTGACGCTGGTGTCACCCTCATAAAGAACATTTTTAACGCCTGGGAAGAAGCACACGATGCCATTGGAATCTTTTGCGACCTCCCGAAGGCGTTCGATTGCGTAGACCATGAAACACTTCTGCTGAAACTTGAGCACTATGGGATTAGGAATACAGCTCTTGATTTACTAAGATCATACCTGAAAGATAGAAAAGTTAAAATTCAAATAAACGGCGTAAACTCATTGGGGTCTGAAATGGCAATGGGCGTTCCTCAGGGTTCGATATTGGGTCCATTCCTCTTTTTAGTTTATATTAATGATTTACCACAATTACTTCAAAATCAACCTAAGATGGTGTTATTTGCAGATGACACATCGTTGATCTTTAAAATAAACCGACAGTCACAAAATCTTGACAACGTTAACAGCTCTATTCTTCAAGTCCAAGATTGGTTTACGGTAAATAATTTGGTACTAAATAAAATAAAAATAAAATGCATTAGATTTAAATTACCTAATGTTAGAAGTAGCGAATGTGACATCATATTGAATGGAGAAAAACTAGAATTTATTAATCAAACCGTTTTCCTAGGAATCACGCTAGACGAGAAATTACAATGGGGACCTCATATAACAATTCTTGCGGGGCGGCTAAGCTCGGCCGTTTATGCTGTTAGAAAGATACGACAGTTAACAGATGTAGAAACCGCGCGTCTGGTCTATTTTAGCTACTTCCACAGTATTATGTCGTATGGCATTTTACTGTGGGGTCGGGCTGCTGACATTGAATCCATCTTTATTTTACAAAAGAGAGCTGTCAGAGCCATTTATAATCTACATCGTCGCGAATCTCTCAGGGAACTATTTAAAAAGATTAATATTATGACGGTACCTTGCCAATTCATTTATGAAAATATTATGTATGTAAGAAAAAATCTACATAATCTTAAATAAAATAAGTGATAGACATAATTTTAATACTAGAAATAAAGATAAAATAGATCAACCATTTTTCAGATTATCTAAAGTACATACATCTTTTATGGGGTACTGTGTTAAATGTTACAATAAAATACCTTGTGATATATTACAATTAAATGAAAGAAAATTTAAAACTCATATTAAAAGTACACTCTGTAAACAAGCATATTACAAATTAGAGGATTATATCCAAGATAAGAATGCTTGGAAACATGCTGGTCCTGCTCCATAGGACAATTTAGAGTCTAGACAAAATCAAACTGGTTGCTTATTTAATTATGTATTTGTTATTTTTTATAACACTGATTTTACATTCTGTGATTTCTTAAACTCACACTGACTTATTAGTATTACTTGTTAAAATGTTAGGAATATCGTATAATTTTACAATGTTTGTAAATATGTGAGCACCATGTATCTATCACATATTTAATTTATCTGTAATTGCTTTATGTTTCATTCTTTTTTACCTATCGCGGTATAGTAATCTTATTCTAGATGCATCGTCTTCACATATAATTATATAATCAATGTATACAAAATATTGTAAAACATTTTAAAAGAGTAACGGTGGAGTTGCTTGCCCATTCTTCTCTATACGAAAACTACCTTTTGGAAGGGGCGACTAGAATCAATTCTATTTTTTGTAAACTTGACGTTCATAAGTGCCTTTTATGTGCCTAATTGAAATAAATTGTTTGACTTTGACTTTAATTTAGGGAAGCAAAGATTGTAGAGTAAGCAAAACATTTCATGAAAGTGATTGAATGCTACGTTTGCGTCATTAGCTGCATATATGTCACACCAAGATAAATTACGTAAGCATTCCTTAAACTTTCGAATATTATCCATGCTGAAATCTCTTTTATATGTATAATATGTTGGTAGTTTTTGTGTTTTGTATTTTAGTGGAATGGTCAACATTTGCGCAGTGTCATGGTTCGATAAGTTAAGTGGCATTACAATAGCAATAGCGTCAGGAATGTTACTAAGAATGTGATCAATACATGATAACTTACGTGTTGGCTCATTGATATGAAGTTTCAGGTTGTAATTATATGCCAAGTCCTGTAATTGATTAGTAATATGACCTTTTTTTAAGGTGTTGATATTAAAGTCACCTGCTAAACCTACATTCATTTTAGATTTATACTGTTGCATTAGATTGTGCAGCAGGCTATTTAATTTACTTAGGAATTGGGTGGGATCCGATGATCCAATAATTAATTTATGTTGTGTAAGTTCAATCCCACAAACTTCGAACGTATTTTGCGTAGCGTAGGTTTTTACAAATGGCAGATCTTTGTAGAAAATATTTCCTTTTAATAAGATGCAAGTGCCACCTCTTTGCTTTTCTCTGCAGTAGTTGGCTGCCATTTCGTATCCATGAATTTTAATGTAGCTTTCGTATCCTTTTTTTATAAAGGTTTCTGAGAGACATGTTACATCTGGGTCATTACGCGCTTCACGTAGTTCTTGTAAAGTTAGTTCAATCATTTCTCTTTTACATAAAATACTGGCAATATTCTGATGGAGAATTGTAAGGTTATAGGTTGTTAGGTTATTGTAGGTTAGGTTGTTAGTTACAGGAAGTTTGGCCTCGAAAAAATGTAGTGTTCCGTTTTATGATCGGAAAATAATACGGAATGGTTCCTCTTTGAATTTTCCCTATCGGATCTATAAGATTATCCGGTTTTTGTAAGTTAGAACACATACTGCGAAAATAGAATGGAATTGTTCCTTTTTTGGGTTCAATTACTTTAGTACTCAATTTAAGGCTTGGTTTGTTACTCGCTATTTTCTTAATAAGTTCCCTTGGATTTAAATAATTGTTATTGTAATCATTACAGTCTTTAAGGTAATTGATCATATTACACAATTTGGACGTCTTAGAAGTTTTACTTTCTAGAAATTCACATTTTTTATAGTTTTTACATACGTTTTTTATGCGATAGTTAAGCTTATTTATGTCTAAGTACTCACTTTTAAACACATTCAATACTATAATCGTGTTGTTATAAAATGTCTCTAGCACAGTTTGCAGATTTGATACAACATACCTTAAACTGTGGTCATTTTCTCCCAAACAAATTACCAGTTTGTCATTAAAATTTTGCTTAGCATGAAGACAGTTAATTGTTATTTGGCATTTGGTTTTGTTTCTGAGATAATACAATATTTTTCATATTGTGTATTCTGCCTTGAATCTATGATCGCTGTTGCTAGGCCGACGCATTGTTGAGAGCCAAAGATGAGAATTCTATTTGGCGGTTTCAATTTTTGGTCTTCAGTACCCGCAGACGTTTGAGGGCAGAACTTTTGCACCTGGGGTTGTATAGGCTTTTTGTTATCTTAATGAATCTATTTTCTTCTTAAAGGTTTCAATCTGTTGTTGTGCGTTTACTAATTCTTGTTGTAGATTGGTGATCTTCTGTTGTAGCTGCATAATTTTGATGCTTTTACTATCTGCATTCGTTTTGCTTGTAAAAGGAGTAGATGGTGTAGAGAAGGTCTGGTGTAGTAAGGATAGTCTCTTTCTTTTAATATTGGTATCTGGATTATTTTCAAGTGGAGAGTGGCAGAGTGATTTTAACATTTTAATTGCTGTAGCTAACTTGCTCAATTGTTGGCGAAGATTGTTATTTTCAAGAATCATATTTTCTAGTTCATTTTCTGTACTATCGAGTTTTTGCGTGAGCTCCGTTATTGTGTCTTTCATTTCTAAAATAGTCAAGGTTTCCGATATGGTACCGTCCACGCTTTTAGACAGCTTGTTAGGAGTGATATACGATTCATCCGATGTTTCGCATTCGGATAGTATATCTAAGATTTTGAAGCTATTTGGGGATCCGGAATTTGCTGCTTGAAGTTGTGGACTTTCCTGGACATATTGGTGTATCTGTCCTGGAGAAGAACGGTTTACTTTTGTTTTTTTCCTTGTGGTTATGTTAGAAGTTTGGCTATCATTTAAGACCTTTTTACTTTTGATACACACAGTGCATATCCATTTTCTCTTTGATTCTTTGTCTAGCAGACGGTAAGTTTGCTCCGAATATAGCCAATGCAGTCTGGTTCATACCGCTTGTTACAAGTTGAACATAACGCGGTATTTTTAATATCAACGGATTTCTTTTATTTAAAACAAGTAGTTTTCTCTGGCATCTTGCAGCTAATTTTTGAAGTGCTCTTAGCCGACATAATAGGTTTTTCCCCTAATTGGATAGATTTTTGTCGTAATAGAGGAACAGGATACACTGGGCACACTGTACAGATTATAAGACAACACTATCAACTGTTAATTTCTTTGACGTGCCAAAGTGCTTTGTTCCAGATTAGTAGAATTAATTTTCTACATGCGCAATCTTGTGTCCAGTGTCAACTGTGTTCTGCTACTCGTCAGCAGATATCGCTATTCCAATTATTGATGGTTACCGAGTGACTGAAATTTTATTATTATTCATGCACTCACTTCGTTCAATGTAACGGACTTGTGCTTATTGCTTTGTAAATTCCAAACATAAATTTTGGAATCTACGAAAAGTGATGTTATTACTTGGGTTTGAACTCACAACCACTCATGAGCGGCTAGTTAAGTTGCAGAAGTGGAGTTGTTAGCCACGAAGCCTACTGACCATAGTATTAAGTATTAAATTTTTTGACCAGTTGCAGCAAATATTTTTCCTTTGATTAGATAAGTCCGTTATTATGATGCCTGACGGTTGAGATTTGAATCACTTTTGCACTTTGTCTTTGTTATAATTAGTTTTTTTCCGCACTTGTTTTGAAGAATTTGGGTAACAATTATTATGAGGATTGCAATCTTTTGTTTATTTAGATTGATATTTGTTATACTTTCTTCATGTTTCTTATTATAAGGCAGATTTTATAGCTCAAAGTATATTGTGTATTCACTTCACAGTTCATGTATGTAATCCGTGGATAACACTGTCACTTATGAATTAGGTGATGTTTTATTGGTTCACTTAGGTTTACTTCACATACACGCACTAATAGTATTTTTAATCTCATTCAACACAAATCATTGTTGCAAGGCAGACCAATGCTGATGATGCCCATCTCGCCAAATCACACAAGTCAAAGTTAATCAACCGATGTTACAGGCTCAAAAAATTCTACCTCAAGTATAATCGAGGTCTCTACACCAGATTTCAGGTGGATTAGAGCAACAGAGCTTATAATCACCATCTTTTTTTTTAACGTGCATTTTTATTCTCAGCGAACCCTCTCATTTAATACCCATACTATAGGAAAGCTTAAAAACCTTCAAAAGATCGCCATATTGGATTAAGAGTGATGTCAGACTATTTTTCTAATTATTCTCGGCAAGCCTTTTCATTTGATACCCATATTGCACAAGTGCTTAAAAAATTCCACTATCTTGGATGTTCCGCCATATTGGATTTAGAATGACGTCACATTATTTTTCGAGTTACTCTCAACAAGCCCTTTCATTTGATAACCATGTTGTAGAAATGCATTAAAAATAACTATTCCGCCATCTTGGATGGTCCGCCATATTTAATTAAGAATGACGTCACATTATTTATCGATTTACTCTCAACAAGCCCTTTCATTTGATACCCATTTTTTTTTTTTTTTTTTATCGTAGCCCCACACTAGGAATTTCTTCCTGTATCGTGGGTGCGTTTACAAACATAGAAACTCACATACAGTAACACCCAGACCCGGAACAACTACCTGCAGATCATACAAATATTTGTTCCGTGCGGGGATCGAACCCGCGACACATTGCGCAGCAGTCGATCGCTCAGTCACTGCGCCAATCGTGTCGTCATATTGTAGAAATGCTTTAAAAAAAACTATACCGCCATCTTGGATGGTCCGCCATATTTAATTAAGAATGACGTCACACAGCTTATCGTGTATTGTCATCTAAACTAAACGTGTATACAAAATTTCAGCTCAATCGGTTAAAGATATCTGCTTCAAAATTGAGTAGTAAGATTCCACGCGAACAAACATACATACATACATTGCAAGTTAAACAAAAGCTTTTAATAATAACGAAATTAAAAGGAAAACTATCAGAGCTAAGTAGCTGTACAGGTTAACGAGTAATAATCAACTAACTTAGCGGTTTGAAAAACATGATCTTAAACACACTATATCGTCACCGGAAAGCCAATACTACTTAAGCGCCATTTTGGCCAAAATGAGTTATATATGAATAGAAAAAAACAGTAGAAGTCGCATAGCGCTTCATTAGTATCGGAACCAGCGTACCCAAACTCACACAAATACAAGTTAATTGTATTTCGTAACACTTAGAAATCTTTGGTGTGATTGGTAGTTTAACATTGAATGAAAGTAGGAAATAGTGTCAGTCGTCGCCTATTTGAAAATAAACCACAATTTATAGACGATAGAGTTGTTTATTGTCTACTCTTTTTACGTATTTATGACTTTTGCCGTTTAAAGCGCACACTGAATACTTTAATGAGCAAGCTATGCTACCCGCCGCTAGATGTCACTATATTAAATGTATTCAATTTAAGGCTATATTTCGTTAACGATAAGATTCATATTTGCGTAACGAGGTCATTACTATTCGTCCTCCTGTAGGGATGTACCACTGTCGTTGACTTATTTATCGACATTCCGTTTTATTTTCAAACAAAATACAGTCAACAGCTAGAGTCGATAAATATCATTGTTCGAAATCGAGTGTTAATATTTTATTCTAATACATACATTCTTACAATTTACAGACAGTATAATTAAGAACTGTTGTGTTAAACTACTGATCCGAATTTGAAAATTACTACTTATCGTCGATTGAGAGACTGAGGCCCGTATTACAGAACCTCACTCAATACTCAAGCATTACTTAAAACTCTTTTAAAGCCTTTTGATTGGTTGAAACTAGTTTTAAGTATGCTTGAGTCTTGAGTGCGGTTCTGTGATACGGGCCTGAGAGTATCCGGTCTGCACCAAGTGCAAAGGCTAGATAGAAATCGGACGACTGACGAAACACGAAGTTTGCCGAGGGACATTTAGAAAATAATTGTACTGTACCTATTTATTTTTCACTTTGTTGAAACTTAAGTTAGTAATCGACAAAGTGAAAGATGATTATTGTACAAATATATTGTAGATTTTGAAGGCGGTTGTCTTTTTTATCACGATGATCGTCGTTGCGACTTTAAGACCTCTTATGTGTCACTTTTGGCAAAATCGCTTTTATACGCCAGCTGATCTAAATAAGATGTTGATCTAAATGTGATTCGCGGCCGTATCAAATATTAATTTATAGAATTATAATCAAAAATCACCAATACAAAATAATCCCTATAAGTTCATAAAATCCTATTGAATGACTATTTCATGAAATCATGACATTTTAGGATTATTCTAACATAAGAGTTATTCTGTTTGTTGCTGATTCTAATGTTTATAATCCTCTGAAGCCATATTTGTTACGGTCACGAATCATATTTTAATCAACATACAACCTGACACTGACCTACAAATTGCAAGAAACGTAAGGAAATTTGAATTTCGCGGGCTACATTAGCGCATCCCCTTTAAAATATCGATAACTCATTATCGATAACGGTAATCTCTAATTGAGTAGCGAACTGTGACATATGCATAGTTAGAATCTTCGCGAAGAATATGTTTGAGTTTAAAATAAAGTAGACCATATACTGAACAACATAAAGTCCACTTTTACTTGTCTTGTTTAATAAAATATTATTTTTCAAATTTTAATTGAAATACAATCAATTAAGACTTATCGATTGTATGACATACCTACCTCTATTTGATATATTTTTGGTTTTGCTATCGTGTTTACATTCTAAAACCGCACAGTATTATTATGTATATTATACAAAATCCATAAGAAAATAATTAAACGGTCACAGAGAGCTATTAAAAAACAAAATCTTTTAAAATTAAATCTTTGTCTTAGAAAGGAACGTGTTATACTTTCAAAAAGTTTAAATAGTTGTACTGTTCAGTTAGATGAATGTAGGGAAAAGTATGACATTGATACTAAGCTCCTTTATAATGATATACTACAGAAGGAGCAGTTGCTGAAGGATATTTTTGAGAAATATGAGATTTCACAACATCAACTAAGTGAGCGCTTGTTTGAGGCTGGGGAACTACTGGATTTGGTGAAGTGCAATGCTGAGAGGTATGAGTCTCTGGCTAATAATCTCTCATGCAGCTGTGCCAACCAACCACCACCTCCTCAGCCTCAGCCTGAATTGCCTATTTTGGCTCTTCCAGCAGAGACCTGTGGTAATACACAGCATAATAATACCAAATCAGTATTTTTCTGTGACGAATTGGGTTCAGGCTTTGGAAAAATATTACTCAATTACCTTAGCCATAGTTTTACCAATCATAGTTATCATAACATAAGTTTCAAACAAATTATTAAAAGAATTGCTAACACGAACCTAGATAATTATTCTACAATGGTTTTGCTATTAGGTAATAGTACTGGTATTACCAGAAAGGATATAGTGGATGGTGTGGACACCTTATTAAAGTTAAATATAGGAAAGCTAATGTTGTGTGCTTTACCTTACTCTGATACTTTATCAGTTTATGAAAATAATTATATTTATAAGTTGAATAGTACTATTCACAGGCTGACATGTTGTCATAGTGACAAATTATTGTATTTTGACACTAACAAGTTTATTAGTGGTTTTAAGTTAACTCAGAGAACTTTATCTCTGTCTTGGGAATGTAGACATATGATTGCTATGTTGATAGCAAATAATATTAATGAGGTTATAGCTAATATAACAGATTGTAGTATTAGTGACGAGTCTGTGTTGTCTAGTTATACTAACAACATAGTGATTAATTATGAATCATCATGTTGTACGAAGGAGTATCCACCTATAATACCAACATCTTTGGAGGCCACTACCAGTCAGATAGGGTATTCTCTTACTGCTGGAATTCATTCAGACATTCTAGACTCTTCAGTTGTAGTTGTGGAGGTCACTCCGGATAACTTTTTAAACTAGTAAGTAAGACAACAGAAGTTACCCATTCAAATTACCAATTATTATTAGAGAATAATAAAACGGTATCTTCTGGCAATATTACACATAGTAATATTAATAAAAAACCAAAGGCGGGGCAACATACTTTAAAATTATTCAATCAAAATATCCAAGGTTGCTCTTCCAAATTACTGGAAATAGAATTGTTTTTAGAAAATACCAAGTTTGATGTCATTTGTATAACAGAACATTGGTTAAAAGATCATCAAGTAATGTCAATTAACTATGAAAATTATTGTGTAGTTAGCCATTTCAGCCGAAAACGTATGATACATGGTGGGTCATTAATATTAGTTAAAAATTCAATTAAATCGAAAGAACGAAAAGACATAATCGGACTGTCTGTTGAACACACCATAGAATTGTCCTGTGTTGAGCTTGATAAGCATGTTATAGTATGCGTATACAGACCTCCAGGTTACCAGAATCTATCTATTTTTGATTCTGTAATGGAAGATGTGCTAAAGAAACTTAGTGTTAGTAGTAAGTCAATAATCATATGTGGTGATTTTAATATTAATTTATTAGAAAATAACTCTAATACACTCAGACTATTAAGTCTTTTTAGGTCATTTGACTTGTCAAATGTTTTTATTGAACCAACTCGAGTAACAGCTTCTTCTGCGACTTGTATAGATAATATTTTTTGTAATTGTGATTACTTACATAAAGAAATTGTAAATAAGTTGCCATCTGATCACAGTGGACAAACAATAACATTTTGTTCCTACATGCCTTTACATAAAATTCAAATAAGGTTTAGGCCAATTACATGTAAAAATTTAGATAAATTAAATAATTCTTTGGCAAGTAAATTATGTGTTCAGAATTTTAATAATATATCTGACCCAAATGAGTTCTACGCCGAGTTCTTTTCACTATTAAATGAGCAATTTATTGACACTTTTCCACTAAAGACTAAAACTATTTACACAAAGTTCTTATTTAGTGATTGGGCGACTCCAGGTATTCGTAAAAGTAGGGAAAAACTTTTTGAACTTTATGGCCTAAAGCAACATATTAATAATACAAGCTTTCATCAACATGTTGCAAAATATTCAAAAACTTTTAAAAGTGTGTGCAAAATGGCTAAAGCTCTTTACATTAGCAATAAAATAAAATCAGCTGATGATAAAATAAAAACTACCTGGCAAATAATAAATAATGAAACCGGTAGGAAAAAACAGCGTAATACTGAATTTAACTTACAGACTACACATGGCCCTATCAACTCAGATGTAGAAATAGCTCAGGAATTTGAAAACTTTTTTGCTAATATTCCCCTTAAAACTACGGAAACTTTAAATTCCTCACCCACGCTTTCTGCTGCCTTACTTAGGAAAAATGTAAAGTCATGCCCTTTGGAGCTGAGGTTTCAGCATACAAACCCCCAGGCTGTTATAAAAGCTTTTAAAGATCTTAAAATTAAATCAACAGAAGATCTATGGGGAATGTCTGTAAAAGTCTGTAGATCTATCATCGAAACCATTGCGCCTTATTTAGCTTTCATATTTAACACCAGTGTAGACCAAGGAGTCTTTCCGGATCTCATGAAACACAGTAAAGTAATTCCTTTGTTCAAATCCGGTGATAGTAAGGAACCCAACAATTATAGGCCTGTGTCAATTCTGCCAGTTCTCAGCAAGGTGTTTGAAAGGTTGATGCTCAATCAAATGTTACGTCACTTTAATAAGAATTCCATCTTTCATGAACAACAGTACGGTTTCACCAAAGGGCGTTGTACCACTGACGCTGGTGTCACCCTCATAAAGAACATTTTTAACGCCTGGGAAGAAGCACACGATGCCATTGGAATCTTTTGCGACCTCTCGAAGGCGTTCGATTGCGTAGACCATGAAACACTTCTGCTGAAACTTGAGCACTATGGGATTAGAAATACAGCTCTTGATTTACTAAGGTCATACCTGAAAGATAGAAAAGTTAAAATTCAAGTAAACGGCGTAAACTCATTGGGGTCTGAAATGGCAATGGGCGTTCCTCAGGGTTCGATATTGGGTCCATTCCTCTTTTTAGTTTATATTAATGATTTACCACAATTACTTCAAAATCAACCTAAGATGGTGTTATTTGCAGATGACACATCGTTGATATTTAAAATAAACCGACGGTCACAAAATCTTGACGACGTTAACAGCTCTATTCTTCAAGTCCAAGATTGGTTTACGGTAAATAATTTGGTACTAAATAAAAAAAAAACCAAATGCATTAGATTTAAATTACCTAATGTTAGAAGTAGCGAATGTGACATCATATTGAATGGAGAAAAATTAGAATTTATTAATCAAACCGTTTTCCTAGGAATCACGCTAGACGAGAAATTACAATGGGGACCTCATATAACAATTCTTGCGGGGCGGCTAAGCTCGGCCGCTTATGCTGTTAGAAAGATACGACAGTTAACAGATGTAGAAACCGCGCGTCTGGTCTATTTTAGCTACTTCCACAGTATTATGTCGTATGGCATTTTACTGTGGGGTCGGGCTGCTGACATTGAATCCATCTTTATTTTACAAAAGAGAGCTGTCAGAGGCATTTATAATCTACATCGTCGCGAATCTCTCAGGGAACTATTTAAAAAGATTAATATTATGACGGTACCTTGCCAATTCATTTATGAAAATATTATGTATGTAAGAAAAAATCTACATATCTTTAATAAAATAAGTGATAGACATAATTTTAATACTAGAAATAAAGATAAAATAGATCAACCATTTTTCAGATTATCTAAAGTACATACATCTTTTATGGGGTACTGTGTTAAATGTTACAATAAAATACCTTGTGATATATTACAATTAAATGAAAGAAAATTTAAAACTCATATTAAAAGTACACTCTGTAAACAAGCATATTACAAATTAGAGGATTATATCCAAGATAAGAATGCTTGGAAGCATGCTGGTCCTGCTCCATAGGACAATTTAGAGTCTAGACAAAATCAAACTGGTTGCTTATTTAATTATGTATTTGTTATTTTTTATAACACTGATTTTACATTCTGTGATTTCTTGAACTCACACACTGACTTATTAGTATTACTTGTTAAAATGTTAGGAATATCGTATAATTTTGCAATGTTTGTAAATATGTGAGCACCATGTATCTGTCACATATTTAATTTATCTGTAATTGCTTTATTTTTCATTCTTTTTTACCTATCGCGGTATAGTAATCTTATTCTAGATGCATCGTCTTCACATATAATTATATAATTAATGTATGCAAAATATTGTAAAAACATTTTAAAAGAGTAACGGTGGAGTTTCTTGCCCATTCTTCTCCATACGAAAACTACCTTTTGGAAGGGGCGACTAGAATCAATTCTATTTTTTGTAAACTTGACGTTCATAAGTGCCTTTTATGTGCCTAATTGAAATAAATTGTTTGACTTTGACTTTGACTTTGACTTTACACAGTTATATTTTTGTATTATTTTTTCAAGTTCTTTTCACCGTGACGGTTGTAACTAGACTGATTTGCGTGGTGTGTTCGCGGAACAGTGTTGCCAGATGCATTGAACCTTATATCTGTAGTAGAAACTGCAAAAATCTGTATTTATATCTGTATGCTATTTTAACTTGAAATCTGTATTAAATCTGTATGTATGGTCAAAATAACCAAAACAGAATAATATACCTACTTACCGAATGCAGTCAAATTACTTTATTCTGCTTCTTTTGAAAAAGAAGAGAATAGGTTTGATTTATCAACTACCTCGACCTCCACGACACAGTTACTGGGTAACACGATACCTTGTTAAGACTGGTTGTCAGATTTTTGGGATTTATTATTGTGCATTAAATCAATATCAAGTATCATTAAAAGTTTGTAGCAGTATTTTGGAGAACACGCAAAAATCTTTAATTGGCGGATTCCCCGTTTGAAAAATAAGTGAAACTGGCCACTGACTGACAGAACAGTACTACCTATCTCGATTTATTTACCTAAATTCCGTTTTAAAGCAGATTAGGCTATTGATTCAACAGAATTAGAAAATTCTGTATAAAAATCTGTATCCAGTGCTTATCTGTATCATAAATAGAAAATCTGTATAAATACGGAGAAATCTGTATAAGATATGGCAACATTGGCAACACTGTTGCGGAACAGCATAAGCGGTGTGCTGTTTTGTTTTGAGTCGCATCGTATCTTTAGACAAGTGGCGTCTTCGAAATTGTGCTTTTGGCTACCGTGGCCACCTAACCAACGAAAAAGAAGAAATATGTAGTTTAAACACAAAGAAATATGATAAGCAAGTTTTGACGTTGAGCGAGCACCGTGAGAGCGTTCACGAGCGTTCCGAATTGTTGACAGCCCTCAGCTGTCATAATCGTGATATCTAACTCGGAACAGCAAATATTGATGTCAGCGCTGTGAGCGATTACGTTCTTATTCGGAAAGCGGCCCGGATCTCCGCAAAACTCGGGGTACGCGGGCCCCGCCTACTTGCGATTTCTACTGTTTTTTTCTGTTCTGTGTATATATCGTTGGATTGGATTTTTTTTGCTGCGTCGATTAGTCGGAATTTCATAATAATCTGAGCACTTTTTTGCAAAAGTATGGTATTTATCATAATGTTTTAACAAATACTTACGTAATACAAGTTATGATAATTTTTTGTCGTTGTCAGTTTAGTATTTTTCTGTACTGACATCAGCCTAGTTTGAGTCATTGATGTCGCTTTAGTATTTTTTTGCCGGCCGTAAATACGAGTTGATAAGTAGTTATGTAAATATGCTTTACGTAGGAATTGATGAGCATGCCGCGTTAGTATATTTTGTCTTCGCAGTTTTCTGAGAGGGAACGTTTTTAGTAACATTGCTTTTCTTATCTAAGTATTTGACTGTCTATTGAGAATGTTTTACATTCAATGAAATCGAATAATTACTTTATTAAGCATGGACTATTTTACTCGACCAAATATTAATGATTTGTTTAGCATTTAGATGTGTGAAACACGTACTACAATTCAGTTTACGTTTGTTTAAACACATTATTTTAATGTGTTTAATTTTCTTGTAATTAAGTGAGATAGAGCCTATAAATAAAAGTTAAACTTTGAATTCTGTAACATTTTTACCCAACCGCTATTGCAAAAAACCTTTTAATAATATCTTGCGCTAGTACAATATGTTTAATTTTGTTGAATAGCATATTTAAATATTTAACAAGGTACTTTAATGCAAAAAAACCGCTGTTAACATTTTTGCTTGAAGTACAATTAAAAATGTTTTTTTTGTTAACATATAATAATATTTTTTATACTTTTTTATTTCTTTTTTATTATACAGAAAGCTTACAGACTAATAACACAATTAAAATCATTCATAGGTAGGAAAATTTGCTAATTACAAGCTTCCACATGTATACATCTAGTAACAAATACTTTGCGTTGACTAAATGTTTATTATAATTAATAATTTTCAAATGTTATTATAATACAATTTGTACGCCATTAAAGTAAAACATGACTGTGATTCTTTCTGCAATGTACATAAAATCTTACATGCTTTTTATGTGCATACTCATGTTTCGGACAAATTATTGATCCTTCATTCATTCAAAATATTGTAATTTTATTTTTATTTAAATTTCCGTGGCATGTTTACTTCTGAAACAATAATATATTAGTTTTACCAATATTGCCTCAATTTTTATTCACAAAAATACGTTTTTGATTTTTACCTTGACGCGGTCTTGGAAACTATTTAATTTTTTTATATTATTTGAAGAGCTACGTTCCAAAAAACGATTCAATAAAAAAAACACTGTTAGGATTTAGTGCAGGGTTCAAAGATAATTTCCCCGGCCTATTCTATTTTGGGAAAAGTCATAGCAGAAAAATAAATAAAAGTAACACATGTGCACTTGGAAATTGCCAATGAATAAAAGTAACACATGTGCACTTGGAAATTGCCAATGAATAAAAGTAACACATGTGCACTTGGAAATTGCCAATGAATGTTACAATATTTATTCAGATAAGAGACAAGCTATTTTAAATCATTATTGGAGTATAAATAATGAGCGACAAAGAGATTGGTCAGTGAGCAATTCTCAAAAGACGGCAATTAAGAGAATCCATGCCAAAGATGACCTAAGTCGTGGGCAATGAATGCACTTTTCAATATTTCATTAATAAAGAGGGAAAAAGAAAAGTTTTTTAAAGTTTTTATTGAACACAACTATTTTTACAGAAGCGACTAATGGCTCATCTAAAAAAGATTTAAGAGGGAAGCAATATCGATTGCCTGTATCAAAGAAAAAAAAACCGAGATTTGTGGAAACTGTACATCAAAGATAATTCCTGAAAGTATCACTATGACTATGAAAATTTTCCTTGTGCCGTTAATGTCCAGGTCACCCTTTGATACGGATGTCGAAGACAATACCTAATTATGAAATATTTGACTAATAACAATAATTATAGGTTTTGTAATTTGAATACCTACTGTTTATGTATTATTTTTCAAAATGCATAATTAGATATTTACTAGTTTTTTTCATAAAAGTAATCAAAATCTACTAGACCTAATCAATTTGACGTCTTCGAAAATTATGCCAAATTGTTACATAGTACATACATAATATTGTAATTAGATTAATAATAAAATTGTGTTGCGTGACTTTTGCCACAAGGAACCAAGTTTTAAGACTGACGAGAAAACTGTCAACAATTTTTAGGGTGCCGTAGTAAACAAGGAACCCTTATAGTTTCGCCATGCCCCATGTCTGTCTGTCCGCGGCTTAGTACTAGAAAGCTGTAATTTGGCATGGGTGTATATGAATCACGCCGACAATCATCATCATCTACCCTATGGTGTGGGGTATCGTTAGAAAAGTCGTTCGAAAATACTGTTTTCGAAAAAAAAAATAAAAAAAAATGGATTCAGGGATCCGTTTGCGAAATATTACGCTTTTAACTGCAATTTTTGTTAGACTCAAGTGTCACTCCCCCTGCCAGCTAAATGGTTGTACTTCGATTTGTGAAAAAAATCACAGCAGTAATATATATAACGAAATGAATAGGAAAACTATCACGGCTAAGTAGGTTGTACAGGTTGACGAGTAATAATCGATCAATTTAAATTTGCAGTTTGAAAAAAATGTTCTCCCATAAGTACATTCCATATGGGAGAACATGTTTTTCAAACTGCAATGTTAAGTTTGTTCTTAGGATAAATTCATCCCAACTACGGAACCCTTCATTGTGCATGGTCCGACACGCACTTGGCCGGTTTTTTATTATTTTTCATTAAAAGTGATTATTAAGCAAGCTGTATTTATTTATTTTTCTCTTTCAACCAATACCTACAGTAAAAATATGCAATCGAAATCAAAATAGGAATTACAATAGTATTCTCATTTATTTTGTTCGCAGCTAGTACAAACTATTATTAGCAATTACGATAACTACGTCAGAAAAGAAAAAAAAAAAAATTATATCCGTTACATAAGTTTTTTTGGCATATGAACGGTACCAACTTTTAATGCTTTACATCGCTTTTCTGTACGGTCTTGTGACATATTATACTGTTTAAGTACTTTTATCCCGAGACAACATCAACTCGTAATGCGTGTTAGTAGTTTTTCCTTTCATACATTTGAAAGGACGTGAGTTGCCAGTAATTTTCGATAACCGCACTTAAAAATTATTATGAAGATAAGTACTTTCTCCTTACGAAGTGTACAGTGCATATGTAATTAAGTGACAGCTATCTCCTGAATTACAATAAATATGCAAAATATCTCGATTTCAGTACGTAGACAATAGTGTTACAAGAATTTTTTGCCTTTACTGTAGAATAGAATAGAATTTATTTTGCAAATATGGGTTAAGATTACATTTAGTTCAGCCACATTTTACCAATCGGCATGCAAACATTTGAAATGATTTATATCACTATTATAACACTTATTTAGATCAATTTATAAATTACTATTATAACATTTTAAATCATTAACTTAATTAAAATTATATGTTTGTATAAAACGGAAAATATAAATTAGTATCATTAGATTATATATCATGTCATTACTATTACAAATATCATATCAATACCAATATCATTACATCATTTAAAAATGTCAGAAATCAAAATGTCAATAATCAAAACTTAAAAAAAAAAAAATCAAGATGTCACTAAATAACAAATATTTTTCTAACTAATAACTACTCGGTAATTTATTGTGTAAATAATTGGGGCCATGCAAGAACCGCTCTTACGCATTAAAGTGGTTCGACATGATACTTGACATAATTTGCTGTTGTCACGCCTATTCCTTGGGAATACAACAGCCAGGCGCTCAAAACGAGATGGATTTTGCTTGACAAACATCATAGCTGCTTCGAAAATATAGATAAAGGGAAGTGTCAAGATTTTATGTAACTTAAAATACGGCGCGCAAATGTCTGTCGATTTAAGTTTTAACAATGATCGGAGGCATCTTTTCTGGGCCTTAAAAGCTATATCTCGATCAGTTGAGTTCCCCCAGAAAATGATACCGTAGCGCAAGTGTGATTCAACTATTCCGTAGTAAGCCGTAAGAAGTGTTTTGACATCTACTATGGAGGATAATCTATATAACACATATACGGATGAACTCAATTTTTTACACAAACTGTCTATATGGGCTTTCCAATTTAAGTTGCAATCTATTTGCAACCCTAAAAATTTCGTATCCTCTGCTTCCTCAATTTTGTCATTTTTGTAATGGATGTTGAGATTAGTTCCGCCGGGAGTACGTTGTCTAAAGTGCATTATCTTTGTCTTACCCAAATTAATATTTAAATTATTTTCGTCTAGCCATTTAATTAGTGCGTCAAGAGAATTACTTATGTCATTTTCATATGTATTTATACTTTTACATGGGATTTTTATAGTGCTATCGTCTGCAAACATAGTGTTCCTTGTGGTACTCCGTATGAGATTTTACGTTCTCGAGACCTTATAATGTCTTCGTGTTTGGTAAATATGTTAATGTTGCTAACTTCGGTTATTTGTGTTCTGTTTTCCAGATAAGATTTTATAAGTTCGAGCACGTTACCTCTAATGCCATAGACTTCTAATTTATTAAGTAATATATTATAATGGACATAATCGAACGCCTGGGTCATATCGCAAAATATAGCGCATATGGGGGATCGTTTATCCATGCTACTCATAATAGGATTCAAAAAGTCGTAAATTGCCATATTGATGGTTCTGTGCTGCCTGAATCCTTTTTGTTCTTCGCAAAGTATATTATATTTTTCCATATAATTATATAATTCCCTGCAAATGTATTTCTCAAAAATCTTCGAAATAACCGGTATGAGCCAAATAGGTCTATAATGTTCCATCAACTCCTTATTTTGTATTTCGATTACTTAATTAGAAAAAAAGTTAACCCTGGTTTAGTGAAAAAAAAAAAACTTAAAATGGCTCTATTGTAAAATGGCCTTTTGGCGTTTAAGTAGTATTGGCTTTCCAATGACGATATGATGATACATTCCGTATGGGAGAACATGTTTTACAACTACAATGTTAAGTTTGTTCTTGCGATAAATTCATTCCAACTACGGAACCTTTCATTGTGCGTATATTATTTTTCAGGAACTCCCAAAAATTTTAATACAATAATAAATGAGAGAATCAATAACTTTCCGATTTAGTCAATCACTAGCGTATATGTAAAATACTCGTAAATGGCTTTAGCACAGCACAACGATAACGGTCGATGTTTTCGTGTGAGTGAGTTGTACGGTGCATGGTAAATGCACGCTGTGTTTGACGGGATAAGGTTTATTATTGATTGTGTAGTATATTTCGATTAATAAATTGAAAGTGTGAGCGCGACCTCGTATTTATTGGATTTACTAATCTGCATGTGTAGTTGTGGAGATATAGTAGGGATGAAGTGGAGACATTGGGTTTCGATACATTTTTAACTACCGGGCATATCTGCTTCTTTCTTATATCTACGAATAATACCTACTAACAACTAGATGTGAGCAAAATACTTAACCACAAACTATCATTTATAATATTTAAAGTGTCATCTACTATGTAAGATAATTGGAATAAATATTATTATTCGTTTATTTCATTTTCAATACTTATTATTACCTAGATTTTTAAATATTTTTATATAAATCATAAAAAAACAATTGGTCAGGGCTCTAGAGAGAGGAAACTCCTGACTAGGAGTGCCGTGGCCAGGAGTACCTACTGCTTTCTGAATCAAGTCAAGATAGTCTGTCTTTTTCTTTGACGGTTTCCTGTAGCTACACCACATTGGTTAAGGTACCTGTCGTTGTAAATCCTATTAGGTAATTGTAAAAGCGTATTTTTCTTAAAATTGCCGTGCCAGATTTTGGATGACCTTTTGCACAAGGGTATCGATGAGGTATCTTTACACAAATATCTAAACCGTATTGCTATTGGTTGATAGATCACTTTCCATTCAAATCTCTATTACGCGACTAGTCAGCATCTCCTGAGGATGAAACACGCGTCGAATATGGGTTTAGTGCATGCATGTTGCATCATAATAAGCGCATCTTTTGCAAGTGCATATTTTTGCGAACGGGAGGGCGGAGCCGCAAACTGCATCCAAGCCTGGATCTAGTTAATGCGGAATTAAAACTACTAAGTAAGTACTACTTTTATAACACTTTACTAAAAATATCGTGGAATTTGAGCGTAATAATATGATAATTTCCAATGTTCACTTACCTGACGACGGCGTCGCGCTGCGCCAAGAACTTGTACCGTAGCCGGAAGCCGAACGGTTCCCCTAGCCTTGCGCGGAACAGCTTGACGGACACGGTCACGGTGGCGGTCTCGCTGTAGTAGAGCGCGGCGCCGTCCGCCTCGCCGCACCACGAGCCGCCCGTGAAGGGCCGGCCCAGCTCTGACAGCTGCATGTAGCCGTCCGGGCAGCCGTCCAGCGCGCCCGGCTCGTAGCGCCCCACGCGGAATTCGTCGAAGGCCAGCTGCACCAGGTCGCCGTGTGCCAAGCCACCCGCCGTGAATGTGAGGTGACACAGGAAGGGCGCGCGCGGTGCCGAACGCACGCCCACAGCGTACGCCACGCCCACGCGCCCGTAGTACGTGCGGTTGCACACGGTGCAATGCGCCGGCTCATCGCTGCCATCCGCGCACTGCGCCTCGCCGTCGCAGTAGGCGTCCAGGCGCACGCAGGAGCCGCTGCGGCACGCGAACTCCGCCACGCCGCAGCCGCCAGCCGCGCCGCGCGCGCCCAGCGCCACCAGCGCCAGCGCCAGCACCGCGCCGCGCCACATGTCGCGCGCGCCCTCACCGCGCCGCGTCCCCTGAGCCCAGCGCGCGCCCTGCACACACTACGCACTTGCTTATATTTAACAACCAAGCGGCTGGGCTACGCGTATTACGATTTAGGATACTTATAATAATGAGTTATTGATTTTAAAAAAATACATTTTCAAATAAAAATCTGCCGTTTGGCTGGTAATAAAAGAGTTAAATATAATGTGTTCTATTTTGTTGATTATTCTCAGTTTCGGGTTCCTATAACGACAAAAAGAACGTTCAAACTATCCCACGGAAACTTATTGCTGGGATAAAAAGTACCTCCATTATGTGCTAATACAGGTCATGATCTACCCGTGTGCCATTCATGTCATCCGTGTAGCTGTTATGGCGTGTTTGGATATCTATTATGGCCGCTTCCAATAGTGCGCTATATTGCTGACGCACGCCCACCAGCTCGCACGACGCACCGTGGGAGGTGTAACGTGCGTGGTAACGAAGACGCGTGCGTCGCGGTGCGACCGTGTTTGGATACATTCGGTTTGAAGTTAACGACTCGCCGCGGATCAGCCCACACGGACACGCACCAAGGGAAGGGTAACGTGCGTGGTAGCGCAGACGCGTCCGTAGCTGTTCGATTTCAGATTATGAAATCGTTTTTAGAAATCGATTTCTGGAGCGACTCTGGCGTCTTTGGCTCGCAGTTTCGATCGACTCTGGTAATATTATACTAACGCTTCGTCCTCGAGATTAGAATATAATACACATGTAGTAACACACAAGTGACACCACTCAGACACTGTAGTTGAGAGTTTTTTTTTTTTTTTTTTAAACCGCGGGTATCTCTGTTTTCCTGATTACTTGGCTTGGAATCTCTCGTCATTCACATTTTAGTGTTCAGCCGCTCAACACGATTAACATTTTACTGTACAATATCAAAAATATCATGTCTAAAAGAAAGAGTGTTGTTGATTACGAACATTTAACGAAGAAATTACAAAAATATGAACGCAGATTACGGCGTCTATATCCACCTTCGCAAGACTCAACGCCTCCGATCGCGAGTACTTCGTATGAACAAACAGGTTAGTAACAGTGTGTACGTGTTCCTACCGAGTATTAAAATAACGTATTTACGTTACAATTTAAGTTTTGCACTCCGGGCTACCTATGGGTTTTCCGACGCACAAACTTTACTACTAATACTCAATGTCTTATTGCTAAACGTATTTACGTTTAAATAAGTCTTGCACTCCGGGCTGTCTGTGGGCTGTCCCGACGCAAGGACTTTATAAAACATCCAATTATGTTTTACGGTATACCTAATTACTCGTTAAACGTTCGTTGTAAAAGTGCATCATGGGCCTTTATTGCTGTCCGGAAAACTTTTTAGAAGCAAAAATAAGTTATATTAAAATCTATATTACCGTTAAACTATACTAGAAGATCTTTATCTACTTTTCTTCTACCTACGAGTAAATTAAAAAATATTATTAAGGTTTTACCCTTTAAGAAAATAATATTCTTAAATCGCAATTACTACTACTTCGTGTTCTTTTTAGAATACACGGGTATTGAGCCTGAAGATTGGCTACAAGACTCTCCGGAGATCAGTAATCCATCTGATGACACTGCCGCGGTTCCTGATGACCCAACTGATCCCGAAATTTTGGTTGATCATATCTTATCACTGGATCCCGTCATGTCGATCGACCCTGCAAATCTACCGGATAAACCGAGTACCTCGCAAGAAGCGTCAGGTGACCTCATCGACGCGGACCTAGACCATGATACGATGGCCATCCTGGGGGAAGCCCCGTCGACATCTGTGAAGTACGGACCAGATTTCCATAAAGAGATAAGTAAACGGTTCCAGCACATCGCTACCGAGGGTTTCGACAAGGATTATCGAAAAACATTAATAGCTAAATATTTGGTTGCATCTAACTGTCGTTATATTGCTGCCCCGGTGTTGAATGCCGAGTTGAAAGCAGCGATACCCGAAGCCGCAGCAAAGCGTGACAAGGCCATAGTCGTCAAACAGGATCAAATGGCGAGTGCTATCTCCTGCTTGGACCAGGTAATTACTAGTCAACTCATTTCTAAAAACAATGAGTTACTACCTAAACTAATGGACGCTGCTCGAATCCTTTGCGACATTCAACATTATGACTCAGTTACCCGCAGAAACTTTATTTTATCGGCTCTAAAAAGAGACATGAAGGACGCTTTAAGTAGCACTAGGATTGATGAATTTTTATTCGGCGACAACCTGTCAGAAACGATAAAATCGGCTAAAGCCGTAACAAAATCGGGTACTGAACTGAAGCCCGATACCGTCAATAAAAACCTACTAAAACGGCCAAACAACCCAATGCCTCAGAGGTATTTAAACCGAAGAGCTCCTGCTCCAGCGCGCAGGCCGCTGGGAGCCGCGCCGAGGAGCCGCGAGCCTGCAGCGCCGCGGCCGCCGCCGCCGCCCGCCAGCTCATCGAGGAGGTTGCCGCCACAGCGCCAGCCGCAGCGCCGCTACTAGACCCAGTTAAGTATGCGGGTCGCTTGACATACTTTTATAAACAATGGTCGCTTATAACGAGTGATCAATCAATACTGTCGTGGATTGACGGATACAAACTCACATTTTCCTCTCAGGTAATCCAAAAGGTAGTACCTGCTGAGAAAAGTTATTCCACTTCTGAGTTTACTCATTTTTCCGAAGCTATTAATAGCCTATTAGATATAGGAGCCATATCGAAATGTGACCCGTGCCCAGGTCAATTCGTATCTAGTGTGTTCCTCACTCCTAAACCAAATGGAAAAATGAGGTTCATATTAAACCTCAAAAATTTAAATAAGTTTATTAATACACACCATTTTAAATTAGAGGACCTAAGAACAGCTATAAAACTTGTTACTAAGGACTGCTATATGACGACCTTAGACTTAAAAGATGCTTATTTTTCTATTAAAATTCATGAAAGTTCTCGGAAATATTTGAGATTCTCGTTTAATAGCCAATTATTCGAATTCAATGCGTTGCCATTCGGTTTGAATACAGCTCCATACTTGTTTACAAAAATAATGAAACCGGCTGTAAAATTATTGCGCACGGCGGGTTTTTTATCTACCCTTTACTTAGATGATTGGTTATTATTAGCAGATACATGCGAAAATTGCAAAACAAATGTTTTAATCACAAAGAAACTTCTTTGTTCCTTAGGTTTTATTATTAATGACGATAAAAGCAGTGTGTATCCTTCTACTATGTGTAAATTCTTAGGAGTATTAATAAACTCGGCAAACTTAGAAATTAGTTTACCCACAGATAAAAAAGCGCGTATCAAAAACGAAATCTGTAAATTTATTAACATGAGAAGTTGCAAAATTAGAACCTTCGCACAATTAGTAGGTATTTTAGTGGCAGCCTGCCCAGCTGTGGAATACGGCTGGGTCCACACTAAACAATTCGAGCGCTGCAAATTTTTAAATCTTATGGGTGATGAAGATTATAACAAGCAAATGATTCTCCCTGATTCATTAATGCCTGATTTTCATTGGTGGTTAAAGGTAATTGATAATTCGAAGCACCGTATTAGAGATGACAACTATAGCCTCGAAATATTTTCTGACGCCTCAACAACGGGATGGGGCGCCTCCTGTGATGATGAAAATGCAAGTGGTCAGTGGTCGAATAGCGAACGCGATAAGCACATAAATTATTTAGAACTACTAGCCGCTTTCATCGCTCTAAAACTTTTTACTAAGGATTTATACGACTGTCAAGTACTACTTCGTATAGACAATTCGACTGCTATAGCATACATCAATCGCATGGGCGGGGTTCAATTTCCCCACTTAACTGGTTTGTCAAGGGAGATCTGGAAGTGGTGCGAAGAACGCAAACTTTACATATTTGCCTCGTATATACGATCTTGTGATAACACCATCGCGGACGCCGAGTCGCGTCGTAATCACCCAGACATAGAATGGGAGTTGTCAGAGGGGGCCTTCAATATTCTTAAGCAATACGTTTGGACAACCCGATATAGATTTGTTTGCCAGCCGTATCAACAAAAAATGTGCGAAATACGTTTCCTGGCATAAAGACCCGGACGCCTATGCTATAAATTCATTTACAATCGATTGGGGTTCATGTTATTTCTATGCTTTTCCCCCATTCTCAGTTATTTTAAAAAGTCTTAGGAAAATTATTAACGATAACGCTCAAGGAATTTTTATAGCTCCTTTATGGCCCACGCAACCGTGGTATCCTTTATATAGGTCTCTGCTTATATCAGACCCAATTATATTCACCCCTAATGAAAACGTTTTGATATCTCATTCCAGCAACCGTCAGGTGCACTCGACGCTTACCCTGGTTGCCGGAGTGTTATCCGGGAAGCGTTTTCACGACGATGCCTGCCACCTTCATCGATAGATATCATGATGGCTTCTTTATCAAACAACTCAATGAAACAATATGATGTATGTCTAAAAAAATGGTGGACCTTCTGCAAAGAATCAGGTGTTGATAAATACGAGGCCTCGGTTCCATCAGTAATATATTTTCTTACGCAAATTTTTAATAATGGTAGTCAATATGGAACTTTAAATTCATATCGATCAGCTTTATCCCTGATTTTAGGCTCAAATATGTCCAAAGACGATCGAATTCTTAGATTTTTTAAAGGTGTTTTTCGCCTACGACCACCTAGGCCGAAATATAATGTAACGTGGGATACTAACTGTGTGCTAAATTTTTTGCGCTCTAAATACCCCAATGACCAACTATCGCTCGACGAAATTTCAAAAAAATGTGTAACATTACTAGCCCTTACCACGGCTCATAGGGTTCAAACATTGTCAAAAATTTGTATAGAAAATATCAATATAATGCCATCCAAAATTATTATAAAAATTCCCGATTTGATAAAAACTTCTCAAGTAGGTTCTAAGCAACCCCTGTTAACTTTGCCCTTTTTTAATGAGAGTGTAGAAATATGCCCCGCTAACACATTAGTTTTTTATCTAAATAAAACCAAAGATCTTCGCAAATCTGGCATCCTTTTTATATCTCCAAAAAAGCCACACAACTCTGTAAGTACGCAAACAATTAGCCGCTGGATTAAGTGCACATTAAACGATAGTGGGTTAGATGTGTCTATGTTCTCGGCGCATAGCACACGTCACGCAGCTACATCGCGTGCGCATGCACTTGGGGTTAACATTGATGAAATTCGCAGGACTGCCGGCTGGAGCGGTAGTTCTGAAACGTTTGCTAGATTTTATAATCGCACCATCACTGATTATGATGAAAGTTCTCTAGCTAGGTCAATAATCAATCAGTAAGAAACAGAATAGTCTTCATTTCTCAATAATTGTCGCTGTTGCAACTTATTAATTTAGAATAAACTGTACTCATGCACAAAATTAGAACTTATTATTATTTTTTGTGATCATTTATGAAATCCTTATAATCTATGATTGGATTCATTTTGTTACTTGAAAATATTTTGTTTCCAGAATAAATAATTCTAAAATTTATAACAGTGCGTTCTTAATATTTCCAGAAATTACTCTCAAAATCTACATGTGTATTATATTCTAATCTCGAGGACGAAGCGTTAGCATAATTAGTGATTAAACGAACTTACCTGTAAGCGAAGTTCGATCATAATTATACGAAGCGCTTCGTCCGAAGAGATTAGCTCCCTCCCTCCCACGCTTCCGCTACGCCCTTGCTTCTCTTTCAGAAAATATTAAGTGACGCTTATTCCTCTAAACTAAATGACGAGAGATTCCAAGCCAAGTAATCAGGAAAACAGAGATACCCGCGGTTTAAAAAAAAAAAAAAAAAACTCTCAACTACAGTGTCTGAGTGGTGTCACTTGTGTGTTACTACATGTGTATTATATTCTAATCTCTTCGGACGAAGCGCTTCGTATAATTATGATCGAACTTCGCTTACAGGTAAGTTCGTTTAATCACTAATTATAATTCAGTTGTAAGTGCATCGATCAAAACTAACCAAACATAAACAAATACTTGCAAATGCAAACCCACTCTTGCCGTAGTTTTGTAAAATTGGTTTGTCCGGTTCGGATTATCGATACGACACGATTTTAAATTAAATTAAATTATTTAGTTTTAAAGACAACAATGATCCATTTATGTTAGTTAGTTACAAAAAACTTAAAAGTTATGTTGGTGTGTTATTATAGCAACCTACTAAGCTCACAGAAGAAACAATATTTACACACATAAATGTGAATGTATCACATTTCACCGGTTGTAACACTTCACTTCTGCCTAACCAACACCTGCATGAAGTGATTCATTATCGGTGAAAAATCGGTGTAAATGAAATAATAATAATAAATCATTTATTTGCATGAAATATGGTTATACGAGAAGTTAAAATACATTATAGCACAGGATATATTTCACCCTCATTACAGGCATGCAAAATTATAGTTAATTTTCAACAATTATTTGAATAAAATTACAATTATTAGAACTATTTGAATTATTACCATATATAAGAAAATGTGAATTACAATTATTAGAATCATTTAAATTACAATTATTAGAAATGTAGTGATTTCAATTACTTAAATTATTGAAATTATTATTAAAGACAAAGTCACAGGAAATAAGACGAAGAACCAGTATCTTAGTGGACACCAAGTCGGCATGTGCTTTTATGCATAAAGTCTTTGACAGTGTAGAAACTCTCCGCGATTAACCATTTTCGTTTTTCGTTTTGGAGGTGCCATATAGGCACAGTTCCTTCTGAACAGTTCAAGCTTAGGAACAGGAATTTTTAAGGACAGGTGGGTAATCTTACGTTTAAATGTATTGTCGTGAGGGGTGAAAAGGTAACGGTGGAGGTCTGCCAGGCTTGGGCGGAGCACCGCCGTGTTCTTACGGAGGCGATCGGCGGCAGTGATCTCTCGCGTCCGGCCCTGGTCCAGGCCATTGTACGGAGCGAGAGGGCGTGGGAAGCCGTCACCTCCTTCTACGAAGCAGTAATGCTCGCGAAGGAGGAGACGGAGCGCGTGAGGGAGAGACAAATGTCGCGCTCTCACGCCCCTAGCCACCGAGGAGACGCCCCGGGCGTCGGGAGTCGCGAGCCGACTTCCAGCCACCGTAGGCGCGGGCTTGTGGACGGTGAGTAATGGGTAGCTCGCTGTCCGATAAGGACCAGGCCCGGGTCGACGGCGCGTTGTGCTCCACGCGCGCCTCAAAGAGATGTCAGTACAACGGAAGGGGTCCGCTAGGACTGATGCCTGCCGGGCTTGCGGGAAAGTCTGAAAGTCCTGGCAACTGAAGGAACACGGGTGGGTTTTAGTCAGTAAGAGTCTGACACGCCCTCCCGCTCCGCCCAGAGCGGGAGAAGTTATTTGATAATTCCCCAACCTCAAAAAAAATAAAAAAGGGGTGAAAATATGACTGTAGTATTTAAAAAATTTTGCTACTTCATAAACGTATAAGCAGGGAACAGTTAGTAAATTCTTGGATTTAAAGATCGGTTTCCAGGATTCCGACCAATCCATGCCGTACAGGTGCCCGAATGCATTTTTTCTGTGCTATGAACACCCGCGTGATGTCACAGGAGTTTCCCCAGAGAACTAAGCCATACCGTATAATGGAGCATATGTAAGCGTGATACACAATAATAGACTGTCTGCTCGTTATGTCTTTTACCTTTCGAAGTGCAAAAACAAATTTGTTTATTTTTATGCATAAACTATTAATATGTTCTTTCTATGAAAAATGTGTATCCAGAATAATGCCTAAGAATTTGGTGCTGTTTATCTGATGTATAAGCGAATTATTGTAACTAATATTTAATTCGATGTTTTTACACTTATAAGTTTTGAAGTTAATTAGTTTCGTTTTCTCTAGGTTAATTTTTATTTATTTATGTCTTGCCATTGAATAACATCTTCTAACGTTTTATATATTTCCGTTTCATATGTATCAATATTTTTACAGTTCATAATAATAGTTGTGTCGTCTGCGAACAAGATACAATCATGTGTGAGTGCACTTGGGAGGTCATTGTCGTAAATAAGAAATAACAGGGGCCCTACGATGCTACCTTGTGGCACCCCAAAGCAATTAATCCTTTGTTTCGAGTCAAACTCAACTACATATTTGTTACAGTATCAAATTTAGTAATCCTAGTGAATTGTTTCCTGTTTTGTAAATAGGTCTCAAACCATAACAAAGAAGAACCCCTCATTCCACATTCGTCAAGTTTCGAGATGAGCATCGAATGATCAACGAAGTCGAATGCTTTACTGAGGTCTAATAGTAGAGCTGATGGTGGAATTTTATTGTTGATATTATTAATGATGCGGTTTATTAAGGTGAAGGTAGCTAATTGCGTTGACCGATATTTCCTGAAACAAAATTTTTCCGGTGCCAAAATGTCATATTTATCTAGGAAGTTAACTATTCTTTTGTGCATAATTTTTTCAAAGATCTTAGATAGGACCGGAGTTAAAGCAATGAGTCTTTTTTTTTTTTGAGGGTGGGAAATTATCAAATAACTTCTCCCGCTCTGGGCGGAGCGGGAGGGCGTGTCAGACTTTTACTGACCCACCCGTGTTCCTTCCGTTGCCTGTGTGCCGGGGCCGCGATATGCCTTTGGGACAAACTCGCAACCCTGGCAAGCATTGGCCCTTACGGATCCCGTCAGTTGGTGCTGACATCTCTTTGAGTCGCGCGTGGAACACAACGTGCCGTCAACCCGGGCCTGGTCCTTATCGAACGGCGAGCTACCCAATGCTCACCGTCCGCAAGCCCGCGCCTACGGTGGTCGGAAGTCGCCAATCAGAGGGCAGTAAATTTGGTAGGTGGAAACCGAGAGTGTAGGAAACGTCAAACGATGACCTCAGTTCATTGTTACCCACCATTACATACATATGGACTACCCCTTTATTAACTACTTATAATATTAATAGGAAATGGGAACGTGCTCATCGTAAGGAACAATGATTTAAAGTCTATGAGTGGTTAGAGTCGGAAATATTTTGGTCAAATTTTATAGGAGGTTTTGTGGAAAAATTCGACGAATCAGTTCCCAGTACATCTAGACCGATTGTAACTCCATCTCAAGTAAAAGCATCTGGTGGCACATCGACCACGGTAAGTGGGACTTACCATGTTCGATGTGCCAACCTTTTACTGAATAGGTCTTAAGCAAAAAAATTTACGTTCAGAACATATTGTAACAACTATGTCTTCAAACGAATCATCATATTATGCACGTTTCGAAATTAAAATCAGATCGAAATAAAGGCATTTGCTGTAGTGGATTAGGCCTACAAAAAAAACCGGCCTAGTGTGTGTTGAACCACACACAATGAAGGGGTCCGTATTTGGGATGATTTATCCCAAGAACAAATTTAACATTGTAGTTGAAAAACATGGTCTTCCATACATTGCAACTGGAAATGTTTGTACGCACAATTTTGAGAGATTTGCCATGTTGTTTTGAAACCTTAGACTTCTTATAGGTTTTCCTGTAATCTATAAGAATAGAATTAGTCTCTGTATTGTTTTTGTATCTCTGTGTTATTTTTCACTTTGTAGTTTTTTTTCGAAGTCGGTTGTTTTTTTTTTTGTAAAAAGTTTTTATTTTTCCCTTTTTACTTGTGGTACCTACCCCACACAAATGCGACACCCAATAACTGCTATGTAAATAACAGTGACAGGAAGTTATCATCATATCATCCACATATACTAAGTGGGAAAAATACGTATTATTGAAGCTTACTCAAAAAGTATTCAAACAAAGTTATTAAAATTTATATGACACCGACTTAGAAGTATACTCTTTCATACAAAAAAAGAATTTTCAAAATTGGTTCACAATTGACGGAGAAATCGGCGGACATAAGTACATAAAAAATAAAAAATAAACACACGTGACGAACATAATTATAACCTTTTTGGAAGTCGGTAAAAAATTTAACCGACTTCGAAAGAAATTAACCCAAAATTATGAAATAATATTCTTATATCTACACTAAATTAACCAACAAAACGAAATCAAAAGTAGGTACGAAACAAATTATTTATTATTTTTATATATATGTCCCCGCGACGGCATCAACCTGTAAAGATTATAACATAATCCTATGCGTAGCCATAAAGTGCTACGCTGTCACAAGCATTAATCAAGGTATCAGTTCCTTTGAGATCAGACGCCATCTATTGCCAAACTTGTGAACTCAGTCCTGTGGTAGCCGATATCACTGATAGTGAAATTATTAAACTAATTTCTATGTTAGAGCCAAAACTATAGTTGGAATTAAAAGGGAACATTTAATTAATGATTTTTGGGTTTTTAGTCATATTTGATAAGTGGTAATTTGATAGTAAATTTGTTTATGGCAAAACGCTACCTAATGTCACGAAGATGGCGCCGATTTGCGAATATTGTGAGCAATAACTGAATGTAATAATTTAATACGAGATCTAAATAAGTTTCAATAATAGAAAACCAACTATAAAGTAATAAGATTATTTTACACTGCAATTTACTAATGAATACCTGTTGTTTGATTGAATTCCTTGAATCACAGGAAGTGTTGTCAAAAGTAGTAATAATGTAGGTATAAAAAGTAATGAAGGTTCTAATTTAACTTTAATTCTGAATGACCTTTGTATTTGTGAATATTAGCATTGTTTAATTATAAAATAATTAACTGAGAAGCATTTTAGCATTATTTATAAGTTTTATTGAACGAAATAAGTAATAAGATTTTGTATTGGAATATGCGATATATCCGCTGACTTGAAAAGGGCACAGACAGAACAATGGCGTGTGTTCAACCTCTGTAACATAATGATTTTATTTTAAAAGAGTGGCTAAGGAGTTTCTTGCCCGTTCTTCTCCTTCAGTACCTACTTTGTCTTGGACTGGGCGACTAGCTTCACCAACTAACTTAAACGCAATGACTCAACTAACTTAAATTAAGTGACAAAGAGATAACTCAAAAGTGTAAACATTATAACTGGAATAAATGCTTTGAGTTTGAGTTAAGAATTGTGTGTGATTGAAAACCAACTACCTATATCTACCATCAACGAAGAATTACACCGGAGACTACTCAGACACGGCACAGAGTAGATACCCCGTCGTGTCATCAGAAGTGGGATCGCACTTGCGATCCCCTTCCGCTCATGGTTATGCCGGACATCCAAAGAATTACGTCCAACTTCGAAACCTGCTTGCACTGCCGTGACCGAGTGCGTGCCAAAAGATTTTTTCTCTGAAACTGTGAACATGAGTGTTCCAAGAGTGAGCGACTGGTTGCCCAGCTACTGCCAAGACAACTGAAATTTTTCCTCCTACGACCCTGATGACAACATGAAGATTGATTACAAATTTAATGATGATGGAATAGGTGCTGGCAGTGGCAATGGACTCATGTAAAGGAAGATACTGAAGAGAATGATTTTCCGTAAAGCGTAAACGCAGTTAATGAACTTAATAGTTCTGATACCAGTAGCCTAGGAGTTGGCTGCATTCTCATCCATGTAGCTGGTGGACGGCAACATGTTGTGGTCTACTGCAGTATGATCACAACTGATGCTGAGAACACAATATGAGAATATCAAACGCTATCCTTAGGAGGAGAAACAATTAATGACTTATAGAAACAAAATCAAGAAATTCTAGATGAGCCTCATGCTCCACTTAAGCATAACAACATGTACGGCACAGAATAACCGAAGCAGCAGAATAAACAAAGACTTGACACCAGAAAGATGAGATTGAGATGAGTATTTTTAATAATGATAGTAATGTTGCTTTGTGAATGGAATGCTTCTTTTTATGTATGTTTAAATTTAAATTTAATTTGTTTATTAAACTTATAAATAATTTTGCATGCCGTAAGGCAAAATGTACCGGAACTCTCCTCAAAATAACTATCATATCTGTATACCTACATTACTGGCAAATAAATTATTTCTTTCTTTCTTTCTTTCTTGAAAAACAAAGATAATAATCACTCCGTCAATGGATTTCAAATCAATCCCGGGAAGTATTTTGTTTTATTATTTTAACATTTTGTTATTGATACACACTGGCAAGGTTAATGACACCTTTGCTTGAAAACATGTGGAAGTACAATATCAATACCAAATAAATTACTCCACAAAATAAGCTCATTACAAGGTCAATGTTATTATTCTATTATAAACTTTTCTGAAATGGATCTCAAACTTGTTTTGTTGAATTAGTGTTTGCACTAAATTTAGGAACTAAGTACTTTTTGACTAATTTCAAGATTTGTTGTTGGCTGCATTCACACTGACAAATAAAAAAAAAATTAAAATATTCAATAGACTTGTCACGTTTGAAATTTGCACTGCTGTTTGTTTTTGTCACGCAACTTCTCTATAGCTTGTGTTTAGAACAATGTTTAGGGCCCGTTTATTAGTTGAAAGTTATTAGTTCCCAATAAAACTTCTACTCTATTCTATTTTTAATAAATGGCAAGCAAAGCAGATGTCGACTATTCTGCCAATGTGTAAGATGAGTTGGATAAACAAGGGAAATAATTAGTTATAATCAAATAAAATTCCTAGATCCCAATTAGAGTAATTTGGCAAGAAAAATTAACAAACATCATAAGTCAAATCCACAAGCGAAAACAAAATTTAATTTAAAGTGAATGACGTAACAAATCATATGTTACAATACAATCGTTCAATGTCACTCGTCAAACCTCATTGCACCTGTCATAAGTCCATGTCATGTGTTTTTATGTCTTGCCGAATTGTGTGGAATATAATTGCCGTGAAATTTAATTTTTTAAGTAAACACGCTAATAAGACAATAATGCTGCCAAAAAACGTGGTAATTAAGTTATCTAATGTGAATAGTGCTAGTCAAACGTCATGAAATTTATAGCTTCGGGGAACTTTAATAATAATAACTACACACAATCACGACAAATACACTATAAAGAAACTAAACAAAGATTAACACTACAATTTCAACACAGATTAAACCCAATTCTGAAAACGCAGCTACATTCTCGAAATACTATAAAAGCGATTAACACCTTCGCTATACTGGTTCTCATATATTCTTTTGGGATAATAAAATTAATTGGACCAAAACCGACCTGAAAAACCTTCAACGTAAAATTAATACCACAATGACCAAATTCCGCAAACACCACCCGCGATCATGTCTTCAGAGATTAACACTGCCGCGGAAAGAAGGAGGTAGAGGACTAATTGACATTCTAAACTTACACAATAGACAGATAAAAGCACTTAGACAATTCTTTTTTTCAAAAACGGAAACTTCTATTCTTCACAAAATTATAATACACAACGATCAACAGTTAACACCCCTAAATTTAAAAGATACATCTGAACAGAGAAATGAGAAAGTAATCGACGACAATATTAAGCTTTTAGATTGGACCCAGAAATCTCTACACGGAAGACATCGCCAAGACTTATGCCACATAAATGTCGACAAAGAAGCGTCGAACGCGTGGTTAAATCGAGGCGAACTCTTTCCGGAGACTGAAGGGTTCATGCTTGCTATACAGGACCAGGTAATTGAAACCAAAAATTACAGAAAGTTTATCATAAAGAATTTAAATAATGACACATGAAGGAAATGCAATAGTTCTCCAGAAACGATTCAGCATATCACAGGCGCGTGTAAGTCAATAGCCCAAACATAATACAAACATAGACACGATCAAGTCGCTAACATCATACACCAAAAATTAGCACTCCATTACAAACTTATAGATTCCGTTACACCATACTACAAATACAATCCAGAAACTGTATTAGAGAACCCCTCAACAAAACTATATTTTGACCGCGCCATTCTTACCGATCGAACAATCCATTTCAATAGACCAGATATTACACTTATAAACAAGATTAACAAAACTGGATATTTAATAGATATTGCAATACCAAACACACACAACTTGCAGACAACAATAGCAGAGAAACTGAGCAAATACACTGAATTAAAAGATGAAGTAGCCCGACTTTGGCTTCTGCAAAAGGTTACAATAGTACCAATAGTATTGTCTACAACAGGAGTAATACTGAAACAACTTCACCAGTCACTAAATTCTCTTAATTTACCTCCAAATACCTTCCATCTGCTGCAGAAGGCAGCGATATTAAACACATGCAGACTCGTGAGAAAGTTTCTGCAATGTGAATCAGAAAACCCACATCAAAACACAAATACGCTACCATCTTCTGTGCAATCCTCTGCACGTGACCGCACTTAATCCAACTGATAATCACTTGGCTTAGGCCCGTGTTATCAGCTCTTGCCGGCCAGCCGAGAATATAAAATAAATGTCAAAATAATAATAATAATCCGTCATATATTTTTAGTATTTTTACCGATTTCTTTGATTTTTACACATTAAATATGTCACAATGTTGTGCTATGTGTTTCTACCATCTCATTCCTGAAGAAACCGAAATTGGCAGCTAAACCGAAACACATACCAGGATGTACTAATAAAAACTAAAGACGGAGAACAGTGCAATGCTGACGCGAAGTCGGGCACGACGACTGCTACAAAACACACACCCAACATCTTCGGGTTCGTCGCTCAGCTCCGCCTCGCAGTTGCCGGATCCTGCTCCAGACGAGAATCCAGTGATACCGGCCGCTGCAGTTGCGTCGAGCTCGAGCGACGAATACTTCTCGCCGCCGACGTCACCACCACCAGCACGTCGCGGAAGAGGCCGACCACCGGCCAATTTAGGACCCCGAGGCCCACCGGCCTCTGATAGGGTCCCCGCTCCCGGTGGAAGTGTGCGGCGCATGAGATGGACACAAACTGTCAATGAAAATGTCATGCGCGCATACTTTGGGGCTACAGAGGGAGGAAGTAACTTGACTGCGTACCGTGGTCGGATGCTCTCTCTGTTTCAAGTACTTGAGCCAGCTGTCAAAATGTTGGCCCAACGACTGTCGGATCAGGTGCGGGTCATCCAGCGTAATCATATGCTGGATGACGCCGTACTTGATCGACTACGCGTCGAATCACAGAATAACCGTGTAACGCCTGCTTCGCCACTGGTCGCGGTGCAACTACAAAATTCACCCAGTGCTACACCGCGACCCGACCACGTTGGTGAAGAGGATGATGACGGGGTTATATCTGTGAGTTCCCAATGCAATGTACGTTTGAGGAGCGCTTTGGAGGATGCTTTCCGTGAGTACCGCTCCACTCCACCTGAACTTAGACCACGTTTACCTCATTAATTGCCCATGCACAAGAAAAACAAGGCGCTGGTGTGTACTCTAGACTCGCTGCTGTCAAATTGTTTTGACGCCAGCAAAGACCTCGCCGATACCCACTCGATCTTGTACTGTGCAGCTGTAGCGGCATGTCGTGTAGCTCATGTTAAATTTCCCAACAGTGACAGAGCTCCACGACCAAAACCAGCTGTACCACCTTGGCAGTGCAGAATTGAGCGTCGTATCGGTGGGGCTAGAGTACTCATCGGCAAGCTAATCAGCTTCAGGGCGGGCAATACTCGCCCTAAAGTGATGCGCTTCGTGAGGCGGGCGTTCTCGGGTACTGATATTAGCTCTCGAGATTATCTGACCCGCGTCACAGAGCGTATCGACCTCCTGAAGCAGAAGATCTGTGCTTGGGCAAACCGTATTCGATGATACAGGCGGAGAGTTGAGCGGTACACTCAGAATCGCACATTCCAGAGCGATGAAAGGTGGGTTTACAGGGCTTGGGAGCGACTGGATCAAGGTGTGATTGACACGCGCCTGCCAGATGATGACGCCATGTGTTCGTTCTGGCGAAGCATCTGGTCGGCGCCTGTCAATCACACTGAAGGAGATTGGACTGGGAAGATCGAGCGGGCGTGCGAGGGAATACCAGAAATGGGGGCACTTACCATCAGCCCCCAAGATGTAGCTTGTGTAGTCCGTCCGTTGCCTAACTGGAAATCTCCAGGGCCGGACGGGCTGCACAACTTTTGGATAAAGTGGTTCCAGAGGTCGCACGCCCGATTGGCATCCCAGTTCCAGTCAGCCTTAGAATCAGGGTCGCTGCCCCAGCTCCTAACGACAGGAATAACCCACCTGCTCCATAAAACAGGTAGTACTGCGGAACCCAAAAATTATAGGCCGATCACCTGTTTACCGACGGTCTATAAAGTTTTTACATCCATTTTGAGAGCTAAAATTAACAAACATATAGACACCAACTGCATCATGTCTGCCTCTCAAAATGGATGTAGGAACGGGTCCCGCGGTACTAAGGAGCTGCTCCTCATTGATATGGCCATTAGCCAACAGGTTCGTCGTTCCCGAAGGGATCTGTCGACATGTTGGATAGATTATAAGAAGGCCTATGACTCGGTGCCCCATACATGGCTCATGAGGGTGCTGGAGTTGTATAAAGTAGATGCAACTCTACGCACCTTCCTGATGTCATGTATGGGGCAATGGAGGACGGTTCTTCGCTATCCAGGATGTCGACATATCCAGAGGAATAGCGAGCCGATACGGATCGAGCGAGGTATATTTCAGGGCAACAGTTTGAGTCCACTTTGGTTCTGCCTAGCCTTGAATCCTCTTAGCACACTGCTGGAGGACTCAGGACTAGGCTATCGATTAAGGAGAGGTGGTCAGGTTATATCTCACCTTCTTTACATGGATGACTTGAAACTCTTTGCCCCCAACAATTTGCAACTGGTGGAGCTACTAAGGTAACCGAAACTTTCAGTAGTGCCATCAGGATGGAATTTGGTGTGGACAAATGTGCGGTCATGCATGTAAAGCGAGGGGAGATTGTGGAATCCGGGGGAACCCAACTCTCGGACTCCATACAACTAAGATCCCTCTCCTCAATCGAAACCTACAAGTATTTGGGTATGTCGGAAGCGTTAGGTATCAACGCTGCTGACATGAAGCAACCGCTGAAGGAGCGCTTCTTTGGCCGCCTGAATAAAGTATTAAATAGTCTTTTATCAGGCGGAAACAAGGTGCGCGCCTTCAACGGTTGGGTCATGCCGGTTTTGATGTACTCTTTCGGCATACTCAAATGGACCCAGACGGAACTTGACGCCCTGGATAGGAGGGTCCGCACACTGCTGACTATAAATCGGATGCATCACCCACCTTCATCGGTGATGAGACTGTATATCCCGCGGAAGTGTGGAGGTCGAGGTTTCTTAAATGCTAAGACCCTGCACAACCGTGAGGTATGCAGTCTCAGGGAATACTTCCTAAAAGCCGACGTGGGGATGCACCGAGATGTGGTCTCAGTGGACAAGGGCCTGACCGCGCTATCCTTGGCTAACGTGAACTGGCGCAAACCTATAGTATTAGATACTAATGACCGCAGGGAGGTATGGCAGAGCAAAGAGCTTCACGGGGGTTTTTACCGGGCCTTACATGGGCCCGATGTAGCCCTACTAGCGTCCGTATCCTGGCTGCGATTCGGTGATCTCTTTCGGGAAACCGAAGGTTTTGTCTTTGCGATTATGGATGAAATTATGATGACGAATAACTACCGGAAATATATTGTGAAGGACGGCACGGTTGACATCTGTCGGGCATGCCACCGTCCGGGGGAATCAATCCGACACATTAGCTCTGGCTGTTCTCGTCTGGCTAACGGAGACTACTTGCATAGGCACAACCTTGTGGCCAGGATTATCCACCAGCAACTTGCTCTGAAATACAGTCTTGTGGAACCGGAAGTTACATACTATAGATATGTGCCCGATCCAGTTCTCGAAAATGACCATATCACGTTGTATTGGGATCGATCTATCATCACTGACAGGACTATTGTTGCCAATAAGCCAGACATAGTGGTGATAGATCGATTAGAGCGTCGCACAATGATTGTTGATATAGCGGTCCCGCATGACGAGAACCTCGTGAAAGCAGAAAAAGATAAGCAGATCAAGTATCTCGACCTGGCCCGTGAGGTTGTCGACATGTGGGAAGTAGATACAGCAGTCATTGTGCCGATAGTCGTGACGGCCAATGGCATAATAGCCAAGAGCCTCGACCAACACCTAAGGAGGCTCTCGTTAGGCAGCTGGATCAAGGGCTTGATCCAGAAAGCGGTACTTCTAGACATGGCGCGTATCGTTAGGAGATTCCTCTCTCAGGAGCCCTGACCACCGGTAGCTTGGACCCTGTTCCCGATACCGGTGGGCTACTATTTTTTATATTTTTAAATGTTTTTGTCTTCCGTTTTCTTTTTATAAAAATATTTAAAAATGTAAATTATATGTAAATAAATGAAATAAAGGAAATAATAATAAATCATTTATTTCGAGCAACAGGACTCATAGTGTTAGTAACAATATACTTACAAACTACTCGTATGTTAGTAGTACACTTACAAACAAAACAAAATAGAAAACAGATTGTGACATCATTGCTGCAAGGTGACAGGCCCAGCCGAAACCTTGCAGCAGTGGTTCACAAACACACAATCAAGCCTACTTGCAATCATAGACAGGATGCTGTTGGCGCTGCCCTGTACCCCACGGACCAAGGATGCGCACCTTTTCCGCATCACCGTGTAGAAAGAGTCTACGTGAGCTTCAGCAAACATCCCTGATGCGCTGCAGTATCGGGACAACCCCATCAGCACCCTGAATGCGTTATTGTATTGGACGCGAAGGGCGCTGTATGATTTTTGAGTATAATGACCCCACAGACTGCAAGTGTAAAAAGACGTGCAGTAAGCAGTAAATATAGTGCGCTTGACCTCATTGAAGCACGCCTGAATCTGCAGGCAATCATATTAGCTCTCACACACAGCGCCCTCCGCTCCCTATCAATATCCTCATCGTCTTTGAGGTCAGTGGTCAATAAGTGACCCAGATATTTAAATTGGTCTACCCTCACAAGGGGTATACCGTTCAACTTCACTGAAGGCACTGCTTCTGGGTATTTACCCCTGGCCCCAAAGACCATGACTACACTTTTTTAACATTATATACCAGACCATGTAGTCTGGCATAGTGCTCGCAAGTGACTACGAGTGTCCTTAGCCCGCAGATTGACGCACTCAGCAGTACCATGTCATCGGCGTAGCTAATGTTATTACAACACACGCCATCAATATGACACCCGCCACGCATGCTGCTAAGCGTGCCAATCAGATCATCAAATCTCTCAGGTCTTTGAATGGCGATTAGAGTTTTCCAAATAAGTATGTAAACAATGAAACATATAGTGGACAACATGTTGCAAGATTCATACAGAAACATTTAAATATGCAACAGGTTTGTAAAATAAGTCAAGAGATAAGTATGAACCAACAAACAAGAAATTCTGTGACAATGCAAACATGATTTGACACATTGAGAGAAAACAACATTTTCAACATGCTTTTATGCATGCAAATTAAAACAACCAATGCACTGTTGTTCATAAGTACTTCCCTGCTGTTTAACTTCATCAAACTGAAATAGCCATTACGTAACAATAGATTAATTAATTTATTTATCACTGCTTGTTCCTTCTAATCTAAATATTAGTAGGAACATCTTTTCTTGCATTATTATTTATCTGCATGACATCTCACATTCCAGGTTCGAGGTGATTGTCATATCAAAAGAAAATGATAACCCGCAGAACTACTATCAAGGATATCATAAATAACAAAATTATGAGCACCCTTAAAGGAACTTGAGTCTTCTAAAGCTCTATGGACCCAACTACTTCAAGAATGAGATGAAATCAAGGTGGATGTGAAGATCATCTTTGAGAACAACACCTTCCTTAAGAATAAGCTGGCTGACATGTGTTCACATCACAGGGTTTTAGCCGAACAATACAATCAACTTCAATATAAAGTGTCAACATTCAAAGAGTGCCATAAACTGGCTCTGAAGCATATTTCATCTCTTTAACATGAACCGTCCATAGGGCCCCATCTCTTTCAGCCAAAGGTACTTAAAAATTACTGCTACCTCAGCAAACCAATTGTTATCACGGTCGCCTTAAAAGGCGACTCAGCCGACAACTTGAACCTGTTGAACAAGGGACCGTGTCACCACCCCAGTAACAACCAACTGACATCCCAGCAAATGAAAGTCAGCTTAAGGACAGCCAATCAGAAATTACTGTTCCAGCTTGTCGACACAAAATAGCTAAAATAAAAGATGAGGAGTTTTCAAACTACTTTCTGCTCACCTTGCCAATACTGCTACAATGTTCAAAGTTCAAAGTTCAAAGTTTTTTATTAATGCGATTTTTGGTGATACAACAGGGTCTTAAACATATTTTATAGTAGCTCAAAAATCTACCTTAAAAGGCATGCATTGTTAAATTACAATAAGTAAGTATAGCGTGTAAGTAGTAAGTTTATTATTATGTTCAAGTATCAAAGGCTCAATACAATACCCAAGTCAACAAGTATTTGCCTACATGGTGTTCACATGTGATGCATATCATGCACCAAAGTACTTCTTGAATTATTTTAAAAAAAAACAATTTTTACAGTTCTACCTGTAGTAATTAATTCTAGTCTATTGCAAAGTACTATAAGTATCTTAACTTACCTATGGGTTAACTGATAAATAACTCAATAAGTAATACTGACACCAAACTTACTCCCACTGGAAGATAACTCATTCATTTTCAAATATCTTTATTTAACATCTGTACAATTAACAAAAATGCAGTTATCCTAAGCCACATTAACTCATTATAATTAAGACACTATGAGGCTAGCGATTCACCTTTCAAAGCTTTTAAGGGATATTTTCATAACTATAAATAATTTAAACATAACAAACAATAATCATGGGTACATGATGACGATTACGTAAATTATTTGGCTAGTTATAATTTACCATCTGATTGCATGAAGGTATGACAAGAAAAACATATTTTAAGTAAATAAGTCGCGCGGTGTACGTATGTAAATACTAGTAACCGTGCGACCAGTCAATGATCAGCGGACAGAGCTTATGCCGCCCGCGCTCCGGGTTCTGGAGGTTAACTAATAATGATAACAATAACCTATTACCAAGCCCTAGAGGTAACTAATAGGCAATACTCTCGTATTGTCCTGCTGGGTCCACGGCGTACAATATTGCCCAAAGTCTGGTTCCTTATATCCTCTGAAATACAAGTCGTCGTGCCTGTTATGCAGCTGCAATGTTCCTAAACTCCTTACCTTTAATCCTGTCAAATCAAAGACTTTGTGTCCAGCACAGAGCGGTGTTCCTGATCCTATCCTTTAATCCTATCAAATCCAAGACTTTGTGTCTATCACAGAGCATTACCTTCGTATGCGAATGAAACCATTCAGCTAACAGCTGATCATACAGCACTCAACACACTATTTTTAACAAGTGTGCTTATGTAAGATGCAACATCAATGCATTCAATATTTTAATTAAAGACAAATTAAGTAGACAGTAAATTTACAACAAGCTGTCAATGTAAACTAAGACTGTATATTACCATCCTATCCCTTACTCCTGTCAAATCCAAGACTTTGTATATATCACAGAGCATTACCTTCTTATGTGAATGAAACTATTTAGCTAACAGCTGATCATACAACATGATACAACACTAATACACACTATTCTTAACAAGTGTGCTTATATGAGGTGCAACATTGATGCATTCAATATTACAATCAAAGACTTACAAGACTTCGAGCATGAAACGGAGCAAAATGGTCCTGAACTCCCTAAACCTTTAATCCTATCAAATCAAAGACTTTGTGTCTATCACAGAGCGGTGTTCCTGATCCTATCCTTTAATCCTGTCAAATCCAAGACTTTGTGTCCATCACAGAGCATTACCTTATGTGAATGAAATTATTCAGCTAGCAGCTGATCGTACAAAACTACTCCACATTATTCTTAATAAGTGTGTTTATGCAAGGTGCAAAATCAAAGCATTCAATATATCAATTAAAAATAAATTATGTAGACAGAAAATCTACAACAAGCTGTCAATGTAAACTAAAACTGTTTACTACCAACTCCTACAATTCAATGCCAATTGTAGGATAATACAAGCAGCATTATCCCGTATACATGTGAAAATTAAATGAATTAGCTAACAATTATTCATACAATAAACTGAAATACAAATTGTATGCCTTCAATGGCATGACATGAAGCACTAGTTATTTTGCACACCATTGCATAACACAGCTTTATATTGTAATCTGCTCAGGTTACAGGAAAAACATTGATCCTAATCCTACTGCAAGTAGAGTACTCTATGTAGCTGTACTTATTTAGGTGTTCCATATTAAATGCATTCGATATTCCCATTAAGACAAACTTTGTAGACAGCAGATCTATTATACGATTTCGATGTGAAGTAGAACTGACTATTAACTAATTCTACAATTTCTGCATGCATCCGAAAATTAAACTAGTCAGCTAACTGCTGATCAAGCAATATCAATTAAACAAATCGCAAGTAAAATACCTAAAGCCTTGCTATGCTTTATTTCATAAATACAATCTATATTTCAATTTAAGGCAAACTGAATAGATGTCAGATCTATTACAATCTTTCAATGTTAACTAAACTGTCTGTTACCAAATCCTACAATTAATTGAATAGTGTAGGATAATAGAAGCAACAATAATCTGCCGACAAAATTTATCTCCACTGTTTCAGATAACAACCTACACCTACTCAACTCTACAATAAGGGCATCGGCAGGTGCAGAGCGCGCACCGCCGCACAGTGGATCGTCCCCATACAAGAGGTCGGACATAGAATTAAAAATTGAAAAAGTATTTAATTGAAAAAAATTAAATATACAGTTGCATTACTCTATTATGGAACTACAAAAAATGTTACTACAATTTTTTTATTTGACCAGTACTTTATGAGCAATTCGATGAAAACTGTTATTTTTCTATGGAAATGGTCACAAAAATGTCTGTATCTCATGATTCCCTCCTTGTTTCGATTTGCGGTTTTCACTACTGTTATTTACCCATTTTATGCCACATTTTCTTCAAGGACACATGGTGCCCCCAGCGACCCCCTTCCGAGATATTTTGCTTTTAGTAACTATACTTTTTATTGTATAACTGATGAAATGGAGGTACATTAAGTATATTCATTACTGAGAATAAGTCATCCCTAAGTAGTTCCTTAAATAACAGGTGCATTTGCGATTACTTTAATGACTTATGAACGCTTCTGTTGCCATACAACAAAAGCGTTAATGAGTCCTTAAGTAAAGATCACCAGTACTTGCTTAATCTAATTAGTTATTGTAATTACTATGTTAACAGCCCTTAATCTCTGCATTGTGATTGTCTAATGTCATCATTAGCTTATCAAATTCATTGCTAGTTGCCTACTTGCTGCCCTATATATTTGAGTGTGTTTAGCAAATGTAATTCAGTTGTAATTATAACTTCTATCAAGTGTTGTCATTATGGCTTTCCGTGGGTTTTCTACTTATCTAGATCTTTACGTTGCTCTTCGTAATCATAAAGATCTTCGTGACTATGACAATTTATTTAACACATTGAAGTCGAGTACTAACGTCCAGTTAAGTGAAAGTGATGTGACGGATCTCAAGAACTGGTGTCGACGATTTTTCTATAGGGTTTACACCAAATGGGTGCAATCAAGAAGGACAGTCGACAGGTTCATTAACAAGAACGGAGAGTGGTTAAATTCCGATATCGTTTGGCCAGATTGATTTAAAGAAAATGTTGTTGACACTGAAGAAGCAAATGAAAATGAGGCAGAAGAGGTATTCAGTCCATCAAAATCAGATGCATCAACTTCAACATATACATCTCCTCGCAAACGCTTTGAAGATTTATCGACTAGACACAAAAGAAGACGTGTTAATGAAAATGTTGCTAGTTGCAGTCGTCCGGATGAGGTTTTGCATACTTTTGAAAGTATACTTAAGTCTGCCGGAAAAAATGATATGGCCAGAATAATGAAAAATTTGCTGGAAAATCCTGAACACGTCTCAACAGTTTTAAATGTCCTGGAAACTAAGCAGAATCCTTCGCTTCGTGAAGTTCCTACTCACAAAGCACTTGCTCTTTACGTTTACTTGCAGTTATCCAAGTGGCGTTACATCACACTTCGGGACTTTAGTTTAAAAGAAGGTCATGCGAAATACCCAAGCTACTACTTGTTAGTTAAAGAAAAGCTTAAATGCTACCCGGCAAAAGAAGACATAACTGTGACTGAAACTTCCGCAAAGATACGGATCCAAGCCCTCCTTGATCTCACAGTTAGGAGGCTGATCGATTCACTTGAATCAAATTTTGATGCTGGAGAACCACTTGTGCTTCACAGTAAATGGGGTTTTGATGGAGCTTCAAGTCAAAGCATTTACCATCAAACGACAACAACAAGTGAACAAGACTTATCCAGTGTATTTATGGCAAGTCTTGTACCGCTTAAGTTAGTGACTTCTAGTGGAAGTATAGTGTGGCAGAATGATCGGCCATCGTCAACCACATATTGTCGCCCGATTTCATTTACATTTATGAAAGAAACGGAAGCGAATGTTAAGGCTGAAATGGAAATATTTGAGACCGAGATTCGTGAACTGAACCCGACTGATTGCGGCAATGCTACTGTTACTCACAATCTATGGCTAACCATGATTGATAGTAAGGTACATTCAATCATATCTGGTACATCGGCAGCAGTGTGTGATTTGTGCAAAGCTCGCCCAAGCGAAATGAATAACTTGGAAGAAGTGAGAGCTAAACCCGTGAATACAGATTTATACAAGCATGGATTTAGTTCATTGCATGCTTGGATTCGGTCTATGGAGTGTTTATTACACATTGCTTACAGAATGGACATAAAATCATGGCAAGCAAAAGGTGACGAAAATAAAAAAAAAGTTAAAGATAAGAAAGAAGCCATTCAAGAAGCTTTCCGAAGAAGCACAGGCTTACTTCTAGACGTTGTTAAGCAGGGTAGTGGCAATACAAACACTGGAAATGCTGCAAGAAGGTTTTTTGCAAACCCTGAAACGACTGCGGAAATTACTAAATTAGACGTTAATTTAATTAGAAGACTCGCCGTTATTTTGCAATGCATTTCCTCAGGCGAAAAAATTCAAGTCCAAAAATTTAAATTATATTGTGATGAAACAGCAAATTTATTCGTGGAATTATATCCATGGTATAACATGCCAGCAAGTTTACACAAATTGCTGATTCATGGATCACAGATAGTGGACCACTTATTAGTAGTACCTATAGGTTTTTTGTCTGAAGAAGCATCTGAAGCAAGAAACAAGGATTTTCGTAAATTTAGAGAATATCATACACGAAAGCATAGTAGCATCGCCACTAATGAAGACATTCTTCATAATCTGCTATTATCTTCCGATCCTCTTCTCACCAGCTTACGACCGAAGATGACAAATAAAGCCAAAATGTCTTCATTTAGTGAACTAGACGATTTACTCATAGTTGATCAGAGTGAATTAGAGTTCATTGACGTTTCAACTGATACACTTGCTGCATGTAGTGACGTTGAAGAAGATGATGACGATAATAATGATCATGATGTCGTTATTGATGAAGATGAAGAAAATATAGTTTAAGTCTTATAGTACCTAATATTATTATTAACAAGCAGTTTCTTTGTTAATTTCTTGTTTTTGTGTATTTTTTTTTTATTCTGTTCTTTTTTTGTTTTGTGTTATGCCACCCATCGGCCAATAAATGTTTTTTTTTTCTTTCTTTTCTATTGTTGTTAGTAACTAAATGGTCGTGTTAATTAATTAATTTCCTATTATAATTTAGTTCTTAGTAGTTGTTTAATTTTTTAGTTTGTTTTAGGGTACATAGTTGTTTTATTTTTAAATTATTTTTACAGTGTTATATTATTTAAATAAAAAATATTTTTATACCTACATATTTTCTTATTGATCATAAAACTCTATTTCTTTTCGATGTGTTATTGTAAATTCGACTCAGTCATTACTAAGCTAATGATGACATTATCCAATCACAATGCAGAGATTAAGGGCTGTTAACATAGTAATTACAATAACTAATTAGATTAAGCAAGTACTGGTGATCTTTACTTAAGGACTCATTAACGCTTTTGTTGTATGGCAACAGAAGCGTTCATAAGTCATTAAAGTAATCGCAAATGCACCTGTTATTTAAGGAACTACTTAGGGATGACTTATTCTCAGTAATGAATATACTTAATGTACCTCCATTTCATCAGTTATACAATAAAAAGTATAGTTACTAAAAGCAAAATATCTCGGAAGGGGGTCGCTGGGGGCACCATGTGTCCTTGAAAAAAATGTGGCATAAAATGGGTAAATAACAGTAGTGAAAACCGCAAATCGAAACAAGGAGGGAATCATGAGATACAGACATTTTTGTGACCATTTCCATAGAAAAATAACAGTTTTCATCGAATTGCTCATAAAGTACTGGTCAAATAAAAAAATTGTAGTAACATTTTTTGTAGTTCCATAATAGAGTAATGCAACTGTATATTTCATTTTTTTCAATTAAATACTTTTTCAATTTTTAATTCTATGTCCGACCTCTTGTATGGGGACGATCCACTGTGCGCCGATCAGAATGGCCGTGTCGCCGCGACGGCATCAACCTGTAAAAGTTCCTCCTCTCTTTGTAGTTCTAGAAAAGAAAGCAGCTGGACAAAAATTCGGAATGTGCAATAAATTCTCATAACCAGTTTGTACGAAATGTTCTGTGACACAAAGAACATCTATTATAGTTCCCTTGTTAAATAATTCTACTAATTTTACAGTCAGTGTATCAGATTTATTAATTAGACCAGCTATGTTTTGGTGTAAGATGTTAAGGTAGTTAACGAAAAAAACTGAGAATTTGACTGTTGTGAATTATTAGAAAAATCGTGTTTACTATTATTAATTTGAGGGTGGCAGTTCACATCTGAGTGCGTATCGTTCAGGTTGCATAGGCTATGAATCAGGTCTTGTAAATCCGATATAACAATGTTTAAACCACTGTTATTTAAGGTTCCATAGCGTTTGCTGTAAGTATTATAGTCATAAGATAGATTCAGATTTGAGTCAAGTAAATATGCATATTTACATGTGTTTATATCCAAGTAAATTAGGTTATTGAATGTTTCTACGCGGCTGTTATACATTATGTTAGCATCTATCATATATTTAAAGGTTGGTAAACAAATTATAAAATTAGTATGACTCAATTCTATTAACTTTTCTCTAACAAACATGACTAATTCCAAATAGTTGTGTGTTTTCCGAAAGTCTTCCTCTCCAATGTAAATAACACAATAGTCTGAGTGCGTAAAGTTTTGTAGTTTTCCTTCAATTTTATGAAGAATTTGCCGCAGTCCGCACGTGGGTTTTCTATAATGACAGATTTCGTAGTTACGTAAATTAGTTCTTTCGGCAATTGTATATAACCTGTTAGATGTTTCGCTGCTTATCAGGCATATTTTGTTTTTAATGGAAGGTTGTTCTACAGTTGTTGCGGCTTGTATGTTTTGAGTTGAGTTAGATGAGCATACGTTGATGGTGGGGCTTTTAGATATACATATTTGTGTTCGTAGGTTAACGTGTGGTCTTTTTCAATGGTCTGAATAGTCTGTGTTTGTTTCGTCTTCGTATTTTTTTTAGGCGTCATTAATGTTGTCTTCGCTTTAATTTGTCCTGGACTGTTAACAATTTTTTTATACATGTCGTTTCTTTTATTATACTCTCCATTTAATTTCTTTAAATTACTGTTTTCCAGTGATAATATTTCAATTTCTTTATGCGCACTAGATAGCTGAGATGTTAGTCTGGCGATCTCATCTTTTAATATTTGTAATTGTGGCACGTCTTCGTCTGCGGATATGTCAGGTAAACTACTCGTCGTACAGTTTAATGTTTGAGATATAATGTCGCTTTCATCATCATTAGGCTCAGATCGTGTGCGGGTCCGCCGGAATGTGATATTTTCCAATAAATTCATTTTTAATCGCAATAACGAACTTCAACCCAAATCAAAAATAATTGGTAGCTAGTGAGATTTGAACTTGCGTCTCGGTGGTTCATAAGTACAGGCGGGCAGTTTTGCCTCCAGGCCAGACGGAACGTAACAATAGTTTTGAAATTGATGATCGTATTGTGACAGAGGCACTAGGAGTATTTTTCTTTTACGGTCAATAGATGTCTCTAATCAGAATTATAATTTAATTATTTCTATAAATTTGCTCTGACAACATTGTTTAGAAGTTGGTAACAATTATCTTCGTTCTTGAATGTGACTTAAGATGGCGTTACGTTGTCATCATGCAGTTTCAAATAAAAAACGATTTTTCTTTCGTCAAATTTAGGAAACCACTTTTAACTGATTATGTGCAGAATGTTATTATGGTCTCTGTCTGAACTATTTAGTCAGAATGTCATAATCTGTCAAAGTATTAGTATGTAGACAAACTTACGAACGTCCAGTTTCGTAAATATGAAAGTCACTGAGGTAAACTATTTTCACTATTATATTAGTTGTTAGCGCACTTTAACCATTGATAACACTTCCACAGTTAGTTTATAGGTCCAGTTTCACTCTGATGTGCATTACACAGTCCGTATTTAAGTTTCAATTAAGTATCTTATTGAACAATATAGGACTACCGGACCATATCTTTCTTGGTAATCAATACCCTTTACTTGTTTATATCCTTTAATTACAAGTCTAGCTTTGTAACGTGATATGGACCCGTTTTCGTCAATTTTTGTTTTAAAAACCCATTTACAGGGAATTACTATTTTTCCTTCTGGTAAGTTTACTGGTGTCCAAGTGTCGTTACCTATTAATGATTGATGTTCTTCCTTCATTGCTCTTTTCCATTCATCAGCCTTGTCACTGTTGAGAGCTTCTTCAAGGTTCTGTGGATCTTTATTTAATAAACTCATAGTTGACTCACCATTCATACACATAAATGATGTGGTATCATCATTCTGATGTTTCTCTTTACTGTAGCTTCTAAGAATACAACATCTCTACTTATAATTCCTTTTTTTGTTTCAGGGTCTATGAATCGGTAGCCCTTAGTGGAATCACTGTACCCTACAAATATCAACTTACGTGACTTGACATCAAGCTTTGTCCTGTTTTATTTAGGGATATGTACCATCACGTGACACCCGAAAATTCTCATATGACTCAAATTAGGCTTTTCTCCAGTCTATACTTCATGTGGGGTCACATCAGATAAAGCACGAGTTGGCGAGCGATTAACTATATAGGCGGCTGTGGCTACTGCTTCAGCCCAGAATATGTCCTGTAATTCAGCATTAAAAATCATACATTTAGCACGCTCTATTAATGTCCTATTCATTCTTTCGCTGATACCGTTTTGCTCGGGAGTGTAAGGATTAGATGTCTGGTGCCATATTCCATAGTTCTTAAGATAGGCTTCAAATTTATTATTTTTGTATTCGGTACCATTGTCGCTTCTTAGAATTTTTATTTTATTGTTTGTTTCATTTTCTACTCTATTCTTAAATTCCACAAATTTGTCAAATACTTCGCCTTTACTTTTAACAAAATACCTGGCACCTCCAATAGAAACATGTTTCATCGGCCCAAATACGTCACTGTGAATGAGCCCTAGCAGCTCCGTTGCACGCGAGCCTTCGCTGGGAAATGGTCGCCTGGTGTGCTTGCCCTCGAGACAAGTTATACAAATACTATCTTCCTTTTGCGGTGACAGCTTTACCCCCTCTGTACCTTTAGGCATTTTACAAATGTCTGAGAAATTTAAGTGACCCATCCTTTGGTGCCACAAGTAAGTATCATAATCAGTCTTTGCTGACATTGCTTGTATTTCTTCATTTTTAGTAGATTTTAACTGATAAGCATCATTAATGAGATTTGCTTTTGCAACTTATTTATAATTTTGATTGTAAATTTTACAACCAACCTCATTAAACTGGATTTTGCATCCATAAGCAATTATTTTGCTTACTGATAGCAGATTTGTTTTTAATTCTGGAACATATAAAACTTTACTCACCTGTATTGTCTCGGTGCTGTCATCATTTGTTTTCACTTTTAAAGATACATTACCACAGCATTCAACTTTCAATACCTTATTATCGGCAATTCTTATATTCTGTACAGGTGGTGCCGTGACATCGCTGAGCTAATCCCGGTGCATGGTCATGTGCATGGAGGCGCCAGAGTCAACATACCAGTTCACAGAATCATTTATTGTGGACGCAGAAAACGCTGCTACAAATCCTGTGTTGTTATCAGTTTTAGGATTGTTCTTCTTGAACCAACATTTTTTACCGAGATGCCCATACTTATTACAATTAAAGCACCTTGGACCTTTTTTAGGTTTTCGCTGATCAGTTTTAGGCGGACCTTTTTTATGTTTGTATAAAGTGCGGTAGTGTCTGATATTTTAACCTCTTGTAACAGTTTATTCTTTACTAAATCAGCACTAATCTTCATACCTGAACTTTCTAACCCCATAATCATTGGCTTATACATATCTGGCAAGCCTGCCAGCATCAGAGTACCTAACCACTCATCATCTACATTGAATTTTATTTTTCTTAATTTGTGTGCCGCTGACATTATTTTATTTACATAATCTTCCACTGAAACACTGTTATCCAAATTAGTGTTTATTAGTTCTTTTAATAATCCGACTTTTCGACATAGTCCACTATCTTCAAATGCCCTTGCTAAACTTTCCCAAACCTGTTTAGCATTTACTGCCTCTTGGATATGTACATATAATATCGGGTTAATGAATAATATTAACTTCGATTGGCTTTGATGTCTTTCTTCATCGAGTTGGGTTCAGTTGATACTGGTTCGTTTAAAATGCAGTCATATAAATCTTCATGTTGTAAGTAAACTTTAACTGCAAAACTCCAACTTGCCCAAATGTCTCTGCCAGTGAGTTTCTCAATTGATATTAATGAATTATTAGCCATATTTCCAACAGGATTAATCTGAAAATCTGAGAAAAAGCTGAAACTGAGCCGGTAACAAAGTGACGATATGCACGCATTTTTTACTTTGACTTTTTCACTTTTAAATACTGTTCACCCCGTTACCTGTTCTGTGTACTGTACTGTTCTGTTTTTAATACGGCAGGTACGGGACGGCCCATAACCTGATGAGATGATAATAAGGGCAACATTATAATAGAACTAATTTATTTAATATGAATGTTAGCACACTTGATAGATAGTAAAAAACAAGAGAGTGCTCCAGCCACTCTTGCCAACTGACACGACTATGTGTCAGACTCCTTTATAAATTGATGCAGGGTCCATACTTTCATCATTATGCCACAATAAGTGTTCTTTTATTTAAAAAAAAAGTTTAAATACCGCCGCTAGAAAGGCTCTTTATTTGTTCCTTAATATTAATCCTTATCAAAATAAATTACTTCATATTCAAGACTGCTTCAATACCTTTATATAACTTTTTGAATTATTCCATTCGAAAGATATGTAAGTATTAGAAAATAGTTGCGTGGTAGCCGCTCACCGTGCTCGGCTAGCTAGGCAGCACCTTAAGCAATGTAGGCGTCACTGGGGTACGGGTCGTACGGGATGGGAGTAGGTAGGGTGGGTTTTACGGTAGGTAGGGTAGGTTGCGTAGGTAGTGTAGGGTACGGTAGGTAGGGTAGGTTAGATAGATAGGTAGGTAGGTGCGCTGTAGATAAGTACTTAGTGCTACCCGTGCGAAGCCGGGGCGGGCAGCTAGTTGATTATAACGCAGATGAGCCGAATGAAGATTGATGACGAAAGATGTGCATTTGTTAATGTTCCTTTGTATGTGTATAAGTTTAGAGTGGACTATGGATGTTTTTTTTTTTGGTTCCGGATTGAATTCAGGTTTTTTGTTTGATAAAATAAAATGTTTAAATAAAAAATGCATTTATTAAAATGTACCTAACCTAACCAAATCATAATTTGCAGTAAACCTGCGAAAACGAATCCCAACGGACAAGTGGCAAAACGAATCGCAACAAAATTTTAACTGAAGTTTTACGGGTAGATTGTTAATGTACTTTTCCAATTTGAAAACCTGCCCTTAAAACTTCAAGTTAAAATTTTGTTACGATTCGTTTTGCCACTTGTCCGTTGCAATTTGTTTTTCCACTCGTCCGTTGAAGTTTCACTTCTAGTATGTGTCCCAGTACACATTTTTTTTTTCAAATCTGTGAATGCAGATTAAAATGTCTCAAAAAGTTAAGGACAGTCTCTTAGGTTCGTTTTATTCTAGCGACAACCGTTAAGGTAGCTGTCCTTACTGACCCATCTCAAAATTCCACCCTGTATAAGTTACAGAGCACACCACTTGAAACTGCAGTCATAAATTTAGGCAAAAGGTTATTTACAAAGAGTCAAGGTTATGTTGCTTTGAGTAGGGTTTAATTCGCTTGATGGCTTTGCTATAGACGAGTTAGATCCCAACAAACTTCTGAAACAACCAAATTTTTTTGCGATTACAAACTTACATTTGCAATTGGACAATTGACCGTGTCTGAATGTATGGGAGAACATGTTTCGCAACTACTAAGTTAAGTTTGTTATTGGGATAATTTCATCCTAACTACGGAACCCGTCATTGGATGGTCCGACACGCACTTGGCCGGTTTTTTTTTCCTAACACGCGCTAGTATTTGACCAAGGTTTTGAGACGTTTCCCTATGACACCTGATCCCTATGATGATCCCTATGACCTGTATGTAGCTCGTATCAATAAGCCAGGCCGTCGCATTTAAACGTATTATATAGTCCATATCTTGAAAACGACTGAACCGATTTTGATGAAACTTGCACTGTACCCTAAGTTGAAGTAAATGTAAGCCAATAAAAAACAATGGTCACAATCCAATTAATAGTTTCGGAGATATACGTGGACAAACATACATACACCTATAAAATGTTGTATATTTGTTTGGAAGCCCTAACAGATTATCTTATGTGAATATCTTGCAGTTCCAATAATATTACGTACATACATGTCGAATTGATAACCTTCCTTTTTATTAAGTCGGTAAAAAGGTTGGCGGTTAGTGAACTACTTAAGGCTTGTGCAGACCAGCGCGACTTGTCGCGCAACGCGACACCGGTTATTGTTATACTGTGAAGTTTTCTTAGAAATTGTATTGTCCGTGTCGCGTCGCACGACAAGTCGCGCTGGTCTGCACAAGCCTTTACGGTACTTAGGGTTTGTTCAATTTTTATTCCTTATAATAATTATGTACGTCTATTCAATTTGTAATTTTTTTGACGATGTGTGATTTGCGGCGTTTTTTATTTAAATTTAAAATAAACTATGTTTACAATCAGCTGGATTGGCACAATGTCCGTATCAACATAAACGGCGAGTTCTTGAACCATCTTCGCTTCGCAGAGGACATGATGGCGAAAGATGGAGGAGGCCTTCGCCCTTAAATGGGCACACAATATCAATTGAAAAACATTGTGTATCTAATTTATTTTATTTTACATAATTTGTTAAATCAATTTATTTATTTAATAATCAATTTACTAATTTACTTTAAAAGACTCAAAAACGTAGATAATTTTAATGTAAACATGTTTCACACCTCAAAATGCTAGTGCGCTCCGTAACTACTATCGCAAGCGTATTTTTCGATAGCGTCTGTCAAATTAGTAACTAAGACTGCCTGTCCACTTGAGCGGAGAGGAGAGGAGCGGAGTAGCGTTGTGCCAATATTAATCAATGGAATTGCATAAAACCTCCGCTCCGCTTCAGTAGACAGGGATTTGCGAACTAGTTTAAAAATTCATACAAAACCGGGCGGGGAAATGAAGCGGAGAAGCGGAGAGGGGAAGCGGAGCGGGGAAACGGAGCGGAGAAGTGGAGCGGGGAACCGGAGCGGGGAAGCGGAGAGGCGATGTGGAAAAAATTATGTGTATTATTTAACTCGATCTAGCTCCGCACAATCCGCAACACCGCTCCGCTACCTCGCTCCTCCGCACAGTCCGTAACTCCGCTCCGCTAACTCGCTCCGCATCAATGGACAGACACTGTCCGCAATTCCGCTCCACTCCGCTGCCATTCTCCTTTCCGCTGCCTCGCTCCGCTTCAATGGACAGGCAGCCTCATGGTGCCGTTTTGTATGGTGACAGCTGAAAACGTTAGTGACTATCGAATAGATTACGTTAGGTTTCTTACTTTCTTCCTATCGAAATCTATAGTGCTCTTGGTACGAATTTTGATTATTTCTGTGACCGCTAGGGGCTCTGTACAATATTATTTTCATATAAATCATTGACGGAGACGCTAGCTAGTTTGGACATTATCACATTATCGGAATTTATTTGATTCACGTTAATACGCTAGCGGGTAAGTTTTCGATGGCAACTCATGGTAGAGGTACGTATACAGTTGTTGCTGTAGGTACCGCACTTTTTACGACAGCCACACTTCCTTTTCTTCTTCTGCATCTTGATAAATATTGATGTTATTGTGGTAGTCATCAGTTCACTTATAATACCATTGGCAGTCATCCTGTTTTTATTTAATTACTTAATTTATGTAGAGTTAATCAATGAAAATAAACAGAAATTACGTTACGTTACGTTATCTATCTATTTTTCTATATGGCAATGGTGCCGATGTCGACAATTCTGCCAATGTCAATGTGTGGTTACGTTACGTTATTTAAAGTTGACGTGACAAATATCGTTGACATTGACATATAAGCATCAGCCATGCATTCCGTTAAAGGAGAACTTATTTTAATGTTAATAATAAAATAAAATAGGAGTCCCCAAATCAATAATGATGATGGTAAGTATTCATAAATGTTTATGAAATACATATAAAATGTTGCTCAAAACCTTAAATGGTTAACAGTCATTTTTAATTACTTAATACAATTCATGAAGTACATCTGATAGCGTTTAAAAAGTAGCATCATTTTGTGGAATGGATCGCTTCACACGACGTATAAATGGCAACATTTTTAGGGTTCCGTACTTCAAAATGAAAAACGGAACCATTATAGGATCACTCATGTGTCTGTCCGTCTGTCACAGACGATTTGCTTCGAATCTAATAGACCAATTTAGTTGAAAGGAGACGGGGATTTCTGGGCCTGATTGTAATAAGTTGAGGTATGGTTTAAAAAAACGAATACATATTTCTATTTCAAAATGTGAAAAATCAACCCAATTTACAATATGGAGAATGAGAAATTCAAAAATTAAGTGAAGGTTACGAATAAAATGGAATATCGACTAAATTATAATCGATTACCGTGATAGAGTTCATACTATAAAAAAAAATGCAATAAGTAATTAAATCTAATAGAATTAACGTACCTATTAAACAGTTTAAACAAATTAATATCTACATAATAATGATAAATCTTAAAATCGATTCACATTTGCTAATCGATTATTGTATTTTAGTCTGTCCTGACATGTCAAGCATTGCATGACACTGACTGACAGTGACACTCACTCGTTTCGTATCGTTGAGTGCTTGTGCGTTTAATGATTCGATATTATAGTAGCTAACAATTGCCACCAATTTCATATTTTTATATACAGGCCCAAGATTGTATGAAAGCGTATCCGTCTCCTTTGGTACTCGTATGAATTTTTGTGACCCAAACACGGACATGTAACTAAATGAAATTTGAATAATTATGGGGGTAACTTTTCGGGGGCAAATAGGAAAAAAAAAAGTTTTGTAAACTGTACCGTGTGACAGATCAAATGAAAGGGCTTGTTGTAAGGATCTCAATATTCTTTTATATATACTTAAAAAAATAAGATTATACATGAAAATTGTCCATTTCCCCCCCTTATCTACGAAACTACAAAGCCTAAAATTTTGGAAAACATACAGAGGATGGTTGGACTCATAGATTACAGCAAAAACTTATAAGAAGTCTTTGGTCTTACAATAACATGGCAAAGCTCTTAGTATTGTGTGTACAAACTTACATTTGCATTTGGAATGTATGGAAGAACATGTTTTTCAACTACAATGTTAAGTTTGTTCTTGGGATAAATTCATCCCAATGAACGGAACCTTTGATTGTGCGTGGTCCGACACGCACTTGGCCGGGTTTCTGGATAATGTCACCATTTTATAAGCGACATAGGACGAGCGGCAATGACGAATTCGACTAGTAAGAGTGGAAACGCGAGAATTGGCCTCCTGAGTTCGCTTCCTAGGTCGGGCTAAGTTTTATTGGGCAATAGAGTCGGACCTTATTACTTACATGGGACTCAAACATAATTGCGAAGACAGACTGGCATTATTTTTTCACCTCTTCCTAACCTTCGAGTATTTCAGGCGTAATGATATGGGTTTTTCTTTTAAAAACTCATTTACAAGAACACGTATAGCAGACTGAGGCTCCGCGCGCAAGTCACCGCATGAGCACATCACTGTCGCAAGAGCATGCGCCCGCCGCGCCGAGCACGTGCAGCCTGGGGCTCGCAGCGGCGTCATGTCGCGTGTCATAATTATGTCGTAGTCGTCCGCTAAACCTATGTCTTTATGTTTTGCTACTAAGTAATCAAATAAAATATTCATGGTCCTCAGCGAACAAATCGTTTCAGTTAAATTAAAACACTGCATGAGGGTTTAGTTTAAGTGTGCAGAGGATATGTTTAGAATACTTAAAAGAGATTGCATAGCAAACTACATACTATCTTCATAGAACTGCGATCTGGTATTCATATCGTATAGAGCTGGTCGCTGGTGGTGATCACTAGCCGCACGCACTCATCACTGTCGCAGTCACTGCACTGTCATTCGCGGGCGTGCGTCGGGCGCGCGTGGCGAGTCCGGCGCGAGTACCGTGCCGTGCGCGGTCGTGCTCGCGTGACGTAACGCCGCGCCTCACTGCAGCGCGGCCGCGCGGCCCGCGACCCGAGCTGTGCCTCGCGCCTCCCCCGCCCACGTCCCGCTGCGCGCGCACCCACCCCGCCCCTGCACCGGCCACCACTGCTCACTGCTCGTCTCCTGCACTCGTCTGCATCCCTCATACCTCACATTTGCCTTACTTAATTCCGTGAAATAATCAAGTTATTTCGGAATTAGATAGGCTGTACCTACTGGAGCGGCTGCTACTGCTGCAGCTGCTCAAAACCTCAAGTGAATCATAAATAACAACTTAAAGGCTTGTGCAGACCATCGCGACTTGTCGCGCGACGCCGGTTATTGTTATACCGTACAGTTTTCTAAGAAATTGCATTGTTTGAGTCGCGTCGCGCCGTCGCTTCGCGCTGGTCTGCAAGAGCCTTAATTGATTCGAGCCGTTTGGAGATGAAACGCCAGGCCATGGGGTGCTCGCCTATTTTTTCGGTCAATGAACCGAAGCAGTGCTGCCAGCCTATGGGCACTTTTTCTGTTGACAATGACGTGCATGAACGTATAAGATGTTTTGTTTGTCTGTCTGCCTCAGAGGCCTCTTCTCAAGATCAAAGCAACGTAGGAATTTAAATTTAGGCATAAGTAGATACTTACAGACATAATGATTTCTCACACATCAAAGATTTTGTATTTTGTATTCACATTATGTATGCGCTATGAAAAAATGTATTATCTTAACCGACCACACAGCTAAGATAATAAATATATCGGGAGTGAAATCGCGCGAAATTTGTTGTAGTAGTATCAAAAATCAAAATGTCATAATTTGTAAATTAAAATTATAACATTATAGTGTGGTTTTCACATCTATCGGCACTCCGAACAACAATAAGCGCAACACGTCATAGTTAAAGCTACATTATTGGTATTGATAACATTGTCATGTGAGTGACGCGAACCCATATGATTTTCCTGTAGGTACCAAAAATCGCTCAACGCGCTTACAGAAGTTTTTGCTTGAAAAAAACGTGTGCGGTCAGGGGAACCGATCAGGGACGAAGTTCCTTCTCATGTATGATATAAAAAATAAACAAAATATCAAAAACCAAACTAAAACAAGAAGAAAACAGTCGCAATTAATATAAACGTTGATCACGTGACGTTATCTGACACCTACCGCAAATCGCACTAAACACTTAATTTAAAAAAATGTCTGTCAGCGCGGGAATGTCGGTGACACGAACCGACAAGATTTTCACGTATAAAAAACAGAACAAGGAAATCCTGAGACATGAAGTCATGACCAGAAATTTAATTTTGGACTCTAAGCTTCATCGTCCAAAGAGTCATTAACTACTACTAGACTATTACTAGAGACTAGTTGGACTCGAGGTAACTAGCTGACAAGTAATGCACTAGCTGGTCTTTATTGTTGAGTTAAAAGCCACTGTTAGGTCAAAGTCAAAGTCAAACAATTTATTTCAATTAGGCACATAAAAGGCACTTATGAACGTCAAGTTTACAAAAAATAGAATTGATTCTAGTCGCCCCTTCCAAAAGGTAGTTTTCGTATGGAGAAGAATGGGCAAGAAACTCCACCGTTACTCTTTTAAAATGTTTTTACAATATTTTGCATACATTAATTATATAATTATATGTGAAGACGATGCATCTAGAATAAGATTACTATACCGCGATAGGTAATTCAGCGATAACAATTACAGATAAATTAAATATGTGACAGATACATGGTGCTCACATATTTACAAACATTGTAAAATTATACGATATTCCTAACATTTTAACAAGTAATACTAATAAGTCAGTGTGTGAGTTCAAGAAATCACAGAATGTAAAATCAGTGTTATAAAAAATAACAAATACATAATTAAATAAGCAACCAGTTTGATTTTGTCTAGACTCTAAATTGTCCTATGGAGCAGGACCAGCATGTTTCCAAGCATTCTTGTCTTGGATATAATCCTCTAATTTGTAATATGCTTGTTTACAGAGTGTACTTTTAATATGAGTTTTAAATTTTCTTTCATTTAATTGTAATATATCACAAGGTATTTTATTGTAACATTTAACACAGTACCCCATAAAAGATGTATGGACTTTAGATAATCTGAAAAATGGTTGATCTATTTTATCTTTATTTCTAGTATTAAAATTATGTCTATCACTTATTTTATTAAAGATATGTAGATTTTTTCTTACATACATAATATTTTCATAAATGAATTGGCAAGGTACCGTCATAATATTATTCTTTTTAAATAGTTCCCTGAGAGATTCGCGACGATGTAGATTATAAATGGCTCTGACAGCTCTCTTTTGTAAAATAAAGATGGATTCAATGTCAGCAGCCCGACCCCACAGTAAAATGCCATACGACATAATACTGTGGAAGTAGCTAAAATAGACCAGACGCGCGGTTTCTACATCTGTTAACTGTCGTATCTTTCTAACAGCATAAGCGGCCGAGCTTAGCCGCCCCGCAAGAATTGTTATATGAGGTCCCCATTGTAATTTCTCGTCTAGCGTGATTCCTAGGAAAACGGTTTGATTACGCCGTTGAAGCCGGCGTTCCACAGGGGTCAGTCTTAGATCCTCTCCTCCGGAACGTCGGCTGTGATTAGCTCCTGCGGGGAACTATAATCCGAGGCAAGAGTGTCGTCTGCTATGCGGATGACACTCTCCTCAACACCAGGCGGCCAACTTGACCTCGGCGGGCGAATAGCAGTAGCAGCGCTCCTACCACGCGCTACCACCACCGTCTGCCACCAGTCTTCCGCCGCTTAGGATCCCTCAGGTTAGGTTCGCTCAGGTTAGGTTCGCTCAGGTTAGGTTCGCTCAGGTTAGGTTCGCTCAGGTTAGGTTCGCTCAGGTTAGGTTCGCTCAGGTTAGGTTCGCTCAGGTTAGGTTCGCTCAGGTTAGGTTCGCTCAGGTTAGGTTCGCTCAGGTTAGGTTAGGTTAGGTTAGGTTAGGTTAGGTTAGGTTAGGTTTTTTTTTTTTTTTTTTTTTTTTTTTTTTTTTTTTTTTTTTTTTTTTTTTGGCAGGAGTGGGAAATCCTCATGGACGCCCAGACTGCGTCACAGATGACCCAGTCTGGGCAGTGCCGGACTCTTACCGGCTAAAACCACACTCCTGCCTTTCTAAGTGTCCCCCTGACATAGTCAGAGACCTTTTTTTTTTAAATGATTTTTATATTAACTAGCAATTTTTCTTATTGATGATCTGAAATTTAAATAAAGATTTGCTTGTTTTAATGTTTATCTATATTTTTTAAATTATAATCTTGAAGTTATTATTTTTAATTAATTTTGAGTATCTATATGTTTGTTCTATGCTTTGTCTGTATATACATTTTATATATTAAAAGCATAGGTTTATGTTTCCTTGTTTCGGATGATTACTTTTTTCCCTATTGTTATGCAGTATTCTAATAAAATTTTTCTTAGTTTTCCTTCAGTCATTATTTTAGAAATATTTTCCCTGTTTATATCCACTTCCATTCTCAACTCCGCATCCAATCTTTCAGTTCCAAACGCTGGACATTCGGTCAAAATGTGAGGGACTGTTTCTTGTGCATCCGGCTCACAGATGCACGATGGGCTCCCCTTACACTTAAAGCGGTGCAGGTATTCAGAGAACCCACCGTGCCCCGTCAAAATCTGCGTAACAACACCAGTTGGCTTTATTTTCCTTACAATTTTGAAGGCATCAATCACGTCTGGGAGGAAAATCTTAGTGACGGAGGCTGTTTCGCCATTTTTGTATCTCTGGTTCCATTCGTCAAGCGACTCCATTCGGATCTGCCGCTTGACGAATGAAACCGGACAAAGGTCATAATCCGGCTTCTTTTTCGATTTAAGTGCAGCCTCTTTAGCTAGGTGGTCTGCGCGTTCATTGCCCTCCAATCCGGCGTGAGCCTTTACCCAGAACAAAGAAACATCTTTGCTCTGGGATAAGGCCGCGCCCACGTTTGCTCTCGCCTCCACGGCCAGGGCGTGGAAGGAACCTTGGTTCGTGACTGTTTGAAGTGCAGCCTTTGAGTCACTATAGATTCCGAAGGTTCCCTCTTTGCGCTTGAGGATTTCTCTCGTGGCTACGCATATGGCCAGGAGTTCCGCCTGGTAGACCGTGCAGCACGACGGCAAACTAAGCTTTACGGACTTGATCTCGGCATCGCTGTCCCACAGTGACAGTGCTGCTCCGACCTTGCCCGCAATCTTGCTGCCGTCGGTGAAAAACCGGACCGCCTGGGTGTTGTGGGTGTCTACTCGGGACTGGTCCTCCAGACTCACGAAATCCATGGCCATATGTTTCGCCGGATGTGGAGTCTCTGCAAATGCCACCACACGCTCCACCTCCCTGCCCGCTAGTGCTGGCCGGGGCACTCCTCTCTTTGCCTCATACAGGGCGGCTGCTTCCTGTATACGGAGGTCGAGTGGAAGTATCCCAGCCAGCACCAGGGACGCGTTCAGCGAAACCGTGCGGTAGGATTTGCAGAGCTTTTGAGCAAATCCTCGTTGGACCGTGTTCAGCAGCTTCTGCACTCCTATTTTCCTTGTTGCCGGCGCCCAGGCGCTTGCCGCGTACATCACCACCGGCTCCACCGCTGCCGTGTAGATGCTCCGTATGACCTCCGGATGCAGGCCCCAGCTCACTTTAGCCGCTCTGGATAGCTGCTTGTAGATGTTAGCAGCTTTTCTACACACGTTTGCGGCGTGGGTGTTGAAAGTGAGCTGGTGGTCGACGGTGAGCCCCAGTATTTTTATTTCCTTTGACATGCCAATGTCGACCCCGCCCATGCTCAGGAGTGGGACATCGTACTTCAGCTTCTTGGTAATTACCATTGCACAGGTTTTGTGTGGTGCAAACTTCAGTTTGTTTCCGATGCCCCACTTCCGAACATACTCGAGGGCGGCATTGGCATGTCTTTGAACTTCCAATGCTGTGTCACCGTCGAAGATCATAACGACATCATCGGCAAAGGCCTGGCAGTGATGCCCCCGCTCTTCCAACCCCTTCAGCAAAGGATCCAGCAACAGGTTCCATAGGATCGGACCACCAATCGACCCCTGTACGCACCCCTTATTTGTGTTCCTTTGACACTCTGCTCCGGCGTACCTAACTCGGACACTCCTACCAGTCAGGTAGCTGTCCAGCATCCGTCTGAGATTCACCGGGCACCTTTCCTCAGCCAGTCTGGTCCTGATTGCAGGCCACCATGCGCTGTCGAAGGCTCCCTCTATGTCAAGCGATACAACAGTGATCAGCTTCTTTTGGCTCAGCTTTGTTTTGATATGTTGTATCATGGTGTAGAGGGAGTCCTCGGTGCTCTTCTGGGGCATGAAACCAAACTGACGAGTACTCAACCGCGGGATCAGATGCCACTTCAACCTTGCTACCAACATTTTTTCGAGCATTTTGCCCAGGACTGGTAGGAGGCCGATCGGTCTGTAGGATTTCGGGGTGGTGTAACAGTCTTTGCCTGGCTTCCGGAGTATCACCACTGTGGCCACTTTCCAGGCTCCGGGGAAGTAACCCTGCTCGAGGCACTTGTTGGTCAGTGCAAGGAACATCCCCGGGTCCCGGGATATGGCTTGGGCACAGATATCGGCTGTGAGACCATCCGCCCCGGGTGCCTTCTTTGGGTTGAAGCTTTCCACCGCGGTTTTCAGCTCCTGAAGTGTAAACGGTGGGTCATGTTGTTCATCATGCGTCCACTCGTTTACACGACTGGCCGCTTCTCGCGTCCGACGGTGGTCATCCTTGTCTTCCTCTTCCAGGTCTTCGGGGTAGAAGGTCTCCGCCAGCAGTGTAGCCGAGTCCATACCATCGAGTGGCACCCCATCCTTCACCAATGGCAAGTCCTCTTGTCGTTTAGCTGTCCGTCCCATGATCCTGTATATACCCTCCCAAACTCCTTCTTTGTCCTGTTTTTCGCAGAACCCCTTCCAACTTGTAATCTGAGCCCTTTTGGCTTGCAACTCATAATTCTCTTTCGCTTGCAGGTACTCCTCGACGACCCTCGCTCTCCGGACCGGTGCAGCGCATTGAATGCGGCGTCTCCTGGTGTTTACCTCGTTCATCATATCAGCGAGCTCAGTCGACCACCACGGTATTGTAAGTATTTCGGTATTTTTTATTTTAGCTAAGGTTTCATTGCTGGTTTCAGTGACAGTTCTAATATAATTTTTTACACAATTTTCAAGATCAATTTTATTGTTTATTTTATTTATATCTTCTGTAATTAAGTTGTAGTCTGCTTTTAATTGGGCCAATTTCTCATGAAATTGGCTCCAATTTGCTTTTTTTGTATTAAAAAGTCTAGTGGTTCTATTTATATTTGTTCCTTTAGATTTTAGAAGATTAATATTAAATACAATACCGTTGTGGTCCGAGCTCGTGATGCCTTCCTCAACCCTCCAGTCCTCCACCAGGTCTAGCAACTCCGTTGAACACGCTGTTACGTCAACGAAGCTGGTGTATGATTTGCCACCCCTGATGGTGTCGAAGGTTGGAGTGTTTCCGACGTTGAGTACCTGCAAGCACATTTCGTCTAGCGTTCCCGACATTTCCTCACCCCTGCCGTCTACAACCAAACTGCCCCACCAGGTGCTCTTCGCATTTGCGTCACCTCCCATTATAATTTTTGTGGGGCCCATTTCCTCACGAATCTGCAGAAGCTGCTCCAGGTATGGCTGTATGGGCTGGTCTGGTTCAAAATAGAACGAGACTACTGCGATTTCCCAGGCGCTGGTTCGGATCCTCACCACCGTGATGTTATTGGTGGTGAGTTTTGGACACTGCGTGACGTCAAGGTCATGATCAAAGACGACTATTGCCGCCTTCACAGTTCCACTTCCGTGTTCAGCGCACTGGTAGACTCTCGCTCCCCGGTAGTCTCGCATCCTTTTAACCCCACCCACATATGGCTCCTGGAGCAGTGCGAATGCGACCTTTCGCTCACTAGCCACTATCATGAGCTCTTGGGTCGCCAGATTCTTCCTCTGCAGATTCGCTTGGATCACTTGGTAGTTTGGTCGGGCACTAGGGTGAGTTCTGGTTCGGGTCGGGCATGGGTTACTGCTTCCGGGAAAAACTGCGTCCACCTTAGCAATACGCCACCGACAGGCGTGCCAATGCGTCCCACTTTACGCGTATCGGGCACCCGCTGTCGAAGGCGTTGTGGTCGGTCTTCTCCATTTTTGCCAATAGGCAATTATGGCATTTCGGTGCCTCCGCTGCCAGTCGTGACGGGCAGTCTGCCCGCATGTGGGGGTCGCCGCAGTGGATGCAGAGGTCCGCGGGCTGCGTGCACAGTCTTCGGCTGTGGCCGAAGCGCAGACAGCGAGTGCACTGCATCAGTGGGGACTGATCCTGCACTCGCACTCGCTGAAGGTCGATGTGCACGCGACCCGCCATAGTCAGCCTCTGCCATATGGTAGGGGACACCTGCAGGATGACATGGCACATGTGGGGGTTCCTCGTCCTTCGACGGTACTTCACCCCCAACCTCACCTCCTCCGCAGGAATGTCCCCTATCAAATGGGTGTTTTGCCGCTGCAGGGCTTGTATTATCTCCACATCAGAGTGACAAGAGAGGACGTCTTTCATGATAACAAGCGGATCTTTGTTTTTGACCTCTTCTACCACCAGGCCGCCCGTTTTTCTTATGCGTTCGGCTACCTTGTCCAGCTCCTCCTTGGTCCTGAAGCCGACCACCACCTTCTGGTCCCTCGCCTTGCGCAGCCGTTCGACTCTGGTGCCCTCGTTCCTGGCATTTACCGCCGTCCTGAGCTTCTCAAGGACCTCTTCACCGGTGTCCTGATCATTTAGAGATGATACTACTACCGAATGAAGAGGCTCTTGAAAGCGCTGTGTCGGGCCGGCGGCCATTTCCGCGAAGGTCGGACCCTGACCTGCAACGTAACGAGGGGCCTCTTGCAGACGCTCCGACAGAGCCCGTGTGTGCTGTTTGCATTCCTCCAACGCTTGGTTATGCTGTTGAAGGTTTGCCATCAGCTGCTTCATGAGCTCTGTCGGCTCATCCGTGGCCGGCCTAAGGTCTTCTCGGGCCTTTTCGGGTTCCACGACTCCCACGACTCCTTTCCCTCTCTCGACCTCTGCCTCCTTCACCAGTTGGTACAGCCTTTCGACCGCTTTGGTCAGTTCGTCCTTAATTTCCTTTTTTAGGTTCTTGGAACTTAAAAGCTGCATCTTCGCTTTTGTGAGACACGCCTTTGCCTCCGTGGTTCTGTTAATGTACCTCACGGGTTGCGCTTCTCGTGGCGAGCTCTCCTCCATTCCCTTCGGCTGCTTCGGTCCATCCAACTTGCTCTGATGGGCGAGCGTAACTTTGGATTTGATTTTAGGCGGAGTTGTTAGTGGGGCTTTTCTTGGGGGCGTTGGGGTTTTGAGAGGCTGTACAGACTTCGATCTGTCAGCCTCCCACTCCCCCACACTACGCCTCACCGACGGGCCAGCCTGTTCTAGTTGAGGCCTCCCCGAACTCTCCTCCGAGACCTTTGCTTTGCTCACTGGTGTCCTTATTCCAAACATTGTAGATGAAAACTGACTGAAACTGCGGAGGAACTATGCTATCAGAGGACACTTGTACTGAATCCCTGTAAAGGGGGGATCAGCGGTAAGTAAAAAGATGAATAAAAATAAAACAAGCCCTATAGATAGGACTTGGTCAAATAAAAAAGTAGTCAACAAATAAAATGCTTCCTAGGTAACTTATTATGCCTTGAAACCAGCGATTCAAATTATTCCTATTCACGAAAGTTATATTTATGGTTTGTAGAACTAAAATAGAAAATATAATTTTTTGGCAAAACCGAAAAGTTCACCTGGCTAGTGAATAAAGGGTGGGTGGGAGGGCAATTTTTCGAATTTCTATGTTGGCTAGGCGCACGTGCGAGGTGTCAAAAGACGCGTCTCCGCGCGGGCTAGCGTTCTGTGATGTTACTGGAATTTATGCAGAAGAAAATTTTTGACTTTTGGTCAAAAAACGGGTTTTTCGACCGAAAACTATGTTAAAACCGGGAATTACGACTACCAAACGGGACTCGAGCACGCGGAACGCGCACCAGAATACAGGTAAGGCAGGCAAGTATCTATTTAAACTAAAACAAATGTGGTTTTGCAGAGAAATTTTGAGATAAAAATTTATTTTAATTTTTCGTAAAGAAAAATATTGATAATTTTTCTATGTCCTGAAGCGAAAAAATATTTTCGCGTAAAAGTCAATTAAAATTAGTCAGATAGTAGGACGGAACCTATTTAAGATCAAATTGGCTGAAAACAGCTTCAAAATGCGTCACCTGGATGCAAAGTTATAACGGGTTAGGTTAGGTTAGGTTTTTTTTTTTTTTTTTTTTTTTTTTTTTTTTTGGTTTAGCAGGAGTGGGAAATCCTCATGGACGCCCAGACTGCCTCACTTATGAGCCAGTCTGGGCAGTGCCGGACTCTTACCGGCTAAAACCCACTCCTGCCTTTGCTCGGTGTCCCTCTGACATGATCAGAGACCTTATTTGGCAATGAGTTAATTTTACTCGTTTCTTTTAATTTTTTATTTTTGTCAGTCCTGTTTCAGGAAGTGGAGTATTCCTGGAAGCAGTTGCCTCGCAAATTCAAATTTTTTCTGTATCTATATTACTGTAACTTATTATTTATTGAGCTAACGTTTTACATATCTACCTAATAATTTATTAACTTATTTCTCTATTTTATTTTTGTTTTTTATGTTTATTTATGAGTCTATCTATGCTAATACCTATTGTATTTCATCTTTCCTTTAATTTATTCTATATTTATTATATGGCTATGCTAATATATAATCAATATATCATATAGACATTATTTATAATCTATTTATTTTTATTTTATGACTTCTAGTTAGTACTTTAAAATTAAAATTTTTGTGTTTGCTTTCCGTCAATCTTGGCAGACTCACATCTGCTATTATAAGTACCTGCATTCCTCTGGGGAATTTCCAATTCTCGAACGGTACTACCGCGTGATTATAATTTTCTTTTTGTTTCAGGTACTGCTCGATGACCTGCGTACTCCAGACCTGTGCATCTACGAATCCGTTGGACCACAACGGTGAGGTAAGTTTGTAACTAATCCTTTCTATAGTATCTGTATTCATGTTATCGTATAAACTAATTACTGAATCTATTTTATGGTTAATTGTGTGAAGTTCAAACGAATTTAATTTAGAGACGGCTTTTAATTGGGCCAATTTCGCATGAAATTGGCTCCAATTCGCTTGTGTTGAGTTGTAATTTCTAAAGGTTAATAATAAAAATGATAAAGATGAAAAAAGTTTATGTATGAAAAATTTTAAAACAATACCGCTGTGGTCTGATCGGGTCTTATTTCCGGAAAAGGCTGGCTGCACCTTAGCAGTACGCCACCGATAAGCGTGCCAACGCATCCCATTTAAGGCGTATCGGGCACTCATTGTCGAAGGCGGTGTGGCCAGTCCTTTCCATTTTGGCTAAAAGACAGTTGTGGCACTTTGGAGCCTCCTCTGCCATCCTTGAAGGACAATCCGCCCGCATGTGGGGCTCTCCACAGTGAATGCAGAGGTCGGCGGGCTGCGTGCACAGTTTACGACTGTGGCCGAAGCGCAGGCAGCGAGTGCACTGCACCAGTGGTGACTGATCCTGCACTCGCACTCGCTGCAGGTCAACGTGCACGCGACCCGCCAGTGTTAACCGCTGCCACACAGTCGGGGACACCTGCAGGATGACGTGGCACATATGGGGGTTCCTCGTCCTACGACGGTACTTCACCCCTAACCTCAAATCCTCCGCAGGAATGTCCCCGAGCAGGTGGGTGTTTTGCCGTTGCAGGGCCTGGGTAACCTCCGCATCCGTGTGGCAGGAGAGGACGTCCTTGACAATGATGAGCGGATCTTTATTTTTAACCTCCTCCACCACCAGGTTACCCGTCTTCCTTATTCGTTCAGAAACGTTTCTCATCTCTTCCTTCGTCCTGAAAGTGACCACCACCTTCTGGTCCCTGACCTTGCGCAGCCGCTCCACCCTAGTGCCCTCATTTCTGGCATCGACCGCCGTCCTGAGCTTCTCGATAACCTCTTCACCGGTGTCCTGATCATTGGTAGATGATACGAACACCGAGTGAAGAGGCTTTTGAATGCTCTGCTTCGGACTGACGGCGGCCATCTCCGCGAAGGTCGCACCTTGGCCTGCGACGTAGCGAGGGGCGTGCTGCAGTTGTTCCGACAGAGCCTGAGTGTGGTGTTGGCACTCCTGCAATGCCTCTTTGTGCTGTTTGAGGCCTTCCACAAGGCTCTGCATCAGCTCTGTCGGTTCGTTTGCTGTCGGCCTGGGCTCCTTCTGGGTTACCACCATATCTCCCTCATCGACAGCTTTGGATCTTTCGAGTTCGGCCTCTTTTACCAATTGGTAGAGCCTTTCTACAGCCTTCGTTATCTCATCCTTTATTTCCTTCTTAAGGTTCCTGGAGCTTAAAAGTTGTAGTTTCGCTTTTGACAGGCACGCTTTAGCCTCCGTGGTTCGGTTTAGGTACCTCACGGGTTTCGCTTCTCGCGGCGAGCTCTCTCCAGTCCCCTCTGGCTGTTTCGGAACATCAAACTTGCTCTGCTGTACGAGTGTTGTTTTGGACTTGAGTTTTGGGGGAGTAGACAGCGGGGTCTTCTTTGGAGGTGTTGGTGTTTTGAGAAGCTGTCCAGATAACGGTCTGTCAGCTTCCCACTCACCAATACTACGCCTCACAGACGGGCCAGCCTGTGCCAGTCTTTGCCTCCCCGTGACCGAACTCTCCTCTGAGGTTTTTGTCTTGGTGACTGGTGTCCTAATACCAAACATTCTAACTAAGTTGGGACGGGACTGATGAAAAGTATTTGTCAGGGGACACGAGTATATGAGCTGAATCCCTGTAAAGGGGGGATCAGTCAGTTGTAAGAATGAAAACGAGCCCTACAGAAGGACTCGGTCAGAAAAAATAAAATATTTCAAAAGAAATGCCTTTAGGAGGCGCTAAAAGGTCTTGAAACCGTCAATTCCCCTACCTACTGTTACCGAACGGTAGTTCTGTAACTGAAAAAGCTTAAAACTAAAACTAACTTTTTTGCCTGGATCTGAAAAGTTTACCTGGCTAGTGAGTAAAGGGTGGGTGGGAGGGCAATTTTTCGAATTTCTATGTTAGCTAGGCGCACGTGCGAGGTGTCAAAAGACGCGTCTCCGCGCGGGCTAGCGTTCTGTGATATTACTGGAATTTAGGCTGAATAAAAATTTTTGACTTTTGGTCACAAAACGGGTTTTTCGACCGAAAAGTATGTTAAAACCGGGAACTACGACTACCAAACGGGACTCGAGCACGCGGAACGCGCACCAGAATACAGGTAAGGCAGGCAAGTATCTATTTAAACTAAAACAAATGTGGTTTTGCAGAGAAATTTTGAGATAAAAATTAATTTAATTTTTCGTAAAGAAAAATATTGAAAATTTTTCTATGTCCTGAAGCGAAAAAATATTTTCGCGTAAAAGTCAATTAAAATTAGTCAGATAGTAGGACGGAACCTATTTAAGATCAAATTGGCTGAAAACAGCTTCAAAATGCGTCACCTGGATGCAAAGTTATAACGGTTTGCTGTAAATACTGTATTGCTTAGGTGGATTTCGACTATATATGAATTTACTTGATTTTAAAGATTTCAAATTTCTATGTTGGCTAGGCGCACGTGCGAGGTGTCAAAAGACGCGTCTCCGCGCGGGCTAGCGTTCTGTGATATTACTGGAATTTAGGCTGAATAAAAATTTTGACTTTTGGTCACAAAACGGGTTTTTCGACCGAAAAGTATGTTAAAACCGGGAACTACGACTACCAAACGGGACTCGAGCACGCGGAACGCGCACCAGAATACAGGTAAGGCAGGCAAGTATCTATTTAAACTAAAACAAATGTGGTTTTGCAGAGAAATTTTGAGATAAAAATTAATTTAATTTTTCGTAAAGAAAAATATTGAAAATTTTTCTATGTCCTGAAGCGAAAAAATATTTTCGCGTAAAAGTCAATTAAAATTAGTCAGATAGTAGGACGGAACCTATTTAAGATCAAATTGGCTGAAAACAGCTTCAAAATGCGTCACCTGGATGCAAAGTTATAACGGTTTGCTGTAAATACTGTTCTCCTAAGGTGGATTTCGACTATATAAGAATTTACTTGAATTAAAAGATTTCAAATTTCTATGTTGGCTAGGCGCACGTGCGAGGTGTCAAAAGACGCGTCTCCGCGCGGGCTAGCGTTCTGTGATATTACTGGAATTTAGGCTGAATAAAAATTTTGACTTTTGGTCACAAAACGGGTTTTTCGACCGAAAAGTATGTTAAAACCGGGAACTACGACTACCAAACGGGACTCGAGCACGCGGAACGCGCACCAGAATACAGGTAAGGCAGGCAAGTATCTATTTAAACTAAAACAAATGTGGTTTTGCAGAGAAATTTTGAGATAAAAATTAATTTAATTTTTCGTAAAGAAAAATATTGAAAATTTTTCTATGTCCTGAAGCGAAAAAATATTTTCGCGTAAAAGTCAATTAAAATTAGTCAGATAGTAGGACGGAACCTATTTAAGATCAAATTGGCTGAAAACAGCTTCAAAATGCGTCACCTGGATGCAAAGTTATAACGGTTTGCTGTAAATACTGTATTGGGTTAGGTTAGGTTAGGTTCGCTCAGGTTAGGTTCGCTCAGGTTAGGTTCGCTCAGGTTAGGTTCGCTCGGGGTGCATGTTGAGAAGCCTCCCCGTGGCGTACCCTGGGCAACGTCGGCTCCAAGTGCCCACCAGGTTTTGGTGGACACTTGGGGCTGGCGGCTAATTCTCAACAAACGGGGAAGGGTCATGGTTCCAATCACCGATCATCCATGATGGTCGGTGAAGGGAACCAGGCTACAGTAGGTCGTACGTCTACTCCCCCTCTGCTTACAGAGGGAGGCGAGTTGGCGTACACTAGGGAGTCCCAATCCCAAGGTCTAGCGTGCCGAGGGGATGAATGGCCGGAGGGTTATCCGGTCGTTAGCGCAAAAAGGGACCTCACCCTTAAAAAGGAAAAAATGAAAATGCAGGCTACTGGTAAAATTCCCCAGGCGGGCAACCTCCTCAAGGAGGTACAATCCCGCCCTTCTACGGAAGGCAGCCCCACCGTATCTGGGGGGGGCACCACTAGTCCCGTAGGTCGGCAGACCACCGCCGACCTTCGTCAACCAAGTCTTGCGTCGCAAGAAAAGGAGCTCCGGGTTAGCCTGGAGCGCCTGTGCGACGCAACAAAGCCACTTGCCGTCGTCGACGGCAACAAGAGCCGAGGAGGCTCATGTCCGGAGAAGGACCGACTGTCGGATCAGGACACACAGCTGGGGGGGAAGCGCTCGCGCAGCGAGCTCTCTTCCAGCGAGGAGGAGCTGTCGGCACCAAAATTTGGTACCGCGCAGAGGGGGCGGGGTCGATTACCGGACCGCAACTTACGGGGTCGCTTTTTGCGGCCCGCTACGCCGGTACCGATGCTGCTGGGGAGCGCGGAAAGCGACGGGACCCCGGGTGACCCCCCGAGTGAAGACTCCGCTGCGTCCCCGCTAATTCTTTGCAGCAACAAAGCGGAGGCGAACAGCGCAAAGCGGATGCAGCGGAAGGCGGTGGCAGCTGACGAGGTCGGCGAAATGGCCCGACTGGCCCGAGAGCGACGCTCTGCTCAGGCGGCTGCCGGAGGGAGCCTGTCGGCGGTGGCGCTGAGTCGCCAAGTTTTGGACGGCGTGGACGTCGTCCTGAAGGTCGCCACAAAATCTGGCAGCCTGAAGGGCACGTTCACGCGCGCTCTGAAGGAGGCGGCTGGTGACATCAAGGAGGCAGTTGGGGTCCTCCTTAGTCGCACAAGCTCAGACGAGACGGCGAAGCTGTGGGAGGAGAACAGCCGTCTCAGATCTGAGCTCGAGGACCTCAAGCGGGAGCTTGCCGCGCAGAGAGCGGAATGGCAGCAGAGGCGTCCTGCGGCCACTGGTTCCGCTCCCGCTCCCGTCGTTGCCTTGACACCGCCGGCCCCGTCGTCGACCCCATCATCGGTCCGTACCCCCGCACCTGCAGATGCAGAGATCGAGAAGATCGTTCGCATCTGCATGCTGCAGTGTGGGGGTATGATGAATGCCCGTCTGCAGGGCCTGGAGTCGAGGCTCCTCCCAGCAGAGACTCTCCGACCACCGCTCGCTGCGGATAGGAGGAGGAAGGAGGAGCCCGCTAAGGCCAGGTCCAACCCGCCAGCTCAGGCAAAGAAGCCCGCGGCGAGCACGCCTGCGTCCACTTCCCGGACGGCCGTGCCACCAGCGACCGCTCCCTCGGCGAACGCATCCAGGTCCACCGCGGATTCCTGGACGACGGTCGTCAAGAAGGGCCGCCGCAAGAAGAAGACGGCGCCGCCACCACCGGTACCCGCTGGAGCACCCAAGAAGGCTCAAGGGCCGCCCAGGGTCAGAGCCCCACGCTCTGCGGCTGTAGTTATTACACTGCAGCCCGGAGCCGTCGAAAGGGGCGTGTCCTATAAGGCGGTCCTTACGGAGGCAAAAGCCAAAGTCGCGTTCCCCGACCTTGGTATACCGTCTGGCCTCAGAGTGAGGCAGGCGATTACGGGGGCGCGACTGCTTGAGGTGTCAGGTGCCTCTAGCGGCGAAAGGGCAGACGTCTTGGCCGCCAAGTTGAGGGAGGTCCTCAATCCGGAGGACGTTCGGGTGTCCAGGCCGATGAAGACCGTGGAACTGCGCGTCGACGGGCTGGACGACTCGACGACTCCGGCTGAGGTCGTGGCGGCCATCGCCCGTACCGGGGGATGTCCGGCCGAAGACGTCCGTACGGGCGAAGTTCGCGTCGATGCCTCCGGGCTCGGCGCGATCTGGGTGCGGTGCCCGGTGGCGGCGGCGAACAAAGTCGCCGACGCTGGGCGTCTTTTGGTGGGGTGGGTGGCAGCGAGGGTGAAGCAGCTGCAACCCAAGGCCTTGCGGTGCTACCGTTGCCTCGACATTGGGCATGTCAGGGCACGATGCACCGCCGAAATAGACCGCAGCGAGCAGTGCTATCGCTGCGGTCAGGCCGGCCACAAGGCGGCCCAGTGTTCCGCGGAGCCAAACTGCAGCCTCTGTACAGCTGCAGGGAGGCCCGCTGGACACAGAGCGGGCGGAAAGGCTTGTGGTGCACCAGCCACCAAGAAGAGGAAGAGAGGGGCTGCCAAGGCTGCCGGGGGCTCTTTACTCCCCCCGCAGCCTGGCTGCCCTTCGGCCGACTCCCGGCCTAGGAATGGTGCGGAGGGGATGGATTGCGCTTAATGGCGCTGTACCATTTCCTCCAGGGCAATATCAACCACTCTGCTAGAGCTCAGGATCTCTTGCTCCAGAGCATGGCAGAGTGGTCGATTCACGTGGCTGTGGTCGCCGAACCGTATTTTGTCCCCCCCAGGGATAACTGGGTGGGAGACTTGGACGGTTTGGTGGCCATCATTGGCGGGGCTCTTGTCAACCCGTCCCGAGGTCACGGCTGGGTAGCCGTCCTCGCGGACGGCATTGGCACGGTTGGGGCGTATTTTTCGCCCAACAAGAGTCTCGCCGACTTCGAGAGGTTCCTTGTCGAGTTGGGTGCCGTCGTGGGCCGACTCCACCCTCGCCCGGTGCTGTTGCTGGGGGATCTCAACGCCAAGTCAGCGGCGTGGGGATCCCCTGTGACCGATGCTAGGGGCGAGGTGCTGGAGGAGTGGGCGGTCACGACTGGCTTGGCCGTCTTAAACCGGGGCTCGGTCCACACGTGCGTGCGTCAGCGGGGCGGGTCTATAGTGGACGTCTCGTTCGCTAGCCCCGCTGTCGCGTGCCGTGTCCACGACTGGCGTGTCGCCGTGGAGGTGGAGACGTTGTCGGATCACCGATACATCCGTTTCGACGTCTCCGCCCAGACCACCGGCGGCCGCAGTCATGCGGCCCCGCGAACGGACGGTCCGCGCTGGGCGCGTAAGCGCATCGACAGGGAGCTTCTCGAGGAGGCCGCTATTGTCCAGGCCTGGAGCCGGGAGTCGGCAACGACCGGACCCGTCGACGTCGAGCAGGAGGCGCTGTGGTTCCGCGGGGCGATGACGCAAATTTGCGACGCGTCCATGCCCCGGGTCCACGCACAGTCCGCAAGGCGCCAGGTGTACTGGTGGACCGCCGAGATCGCGCAGATGCGCGTCGCGTGCGTGGCGGTTAGACGCCAGTACACCCGATACCGGAGGAGACGTCGTCGGGTCCCTGACGAAGAGGCCGCGCTGTATGAGGTGTACCGCGCGGCCAAGGAGACTCTGTGGCTGGCCATCGGTGAGTCGAGGACGCGAGCCAGGGAGGAGATGTTGGAGACTCTAGACGGGGATCCGTGGGGGCGCCCTTATCGCGCGGTTCGAGGGAAACTTCGAGCCACGGCGCCTCCACTTACGGAGAGTCTCCAACCCGAGCTGCTGGAGGAAGTAGTCGCAGCCCTCTTCCCGGCAAGAGCGGAGCATACTCCGCCGCCGATGGCTTTGCCCACAGCCGCAGAGTCTACGGAGGACGAGAACGCCATCAGCGTCCCAGAGGTGACACAGGCAGAGATGAGGGCAGCCGTGATGCGGCTCCGGGCCAAGAACGTGGCTCCGGGGCCCGACGGGATCCACGGCTGCGTGTTAGCCCTCGCTCTGAAGGAGCTTGAGCCCCAACTGAGAGGACTCTACACAGCGTGCCTTGAGCGGGGCCAGTTTCCCACTTTGTGGAAATCTGGTCGTCTGGTCCTGCTCAGGAAGGCGGGGCGCCCTGCGGACTCGCCGTCCGCGTACCGGCCCATAGTGCTGCTTGACGAGGTGGGCAAGCTGTTTGAGCGTATCATCGCAGCCCGCCTCGTCGGCCACTTGTGCAGAGAGGGGCCGGACCTGGACGACAGTCAGTTCGGGTTTCGGCATGGGCGCTCCACGATCCGCGCTGTGTCGCGGGTTAGGGTCCTGGCGGAGGAAGCGGTGTCCCGGGGCGGGGTGATGTTGGCGGTGTCCTTGGACATCTCCAACGCCTTCAACACCCTGCCCTGGAGTTGTATTCGGGAGGCACTGCGCTATCATGGGGTGCCTCCCTACCTCCGCCACATCGTTGGGGCTTATCTGTCGGAGAGGTGTGTCACCTACATGGGACGTGATGGCGGAAACCAGCGCCGCATGTCGTGCGGTGTTCCACAGGGCTCGGTTTTAGGACCGCTCCTGTGGAACATCGGGTACGACTGGGTGCTGAGGGGCGAGCTCGGTGCCGGGGTGGACCTGACGTGTTATGCGGATGACACGCTGGTCACTGCCCGGGGGAGCTCGCACAGGGAGGCAGCGTTGTTGGCGACGGCTGCGGTCTCACAGGTGGTGGGCCGCATACGTCGCCTAGGCCTGGAGGTGGCCCTCAGCAAGTCGGAGGCCATGGTGTTTCATGGCCCCCGGCGGGCGCCGTCACCCGGCTCACACATCGTGGTCGGGGGGGCTCGGATCGCTGTCGAGTCTACCATGAAGTACCTAGGATTGGTGCTCGACAGCCGGTGGGACTTCGGGCCCCACTTCCGACGGCTGGCGCCCAAGTTGCTGGGCGCTGCTGGGGCGCTGTCAACGCTGCTTCCCAATCTGGGGGGCCCGAGCGCCGCTTGTAGGCGGCTCTACGTGGGGATCGTGCGATCGATGGCCCTGTACGGGGCCCCGATCTGGGCGGCTGACCTGACGGCCGGTAGCATTGCAGTTCTGCGCAAGCCGCAGAGGGCTATGGCCGTCAGAGTCATCAGGGGTTATCGCACGATCTCCTACGAGGCGGCTTGTGCACTGGCCGGATCCCCGCCCTGGGACCTGGAGGCGAAAGTACTCGCGTCATCGTATCGGTGGCGCGAGGAAGCGAGGGCGCGGGGCGAGCGACCGATGCAGCGACACATGGAGCTGCTTCGGTCTCAGCTTCGCGAGGTCCTGGTGGCGGAATGGCGGGACAGGCTCTCACGCCCTACCGCCGGCCTCGACATCATCGAGGCGGTCCGGCCGGTGCTCGAGCGCTGGCTCGGGAGGAGGCACGGCTCCCTGTCGTTTCGGGTGACGCAGGTGCTCTCGGGGCATGGTTGCTTCGGGAAGTACCTGTGTCGCATAAACAGGGAGCCGGACGCCCGGTGTCACCACTGCGTCGACTGCCGGGAGGACACGGCGCGGCATACGCTGGCAGAGTGTGCCGCTTGGGAGGAGCCACGCCGTGCCCTCATCTCAGAAGTAGGCAGTGACTTGTCGCTGCCGGCCCTAGTGAATGCGATGGTCGGCAGCGGCGAGTCCTGGGACGCGGTGGTTTCCTACTGCGAGACGGTCGTCTCGCAGAAGGAGGCTGCGGAAAGGGAGAGGGAGATCTCGTCCACTCACCCGGCCCGCAGCAGGCGCACCGGGCGTCGGCGGAGGGCGGATAACGCCCTCTTCCAGCCCCCCTAAATGGGTCCAGGGGCGACGGACTCGGGGACGTCCGTCGCCCCCCACACATCAGGACCCGAGGTGGCGGCGCGTAGTGTTCCACGCGCGCCCCTCTTAGACGTCGCGGGGGGAGTCAAACACCTCACTCCCCCCCCTGACCCGAGGAGGCCCGCGGTGGCGGGCCGGCACCAGCCGGGGGTTGCGGAAGATTTCAAGTTCCCGCGACCCCCGGCGTAGGTGTGAGTTGGAACACCGGGGTGGTTTTTAGTCAGTAAGAGTCTGACAGACCCCTCCGCCCGCCCCAGGGCGGGGGACATCCATGAGGATTTTCCACCCCGGAACAAAAAAAAAAAAAAAAAAAAAAAAAAAGGTTAGGTTCGCTCAGGTTAGGTTAGGTTAGGTTAGGTTAGGTTAGGTTAGGTTAGGTTAGGTTAGGTTTTTTTTTTTTTTTTTTTTTTTTTTTTTTTTTTTTTTTTTTTTTTTTTTAGCAGGAGTGGGAAATCCTCATGGACGCCCAGACTGCCTCACTTATGAGCCAGTCTGGGCAGTGCCGGACTCTTACCGGCTAAAACCCACTCCTGCCTTTGCTCGGTGTCCCTCTGACATGATCAGAGACCTTATTTGGCAATGATTTAATTTTAGTCGTTTCTTTAAATTTTTTATTTTTGTCAGTCCTATTTCAGGAAGTGGAGTATTCCTGGAAGCAGTTGCCTCGCAATTCAAATTTTTTCTGTATCTATATATCTGTAAATTAAATTTTTTTTTTTTGAGCCAACGTTTTACATAACTACCTAATAATTTATGAACTTAATTCTCTATATTATTTTTGTTTTTTTTTTTTTTTTTTTGTTTATATTTATGAGTCTATCTATGCTAATACCTATTGTATTTCATCTTTCCTTATATTTATAATATGGCTATGCTAATATATAATCAATATATCATATAGACATTATTTATAATCTATTTATTTTTATTCTATGACTTCTAGCTACTACTTTTACATTCCATTTTTTGTGTTTATTTTCCGTCAATCCTGGCAGACGCACATCTGCGATTTCACGAGTAAGTACCTGCTTTCCTCTAGGATATTTCCAATTGTCGAATGGTGCTGCCACAACCTGGTGATGATAATTTTCATTTTGTTTCAGGTACTGCACACTCCAGACCTGTGCATTAACGAGTCCGTTCGACCACAACGGTAAGGTAAGTTTGCCGCAAATATTTTCTATACCATCTATATTAATGTTACCGTATAAACTAATTACCGAATCTATTTTATGTTTAATTTTGTCAAGTTCTAATGCATTTAATTTGAAGTCGGCTTTTAATTGGGCCAATTTCTTATGAAATTGGCGCCAATTCGCTTGTGTTATGTTGATATTTCTTGAAATTATAATGAATTTTGTTTTAAGTTTTTGTATATAAATTTTAAAAACAATACCATTGTGGTCTGATAGGATCTGACGTCCGGAAAAGGCTGGCTGCACCTTAGCAGTACGCCACCGATAGGCGTGCCAATGCATCCCATTTGAGGCGCATCGGGCACTCATTGTCAAAGGCGGTGTGGCCAGTCTTTTCCATTTTGGCCAAAAGACAGTTGTGGCACTTTGGAGCCTCCTCTGCCAGCCTTGACGGACAATCAGCCCGCATGTGGGGCTCTCCACAGTGTATGCAGAGGTCGGCGGGCTGCGTGCACAGTTTACGACTGTGGCCGAAGCGCAGGCAGCGAGTGCACTGCACCAGTGGTGACTGATCTTGCACTCGCACTCGCTGCAGGTCAACGTGCACGCGACCCGCCAGTGTTAACCGCTGCCACACAGTCGGGGACACCTGCAGGATGACGTGGCACATATGGGGGTTCCTCGTCCTACGACGGTACTTCACCCCTAACCTCAAATCCTCCGCAGGAATGTCCCCGAGCAGGTGGGTATTTTGCCGTTGCAGGGCCTGGGTAACCTCCGCATCCGTGTGGCAGGAGAGGACGTCCTTGACAATGATGAGCGGATCTTTATTTTTCACCTCCTCCACCACTAGGTTACCCGTCTTCCTTATCCGTTCAGAAACGTTTTTCATCTCTTCCTTGGTCCTGAAAGTGACCACCACCTTCTGGTCTCTGACCTTGCGCAGTCGTTCCACCCTAGTGCCCTCATTTCTGGCATCGACCGCCGTCCTGAGCTTCTCGATAACCTCTTCACCGGTGTCCTGATCATTGGTAGATGATACGAACACCGAGTGAAGAGGCTTTTGAATGCTCTGCTTCGGACTGACGGCGGCCATCTCCGCGAAGGTCGGACCTTGGCCTGCCACGTAGCGAGGGGCCTGCTCGAGTTGCTCCGATAGAGCTCGGGTGTGCTGTTGGCACTCCTCCAATGCTTGTTTGTGGTCTTTGAGGCCTGCCACAAGGCACTGCATCAGCTCCGTCGGCTCATTTGAGGCCAGTATCAATGGCGCAGGTGTTGGTATGGCTGCTGGAATTACCACAGGTGCGGATGTTGTAGGCGATTTGTTCCGCTCCGACTCTTTCACCAGCTCATAGAGTCTGTTAATGGCGTCGAGCACCGCCGTCTTGATCTCAGTCTTGAGGTTGCGAGAGCTGACCAAATGAAGCTTAGCTTTATTCAGACAAGCTCTCGCCTCCGCTGTAAGACTGCGGTACCCGGACTCTGTCATCTTTGACGGTCTTGCAGTGTCCACATTTCCTCGGCGCGTCTCCAGAGTGCTGGTGGTAGGTGGTGTGGCGTCACGCTTTAGGATGACCGGGGACTTAGCCTGGGACTCAGGTTTCCCGGCCTCCCATTCCCCGATGCTACGCCTCACACAGGGAAGCGAGGGTCCAGCCTTCTCTGTCGAACGCGGTGAGCCCCTGGAACCCGACGAACTCACGTCTTTGGCCGGAGTGCGAAACATGGTGGTGGTTTTATTAAAAGTCAAGTTCATAAATTTCACAAGTCAGAGGTCACTGGTGTTGCTTTTGTGTCCCTGTAAAGGGGGGAAAACGCAAAAGCAACAAAATTTATTTTAATTTATTTTAATTTAATTTAATTTAAAATAAGAAGTCGTACGGTCGAAAGACCATAAGGTCAGTATTAGGTAAAAAATTTAGAGTTCCGTCAAAATGATGCTTAAAGCCGTTAAAACACGTTGTTTAAGGCCTGGTCTATGGTGAGAGGACTTAGATGTAGTAACAAGAGAGTGAAACGAATTTTGAAAATTATGCAAAAGTCTAAAGTTTACCTGGCTAGTGAGTAAAGGGTGGGTGGGAGGGCAATTTTTCAAATTTCTATGTTGGCTAGGCGCACGTGCGAGGTGTCAAAAGACGCGTCTCCGCGCGGGCTAGCGTTCTGTGATATTACTGTAATTTATGCTGAATAAAAATTTTGACTTTTGGTCAAAAAACGGGTTTTTCGACCGAAAAGTATGTTAAAACCGGGAACTACGACTACCAAACGGGACTCGAGCACGCGGAACGCGCACCAGAATACAGGTAAGGCAGGCAAGTATCTATTTAAACTAAAAAAAAATGTGGTTTTGCAGAGAAATTTTGAGATAAAAATTAATTTAATTTTTCGTAAAGAAAAATATTGAAAATTTTTCTATGTCCTGAAACGAAAAATATTTTCGCGTAAAAGTCAATTAAAATTAGTCAGATAGTAGGACGGAACCTGTTTATGATCAAAATAGCTGAAAACAGCTTCAAAATGCGTCACCTGGATGCAAAGTTATGGTTAGGTTAGGTTAGGTTAGGTTTAGGGGTGCATGTTGAGAAGCCTCCCCGTGGCGTACCCTGGGCAACGTCGGCTCCAAGTGCCCACCAGGTTTTGGTGGACACTTGGGGCTGGCGGCTAATTCTCAACAAACGGGGAAGGGTCATGGTTCCAATCACCGATCATCCATGATGGTCGGTGAAGGGAACCAGGCTACAGTAGGTCGTACGTCTACTCCCCCTCTGCTTACAGAGGGAGGCGAGTTGGCGTACACTAGGGAGTCCCAATCCCAAGGTCTAGCGTGCCGAGGGGATGAATGGCCGGAGGGTTATCCGGTCGTTAGCGCAAAAAGGGACCTCACCCTTAAAAAGGAAAAAATGAAAATGCAGGCTACTGGTAAAATTCCCCAGGCGGGCAACCTCCTCAAGGAGGTACAATCCCGCCCTTCTACGGAAGGCAGCCCCACCGTATCTGGGGGGGGCACCACTAGTCCCGTAGGTCGGCAGACCACCGCCGACCTTCGTCAACCAAGTCTTGCGTCGCAAGAAAAGGAGCTCCGGGTTAGCCTGGAGCGCCTGTGCGACGCAACAAAGCCACTTGCCGTCGTCGACGGCAACAAGAGCCGAGGAGGCTCATGTCCGGAGAAGGACCGACTGTCGGATCAGGACACACAGCTGGGGGGGAAGCGCTCGCGCAGCGAGCTCTCTTCCAGCGAGGAGGAGCTGTCGGCACCAAAATTTGGTACCGCGCAGAGGGGGCGGGGTCGATTACCGGACCGCAACTTACGGGGTCGCTTTTTGCGGCCCGCTACGCCGGTACCGATGCTGCTGGGGAGCGCGGAAAGCGACGGGACCCCGGGTGACCCCCCGAGTGAAGACTCCGCTGCGTCCCCGCTAATTCTTTGCAGCAACAAAGCGGAGGCGAACAGCGCAAAGCGGATGCAGCGGAAGGCGGTGGCAGCTGACGAGGTCGGCGAAATGGCCCGACTGGCCCGAGAGCGACGCTCTGCTCAGGCGGCTGCCGGAGGGAGCCTGTCGGCGGTGGCGCTGAGTCGCCAAGTTTTGGACGGCGTGGACGTCGTCCTGAAGGTCGCCACAAAATCTGGCAGCCTGAAGGGCACGTTCACGCGCGCTCTGAAGGAGGCGGCTGGTGACATCAAGGAGGCAGTTGGGGTCCTCCTTAGTCGCACAAGCTCAGACGAGACGGCGAAGCTGTGGGAGGAGAACAGCCGTCTCAGATCTGAGCTCGAGGACCTCAAGCGGGAGCTTGCCGCGCAGAGAGCGGAATGGCAGCAGAGGCGTCCTGCGGCCACTGGTTCCGCTCCCGCTCCCGTCGTTGCCTTGACACCGCCGGCCCCGTCGTCGACCCCATCATCGGTCCGTACCCCCGCACCTGCAGATGCAGAGATCGAGAAGATCGTTCGCATCTGCATGCTGCAGTGTGGGGGTATGATGAATGCCCGTCTGCAGGGCCTGGAGTCGAGGCTCCTCCCAGCAGAGACTCTCCGACCACCGCTCGCTGCGGATAGGAGGAGGAAGGAGGAGCCCGCTAAGGCCAGGTCCAACCCGCCAGCTCAGGCAAAGAAGCCCGCGGCGAGCACGCCTGCGTCCACTTCCCGGACGGCCGTGCCACCAGCGACCGCTCCCTCGGCGAACGCATCCAGGTCCACCGCGGATTCCTGGACGACGGTCGTCAAGAAGGGCCGCCGCAAGAAGAAGACGGCGCCGCCACCACCGGTACCCGCTGGAGCACCCAAGAAGGCTCAAGGGCCGCCCAGGGTCAGAGCCCCACGCTCTGCGGCTGTAGTTATTACACTGCAGCCCGGAGCCGTCGAAAGGGGCGTGTCCTATAAGGCGGTCCTTACGGAGGCAAAAGCCAAAGTCGCGTTCCCCGACCTTGGTATACCGTCTGGCCTCAGAGTGAGGCAGGCGATTACGGGGGCGCGACTGCTTGAGGTGTCAGGTGCCTCTAGCGGCGAAAGGGCAGACGTCTTGGCCGCCAAGTTGAGGGAGGTCCTCAATCCGGAGGACGTTCGGGTGTCCAGGCCGATGAAGACCGTGGAACTGCGCGTCGACGGGCTGGACGACTCGACGACTCCGGCTGAGGTCGTGGCGGCCATCGCCCGTACCGGGGGATGTCCGGCCGAAGACGTCCGTACGGGCGAAGTTCGCGTCGATGCCTCCGGGCTCGGCGCGATCTGGGTGCGGTGCCCGGTGGCGGCGGCGAACAAAGTCGCCGACGCTGGGCGTCTTTTGGTGGGGTGGGTGGCAGCGAGGGTGAAGCAGCTGCAACCCAAGGCCTTGCGGTGCTACCGTTGCCTCGACATTGGGCATGTCAGGGCACGATGCACCGCCGAAATAGACCGCAGCGAGCAGTGCTATCGCTGCGGTCAGGCCGGCCACAAGGCGGCCCAGTGTTCCGCGGAGCCAAACTGCAGCCTCTGTACAGCTGCAGGGAGGCCCGCTGGACACAGAGCGGGCGGAAAGGCTTGTGGTGCACCAGCCACCAAGAAGAGGAAGAGAGGGGCTGCCAAGGCTGCCGGGGGCTCTTTACTCCCCCCGCAGCCTGGCTGCCCTTCGGCCGACTCCCGGCCTAGGAATGGTGCGGAGGGGATGGATTGCGCTTAATGGCGCTGTACCATTTCCTCCAGGGCAATATCAACCACTCTGCTAGAGCTCAGGATCTCTTGCTCCAGAGCATGGCAGAGTGGTCGATTCACGTGGCTGTGGTCGCCGAACCGTATTTTGTCCCCCCCAGGGATAACTGGGTGGGAGACTTGGACGGTTTGGTGGCCATCATTGGCGGGGCTCTTGTCAACCCGTCCCGAGGTCACGGCTGGGTAGCCGTCCTCGCGGACGGCATTGGCACGGTTGGGGCGTATTTTTCGCCCAACAAGAGTCTCGCCGACTTCGAGAGGTTCCTTGTCGAGTTGGGTGCCGTCGTGGGCCGACTCCACCCTCGCCCGGTGCTGTTGCTGGGGGATCTCAACGCCAAGTCAGCGGCGTGGGGATCCCCTGTGACCGATGCTAGGGGCGAGGTGCTGGAGGAGTGGGCGGTCACGACTGGCTTGGCCGTCTTAAACCGGGGCTCGGTCCACACGTGCGTGCGTCAGCGGGGCGGGTCTATAGTGGACGTCTCGTTCGCTAGCCCCGCTGTCGCGTGCCGTGTCCACGACTGGCGTGTCGCCGTGGAGGTGGAGACGTTGTCGGATCACCGATACATCCGTTTCGACGTCTCCGCCCAGACCACCGGCGGCCGCAGTCATGCGGCCCCGCGAACGGACGGTCCGCGCTGGGCGCGTAAGCGCATCGACAGGGAGCTTCTCGAGGAGGCCGCTATTGTCCAGGCCTGGAGCCGGGAGTCGGCAACGACCGGACCCGTCGACGTCGAGCAGGAGGCGCTGTGGTTCCGCGGGGCGATGACGCAAATTTGCGACGCGTCCATGCCCCGGGTCCACGCACAGTCCGCAAGGCGCCAGGTGTACTGGTGGACCGCCGAGATCGCGCAGATGCGCGTCGCGTGCGTGGCGGTTAGACGCCAGTACACCCGATACCGGAGGAGACGTCGTCGGGTCCCTGACGAAGAGGCCGCGCTGTATGAGGTGTACCGCGCGGCCAAGGAGACTCTGTGGCTGGCCATCGGTGAGTCGAGGACGCGAGCCAGGGAGGAGATGTTGGAGACTCTAGACGGGGATCCGTGGGGGCGCCCTTATCGCGCGGTTCGAGGGAAACTTCGAGCCACGGCGCCTCCACTTACGGAGAGTCTCCAACCCGAGCTGCTGGAGGAAGTAGTCGCAGCCCTCTTCCCGGCAAGAGCGGAGCATACTCCGCCGCCGATGGCTTTGCCCACAGCCGCAGAGTCTACGGAGGACGAGAACGCCATCAGCGTCCCAGAGGTGACACAGGCAGAGATGAGGGCAGCCGTGATGCGGCTCCGGGCCAAGAACGTGGCTCCGGGGCCCGACGGGATCCACGGCTGCGTGTTAGCCCTCGCTCTGAAGGAGCTTGAGCCCCAACTGAGAGGACTCTACACAGCGTGCCTTGAGCGGGGCCAGTTTCCCACTTTGTGGAAATCTGGTCGTCTGGTCCTGCTCAGGAAGGCGGGGCGCCCTGCGGACTCGCCGTCCGCGTACCGGCCCATAGTGCTGCTTGACGAGGTGGGCAAGCTGTTTGAGCGTATCATCGCAGCCCGCCTCGTCGGCCACTTGTGCAGAGAGGGGCCGGACCTGGACGACAGTCAGTTCGGGTTTCGGCATGGGCGCTCCACGATCCGCGCTGTGTCGCGGGTTAGGGTCCTGGCGGAGGAAGCGGTGTCCCGGGGCGGGGTGATGTTGGCGGTGTCCTTGGACATCTCCAACGCCTTCAACACCCTGCCCTGGAGTTGTATTCGGGAGGCACTGCGCTATCATGGGGTGCCTCCCTACCTCCGCCACATCGTTGGGGCTTATCTGTCGGAGAGGTGTGTCACCTACATGGGACGTGATGGCGGAAACCAGCGCCGCATGTCGTGCGGTGTTCCACAGGGCTCGGTTTTAGGACCGCTCCTGTGGAACATCGGGTACGACTGGGTGCTGAGGGGCGAGCTCGGTGCCGGGGTGGACCTGACGTGTTATGCGGATGACACGCTGGTCACTGCCCGGGGGAGCTCGCACAGGGAGGCAGCGTTGTTGGCGACGGCTGCGGTCTCACAGGTGGTGGGCCGCATACGTCGCCTAGGCCTGGAGGTGGCCCTCAGCAAGTCGGAGGCCATGGTGTTTCATGGCCCCCGGCGGGCGCCGTCACCCGGCTCACACATCGTGGTCGGGGGGGCTCGGATCGCTGTCGAGTCTACCATGAAGTACCTAGGATTGGTGCTCGACAGCCGGTGGGACTTCGGGCCCCACTTCCGACGGCTGGCGCCCAAGTTGCTGGGCGCTGCTGGGGCGCTGTCAACGCTGCTTCCCAATCTGGGGGGCCCGAGCGCCGCTTGTAGGCGGCTCTACGTGGGGATCGTGCGATCGATGGCCCTGTACGGGGCCCCGATCTGGGCGGCTGACCTGACGGCCGGTAGCATTGCAGTTCTGCGCAAGCCGCAGAGGGCTATGGCCGTCAGAGTCATCAGGGGTTATCGCACGATCTCCTACGAGGCGGCTTGTGCACTGGCCGGATCCCCGCCCTGGGACCTGGAGGCGAAAGTACTCGCGTCATCGTATCGGTGGCGCGAGGAAGCGAGGGCGCGGGGCGAGCGACCGATGCAGCGACACATGGAGCTGCTTCGGTCTCAGCTTCGCGAGGTCCTGGTGGCGGAATGGCGGGACAGGCTCTCACGCCCTACCGCCGGCCTCGACATCATCGAGGCGGTCCGGCCGGTGCTCGAGCGCTGGCTCGGGAGGAGGCACGGCTCCCTGTCGTTTCGGGTGACGCAGGTGCTCTCGGGGCATGGTTGCTTCGGGAAGTACCTGTGTCGCATAAACAGGGAGCCGGACGCCCGGTGTCACCACTGCGTCGACTGCCGGGAGGACACGGCGCGGCATACGCTGGCAGAGTGTGCCGCTTGGGAGGAGCCACGCCGTGCCCTCATCTCAGAAGTAGGCAGTGACTTGTCGCTGCCGGCCCTAGTGAATGCGATGGTCGGCAGCGGCGAGTCCTGGGACGCGGTGGTTTCCTACTGCGAGACGGTCGTCTCGCAGAAGGAGGCTGCGGAAAGGGAGAGGGAGATCTCGTCCACTCACCCGGCCCGCAGCAGGCGCACCGGGCGTCGGCGGAGGGCGGATAACGCCCTCTTCCAGCCCCCCTAAATGGGTCCAGGGGCGACGGACTCGGGGACGTCCGTCGCCCCCCACACATCAGGACCCGAGGTGGCGGCGCGTAGTGTTCCACGCGCGCCCCTCTTAGACGTCGCGGGGGGAGTCAAACACCTCACTCCCCCCCCTGACCCGAGGAGGCCCGCGGTGGCGGGCCGGCACCAGCCGGGGGTTGCGGAAGATTTCAAGTTCCCGCGACCCCCGGCGTAGGTGTGAGTTGGAACACCGGGGTGGTTTTTAGTCAGTAAGAGTCTGACAGACCCCTCCGCCCGCCCCAGGGCGGGGGACATCCATGAGGATTTTCCACCCCGGAACAAAAAAAAAAAAAAAAAAAAAAGGTTAGGTTAGGTTTATCGGTGGCGCGAGGAAGCGAGGGCGCGGGGCGAGCGACCGATGCAGCGACACATGGAGCTGCATCGGTCTCAGCTTCGCGAGGTCCTGGTGGCGGAATGGCGGGACAGGCATGTTGAGAAGCCTCCCCGTGGCGCACCCTGGGCAACGTCGGCTCCAAGTGCCCACCAGGTTTTGGTGGACACTCGGGGCTGGCGGCTAATTCTCAACAAACGGGGAAGGGTCATGGTTCCAATCACCGATCATCCATGATGGTCGGTGAAGGGAACCAGGCTACAGTAGGTCGTACGTCTACTCCCCCTCTGCTTACAGAGGGCGGCGAGTTGGCGTACACTAGGGAGTCCCAATCCCAAGGTCTAGCGTGCCGAGGGGATGAATGGCCGGAGGGTTATCCGGTCGTTAGCGCAAAAAGGGACCTCACCCTTAAAAAGGAAAAAATGAACAAATGAAGGCTAATGGTAAAATTCCCCAGGCGGGCAACCTCCTCAAGGAGGTACAATCCCGCCCTTCTACGGAAGGCAGCCCCACCGTATCTGGGGGGGGCACCACTAGTCCCGTAGGTCGGCAGACCACCGCCGACCTTCGTCAACCAAGTCTTGCGTCGCAAGAAAAGGAGCTCCGGGTTAGCCTGGAGCGCCTGTGCGACGCAACAAAGCCGCTTGCCGTCGTCGACGGCAACAAGAGCCGAGGAGGCTCATGTCCGGAGAAGGACCGCCTGTCGGACCAGGACACACAGCTGGGAGGGAAGCGCTCGCGCAGCGAGCTCTCTTCCAGTGAGGAGGAGCTGTCGGCACCAAAATTTGGTACCGCGCAGAGGGGGCGGGGTCGATTACCGGACCGTAACTTACGGGGTCGCTTTTTGCGGCCCGCTACGCCGGTACCGATGCTGCTAGGGAGCGCGGAAAGCGACGGGACCCCGGGTGACCCCCCGAGTGAAGACTCCGCTGCGTCCCCGCTAATGCTTTGCAGCAACAAAGCGGAGGCAAGCAGCGCAAAGCGGATGCAGCGGAAGGCGGTGGCAGCTGACGAGGTCGGCGAAATGGCCCGACTGGCCCGAGAGCGACGCTCTGCTCAGGCGGCTGCTGGAGGGAGCCTGTCGGCGGTGGCGCTGAGTCGCCAAGTTTTGGACGGCGTGGACGTCGTCCTGAAGGTTGCCACAAAATCTGGCAGCCTGAAGGGCACGTTCACGCGCGCTCTGAAGGAGGCGGCTGGCGACATCAAGGAGGCAGTTGGGGTCCTCCTTAGTCGCACAAGCTCAGACGAGACGGCGAAGCTGTGGGAGGAGAACAGCCGTCTCAGATCTGAGCTCGAGGACCTCAAGCGAGAGCTTGCCGCGCAGAGAGCGGAATGGCAGCAGAGGCGTCCTGCGGCCACCGGTTCCGCTCCCGCTCCCGTCGTTGCTTTGACACCGCCGGCCCCGTCGTCGACCCCGTCATCGGTCCGTACCCCCGCACCTGCAGATGCAGAGATCGAGAAGATCGTTCGCATCTGCATGCTGCAGTGTGGGGGTATGATGAATGCCCGTCTGCTGGGCCTGGAGTCGAGGCTCCTCCCAGCAGAGACTCTCCGGCCACCGCTCGCTGCGGATAGGAGGAGGAAGGAGGAGCCCGCTAAGGCCAGGGCCAACCCGCCAGCTCCGGCAAAAAAGCCCGCGGCGAGCACGCCCGCGTCCACTTCCCGGACGGCCGCGCCACCGGCAACCACTCCCTCGGCGAACGCGTCCGAGTCCACCGCGGATACCTGGACGACGGTCGTCAAGAGGGGCCGCCGTAAGAAGAAGACGGCGCCGCCACCACCGGTACCCGCTGGAGCACCGGCACTGGCACCCAAGAAGGCTCAAGGGCCGCCAAGGGTCAGAGCCCCACGCTCTGCGGCTGTAGTTATTACGCTGCAGCCCGGAGCCGTCGAAAGGGGCGTGTCCTATAAGGCGGTCCTTACAGAGGCAAAAGCCAAAGTCGCGTTCCCCGACCTTGGAATACCGTCCGGCCTCAGAGTGAGGCAGGCGATTACGGGGGCGCGACTTCTTGAGGTGTCGGGTGCCTCTAGCGGCGAAAGGGCGGACGTCCTGGCCGCCAAGCTGAGGGAGGTCCTCAATCCGGAGGACGTTCGGGTGTCCAGGCCCATGAAGACCGCGGAACTGCGCGTCGACGGGCTGGACGATTCGACGACTCCGGCTGAGGTCGTGGCGGCCATCGCCCGTACCGGGGGATGTCCGGCCGAAGACGTCCGTACGGGCGAAGTTCGCGTCGATGCCTCCGGGCTTGGCGCGATCTGGGTGCGGTGCCCGGTGGCGGTGGCGAACAAAGTCGCCGACGCTGGGCGTCTTTTGGTGGGGTGGGTGGCAGCGAGGGTGAAGCAGCTGCAACCCAAGGCCTTGCGGTGCTACCGTTGCCTCGACATTGGGCATGTCAGGGCACGATGCACCGCCGAAATAGACCGCAGCGAGCAGTGCTATCGCTGCGGTCAGGCCGGCCACAAGGCGGCCCAGTGTTCCGCGGAGCCAAACTGCAGCCTCTGTACAGCTGCAGGGAGGCCCGCTGGACACAGAGCGGGCGGAAAGGCCTGTGGCGCACCCGCCACATCAAAGAAGAAGAAGAGAGGGGCTGTCAAGGCTGCCGGGGGCTCTTTACCCCCCCCGCAGCCTGGCTGCCCTTCGGCCGACTCCCGGCCTAGGAATGGTGCGGAGGGGATGGATTGCGCTTAATGGCGCTGTTCCATTTCCTCCAGGGCAATATCAACCACTCTGCTAGAGCTCAGGATCTCTTGCTCCAGAGCATGGCAGAGTGGTCGATTCACGTGGCTGTGGTCGCCGAACCGTATTTTGTCCCCCCCAGGGATAACTGGGTGGGAGACTTGGACGGTTTGGTGGCCATCATTGGCGGGGCTCTTGTCAACCCGTCCCGAGGTCACGGCTGGGTAGCCGTCCTCGCGGACGGCATTGGCACGGTTGGGGCGTATTTTTCGCCCAACAAGAGTCTCGCCGACTTCGAGAGGTTCCTTGTCGAGTTGGGTGCCGTCGTGGGCCGACTCCACCCTCGCCCGGTGCTGTTGCTGGGGGATCTCAACGCCAAGTCTTCGGCGTGGGGATCCCCTGTGACCGATGCTAGGGGCGAGGTGCTGGAGGAGTGGGCGGTCACGACTGGCTTGACCGTCTTAAACCGGGGCTCGGTCCACACGTGCGTGCGGCAGCGGGGCGGGTCTATAGTGGACGTCTCGTTCGCTAGCCCAGCTGTCGCGTGCCGTGTCCACGACTGGCGTGTCGCCGTGGAGGTGGAGACGTTGTCGGATCACCGATACATCCGTTTCGACGTCTCCGCCCAGACCACCGGCGGCCGCAGTCATGCGGCCCCGCGAACGGACGGTCCGCGCTGGGCGCGTAAGCGCATCGACAGGGAGCTTCTCGAGGAGGCCGCTATTGTCCAGGCCTGGAGCCGGGAGTCGGCAACGACCGGACCCGTCGACGTCGAGCAGGAGGCGCTGTGGTTCCGCGGGGCGATGACGCAAATTTGCGACGCGTCCATGCCCCGGGTCCACGCACAGTCCGCAAGGCGCCAGGTGTACTGGTGGACCGCCGAGATCGCGCAGATGCGCGTCGCGTGCGTGGCGGTTAGACGCCAGTACACCCGATACCGGAGGAGACGTCGTCGGGTCCCTGACGAAGAGGCCACGCTGTATGAGGTGTACCGCGCGGCCAAGGAGACTCTGTGGCTGGCCATCGGTGAGTCGAGGACGCGAGCCAGGGAGGAGATGTTGGAGACTCTAGACGGGGATCCGTGGGGGCGCCCTTATCGTGCGGTCCGAGGGAAACTTCGAGCCGCGGCGCCTCCACTTACGGAGAGTCTCCAACCCGAGCTGCTGGAGGAAGTGGTCGCAGCCCTCTTCCCGGCAAGAGCGGAGCATACTCCGCCGCCGATGGCTTTGCCCACAGCCGCAGAGTCTACGGAGGACGAGACCGCCATCAGCGTCCCAGAGGTGACACAGGCAGAGATGAGGGCAGCCGTGATGCGGCTCCGGGCCAAGAACGTGGCTCCGGGGCCCGACGGGATCCACGGCTGCGTGTTAGCCCTCGCTCTGAAGGAGCTTGAGCCCCAACTGAGAGGACTCTACACAGCGTGCCTTGAGCGGGGCCAGTTTCCCACTTTGTGGAAATCTGGTCGTCTGGTCCTGCTCAGGAAGGCGGGGCGCCCTGCGGACTCGCCGTCCGCGTACCGGCCCATAGTGCTGCTTGACGAGGTGGGCAAGCTGTTTGAGCGTATCATCGCAGCCCGCCTCGTCGGCCACTTGTGCAGAGAGGGGCCGGACCTGGACGACAGTCAGTTCGGGTTTCGGCATGGGCGCTCCACGATCCACGCTGTGTCGCGGGTTAGGGTCCTGGCGGAGGAAGCGGTGTCCCGGGGCGGGGTGATGTTGGCGGTGTCCTTGGACATCTCCAACGCCTTCAACACCCTGCCCTGGAGTTGTATTCGGGAGGCACTGCGCTATCATGGGGTGCCTCCCTACCTCCGCCACATCGTTGGGGCTTATCTGTCGGAGAGATGTGTCACCTACGTGGGACGTGATGGCGGAAACCAGCGCCGCATGTCGTGCGGTGTTCCACAGGGCTCGGTTTTAGGACCGCTCCTGTGGAACATCGGGTACGACTGGGTGCTGAGGGGCGAGCTCGGTGCCGGGGTGGACCTGACGTGTTATGCGGATGACACGCTGGTCACTGCCCGGGGGAGCTCGCACAGGGAGGCAGCGTTGTTGGCGACGGCTGCGGTCTCACAGGTGGTGGGCCGCATACGTCGCCTAGGCCTGGAGGTGGCCCTCAGCAAGTCGGAGGCCATGGTGTTTCATGGCCCCCGGCGGGCGCCGTCACCCGGCTCACACATCGTGGTCGGGGGGGCTCGGATCGCTGTCGAGTCTACCATGAAGTACCTAGGATTGGTGCTCGACAGCCGGTGGGACTTCGGGCCCCACTTCCGACGGCTGGCGCCCAAGTTGCTGGGCGCCGCTGGGGCGCTGTCAACGCTGCTTCCCAATCTGGGGGGCCCGAGCGCCGCTTGTAGGCGGCTCTACGTGGGGATCGTGCGATCGATGGCCCTGTATGGGGCCCCGATCTGGGCGGCTGACCTGACGGCCGGTAGCATTGCGGTTCTGCGCAAGCCGCAGAGGGCTATGGCCGTCAGAGTCATCAGGGGGTATCGCACGATCTCCTACGAGGCGGCTTGTGCACTGGCCGGATCCCCGCCCTGGGACCTGGAGGCGAAAGTACTCGCGTCATCATATCGGTGGCGCGAGGAAGCGAGGGCGCGGGGCGAGCGACCGATGCAGCGACACATGGAGCTGCATCGGTCTCAGCTTCGCGAGGTCCTGGTGGCGGAATGGCGGGACAGGCTCTCACGCCCTACCGCCGGCCTCGACATCATCGAGGCGGTCCGGCCGGTGCTCGAGCGCTGGCTCGGGAGGAGGCACGGCTCCCTGTCGTTTCGGGTGACGCAGGTGCTCTCGGGGCATGGTTGCTTCGGGAAGTACCTGTGTCGCATAAACAGGGAGCCGGACGCCCGGTGTCACCACTGCGTCGACTGCCGGGAGGACACGGCGCGGCATACGCTGGCAGAGTGTGCCGCTTGGGAGGAGCCACGCCGTGCCCTCATCTCAGAAGTAGGCAGTGACTTGTCGCTGCCGGCCCTAGTGAATGCGATGGTCGGCAGCGGCGAGTCCTGGGACGCGGTGGTTTCCTACTGCGAGACGGTCGTCTCGCAGAAGGAGGCTGCGGAAAGGGAGAGGGAGATCTCGTCCACTCACCCGGCCCGCAGCAGGCGCACCGGGCGTCGGCGGAGGGCGGACAACGCCCTCTTCCAGCCCCCCTAAATGGGTCCAGGGGCGACGGACTCGGGGACGTCCGTCGCCCCCCACACATCAGGACCCGAGGTGGCGGCGCGTAGTGTTCCACGCGCGCCCCTCTTAGACGTCGCGGGGGGAGTCAAACACCTCACTCCCCCCCCCCTGACCCGAGGAGGCCCGCGGTGGCGGGCCGGCACCAGCCGGGGGTTGCGGAAGATTTCAAGTTCCCGCGACCCCCGGCGTAGGTGTGAGTTGGAACACCGGGGTGGTTTTTAGTCAGTAAGAGTCTGACAGACCCCTCCGCCCGCCCCAGGGCGGGGGACATCCATGAGGATTTTCCACCCCGGAACAAAAAAAAAAAAAAAAAAAAAAAAAAAAGGTTAGGTTAGGTTAGGTTAGGTTAGGTTGGGGGATCCCCCACAGTGCATACTTCCTCGTAGTATCCCCTGGGCAACGCCGTGTCTGACCACCGTAACGGAGTGGCAGACCGGCGGCTAAAGTGCGCTGTGAATCGTAGACATCCTGCTGTAATCTACGAACATGTCGAATTTTAATTTTAACCCACTGTCGAGCAAGCCAGCGCGTGATGCGTCTGGCCGTTTTATCCGGAATCGCTCCTCCCAGGGCGATTCAAACGGCCCTTCTCAGGGCCAACCCAACGGCCCTTCTCAGGGCCAACCCAACGGTCCTTCTCAGGACCAACCCAACGGCCCTTCTCAGGGCCAACCCCTCAACGGCCCTTCTCAGGGCCAACCCAACGGCCCTTCTCAGGGCCAACCAAACGGCCCTTCTCAGGGCCAACCCAACGGTCCTTCTCAGGACCAACCCAACGGCCCTTCTCAGGGCCAACCCAACGGTCCTTCTCAGGACCAACCCAACGGCCCTTCTCAGGGCCACACCGCCGGCGGCGCTTTAGCGTCGGAAGCTGACCGCGTACCATCTGCGGCCAGATTATTCAGAAGGCCAGACGAGTTGTCGGATTCCGACGACTCCATAATGGACACGTCGGCAGGCGAGAGTGACCGCTTCAAGCGGAAGCGGTCTGAGGGCTCCTCGGAGTCTACTGTGAAGGCGAAGAAGAAGTCGAAGTCCAAAAAGGCTTCGACTTCTACTGCGGCTTCTTCCCACAATGTGGGCTTGCTGGATGCCGAGCGCCAGCTAAATCTGGCGAAGAGGGCGCAACTCCAGCTAGACCTGGAGGAGAGGGTCGCCGCCAAGGAACAGCAGGCACAAGCTGCCAGGGCTGGCTATGGTGCATCCAGTGTGCTGTATGCTGACCACTCCCTGGCGGAACTGGAGCGCATGGCGCATGAAGATAGGGAGGAGGTCCTGGAGGTCGCCTCAAAGTCCTCCAATTTGAAGGGGACCTTCCAGAAGGCCCTTAAATGCCGGGCCGCCAGCATGCACGGCATTGTGATGGAGCTGGTGAAGCGGACGGCCACGGAGGAGACGCGGCAGCTGCAGGCGAAGGTGGATCGCCTGCAGGCGGAGGTCAGCCAGCTACACCAGAAGCTGGCTGATGCCACGGCCCGGCCTGCCCAATCTGCCCCAGTCTGCCCGGTGGTAGGAGGCTCTTCCTCCTCAACTGCCAGCCTCGAGGCAACGATCCGCGGGGTGGTAATGGAGGAGAGGGCCTTCATCCGAGCCTGCTTCGCAGGCATCGAGGACCGGCTCTTACCGGAGAAGCGGCTCCGGCCGCCGCTAGCGGCGGACAAGAGCCCACCGCCGAGGGAGCCGGAACCTGCGCCTCTAGCGGGCCCAGCGTCGAGTACGCAGCCCTCCAAGGGCAAGGGCAAGAGGACCAAAGTGGCTTCTCATGCCCCCACGGAGGAACCGTCTGGGTCATCTGCCACTCAGGCAGCCCCCCAGATATCGCAGGAAGAAGACGCCCTTCTTCCCTCCACCACCCCGTCCAACCAACCGTGGACGGAAGTGGGCAAGAGAGGGAAAAAGAAAAAGGGGACAAAGTCGGCCCCCAAGCCCGCTGCGACCGGTCCTGCGGTCAAAAAGGCCGGCGGGAGGAAGCTGGTTCCTCCCAAAACCGCGGCCGTCGTGGTGACCATCACCCCGGAGGCCGCGGAGCGGGGCGAGACGTACGAGTCCGTACTAAGACGGGCTCGTACCAATGCTGATCCCTCCCAGCTGGGGATCAGCAACATCAAGTGCCGCAGAACCCTAACCGGGGCTCGAATTTTCGAGTTCTCGGGGGAGCAGCGCGGCACTAATGCGGACCTCTTCGCAACAAAGTTGCAAGAGGTCATCGCGGACGCGGCAAAGGTCGTCAGGCCTGTCAAGACCGCAGCCTTGGAGGTGGCCGATCTGGACGACTCGGTCACCAAAGAGGATGTGGTGGCGGCCGTCGCGGCGGCTGGAGGCTGCGACGCTGGCGCGGTGAAGAGCGGAGCCATCAGGCCCGGCCGCCGCGGCATGGGCATCGTCCGCGTCGAGTGCCCAGTCGCTGCGGCTGGGGCCGTCCTTGCTGCGACCAAGGGACGGATGCTTGTGGGGTTCGGCTCGGCTGTGGTCCGGGCACTTGAAGACCAGCCTGTTCGCTGCTTCAAGTGCTTCGCGTTCGGCCACACCCGGGCCACGTGTCCCTCCAAGTCCGACTGGGGAGACGCGTGCTTCCAATGCGGGCAAGAGGGACACGGGTGGGCTGCCTGCACCGCCCCCAAGCCACATTGCGCGGCGTGCGCCGCCGGTGGCCGCCCCGCGGACCACAGGATGTCGGGCAGGAGCTGCAAGGCCCCTGTGAGGAAGGGCGTAGTGCCAGCGCAGGTTCGCCCTGCTGCCACTGCCGTCGCCGCCGTCGCCGCTGTTGCTCCAGCGGCGGTAGCTGAGGAGGGGGGTGCGATGTCGGAATAACAATTTCCGACTACCGCATCCTCCAGGCGAACACCAACCACTGCAGAGCGGCCCAGGACCTGGTGGTGCAGGTCATGGCCGAGTGGTTGGTGAACGTAGCGGTGGTCGCCGAGCCCTACTCGATCCCCGGCAGCTGGCTGGGTGACGAGGACGACTCGGTGGCACTAGCGGCGCGGTCTTCCACAGACTCCCCTCCCCTCTCGCTATTAGAGAGGGGACCGGGATACGTGGCCGCCGCGTGGGGAGAATTAGCCCTTGTGGGTGTGTATTTCTCCCCAAACCGCCCTCTTCAGGACTTCGAGAACTATCTCGGAGTCCTGGCCGCCGTGGTCGGCAGGGCGGCGCCGCGTCAGGTCTCCGTATTGGGAGACCTGAACGCCAAGTCGGTGACCTGGGGCAACCGGGCCACCGACGCCCGCGGGCGGGCAGTGGAGATGTGGGCGGCCTCCTCTGGACTCTCCCTCTTGAACAGAGGCAGCGTCCAGACATGCGTGCGGCGGCAGGGTGGCTCAATAGTGGACGTCACTTTCGCCACCGCTGCGTTAGCCGCACGCGTGTTGAACTGGCGGGTGGACCTGGTGGAGACTATGTCGGACCACCGCTACGTGCGGTTCGACATCTCCACCAGTGGCCCCGGAGAGACGCGGCCCCGCTCGGGGCCGTCACCGTTTCCAAGGTGGGCTCTCACCCGCCTGGACAGGGAGGCAGCGCGGGAGGCGGCGTTCGTCCAGGACTGGCTTTCGCCGCCTTCCGCCGGTATGGACGTGGACACCGTGGCGGGGCACCTGAGGGAGTCTCTGACCGAGGTATGCAACTCCAGCATGCCTCGGTCTCGCCGACCGCCACCCAAACGCGCCGTGTACTGGTGGTCGGCGGAGCTGGCGGGGCTTCGAGCAGCGTGTGTCGAGGCAAGGAGGGCCTACACGCGGAGCCGGCGGCGGCGTCGACGGGACCTGGCCGTCGGGGACCACCTCTATGAGGTATACATAGAGGCAAAAATGGTCCTCGATCGAGCCATCGCCGCCGCCAGAGACTCGGGGAGAGCGGAGATGCGGGAGGGTCTCGACAGCGACCCATTCGGGAGGCCATACAAGGCGGCGCGCAACAAATTGCGCCCCTTTGGTCCCCCGGTGGCCGAGACCCTGGAGCCTTCGTTCCTGGATGGGGTGGTTCAGTCCCTGTTCCCGTGCAGGGACAACTTCACCCCACCAGTGATGGACCCTCCGCGGGGGACAGATCCGCCGCCAGCTGAGGAGGAAGAGGAGGCCCCTCCTGTCACGGAGTCGGAACTTGGCGCGGCGATTCTCCGTATCCGCGCCAAGAAGACAGCTCCGGGCCCCGACGGTGTTCCGGCGAGAGTGGTCGCGATCGCGGCCACTCAAATGGAGGAGAGGTTTCGGGACCTCTTCAGCGCATGCCTTGCGTCTGGAAGGTTCCCGAAACCTTGGAAGGAGGGGCAGCTGTGCCTCCTTCGCAAGGAGGGCCGCCCAGCAGACTCCCCCTCGGCATACCGACCCATCGTTCTGCTCGACGAGGTCGGTAAAATGTTCGAGGGGATAATCGCTGCCCGCCTAAAGGGCCATCTGCGGCGTATCGGGCCGGACTTGTCGGACGCTCAGTTCGGTTTTCGGGCTGAGCGGTCCACGGTGGACGCGCTGGCCTGCCTTAAAGGCCAGGTTAAGGAGGCGATGGAGGCGGGGGACGGACTGTTGGCGGTGTCATTCGACATTGCCAACGCCTTCAACTCCGTTCCCCACTGCACCATCCTCGAGGCGCTCCGATTCCACGGAGTGCCTCGATACATGCGCAGTCTGCTGGCCAGCTACCTGGAGGATCGGGCGATCCTCCTCGTAAACAGGACTGGCCGAGTCCGGCGGTACGCCGTCGAAGCCGGCGTTCCACAGGGGTCAGTCTTAGGACCTCTCCTCTGGAACGTCGGCTATGATTGGCTCTTGCGGGGAACTCTCCTCCGAGGCACGAGTGTCGTCTGCTATGCGGATGACACTCTCCTCACCGCCCGGGGGGGGAGTTTCAGGGAGGCGGCCAACTTGGCCTCGGCGGGCGGATCCTTGGTCGCGGGGAGGATCCGCCGCCTAGGTTTAACGGTGGCGCTGCACAAGACCGAGGCCGTGTTCTTCCACGGCCCTCGGCAGCGCCCCCCACCACCTGACGCCCACATCTTCGTGGAGGGTGTCAGAATTGAGGTGAAGGCCCAGATGAAGTATCTGGGCCTTGTACTCGACAGCAGGTGGCGCTTCGGCCCGCATTTTAGCGGGCTGTCGTCGCGCCTGCTGAAGGCCGCGGGCGCTCTCTCCTGGCTGCTTCCCAACTTGGGGGGCCCCAGCGCGCGATGCCGGCAACTTTACGCCGGCATCTTGAGGAGTATGGCCCTCTACGGGGCTCCTATCTGGGAGGAGTCCCTCCACAGAAGGGAGAACGCCGCGGCCTTGCGGGCACCTCAAAGGGCCATAGCCCAGCGGGCGGCGCGGGCTTACCGCACGGTAGGCTATGCCGCAGCATGCACTCTGGCCGGCACCCCCCCTTGGGAACTCGAGGCGTGGGTGCTCGCCAGAGTGTACGAATGGACGGCGGAGCGAAGGGCGAGAGGTGTCCGCTCAGCTCCGGAAGAGCGGGAGGCCGTCCGGCGGGAGGCGAGGGACGCCATCGTTGTCCATTGGACGGGCGACCTCGCCACCGCAGCCTTCGGCCGCCGAACCCTCGACGCAATCGGGCCGGTCCTGCGAGACTGGCTCGAGCGTCCGCACGGGTTCCTCTCCTTCCGTCTCGTGCAGGTGCTGTCCGGACACGGTTCTTTCGGATCGTACCTGCACCGAATCGGACGGGAGGAGACGCCGTCGTGCCACGACTGTGGCGCGGCGGAGGACGCGGCGCAGCACACCCTCGAGGTGTGCCCGTCGTGGTCCGAGCCGCGCCGCAGTCTCGTCGCGGCGATCGGACCGGACCTCTCGCTCCCCGGCGTGGTTAACGCCATGCTGAGGGATGAGGGGTCCTGGGCGGCAGTCGCCTCCTTCTGCGAACACGTCATGTCCCAGAAGGAGGCGGCGGAGCGGGCGCGGGAGGAAGATCCTGCCGCGGCGCCGCTCCGAAGGCGGAGGAGGGGTCGAAGAAGACGTCAGTTCGACAGTCATCTCCGACTCCTCCCAGGTGGGGGCCAGCAGGCAACGGGTGCGGGGGCACCCTTGCCTGTATTGCACAGGCCTCCACCAGTGTCGGACGGGAATGGCCAGGTGTTCCCGGCCATTCCCGTAGCCCCCCAACCTGGGGGGCATGCGGGGCCCGCCAGCTAGGCGGGCATGCGCCGCGAGGGTCGTGGACGTAAAGGCTGAGCCGGTTTCCCATGACCCTCCCATCACGGCGATGTGGGAACACCGCTGAGTTTTAGTGGGTATACTGTCGCCTCTGACAGGAGTCCCACATACCCCGACTCGTCCCCCACGAGCCGGGGATGCGTAACGCATTTCTCAGCGACAAAAAAAAAAAAAAAAAAAAAAAAAAAAAAAAAAAAAAAAGGTTAGGTTAGGTTAGGTTAGGTTAGGTTGGGGGATCCTCGGCATACCGGCCCATCGTTCTGCTCGATGAGGTCGGCAAAATGTTCGAGGGGATCATCGCTGCCCGCCTAAAGAGCCATCTGCGGAGTACCGGGCCGGACTTGTCGGACGCTCAGTTCGGTTTTCGGGCTGAGCGGTCCACGGTGGACGCGCTGGCCTGCCTTAAAGGCCAGGTTAAGGAGGCGATGGAGGTGGGGGACGGACTGTTGGCCGTGTCATTCGACATTGCCAACGCCTTCAACTCCGTTCCCCACTGCACCATCCTCGAGGCGCTCCGATTCCACGGAGTGCCTCGATACATGCGCAGTCTGCTGGCCAGCTACCTGGAGGATCGGGCGATCCTCCTCGTAAACAGGACTGGCCGAGTCCGGCGGTACGCCGTCGAAGCCGGCGTTCCACAGGGGTCAGTCTTAGGACCTCTCCTCTGGAACGTCGGCTATGATTGGCTCTTGCGGGGAACTCTCCTCCGAGGCACGAGTGTCGTCTGCTATGCGGATGACACTCTCCTCACCGCCCGGGGGGGGAGTTTCAGGGAGGCGGCCAACTTGGCCTCGGCGGGCGGATCCTTGGTCGCGGGGAGGATCCGCCGCCTAGGTTTAACGGTGGCGCTGCACAAGACCGAGGCCGTGTTCTTCCACGGCCCTCGGCAGCGCCCCCCACCACCTGACGCCCACATCTTCGTGGAGGGCGTCAGAATTGAGGTGAAGGCCCAGATGAAGTATCTGGGCCTTGTACTCGACAGCAGGTGGCGCTTCGGTCCGCATTTTAGCGGGCTGTCGTCGCGCCTGCTGAAGGCCGCGGGCGCTCTCTCCTGGCTGCTTCCCAACTTGGGGGGCCCCAGCGCGCGATGCCGGCAACTTTACGCCGGCATCCTAAGGAGTATGGCCCTCTATGGGGCCCCTATCTGGGAAGAGTCCCTCCACAGGAGGGAGAACGCCGCGGCCTTGCGAGCACCTCAAAGGGCCATAGCCCAGCGGGCGGCGCGGGCTTACCGCACGGTGGGCTATGCGGCAGCATGCGCTCTGGCCAGCACCCCGCCTTGGGAGCTCGAGGCGTGGGTGCTCGCCAGAGTGTACGAATGGACGGCGGAGCGGAGGGCGAGAGGAGTCCGCTCAGCTCCGGAAGAGCGGGAGGCCGTCCGGCGGGAGGCGAGGGACGCCATCGTTGTCCATTGGACGGGCGACCTCGCCACCGCAGCCTTCGGCCGCCGAACCCTCGACGCAATCGGGCCGGTCCTGCGAGACTGGCTCGAGCGTCCGCACGGGTTCCTCTCCTTCCGTCTCGTGCAGGTGCTGTCCGGACACGGTTCTTTCGGATCGTACCTGCACCGAATCGGACGGGAGGAGACGCCGTCGTGCCACGACTGTGGCGCGGCGGAGGACGCGGCGCAGCACACCCTCGAGGTGTGCCCGTCATGGTCCGAGCCGCGCCGCAGTCTCGTCGCGGCGATCGGACCGGACCTCTCGCTCCCCGGCGTGGTTAACGCCATGCTGAGGGATGAGGGGTCCTGGGCGGCAGTCGCCTCCTTCTGCGAACACGTCATGTCCCAGAAGGAGGCGGCGGAGCGGGCGCGGGAGGAAGATCCTGCCGCGGCGCCGCTCCGAAGGCGGAGGAGGGGTCGAAGAAGACGTCAGTACGACAGTCATCTCCGACTCCTCCCAGGTGGAGGCCAGCAGGCAACGGGTGCGGGGGCACCCTTGCCTGTATCGCACAGGCCTCCACCAGTGTCGGACGGGAATGGCCAGGTGTTCCCGGCCATTCCCGTAGCCCCCCAGCCTGGGGGGCATGCGGGGCCCGCCACCTAGGCGGGCATGCGCCGGGAGGGTCGTGGACGTAAAGGCTGAGCCGGTTTCCCATGACCCTCCCATCACGGCGATGCGGGAACACCGCTGAGTTTTAGTGGGTATACTGTCGCTACTGACAGGAGTCCCACATACCCCGACTCGTCCCCCACGAGCCGGGGATGCGTAACGCATTTCTCAGCGACAAAAAAAAAAAAAAAAAAAAAAAAAAAAAAAAGGTTAGGTTGGGGGATCCCCCACAGTGCATACTTCCTCGTAGTATCCCCTGGGCAACGCCGTGTCTGACCACCGTAACGGAGTGGCAGACCGGCGGCTAAAGTGCGCTGTGACTCGTAGACATCCTGCTGTAATCTACGAATATGTCGAATTTTAACCGTATGTCGAGCAAGCCAGCGCGTGACGCGTCTGGCCGTTTTATCCCGAGTTTTAACCCGAATCGCTCCTCCCAGGGCGATTCAAACGGCCCTTCTCAGGGCCAACCCAACGGCCCTTCTCAGGGCCAACCCAACGGCCCTTCTCAGGGCCAACCCCTCAACGGCCCTTCTCAGGGCCAACCCCTCAACGGCCCTTCTCAGGGCCAACCCCTCAACGGCCCTTCTCAGGGCCAATCCAACGGTCCTTCTCAGGACCAACCCAACGGCCCTTCTCAGGGCCAACCCAACGGCCCTTCTCAGGGCCAACCCAACGGCCCTTCTCAGGGCCACACCGCCGGCGGCGCTTTGGCGTCGGAAGCCGACCGCACACCATCTGCGGCCAGCTTATTTAGAAGACCGGATGAGTTGTCGGACTCCGATGACTCTGTCATGGACACGTCGGCGTCCGAAAGCGACCGCTTCAAGCGGAAGAGGTCCGAGGGCTCCTCGGAGTCCGGTAAGGCGAAGAAAAAATCGAAGCCTAAAAAGGCTTCGACTTCTACTGCGCCTTCTTCCCACAAGGTGGGCTTGGTGGATGCGGAGCGCCAGCTGAATCTGGCGAAGAGGGCGCAACTCCAGCAAGACCTGGAGGAGAGGGTCGCCGCCAAGGAGCAGCAGGCGCAAGCTGCCAGGTCGAGGGCTGGCTATGGTGCATCCAATGTACTGTATGCCGACCACTCCCTGGCGGAATTGGAGCGCATGGCGCTTGAAGACAAGGAGGAGGTTCTCGAGGTCGCCTCAAAGTCTTCGAATTTGAAGGGGACCTTTCAGAAGGCCCTCAAATGCCGGGTCGCCAGCATGCATGGCATTGTCATGGAGCTGGTGAAGCGGACGGCCACGGAGGAGACGCGGCAGCTGCAGGCGAAGGTGGATCGCCTGCAGGCGGAAGTCAGCCAGCTACACCAGAAGCTGGCTGAGGCCACGGCCAGGCCTGCCCAATCCGCCCCAGTCTGCCCGGTGGTAGGAGGCTCTTCCTCCTCAACTGCCAGCCTTGAGGCAACGATCCGCGGGGTGGTAATGGAGGAGAGGGCCTTCATCCGAGCCTGCTTCGCAGGCATCGAGGACCGGCTCTTGCCGGAAAAGCGGCTCCGCCCACCGCTAGCGGCGGACAAGAGCCCACCGCCGAGGGAGAAAGAACCTGCGCCTTTAGCAGGCCCGGAATCAAGTGCGCAGCCCTCCAAGGGCAAAGGCAAGGGCAAGAGGACCAAGGCGGCTCCTCATGCCCCCACCACAAGCGCGGACGGAGCGTCTGGGTCGACTGCTACTCCAGCAGCCCCCCAGAACTCGCAGCAGGAAGATGCCCTTCTTCCCTCCACCACCCCGTCCAACCAGTGGACGGAAGTGGTCAAAAAAGGGAAAAAGGGCAAAAAGTCGGCAGCCAAACCCGCTGCGACTGGTCCTCCAGCCAAAAAGGCCGGCGGGAGGAAACTGGTTCCTCCCAAAACCGCGGCCGTCGTGGTGACCATCACCCCGGAGGCCGCGGAGCGAGGCGAGACGTACGAGTCCGTCCTAAGACGGGCTCGTACCAATGCTGATCCCTCCCAGCTGGGGATCAGCAACATCAAGTGCCGCCGAACCCTAACCGGGGCTCGAATTTTCGAGTTCTCGGGGGAGCAGCGCGGCACAAATGCGGACCTCTTCGCAACAAAGTTGCAAGAGGTCATCGCGGACGCGGCAAAGGTCGTCAGGCCTGTCAAGACCGCAGCCTTGGAGGTGGCTGACCTGGACGACTCGGTCACCAAAGAGGATGTGGTGGCGGCCGTCGCGGCGGCTGGAGGCTGCGACGCTGGCGCGGTGAAGAGCGGAGCCATCAGGCCCGGCCGCCGCGGCATGGGCATCGTCCGCGTCGAGTGCCCAGTCGCTGCGGCTGGGGCCGTCCTTGCTGCGACCAAGGGACGGATGCTTGTGGGGTTCGGCTCGGCTGTGGTCCGGGCACTTGAAGACCAGCCTGTCCGCTGCTTCAAGTGCTTCGCGTTCGGCCATACCCGGGCCACGTGTCCCTCCAAGTCCGACTGGGGAGACACATGCTTCCAATGCGGGCAAGAGGGACACGGGTGGGCTGCCTGCACCGCCCCCAAGCCACACTGCGCGGCGTGCGCCGCCGGTGGCCGCCCCGCGGACCACAGGATGTCGGGCAGGAGCTGCAAGGCCCCTGTGAGGAAGGGCGTAGTGCCGGCGCAGGTTCGCCCTGCTGCTACTGCCGTCGCCGCCGTCGCCGCTGTAGCTCCAGCGGCGGTAGCTGAGGAGGGGGGTGCGATGTCGGATTAACAATTTCCGACTATCGCATCCTCCAGGCGAACACCAACCACTGGTGGTGCAGGTCATGGCCGAGTGGTTGGTGAACGTAGCGGTGGTCGCCGAGCCCTACTCGATCCCCGGCAGCTGGCTGGGTGACGAGGACGACTCGGTGGCAATAGCGGCGCGGTCTTCCACAGACTCCCCTCCCCTCTCGCTATTAGAGAGGGGACCGGGATACGTGGCCGCCGCGTGGGGAGACTTAGCCCTTGTGGGCGTATATTTCTCCCCAAACCGCCCTCTTCAGGACTTCGAGAACTATCTCGGAGTCCTGGCCGCCGTGGTCGGCAGGGCGGCGCCGCGTCAGGTCTCCGTATTGGGAGACCTGAACGCCAAGTCGGTAACCTGGGGCAACCGGGCCACCGACGCCCGCGGGCGGGCAGTGGAGATGTGGGCGGCCTCCTCTGGACTCTCCCTCTTGAACAGAGGCAGCGTCCAGACATGCGTGCGGCGGCAGGGTGGCTCAATAGTGGACGTCACTTTCGCCACCGCTGCGTTGGCCGCACGCGTGTTGAACTGGCGGGTGGACCTGGTGGAGACTATGTCGGACCACCGCTACGTGCGGTTCGACATCTCCACCAGTGGCCCCGGAGAGACGCGGCCCCGCTCGGGGCCGTCACCGTTTCCAAGGTGGGCTCTCACCCGCCTGGACAGGGAGGCAGCGCGGGAGGCGGCGTTCGTCCAGGACTGGCTTTCGCCGCCTTCCGCCGGCCTGGATGTGGACACCGTAGCGGGGCACCTCAGGGAGTCTCTGACCGAGGTATGCAACTCCAGCATGCCTCGGTCTCGCCGACCGCCACCCAAACGCGCCGTGTACTGGTGGTCGGCGGAGCTGGCGGGGCTTCGAGCGGCGTGTGTCGAGGCAAGGAGGGCCTACACGCGGAGCCGGCGGCGGCGTCGACGGGACCAAGCCGTCGGGGACCACCTCTATGAGGTATACATAGAGGCAAAAATGGTCCTCGATCGAGCCATCGCCGCCGCCAGAGACTCGGGGAGAGCGGAGATGCTGGAGGGTCTCGACAACGACCCCTTCGGGAGGCCATACAAGGCGGCGCGCAACAAATTGCGCCCCTTTGGTCCCCCGGTGGCCGAGACCCTGGAGCCCTCGTTCCTGGATGGGGTGGTTCAGTCCCTGTTCCCGTGCAGGGACAACTTCACCCCACCAGTGATGGACCCTCCGCGGGGGACAGATCCGCCGCCAGCTGAGGAGGAAGAGGAGGCCCCTCCTGTCACGGAGTCGGAACTTGGCGCGGCGATTCTCCGTATCCGCGCCAAGAAGACAGCTCCGGGCCCCGACGGTGTTCCGGCGAGAGTGGTCGCGATCGCGGCCACTCAAATGGAGGAGAGGTTTCGGGACCTCTTCAGCGCATGCCTTGCGTCTGGGAGGTTCCCGAAACCGTGGAAGGAGGGGCAGCTGTGCCTCCTTCGCAAGGAGGGCCGCCCTGCAGATTCCCCCTCGGCATACCGGCCCATCGTTCTGCTCGATGAGGTCGGCAAAATGTTCGAGGGGATTATCGCTGCCCGCCTAAAGAGCCATCTGCGGAGTACCGGGCCGGACTTGTCGGACGCTCAGTTCGGTTTTCGGGCTGAGCGGTCCACGGTGGACGCGCTGGCCTGCCTTAAAGGCCAGGTCAAGGAGGCGATGGAGGCGGGGGACGGACTGTTGGCCGTGTCATTCGACATTGCCAACGCCTTCAACTCCGTTCCCCACTGCACCATCCTCGAGGCGCTCCGATTCCACGGAGTGCCTCGATACATGCGCAGTCTGCTGGCCAGCTACCTGGAGGATCGGGCGATCCTCCTCGTAAACAGGACTGGCCGAGTCCGGCGGTACGCCGTCGAAGCCGGCGTTCCACAGGGGTCAGTCTTAGGACCTCTCCTCTGGAACGTCGGCTATGATTGGCTCTTGCGAGGAACTCTCCTCCGAGGCACGAGTGTCGTCTGCTATGCGGATGACACTCTCCTCACCGCCCGGGGGGGGAGTTTCAGGGAGGCGGCCAACTTGGCCTCGGCGGGCGGATCCTTGGTCGCGGGGAGGATCCGCCGCCTAGGTTTAACGGTGGCGCTGCACAAGACCGAGGCCGTGTTCTTCCACGGCCCTCGGCAGCGCCCCCCACCACCTGACGCCCACATCTTCGTGGAGGGCGTCAGAATTGAGGTGAAGGCCCAGATGAAATATCTGGGCCTTGTACTCGACAGCAGGTGGCGCTTCGGTCCGCATTTTAGCGGGCTGTCGTCGCGCCTGCTGAGGGCCGCGGGCGCGCTCTCGTGGCTGCTTCCCAATTTGGGGGGCCCCAGCGCGCGATGCCGGCAACTTTACGCCGGCATCCTAAGGAGTATGGCCCTCTATGGGGCCCCTATCTGGGAAGAGTCCCTCCACAGGAGGGAGAACGCCGCGGCCTTGCGAGCACCTCAAAGGGCCATAGCCCAGCGGGCGGCGCGGGCTTACCGCACGGTGGGCTATGCGGCAGCATGCGCTCTGGCCAGCACCCCGCCTTGGGAGCTCGAGGCGTGGGTGCTCGCCAGAGTGTACGAATGGACGGCGGAGCGGAGGGCGAGAGGAGTCCGCTCAGCTCCGGAAGAGCGGGAGGCCGTCCGGCGGGAGGCGAGGGACGCCATCGTTGTCCATTGGACGGGCGACCTCGCCACCGCAGCCTTCGGCCGCCGAACCCTCGACGCAATCGGGCCGGTCCTGCGAGACTGGCTCGAGCGTCCGCACGGGTTCCTCTCCTTCCGTCTCGTGCAGGTGCTGTCCGGACACGGTTCTTTCGGATCGTACCTGCACCGAATCGGACGGGAGGAGACGCCGTCGTGCCACGACTGTGGCGCGGCGGAGGACGCGGCGCAGCACACCCTCGAGGTGTGCCCGTCGTGGTCCGAGCCGCGCCGCAGTCTCGTCGCGGCGATCGGACCGGACCTCTCGCTCCCCGGCGTGGTTAACGCCATGCTGAGGGATGAGGGGTCCTGGGCGGCAGTCGCCTCCTTCTGCGAACACGTCATGTCCCATAAGGAAGCGGCTCCGGCCGCCGCTAGCGGCGGACAAGAGCCCACCGCCGAGGGAGCAGGAACCTGCGCCTCTAGCGGGCCCAGCATCGAGTACGCAGCCCTCCAAGGGTAAGGGCAAGGGCAAGAGGACCAAAGTGGCTTCTCATGCCCCCACCACAAGCGCGGACGGAGCGTCTGGGTCGACTGCTACTCCAGCAGCCCCCCAGAACTCGCAGCAGGAAGATGCCCTTCTTCCCTCCACCACCCCGTCCAACCAGTGGACGGAAGTGGTCAGAAAGGGGAAAAAGGGCAAAAAGTCGGCCACCAAACCCGCTGCGACTGGTCCTCCAGCCAAAAAGGCAGGCGGGAGGAAGCTGGTTCCTCCCAAAACCGCGGCCGTCGTGGTGACCATCACCCCGGAGGCCGCGGAGCGAGGCGAAACGTACGAGTCCGTCCTAAAACGGGCTCGTACCAATGCTGATCCCTCCCAGCTGGGGATCAGCAAAATCACGTGCCGCCGAACCCTAACCGGGGCTCGAATTTTTGAGTTCTCGGGGGAACAGCGCGGCACAAATGCGGACCTCTTCGCAACGAAGTTGCAAGAGGTCATCGCGGATGTGGCAAAGGTCGCCAGGCCTATTAAGACCGCAGCCTTGGAGGTGGCCGACCTGGACGACTCGGTCACCAAAGAGGATGTGGTGGCGGCCGTCGCGGCGGCTGGAGGCTGCGACGCTGGCGCGGTGAAAGGTGGAGTCATCAGGCCCGGCCGCCGCGGCTTGGGCACCATCCGCGTCGAGTGCCCAGTTGCCGCGGCTGGGGCCGTCCTTGCTGCGACCAAGGGACGGCTGCTGGTGGGCTTCAGCTCGGCTGTGGTCCGGGCACTTGAAGACCAGCCTGTTCGCTGCTTCAAGTGCTTCGCGGTCGGCCACACCCGAGCCACGTGTCCCTCCAAGTCCGACTGGGGAGACACGTGCTTCCAATGCGGGCAGGAGGGACACGGGTGGGCCGCATGCACCGCCGCCAAGCCACACTGCGCGGCGTGCGCCGCCGGTGGCCGCCCCGCGGACCACAGGATGTCGGGCAGGAGCTGCAAGGCGCCTGTGAGGAAGGGCGTAGTGCCGGCGCAGGTTCGCCCTGCTGCTACTGCCGTCGCCGCCGTCGCCGCTGTAGCTCCAGCGGCGATAGCTGAGGAGGGGGGTGCGATGTCGGAATAACAATTTCCGACTACCGCATCCTCCAGGCGAACACCAACCACTGCAGAGCGGCCCAGGACCTGGTGGTGCAGGTCATGGCCGAGTGGTTGGTGAACGTAGCGGTGGTCGCCGAGCCCTACTCGATCCCCGGCAGCTGGCTGGGTGACGAGGACGACTCGGTGGCACTAGCGGCGCGGTCTTCCACAGACTCCCCTCCCCTCTCGCTATTAGAGAGGGGACCGGGATACGTGGCCGCCGCGTGGGGAGAATTAGCCCTTGTGGGCGTCTATTTCTCCCCAAACCGCCCTCTTCAGGACTTCGAGAACTATCTCGGAGTCCTGGCCGCCGTGGTCGGCAGGGCGGCGCCGCGTCAACGCCAAGTCGGTAACCTGGGGCAACCGGGCCACCGACGCCCGCGGGCGGGCAGTGGAGATGTGGGCGGCCTCCTCTGGACTCTCCCTCTTGAACAGAGGCAGCGTCCAGACATGCGTGCGGCGGCAGGGTGGCTCAATAGTGGACGTCACTTTCGCCACCGCTGCGTTAGCCGCACGCGTGCTGAACTGGCGGGTGGACCTGGTGGAAACTATGTCGGACCACCGCTACGTGCGGTTCGACATCTCCACCAGTGGCCCCGGAGAGACGCGGCCCCGCTCGGGGCCGTCACCGTTTCCAAGGTGGGCTCTCACCCGCCTGGACAGGGAGGCAGCGCGGGAGGCGGCGTTCGTCCAGGACTGGCTTTCGCCGCCTTCCGCCGGCCTGGATGTGGACACCGTAGCGGGGCACCTCAGGGAGTCTCTGACCGAGGTATGCAACTCCAGCATGCCTCGGTCTCGCCGACCGCCACCCAAACGCGCCGTGTACTGGTGGTCGGCGGAGCTGGCGGGGCTTCGAGCGGCGTGTGTCGAGGCAAGGAGGGCCTACACGCGGAGCCGGCGGCGGCGTCGACGGGACCAAGCCGTCGGGGACCACCTCTATGAGGTATACATAGAGGCAAAAATGGTCCTCGATCGAGCTATCGCCGCCGCCAGGGACTCGGGGAGAGCGGAGATGCTGGAGGGTCTCGACAACGACCCATTCGGGAGGCCATACAAGGCGGCGCGCAACAAATTGCGCCCCTTTGGTCCCCCGGTGGCCGAGACCCTGGAGCCCTCGTTCCTGGATGGGGTGGTTCAGTCCCTGTTCCCGTGCAGGGACAACTTCACCCCACCAGTGATGGACCCTCCGCGGGGGACAGATCCGCCGCCAGCTGAGGAGGAAGAGGAGGCCCCTCCTGTCACGGAGTCGGAACTTGGCGCGGCGATTCTCCGTATCCGCGCCAAGAAGACAGCTCCGGGCCCCGACGGTGTTCCGGCGAGAGTGGTCGCGATCGCGGCCACTCAAATGGAGGAGAGGTTTCGGGACCTCTTCAGCGCATGCCTTGCGTCTGGGAGGTTCCCGAAACCGTGGAAGGAGGGGCAGTTGTGCCTCCTTCGCAAGGAAGGCCGCCCAGCAGACTCCCCCTCGGCATACCGACCCATCGTTCTGCTCGATGAGGTCGGTAAAATGTTCGAGGGGATAATCGCTGCCCGCCTAAAGGGCCATCTGCGGCGTATCGGGCCGGACTTGTCGGACGCTCAGTTCGGTTTTCGGGCTGAGCGGTCCACGGTGGACGCGCTGGCCTGCCTTAAAGGCCAGGTTAAGGAGGCGATGGAGGTGGGGGACGGACTGTTGGCCGTGTCATTCGACATTGCCAACGCCTTCAACTCCGTTCCCCACTGCACCATCCTCGAGGCGCTCCGATTCCACGGAGTGCCTCGATACATGCGCAGTCTGCTGGCCAGCTACCTGGACGATCGGGCGATCCTCCTGGTAAACAAGACTGGCCGAGTCCGGCGGTACGCCGTTGAAGCCGGCGTTCCACAGGGGTCAGTCTTAGGACCTCTCCTCTGGAACGTCGGCTATGATTGGCTCTTGCGGGGAACTCTCCTCCGAGGCACGAGTGTCGTCTGCTATGCGGATGACACTCTCCTCACCGCCCGGGGGGGGAGTTTCAGGGAGGCGGCCAACTTGGCCTCGGCGGGCGGATCCTTGGTCGCGGGGAGGATCCGCCGCCTAGGTTTAACGGTGGCGCTGCACAAGACCGAGGCCGTGTTCTTCCACGGCCCTCGGCAGCGCCCCCCACCACCTGACGCCCACATCTTCGTGGAGGGCGTCAGATGAAGTATCTGGGCCTTGTACTCGACAGCAGGTGGCGCTTCGGTCCGCATTTTAGCGGGCTGTCGTCGCGCCTGCTGAAGGCCGCGGGCGCTCTCTCCTGGCTGCTTCCCAACTTGGGGGGCCCCGGCGCGCGATGCCGGCAACTTTACGCCGGCATCCTAAGGAGTATGGCCCTCTATGGGGCCCCTATCTGGGAAGAGTCCCTCCACAGGAGGGAGAACGCCGCGACCTTGCGAGCACCTCAAAGGGCCATAGCCCAGCGGGCGGCGCGGGCTTACCGCACGGTGGGCTATGCGGCAGCATGCGCTCTGGCCAGCACCCCGCCTTGGGAGCTCGAGGCGTGGGTGCTCGCCAGAGTGTACGAATGGACGGCGGAGCGGAGGGCGAGAGGAGTCCGCTCAGCTCCGGAAGAGCGGGAGGCCGTCCGGCGGGAGGCGAGGGACGCCATCGTTGTCCATTGGACGGGCGACCTCGCCACCGCAGCCTTCGGCCGCCGAACCCTCGACGCAATCGGGCCGGTCCTGCGAGACTGGCTCGAGCGTCCGCACGGGTTCCTCTCCTTCCGTCTCGTGCAGGTGCTGTCCGGACACGGTTCTTTCGGATCGTACCTGCACCGAATCGGACGGGAGGAGACGCCGTCGTGCCACGACTGTGGCGCGGCGGAGGACGCGGCGCAGCACACCCTCGAGGTGTGCCCGTCGTGGTCCGAGCCGCGCCGCAGTCTCGTCGCGGCGATCGGACCGGACCTCTCGCTCCCCGGCGTGGTTAACGCCATGCTGAGGGATGAGGGGTCCTGGGCGGCAGTCGCCTCCTTCTGCGAACACGTCATGTCCCAGAAGGAGGCGGCGGAGCGGGCGCGGGAGGAAGATCCTGCCGCGGCGCCGCTCCGAAGGCGGAGGAGGGGTCGAAGAAGACGTCAGTTCGACAGTCATCTCCGACTCCTCCCAGGTGGAGGCCAGCAGGCGACGGGTGCGGGGGCACCCTTGCCTGTATCGCACAGGCCTCCACCAGTGTCGGACGGGAATGGCCAGGTGTTCCCGGCCATTCCCGTAGCCCCCCAACCTGGGGGGCATGCGGGGCCCGCCAGCTAGGCGGGCATGCGCCGGGAGGGTCGTGGACGTAAAGGCTGAGCCGGTTTCCCATGACCCTCCCATCACGGCGATGTGGGAACACCGCTGAGTTTTAGTGGGTATACTGTCGCCTCTGACAGGAGTCCCACATACCCCGACTCGTCCCCCACGAGCCGGGGATGCGTAACGCATTTCTCAGCGACAAAAAAAAAAAAAAAAAAAAAAAAAAAAAAAAAAAAAAAAAAAAGGTTAGGTTAGGTTGGGGGATCCCCCACAGTGCATACTTCCTCGCAGTATCCCCCGGGCAACGCCGTGTCTGACCACCGTAACGGAGTGGCAGACCGGCGGCTAAAGTGCGCTGTGAATCGTAGACATCCTGCTGTAATCTACGATTATGTCGAATTTTATTTTAAACAACATGTCGAGCAAGCCAGCGCGTGATGCGTCTGGCCGTTTTATCCGGAATCGCTCCTCCCAGGGCGATTCAAACGGCCCTTCTCAGGGCCAACCCAACGGCCCTTCTCAGGGCCAACCCAACGGCCCTTCTCAGGGCCAACCCCTCAACGGCCCTTCTCAGGGCCAATCCAACGGCCCTTCTCAGGGCCAACCCAACGGCCCTTCTCAGGGCCAACCCAATGGCCCTTCTCAGGGCCAACCCAACGGTCCTTCTCAGGACCAACCAAACGGCCCTTCTCAGGGCCAACCCAACGGTCCTTCTCAGGACCAACCCAACGGCCCTTCTCAGGGCCACACCGCCGGCGGCGCTTTAGCGTCGGAAGCTGACCGCGTACCATCTGCGGCCAGATTATTCAGAAGGCCAGACGAGTTGTCGGATTCCGACGACTCCATAATGGACACGTCGGCAGGCGAGAGTGACCGCTTCAAGCGGAAGCGGTCTGAGGGCTCCTCGGAGTCTACTGTGAAGGCGAAGAAGAAGTCGAAGTCCAAAAAGGCTTCGACTTCTACTGCGGCTTCTTCCCACAATGTGGGCTTGCTGGATGCCGAGCGCCAGCTAAATCTGGCGAAGAGGGCGCAACTCCAGCTAGACCTGGAGGAGAGGGTCGCCGCCAAGGAACAGCAGGCAAAAGCTGCCAGGTCGAGGGCTGGCTATGGTGCATCCAGTGTGCTGTATGCTGACCACTCCCTGGCGGAACTGGAGCGCATGGCGCATGAAGATAGGGAGGAGGTCCTGGAGGTCGCCTCAAAGTCCTCCAATTTGAAGGGGACCTTCCAGAAGGCCCTTAAATGCCGGGTCGCCAGCATGCACGGCATTGTGATGGAGCTGGTGAAGCGGACGGCCACGGAGGAGACGCGGCAGCTGCAGGCGAAGGTGGATCGCCTGCAGGCGGAGGTCAGCCAGCTACACCAGAAGTTGGCTGATGCCACGGCCAAGCCTGCCCAATCTGCCCCAGTCTGCCCGGTGGTAGGAGGCTCCTCCTCCTCAACTGCCAGCCTCGAGGCAACGATCCGCGGGGTGGTAATGGAGGAGAGGGCCTTCATCCGAGCCTGCTTCGCGGGCATCGAGGACCGGCTCTTGCCTGAAAAACGGCTCCGCCCGCCGCTAGCGGCAGACAAAGGTCCACCGCCGAGGGAGCCGGAACATGCGCCTCTAGCAGGCCCGGCAATTGATGCGCAGCCCGCCAAGGGCAAAGGCAAGGGCAAGAGGACCAAGGCGGCTTCTCATGCCCCAACCACAAGCGCGGACGGAGCGTCTGGGTCGACTACCACTCCAGCAGCCCCGAACTCGCAGGCGGAAGATGCCCTTCTTCCCTCCACCACCCCGTCCAACCAGTGGACGGAAGTGGTCAGAAAAGGGAAAAAGGGCAAAAAGTCGGCAGCCAAACCCGCTGCGACTGGTCCTCCAGCCAAAAAGGCCGGCGGGAGGAAGCTGGTTCCTCCCAAAACCGCGGCCGTCGTGGTGACCATCACCCCGGAGGCCGCGGAGCGAGGCGAGACGTACGAGTCCGTACTAAGACGGGCTCGTACCAATGCTGATCCCTCCCAGCTGGGGATCAGCAACATCAAGTGCCGCCGAACTCTAACCGGGGCTCGAATTTTCGAGTTCTCGGGGGAGCAGCGCGGCACAAATGCGGACCTCTTCGCAACAAAGTTGCAAGAGGTCATCGCGGATGTGGCAAAGGTCGCCAGGCCTATTAAGACCGCAGCCTTGGAGGTGGCCGACCTGGACGACTCGGTCACCAAAGAGGATGTGGTGGCGGCCGTCGCGGCGGCTGGAGGCTGCGACGCTAGCGCGGTGAAAGGTGGAGCCATCAGGCCCGGCCGCCGCGGCATGGGCATCGTCCGCGTCGAGTGCCCAGTCGCTGCGGCTGGGGCCGTCCTTGCTGCGACCAAGGGACGGATGCTTGTGGGGTTCGGCTCGGCTGTGGTCCGGGCACTTGATGACCAGCCTGTTCGCTGCTTCAAGTGCTTCGCGTTCGGCCACACCCGGGCCACGTGTCCCTCCAAGTCCGACTGGGGAGACACGTGCTTCCAATGCGGGCAGGAGGGACACGGGTGGGCTGCCTGCACCGCCCCCAAGCCACATTGCGCGGCGTGCGCCGCCAGTGGCCGCCCCGCGGACCACAGGATGTCGGGCAGGAGCTGCAAGGCCCCTGTGAGGAAGGGCGTAGTGCCGGCGCAGGTTCGCCCTGCTGCCACTGCCGTCGCCGCCGTCGCCGCTGTAGCTCCAGCGGCGGTAGCTGAGGAGGGGGGTGCGATGTCGGATTAACAATTTCCGACTACCGCATCCTCCAGGCGAACACCAACCACTGCAGAGCGGCCCAGGACCTGGTGGTGCAGGTCATGGCCGAGTGGTTGGTGAACGTAGCGGTGGTCGCCGAGCCCTACTCGATCCCCGGCAGCTGGCTGGGCGACGAGGACGACTCGGTGGCACTAGCGGCGCGGTCTTCCACAGACTCCCCTCCCCTCTCGCTATTAGAGAGGGGACCGGGATACGTGGCCGCCGCGTGGGGAGACTTAGCCCTTGTGGGCTTGTATTTCTCCCCAAACCGCCCTCTTCAGGACTTCGAGAACTATCTCGGAGTCCTGGCCGCCGTGGTCGGCAGGGCGGCGCCGCGTCAGGTCTCCGTATTGGGAGACCTGAACGCCAAGTCGGTAACCTGGGGCAACCGGGCCACCGACGCCCGCGGGCGGGCAGTGGAGATGTGGGCGGCCTCCTCTGGACTCTCCCTCTTGAACAGAGGCAGCGTCCAGACATGCGTGCGGCGGCAGGGTGGCTCAATAGTGGACGTCACTTTCGCCACCGCTGCGTTAGCCGCACGCGTGTTGAACTGGCGGGTGGACCTGGTGGAGACTATGTCGGACCACCGCTACGTGCGGTTCGACATCTCCACCAGTGGCCCCGGAGAGACGCGGCCCCGCTCGGGGCCGTCACCGTTCCCAAAGTGGGCTCTCACCCGCCTGGACAGGGAGGCAGCGCGGGAGGCGGCGTTCGTCCAGGACTGGCTTTCGCCGCCTTCCGCCGGCCTGGATGTGGACACCGTAGCGGGGCACCTCAGGGAGTCTCTGACCGAGGTATGCAACTCCAGCATGCCTCGGTCTCGCCGACCGCCACCCAAACGCGCCGTGTACTGGTGGTCGGCGGAGCTGGCGGGGCTTCGAGCGGCGTGTGTCGAGGCAAGGAGGGCCTACACGCGGAGCCGGCGGCGGCGTCGACGGGACCTGGCCGTCGGGGACCACCTCTATGAGGTATACATAGAGGCAAAAATGGTCCTCGATCGAGCCATCGCCGCCGCCAGAGACTCGGGGAGAGCGGAGATGCTGGAGGGTCTCGACAACGACCCATTCGGGAGGCCATACAAGGCGGCGCGCAACAAATTGCGCCCCTTTGGTCCCCCGGTGGCCGAGACCCTGGAGCCCTCGTTCCTGGATGGGGTGGTTCAGTCCCTGTTCCCGTGCAGGGACAACTTCACCCCACCAGTGATGGACCCTCCGCGGGGGACAGATCCGCCGCCAGCTGAGGAGGAAGAGGAGGCCCCTCCTGTCACGGAGTCGGAACTTGGCGCGGCGATTCTCCGTATCCGCGCCAAGAAGACAGCTCCGGGCCTCGACGGTGTTCCGGCGAGAGTGGTCGCGATCGCGGCCACTCAAATGGAGGAGAGGTTTCGGGACCTCTTCAGCGCATGCCTTGCGTCTGGGAGGTTCCCGAAACCGTGGAAGGAGGGGCAGTTGTGCCTCCTTCGCAAGGAGGGCCGCCCAGCAGACTCCCCCTCGGCATACCGACCCATCGTTCTGCTCGACGAGGTCGGTAAAATGTTCGAGGGGATAATCGCTGCCCGCCTAAAGGGCCATCTGCGGCGTATCGGGCCGGACTTGTCGGACGCTCAGTTCGGTTTTCGGGCTGAGCGGTCCACGGTGGACGCGCTGGCCTGCCTTAAAGGCCAGGTTAAGGAGGCGATGGAGGCGGGGGACGGACTGTTGGCGGTGTCATTCGACATTGCCAACGCCTTCAACTCCGTTCCCCACTGCACCATCCTCGAGGCGCTCCGATTCCACGGAGTGCCTCGATACATGCGCAGTCTGCTGGCCAGCTACCTGGAGGATCGGGCGATCCTCCTCGTAAACAGGACTGGCCGAGTCCGGCGGTACGCCGTCGAAGCCGGCGTTCCACAGGGGTCAGTCTTAGGACCTCTCCTCTGGAACGTCGGCTATGATTGGCTCTTGCGGGGAGCTCTCCTCCGAGGCACGAGTGTCGTCTGCTATGCGGATGACACTCTCCTCACCGCCCGGGGGGGGAGTTTCAGGGAGGCGGCCAACTTGGCCTCGGCGGGCGGATCCTTGGTCGCGGGGAGGATCCGCCGCCTAGGTTTAACGGTGGCGCTGCACAAGACCGAGGCCGTGTTCTTCCACGGCCCTCGGCAGCGCCCCCCACCACCTGACGCCCACATCTTCGTGGAGGGCGTCAGAATTGAGGTGAAGGCCCAGATGAAGTATCTGGGCCTTGTACTCGACAGCAGGTGGCGCTTCGGTCCGCATTTTAGCGGGCTGTCGTCGCGCCTGCTGAAGGCCGCGGGCGCTCTCTCCTGGCTGCTTCCCAACTTGGGGGGCCCCAGCGCGCGATGCCGGCAACTTTACGCCGGCATCCTAAGGAGTATGGCCCTCTATGGGGCCCCTATCTGGGAAGAGTCCCTCCACAGGAGGGAGAACGCCGCGGCCTTGCGAGCACCTCAAAGGGCCATAGCCCAGCGGGCGGCGCGGGCTTACCGCACGGTGGGCTATGCGGCAGCATGCGCTCTGGCCAGCACCCCGCCGTGGGAGCTCGAGGCGTGGGTGCTCGCCAGAGTGTACGAATGGACGGCGGAGCGGAGGGCGAGAGGAGTCCGCTCAGCTCCGGAAGAGCGGGAGGCCGTCCGGCGGGAGGCGAGGGACGCCATCGTTGTCCATTGGACGGGCGACCTCGCCACCGCAGCCTTCGGCCGCCGAACCCTCGACGCAATCGGGCCGGTCCTGCGAGACTGGCTCGAGCGTCCGCACGGGTTCCTCTCCTTCCGTCTCGTGCAGGTGCTGTCCGGACACGGTTCTTTCGGATCGTACCTGCACCGAATCGGACGGGAGGAGACGCCGTCGTGCCACGACTGTGGCGCGGCGGAGGACGCGGCGCAGCACACCCTCGAGGTGTGCCCGTCGTGGTCCGAGCCGCGCCGCAGTCTCGTCGCGGCGATCGGACCGGACCTCTCGCTCCCCGGCGTGGTTAACGCCATGCTGAGGGATGAGGGGTCCTGGGCGGCAGTCGCCTCCTTCTGCGAACACGTCATGTCCCAGAAGGAGGCGGCGGAGCGGGCGCGGGAGGAAGATCCTGCCGCGGCGCCGCTCCGAAGGCGGAGGAGGGGTCGAAGAAGACGTCAGTTCGACAGTCATCTCCGACTCCTCCCAGGTGGGGGCCAGCAGGCAACGGGTGCGGGGGCACCCTTGCCTGTATTGCACAGGCCTCCACCAGTGTCGGACGGGAATGGCCAGGTGTTCCCGGCCATTTCCGTAGCCCCCCAACCTGGGGGGCATGCGGGGCCCGCCAGCTAGGCGGGCATGCGCCGGGAGGGTCGTGGACGTAAAGGCTGAGCCGGTTTCCCATGACCCTCCCATCACGGCGATGTGGGAACACCGCTGAGTTTTAGTGGGTATACTGTCGCCTCTGACAGGAGTCCCACATACCCCGACTCGTCCCCCACGAGCCGGGGATGCGTAACGCATTTCTCAGCGACAAAAAAAAAAAAAAAAAAAAAAAAAGGTTAGGTTAGGTTTCCACAGACTCCCCTCCCCTCTCGCTATTAGAGAGGGGACCGGGATACGTGGCCGCCGCGTGGGGAGAATTTGCCCTTGTGGGCGTCTATTTCTCCCCAAACCGCCCTCTTCAGGACTTCGAGAACTATCTCGGAGTCCTGGCCGCCGTGGTCGGCAGGGCGGCGCCGCGTCAGGTCTCCGTATTGGGAGACCTGAACGCCAAGTCGGTAACCTGGGGCAACCGGGCCACCGACGCCCGCGGGCGGGCAGTGGAGATGTGGGCGGCCTCCTCTGGACTCTCCCTCTTGAACAGAGGCAGCGTCCAGACATGCGTGCGGCGGCAGGGTGGCTCAATAGTGGACGTCACTTTCGCCACCGCTGCGTTAGCCGCACGCGTGTTGAACTGGCGGGTGGACCTGGTGGAGACTATGTCGGACCACCGCTACGTGCGGTTCGACATCTCCACCAGTGGCCCCGGAGAGACGCGGCCCCGCTCGGGGCCGTCACCGTTTCCAAGGTGGGCTCTCACCCGCCTGGACAGGGAGGCAGCGCGGGAGGCGGCGTTCGTCCAGGACTGGCTTTCGCCGCCTTCCGCCGGCCTGGATGTGGACACCGTAGCGGGGCACCTCAGGGAGTCTCTGACCGAGGTATGCAACTCCAGCATGCCTCGGTCTCGCCGACCGCCACCCAAACGCGCCGTGTACTGGTGGTCGGCGGAGCTGGCGGGGCTTCGAGCGGCGTGTGTCGAGGCAAGGAGGGCCTACACGCGGAGCCGGCGGCGTCGTCGACGGGACCAGGCCGTCGGGGACCACCTCTATGAGGTATACATAGAGGCAAAAATGGTCCTCGATCGAGCCATCGCCGCCGCCAGAGACTCGGGGAGAGCGGAGATGCTGGAGGGTCTCGACAACGACCCATTCGGGAGGCCATACAAGGCGGCGCGCAACAAATTGCGCCCCTTTGGTCCCCCGGTGGCCGAGACCCTGGAGCCCTCGTTCCTGGATGGGGTGGTTCAGTCCCTGTTCCCGTGCAGGGACAACTTCACCCCACCAGTGATGGACCCTCCGCGGGGGACAGATCCGCCGCCAGCTGAGGAGGAAGAGGAGGCCCCTCCTGTCACGGAGTCGGAACTTGGCGCGGCGATTCTCCGTATCCGCGCCAAGAAGACAGCTCCGGGCCCCGACGGTGTTCCGGCGAGAGTGGTCGCGATCGCGGCCACTCAAATGGAGGAGAGGTTTCGGGACCTCTTCAGCGCATGCCTTGCGTCTGGAAGGTTCCCGAAACCTTGGAAGGAGGGGCAGCTGTGCCTCCTTCGCAAGGAGGGCCGCCCTGCAGATTCCCCCTCGGCATACCGGCCCATCGTTCTGCTCGATGAGGTCGGCAAAATGTTCGAGGGGATTATCGCTGCCCGCCTCAAGAGCCATCTGCGGCGTATCGGGCCGGACTTGTCGGACGCTCAGTTCGGTTTTCGGGCTGAGCGGTCCACGGTGGACGCGCTGGCCTGCCTTAAAGGCCAGGTTAAGGAGGCGATGGAGGCGGGGGACGGACTGTTGGCGGTGTCATTCGACATTGCCAACGCCTTCAACTCCGTTCCCCACTGCACCATCCTCGAGGCGCTCCGATTCCACGGAGTGCCTCGATACATGCGCAGTCTGCTGGCCAGCTACCTGGAGGATCGGGCGATCCTCCTCGTAAACAGGACTGGCCGAGTCCGGCGGTACGCCGTTGAAGCCGGCGTTCCACAGGGGTCAGTCTTAGGACCTCTCCTCTGGAACGTCGGCTATGATTGGCTCTTGCGGGGAACTCTCCTCCGAGGCACGAGTGTCGTCTGCTATGCGGATGACACTCTCCTCACCGCCCGGGGGGGGAGTTTCAGGGAGGCGGCCAACTTGGCCTCGGCGGGCGGATCCTTGGTCGCGGGGAGGATCCGCCGCCTAGGTTTAACGGTGGCGCTGCACAAGACCGAGGCCGTGTTCTTCCACGGCCCTCGGCAGCGCCCCCCACCACCTGACGCCCACATCTTCGTGGAGGGCGTCAGAATTGAGGTGAAGGCCCAGATGAAGTATCTGGGCCTTGTACTCGACAGCAGGTGGCGCTTCGGTCCGCATTTTAGCGGGCTGTCGTCGCGCCTGCTGAAGGCCGCGGGCGCTCTCTCCTGGCTGCTTCCCAACTTGGGGGGCCCCAGCGCGCGATGCCGGCAACTCTACGCCGGCATCCTAAGGAGTATGGCCCTCTATGGGGCCCCTATCTGGGAAGAGTCCCTCCACAGGAGGGAGAACGCCGCGGCCTTGCGAGCACCTCAAAGGGCCATAGCCCAGCGGGCGGCGCGGGCTTACCGCACGGTGGGCTATGCGGCAGCATGCGCTCTGGCCAGCACCCCGCCTTGGGAGCTCGAGGCGTGGGTGCTCGCCAGAGTGTACGAATGGACGGCGGAGCGGAGGGCGAGAGGAGTCCGCTCTGCTCCGGAAGAGCGGGAGGCCGTCCGGCGGGAGGCGAGGGACGCCATCGTTGTCCATTGGACGGGCGACCTCGCCACCGCAGCCTTCGGCCGCCGAACCCTCGACGCAATCGGGCCGGTCCTGCGAGACTGGCTCGAGCGTCCGCACGGGTTCCTCTCCTTCCGTCTCGTGCAGGTGCTGTCCGGACACGGTTCTTTCGGATCGTACCTGCACCGAATCGGACGGGAGGAGACGCCGTCGTGCCACGACTGTGGCGCGGCGGAGGACGCGGCGCAGCACACCCTCGAGGTGTGCCCGTCGTGGTCCGAGCCGCGCCGCAGTCTCGTCGCGGCGATCGGACCGGACCTCTCGCTCCCCGGCGTGGTTAACGCCATGCTGAGGGATGAGGGGTCCTGGGCGGCAGTCGCCTCCTTCTGCGAACACGTCATGTCCCAGAAGGAGGCGGCGGAGCGGGCGCGGGAGGAAGATCCTGCCGCGGCGCCGCTCCGAAGGCGGAGGAGGGGTCGAAGAAGACGTCAGTTCGACAGTCATCTCCGACTCCTCCCAGGTGGGGGCCAGCAGGCAACGGGTGCGGGGGCACCCTTGCCTGTATTGCACAGGCCTCCACCAGTGTCGGACGGGAATGGCCAGGTGTTCCCGGCCATTCCCGTAGCCCCCCAACCTGGGGGGCATGCGGGGCCCGCCAGCTAGGCGGGCATGCGCCGGGAGGGTCGTGGACGTAAAGGCTGAGCCGGTTTCCCATGACCCTCCCATCACGGCGATGTGGGAACACCGCTGAGTTTTAGTGGGTATACTGTCGCCTCTGACAGGAGTCCCACATACCCCGACTCGTCCCCCACGAGCCGGGGATGCGTAACGCATTTCTCAGCGACAAAAAAAAAAAAAAAAAAAAAAAAAAAAAAGGTTAGGTTAGGTTAGGTTAGGTTAGGTTTTTTTTTTTTTTTTTTTATAATGGCGCCTACCTCTCTGCGCAAGGCGGAGTCTGCGAGCTAATTGTACCTCGGACATTATCCGAGACCTTTGTCACTATTTCTTTAATTTCAGTTCATTTAATTATATAAAAAGTACAATCTTATCTATATTACAATATTGTTTTTACATCTTATGGTCAATTTCAATTCAATTATACATTGTATATTTATTCTTAAATCTACTTATCCTATTATCACATTCCAATACAGTTTCTGTTATCACAGTATTACACAGTCACACACAGTTACATACAGACATAACAGGCTTTACATGGTATTTGTTACGTTAGACAGTTTTGGACATTTTCAACGATCTGTATTATGCTACTGTTATATATTATACACAAATATGAATACTAAGCATGGTTTCGTTTACTTATTCCTACTTATTGCCTTTTTGGCTAGTCTTATACAAAATTCTAGAAACTTGGCCCTAGTTCCCTTGCTTGATATTAAGGCATTTATATTTTCTACAGTTACTTCAATACCTATTTCCTGTTCAAAGTCAAATCTTTCTAAGCAATAGGCGGGGCAGGCCGTCAGTATATGTAGTACCGTTTCTTGTTTGTCATCGTCACATATGCACGATGCGCTTTCCTTACACTTGAACCTGTTCAAGTATTCGGAAAACCCACCGTGCCCTGTCAGTACTTGTGTCAGTATTCCTGTCGGTTTAATGTCTTTAATACGTTTGAATGCTTGGATAGCATCCGGGAAAAATATCTTTGTAACGCCGGCTGTGTTCTCGGATCTGTATCTCCGATTCCACTCGTCAAGCGTGTCCGCTCGGATCTGCCGCTTGACGAATGAAATCGGACATTGATCGTAATCTGGTCTTGTTTTTATTTTTAGGGCAGCTTCCTTAGCCAGTTGGTCTGCTCTCTCGTTGCCCTCTAGTCCGGCGTGCGCCTTAATCCAAAAGAGTTCAACTTTTTTGGCTTGTTCCTTGCACTGTCGAAGGTTTTCTCGCGTTTCGACTGCGAGGGGGTGGAGAGAGCGGTGGTTTGCGACCGTCTCTAGCGACGACCTGGAGTCGCTGTAGATACCGAAGCTGTTTTTTGGGCTACGCAAAATTTCCCATGTGGCCTTGCATATAGCCAACAGTTCCGCCTGGTAGACGGTACAGTGGGGCGACAGTTTCAATTTTTGGCGTTTGGTCTCAGCGTCATCGCTCCAGTGGGACAGTGCTGCCCCGACCTTGCCCTCGATCTTGCTGCCGTCCGTGTATATCCGTACTGCTTGGGTGCAGTGGTTGTTGACTTGCTCCTGGTCTGCCAGGCATATGAACTGCAGGCTTATATGTTTGGCCGGGTGCGGGGTTCTGTCAAACGCGGTACATCGCTCAATCTCCCTGTCTCCCAGCGCTGGGTGGGGTACCCCCCTCCTTGCCGCATATAGGGCCGCTGCCTCTTGTATTCGGAGGTCAAGGGGTAGTATCCCAGCCAGCACCAGTGCCGAGTTTAAGGAGACTGTGCGATATGATTTGCACAGTTTCTGCGCAAATCCCCTTTGGACCGCGTTCAGCTGTTTGCGTATCATGAGCTTTCCGGCTGCTGGTGCCCACGCACTTGCCGCATACATAATTGTTGGTTCGACTACTGCCGTGTAGATGGTACGTATAACCTCCGGATGGAGACCCCAACTGATCTTGGCTGCGCGCGACAGCTGCTTGTAGAAATTCAATGATTTTTTACATACATTGGATGTATGGGTGTTGAAGGTCAGCTTGTCGTCTATGGTCAGTCCCAAGATTTTGATTTCCCGCGACATGCCAATGCCGACCCCGCCCATGCTCAGCAGTGGGGTGTCATACTTGAGTTTCCGCGTGACGACCATTGCGTTCGTCTTGTGTGGTGCGAAACTTAACTTATTGCTGACTCCCCACTGGTGAACATACCCGAGAGCGCCATTGGCACGTCGCTGGACCTCCGTTGCGGAGTCCCCATCGAATAACAGTACTACGTCATCGGCGAAGGCTTGGCAGTAGTCTCCCCTTTGTACCAGGCCTTTGAGTAGGGGGTCGAGTAGAAGATTCCACAGGATCGGGCCCCCTACCGATCCTTGAACACAGCCTTTGTTTGTATCCCTTGTGACCTCTTGTCCTGCGTACCTTATCCGGACCCTCCTGTGTTCCAGGTAACTGTCGACCATTCTTCTTATGTTAACCGGACATTTTGCTTCCGCCAACCTGGTCTTTATGGCCGGCCACCATGCACTATCGAAGGCTCCCTCTATGTCAAGCGATATCATGACAATCAGTTTTTTGTCTTTTAACTTTTCACGTATTACTTTCAACAAGTCATAGAGGGAGTCTTCGGTGCTTTTTTGTGGCATAAAACCATACTGGCGTGTGCTGAGTCCGGGTATGATATGCCATTTCACTCGTCCAATGAGCATTTTTTCCAGGACTTTTCCCATCACTGGCAACAGTCCTATTGGCCTATATGATTTAGGAGCTGTGTAGTTCTCCTTTCCGGGTTTCCTCAGGATTACTACTGTGGCTTCCTTCCACATCCTCGGGAAGTAACCCAGCTCTAGGCATTTGTTTGCCAGTGATAGGAAGAGCTCCGGATCATGGCTTACAGTTTGCTGGCAGATATCTGCTGTGAGGCCATCTGCCCCGGGGGCTTTTTTAGGGTTGAAGCTACGTATGGTGGAGTTCAGCTCTTCCTGAGTAAACGGTGGGTCATGTTCTTCACCATGGCACATCTCGTTTACTTTTTCAGCTATTGTCCTGATACGCCTGTGCTCCTCATCATCATCTTCCTTCCTATCCTCAGGATAGAATGTTTCTGCCAGCAATGTTGCAGATTCAAGATGGTTTAGCTCTGTTCCTTCCTTTTTCAGGGGCAGATCCTCCTGTCTCTTCATGGTCCTGCCTATGACCCTATATATGCCTTCCCAGAGTCCCTCCTTATCCTGTTTACCACAGAAGCTTTTCCAGCTTTCTGTTGAGGCCGTTTTTGCTGCTTGCTCGTACTTTTCTTTTATTTTCAGGTACTCGACGACGACTTTCACCCTCCGGATTGGCGCTGCACAGCGGACCCTGCGCTTCCCAGTGGCGACCGCCTTTTTCAGGATGGCGAGCTCGTTGGACCACCAAGGTAACTCTATTTTGCTAGAGGGCTTTTTCTTTGGTATACTACTATTGCATGCTTCTACTATGGTATTTATATATGATTCTACTTTACTTTCTAATTCAATTTTATTATCGATATGGTTAAATTCTGTTTTTGTTATGTTATTTTCGTCTAGCAACTGTCCCAATTTCTCACGAAATTGTTCCCAGTTTGCTTTTTTACTGTTGAATATTCTTGTTGTTCTACTAATGTCGAAGCCCTTTGCTCTTTCGAGTTTGATTTTAAATATGATGGCATTGTGGTCTGAGCTCGTCATACCCTCGTCCACTCTCCAGTTCTCAACCAGGTCGAGAAGATCCGCCGTGCATGCCGTGATGTCCACAAAGCTGGTATACAGTGAGGTTCCCCTCACTGTGTGGAACGTCGGGGTGTCGCCTATGTTGAGCACCTGCAAACCCATTTCTTCCAGGGCACCGGCCATTTCGATTCCTCTTGGATCGATTTTGCTGCTACCCCACCAAGAGTTTTTGGCATTCGCGTCTCCACCCAGGATGATGCTTCGGCCAAAACTTCTCTCTATATTTATTAGCTGCTCCAGGTATGGCCCTATCGGTGCTGGTTTTGGTTCTAGGTAGAATGAGACCACCACGATCTCCCAGGCGCTTGTCCTCATTTTCACCACTGTGATGTTGGGTGTGGTGAAGTTTGGACACTGGATGACGTCTATATCGCCATCAAAGACTGCGATTGCAGTCTTGATGACGCCGTCTCCATCTCCTGTATGCTGGTATATTCTGGCACCGCGGTAGTCTTTCATTCTACCCAAACTCCCGATGTATGGCTCCTGGAGCAGTGCAAAAGCCACCCCCTTTTTGGTTGCCTCAAGCATGATCTCGTTCGTGGCCAAGGCCTTTCTCTGCAGATTTGCTTGTGCCACGAGGTATGGCTTTTTTGAGGGAACAGAATTTTCGCCGGGGACCACCTTAGCAATATGCCACCTTCGATCTTGCTATCGCATCCCATTTTACTTTGATGGGGCATTCCTGGCTGAAGGCATTGTGATCCGTTTTTTCCAGCTTTGAACGTACACAGTTGCAACAAGACGGGGTAGCACCCGCAAGCCAGTTGGGGCACTCTGCTTTCATGTGCGGTCCCCCGCAATGACTGCACTTTGTCTGGGTCTCCTGGCAAAAACGCCTACCATGACCAAATCCTAGACAAAGCGAACACTGTACCACCGGAGATTGGTCGGCCACTCTTATCCTCTGAAGGTCAATGAGGACCGACTCGGCAGTTGTCAGTCTTTGCCACATTTTGGGGGACACCCTCATCACGATGTGACTCGTGTGGGGGTTCCTAGTGCGTTTTTTAAATGCTATTTCTATTTTATTTTCCTGCTCATTCAGGTCCAAAAACATTTTTCTATTCTGGTTTTTTAACGCACTCAGTACGTCCTCGTCACTATTGCAACTGAGCACGTCCCTAAGGATAACGAGTGGATCTCTGTTTTGGATATTTTCTGTTGTTAGGCTTTCCCCAGATTCCTTGATTCTATTTTTGACGCGTTCTCTTTCCTCATTGGTTTTACAGCCGACTATTATTTTCCGGTCTTTTGCTTTCCTTATTTTCTCTACCTCGAATCCACCTTCTTTTGCGTTAACGGCCTTCCTAATCCTACTCATGACCTCTTCGCCAGTTTCTTGGTCATCATTCGCGGTAACTACGAAGGAGTGTAATGCGGTCTGCGCAGGGAGCCGCTTACCAATAGAAGTCGCGGCTACACCGGCGTAAGTCCGCTTTTCCATTTTTTCAATTTTTTCCTGTAGCTGCCCCATGCTCTCGGTATTTTCCTTGATGAGGTCAGCGTGCTCCTTCAGTTTCCCGATGAGGTCCACAATCTGTTTATTTCCTTCTTCTTCCTTTCTTCCTGTTTCTCCGCTCTGCGTCGCCTTCAGTTCATTCAGTGTGCCTCTTGGCGGTTCTTTGCATTTTTCTATATCTGTGTCAGCTTCTTTTACGAGCTGATACAGTCTTTCTAGTGCCCGGGTGACCTCCGTCTTTATTTCCGTCTTTGTGTTTTTGGAGGTCCCCAGATGCATTTTTGCCTTTATGAGGCAGGCGCGTGCTTCCGCGACCCTGTTTGCGAATTTGAGAGTTTTTTCTGCCTCTCCGGGGGCATTTCCTTCTGACTCCGTTGGTGGTTTCTGTGTAGCCCTTATTGCCTCTTGGGAGTTTGTGGGGGCTGCTTTTGGTTTTTTAACCACAGCCACCGCGGAAGAAGAAGTTGAGGTCTCGTTGGGAGCGGTCTGAGGCTTCTTCTGGACCTGGGTCTCTGACTTCACAGCCTCCCACTCTCCAATACTCCTCCTAACTGTCGAAGTGACTTTTGGTCCTTCGTTCGGTGTTGTACTTTTTATAAAAGTCGTATTTCCTACCGTTGGCGACTTTGCAGGGTCCTTATCGCCCATTGTTTCCTTCGCTGGCGTTCTAATCATGTTTAATTGTTTTAATTGTTTTAATCAAATTAATTTTTATGTCCGAGGGGCGCCTAAAAATCTCGACTTTAAATTTGTATAAGTTGTAAAAGCTTTAAAATCGAGTAAAAATAAAAATTGTATATAGTAAATAATTAAAATTGTAAAGAAGTAGACGAATTGTATATTAAAGTATAAAGTTGTAGATAAAAGACATTCAGTTAATAATATCTATAAGGTGAATTGTATTTAGAAATAATATTTAGCTATTACTTAATAATAATATGAGTCGCATTCAATATTTTTCAACTGATTCTCCGTAAACACGATCTGTAGTATCTTCCAGTGGGTTAAACACCCAAAAGGTCAATTTACACTTGTAAATAGTCAAGGTCCAAAATAAAGTCACTTCAGTCAAAGTCTTGGTCCGACCCCTATAGAAGGGTGAGTGAATACTTCACACACAGCGTACGCCGCCACACTACACAAACCCAAATTCAAACAAAAATATATATCTAAAACAGATTTATCATAAAATTATCTTAAAGTTATCTTATCTTAAAGGTGGGGCGTTTTCCCTTAATTTTGCCGGAGCCAAAGGGGGGGTCTTTTCCTCCCGATTTCAGGGACCCCAAACTTGGTGGGTCTATGACCTCTGGTTCCAAAGTTGAACCCCGGGGGGGTGAGGTCACCGTAATATAGCAAGGGGGGGGAGGGGTGGACGTGTCCCAGGGTGTAACTGGGCGTCGCGAGGGAATAACAAGGGAACTTCCTCGGGGGAAGGGGGGGGGGGGGGGGTATATATATAAGGGAGATATATAGTAATATTTAATCAGTACTAATTATTATAAAGTTTGTATTAGTATTATAAGAGTAGGAATGAAAACAAAATAAAAAATAAAAATAAAAAATTTGGGGGTCAAAAAGGGGGTCTAAGGGGTCTATCTTAATATGGGTTCTAGTTGAGAGGGGGGATACTAAGGGGGGGGGAAAATTTTGTCAGAATTTTGATATTCCCAGCCGTTCAAAAGATATTTGGATATTAAGGGAAAATTGTATTGGTCGGGGTATTGATATTTATAAATTAAGTATTAATCTGGTAGGCTGAGGGGGGGTTTTGGAAATAGTTTTTTGAGGGGGGGAGGGGGGGTTTCAACTTCGGGTGGACTTTTGTATTCAGTCACTGCTATGTAATGGCCCACGGGGGTATGGTGGGGGGGGGGGTACAATTTATTATAATAACAATTTAATTAAAAGTAAGGGGTGTACATGGAGGGGGCGGCCTGTGGAGTTTTGCTGTATATACTATACTATAGTATATACAGTCTGGTGTCAAAAACGGGCTAGCTCGCTCCGTTCTCGAGTTATGGTCGTTTTTGGGATTTCTAAAGTCCCAGGTTCGAGTCTCGTTTGGTGAACACCAATTTTTTAGAAATAAACAATTTTTATAAAATATAGATCTAATTATAATTATAATCTAAGTCTAGTACAGTTTGGCACACATGAATTAAGTTGGTTTTTTGATTTAATTGACTTTTAAATTGGATTTAAAAAACGGGGTAATCTGTGGGGAAAAAATATGACAGTGTGGAGAATTTCGTAATTTTACCCCGAATTTTTTACAGAAGCGTCGCAGAGGGATGAAAACAGATTGTGCGGGTTACCCTTCCAGAGAAAACTATGTTTGGTGAAGTTATTTTCCCTCTACGGCTATCCGTTTTAGAGATGTAGCCACTCCAGTATAACTTGTAAACAAGTTGAGATCGGGGAGAAATCGCGATCTGGGAGGGGCTATATCTCGAAAACTACTAGATTAAAAATTTTTAAAATTTTATTTGCATATGCCAGTAGCGGAGGGCTACAGACCAATATATTAAAAAACACTGAAAGACTATAATTAAGATATATTTCCTATTTTTCTTTCCGAAAAATGCCAACTTATTTTACTGCCGGAAATTATTTCTATGCGCAGTAACAATTACGGATCTCTTAAAACTATTATCCGATTTCGGTGAAATTTTCGCCGCTGGGTTAGGGAACGACCCAGCTAACCTCCACAGGAGTTTGAGAATTTTCTTTCCTGGTTATAGGCGAAAAGCCGTGGCCGGAAAAACTTATTGTCTCTTTCACGGCCGCACAGATTTTTTGTTAAGTTTGTAGTCACTTTAAAGGGTGCACACTTATCTTATTTTTAATTTTGAAAGAACCTCCAGGGTCCTCGTCACGTACTCCTTCTCGAGGAGTGGTCAGGGGTGATTTTCGGCCTTAGTTGAGGGACCTCGTTGGCTCAAGGAAAATGTTAATTTCCCTGTATTTCCGCGCGCCTGCACGGAAAAATTCGGGACTTTTTTCCGGGTTGGAGGTCTCGCTCAGGCGGTCAGGATAGCAGTTCCAGATTTTTGTGTTTTCTGCTTAAAAGTTATTCTGCTTTCAAGTTTGAAAAATCCAGCACTTGCACTATTTTTCACACAATTTTGGTCACAGTTTTTACAGTTTTCACTATTTTTACAAAACTTTTTCGCGCCCGTGATCGCCTCGCGATTCCGCTTGTTTTGATATATTGCACGAGTTATTTGGTAAACTTTTTATGTTTTTCGCGATTTTTGTCAACGGAGCGCGGTTTAAACTGAACTGTTCGCGGCGGGGGACGCCGGGTGACTGGGTTAGGTTAGGTTAGGTTAGGTTAGGTTAGGTTAGGTTAGGTTAGGTTAGGTTAGGTTAGGTTAGGTTAGGTTAGGTTAGGTTAGGTTAGGTTAGGTTAGGTTAGGTTAGGTTAGGTTAGGTTAGGTTAGGTTAGGTTAGGTTAGGTTAGGTTAGGTTAGGTTAGGTTAGGTTAGGTTAGGTTAGGTTAGGTTAGGTTAGGTTAGGTTAGGTTAGGTTAGGTTAGGTTAGGTTAGGTTAGGTTAGGTTAGGTTAGGTTAGGTTAGGTTAGGTTAGGTTAGGTTAGGTTAGGTTAGGTTAGGTTAGGTTAGGTTAGGTTAGGTTAGGTTAGGTTAGGTTAGGTTAGGTTAGGTTAGGTTAGGTTAGGTTAGGTTAGGTTAGGTTAGGTTAGGTTAGGTTAGGTTAGGTTAGGTTAGGTTAGGTTAGGTTAGGTTAGGTTAGGTTAGGTTAGGTTAGGTTAGGTTAGGTTAGGTTAGGTTAGGTTAGGTTAGGTTAGGTTAGGTTAGGTTAGGTTAGGTTAGGTTAGGTTAGGTTAGGTTAGGTTAGGTTAGGTTAGGTTAGGTTAGGTTAGGTTAGGTTAGGTTAGGTTAGGTTAGGTTAGGTTAGGTTAGGTTAGGTTAGGTTAGGTTAGGTTAGGTTAGGTTAGGTTAGGTTAGGTTAGGTTAGGTTAGGTTAGGTTAGGTTAGGTTAGGTTAGGTTAGGTTAGGTTAGGTTAGGTTAGGTTAGGTTAGGTTAGGTTAGGTTAGGTTAGGTTAGGTTAGGTTAGGTTAGGTTAGGTTAGGTTAGGTTAGGTTAGGTTAGGTTAGGTTAGGTTAGGTTAGGTTAGGTTAGGTTAGGTTAGGTTAGGTTAGGTTAGGTTAGGTTAGGTTAGGTTAGGTTAGGTTAGGTTAGGTTAGGTTAGGTTAGGTTAGGTTAGGTTAGGTTAGGTTAGGTTAGGTTAGGTTAGGTTAGGTTAGGTTAGGTTAGGTTAGGTTAGGTTAGGTTAGGTTAGGTTAGGTTAGGTTAGGTTAGGTTAGGTTAGGTTAGGTTAGGTTAGGTTAGGTTAGGTTAGGTTAGGTTAGGTTAGGTTAGGTTAGGTTAGGTTAGGTTAGGTTAGGTTAGGTTAGGTTAGGTTAGGTTAGGTTAGGTTAGGTTAGGTTAGGTTAGGTTAGGTTAGGTTAGGTTAGGTTAGGTTAGGTTAGGTTAGGTTAGGTTAGGTTAGGTTAGGTTAGGTTAGGTTAGGTTAGGTTAGGTTAGGTTAGGTTAGGTTAGGTTAGGTTAGGTTAGGTTAGGTTAGGTTAGGTTAGGTTAGGTTAGGTTAGGTTAGGTTAGGTTAGGTTAGGTTAGGTTAGGTTAGGTTAGGTTAGGTTAGGTTAGGTTAGGTTAGGTTAGGTTAGGTTAGGTTAGGTTAGGTTAGGTTAGGTTAGGTTAGGTTAGGTTAGGTTAGGTTAGGTTAGGTTAGGTTAGGTTAGGTTAGGTTAGGTTAGGTTAGGTTAGGTTAGGTTAGGTTAGGTTAGGTTAGGTTAGGTTAGGTTAGGTTAGGTTAGGTTAGGTTAGGTTAGGTTAGGTTAGGTTAGGTTAGGTTAGGTTAGGTTAGGTTAGGTTAGGTTAGGTTAGGTTAGGTTAGGTTAGGTTAGGTTAGGTTAGGTTAGGTTAGGTTAGGTTAGGTTAGGTTAGGTTAGGTTAGGTTAGGTTAGGTTAGGTTAGGTTAGGTTAGGTTAGGTTAGGTTAGGTTAGGTTAGGTTAGGTTAGGTTAGGTTAGGTTAGGTTAGGTTAGGTTAGGTTAGGTTAGGTTAGGTTAGGTTAGGTTAGGTTAGGTTAGGTTAGGTTAGGTTAGGTTAGGTTAGGTTAGGTTAGGTTAGGTTAGGTTAGGTTAGGTTAGGTTAGGTTAGGTTAGGTTAGGTTAGGTTAGGTTAGGTTAGGTTAGGTTAGGTTAGGTTAGGTTAGGTTAGGTTAGGTTAGGTTAGGTTAGGTTAGGTTAGGTTAGGTTAGGTTAGGTTAGGTTAGGTTAGGTTAGGTTAGGTTAGGTTAGGTTAGGTTAGGTTAGGTTAGGTTAGGTTAGGTTAGGTTAGGTTAGGTTAGGTTAGGTTAGGTTAGGTTAGGTTAGGTTAGGTTAGGTTAGGTTAGGTTAGGTTAGGTTAGGTTAGGTTAGGTTAGGTTAGGTTAGGTTAGGTTAGGTTAGGTTAGGTTAGGTTAGGTTAGGTTAGGTTAGGTTAGGTTAGGTTAGGTTAGGTTAGGTTAGGTTAGGTTAGGTTAGGTTAGGTTAGGTTAGGTTAGGTTAGGTTAGGTTAGGTTAGGTTAGGTTAGGTTAGGTTAGGTTAGGTTAGGTTAGGTTAGGTTAGGTTAGGTTAGGTTAGGTTAGGTTAGGTTAGGTTAGGTTAGGTTAGGTTAGGTTAGGTTAGGTTAGGTTAGGTTAGGTTAGGTTAGGTTAGGTTAGGTTAGGTTAGGTTAGGTTAGGTTAGGTTAGGTTAGGTTAGGTTAGGTTAGGTTAGGTTAGGTTAGGTTAGGTTAGGTTAGGTTAGGTTAGGTTAGGTTAGGTTAGGTTAGGTTAGGTTAGGTTAGGTTAGGTTAGGTTAGGTTAGGTTAGGTTAGGTTAGGTTAGGTTAGGTTAGGTTAGGTTAGGTTAGGTTAGGTTAGGTTAGGTTAGGTTAGGTTAGGTTAGGTTAGGTTAGGTTAGGTTAGGTTAGGTTAGGTTAGGTTAGGTTAGGTTAGGTTAGGTTAGGTTAGGTTAGGTTAGGTTAGGTTAGGTTAGGTTAGGTTAGGTTAGGTTAGGTTAGGTTAGGTTAGGTTAGGTTAGGTTAGGTTAGGTTAGGTTAGGTTAGGTTAGGTTAGGTTAGGTTAGGTTAGGTTAGGTTAGGTTAGGTTAGGTTAGGTTAGGTTAGGTTAGGTTAGGTTAGGTTAGGTTAGGTTAGGTTAGGTTAGGTTAGGTTAGGTTAGGTTAGGTTAGGTTAGGTTAGGTTAGGTTAGGTTAGGTTAGGTTAGGTTAGGTTAGGTTAGGTTAGGTTAGGTTAGGTTAGGTTAGGTTAGGTTAGGTTAGGTTAGGTTAGGTTAGGTTAGGTTAGGTTAGGTTAGGTTAGGTTAGGTTAGGTTAGGTTAGGTTAGGTTAGGTTAGGTTAGGTTAGGTTAGGTTAGGTTAGGTTAGGTTAGGTTAGGTTAGGTTAGGTTAGGTTAGGTTAGGTTAGGTTAGGTTAGGTTAGGTTAGGTTAGGTTAGGTTAGGTTAGGTTAGGTTAGGTTAGGTTAGGTTAGGTTAGGTTAGGTTAGGTTAGGTTAGGTTAGGTTAGGTTAGGTTAGGTTAGGTTAGGTTAGGTTAGGTTAGGTTAGGTTAGGTTAGGTTAGGTTAGGTTAGGTTAGGTTAGGTTAGGTTAGGTTAGGTTAGGTTAGGTTAGGTTAGGTTAGGTTAGGTTAGGTTAGGTTAGGTTAGGTTAGGTTAGGTTAGGTTAGGTTAGGTTAGGTTAGGTTAGGTTAGGTTAGGTTAGGTTAGGTTAGGTTAGGTTAGGTTAGGTTAGGTTAGGTTAGGTTAGGTTAGGTTAGGTTAGGTTAGGTTAGGTTAGGTTAGGTTAGGTTAGGTTAGGTTAGGTTAGGTTAGGTTAGGTTAGGTTAGGTTAGGTTAGGTTAGGTTAGGTTAGGTTAGGTTAGGTTAGGTTAGGTTAGGTTAGGTTAGGTTAGGTTAGGTTAGGTTAGGTTAGGTTAGGTTAGGTTAGGTTAGGTTAGGTTAGGTTAGGTTAGGTTAGGTTAGGTTAGGTTAGGTTAGGTTAGGTTAGGTTAGGTTAGGTTAGGTTAGGTTAGGTTAGGTTAGGTTAGGTTAGGTTAGGTTAGGTTAGGTTAGGTTAGGTTAGGTTAGGTTAGGTTAGGTTAGGTTAGGTTAGGTTAGGTTAGGTTAGGTTAGGTTAGGTTAGGTTAGGTTAGGTTAGGTTAGGTTAGGTTAGGTTAGGTTAGGTTAGGTTAGGTTAGGTTAGGTTAGGTTAGGTTAGGTTAGGTTAGGTTAGGTTAGGTTAGGTTAGGTTAGGTTAGGTTAGGTTAGGTTAGGTTAGGTTAGGTTAGGTTAGGTTAGGTTAGGTTAGGTTAGGTTAGGTTAGGTTAGGTTAGGTTAGGTTAGGTTAGGTTAGGTTAGGTTAGGTTAGGTTAGGTTAGGTTAGGTTAGGTTAGGTTAGGTTAGGTTAGGTTAGGTTAGGTTAGGTTAGGTTAGGTTAGGTTAGGTTAGGTTAGGTTAGGTTAGGTTAGGTTAGGTTAGGTTAGGTTAGGTTAGGTTAGGTTAGGTTAGGTTAGGTTAGGTTAGGTTAGGTTAGGTTAGGTTAGGTTAGGTTAGGTTAGGTTAGGTTAGGTTAGGTTAGGTTAGGTTAGGTTAGGTTAGGTTAGGTTAGGTTAGGTTAGGTTAGGTTAGGTTAGGTTAGGTTAGGTTAGGTTAGGTTAGGTTAGGTTAGGTTAGGTTAGGTTAGGTTAGGTTAGGTTAGGTTAGGTTAGGTTAGGTTAGGTTAGGTTAGGTTAGGTTAGGTTAGGTTAGGTTAGGTTAGGTTAGGTTAGGTTAGGTTAGGTTAGGTTAGGTTAGGTTAGGTTAGGTTAGGTTAGGTTAGGTTAGGTTAGGTTAGGTTAGGTTAGGTTAGGTTAGGTTAGGTTAGGTTAGGTTAGGTTAGGTTAGGTTAGGTTAGGTTAGGTTAGGTTAGGTTAGGTTAGGTTAGGTTAGGTTAGGTTAGGTTAGGTTAGGTTAGGTTAGGTTAGGTTAGGTTAGGTTAGGTTAGGTTAGGTTAGGTTAGGTTAGGTTAGGTTAGGTTAGGTTAGGTTAGGTTAGGTTAGGTTAGGTTAGGTTAGGTTAGGTTAGGTTAGGTTAGGTTAGGTTAGGTTAGGTTAGGTTAGGTTAGGTTAGGTTAGGTTAGGTTAGGTTAGGTTAGGTTAGGTTAGGTTAGGTTAGGTTAGGTTAGGTTAGGTTAGGTTAGGTTAGGTTAGGTTAGGTTAGGTTAGGTTAGGTTAGGTTAGGTTAGGTTAGGTTAGGTTAGGTTAGGTTAGGTTAGGTTAGGTTAGGTTAGGTTAGGTTAGGTTAGGTTAGGTTAGGTTAGGTTAGGTTAGGTTAGGTTAGGTTAGGTTAGGTTAGGTTAGGTTAGGTTAGGTTAGGTTAGGTTAGGTTAGGTTAGGTTAGGTTAGGTTAGGTTAGGTTAGGTTAGGTTAGGTTAGGTTAGGTTAGGTTAGGTTAGGTTAGGTTAGGTTAGGTTAGGTTAGGTTAGGTTAGGTTAGGTTAGGTTAGGTTAGGTTAGGTTAGGTTAGGTTAGGTTAGGTTAGGTTAGGTTAGGTTAGGTTAGGTTAGGTTAGGTTAGGTTAGGTTAGGTTAGGTTAGGTTAGGTTAGGTTAGGTTAGGTTAGGTTAGGTTAGGTTAGGTTAGGTTAGGTTAGGTTAGGTTAGGTTAGGTTAGGTTAGGTTAGGTTAGGTTAGGTTAGGTTAGGTTAGGTTAGGTTAGGTTAGGTTAGGTTAGGTTAGGTTAGGTTAGGTTAGGTTAGGTTAGGTTAGGTTAGGTTAGGTTAGGTTAGGTTAGGTTAGGTTAGGTTAGGTTAGGTTAGGTTAGGTTAGGTTAGGTTAGGTTAGGTTAGGTTAGGTTAGGTTAGGTTAGGTTAGGTTAGGTTAGGTTAGGTTAGGTTAGGTTAGGTTAGGTTAGGTTAGGTTAGGTTAGGTTAGGTTAGGTTAGGTTAGGTTAGGTTAGGTTAGGTTAGGTTAGGTTAGGTTAGGTTAGGTTAGGTTAGGTTAGGTTAGGTTAGGTTAGGTTAGGTTAGGTTAGGTTAGGTTAGGTTAGGTTAGGTTAGGTTAGGTTAGGTTAGGTTAGGTTAGGTTAGGTTAGGTTAGGTTAGGTTAGGTTAGGTTAGGTTAGGTTAGGTTAGGTTAGGTTAGGTTAGGTTAGGTTAGGTTAGGTTAGGTTAGGTTAGGTTAGGTTAGGTTAGGTTAGGTTAGGTTAGGTTAGGTTAGGTTAGGTTAGGTTAGGTTAGGTTAGGTTAGGTTAGGTTAGGTTAGGTTAGGTTAGGTTAGGTTAGGTTAGGTTAGGTTAGGTTAGGTTAGGTTAGGTTAGGTTAGGTTAGGTTAGGTTAGGTTAGGTTAGGTTAGGTTAGGTTAGGTTAGGTTAGGTTAGGTTAGGTTAGGTTAGGTTAGGTTAGGTTAGGTTAGGTTAGGTTAGGTTAGGTTAGGTTAGGTTAGGTTAGGTTAGGTTAGGTTAGGTTAGGTTAGGTTAGGTTAGGTTAGGTTAGGTTAGGTTAGGTTAGGTTAGGTTAGGTTAGGTTAGGTTAGGTTAGGTTAGGTTAGGTTAGGTTAGGTTAGGTTAGGTTAGGTTAGGTTAGGTTAGGTTAGGTTAGGTTAGGTTAGGTTAGGTTAGGTTAGGTTAGGTTAGGTTAGGTTAGGTTAGGTTAGGTTAGGTTAGGTTAGGTTAGGTTAGGTTAGGTTAGGTTAGGTTAGGTTAGGTTAGGTTAGGTTAGGTTAGGTTAGGTTAGGTTAGGTTAGGTTAGGTTAGGTTAGGTTAGGTTAGGTTAGGTTAGGTTAGGTTAGGTTAGGTTAGGTTAGGTTAGGTTAGGTTAGGTTAGGTTAGGTTAGGTTAGGTTAGGTTAGGTTAGGTTAGGTTAGGTTAGGTTAGGTTAGGTTAGGTTAGGTTAGGTTAGGTTAGGTTAGGTTAGGTTAGGTTAGGTTAGGTTAGGTTAGGTTAGGTTAGGTTAGGTTAGGTTAGGTTAGGTTAGGTTAGGTTAGGTTAGGTTAGGTTAGGTTAGGTTAGGTTAGGTTAGGTTAGGTTAGGTTAGGTTAGGTTAGGTTAGGTTAGGTTAGGTTAGGTTAGGTTAGGTTAGGTTAGGTTAGGTTAGGTTAGGTTAGGTTAGGTTAGGTTAGGTTAGGTTAGGTTAGGTTAGGTTAGGTTAGGTTAGGTTAGGTTAGGTTAGGTTAGGTTAGGTTAGGTTAGGTTAGGTTAGGTTAGGTTAGGTTAGGTTAGGTTAGGTTAGGTTAGGTTAGGTTAGGTTAGGTTAGGTTAGGTTAGGTTAGGTTAGGTTAGGTTAGGTTAGGTTAGGTTAGGTTAGGTTAGGTTAGGTTAGGTTAGGTTAGGTTAGGTTAGGTTAGGTTAGGTTAGGTTAGGTTAGGTTAGGTTAGGTTAGGTTAGGTTAGGTTAGGTTAGGTTAGGTTAGGTTAGGTTAGGTTAGGTTAGGTTAGGTTAGGTTAGGTTAGGTTAGGTTAGGTTAGGTTAGGTTAGGTTAGGTTAGGTTAGGTTAGGTTAGGTTAGGTTAGGTTAGGTTAGGTTAGGTTAGGTTAGGTTAGGTTAGGTTAGGTTAGGTTAGGTTAGGTTAGGTTAGGTTAGGTTAGGTTAGGTTAGGTTAGGTTAGGTTAGGTTAGGTTAGGTTAGGTTAGGTTAGGTTAGGTTAGGTTAGGTTAGGTTAGGTTAGGTTAGGTTAGGTTAGGTTAGGTTAGGTTAGGTTAGGTTAGGTTAGGTTAGGTTAGGTTAGGTTAGGTTAGGTTAGGTTAGGTTAGGTTAGGTTAGGTTAGGTTAGGTTAGGTTAGGTTAGGTTAGGTTAGGTTAGGTTAGGTTAGGTTAGGTTAGGTTAGGTTAGGTTAGGTTAGGTTAGGTTAGGTTAGGTTAGGTTAGGTTAGGTTAGGTTAGGTTAGGTTAGGTTAGGTTAGGTTAGGTTAGGTTAGGTTAGGTTAGGTTAGGTTAGGTTAGGTTAGGTTAGGTTAGGTTAGGTTAGGTTAGGTTAGGTTAGGTTAGGTTAGGTTAGGTTAGGTTAGGTTAGGTTAGGTTAGGTTAGGTTAGGTTAGGTTAGGTTAGGTTAGGTTAGGTTAGGTTAGGTTAGGTTAGGTTAGGTTAGGTTAGGTTAGGTTAGGTTAGGTTAGGTTAGGTTAGGTTAGGTTAGGTTAGGTTAGGTTAGGTTAGGTTAGGTTAGGTTAGGTTAGGTTAGGTTAGGTTAGGTTAGGTTAGGTTAGGTTAGGTTAGGTTAGGTTAGGTTAGGTTAGGTTAGGTTAGGTTAGGTTAGGTTAGGTTAGGTTAGGTTAGGTTAGGTTAGGTTAGGTTAGGTTAGGTTAGGTTAGGTTAGGTTAGGTTAGGTTAGGTTAGGTTAGGTTAGGTTAGGTTAGGTTAGGTTAGGTTAGGTTAGGTTAGGTTAGGTTAGGTTAGGTTAGGTTAGGTTAGGTTAGGTTAGGTTAGGTTAGGTTAGGTTAGGTTAGGTTAGGTTAGGTTAGGTTAGGTTAGGTTAGGTTAGGTTAGGTTAGGTTAGGTTAGGTTAGGTTAGGTTAGGTTAGGTTAGGTTAGGTTAGGTTAGGTTAGGTTAGGTTAGGTTAGGTTAGGTTAGGTTAGGTTAGGTTAGGTTAGGTTAGGTTAGGTTAGGTTAGGTTAGGTTAGGTTAGGTTAGGTTAGGTTAGGTTAGGTTAGGTTAGGTTAGGTTAGGTTAGGTTAGGTTAGGTTAGGTTAGGTTAGGTTAGGTTAGGTTAGGTTAGGTTAGGTTAGGTTAGGTTAGGTTAGGTTAGGTTAGGTTAGGTTAGGTTAGGTTAGGTTAGGTTAGGTTAGGTTAGGTTAGGTTAGGTTAGGTTAGGTTAGGTTAGGTTAGGTTAGGTTAGGTTAGGTTAGGTTAGGTTAGGTTAGGTTAGGTTAGGTTAGGTTAGGTTAGGTTAGGTTAGGTTAGGTTAGGTTAGGTTAGGTTAGGTTAGGTTAGGTTAGGTTAGGTTAGGTTAGGTTAGGTTAGGTTAGGTTAGGTTAGGTTAGGTTAGGTTAGGTTAGGTTAGGTTAGGTTAGGTTAGGTTAGGTTAGGTTAGGTTAGGTTAGGTTAGGTTAGGTTAGGTTAGGTTAGGTTAGGTTAGGTTAGGTTAGGTTAGGTTAGGTTAGGTTAGGTTAGGTTAGGTTAGGTTAGGTTAGGTTAGGTTAGGTTAGGTTAGGTTAGGTTAGGTTAGGTTAGGTTAGGTTAGGTTAGGTTAGGTTAGGTTAGGTTAGGTTAGGTTAGGTTAGGTTAGGTTAGGTTAGGTTAGGTTAGGTTAGGTTAGGTTAGGTTAGGTTAGGTTAGGTTAGGTTAGGTTAGGTTAGGTTAGGTTAGGTTAGGTTAGGTTAGGTTAGGTTAGGTTAGGTTAGGTTAGGTTAGGTTAGGTTAGGTTAGGTTAGGTTAGGTTAGGTTAGGTTAGGTTAGGTTAGGTTAGGTTAGGTTAGGTTAGGTTAGGTTAGGTTAGGTTAGGTTAGGTTAGGTTAGGTTAGGTTAGGTTAGGTTAGGTTAGGTTAGGTTAGGTTAGGTTAGGTTAGGTTAGGTTAGGTTAGGTTAGGTTAGGTTAGGTTAGGTTAGGTTAGGTTAGGTTAGGTTAGGTTAGGTTAGGTTAGGTTAGGTTAGGTTAGGTTAGGTTAGGTTAGGTTAGGTTAGGTTAGGTTAGGTTAGGTTAGGTTAGGTTAGGTTAGGTTAGGTTAGGTTAGGTTAGGTTAGGTTAGGTTAGGTTAGGTTAGGTTAGGTTAGGTTAGGTTAGGTTAGGTTAGGTTAGGTTAGGTTAGGTTAGGTTAGGTTAGGTTAGGTTAGGTTAGGTTAGGTTAGGTTAGGTTAGGTTAGGTTAGGTTAGGTTAGGTTAGGTTAGGTTAGGTTAGGTTAGGTTAGGTTAGGTTAGGTTAGGTTAGGTTAGGTTAGGTTAGGTTAGGTTAGGTTAGGTTAGGTTAGGTTAGGTTAGGTTAGGTTAGGTTAGGTTAGGTTAGGTTAGGTTAGGTTAGGTTAGGTTAGGTTAGGTTAGGTTAGGTTAGGTTAGGTTAGGTTAGGTTAGGTTAGGTTAGGTTAGGTTAGGTTAGGTTAGGTTAGGTTAGGTTAGGTTAGGTTAGGTTAGGTTAGGTTAGGTTAGGTTAGGTTAGGTTAGGTTAGGTTAGGTTAGGTTAGGTTAGGTTAGGTTAGGTTAGGTTAGGTTAGGTTAGGTTAGGTTAGGTTAGGTTAGGTTAGGTTAGGTTAGGTTAGGTTAGGTTAGGTTAGGTTAGGTTAGGTTAGGTTAGGTTAGGTTAGGTTAGGTTAGGTTAGGTTAGGTTAGGTTAGGTTAGGTTAGGTTAGGTTAGGTTAGGTTAGGTTAGGTTAGGTTAGGTTAGGTTAGGTTAGGTTAGGTTAGGTTAGGTTAGGTTAGGTTAGGTTAGGTTAGGTTAGGTTAGGTTAGGTTAGGTTAGGTTAGGTTAGGTTAGGTTAGGTTAGGTTAGGTTAGGTTAGGTTAGGTTAGGTTAGGTTAGGTTAGGTTAGGTTAGGTTAGGTTAGGTTAGGTTAGGTTAGGTTAGGTTAGGTTAGGTTAGGTTAGGTTAGGTTAGGTTAGGTTAGGTTAGGTTAGGTTAGGTTAGGTTAGGTTAGGTTAGGTTAGGTTAGGTTAGGTTAGGTTAGGTTAGGTTAGGTTAGGTTAGGTTAGGTTAGGTTAGGTTAGGTTAGGTTAGGTTAGGTTAGGTTAGGTTAGGTTAG